>CM020024.1:15456009-18363509 GCA_009769605.1 Bucorvus abyssinicus
AAGCTGTGCCTAAAGCAGTTAGGTCATTGAAATTCAAACTAGATCACAAGTCACATTGTACTTAGACTTGATTCAATTTTCAACATGTTTTCATGATGACTATAACAACCAAGTTTTATATATTACTGTTACTGGGAATTTTCTATAATGTAAAGTTGTTTGTGACTCAGTGCGCTAAACCTTTAGCTGGTGATACCAGGTTTAAAGCTTAAGTTTTTAAATAATACCAGTTTGTGACACAGTGTTTAAACACCCGTAGCAAAATTCCAAAGTTAGAGGCAATCAGAAGGCAAAATGTTCTTGTTTAGTAGTTTTATTTTAAAAAATAATTCATTTTGCTAAGATTTTATGTTAACAAATGTACAGACCAGAGTTTAAAATGATTTATCTAATTGATTCCTTTTGTTACCTGGCTAGCAGGGAAAAGGGGTCGAGGCCGGTCCTGACCTGTTACAATGAAGACTGACTTGCTATGTGGGATTACACCAGAAGCTTGCAGTGGAGTAATGGTAAGGATATCCAGCAACCTTAAGTATCTCAGCTGTATAGGAGCATATTCTGTTGCAAAAGACCTTCCCGTGAAGATTGTGGATTCAAATATGGGACATTTGAACTAATACTTGGACTTTGAAATGAATTTCTTTAACAGTTTTCTCTGCAGTGCAAGTTATTAAACTAAAGCTACTCTATTTCCCCAATGTGTTCAACAAAATCCTTAACGTCTAGCATGGTATCTTAATAAAGTCGTTCTTTAAAAAATCTGCTTTAAGTAGATTTTTCCCCCAAGTTTTCTTAGTTAAGGATTCCAAAAGTGGTATTCACAAATTCTTGCATTTAATTTTTATTGCAGTGGTATAGATGAATACCATCATTGGTATCCTTAAATTTTATTTCTGCTCATGAAGGTTAATCATGATTGTCTATATAGTAATCACTTATGAATTGTGTTCAGATACAGCAGTTTCAGGTGTAATCATCAGAGCTGGTTAGTCAGGCATTCCAGATAGTGGTTCTTTTCAGAACCTTTTTTAAAGGGTTGGTTAACTACCTCAGTAGCAGAGGATTGAACTATACCCTGTCTGTACTGTACATAGAAAATCTTTGTAGATAAAAGCAAGGCTTGTTTAATATGATATGAGGGTAAGATTATAATATACCAAATGTAACATTCTTAGTTGCCTTTAGTTCCAGAGGCTTTGTAAGACTTCCTCATGACCATCATAACAGGCCTTGCTTTTGTCGTATTTTGTGGCTGAAAAAGCAGCCTTGCTTCTTCAGATATTGTAGTTATTTGGATGTATAATAGTTTAGCAAGATGTTACTTTTGTAAGACATCAGATGTTCAAAAAAAGTGCATCAGCAACTTGTACTAAATACTGCAGTGTCCCTTTATAAAAGGTCAGACTAAAACTGACAACTGTACAGTGAAGCCTGACATTTGGATATTTTGAAGTTTTTCATAAATCATAGGATAGTATATGGCTGTAGTTTAGCTTTTTAGGTAAAAGGTATGTTTTCATTAGTGCATTTCTTACTGCTGATCACTGTAAAAACATGTGGATCAGCTTTCCATTTCTCTTACGCAGAACATGATAACCTGTAGAGTAGAGTAGAGTACAATCATTTGTGCTATGTTTTTAATTTTCTAAAGCACCTTGATGACAGTGAGTGTTCAGTGGTGAAGCATCCTCTATTGAATCACCTTTAAAAAAGATAAAACAAAAACAAAAGAACCTTGCCAAGTCCAACTTCATATAGGTAAAAGATAGATAAAATTATTACTTACTTTTGACTTGGCATAAAGAGCTTCCCTTAACCCCCTACCCAAAGGGATACTGCAGTTATACTACATACCCATAGGCACCACAATGAAAATTGAAGCTTATACCTGATTAAGGTTTTATACACACCAGTTCCCCCAGTAAATGCAAATTTTAACGAAATTAGACATGTCATATGTTGAAAATGCTCATGGCAAACAATCATTTTGCATTCCTGCAAATAAAATTGTTTTATACTGTAAGCTGGAGGCGAGTGTAACTTATTTTTGTAATAAAGTTTTTATTTTTTTTATGTGTCATTAATATAAATGTGTGTTAGTACAGAGATCTTCTGGTTAAAAACTTAGAATCGCACACATTTCAGTATGTTTACTTGTATTTACATAATTTTTAGAATAGTGGTTGCCAATAGCCTGTATGTTTCACATTAATTGATTTTTTTTTTTTTGTTATCTTAATAAACCATTTTAGTATGTTGTATGTCAATTACTGGGATAGCTGGGACATGAAGTGTAATTTAAAATTGTCAAGTATTCATTTGGAATATGTAAATGTGCCTTGCCAGTTTTGAACTTTAAGACAAAGTAAGTGAATGATGGTGAAACGAGTAGTCAATGCGTAAAAGACATTTGCTACCACAGTATCATATACTGCCCTTGCTAAAGAAAAGTAACTTTTTCCTCAGATTTGAGCATAAAAGTATACAGTTGCATTAGCTTCTGAATTTTCAGATCTAGCGATAGAATATTAGGCTTATGGAAGGTGGGTTTGCTAATTGTAGCCTTAAGTATAATTTTGAATTTCAATGTAATCCTTGGTGCTGGCATTCCCAGTGCCAAGGAGTTTAAATGCTCCCTTCAAAGAGGTTGCCATGCCTACTGGCACTTTTACTGTCATATGGTTCTATAAGGAACACTGTCAAGATGTGGAAACCAATTTTGAACTTGCTGTAAAATGAAAACGCTGGGGAGAAGGAGAGGGGAAGTCCTCAGTTTTCTTAATCTTGAAATCTCTCCATTGCTGAAAAACTTGAGCCACTTGTGGGATCACAAGTGCTAGTGACTAGTTCTTAGTCTGGAAATGTGTCGGGGGGGATAATACATATATGGAATTCTAACAGTTGATGGAAGTGCCTAAGAATATTACTATGAAGGCACTATATGTGTTGAAATTGTGGATCATATCCTTAATTTCAGCTCTGATAAAAGCATGGGGGGACTATTGTTTGGTTTTTAAAAAAAAAAGGCAAAGTTGACAGGAAAGTTTTTAATGGAATGCAAGCAATGGTGAGTGAGCAAAATACTGAGATCTTGACAGTGTTCCCTCTAATTATGAACTCAAGCCATTATAACTTTTAAAATTAAATATGATTTGCACTGTTCTGATATTGGTGCAGTTTTTTAGCAAAATTACTCAAAAACTAAATTGCATGTGGTGACTAATATTGTGGAAAAAAAACCCCCTAAAATCAAAAAAGTTACTTACAAAGCTTTAAATTTGTGTAAAGAAAAACCATTATTAAGTGGAAATATTGGTGAGAATGGGCAAGTGCATATATACATCATCAGTTTGGTTGCACTTGGGTGTTGGTAAACTTGAAATGTTCTACAGCAATAATGCATCTCTTACGGGGTGCTTTGGTGACAGATGGACATGGAACACACAGTTCTTTTTGGCATGCTGAAGGCAAGTGTTATATATTGTGCTGCCTCTGTTTATTCTCATAGGCGGCTTCCTTTTCTGAAACACCTGCGAAGGTCTGAGTATAAGCTAGCACAGTTCACATTGGTTTGTTAATGCGTTCTAAATTTAAGCCTAGTTGAATTTAATAAGAAACGGGAAACTGCTGCTGCTTAACACTTCTGGTTTATAAACACTCCAATACACAGCTTTTTAAATTGTACTCGGTTTAATCTTCATTTTTGTTTGAAGGATTTCATATAGGACATACAACTGTACTTTTTTTTGTTTGTTTTTAAAGAGATTTGTTACAACCCAGAATTAAGTCTGTTTTTAGTGCTGGAGGAAGGGTGTTACTACAGATACTAATACCAGTTCCTGAATTTCTGCGTTGTACAACTCTTGCCTAAATACTGTCATAAAATCTAAAATAAGGAATTCACTAATTCTGTTCTTGTTGGGGGTGAGGGGTATGACATTAAAATAAACTTAGTCTCCTCTGAAGGTAGGATTCCCAACTTCATACTTTAGGATAAAAATGTTATATATGGCTGCAACATTTTTTTTTTTTTTTTTCCCTTGTGCCTTTGATAATTCTTCAGAGGCTTCAATTTTTTCTGTTCAGCTTAGCAGTTATTTCCATGCTCCAGACATCAGTGAAGGGAGACTGTAAGAAATAAAACTGAAAGGGAACGTAGACATAAACACAGGTAACATTTTCTGAAAGGAGTGTGTTCAATCTGATATATTTTACAAAATTGAGACTTATTCCCTCGCATTACTGAAAACTTCGTGGAACACATTAATTGTTTAAAGTAGACTAGCGAGTTTTGGAAGTAGGCAGTAAACTTCACAGAGTAGTGTTTTGAAAAATCGGTGAAGTTGGAGCTTGAGTTTATGTTCATAGCCTCAAGCTTATGAATCCCAACTTTGTGACAGGCTGCGATGGACTTTTATGACTCTCTTTGCCGGGTGTCTTGCTGAATTAACTCCAACACAAGCACATGACAGCTCTTGGCTGGGGCTAGCTAGTTACATGACTTGGGCAGATTGTCATTTGCTCTGCCAGATACAAATGGTATGTGGCAACGAGAGAGGATGTTGAGATGAAGATTCCTTGATCTTAATATGAGGGGGGAAATAATTTATTAATTGTTACTTCACAGCCATCTAGTGCAAACAAACATAAAGCTTCCTAGAAGCTCTGATGTTAAACCTTTTCTGGGAGACTTATTTTCACAGTCATCTGGTCAACACTTTGCAAGTGTTCAATTATACTTGTGTTAAAAAATCCACAGGATAAAATAGTGGATTTTCTTTGGTGTGCTCCTTTGCCTCGACTGTTACAAAATACAGATTTGTTGAAAAGTGCCACTGGGACTAGCTTGGAATTTGGATAGAGCAGTGATTGTCTCATGTAATGATACCTGTTTCTTGCCAATATGTAACTGGTTATTAGAGTTTACCACAAGCATATGTATTTTTAAATGGCCAGCTCTCAAGTGGATGATGCACAGCTGAGCTAATCTGTAAACGTAGGGTTCTATTAATTATTTAAAACTAATCTCAGGAAAGCTTTAGATGGTCAGACGTTCTGTTAAAAGCTTAAGAAAAAAAGTATCTGTGACAGCATAGAAAACACAAGACACAGTATGTAGGTAATAGGTAATAAAAAACGGGTTGAATATTTAAAGTTTGAATCACAAGATAAATGTCAGTTCAAGAGTTGTTTCACTCTTGAATGTTCATGAAAGTTAGGGTCTACTCCAAAGCCAGCACTTAGTTACAGTCATTTAGGTGGAACTGGATTCCCTCTAGTCTGAGAATGGTACATTTGGCTGATGAATGGTGACAGTTTACTCTCTCTGTTTGCACAGTCAGTGTGACAGTACAGTTTTCCTTGTTTTGGTCACTAACATATAGAAAAGACATTGAATCTTACTGCTTAATTTCTTTGCACAAAGGAAGTTATGAAACACATTCTTAGTTCTGCTACTCAGCCAGTAGCATAGCCTATGCCCTGTGACTGCACAGAAGATAACGGTAAGTAAAGATAGACATTTTAGTACTTAAGTGACTTGCAGTACCTAAAATCCAACTTCAGTAGATTGTTTAATTGACTTCTTATCTGCAGTTATTAGGAAGGTTGTGGGTTTTAATTCTTCAATTGTAGTGTGTCCACTTTAATGTCAAGTGAATGTTGAGTGTAATGTGTTGAGTGTAGTCTGATTGATTGATGTTAAATACTTCAGATGTAAAAACCTCCAGAATGCTTCCTAGATACTTCAGTGTGTATTTCTAAACTGATGGGTTAGCAATCATAGTGGTTTAAGGGATTTTCCATTAGCATAGTCATTGAAAACCAGGAACTAAATATATCATTGGGTCCTGGTTCCAAGTGCAGCATTTCCAGTATTGTTCTGCCATCTAAAGTAACAAATGTGTTTTTCAGAATTTTTTTCTCTTCAGTGGGATGAAGAATGCACCTAATTCAGTCACTAGTAGTGGTTATTTTAAAACTGTATTACTAAAGGTAGCTAATTTGGGATTCTAAAAGCTTTTCCTGTGAGAATTCAACAAAGGCAATTTTAGAGATATCCTATTAGTAAATCGGCGCTTTCCTTAAGGTGCAATTTGAGCATACGTGAGAATGAAGTTCTGTATTACAAACACTAGAGAAAGCTAGCCTAAAATACGTTATAATTTTTCATAATGCATATGTATCACAACTGGAAGGTGATTTTACTCTTACAGCATTTGAGATTGCAGGTAAAAATACCTAGTCCCTGCACCTGGAAAAGCTGAAGTGGCTATTAAAGGACTGTTCCTGTTTTCAGATGGTGGTCAAAGGCTTCCTTTGGACAGTGCATCAAACCCTGTTTTTCTTCCAGTGAAAACAGTTGTTTTAACGAGCTAACCTGTTTCCAATCCACAGTTCTCAACAGAATTTTTGAGGTTTCTATGTGTGCTTAAATTGATAATTTTAGCAGAGGACAAACCTCCAGTGACAGTTACTGGTGTATATGTTGAGTAGCGGTTTCACCCAGTATTGACCAATATGTAACTTTGACTTAAGCTAGTCTAGTGAAACTGCTTTATTCATATTGCTTATACTTTTACAGAAGTATGTTAGTTTACACTTGCTTTTGAATTAGTGGGATGCTTAAAAACAGCTTTGAAGAAAACCATGGCATGTACGTTGTTAAAATCTGACAGAATTTGCAAATGAAGAGATACACTACAGCTTTCATGCTAATGGAAGACTAGGCTTGAGTATAAAGAGGAGGAAAAAACTTCTCTCACTGGAAGTCCTGACGGTGCCACAAGCTTCAGGTGGCTTTAAGCTTTAGCAGTGAGTGCAATGGAAGCTGGGTTCACGTAGTTGAGTAATCTCTGGTGCCTTGTTCCGCTATGTTTTCATAATGCTAACACAACCTTACAGAAAATTCCTCAAAAAAAATGCCATTATGGGATTAATTCCAGTGAGATTGATCTTCCAGTTAAGGAGGATCTGGAAGGTCTTAAATCCATTGGATTTAAAAGAAGTTCCTTGTGAGTGTGTCTTTTACAACTTAGTTTTGCATAGAAGTGATCTGACAACGGGAATGGTGTAACAAATGGCACTTTGCCTTTTTTTAAAGGGTATACTAGTCTGAAATAGAGTTTGGTTTGCTGATGTTCTGAGCCATTCAGGTGGTCATGTTTCTATCCAAGAAAATGATCTTAATATTTGTATGGCTTGAACTGATCAGTAAGTCTCATACCCAGTAGTTGCTTCTTCAAGATGGTTGTTTTTAGGTTAACTGCTGAAATCAGTACAGGTTTGTAATAGTAATTACAGAGTTTTGTTTCTTAATAGCAGTATCTAAACTTTCACAGTTTATTGCCCTCGGTGTAACGCTTCTAAAGAGTACTGCTGTCACTCGGTGACTTGAGTAATGAGCATACAGATTAATGGTGAAAAAGCTTTGCTGACTAAGCTTTTGAGAAGTGAAGCCTCCCAGTTTGTGATGGACTTTGAGGTGCGTGAAGGTCTCCTCACAACACAGGTATAAATGGCATTGAAGTAAACCAGGTAGTGGTTGCATCTTAGCAAGGTTAGCTCAAACTTACTTCAGTGATGGCCTGTGCTAAAGCAGATTATTCGGTACTGAAGTATGTTAAAATGCTGCTGTTGGAGTTAGTAACGAACAACTAGGATAGTAACAGGTAGATGATGATCCAACTAGACCACAGTCATGCATAATGTGTTTTAAGCATCTCTTAAATGTCTAAGCCCTTTTGAAGCAACCTTTTTCTACTGTAATGCACACAGATGAAAATATGTAGGATTCAAATTCTGTATGCAGTATAAAGATAGAAGGACACATTAGCAGTTCTGGGTTTAAGATCAGATGGCTGGGTGCAATTAGAGCCCAGTAATCAAGGCATGTGTTTTAGAATCGCAGTAAATTTTCTACTGTGAAGAAAGGCTGTTTTGCATTCAACCTATCTTAGAATCTCTGTATCTAGAAAAAATGCATATATTGCAGGAAGAAAACCCAACACAGCACCTCCCTCTCCTCTGTCTCCAAAAGGTGTTTAGGAGAGGACTTGAATATACACCACTTTTGTAAGGGCATGCAGGTTAAACAGATGGTAGGTGTTGAATTCTTAGGTACCAGGCAAGTGATATGAATGTGATAATCTTGGAACCTCTGCCTCTCAGTCGCACCTTAAAAATGATGTAGAGAGATTTCAGGTTTCACAAATAATCTAAAGTCGAGTTTAACATTCAGTATAAAAAAGAACAGACATAACTTTACTTCAGACATACTGAAAGCCAAAAAGTGTCCCTGTGAAATGGAAAACTTAAAGGATCTTTTGTGAATTCCTTTTTTCTAAAGTGGGGATGACAACCAGGGAAGTTCCTCCTCAGAGGAATACAGCGGGGTATATTTATTTTGTATTTAAAAGGTTGACTTAGTGATAGAATCACAAATCCCCATTTGGGAAAGCTTTTAAAGCATAATCTTATTTGCTCCCTGAGGAAAAAGTAAGGTGATGGAACAGTTGGGAGAAGAAACTGTCTACCTGTGGGCACAAGACCGCCATTAAATGTGCTTAAACAACAATGCTGGCAAGTTTGTAATCTAGGGTTAAAGGCAAAATAGCCAGGGAAAAAAACACAGCTTGTAACACCTTCATTTAGCTGTGTTACAGCTTTGTAGGACCTTTCCTGCTATTAATCAGTCTGTGCTTTTCCTGTGAAAGGTAGGTATGCTCTAAGCCAGACACCATCTAGTAGCCACAGCGTGATGTGAAGGGAATGTCAGGTGATGGATCTTGCCCAGATTCAAACATCAGGTTGAAAGCAGACGCAGGGTCCTTGGATTACATGTCAAAAGGTAAGAAGATCCTGTCCTGGCTGTTGGAACCATCAGGGCCACTTTATCTTGGTAGAAATTTCAGAAGAAAATTGGATGTATCCCTGTAAGGGAGGAGGTTTTGAGCACTGCAGACAGTAAAAATGGCAGAAAACCCCTGTTACTATACCTGATGCTGCTATTTGAAACACTGTGTTCTAGAAGAGTGATACCCTAGAGCTGCTGTTTGTAAACCTGCTGTTTTGAAGCCATAATAGTCTCAGCTCCAGGGAAGCAAGATCCAGTCTCAAATATCTGATACATGTGTTCCAAAGATGGACCTCGTTTTCAGTATAGGTGAAGAGTTCTTCCATCTCTTTTTACTGGTATAACATGTTTGCTACTCACTGACCTTAATAATCCCTTAAAGGGTAGACTAAAGTAGAATAATGGAGAAAAACTTTTTTAATCGGGCCTGATGGTGATGCTTCCTAATTGATGCTTGAGGGAATGTGGTCTTCCTAGCAAAGCTTGCATGTGAAGTCTTGATTTGAGTGTCTCTTAATGCAGGGGACAAAGTGAGGTGTTCCACTAGTAAGGCTGGGGTGAATCAATGACAACTCAGCAGCCCCATTGTGGGTTTCACATTCAGGATGGGCCCTAATCACTCCCAAGTACACCACTGCTTGTACAGAGTTGTGGGTGGGGTTTTTTTCTGGAATAGTGTGCAATACAAGTCCAGTATCTTGAGAGAGAAGTGGATGATTGTTTCTTGGGACTAGGCCAGGACTTTTCATTAAAGATCTAGTGCTGCCAAACAGGTGTATCCTGCACTGGAGGTGGTCTTCATGTGCTTAGAAATGAAGGTACTTAACGCTTGAAAACAGACATCTGGGACCTCAAGAGATAAGAGTTATGAGCCAGTATGAAGGTTGCTGAACTCTGAAGATGTTCAGTTTCCTCAAGTCTAGGCTAGAGCTTATATTAGTATAAGGAAATCCACTTCCTTAATGAACAGAAAGCATTTTATTTGAAGGCTGTCAAATACAAAAGCCTGTATCAGATCCTAATGAGAAGGCTGAAGAAGGAACATGGTATGGTCAAAAACACTTGCCAAATTTTAGTTTGACAGAATGGTCTCTACTTACTGAGTTAAAAAGAGGATCAAGTATAGGTAAGGCTTTGTATCTTGTTCATCAGTACTCAGGATTTACAGATGCATTTGTTTTCATAGGCAGCTTTCAGTGGGGAAAAGTTGTCATTTTCTCTGCAGGTGAACATGGTGAGCAGCATCTCAGAAGATTCAGTGGGAGACGGGAATGTTCCTGACTCTAGAAGTAATGTGAAGTGAGCATCCAGTGGAGATCGCTGCATGTTCTAAGTTCTTGGTGAAACTCAGGTGAGCAGCTCTGAATTAAGATGCCTTGAAATAAATACACTAACTCCAGGTCTCCTCACTACTGAAACTGCTCCTCCAGATTATCCACAATGTCAGTTTTGTTCCTTTCCTTTGCTGGCTTTTAACTAGTGCCCTTGGGCGTCAGGGAACAAGAGTCATTACTGTATAGGTAGCTTGACATCTCCTCCAGACCTAACAAACAACTGAAGCAGAAAATTGAGAGGGGAACACAGCTGGGCTTTGGTCCCCACCACTGTGGTCCAAGCGGACACCAGATAAATGGGCTTTCAAAAATTGAGACTGACTGGTATTCCAAGATTCCTGACCATAATATATCCCAAAAACAGACTGGATGTAGACAGTACACCACAGTACGGTGATAGGTTAGTATTTGATCTACAGTTTACCATATCCAATTGGTATGGTGATTGGTGGAGAACTTAGTACTTGTCCTAGATAAATCGTCGTTATAAGACTCATACATGGGCCACTAGGAACCTGGATGATACTAAAGAATCCTTTCTCCATTTTGGTTATCTTCTGAAGCAATATCTACTTTCTCAAGAACAAAAAACAATCTTCCCTCCTGCAATTGAAGTGCTCTGACCCCAACTGGAGGTCTGTCTGAGGCCTCCCAGTTCTGTGCGTTGTGTTGTGAACTACCTTAAGTGCATGTGCTGAAACCTCAGACAAATCCTCAGTGGGGAGTGGAGGGAAATACTTTAAACTGGACCTACAGAGAATACCCCAAACTTGAGATTAGACAGTTTGATATGAAAGATGGTAAGCAGATTTTCATATTAAAAAGCCCTTTTATTAGTATATACTTTTAAATTTGTATGTATCTCTGAAAGAGGAAAAACATTGTGCCTAGCATTTTAAACTGTTTCTTTTATACTTCTGTAGAACAACAAAGATAAGCCAGGTAGCTTATCTTACAGTAGCAAGTCAGTCACAAATCAGAAATTGATTTAGGAAGTCTTAGAGTAATATTGAGTGTTAATAACAGCCACCTCATACAATGTCAGACCTTACTAACTCCAATGCCTTTCCTAACTACAATACTACTTAGAAAAAGCAAACTGTTAAGTAATGGGGTTTCACAGAAATTGGCTGTCTTCCAAATAGTCCTTGTTTCTTGATTTCACAGTTTGTGCCTTTTCCAAACAGCTCAAAGTCCTCTTACTTGCCTAAGCATGATTCTCCCTCTCCAAAGGACACTGTAGGGAAAAACACTGTGCAAGTGATAAGTGTGCACCATAACCAGGAACTACATTTGCAGAACATCTGGAGGAACTGCAAGTTAACTGTTTTTTGATACTGTGGAAGAGACTCTGCCTTTCTGTCCTGCCAAGGTACATCTGCTGGTAGGCCCACAGAGCAATCCTCTGTTTCCACAGAAGCACCATTAATGCCAGTGCTAGAGGTGAAGATATATATAAAATGATAAATCAGTTATCTATTAAATATGACAGCATTCTGGGGGGCGGGTGGGGGGTGGGCAAGGTTTCGCGTACCTTCAGGAACTTGGGCAGCTGTCTGATAAAGACAGCATTTATCAGCTATGAGCTGTAAAGAAACCTGGCCTTGCAGAGCTTCGTACTGAGTCCCACTTTGTAAATTCTCATTAAAACTATGATACTCCTCTTGGAGTGGAGCTTTGCTGTGGAGCTGTATACTCCAGTTACACTACAAAATAAGTAGCACAGGCAAGCTGTCCACGTGCTTCAAAAAGTTGTTTTTAAAAATCCTCAGAACTCATCCTTAAGTATGAGGAGCCTTCTGTTCAGGCTTTCTCCTACTGTCAGGCTTTCTCCTACTGTCATGTGCATTCTGCCTGATAGCATAAATCAGATTTTTTTTTTTGCTTTTGTTGTACATTCCATATTTTGCTAGAGAAACAAAGTTTGTGTTCTATTGTTTTTTATTTTCTGTTTAACGATCCTGAAAATGCCTCAGTTTTGCTGTACATTGTTTAGATAGAGGAAAATGTCAAATCGATGCCATAAATCCTCAGCCAACAAATAGTGAACAAAACAATATCCTTGCTACACAACTGGTTCTGTAACAATTCCTGTAAAGTGTTTGAAAGACTAAACTGAAGCACAAATAAGCTTTTGAGGGTGATAATAATGTTGTTTAACTCTTACCCTATACTGCTTTTACATAATTCACCCTGTCGGAGAAACTGGTTGCTTGAACTAAAAATATCTCTGTGGAATTCTGACCTGACAAAAGCACTCAAGGCATTTACTGCTGTATCCACAGAAGCTAAAGCAGTGGGCTTCAGGATACCAGCTTGCCAGTCATGAAAAAAACCATCGCTGGGTTTACATGATCATTATCAGCACACGGACAGGTTAATAGAAAGCTTTCTATGACACAGCCTGGCCTGCAACAGCAGCTGTTAGCTACGATTAGTCTTTTTGCCACTTCTGATAAGTTCTGCGTGTTGATTAGAAATTCCTGAGGCTGCGAAGACTTTAGGCTGGGATTTGTTTTCGCTGTTTTTCTTCTAAGGTGGAAAACATGAACCCATCAAAAACTAGAGTTGTGTCCAAATGAGGAAGAAAAAGGATCATAAGTCTTCACAGGCTAAAATCTTAAACTGAGGTGGGGCAAAACATCTTTAAGGCACAATTTAAGAAGGCACTAGTTCTACTAATAAAAATAATGTTGAATGCTATTTTGTGGAACAGTTTTGTTCTCCACCCCCATCCCCCCCACACCCTCCCGTACTACAAAACAGAGGAGATAAAACTGGAAAAGGATAGCAAGAACAACAAGTATGATAAAAGGTACAGAAGTGCTCTCATTTGAAGAACAAGTCCCTGGAGCAGGAAGCTTCATTTTGGAAGAGAGTTTGAGGTGGCCAAAGTATTTTGATAAAATAGAGGCACCAATTGTGCTGAATAGGGAATGACTTTTTACCATCTGTTAAAAAATACTAAATGAAACACATGAATGTATGGAGAGCTGCATCTTCAGTCACACAAACTTAAGTGGTGGAACTCCTTGCTGAATGATTTTTGTGGATGTTAAAATTCATGGCTGTTCAAAAAGCAACTTGGAACTTGGGGAAAACAAATCTTTCACAGGATATCCCCAAGATGGCAAATAGGAGTAAAAGAATGTTTTGGGAAAGTATTAGTATATTTTTTGCAATGCTTTTACAACTTTTTCCTAGGTATCTATGCCCTGATAGCCATCATCACAAACAATGCTCACCTAACTGAACCTTTGCTGATCCAATACAACTGTTCTACAAATCCATCAAGTATCTATGTTTAAAAACTTAGGCTACTTTAAATTCTCCGGGTCTCTTCATAGTTATGAGGCTGCAGCATTTTGAAATGATTTAACAGAAACAGGTCGTCTTACAAGGATTTTCTTTACACTTTTTAATTCAGCTGAAACAAGGGAACATGGCTCAAGTTCCTCCTCAAACTCCATACTTGAAAATTTCCCCCATTGGTCAGCAGAAATTTCCTTCAGGACCTGACAATAGCTATTTTCACAAAGCCTGTATCCAGGGACAGGGTTTTCTTTATCCCCATAGTAAGTGAACAGCTTCGTCTTCATTTAGACGGAGCTCTTAATATTCTGCTATGGCACTGTTTTAATTATTTGTATTGGTACATCTCCTTACTTCTTTCACAAACCTTTTCTTACAGATTCTTAATGTCTAGCTACTTTTTTCCCCCCCATTCCTCCTGATCAGCTGAGGTTTTTGGAAGGAATTAAGTTTTCCAGATTTTCCCCTGCACCTACTGACCAATTCAGCTGTCATGATTAAGGTGCACATCCAGAGAGCTTATCTTCCTCTCAGGTGAACTAATACAGAATTTCCGTAGACTATACCTTTGCCAAACATTGCTGTGAACCTAATACTCATTTCTTCAAGCAGTTTTTCCAAACTCTCCTGTATAGGTCTCTTGCGTATTCCTTAATGGTGCTTTTTGCTGGTTTTTTTTGGGGGAGGAGGGTGTTTTGACTTTTTTTTTTTTTTCATTTTACAGACCTCTATTTCTTATTGTCTGTAGTCAATTTTCTACATCCACCTTGCAACTTTCTGCTCTATATCCTTCTCCTTTAATGCTCCATAAAGTGTAGTTTATGACAGGACAAATTGTTTTCATCTGTAATATTTAAATTGTCTCCAGTATCTAGTCTGTGAAAGAACACTTCAGAAAAACGCTTTTATGTAACCAATTTGAAGAAAAGCTCTGGGTAACTATTGTTGCTCTGACCCTTTTATTTTTTCTTTGAGAGTTACAAGTTCCTTAAGGCAAAACTGCCTGTAGCACATAGCCCTTTTTTCTTTTGGTCCCAATGGTACACTTTCCCAAATGGGTCCATCTGCTTGTCCCAGTGACATTCTAACACTTTCAGCGCTCCTCAGCACCTCTTTGGTTTGCCCAGCATCGTTCCTGTTGGACATACTAAACTGACTATCTGGAAACTGTGGGGTTTTTACTTGACTTTCCTTTACCTTTTTTTTCCCCTGCAAGTCTCTACTTTGCCTGGTGCCAGTCAGTGACTTGGCTGGCAGTGACATGGCTTCAGTCTTAAACGCAGCCTGGTAGGTACTTCCAGGTCTTCTAATGAAATTTTATTTTACAGTCTCTTAAGAAAAAAAGGTAATGATGAATTTTTGAGTGGTCTGTTTTAATTGAAACCCTGTAACCCCTCCCATTCAACTTTAATTTCCTCCTGAATCTGTTTCTAAACAACAAAATTTTTAAATCTGGGTAATGTCAGTTGGCAACTAATTCCCTTGCAATTGTGGAGACCAGTGATCTTCCAAGAAGTATGTCATCCATCTTTTTTTTAAACAATTTCTCCCTTCCACCTGCCATTTTACTTCTTAGTGTGGAGCAGCAGAGCTCCTCCATTCTTCTAGAAGACAACTTGTGTGGGATTTTATCTGGAAATCCAAAGCCCCTATCGCTGTATCTAGCAGGTGCTTTTGGCCCCAGGTTATCGTTTCCTCATCCAGTTTGCTTTAATCTTTACAATACTGATGGCCAATGTATGGTCCATAATGCAGCTGTCCCGGAAGCAAATTTAAGAACCTATACCAACCACTGGCAACACAGGTTCCTTAGAGCTGACAAGCACGGGTCTGGGGGATGATACAGGGAGCTGACTCCCAAATGCCATAAATCTGACCATCAGCAGTGTATTAATTCATTATCGGATAAATGAACGTGGCTGTATTTGTAACATAAAGCTAATTTGGTTTACCTAAGTGCTAATAATTATTATCCTACCGAGACAAAAACAGAAATGGGCATCAAATGCTCAGACTCTGCTCTCCCCCAGAGTTTCAGTGTTCCTTTAATACAGAAAGGCTAAGAAGCACTGCTAATGTCGATTTTTCCCCTCTCAGATTGAAACCAGTTAACTATTGCTGGAAGCCCTTTAAGTCTGAAGTGCCTACTAATGCTTCATTTTCTTGGGGTCTGAGTCACCAACTTCAGTTCTTTACTTAAGCTTAGCAATTTGCTAAGTATTTAAAATGAACGTTCTCTAAAGTTTTGTGCTAAACGACTGGGGTTAAAGGCTAATATGAAGCCTTCTATTTAAACTTCTGGAAAGGACCCACAAAAATGATCAGTGACTTGTGGGGAATAACTTATAAGGGAAAATTAATTCCTTGTTGGGTAAATATGAAGGATTACATGTATTATATGTAAGTTAATCTGGACAACTGTATCCTTGATAAATATGTAACCCTGTGAAAAGGCAGACTTGCAGATTGAATTAAATGCAGTCAGCTGGTGAGAATCTGTGTATTATGGTTCACTGTCTAGTTTAGTAAAACAAGCCCCTTTTTTTTTAAGCTAAGAAAAGCACTTTGTTAAATTGAATCTCATCCTTGTAACTAGTATTATCCAGCCAACAAATGTAGCTATTTTACATTTTGTTGAAAATCTACACTAAGACAGTTTTTGAATGCTAGAGTATGCAATCTTCTGTTGCTATTAAAACATGGAGGACTGACTCCATACGATGACTTATAAGATCAGTGAAAGATCCTTTAATCTAGCTTTCCAGAATAACCCAGTCCTGGCCACATTTCTTCAGAGCCCATCTCTCAGATGAATGTTTTCCCCTTCAGTTAACCGAAGAATCTTCGGAAGAACTTACGTGAAGAGAGAAAGACTTGCTGTTGCTGGGGAATGGACAAAGTTCTTATTTCTCACATAAAATCAACCTAATTTTGAAAATATTTCACTTTTGTTCTTCCACACTTTATTTTCTTGGAAAACAAACCTCAGCCATGTCTTTCAGTGTAGCAGAACAATCCAAGTAGTCATAGGGGCAGGTGTTACAGAGGGTGACTGGCAGTGCTAACACTGCTGTCTCCAGCAGAGCAGGATGGGATAAAGCAGGTTCTTGTAGTGTCTGCCCAGCAGACATGAAACCTGTGAATTGAAGGAAATTGCACAGCTCCTCAGATTATAAGGTACAATTGGTGCTAAATGTGAATGAGGCAATTTTACACTAAATAAACATAACCCTGAACAATGAAGCTACAAATTAAAGAAATTTTATCCAGAGTAGAGAACGCAAATGGAAGCAGAAGCTTGACTTCTGTTCCTGCTGGTTTGTTGTGCAAGTCATTTCCTATGTTACAGATATGTGATGCTGTATCATCTTTTTGAAATATTTTAAGAATTACAGGTGTTTAAAAGTTACTCCTTATTAAAAACATTGCAAAAAATATAAAACTAAAAATTACAAGCAGCATAGCTGATGATAAAGTAAGCAGGTAGCAAAAAAACTGGCATTTTCTAAGGAAAAATAATTTCTCTGAATAGATTTACTGTGTATATGCACCTTGATTTTTTTCCTAATAGAAAACACTTGGACTGACATGAAATAACACTCTGCAGATGCTCTTAAAGAAATTTAAGCTGACACTGGGCTTTTGCCAAGCTGAGAAAGGTCAACATACTGAAGTCAAACTGCAGCATTTCACCTGCTCTAGAGGTCAAGGGAAGTGTTGCATAAAATGACAACACATCTGAGCAAAGATTTTGAAAGCTATTTTCAGCTTTCATTTTCTAGATACTGACTCACCTTCCAAATTCTGACTTTTCTATAACAGTGGTGTTGTGGAGTTTTCAATGAAGATTTGGAAACGACAACTCTTCTGAACAGAAGTATTTCATATGCACTCACATACCCTTTGCCCAAATATGCCTGCATGGGGGCTAGTGCAGATGAATATAAAAGGCAAGAGCAACTCCTCAAAACAACTAAAAAATATAAGCAGGTACTTAGCCTTGAGCAGGTTGTTTTTTTTCATATTTGCAACTGAGAAGCTCCCCTATCAGTAAGATTTCCCAGAAGTTAAGCACTTTTGTCCATTGAACTAATCTTACCATAACGAGTAGTGTCATGTTAACAAAACTTCGAGCTTCCCAAGGCTGAGTAACTACAGAGCTGCCGAAAGCATTTAAGCAGCTTGAAAGCTTGTGACTTACACTGTACCTGAAGGCAGTTATTAATGTGAAGTTGGCTTTAAATTGTTCTTCCTAGCAGTAAACTACTTTCCATATAATTTCAATGTCTTAGCCTCCATTACATTTCCTACCCTGTTCCTTTTATTTACAAGCAATTATGAAGTTCTGAGAGGTGTTTATGTGGTTAGTGTCCCAGTCGCTAAATGATTTAGTTCAGTCACCATCTAAATATAGAGCATTTAATCAGATGTAGCAGTTTGTCTGCTCGGCGCTGGGTGCCCCTATTGCCCGGAACATAAGTATTTATAACTAGGTAAGCTTTCTGTCATCAGAGATCTATTTACAGGGCTTAGCACAGCATGTTACATAGCAGAGCTCGAAATGCCACCCGAGCGTGTCACCGGCGGGCTGCTGGGAGTACGCCTCCGGGAGCTGGGTGCTCCCCCCGATCTGACCAAGCTCGACCCAGCTTGGGAGCCCCGTGCTCCTCCGCTCTCCCTCTCCCTTCGCGGAAGCGGGAGCCGCGGCCGGCCTTGACTCCGCTTCTCCCCGCTAGCGATTGCCGTGACCCGGGACGCTGCGGCGATGCCAGCAGCCGCTGGGTCCGCTTGTCCCCCGCAAGCCTCAGGGCGCTCCGGCTCCAGCGAGGCTGAGGAGAGCTGCAGCCCAAGGCCACCCACCGCCGCCCCGCTCTGGCCTGGCCGCCTCAGCACTGCCGCGCGCAGGCGGGGCGCGGCGCCTGCCTTTCTCGAGCTGCGTCGCCGGGGTGGGGGGGAAGGGAGGGGCGGCAGCGCCCGGTCCCGCAGCCGCACCGCGCTCTTGGCCCGCGGGGCCGGGGCGCCTCACCCACCTCCCGCCGCCGCTGCCGCCGCCACGTCGGGCTGCCCCCCGCCAACAACATGGCGCCCGCGATGCCACCGCCGCCGGCCCACCTGACGCTGGGGCCGCCGTCACGTGGCCGCCGTCACGTGCCGGGAGGGCCGGAAGCGGCGCGGCGCGGCCTCAGCCTGCCCCGGCTGCTGAGCCGGCCATGGGTTGGGTGCGGGAGGCCGGACAGCGGCTGCGGCAGCGGGCGCGGGGCGCCGAGATGCTGCGGGAGACCTGCCGGCAGTACCCTCTCTTCTGCTGCCTCCTCCTGGGGCTGGGCGCCGCCACCCTCCTCTTCAACCGGTAACCGGGCGCGGCCCGGCCGGGAGGGCTGGGGCGGGGCGGGGCGGGGCGGGGGACCCGAGCCGGGCCCAGTATGACACTCGGACCTTGTCGCATTGTAATATTGCCTTCTTGTGTGTTTATAAGGTATCTTCACGTTTTAATGATCTTCTGGTCATTTGTGGCTGGTGTCGTCACCTTCTACTGTTCATTGGGACCGGATTCCCTCTTACCCAATATTCTTTTTACAATAAAATATAAACCCAAGGTAAATATGACTGCTAACATGCTTGTGCTTTCTTTAAATTTGGTAAAAACTTATATTGGGTAGCAATTTTAACTGCTTTCAGAAATACTACGCATCAGAACAGCTTATATCCACGAACGGATAGATATTTTGTAGGAAATACACAGTGATTAGACTTCAGATTCTTTATACCTTTCTGCCTAGTCCCATCAAATCTATGTATGGCTGTAAAGCCAGTTGTTGGGAGTGTTTATGAGTGTTATTTTCTGCTTCACTAATTTTTCACTTTTGGTTTTTGAGTAGCAAGTAGTTGAGAAGTTACATGGTTGTATTCTCTTTTATTGAGGCTTTTTCTTTTCCAAAGATGCTCTTCCTTTGATAAGCCAGTGCTAAGTCTTCTTTGCTGATTATAGTAAAACTTCATTAAGTAGTACTGCATTTCAAAGAAAAAACAAATATTGCCAAAGGAAATTGCTGTTTTCTAACTTAAAATGGTTTAATGTAGAATATCATAGGATTAAAAATGTTATAGGTAACTATAACCTATGTTATAAGTAACTTATAAACTATGTTTTAGTTTAAGTCTATGAATAAGGCAAGCGTTGTAGAGAAACCAATTGGTCTGTTACTAGACCAGCTGATATACAAGGACATGACTGAAGGTATGAAAGGATATTCATGTCCTCAACTTTGTTTTAGTGGAAGTGATTTTTTTGTTTGGTTCAGTTGTTTCTCATACCATGCCTTGTTATCTTATTTACTTGCTGGGAGAACAACTTTGTCTTTATGCTGTTCAGTTCTCTGTAATTGTGTACTCTAAAAGGAAATTCATGAATGTATCACTATATCAAGAAAGTCATGGTTTTGAAGAATGTAAACTTGTCCAAATATCTTCTCTTAGCAATTAGAATTGCCGGAGCTATTTCCCCATGGTCACAGTTGTGCTGTATGTGGCAAGGTCAAATGCAAGAGGCACAGGTAAATTAAATATGCGGCACCAGTAAGCTTAGTATTTGTTACATCTTGCACATAGCAGTAGATAACTTCCTATTAAACATTCTGACATCAACTTTTCCATGCTCTCCTACAGACCTACTTTGCTTCTGGAAAACTATCAGCCATGGCTGGATCTGAAAGTGCCTTCCAAGGTTGATGCATCGCTCTCAGAGGTAATTGCTGCTTCATTTCTTTAGTACCTTGAAATTCAGCTTGTTTTTATTACATATCTCTTAGACCTATTACTCCTGGTTCAATAGATAGTTGAGGTGCAATTCCCATGTACATTGACTTGTTCCAGTAAAAGTCAAATCACAAGGATATATGCTGGGAGCAGGGAGGTGAGATGGCCTATTTGCTAACACGGGTGTGACTGTTCCTGTCGTAGTGTGCCTAGAACACAGGAGAAACAGCTCTGTAAATTGGGAAGCATATAGGAAAGAAAAGTTACAATTGAACATGTCCAGTTCTTGGGAAGTTAAGGATTTCAGCCTACTTAGTTTGTTCAAGTGGAGTTTAAGAGATAATTTGCTCCAGCTACAAAATTTCTGTAACAAGGATGATAGTGTGATGGTAGCTATTTAAAATCATCAGAGCTGTAACAAAATCTGTCTGAAAAAGAAATTGGTGGGTTTACTTGAAGAATAGCATAAATATCTGTTTTTTTAGTAAGACTGTAAATCATTAATTTTGGTTTGTTCTTTTTAAAAAGGGCTATCTGAAAAGCAGTTTTTCTTTGGGTGTGGGGTTTTTATAAACTTGATTAGTAATTGATGAAATATTTTGGCAGCTAAATAGATAAACTTTTGTCGTTTTTTAAAGGTAGGAAATTATGCAAGCACACGTGTAGCTTAATCTCCATTCAGTTAGAATTCCAACTTTGGAGTTCTGTGGTAGGAGGATGAATAACTGGCACATGGGAAGTGAGCAGATTCTTGCGTGTCAGCTCTTGCAATTAACAACATGGTGTATGCAGTCAAAGGTGCGTCCATTTGTGGTATAAACTAACGCTTTAATTCAGCCATGCGAGAAGGTGTCCTGGACACAGCCCACAGCAAGAGTAGCGAAACAATGAAAACCTTAAGGGAAGGGAGGGATGGACAGCTGAGGAATGTTTTTAGAAAACACACAGATAACAACTTGTTGACTTCCTTCAGTTTAGTGTAGTGACTTCCCCTGCAATTTCAGAAGCAAACATTTATTGCTTTAAACTTATTTAATCTATTTTATTTTAATAAGTTTTGGCTCAAGTTTATTAAAATAACAATATTGCTGAATATCATTTCAGTAGGCTTAATTTCTTAGATCTCTTTTTTTAATAATAGAATGTAAAATAAATGCTTCTATGCATGTAATATTTTTAGAATTTTGGGTAGCAAATAGCTGTGACAGTTTATCAAAGGAAGTGGTAAATGCTGAAGAGCTGGAAATTTTCCTGTTTAGCTTAAATGGGAATTTAGTGCTAAAAAAGTTCTTTGTAAGATGTTATTCATAAGATGTATGAGTAGATACTGTAGGTGTCTTCTAAGACTGATCTTTAAAATGTGTTGCTGCACATTGGCATTTTGTATTTGATTGCTGTTGCTGTAGTTCTGCTTTTATCAGAGTGGAGTGGGCTTTTCTTTGATGTTTCTTTTTACTTCAGTGGCACGTCCCTGGCCCTGCTTTATTTCTCAGTGTGGACATGGTTTTTGTGTATCTATGCTGTGTTTCTCATTCCTTTCTTTTCTTTGTGTGCTTAACTAGAGGGAAGTGTCGGACCCAAGTTCTGTGCCTTCCTGGGTCAGTGAGCCAGGGTAATCATCTTTGATGGACCCGAACAAGCTGTGTGTTTGAACCACCATTTTCACCTGTGTCGGGTACTATTTGGAACAAGAAATCTCATGGCATTGTTGTCCATTGCAACTCTTCTGTACTGGTTAAGAGGATAACAGGGGTCCTGCTCACACTGTATTCCTCTTGACCAGCTTCTCTGAGGATGCAGCATGTCATGTGTGCCTGGAATTGGATAGTCTACTTCTGGTTGGAAGGAGAGACGGCTTATTTTCTTTTATGTGTTAGTCATACATTAGCGGGAAGCTGATACAGTGAGAACTGAATTAAGATGAATGAGATCCTAAAGGAGTGCAGAGTGCAGCCTGTTTTTGAAAAGTAAATGCTTGGAATAATTCTGGGTTTTTTTTATTCTGGGTTAGTTTCTCTAGTTCTTCCTTTTCAGATTGAAGGATTTTGGCAATGTTCTCATTTCCAGATGTCTCTAATTTGAATCAGTCTTTAAACTTGTGTTTTCAAGTGCTTACAGAATAATTTAATACAACTCAAATCAGAAGAAATCCAAGTTTTTCTCCATATTTTCTTTATTTTTGAATTAGGGTGTGATATGTGTTGGTCGTGTTGTATCTAATTTCAGGTGCTGCAGATTATATAAAGGAGAATTTCCTTTCCTTATTCACTTAATGAACTCAGCTCTTTCCCTGCAGTCTAATTTTTGCTATGTAAGAGGTGGTTGCAAGTCAAATCTGTGCAAAGCTGCTCAGCTACTTTTGATCAGCATCATGAAAGAAATGCCATAGTGCATCAAAATGCTGTCTGTGGATCTCACAATTTTTCTTTAATTCTGAAATTCTTAAGTTCTTCAGTTGATTATGGGACCAGAATTTTATCTTCTTTTTTCTTTTCTAAAAGTAAGAAATGGACAAATGCATGACAAGAAATCAGTTACTGTCTGAATGTGCACTTTGCCAGTCCTGAACTCCTGCAGCAACACAGTGGGCTTGCATGCTTTCTTATTGGGAATTCCCTGTTCTGCCCTAAGGAAGTTGTCTTGGCCATCTAGTTGTACCATCTTTTAAGGCTTTTTGATTGTCTTTGTGGTTTACTTATCAAATCCTTGCTCCTTTCCAATCTAATTCAGCCTGTTGCTGAATCATTCATCACTCAGCTCTCCAGTTTCTCCTCCTGACAACTGGAGTCTGTTCTGTGTCAGCCCCAGAAGGCTTGTCTCAGCAGCAAAGACTGACTAGTTTGCAGTGTTGCAGCGTATGCTAGAAAATAGGTTTTTTTCTTCAGCCGCTGCTTATATTGCTACCTGCTGCATTCAGTTTTACGCTTGTAATCTCTTTCCAATTAAGAACTGCACACATGTAATAGAACTTGTTGTTTTGCAAATTGCTTGAAAAATACATAGGCTTTATATGAAATTACTCATAATTTGTGTTTAAAACCAGGGAATAATAATTTATGGACGAGGAAATCGCTTATCGTTAGCTGTCATTCTTTGAGATGTCTTATCTACTCTGTTGGCATGTGTGCATAGTGTGAGCAATTGAGCTTGGGTAAACGTTGTTGTTACTGCTAGAATGGAAGTTGGTACACATGGCCTACTTTCCTAATGCTTTATGAAAGTGCAGTGGATGATGTGACAGGTTTTTTTCTAACTTAAAGAATCACACTGGTAGAGTCTGGAAGGTTTATAGTATTCATGGAAAAACTGTATGGACCATATACCTTGCACTCCAATTAATGGCAGTCAATCACCTATTACTCCTTGAGTGCTTGTATTTTGCATTATCGATGCCTCTGCCATGACGTGTGTTTAGTAAATGTGCCAATAGGGACTGCTTTCTGTGTGTCCAGGATCAAGGTATTTTTTATTGAGGCCTTACAGGTAACTTGAGTTCTAGTAGAGTGGGTCTTGACCTCCAATATCAGGATTAGCAATACCTGGACTTAAAGTGCATTTTGAGTTAGTTGTCTGTCTCTGTGCATGCTGACTCCGCGTCTTTGTCTATTGGATTGTCAGTGTGGCATTGTCCTGTGGAAGCATTGCCTTAAAGCCCTTATGGTGTTGCTGTTGAAGTGGGAGATGACAAGAGAAACCCTGGCGAGTCTGCAAAATGGTTCAACTGGAAGTCAGTTACTACGAACATGGGATGAATCTCAAGGAGACCTTATCCAGAGTGGGTTGGGTCATCAGGTCTTGCACCTTCTCTGCTTCCCTTTGCTGATTTAATGATCACAGGAAGATGAGTCTCAGAACCATGCGTGTTTGGCTTAGCAGTAAGAACAAGATCTCTTGCTGTTGGAAACAATTCTTCTAATGGTTTTAGAAGCCTCTGGACTGCAGGTGAAGAGAGTACCAATAAGTTATGTTAACATCTGATGATTTGAAATTGCGGTGACACATGCGCTGAAAGCCTGATGGAGAGCTCCAAAGTAGTAGTCATGGATAAAGAAAGCCCTTTCAAGAGGAGTGCCTTGTACTCCCTTTGAATACAGTCTTGTGCTTGTGGGCTGTCCAAGTGCATTTCCTACTCCAAGCAGAAGACAGTCTGCTGTGGTTGCTCTTGATGGGAGGCACATAGCAAAAGTGGAGAAAGAAAGAAAAGAGATTCTTTAAGAGATAGATGCACGTGGATTTTTCTACAGGTCTTTGCTTTTGAAAGGCTCTTTTTTGAAAGAGTCTGAAGTGTGAGCCCTGAAAGAGGTTTATTTTGTTAGATACTGTGCATGAACAAAATAATGTCACGATACCTGAAAGTCAGATTTGTATGGAGTGAATTGGTGGTTTATATAGTGGCAGCGCTATAAAAGGCATCAGGGAAATTGTTTTGAGAAGTCTGATCTGTTGCTCTTGAGGCCAATAGTTTGTGTTTGCTGGCTGCAGCTGGATTTGATCTCCCTCCTGTCGTCTGAAAATTCCAGAGAACATTCTCTGGGATTTCGTGATCTCTTCTGGACTGGGAAATAAAGCATCTTTGTCATCTCCCCCCACCTTTCTCCCTGCTTTTAATGGAAATTTTTGGGGGGTGGCAATGGTGACAGATGATGACATTTAGCTTACCCATCTATCATCAACACATGATCACATTACAATTCCAAGATCTATTACTGCTATAGCACATAGGGGTAGGAGAAAATATATTGATGACATTGTATAGTCCACTACGCAGACACGGGAAGTTATACCAAACAGGAAAACGTGCTTTCAGAGAGATGGTGAAGGAACAAAATTTCTCATCCACTCTTAAAATCAAAGGGAGGAAAATCACTGAAATAGAACAATTGCAAAAGAGAGAGTATCTTATGAACTTGAGTAGGCGATTTTCTTAGTAGTGAAGACAGAAAAAGAGTATTCATCAGCTGTTCATCACTATCTTCAAGTCTTGAAGAATTGAGAGGAATTTAAAAGGCCATAGTGTGCGTTTTACTGAGTGTGCTTTTCTAATCGTGAATTGAGCAGAGGCATGTCGTGCCCTAAATATAGTATAAATTTAGTAAGTCTTGAATTCTTACAGTGCATACAGTGTGAAGGAGTGCAGCAGCAAATCTTGTAAGAAGAGTAATACTTATTCTCATAAATTATACTTGTATATCAGCGGTTAAATTCAGCTTTCTTTTCAAACAGATTTTACGTTTTTCTTTGAACACAGTGGCTTCCTTTGCAAAACCTTTCCTTCTGTAGCATACGGCACAGCAGCCTCATGTAGCAACACACACGTTCTGTCTTCCTACCCTGATCAGCATTGATGCTGCCAGGGACAAACAGATCTCTAAAGCAGCAACTCAAATTAAGAGATAGGTTGCAACAGGAGAAGGTGTATGAAGTGGAGTGTATCTTGGGATTATAGTGAAGAAGAGGAAATCTCAAGAAAATTCCATCTTCCTCCTTCTTCATGTTTGGTTTCTTTTTTTTTCTTGGCACTGTCTAATGTTTCCCCTTCCCTTCAGAAGTTTTCTTTTTGCTAATCATGGTACAAGGACTATTTAACAGTTACTTAAAACTTTTGTCTATGTGTAAGGACATGTATCAAAGATGCAGTCCAGCTAGCAGTACGCCTTTTGTGTATGGTGGTGGCAGCTCATTGCTCAAACAGGGACTGTTGCCTCCTCTGCCTGCCTTTCTTCTGTGATATTGAAAGCCAAGTTGAACCAGGGCTTCCCTGTGACATGGCTGCAACAGCACTGGCTATTCCTGATGAGCCCAGGTTTTCCGGCAACAACAGGCTTGACCTGTGAGAAATGGGTTTGAAGGAAAGGGTGGAAAAGTTTCTTCTACAGAAATCCATGTAGGCAGGATATCCAGGGGCTAGGAACAGGAGGGAGAAAGGCCATGAGGATACATGTAGGATAAGAACTTTGGAAAATGCTCTGGTTGGGACTTCGGGAGATGACTGGATCATAAGGCAGGCTTTGTTGAAAGCTGTGGTACAATATGTGGAAAAAGGAGAATGCATTTCCTGGGAATTGCTTTTTAGGATTCTTCATTTGCTTTCTTTGTGAGTGGTGAGCATACGGGATTGACTGTCCCACTTTGAGGGTGGGAATAGGTGGAAAAGGGGAAGGTTTGGGTGAAAATGGATGGTGATGTGTGTACATGTAGGATGGGTAGCTGTGCCTTTGGGATATTCCACACTGCAGCAGAAAAGAATGGAGACTGATACGAAAAATTAGGGTAGGGCTGTCTGAGGTAAGATTACATTTTTCATACCATTCGCCTAGCGGAGTAGCCACAGCGCTGTGCTTCACGTTGGTGATAGTACTAGTGGCAGCTGTTTCTCATTGATATCTGATTAAACCGTTGATTCATTGCCATTTGCCCAAAGTACTAATTTTTATGCAAAGTGATTACTCTCACAATAGGATTGTAATCTACACATTTGTATGTTAAAGTTTTATGATGTATGAAATATGTTCTATGAGTTTTGGAAGGTGTTTGTGTGTTTAACTCTTTTAATGATTTATGGTAAACTGTTTATTTTGTAATGTGGTTGTCTTTGTTCTGCACAGGTGCTTGAGTTGGTGCTGGAAAACTTTATTTATCCATGGTACAGGTATGAGCTTTACCTAAAAGTTAACATTTTTGAATATCATAAATATTTGTCAAACTGTTTAAGAAAGTCACCTGAAAATAAATATCTGTTTCTTAATAAAAAATAAAGCATACTTTTAAGTGCTACAGTTTCATTGTTTTATTGCCTCTTAGCAGAGTAGAAAAGATCTTATAATAATTTATGTGTGATAGAGGTGGTTCTGAAATTTGTATTTCATCCTAAAAACACTTTTAGATTATTCATTTTTATATGTTAATTTTCTAATAACTCTTACTTGGAAATACATATGGCTTGATTAAAACCTGTGTAAAAACAGAACCTCCCTGCCAAAAGGTATTTCCAAATTAGAAGCATACTTACCTTTCAAATTGCTTTAAAAATAATCACTTTACAGTTTTTGAAAAACAAAGAATTCCACTTTTAATTAATACAGGGAAGTTTGGGCTTTTTTAAAAATACATATGGTGGCCACCTTCTTGCATAATATCTGACGATTTGCTGAGTTTAAAGGCTGTGAGTGGTTATGCTGAGCTGAATAGTGTACTATAGTGTGTAAATAACTTCAAAATAGTCATTAAGACTATAGCTAATTCTTTTTCTATTTTTGCCTTGTACCTTTATATATTTAGTACTTCAGAGTACTTTTTAGGAAGATATTAAAAATATTTTAAATTGATAATGCTGTCATTAACGTGTTAAAACAATGTTTTGCCTTAATTCTGAATTTGACTTTTTCATTGGATGGAAATGTTCAGTTTTGTCCTAAAGGTAATTTATACCTTTTTTCTTTTACTCTACGCTTTTTTTTTTCCTGTCTCTCTGGGATCTAAAATCTTCTGGGCAGACTTCTTTGTCTGATTGATTTTTAATTGTGGATGATACCTGCATATCTCACATCTGGTTTTGTGTGATGAATACACTGAAGTATAAAACTTAATTGCTTATGCAAACAGCAGAGGGAGCTTTAGCACCATGTATTGTGAATGGTCAAGTTGGAAAACTCAAGGTTTTTAACTTTAAAAAGCAGAAAACTAGAGCATGTTCCATTGAGCTGTTTGAGAAAGTAATAAAGCTAAGGAAACCATCTTCTGTATTTCACAATTTGAAATTAGATGGGATTTTTTTTGACTGGTGAAAGGTGTCTTCAGTGTCTTTATTTTGGACTTACAAGGAAACTTGCATTCCACATATTACTTACATCTCTGACACCCAAGACTGGGCAATGTTACGGACCAGATCATCTTGAGTGCCATCACACAGCGTGTACAGGACAACCAGGTGATCAGGCCCAGTCAGCACGGGTTTATGAAAGGCAGGTTCTGCTTGACCAACTTGATCTCCTTCCATGACAAGGTGACCTGCTTAGTGGATGAGGGAAGAACTGTAGATGTTGTCTGCCTAGACTTCAGTAAAGCTTTTGACACCATTTCTCACAGCTTTCTCCTGGAGAAACTGGCTGCTCACGGCGTGTATGAGTGTACTCTTTGCTGGGTAAAACACTGGCTGGATGGCCAGGGCTGAAGAATAGTGGTAAATGGATTTCAGTCTAGTCAGTGGCCGGTCACCATTGGTGTTCCCCAGGACTCGGTATTGGGGCCTGTTCTCTTTAACATCTTTATCAATGATGTGGATGAGGGGATGGAGTGCACCTTCAGTAAGTTTGTAGGCGACACCAAGTTAGACAGATCTGCTTGGAGGTAGGGATACTCTACAGAGGGATCTGGACAGGCTGGGTCGATGGGCTGAAGCCACTGGTATGAGGTTCTGTAAGACCAAGCACCGGGTCCTGCACTTGGGTCACAACAACCCCCTGCAACGCTACATGCTTGGGGAAGAGTGGCTGGAAAGCTGCCCAGTGGGAAAAGATCTGAGGGTGTTGGTCAATAGCCGGCTGAATATGAGCCAGCAGTGTGCCCAGGCGGACAAGTAGGCCAACAGCATCCTGACTTGTATCAGCAATAGTGTGGCCAGCAGGAGTGGGGAAGGGATTGTTCCCTTGTACTCAGCACTGGTGAGGCCACACCTTGAGTACTGTGTCCAGTGTTGGGCGCCTCATTCCAAGAAGGACATTGAGGTGCTGGAGCGTGTTCAGAGAAGGGCAACAAAGCTGGTGAAGGGTCTAGAGCACAAGTCCAATGAGGAGGAGCTGAGGGAACTGGGGTTGTTTGGTCTGGAGAAAAGGAGGCTGAGGGGAGACCTTATCCCTCTCTACAGCTACCTGAAAGGAGGTTGTAGCAAGGTGGGGGGTCAGTGTCTTCTAAGTAACAAGCAGTAAGACAAGAGGAAATGGCCTCAAGTTGTGTCAGGGGAGGTTTAGTTTGGATATTAGGAGAAATTTCTTCCCAGCAAGTGTTTTGAAGCATTGGAACAGGCTGCCTGGGGCAGTGGTGGAGTCACCGTCCCTGGAAGTGTTTAAAAGATGTGTAGATGTGGCACTGAAGGACGTGGTTTAGGGACCCTGGCAGTGCACGGTGAACAGCTGGACTTGATGATCTGGACTCGAAGAGTCTCTTCCAGTCAAACTGATTCTATGATTCTGCGACAGTGGAATCCTGGAATACATTGCATGGTGGAGATAGTAATCTTCATCGTTAAAGTGCAGTGCAAAATATACTGGGTATGGAGCCAGTTAGCCTAGATTCTGCTGCATCTTGCCCTCTGTTGAGCAGTATAAATGTTCCTGCACTGTCTTTAGTTTTACATGGCTGCTCCTCCAGAGTTTGAACTCGCTCCATAAATTCACACCATGATGATCAGACCTAATAAACTTTCCTTGAACCTGAAGTACTGGGAGTTCAGTAAGCTATAGTGCAGTGGTACCGGCGGAATTCTGCAGGAAACAATTTGGTCCTGAAAGGCTTATATGTTTCAGCTTTAACAGTAGTAATGTCAGATCTGGTCTAGATCCCTTTAGACGTTCAGATGTTTCTGTGCTTTCCTGTATTTCCAGCAACAGTCATGCAGGGAGGCGTGAACTGCGTGTCTGTGTGCAGCTGTTTGAGGTCTGTTTTGTGGAGTATGTTAGTTCTGACTTTCCTACTTAGGTGTACCTACACTGTTATACCTCCGCTTTGGAGAGAGGACTCTTGCTTCTATGAAATATTTTTTTCTGAGCTAACAAACTTCCCTGACTGTGGATAGTTCTTCAAAGAGAGCTGAATCAGAAGCCTATGCATCTAGACTATCCTTATTTAGCAGTGTGGGTAGCCACCAGCAGGCAGTTCAGACTTGCCAGACTGGGTTGGTAAAACAGTTTCTGCTTTACTTTGCAAAAAAGTCTAGGCATAATTCCTTTTGCTAGCTACCCCCTTTCCAGTGAAAGGAATTTGTGCAGAAGCTACCTACCTCTCTTTTTTTTTATGTGCCCTCCCAGCTGATGCTGTCTTGCAGCACCTTGCACACTCTGGACAATAGAGAGGTAATGTGAGGTATCTCACTCAGAAACCCAGGAACTGTAACAGTTACCAGAAATGTATTTTGCAAGATAAAATCATAGATTTATTGCTCAGGGAATAAAGTGCTATAAGCAGGAAAAAGCTGTGTTCTATGTTTGTTTCATTAATAAACTGTGTAAGAATTTGTAATATTTTATTAGCAGGTTAAAATCTGGAGGTAAATGTCCCTAATCATCGATGAGTTTAGGGAAAATGAAGATTAGTATTTAAAATCCAGTGAACTCTACTGAAATAGGTAGTTAAACCTATGTGCCTTTTTGGTATTTTTAAAAGTATTTGTACTGGTTTATGGTGGTTTAAACCCTGCTGGCAACTAAGCACCATGCAGCTCAGTGCTCCCTACCCCCAGGGGCAGTGGAAGCAAGAGAGTGAAAGGTAAAGCCCAGTGGGTTAAGGAGAGTTTACTTATGCAACACAAAGAGAGAACAATAGGTGAGTGATGTACAACACTGCACCATGCTGAGCTAAACCACCCAAACCACTCAAAGCTGTCGTTTGAAACTGCATACCTTTTGCTGGCTAGTCCTCCCCTTAAATATATACTGGGCATAACATGGGTATGGTATTGAATATCCCACCTGGTGGTTCGATCTGGCTGTCCTAGCTGTGGAAATTGACCCTATCCTAGCCAAACCCAGGACATGGTTATATTTAAATATCTGTGTTTCAAGAGTTTTTTCAACTATATTAGTAGAATAGAGCATAGTTGTAAGTAATCCAAGTTTGTAGAGCTAAAAAACACTGATCTGAGTTTATTGCTTATGCTGTATGCAGTACAATAAAATTATATGATGTCTTGCTTATACCAACCTCATTTTAAATAAGAGTTTAACGTTTGAATGAGTCACTCTATGCTTACTGATTTTGCTTGTTTGTTGATGCGACTGCAACTCCAGTTCTCTCAGATTAGAATAGAACCCAGTAATTACCACGTTCTTATAATACATTGCTATGAAAACATTTTTCCTTGATAGTGACTAAAACCAGTGTTTTCACATAATGAAGCTGCTTGTATTTTAAATGCAAGTAAGGCAAGAAGAATTCAGGATTTTTGTTGAGTTACAAACCATAGCTTTACAGTTTTATCAGTTTGCACTGTATTTTCTTCATCTTTTTGTTATTTTGTAAGAATAATTGACACACAGAGTAAAAAAAAACCACTTTGGTATTTGTATATGGTTGTCATTTATTAGTAGATCCCATAAGACTTTGTATGCAATAGCAGTTGGGTGTATCTCTTTTGAGACGTTGGACTCAGTAACTGTTTACAATTAACAGACTGAGCCTTTTTCTTTTAGCAAATCTCTCTGTTACACTGACAGTTGTGTTTTTAAGTTTTTCCTCAAATTCTGGGAAAAATGCAGCCAATTTTTAAAAATATTTCCAAGCGAGTTATTTGGACCTTCCACTGTGTCACTAGAGATTTGAGATTTTACAGGTTCTAGATGTTTTTTTCACCAGTCTTCAGTCTGCTAGTGATTAAAAGAACGTTTCTGCAAACGTATGGCGCATTGCGAAAGTACGTGTCAAAGTCATGTCCAAGTAGAATTAGCCAAGATACTGGTTATCCAGTGTCAATAAATAACAACTTCTTGATCCAAAGTATCTTGTTGCCTGTCAAATACCAGTAATAGAGTCATGCAATTTGCTTGCCAATCCCTTGGCTTCCTTTGACAGTGTGGGCATTAGCTAACCATATTGATTGTAAAATGTCATCTGCTAATCTTAAAAACAAACCAAACCTTCCCCTCCACTATTCTTATCTGCATATGATTAGCTGTTGGAGGACGGCTATATTCCTTATGCCAGGCTGCTTTCTTTGAGGTGCTTTGTCATGCAATTAGTTGCATACTTTGACCATCAGGTCACCAGTATCTGTACCTTGCGGTTCATCTTCAACATGGGTTTGAATACTATATAACCTTTAAAGAAATGGATGCTGAATAATCATGCAGAGAGTATTTTAGAGCAGGAATTGGTATATAATTCCAATTTACTGACATGTTTCTTAAGCTATTGTTGTGCACAAACATAGTGGGAACGCTGTGTATTTTACTTGCCAGAAGACTGCTTACTCTCCACTCACACCTCGTAGCTTTCATTTCAGTTAATACCGGTTGCAGAGTCATCATTGAATGTTCTTATTCCAGATTTTAATAGGGCCAAATGTGTTGTGGTTGGATTCATGTAAATGTATTTTATTCTGTTTTCTTACATGACATGCTTCACAACCATGCAGAAATATTACTGATGATGAATCTTCAGTGGATGAACTGAGAGGAACACTGCGGTTTTTTGCATCTGTGTTAGTTCGGAGAATTCACAAGGTAAGGTGACCTAAAGGTATTAACATCAATTTTCCATCAGAAATAACTGATATCCATTTGTAGCAAGTTCTTCAACATTTTTAAAATGGTAATTCCAAAGTCAGTCTTACAGAGAGTATAGGCAGTTTTCATCTAAATTTCTTCTTTGCTTTATCGGTTCCCTCCCTCCTTCTGGACCTTATTCTGTTCCTGGTTATAAATAATCTTTGAAGGTTCATCAGTGGAAGTGTTCAACATCTGTTTCGACATGGCTTTGAGCAACCTGATCTAATGAAAGATGTCTCTGCCCATTGCGTGGTGTTGGATTAGGTGATCTTTGAAGGTCACATGAAACCCAAACCATTCTATGATTCTTGCAAATTAATATTTTTTTTACACCAGTGAAAGGCATTACTAAAACCTTGGGATGATCTTTTAGCTATCCTTTGACTTAATCCAAGTGGAAACAATTTTGAGAATTATTGAAAAAGAACTATTAGAAAATGGTTAGCAGCATACCTGTCTCATAGCTTGTGCTTGCTTGACTTCTTTAAATGCAGACAAGGTCCTTACATTGTCTATAAAGAATAGACTGTCATTAAGTGAACAGCTTACTGTAGGAATTAAAGCAGGTATGGTTCTCATATTAATGTAGTTCTTAACATTCTGAAGACTAAAGATTGAAAGTTTTTGTGCACTGTGTTTAATGTGTTAGCACATACACATTCTTTTCTGGTAAAGTGCTTCAAGCCTGTTTTACAGGAACTGCTTCTAACTTTCTGGCTGTTCTAAGCAGGAAGAGTTGCTAACTCAGTTTCCAGATTTATTCAATGCTGGCCCCTCTATGGAGCAACTACTATAAATGTGTGTCTTTTTTCCCCTCCTTAGTAATAGCAATATTTCCTGAGCTACAAGTTGTACATGTACTCTGTCATGACTGATTAACAGCCTAATTCTGTCCTTGTTACATATCAAATCCAGATGACTTTCTTGTTTACTCTAACTCAAGCATGTTGCTTTATGAAGTGAGCAAGAGTGAATATCAGGAAATGTCTATGTAGCACAGACATTATATGGAGGTGTGAAAATGGAGCAAATCTTTCAGAGTGAAAATCTAGAGCAAGGTCTTAACATGTATTTTGGAGTTGTAACACATGTAGATATTAGTTGTGTTGTTCATAGATTCATTGTTGATTCAGAAAATGATGATATCTTCTCTGTTGGTTATGTAATAAGTTATTAGTTGTGTTATGTCAGATCAACTATAGCATCTTTAAGTAGAGTGTTAATTTACCATGTCTTGCCTTTGACAGTAATGAAGGAAATGTAGTATCTTAGATTCTCTGTGTCTGAGTAGACAATATGTGGAACAAAATCTCAAGACATGTACAAGTATTAAGCACTGTCAGGGGAACTACAAAAGAAAGGTCATCACAGAAATGCATTTCTCTTTACAAATGTTTAGATTTCTTTGTGTCCATCCTACAGAATAATGTAAAGTATTTTGTCTCTTTGTGTGAAGTGGTACAGATATCTCAAGCAAAAAGATACTCATAGTAACTTCGTGTTTTGGAACAAAACTGAATCTTGGCATGCTCTGCCATGTCTCATGCTATGCTGTGTTCTTCAGTTCATACTTTCCTTTCTGCTAAGCGAGTGTTTCTGTGTGAGCACGCTCCCATGTGCAGATTCAGTCACCCTCAACTAATAGCTGTGAGGCATATACTACTGAAAATATGTGCAGAAATCAGAGTTGATATGAGAGTTGCAAATAAAGTACCAGCTTTTTATAATTTTAGGAATCCTAGTTTCAAGCTTCAGTAGTTAGCTGAAAAGGGTTATGACAATGTTTTATCAGAACTTTCAGTTCTGATGCAGCGACCTTTACAACCTTGTTTGAGGAGAAATTCATCACCAATTGCAGAATAAAAGTCTTACAGCTGTGCTTTGATTTGGATTTATTATTAAATGCTTGAAAGGAACAGTTCTAGCTAGTAGAGAGAAAATTTTTAAATACAAGAACTGCTATCTGTAAGAAAAAACAGACTTATTTTTTCCCCTTTTTTTAGGTTATATCTTTATATGTTTTTTTGCCAAAAAATCTTCTACTTTTGAATTAGGACGTAAAATTCTGAATCGCTTCAGTGAAATGGATTCCTTTGTTTTCTGTTTAAGGCTGTCTAGGTGGAATTTTTCAGGCGTGGTTGTTGAAACAAAGTAACAAGCACTTCAGGACAGTTAGCTCTTAAGTATATGCTAGAATACCCCTTTCTCTCTCTCTCTCTTTTTTTTAAGTCTGGATATTCCTTATTGTGGCCATTTCTGGGTTGTTTATGGGTTTTGAAGGAAAAGTGAAGAGTTTCCCTATTTATGATGTGCTGTAGATAGCCCTGCATCTGGATGAAATTTTTGTCAAAAGTCAGTAGTGTCTACTACAGTGTCGATAACAGTTTGCTTGCTGTGCCCTTTGTCTTAATCTCTGCAGAAATAAACAATCCCCTATCCCTATGTGCAATAGGAAACTCTGGTTTTATTGAAATTACTGTGGAAATCTGAATCCCAAAGAACAGAGTTTTCCATAGATCAGCAGAAGCTCCTACTTACTTGCTTGTAAATAGGAGTTGACCTTAATTCATTTAGTTACTTTTAGGCAGTTCTAGTCAATCGTAGTAGCCTGTCTGGGCTGGCTAGGTCGGTTCGTAGCTGGGCACCTCAAATATTGCAGAGGAGTGTGCAGGAATATATGCTGTTCTCCTTGTACGAGTTAATAAAATCCCAACTTTTCTCTTGGCTTTGGTGGCCTTTGCAGTTACACTGTCTCTTCCCTTGTCTGGCAAGACGCACTTTTATGCTTCTGTTTCATTACTTAAGGTCGTCTTATTTAACTTTGTATTGAGAAGGGACGAACTCTATTAGGAAAGAAACTTGTTCAGAAGTCTTATATTTTGAACATTTGCAACTGTTTCTGCTTCTCTGAGACAACTTTTGCTTAAAATAAAGGGCATGCAAAGCGTATATCAGTTTTTAAAGAAGTTTCTATGGAAAGTACTGCAGCTGATAAAGAAGAATCCGTTGAAACTGTACAGGCTGGAGACTGACTGGCGATGGAGAGAAGCTCTGCTGCAAAAGACCTGGCTCCATAGTAGGCAGTAAGCTGAATGTGAGCCAGCAGTGTGTACTGGCAGCAAAGAACGCCAACAGCATGCTGGGCTGTATTAACAAGAGCAGAGCAAATTGATCAAGGAAAGTAATTGTCTGCCTTTACTTAATGCTCTTTAGACGACATCTAGACACTGCATCCAGTTTTGGGCTCCCCATTACAAAAGAAATATTGATAGAGTCGAGCAGGTTCAATCAAGGGGCCACTGAGATGGTTGGGACTGGGGCATTTGACCTGTGAAGAGATGTCTGTCCTCATCTTAGGAGGTTTTCAACACCTGCATGAATACAGTCCTGAGCACCCTAATCTGAACCTGCTTCGAGCAGCAGGTTGGGCTAAGATACCCTGAGGTCCATTTGTGCTTGAATTGTTCTATAATTCTCCTTTCCTTTCCGTAGCCATCAATAAAAGTATAAATACAAGACCCTAATACAATCCTTGATTAAGTCATATGTGCTTTCTGTTTGATTTATGATCACGTGGTATCATTGTTGTCTTGACTCAGTAACTCAGATTTTCTTTTGGTTTCTGATTGCTTAGGTTCAGGTACACAAGTTCTGGAAGTGGAGCATAGTTAACCTGCTCTTGTTGGTGGTCAAATCTTCTTCTAGAACTAGGCTTCATGTACTGTGACTTGGAAATCAAGCTGCATTACTATATTGCAATGGAAGAATCATAATGGGAACAAATTGACAATAAATGTATTAACAGTATTGTTTATGGCATTTAATTCTACATGACGTTATACACTTTGCTGAGAAGAGTGAGCATACTTTCAGTTCATCTAAAGAATTCAGGGGTTGTTTTCTTAAGCGTTCATTTTATGGCTAGAATGGGGACATATAAGCAAATTAATATGTTTGATAGTTGTTGTCTATAATAAATTTTGTGGAAAAAACCCTATAACAATTCGGTTTTATTTTAAAACTTCTATAGGTGGATATTCCAACTGTTGTAACAAAGAAAATGCTCAAGGCAGCCATGAAACATGTTGAAGTGATAGCCAAGGCCAGGCAGAAAGGTATTGTAAAGACTTACTCTGTTGTCAATTTCAAAGGGCAAGTATAATTGTTTCTCTTTAGATGTTTGTTATATTTGATAAATATTTTCATCCTCACTGTCTCCTCTGAAAAATGATCCTTTTGCATTTTTCCTCTGGAGGTTGCGAAGAAAAATAGGGAAAAGTTACAGTACAAATAGTTTTGATATTAATTTTTGATCTTCATTTCCCCATGTTGAAAATAACAAATTTATTTCTCTGTATGCTAAACAGGAATGTATTTTATGTCTATTCAGAGCAATCAAGATCATGTAGCAATGCTTCTTGAAGTCTTTCCTCTGTATTCCAGATGAGCAGTTACAGATGAAAGGATTTGCATGTCCGTGCACTGTACTGCAACTGTAACTTTTATAGCTAAAATGATTTCATATCTGCACACTAGCATGAGCAGTTGGTGGACTTATTCAATATGTTGAAAAGTTAGGTTTATATTTATAAGCTGTGGAGAGACTCTGAGCAGTACTATATTTAATTATTATCTAAATAAAAGTATCTTCACAAGCCTAATGTAAAACCTATTTTAAAATCGCACACTGAAGGAGTATTTGGAATATAGAACACTTGCTGTTGGAAAATAGTTATCTTTATTTTTTTTCACTGGCTGTGTTCCACAATGCTGTATCTACTAAATGTGGTTTCATTCAACTTTTAAGCATAGATGTTTACTTTCATGGAAGTCATGAACTTTCCTCCCATCCCTCAAAATGTCTGCTTCATATCCATAAATACATGCCATTGGTCCTGTGATTTGTGATTATGAATCACATGAATAATGAGAAATAATGTGAGCATATTAGATGTTTTTCATGGCACAGCAAGAATTTCAAGAGACTAGTTTATCTGGCAGTGGATTTTTTTCCAAATTTCATATTTCCTTTGATTTCTGCTAAGGAGTTGGAAACATTTCTCTTTAGCAGCAAAGAACTGGATTTTAAATGTATGACACAGAATATATAGCCATTTTCTTCAGTGTTTTAAAGGAAAACACTTCTTTCCTGAGGGCAGATATATGAAGTAGCAGCTAAAAATTACTTGTAGTATTTCTTTCTAATGAATGTTGCTAAACCAGTAGTAGTACACCTGTAGTAGTGCATGGTTCAGAGGCGTAACCTTTTTTGATGGCTTATTTTCTATATCCTTTTTCAAATGATTGCTTTAGGGGACAGCTCCTTTTTTCCTGCTCTTCTTACCCTTACATCTCTTAGTAATTCCTCCCTATTTGCACAGACACCTGTCCTTGACAGAAAGCTCATTCCTTCTCTCTAATTTTAGTGACACCAACTAGGCAGATTTATCAGGCAATATACATTCCTGCATCTCCCATATCAGCTGATACCACTCATTGTTCTTGGTTGTGAAGGGAAGCTAGCAGGCTTCTGCACTAAATTCAGTACGCTGGAAACAAGCTTTAACCTTCATACCTCTAGGTAACAGGTATGTATTAGGTGCCTGACCTGTGCCTGGTGTGGTTCTTTGCAGGAGGCTGTGCCGAATTGCTGCTGCAGCTAGGTGTGATTTATTACAGCTCAGTTCTTGCCTTTGAAGTGATTTCAAGGAATATAACATAGTTGCTTTTAATTAATATGCATAGGTTTTAATCTGATAAAGCAGGTATTCTTTCAACTCCATACAGCTACTTGTAAGAGGCAGCACTCTGGCAGCTCACTGTGCTGGTTTGGGTTTGATTTATGCTGTGTATAAAATATATGTTCCTTTGCATGTGTTTCTAAATGTTCCGAGCAGGAAAGAGATAGAACACGATTGAATATAAGTTTAAGTTGATTTCAAATTGTATTGTAGGCAATTCAATAGGTAGAAGCAAAATAAATAGGGGACTCTGAAGGCGGTCAGGAAAAAGCAAGTCGTACCAGGCTTTGTGCCATCAAAGATGTTGAGTTTCTCAACAGTTATAAATGGAAACCATTATTTCTGGAAGCCATGCAAACTGCAACTGTTTGGTGGAGGAATTCTTATTTCAATGCGAAGTTTTATTTTCAAATGGCCAGCTTCTGTGCCTAAGCCAAGGTTCTTCTGTGAAGTTTCAACATTGTATGCTTTTGGAAACTGTATATGTACTAAAAGTATTAACTTCTTAGCTCAAATGAAAAGCAGTGAGCTCTTTTTTCAGCTTTTTCTTCCTGTGAATTAACCATAGTACTGTTTTCACTTGCAGTAAAAAATGCAGAATTTTTACAGCAGGCTGCTTTAGAAGAATATGGACCAGAGCTGCATGTTGCTTTGAGAAGCCGCAGGGATGAACTTCACTACTTAAGAAAACTTACTGAACTTCTTTTTCCTTATATTTTGCCCCCAAAGTCAACAGAGTGCAGGTATAGAAGTTATTCAGAATTGGATTATTCAAAGAATGTGCATACTACATAGTACAGTAATTTTGGGGGAGTGAATGAATGAACTCCAAAGTGATCCTCCTCATCCCTCTTTCTTAACCCTTTGCTTATGAGTTTTTTGATTGGTCTTAAGAATACTCTAGCATACTTAAGGTATTATTAAATACTGAAATATTTCCCAGTAAAACATAATGGCATTGGAAACTTCACTTACAAAACTATGTAATCTAATCTTGGTTCTGATTTTTTTCTTTCTCTCTCTTTTTTTTAAATTTTTTTTAATTATTATTGTTTATTTTCAGATCCCTGGCTCTTCTGATAAGAGAAATTCTGCCTGGTTCTGTTTTCCTTCCCTCAATGGATTTCTTAGCTGATCCTGTAAGACTTTGGAGCACAGGAATCATCTGAATTTATTCAGTATTACTCTTTTCCTAAGAAGTATATTGTGGTAAAGCAAATGATGCGCAATGACTTACTTGCTGTGCACTTCGACTGGGGAAGAAGAAATCTTATGGCCAGTGTTTTTGTTTGTTCATTATAACTGGTTTGAGCACTTAACTGACTGAAGTGACTAAAATACAGTTTTGGCAAGATCTTTTAAGGATGTGTTTTTAAAGAAGGACTACAAATCCTGTCAAGTGGGAGAATGCTGTGCTAGTATAAGCACCTTCAAATTGCTATAACTACTTTTAAACAAATGGCTCAGTTACTTGACCTCTAGCTGTATGTATCTTTATAGCAGTGTAGGAAAACCAGCCTTTTTTGCAGCTGCATTGAAATGCAATTTTTTTGTCCTTAATTTTGCAAGTAGGAAGGCATTTATTTCTAAAGATGGAACACTGCCATCTTTGATTTTATTTATGCATGTTTTTTAATAGGCAAAATTGCAGTACTTCTGAAGGTATCACCTAACTGCAAGCAGAAAGTGCTGTACCTGTGGAAGTATTAGTAGTTCATTAGACCTGCTCGAACAGTAAAAATACTTTGTAGACTTTCTTTCACAGGAAAGCGTGTGTCTTCAGAAATTCCCTGACTTGTAAAAACTTGAAGAGACCATTGAGGGTTAATACTCAAATGTGTTGCCAGGCTTTGTTGTTTTTTTTTTTTAAAGTATTAATATAGTCACAGGTTTAAACTCGGGCATAACATATTAGTGAAATGATTTTAATCTGATTTGTCGGGTTTCTTCAATAGTAATTTTGTATTGTGTTTTTCTACAGGACACTGTCAACCATTTGCTGCTGATCTTCATTGATGATAGTCCAGTGAGTACTGACAAAGTTAAAACAGTAGTAATTTATTCACCTATTGAGGACACTTTCTTATCCTATTGTCTCTTGTAATTTTTTTCTACAGCCTGAGAAAGCAACTGAACCTACGTCTTCATTGGTTCCATTTCTTCAGAAATTTGCAGAGCCAAGAAATAAAAAACCATCTGTAAGCAAAGGCAACATTTATTTCCTTTCCTGTTTTGAATAATGTTTTACTTTACTTGCTGATTTGTTCTACAATTCCTTGCATTATTTATGCATTCACTGATAGTTTGAAAATCGGCTGACTGCATTTTTAACCTACCAAGGTCCTGAAACTGGAGCTAAAGGAGATCAGAGATCAGCAAGACCTTTTATTTCGGTTTATGAACTTCCTGAAACAGGAAGGGGCAGTCCATGTGCTGCAGTTCTGCCTGACTGTAGGTAAGATTGTGTAGGTGTGCTGAAGTATATTTGATCTTTAAAATCTTTAAGCATCTGCATGCTGAAGTGAATATTCAGTCTCAGAACTAGGCAGCATTGTTAAGCAAGAGATTACCTTTCAGGATTTGTGTTCACTTACTTTAATATGTCCTGAGTCTTGAATGCTAATCTTGGCAATATCAATGTCGGCGTGAATTGCAGGTATTTTATTTCTGTTACTGATATATGTGGGATATTTTAAAATAGAATATTCTTGTAAGAAAAATGTTCTGGCCACTGATACAAAGTACAGCTGCCTTTTTTAATGTGTGGTGACTAAAGTATTACTAAAATGAGCTGTTCATCGTGAAAAGCTTATGTTCTTTTAGCTTTAAAATTCTCACTTTTGTAAAGAACAGAAACAACATTAAATGTGTTGAGAACTTCTATTCAGTAACATGTACCTTGGTTAAGAAGCAGGCACTTCGGTTTACCATTACTCAAGCGTTGTTTGAAAAGCCTTTTGCTTCCCAATGATAAGGTTTTCTGTGAAATCCCTATAAGTTATAGTGGCTTATTCAAAGTTTTTTTGCCAACTAGTAGTTAGTTACTGGCTTACCAAATAAGGGGGGGTTTTGTGTTTAGTAAACAAGTATTTATATGTCGCATAGGCAATAATGTGTCTGTCTTCATATCCCAAGCTCATACGTACATTAGGAAGATGTGAAATTATATTAGACAGACTTGATCTCATAAAGTACTCCAGAATCATTAGTCATTACGTAAGAGAAATATAAATAACCTCTGTGCATGCAGCTTCTTACGTGCTCATAATCCTTCCAAACATGTTGGCTTTTTGTCAGGAAAAAACTCTTCTCCTCACCAAAAAACCCACAAAGCAATTACCTTTTCAGTGCTGGTGGTACCTGCAGGGGGTTCTAAACTGACTTTTCTAGAGCTTTACAGCTGCTTCCTCTAGCAGGAAGGTTACTCAGCCTGTGCCTATTGCCCATGATAAATCTGGTTTTTTGGGTAAACCTCAGCATTTTCTTCCTTCTGAACTTCTCTTGCATTCTTATAGGTTGCAAATCTGTATATTAGCTTATAAAACAAAGAATGAGGTTTAGGCATCTCAAGTTATGCTGTCCCAAACTGTCTGCTGTAGGTAGTTCTTCACTTGATAGAAATACTTTGGATAAGAACCACTTACTGAGGAAAATTAAAAAAACCAAACAAAACAAAAACAACAGCAACAAAACCCCCCAAAACCAAAAAAAAACAACCACAAACCAAAACCCAACCAACCAACCAAAAAACCTGGAAGGCTCTTGGTAGACTTTCTCTGAAAGTTTGGTTTTTTCCATTAATTGAAAAATTAATTAAACTCTACCATATTTTCCCTTGCACAATGATTGTGCTGAATAGAATTTTTATTTTTCAGGGGAAGTTCATTCTCAGGTTAGTCTGATAGTAAAGTTGTTATTGAAAATATAATGATGAGTTGGGTCTTAGGAATGAAATAGCAGCAGAATAGGCAGATGACTGGTATTAAAGGGCTGTTGGGCCTCTGTGTATGTTTAGCATCAACTGGAAATCATGCTGAAAGAAAACTGCAACTTACAATGTGGTAATTTAGGAAGAAAAAAAATCATTCTTCTGATTCTTTCTTCTGTCAGGAAGAACTTCATGGATTTATCCTTACTGTGATAAGGAATATTTAGTTCTAATTGCAATATATTCTTAGTAATAATTTTATGAACAAATCTGAGTTATAGCTTCTTATAAGAAGGCAGCTACCTTATTACCTGAGATTTTGAGATGTCTTCTGTTTCTATTAATTTTAAAGTTTTACAAATTACTGCATCTTCTGGAAAATGAGTTGATGTTATAGGTTGCTTCAAGATGCTATTTGTTTGCCAAGTTGGTCAACAAATGAATTTTCTTTTCTTCTCAGAGGAATTCAATGACCGAATTTTGCGACCGGAACTAACAGATACTGAAAAGGTGTCTCTTCATGAGGAAGTACAGAAAATTTACAAAACTTATTGTTTGGATGAAAGCATTGATAAAATCAGATTTGACCCTTTTATTGTGGAAGAGATTCAAAGAAGTGAGTTTGAATTTGGAAGGAAGATTTACACTGCAATTTAAACAACATTGTGTGATAAAGTAAAGACTAGTTCATCTAGATATGGTCAATCTTTACTTTTGTCATTCTTTTAAAAATTGTTACCCCCTTGCTATATTGTGCTTAAGCCTTGTTTTGTCAGTTTATTTCTATTTTTATTTGTCAGACTTGTAGTAGCTACCAAAGCAATCACAAACTCAGACCAGAAAAAACCAAACTTTATATGCCCATATCTTTCTATCTCTCTATATCTATTTATATGTATATTTTTTTTTTATAGTTGCTGAAGGTCCATATATGGATGTTGTGAAGCTTCAAACTATGAGGTGTCTTTTTGAAGCTTATGAGCATGTACTTTCTCTACTTGAGAATGTTTTTACTCCTATGTTCTGTCACAGTGATGAGGTAAGTGTGAAAGATTTGAAGAGTAGTCTTAAAGCAAGATTTTTTTTTTTATATATACCCTATTTACAACAGTCATGTGCATGTGGAACTGAATACTATGTCTTCCTTTTTCCACTTTAGTTAGCATGCCAGAGCTGGGACCAATCTCAGTAAAAAAAATGTAATTCTAGTTCAACCCAACATCAACAGAATAGAAAAAAAAACAAACTCTCGTCATTTTTTGGATGTAACAGTTTGTGAATATCACTGCTATTGCAAAATCCCCTCCACCCCTTCTTTTGTGATTGCAGATTTTGTGCAAAAGTAATCTGCATGATAGACATAGAACACTATTAAGAATCTCATTATTTACTTCTTAAAATATAATGGTACTCGAAGAAAGATACAAAGGTTGTGTTCAGGTACCTTCAGTGTTATGCGTTCCATCAGCTAAAAGTTAGGCGTCTTGTTTTCAAGAAGGTCATTCAAAGCAGTTTACAAGGCATTTAAGATTGTTCTATGATTAGGTTCTGAATGCAAGTTTAAAAAAAATTGAAAAATATCCCCGCACTGGGGCAACAGCTGCCTAAAGCCTTCTATTAGGAAACACTTCAGACACAGGGTTGAATCTGAATTCCTGTCCCTTTTAGAGTTTGTGTGTGTAAATCAGGTTGCACGTTAAGCTTCTTGCATTTATTTGAGGCTAAATATATATTGACTCGTCCTGGGAATGGTTACTTAAAGTTACTAGACGTTATTCTTAATAAAGTGTATTTCTCAAAAATGGTACTGATGGTCATCTTTCCTGTAATAGCTATAATGCTTCAAATGCTTGGTATTTTTTTTTTTTTTTAACAAGGAGGAGATACAGATTTTGGTACTTAATTTTAGTTTTATTTTGGTTTGGTTTTTGTTTTTTAATCCCAAGACTATGTAAAGTAAAATAAGTAGTCCTTGAGTATGTATTGCAAGTTTGGTCTGTCCTTTTCCAGATGAATATTTGAACTGCTAGATTATGGCCAGCTTGCCTTCTACTTCTGTTCTTGTTTCCTGAATTCTGCAATGTCGCTGCATAGTGAGTCTTAACTCAGTCCGGTGTTTTCTTTGATACCTTCTTTGTCTGTTGTAGTACTTCAGACACCTTTTAAGAGGAGCAGAGTCACCAACACGCAATTCAAAGTTTAACAGGTAGGTATGGTAGAATCTTCAGGTGTTTTTCTTTATTTTTTAGTGGAAGTGTGAACATACTAAACCATGGGAATTTTGCTACTGCCTAGTACTAATTTGACTAAATTTTTAACTCTACTTTTTTTTTTTTAATGGACAAATTACATACTAAAGGAGCAAGCAATATTATACAATATGTCTCTTTGATTTGAAGCATTTTACGTTAAAGAATTTAAACTGTGATTTAGACCTCAACATTTGAGAATGGGGAAGGGAAAAATAAATGCACAGTAAGAATAAGGTAATGTGGAAATAAAGTGGTGATTTAATTGACTTGTATGCATATAATACCATTTTGTTGGTGCAAAGGTGGATCTTCTTGGATTTCAGACCTTACGGGGATAGGTACAGTATATCTATTGTATAACCAATTTGGTCATGCAATGGGAATCTCCTCTTGTTGTGACAAGGAAGATTTGCTGTTTCTCCTGGGTCAAATGTGTTTTTTGCCCCAACAGTCCCAATTTGTTGCAGAAACGTAGTATCAGAAGCCTTGTTTCTGGTTTTGGTCTATATAGTTACAGTCCACCTTCAGGCTCCCTAGGGCCTGTGGAGAAGGAAAAGTGCATCTCCTGTGGTATGGATCGGTGGGTTGAGGAGTGGTTGGATTGGGCTGAGTGAGCTCAAGGTCTCATAATTTCCTGTTTTTCATTTTATGCTGGATGGGTCAGTCATAGACGAGCCCAAGTGAATTGCTCTTAACGGTCTAGCCAAAAGAAGGAAAACTTCAGTGAGACAATCTTCAATTTGGATAGGCTTTTCGTTCTTGGTACGGAACAGGTGAACCTGCTCTAGCAGGTTGGTTGAACTGAGTGATCTCCAGAGGTCTCTTCCAGCCCCTACCACTCTGTGATTCTGTAAGATCCCTTTCTCCCCTGCTAACATTATTCAAAAACTACAAGATTGTTGTCTTTAATGTACCTCCATTGGTGACATCTATTATGTAGTCTTTATAGTTCTTGTAGATCCGGAACTCAGGCTTTGGTCTAGTGCTTTCTCAGATTGCTGCTGACAAGCTTCTGTTTCTTACCAAAGAGGTATGCAAGGCAGCTAGACCAAAACGCATTTCTCGCCAACGTGATACTCCACTAGGAATGGTGACCTTAAAACACACTCCAGCTTCTGTTGAAGATGGCTACAGGCTTGCATGCAGACCTTTAAATCTGCCTTCTGGTATTTTTTGCAAAATTATTCATGTCAGCAGTTGAAACTATCCTGCCATACACTCCTTAAATCTAGTTAAAGTATGAAAACATTTGAATCACCTCCTTGTTGCTTTGCTTTCCAAACTAGAAGGGGTGAAATTACAGTCTCTACCTGGAGTTTTTCAAATACATCTCTGGCTACAAAATAAGCAAATTTTGTTTGGGGACTGTTTTACAAAATATTCTCCCAGAGTTCAAAAAGCATCCGTAGCGTTATTGAAAATGCATCTGGTTTACATTTTAGAACAATTTGAATGTCCTGAGTATGTATGCTGGTTTATGATATGAGATACTGTATGTTCCTAAAGTGGTGCCTCAGTGATTATTTCCATGAATCTGAGGTCCTATCTGCAAGTTGTTTGCCTGTTGCTTTGGAGTTTCTCTCTGCAGAATCTGGTACAGATGCTGCCAAGGGAAAAATTAAAAGTTATGAAATTATTCCAGATGTTATACACATGCACATACTTTATCCTGCCTTCTCTTCCCTATTCTAGCATTAGTTCCAGTTGAGAGAAATTATATGCAAAGAGATAAGTTTTGTTTTCTGTATCTTTGATGCTATTCTAGGGGTACTCTGTGTGTGGTGCATAGATACTGCTGATCAAGTAGTAGATCTGGAATGTACATGTGGGTAGTGTATTGAAAGATTTCACTTATTGTAAGAGAAGGAAATTATAGAACAATTTCTAGAAAATACAAGTGGGAAAGTGGGAAGAAGTGATTATCAGTCTGTTAATTTCTGCTTTGAACGGTACAAAATAATCATAGCTATTTGTGTCCAGATAGGAGAAATAATGTGCTATGAAAACTGCCAGTGTAATAGATTAGAAGTCCCAAGTATTTCTGGAGTGTAAAGACGTTGCATTGATGATATTCTGATGACTTGATAACTAGCTGTATCTGTCAATAGTTTAACTCCATAACTGATATCTTCCACCTAATGTTTAATGTGTGTGGCCAATGAAAACCGATGCTTTAAGTTCTGGTGACTTAATTTTGGGTGTGTGGAAGAAAGGACAAGAATTCATATTTATGTCTTTATAATACATTACTACATTACTTAAAGGTATTCTGTGTTGGAAGTCTTAACAGAAGAAGAAAAACCATTGTGTGATACAACCTCCCAGATTTCTGGATAGCTGTATATCCGCCTTGATTTTCTACACACCATGACCACGTATAGAAATAGATGCATCCTGATGTCTCATCATTGGGATGGCAATAAAAATAAAATATTTTGAAGTAAAGGATCAAGTAGAAAAGATATTAACAATTAGGAGTAAAATCCTCAGAATTAAGTTATAACTGGTTGGGTGCAATGTAATCATTTGTTGCCATCAGTTCCAACATGGTAGGTTTCCAGTTTCACAGTTAACATGACTGAAGACAGTGTAAGATGCCTTAGAATCAGTTCCTCTTGTAAAACAGAATCTAAAATTCAAATATTTTAATCCCATATCAGTTTGTCCAGAGTTATGTAGCTTCAGTAACTGTGTTTCTGCTTAATCCATTTAAACATCTTGGTTGGAATTACTGAGTTGATGGCTGAGGCATTGGTTCCATGTACCAGGTTACATAGAATGTCAAAAATACAAGGCAATTATTAAAATCTGTGAAATAAACAAAGTTAAAAAGATATTTTTATAGTGTTTTTTACTATAATACCAGGGGGTAGGGGATGGTGTTATTACATAAAATGAGTTCACAGCCTTTTCTTTCTATTGGCCAAGTGAATTAGATTCCTACACAACTTCTGAACATAGGTTATAGAAAAAGTTAGCTGCCTGTTTGGCAGTACAGAGGAAGAATGAAAGTTGTTCTCCATAAATTGGTATCTGCTTGTGCTGAATGTCAGTGAAGACCTGAAAGCTGTGATAACTGATGTTTTAAGTTCAGAGGCCAAGATTGTGGTGAAATGTGCAAGTACTGTTCGCATTTCACTTTCTTAGGATTTTAGGTCAGGAACTCCTGTAAGTGTACCGCATTTTATATTAATCTGTACTGATGGGCAAAGCCTATTTGATTTTGTTGCGATAGGTCTGGCAAATTTGGGGTTTTTTTACTTTCAATATTATTTTTTCCTGGGCTCTGAGGTGATTTATGTGCCTGTTGTTGCAGAAGTAGCCTGAGTTTGGATGACTTCCGGTAAGTCTATCTAACACTAAATAAACGTTGTCTGTCGGTTACGCTGCATCTATCACGACTGCATCACGCTGCCTTTATAACACCAATTAACTGTCCATTTATCTGTAAAAATATGAATGTCTTCTCTAGACTAAACTGCATTTCTCCCCACAATAAGCTTTACTCCCCATGTCCTCATCATGAATGTTTAGATATTGCCTAATTACTAATTTCACAAGTTTTCAATATATTAATATTGTTTGCTATTAACAGTTTGTCTGTTGTTACTAATTTTGAAATATATTTGCATAACTCTAAGCATTTTTTTGTGATTGCTAGCTGCTCCAAAATTTCCTTTTCTCTGTGTCACATTTCCAGATCATGTTTGAGTTTTTATCTACTTAGCTCCTTGTTTCACCTTGCACAGTCTTGTCCAGGATGATCACTGCCTAGCGTTGCATGCAAATATAACCATTCTGTGAATATTATCAAGCACTCAAAACCAGCAATTCCCTAATTTAGTTTTCTGCAGCTTTTCTTGAGACTGTTATAGGTTTGATTACAACATGTGCTATTTTTTATAAATTGCTCTGAGTAGTCTGTGGTCACTCATTGATGCCTTAATAGCTGTTCAATGGTTTGTTTTCTCAGTATTCATGCCTCTTTAAATACATGCTATCCAAACTCAGCAAGCATGTTTTTTTGTTATGGGCTTTTCCTTAGAATTTGTCAGAGCATCAGTGTTTCATATATTACTCATACCATTCTTGATTCCTGAGGGAACGTTATCAACTTCCTTTTACAGATTAGGAATCAAGGTGTATAGACTCTTTTTATCTTTTATGTACTAGTTCAGTGTGTTGAGTTACACCTTGCTGGAGTGTTAAGCAGTAAGAAGTACTGTGGCAGCTCTTTGATTTTTAAGTGCAGCTCTTTGCACTCAGCCCTTCTCCTAATGGGGTGTAGGGGTTTTAGTCAGCCAAAAGAAAATGTTACTCTGACTGCCCATGCACGTAAATATCTATCTTGTCTGATACACAGGACTTGTCTGGTACTTCTCCACCCACACTGGTTCATAGCAGCATTCTACAGCTGCATAGCCCTGGCTGAGCACTTGTGAAGATCATTTCAGGGCACTGGAAGAGGCAGGGATCCTGTGGGAAAATTATTTTGCAACCATCAGTGATTAAAGAAGTCACAGTGCACAGTGGCACTACTGCAGTCTTTGGTCTGCATTTTCCAACTGCAGAGTGAACGACAATTGTAATTTTTTTAATGTTATGTATGTGTGACTTCTGGAGCTAAAAAAAAAAAAATCTTCCAACTCTTGTCATCACTTCATCAGGAATGCTGGAACCTTTAGGGCTCCACTCAGGGCCCTGCCAAGAAAGCAACTACAGAATGGTGATCTAATAATGCTGTTGCATGGATCAGCACTAGAGGGATTGGGATACTTTTCCCAGTCAGTTTTGTGTATATATTTGTTGGTGGTAGCAGAGTGGACAGGTCTTGAAAGACTTGATCTGTATTCTAAACTGGTCACCTCCTCTCCTCTTTCTTCCTTCATGCCTTGAACGTGACGACATCCTAGTCCCGTTTCTTTGCTTCTACCTAGCCTCCAGTTCTTTGTCCTATTTCTACTTAGCCAGTGCATCTATTAGATTTTTCATCCTGATACCTGGGGGTTTTTGTAGATCTTTTCTTTTCTTGCTCAGCTGCTTCAAAATTTTGATCATCCTACCGTCTGTCCATTTCTGCTAATGTCCACAGATTATTTTTCCACACTCATCTAATCTGGTTTGTGCTCTGCATGCTTGCTCAGGGATTTTTGCCAAACCAGTCCTATGCTCTCTCCATGTGTTGTCCACCATGTGTCTGTGTACCCTCTTACTCACCAGTTTGTATTCTGAATTTGTATCTCTTCCTGTGAAGAGAATACCATCCTAGTTTTTTACCTTATGCCTGTTGCAGTTTGGTGATCGCTCTGTACTCATTAGGCACGATCATTGGGCTCAGCATTAGGGCAGGAAGGGGTGGTTCCTAGCTGTCAGGTTGATTCCTGGCCCCATACAGCTCAGTACTGCAGTTACAGGCAAAGCTGTGTTCTGCCTTCAGCTGGAGCATGATCAGTGCAGGAAAGCACTCATCTGAGCCTGGAGTACTATCAAATCTTTGAGCTGTGCAAATTAATGTTTTTGCTCGAAATCTTGGAAGTGCAGAAGTTTTCACAGGAACAATGAAAATTTCTTAGAGTCAAGCCGGAGGTCTGAAGTATTAACCTTCTAGAAAAGCTGTCTAATTTAGTCTGAATAGGTCTGTATTTTGCTAGCTCAGTGTTTAAGCTCCTGAACAAGATTCAGGTAGGTCCCCAATGTGAAAAAGTTCAGTTCAGCACAGTAACATGTAGAAGAAGTTGTTTAAAAATGGCGTAAAATTGTTCAGACATGGATTTAGACTACAAACAGCGAAGCAACCTTATCTTTGGTTAGCAGAGATAAAAAAGATAGAAGCTACCTGTCTGCTTTGGAGCTGATAATAATATGAGATAGCAAAAGCAAAAGATTTGGAAAAGCAGGGGATTATTTACGCAATTTTAGTCACATACACAGTCCGGGTAGAATTGTAAACAGGAAGATCATTAGTGACGCATGCACTCATATTTCAAGTCAACAGTTGATGACGTGCCAATCATGTCAACATGGTTTTATGGGCAAGGAAGATGCATTACCTGCTGGTCTCTGCTGTTCTGTTTGTTCTACTGTTCAGTACTTCACACTTTTGTTGCTGTTTTAAAGGAAAAAGAAACACTTAGGATCTTTTTTAATCCTCTGAAGTACTAATCGTGCTTTTAATCTCAGTAATCTATAAAGTTCTTTTGAATCTTTGATTCTGCAGTTCATTGTATCGATTTTTAACTCTCCTATCAACTGTATTTATTGAATCAACATAAGTAACTTCAGGCTGATTCCATATTCAACAGAAACATTTTTCTTTCCAGAATTACTAGCATTTCTACGTAAGGAATAATCTTTGGTATCAGGCTGTGAGTAAGGGCGTAAGAATGCTGTAAAATCTGTTCTCTCTGTAAGGAGTGTGCTTCCTGACCAATTACATTTATTTTTCCATACCTTGATGCTTTCTGGATGCTTTGTTGTAAGTGGCAAGACTTTAAAAACTCTTTACCTTTCAGTCAGGCTGGCTTTTCAAGCCAAGATTCTTCAGTCGCATCTGTTTTCTCTCATGCTCATACTTGCTCCTTGCACATTCCTTTAGTCTGTGCCTGACGTTTAAAAGTCAAGATACATCTTGAATCATACATGCTTGTAAAATTCTGGGATGTTTATTTAAAAAAAAAAAAAAAAAAAAAAGGGCATCTAACTACACCATTTACAGTACTTGGCAAGTGTGGATAAATATTTAAATAGAAGTACATGGAAAAGGACAGTGAGTGACCTTCTCGGTGTGCGTGCCTGTAGCAATACAACAGTTCCTGCTGTCAAAACAAGATTGTTTTGCATAATTAATTGTTTATTCTATGTCCTGTGTTACTGGGATACTATTATACAAGTGTTAATGTTTGTTCATGGTTAAGCACATGGGAATCCCCTATCTCTTAAAAGTGTAATCAAGAAATTTTGCTGATCAATCGGAGAACGAATTTGCAATAAATGAATTTCAGTCTAAGTGGAATTGTAACTATATTGGCTATTTGTTTATAGAGTTATTTCTCTTATCTGCAAATGATGTGCAACGACCGGCTGAGCTGCTCTGTAAGAATACACCATGTGTTCTGAACTCTTGCTTCTGTAATCCTAGGACCACACAGAAGAGAGGAGAATCATTTGGAATCAGCAGAATAGGCAACAAAATTAAAGGTGTATTCAAGAGTTCTGCAATGGAAGGAGCTATGTTGCCTAACTATAACTTAAATGAAGGAGAAGATGACTTTGTGAGTGAAAGCTTTAGATTTATATTTAAATCTTTGTTGTTGTTGCATTTGCTTCCTTCCTTATTTGAAAGTGTTAAGTTTCTGCCTTTTCGGCTTTTTCTGCTGCCTTTTCGTACTTCACTGCAGGGTTTCCATGTGCTGGCTTCTGATTCAGTTGCCTTGTTTTCCCTGTATTCATTCACAAACCAAGGCCATATCCCCAGTTATTGTGCCTCCGAGCTAATTACTTTAGTACAGAGAAGTACTAAAAGTAGTGATGTCAGACATTTTTGTAAGCAAGGAATTTTTCTTTAAAATCTTACCATGCCATTTTATAATTCTGGATAATAAAGTGTGCATAGGACGGCATGCATGGCTTTTCATCTGAAGCTTGCCACAAGACCTTAAAACCATAGAAAAAGCACTGGACAAATTGCTATCAAGTTGGTCTGTGATGTAGCATTTTCTCTAAAGATCATGAGCCAACAGTCCCTTCTCTTTTGTCTTGGGTGTCTCCCTCAGCTAATGATTTTCTTTCACGCTAAACAGCAATGAATAGAGCCAATCGTAGAATTATTGCATGGGACATTGGTATCTGAAGCACAGTTGGGTGACAAACGGAAAATTTTAAAAAGAGAAGAGGAGGAAATTGGTCAGAAGCTATTGGTAGCCAAGTATATTTTAGTGTGTCTGCCAATTCAACTTTTTGTACCTGTTCCTAGCAAACAAAACAAAATGTTTATCACCTTCATACACTGCTAGCTCATTTTCCACACCCGAAAGATAAAAATGTAAATATGAGTTTATACATATATTATTGACCTTGTTCAGAATTGCTTTCAGAAGAGGGTGGGGAGGACTCAGCAACTTAGAACTCTAGAAAGGTTTGGTTGTTTCTTTAAGAGGAGGAAAAAAAGGCGATTTTCTGGACAAGCTAAATCTTCTTGTAAGTCGTACCCTTAAGGGGGCAGAACTGTTGCAATTAATTTCTTGAATATTTAAGTTCTGGTCGTTGTAAGTTCTTTCTTTTTGAGGCGAGATTCTAATAAAAATCGATTAATTATGCAGCATTGCTGTTGTAGATTCGGCTAGCCAAAAGTTGTGGAACTATATTTCCTCTATAGCAGAGGAATTAGTAGAAGTATAATTGAAGCAGTGGAGCTCAGAGAAGGAACATGGGTTTTGTGCCAGAGCACAAGAAGTTACTTGTGAGAAGTTGACGAATTCAGTAAGGTGGACAATATAGCATCTAATCCTTACTAAGGAAGGTTTTCAAATGAAGAGCATGATTTTAGCTTAGGTAAGAATGAAAAGTTTTAAGTATAACATTGTCTCAAATCTCTTCATTAAATAAAGAGAAGAGATTACATTTTTGCTAAAACCACCTTACACAAAGTTTGGGAAATACCAAAGTCCCTTCACTTGATGGGAAGAAGAAATGAGAAAATGCTGAACTGTTTTAAGGTTACTTTGCATCTGAACAGATGGAGAGAGCTGTGACTTGACTTCATGAGTGAATACCGAATATACAGAATTCAATGCTAATAATGTCACAGTGAGTGCTGAGGTGTGGTTTCCTAACAGGCATCACAGAGTCAGAAGAAGAGCTCTCTGGGGCAAGAAAAATGTGATCTGGGAGATGACAGTATATTTGTAAAATGGTGGCAGTGCAATATGCAGTCTTAGCAACTTCTTGATTATTTTTGTAGGGGGATATGGGAGATATTTCCTCCTACACAGATCCTGATTAGACATTTAAGTGACAGGTGTTAATGTAAGCTTGGTGGATTCAAAGTAAATAGAAGGTAAAGAATGGCAGTGAAATGGAGTTCTGTGCATCATGACAGAAACTGAACAATGTCTTTGCCTTTTTTTTCTTTTTTTGGTGTTGTCTTCCAAAGTCAGGTTGGATGCAGTTAAAGCCTATGGGAAATAGCCATTTAGTCCAAGGAAATGATGTAGGGAAAGAAATTTGTATTAACAGTTTTCTGTGGCTCTGGGCAGCAGCTTTGTAAGCTGCTAACATGATAATAGTAATTCCATGAACCCACACTCAGTCTTCGTCAGCTAAATTTTAAATACAGCAAAAGATACTCTACATATTAAAAGCACAGATATTGTTCCCAAGGCAGCCAGAAGACCTGTAGACTGGAATTTGTGTCTTTGATGGATAAAACAAATGAAAAGAGACTGAAGCAACCTATAGAATAGTATAACTATTACAGCTCAGTGATTCGTTTAGGAAGAGGATTAAAAACCTCTGAAATTCATGCTTCCTGGCTTACAGTTAATGTAGGTGTTGTGGTTGTCATAGTGGAAAAGCCTGCACATTTACATAGGATTATTACCACGACCACGCTAGAAGTCAGGTGAGGGATCTGGTGAAAAGAGGTTATGAGCATGTCAAACTTTGCTGCTGGTCCAATACAACCGCAGAAGGGCTGAGTGAAAAGGTTATGTCCCCTTTATGAGCCGTTCAGGAAACAACTGACCCATACCTGCTCTAAGCCTTGTGCTGATTCTGCAGTCTGTGGAACTAAGAGATGAGAGGTGCAAGCAGTGGTATTTTTAAAAAAGAAGGAATCAGAAAATGCAGGCAAGAGTTGAGTTTTGATCAAGTCCATGCATTTAGTTTAGTCAAAAACTACAGAATCAAATGAGCCTCAATGTTTCTAGAAGATCTTGCATTTTTGCAAGGAGGTCCTAATGGAGACTATATATTTAGTGCTAATGCAAATATACACTGTTAGTCAGGATAGATTGCAAAGTGTTATTTTTGGCAGCTCAGCCCACATGGGGAAAGAGAGTTGAGTGGAAATGCACCGAGTTCATGCTGATTGGTCTGCAGAAACTTAGCTATTGTTGACTTGGAGCTGCTATCCTGAAACATGGTTCTGCTGTTTCTGTCCAGTGGTGACAACCTCTGGGGAAGGGGGGAAAATGAAGGTAAGACCTATGCAGAAGCAGACTCTGTAGATGTAAAGGTACCTGACGACCGTGCTATTGTGGTTCAGAGAGCATCTGTCCTATTTACTCCATTCTTTGATGCCAGTTCATTCTGAAGTTTGTGAGCCCTTATTGTTCATTCCAGGCCGGGGTTATTTTTCTTTGTTTTGTGAAAGAGCATAGCCTGTAATTTAGCTCAAATTGTGAACCACCTTAGCTGAGCATGGTCTCTATGCAGCAGCAACTGAGACTGCTCTTTGCCTGTCACAATTTCTCTTCATTGAATAAACAAGGTAAGTGGAAGCAAAAAGTTGAAGAGAAGCGATTCAGTCAGTGGATCTACAGAGATGTATTTCAGAAGACAGTGGTCCACGCTGTAAACAGTTGGAGGATTATTTCAATACTACGTAAAGGCAAAACAAAACTGAAAAAAGATTGCTCATGTGTTAAACCATTTATGTTTCAGCTGCAGTTGAGTCATAAATATTGTAGCTCAGACACAGCCAAAATTATTTCAGGGCTGCGGTATTACCTTAATCTGTAAAATAGATTGTCCCAATACAGGCAAAACTGGTGAAGCAGCTAGGCTTGGCCTTTGAGGGGAATTAGGCTTTAAATTACGAAGCTAAGGGAAAAGAACTTGAAAGTGGGATTTGTATTTTCCAGTTTGCTGTAGTTTTAGATGTTGTAAAATTCTTATGTTAAAATCTTCTATTTTATCTAACAAGTGGCAGGACTCTCAAGTCTCTTTGAGACTTACTAAAATAATGTACTTTTGAATTGTCGCTTAACTTTAACCTATCTCGACATAATTAGTAGTTCTGTAAATTGTGGTGGGAGGAGCAAGATGCTGACCACCACTGCCTTGGGCACAGGCTGGAAGCAAAATGACGGGCTTGGGTATTGCTCCTTGCCAGGCCATGCCTGCCTCCCTGCAGGGTTGCAGTGTTTTAGAAGCCCTTGCAGCATGGCAGCAAGCTAAATTTAGATTAAAACAATTTTTCTGTTTACTAGTCTTTTTTCACCTGCTTGTCTATGCGTATGAAAATACAAGAACTTTTTCTCTCACATATCTTTAGTGAGGGCTAATCTTCCCACAAATTCTCCATTCCACTCTACTTTTGAGTCTAAGGCCAGCCCTACCCTCCCTTCTCACAGATACTGCCTCATTTACAAAAATAATTTTCATTCCTTTGAGTCATTTTTTTATTATTCTTTTTTTCAGTGTGGTGAAGATGAGAATAGAGATAAGCATCATTTAGTGAAATAAATAGCTTTCCGAGAGTAGCTGTTGAGTCTTGGATTTTTCAGTTTAGATATTTAAGACAATCTTTCTGTAGTTTATGGACCAAAAAGATTTGTAGCACGCACTTTGTTGTTGCCGGAGACCTGAGAATTCAGTGCACTGTGTGGTACTTGGGTGATTCATTACCTGAGGGCAGCTCAGCCTGTCTGTGATGAGCAGTGTCAGGAGCATAAAGTGAATATCAGTGTGGTGCTGGGACTGCAGTTCAAGTTTGAAATTATTTCTTCAGCGTTCACTTGGCACCACTTCTAAGGTCTGCTTGCATATGGAAAAATCAGCATTAAGTGTTATGGCATGGAGCCTGAGTTTATGAACTCCATGAACTGGAGCTGCTCTATGTGCAGCCAGCAAGGATTGGATTCATGCTGCTCCCTGGTGCATCTTTTTCTGAGAGTGTGATGCTGAAACAACATGCTAGCTTGGTGGACTGCTGGCTTCTGTCTCTTTGTGTTCACATAGCTTCTTGGCCTGACCTAGTAAGCTCAGGTCTTTAATTTGGGTCCTGTTGTCCTTGAAAATGCAGTGCAGCTAAATCTGCTGGACTCAAGCTATTTGCTGTAGCATTCAGTCTGTGCCTAAGGCATTCTTCCAGCTGCCTCCTTTAGTGCTTCTATTCCATTCCCCCTCTTTTGTTTTTTTCTTAAAGTATCAGATATGGAACTTGGCAGTGCTATAAAAACTTCCAGATCTCACTAAAAGTTGCTAATTTCAAACTAATTTGCAGTGGATCTAAAAATAGAAATTAATCTACATGAATAGTCCATTAATGAAATGGTTTTTTTGTTCTTTTATTACTTGGTGATGCATACTTGAAGACTCAGTTTGTGTTTCATTATCATATAAAAGTTTTGCAAAGGTAGACTGAAACAATTAAAATAGAACTGTAGATCCCAATGTTTGAATCTTTACAGATTGAAGAAGGCGTTATGGTGATGGAAGATGATTCTCCGGAGGAGGCTGTTAGTACTCCAAACACACCCCGCAACCTTGCTGCATGGAAAATTAGCATCCCATATGTAGATTTCTTTGACGATCCCTCCTTGGAAAGAAAAGACAGAAAGGAGAGAATTCCCGTGTTCTGCATTGATGTAGAGAGAAATGACAGAAGGGCAGGTATGCAATGTTGTGGGTAAATAAAATGGTATTTAAAAATGAACTCAAACTATTCTAGTGTGCTCTATTCTGATTGCTGTTGCGGTGTATTTTGGGTACATGCTTTTCTGATTTTGAAATAATTCATTGAAAATTCTGAGGAAATGTGTTTGAGAGCTAAATGATCACATGTAGCATTTGCAAGTTGAGACCTGACTCCCCAGCACAGATCAGTTCCATTTAGACTTCATGCCAAAGTTTGAGATTTTGATCTTATGCTTCATATTAATAAACACTTGGTGTATTTTTCTTTCACCCACTCTGAACTTTGGAATAATGAACAATAAATGACTTTTTGGGTTACCTTAAAATATAGTTCTTAGGAAATTAAAATGTTTTGAGGAACCAGCTTGGATTGCAGGTAGTTTATCAGTATCTAGATCGCAATACATCCATAATGAGTGGGGAAAATAGTATCCACCTGGGGCTGCATAGGTTTCTGTAGTCAGACTAATACTTCCACAATAGGCAGGAAGCATTTAAGAGTTACTTAGTGATATCTTCCAGGTTGAAGAATGGTTAGGTTACAGGGTGATGGTGCAGAGGACAGTATTCAATGAGTAGTAAATCATTTGCTTAGAAGTTCGAAAATAGATCTAACATAGTCAGCCCTAATACATTGTGAAGTTATGCAGCACTCCATTGTTTAGATTTTAGGAATCCCCTAAATGAGATGATAATTTCTATGCTAGTACCATGTGTCTCCCAGGTATGCATTTTAATTTGACATTTAAATTACTTGGCTGGGATTTTTTTTAAGGTTTCTGCAATATGGAGTACTAGTATCATTGAGGTTTTCCTATAATAATCTGGCATACATTTGCTGTTGCTAAATTTGTCTCTCATGTGGCATAAACCATGGTTTATTTTTAATGTTGTATTCCCCCACACACAGTTGGGCATGAACCTGAACACTGGTCTGTCTACAGGAGGTATCTTGAGTTCTATGTACTCGAGTCGAAGCTAACGGAATTTCACGGTATGCTCTCTGTCATCTGAAAGGCCCCTTTCCCACTGCTGTGATTATCATTCAGTACTAAGCTGAATTTTAAAGTTATGAAATCAATGTTTGCATTACAGGAATAATTTAATCTTCTTGTTATCTTTATTAGGTACATTTCCTGATGCTCAGCTTCCCTCAAAGAGAATCATTGGGCCCAAGAACTACGAGTTCTTAAAATCCAAGAGAGAGGAGTTTCAGGAATATCTGCAGGTATCAAACAAACTTTTAGAGCAAAGAATATTCTAAAACTAATAATAAAAAAATTAATAAAAGAATACCTGCTATTTTTTTTTATTTCCAAGTATCTTGACCTATAGAGGGAGTGGGCAAGTTAAAGTTCATGTGACTAAAGAGAAATCTTTTGTAAATTATGATATTTATGGTAATGTAATGCTCTTTGAATATATTTTTGCTATAGAAAAACTGATTTTTAAAGATTGCTTTTAGAGTGCTTACACTTCCTTCTTTCCTTCTTTCTCAAAGAAACTTCTGCAACATCCAGAACTAAGTAACAGCCAGCTTTTAGCTGACTTCCTGTCCCCTAATGGAGGAGAGACTCAGTTTCTTGATAAAATGTTGCCTGATGTGAATCTTGGTATGTAATATGCTAGTTGTTTATGCTGACAAATGGTAATGCTGTAGCTACTGGGATTGAATGATAGTAGGAACAAAGAGGTAACTCTTGTGTAAGGATATGGATGTGGGAAACAAGAACTCTGCTCCTTCACAGCCCTTAAAATTTCAGCAAGCAAGATATGCTGATACTTCTTCCTTGAAGAAAAAGGACACTTTGAGATTATGAAAACAACTGTTTAAGTGGTTGCTTTTGAACCTTTCTGTCAGCAAGCAAGGTGATAAAATTTCTCTAACAAATGTCATGGTTCAGGAAGATTTACAGTATTGTCACAAGTCAAGTCAGCACAAGTCAGTCATTATTTACAGGTGTGATGGTATAAACAATTTCTTAATATAAACTACCTTTGATTAATATCTGTTTGTTTACATTTGAAAAGTGCAATATTTAATACTTCTAGTATTAGCTAGACCTCTTTTACCATGAGCTACGTAATAGAATTTGAGGCACTGGAGCGTGTGTTATAGGCAGGCCAAATGGAAACTGAGAAGTTGAGAAATTCTTTCTGTCCTATATAGCAGTTGATACTAACTCCAAAAAGTAGACTGCAATGTGACTTTAGAGCTTGTAGCTGCCTCAGGATAGTGGGCCTGAGTGTGTAAGGTCAACTTCGTGGCTGTTCTGTCTTTGTGTATTGTAGCACTTGTGGTTCTGACACCAGCATGGTCCAGGAAAGCCGTGTCTGAACTGTGCCACTGCCTTTCTGACTCTCCTGGTCATGGAGTGAACCTGCTGGGGTGGCTGTTCTTTTAGTGTTCTTACTAAGTTGTTAAATGAGATTTCGGTGGTCATCCTTCAGTGAAGAGGTTTTGTTCTGTTTCAGACTTCCCCTCTAGATCCAACTGTAACAATGTTAAAGAAAATTTGTAATTATGGTGTTTACTGTAATGCATCTCATGTTTGAGACTATGCTTCACTTCCATAAACATCATTTTAACAAGTCTGGGCATTTCAGTAGAACTTTTTGTGAAGATTAATGATTTTATTATTAACATTTGATCATTGTACATAATTTCTAATGTAAGTTCCAAATTTAATGACATGTAGATAAGAAAAATATTACTGTAAATGTAGTCCTTAAAATAAAACTAATCCTAGACACTTTAATTTTTCAGCATTCAAAGTTACCTTGCTGTATCCTCATAGACTTAACAGGATGGAAGAGCTGATTTTTTCAGGCTGTGGCTGTAGCCTGTCCAAAAATACACACCAGTATTTTCAACACTGGATCCTTCCAGTATCTCTCCAGACTAGCTGATCTTTTCAGGGAAAGAGGATAACCTAATTTTTTGTCATTTCTTTTGTGATAAATGTTGTGAAGGATGAACTTAAATACACAAAATTTTGCCTATACTGGTGTCATATAGTACTGCTGTTACTATGCTATAGCTATTTATGTTTGAGCCTCTAGAAAAAATTACCAAGGCAGATCTAGAGTACTTTGCTTTTTTTTTTTTTCTTAAAGTATTCAGATAATCATCTGTATATTTTTCAGGTTTTAAGTATCTTCCTGAAGAGTACTAAACACTAAGTTATAAGCTGAATATGTGGAATACTTTATAGCTTTTTGTACCAAATTAAAAAAAACCACAGATTTTAAAAACTATTGTATTTTTAAATTAAATACTAGACGATGAGTGCATAAAATGTAGAAGAGCAAAATGTCTTTAAGATCAGGCAGTGTGATAACAAGAATTTTTTTTTCTTTGTCTGTTTCTAATTATAGGTAAAATTATAAAATCTGTTCCAGGAAAGCTGATGAAAGAAGTAAGTCTTCCAGGTTGCCAATGTTTTCACTTCAATAACTACTTTCACGTGCTTACTAACTTAGACTAGTCAAAAATTTGTTTGGAAACTCAGTTTTGGGGTGGGCTGGGTTTGGGTTTGTTTTTTTCAATTCTGTAATTACGCAAGTGATGGGTCACTTGTGTCTTATTTCAGAAAGGTCAGCATTTGGAGCCATTCATCATGAATTTTATCAATTCCTGTGAATCTCCCAAGCCTAAACCAAGTAGGCCTGAACTTACCATTTTGAGTCCCACTTCCGAAAACAACAAGAAGGTACAATAAGTTATCTTCCTTCCTCACCTTTACAGGAGTGCGGAAAATTGACCATACGCTGAAAATGCAAAGAATAAACAGAAAAAAACCATAAATGTAACAACTTACCTATTTTGTGTTGTCTTTTCACATGAGAGGGAATAGTGCAGAGAGCTTTGTCATCTTCTATCTGGTAAATAAGTTAGTCTGATTTTTGCGGGTTGTGGGGTTTTTTTTGTTTGTGGTTTTTTTGTTTGTGGTTTTTGTTTGGTTGGTTATTTTTTGTCAGTTTTTTTAATTCATACTGGATTTTGCAATGAGGATACAGAGTAGAGAAATACAGAGAGAAGAGCAGGAGAGAAAGCAAAAGTGTAAAATGGGGAATGTTTTAATGCCACAAGGGAGCTTCCTTTTCAAAGTGAAGAGCTTAAACTGTTTGATGAAAGTATGACTTGTCAAAATGCTGCAAGCCAAAATTGTCAAGGTGCTGATACTTAACTGCCTTTAAAATGATAGTATACAGTTCACTGATGTTTCTAACGCTGACACAGTTAAAGCCCAGCACTTCCCATTTTAACCTTTTCCTTAACTATAGGAAAAGATAGTTCCTTTCTTAATCTTCCTGTATTTGTGGTAAAACTTGAAAACTTCCATTAGCTTCTAGGGGCTTCATGTTTCTATGTCAGACTGCTTTAGAGTGTTAATGCATTTGTGGAATTTACAGAGGAATATTGTTTCTGGACTAGGATTTCAGAGACCCAAGCTCAGTGTTACAGAGTTGATGTGATTTGGGACAAAATATTTAATGTGCATATACTTTGGTATGTGAGACGTTCCAAAAGAAAGCTCAGTACTGTATGATTTTCTGCTATCTCATTTGCTTTGGGAAGAGGAGTTGAAACTGGATCATGTAAGCCAGGACACTTCATTTTGCAAAGTGAAATATTGGAGATGTATGATATTCTAAAGAGTAATCTGAAACATGAGAGGACAGGCGATAAAGGTTGGGGGCTTTTTTCCCCTCTTCTAGTGGAAAAACTAAGAGGCTTTAAATGAAGATGGTAGGAGCAAGGTTCAAAACAAAGTGGTTGCTCTTGCAATGGTTAGTAGGTTTGTGGAACTCCTTGCTAAAAGTTGTTGAGAATGCTAGAACTTTAGCAACTATAAGATGAGACTGGACAAATTCACAAAAAGGAAATAAACTCAGAGTGAATACCTGTAGAGAAACTGTATCCAGATCTTGAACTTTTTTTTTAGTTGAAAACAGATGGAGACTGGAAGAGTATTGGTGAAAAGTACTGTCTATGCTTGTTCTGTTCTTGCAAGAGCTAGAAGCCCAGGACCCATTTATGGTTTTTGTTGGTGATGGGCTGTTGAAAAAAATGGATCTTTTTATTTCCTGCACTATTGACATTTTTATAGAGTTATGAGATTTAGAGAACTTGCAGCTACAAAACTTTTATGCTGATTAAGTGCAATGGCAGTTAGGTCTGTTAATTTATTTAGATTTCATCTTCTAAACCTGAAGTCTGAATTACTACAGCCAGTTTTGTTGTGTCATCTTATATGAGCACAAACACAAAATTAGTATCCTTCATTTCAAGTCCTTTCTTACCTTGGATGCTATTTCCAAGGTTAAGGTATTTTGCTATTGCTGTGTATTCAGAGGGGTATAAATTTATCAGCAGTTTTAAAAATCAGGTGTAGAGGTTTTGACTTGTGCTAGAAACACTACATGCGTAAATACTTTAGGTGTCTTTTACAAAACAGCTGATAGCATATTGCAGCATAGTATGAACAGTTAGTTAATTTTTTACTGGGATCTGCCAAGAACTACTGAAGTTAGTAGCTTTAATACATTTAACATATTTATATTTGAGCAACAAGCTTTGAACTCAAGCATCCCTATGAAGACAGGGTTCTATCTGTAATTTGCTTATAAAACTTTATTAAAGGATCAAAATTAATTCTTTAAAGTGGTGTTCAAAACAATTTTGCATTGTAAAAGTTACAAAAATGTATATAGCATTGCCCAGTTAAAATACAAACTCATTCTCTGAAGTGTCAGTATGTTATTCTTGTAAAAGAACATGTGTACAGAAATTCAGGCTCCGAAATGAGGTTTTCCTTTTTCATCTGTGGTGATCCCAGGAAAGCAAAGAGCTGGTTCTACCTTGGCTTTCATTTTGGAATACTGAAGTTTCCTTAAACAACAAGTAGATCTTTACTGCCTTTGGTTTTCTAATGTCATTTTCAGCAATAGTACTGTCGGGGGAACTTCCTTATCACTCACCACTGACTAAGTGTCCATGTAGGCACTCCATCCGAGACAAGAGTTTGTAGAGTCGGAGTTAAAGCTATTGCTAGTACTGCTGATCACCCTGTAGGAGGTGCTTTTGTCATGAGATACAAGTTTCTTTGCAGAGGGCAAAAAAGATGAGCCTAGCCTCAGCTCTCCACTCCTTCTTACTTCTCACTCCTGTTGTGAGAGTGCGTTCACTGTTTTCCTATAAGCAACTTTATTCCAGTTAGCTGTTTTATGAGTAAGTAATTGGTTCAGCATATATTTTAGATTTTCTTTTTTCTTTCCCAAAAGAAATATGTTTTGGGGAGCCATTTGCTGTAAATGGATGGAAAGTTTCAAACTTTAGATACCTCCTGCAGAGCTATGATTACTTAATGATGGGCACTCAAGACACTTTGCCTTGCGGGGGGGCATGCTGCAAGACAGTTCTATGATCAGATACTCAGTATCTGTTTGTGCTCAAATTATACTACCAGTTTTGACCAGCAGAGGCATGTATGCATAAGGAGTTCATGTGCTGACTGCATTCTCACTGATTTCCCATTGATCAGTTTAGCCAGAGTACACACACCTACTCACACAATAACTTTAATTATTGATGAGATCTGATATCCCAGGTTGTGCTGCATTATGGTCTCTGCTGAGTGTTTCATGAACATTTTGAATGAAATTCATCCCTTTTTCTCCTTTGTTGGGGTGCTTGTGCCTTCTTTGTAAGATAGTTTTCTCTATGTCAAGTCAGCCCATGCTTGGGAAAAGCTTTGTGCCAGGTGCCAGGACACTGTGCCGTTTACAGCTTGTCACTTCTTGGATTTGATTTGTAAGCCACACTGATTTCCTCTGCCAAACCATTTGAGTTTAGATGAGTGATGGTTTTTTGGAAGCAAATCTCCTGATCATCTCTGCTTACTGCATTTTCTCTTGTACTAGGGAGCTGTCTTAGAATTCATTAACTGAGTTTATTTCAGATGAAACTAAGCCAGAAAACGCTATCTAGGAATGCATGCACCAAGGGTGCTCAGTCCAAAGGCCAGACCAAAGGTAGACAGAGGTAACACCCCTCCCTGCCCCCCACAAATACATGTGGCATTGTCACTGGTTGGGGCTGTGCCAGCCACTAGATGATGACAGGTGCTCTCTATTAACCCCTCTCCATTCCCAAAGGGGAAGAGAAAGGGAATGAAGGAGAGAGTCTTAAGGACTGAAAAAGAAAACCAAAACTGCTTTAATGAAAATAATAACAATAAAATGAAATATATACAATACCAAACCCACATGCCCTGATGGTAAATGTGTCACTGTCAGCACTGATGGTGTGGGCTGACACTGGGGAAGGCCCAGGCTGGGCTCAGCAGCAGATGGGAACGAGATGCAGGAGCTGGATTCTGGAACTGGATTCAGAAATGCATGGATTGGGATCAAAGGCAGAACAGATGGAGTCCTCCTCGGACACCAGCCATTGAAGAAGAGAGGTTGACACTTGTGATCCCTCAGCTTTATACCCCATATGACATCTGTGGGATGGAACACCTTGTTGGTCAGTTCAGGGTCACCTGTCCTGTCCGCTCCTCCCCGCAGGTGCAGCCTCTAACTTACGGCACCCCCACCGTGGTACACGGGATTTAGCAGTGACCTTGGTCTGCACAGGAGCAAGGATGAGCAAGAGCCTTTCTGCACACCAGTCCCTGGTAGTAACTGCGAACATCAGCGTTACCACCTCTGGAAGCAGACACTGAAAAAATATGCTGTTAACTTCAGAAAGTGCAGCCACAGAGCAGAGACTGAGCTGGGAAGTAAAATCACTGAACAGAATTAGTTCTGTTCTAACTCAAACCAGGACAGGCATAGACTTTGGTTGTTCAGTTCTGTCGTTTCACTTCTGTTGTGAAGCTCTGTGCAATAGCCTAGCACCTTTATCTCCTGGTGACGGACATGAATGCTAGATGTCTGTACCTGGATTGTATGAGCTACCTGTATGAAGTCAATGAAGAGATCTGGGAGGCAGCCAAAGAGTCAGGGGGTTCACAGCTGAAGTGTCCATGTGTGAGAAGAACATGTTATCTCATAGAAAGAAAGCTCTTCAACACAGAATTTCTTTGGTAAATGCTAGAGTTGATTTCCAGCTGATGCTTGTATTGCCACAGCATTCCCATGTACCTTGTCTGACACAGATCAGTTTATTCTAGTATCAACATGTTGGAATCTGCTGAGAGTACAGTACACATTTCCTGGTGCTTCTGCTGCCAACTCTATTGCCATGAATTGGGTACACCCAGGTTAACTCTTATCAACAAGCTGAACAACAAATCACAGATTCATAGAATCACAGAATCATTTTGGTTGGAAGAGACCTTTAAGATCATCAGGTCCAACTGCTAACACAGCAGTACTAAGTCACGACTAAATCATGTACCTCAGCACCATATCTACACATCTTCTTTAAATACCTTCAGGGACGGTGACTCCACCACTGCCCCAGGCATTCTGTTCCAATGCTTGACAACTCTTTTGGTAAAGAAATTTTTCCTAATATCCAACCTAAATTTCCCCTGGTGCAACTTGAGGCCATTTCCTCTTGTCCTATCCCTTGTTACTTGGGAGAAGAGACTGACCCATACCCCGCTACAACCTCCCTTCAGGTAGTTGTAAGGAGTGATAAGGTCTCCCCTCAGCCTCCTTTTCTCCAGGCTAAACAACTCCCAGTTCCCTCAGCTGCTCCTCATTGGACTTGTGCTCTAGACCCTTCACCATCTTTGTTGCCCTTCTCTGGACATGCTCCAGCACCTCAATGTCTTTCTGGGAATGAGGGGCCCAACACTGGACACAGTACTCAAGGTGTGGCCTCACCAGTGCTGAGTACAGGGGGACAATCCCTTCCCCACTCCTGCTGGCCACACTATTGCTGATAGAAGCCAGGATGCCATGGGCCTTCTTGTTCAGCTGAGCACACTGCTGGCTCATATTCAGTCGGCTATTGACCAACACCCTCAGATCTTTTCCCACTGGGCAGCTTTCCAGCCACTCCTCCTCAAGCCTGTAATGTATGGGTTTGTTGTGACCCAAGTGCAGGACCTGGCACTTGGCATTGTTGAACCTCATACCATTGACCTCAGCCCATTGATCCAGCCTGTCCAGATCCCTCTGTAGAGCATCCCTACCTTCAAGCAGATTGACACATCTGTCTAACTTGGTGTCACCTGCAAACTTGCTGAGGGTGCACTCCATCCCCTCATCCAGATCATTGATAAAGATGAAACAGGCCCCAAAACCTGAGCCCTGGGAAACAGCACTTGTAACCAGCCACCAACTGTATTGAACTTCATTCACCACCATTCTTTGGGCCCGGCCATCCAGCCAGTGTTTTACCCAGCAAAGAGTACACTCATCCAAGCCGTGAGCAGCCAGTTTCTCCAAGAGAATGCTGTTAAAAAGCTTGACTAAAGACCAGGTGGACAAAGTCCACAGCCTTTCCCTTGTCCACTAAGCAGGTCACCTTGTCATAGAAGCAGATCAAGTTGGTCAAGCAGGACCTGCCTTTCATAAACCCATGCTGGCTGAGCCTGATCACCTGGCTGTCCTGTACATGCCATGTGATGGCACTCAAGATGATCTGCTCCATAACCTTTCCCGGCACCGAGGACAAACCGATGGGCCTGTAGTTCCCTGAATCCTCCTTCTGGCCCCTGTAAATGGGCATCTCATTTAATATCCTCTAGTTGACTGGGACCTCCCCGGTTAGCCAGGACTGCTGATAAATGATGGAAGGTGCCTTGGTGAGCACTTCTGCCAGTTCCCTCAGTATCCTTGGGTGGATTCCACCCAGCCCCATAGACTTGTGTGCATCTAAGTGGTGCAATAGGTCACTGACCATTTCCTCTTGGATTATGGAGGCTTCATCCTGCTCCCCATCCCTGTTGCCCAGCTCAGGGGGCTGGGCACTCAGGGAACAACTGGTCTTACTATCAATGACTGAGGCAGAAAAAGCAATTCAGTACCTCAGCCTTTTCCTCATCCTGGGTCACTATGTTTCTCCTGGCATCCAATAAAGGATGGAGATTCTCCTTAGTCCTCTTTTTGCTGTTAGTGTATTTATAGAAACATTTTTTATTGTCTTTCATGGCAGTGGCCAGATTAAGTTCTAGTTGGGCTTTGGCCTTTCTGATTTTCTCCCTGCAGAGCCTCATAAAATCCTTGTAGTCTTCTGGAGTGGCCTGACCCTTCTTCCATAGGCCATAAACTATCCTTTTCTTCCTGAGTTCCAGCCAAAGCTCTCTGTTCAGCCACACAGGTCGTCTTCCTGAAAGTCTGTCCAGGCAGGTGAAAGCTTCAATTCAATCAGAAATGTGCTTACTTCTCTGAAAGATTTTCTGCATACTGCTTCCTTTTGAATATTCCTGGTGCATGTGTATGTTTGCATGTTTTAAATACCAGTGGAAAGACTTCTGGTTAAAAATGCATAATGAACATGGGTAGTCAACCATAATACAGCCCGCAGTGATCGGATTTTATCCTGTACCAGATCCACTAGATTGAAGGAGTTACCAACCTCCCTAGTGAGCAAAACCTCCCAAGTGAACAAAAAACCTGCCCGCTGTAAAGGCACCAGCAGGATTCCCAGCTATGTTTCTATGCTGAAAGTCTGTAAACAGCTTGATCATCTTCCAAATGTATTTTTGTGAGACTTGCTATAATATGTCAGGACTTCTCACCTGATGCAGACTTTGCAAAACATGCCTCCAGAGGCATTGTTCTCTCTCTTGTAGAGACATGCCAACAGCTTTTGGAGCACCAACAGTATAATGCACTTGGAGGAAGATGGTTGCTTTTCCACACACTGACTGATGTGGTTCAGACACGACATACATTCTTCTTACCGTTTTGTTGTAGTCATCTGTACTTTACAAATGAGCAGGAAAAACACTGGAGAGGTTCATGCCTCTGGCGTGTCTCCCTGACCTCTTCCTTACTAACCTGGGTGACGGCATGGTTGTCTCCCTCTCTCCTACCCCCTCCAAAACAAAAGAGTGCTCCCAAAACAAAGGCTGTTGCCAAACTGCTTTCCTCTCTAAAATAGGTTTATTCGCAGAGGCACTGATTGGCCAGCAGCGGGGCCAAATTGGAGCTGGGGGAGGTTTTCGCGAAGCTTATTACATCTGTGTTGAAATGTGTGGGCATTAATTTGCATAACCACTAACTGTTGAGTAACTTCTTTTTTTCCATTAGGTGTTTTATGTAAGCACTCGTACTTATTTTGTTAGCTTTTCCCACTGAGGGACAACAGACAGGCTGTTGTCCAAGGGAGCACTTTGGTCCTTTTCTCAATACAGGCCTTTCCTCTGTCATTCACTTCAAGAGCTTGGCTTCCATTATTCACCTGTACCAATCCATGGGACTTCCTCATTGAAAGCCTTTTAAGAATATTTAATGTTAATAATTACAGTTCCTGTCTAATCTTAAAGGTATGAATAATGGTAACGTTGGAGTTAGTCCTGCTTGTCTTTTTTTAGTCTAATCACAACAGTGAGCATTGTATCACATCTCAAATATTAACATCTGCAGAAACATTTAAAAGCAAAATCCTGTGCTTATCTGAATTGTGAATACAATCGCAACTTTTTTATTAGATATCCTGTTGTATGTTTTCCATTTGGCTTTCCTCTGAGCCAAAATCTTGGGAGAGGGCAACACACCTTCTAAGTAGAGATGTAATGCCACTTTGTGTCATGGCTGCTGCATCCTTCACGTGTGCGTCGCTAGTGACCGTAGACTACACACTTGTACTGGGAGAGTGCCAGGTATAGACTTTTTATATAAAAACTGCTCATTGGCTTGGTGACTTTGGCATGCATTCATCTGCTGTTGCTTTCTGAAATGCCACGTGCAAGAGCCAAAGCTTGACCGTGATCAAGGCACCATTATGTTTAAGGTGCAGTATAGATTATTCACATGCAGAGGTACATACAACAATCAAAAGATACTGCTGATAGTTGAAGTAACTTTTGGAAGTCAAAAAGCTTTGCCCTAAGATGGCCTTCACTTTTGATTTTTTTTTTAAATAGATCACTTACCGGACTGCTGTTAGTGATTTAGTTTGGCCAGTGACACACTCCTCAGACTTTATCTGCATTACACAATGGGCTGCTTTGAGTTGGCTCAGTTATGTACGGCCTCTGTCAGGTCATGGGGTGTATCTAAAAAATAGATGAGGTTCTTGTTTAAGTTACAGTCATTGAACTAAGGTTTGCCCCGATGTCCTAGTTTCAGTATTGAGGAGGATGTAGACTTCAGTTTACACAGGGATTTTAAACAACATACCAGAGATGCTTTCATACAGTAGGTGTGAATAATTATGTGCTCTCTTCAGGTTTGTTACTTTCATGGATACCCGTCATCCACCAGTGCATTAACCATATTTGCTCTTTCATGTAATTTATGTAATAACTTGGTGTTGTTTAATTTTAGTGGACTTTGTGAAGATAATGCCAGCATTTCAGCATTAACAAAAGAAGAAGTACAAGTCAAAACTTGAATCTTGCCAAATTCCCTGATGTAATTTTTCCTAAGAGCACAGAGCATTGTGTTTAGGGACTTGAACCATTCAGAGCCTGTCGTGATTTGGATTTTTATGGCCTTATGTACTTCAGTATTGCTCTATAGAAAGTGAACCACGTACAAGGAAATTACTTCCCGCTCCTTGGAATTATTTTTACTTTGGTAGTGATAGAGAAAAATCTGTGTCAGCAAAAATCATCTCAACCTAGTCAACGCTACAGTTATGTTCCATTTGCTTCTGGTTCTGGCATATGTTTTTAGAAGCTTGGCATAAACTTTTGAACTTTCTTTTCATAATAGAGCAGTATTTTGCATAAATTCTTCATGATCTTGAGATCAGCAGTTTGGGGGATAAGATAATTTAAAATGAACTGTTAGTGGTGATTGTTAGTTACTGTCAAATGGGGAGAGCCTTAGGATTCAGAGAACTCCTCCTTTCCAGCTGCGGTAGCCCACAGACACTTGAGGGGCTTGGGCAGGAGTGGAAGGTGTGCCGAGGTGCTGCGGGACACCTAATGGGATGCAGGGAAGACCATCTCGGGATTTTACAAGAATTGTATGTTTTGGGGAAGAATCAAAGGCAGGAAAAGAGAGAGATGGGCGTTGGGGTAGAACATGAGAAAATAGGATAAAGGAATAAAATGAAAATAAATGGGATAAATGGGGAAAAAAGCCCAAATGTTGGTAACTTACAAAGATTCATTACGTTTTTTCTATAAATAATCAAGCAGCCATGGAAGGTTTTTTGTTTTTTTTTTTTTTTTAATAAACTTAACGTAATGGAAAACTGATTAGTTCTCGAAAGCTCTGAAAACAAGCTACCTTTAATTAAAAAAACCCAAACAACACAAAACGCCACAAAAATACCCCCACAAAATCCCCCATCAAACCACAGATCTGATGGCTGTCCTTTTGCCTTTGAATGCAATGTTCTCCTTATTATGTTTTTATTTTTAGCTTTTCAATGATTTATTCAAGAATAATGCAAATCGATCTGAGAATACAGAAAGACGACAAAATCAGAACTACTTCATGGAAGTGATGACTGTAGAAGGAGTCTATGACTACTTAATGTATGTTGGTAAGAAGCAATTTCTCTAATTATTCTTATACTTCGTGCCAAATATGAAGTTCAGGTTAGAAATAAAACCCTATTGTAGTACTCGTATAATTCAGCACTTGCAAGCTTAACAGTATACAACCCAGGAACACAGTCAGTCTTCAAAAGACCTCATTGTGCACTAAAATATTAAGTTTCATTATTGATCAGTTATTTTGTTATACCTCTCTCTGCATCTCAGAGTATGAGCTTATGGCAGCAGGTCCCTTCCTTCTTCTCAAATGGGCCCTGGTTGCTTGTACATTCTGATGACTAATTAATAACAGTAGTTAAGGGCAGAATTCGATAAGCAATCTGGAGAATAGTGGAGAGTATTTTTCCAGTGTTACACTAACAAAACTACATTATTTGCTTGTTTGCAATCTTTTCTTTCTTTTTTTTTACTTTTGAGTAAGTGATTCCTTTATCATCATTATTAGGAGAACCTTATACATGTGTGTTACTGTAACTTTGCAGGTAGGGTAGTTTTCCACATTCCTGACTGGCTGCATCACCTCTTGATGGGAGGAAGAATTCTCTTCAAAAATACATTGGAACTGTACACAGACTATTACTTGCATTGTAAGTTAGAACAGCTATTTCAGGAGCATCGTTTGGTTTCTCTGATAACGCTGCTGAGAGGTTAGTAAAAGTTACAGCTTTCACATGAAAATACTGCTTTAGTTTGATATCTGAAATCCCAAGTACCAAACTTTGCAATGCTTGACTAAAGCTAATGGAGTTTTAAAAATCACGTGGGTCTATAAAAAGATTATAAAAGCTTGTTGTGGAAAGATGTTGAGTTGGCCATGTCAGTTGATGTAAATTACTGAAAAAAGTATTATGATTAGTAATTTGCTGAAGTGTGCAAAGAACAAGAAAAATGGAATAAGGGTGGTTTAGTATATCACAGTGTGAATATTTCATGCTATGTTTAAATTAGTTTTCACTTGTGTGCTTCATCATAGCCCTTTACTGCTGCTATTTCATCATCATGGCTTGGCTTCGCGGACGAAGATTTGGGAAGGGCTTTGCCCACGCTTATTGCAAGCGCGTTGATGGCTGAAAAGGCCAATGCGGGATAGGCAAGACCGGTTGCAAAGAGCACACCGGAGGGTCTCCTTGGGTGGTATAGTCGAGGCACGGTTCTTTCTGCGCTGTCTTTTCTCCTCGAGCTTGATTCTACGCGTGCTCTCAAAGGAGACAGCAGTGTTATGTATGGTGTGTCTCCAAATCTCCCGATTGGAGGCCAGGGTGGACCACTGATGGTGGTCAATATGGCCTAGGCTGAGGTGTTGTTTCAGGGAGTCCTTATATCTCCTCTTTGGAGCTCTTCTCTTGCGGCAGCCGGTGGCAAGTTCACCATAGAACACGATCTTAGGGAGGCGGTGATCCGCCATCCTGGAGACGTGCCCTGCCCAACGCAGCTGCGTTTTCAGCCACATGGCCTCAATACTGGTGACGTCTGCCTGTTCAAGGACAGCAACATTAGTCACGTAGTCAGTCCAGTGGATGTTTAGGATTGTGCGGAGGCAGCGCTGATGGAAGCGTTCGAGGAGTCGCAGATGGTGGCGGTAGATGACCCATGATTCAGACCCGTACAGAAGAGTAGACAGTACCACGGCTCTGTAGACACTGATCTTTGTACTTTTCTTCAGGTGTTTATTGCACCAGACTCTTTTATGGAGTTTTCCAAAAGCTCTGTTTGCCTTTGCTATTCTGTTGTCTATCTCTTTGTCGATCATGGCATCTGAGGAGATGATGCTACCCAGATAGCTGAACTGCTGGACTGACTGAAGCTCTGACTCGCCAATGGTGATGTGGGGATGATGGTAATCATCTTGTGGTGCTGGTTGGTAGAGAACTACTGTCTTCTTCAAGCTGACTTCCAGCCCAAAAAGCTCAGCCGCCTCTGCAAAGCAGGATGTTAAGCGCTGCAGAGCTGCTTCTGTGTGGGCAACAAGGGCGGCATCGTCAGCAAAAAGCAGCTCGCGGACAAGGTGATTCAGGGTCTTGGTGTGGGCCTTCAGTCGCCTTAGGTTGAAAAGGCTCCCATCGGTACGATATCGGATATAAATGCCGTCTTGTTCGTCGAGGTCTGCCGTGGCCCTTTGGAGCATCATGCTGAAGAAAACTGTGAATAAAGTGGGTGCGAGAACGCAACCTTGTTTCACACCATTGGCTATTGGGAAGGGCTCAGAGAGTGCATCGCCATATCTGACTTGGCCGCGCTGCCCCTCATGTAACAGGATAATCATTTTAAGGAACTTGGGGGGACATCCTAATCGTTCCAAGATCTGCCACAGACCTTTTCTGCTCACAGTGTCAAAGGCTTTGGTGAGATCAACAAAAGTTACATAGAGACCCTTGTTCTGTTCCCTACACTTATTGTTTATTTATATAACCCTTTGTTGTGGTGGGCTTTTGAGAGGGCTTGAGTGTCCTTGGCCTTCAAATAGGGGAAGGGGAGATTTAAAAAAATAATTTAAAAGTGACCTCGCAGCTGTAGAGAAGTATTATCTGACTACAGTCTCATCTCAACAACACATCTGGCCAAAGCTCCTGTATCGAGACAGCTCTGTCTGTATCAAGCCAAAAAGAAATCTTGTGAAAGACAAAAAAGGAAATGAGTAAATCTTTTGGAGCCTAAAACCAAAACTGAGTGCCTGATATTTCTGGTGATCAACAATTCTTGGTTTTTTTTATTCATAGGTAAATCTGAAATTTTTGACAGTTTCAGACAGTGCTTTAGCACAAGGTATAAATATAGCTTTGAAAGTATAAGGGAAATTGTAAGTAAGGAGATCATAACTGACCTAAAGTAGAATTGATCCAAACCTAGAAGATAATGCTTTAGAAATGTGAAACGAATGGAAACAAATTGGCAAAGGTTATTGTCCTTCACACAGGTGGGATAATCTGGATTCAATCAGGCTAATGTAATCAAAAGACTATTATCTGGCAAGGCTAGAATTCCCTTCCAGTCAAGATCATACAGAAAAGAAGCTCAACTTCAAAGCCATAATCCACAGCACTTTTTATATGCCAGTGATGCATAGCTGCCTAAAGACATTTTTCTTTCAATGTGTCTTCGCTGCAGATGCTGTGTTCTGTGAGAATACTGAACCTCGCTCTCCCCAGGATAAACAGAAGCGAGCAAAGCAGACTTTTGAAGAAATGATGAGATACATTCCAGGTTCTGTATTTCATAACTCTTTACATGAGCATGCTTAATTGTTCAAGCAGATATATAACCCAAATACAGTCCCATTAGTTTTCCCAATCAAATAATACTGACGCTGCTAAGGTTTGAGTTGACTAGAACACTGCTACTAGGTGTAAAATCTAAGTTCAGTTTCATCAGTTTAAGTGTTGCCAAATAAGATTGTAGCATAGCGATTAATAAAGACATGATGGAAATAAAGAGCTTTACAAATGCACTTTATACTGTAATTTCTTCATCTTTAGAATGCTCCTATGGTTTGTATTTTATCCAGATGAGAACTGGGTTAAAAAAGGCACACCATGAATCCAGAAGATAAATCTGAGCTCTCCTTACACTGTATAACTAGCAGAGGGGGGCTCATTCAGTAGGTTATTCAGAAAGTAATTAAATAATTTCAGCTTGTGGTTTATTAAACAATGCATTAGAATGATACATTAATATTATGAAAAGTGTAATAATTATTGAGGTGTGCAGCCCTGAAGGAAAAGGAGGAAAAAAGGAGGAACGACAGGAGTGGTTTTTTTTCCCCATTTACCACTTGAAACAGTTAAAACTTGAACTCATTCTTTAATTTAAACTTTTAATTACTGGAGTTCTATAACTGCATCATATACCTGTTATGCAGTGCTTCCTAATGACTTGGGTATTTGTTGTTGGCATCTGATACAGATTTAATAGGCAAGTGCATTGGGGAAGAGGCTAAATACGAAGGCATCAGGCTTCTGTTTGATGGAATGCAGCAACCGGTACTCAACAAACAGGTAACTTGTGACACGTGAGAAACTTGCCTTTTGGCACAGAATTTCCTGAAGTGACTGTATGGCTATAGCAGAGGAGTGAGCTCTAATTCAGAGTTAAAAATAAAAAGCAGTAGTGTTGCCTTGGAGTGCTCTCAAGTTTCTTTATTTTCTTGTAGTTAACTTACGTTCTGCTGGACATTGGGATTCAAGAACTCTTTCCAGAGCTGAGTAAGGTATGTGCTAACTCCGTTAAAGATCTGCAGAATTCTTCAAGCTAGTGAGTCTGGTCATCAGTGCATTTTTGCTGACATTCCCTTGTAATAGTAATTTTAAATTTTGTCAAAAATCTGTGTTGTACTAATGTGTTGAAATCATTGAAATCCAGATTATTTACATTTGTGTTAATTAGCTCTTCCCGAATCAGTTTCAGTCCATTTGTCTAGCACACAGCGAGTTCGAGCTGCCTTTCCTTAAGGATTAGACAGAGCAATCAGCAGTTGGGATCTCTGTGTCTTTCTTTTTGATTGATTGTCTCCACACTACTTTATGCCTTTCCTGATTTAGGAAGTGAATTCTGCATGCAGAGCTCAGGTTGAGCTTCAGCGTTTTCTTGAGAATATTTGGCAGAAGGGTTTCTTACTTCTAGTTTGGTCACTACAGTGTTAACTTCAACTGTCCAGATAAAGAATTTGCACAACACAAAATGCTGTATAAATGTGTATCATTAGGTTTGTGATCCATCTCATATTTATACTTAGGTATATAAAACCTGCACAGTTTTACACAGTAATTTTACAGTTTGGTAGGAAATATTAGCTAGTTAACTAGATATAAAACAACAGAAAAAAAGTCCCCTCACTTGTAATGGATGTTCATTGTATGAGCCCTATGTCTAAGAACTGCAGAGTGACAGCAGTGATTTGTTTTGCATCAGAAACAGAAACAAGTGTTAGATGTTGGGCACCTTCTGTTGTTTTCACTGAAAGGAGGCCAGCTTAGCAAGTCTAACCTACTTTCTGCATCATCTCTGTAGCTGGCCTTCTCATGTCAGTGTTCAAACAGTTAAAAACAAACACAAGAAGACCCAGCTGACTGAGGGCATAAAGAAGTAGACTGGAGACTTGTGCTGACTTAAGACTTGACTTAGCCCTGCAGTTTTACTCCACTGAAGCGTTTCCCTGTCTCGTAAGCTAATAATATATATAAGAACATTGGTCTTTCTTCAGTTGATGCTGAAAAAAACGGAAGTATTTGTGTCTTAAGCATTTAAATAGTCTTTAAAGCACCAGTCAGGCCCAGAGGGTGGTGACCAGTGGAATGAAGTCTAGTTGGAGACCAGTAAGTAGGGAGGTATCCCAGGGGTCAGTGGTGGCTCCAGTCCTGTTTAATATCATCATTAATGATCTGGATGATGGGGCAGAGTGCAAGTTTGCTGATGACACAAAACTGGGAGGAGTGGCTGATACACCAGAGGGTTGTGCTGCCATCCAGAGGGTCCTCAACAGGCTGAAGAAATGGGCTGACAGGAACCTCACGAACTTCTGCAAAGGGAAATGAGAAGTTCTGCTCCTGGGGAGGAACCACCTCAGGCACCAGTGTATATATGAGGGGCCACCCAGCTAGAAAGCAGCTTGGCAGAAAAGGACCTGAGGACCTGGGGTCCTGGTGGACACCAAGTTGATCCCAAGCCAGCAATGTGCCCTTGCTGCAAGGAAGGCCAGGGGTCTCCTGGGCTGCGTTAGGAAAAGTGTTGCCAGCAGGGCAAGAGAAAAGATCCTTTCCCTCCACTCAGCACTGGTGAGGCCACACCTGGGGTACTGTCTTGGCTTCTCAGTGCAAGAAAGAAATGGAGAGAGAGACACATACTGGAGAGAGTCCAGTCAAGGACCACAAAGATGATGAAGGGATTGAAGCATGTCTCCTATGAGGAAAGGCTGAGGGAACTGTGACTGTTCAGCCTGGAGAAGTGAAGGCTCAGGGGGGATCTCATCAATACATACAAATACCTGAAGAGAGGGTGCAAAGAGGATGGATCCAGGCTCTTTCCGGTGGTGCCCAGTGTCAGGACCAGAGCCAGTGGGCACAAACTGAAACACGGGAGGTTCCTTCTAAGCATCAGGAAACACTTTTCTACTGTGAGGGTGATGGAGCGCTGTCACAGGTTGCCCTGGGAGGCTGCGGAGTCTCCATCCTTAGAGACATTCAAAAGCTGCCTGGGCATGATCCTGGGCAATGAGCTCTAGGCGACCCTGCATGAGGTTTGGACCAAATGACCTCTAGAGGCACCTTTCAATCTCAACCATGCTGGGATACTGTAACAGTGTGTATATTTAATGGAGTGAAATAATTTTTCTTCAAAAACAAATCAAGGATTATTTTATTTAAATGAAGTTCATGGTTTGTACAACTTCTTAATACATCCTTTTGTTTCGTGTAACTGTGATGCTGCCTGACTGCTCTGCAGTGCTTCAGAAAACCACCTGCTGAGGAGGGACCTCTAATTCTACCTTTGGTCCTAGTGAAACCGCAGGGTTGAAGGCTGGGCTTCCCCTGTCCCATGTGACTGACACTGATGGAAACAGCAAGGAAATTCACTGGCCCAGATTTCAGTAGAGGAAAGAAAGAGAAAAATAATCCAAGCAGGAACTCCAGCTATTTTCCTATTTCGGATATACTGAGAGCAATACATACAGAACAAAGTGCTGCTTCTGTGATGTCTGACAGTGGGACCTGGTTGTGAGTGTACTAGGACTGTCAGTCTGCTTCCCGCTCTTGAGATCTGATAAGGTATATCCTGCTACACCTATCAGCGCAGATGTGTACTGTGTCACTTGGTGTATGCTGTGTTTAACGGCAGCGTGCCTAAGTGAACAAGCTCTAAGGATAAGCACGGAAAAACACTTATTAACGAGCTTTGCCTTTGACAGAGAGTACAGCCAGTCCCTTGGAAGTCTGTCAGACAGGATTCAAGGAAACGGTCAGCCAAGAGACAAGTAGCATTCCTAGCAGAGGAAGGAAGAGATCCGGTTGAAATAATATCATGCCAGTGCCATTTCCAGAGTAGAAAATTGCTGTATTAAGACAATTGTATTTAGTAGTTAGGAATGGGGGAGGTGAACTTCCAGAGAAAGAAGAAAATACCTATTTTGAGAAATTGCATAAAAACCCGAAAGGAGCGGCCTTCCTTTCTCCTAACTGTTTTCAAGTGGATGTTTTCAAACACCATTCATCATTGCAGTTCAGTTCAGTCGTATGTGTTCAGTTCAGTTCTTAGGTAAACATGCATTTTCAAACTTAGTTAAGTAATTTTATTTTCTCCATCACTGTTTTAACAGGGTCCAAAGGAAGCCAGCTCTGTGTCGTGCTGGATGTGAACGCGGGGACCTTGCTGGACACCCAGTACAAACATCTGCTGTACGCTATTGTAATGGATATGTGACATTTTGACCTTGCATTGTATATTTTCTTGTAAATAACATAAAATCTAAGTTCTAAAAAATCTCTTTATGCATTGAAGACATTAAAATTTAATACCAATTACAAGTAATGTATCTGTACTTTTTATTTAAAATTTGTTTTAGCTGTTATCGGTAAAAGTCAAATTAATTTCCCCAAAATCTCTGCATGTGAAATTACATAGACAACTGGGAGATCAGCCAATATATGCTTTGCTACAAGAGCCATTACTGTTGTCTTCCTTAAAGGTTACGTAAAAAAATTGTTTGGAAGAAGTTGTATAATGCTCCCATGAAGTTATTTTAACTATCTTAACAAATCTTACTGATTTCTTTAAAAACAAAATTACATGGATGAATTTATTGCATACAAATCATCTCAGAACTATTTTTGGCCCTCATGCCTTCTGTGGGCCTCAAAAACTGTGCGTGTAATTTAGTTTATTTAATACGTGACCTTCAGATCTAAAGCACTCTTAAAGTAATAATGGGTGTGAAAAGTGGTTTTGACTTTCACCTTAGCCTTTAGTTTTCTGCCATTTCTTATCTGGCTGTGTCACGTTTTTTCTGACATCCTCTTTCCAGGCTTAGAAAAGAGGATGCGAGTCTGTTCATAGCATTTTCTAACAATTTACTAGTGTATAAAAATGTGTGGAAGATTTATTTCCTGTAAATCTTAATTTGTTGGCCCAGCCTTTATAAAAGAGACTTCGAAAAGCACTTTCAGGTGTGGATTTTTAACAAGTTTTACTCACAGAACAATATGGAGAAACTTTAATAGGCATTCCTCAATTTTTCTTTTCATTCAACACCCATTTTCTCCTTTTTTACAAACCAACCAACCTAATGCGGTGTTAGTGTTCTTTGTCAATACAATTTGCATTATCTACCTATATTACTTTTGCGTATCTTTTCCTTCTGTTTGCCAAAAGACAGTAAAAGTGTTATTTCTCTCTGAGTATGCCAGAGGAGTTGTTACAATTCTAAAAACTGGTGTTCAGGTACAGCTCAGTTCATAAGTGGACTCTCTGTCACTGGTTTTAGGTGGATTTGGGGAAAACCACTCTGTAAATTAGTAACTTTAGGGACTGGCATTGACAAATCATCAATGCCACGTTGTAATTATTAGAAAAGTCAGTTGTTGTTTGTTAGAACAGTCCCTGTTCTAACACAACTTACCTAATGTAGTGGTGTAGTCCAGATCTGTTCATGTGCAACCCTTGAATTTATGTGGAAATGAATGAGGTCTTGAAATGTAAGCATACTGAACGTTTATCTTAATACACCTTCTCCTTGAAATCTGCAGGTGCAGTGAATTTAAAAGGCAAGTAGCTTCAGTCTGAAAGGGAGTGTGGCGTGCTTTCCAGAAAAACAAAGCAGGTTTATTCAAAACGTTGACAATCAGTTTAATACAGCAGTAAACAACATGGAAGCACGTTTATGTCAAAATTTCAAATGTGAACAATCTTAGAAAAATAATCATAAGCAATAACTTCTTGATGAAATGTCAGAAATGTACACTTAGCATTTAATCCAATTTCTGATTTTATACTCATTAGCTTGTCTTATTAGCCACAACCATGTATTTTTTAAACATAGCCTTTCAAAAGAGGAGACAGGCTTTTGAGTAATGATCACAATTATCATAAAGCCAGGTTATGCTGTAAAATGCCCCATTACTGGGCACAGAACCACAGGAGTGAATTCGTGTATCCACCATTCTCTCTGAATGTTGCTGATACACGGTAATGGTCAGGACTTCTGTGCTTTGGTCTTCGGGAAAAATGAGAAATTAAGCGTATTTATTTGAAATATAATATAGATTGTGTTCTCACTCTAGATACAGTCCCCAAACTGGTCATATTAAATAGTGAAGTATATATACTCAATTTGTTAAAATTGATCAAAATCAAATCAAGCTTTCATTGCATTCTTTATTAATGGAAAACAAAATGACATGCTGCATCTTCAAAAGTAAAATGGAAAAAATTAATTGCATGTAAATGGATCTCGTGCTTTTAATGACACTGAGTTTAATCCAGCTCTTTCAGGCATTGGTGTAGGTACGGTAACTATGACTGGAAGCAAAGTAGAATTGTTAGATTGGAGGCTTTAACCCTGAGTGGAGATCGCAGAATCATCTATAATTAATCCCTTTATAGAAGCTTGTTTACATTACTGGAATCAGATTCTTCATCAACTCACTATATAAAGCAGCAGTTTCTGTTGGTTTATGACGGAGCTTTAGTATTCATTGGAACTTTGCTTCTTGAAACCTCAGACTGTATTGGGGGTACCTGCTCATTCAAACTCGAGAAGCCAGGCATTCTGCCCACTCGCTCTGCACAGTGTGCTTCGATGACTCTGCCAGTTTAAAGACAATTGCTTGAGCTGTTTACTGCTGACATGCAGAAACCTAAACACGCATTTTAAGGCCTAAGAAAAGAGAATGGTTCTCTTTTCCTTTTGTCAGCAGCATGTCTCCTCCTGCCTAAAACATTGTGAGTAAAACTCAAGTATGCAAGAATGTTACCGTGAACAATACTGAAATCAGGGTAAGACTTGCTTTGATAAGACTTCCAGAGGAAAACTTTATTCGACCTTCAACTGCTGGGTAAACTCTCTTCATTCTCTGGAGGTAACGGGAAACAACTTCAATATCGGGTTCACCTAAACAAACAAAACAGCGTTCTCTTCAGCAGCCAAGCTCTTAACTAAAATTTAAGAACTTGTCTAAAATTGCAGTTTTAGCTCAAGTCTTACAGCAAACTCTTTTCTACCGCTTGCCGTGCTGAATCGGTACACATCAAGACAGCGTAGGGGTGTGGGCAGTTGTTTCTTGTGTATGGATAAAACACCTGTGGTGGTTTGTAGTCAGAATTCTTGGTAGCAACTCATATTTTACCAAAAAAAGAAAAAATTCTCTTTGCGTTGTCTGGCATTTTGTTTGTTTGTTTTCCACCTGTTTGTTACAATTGTAACTTTCAGTCAGATTTAGGTAGATTGAGATAGTCTCCCACCTGTTTGGGGTAGGTAGAGTGCTATAGACCTGGCAAAGCTATTGCTTACACCTCTTCAAATTTAACTTTACTTTTTTTTTTTTTGAAGAATTTCTAGTGTGTATGCTGCTGCATGCACACAAAGTATGATGTAGGTTTTTTGCAGTGGAAGACTCTCTTCAGTCACTGCTGTCAACAGTGTCACAAGCCCCTTCTGATCCAAACTCTGACAATCCCAAAGTGCAACACCTCCATCTTAAAAGTGATTACAGTTTTGCCCCTCCACTATACTTAAAGGCTTTACCAGAACCTTTCAAGTTGATCCCTTTCAGTATTCCTAATGGTTTCTCTCTGAATTTATTGCTGCATACACAGATGTTTACTGAAGCCTTCCCAAATTTACAAGCTGTAGGCTGAATTTGATTTAAAACACCAACCCCACCTGTGAGAATAAATTTTAAATTGAAACACCCTGAGGAAATAAAAAAAAAACCCAGTCTATAACAAAGATCTAAAAGGAATTTTTTTTTTTAAATCATGCTTTTACCATTCAGAAGCAGAACATAGGAATTAAAACTTCTGCAAAATGTAGGTGTGCTCCTAGAAGATATGTTTTTTTTGTTTTAAATGCTACGCTATGTCCTTTTCGTGTTTTCAGAAATCATGAATTTTAATCTAAAAAAATTGTTCACGTTTCCCTTTGTTCTAAAAGATTACATGTCAATTGTATGAATGCTGAATTTCTAACAGTTTGCATGCAACTCTAGAGGATCTTACGACAGCATTGTAAAACACTTCCTTCCTACCCCTCTAGAGCAGCGTCTGTCGTCACCCTGCATGCTGCTGCCTGCAGAACTCATGAGTCCCACGGCTTTTGGCGGGGCAGCTAATTCCCACAGAGCAAGTCAGCACCTTTCCTCTCACCCTATGTGGCTTGCCTGAGCTGCATGTCCTTTAGTAGTAGAGGTGACAATTCTGTCTTTGCAAATACTTCTATACTGTGGAAATTTAAGGTCTAAAGAAAACAGCACCTTTCTTTCTGATGCATTGTTTAGTAATGAGTACAAATGCAAGGCAGTACATGTAACATTCACTCTCTCTAGTGTGTTTTTTGTTCTTTTGCTGGTCTGTCATGATCTCAGAACTGCTCTCTAATCAGTGCTGAATTGCTAAGGCTCAGTTTCTCTTTGATTTAACTGAAAAAGAATATAGCTGCTGGCTACGACCAAAACTAGCACCCCAGAGCAGTCAGATTACAAGCAAATTTAATCTATTCAGTAAAAGCACAAAGTTTGAGATTTGTTCTACAGAAAAGTCTTACAACTTTTGGGAATTGTTTGTCTGCTACCCTGTGGTGCCCGTACTTACCTTTACTGTATCCCAGATTTTTGTCTTTCAGCATATGATAGCCATCTCCTCCAAATAACATATAGGACGGAAGAGTCACATTGTATATTTCATCCATCTGGAGTGGGACGTAGGCTGGCACTCGGCAGGCTGTGCAAAGCACTTCTAAACTAACAACTCTGCTTCCTGGGGCTCTGGAGAGATCATAGACCACGTGGATGCCTACAAAAATACACATTTGAATGCCACTTTGTGCAGTGCCTGTTGAAGATACAGGGCTAAAAGCAGCATCCTCCATCCTCTTCAGCTGATTCTTTACATTACCTTCTGTGACCGAGAGGTTGTATCGTTCTGAATTACACCAGTTAATGCCCAACACGCAAGACAATTCATGACATTAGAGAAATGCTGAAGCACTGTCTCACCTCAGTTACTTATTGTCTTTTCTCATCGCTGCTCTACAGGAGGAAGTAAGTTACTAGTCATGGGATAAGGATACTGCAAGATAAAAATACCTTCCCATAATCATATGCTTTCTTATTCCCCTGGCTCGTTGGCTGAAACGACTTCTTTCAAAGCCAGCCAGGCACCCTAACTTAGCAGTTGTTATGGATAATAGGTACTGTCCTGAAAACAGTCAGGCCAGGACTGAAAGTTGTGGTTTCTACTCACTGTAGAAGCAACATTTCTCATTGTGAGCCTTCCGTGGTCAAAGCCTGGGGAGAGTTAGGCCTCCAGAACTGCACTGCTGATCAGGAAACTGCATTTGCTGATCCGGAAAACACTGAAGCTCATCCAAAGCACAGAGGCTCTTCCAATGCTGGCATTTTTCCTGCTCTGGATCTTCTGTCCTGAACCCTTTTCAGAACTACTAGTTATTTTCTTTTTCTGTGAGAAGACAGCAAGCAGAGGGGCTGCTGCTGCTTTACCTTAGTGACACCTAAGAATGTGGTAACTTACTGGTGAGTGCAAGACATGGGTTCTGGGGGTTCTAGATCATATGGTGGGGGGTTACTGCACCCATCACCAGGCTGCGTGGGGGGAGAGGCATGGGGGGTGGAAATCTGTCAGCTCCTGCTCTCGAAGTTTAGCTTTTCTGCTAAATAAACAATAAAATCTGCAGTGCATCACAGAAAGACCAGGAATAAACATGACTGTAGCCTAGTACATACGCATCTGGATAAAGACACGGGTTGCTGCAAATCAAGAAATGCATATGTTTTTAATATTAACTGTTCATCCCTAAACTATGTAGACATTCACTGGAGCAATTCCATAGCTAATTCCATGGACTAACTCTAAAACCGTTGGCAATCATTAGACAATGGCACAAAATTATTTTGATAAAGTTGGCATTAACTGGCAGAGACACCCAGTCTGGGGTTTCAAGTAGACTGTCAGTGAAGAACTGGAAATCAGAGTTTGTTGTAGCTATTACTCTGTTACAGCTATACTGAATTATATCTTCCTGTAGTTAACTGAAGGGTTAAACTGCTGCCATTACAGATTACTGAACCAACTGGGAACCCTGTTTCTGCTGAAGGGAACAGCGATGGCCTGTGTGCTGCTGCGGCTCAATTAAACATACACAGGATGTTAGTGTTAGCTGGCAGGACTAGGATGTGTGGCCAACTTGATTTCCATTCTTAAAGAGATGTCTGGGTGTAATACAAACAAAGCCAGCAGAACGGATGGATGGTTTGGATAACAAAGAGGAAGAAAGTAAACATACCTGCCACCTGCAGCAGCTCTCCGCTTCCTCTTCCATATCTGTGCACACTGTGCTCGAACGCTTCTTTCAGAGTGGAGCCTTTTACCCTTAACAAATCAAAACGACCTCCAAACGGCAGAACAGACAGCAAATCTTCCATAGTAATGCTACCTGGGGCAATGAGAGTTTATTTACTACTTTTTTTGTTTAAGTTTACAAAATTATTATTGTTTAACAGTGCTTTTTTGACAAGGAAAGTGGCAAATGCAATTTAAAAAAATGAGGGCCAGGAAAAGTGAGATTCACATATATTGTCCAAATTAAAGAACGTGCATCTTTATCATCCAGCAAGTATCAAGGCCAGTAACTCTTCAGTTTGATGTAACTGCATGCATTGCCATGCAAGTAACACTACTGAAAGAGATTACAAACCACCAACCTAAGGTGAAGAAACACAGCTATCCTTACTAAGTTATGCAATTTTTCTAATTGCTTAAGATTTACTCACATAGAACCACAGAAAGATTTAGCTAAGCTGAAAAAGGTCTTTGTTGTCAGTTTTCATTTATGTGATGTCAGGAAAATAAAAACTGCAAAACCTTAGCATTCGGGAAAACCCAGAATTTACTTATTCTACAGCAGACTACAGAAGGTTCCCCGCAGCCATACCGAATGACCCTTTACAGTAGGAGGTGAAGAATATCTACTGTCTTTGTTTGTTCCAAGGCAGCAAGGAGAGAGGGAAATTATGAAAAGCATGGTGTACAACAATGCTAGCAACTTCTGTTGATGTCAGGCTGAGTGTCGTCGTGCTCTAATGATGGATAACCATTTGAGAATGTTTGAAATCACTTCCAAACACTGTGCAAATTCCACCAAAACAAGCTCATACCTAACACTGTGTTCAGGCTTGCATGATAACTTGATCCTTCCTTCCTGACAAAGTTATCATTCAGCTTGTAATTTTACATACCGTTAGTACTCTGTTCATCAATGGGTGACCGTATCCCGCCTCCGTTCAGGATGCACATTGAAACATGGTTCCACGACTTTCTATCCGGCTGTCCGACATTCTCATAAAGCTACCAAAGGAGAATGTTTAAACTGATTTTTAATCTTCACTTAGTCTAGTCTGGAAATTTATAGCCAATACAATCTGAGACCATAAACAGACAGAAAGGTTTTGTATCTTCTTTGATGTTACCTTCAGCCCCACTGTAAAATACTTAATTATTAAAAAAATTCAAGGAAAAACAGATTAAAATAAGTATTTTGCTTTTTTAAACTTTTAACAGGAAAAATATTTGCCTTTTCCTGCAATGAATTTTTGGACTCTCCCATCGTAAGCGTATATATGACATGACCAGGGCAGGCCAGCTGAACAAAGGAAGGATGATTTATTGATTCCAACGACTGATAAAGACAAATGATTTGAGTATAGTTGGATAATCTGTAAGTGAAGAGGACCTTAAATACAGCTGTACATTAAAAACAAGTAGGGGAATGTATAACTTAATCTAGCTTTTGTTGTATGTTGCAGGGAATTAAGAGTTTTCAGCTTCTCTGACATTGGTTTCTAATATTTGGAATGATCTTGGCAAACTAGAAAGACATAGAAGAGTGGAGAAACAGGCATACTAGATCAGACCCAAAAGTCCACTCTGCACAGCATCATGTCTCCAACACTGGCAACTGACAAAATGGAAGGACAAGATAATGTTTCCTTGCGGCATCCCAAGTAGTAAAGAAAAGGGAGACCAGGATTTTACTCAGTTGCATAAGGATGATAAGCCTACAGTGTTAATCCTCATATATAACTGAGTAAAACAAGAGAGGCTGAGAAAAGAACAAGGATAATGGAAGGGATGGCCTGGTTTCTGTACAGGAATGATTGGTTGTGATTCTTCAGTCTCACAAAGAAAGAAAGAGAGACAGGAAGGACATAACAGAAATCTATAAAATCAAGAAGGGCATGTGGAGGCTGGCTAGGAATCACTGTGTTTTCTCATTTCAAGAATGATAAAAAACTGGTAAAGATTTGGTGAGTGGTAACAAGGATGCTCAAAGACACAGGAAAGCTGAACGTAGAATGATGATGTAGGCTTGAACTGTCTGACCTGGTAAAAAGACAACAGAGGGAACAATATTTGAGAAGCCTATAAAATCATGAGTGCTGTGAAGAGGGTGGTCAGGGATCAAGTGTTCCAGTACAAGAACTACTCTGATGGGGCTCTGTGCAACCTGATCTAGTTAAATGATGTTCCTGCTCACTGCAGCGGGGTTGGACTAGATGATCTTTAAAGGTCCCTTCTAATGCAAAGCATTCTGTGATTCTGTGATTCCTTGGCCTCCAGCAGGCATCCAGTCAGTGGGCAGCAGGCTGCACACATCAAAAGACCAAGGTCTCTGCAGGATGTGCAGGTCCGTGGTGGAATGCCCTGTCACCAGCTGCTGTGAAGGCCGAAGGCAGTCAAAGGGAGACGGGGCAAGTTCAGGGAAGAGAAGTTCCAGTGGGAGCTAGTAAATACCAAGACACCGCTTCGGGCTTGGGAAGTCCCTGAGCTGCAAGCTGGTGGGAGAAAGGGGAACATTTGAGTTACAGCATCTCCCCAGGCTTGTCCAGGAGTATGCTCTTCCCTCACCATCCTCACTCAGTCAGTCTTGGAGACAAGATGTTGGCACGGTTGGTCCTGTCATCTGTTCCAGTCTGGCCACTTTTCTGCTGCATCCCTTTGCCAAGTGTTTGCAGCCTCGGACTCGCAGGTGTCTAAATTCTTTGTGGCTCCAGCTTAGTGCTCATTTATTCCCTATGGCCAGATCCATGAGATAATCTTAAGTTTGTAACTCATAATCAATGAATGGATTGCAACTCTTCAGTCCTGAGCAGAGGCGTTTAAAACAAGAGCTCACACAATACCGTTAGCAATTTCACAGCCTTTTCAGATTCAAGTTCCTTTAAAGTCCTTTGTAAAATACCATCTGGTCTGTCAACCTTTTATTCTGAGATTTTTGGCCTGCTGTTGGAGAAGCATCACTGAACTAAATGGGCCTCTCTTCTGACCCAGTACAATCATTCAATCGATCTGCATTTCTCAATCTCTACATTTCCCAGGACAACTCTTAAGTATTAAAGCCCATGGAACAGGCAGGTCTGTTTTTACCTTCATGTCCCTGAATGCATGGGAGCAGACAGGAAAGCAAGTATAGAACTGGTAAGACAACAAACATGAAGGATAATCCATGTATCTACTGATGATTGCAGATGGTTGTCTAGAGACATTGATTTAACTAAAGTAGAATGTGGCCTCCCAAGACAAAATGTATAGCAAGAAATCTATAGAGTTCTGAAAGATTACAGAGTTACTTTCTTCAAACTTGAAAAGTGTCAAAGCATTTGATCACATTTTTCAAATAAAATAATAAAAAAGTCTAGCAGGAAGAAAAAGCAAGGCACTGCATTTTTAGTAGAATTGTATTCAGAATTCCCAAGTGTTAGCAATTTGGAAATCAGCCCAGGAACTATGAATTGTTTTATGGATTACAGTAACAGCAATCATACACACTGGATCAATAGCTTTGGGGACATATCTAAATGAAAACTCATGATTATTAATTGGCTCCTGACTTTGTGGCAATGCTGTGGGACGCTTATGGCAATGCTCATTTTCTGGGAACAGTCACATTAGTGAAGGTTTTTCCCCAGAGCACCCAAAGGAAATGTTGCCGCTGTGGGATAGTAAAACAATGAAAACCAGTTAGTTTAAAAACTGGAAGTGACTTCTCATAAAGAGACCTTCCAGTGTTACGTGACTGTTAAAGCTCAGTGATACCTGACAGGATGCAGCAGGAGCCAGTGGCTCCCTTTGGGCCAGGGTGCTGGGGGCTTTTACCTCTTCTGTGGCTGGCTGTGTGTATGGCTTTTCCCCCTCTTTGGCTTCAGCTGACAACTTTTGGACTCTTCAGGGTACAATTTGTATCAATAATTTGGTAGAAAACTACCCAGAATTTTTTTTTCTGGGCTAGTGCAATAAAAAAGGGTGGCAGCAGAGCCATGAGGAACGACAGGGCAGAAGGTGAGTGCTGTGAGCAGGGCGGGAGAGGGGCAGGGGAGCTGAGTTCTCCTTGCTTGAGGAATGGGCTCTTAAATCAGATGTCTGTGCTTTTTAAAATTGCAGCTTCAGAGACAGCTGCGAACAAGCCATTCCCTACATGACGATACATGCGAAGAATAAACCTCTCCTTACTCTATACAGCAAGACTCATTACAGCCTTGCTTCTGCCAGATCTTTCTAGGGATGCACTAGATGTTATGGTGTTGGAAAGCAGCACGGAGCCCGTGCACTGACAGTTCAGACCCTGTGAACATTTCATCTGATAGCTCTGGAGTAACACTTGGATGTGATTTCCTCCTCCAGTGGGAACGTCTTACCACAGCATCGCAAAGCAGATTTCCCATGTTACATTCTTGGAAACGGCATGCTTGGCTTGTACCATTCAGGTAAACGCTAGTTTTTCCAATCTCCTCAGAATAATTCCCCAGGTGTTTCCTCCATTCTCCCACTTCTTCTTTAATGTGCTCATCTGTAAAGTAGTATAAAAGTGTAAAACAAGCTTCACATATATCTGTTATTAATGACACATCAGTGAATACAAAGCTTAGACAAAAACCCTGCTCTTCATGTTTCTCAAATAATACACGTTCCCTAAAGGCTCTTCAAGCAACATGCCATCTACACTCACTTCAAACAAAGCCTGTACAGGAACAGGCAGGACAGGACGGTCAAGTGAACAAGCCATTCCTGTGCCACAGAAAGGTTATCTCCTCTATAACACTTAAAAATATTTCTACCCAGTCCTGTTCTAAGGGTGCCAATGGTGTTTCTAGCACCTGCCTTCACAGATGAGAGCTTCTGTACAATAATTTTTAATATACAAGTGAGCTTGGTTTTTATTTAACATCATGTTTGGGCTTGTTTTCTAATTATAGCTGCTTCTCCTTTAATATAGTGCTATAAGAAATACTAGCTCAAATATCAATGTCAAGAAATAAACCCTTTCTAGAAATTAATTCTCTATGCACATCTGCCTGCCAGGTGCAAATCTAACTCTTTCAGAAAAAAAAAACCCACAGATACAAAGACACTTGTATATACAGACAGATAATGTCACAACCGTTTTATATCAGCTATTAGTTTTAAGCAATTTGCCATGTAACGGTCAGCAACAGCAACATTTATAGAACAAGAACACCTACGTACTTGAATTTTCACTTTTACTGACATGAGAGAGAGACTGTAAAGTCTCTTTACATCGTGAAATTACATTAACAGATCACTGAGAATAATGTAGTAAAATGAACACATAATTTTTAAAGGATTTATTTTATAAATACTCTGGTAGAACCTAGAAAGCCTGACAGAAACTCATACAGCAAACACTGGACAAGAAACAAAACTAGAGAACCAGCCCTGGGTAATTACGGAGCCAACACAAAGCAGGGAACAGAGCTTAGACAGAGTTACGAACAGAAAGCAAGAGATGGACTCTCCTCCTCCCAGTTGCAGAGCTGAAACACTGAACACGCTCAGCATTGGAAACAAGAAGCTGTGGGCTTTGCATATTATAATTGCACATCGCAAGAGCATTCCAATTTTTTTCTGGAGCATTTCCACTTTCCTATATTGTCCTAAACTCTGTTTGGAAGAACCCAACCCCCGGGAAAACAGTGCAAATTAGTCCTCGTAATCTTTCAAATCATAACTACAGGGCTAGCTAAAATGGGCTCTGGTAAGATAATGTATCTATCACCCAAGCTCCTACAAAAGGACTTCCAGTGATTTTAAATAGATAAAACATACACTGAATTTTTGCATATTCAAAGGTAACTGTTCAGAAAGAGAAACAGGCAAATGGGTACAACTGTAACACAGCCTGAACCCTACACCAAAGAGAACTGCAAGCTCAGGAAGAAAGCTGAGTTTTCCCTCAACGTTGTACTGTGTATTTAACATAACAACACTTGAATTGTAGTAGAGTGCTGCAGGCAAATTCAAATGCCTAGACTACCTACCTTCAGGAACACTGCTGTCCAGCAGAATGGGGTTTCCAACTGCTTCAACTACATTTCCTTTCTTGTCAAATGTAACATTTAAGTAACCGAGGTATTTTCCATAAGCATAAGCTTGTACAACTGGTACCTTCCTTCCATCATCTGAATCAACCATGAATGGATATGGGCCGGCTGGCTGTTCAGTAGAGGGTGGGGTGCCTGCATGAAACAAGTGTGTAAAGCGGGTCTTCAGCTCACGTGACCTTCAAGGAATTACTAGAATGACATTTCAAATGTTTCTCAGCCTTAAAAAACCCAAATAGGATATTAAGCCGAAACAATGAATGCGTTGGGCGGCAAGGACACATTTGATTGGTCAGTTATGTTATTTCATAAAAGACAATGTTGTTTTCAGGACATGAGCTCCAATAACTGGCACAGTGTTTTTTAGGTTGTGGAAGTACACTCCTCCATGACATCATGTCACCATAACAACAAAGGAACTTTTCATTCCAATTATTTCAATCTAAACCTCTCAGTAATCCACACATACCAGCCTCTGGCTGAAAAGTTTATTGTTAAGCCTTCACACTACATTATGCTGCATCAGATAGAAAATGAGAATGTTAGTAAAACATACATAGGACCTCTTGATATGAGAAAGTCTAACCTATTTTTATTGAGAATACGCAGTCAGAATACCTACAAACACTTCTATACACAGTCGTGCATACACCAAACTGATTTTTTTTCACTATACCAAGCCTAGCCTCCAAAATTCCAGACAGGCTGCAAAGCCTCTGCAAAAGCAAACCTCATTAGCATTAGAGTTATGTGGTCACAGATTTAAAACCCTTTATCAACCTGCAAAGTTTGATAAAGGGTGATTAGATGTAGGAGTTTGGAACAGATGAAAACAATGCATTTACAGAGAAAAGAGATCTCAGCTCTATCGGTACAGGCTACCACAGGGTTTAGAAACCACACAGGGGAGGAAAGCAGCCAAGAAAACTACACAGCAAATTGCTCATCTCAAGGGTACCAGCCTTCTCCCTGTCTCCTTGACAATATTACCTGAGCAGTACCACTACACCCTGTTAATCCCATCATTACTTCTACCCCACTGTCAGCAAAGACCAGGGTCGGGCAGCTCTGAGAGGCATCACGTGCTGTGTGGCAGGCACCACTGCAGAGAAGCCCCCAAAGCCTGCTGCTTGCTCCTGCCCCAAAGCAGCGGCATTTCCCATCCATGTGTTGAGGAGAGCTGAGGTGCCGTCAGGGCGTGAGTGTAGGACACCGGGCACAGAAGACATAGATCCAGAGGAAAGGAAGCTCTTCACTTCCACTGCTCACAGAACAACTGGTTTCCTTCCATTTGTTATGTTACCTTGTAAATACTAGTCTGTACAATAGACATACGAAAACCTTGGCAGTCTGGGAAAGGAATGAGAAAAACCTAAACTGCAAGTCCGCAGTCCGGGAGAGGGACAGAAGACGACAAAACAGAAGAGGAAAGATGAGCTAAGCTGTTTGAAGACCAGTTTAAACCTGCATAAATCACAACAAACTCTGATAACACAGTTTCTTTGGCAATTATCCACCGTATATGGGAGAATTCCCATGAAAATCTTCAAATGATATTTCTTCAGCGACCAGCAGGACACGATGAATTCCACAAAATGGATCTTCATAAGCTCAAGCCACATGCATAATAGCTATGCAAAATTATTAATTAGTTTTTGAATATGTCCAATTAATCTGGGGAAAATAATGAATCTCTATGTAATCGGGTAATATAAGCTTTGGTTGGGGCAGCATTCGGAGCGCATGATTTGAGGAAAACAAACACAGACTCCATGCGCCCGGCGCTGCAAATGAAGAAAATGCCTGCTTCTTAACGCTACATTGGTATGAAGGAGTTTTTCTTCCCATTTTCGGTAACACAATTACAGTTTTTTATGTAACATGAAATCCTGGGATAAGCAGCTTGAGAAATGTTCCCCTTAGAACTCCAGTAAGATTTATATTTAACTCTAATCCCTCCACTTCTGCAGGGAGAATGGCTGTAAGAAACTACAAGATGAAACAAATTTACCAGTGAATTAGTTTTTCTACTTTCAGCCTGGCCAACAGAGTTGGATTCTTGACAGTGCCTCTTCACTATTTGATATTTATTTTGGAAAGAATTTAAAAAACTCTGTAGCTAATAAGAACGCTGCAGGATTTCTGCACACAAAAGTGGCTTTGGGTTTGCTGGAACTAAAAAAGGACTTGGTTTTGATCTCTTGCCCTTATGTAGTCCTCGAGTGAACAGAACATTAGCAAGAGAAAGTTATGCTTTCTGGTCATCGTTATAGTTTACATCAGCTATACATGGTTAAATGCTTGTCAAGAGCTTTATTCATTGCTTACTTTCTGATACTAATACTTGCGTGCAGGATTAATTATTACCGCTACAACATTATTCTGTCATAAGATAGATGTGTTCCTTCTGAAATTAAGACAGCGCACCTTATCCTCAAAGAAAACAGCTCTAGAACTCATGCACACATCTCAGTCCAAGTGTGAGATATTGTTTCACTACAAACACACAAATTCATCCTGGGTAACTGAAGAACAAGTTACACTTTCCTATTTTCCTACCTATTTTCACGCTATGTTCTCAGAACATCCTTTCTGATGAAAACCAGAAATTAAAATGCTCTAATCTAAAACTACCATTACTGTTTGAATCAGTTCTACAAAGTCAAAACACACCTGAACAAGTCAAGACAACATTTGCCACATAATCTGTGGATAAACCAGAGATTTGCAAATGTCGCAGAGTCCAAAATTAGGACCTTATATTAAACTATATTTATAGAGATGTCTGCACAGGCAGCGTGTCTCTCAACACCCATGACAGCCAGATATTCAGCTGAGCAGCTGGTACATCTCCACTTAGACTGAGCTGAAATACTCTGCCAAATTCTGCTGACAGTTATCGATTACACCTCAGTCAATCTAACTGAGAGCTTACAGGCTTAATGTAGGCATAGACACACACAGAGAGACACCAAAAATTAGATGTTTTACTCTGCAGTCAAATCACCCCCACAGATGTGGCTATTTCATTGTGAGTGCTGGCTGACAGCTTTGACTCAGAAGGGAACAGTTCACAAATGCACTCGTGGTGCTCCTGGATGGATCAGCAAGTGCTTCTCAACACTTGGAATAAAAATTATACTCAGATCACATTCGGTCAAAAACCATATTTTGACTAAATAAGTGGATTCACATTTCTTGGTGTATCTGCCCCAGATTGTTATTTTTTATTTTTTTCACCTCTCCAATGTTTACAAAAAAGACAGACTCATTTTCTAAAAACAGTAACAGCTCTTGGAAAAGAGATCAGAACCTTCTTCCAGCTGAGGTCTTTAACCTGCAGACTGCAGAGTCCCATCCCATGTGCTATCTTCTGGCCTTGTGAATCCTGAACAGCTTCAAATGGAAAGAGATGGAACAGCTTGACCGAGTCTAGTCTGACAGCAGGGTACTCTCTGGGAGGACAAGAGATGTGCATGTGGACTCCTTCAGATCTAGACAGGATATGAACTCAGATATGTCAACTCCCGCAACACTGCAGATCAGGATTCCAAACTGTGAACAGTGGCACCTCATTGGACCATACACAATAAGGTATTTTGACTACTGTAGCTACCACTTCGAGGCACAAACTCTCTACAGGCATTGACTTACAAGCCTGTGCAAAAGAACCTGGATTCCACCGTGTAAACCCACAATGAATGTACACTTTGAATACTGCGTGCATCCTTGGTTCTCCCATCTTAAAATAATACAATAGAACTGCTGAAAAATGCTGGTAGCGGGCATCAGGCTGCAGACAGACAAAAGACCAAGGTCTCTGCAGGATGTGCAGGTCCGTGGTGGAATGCCCTGTCACCAGCTGCTGTGAAGGCCGAAGGCAGTCAAAGGGAGACGGGGCAAGTTCAGGGAAGAGAAGTTCCAGTGGGAGCTAGTAAATACCAAGACACCGCTTCGGGCTTGGGAAGTCCCTGAGCTGCAAGCTGGTGGGAGAAAGGGGAAGATTTGAGTACAGCATCTCCCCAGGCTTGTCCACTCTTCTCTCACCATTGCCCCTTGGTTGCTCTTGGAGAAAAGACATTGGGATGGATGGTTCTGTCATCTGTTCCAGTTTGGCCACTTTTCTGCTGCATCCCTTTGCCAAGTGTTTGCAGCCTCGGACTCGCAGGTGTCTAAATGCTTTGTGTCATAAGTTATACCCTGAGGCCAACTCCAAGAGATACCTGAACTGTTTAATATATAACTGTAGCATGCAAGTGTTTCTCTTTAACAAGTGGGATAGTAAAAGGTGAGAGCCTGAACAAGACAAAAAAAGGCATGAGAACATGAGAAGAGATGAGTAGGAAGAGGAGAGGATGAAACGGACAGTGTAAATCCTTTAAGTGGCTAAGTTCCCAGGGTGCATGGCAATACTCCTGTGACAGGGGCACAAGCTAAATTTTGCTGAAAATTACAGAGAGAGTTCGTTTAATACTCTCAATGAGTTAATGAAGCTTCTGCTAAATTTAATGAGCTGCCTTTGATGGTTTTAAAAAAACAAACCAGCCTTTCCTGTGTCCTTACACACTAGCACAGGGAAGACAGCAGCACTGGAGAAGCTGCTGATGGCAGGTTCCACCTAAAATAGCATCGCTGTGGAAGAAATCAGATCAGCAGTGTTCATCTCTGGAATGATGTCTATCTTTAGGGGAAAGGAAAACAAATTCAGAGGTTAAAGGAGGGACTGAAAAAGACAGAGGAAACTTGGAAAAAGTTTTTTTAATGACAGGACTAACGGAGAGCTATGAATGCAGAATCAGATTTCAAGGAAAACTGACACTTTAGGGATCACTTCTGAAGCCTTATATGAGAGTTTTTTTAAAAAAGTCATATACAAGGTTAAATGTAAACACCTTATTTACTCCTTTACATGTGTGAGCTTGAAACAGGCACAATATGTTTGGCAGTAATTTACTGGAATTACTACCTTTGTTCCTCTGTCCTGCTTTGTATAGGTCACCTTGAACATCCACAGCATTAAGGAACCTTTCAGTGAGTTAGGACATTTCTTGCTGACAGTGGGTTTTAAATTATTCCATGGAAGTTATGGACAGGTACCAGCTATGAAACTGGCCCAGCACAACCATCAGTAAGCTATATTTGTGAAAGTCCTCTGAGTTGAAGGAGAAACAATCAGATTTGATTTAGAAGCAACATTTTAGAAAGAAGTAAAATACCTGTATAGAGAAATGTGTTTGTATGTCCTCCAATTACGACATCCACTCCTTTCACTTTCTGAGCAATATTCTTGTCCACGGTAAAACCAGAGTGTCCTAGTGCAATTATTTTGTTCACTCCCATAGCAGTAAGTTCATTCACTTGTACTTGCAATGCTTCGATTTCATCTTCAAAGGTTATATCCTCCCCTTAAAAAATAAGAGCAAACATGAATATATTTACAAACTGACTAGTTTAAAAACAATACTATAGTTTGTATCAGATAGTTTTTTGTATAATTAATGGAACTTCGAATGTCAGTGGCTTTCAAATGTCCTCAGCTGGTTCGAGCTCCTGATTGATCTGATGTTCTGCAGTCTCTCGGGAGCACCTGTGTGCTTAGACTAATACAACATTCCTGCACTGAGCTGCAGGTACTTGCCTATACCAAACAAGTTGTAACTCCATAAAAAGAAAAATCCAATCACACCAACTGTGGGATCAAATACTGAACGTCTTTTACTATTTAGCTAAAGAAAGGAAACTAAATATGACAGTAAATGTTTGAGTATAAACACTTGTATTGTACATCAAAACTTTTTTCTTCACAAATTGTATTCCTTTGAGATCTTCTATCTTCTCCTGAGTTAAATATCTCTTTTTACTCCACACTCATTCTTCCACTAGCCCCCCAGCTCAGTTTTAAACAGCAGCTTCTTCAAACTCCTACACTAAGCTCTAAATTGCCTTTTTATACAAATTATCTCACATAATGTGAGCCACTGTCAGTAATATCAACACAGCACAGCACACAACTGAGCTACCATTCTGACATGAGAACATAAAAGAACAGAAAGTCTGGAAAGGAGAAACCTTTTCCGGACCACAATGTTGGGAAATCACAATCTTTCTGCAAGGTTTCTGTGCTCCCTGAAATTATTCTAACATGATAAACAGTTACAAGAGCACTAGACAAACAGGTGCTCTTATTCTGGGCACAGTGTTTTGGGTCATGCAAAAGGACTTCCTATGTAAGAGGCTAATTTATTTGACAAAGTTTTAAGAAGAGATTCAATGAACTGCAATCCTAAACTTCCCAGTGAAGACAACTGAGTAGCATTTCTATCAACTCCCCCTCTACCTAACTCCTCTCCTGCCTGCAGATTTTTCTAATCAAACCATTCTGAAATATGACTTTAAAGTCAAAAGATTTACATTATTTCATAACAAAGGCAGGAGTGAAACAAATTCACAATCCAATGCAAAATGTCTCAGGAAATGAAGAGGAAGCTGCTACAATGGAAGAGATATAAAAGGGTTACATAAATTGGTTCATCACCACACCCATTGAATAGTTCTGTTACTGCCAGAGGGAATCTCTGTACTGCATATTGCAGAGTAAATTGTGCAGTGCATCCCCACATTTTCTTACTGTGGACCTCTTCTTAGAATCACTCATAAATTAATTGAGGTTGGAAGGGACTTCCAGAGGCCATCTAGTCCAAAACCCACTCAAAGTCAGATGAGTATGCTCAGGGTTTTGTCCGAGCAAGCTGAAATTCCACAACTGCTCTGGGCAACTTGTTTCATGGCTTAAATGGTCTTACCATGAAAATTTTTTTCCTTATGTCCCACCACAATTTCCTGTGGTACTACTTGAGCCCATTGTTTCTTGCCCTTTCTCCGTGCTCCTCTGGGAAGAGTCTGTCCTTGTCTTTTTCACAAACCTCCTTAAGACAGTGGAAGACTGCCCTGAGTTCCCCCTTGCCCTTCCCTCTCCAGACTGAAGGAACCCACCAGCTTCGGCCCCTCTTTGTACATCCTCATGTTTGACAGAAGTTGGGCCTGATGCAGAGCTACTGGCCAAAGGGGAAATCCGAGAAGTGCTCCTTGAGCATAGCCCCTTCACATGCTCATCTTGCCACCCATGGACCAGCTACAACAGCCATGCACGCTTTGGTGTGGGGACCAGTTCTGTAAAGACAACTGAGCTCTCTAAACAAAGAGCAAGAGCAAGCCACTGACCAGCTGTGCTAGCAGGCAGTTGCCTGCAGACTGACTTCTCCCATGGCATGCAGTCAGGTGGCCCATGACAACCAAGCTCTCCCCATCAGCACCAGCTGTTACCCACCCTGCACAGGTTTCTTGCACCCCCTTTCCCTGACTTAGCCATGGCATCTCACACAGCTTCGTAACCTAGTCATCTCAGCAGTTGATCTAATTGAGCTGAAATGCATCAGCAGGTTCAAAAGTTATATGGCAGGGGACTGTAAGAGCAATTACACAGCACTCATTTCTCCAAGAAACCAGGCAAAAAGCAATATACTGCTTAGGATTCAACTACACATTTTTCAAAACAATCTGAATTTAAATAAAGTGCTTATTCAAGAGTTAGTTATTGCTCACGTCAGTATTTCTCTTCTCTTTCAAGGCATTAAACTCATGTGACACCCCCTTCTCTTTTTAGATGGGATAGAGTTTCAGGTAAAACATCCACACGGTGCTATAAATGAACAAGGAAAAAGAACTGGCTGCGTGGTAAAAGTATTATGCAATCTAGCCAGAAGAAAGTGGAATAAATGGAATTTAATAATCCATCTTAGAAAACTCTGCCAAGTTGATAGTTTTAGTAAATATTTTGCTGCCTGTTGGGTTCCAGAGAAAGCAGCTTTGGTTTTCTACATTATATGAAAAGACAGTGGACAAAATGAGATATATTGTTTCACAGCACCAAATGTGTACGTAGCATCTCTCAGGACAGATAAAGATATTAACTATTTTGTGGCATTTACAACATCATTGCAGAACTAAAGCAAGTGAGCTGGTACCATCTAATACTACAAAGATGGTCTTGGGATTATCAGTGCAAAGCACAGAGCCAACTCTGTGTGCCAAGTTATGAACAACTATTGCAGGTCGTGCAAAAACTGGCTGGGCATTCAGCTGAGATAGTTGTATACAGCAAAACAGAGAAGAACTTCGGAACGACTGCCAATTGGCTGTAATCTATAAATCGTGCTAAGAGCTCCCCATCCCTACAGTTTCCAAACAGTAACATTGACAATACCTTCAGCAGAGACTAATTGTTCCTTCACAACGGAAACACTGAGATTTAAGGGCTGTTCAAGTACGTTGATAGCTGTTTTAAGCAGACTATGAAAAGTACAAGTTGTGATTTCATAATAGTGTGAAAGTTACTATCAAAAGATGAAATCACACTCAGAAAAGATTTCCACAGAAAGTAGTCATGTAGGAATTCATGTTTCAGCATTTTCAAGCATCCTACTTGCCTTGAGAATGCCCTAAGATTGTACAGCATGCCAAAGCAATTGCTGCAGTCTGAGAAAACAGAATCATCCAGAAGTGTGTAGAGATAAGCAAGGTGCTGAATTATAAATTAACCGCGTATCTTATTCATTGAATTAAGGAATTAGGTTGACAATTATTTTGCCACTGACCCACCTCTGCCATGATTTCATCAGTCTGAAGGATTGCTAGGTCACGAGAGTTATATTAATATATCCTGAATTCACATTTTCAAAGTTTCTAAATACTCCTCCACACACTGAGGAGCCAAAGAGGAAAAATATAAAAACCTCTGATTACTACAAATGTTGCTGTTAGAATTTGCCCTGCTTGTTGCTTAATTACACTGTGGGATGTACTTAGCTTAGGGCTGCTTCACCTCCATCTCTGAAGCTAACAAGCCTCCCCTTTTAATGCTGTTTTTTCCTAGTTGTGGTCTCTAACGTCCCAGCATACTGAGGCATTCAATATGATGTCCAGATGTTATTGGAAAAGTATTTAAATGCTTCAGAGAAGCATTTCAACACTATCTGGATTTTCCTCAGTACATTTATTTGCAACAAAGTTAATTTGATGACCTCACCACACTAACACAGTTGCTTGAAAGAAGAGCTGAGATCTATTTTATTAATCCTTAATGAAGAACAATATTGCCTGTCTGCCCATTTTTCAAACTCAGCGTGATGTCAGATGATATTTACCCTCATGCCCTCAAGCACAGGTGAAATTCTATTGCCTACACAAAATACAGATCAATTTTTTTTTTCATTGGGGAAAAAAAACAAAAGGACTCCAAAAATGAAAAAGAAGCGAAATACAGAAGTCTATTCTGACCTCAGATGTCCACTTCCTGATAGTTTAAACATAGAGCAAAGGAATTAAAAAGCACAGAAGGAACAGTTTTATATTCTAATACTTCCTTATAATATTGAATATTCTTTTTCTCAAAAAAGCTACACAATACTTCTTTATTAATAAGCAATGACATGAAATAATAATATTAAATCCTTTCTCCATGTGGAAAATGTTTAAAATTGGTGCTTTGGGCATCCCGACTGCAAAAACCAGGGAAGAAAGCCTGATTTTGTCAGAGGGGGGCAGAGCTTTGAGCAGGCAGTGACTCAGATCTCCTACAGCTCATTTAAATGTGTTTCTCATTCCACCAGACCATTTCATTTTACTAAAAAATAAAAAACCCTCTTGACAAACCAAAACCCCTTAAATGTTGGAAAAAATAGTCAGAAATTGAGAAGTCTTTTTCCTCATAAATCTAATTTTACTCATGAGTGAAACAATTGTGTTCAAGGCTGAATGGGTGTTCCTTCTGTAGTTTAATTTCTGAAAATATTTGAGAAGCTAAAAACATCTTGGGCAACTTCTTCAAAAACACATATGAAGCTCTTCTTGCTTTTACTAGGGCTTGAGTATGAAGGCATCCAAGAGCAAAATTTCAACACACACAGATATTTCTTGGTTTGAACACATTTCACTCTAGAGACAAGCTGTATTAATGTTTTAACATTTGTTTAAATGGATAAATAACAACAAAACATAAAAGAATATAAATTTAAAAATGCAAACAATAATAAAAAACCCAAACACCACCCAGCTCTCCTGCAATCTCACTGACCTTCTTATATTCTTAGATAATTCAGTGACGCTAAATAATTCAAGTCTGTATGAAAGTGGCTTCTAATGTTAACAAGCATTCTCCAGTTTAAAAATCAGGCACTTACAAAGTTGAATAATTCAAGTAAATACTGATAAAACAACAAACTTCTCACTTTTCAGCCGAAAACATTCCTCTTTGGATTCAAACAAGTGGGCAAACAATAAAATAGTAACAAAGGATATAAACTTATGTACTAAAGAAAACGTACCTGGCTGTGAAAGAAAAGAAGTTTCCTTTGTAGTGTAGCCAACAATTCCTACTGATTCTGAGTCAAAATGTACTATTTTAAAAGGTTTAACATATTTCATCATTTCATTCCCCAGTTGGGTTTTCCCCTTAATGTTTGCACTCAGGATTGTAAAATTAGCATTTTTAAGAAGAGGATCCAATAATCCGCTCACACCTCCATCAAACTCGTGGTTCCCCAAAGCCTGTGAAAAACAAGAAGAAAATATAAGACCCTACCTCCAATATTCAGTCTAAATACTCTCATAAATGATATACAAGGTATGGTTGGGAAAACAAAGTCTCTGTTTCAGGGAAAAAAACCCTATCTTGTCTAAAACAGCACATTCCTGTTTCTCAGGAACACAGAAACAGGGGTTTTTATTAGGTTTAGGTTTTTGTTTTTCAGACTCTCTTGTATCAATACAGATGTGAAAATTGAAATCTAAAACCAATCTAAACAAGTGTTTGTGATCATACACCAGATTAAAATCCACTGGTTTTTCATCCTGTAACTGCAGGAAAGAGGATGAACAATAACCACAAAGGAAAACATGTGTTTTGTGTATGGACAATACATTGTTTAAAAAAATACTGAAGAAAATGTTAAATGCCAATGACAGTATTTGTTATCTTTAAATAAAACACGCATTTTAAGAGCTTGTGCTTGGAGCACAGTTTTAAAAACATATTTAATTAACATATTTAATTTAGTAAGAGTTCTAGCATGTTTAAACATGTAACAAGAAAGCAGTATTTTCTAGCCATCGCCAATATCACTACGTAGTGGAAGCTCTAACGTTTATCAGCTAGGGACAATCCATAGGTGTGTGCACATACACGCAGGTGTGTGCATTAACACTGTGATGTGCTAAGACTGTCACACAAAAAGAACAGTTTATTGGTTATTAGACAAAAATAGACTTATCTTAAAGGATCGTGGAACTTCCTCCTATGCATTCATCATCTATAAAGACTTGTATACTTCTCTGATCTACTATGATAAACAACCCCTACGTGTTTGTTCCAACTTTTATTCCCCAAATTCATTATATTAACCCTCACCACGTTCCAGCCCAAGCAAGAGACTGAAGCCAATAAAGGCTTTCAGTATTTCAATCAACTGATTGGCAGTGTATTTCTTTTGAGGGAGACAAAGACTCCTGGCTCCTCAGATCACCAGAGGCAGATAGTAAATGTCCCTGTGGAAAAATCAGGGTATCAGCAGTAACTTGCATTGGCAACCAACTGCTCCTGCTGACGCTAGTGAGAACAGTACTCACACCCCAAGGAAGGAGCCAAATTTTTTGCATGCTACTGCAGCACTTTTCCAAAAGAACTGAGAACTATCTTTAAGAAATCCCTGACTTGGGAAAACACAATGCACTCCAACTATATTCCATTTTTAACCATATTCCAACTGGGGTCTGATTTGCTGAAAAAAAAAAAAATAATAAAAGCAGTACCAAACTTATTTTGATGCTGACTAATCTTCTGAAAAGATGTTTCCGGACGGGTAGAACATCTCAGAATGATAACAAGCTATTTCCTTTTGACTGATGCATATGACTTCTGTTCCTCCTAAATATGCAGTTAAACCCCTCCCCCAAAAGGCTGCAATGAAATAAGAAGTTGAATTGCATGTAACTGCCACCGGCTTGTGAGAAAAACTCAACCAACCACTTATGAAACCTTATTTCTCTTGGCTTTGTCTCTTGGCTTTGGAGTATTTCACATCCATTAGAGTACAGGCTTTGATCAAAACTTTTCCCATGGTGTGGGTGGTTATAAAGTCTCTTGTTCATGAGAAATCACTGGTGGCTAATAATACAGTTTTATTTTTGATGCAGCTTCTCCTCTGGGGAGGAGGACATGGACCGTTTGGGGTTCCTGTACTCTACCTAACCACCCTTACACCCAGAGCTTCCAGGACTCTGCACCTGTGCAATATCCCTTCATCAAAACTGAATCTATTGGCCAATGTAAGTGTAAGCTACAAGGGGGAATAAACAGAAATATTGAGGCACACAGCATGTGATCATATAATCATCCTTTTCACAAGAAACCAGGTTAAAAATATCTCAAAATCAGGATACAAATTAACAGAAGGATGCAACTTAAAAGTAAAACTGGAAGACTTTTATCACCCCTCCAATTACTATCTTTTTGGTACTTAATTTGGACTTTGGTTTTAATTACATCAAAAAGCAAGGCTAGTGCCAAGAAAACATGGATGGCAATACCTAGCTAAACAGGAGAAAATGGGCTTGAGATGATAACAGGCACAAATGATAACATGGCAAACCTAAAAAAGGAACTTTGTCCCATTTGTGAAACAAACCTCTAACACTGCCAGGCTGTCCTAAATCCTCCTATGGCTCCTTGTCCCTATCCTGTGACAACTTCTATGACTCATGTCCCCTCCCTCATCCTGTTTTGCAGTTCTACTCCAGTATCTCACTTCTAACCATTTCAGTAATCCCACCCATTCGGTTAGGGATGTGACTTCCCAAATCTTGCTTAAAGAAACACTACCTCACCCTTTTGCAGCCTGGCTCTTACCTTGCTCCCTGTGCCTCTCCAGCCACTATCACCACTGCCTGGTCCCCATGGTCCAGAGACAGAAGAATCTAAAAGGATGCTGCAGCACTCCTCAATGCTCAGCAACTCTGTTCTCAAACTCTTTGGTAGCTGAAGCCTCTCTCTGTAGCTTCTCAAGTCCATCCTGTCCCCTTCTACACATTGACAATATTCAAATTATAATATGCAGCACCTCCACAGAAAGCAAGTGGTTGACTACTTCACCTAAGGCATTAGAATCCAGTACATGCCTCTGGCTATGCAGTATAGTGTGGAATTATTTTTTAAACTTATTCTGATGAAAAAAGATCATGGGACCTCCTAAACAGTCAGCAGATGCTTCCTACGTAACGTGTTTCTAAAACTGAGAGCTAGTTCCACACTGCTGATTTTGCCTGAAAGAATTTCTTCTTGCGATATGATCAGGAACTGTACAAGCTTCCAGCCTGCCCATGAACCAGTTAAACCAGCAAACGCAAGACTGAGAAATGACAGCCAGCAGCAAGCTTTGGGAAGAAAGGTAGGAAAAACCACTTCAAGCTTTTTGTGCACTGCAGAACCCCAAAGTGCTCTCCAGCTTTCAAGTGAGGTTGAGTCATGAATACACACAGTCTCCCCATCACCACCGGGAGGAAAAACCCTGTCATTGTTAGTTTTACTATAAGGAAAGTGTTCATTAGTTCACTAGGCCATACGAGCAGGGAGCAAGATCCTTCTCAAAGCTGTCTGTTTTGAAGGGTGTTTAAGCCTAGGCTCTTTCACGGGCACCCCCTTGCCGTGGGGAAAGAGCTTGCGTGCCCTAGTGAAGTTGAGAGCTATGCTGGTGGTGGCATATGCCTCCGGTAGGGTCTCCCAAGCCAGACAGGTCTCAACTGAAGGGTCAGACAAAGTGTGTCCACGGGCAGGATGGGCTCACTAGCCTTCGGGCAACCATCCTAGGAGAAGGACAACTCTAACTCCAAACCCGGGCAGATGGAGCTCGTTTAGCCCTGTAAGGCCATCCATCTAAGAGAAGGATACTCTAACCAAACCTACGACCTGAGGACTTGGCTGTCACTGTCCAAGCTTGCTAGGCCCTGGCAGATGAACCACAGGTGTAAAGGGTGGGGCCAGTCTTGCGCACACTGCGCCTCACCTAAAAAATCCACCGCGCAGGCTTGAAGGGTGTACTCATGTTTAAAGCCCTTCCCAAATCTTCGTCCGCGAAGCCAAACCATGATGATAAGCCTAGGACAGTGCCCTGGGGCATCCCTTTCCCTTCCACAGCTGTTCAGAGGCAGTGGGAAGAAACGGGTGAAGCCATTTTTACCTGGGAAAGGAAAGTGCAGTCCTTTCCAGAAAAAGAAAAAAAGATGAAGACAGAGTATGTGATACACACAGATTTTCCCCTCAAACTGTCAACTGGGATTAAATAGATATGCAGTCACTCTCAATCAGCAGTGACTCTCAAATACAACTTTAATCTCTCTCCTTTCTGGAGTTGTATGCAAGCAAAATATGCCATGGTAATTCTCTACATATGAATAGGCTATTGCCCGGGCACAAAAGATATAAGGACATGGAGTGACATTCCCCAATCTCAGTCTCAAATTCTCCTACCTTCCTTTCAGCATTCAGATGACCAAACGAGACATAGTAAAGTGTGGAACTGGCTCCATCTCACAGATGCTCTGTTAACAGTCCCTGAGCCACTTGCACACAGCTTCTTACATCCCATTATGACCTCAGGTGTGGTGGGACTGGACATGACCAGGGTGGGACTGATGAAAACTAAAAATCCTCACCCTTCCAAACAGCACTTCCAACCTGTCCCATCTGTCCCTTCTCGCAGGACCAAAGCCCACAGGGCAGGCTGCAAGCCTCAGCCAGAGCTAACCCCTCCATCACAGGCCAGGCTCCTGGCCCAGCATTTTTTTGCTCATGTCCATTCCTGCGGTGACTCCTCTCCAGCAGAGCCCGTCCAGTCCCTTGCCCACACCCCGCCCACCCCAAGTCCCTGCCTCTCCTAAATGCAGCTCTTCCATTGCATCACCGTGTTTTCTTCTCTGTATCTTTGAAATCAGCTCCTGGTTTCTGGCTGCCCGTGGGGCTGCCAGCTCACGACTTCACTCGGCCGGGAACCCACCACCTAGCACATCGCTTCTCTTCTTGCGTATCTCCCGGCCGCCTTTGACCACGATTTTAGCGTGACCTACAGCCTTCTCTGATGCAAAACACTCCAGGAGGCGGCAATACAAAAAACAGCAGCAGGAGAAGAAAGGGCGGAACAGACCCAGCACCCAAGGAGGTGGGGGAAGCCCCCACCCGCGCCACTCGCAGCCGCCCCCCAGCCCGTTTTACCATGGCATCGTAGCGCAGGAGGTTCATGAAGTGGACCGCTTCGCGGCCCTTGAAGCGGGAGAACCACACCGTGCCCTGGTACTGGTCCCCGGCGTCCAGCAGCAGCACGTTGCGATGCGCGGCTCGCTCCGCCGCTACCCGCGCCGCCCGCCGCGCCACGCCGCCGAAACAGCCCGCTGCCTGCTCAGCTCCCGCGCAGCTCCGCGCGCCCGCGCCCTGCGCCTCCACCCGCCCATGCACGTCGTTGGTGTGCAGCAGGGTCAGCCGCAGCTCCGCCGCCGCGCCCAGCACCGCCGCCGCGCACAGCCACAGAGCGCCCGCCTGCCCCGCCATGGCGCGGGGGCTCCGCGCAGCTCCGCGGGACCGGGAGAACGGTGGCTGCGGGAGGGGAGCAGGGACAGGGAGCAGGGACAGGGAGCGCCGCTGCGGGGCGGGGAGCGGGCGAGCCGCCGGGGAGCCCTCGCAGCCTGCGCGCCGCCCCAGGAGCCTCTGGCCCTGACCCGCCCGCAGCAACGGCGCTCGCTGCCCGTCGGGGCGCGGAAGCCGCAGGTGGTTCGCGTCTGCTAAGGCGTCTGCCGGGCACTCTCCTCGCCGCGCCTTGGTGCGTCGGGCGGCCGGCAGCGCTGCCCACTGGTCCTCAGGGCTCTCCAAGGCCCAGGCACTCTCCTGCACCCGCGGATGTCCCAGCCCGCGCTGCCCCGTCCTCCCCACCGATGTCCTTTCGCAACACAGCTGCTGCTGGTTGCAGACGGGCTTTCAGACGGCTGTTGGAGGTCAAACGAAATGGAAATTCAGCCAGCAGCGAAAGGACAAACTCCAGCGCTTACAGGAAGCCTTGGTGAATGTTTAGTATGCTGAAAGGAGTTCCAAACCTTCACATGAAAATGTTTGTTTTAAGGGTTCCACTCAACCTCTCTCTTCCTCTTTCTCCAACGATGCTTAAAATAAAAGCGCTATTTCAGCTCTAAAAAGGGTTGCACTGCTTTAGGAGTTGATTTAATTATAGCTCTAGTATTCAGTGTAGATTCATGAATTGCTTTCAAGACTTTCCTTCCGCAGTTAAATGCTAAGCTTTTAGTTGTGGTTTGGCATATACACACTGAGGGGAAAACTTGCCAATGCCTTAAATAAACAATTTGTTAGGGGTACTGGGGAGGGGGGACCGCCACTTTGGGAAATCAAACTGACTGGTGGTCCTACCTGCTGCTCCTTTAAGTCGTGCATCCACTGTGTGGGTCTACATCTTCTACCATTATTAAATGATGAAAATATATGGAGAAACAAATTTTTCACAGTTAGCTTCTGAACTTCTGTATACTTTCTTGCAACTTTTTGACAATCACACATTGTAAGCAGTGGCTTGACTCAGCGATTTTTTTCTTACAAGCAGAAGCTTCCCCACTGTGTAGAGAAATGACAGTTTCTTACAGCATTACAGAGGCTGTACGAGTTGCCCTCTCCTTCCCACTGGATGATGTCATGCCCTGGTTTCCTGGGTACCCGAAGTCCGCAGGATGGAATCTGAACTCATTTGGTCTGTTTGTTTCCTCGGATGGAGAGTGAATGAACCTGTATTCCATGACGGCTATGTTCCACTGTCCCCGTGCTCTCGTACGTGACGTGAATTAACACAGCTGTGCAGTATCCCCTCATTCCCTTGGATGACTGCGCTGTGTGCACTGCCTACCCATCCTGGGGGAATCCCTAATGGCATGAGCTGTGCTAGCAGAATCTAGAGTTGTGCTTCCTCTCCTCCTTTTCACATAACCCTTTGGCTGCGCTTCCCCCCTCCACTGGCCTGTGGTGACAGTCTGACTGGGATTCAGTTCAAAGCCAAGACACATTTAGGTGTCCACCAGTAGGTGCCTACATGTGCTTTGGTTTGCTTAAGTTTTCCTTGTTGCCAACAGAAACCTTCTTGGGACAATCAATGGCACTTATAGTGATCTAGTCACCCTAAAGTAAACACAGAAGCTGGGATTCATCACCTAAGCTAAGGTGCTGGTGCTGTTTGGTGGTCCCCAGGTCTCCCTCCAGAAAGGATGATCTTGTGTCGGTCTTGTGTCATATCTGCCAGCCTCATGTGGCTGTCCTGGCTGTCTGGATGTCTCTTTTTGGGCAACTGTCACATGCCACGGCTGGTTTGCTGGATTGCTCTTTAGAGTGCATGCCCTGTACTGACTAGATATCCATTGACTTCATGAGTATAAACGGCATGTCACATTAGAAAGTAAACATCAATCCTGAGTTCAGTCATCATCACTTCATCCTGATCCAGTGGCCCTACTCTGAACCTGCTACACAAATAGCAACGTCAGCATTACCAAGTGGCCCAAACCTGATAGGAAGTCAGCTGTGTCAGAATCAAAAACAACTCTGGCCAGTCACTGTGCTTCTGGATGGCCAAACTTACATGCATGTGTGCACCAAACACCATTGATCTCATTGACATCTGTCTGGTCTTGTCTTCTTTCCTCATCAATCACTGTCCCCAGCCACGCCATTTCTAAACAGATGCTCGTTCTGCCCACTGCAGCTCTGTGCAGAGATGCAGCAAAAGCCCCAAGGAAGCAGAATGTACTTGCATACACCATACTGTCTTTGACCTGTACAGCAAGCCCTACCTCCAACTCCATGGAGCTCTTCAGGCCTGGACAAGCATGCTTTAGTTTGGTCCATGACAGTCTATCAGAAACAGCCTGGGCTGTCCTGAAAAGACACTGCACCTCATGTATCACGGAAGGAAGATGAGTAGGGGCCCTCTTGTGCCCGCTGGCCTTGGCCATTCGTGATGTCTCTCTTATCAAGCTTCTCATTCTGGTTCTGTGAAGACCTCATCTCATGCAACATGCATTTATGAGAGGATCAGTAGGCATCTTCTTGCTGCGGGAAGGGCTCTTTGGTGACAGTGCCTTTATCCTGGGAAGCACCTTCCTGGATATTAAGGCAAGAAGAGGGAGAACATGTGGACCAGCCTTGCGCTAAAAAGGCCTACTCCAGAACCATGTTGGGATGCCCAGAGCAGGGATATCTAGGCCAAGGGATATGCTACTACAGCAGGATGTCCACTACAACAGGATATCCAACAGGATATCCCCCTGCTTCTATCACAGACTCTCCAGCCTATCACTGATGATTTAAGGAAAAGCATAACATTGTGAAAATGCCCAGAAATACCCCTGAGGCTGCTGGAACTGAAGGAGGAGAAGACAGCACCAGAAAGTGTGTGTCTAACAAGTCTATGAGAAAGAGAGAGAGCTAACAAGAGGAAAAAGCGGTTTCACGTGTAACTGTTAGTTGACTCCTTCCTTTCTCCCTTTCTGTTCCTCTGAAAGGAGCAATTAAGCCATGCTTCAGGATATCAGCGGCACATCCCGTTAAAATGGAGATTGGTCTTTGTATTCAGCGCTGGTGTCATGTCTCAGAAAAGATCTTCCAGGGCTTCTTTAATAATTTCCAAAACTCTCACACAGAACTGGTTCTGACATGGACTAAAGTGCTGCAAGCTGTCGTTGGGCAATGGTGAGTTCCACAGCCAGCCAGCTTGAGAGAGTGTGGGTATTACTTCTCCATTGTGGTTTCCTTCTAGGAAGTGGGTTGCTTTGTATTGCTCCTCTAGATCACTCAGCAGAGCTGTATGAACTCTTGGTCTTACTCTAGAAGTCAGCATGGCACAAAGGATAATGAATATGTCTTGACATTTTGGGTTAAATGTTACTGGAAGTAATTTCTGGAGCTTCCTGTAAAAGGCTTCTTTTATCACTGTATTTCTTCCTGGCATCTCTGTCGCAGGGCTCAGTAGCTCACATCAGGCATACAACATACTTGGTTTCAAACTTTTGTGAAATGAGCCAAAAGTGGGCCACTTGGCCGCACTTGATGGCTTCTAGAGAAACTCAGGGCGCTGAGGCCAAGGGAGACCTTCCTTCAGGGATTGACTCTGAGCTGACTAAGAGCTGTCACAGACTCTGTCAGCCAGATGGGTAAACATCTTACGTGGGTGGAATTTCTTATGCTCTACCACAAGCATTCGAGAGTGGTCTGGCTCAGCAATCAACTGAGCTGCTAGGAATGGTGGGTCCTGGCATTTCTCTGCTTGGAGGTGTTACAGGAATAACCAGACTTCTCTCTTCTGTCTTTACATAGAAAGGGAATTTCTCTGCTGTCATTCTAGCTCTATGATTAAGAGTCTAAACTGAGGTCAGCCACTTCTTACCTAAGACGGAGAACCCAGAAACAATGAACTGCCTCAGCTGACTTCAAAAGACTGTCAGTGTCATAAGCAACATTATTGGCTTCTCATACAGCTTATCACCTCCACGCATGGCTTCATTTTGCCCCAGCTCACATAATCTCTGACACATACTGTCATTGCTTTTCCAGGGCAATGGTTCAAGACACACTTCCTCCTTGGGTACACTCCCACCATTGTGCCTTAGAAGACAGAATGACACCCTATGTTGTTCCTTCCCCCAGTAAATCCTTTGGACATCATTCTCATTTCCATCCTGGTGGAGTGGGGATCCTCATCCCTTCTCTCTCTCCTGTGTCTTACACATATGAATTTTGATTGTAATGCTTCGTCCAAACAGACTTTTTCCCTTTTGATGCAACGGTATTTCTTTCTTTCTTGATATCACTAATTGTTGTTACACTCGAGACATTAACTGAAGTAATATCTACCGCTTTCTCTCTGGTATTGTGATTTACTTTAATGTCATCAAAAGCTGAAATACTTTGTTTTATTGAGAATAATTCATAAGCTACTCTGTATGTGATTGAGGGGACAGGGATAATGAGAGAGTGGCTATATACTACCTATAAATTGTTTTGAGGAGGGCATACACAGGTTTCTCAGGCAGTATGGGCAGTCAGAAATGTGCAAAAACCCTCTCTAGAAAAATTCCGACAGTAGAGTAGAGCTGGAGCGGGAAGGGGCCAGTTAGCTGGTAAACTAACTGCTTTCTAGCTGGTAAGGAACAGTCATTACTTCTTCCCTTGGAATGGAATAGCAGCCACAGGTAGTTGTTTGAACTCTGTGCTGCTGCTGAAAGCAGATTTAACTTCCTCAGTCTCTGTCCCATTCCCATGGTGCCCGCATGCTATGGTTCACCGTAGACAAAGTGCATTTCATCAGTATTGCTTAGACATCCTGGATGCAGTGCTTAGATTCAGCCGTGTATCTTTGGCATATAGTGCTTCATTTCTACTTGACTGAAAACCATTACAATGCTGTGTCTTGGTTTCACTGGGACAGAATCATAGGCCAGCCATGGTCCGCAGGCTGTCAGCAGTCTCTTGTCAGCCAGGGCAGCTGACCCAGGTTATCTCACAGGTGTATCCCAGACCATAAAACATCATGCTCAGTGTAAAGAGGGGAGTTTGCTAAGAAGAGAAGGGTCTTCTGCTTGGTCTCCTCTTTCTTGGGGCTCTGCCTGATCCTGCTCTTCCTTCTACTTCTCCCTGTTCCTGGAGGAGCTCTCTTACCATTCTGCTCCTGAGGATGGCTTTCCTGTTTGTTGTGACCATTGTACATTCAATGGGTTAAGTATAACTTTGTATACTTCATATTGGTATTAGTTTGGCTGTTTCATTAAATCTGTTTTCATTTCAACCTGTGGGTCTCCTTTCCTTTTCTGGATCCCACTTCTCTGCTGGGGAGGGATCATTGGGTGATAGAATAGCTGCTATAATTTAGTCTTGAATACAGGCTGAAAGTAGACATGCTGGTATTATGAGTATTTCTTGCCTGTTCTGCAGAAGTGCTTAGATTCCAACCCAAGAAGTATCTCAGATGTTAGGTGCTACTGAGACAGGACATAAAGAGTCCTTAGGCCAGAGTTTACAGTCCAGATTGAGAGTACATGGAGCAGGCTGTTAAATAATTGGGTAGGGAAAAGTATCAGCTAAAAAAAAAGGTCTGAGATAATGCAGAAATATAAAATAAAAATTTTTGAGATTGAAGTTGGATTTTACTTACGCATATCTACTTATGCCTTTATAAAATACAGAAAATACACCGTGGAAATCAAATCCCCAGACTAGCTGGGTCTCTTCTTGCCTGACCTGTTAAATTGGATAGTTCTATATACACCTGCCATTAAAGTATGTTGGTTATCACTAACAGTGTGAAATACCATAGTATTTTTTAAGCCATGATGCAAAATATCTAGGTATTAAATACATTTCCCATGAGGAAACAGCTAACAGGTAGTCAATGAGGAGAGACAGGCATCCTACCTGTCATGGGCATCTACTTTAGAATAAAATCTCTTGAGTGGATCAAGTCTAGATGGCTGAAGTTAGGTCAGAGGAATCCCATGTGCATACAGGGTTTAAGCATGCCTTTCAACATTCATATGCACATAACATGCATCATAGTGGTATATAAAATTAAGATGTAAAATAACCTTAAGACAGGAAATCTCAGAACCAGTGTTGGCTATGCAATCTTAATTTGACTTCATATATATTATGATTGGGTTTTAATTAGAATATCATAAAATATGCTTTTCAATTAGACTTCTGACTCATGCATTGTGCAGGATGGACTATGGAACCCCGCACTGCTGTACCTCAGTGTTACCAGAATATTACTTAATTTTTAGACCATCCCTCTGAGGTAACATATCCTACTTTCCTTTCCCAAAACATTTACGCTGAAAAATATAGTCAATCACTTAAGAGCATCTAACTGTTAATTCAGAATGCATACATGGAAAGGTACCGTTCTTCTTCTGGGAGGTTTGCCTATCTGCAGCTGACACCTGCTATTTAATCAGAAGGCAAACGGTTCACAGCCGCGGTGCTGAAGCACTGCTCGTCTAGGGTGATGCTGCGCTCTGCTGGATGCGGCTAGTTCCGGCACTTGCAGTTTTTCAGTCTCCTCTCCCTTATTTTCCTGCAATTAGTTTGTATTCAGCAATGTTCCGTGCAAGCACAGTTTTAGCACAAATCATTGCTATTTTGCAGCATTGGTTTTCATGAAAGGTGACTGACATACCTCTTTCTGATTTGGCTTCCATTATACTCAAATCCTAAGATACAAGAAAATTAGAGGAATAATAAAAAAACCCGATGGAGTGGAAATACACTCACCCATCCAGGTGTTTCCTTTGTGCTTGCCAGACCTCAGTTCTGCAAGTGCCATCTCCTGTGAGAGAGGTCTCCATAGTCCATGCCCCTTTGACCAAACATTCCAGCTATGATAGGCCACAGGCACCTTTCTGTAGCTACTCTTCCTTAGAAGCACCGCTAAGGAAAAGTCTGCATGAAATTTGCAATCAAGGACTCAACTGGTCTAATTAAAACAGAATGTACTAAGAATGTGTAGGAAACCCAGGGTGGACTGAAAGGACTTGTCTGAGTAACTAACTCGGTTTACTCAGCAAATGTCAGGTGAGGGAGGTACATCTTGGATTCATTACAAAGGAAGCAATATCTTACTTGTCCTTGCTCCTATCCTTGGGCAGCTGTCAGCAAGACAATCTCTTCCTTCCTCTCTTTTCTGATCCTCTTGACTATGCTGTCTTAGAGACACAGTGTCTGGTGTTTCTTGTCCCTACTGCTCCCACAAACACCGTTCTCTTATAGCCTGTGACCACTTTTGATGTTCAAGTTGTGACAGATTTCATTACCTTCTAACACAGGCTGGTCGCGGTTATATTTCAACAGTGAAATGTCTGCACCATCTGGGATGAGAGTCTCTCTTCTCTCTACAGCGGTTAACACCTTCTAACATGACCCTCATCCCTGCCCCCTCCAGCTAACTCTGGAGTTATGTTTCCCAATTTCCTTTCTCAGAACTTGGCATTTCAAAAGCCTCTTTGATCTTGCCATCACCTCGGCATGCCTGAAGGATAAAGATGTGTAGACCGTGGTTTGCATGTCAGTCTCCCCTCATTCAAGGTGTTGGACTGGCTAGGTCGATTTATCCATAAAGCAACAAGACTAGTATTTCCATACCATTTTATTATTGACACTTCTCTGTAACACTGATGAATTACTGACAAATTGAAGTCCATCCATCCCCATGGCTAGACACTTCACTACCTTTTGGTGCATGGAGTTCTGTTTCTGGACTGGACTGTGTTTAAGTCTGTATTTCTCATACCTACTGTGTTTTCCTGAATTGTCAGCAGTGCAAAAGAAGTTTCCATCAGTGGGATGACAAGCAAAATAGAAGTAAAATACTGCACTTCTGACTCCTTATTTATGGCACGGATGGAGATGTAGGATCTGAAAGGCCTCACCTATGAAAAGCAATTCTAGTCAAACTTTGGATTAAAAAAATTAAACCCTGCGTTCACACAGGCATGGTATCATATTATTTATCTGGTAAAACCCCAGTCCTGTAAAAGTGTAAATGGCATTAATTTTGCTCCTGCAATGCTACACAGCAAAAAAAGTCAGTATTTTATTACAGAAGCCCAGAACAATTTCAAGCAATAAAGATTTCACTGAATAACAACTCAATCTGTAACTCTCTTTCCCTGGCTCTAACTCTAGTACTTCCCTTCTGATGCTGTCCATAACATAAGCACTTCCCAATCCCCAAAGGCCATGAACACAGGAAGGACCCCGTAGACCTCTACTTTTGCCATATTATGTTGCACACTCATAAACCAGCTGCTGTTCCTGAGCTATTCCCATGCAGCTTAGCATGACTGCCAGGAGGCTCCTCTTGGAACATTACAAGTATTTCCCTTTAGCTCATCCCTTTCACCATCCATCTCACATTTCAGAAACAGTTTTTATTAAGCAGGTATGTGCTTATTCTGCCCGTTGAGATGATACCGCCGTAGTTAAACAGTTACAGTAGGTATTGCGTACTGGTAAGTGTAGATACCAGAGACACTGGGATTTCAGAATAGAGCTGGTGTCTCTTGGTATTTGTGATGCCAAATAGTGTTGGTGACATTATCATTATTATTATCCCACTAGGCAATGCTAACTTTTGGAACAGAATGTTGTGCTAAAAGGATCAGTTCCCTTTAATCTTGACTGAAAAGTGTGTTGAAATGATGCTTAGAGTTACCAGCATAACCTGTTTCACAGCTTAAATTGAAACTTTTCTGGGGTTTTGGTTTTTGTTTGGTTTTTTTTTTCTAATTTGGAAGTGCTCATTCATTTGGAATTTCAGCTAGTTTATGCTGAAATGGGTGGAAAAGTGTTAAGGTCAAAAGAAAACATCCTTCCCCTTTTTCAGTGGACCTGGTTTATTTTCCATTCAGATGACTGGTTCACAAAAACATTTAAAGTGCTGCCTTTTTGACTGGTTTTAGAGCAGGACTCCCCGTTTCGTGCTATAAACTTTTCCTGCACGGCTGGAATGCCCAGGGTGCGTACCTGCCGCCAGGCCCACAGACGTGAGCAGGCCTGTGGGTGACAACAGCCCCGCCTGGGGCGAATGCCGGAGAGTACGGAATAAACGTGGAGAACCCTCTAGGCCACAAGGCAGGATCTGGACTCAGACGGACTTGGATCAAATCCTGGGAGGTTCCACAGAAAAACCCCAAGACTTGGCACGAAACCTCAGCTTCTTCGGAATGGCAGCGGCGGTGGCAGCTCCCTCCCAGGCTGTTTTCCCGCCTTTTCTAACGGTTGTGAGGGCAGAGAGTGCTCCAGGCAACGCCGGGCACCCGGGCTCTAGTGTCTGTGGACCTGCGCGCCCTTGAGACGCACTTAGGGTAAGTGTCCCAAATAAAAAGTGAGGAGATGGCCTCAAATTGTGCCAGGGGAGGTTTAGCTTGGATATTAGGAAAAATTTCTTTACAGGAAGGGTGGTAAAGCATCGGAACAGGCTGCGCGGGGAGGTGGTGGAGTCCCCGTCCCTGGAAGTGTTTAAAAGACATGCAGATGTGGTGCTGAGGGACATGGTTTAGGGACCCTGGCAGTGCAGGGTGAACGGTTGGACTCGGTCATCTTAAAGGTCTCTTCCAACCGGCTGATTCTGTGATTCCGGGTACGTAAGGCTCGCTGCAAGCGCTGACCCTGCCTCCGCTGCCCTCCGCGCCCACACAGCTCACCGGCACGCCCCGCTCTGCCGCCCCCGACGCACGCGCTCCCGCCCGCTGCCTGCCCGTCGCTCCACAGCGATCACGGGTGTGGGGCCGTCGCGGAGTGGATCGCTGCGGGCAGCAGCTGGCGCACCTTCCCCGGCGCTGAGCCCCCGAGCCCCAGCTGGGCATCAGCGAGGCGGAGCGCCTGGAGCGGCTGGAAAAGGCGAGCGCTGTGCGCTTTGAGCGGCGACAGGGCAGCAGGGCGTGCGGCGGCGGCAGAAAGTGCCCTTCGGGGCGCCCGGGCCTCCATGAGAGGGGGCTCCGGCCCTTCTCACGGCTCGGTCTTCCCACCGCTGCCTCCTTCCTGCAGCCGGAGGTGACCGGAGGCCTGCGGCGGAGGCTGAAGGCTTGGGAAGGGATGAGGGGGGAGCGTTAGAGTGAAACTTCATTAGACGGCATTTGGCTAATCGGGGAACGTGTGCGGCGGAAAGGAAACAGCAGCAGGTTTCCCCTTCCCCGCCGCTCTTGGGGGAATCGCTGGTGGTGGTGCTGGGGTGCAGCAGAGCCGGACTGGGTCAGCATCGAGACAATCTCAGTCAGGAGTCGCAGGTGACTGTAATCCAGCTGGAATAGTGACACTCCAGTCATAATTCCCAACTATTGCCATACTTTAAAATATTTAGTGTTCTGCAGTGGATGTAAAACCCGAGTAAAAGCTGTCATGGAAAAGGTTGGCTGGTGCTCTCTTTCATCCAAAGCTGTTCTCTTCTGCTCTCATCATCAGAGAGAAAGTCTGAAAATGACACTTGGTTTAGATTGCATAAATAACAACGAGATAAAGTAGAGGGCAGAGCCTGTGTGTCTCTCTTTGCTGACGGAGTGCGACAGACCCAGGAACAAAATGGCTGCTGCCGTCGCCCATGAGCAGTGGTGACGGAAACATAGGGAAAACGCATACAGCTCTCTTCGGTCCAGCGTGAAGCCGTCCATCCTCCTTCGCAAGGCTAAGGAACTGGGTTTTGCACTGTAACTTGTGGGTGTTTGCGTTTGGAACTTATTAAACAGTGTGCAGCTCTTAGTATTTTGCCTGACAATTTTTAAGGGTCATCATGCAGTCAGGCTAATATTAACTAAACCGCAGTTTATGAATATTATAAGAGTTTGGATATTGCAAATTAGAATTTCCAGTGTATAATAGGGAAGATGTGCAGTTGATAGTAATTCGGGACGGATGTGTGTGTGTTGTCTCACCAAAGGTGTAGGTCCAGTCCTGCTACTCCTTCAGTTGAAGGAAGAGATGTTAATCAGTTACGTAGTGGGCATAGTGGTTGTCTTCACAGAGGCTCCAAGTCTCTGGCTCTCTTCCAGCTACCAACTCTGTTTTGAAAGCACAGTTGATATTATAGGTGATAAAATTTATAAGTAACCCTGAGATGATGAATTCCTGAAGGATAGGTAAAGTCACAGGTGAGGGGGTGAAACTACATTTATTTCATGTTTTTTCACAGTTCTGTTGTAGATGTGATGTCCTAAGGTTGTGAGGCAAGATTTGTAGACAGAACTTGTTTTATTGAGTTAGTTTATAGAGTTAGAAAAATACATACAAGCTCTTGGGCATGTAAGCACTGCTTCAGAGAGCTTGCCTGTTTTTTCCTAGTTACATCCTGTTTTTCTGACATTCTGCTGAATATCTGAATTTCCAGGTGTCTGAATTTGTCAGAGCCTTTCAAGGCCTTTCTTGGGGCCTGTTATAGAAATCCTCTGATTTATGTCTGAAATTTATTTCAATGTATTTCTTTTAAAACTAGGCACATGCATAAGCAGTTCTCTGATTCCATCTCTAATATGTGAGTATGCACCTTTAAATGGGAAAAGAAATATGCAGAAAAAGTATTTCCAATAGAACAATGTTGGTTATCGAAACATTTATTTATATATCGAATTATTTATTCATACAGAAGACTGTAAACATATAGTGCAGAAAGTGAGAACGTTTTGTATTGCGTAGACAATTCAGGATGTGCCACTTTCAACTCTTACTTCCTAGTACTGGATACTAACCATCAGAGGGCACTCCTGATCCTACAAAGAAATAATGCGGTTTGCTAGAACAATAGTGAACAGTCAGACTTTCCTAATCTGGAAACATGCTTTACATGATTTATATACCATTGGCATCTGGATTATGAGTCTACAGATGATAAAGTCAGATATTTATGACACCTCCATTTACCACCCTTTATAGCACAGTACTAAATAGTGTATAACTGATGCACTTGATTTAACAGTCACTTGCAGCATAGTAGTTCTAGTGATTTCTTCACAATTTAATATCGTGCTTAGCTCAGGCTATGAAGGAAGTTTGCTAAAAGAAATTATTAACAATAGGGTCTGTGTTTCTTTAGCAATGTCCTTAGTGTCCATATAAGAGTGTTAGTCCGGGTCAAGATGCTGTGTCTGGTGTGGTATAGTATGTTCTTAGTAACATTCACCTAGGAGCAACTTCCTTGGCTGTATGCGAGAGGAGAGGCAGTCAGATAGGTTAGGTGTGTGCTTAGCAGAGTGTGGTAAGCTTGAATATTTCCCTTCATATGGTCTTATACACCTGCAAATTTTGCCTTATAGGCCCTTTTCTAGGAGTGTCTTTTTTTTTTCCATAAGAAATGTTTGTAAAGTATGCATTTTTTTTTTCCGAAGCTCTTCTATCCTCTATTTGAAAGGGAGCGCTTTTTTCCTCTTTGCAAAAGCAAGAACTTGGAAACAGTGCAGTTTCTGAGTTTGTAACAAATGCTCACAAAACCAACAAATCAGCTACCAAAGCATTTTACTTTTTTCTTTTTGTTTTCCCCTTGAGAAGCTTTGAATTTTGTTCACTGACATTTTACAAGCCCTAGTGGCAACGCCTGACTCTAAGACAGGTATGGAAAGTGAGGGGAACCTGACATACCTTTTTTTCCTCCCCAGCCTCAGGCCCACAGTGTATTGGCATATTTATTCCACGAGAATAGACAACATCATACACACTCCTTGTCACAGTGCCAAAACTCTGTAACGGGCTATGCAGAAAATGGGAATGTATCCACGTGGAAAGAACAGCAGGCACTCCTTACAGGTATGATCCAAGACCTCAGGGGTAGGGTTCTCACTTGGTCTCTGATCTGCCCTCTGTATTCATCCAAGTGTTCCCATCTGTGTTTTATCTGACACTGATTCTGCAGCTTGAATTTGGCAAAAGATGTCCATTTTAGTGGGTAGATCCTGTTGCATAATTTTTTTTTTTTTTTGGGAGACAGGTTTGGACTGTGTGTTCAGAGATCTGTTGTACCATTCAGTTTAGCTCCAGTACTTTGCTGTTTGAACTTCAACGTCCATGTGGTTTCAACAACGTTGAAATTGTGCCATGCTGCTGTGATGGTACAAACTGGGTTGACATCTAGCTTTACCCAAGATTCCAAATCCCAGCCCAAATCAGTGGGTCTCCAGAAGAGTTTTGGAGAGAATTCACTGGCTTTTGCAGCTGCCATTCTGTGTGGACTGATGGCTGGAAAGCTAACATACACAGGCAGTTTCAGAGAGAGTTTTTAAGTTGCCTGGAGTGCAAGAGGGAAAGTTGCCTCTTGCATGTGGTCATAATAAGCTTTTTAAATTAGATTTTACTTATCTAGAATTTGTCTGCATGCTAAGGTGATGGGCAAATAACAGAAAAGAGGTCTCATTACTTATTACCATGTCTCATATAGATGACAGAAACACCCATTAAAAGAGTAGAGTTGGGTTTTTTTATGACTAAAACTGTCTTGTTTCCTGGGTGTACCTTAGTGTTGATTATTTGGAGTTTTAGGAAGTACTGCTGTTGAGTCAGCTCTCTGTTTACAGTGTAGATTCAGAAATGCTCTTAACTAAGCAAACACATCCAGAACTTTTCTGTGGCTTGTTAAAATGTCTTCACTGATAGCAGAGAATATGAAAACAAAATGTGGGTTGTGAGGACTGAAGGGAACACATGCCAAAGGTTGATTTCTCTTCAGCAGGTCAAGTGTTTCCAAGCAGGGAACAAGAAACATTTTTAATGGCCTGGCACACTCACAGGGAGCTGTCTGAGGAGTGTGTGTGGATCAAGGGTGCATGATGGGTAAGGTGAGCAGAGCCAAGCAACTGCCACCTGTTGGCAGGATGCTTGGACTCTCTTCAATTCAGGCCATAGTCAGATCCCATCTCAGCGCCTCTGCCTAGCCTATGGGCAGCTGGCTTCTGGATGGCTTCTGGAGAGCAATCCAGACAGTCTAAGCAAGACATTGAGCAGGGAGATACCTAAAGGAATAGGGAGGAGTTGGTTTTCATCAATAGGAAACATGGACTGAATGTCTCTACATGCGGACAACTGAGATTTGGGTGGAATCCAGGCTATTAGAACATGGTTCTTCTGTTCTGTAGTTGTCTCTCCCACATCAGGGAGGGAAGTACACAGCTAACTGTGGATGAAGAGGCCAAAACTAGTCATGTTCTTGAGAAGGTTAATACCCAACATGTCTCAAGATCCATGTGGTCAGGGGCAAGAACTGATGTGGACCATTAAGCTTTGTGTGATCAGAAAAGCACATCCATCCTATTTTGACATCAGTTCTAGCCTTCCCTGAAAAGGACAGTACAACAAAAGGACAGTTCAGACTTGAAGATTACTACGTATTTGTTTTTGACTTCTTTTCACCCATGAGAAATCATGACAAGAGGGCAACTGTAATTACTTGAATAGAAAAATAACTTTAAACTTCTGGTGTTGACTGACCATTTCAAAAGTCTTTCTCTTATCAGTGTCTCTTTTTTTTTTTTTTATTTTCCTCACACTTTCACAAGATTTATTAAATGCTCGCCTGCTGGAAAGAGTTCTGCAGGGATTTCCGCTCCTCTTAAATCAAGGGCAGCAGTCATAGGACTTACACTGCATCTCATCATAGGACTGTTTTTTATATTTTCTTGAAATGATCCATTCATGGGGAAAAACGTTCCAGGAACAATGAGGTTGTTTGAAATTCAGGGATAAAGTCCATCTGAAAATGGACTTCAGGGAAGGGATTTAGGTGTGATGATTGTGGCCATTATAGCTCCCATGATCTGCTACCCTCTGCTGCCTGCAGAGCAGAGGTAGCTGAAGAGAGATGTGGGAGCACACAGGTTTCTGCCTTCTCAGTGCTAGGAGTGATCACCTCTGGGTTTGGGGAAAGGCATACGGTGGGCTGCTGGTGTCCTCAGCTGCCTCAGCTGGGCCTGGCAGAGCTGATCCATAAAGCCCATGGAGAGTAAAGGTGGTGTTCAGTGGCAATCTTTGGAGCAACCCCGATAAAGGTGAGATCATCCTGGTCATCACTACAGAAGTGATGCCTGAGGTTGTCTGAAATGTTGATAGTGTAGAGGTGCTGGAGAGGGTCTAGTGGAGGGCTCCCAAGACAGTCAGAGGCCTGGGGGGGCATGCCCTTAAGGGAAGGGTGAAGGGAGGCGTGCTTGTAGAGCCTGGTGAGGAGACAGCTGTGGGGCAGTCTAATAGCCTGCAGCTGCTTGAAGAAAAGCTATGGAGATGATGAAGCCAAACCCTTTTCAATAGTTTCAGGTGGCAAAAAAAAGGGGCCACAGCATCAACTTGTGGCTTTGGAGCTTAGAATGAAAATTAAGAAAAACTTATGCCTTTGGAGGGTAGTGCAGCACTGGAGCAGGCTGCCCGGAGAGGAGGTGGAATATCCATCCCTGAAGATTTTCAGGACTTGACTAAACAAATCCATGGCTGTCTTGGTCTGATGCTGGTCATAGTCCTGCAGGCAGGCGGTTGGACTATATGACCTCCAGAAGACCCCCCCAACATCAACATTTTGGTGATTGTGTGAAAAATACAAAGATTGTGCTCAAGTTTGACTTTAAAATAACATTGGTTTAAAGCAACTTAGAAGAGGTGATTTTCTTTGTTAAAAATTATAGGCAAAAGAGTTCACAGAAAACCTACAACACCGCTTCTCGGTGTTTTAAACGATGCTAGTGCAGCTGTAGGCTTTGCTCTAAAACTATTTTCTTTTCGAACAATTTTTAAAAATGAAGCTTTGTCACTTAATTCGGACAAAATAAAGGACTCCTTTTCATACCACTGAGTAAGCACTGTAGTTGATTAGGTACATCTCCTTATCCAATATGAATAGCTGCTGCACATGTATGTGTGTGTATATATAGGATATCTCTGAAAAGGATAAACGCAAAACATTTTTTCACTCAGCAGACTGCTAGATCTCAGTTGTCACCTCATAACTATTAATAATAGCCTTGGAGCTAGGTATATTTCAGACAGAGGCACAGAAAGAGCGAGCAGATAGAGTTATTTTTTCCCGTATCATTGGCACACCGTTGTTCCGCTGTGGTCAGTGGTAGGATGTACATACAGTATTCCAGATTCCATAGGAACCTGGTTTGTATTTGTGCTAGGCCAGCGTCATGTGTTACTTCACCGGCTGGAGGGATGGGAATGATAACCAGCAGCTTGCTTGAGCAAGAAGGAAGAGGTGCTCTTCCATAGTTAATAAAGAGGCAGGAACTTGAAACAAAATCAGACTAAGATATATGTTTTCAGAACTCAAATTTGCCTACATCAGCTAAGTTTTGTCATGGCAAAAGTACAAAGAGGAATATGGGAATGCTTTCACGAGGTTGTCTTCATCTGGAAAAAAACAAAGCAAGAAAGTGAGCAAATTTTGACCAGAAATTGAATGTTAGCCACTTCTGTGAGTCTTTAAGTGTTAACATCTATGGAAGAAATACTATATTGCTGCGGCTTTTCCTCAGTGCATTTGCAGGAAATGCCAAACAGTAATACTCTGCAGTTTAAAACAGGAGAGTCGCGTGACAAAAGGAATATGCACGTGTAAAGCTGATTACTGGCATTTACAATCTATTTTCTGCCTGCTTTAAGAAATTTTAAAGAAGAAGTTAGCTTGTTTTTGTTTGATGAAGTCAGGTTTTTGCTATAGTTTATGTGAGGTAGTAGTTGCTACCGTGGCATCACCAGAGATGAGCAGCACAGTGGCTGCACGCATCAGGATTCTGGCAATGTCCTGATGATCAGATGCACCCCAGTTTGCTCCTGTCACACTAAGGGTGCTATTAAAATGAGCCATCATTCAGAAAAGAGTTTTCAGCTGGCCCCACAGCATGTCTTTATGACCATTTCCTCTACCGCATATTTATCTCGGAGAATTACAAAATGCAGAGACCGAGTGGTTGTTCAGGTTCACTAAAATGCACAGGAAGGATTTTTACTGATAATTTCAAATCCTGTATTACCTGCATGGAAAAAGTATTTAATATCATTAGTAATTGACCATATAATTCCCCTTGCCACTCTATGGTGTATTTTCACGCAGTTTTAAAGAGGGAGTAAGAAGGAGAAGCCATACTTGAATCTGACATATCTAAAATTTTTGAAGATGTTTTCATAATGTTAACTTGCCATCTCAGATTCGGAGAGTGGTTGCTGTGGATTTCTAAATATATATCAATGCACACTAGTGCTTTGCAGTTTGCCTTCATGAAGTTGGGTTGGAAAAGAAAGTGGCTTTTCTGTTGTTACAGTGATCCCAGTCAGCCATGCAGTTGGTAGGTGGAATACTCAGGCACAGTTCACAAGGAAATACAGATCCATTGGTTGCACAAAAATTAAGAACACCATGTGCTCTGTCAAAATAAGTTACTTTAAGTCAGGTTCCAGTCAAGATGCAGTTTTATCTTTAAATTCATTCTTGTGGATGTTTTCTTACATCAGTAATGGAAATGCTACATGGCCTTGGCCCACTCAAAAGTTGCATTAAGAGAATACTTTGGGCGAAGTAGAGTAGAAGTTACTGGTGTTTTATAAATGTGTCTGTACTTTCCTACTTATTTCAGTACCAAAGGACCAATGGCAATTACATACAGTAATGCAAGTTCTGACACGCTTAAGTCTGGTCCTGTGTGTATAATAAATGAGATCTACTCTGAAGAATTTGGAAAGCCAGGAGGTTGCAGGGTTAGCCTGCTATGAAATGCCAGGGGACTGAGGCCCTGATCCCCAGTCCATTCTTATTTGTAAAAGCACTTCAGCACATATGTATCTCTAGGCATGTGTTTAAGACCCATTGACATCAACGAGACTTTAGCTGATGCTTAACCTCTGAGCATATGCTTAAGTTTCCTGCCGAATAAGGAGGGCCTTGAGCGTGTGCTTAAAAATACCCTGCTGAATTGCTGATCCCTCTCAGGCCTCTAGCCTGCCCCAAATACAAACTCTTTCTTGCTTCTCTAGGTCACTTGTTTTGGCTTGGACTTCAGATTTTTTCTTCTTTAGCATTTCCTTTTCACTCAGCTGGCCAGATCTATTTTCTACAACCCCCATTATCACACACACATGGTGTTCATTATCACTCCACATTGCTCCACATTACAAAGTGGAGTACCCAGTTGGCTAATTTAATGCTCTCAGTGAAAGTGCTGTCTATTTATAGTTTTCTGCAAGTTTAAGATTGTGTATAGAAGAAGCTGTTGTCAGTTAAACAAACATATTGTTTATATTCAGATGCTGTTGGGATACAAGACTTTTTCTAGAATCCTTTCACACTCTTCCACTGTGTGACATTATTACTGCATTAGGTGGGATATTTGAAAAGTTTCAAAAATCCATTGTAGCTTTCTCAGACTTTTGCACAAGTTGTAATTACTGTTGGCCACAGTATTTAGTGCAGAGAATTTTCTTACTAAAATACTACTTTGTTTAAGCTGAATTTTTATAGTGTTACTTTATTTCCACAGGAAATTTTCAATTTCCCTGCAGCAAATAGATCCAAAAGTGTTTTCCGTTTTGAATCAATGTTTTTTAATTATTTTAATCTAGCATGTTGGGCTTTTGGTGAAAAAATAGCCATATATTAAGTCTATATAAAGTGAAACTAAAACACTCCTTTAAAATTTTCAAAAATTTCCCGTGGTGAAAACCTACAATTCCAAAGGAAAAAAAGTTAAAGTTGGGGTTTTTTTTCCATAAAACATTTCCCACATGAAAAAGAGTGTTTCCATTTACTCCTAGTTCACAATATAGAATTTACCTGGTGTCTTTTATTACTATCAAGAGAAACCTATGAAAGAATGTCCTCAATATGGGCTCACTATTTTGAATTTTTATGTGGAAGTCCTTGTGTTAGAAGGGTAACTGTGCCGATCCAAGTCGTGGATGTGAAAATCCCCAAAATTCATGGGTTTCGAGATAAGTGTTTCTTGAAAAGGCTTAATAAAGGCAAATGAGAGCTCCTGAGCGTGCCTGCAGCTCATGGATTTCTCTTAGGATAGTCTTAGCAGATACCTGGACATACGTAAAAGAATAAACTTCTCCCAGTTCCAACAATCCTCACTCTGGAAATTATAAAGAATTACTTTACTGTTGTTTTTATTGTCTGATGTCCACTTTCAGATGTTTACTGTTGAATGTTCATGACAAAAAATGGTTTCCATTGCTCATACTGTTTAAATACATTTCTTGGACGAATCCAAAAAACCACCAATCAGTGAACTGAAACTCAAGCCTCATACTGTACTTGTCAAGAGATTCTAGATCCTCATGTTACACCAAAACATAACAAACTGTTAAGACCATTTCGTGCTTCGTTGGCTTCAAATAAACCAGAAGTATCCAGAAAAGGGGTTCCTCCAACTTTCATTTGTCTGCGTCTGAATTTGCCAAAATTCAGTTGTTCTGCACACTTTGCTCTTGGCTTCACTCTCTGTATCTTACTGGTAGGGCAGTGGACTTTGTTTTCCTTGCAGATAAGGAACAGAAGAAACATTTTCACAGAAGCATTGCGGATCAGGCATAAGGGGGGTTTGTATTTTATTGCCCACACAGCCCATGTCGTTAGCTTGCAAGATGTTGCCCCTAGTCGATGGAGTCCAAAGCCTCCTCGCGGTGGTGCAGTTTGCAGTACTGCCGCAGGCACACGGGTCCTGTGTGAGTGCTTGTAGCTGGCACAATCACAGTGGAGATCCTCCAGGACAGACAGAATCCAACGCGTATTTTGTAAGATTTGAGGACAGACTGGGTTCTTAATTCAATGAAAAATTCCTTTTGCCTCCTTTTTTGCTGAATCAGCATATTGTTTGCAGCTGGACCAGAGCAGGAATGCCTGTGTAGAAGAGTTATATGAGTTTCTGGCAAAACTAACTAGTATGGAACTAATTGTAGCCCACCCAAACCTAGCAGGAGGCAGGGTTTTCCTTTCAATTAAAAGCATTCTGCTAGAAGGCAGCACACAGATCTAATGTGTGTGTGTGTGTGTGTGTGTGTGTGTGTGTGTGTGTGTGTGTGTGTTCGGGTGAATGCTTAATAACAGCTTTCGTGGGCTTTGGGAAAAAAAAAGAAGTCTTCAGGAATGAAGTCAAACAGCCGATGGAATTTAAAGAAAAATATTAACTATAGGGTCCAACTCTAAACCAGAAGCTGGGAATATCTTTCCTGACCAGTATTTCTCATCTGCTGCAGAGATAGATCTGAAAGAGAAGTTAGAAAGGACTGATTGGACAGATCTTATTGTTAAAACGCCTATAGCAGGCTGACACAGCTCTTCTTCACAACTCTTCTTAGCAAATTTTGAACCCTGTGATTCTTGTGATCTTTTGTCTGTTTGGCAAGTGTAAGACACTGACCCCATCCTGGTGAGACAAGGCTGAGGTGGTGGGGGACAATTAACTCCTAAAACACAGGGAGCTGCAATTTAGGACAGGAATTTTACTGAGGAAAGCTCAGGAACAGCTTGGCTCAGTTAACAGTTATATTTGTGCTCTTATTACTCAAATTACCCACAAAATCAACTGGTCCCCAGAAGGCTAAAGGATTTGGATTAAATGTGGTGGAGGGAAGCTCTTCAAAGCATGCTGTCTTGTCTGCCAGGGGGTAAAAATGAGGTATGAAGCTGCCTGCTGTACAGAAGAAGTTCTGAGCAGGGAAGACACAAATAGAAATGAAGCTGTGGAAGAGCAGAGGGAGGTGATCTGATCTCTACTGAAGGATAGGCTAGAAATGGTGATGACTGAATGATTTATCAATTGGGATTAAGATCTTTCACAAAGGGCCAGAAGACAGGGAAGGGTAAGAAAGGCTGAGGGAGTCCGTGTAGAGCTGGCCTCCTGTGGAAAGGGGCTAAGGAAGGCTCACAGTGCTGTGAGATGCTACCAAGAAAGAGCACGAGATGCATGCGAAAGGTGCTGGCCAGACCAAAAACTAATGTCCCAGAAGTCCCCATGCCAGGGGCCGGAGGGAGGGAGGCAGGATTCCCCTGTATCCAGGGGAAGGAGAGCAGGAACCTGGTGACGGGTTAGAGCTGAGGACTACAGCAGTATTGCTGGTCAGGCATGGCTGTGGCAAGGGCAAGCCAGGGGAAGACTTTGGATGTACTGGAATTTTTGTGGTCCCACTGGAAGGAGCTGGGCTATTCTGCCATCATAAACAGCTAGTCTCCCCCTCCTATGTCACTCCTTATTTGGGGCATTGTATAAAGAACCTCTCCTCTTCCTCGTTTAGGAATGTACATAGTATTTAAAATGTTTTTTTTCACGTTTTTAGATGCTAAGTGAAAAGGCTCTGCTATCTGTTGTGGACTTCTGGCTGCCTGTTCTTTGAAGATCGGTATTTGAATAAGGATTATTTTCCATCCAGTAATAACGGGGAAAGACATTATCTTGGTATTGTGGTGCAAGTTGCAAAAATAATTTCTGCTTGCTTGGTAACTCCATCCTTTGAAGTATCCAGATTCTCTCAGGGGTGTATGTGACCTCACCTTCTAGTTACCAAACTTTTCCAAATGTCGGATTACACTCAACACCAGATTAGGAATGTGCTTGACATTTCTTTATAAAGTGCAGGAAAATATCTGGGTAGAGATGAAAGCAGATACAAGTGTAACAGGGATATTGGAATAAATTATATATTGCTGCTATTGCACTTTGCTTCCTGTGCTTCAGCCTACCTTTGTGCTGGAACTTTGGCTAACGTTCAATTGTCTGCATACTTTCTGAGAACTCATGAGAAATTTGTTCATTATGAGTCCAAATCACCTCAGAAAAGGGACTGCAATTTTTTGCTCTGTAACATTCACATTCAGAAACAAACTGACAGATTACTTTTACACCCTTGGTTATTTATGTCCACATCTTAAAACACAGGTGGCATTGCTGGAGCAGTAGAGGTGGCAGTTTGATGACTATGGACTACTGGAAATGCCAGTATGGTGTTTGATCCTGCTGCTATTTGTATCCAAAATTTATGTGTGGAAAACTTTAGGCCAGGACCTGAAAATGCTCCAAAACAATTTTATTATAAAAACATAAATATGAAGAATATTTTACAGAAGATTGAATGACTGATCATGTACCTCAGCAACACGTATCATCTGTCCTTCATGGATAAACATTTTTAAAACACTGAGACAAAATTTCACAGTTTGGAATAGAAAAGAAACAGAAGTTTGCTGGGAGGTACACGGGGCTACTCTGTAGGAATGTTCAACTCTGGTCTTGACATGAATAATAGCGGCAACATCAAGATAATAATCTCTGAGCATTCAGTATTTCTTATTCATTCTTATTCAATAGCATTCCTATGAAGCATTCAGTATTCTTTTGGCATGGTTTATGTTGATCCATTGTTGGTTTTCTCAGGCAGAATGGGCCTTAGTATTTATCAATATTTTAACTTGTTTAAATGAGTGCGATTCAGTGAGCAGAAAAACAAACTGGCTGTGTCTGAATGACACGTGCTGGTCTGTTTACATTTCTTAGTATGTTTTGTACCTATTCACTGCTCTTTTTTCCTGAACAGTGTCATTTCCAGGTGGGGAGTTTAAAATGACCGTGTCATTAATCTCTTGCGTTTTGCCATCTCTTCCTTATCTGATCCTTAGTTCTGACATTTATAAAAACGCCCATTGCCTGTACCTTCTCACCAAGCGATGCTCGACTTTTCTCTTTTAGCAAGTTCCTTCTTTCTGGTCACCATCTCATTACTTTCAGCAAACCGTATCTCCTGTCTTTCATTCTGCTCTTTACACAGAGCAATGCATGTGTTCCCTCTGTCATTTTTAGGCTCTTTTTTACTTTCCTTATGGCATAGTAAGGCTCTCTGATTGTGAGCTGGTATGCTGTTTTAACATTGCATGGTATCTATCTTATTCAGAATTAGTGTTCTTATGTGGGTGAGCTTGTAGCTGCTCATTCACTCTGCTCCCTTCACAATTCTTAAATAACCGAGTTCCTCTGTCAAGCCTCAAGTCTCTTCTGCCAACATCACTTCAGTCCAGTGTTCTGCCTTGGCTTGATACGGCCTAGTATCTCCCAGGGGAGAACTCGTGACCTGTGGACGTCTTTGATAATTCAGACATCTTTTTTTGCTTCCTTCCAAATCATTACAGCCCCATTAGTATATGCAGAGCCCTTGCTGTCCTCCTGGAGACTGGTGGGAATGTTATGGCAAATTAGCTGGATTCAGTACTGGGGCTATTCGGTCTGTGTCAGTATGAATCTGTGGCCTTGTCTTACCACTTCATCTGCTGGCACTCACCCAGGGACTCCCAGCATGGTAGTTTATAAGACAGAAGTAAATGCTAGAGAGGACCTTAAAGTGAATAACATTGGAGTTAGCAGACTATGACATTAAAGGCTGAGCAGTACTTTTGATTTAAATGTTAATTCTTTTAAAAACTTTGAAACCTACATGTTTGTTTGGATCACCTTTTACCATGCTTTATCTCATGAGGCTTTAGATATAATCTTGATTTCTAAACTGAGGGTTCCCAAGAGCTTCTTTACAAGTAAAAGCAATTTGTGAAGTTACCAGGTGGCCACAGTGTGTTTTTCCCCTTTTTTCTAGGAGAAGTGATGGGGGTTGCTCATCTGCATCTGAGATTCATATGGTGCCTGTGCTCTCACCCTGAATGATCCCTGTCACTTGTCAGTCCTGCACATGCGATAGAGACTGAAGCATCTGGGCATGATAGGACTAGGCAAAACGCTTTGCAGCCAGCCTACTCTTAGGAAAGTGGGTGGCTCAAGGGCATGTTCTGTGGTCACTGAACCTGCAAGAAACCCATACAGGGAAAGCTGAACCCTATCACTAACAGAAACCTGAGAGTGGCTGTGGGCCTGTTGTTATTGTTGACCTCTGTCTGTCAGGGATTATGTTTTTGCTTTGTTTTTACTATTGGGCAATGTGCCCTACTAATCTATGGTTAACTTAGAAGAGGCTCTGAGGTTTTTTTGGAAGGCAAAGAGACCACATGTTTTCTTGAGCAAGTATTTAAGAATGACTGCCGACTTGTGGCTACTTTTCAAACCTGAGGGAATATTACAGAGACCACCAGTATTTGCCAATCAGTTAGCATTGATTAAAAAGATTGGAGATGAAGGACACTTGTGACTTGCATTTCCTGAATAACGGACCTGGCTGTAATTAAGACCATGGCATTCCTCATACATACATCTGGCGTTCTGAGATGTTTTGTAAAAATTCTTGATAAATCGTGCTGGTTCAAAAGTAGGAATTCAAGGGATTCACAGGCTCAGTTTGAAGAGATCAGGAAGGGGAGATCATAAGTGGATTGGAAGGAGCACATAACCATTTGTGGCGGTAGCGGAGGGAGAGGACCAGGATGGGGAATTATTGGGACTAGTCATGCTAGTTAGACCAATGAGGATAGTCCTGTTCTGAATCTGATGCCAAAAGAGCTGTTCTCTGCTGGCCGGAGAGATCCAAGAAGAATTAGCATCTCTAGACTAGAATTAGCCTTCCTGGCTCCTGGAGTAATAGTCTGCTATAGGAAATGACTGTGAGAGCTCATCACCTCCACCACTTACTCTGGGGCAATTATCTACCACATTTATTGCAGGCATTGATGAAAGCTCTTTGTTAATAGATTGGGACTGTTGAGTTTCCATTGCACGTCAGTAGTCTTGCCAGAGAAAGAAGTCCCTAATATCTGAACTCTTTTGCTCTAAGTTTAGAGCATTCTTGGCCAATTCAAAATGAGCCATGTTCATACTAACTGGTTAATCCTATTTGCTTTGCACTAACTTATCTTTGAAGTACTATCATCAATTTGCAAATCAGTCTCTTTTTTTCTCTAGATTTAAATAAATTGAGGTCCTTTGTTAATTCCTAATTTTCCTCCAAGTTCTAGGCACCTTTTCCAGACTTCCCACAGGAGGCTCACATCCTCTGTAAAGTGCTGTGCAACCATCTGACAATGAGATATGGACTGGGAGAATTACTGCTTTTTGACAGAGCCCTTATTGGTTTTTCTTTAAAGAACTGCCAGTTTTCCTGGACTCCTTTTCTCCTTCTAACCTGTTAAAATGGCATTTCTTGATAGCTGTTTTCCTGAAATCTGTTGCCCTTTTTGCTCTTTGCCTCTTTCTCTTCTAAATAATCCACAGTCACAATTACAATCCCCCATTCCTTGCCCTGTCTCTTCCTGCTCCTTGGAGTGAAGTCCAAACAAGTCGTCTCCTTTTTGTCCCAGGATGGACACATTTGAAGAACTTACGGGGGAGGAGTTTGTTCGCGTATTGTAGACATCTAGACATTGAGTACCCAGGCCAGATGTCCAGGCTGTCTTTCCAGTCAGTGGGTACATAGAGGTACATGCAGGAGTGATTGTCTCCTTTCCATGATATCAGCCTTGCATTAAGAACGCATGTTGAGTACTTATCTCTCTTCATTGACTATAAAAGTATTTAAGTATTTGACTAACTTGCATGAGTCATACCTTGCAATATTCTTTTTTCAACTAAATATTGGGAAAATAAAAACTTACCAGATTTTGCCAAACACTGAATTATACAGTTGAGGCCATTTTGATTATTATCGTCACAAGCTTTGCCATGTGGATTTTCCCAATGTGATATTATGCTGTGCTCTAATCCAACATAGCCCCAACAGTCCTCTACCCCTTCTAACGTTGTTCAAAGACTTTAAAGTAGTGGGTATTTCTCTGTTTGGACCTTGGAGAAAGTGTGTAAGTGCTTAATATGTAAAACTTTTCCTGTGCCTCCTGCTTGAATGAGCTGTACCCTCCTATAACTATGCGAATTGTTTAAATAGTCCAACTAATTCTGCTGTGTCAGTGAAGTCATTATTCTGATCTTAGCATAAGGCTTTGGGTGCAATGATCTTTTCCCCCTTACTTTGTTCATGGAAAAGATACGGTTCATCGACCACCATCCTCCTTTGGCCTTTTATAACCTTAGTGTAACTTTATCTTTTATGATTTTAAACCCCTCCTGCAGGCTGCCCTCATTTAACCCTTCCTGGAGAATTTCAAATTCTAGTCTCCACCAGTTCTGGTTTAAAACTCTGCTCATTATGTTAGCAAGCCAGTGTGCAAAGATATTTTTCTTTGTTACTAGGAAGCTTAGGATGTAAGGGAGGATATTGGGATGGTAGGCCACTGCGGAGAAAGCATGCAGAAGATGCAAGCCTAAAACTGTTTGACTTTGAAAGTATTTCTCACCAGAAATTTGAAGGAAAAAATTAACAATTAAGTTTCTGTCTAAAATTTCACAGTTCTGGCAAACCTCTTCACTGATGTAAAAGAGAATGCTAGTTTTTTAAAATGTTAATCAGATCACAGGAAAAAAAAAAATCAGCTTTATTTTAGCAAAACTGTGGGTTTGGGGTTTCTTTGTGATTTGTTCCCAGTCTCTTTCACAGTGTGATGATGCTTGGAGAACTTGACAGTGTAGTAGTGAGGAACTTGAAAGCGTATATGAAATATAAGAGAGTAGAAGTTTCTCACTGGAGATTTTGTACTGCAGAGCCGTTTGAAACAGGGTTTGTCTTGATTCTAAAATTAGTTTGAGTATGAGAAATCTTATAAGAACAAACCTGCATGCTTGGCAGTGATCTGCGTGATTTCCATCCTGCTCCAGTGTGAAATGTCGTGTTCTAGGCCGGCAAAGAAATTCCATAACGCTCTCATTTTTTCCACTGGCCTCAGAAAAATGGCAAACCTGGTTGTGATTGTACTTCATTAAATAAAATACCTGTTAAACAGTGTTTCAATATATTTCAGTTAATATCCAGTTACTAGAGAACTGGCCCCACTTAATGCATCCCAACAGACTTAAACAACTTAACAGGTTTAATGTTCTGCATCAATTCCAAAATTTCAGGCAATTGTTCAAATACTGGATTTGTAAGTAAGATATGGGACTATACTGGCCCCTTGTGAAGAGGCGAAGCTGTTTGGAATCTCAGCCTCCATGTCACATCAAGCTCTTTGTAACTTTTTCTGTGGCATTCTGAATGCCTTTAGAAATGATCCGTCATACCACCCAAATCAGGTCTAGACTCGTCTGTGAGTCCTGATCAAGACTCCTGGTGGATTCACTACTGATCTCTTTTGACAGCCATGGGGATTTAGACCCTCTCCATGCTTGAAAAATTGCTGGACCTGCTGAGAAATGCTTCCAGTGTTTTAGTAAACTGCCAAAAGTGAAGTATGTGTGTATGTATGTGGCAATAAAGGAGAGATTGCTGTTATACAAGTGGTGGAGCTGTTTGTTTAACAAATGAGCTAATAAGAACTAGAATTCATGTGTGCAAAATAATAGCATTTCAGAGAATATCGTAGAAGGTCATACATTGATTTCCTTGCTTTGGGAGTTAATATTGCTTCTCTGTAATTTCTGGATATCAGATTTGTAGATATTCAGGTCTGAAGCCTAGTTGCAGATCTGGGAAAGAATGCTTTTATAGGGTGTCTCCTACAGAACTTGTACCCTAATTTTGGGAAACAAGAAAGTTTAGCTATTTAAATGTTCGTATATACAGATGGTCTGTAGGTCTATTCTCTAATCACAGACTAGAGAAAAGCAGTCATTTTTGTGACTTGAGGAAAGTTGAACTTCTTAAGAACAAGCTTTTATTTATAAACAGGACTCAGAGTAAATCTCTTTAGCTAGTTTACTGTAAAAGCAGGAAGACCAGATCCTCAGCAAATTTGAAAGGTAAATTAACATGACTTCACTGAAGTCAGAGAAGCTGTATCCATTTATACCAGTTGAGGATGACACATTTCCAGGGTCTGTATTAATGAGAGGCCTGGAAGTGAGTGGAGGAATTAAGTTACTTCAGTATTATTACTTCAGCAAGGCCTTCTGCACATGTTCTTGCCATGGGACCACCACGGAGCATTTGTCTGAGGAGCAGTTTCGTTACACCAAACAAGTTTCTGTTGCTGCTCTCAGCACCCAGTCCCATCAAGGGCCTTCACATGCTTGCTCCAGCACACAAGAATGCATTCAAGAAGGGGCTGTGATCAAAGCTTCATGGCTCTTCTGAAAATGGACATCTGGACAGAGGTCCGAGGCACTTCTGCAAAGCAGAACACCCAGGGTGTGTGCTAATGGAGGAAGGCAGAGGTGAGCTGAGTACAGCTGGTGGGCGTGGATTTCAGTTCTGCTCCAAGTTACAAGTCTTTGCTTACATTTCCTTCAATGTGAAATTATGTTTATATATATTTAATTTACTTCAATGATTTACTCTAATTTGTCTGTCTTTATTAGACTTCATAGAAAAAAATCTAAACTGTATATCAAATGAAAAGCTGAGCCAACTGAACTAAGTTGCCTGTGTAGGTTTTCCGAGAGTCACCAATTGACATTAACTGTAGCCTTAGCCTTATTTAGTTTTTCAGATTTTGCTGGGGCTAGAGGTAGATCCTGGGTAGTTTCCTGCTTCCAGGTTGCAGCAGATGTCTCAGCTGGAGTGATTGTCTCTCTTCCCAGAAATGGAGCTTCTGAACATGAACTCGCAAACAGTTTCATGAGAAAAAAATGCTCTACCAAAGTGGTCCCACTCCCACTCCCTGTGTGCATGGTGGAGACCCAACAGGGAGATAATTCAACTCACTGAAGTGGCAAAAAACAAGCCTAGCAAAGAATTGGATGATTTTCTGCTGTGTAGTGAGTGAAATTGCCACAGCAAGGGTCCCGTGAGCATCACAGCTATACAAGAGAAAGGATGGCATTGTGTGACTGGAGTAAGAGAGGAGGGGCAGAGATTGAGACACTCTCTCTAACTCCTTTTGAGAATGTGCTCATTTGGCTCTGCTGAACATGTAACTGTAAATTAGTTGTCTGGGGAGTTTTCAGGAGGAGGAGGGAAGTGCTTGATTAATTCAGGCACCTATAAGGTTAGGCAGTTCTGGAAAGGAGGCAGAATGGATCACTGTTGGTGTACGTGGACTTTCAATGATGAATTTCCATCTTTGTCAGGATCTGAGCAAGCCAGATCCCACTCTGAAAGATCTGCTTATAAAACAAATAAACAAAAGATTTGTTCTGTGTTTTTTCACTGGAATGGCACTAACTGCATTAATGACAATGGGGACCACCAGTAGCGTGAACTCCCTGTTCTAATGCAATACTTCCAGGGTCCTTTAAACTGCATTTTAGAAGAGGCATCAAAGGCGAAAAAAATCTGCATTAGCTCTATGGCAGCTGTGTGCATACATCAGAGGGCAAATTTGGCCCCCAGTATTCTCCCTGCGGTGAATTCGAGTCTCTGATAGCATCAGTGCAAGAAGAATAGAGCAGTAGCCTAAGAGGCATGCGGCATTTCCTGGCTGGGTGCAATGGATTCCCCATCTGAAACCAATAAAAATCAGTTCAGGAAGAATTTTTCAGAAAATCAGTGGTGAAATTGACAGTCTTGAAATGCTCACACAATTGTTGCAGCTGTGGAGTCCTTAAAGTCAATGAGTTCCAGGAAAAATGACAATAGTTCTGGAAACTTTCCCATGACTGCCTCTGGGCAAGCATTCAGAATAGCTCGTTTACTCAATGATGCTAATTCATTAATCATTAGAGATACTTTTGTTCAGTTCCCTTTGAAGTTGGCCAAAACTTTTATTTTCTCCTAAGATGAAATGTGGTCAATTATATCCATACATAGATACAACATGGGGCAGGTTCTTCTCTATGACAGATTATTTAATAGCTTTGTCAACCCAGACTTCTCGCTCTCTGATGTTTCTCAGTTGAGTATACTGATCAGAAAATGTTGCAAATCATCCCGTTTTACTGTATTAGATGGGCTTTTCTTTCAGCTCAGACCTTAATGTCCTCAGATGCTGTGGTAAACTTTGATGTGATTGGTCCTTAATTTTCTTATTGTAGGACACGTCATTTTTTGTGCTCACACTCAGCCAGAGCATTATCCTTTCAAAGGCACAACTAGTCCAGCAGTAGCCCTTCTTCAGGTACTGATGGATTTTGACAATGTCCCTTACCTTTCCTGCCTTTTCTTCCATTTCTGAGCTGATGGGTGACCAAACTTGAAGCCAGATGGTGTCACAGCACTCCTCTAGGAAGACTTAGTCTTACCTAGCCCTGCACTTCTAGAGTCTTGGACTATCCAGCACTGTGGCTGGAGTGCAAAGAGTTCACTCTATCTCTCCTAGTCTTCTTTAGTGTATCTGGCCTCTCCAACAGTGTTTATCCTCTCCTGTGTGTGAGATTTCACAAAGCAGCGGAGTCAAACCACGAACTTGCTGCTGGTGAAAGGGGCAAGCCTGTTCCTGGGCACATGCTCCATTTGTCTCCCTTCTGTCATCTTTGGGATGTGTCTGATCCATTAGCTCACTAAAGTGGTGAAAACTATTCACTTGTTTTGTTTTGTTGGGTTAGATTTCTGACAGTTTAGTGAGCTAAATTCACTTTCTAAGGGGTCAAACGAATGTCGGAGTTGGTGAAAGGAAAGGGTAGGTCCTCATAGCTGACAGCAAGAGAGGGAGCGGAAATTATGTTGGTTAAACTGAGTTGTTTTGAAAAAAGATGGCAGCGGCTGATGCATTTTGACTGTTTCTGAGAGCGCTTGCTGCATTGAGTGTTTCAGGTTCAGACCTCAGGTGGGTGTTGAGCTGCTCAGGAAGTTCATCCTGGGGTGTCTCCCAGTGGTTGTCTAGAAATGAAGTTTGAAGAGCAGATGGAACTGTGAGTTTTAAGCATGTGGCTTCAGAGGGGAAGTAAGCATATTTGGGGCCGACAAAAGCCACTACATGCTGTAATTTTGGATGTTAGTATCTAAATTCTACATAAGGTCTCTTTTAGTTGTGGGCATTTATTCCTATTCCTTATGTTTAGCCAAGAAATTTGTGGTGGTGAGAATGGCTGTTATAGTAGGATATCGTACTGGTGCTCAGAGGCTGTATTTGGGCTTGCAGTTTTAGCATGTAAGGCTGAAAATGATCAACAAGAGATGCTCAAGAAGTTCTGCAGTAAGCGAGGGAGCTCCCCACTGATGCTCTCAGATATGGCAGAGCAGAGGAAAAAGCTTCCAGCTCACTGTAATATTAGAGACCTTGGTGTGGATTCTGCTACCCACTGTTTTGGGGAGGACACTGGAAAATAACACTGTGGAAATCTGCCACTGGCTGAGATCCCAAGCCCCGAAGGTGTCTACATCTTATTTTCAGGTCCTAGACGTCTGCATCTCAACTAGTCACTCAAGGTCAAGAGAAATAGACAACTAAGGGTCACACAAATCATTCCCTGTTTTAGATACTTATCCTACAAGATAGATTTTGCCCAAGAAATACTCATTTTTTTCCATTGCCTAGAAAACCTACCTTAGACGACAAGTTTCCACATAGATGTCTGCATCTGACCAGATGAGTCTGGGTTTGGGTAACCACACTGAACTGTTGTACTGTTCACGACAATACTCTAGGAGCAGTATTGTCATCAGTTTCTGTGTGATTAATTCTGGAGCAGGAGAAAAAGGGAAGTTCACCAACACTGTTTTCTTTTATATGGAGATGCTATGTGTGTTCCTGATGACTGTTTTCAGCTGATTTCTGGGTAATTTTGTGTCTGTAGGAAGCCTATATCTGTTTTCACTTGAGTGGAAGGTATGAGAATCTGGACAGAGCTACAGGCAACTGAAGCCATGCCAGAATTCTGAGTTTGAATGAGACACTTTCCTGGGGAGGAAACACAGAGGTCTGAAATTCCCATAGTAGATTTTTTTTTAAAAAAAGGAGCAACTGATCTTATTTTCAGTAATCTGCTGTAGAATAATTCAGACAAATTAATTTACTTTAAACGCTTTATCTGGGCATTGAAATCCTCAAGTTTAGTCTCCTGAAACAACATCTCCAGGACAGAAGGACGACTTCTGACTGATTCGTACCTGTGAACTTTTGAGGGCAAATAATTTCCAGACACAGGAATTAGCTGTACAAAGAGAGAACTCGAGTAAGTCTTTAAATCTGTTTTCTTTCTTAGTTGTGTTTTGCCAATTAAATTGAGCTCCTGACTTACACCTGTGGAAGGTTTGACGTTTCTTGATATGTTCCTCAGTTACACTTTCCTGTTTACATCCTTTTCACTTCCTGAGAAGACTTTAGATTAATTCCTATATAAACCGGGGTGAATCACTTACACATTAAGTGAACCTGAATTCCTGTGTCTTTCTGGATGTGGTGGTTTAGTGTTTGGCACAGTTTTGGTAGCAAGGGATGGGCTGTTGGTGTGGCCCCTGTAAGAAGCTTTGCTTAAAAAGCTTCCCATGGCTCTAATTCGGCCACACCTCTGGTCAAGGCTGAGCTAGTCAGCATGTCTGTGAATAAACGTATTTAAGAGAGGAAACCAGTTTGCCAACAGCCTTTGTTTTGGGAGCTCTCTTTTGTTTTGGAGTGGATAGGACAAACTGGAGAGACAACCATGTGGAAGACATCCATGTGGTCACCCAGGGTAATTCAGAAGAGATTGGGAAGACATGCCTGAGATATAGCCTTCCTACAGCCACAAAATTACCCAGAATCAGCTGAACACAGTCATCAGAAACACACATAGCATCCCCATATAAAAGAGACAGTACGACACTGGAGTCCTGGGCTCTTCTTTCCAGCATGTGGAAATTTTTTTTCACTTCTCTTTTTTTCTTACTGTTTTAACACAACAAGAACTGCTGAACAAGCTGAATTGGTCGCCACTTTGTCTTCTGGACACACGACTGTTAATTATCATAATACACAAATCTGTCATAATGACATGTATAAGAAACGACAGTGCTGGATATGTTTCCCCTCCTTCGTATAATACAGATGCCTAAGAACGTCTCACTTGTCCCAGTGTTAAATGGGCTCTGTGAAGATGTTGACCAAATACAGTCTAGACAAATAGGGATCTGCTAAGTATCTTTCATGTTATTTGAGATGGCACATCAGATGGCATAAGCTTGTCTTGGAAGGATAAGCAGTCCTGTTGTACGTTTTGACATGAAAGGTAAGTGACTTACATGCTTGGTGGAGGGTAGAAAGGGAGAGGAAGCAAGAAGTACCAGGCAGAGAGTGGAAGAGAAAGCCAGCTTCCCATTTATTTAATTGGGTGTCATGGGACACATGGGCCTTTTGGGGACCATATTCATACTCCTGATGTAATCAGCCAAACCAGTGACTTCAAGTCTGAGAGTTACACCCATCTACATCAGGGGATGGAAATGTTCCTCAAAGAATACTTAGCTCTTTGGGGCTCTGACCTTTAAGCTACTCTACTTTGTCATTTGTTTTCTGACCAATCCCATTTCTGTGATTTAATTCTAAGTGCTGCAAAATTTGGCTTATAGTCTACAGAACCATGCAGACGAAGCAGGGGTAAATTAGTGAAACTAATTATTTAAGGAAGCAACTATTTTAGTTACAAAATCGAGCTGGTTTTGCTCCAAATCTTAATTCTGAGCCTTGTCTGTTATGTTTTTTTTATTAGAGTAACTGATAAAATTACACAGACAAGCTTTCAGGCATACAACCCTGCTTTCAGATGTGAAGCCGAAACAGCAAGTGTCAAGTTAAGGGTGCAATTCTTTGCATGTGTCCATGCCCCATTCCATGAATACTTGTTTTTTGTGCCAGTCTCTGTCTGGTGACTCCTGTGTTTTGCTGACATTTGCAATGGCTCCTACTGAATCCAATCAGGAAACAGATGCAGGTAAGGAATGACTGTGTTTTCCTTCTTACTTTCCAGACAGGTGAGCTCTTTGGTGTGTTGCTGCATGAATGCTTGCTTTGGCACAAGGGAGAAAGGAACTGAGCATAGAGAAAAATAGGTTGATACTGAGCAAAGACAAGATCTGGGAGGCCATCTCTAGCAGTAGGCTGTGCTCCACACAAAGTTAGAATTTATCAATATGAGGTAGAGCTTGCACTTAGGAGTACTGATCTCAGTTTATATTGCAAAGAAACATATCCTTTGAATCTATTATCTGGTTCCCCTCTGTCTTTTCAGCTCAGTCTACTTATCCTGGCAATTTCAGATGTCTGTGTTATGACCCATCCCATGTATTCTGCTGTCCTTTCCCGTCTTTCCGGTCTCTCATGCATGTTTTTATGCGGTATCACCATACTGAGAACTAGGAAATGCAGGTATCTCACCATTCTTTCCTTTCTCTTTCTGTAGGCCATTTCTAATTGCATTAGCACATTATCCTCTTTTCCATCCTTACCTCTTGAAACTCTTTTCCATTCCCTGCACAGATTTCTCCTTGAGTTATTCTTCTGCAGATTCCTTTTGTGATATCCGCCTCTACCTCCCATTTATTCCAGGAGGACCTGAGGTTATTCAGAACCTCTGAAAACTCCAAGGCATTTTTAAGTAGATACCTGAAAATGGATTTTGTGAAGTGAAGGTAAGAAAGACCTACTGAAACTTATTTTGTGGCTAACTCATCACAATCAGTCCAGAGGGGCACGGAGGTCACCATCTCCACTTTGGTGTCTTGTCACAAACTCAAACGATTATTTCTTAAAGAATGAGAGCTGTGCTGTTGTGGGTTTTATCTGTTTGCAGTAATTCTCAGTTTGTGTCCCTACTTCTGAAACTAGTACATTCCTGGGAATTATGTTTCTGAGAAACAACGGCAACAGAAAATGGCATGCTGCACTGCTGGGAGTGACCCTTTGAAATAAAATGAATGTTCTCTGACATTCTTTCTTCATTGTAGCTTAACTGGCATCAATACAAAGGTTTACATCTGTATTAAAGATGTTGGTGATTGCTGAATGCATGATACATGGATGGCCATTATCATCTGCAGAGAGTTACTGTGCTGTACATCAATCAGATTCTGTTCATGTCAGGAGCTGGCCAGCTCATTACAGCCCGTATCACATTAACCCTTGCAGTGGAGTGATAAAAGGCAGAAACATTCTGGAACAGACAAAGCAGTGATCCAATCTACCTACTTTTTGCCTGACAAGCCTGTAGGCATGTAGATTTGTTAGACATCAACCCAGACAGCCTGGACACTTATATTTAGCCACTCATGTCTAGTCTTGAGTCTGTTTCTCACTCTTTCAAGAGAGGAGTTAATTCCCTGCTTAGCACTGTCCTGATATTCAAATTATAGACAATCAGGTACTGGATCTGGTCAAGAAAGCAGCTGTCACTGTCTGACATGCTGTCATCTGCCTTTTGCATGATGGGCTAGTGGTAAAAACAGGCACCCAGGAAGTGGGAGTTGGAGAGCAGGAGGCAGGAGGGGGCACTGTGGGCTGTGCCTAGAACAAGGGTAGAATTGGATTCCAGACCATGTTCCCAGGGCCTTGTTGTTTTATCCAATGGCAAATCATTGAACTGAAGAAAAACCAGAATTGAGAGCATGGTCTGGAAGGCCAGCTTCATGCTGTTCACACACTTTAGTGATCAGCAAAGTGAGCCAGTAAAATAATAAAGGAAATAATGCATTTTCTGGAAGAGGTAAGTAATACTGATGAAGCTACTTCATCTGCAAGATATATAGATTTGAGGACTTTTATTGACTCTGTTATAAAGGAAATGAGATAATCTAGCTGGCCTCATACACTATGAAAAGCCCTAGTCCCTGGCTTTGCTGCTCTGCTGATGCTTCACAGCCATGATGCTGCTTTAACTGGCCATTTCAAGCATAGACAGGGTTTCAGCAACAGCTGGAGAAAGATTATCTGTCTGTAAATCAGCATTTTTCTATGACCTTTTCAAGGAATAGGAAAAAACAAAGAACCTCATGTTTCAGTTATCATGGCAGAAATAGGTTAGTGTGACTATGGCTTTCTGTGCTCAGGTAATTATTAATTTCCATGATAACTCTCAGGCTCTACAGGATGCTGAACTTGCACTGAGGGATAGTCCAATGCACATCTGAAGAGTCCAAAGATGTCCTCAGACTTGCACTCCCACCTATTGAAATGACTGTGCTGAGATCTGAATCCCTATAAACAGATGTGGAACCTCTTAAAATAGCCTTAATTTTTGCAGTGAGATGATGACATCTTTGAAACTATAGTCAGGCTTTGAAGCTGACAGTAGCAGAGCTGAAGCTTCTGGAACTGCAGCCCCAGAACCCTGGCACAGATGACTGCTCTTCACCCTGTGTTTGGTTTATAATTGTTGGCATAATGTTTGAGTTACTGGAATTTCAAGAATAAGAAATTCTTCTAAACTAAACAAGTAAAATAGCACTATAAATAACATTTAATCTTCATTGTGACTAAATTAAGTGAAACAAGAAGTTATTAAACACATTTTAATTCATTGCCATAGCTTCTCTTAAATTTTATGTGAAGCAGGAAGCTGCAGTTGAAAGGAGGGAAAGACAAAGGTTTCTGACTGAGCCAAGGATGTGGCACAGCTGGGAAAAAAAGTAAATCTCAGCCGAAGCATTGTTAGCAGAGGCATTAAATAAAAGAAGGTTTTTTTCTGTGTGGTACCAATATGACCTTAGCTGAATTCTTACACGATTTTATCTGCCTGTGTTAAAAAACACAAAAATTCTCAAATGGAAACAGGTGCAGAGAGCAGTTGAACAGGAAGCAGACTCAAAAAATTTTGTATTTAGCCTGACTGATGAAGGTTGAGAAGGGACATGAATAGTTTATATAATAGTAAAATATAAAATATAATAATAAATATAAAATTATATAATAGTTAAGAGTTTATAAATGTATTTGGGCTAGGAGAATAGAGAATAAACATAATTGGGAACTACTCAGTCTTACCTAACTCTGGAAGGAAAGCAGGGCTGAAAACTAATACAGATACATTTAGGCTGAAAGTTAGAAGAGCATCTGTAAGCACTGGAGCAACAAGATTGTGGTTATTTTTTCCTTTCCATTTTAGGACTAATGCCCTGCCTTAACCAGTGTCAAGTCTTCACCAGTTGGGAAGGGGACAAAGAAAAAACATGGAGAAGAATTAACTCAGGGGGAGAACTGATGAAAACTGAAAGGACGTGGTGTGAGGTTTTGGAAAGAGATTGCTAAGTGATGAGGTGGGGGACACTGAGTGCCCAGGGAACTGGTAGAAGCCGCCTGGTGTGCTGGGCTTTACTCAGAAATGGGAGTGGAGGAGGGAGTGCACATGTCGTGCCCCCCCCAAGTTGTTGGGATCCTTGCTGTCACTTATCCTCCTCCTGTGGACCTGGAGGGGCCAGTTTGGCCAGAGTCAGGAGGACATTGTTGAGGAGAGGTCCCATGACTTCGTGGAAGCTGCCTTCTGGTAGGGCTCTCAGAGGAAAAATTGTTACATTTAAGTTGGGGCTTCTCTGTACAGGAAAGAATTCTACGTTGTAGTTCCATGTACAGCAAGGTGATGGCACTCCATAGGAACAGTCCCTTCAGTTTTCTACTCCTACTGTCTTAAAAAAAAGCGCACCCCCCACCCCCCACCCCGACTAAACCAATTCTTCCTCTAGTCAGCAATGTTACTGTTACAGTCTGAAGACTTGTTTTGCCTCAGCGAGAACTGATTAATTACACATAAGGTTCATTAGAAATCTGCTGACTGGCATTACTCTGCAATTATATCTTGGGAAACCTGTCAGTTTTTTGGCTGGGTCTTTTTTCTTTTCTTGAGAGGCATGGCAAAAGGCTTCAGGTTTTTTATCAAGCTGAGGTCAGAGTAATAAAGCTGGACAGAGCTGGTTGTAATGACAGCTGCCTGTGCAATATTAACATACAGCAGGGTTTGATTGTACGGTTCTTCTAAAAGTGGAAAAATGCTTCTCGGATTAATAACTTTACTGCTTAATACATGTTTCATTCACTGCATAGAAATGGGTGAGAGACCAGCCAGCCTTATCAATGTTATGTGCCAGAATCTGTCTTCTGATGACATCTCTCAAACACTTGGCATTGTTAGGTTTTTAATGTCTCTAAGACTCAGATAGAGAGAAACTCAGGACATTGTGGCAAAAGCCAAGTACAAAATTGCTGAAGCTATTTCAGTAGGAGTGGAAAAGAAATTATTTCCCACTTTCTTTGGAAAACCTCATTAGAGTTCACACCAGACTCCGACTGGAAGCATAATTCTAACAATGTTGCTCAAAGATGTTTTATAATTACCATTTTATCTTTCCTTCCCAACACTGTAGCTAGTTCCAGTCCCCATGAATTCATTGTAAGAATGGATGCCACTAGAGCCACGCCAGCTTACGTGTCCTGAGGGTCTGTTGTTGTTTCCACGCCAAAATCTTGTCAGATTCCATTTGATATAAAATAAGTTACTGCTGTGACATGACAAGATGCCATATATTTAACATGTAAATAAATACATCATCACTGTTGTTGGATGACCTTCTGGAATCTGTTTGAGACACCAGAGAGACTCTGAATTTTTATTGAACATTTTGCTATTAACCATTACACGAGGAAAGCCAAAAAATCGCCTCAAAACTCTCCAAATCCAACTCCTGTTTAAATTCTTGTATTTTAACTGCCCTAGGAAAAAAAAGCTTAGCAATGCTATGAAAGTAAAATAATGCTCAGAATCTACAATGATGTCTACTGGGAGAGCAGGTTTCGGGGGGCCATCTTAAGTCTGCAACATTTGACAGGTGTTTCTTTGACATTAACCAAAATAGTAATAATCTGCATCTACTAGAGGTCACACTAATTATTCTCCTGAGTTTGAAGATTAGTGTTTTCTCTACCCTATTTTCCACATTGTCTCTTTAAACATTGTCTTTTTTACAACTGAACTGTTGGACACATGTTGAAGCATATTCTTTCTCCATATTCTTTTATGATGTCACAATTACATAAAGCGTAGTCATTTTAATATGAATTTATAACAAAACACACAGTTTTAAAATGCTGCAAAGCCATTTCTTCCGAGCAAGAATGACCAAGCATTGAAGAAGTAGAGACCTAGAAGTATTCACTATCAGATATACTTGTTGGCTTCGATTCATTTTTACATTCTTTGCCTGGTGTTATTAAAAAGAGTGCCCTACTTTTGTCTTGGATTTGTCTTACCTGAATTTAGGTGTTCAACCTGGAAACTCAACTAGGAGTTTAGTCTAGACTGCCTCACTGAGACAGGCACTGCCACATTTCGTCTTGCTCATTTTAAACAGCTGGTCTAGGGTGGGATGTCCCACACCCAGAAGGGTTTTCCTCCCTCCCTGCCTTCCCTACAGCTAGAATTTAAAATGAGCTTCAAATAAACATTGAGCCTTTGAATGATCACCTTGAGATGGCATGTAATGAACATGCACTGTTTAGGTAAATGCAATTTTAACACCAAGGTATTCAAACCTATTACCCCGGTGTATTTATCTTAATTATGGCTAGGCCTATTTTAAATAACAAGCTTTAATAATGATACTCTCCATAATTAGTATTTTACTTACTGGTGCTAAGGCTTCATAACCTGCTCATGAGAAGTTAGTGTATTTTCCTTTTCCTCAACAGTCTCTGTCGATGAGCCATTCAAAAGTATTTGCTTAACTTGTATTAGTTACGGTGTCTCTTGGACAGCATACAGATAAATAAAAAGTGGGCAGTTTACACAGATTAAAAGCATGTGATTTGAAACAAGCATGCATTTAAGGAAAGGAAACATTTGGAACTAGTTAGCTTTGTGAGCACTTCTTGCAAATAGATGTAATTCTAATGTTCTTAAGGATCTTATGCAAGGAAGAGAAGGACTTCATCCTCCTTGACCTCTGAGGCAGAATGATTGGCACTAGGACTTAATTTGTTGGAAAACAAGTGATCTAATGGTTTAAATGGCTTTGTCAGTGAGTGCAGTAAGAATTACGAACATCCAAATCACAGGGAGTGAAAGAAATTTGGTTCCACATCGTTTTATTATCATGAATGTTTTCAGTAATGTATTTACTCTAGTATTCTCTATGCTGACGTACAGTAACATCTGTCAGTCAGAGAATTCCAATTTTTGACAAGGCACAGAAAGATCAAGTAACTTGCTCAAGGTCACACAGGGAGTGAGATTTAGTTTGTGTTTGTGAAGAAGCATTGCCTAGATCCCAACCTTTTATTTAGCCGGTAGAGCTGATATCTTCCTTAATATTTAGAACTTGTTCCATATAGCACATGATTAAAGTGCTTATGGCTTATGGCAGTTCCAAGACGTACTGTTGTTTGAGTTGGAACACTTCTATTCATAGTACCAATTAAAGATATTAGATAGAAAAGTAAACAAAGCATGATTTTGTAATATATAGCTCTAGTCATTTGGAAAAGCCAAGCTTGCAGAGGATAATGCAGCTGCTAACAGCATAATAACTAATGGGCAGTATTATAATCCAGCTGTGTGAAAACATTTTTTACATTACTTTCAGACAACTGGGAACAGAAAAAGGATCTATTCTGGTATTATGTATTTGTTATTTAACATAGCAAGCTGGTAATTTTTAAAACACATGATCCTTCTCATCTCTTTAAAATTTTTTATTTACTTAAGGAGGGATCTTCACTTTAAGCTCTTTTTTCATTAAAAAAAAGTTCCCTAAGTGGAGTATTTTAGGAATAAAAAATTATTTCTTTTTAAATATTGAATCTGTTGCTATTGAAATAGTAATAATAATTTATTTAAATAAAAATCTAGGCATGTGATGCTGCAGAATCTAAAATTCATTGGATAGTCATTCCGATTAGAAGTCATTTGGCAAAATCACTGCAATGGATTGCTCAGGGGTTCAGCAGGTTGATACAAATGTGTAATACCTGTGTTCAAGTCATAAAACCATTAGATTTGCCTTAACAGTTCAGAGCAAGGGCCCCTTTTACCATTATCCTGGCTCCAACAGTGGCTGTTAGCAGATGCTAGGAATGAGCAGGAACAGGACAAGCATGTGTTGGTACTTCCCCAACACCCTCCGTAATCCCCCAGTTCCAACTATCCTGTCAGCTCAGGAGATTTCCTGGATCAGTTGTAGTTTGTCTATTTTGTAATCATCAGTGTATCTGTCTAGCAAGGATGTGTTATATCTTCCATTGTGAAAATGTACTCATGTCTCCTCTGCAGCACCCCTTGTCAACGAGCTGCACAAGTTTGCAGGCTACTGCCTCCTTCTTCTGTTTGTTTTGAATGTGACTCTTACTTGCTCCTTTTAATGGCTTTTCGTAGTGGAAGATGCCGTGTCTAGCTGAACCTCTCTTCATGTTACTGGAATTGTAGACTTACTTAAATTTTTAAGGATAAACAACCCTAACCTACCTTGCAAATCCTGCGATGATTCCCATTTCTCTTCAGGATGTATTTCAAAATATTATTTACAGATTTTTCCAAGAGACCTTTTCATGCTTTCTTGTTTGCACCATTTTCAGTACTTAACAATCCAGCTTTCTACCCTTCAGGTCTATCTAGAATGACTTTTATTTGAAAACCATATATAACACACTTGAGTTTGCTGTCCATGCAGTAATCTTTATGCCATGACGGAAATTATGTTTGATGAACTGTTTTCCAGTGTTCTTGTTTCCTTGTTTTTAATGTCCATAATTTAATCTAAATTTTAATCTTCTGAATTAAAAACTAGTATGCTATGACTATAAAATCTCAGATTCTCAAATATTACAGTGACAGGAGTGAAAAAAAGTATCGCTATTTTTTAACACACTAATATTACAAATGAAGACAACCCTGGTACTTTGCTGTAGTTCTGTGCACCATCTCAATTTCTGTTCCGTACAATGTGGCAGATATGTTTGAAAAAATAAAAGTTCTGTGAAAGTGCCAATTAAAATCCAAAATCTATTACAATCATAAAGCTTATCCCATGTAAATGATTTCTTTTTCTCAGAATCAGAAAATTAAAAATAGTATTTAAGGCACTGTTTCAATTTTAAGGGTAATGTTTGCAGTATTCTTCAATGTTCTCCAAAACATTCAGCTTCATCACATCTCAGGCTGTGGTGAGGTATTTGGCACAAGTGCCAAATAGGTTGGCAGAAACAAACCCTAATGGTCCTTGAGCATTCATTGCTGCACTTCGGTCTGATCACCCAGTTTCCTGATGTGTTTCTGTATAAGTACGCTCAGAGGGTACTGTTGTTACAGGATGAGGATGAATATTACAGGCTTCTTAATCCAGCACCAACACTGAAGAGATGCATGTGTAAATGTTACTGTGGTTTTGCAGAATATGTTTTTAAAATAAAGGTTTCTTGCCTCACTTTATCCGCTCAGACACTTAGATGCTGAAAAAATAGGTGGGAGAGGACTGGGAAAACTGGGTAAGAGACTCCTGTGTCAGAAGGGAAGAGGAAGGAAGGCATGGTATTAAGTAAGCACTAATGGGGAAAGTGATTGGCTCAAGCAGTGAGAAGCAGTATGACTCCTGTCCAGAACTGTCCTGAGGTACTCAGCTGGCTAGAAAGAAAATTTGTTGTACATTTGGTAACAAACAGTACTGCCAGTCTCAGGCATTCCAAACTCATGAATCAAGCCCCAGAAATCACAAGATTAAGAAGAAAAGGAGAATTTTTAGAAACAGTACACATTTGGAGATATTTGTATCCTGTTCTTTCAATCTTTACTGTACATTATGACATATTTTCAAAGTTTTCTTCCACATCCTTGAAGAATAACAGATACTCTTAAAAACTGAGATTTCCACCAGATAATATGAAGAACTTGGGCTTAGTGGAACCACTGGCTATCAGAAACTTTGGTAATACATTCAAAATGTTTAGCAACAAGAAGTAAAGAATGGGGAAATAAAGTAGAAGGCTTCAGAAAGATTAAACTGCCTCTCTGAGTGAGTTGACAAGCACTATATCTGAAATTAAAGTGAGGCTGGCCAGATGAGAAGAGATTGTAAAGATTTTATCGATTAACCTTTTGCAAGGAACACACATCTCATTTTTCCTGGTAAAACAGAACAGGCTCCAAAGAGCTAAATGTGGTGATTTAGAAAACACTCAAAGGAGAAGCAATGACAGGATTTATGGCATTCCTAAAAAATCAGAAAATAACAAAAATGTGGGAATGTTGCCTCTGTCACTTACACAATCATTGCATTTTGATAGTATTATATAAAGATCTTATAGGGCAGAAGAACACAAATCCCCAGATCCAGCTATGGAGTTTTTTGTTACCAGAATTATCAAACTCAGCAATAATTTGTTACAGGCAGCTGGGAAGAACAATGAAGAGCTGTATAAGAACAAAATTATCTGTTTTGATGACAATTACTACCCTGAAGTTCAGAAAATTTGGAGGCACATTGGAACTAAGCAAAACCAGCCTAGCAACAGGAATATGGTCCTTCATTTCATAATCATCACAACTAAGATGAGTATTATTACATAAAAACAAAAGGTCCCAGAGAAAAATTGCCAAGGCTTGACTGTTCAGATGTTGTGATCCTTCAAAGAGAAGCAGCAGAAGGATTAAACATTCAGTCTGCAGTAAGTAGACCAACATCTAACTTTACAGCAAATTCACCTGGATTTTGCAGAGGCAGAAGGCCTGACATGCATCAGGACTCCAGAAAGGGAAGCAGACAGTAAGAAATGCAATACGAAGTCTGGATGCTTTACTATGTCCAAGGAGTAAAAAAGACACCCGGGGAGGAAGTGTAAAGCTGCCTTTTTCTGGGATGCAGTGTTCCTGTATCCAGACCCTTGGAGGAACTTCAGCAAACTTTAGGCTGTTTGGAATTATATATTATCTGACAGTGGACTCAAGGGGCCAATAAAGCAGCTGAGGATCAGCTTAGAGAAATGCTATCTCCTGTGGAAGCTGTAAGAAGAAGGGGAAATTCTGCACCTAAATTCTCATTTTCTAGCAAGTGTATGAGCACAAGATTTTGTGACTCGATATTGAAGCACAAATATCGAGCATTTAAAAAGCTACCTATAATGTTTGTAGGGTTGTGGTGAAAGAATCTTTGGATAATACTCACACAGAAACAATTTAAACACCTAAAATTCAGATGCTGGGAATGGGAGAAACACGTGAAATAAAGGCAGCAGGCTGTGGGCTAAAACTTCTGAAACTCCTCAGTATACTGTAATTAGTTACAGTGGTATGAACACCAAATTAGCTGTGCACTAAGCTCAAGACACAGCCAAGCAGCCATAGGGACTTTAGGTCTGAATAGATTCTGCTTTGTTCAGATATAGCTAATACAAGAAACACATCTGCTGGTGGTTAAAGACCCCTAAGTGTGGCTGGGAGACAATGTATTGTAATCTGTATGAGCAAATTATCACTGGCTCTGTCTATGACAGTAATGGTGTGTAAAATATGAAGCTATAGCCAAGGTCAGGGTGGACAGTATCTCAATGGGTAAAATACTGAACTATACCTTTCAGTGTCATTCTGGCCAAATACAAATTTGTGGTTATTATGTTGTTTAATGTGGAACAGCTTAGGTCTCTTAAGACAGAACAGAACACCATGCCGACTTTAATTCTCAGCTGATTTATTTAAAGATAAGAGTAGATACAAGTAACCCTGCATAGATAGCTGTTTCGTATGGAGTATTTACCCTTGTTCTGTACAGCCTTGTCATAACAGTGCAAAATGCACAGAGACATTCTGCTTATGTGAATTTAACAGATGACATAACTTATTGCTGCTGAGGTTTGCTTGTATCTGAACTGTCAGAAATATGAGATCATCCTTCTTTCTTACTTAAGCTGACCTTTTCCTCTAGAAAATATTTTAACCATAATTTCCATTACAGTCCTGCTTTAGGCATTACGCACACAAAAGAACATTTTCAGAAAAGAAGACTTTCATCCCCCTCTCCAAACCTGAAAACACTACATATCCTTATATTCCACATCAAGGGGAGAAGTAAATAAAGAGAGTATGAAGTAAGCTGGCAATTCGTTGTGAACAATGAGTAACAACAACAATAAGTAACAATCTTAGCACCCCAACTGAAAATCATCATACATACTTGACTTAACTTGCTCCATATATTATTTACCTTAACTTTGGAAGACATGCTCAGTTGCTTTTAATTTCACTGCCACAGCCCAACAGTCATTTTGCTTTATTTTCGGCTGTAATATATTTAGTAACACATCCAAGGAAAGCAGAGCAGGAGGGTGAAGGCTCAAAAAACTCGATCACAAATTGTCAAATCTTGTATTTGAATTCTAGAGTGCTGATCTAAAACAGTCTAGAGCTAACGTGTTCCTGGGCTAATTTTGGAGCAATTTTGTCAGCACTGAGCACACGAAGACCAAGCCCAGCCCCCAAAACCACCGGCTTTGCAGTGTGGTGGTGGGAATCACTACCTTGGTTTTGCAGGTAGTTTTGCAGTAATTAATTTTCCAGGTTGAGTAGCATAGCAACTTTCTTGAAAAGCTGGACTCTTAGTTTAGCGATGCATATATTTTAGAAACAGATCATTGCCAGCTGAGTTTGTTCTCCACCTTAATTTCTTGAATTAGATGTATTATCTGACACCATATACCAGAGGACAAGGAGTGTTGCAATGCTAGAGAGCTAACTGGCCAGCAAAATGTCATGTTACTGTTTTATTTACATGTGGGCGAGTTTGAGCTCTTTTCTCACATCATCATCTGGCTTGCTGACTTTTCTGTCTGGAGTTCTCCTTAGTAACTGGCTTTCCAGCAGTCTTGCTCTCTTGTGCATGTCCTTGAAGGGTTAAGTCCCTAGAGATCTGCTGCCAGGCTCAAACCTCTTAAAGGTGGGCTAGTAATCCTGCAGGGCTCCATGGTATATATTGTCCTCCATCCTCTTTTTTAGCCTCAGAGCTCTTTCTTGGATAGAATCAAACTGATTCATTCCCAATTAAATGCTAAAGGCTTGCACAAGTCCAGCCTTGCCTCTCATACATTAGAGTGCTTGTCCAGGCTCCTTCTTCCTTAATGGTCTCCATGGGAGCTTCTGTTTTCTTCTTTTCTCATTTGTGACTTCAAGCTTGTGTGGAAATTTGTTATGATCCACCTGTCATTTATGCTTATTTTCGCCCTTTTTCCTACTGTCTGTTGCCTTCCTCTGGTTGCTCCCTCTCTTTTGTCCCTTGACCCCATACTTCTCTTGATCTCCTCCTGTGGGTGAATGCCTTTTTTCAGGGATATCAAGGCAAGATGGGAAAGGCTTTTACTTTTTTCCTATTCCTCTGATGCATTGGCACCTGTAGTCCCTCTGGGCTAAAGTTGTAAGCAGCAGGCAATGCTGCAGGAAGCACACCTTGGTGAACAACTGCAATATATCTAAAAGCACCCAATAAGACCAACACACCACCACAGTTTGTACAGTGGTCAAAATTTGCGAGTGAAACCTTAGATTCTCCACCCTTTCTATTTTTTTTTTTTGTCAGGGTACATCATTTCCATCTCTTAGTGATGATCAGACTTGGTGTTGCTCCTCTGATGAACACCTTGGAGTTAGCCAACCCAAGAAGTTTGTCCGAGCCACATCCAGCACAAACTGTTACTAGTGAGGTAAGGACAAAAAAAAACAGCAGTCAGCAGCAATTCACAAATATAGTGTTGTTCACTGCTAGGGAATGCAAAACCTGGGGCAGTTCTTCTCTCAGAAGAATACTGAAGGAGTATTCACCAGCTTATGGTAATAAGGGGCCATTTCCAATTGTTCTGATTTTAACTGGGATAGAGTTAGTTTTCTTCATATTAGCTAGTACGGGGCTATGCTTTGGATTTGTGCTGAAAGCAATGTTGATAACACAGGGATGTTTTCATTACTGCTGAGTAGTGCTTACTCAGAGTTAAGACCTTTCCTGCTTCTTGCACTACCCCAGGAGTAGGCTGAGGGTGCACAAGATGTTGGGAGGGGACACAGCTGGGACAGCTGACCCCAGCTGACCAAAGGGATATTCCACACCATATGACATCATGCTCAGCATATAAATCTGGGGGAAGAAGAAGGAAGGTGGGGCATGTTTGGAGTGATGGTGTTTGTCTTCCTAAGTAACTGTTACATGTGATGGAGCCCTGTGTTCCTGGGGATGGCTGAACAGCTGCCTGCCGATTGGAAGCAGTGAGTGAATTCCTTGTTTTACTTTGCTTGTGTGTGCGGCTTTTGCTTTACCTGTTAAACTGTCCTTACCCCAACCCACTAGTTTTCTCACCTTTACCCTTCCAATTTTCTCCCCCATCCCACTGCGGGGTAGTGAGCAAGTGGCTGTGTGGTGCTTAGTTGCTGGGCTGCTGTGTAGAAATAAGTACAAGTTTCATGGATCTTGATAGATTATTTTGTATCCAAATAAGTGAGTGTTACTTGGAGGAGACCAGAGATGGGCTCTAATAAATTATTTCAGAGCTGTTTACACTATTTTACCCAAAATTAAAATCCCAAATAGACACTTCTCTGTAGCACTTCTCTGTACCATCTTCTGTTGTCTTCTAGTATGATCCCAGTTAGCAATCTAATCTTCACCTGCCTAATTGTCTTGTGCACAGTGTAGAGGGCATCAGTGACAGTTCTGTGCTGTCATTTTGAGAATAATGGCCATACAGTGTATAAGATAGCCATTGTGATGCTTGTCATCACTTGCCTGAGTCCCTTTGTGAATCAAGCCCTGAGTGTCCTGTTAAAATAATGAAAAAAGAGGTGGACAGTGAAGCAGTCAGTTGCCAGTTCTCAGAAAGAAGTGTCTTCCTAACAGTGGTCCCAGCTTCTCTCCCAAAATGGAAGATGCCCTTATTTTCACCTTTGTAGCTCTGCCTATACAGCAGCTTCTGCTCTTTGCTTTTATTTGACTCAGATGTTCTCAGTTGCCAGCTGGTTCTTCCACCCCAGCAAGTGAATCACGAGGGAGACTCGGGCTGTGTGTGACATACCGAATGGTATTTCAAGAGGTCGTAAATAAACGTTTGTTTATTCAAAGGAAATGAAATACAAGATAATGAATAAACTTCATTGATTTTTTGCTTAAGAAAATCAGTCTGGTGAGATTTATTTGAAGAGATTTTTATCCGTATTTACGTTTAAAAGCAGTGCATGGATGCCAAAGTTCCAGGTATTTTTTTAGGATAAATTAATGAATTCTTCAGATGTGACTTTGAAGCTTTTCCGAAAGCTTTTGAAAGTATAAGTAATAAAATTGGGTGGGTCCAGTGCCTCAGATGGAATCTCCTAGACATAAAATCCTTCTACTAAGGTGTTTCATATTTTCTAAATGCCAAAATCATGCAAACTGCAGCCCAAACTATGAGGTGCTTGTTAAATGTAGGCAGAAAACAGTGTCAAATGTTCTTTAGGCTGCCTTTCATAATGACTTGTTGGCTCCACTTCTGCAGGACCTCCTACAAGGAGGTCTTGGCCATGTTCTAAAATAATACATTTATCCATAGGCAGCAAAGGCTACAGCTGCAGCCTGCTGTTTGTGTGAGATTTAAACACCAATGGAAAGGTCTTTTAACTTCTCTGAACTCCTCATTAAAATGCTGGTGTGATTTTCTGCAGCCACCTCAGTTGAGAGTAGCAGTCTAACAAAGAAGCACTGGAAGGGATTGGCATTGTATGTTTCTCTTTGAAATGTGGCAAACCAAGGAATAAACTTGGATCCCTCATCAAGAAAAATGGGAGCAGGAAAAGTATTTTCACCATTAGCTGCTGTGGATGCAGATTCTGTGGAGGCAGCTCTCCAGCAAGGAACTGGTGGTGAGAAGTTTGAGGAAAGACTGCAGTCTCAAAAAGCTGCATGTCTTTGTGGATGCTGTTGTCTTCTTAAAGAAGAAGAAAAAGGTGTTTATTTGTATTTCGATCTTCTACCTAGCTAGCTTTCCCCTTTTTAACTCATGAGCTAGTCTGCCATCTGTTCAGATCTCTGGTTGTACAGAGAAGACAGGGTAGAACTGTCAGGGCTGTATGTCTATGTGTATGATTATGAACACGTTTATTTGTCCAAGGATTAATGAAAACCAATGACCTGAAACTGAAGCCAGACAAAGTCATATTGGAAATAAGACACAAGTTTTTAACAGGGAAAAAAAAGATTAGCCTTTGGAAAATATCACTGTGGGGAATGTTAGTGCCTCCATCTCTGGACATCTTTATATCAAACCAGACCCCTGGAGATAGTTCTGTGTGCCGGGCTCACCATGGCCAGGCGCAGATGCCTTAGCCAAGCTCCGTCAGCTGGATTCAGCACACGAGTAACTGCATTTGATTTAAAGACCTGGGAAGTCAAACTGTGTGATCTGGTTCTAGCACATCCTCCTTACGTTTTGAATATGAGAAGCTTTCTAAGGAGAATAACAACACTGAAATTCAGATCAGCTTGAGATGGAAAGGCTCAACTCTATTACATCTGCTTGCTTTTACTAGTTGTGTAATGATGTAGTTAAAAGGATTAGTAAATAGTTTTACTTCAAGTCTCCTGAGGTGTGTGAGCTTTTGAAAGCAGTTCCTCAAGGCTAGCGTGTACCTGATTTATAGACATTTCCTAAGGCAAATATAGTAAATTTTGTCGTACTTTTATCACTTGTGCTAGAGCATAACACATTTCCTACCTGGTCCTTGTAAAGTGATAGTTCATCAAATCAACAAAGAAGGCCTGTATCAGTTCTTGGATGCACAATATCGTACTATGTGACGCATTCAGATGTACTGAAATGGATGGGACCGTCTGCTGAGTATTAGTTAGGATGAAAGTTTTGAAGCCAAACTGGCAGCTATTATTTGTTATTCATGCATGACCAGAAATATTTTACAGGTTTTCAAAAGCTTAAAATAAAAAAATCTGAATTTGACATTCTTATAATGATTATTCTGAGACAAGTCTGTTGTGGCCCCAGAGGGACTAGAATTGTGTGCAGCATGAAGGACAGCTGTGAAAATCACCCTGTTACCAGAGAAAATACTTAGGGAGATAGAAAAAAGAGAAAGTTGAAAGCAACTGGAATTAGAAAGCATTTCTTTTCCTAGCATCTTTTGAAGAGAAATATGTGTGTGTATCCCTGTCTTGGAGGTGAAGTTTAGAGTTGTGCTTGTTTTTATTTATTGTTCAGAATAACTGAGATACGGGTGATGCTTTTCAAATGGTAGCCACAGTCAGCATTGCATGAATTTGGGATGGCTTTGTGTCTGAAAACCTTTATTAGATGGTTTGTTGCACTTGAAAATCCCTTCATCTCTGTAGACATTTGCACAAATCTGCTTAGCTATAGAAAGCTTTTTTAAAAGGTTTAAGTCATTTGGTGTTCTCCTGACTTTGGAAAGGCCACAAGAGTTAAGTGGCTTAATATAGATATTAGAGTCAAAACAATAATTTTATTGTAGAATTAGGAAAATGAAGGAAACTATGGCTAAGAGTAATGCTCATAATGTGGACAGGTAGATGCTGGGCCTGAAAACTTTGTACTGCTTGTGAAAATTTTTTTTTTTTTTTGTGGAGGAGAGAGTTAAAACCCAGCAGTCCTTATGAAAGAAAGCATCATATGTGGCAAATTTTCACTGTGCAGTAAATAACTGAAAGGGAAAAAGTCTGCAAGACTTCACCCAGAATTTTATTTGCCTTAATGTATTGCTGTTCCAGAAGAAGTTGTCCGGTTGGGAACTGTGATGGACACCTACATAAAGGAGTAACCGTTGGTGTGGCTCCAGTAGGAAGGGAAGGAGAATCCAGCCGTGTAGCTGAGGACATTACCAAAGAAGGCTTTGGATAACAAAGGGCATCATCAAACTGTGACACTAAAAGGCACCGTAGCAGGAGTTCAAAAGTAGTTGTGGAGCTGAAGGAAATTCTCACAGCTATGTTGAAGTGTTGTGTGAAGCTGAATTTCTACTCACATAATTATGTTCCACTTTTTTGTTCAGATTTAGCAGCATAAAGTATTCATCATGTCCTAGCCTAATATACTGCAGAGAGCTTCTGTGCTTTGCTAAGCCTTTTTGACAGGTTGTTCTAGAGGCTGAGCACATTTCAGTGGTGGATGAAGAGGTCTCTGTGTACATTGGACACATATCAGCTTAAGTTTGTAAAACGCTTCGGAATCCTTTGGGGCACAAGGCCATGTAATGTAAGGCCATTATCATGTTTGCTAAGAAAGCTGAGTTTGTTGCCAAAAATGACAAATTCTCCTTGAAACTTTGAAAGACCGTAGTTCAAATCTGCATTAAAATAATGTGAGGACAAAGTAAAATGGGACTTACTGGTAATTTCAGTGTTTCCTCGGCATTGCCTCTTCCTTATGTAGGCAATGTTGATCCTATTCCTTTTCACCCTCTTCCTCTGGGTTCTCCACAGTCCATGTCTATAATCGTGGGGTGCACTTGGCAGCAATGTGTAGGACCTGGAACGTGTTTTTCCAGTAGACATGTCTGGATTTGTGGCTGCCTTCTTTGGCTGACACCACAGCTGGCTCTGCTGGCAGACAGATCTTGAGGGCTGTCTTGGGTTCACAGGGCTGTTCTGCCCTGGGTGCTGTTTTCCTTGAGTCACACTTTTTTTTTTTTTTTTTTTTTTTTTGAGGACTGTGTTTGTGGAGAAAATTTCTATTATGAAAACACATGATAAGGCAAAAGTCTTTCCATATTTCAGGGTTCTTGTAAATGTTTCCCTGTGAACCAAGAGTAAATGTGCATATTTACTCAGAAAAGTAACTGCTGCTGTAGACACGGTAATTTCCAAATAAAGCTGCTCAGCTGGGGACCTTCTGTGTCAATTTCTGTCACTGGTATTGTGCCAAATCCTGAATCTCATGACAGTGTAGTGCCCTTCACTGAATTAAGACCTTGATCTGTGAAGATATTTAGGTGACTAACCATTATGTAGGTGCCTCATTTCCACTGATTGATATTAAGTGCATTAACTGCTTTTAAGAATGTGGGCTTAAACCTTGCAGACAGCCAGAGCCAGAAGGTTATGTGGGTGATGCCAGCTTGGCAGGACACATTCTCGCTCACAGTCTTGGATTTACGGCTGATCAGTCCTTTGGTGACTAATTGCTCCGCTGAAGTTTTGGTAGATTGCTGCAAGTAGTTTCACCACGGGGTGGGATATGTCTATTCATAGTAAACTGAAAGACTCTCATTGGATCCTGATGTCTTCTCCAAGTTTTTATTTCTTTTTCTGGGATTTTGAAATATATTTTTAGGGATCAGTTTGGGGTTTTTTTTCTCTCTCAGATCTTTCTTTCTCTTTCTTTCTCCTTTTCTTCCCATTTTTCCTTCTTTTACTTTCTAGATTCCTTCTTTCAAGATGGCATGGAAAAAGAAGAAACAGGAAAGTAAGAAAAAAACACTGGAAAACAGGAACACTGAAAAGCAAAAATATTTCAGTTTGGAAAAGTGATGTCTACTTTGTAGAAATACTTTGGATAGGGAATGTTGGGAGCTGTAATCTTGATAAATGGATTAAGGCAGTAGTTCTCAACTCAGAACTGTTTTTAGGAAAAAAGGATTTTCCTTTCTATGGTAGATAGTCTTATAAGCATTTTGCATTTTGATGTCTGTACTCCTTAGATGAAGCTGTCAGCATGTACTGTAGGCTATATTGGCATGCCAGCAAAGTTCATTTGGCTCGTACCCTCTTTTGACTGTGGACCCTGGTTCCTAGCTATAGAGGCACTGATTTAGTCCTGGGCTTTTTTCTCAAATGAGCCAGCTCTTGAAGTAAGCTCCTTTCCTGCACTGTTGAGTTAGCTAATTGACTAGAATTGAAGTCAACACCCCTGTGTCCTTTAAAAGGTTGAGCTTGAGTCTAATTATTTTCAAAACAGATACACACATAGAATATGGTTTTTTTGAGGGGAATTCTCCCTGGAGACCACCTTGAGTACATTTTTATCATTTGCACCTTCTAATCCATCTCTGAAACACAGAAGTAAGACTAAGAGGGAATTAGTAAATAATTATATGGCTCTGTGCAAGAGTAGTGGGAATATCAAGTTCCTCTTTTACAAATAAATGGGAATTCCAGCTTTTTGACAAGGAACAAACTTTTCTTGTTATAACAGGAAGGCTGAGCAGCAAAGGAGAAGTTCAAAATAATATTTGCTGAAGCTGCAGAGGAAAATAGTAATCCCTGAATTCTGGATTACAACTGCAGTGATTTATACTTTCATTAGGTAGTGACATGAGAATGACATAGCAGAAGACAGTGGTTTTCTCTTAGTAATTCCAACTTTGCTTCCTAAACAATTGTTTAGGAACAATGTTTTGTTTTGTTTTAAATGTGCCATGCTATGGGTTTTTATTAATTTTGAAAATATCTAACAGAAAATACCTTCAGGAAGTGTTTATGAGTAAAGTATGCATAAGGGAGGTATATTGTTTGCTTTAACAATTTAGACTCGTAAGGTTATATAAATGGATAATTCACCTGAATGAGTAATCATTTGTCTTTTGCATTTTGATTTATAAATACAATAAAGGAATTATCAAACAGTAACAGTAGGCAAGCTCTTTTGCCAGCCAGCCCCTGATAGGTACCTAATGTTTTTTTTTTTTCAGTGATTTGTCCAGTTTGCTCTCGAAATTATTAGGAACAATAAGACTCCTGCTGCTTTTCTTCAGATACTTATCTCTAGTTAACAAAGCTCGTTCTTATTTCCCCTATTTTCTGTTCCAGCCTGCTTATTTATTCCCTTCCTCAGTGTTTACACTCTTCAGATACTTGAAGTGGTTAATATATGGCTATTGGACATTGTGCAGATAATCAAACATCGTTCCATTAATGTCTCCTCATAAATCAGCCCCTCCAGCTGTTCAGTCATTTTTATGGCTTTTTTTCACATAGCCATCATTCTGTTGCTCTCTTTCTGGTATTGAAGTACCCAGAATTGTGCAGAAATTCCTGCATATAATACCCCCAGAGGGAGGCTGAGTCATTCACTCTCTGGTACAGTATCTGTGACCACATACGCAGCGAGCTATGTATTCCAATTTAGGTTGCTGGACTGTTTGAAAGTTTGAATTAATAAATGTATGGTATTTAGAAATTTTAGGAGAGATGCTGTAAATTATTGATCACAGATTTGCATCAACCGACAGCAAATGAAGACTAAATGTGCTGTTGCAATGTCAGGAAGCTATGTAAAATGAACAAATGTTTTGACATGTAAGAAAGAGTAGTAGTATTTGCATGCATAGTATTTACATGATAACGGACATCACCTAGTTCATGAACTAGTTCTAGAATTGCCTTTTTTGCTACTTTAAATGCCAACATTCATTAATTATGGGACTGGAACCTGGGTGCACCTGTTTCTTGCCACAAAAAGAAGACATAAATGATGAAAGAAATATAGTTACTGTGTGACCTGTCATTATTAATCTAGTCCTCTAGTCACAAAATATTTGAGTATCTATAATCAGTGCTCTTGAGAACAACTGCCTGGGAGGGAGATGCTGACAAGAAGAAGTACTATTAATTCAACAAGAAAGGCTTTATCCATGCCAGAGTCTCAGCTGCTGGTAAAGATGAGTGCAGTAGTACTGATTTACACCAGCTGAAGGTCTGTGATCTATTGCCCTCTCCAAGTCAGTCAGCCTCACCGTGGTATCTTTGGGAAAATGGATACTGACCTAAAAATCAGTAAAATCAGACTCTGGGGAGCAAAAGGAGGAAGGAAGACTTCAGAATCGAGATTTTCTTACTTCAAATGTCCTGTATCTGGTATGATCCTTTCTTATTTAACTCGGGATCCAGTCATTTTAGTGATGGAATTCCTAGTTTCTAAAGATGATGCTTTAAAGAACTCTATAGAATATTATTTTATACTACTCAAATTGTTTTAAACCCACAACATACAAGAATGTATGTTTCTGTATATTGTGGATTGTATATGTACATATAAAATATATCATTATCTATTATATTTTTCAAATATATTTCTGGTTGTGGTAAGCCCATGCCACCACTGAATTCTCTTATCTCAAGTGAAATATAGGAAATAGGAAAGAAACTAAGAGTTAAACCATCTACCTCTAATAAACTAGGATAAAAATATCTGGCAGTATGTATCCTACTAAACACTAGTGCTCTACTAGCATGTAATGTGCTATACCATGCTTACTGTGGCTCTATTTTACTGAAGTTTTCTGTTCTAAAAATGGTATCTCTCTTCTGTAAATTAACCATCTAAAAATGTGATGTCAATGTCTAAGGTAAGTCAGCTTCATCTCCATATATATTCAATGGAAAGAAATGGGCACCCCAGGGAGCAAATGCATCTGGGCCTGGCTTTTCCTAAAACAGAACCACAGAATCATGCAGGTTAGAAGCAAACTCTGGAGCTCATCTAGTCCCATTCCCAGCTGAAAGACAGGCAGTTGCTCAGGGAACTGTTCAGCCTAGTTTTGAAAACCTCCTGGAAAACCTGTTCTAGTGTTTGATCACCCTCAAGTTTTTTCCTTTATACGAACAGAATTTCTGATCCAGCTGAGCTTCAACTTGCATCTCTTGCTTCTTATGCCTGTGCACCTCTGAGAAGAGGCTCCCTCTGTCATATTCCCTCTCACAAGGTAGTTACAGAGAGCAATAAGCTCCCCCTGCAACTTTCTCTTCTGAAGACTGAACAAACCAGTTTCATGCAGCCTCTTGTCATGCATCCTGTGCACTGGCTTCCTGCCCATCTTGGTGGCCCTCCACTGGGCTCACTCCAGCATGTCCATGTCTTTGTGTTACTGAGTAGCCTAAAACTGGGTACAGTACTCCAGATGCAGTCTCACAAGGACCAAATAGAGGCAAAGAAACATTTTGCTTGACAGTCCAGGTCAGGTTGGACAGGACTCTGGACAACCTGATCTAGTTGAAGATATCCTTGCTCACTGCAGGGAGGTTGGACTAGATGAGCTTTGAAGGTCCATTCCAAGCCTAGGCATTCTATGATTCTATGACCTGCAGGCTAAACTCTTGCTAATACAGTTCAGTTGGCCCTCTTTGCTACAAGGGCACACTGCCAACTTATGTTCAGCAAATTGTGCATCAGGATGTCCTAGTCCTTTTCTGCCAAGCTCCAGATGGTTGAGCCCCAGCCTTTATTGCTGCATGGATATATTCCTTCACAGATACAGTACATCATTCTATTTGCCTTAGCCCTCATGAGGTTCCTGTTACCCATTTCTCCAGCCTGTCCCTCTGAACAGCAGCCTGTGCTCCTGCATAATAACTGTTCCCCCCAGTTTGGTATCACCAATGAAGAGCCTGAGTGTGTCCAGTCACCAGTAAAGACTAAACAGTATCAGCTTTGCTGAGGTCAAGATGTGCAACACCTTTTGCTCTTCCCTTGTCCATGAACATCTCATCATAGAAACCAGTCAGATTGGTCAGCCATGATTTGCCCTTGCTAGATCCCCATCACCTTGTTGTCTTTCATGTGATCAGAAATGGCTGTTTGATCCATAATCTACCCAGGGACTGAGGTGACGTTGACTGACATGAATCATCCTGCCTGCCCTTTCTGAAGATGGATGTGATGTCTACCATTTTTCAATCATCAGGAACCTCTCCTGAGTGCAGTCACCTTTCAAAGATGATGGCTCCTTTGTAATGACATCAGCCAGCTCCCTCAGGACCCTCAGACGTATCTGATCTTCTCACATGAGTTGCATGTGCTGCTCAGGTTGCTTAAGGGACTCTGCCTTCCTCTCTTGCAGATATGGTATAATTCCCGTAGACTCTGCTGGTAGCTTTCAGGGACAGGAATGCCTGAGGACACAACTTCCCAGTGAATACCGAGGGGAAAACAAAAGAGATGGAGTACCTCAGCCTTTTCCATGCCCATTATGACTCAGTTCCTTGCTCCTTGGAGCAGAGAGCTCACATTCACATTAATCTTCTCCCCATTGGATGTATTTCTCCTCAGTAAATATAAAGACAGAGCAGGATGATTAGCTTAGTATTCACTAGTTTTCAAAACCCTAGAAAACAATTACTTTAATCATCCTTCAGATTCAGATAAACCTTTGTTTTGTGATTGACTGTTGCCATTACCAACCCTCACTGGGCTGGTGCAGCCTGGCCCAGTGGCATGTTTGCACCAGTTGATAGCTGCCTTCAGCAGCCCAGCAGGGTAGCGCCACCACATTGCACAAGGAGCAAGGGCTTTGATCAAGCATCAAATTCAGAGTTTTCAGGCTTTTATTCTTTGTTGTGTTCTGAGTTGTATACGGGTTTTAATTACTTGCAGAATGATTCATGGCAGAGAGACACAGCTCCATGATCATTATGGTCTCAGGCAGTTACTTAGCCTGTGATGATGTGGATTACCAGACATTTTCCAGCTCTTTGGAGGTTCCTGCTGGTGAGCAAAGGGACACGCACTTGGCTTACTTGTCACATACAGCAGTTTTGTAGGGTCTAACTTTTGACATGAAGTGGTATTAAGTCAAATAAAGATGTCAAAGATTAGTTTTATCTAATGAGCTAACACTAAAGGAAGGTGGTACAGAAGATGCCTGTAAAGTATTTAAAAGCACTTAAGAGAAGAGTCATCTACACGGAGGAGTCATTCTGCTGTTGTTCTGCATCTTTTCTTTTAGGGGCAGTTTTACTCTGAGGAGGCACACTGTCAAAGCAGATGTTACTTTTGTGGGTTATTCTAGTGTTCAGTGCCTCTTGAATGTTGGGCTGTGCTGTTGGATGGCTCACGTTTTGTACATCGAGGTTAGGGTAATAAGCAAAACGTGACTTAACCGGAACAGAATAAAACAAGGCAGGAAAGCATTTTCTTTCCTAAAATTCCTAAAGAGAATGTTCTAAATAATATTTGGGAGGCACAGTGGGAGATATCATGATAATAGTAAGTGGAATGAGAAGAGCTGTTTATGGGAATGTAAAAATAAATTGGTGAAGAAGAACAAATAGTTTATCTCATTAACCTCTTTACCAGTGCAGCCCTTCCTATAACATCCGTTGTAATAACTATTCCAGGAGATTTTTACTTGCCAGGAGAGTGGTTTTTCTGTGGTGCATGCAACACCCCAAGGGCCTGCATGGCTCCCAGTGAGGGTGAAGAACGGACTCCAGGTGACTTTAATGCCTTTTCAATCCAGGTCTAAAGCCTACAGTTAGCCGAAGACTGCAGTTAAATAAGACTTTCCTGTGCTTAAAAGCCAAGATCCGCTATAGCAGTGCCAGATTAGCAAGGCAAAAATTTCCTTATAGATCTTTAGGCTGCTGTAAAACTGTTATAAATTAATCTTGGCTACCTGTTGAGCCCAAAGACAAAACTGGCAGCGAGGGAGGAACACGCTATCAATACTACACCTTCTAGCTGAAGAAGGGAAGGTGGCATTCAGGCACTATTGCTGCTTTGAATTACCCAGCATTTCCCCTGATGGAGATCCATAAGGAGAGCAAGACTGCTGGTTCTATGGCCTTTTTGCACTGCTAAGGTGGCAAAAAGCAGTGGGAGCAGACCTGAGAACGAAGATGCACAGCTCATCTTGTTTAGCACGCTAATAGGTTTTCTTCCTGTTTCTGAGCTGTACGGCAAATGGCAAATCTTTCGATTGTCTTTAATTACACAGAATGTTAAAATATAACTAAGCACTCATCATACATAAATTACCAACAGATTTCTGAAGACACTTTTTGACATTGAATAATTATATAGGACATGTGTGTCTCTTATAAAATGGGTAATCCTCAATAAGTTTATTCCTTGCAATCATTCTGTAATTATTTTACACTAACTATATTTAGATTTGGTAGCATAAATCGTAAAATACCAAATTATTATTTAAAACAATATTTTAAAAGTCTAAGCTATGTAAGTTAATCCTACAGAAATATGTCTTCAATAATCAACTGGTATATATTTAAAAATGCAATTAGAATCTTATTAAATCTAAATTAAAAGCGTACATGAAAAACAATTTAAAATAGATATTGAAACCTAAGAATTCACACTCTTCAGTGTTTGCTCCTATTACAATGCACACTTAAGAATCTGATAATTTATTCCAGGTGGACAAAAACAAAAAGGGTTTAAATTTGTAGCTAGTTTCAGATTTTAAAGTAAACAGGCTATTTAAATGGAAAGACGTGGTTTGCCCTGTTGTACCCATATGGGAACATTTAATTTTAAACACATCATAAAAATAGGGCAGATTAACATTTTTAAGCAACTTTTTGCCAGTTGAAGGGAGATTTTATTTTCATTTCAGACACTGAACTTGGCTTTTCCAACATGCAAATTCTGGGTCAATGATAGGCACAGGGAAGCAAAAGCAAGGATATGGTGGGCAGGCATTAATTTTTGCAAGACCAATTAAAGTGAAAAAATCTGTAGAGACCGCAGGGTATGAGGGCGTAGTGTACAGCGAGTGTGCTCAGGTGCTGAAGCGATGCTGAGCTTGATGCAACTGGTTAAGCCTAAAGCCATGGCTTGCTCTCCTTGCTTTAATGGAAGGGTAAAAATGACAGCTCTTAGTTATTGCGAAGCCAGTTTTTGGTCACTACTTCCAAACTGGGCTATTATGAAGTTCTCTTACCATACCACATAATGGGTTTATATATTGAAATCTGCGCTTGGCATTTCTTCTATCGAATACACAGGACAAAAGCAGAATTAAATGTAGAAGCAGAGAGACTCCTGCAGAGAAAGCATAAGAAAGGGCAATGTAACAATTCTTTCTGGTATTGCATAGAGATGTGTAATGTATGATCTGTAGTCTCAGGCTGTGCCTTTTGAGCTCAGTTGTTCAATAGTTGATACATTCACATACTGGTCTCTATCAGGATAACATAACAGCTATATGACAATCATGATTTTACTGACTTTCAGTCACTGCTCAGTATTTTTCAGGCTTTCTGGGAATTTTTGCCATCTTTACTACATATTCCATGAGCACAGAAGTCTCTCAAATGTCCATTGTTCTCAAAGGATTGCCTTTGGGAACTCAAGGGAAGCTTGCTTGCTTGTTTTTTTGTGGAAGTAAGATAATTAACTTAATGGAGGAGAATCAGGCTCATTGGAGCAGGGTATCCTTAGAGTATTTCCAACAATTTGGGGTGGGTTTTCTGAAACATAAATTTTCTTCTTAGCTGCAGTATTGGATCATTCACTTACTCCTGATGAAAGAAGTGAAGTGACTGGAACATTGTTTTCTTTCTCTAGAAGGCTGTCATAACAAAACAGCTTGAGCTGGTACTGTATCACCATCTCTATAACTTGTCTATCTCACCGGATGTCTGAGGAGGGGGATGGTCTTCCAGCAATAAAAGGGAGGCATTATGGACAAAGACAGAATGTGTCACTTGACCTTTCATATCCATTGCGTAACAGCATATCCTCTGCACCTCTCTGTGTTACCCTATGTGTAAAGGCCTGTAAATGCAGGTGGCTTATCTGTCAGTCATCTCAGGGAGTTGTTTTATGGTTTAGTTGCAGGAGAGACACTGAGCTATTAAAGCATAAGGGAAGCGGCAAGTAGAAATGCCTAGAAAGACCAGGGTCTCCGTAACATGGGAATTCATGGTCATGCTAGGGGAGGATGTAAGCTGGCTAAAAGTGGTGTCTGGCAGATACATAGACAGTGTTCTGTGAAAGAGACCCCCTTGGTAGTTTGACATACTGCCATACCCACAAGGGTTTGTATGCAGAACTTACTGGAAAGACATCCTGAATGTCTGAACCAAAGGGCTGCTTCTTTGCTGGGGGAACACTTGATTTCCTTTCTGGTCCCATTGAAGTGGACTGTAGAAACTGCTGTGGTGAGTTAAGAATTTATTAGCATAGAAAAGACTTATGTAACATAGTCCTTCATGCTTTTCATTGCCTGCTCAAGCTGCTGCAATGGATAGGCTTGATATTGAAATCCTTCTTTTGTCTAAATAGGAGAGTACTCACTTTCTGATTTACAGAGAACTTGCTTTCTAAGAAAGGATTTGTAAAAAGTAGCTTTTGGTCTTCTTGCTGGCCTCAGAAGGCTATTACAGTTACTAAATACAGATGTCCCAAGTAAAATATCTGCCTGCCTAGAAGGAGCTGGTTAGTTTTAAGGACCCGTTTGATCCTCCCTTCTACCTTTCTAAGCCTTTGATGTATGTTCCAGATAAAGACTTAAAACTCTTACTGTTGTGCTCCTGTGGAGGTCAGGAAAGAGTCCTGCTGGCTGTAATGTTCATGAGATGAGATGAGTGCTCTTTTCTTATTCCCCAGTCTGTGGAATCTCAAATCCCAAAATATTGTATCAAGTCATCCTTATGGCAGTGGAGTTGGGCAGACTTTGAAGACTCTTTTCAAGGACCTCCAAAACTAATTTACTTTCCCTCTTTTCCAGATGTTCATAATCTCCTTTACTACAAAGGAGTCTAGACAACCACCTTAGTCAGAGATGTCTCCTCTGTTTAATGTTGGATAAGCTACATCCCACTGCAGCACCCTATTGCTCCTCAAAATCTCAACCTGAGTGTGCCTCCTGGTGTTTAGCTCTATTTGTTCCCTTTGCCCCTCTACCTGCTCTCCTGAGTGGTGGCAGACATCTTAACCTTTATGATAGCTCATTTCTAGATGGAAATAGCTCTTTCCTGAAAGCCTCCTCTTGCTTTGTCTCTAATGGATTAGCCACAAATTATGTGTGTAGAAGGGACTGGAGCCCAAACACTACAGCCAGGAAAATGATGGATTTGGTAGGAAGGTCTCTGCTCATTCTCATGCTAGAATACTTTATGTCAGGAATCCTAGCAGAAATCTCCAATGGTTATTCTGAAGAAGAAAATGCTTCTTAAGTTCACTACCTTACATTCTTCTGTAGTATCCATCTATATAACCTGTAAGCCAAGACAATGACCAGAACTTAAAAAGTGGTGAAAGAAAGGAAAGGTGTATGTAGTTCATTATCATTATTATACTGAAGGATTTTCATTTCAGATACAAGGCACATGTATGTTACATATAACGAACATAAAAATTGTAAGTGCTGCTTTATAGAAGAAAATATGTGTTTATATATTTTGCAGGCTCACTTTTAGTTTGGCAAACACCAATTTATTTTAAAATGGCTTTTTTTTATGACAAAGATCTGAATTTCTTAAACCTTTCACATACTCTGTGACTAAAGCCTAGGAATGGATTTCCTTGGGCTGCAGATCAGGTGTTGTAGTTTTAACACTGTGTTAATAAGGAATAAGCAAAATGATCCTAATTGCCCTTTCCCATCCTCTGCGGGGCTGGCACAGACAACAGGTGAACACAAGCTGCTTGCTTTGGTTTTGTGAGCTTCTGATTTGCGGAGTTTTGTTGTTGATAAGCTGTTATGTGAGAGGGCTGTGAGAGAATGGGACAGTCACATGGATCTTTCTTCAGCATTTTACCCAGGGTCGCCATGACAAAGGCTATCTAATGTCAGAACTTCTGAATTATTCAGGGATTTTTCAGAGGCCAAACAGAAATTCCTTTACTGGCTGAATTATTAATCTTGTTCATTTATGTGTTTAAAGAATGATGAAATTAAAAGTGCAGTATGAAAGCAGTGAATTTTTTTTTTTTCATATTTTTCGAACTGTAAGTTCGATTCTGCTTCCTGATAGCTCTTTCTAAGTGTATGTTTGTACTTCATCCCCAGAATTTCCTACGGTTTAAAATTCTTCTGCTGACACGAAAACAGTTGTGATTTGAAAAGCAGAACATTGCTGAAACCAGTAATACATAAAGCAGTCGAACTTATTAATATGGCTCAGAAACAGGATAGAAGTAAAAGGTGCCATTTCCCATGTGTAAATGGAAAACCTATGAAATGGAGGACTGGGAATCTCTCATGATTACATGGACAGACTATGAAAATAGCAGGATCCACTTATAGAGACTGACGTGAAGGACCTAAAGTTCCAGTGTCAGTCCCAGAAGAGATTCTACGTGAAGTTTGTTTGTACAAGGGGCTGCGGAAGATCTAATGAAGTATTTAAATTCTCCTTCAGCAGCTGTCTCCTTGGGAGCCTGTTAACATTTCTGCTATCAGAAGCGAGAGAGGAGGTGTGAAAGCCTTGCCTTGCATCTTATTAGCATTGGCTTTTTATCAGGGTTGCAATAAGACTTTACTCAGTGTTAGGTATTTTCAATAAACCTTCCTGAAGTAGGATGCTGTAGGACTCTCAATGCAAGGCATTGAGCTCCCTCCTCTCATCCCACATGAATTGCACTGGTTGAACACTGCTTTGCATGACTCAGTGTGTTTCTGGCTAACTGCATCTTAATGTATGTTTTCTTGCCAAGCAGTGATTTCGCCATCCTTAGTTGTGGAAGCATTTTTTTTTCTTTACATTGTTAAATAAAAGGGCAGATTCCAGAGCCCCTCACTTTCTGCAGACATTACATCCCTGAAGTGTAAATTTATCACCTGCTGAAGGGAAATGTTTTGTGGGAGCCACTTGTTAAAATATTGGCACCATCTCCCTGCCTGGGCCACCCATGCAGTCTGGCTGCCTGGAGGTGTTTCCATCATCGTGCTCTACGTTATTGGACCCGCGTTTATGGCATTGACCCATTAACTGCACTTCTCCTTTCTCCCCTTCAGGAACAAGATGGCTTTTATTTCAAAGTGTTAATATACGTGGTAGATGAGTGTTCCTGCTCAGACACAGCCACTCTGTGCTAGCTGCAGATACACGTTTCAGAGGTGTGGGAACAGCTGAGGAGAAGGCCAGGCTGAAGCCAGCCCTTAAATGAGTATATGGAAAGTGAAGGTAGAAAGTCCTTTTAAGAGAAAATGTTTTTGAGACATAAGCATTTTCTAAATTCTAAGGAAATCAGATTTTTTTAAGAAAAATATTCTCTGGAAATCACTCTGCTATCTCTAAATCGTGTGGTGCTAGAGTTATGAGCACAGCAAATGGCCCCTGTGCTGCTTATTAGCTCAAGTGAGCATAAGAGAGACTGCTGGGTTTGAGCTTCCTTGCCACCTGCCCCTGTCCAGAGATGAGTGGTCCATCTGCCCCTCTGAGCAGAGCAGCACAGATGCTGCACAAGTATCTGCTTCCTGGCCACATTCTGCCAAACTGTGTCTGGTCACCAAGCATTATTAGGAGTAAGTTTCTTTCCAATCTGGATCATTTTGAACAACTAGATTTTGGAGTGACTACATGTCCTGTTATGTATGCTCTGAGGAGACTTTAAGCTTTGGAGAAAAGCAATGGGCAGAGGCACTAGCTTTTCCATCTAGCTCAGCTGTAGTCCCAGGTGGCACATCTGACTTGCAGCCATATGCTCACAGGACAAAGTTACACAGCATGTTTTCTTTGATGGTGAAGCTGGTGTAATGAATTCCTGCCTACATGCTCCATCTTCCCCGCCCCTGCTCTTTAGCTGCAGCTGTGGACTTGCCTAGTAAGCCTGGTCAGCAAAGATGTATTGAGTTAGAAGCAGCTCTATTATTAAGATGTTGTGTCAGGGCTGGCTTAGAGCAGGCTCTGCAATGGCTGTTTCAGCCCAGCCAAGAAGAGAGTGGAGTGGCTGGCACCTGTGTGGGTCTCCATTAACTGCCCTCACTGAGGCAGTGCAGCATGCTTGTGCAGGAGCTGTGTGGATCATGAAGAGCTTACCCCGTGGATATGGTCCTGGCGCATCTAGGGAAGGCAAGACAGAGTCAAATTGGGACCACAGGTTTGGTCCTGCTCAGTGTGACCAAATGTTTACCACGATGATTGTTAGACAACAGCCTTGGGTTTGGCTCATAGGATTATCCTTTCTTTTGCTGTGGCTTTTTCTTGCTGCTATTCTTTGTATATCTATCTAGTATGACTTAGAAACTCTTTGCCCATCTTTTACTTTTACATGTGAGCTTACAGAACAGCAAATATGAAGTTTCCCATTGTATCCTCACCTCTGTTGGAGTCAATCAAGTTCAAATCTGTTGAACTTAAGGGATTTAAACTGGTGTAAAACTGGTTTGAGGACAGAATCAGGCTCAAAGGTTAGTAATATGAAAATCTAAGAAGCATAAATCATTGAAACTGAAAGCACATGCATGTTTTCCATGGTAAGGGACAAAAGTTGCAAAGGCACACAGTTAAAATAGGCAGTCCTAATTAAGCTGTTAAATTTACAAGGAAAATACATTCATTCGTTCCTTTTGGGGGAGTTAAGTTGCATGGTCTCCATTAATTAGAATACACACAAACACAACTAACAAAAAACCGCATCAGTGCCATGACAATCCCCCCAAATTGATTATTCCATCGTTACTGTTTGTTTACCTTTTGCATTATGTTCACAGCTTAATGAAGATTGCCTCACCAGGTTTATTTCCCAAATGAAATGCATAAATACAAGTGACAAAAGTTTGGGATGATATATGTATTGAAACAAAATATTTTAAATCATATCTTCTGCCTGCCGTGTCCACTTTTTTGCTAAATATGCATGTTCTGTTACAGTGGCATCTGGTTTTCTGCATCTCTGGTGTGTTCTGCGAAATTTGTAGCCCAGTGTTTGATGGATATCAGAGGATACACAGTTTAAATCACACCATCCTTCTTTGTGTTTGGAGGTGTCTCATTTTAAGATTGGATTAATCTCTCCTGCATTCCTTTTCTCACTTTCTGTTACTGTCCATCTTTGTTTCTTTCTAGCCCCTTTGACCTGTTTTCTTCTAATGCTCTGTGGGTGCAAAATTTAACCTTAGAATCTCAGTTTTTTTCCCCAACCTGGTTTGGTATGGTGGAGATAAAACTGGAAGATTTAGAACTGTTGTTTTAGGTGTGTGTCTGAGTTGGATGAAGTTTTTAATAGTTTTCTTGTTGGAAAAATGAGTTGGGTTTTCTTTAGACCGTCTCATACTTCTTACGGTAAATATTTTCTGTTGGGACATGGGGAAGGCTGGTGGTTTGGGACCATTGAATAAAACCAGAGGGCAGATATTTGTATGTTGCTGTGATGCCCCCAGCCAGGAAATCTTTCTAGCTAGGGTTTCTCTCAGGGCAGCTTGTCGCAGCCTGGGGAAAGGCGACAGCTGTGGAGAATCAATCATAAGGAGGTCAGTGCTCTCTTTATCAAGGTGCCACTGTGTTGGGATGCAAATTTTGTCATCTACTGCCTTCAGGAAGTCTTTAAACCCCATGTCCTGATGAGACAAAGGACGCCTGGTAATAATTCTGCTTTCCATTAGGGACTGGGCATGCGCTTTTGTTGTAGGTGTCATTGCTTGGACATTTGAAGAAGGAGGTTGGTTATTTGCTGGTGTGGATGGCAATTTCTCAGGAAGACACAGTTTTCCATCTTCAGTCAAGTCTTCAAAATCATTCAGATTCTCCTGAAAATCCAAAAGTGGCTGATACATGTGATCATGTGGTATACGTCTGCTTGATGACTTAGGAGGTCCAAGGTAGACCAACTCTCTGCCTGCAAACTTGGAAACTAAATAGAATACAGAATAAATCAGATCAGCTTTTGCTGGAATAGTATTTTCAAGAAAAATAACGTTAATATCAAAACGGCTTCATCCTGTAATAAAAAATCAGTACTTGTAAAGGCATATATAAATGTATATCTTCACATAGAATGAAATTTTGCACCAAGGATATAGAGCAAATGGTGATCTGCAGGCAGGCAATCAGCAGGTTTTTGGTTGGGTGAGCAGTCTTAGCTAAGCATCTCAGCATAAAGGTGCCTGGCTTAATTTTAGTGATGATTATTCATTTATGCTTCTGGGGTTATTTATCACATTAATTTAAGCATGCTACATGTATGAATAGCTGTGGGCATGCAATAACTGGAGGAGAAATAAGTCTAAATTCAAATCAGGAGTTTGGTTATCCAACATTGTGCATCTTCTATATTTTTGAGACTGTGGAAAATGATGCCATGTGAGTGCAACTCCTTCTCGAGTATAGTGAAGTTGTGACACTTGTGCCATGCTCACATTCATTCTGGGAATGTAAATAATTTCCTTTATTTACTCATAAATGTCTATTCTTGGAAGTGCCATAGTAGTACTCGTACCATCTCAGGGTGACTCATACAGGAACTAACCCACACAAAGACATGGATCAATTATTTGTAATCAGTACCTGAAGAGTATAAATTGGATCAGGTGCTTGCCTGCTAATTTTTTCACCTGATCAAAATTAAATCAATCACCAATCTTGGGGCTGGAAAACAATTGCTAAAAATACTTTCAATTTCAAAACAAAGTGGAAGGGTATTTCTATAGCATTTTCAGGAATTGTGTTCCCCTTTTTCCCAGACAGATAGCCTTTCAGACTAAGATGGCAACTATATTTCAGAACAGTACCTTCTGGCAAGTATTCTTGGTTTTCCAATGTAATTGCAATCTCATCTTCTTGAATTGTATCTGGCACTGCCAGGGTTATTATAGAAGGAAATGCCCTGTTGCCATAATTCCTGAGGTTTTCCAGGGTGTCTATTTCAGCCTTTTTGGAAATCTGAATTTCTGACTCCTTATTCAAACATTCATCAGGATTAATATTGTGGTTTTCTACTTCATTTTCCCTCTGCAAAATGACCAGACACTATTCAATTAGTATGCAACAAAATAACACCTCAAACTTTAAAGGAAATCACACTATAACATGTGGAATGGGAAATCTTGTTTTCACACAAGCCTTAGTTACACACATCAACTTTTCCTCTGAGCAGACCCCGTGCCAGAGGTTCTTCCTGAAACCCAGCTGCACACGGGCTGACAGACCCTGCCTTTTACCACACAGGCCACAGGGAGCAAGTTTTCCTGAAAATCCACTAGAGACTAGAATGCCATCTTTGCAGAGCCTGCAGCACTCCCTTCGAGGCTTACGGCTCACAGAGTCTGCTAACAGGTGTCTAAGGGAGACCAGAGTACCACAGAGCTCATGCTGCAAAGCAAAAATATTACAGGATGTTGTGAGCCACCCCATGATTCAGGAGGAAGATTATCGTGGGACTGTTGCTATCTTCTGTGAAGGCAGGCAGTCACTGTAGGGATAGTCCAGTCCTGGGAAGGTTTTCTGGTGGGATTGCAGCAGGAAGATCTCCATGGAGCTGTGGTAGTAGGACTGTGCGTCCTAAGAAGAGCATGGGCTCTAGGACTCACTCTTGCTGCAGTGCCACCACCCTTACTCCTACATGCATCCTACGTGTATGTGGGGGTGTGTTCTCATATGTAGGACACTTGTCTATCCCAGGATCCAAGTTTTCAGAGTCCTCACTGTGGTAGCCTCATGCATGCCGAGTTTCAGGGATCAAAACTTTGTGAAAATGCAAGGGCTGCGAGTGAAATAAATCTTCTCCTACAGTACTAAGTCCTGTGATGAGCTATGTGCGCCGTGTGCTGCTTCTGCCAAAGACTGTCTTCTCTCAGGTCTGGCACTCCAGAAAATGAAATTTCTGAAATGTATTGACTACCCACGAAGATATTCCAGTTCAATACCAAGCTTTTTTGCACGTTCTCTATATCATCTGTAACAGACCCACTTTATCGGTATGCAGCTAATGCTTCAAAGATTATCTGTAGTGAGTTTTGATCTTTTCACTGCCATCCCCACATAATACAAACTTCTTGCTTCCAGAATCAGAAAAGTCATTTGTTTTACTATGGTATATTTATCTTTCATGGTTTTCTTCTATTCTTTGCATTGCAAAGTACTCCCCTTGGGTAAAATATGTTTTTAATCTAACATGCCATTTTAAAAAGTGGATGTAATTTGTGGAGAAAAGGCACTTTTGAAACTTGCATGTATTTGGTGAGTTAGCAAAAATGTTTGGAAAAATTTGAAGGGCCCCAAACCTCAAACTTGTGGGGTTACTCCATCCTTCCTACCTATTTGCAGCACCCAATCACAATTAAGGAAATTATTTTAAAAGTATTTATAAAAAGAAACATAATATTTTTACGTTGACAACATGTTGCTAAAACCATACTAGATCAATTGGGAATTTGAGATGTCAGAAGCATTTTAGGCTATGCAATCAAATAGTCTCTCAGGATTTTACACACTGCTAGTTAAGAAAACAAATTTTCATCTTACATTTTGCAAGCTGTCACCTTATATACAGTATATCAGAAAACTTGCCATGACTGGTTTTACTGCCAGGCCTCTTAAGAGCTAATTGGTTAAGCACCTGGGCAGGAAGCTTTTTGGCAGAAATGCTATTTTCTGCAAGGACTAGCTATAAAGTTCTGGATGGCAAATTGTAATCATTAAGGCTCCCTCTTCCACAACAGAACACATAAAATGTAAATACATTGCTTTGAGAAATTACAATGCATAAAAGGACAGGCTGTGTTTTAAGTTTATCCAATGACTTATGGCTCAAATTTGAACATGGAAAGGATCTTACGCTTTTTTCAGGGTAAAGCTTTCAGCAGACTTCTCTAATTACACCCAGAAAAATGAGAATCACATCTGTGTGCATCCACCAAAACTATTATTTGCATGTATGGATGTTAACTTGTGTATACAAGGAGGAATTGCAAATACAATGATTTGCACTGGTTTTTCAAACACAGAGATTTTGTAGATGAAAAATAATTTCCACAGACTTTCTTGCAGTTGTAGATGAGAAGTTCTGCTGAACATTTGTCCCCAGGAAATTGTATGTTTCTTCAGTGTTTGGTGACAAATCATAGCGTAGTCTGCTGCCTGGAATGAGTTGAATGCAGTGGTTTGTGAATATGTGTTTGAATTCCAAATGATGTTTTGGGCTGATTGTGTTGGTGGAATTTTTTTATTGCATGTTGTTCATGAGCATTGTCATGACTGCAAATACTTTTTCGTTTGTGTTGCTATTTGATATGCTTGGTTCTTTTTGGACAGAATTTTCGGAAGAGCCAGATGCCAACTTTCTCTACAACTTACTGAGGGGGAGGTTTTTAATTTGCTCAAAAATTCTGAGGTATTTTTTTTACCATAAATTTACTCCTTTATAAATATTAGCTGTCTGTAAATACCTCTTTTTGTAGGCAGACAAGAATATGCAATAGCCTTTAGGGTTCTAGAAAAATGTAAAGGAATGGCAATTTGTTTTCAGGGTACGTCATTTTACCTGTGACTGTTAGTTGTTACTTATTTCTTCCAGTCATTTAGATTTAAATTTGCACTCATTTAGATGCAGATGCTAATTTTTGTGCTTTATTTTTATGCAAGCCAGTTGTTTTGTTGACCTCAGTGTTGACCTCATATATGTAAAGCTAAAGCAGATGCATACATTTCCAAGATCTGGAGAGCTGCAAGGAAATTATGTGATTTAAAGACAGATTACACAGTGCTAGTAATAAATAGCAAATAGCTGGCATTATGCAGAATAGAAAGAACATCTCTCTATGCATTTTGAAATATCCTTGGCATAATTTGTAATACAAATATCAAGTACCCATGATGCTGTAATTAAGCTTCAGTAACATTATCAGAATCTCAACAAGAGATGAAGTGGAACATTTCCCCCTCTTACTATTAAAAGTCTTTATGCTTCTTCCTCTGTGGCTGGGTGGTCAGAGAAGTGCATTGTAACCCAAAAAGAGGTGGTTGAATTTGGTCTCTTCTAGACCAAAGCAGAGAATCCTCCCTCCAAGATAATGCCCTGCCAGCTGCCTCCTCTGAGAGCTTCGCCAGCACGGCATGGCTGGGCAGCAAGGGAGCTGGGGGCTACTTTTGGCTCTGCCTCTGCCCAAAAACGTCATGCCACCCATGTGGGGCTCTGCCTTGGGATCCAAGAGATGCATTCTTTTCTTTCCCCTATATACTTTGCATTCGCTTAGGGCTAAGTTTTTTTCCATTGTGTAAGCATGTGCATAAAATAGCTTTTGCTGAGGAAGAGGCCAGAGGATAGTGGAAAAATAAAAGCACTGAGTAACTTGATTTCTTAGCCAGCCTTCCCTTCTCTCTTCCCTCTTTTTGCCCAAGCCTCAGCCTTTCCGGGCAATCCAAGTATTATTGAACACAGGAGGAACTGGCATAAGGTGACAGCACTGATAGTCATGATTTAAAAGAGCTCCACCTGGGGAGGAGTGTTTTCACGGGTTATTTGTGTATAAGACTTCAATAACAAACAAACGAGAGGTGATCAGTGTTAACTACAAATAGTTGCAGAGCCTAACTACTAGCAAGGGAAAAATATTAATTTTCGTAATACAGAAGAATGTAAGAGAGACTAGAGTGACAAAATTAAGAAACTAACAATGTCGGGTGAGGACCTGGGAAAAAAACTATGAGTTTTACAAACTCTTTGATAACAAAATAATCTCTAAATAGTACTAGTAGCAGGCTTTGTGTTTATGAGTTTAAAGGTAGCATTTATAAACCTTGTGCTAACAAACAAGAGGAAACAAACTTTTAATTACATGGGACAGTGGTATGAATTAGTCTGTTCTAATTTCCTTATTTTTATGTCTTAGTAACAGATACTAAAAGATATTATCTATGATAGAATGTACTCTGCCAAATTTAGGCATCTAACTTGTGCATGTTTTTCAGATTCTCAGCAAAGAAGTCCTCCTAAAAGCGAGTCATTTTCCTGCAAAACCATCAAAGAGAGATTCTGTCTGTCTAAATGCAAATTTAAGAAGTCCCCACAGTGAATATGTGAAAAATTGCAGATCAGCATCATTTTGTGGTGCAGAAGAAAGAAATGCACACCTGGAAGCTACATGGAAAGGGACATAGGGAAGGTATAGAAATGGGGAGTTATGACACAACTGAACAGACCCCAGAACGTGTACCCAGTTCACATGCTAGACATGTCCCTGCCTAGGTTTAGTTCAGCAAGGGGAAGTGCAAAGTCCTGTACCTGGGGAGGAACAACCTCAGGCACCAGTGTATGCTGGGGCTCCCCAGCTAGAAAGCAGCTTGGCAGAAAAGGAGCTGGGGTCCTGGTGGACACCAAGTTGATCCCAAGCCAGCAATGTGCCCATGCTGCAAAGAAGGCCACGGGTCTCCTGGCCTGCGTTAGGAAAACTGTTGCCAGCAGGGTGAGAGAAAAGATCCTTTCCCTCTACTCAGCACTGGTAAGGCCACACCTGGGCTATTGTGTCCCAGTCTTGGCTCCACAGTATAGGACATACTGGAGAGAGTGAAGTGAATGGCCAGAAAGATAATGAAGGGAGCACTTGGAGCATGTCTCCTATGAGGAAAGTCTGAGAGAACTGTGACTCTTCAGCCTGGAGAAGTGAAGACTCAGAGGGGATCTCATCAATATATACAAATACCTGAAGAGAGGGTGCAAAGGTGATAGATCCAGGCTTTTTCTGGTAGTGCCCAGTGTCAGGACGAGAGGCAATGGGCACAAACTGAAACACAGGAGGTTCTTTCTGAACATCGGGAAACACTTTTTCCACTCTGAGTGTGATGGAGCACTGTCACAGGTTGCCCAGGGAGGCTGCGGAGTCTCCATCCTTAGAGACATTCAAAAGCTGCCTGGGCATGATCCTGGGCAACCAGCTCTAGGTGACCCTGCTCTAGCAAGGGGGTTGAACCCGATGACCTCCAGAGGTCCCTGCCAACTTCAGCCAATCTATGATTTTGTGAAAGTCACCGCTGTTTTGAGCTGGTAGTTGGCTAGGTTACTTTGGGTCACTTCTGGTTTGGGTTTAGACCTTTGTCTGAAAAAATATCAACACAGAGAAAGAAAATGTTAGTCACTCCTTTATTAAACTTCCCCTCTTTTCTTCCTTGCTCTACCAAAACCTCCAACCTGCCTGGGAAATATATATATATACTAGGACTTCAAAACAATAATTCGTAGTGTTATTGCCTTACCATCTGAGCCATTTTTTGTGTCTCTGCTTGAATTTAGCTTGACTCTCTGCCTTAAGAGGGCATTTTGGATGCCAGAGTGGCAGGAAGAAATGCAGCCCCCTTAATCATCTTGCAGCTTACTTTATACACATGATCACTTCTCTTTTCCACCGAGGTAGGATGCTGAAAGAGGTCATAGAGGACGTGAAATGCTACCACTTGCCTGGAAGGCTAGATCTCTAGAGGCTGTAAATCAGCTTCATATCCAGAGATTCAAGAAAGCTGGTCAATAGCCTTCACAATATGGCTTTTTTTGAGTGACTTACAATTTAGCAGATCCAATTTAAATTTATACTATATATATAAAAAAAATCACATATGTGAAGGAAAGCCTCCTCCCCCTAAGCTTGCACACATACACGTACTCTCCAACTCATATTTTTGAGTTATGGCTCTGCCTGCAAACACTGCACAGGGTGTTGTGACCTTGGGGCGGTGTGCTGGGATGGAGATCTGGATCTGCTCAAGCTCATCTGAATAATTTCTAGAGGAGTCAACTGGACGTTCTCAAAGTACAGCTTCTCTGGGACAAAGGCTTTGAATGGGAGGCTAATCGCTGATGTGTGTTGTTTTGTAGCTGAAACTTTTCCCATTGCACTTGTGTGTTAGAAGCTGGAATTTGTCTTCCTGTCTGCTAGTTTCTGCCTGAAGCAAAATTTTTATGACTGAGCTGTGAACCGCTTAGTGGAGGTGGTTGTAAAAGAAAAGCTTACAGCCTTTTTAACTAATTGTGGCCTTACCAGTGATTACTATAATTTTCTGAATTTATTTTTTAAATTTTTGGGCCCTCTGATCTCACTCCATATGAGTGAGTCTGAGCTGGAGCGTGAGCATAAGGTACAGTGGTAAGAATACAAAAAAAAAAAAAAAAAAAAAAAAAAAGATGCTAGGAAAAGATTTTACAACTTTCACAGCTTTCCACTCACCTCCCCAGACTTTGGATCAGGCCCTCATGGACCAGTCAGAAAGAGAAGGGATAGCAAGGTCACTGAGATGCTAATGCTCCTTTTCCCAATGGAAAAGTAATCTTTTATCTAAAGCAAAATAATTCTCAATTCCATTACAACCAGCAGCCCTTTTTAAAAATTCATTAGTCATAAAAAAGGGGTATATTTAACTCTGGGGAAAAAAGAAATCTTATAACAACCACCTCTAAGAATGCCAGAACATAGGTTTCCTGAATCTGCACCCAGATCTGCAATTTCGTTACTATTTTTGGTTAGTCTCCCTTCCATGGACAACCACCTTTTTCCCATGTGCTTTGTGGCTATAGTGATGTTCCTCATAATAATCCAGGGAGCACTTTATGCCTGTCATGATCATGATATCTTACCTGGGCTCTTTTGCAGTCTTTCTGGTACCTGAGAAGTTTCTTGAGCAATAAGCAGTAAGAAGCCATGGCAGAGGAGGGTCTGTTATTTATTAAAATGTTGATAACTTCTGAAAGACTGAACTCCATAATTTCTGTCATGTAGTTTAAAACAACAGGATTCAATTCACTGGGGCAAAGTCTGAAATATTAGGAAAAGTATTTACATACAAATGAGGCATCCAGCTACAATGTCAGAATAAGTGGACAACAACTTGTGATGTAGCTGGAGCAGGCTAAGCAGATTGTACAATTTATGATACACAGGCAAATTACAATACACAGTTGTGCAAAAATCCTCTATCTGGTTATGCTAACTTCACTGCTGGGCTGAGGCTCTGTTACTGCATTATTAAGTATCCTATTGTTGATATAAATGATTACTCGGAAAGGACACACTCCAGGATTAAGCTTGACTAATTAAAAGATGGAAAACAGCATTTTTTCATTTTAATTGAGTGTGTATATTTTGGTTAAGTACAGTAGTCTCAAATGGATTACCAGAGAGATAATGTGGGTGCCTGTGTATAAGAAGATAGAAAGAGCCCCAAGGCAGGAAAATCTCAAAGGATGAAGAGAGAACTAAGGAAAGCACAGGAGGATTTTTATATAAATTAGATTGTGAAATAAAACTCATTCTGTTATAATAATTATTTTACTCTTCTATTTTACTCTTTTATTTTATTATTCTGTGAGTAGCAAAGGCATTTTAGAAATATGACAGTCTTGGATTCTGAGATTCCTATGATGTTTTTTCAAACTTGTCAAACCTCAGCATGAATAGGCACAGGCACATCTGAGGGGAGGGAAGGAGGGCAAAGGTAGGAACAGTGGGCAATTCTCAGAGAAATTAACAAATTGGCATAGATTTCTAATAGCCCTGACTGTGACTGGCAGTGGATCACCTGCATTGTGGTAGGCAAACCTGCCATGTGTCCTGTAGACACCATTACAGATGGTGTAGATTACACAGGCCAAATTAATCTCTTTTTTGTATAGTGTAAACTATTGACTTTTACAGAATGATCCGGGCATAAAATATTTGACCCCTGTCAGCTGTGAGGAAAATGCAAAACGTCCATCACTGAAATTAGGTAAAGACATGCAAAGTATACTTTGCAAACTCCCAATATGGAAAGTTGAATAACATCTCAAAAGTTGGCAATGTTTATATGAAGTGTCATATTGTGCATATCTATTTCAAACTTTTTTAATAATCTTAAACTGTAAAGTGGCTTGCTGAGAAAAAATGGAGCCTAGTTGAGGCTGGTTACAAAGATGGATGAGAATAAAAATTATTAGACTAACAAGAACTTCAGTGTAATATAAAAATGGCATTTCTTCAGGTGGGCATGTGAGACCTAGTTTTGTGGGAAAGGATTAGAAGCACACTGTCTAGAATTAATGGCACCTATGAGGCATGTTGAGAATAAAATTATTGATACAGTGAATATAAGCAGTTCTATAATGATGTTTCCTGTTAAAAAGATTTTACAGGTTTAGAAAAGGTGATGTGGTCTTTTCTGAAATAAAATTCTGTCATTTTGGAACAACCCTGAGCAGATAACAAAAATCTGCTAAAAGAAACAAACAAAAGAAGTTCCTAATAACCCCAACATTTCCCCTCCAAATCTCAAATCCTGAAATCTCAAACTAGAAGAGAGATGTGAAAATTGTTACCCATTCTCATAGGTAGCAGCGTTCAATATTTTCCTGGTGAAGCCTTCGTTCAACCACTTGTCTTTTATTGTATCTTTGACTCCAGGCCTCTTAGCAGGGTCAGGCTCAAGTAAGGACTGCATGAAGTGTACAGCTCCTGTGCAGCATTCAGATAAAATAGCTTGTTTACTAGTATACCTGATTATTTGGGCAGTGCAAAATTTTCCTTTTTCAGAAATGTGGCACTTGCCCTGCTTCTCCACATTGTAAGAATCTCAGCTAAGATCCAGTCTCTAGGGCTACTTCCAGATTGCTAAATAAAACATTTCTGGCTCTCTGGAACTGTTGTGGTCCTGTGTGGTGACCCTATTCCCCCAAGGATGGCTGAGCTGGGTGGGCAGCATGGGCCAAACCATGCTGGGAGGCATGCCAGGGACCTATGGATGCTGTTGTAGATACAGCACTTACTTGGACCTTCCTTCCTAATTTTCTTGATTTACCCCAGTGAATGCAGCTTATGGCATCAATAGCAATCTCAGCATTGAGCTCACTCAGCATTTGATCAAGGCTCTGAGAAGGGGCACTTCTATGCCAGCTGACTGTCGAAGAGTTACATTCCTCACACAAAAAAATGGATAAAACTCTCTGTATCAAGGGAGAGAGATGGACCTACAGGCTCAGATAACATGTTGTGCTTTGGCTTCCTGGAGCTGGGACAGAGAAAGCTCAAACATTCTCATATGTCTATCGCTCAGATCCAACACTGCATAAAGTCCCTTTCTTTCTTTTCTTCTTGGGAAAACTCTACCAAATTCTTCCATATTCCTTGGGGATATTTTGAAATGAGCAAAACAGCAAGTAAGCATTAAACTGGGAACATGCTGCTCCTTTCACTTGTAATCTCCTTCAGAATAACTTAGATCTAAAGTATGCAAAGCTTGTTTACTACTGCTCTGTCACTGAATTCCCAGTGGGCAAGGGAACAATGGAGTTATCCGCAATCTTCCACTAACTGTGTGGGCTTTGTAAAAAAGCAGAGATAATGCATTTATTAGTAGAAGCTATAACAATAGCATAAGTAAGAAAAATTAGAACTATAAAAATTGCAGCTATGGAGGGCTTGTAGAAAAATGGAGCTGCTATCTGGCAACTAATCTCCAAAGACAGAAACATTCTGGACAGCTATGGTAGATATCCTTGTACCATTTACTCATGAAGAAAAAGAAGTTGAATCATCACATTATCTTAAAACTGTAACTCCAGACTAGATCCAGCTAGCTTAGTCCGGAACTGTCTGCTGCTTCCCAGCGCTTGGCTGCAGGAAGTTGCTGAAGATAACCTTGGTTCCTAGGCTGATTCTTGCCTAATGTCAGAGCAAAGCTGCTCAAAATGATGGGGAGCTATGAATTCATGCTGGTAGCTAGCTAGCCAAAACATGTCTCATTCTGCTTTGCTTTCTGACTTAGTCGGTGGAGCTGCACAGTAATGGCTGTGAGAAGGGACCAAGCCTTGATGTTCAACAGAGAAGATGCTAGTCCAGGTGGAGAGAAAACAGGGACTAAAGCCAGAGGTGTATAGGAATCATTGTAAAGAAGCAGAATGTTGAGCTTTGAGGAAGTACATTTTGGACTGCTAACCCAGAGAGTATATACACCAACATGACTTCTGGGTTTTAGAGGCGTGGTCTGTAATTCAGGTTAGAGCTTTTGGGCTTTCCTAGTTGTCCTAAAAGTCTCCATAGACTGTACCTCATTAAAGATTGTCAGTAAAGTTCCTTGAAAAATCTTGTAGTTCAGTTCTTTCTCATGGAAACTATGAACATACTCCTCACAACAATAATGCTCCCATTTCTTTAATTATCTCAATGTTGTGGGTTCTGTCTGTAGCCAAAAGATAAGCTCTTCAGGAAAAATGATCTAATGTTTTGATAACTGATTTTGGGGCAAAACAGGAAAGAATGACTGATTTTGATGCACAGCATGAGACATACTAAACATGACTGTGTTCTCATTTACTGCACAGCTGCTCCACTTATGTAAAAGCAATGTACCTTTTATTCCCCCTGTAAATAAGAACCAAGGATAGTCGTCATTTGAAAAGACAAAAATGTTAGCCTGAGTTAAAGAGATCTTGCGTAAGACACAAAAAAGTTATTTCTAAATGCAAACAAATTTGCTGGAAAAGGTACCCTTTATTTTCCAGAAGATTGCTTTATTGCTAAATTTGCTTTATTACATGGGTTAGATCTTTTATGTATCAGTATTCTTTATAAAAATTGGAGTGCTTTACCAGGGGAGATATCTGATGGAATATGGCTGATTTCTCCAATTAGCATCTTTTGATGTAGCTGCTTGATATTAAAAGGTTCCACTGTGAAGGGTAGTGTGCCGGTTAGCATCGCAAACATGCTTACACCTCTGCCAAAGAAAAAGAAAAACACCAGAGGATTATATGATGCTAATAAGTATTTGTTAAAAAATCCCTCAAAGCTATGAGTCAGGTTTTAGAAATTTGCCTCCAGTATCAAGAACAAGGTTACAAATTACCTCTATGCAGCAATCTGTACTGAATACATGTCTTACGCCTTTTTTCTTTGCGTAAATGCCAGTTTATCTGGAAAAGAATGTTGTGGGAAGTGTGTATAAAATAGACTGTACAGTGAGTGACTGGAAATCCTGCAGTGTTGAAAGCAGAAACCTGCTGTTTATTTTTAAAATAAGCTCATTGGAGTGTCAGTGTAGTGTACCCAGCCCACCAGAATAAAGCATTTCGCCTTGAAGTCTGAGTGACAACACAGAGCTGGGACTGATGCGATAGATCTTGTTCCAAATAGTAATTCAGTTCTTCTTGCTTTGCTCAGTTTGCTAAATTAGGTGTGACTTATGCCTAGAAGGGATTCATTTGGTAACAGCTTGCTGTTGACTAAAGACTTAAAACTTTAACCCTTGTTAAAAGACTAACAGTCTGCTAGCAGTGATATGCAGATTTTGTGAAGGTTTGCCATTCAGTTTTGAGAAATACCAACATTTGGAAAACTTGCTTATCTCTCCCGAGTTTGTGAATGGGGAGGTTTCCTTGAACACTCTCCATGGTACTTCCTTGTTTCAGCTGAGCTGTGCCACTGCAACAGCACTTCTCTTCGCCATCCTTTGCCATTTCTCTATTGAACTCAGTCAAGACAATAATTTCGTATTTCAGGCAATTCTAATTTAATTGATCTGGTTCACACATCAGTTGCATATGTTATCTGTGAAACAGATCTACTCTTGGTGTGCACAACTACAACCTTTTTTTAATGTTTTCAGGCAGTTGAAGAACCATTAGAAGATGGTGGCACCTTTTCTAATTGTTGCATTGGATTGCATTTGATCCACACTTTAACTAGCTAAAACCGAGGTATCAGTAGTAATCAATGGAAGAAGATGGGCCATTCCAAGAGAGAGTCATCACAGCTATGTTATACATCTATTTTAGGCTACAGTTAGGTGTTTCAGGAGATGACCTATCTCCCTGCACTGAAAATAATGGGACACTAACTGCCTGGTGAGGTTAATCTCTTCTCACTTTACCAAATCTCATTAATCTAGTCCGCAAAGGTAATGCTTTTCAAAACTTACTGATGAATCCTTTGAGTAAAAATGTACAGAGATACAAAGGAAACACACTGCAATGAAATGATGTTGTGCTGCAAGGGTTGTCATTCTATAATACATAATAGCATGTTGATAAAATGTAGCTGGATTTGAAGCAAGAGAAGTGCCCCTGCATATTCTCTGATGAGTGGAGTAATATGCAGTGCAAATGGATCTCTAATGTCATTACAACATTAAATAATTTTTTTCTTTTCAGCTGCAAACACCACCATGCACTTTAAATTGCTGGTGATGATATACATGATTAGTACTTTAAACTGGCAATAATTCTTTTCATCAGCCTATGGGATGGGGAAATCCCCACGGTACAGGAATTTGGAGAATAGATGGAGCTGCTGTCCTAAAATCTCTTTTAAAACCTTACACAGGAATTGTAGCTAGTTAACAGTAATGCACTTAGTGTTAATTGTAGCTGGAATCTGATGGTATTTTAAACTTGAAAGTTTATTAACCAAAATAAACTGCTTCTCCTCTATCCCACTGAACTATCTGGATTTGTTTGAATACATCAGCTGTTCCATTAGATCAGCTGGTGCACAAAAGCTAATCACTTTCCAGCCCTCCAAAGAACCTTGAAAATCTCATGCACAAAGGACGTGATGAGGCAAAACAGGCACCATTGTTTGCTGTTCCCTCATACGAGCCTTAGCTGTGTTGCAGTTGAATCTGGGTTGTTTTCTGAATGTGCTTTTGACAGAGTATGGCTTTCTTGTTCCCCTTGAAATGACTCCATGTCAGGCCTGCTGCATAAAGTCAGTGTTTCTGAACTACACTGAAAACTTTTGATGACAGAGTCCAGTTAATCTGTAACCCTTTACTCATTTTGTGACAATAGAAGTAACTTATCCTTCTAATTAATATTTTAGTCCATCAGAATTCCCCTTTCCACTATGGTAATATGAAAAATTCAGATTTAAATTGTTAATATGTTTTATGCCTAAGATGCAGAATATGTCTATGTTAAAAACCAAGAGCCATATATAAGTTTTATATAGTCCTTGATCTGTTACGTGATGTTTATTAACAGAGTGAGCTCATTAAATGGTTCTAAGGTTACTGCTTTGCCCTCATTCAGACATCTGAAATGTAAAATAAGTATTATCCTGTTTAAGTGATGACAGCATCCTCTAGACATGATTTGTCTGTGTTATGTCTACATACATTCAGAGTAGCACTCTTGAAATCCAGACTTATACTGAAGTAATTTGGTAGAATTTGTCCCTTCATCCTTACCTTTGTGTACCATTCATACCCTGTAAATTTAGAGGAGGCTGAGGTACAAGAATAGGAGTTAGGTCAAAACCTAGTATGTCTGCCAGAAGGCAGTCTTGAGAGGAATAATATCCATTATATATTTATGTGTATATAAATCCTCTTTGTCTTTTGAGCATACGGAGAGCCACTCTCTTATCCATGAAGATCAAAGGATATAAAAATCCACTTAATATACTGTCATTTTTCCAGCTCCACCTAGAAAAGCTGTCAAAAAAAGTAAAAACCTGTCTCTAGGACTGCAAATGCATTTGGAAAGTCTGAGATAATTTATGTGAAAAATTACTCTTCTGATGGCACTTTCTGCACTCTTCTTTATTATAAGAGATATAATGTGTAACCTTTAGATGTAGTGAACAAGGAAATTGGAGTCCATTCAGGTTTGTGCTACCTATGAAGTAACTCCACCTTTTAATTATAATCTGGTGTAAAAGGTGTATAAGGTATGGATGAAGGTCTCATACCTCTGCTATAGTCACGTCTTTGGTCTGCATGTCCCTGAGAGTCAATTTTTCTGTTTAGATTTCTCCTTTGGGCAAAATATGCCTTAGACAGGAAATGCCCATTTGTCAGCTCAGGGCTTCCAGGCCTTCTGCTTTTGACAGAAGTTACTCAGATGTCAGCTGAACCCGTGTGCTAGAACAGGAGGGTGGGGGGGTTTGTCTGAGGGGTTAGGTATGTACTGGTTCTTTCTCTGTCTTTTCAGAACAGGCTTGTAGATCCAGATACCCTACATGCTGCTGACTTCCCTAGCCACAGGGTTTCCCCAGAGTAGCATATTTAGTGCTTATTCATTTTTTTTCTCTAGTATTTTGCAATGGATACACATGTCAAGATACTTTTTTCACATCCGTAAGGGTTTTTTTTCTGTCAACCCTTCTCTGAGATACCTCTGCTTTCACCATTGATGCCCTGAAGTTGAGTGCCACCAACTCATTTATATCAGTCTTGTCTAAACCATTCAGTGCTGAGAATGCCTTGGTAAGTATATTTTTTACATCTACTTACATGGACCAGACATCCACCTTTGGACCATATTTCCTATGAGCAAGGAGTTCTGGGGCAGCATAAGCTGGGCTTCCACATTGGGTATGTAACAGCTCCTGGGAGAGACCCTCGAACTTTGCAGTATTGCTCAGTCCAAAATCTGACATTCACAAAAACAAAGACAAAGAAGTTTTAGTCTCTTCTCAAAATCCTTTAACTTTACCAAATAGCTGAAAATGGGGGAAAGATGAAAACTGCAACTAGTCTCAGCTGTGGATGCCAATTTGGGTTCAAATAAATATGCCATGAATTAGCAGAGGGTTAACAGTGAAGTTACCCAGCCACCGGGCTGGTTTGGTTGGTTTTGGTGTAGCTGTTTTAGTTCGCCTCAGCTGACTGTTGCTAGTGCAAGATCTTAGCTATACGGCAGCATAGTGTGGCTTAACGAGCTACAGCATTGGCTCAGCCGGGTGTGCTTTAGCCCCTTATAAATGTGGGGTAAAATGTGCTAACTTAAGCCTTTTTCTCTGTATATGTGCATGTGTGCAAGGGGGAGGGAAGAGAAAGGTGTGATTGTAAAGGACTGGCTAGCTATAAAAAGGTGAAGAGTTGGTGCCTTTTTTCTCAGCGGTGTTAAGCTTTTAAAAGTTTGGGAAACACTGGGTTAAACATGTCGTGTCTCTAAGAGTGATCTTCCCTTGCGGGGATTTTTCTGTGTGGTTTCCATAGACTAAAACTAATGTTTCTCTGAGCTGTGTTAACTGCTTAGTGCAAATTCCCTCATTTTAATAAATGTTTGCTTCACAACCCTATCAAGATTTCTGTTAGTGACCAAAACAGTCTTTTTTTTTTTTTTTAACACATACCAAATATTGTTTCTAGTTGGAGTAATGACTCGACAGAAACTAATGTGTCCATACCTGCGTTTCACCCCAGCAGATTTATTTCTTTGTTTACAAATCACTTCTGCTAGGAACGGCTTTCTACGCATAAAAGCTGTAATTGTTTCTTGCTTCTCTGGTAAAACACAAGGGAAAACAATAGGCAGAACTGTTTTCCTTGCTTACTTAAAAATATGTTTTAGTTAAAGCTCAAATAAACAAGCTGTTAAGTTATACTTCATAACTTTTATTCATTCTAAAAGCTCAAATATGTTTATTGTATAATCACGCAGTCACTCATAAAATGTGCTGTTTAAATAGTAGCTGAACTGTCACTGAAAGTCACACAAAGTAAAAAGCTGAAAACAAACTTCACAGATAACATGCACTTACCAACAATTTTGATGTTGTTGTTCTCATCAAGAAGAAAATTTTCAATTTTTAGGTCCCTGAAATGATGACAGAAAGCCAACTTTAAGATGCCTGATGTCTTAGCTAACCATTTGCAGATAGTTTTCAGCAAAATTAATTGAAATAATAACAATAGTTCTGCACAGCTCTGCCTGCAATTGTAACAAGATCCTTATTCCTTCCTGAAGTTTCCAGTTGGGAAAATAGAAACTTTCTGTATTTCAGGGAATATTTAATGAGTATTTTTTATTTTAAATAGACTGTTCATTAGGAATCATCCATTCTACTGATGTACTTTTTTGAAAAAATGAACAGCACTTATTTCTTCTTTTTAGGAAAAAAGAAAGTCGCACATACTTGGACTGGAGGCTTTTTTTGTCTTTGAAGTACTGAATGCTGCTGACGATTTCTGCTTTCTTTGTGAGTAAATTGTGCCTGAGAGATATGAAAGATGAGAAGGAAACTGGAGAGTGAGGTCTGCCTTGCTTGTGGAAGAGGGTAGGTGTACCAAAGCTGGGTCAGTGACAGATACTCTGAAGGTGGAGACATCGCCGTTGTTTATGGAAACAGGGTCAACCACTATCGGCTGCCCAGGTAGAAGGCCATAATTCAGAGCTGCAGGAAAAGTGCTGCTAGCTGTCTCAGGTTCTAACTTGCTTATTGTGGGAGCATTTATATCCTTACAAATTCAAACCAAAACTCAGACTATTGGTCCACTGTAGGGAGCGCCTGAAGTGGCAGCTGAAATCTTTCACAGCACGGACGAGTACTCAGCCAGTGTAATTTGGGTGTTGGGAGCTGGTCCAGGAGCCTGCAATGCTTTGTTGGCTCCCATCACAGACTCCCGCATGCTGCTGGGGGCTTCCCTCAGCTCTGCAGGGGTTGTGGGGGGACAGAGCAAGTTGCAGAAACAGCTCTGGGTATGTGGATATCCCTCCCACCCTCTCAGATGTTGTAAGCACTTTCGGCAGCTCAAAGACCTCAAAGAGTACAGGAGGACAAACCAGAAAGAGGGATGGGAACAAGAACAGGAGCAAGGAGCAAGAAGCAAGGGTTGGGAAGGACTGGTGCTGCAGGGGAGTAAGTCTGGACGTGTACCTGGTTGTACTGATGAGTGGTTTTATGGGAGCATCCATTTTATCTCTGTGGTTCTGAATGGGACAGCATTGCACTTGAAATCCTTTGCTGCCCCAGGCTAAGGATGGAGATGGTTTTAATGATAACTTTTTAATCGGTTTTAACTTGAATAACATGTTTTCTGAGTGGCAGCTAAGCCAGTGCCCAAAGGCTGGGAGGTAGATTTAAGATAACTTTGTTCATAGCTTATCCCTGTGACATAACCCTGTATGGTTTAAAACTAGTTGTGTTTCAGGCCCCTGCAAAGCTGACATTTCTATCAGATTTACCACCCTACAGTGCACTCTGATGACTTTTACTACACTACAATTAAATAATGTTACACTGGATTCACAACTGCTGTTCTGTAGGCTGAGCTGGGTGCTCACACAGCTAGGAGAACAGGCAAGTGAGTCAACCCTCTGTATTCTGGATGATTTTGGCAACTGTGGCATCAAAATCAATGGTGATCTTGTGTGGACAAGAAAAGTCCTACCTTTGCTGTGAAATGTAGACTCAACCTTAATTTAAGCTACAAGGATTTGTTGGATCAATGTTCATCATTAAAATGTGCTGAATAGGAAAAGTAAATCTCAAGAAACAAAATAGCTGTCAAAACATATCAGAGGATTTATGATGAGCGGTATCAATTTGGAATAAAAATAGTTACAAAACTGGCCAGTTTTTCATCGAGTATATTGTTAAGACAATAGAAAATACTGGTTTTCTCAGGTATATACCAGGGCTGAAAATCAAGAATGGCCATAAGGCACTTCTGAGCAAAAGTAAATTAAATTATCAAATTCCTAAGCTCATCACTTAGGAATGAGACCTTGCAATCACCAGGCACCTCCATTCTAGTGAAATAAAGGGGCCCCAGGCACAGACCCAAGCACTGTCACACAGTTATCCCTCTCCTGAACAGTGATACCTGGTGTGATTTTACCAGCACCCTCCCGGTGGAGCAGCAGCTGTTCCCAACAGGCAGCTTGGGAACCCTCCTTTCCTTGTGTTAAAGCAATGCAAAGAGTTGAGCTTTGCTCAGTGCTTTGATGAGAAAATCAGATTGCCTTTGTGAGGTAACTTTCCTGTTTCTGTGCCCTTCTTTCTGGAAACACTGATGCCTTCTTTTCAGAAGAGGAAACAACCACCATTATGCTTGGTTTAAATGCCACAGTGAGCTGCTATAGATCATTGCAGCTGGAGCTGAGCAGGGAAGCCCTTCGAGATCCTTCCCAGTCTGCTTCTGGTATGAGGTCAAGGTCACAGCTCTGAACGTCAAAGCTAGCAGCAGGTCATAAGTTGAGGTACTGCTGACCGACCCTATGCCTGTGACCTAGCAAGGGCTGCTGCTGGATCATGCAACTTCATAAACCCTATGACGAGGCACTGGAGAGCCAGGGATGAATTTTCCTTTGGTTAGGGGAGGTTGATAGTAAAGCAAGTCTCCGGAAGAGCTCACACCACTTCATACCTGGCTGCTTTTAGGGTGTGCAGCAAAATTTTCTCCTGCAAAGCTTTCCCAGCAAAACATTGCCAACAGAAAAAGAGAAAAATAGGGTAAGAAGTAAGAAGTCAGGCTACTCCCCTGCTCAATGGGAAAAGTTGTTTCCAAACAAAAAGAAGGGAAGAGGGCTTGAGAAATGAATGAGGAATGTTGTCGTGGGAAGATCATAAATGTTAGGATCATGAGCACTGAAGATTAGTTAGGGAACCAGCAAGGCAGGGATGTCAGTCTGGACTAAATGGGTGGAGCCTCCTGGGTCTATTTTCTGGTGGGGTTTTTTGGTTGTTGTTTAAATTCTCTAGGTCAGATACTGACTATTTCTTTCTTATTAATTCTTAATTAATAAATCCAGTATAATTAAGTGCTGGATTGCAAGCACGTCAAATCACAAAGCGCTTGTACATGCTGAGCTATCACATTCACAGCTTATTTGTTTCATGGTTGCTGTAACGATAATCAACTGGATTACTTGTTAGGTCCTGCAGGCTTTCCTGATGAGTGCATACACCATTTAAAATTAAGGATCTGATTGACCATGAATTGGGAAGTAATACAGAAAAACAATGGGAAAAGTTGCTTCTTGCCTATTGTCCCACCTAAAATGTCAGTCCTTATTCTGCTGCTTGGGGCTTATGTGCCAAGATCCCTGGTGGAGGAAAGAAGATCAGGTCCCTTTGCATGGGCTGCTTGGGTTCCTCTGGCAGTGGCTGAAGTTGCGATCTGTCCCCATAATGCAAAAGCCAGCATAGAACATCAGTGACCTGCCACAGACCTGGACCACCAGGACCACATCCTCTATGCAAGCAGTGAGCAGTGATTCCTCAATCCCCTGTCCCAAGTGATGTGTGGTTATTTCAATATGTTGTGGCTAACCAAATGAAATAAATATTTATATGCATAGCCACACTGAAATATTTTATTTAGATACACATTTGTCACCAGCTGATTCTGAGATAATCACAGAATTGCAGAATGGTGGGGGTTGGAAGGGACCTCTGGGGATCATCTAGTCCAACCCCCTGGGTAAAGCATGTTTGTCTAGAGCAGGTTGCACAGGATCATATCCAGGTGGATTTTGAATATCTCCAGAGAAGGAGATTCCACAACCTCTCTGGGCAGCCTGTTCCAGTCCTCTGTCACTCTCTAAGTAAAGAAGTTTCTCCTCATGTTTAGATGGAACTTCCTGTGTTCTAGTTTGTGCCCATTGCCCCTTGTCCTGTCTCTGGGCACCACTGAAAAGAGTCTGGCCCCATCCTCTTGACAACCACCCTTTAGATGTTTGCAAGCATTGATAAGCTCCCCTCTCACTCTTCTCCAGGCTAAACAGACCCAGGTCTCTCAGCCTTTACTCGTAAGACACATACTCCTGTCCTCTAATCATCTTTGTAGCCCTCCACTGGTCTATCTCCAGTAGTTCCTTGTCTCTCTTGAACTGGGAAGACAGAATTGGACACACTACTCCAGATGTGACCTCACTAGGGCAGAGTAGAGTGGAAGGTGAAGCTTTCTCAACCTGCTGGTCACACTCTTCTTAATGCACACTAGAATACCATTGGCCTTCTTGGCCACAAGAGCACACTGCTGGCTCATGGTTAGCTTGTGATCTACCAGGACTCCCCGGTCCTTCTCTGCAGAGTTGCTTTCCAGCAGGTCAACCTCTAACCTGTACTGGTGCATGGGTTTATTCCTCCCCAGGTGTAGGACCCTACATTTGCCCTTGTTGAACTTCATTAGGTTCCTTTCTGCCCAGCTCTCCAGCCTGTCAAGATCTCGCTAAATGACAGCACAGACGTCTGGTGTATCAGCTTCTCCTCCCAGTTTTGTATCATCAGCAAACTTGCTGAGGGTACACCCTGTCCATTCATCAAGGTCATTGGTGAATATGTTGAAGAAGACTGGACCCAGACTGGACCCTGGGGAACACCATTAGCTGTAGGCCTCCAACTAGACTCTGTGCCACTGATCACAACCCTCTGAGCTCTGTCATTCAGGCAGTTTATTACAGCAAAGTATTGATTTGTAGCATTCATAATTTCTTATCCCTAGACTTTGTTACTCTGCTCCCCAAGGAGTGTGTAGCAGCTTATCTTCTACCATCACTGAGAATAAAATGCTTTATTAAGATGGGTTGAGAGAACATAGTCTTCTTTACAATCCCTGTCTTTACAAGGGAAAATTAAATAAATGCTCTCAGTGAAGAAGAGCACTCTACATCCTTGCAGACTTTCTTTTCTTACTGTTGTTTGAAAGTGGGGAAAGATCTTACCTGTGAACAATCCCCTGGCAATGCAGGTGTTCTACTGCAGACAGAATTTGCCACATGGATGTCCTTACTTCCCTTTCTGGCAGCCGCTTTTTGTCACAAATTCTGTCCAGAAGGTCCCCGCCGAGGCACAGCTCCATCACCATGTAATAGGAGTTGTCAGTCTCCAGGGTCTCATATAGCCGAACAACATTGGGGTGCTTAATCATTTGGTGTATCTGTGGCTCACGCTTCATGTTCTTTAAAACATAGGAATCCTGCTTGGCTTTTCTCTTGTCAATGACTTTTATGGCTACCTAAAAAGCAGGATATATACAAATCAGCAACAAGCTTCGCAACCCAGCTTAATTTTCGAAAGGATGGGGAGTAAATTGACATGTGGGAGAACCTGTTTTTGAAATGGTGCTGATAATCAGAATTACAGTGGAAGACATTCCCAATGGAAATACACGCTCATTTCTCTCAAAGGCCAAAACAGGAAGGCTGAACTCTATCATGGGTATCCTTCTGATTGCATTAATAAATACTCATATATGAAATGTTTTCAAATGCAAAAAATCTCTACATGCTTGACTGGTAACTGCATCTGTACTGTACCACATCTTTTTTGTAACATGCTCTCTTCTGACTGTATTTAAAAGCCCCTCAAGATACCGGCTCTAATGGGCTATGATTTGACTCTTTGCAGTTTGGGAAGCTAGTCAGCTAGGGGAGCTACTGAAGCCACAAGAAAAGTAAAAATCAAAAAGCCGCTTGATAGTAATCCACCTTTACACAGTTACGTCTAGTGGTACATTATTTTAGCCCATCTAACGTAGAGATAACTGAAGTTATCTGTGTCCTGCCATATAAATGATGACTGTTGGAGTGGCTGGCTTTTCAATAAGTGTTGTCCATAAAGGTCAGATACATGATACTAATTACTCAGGATTATCAGGGAAAGCAGATTTGAAATTGTCCTTATGCCATTATCGTTTTCTCTTCCAGCAGGAGGCTATCTTTGTTGTTTATATTGTTTTATAATTGTGAAAACAGTTGCACTCAATACATAGTCACACGTGTGACTCATTATACATGAGCAATAAACTCAATTTATGAGGATAAGGGTCAGAGGATAATTCACTGAGTAGATTGTGGTTTGCAGATTAAGTGGTCTGAAATTTTCAGACATATGTTAGTGTGAGGTTTCTTGCGATTCCTAGTGCGTGGTAGCCTCTCATTAGGAGCTTACCTTCTCCCCCATGGGGATGTGCAGCCCCTCCATCACCTTGGCGAAGGAGCCCTTGTTGATCATTTTGCCTACTAGGTAATTTCCAACTCGTTTGGAGTGAGGGAAAGTCTTCCCAGTCTCTTGGGGCATCTTGTTAAAACAAGCAGGTATTTTTATATCCTTTAAATTTTTCTCCCGTTCTGGTAATATCCCATCCAAGTTGACAGTGTCTGTCACTTTGTCATGCAAGCTTGCTTTCATCGCTGTGGGCATCCCTGGACAGCCGGATTTGTATTGCTACTTTCCAGATGCAGCTTCTGATTCACAGCAGATCCAGGCATTAAATCTGCATATCTTGCAGTGCAAGTGCCATCTTGCTGATCACAGAGCAACTAATCCTTTCCCTCCCAGACTCCCTGTTTGTCACTGTTCTCTACCTGAGCACACAGATCTGCTCAAGCAGAACCAAGTGGTAGATTATTAACCTAACGTGATACGCGATGTCAGTTAATGCCCCAGAGCTGCCGAATCAGATGACACATAATCCCAGCATTAGCCTGGAATATACAGCTCTCTTCCTCCTACGGTGGTCTCCTAAACACATGCTCAGTGCAAGATGCACCAAATTAACCTCAGCCACGGTTTTCCTGGCATGCATATTGCTGACGTGCAAGGGCACAAGTTTATTCTAAAACCACCATGGTAGCATGAATGTAAAGCTGAGTTACATACCTGATGCTGTGCAAGCATTTAGATATTTGCTGTGTGAAACATATAAATATGCAGGCACTTGCAGCATGTTTAAGCCGTAGAGCCCTGGCCTGACTTCAGGTCTCACAGATGCATCTTGCGAGACCTGGAACTTGATTCCTGTTCTGTAAAACATAGCAGTGGGGACAGAGAGTGTGTGCGTGTGTGCATGAGTATGTGTGTGTGAATGTTATCCTCCTTACAGCAATGACTGATAAAAAGAAAAGAAAAAAGAAAAGAAAGAAAAGAGAAAAAAGAAAAGAAGAGAAAAAAGAAAAGAAAAGAAAAGAAAAGAAAAGAAAAGAAAAGAAAAGAAAAGAAAAGAAAAGAAAAGAAAAGAAAAGAAAAGAAAAGAAAAGAAAAGAAAAGAAAAGAAAAGAAAAGAAAAGAAAAGAAAAGAAAAGAGAAAAGAAAAGAGAAAAGAAAGAAGAAAAGAGAAAAAAGAAAAGGAGGGGGTTTTTTTCTACATCTGTTGTCTATCTGCATCTGTCTTCATTACCTGGGTTCTTTCCAAAGTCACAGAGAGAGAAAAGAGCCTTTCCAGAGAGCGCTTTCACATACCTGCAATTTGACTCAGAGTTGCCATCTCTCTTCATGGACTATAGTGAAATCTTAGGGACCCAAAGCCCTTCCCAGAACTTAGTGTGATGACAAATCCTTTCTCCACCCTTCGTCAATTGGAGTTGAAACAATAAGCGGCACCCTGCTTGCCTGATTTCACTTGTGAAGCTCACGAAGGGCAAAAATTTGCCCGGATGAATGAAAACGACATAATTTTTTAAAAAAGTGTTTAAAATCCAGAATGTATTTCCCATACACTTTACAGTTCAAACTCTTGTGGGCGAGTTCAATGCATTGCCGTCGGCATGCAGCTGTTTGCAGGCACAGGACAACCCCATGCCTTTTAGTATCTAAGTAAAAGATAAAGTCCCACTATGCTGAGCAGATTTTCTCTTCATAACATACTCAGTTGTCACACTTTGAGCTATATCAGTTGCCCAGCTGGAATGGGACTTTGCTAACTTATGTGGCTTTCTTTCTATTCATTACAGAAAGGTAGAAACAAAGGAGACGTGGTTTTCTGAGAGAAGAACAAGGAAATTTTCATTGATTTGTGCTTACTTGCTCTGCCTCCTTCCTGTCTTCTTAAACCACTGTTCATTGCTTTTCCCACTAAAACCAAGAAAATAGAAGTGAGGGGAACCACTGTATGGAAGAGAAATCCCATATTTCTGGCACATTCATAAGAAAGGAAAAAACCTCTTTAAAAATCTAACAAACATTTAAAACATGATAGCTAGCTAAGTTAACTATTGCTATTTTTGGGGAAAGTCCCAGCCTGACACCTTGAAAAATGTTGAAGTCAAAAAGCTTCCAAATACCTTCCAAAGTAATTTTTTTTGGCACAGGAGGGAGGCAAGGAAGAAGGAGCAAATGAGTGTCCGTTCCTGTGTTAGAGAGCCCACATCGCAAGCCAAATGAAGCTGAAATCCTGGGTGAGAAGGGAGGTGCCTGCCAGCACTAGTAGTGTCTTTGCTCTGTGATATGGGTGTTATGTGATGTGCTGCGTTTCCACATCAAAAAAGTGTGAGAAGCAACCAAATAAAGCAGATCTCTGATAGAAAGGAGATGTCAATAACAAATAATGTCCAGCAAGGAGGAAGGGTTAGCACCGTGGAAGGAATGATCACCTTAGTGGCTTCAAAAAACAAACAACCCACCTCCTCAGACAAGCCCTGTGGGATATTTTCACTGCCTTGCAGTCATTTGGGATGGCTGAGAGCGGAGTCAGTTCTACTTGCTTGGGAAATAAAAAAACCCAAACCAACAAAACCACGGATCTGAAAAACATATACAGCTTTCCTATCAGCAAGTGAAAAAAAAGGGAGTTTATATAAATTAGAAGGCTAATTCCATTTTTGAGAAGACAAATTTTGCTTTATCACTGCATTTTCTTAGTACCCTTCCAGGGAAACTGAAACGAAAGGTGTTTCTCATGATATCTGTGCTACTGATGCAGAAAATACAAAGCCATGTGGTGGTGGGGAGTTAACTTTATGCGGAGGCCCGGCTAGTTCAACAACCTCATTATGTTCAGCAGAAATAAAACAGCCCAACCAGGAATTTGTCACTTCACAGCCACCATCTTGAGTTTCCTCTGGTGAAGCAAAATCCTGCCTGTAGCTGTATCGAAAGATCTTCTTGTCTCACACTAGAGATGAGGCAATGTGGTCCTTGTTTCTGGTTTTTGCCATTGCAGAATGAAGCCTTGGCTTAATGAAAGACTGAGATTTACTTCTCTGAGTAATTTTTTGAAGTCCTAATTTACCCCCTTGTGAATACTGCCAGTTTTGTAAGATCTAGTGTGAGATATTTTAAAAGGGCCAAAAAAGTCAGATTCTTAGAGCTGTGAAGTCACACTGATTTGACTCAAGACTTCCCCCAAAGCATGGCTTTCTGTGGTTGCAGAGCATATACCCCGCCTAAAGGTGGGCTTTCCACAGGCACCGAGGGCATGCTGACTAGGTGGGGGGCTGTATTGCTGTGCAGGAGCAATGCCACGGTGGGCTGGGAAACAGGTCTTGTTAGTTGGGAGGCAGCATCCTACTCTCAGGACAAAATTCAGCATCTCTTCCTGGATCAACATTGTCATAGGGATGTACCAGCATGCACAGAACTACTGCAAACACCTGTTTTCCAAGAGTGGTGCTTTAATGCACACATATTCTTAAGGGTTTTGGCAACTCTTCCCACTTCCTTGACTTTTGACTCACCTACTAACCGCTGCTGTCTGCTGCTTGGGGTACTAACGGTGCTGGCTTAGGTCCTGAGCTTGGTCCACTCTGGGAGACTTGAGTGTTGCAAATAGTTCATATTTCCACATGGGTTAGATTACCTGGGTATAGGATGTAGGCTCATCAGCTCCTTCTAAGACTGAAAGCTTTTCAAGTTTCATGCTGAGAAGTGGGGATTTCCTTTTCAGAGAAGGAAATCCAAGATAGTTGCTTCTAAATGGGGTGAATTGAGCAAAAAAGGAGGGGAAAACTTGTTGGAAAACATGGTGGGAGGAATTTCATCTAAATGGCAACCTCACAGTCTGTATCATAATAACTCTCAGATTCTGGAATCACTTCAGTCTGTATTTTATAACATACCTAAGACATGCCCTTATTGCACTGTAACACCTGCCATATTGTAAGTTATTTCTGACTTCTCATAAGCATTTTGGCAGCCATGGAGTTTACTTTAGAAGTTATTGCATGTGCAAGTTTGGCAGCTTTTCTGCAGGATTTACTTACTGCCACATGTTAAGGGGTTGAGAAGGCATGCACTCAAGGGCAGGCCGTACTTTCCTCCCAGAATGGTGTAAATCAGGGATTACTCTCGTTTGAGAGTCATAGTACTTCCTTCCTTAGTCAGAGAGGTGACTATTCTTCACCACCAAAAGACCAGTGGAATCAGAAACATATGGGTTGTTATTTTCTCAGTATTGATCTGGTCCAGCACTCACACAAGTGAATGGGAATATTTGTTTTGTCTTCATAAGGAGTTGGATCAGGCTGTTAAAATGCAGAAGTCTTTGTTCTCCATAATATATTAAATTTAATTCATGTAAGTGTATTTCCAAGATGTCGCTCGTGAACATATTTTACTCACACAGTCCATACCACCACTAAATTTATATCTGATTCTGCACTGATGCCTTAGGCTAGCTGTTAAATTAAAAGAAAGATGAGTAGGTTTACTTTGCAGATAGTTTTTGTCTTTCTGCCATGCAATATATGCTTACCAGATTTGCAAAAAGTCTCTCAGACATGTAGGTATTTATTTTCAGATTATATTCCATTTCGAGGAAAGAAATCTTGCACCTTTTATTACTTGTCCGTGAGTACTAATTCATGGTACATTTTAGATGGAGTATTTATGTCAGACCTGTATTTCCTCCAAATGAAGGTCTGTGTTTCTCAGACATATTGGCAACTTTGCTCTAGTAACTCTTACTTAACTGCTTGAGGTAGTCTTTATAGTTTCATTCATGTTCCAGTATTGCATCTGGTTCTTGAATGTATACAAGAACATCAATACCAAAAAGCATTCATACTGGGTCAGTCTTTGAGAGGGGCCAAAATCAGATACCTGGAGTTGAGCATGTCAGGTGAAGGTTATGTGATACCTCTCAGTAATACATCCTAGCTCCGACCACTTGACACTCAAAGGCTTCTCAGATCAAAGGTGGCTTCTGTAGACTTCATAAATGCACACTATTTACAACAATATCTTTCAAACCCTATGGATACCCATCTTTAAACCCAACATATTCTTAAGTGTGATGTTATGTGGGACGTACTAGTCCTTCATGTATGTGTGGACCAGATAAAGGAATGGCAGAAATATGTCAGTAATCTACTCCAGTTTGGCTTGAAGGAAGCAGTGATGGGAGAAGCAACAGTAATTTCCAAAAGCCAAATCATGTTTGGCATCCACCACCAGAAGTGTCCACAGATTACGTTTATATTAATCTTTTGGAAACTGAACTCAGGTGTTCTGCTTTTTTCACAAAAGCATTAAGAATTTATGGTCAGAGGCATGAAGTGGATTCAGATTGCTGATAAAAGTTAAGTTTCAAAGATTTTGCTGAAACTGGAGTTCTTTTTCTGTTGTGTCAATTTACTTTTTGTGTTTAAAAATTGCTCTAAAGGCCAAAATAACACTTTCAGCTTTACTCCTCAAACCATAAGCATCTAGCACAGATTGTGAAGAGCTGGGTTTGTTGGTTTTTTGTGTGTGTGTGATTGGGACAAGATACTCACCAAGGTGACTGCAAACATTACAGCATGTGGATCATTTTATTTGTTTATCTATAGCCTGATGAAGGACCAGATTGTTATGCATTCAGAAATGGAGCATTGCTAGGATTTTTATTTACTTTTTTACCTCTTTGGCATCTCTATCTGACTTTGGTGGGGTTAAGTTCAAGAGTAAGACACTTAGTCATTTACAATTTGGTGTCCTCATGGGGGCCAGTAAAAGGGCTCAGTTGCCTAAACTTGGGCACCTAGTGGTATTTTAATTGCCTGCAGGTATCCCACCAGCTTTCAGCTTCTGCTCAAGACAGAAACAGGTATCCCCAGGGACCCATGTCAGACCTGCCAGCCCCATGAGGGTATCTTGTATACCATGGAGCATCTCAAGTGTCACTAGACATCTACATTAATATTGGACCAAGCTCTCAGTGACAAGCTGAGGATGACATGAATCACTGACAAGGCTCTTCCAACTGTACTAAGATCTCCATGGAATACAGTGGAGCTCTGATCCTCCTCTTGCCTACAGACACCAGCCTGTAGATACTTGCATGTAGGAGTTTTGATATTGACAGAAACCACTTCTCAGCATGCTGACTGTGTGTGTGAGTGAATATAATTGTGTCCTTGATAATAGGTTAGTTTTAAACTGGCTTTTATCACTGCAGCGTTGTAAAGTTTATACATGTAAAGCTATGATTCTCAGCAGCTTGATGACTTCAGGAGACAAAAGTTGTATTTCTGGGGCTATTCATTGATTATATGAAGTCAGATCTCATTAAATTACCTTTCTTCATTAATGCCTTTTGGAAAAGGTGGGACATGTTAAATTTTTTGTGAGTTTGCCTGTATTGAACTCAGGGGAAATCAACAGTATCAAACTGTAATTCTTAATGGACTGAACTTAGAATGAACTCACTTTTTTGACAGTTTTTTTGTTGTTTGTTTTATATTTGCTTTACTGCTTTGAATATAAGAAAGTTATACTATCATTGTCTGGAGCCAGTTGTAATCGCAATTTTTTTCTCCCCTTAAATTCTCAACATAGGCCCACACTGTCCTTACTCAAGTCAATGAAAAACTACCTCTCCCCAAAATGGGAGCAGAATGATGCCGATAAATAGTCCTGAAATCCCACTGAAGATGGGTGGAGACCATAGCATTTTCTAATACACTTTAATGCAAACATATGTTGGACCTTCAATTAATAATGATCACTGGAGACCGAGAGAAGGGTGGACAATTACAAAAACAGTTTCTTAGACATTTTGCTTGTGTTCAGAGGTTTAATATACTGCTGGCAGCAAAGAGGCAAATGGGAGCCATTAGTTTGTATGACTGTGAGATTTCTCCTTATTTTGCTTCTCTCTCAGTCCTCACCGTCCAGAGTTTCCAAGCATGCAGTACCATGTAGGAGTGATACCCTCTGTCCAGTGCCCAAGATCACTGACATACTGAACATGTAACAGTCACAAATTGTACAAGATCAAGATGTGGTTTTTTGATGTCAAGAATACAAATCATTACTTTGTATTACAGTATCCGTGTTAGTTGTCCATCTACCAGCTGAAGTAATAGATTTCTATATGGAATTGTATCTTCTGTTTATGCTGTTTACAGGTTGCTTTTTTTACAGTGGTGTTGTTTTGAGGCCACCTAGCAACCATGTGCATGGTCATTGACCACAGGAAAAAATTGAAGCTGAAGAGATCTTTGTCTTTGAGAACCCTACAATTTCTGAGTGGGAGAATTCCCTGTTACAATCTTACAAACTGATAGCCAGTGCTCTGGTGATAACCAAGCTTCTCCAGTGGTACAATTTTTCAGACAAGTGGGAGCCTAGTCACTTGTACCTGGCTGAAGTGTAAGAAGGTTGGACAAAGCATGAATCTTTGATCTTACTGACACCTGGTTCCTGCAGTGGGAGAAGAGAGTGCACCTTTTGAGCTTCGTTTGCTGAAGGGTTAATCAGTCTCGAGGGAGACAGCTCTTACTGTGACTCTTGTCATTCCTCTCAGATGAGAAAAGGAGAGATATCAATACTGTCTGGGTGATTGAGTGAAAACATAATATCCCAAATGGGCAGCATGTGACTTTTATAACATAAACTAAGCTCTCTATGAAAGTTGTGGAGGAAAACATGTAACAGGTTTTTCTTCCACCCTCAAAAGCTAGAGTTTAATAATCTGCTTTTGACTATCCCCATTTTCTATAGCTTTCCTGATGACAAGTTTACCCATGTGAGAGTATCTTCGGCACAGCCATGTCCCTCTGCTTTCCTCTAGGATGCTCAGCATGGCTTGCTCAAAGCTGCAGTGTCAGCTGTCTGTGAAGCCAGTGTCATATATCGCAGAATCCTGAAATAGTTGAGTTTGGAAAGGGTCTCTAAAGGTCATCTTGTCCAACTCTCCCTTGTCAAGCAGAGCAGGTTGCTGAGGACTGTGTCTAGTGGGGCTTTGAATAGCTCCAAGGATGGAAACTCCACAACCTCGCTGGGCAGCCTGCTCCAGTGCTCAGGTACCCTCTCAGTAAAATGATGCTCAGAGGGAACCTTCTGTGTTTCAGTTTGTGCTCTTTACTTTTGTCACTGGAAACCAATGAGAAGAGTCTGGGGGCCCCCAGAACTGAAGGCAGCACTCCAGATGAGTCTCACCAGAGCTGATTAGAGAGAAAGGATCACCTTCCTCAACCTGCTAATAAAGCTGCCACTCACACAGCCTAAGGAGGCTGTTGGCATTCCTTGCTGCTACTGTGCATTGCTGACTCATGTTCAAATATACATCGTGACTGCCTTGAGGGTAGGATCAAGAAGTGCCATTCTGGTTTTGTCTTCATTGTTTTTGTAAATATTTTTTCAGTGTCCTAAAAGGGAATGAGGTAGAAAAAGAAGATAAGAACAACATCAGAGGTGTAGTTTAGTCTAGGGTAAGCAGGAACACAAGGATAGCTTTGAAGGTACTGATTCTGAGTGCTGATAAAGGAAGGCAATCATTGCCAACTCTCCTCTCAATTGCCACTTGAGAACTAACTCCATTAAGGGACTAAAACAGAACCAAGCTTATGATTGGCCATTTAAAAAAAAAAAAAGGCATTTAAAAATGCAGATTTTCACAGCAGATTTTTGAAGACCAGTAAAAAAATTAAGAAACACTGTAATATTCATGATCATGACTAATAATAGTAAGGAGAAAAGTGGAGACAATATCTATACAAGGTATGTCAAAGAAACAGACCCTTTTACTTGTCTATTTGGGGGACTTCTTATTTTTCTTTGTATGCTTTCCCAGGACAATCATAAAATTTGGTGTCAGGAATCTGAGGGAAAAAATTCTTTGGTAGGAAATAAGGTAAACTAAAATAATGGGGCTATTTTAGTGGGTAGCAAGTTTTAAGAAATATTTCTACTTTCTAATTAGTTAGCCAGTATTTTTGTTACTAAAGGGCTCTAGTTTTCAAGCAGTACTGTGGAAAGATATTCTGTCAGAACTGCAAAAGTTTGGCATAATTTATTCAGCATACATAGTAATTTCTCAGCAGCTGCTAAGTCAAGGATATCCACAGGATATCCAAACAATGTGAAAGCAGTAAATCTCTGATCAAATGGAGGACCAACTGGAAGACTTTGAACTGAGGAAAGAAGTGTCTTGCAGGGTAGAGTTGATGACACCTCACTGTCCGATAGCATATATTCCTACAGGAGCAATTGCTGAAATTAAGGAGAGTGAAATAGGAGTCACAAGCTTCAGCACAGTGGAACCCTGCACAACATATCAAGAGATGGGAGCACCATGATGCCTGCAAAAAAATACCCTGAAATCCTGGTGCTATTGTGCCTACAACCGAAACAGGCATTAAGAAAAATGTAAAAGTCAGCAAACTTGGTGCAAATAGTAATCAGGTGCAATATGTCCCAGACTGTGCAATTCTTCTTTCACAGGTTTTGGTTATTTTGTGAGATTTCAGCAAACCAGCTACTGTTAGCAAGACAGATCCCAACCTGAGCAGCCACCATCAACTGTCACTTGTGAGACTGGAAGAAGCAGGGATTTTAAAAATAAAACTATTTTCAGTAGGCAAATGTTTCATGGATGTTTCATGAGAATGTAGCAATTCTGATGAGAATGATTTCTCTGGTCCAGGGTAGAATTTGACCTGAAAATGAGAGAGATTACTGGACCAAGCACATAACACTTTGATGCCTAAAGCTTTCCTGTGGACTGTTGCAGACACCTACCTCCTGAGCCCTCCAAAGTCTTCTGGCACCTAGAGAAATATTTTAACAGTAATCATGGGGAAGCTGTCCCACTTCTGTTAATGAATGAAGGTTCATTAAGACAGAAATGGCAAAACTGGATACTGACTCATTGTTTAATGCATTGTCTTGGATATAAAAGGAGCTGGAAATGGAAGGATTTGAATTTCAGTTTCTCTTGCCCAGCCCATCTAGTGGCTATCGTGTTGGTCTTCTCCTTGAGCTCCATTCTTGTAATGGACAAGATTCCAGGGATTTGGTGGCATTTAGAATGAGATACGTTTGTTTGTCACTGTCTTAAGAAAGTCTTATGAGCTGAGAAAAAAATTTCCTGCTGTTCTGAGTTCAAGCCCAATATTGGCCAGATCTTCCTCCTCTGAGTTGAGACATAAGCCTCCCATTGACTCCACTGGCAGATGGTGACTTCTTAGTAACTTACTGCTGAGTAGAAAAAGTACATTCTGGGTTTTTTTTCTAGTTTTCTAGGATTCAGAGGAAGAGCAGGCTTTTCTACGGCAATGTGCCTTCCTTAAAAGAGATTCTTAAAAACATAAAAAAATACAACTGTATTGAAAGTGATACAAAGATTAGCTATCAGGGAGAGGGTTCTGCTGCACTAAGGCTAAGTCAGGCTGTGCTGCTCTGCTCTCCTTCCTAACCATGGTCTGTAGAACACAGCCTCAGTGGAGGTCTCCATCCTTCAGCCTGTCTTGGTGTGTCTGTTTTTTACAGGCTCCCCTATAACCTATTATAACCTTTGCATGCATGGGTTTGAAATCTCTGAACAGCACTAAAATGGTAAAAAAAAAAAAAGAAGGCAAAATATTAACCCATCCTCTATGTATCTCACCTGGGCTGCCCCCTTAACACCTGTCCATTAAATTGATTGGTTTTTTAATTTAAAAGGAAGAATAAGGATTAAATACCATGTTTCCGTGAAAGTTATTTAATTTATTTTTTCAAATTGACAGCTGCAGACTTTGTACTGACAAAGTGAGCAACAGGAATAAACTGGAGAGTAGGGCCTATTATGCAACCCTATTGACAAGCCGTCAGGTTTAAACTGACCTGGAACTTTTTGTATCATGACAATACATGGAGACTGTGAGGGGATGCCCATTTTTAGATATAGTTGCAAGAAGAAAAAGGAGATAAAATCTTTTTCTCCCTAAGAACCTATGCAGAATACAGTTGGTACTGCCTTTGGATTCTTATTTCTCCGTGGATCAATAAATTAAGTAACACATCAGTACCAGATAGAAAATACATCTCTGGCAAGGAGAGCTCCCCCCTGTGGGTTTCTCTCTTGCCATGAGAAGTGTTTGATCTGGGTGTGTTGTCATAAAAGGTAAGAGCTACTTCATCATCTTTGGGGATTTTGATTTACTAACTAAAATTGATGGGGTACCTGTTTCTCAGCCTTGACCTGAGATGTTTTTATTTGTTTATTCCTTCATTAAAGAGCTTGCTTTTTGGTGGAGAATAACAAACAGAGAAGTAAATAGTTGGAGCATTTGTAGTGACTGGTCCTTGAACAGGCACCGCAATGGGCAGTGCTATGCTGGCAGGCAAAAGGCAAGCGAGGGCAGAACAATCCCTCCTGAAAGCCTTCCTTCTGCTGTCTTTGCCAGGGGCAGGCTTTGTTAAATCAATACCAGATGCAGGGGTTTGGAACTGGTTAATACTCATCGTGTCTCATCAGACGGATCCCTCTGCAAGACCTCCAGAAAAAGCTGGGGAGCTTGTGGGGCTGCCTGCAGAGCAGTGGGCAGCAGTGTCCCCTCCGTTGAGCTACGGCATGAGATTTCCGAGGCTCAGCAGGGTAGCTCCTGCTGATCTGTCTTAGGAATACAGTCTGGGAAATACCTGGTGCGGCTCGGAGGTGCCTAGGCTTTTGTGCATATGCATGGGGTTTTGCCTCCTAGAACACCTTCTCTCGGCATATCTGGAGCTGCGTTTTACCCGTGGCCGTTCTTTGGGCATAAAGCCCCCGCGCTCTGGAGTTTTCTCGGGGTCGCTGCTGCCACAAGAGGGAGCGCAGCTGCTGGGGAGGGCGGGGAGGCGCCTGCGGGCTCCCGAAGCATCCCGGCGGCTGCCGCGGAAGCCGTCCGTTAAAACAGCCAGAGCGAAGGCAAATCTTTCGGCAGGTTTGTTAAAAAGTGAAGGCCTACTAGAGAAGAGAATAGGCAGGAATATGGTTTGGTTTTGCAGTAGGAAACGAGTTTTCCCCCTGTTGGCTGGGTGAAGGGTGAGGCAGGGGGAGGTGAAGCCCTCAACCCCTTCTAGAACGGTAATTCTGCATGCTCCATCTGCCAGGTAAACGGCATGTGGGTGTAACACAGGCAACACTGCTGGCGAGTTCCTTATAAATCAGATAATTAAAGATGTAACTGACTATAATGTCTTGAAGGAGGCTCAGCATTGGGCAGTGACTTTTATTTACAATCTAACGGTTAAACGTATTATACTGCATAAACCTTGAAATGGCTTGATTATAAAATGTGTTTTGGAAAGTCTGTGTGCCTTCCCCACAGAGTGCTAAACCTGGTGAAAAATGGGTAGCATCAATAAACACCAAATCTTGTACCAATAAATGTGTTCCCTTCATTACTCAAAGAGCCCAGAGCTATGGAGGTATAAAAGGCCTCATTCTCCCCTACAGGGGAAAAACACGTGTAGGGCAGAGGAAACTCAATGAATTTCAGCACACGGTTTCCTGCTCATTTCTCCATGGGAGGGGGATGGGTAAGGGCTTAGGACTTGCTTTTCTTCATGGAACAACAACAACAAAAAAAATAGCTTCCTCTCTAATTTACAGATGCTGAGAAACCCAGAGAGTCAGGAACATCTTTTCTAGTTAACCATCCTTTTGTAGTTGTCATTAGGTACTCCTCACAAGAGTAGTTTTTAAAAAGTCAAGAAAATAAGTTCTGTGTTCTGGTCCTGTCATTAACATGAGAGGGGTGGGAGCTGTGTGTCTATGCTGTGCGCCAGGCACCCTGACAGACCTTCACATCAGCACAGTGTTTGGCTGTAAATTGTAGCCTTTGAGGTCCTGCAGTCCTAATGGGCAGTGGGAGATCTGCGCGAGTTTTAGAATAAATTAAAATTGCATTGTTGCCATGAAATTATGCAGGATGGTTATAATGCTTCCTATACTATGTCTATTTTATGTATTTAAGTATAAAAATAAATATACAAAGAGAGGGCATGTGTGATTTCTCTAAAGTTTCTAAAGAAACCTGTTTGCCTGATGCAGGTGATATACAATAGCATTTGTTAACACATATCACTACAGCAGCAGCTACTGTCATCAGCCCAGAAACTGAACTTGGGGACTGCCTCAGACCACCTCTGTGCACGGGAAGGTGGCTTATGGGAGGCAGAAGCTGGCCTTGTGGGGGACATGGAGAAGGCTTTGGCTATCTGATCCATGATTTTCTCACCTCGTTGGGGGTAGGGTGGGTCTTTCCCACCCTCTCCTTCTTCCTCTTTCCTCTGCAAATGTGGGTTCCAGTCAGATCAGGGTAAAATTGGGGCAGTGGCTAAGTTCCCAAAATGTGTTTTTTTTTTTTTTTGTCAGCAAGATTCCTTCCTTCTGTTGGCCCAGATCTCAGTTTGAGCCTAAAGAACATCTTTTCCCAGACTTTGAATCAGATGCAGAGATGGGTCTATACGTTGTCTGAGTATGCAAGTTGTATGCTTTTTAGTATCTGCAAAGTTAGGACAAACTTAGTCTTTTTAGTCGATTATTCCCTTCGTCTTAAGTGATTTTTTTTTACCTGTGACTTGAATAAGGATTCTCCCATGCAGCTTTACCCCTGGTCCGGAAAAATAATTTGAATTTGCTTCCTTTTTTTTTTTTTTTTTTTGGTTTTTTGTTTGTTTGTTTGCTTGTTGTTTGTTTTTAATAAGCTTTCCCTTTTTCACCTGACTTTCTCAAACATAAATCCCAAACAAAGCATGTTGGCAGAAGTGCCTCCCACCATAACTCTGTGCAATCTCTCTGAAAAAACGAAGCAGGAATTGCCCCAAACATGACAGTTGTTGCGGATGCATTGCCCCTGTGTGGCAGGTGAGAGAATAAACAACATATGGGAGATGCTAGGTGCTGCTCGAACTCTACAGCAGCGAGTATAGGATAAGAGCCCCTGTAAAACAAAATAGACTTTTTGCCCTAATCTGTTTTAAAGTGCCATAAAATTACATTTATTTCAGGTACATTTCCTTAGCCCTTGTTTTCATTAAGTTGTTCTTGAAGATTTAGATTGGAGTATCTGAGCACCGGTCCCATGCAGTTTCGGATAATCAGAAAGATACTTATCCTGAAAATTCACTTGAGCCGCTGAATTCTGCAAATTGGCTTTTCCTTTCCCATACCAGCAGTTGCTTTCCTTGTACTAAAGAGGCAGCCTGCAGCTCCTAGCCATATAGCTCATGTTTGCCCCCAAAATATGCCAGGAGCCATTCTGCAGACCCCTGCACTGCCTGTGCCCCGAGCCCCCCACCCAGGCCAGGAGGCTGTTCAGTCCAGGGCACACCGTGGTGGCTGTTTTATCTGTGCAGGAGAGACCCTCTCCCATAAACACTTCAGTACAAGTGTGTTAACTTCAGGAAAGGTGCTTTTGTTGCTAAATGTCTGACAAATTTTTAAGAACTTATTATTTTGGGCTCATAACCCACTCTGGAAGTGAAAGCACAAGTTGGTAGTGGGGATATTCATTTGTTATTTGCCCATTGCTGTAGACAGCTGTAACAGTTACCATAACTTTGATCTTTTGTTTTCCCCACTTGGAGAAGTCCTCATTAGCTAAACATCACCTCTGACCTTCTTTTATATTTTCAGTGTGTGTTTTATTAAGTCCTTTTTCATATGGGACATATGGTGTCTGCCACTTGGTACAAAGAAGACAAAGTTTGCACTTCTGATGCAAAGAGCAACAATAAGGAAGCTGGCTCCTTGACAACCGTTTATGCAAGAATAATATATATATTATGGGAAGGGGTGAATTAAGTCTGTGCGTATAGAGTCAGACTTTCTTTGGGCTCACTGCTGGGGCAGCCTATTGTACTTAATGGGATTCAGCTAGCGAAACTGGAGCACACCTTATCCCACCCCACGTGTGCACTTTACACAGAGATAATCAGTTTCAATCAGTTGCTCCAGGAATTTATTTTCACAGCAGCTCTTTACTTCCCAGGCTAAGAAATGAGGCATCTGGCCCTTCCCTGCCAGTGACGCTGGAGGTTTTGCACTTATTATACATTCAGTAAAACAGTATGCAACAGGGAAAATTTACTAGATGTGGCAGAAAGAAGCAAGGGAAAGTTAAAGCAAGCCTAGGAAAATAAAATGAGTACTGTTTGCATGTACTTTTATTGATTTCCGACAGCCATGTTATTTTCAGGGACAACAGAAGGGAAAAGAAATTCAGTCTTTGAATGGATGAGTGATATACTACCCCCGCTTTTTAACTAGTCTTTTTTTTTTTTTTTTTTTTGTGCCGGTGTGTGCATGTGCAGAAGGGTGTCTACCTAATTGGCCTCAAGAGGAGATTAAACTGAATAAAATCACAGTCCACAGGGGGCCTCTATATATGGCTTTTTAATTTGAAAATTTTTGTGGGTTCCAGTGTAATTCAAGCTTTTCAAACTTTATTAGTGCACAGTCATTTGTGCAGCTTGCAAAGCTCCCATCTCGATGAGTTTGATACGCCCGCCCCTGCTTAAGCAGAAGACAGAGCACCCGCTTCAGCTGCGAAACACACTCGGTGACATAACAAAAGCCCTACTGTAAATAAAACACATGTTAATAACAGTGACAGGAGGCGGCAGAAACCAGCAACGCTCATCCAGTCAGTGACGTTGCTTGAAAGTGGTACTAAACGGAGGTAATGACAGTCAGCAAGCATCTCTCTGTTCTGCGTGCAACAGAGGCGGTGGGAGCAGATAGGAGTAAATACCAGCAATTTTGTATGTTCGCTTGTAATAAAAGTCAAAATATGCAGCTTGGTGTAACTAATTGCTGTGGAAGGAGAATGAACCAATAGTGCTCGTTGCTGTGAAACTGTTAATGGAGAACTTATGGAGAGAAAGTCCAAGTTCTCTCGTCCAAATTGGAATGTGAAAGAAATCTGTTGGAAGGTGATGACAGAAATGAAGTAAAACAGTTGTTTCCTGATCCATGTGCCAGATGTGTCACATACTGTGATAAATAAGATCTGCATCTTACACTCCAGAAATTGGGGAATATTACAAGCGTTTATTATAGTGAGGTACAAAAAAATGTACTTGAAATGCTTTGTTTCTCCTGGCACCAAGCAGTGAGAAGTTATTGCACAATGCCTGGAGCTGCTAATTCTTTTGTTTAGGTTCAATCCAACACAGCCTATTAAAAGCTTAAATTCAATTTTATTGTTAAGGTATTTATTAACTGATTATGAAAAGACGTTAAAGGACTCATAATTAAACTACCAAATTGTTCCTTACCTTGATGAATCCCCCATTTTCCAAGACTGACTTCTATAGTATAAAATATCAAGGTTTTAATTCAGAGAAGGCTGCTCACAGGCAAACCCCAGCTTTTGCTTCAGCTCTTGAGTTGATCCCAGTCTGCCTTGCTGCTGTTCATAAGCCTAGAATATCATGGCAGAAAGCCCAATGCATTGGTGGCATTTCATGGGAAGACTTCTTCGCAGGTTTGCGGCATGTTGTCACACATTTGCAGAAATAGCTGCATGTTGATGTTGGATAACGCAGTCTCATTACTCAGGAAAAAGGTCTCCTTGACTTTTGGCCCATACGCTTTTGAAAATGTGTGTTGTGAACAGCCTGCTAACCCTGCTGAGACTGAAGACACATGGTTCCAGGCAAAGCAGATTCCCAGAGTAATACGCAGTTCCTGAAGATTTGCTATATAAATACTCCCCCAAATTCGAAGCCTGGAAAGACAGTGGGAGCTGAGTGGATCTCTCACATCCATTCAGCACAGGACCTCAAAGAGTCTGCTGACTCTCCAAGCCAGTGATTTTATACAGGCAATTGCATCATGCCTTCATCCAGATGACTGATGTTTGGGTGGGGTGGGATTGATTCTTTTTGTGTTTTCCCTTTGGAAATTACGCTGTTCATCTGAAGGATCATGTGTTCCAGCACCTGCACCAAGATTAGCAGGGAGACTGGGTTATCTAACCAGAGCTCTTACAGCTCTCAGCTGGCTCTGGCTGTCCACGTCTTCACAGAGCTCACCTGCAGGCCTGTGATACTTGGTCTCCTTTCACGCCGACTTCATCAGAAGGTTTTTACTGTCAGAACAGGCATAAAGCACAAGTCTCATTACCAGTGGTAGAGATAAAAGCTTGAAGCCCCTGATAAGCATGATTTGGGTGAACCTCTGCAGTCCCAGGAACCTGATGGTGAACAGCAATTCCCTGAATATGTGAGCTGTCTTTAAAAAATAAAACCAATCTCACAGTTGCTCTGCCCATGATGATTCAGGGAAGAGGTAGGTTCCTTTACTGTGGTGCTGTGCCCAGCTGTTCAAGAAGCCTTTCCAGACTTTCTGGGGCATTAGGCCACTGTATGTTCACTCTGCGTGCTTGCTCAGATCTGAGGTGGGTATCCCATATGGCACTGCACCATGCTGTGAAGACATTCCTCTTGGGATTCATCTCACCTGACCTTAAGTACATAATGTAGGCTGAGATGAACTGCACCCTCCAAGTGCCTCTGTCTCTCCTTTGACAATGAATGACTCACTGCGCATAGATGAAGCCCACCCTGGTTACCACTCATATTTTCCACGGTTACTTCAGAGCAATTGGCTTGAGATGCAGTTAAAAACCTGAGATTTACAAAAATGTATTTTTGGGGAGGTTCCAGTATCCTGTCTCAACATGTAAGACCTGTAGGTGAGTCTCAGCCAGAAATGTTTCCTAAATCACATTCTCTCCTGCTGCCCAGTTTCCCCATGCGGATCCCCTCAGGATAATTTTTGACCTTTACTGTGTAAGTTAGTCTGTTCCACCCTGAAGATGTGACATCATCTATGGTCTTCATCAGTTTCCCACAAGCCTTTACTCAGATTTCAAAGGAAAAGACCTCTGTATCGGTTTAAAATTCTTGGAAACAACTTTGTTTTTAGGCTACCTCTTCACTGCTGGAGAAGTGTTTGCTTACCCCATGGCAGATATCTCACCCTAAAACCGTGATTCAGAGCAGCACAGGTAGCTTTTACTTTGAGATAGGTCTTTTACTCCTGGGATTTGCCTTCACTAGTCATATGGAAGTAAAAGGTCTCTTGCCCTCTCTTCCATTGATGTTTCCCAGTGAGATATGAATTTAGCAATCCTGCTGGAAAAACTACATTTTTTTTTTTTTTTTAGAAGCTGCAGCTGTAAGTGTTTATGGGAAATGAAGATATCTGATTAGGGTTTTTCTACACTCTAAGTTGCATACCCTCTGGTAACCTTATTATTTATTATACTGTTGGAGGCTGTGGAAGAATGGAAAGACTGCAGTTTCTCAGCAGCACAGCTAGAGCTGGCCCACCTTCCAAAATACAGAGGTGCTGTTGCTGTTCAAAGATATTTTATTGAAGAAAGTGATACTGCTTTCGACAAAAACAGGCACAGTCTTATGCTAAGGGCTAGTTAGGAGCCTCAGCAAAATGTTATTGTCATCCAGAGCCATGTTTACCCTTAAGGGACACATTAGAAAAAACAATGGACAATGGGCCATACTGACAGTTTATGGGTGGAAATAAATGAAAGAAATAAAGCTTACTATGCTTTTGTGAAGCTGACGTGAAGACAGTTGGCAGTCAGTGTGTTATGGCTTTGCAAATGGCAAAAAGATCAATTGTCCTGGCTTGTCATAGAAAGTGAAAACACCTATCATGCACACCGAGTGTATGAGAAAAATAGGTGATACTGTAGTGAATAGCCAGTGATAAACATAGTGAATAACTCGAAGCACATCGCCTAAGCCAGTGAGTAGATCCCTCTGAAGCAGGGAATATTTTTATGTTGCCTCTTCACACAGTGTGAGACTCCAGAACCTAAGACCTAAAGTAGAGGCCAGTCTAGCCACTTTCCTAACCTCACAGGCAGATAAATTCATCAGGTGCTCTCCTCCTTAGGCTGAAGGATGCTGGAGCAATGAGTGTTAGTGACCAAAAGTACCTGTTCTGGAAAGGGGGTGCCCATCTGCTCCCACACACCCTCCCAGAAGTCTGCTGTGACCTAGAGGTGGTTGGAGAGGAGCCTCAGCTACAACTGGGGTCCTGGCAAAGCCCAAGCATGGAGATGTGGTGGGAATGAGGGGAGCAGCCTGAGGATCCATCTGCTCCCTGGGACAGGGACCAAAACTTAAAGCTAGAAGTCACTCAAGTCTTGCATCCAAAGGTCTGGGTGAACTGGATCCCTCTCGGTTTTACCAGTGACACTGGGATTCCAGGTTGACCAAGAATTTGTGCAACAGGAGTCACGGGCAACAACTTGGAATTATTTACACCAGTGTAGTTCTCAAAGTTTATGCTGTGGATTTCTTAGTCTAGCACAGATAAGCATTGCCAAAAAAAGTACATTGCTCACTGTGGTTAGATAATCCAAGTTTGCTATTTCAATCTGAATTCACTGTGAAAACTAGATTACTTGGGTTTTAGGCAGTGCTTGTATCTCAACTCCAGGTTTATACAGGAGCCTGGAGCAGCCCACTCAGATTGCTGTGTCTTTTGGACTGCTTTCACCTGTCAGATAAATTGGAGCAGCGAACTTTAGAGTCTGGAAAGCTCTGAAGACATCCCCAGAGATTTGTTATTCACACAGAGCTGCACACACCTCGGTGGCTGTACAGTTGGGGCAGTGCCTGCAGCTGTGAGAGGTGCCCAATGTGGCACGGAGGTGGATGTGGGACCCCGCTAGCCTGAAGGGGACTTGGGACAGCTTCCCTTTGTAACGTCAGCCGAGGACTGTCAATTCATATTTCACAGTTTGTATTGCTCTTTGCATTTAGGAAATAAAACTTGTCCTTGACTTTGCACGCACAGCACCGAACAGAGTTTGGGTGACCCCTTGGTGAGAGGAGGGCAGCGCATGGTGCAGGAAAAGCGCAGTCTCTCCAGTGCAAACCTAGACCTGCCATCAGTCTGACTGAAGAAATGTGTGCTAGCAGTTCCCGTCCATAGGTGTTACTGACTGACAGATATCGATGGAGGCGGAAAAATGCAAAGTGTTAGAAAAGTCAATATTATTAAGACCTTGCTCCCCTTGCTTCCCTGTTCCGAGCAATTTCTTGAGCATGACCAATTACATTCTTCTTTTATGACCAGTCACAAATGCAGGTTTTATTAGCTGGTTTGCTCAATGATTCAAATGTATAGACTTTATTTCAGTCTCATTTGAGTCGGAGGAAAGCGTACAAGGATTTTTACTGGCTTAAATTAGTGGAACTGCCCCTTTGGCTGAATGACAGGGCCCTCGACTTGCAGAGCAGAGCTCCAGCTCTGTCCCTGACTTTTGCCTGTAAATTAGTTTGTGAAGTGGTGTTTATTGCTACATTGGGAGGTTAAGACAGCCTAATTGTATGTTTGTACAGGAGAAAACATCACGCCAGAGCCTTAAGCAATTATTCTTTCCATGTCCTTTCACTGTTTAATCTTGACACTGTTCAGAGGAGAAAGGAGACAATTTGTCTTCACCCTACAGCCAATTAGCAGTAAAAGTGCAGCATGGGTAATGCAATATCCACTAAAGTGCCATCGTCCATTCATCAAGATAAGATCCTGAAATAGCATGCATCTAGAACCCCTCACTGGGAGTTGTTCTGAGCCCGTGCCCATTCACAGCCAAGAATATCTCTGTGATTTATAACCCAGTGCGTGGTTCCAACATGTGACAGTGCTCAGCACATCTCCTCCCACTTTTCCTCTCCAGTGGCCATCTTATCTTTATGGAAGAGTTATTCTCCAGAGGATCAGTCTTCTTAACAGGCCATCACTCACCACAATGTTTTGTCTTTTCTAAACTGTTAAGGTGAATCATGAGGAATTGTCTTTCTTTCCCAGGGGCGACATGTCAAATATAAGCCAGATGAGTATTGTCTTCTCTGAGTTGGCTAAAAGATACGGCACAGCAAAGGTAGTCCTTTGATATGACGGCCACCATGTTAGAAAGGAGAAATATATCTTTCGGATCACATCTCATCTATGGAAGTGGCAAATCCTTTAAAACCATCTATCTCTTGTGCCCCATATTTATATGTAATAGCTTACGGAGCCACTGTCAGACCCAGGGTAAATGACAGACAACAGTGGAGCTCTGGTCATGCACATGCGATCTGTATTTAGTTCTGGATGTCCAGGATTCGGTTTCCTTGAAAGTGGCCACAGGCAGGTTCTGTCAATGTTTTTCTTGTCCACAAGATACTTCTCTTAAAAATGCTATATAAAAACCAGCAGGATCTATCTTCCTTGGGGTCAGTGCAACAGGTCCGCTACTATTCTTTACTGGATGCTTAAATGTATATGCAGTAAGAACAAGCTCATACTCAAATTTTGCTTTCAACTGGCAGGGCAGAAGTTTTCTGGGCTCCTCCCCAAGAGTGATCTTGTCATATGTGTTTTAAGGGGTGAAATTCAACCCCTGACTGTCGGTACAGGCAATTGCATTGCATCAGGTATGGACATGACCCCTAATTTCTATTATGATACAGAAGAAGACCTAACCAGAAATGACTATTAAATCCTTAGTGTGCTTCTTCATCATCTCGACCTATTTTGGTAGAGGAAACAAAGCTTTCCCTCAAAGATATTGAGATTTGATGCAGGAAAGCTAGACATTTTCAAAGAGGCTTTATTTGCTGGATGGAATTAAAGGGAGGCGCCAAGAACATTTTAATCAAATGCTCATTACTGAGAAGATCCAAGAAAAAAATACTGGCTGCACAATTCCCTTCCAAGCCAACAGACCATTTTGAATGCTTCAGCATCTATCTAGTTATATACACATACACGAGATGTTCTTACAATTCCAACAAAGGATAAGGTGGAGGAGAACTAGTGGTTAGCAGGATGGGAACAGGACTGCATGTGAGACTGGTCTTGGAAAAATGTTAGGCTATTCCAAAGCTTCAATTTTGACCTTTCTTCAGGAAAAAGAAAAAAAGTAAAAACCCTCAGATCTTTAGCTTCTCAGAGAAATTGTCTCTTGCCAAGTAACACAGTTACTTACTTACATTCCATATGTCTCTGCCAGAGGGTATGTCCCAGGCCTGATTTGCTAGTAAAACAGAGAGTGTAAATCTGGATAGGGTGCTGACGCCAAGCTTAGGGATGTAAGAGGACAGGAGACAGGCTTTAAAAGCTTTTGCTGCCTTAAAATGCATCTAGGAAGGCAGTCACGGATGCTGCAGTGTATGTGGAAGCTCTGCTTCCCAGGTGCCCTGGGGACAGGAGGAATGATGTCACAATGACATCATGCTCATCCTTAGCTTCCCTAATGTTAATCACAGCAGCATCTGCCACAGAGAAGCATTTTTGGGAGAAAGGTGTCAAAAACGTGACACTTTCCAACTGTAGCCAGAGCGGGGAGTTTAAAGCGGTGGAGCGCTGATGCCGTGTCCCCCGGGGCCTGAACCATTTCTCTTCTAGGTGTCTGACTGTCAAAAGTGCTGCAGTGTGTGTTTTTCCTCTCTTTCATTTACTTAATTGAGGACGGCATCAGTTACAGCTGTTTAAAAAATATCTGAGCAGGTTATTATGGGAAAGGACAGAAGAAGTTCTTGCTGCAGAAACACAAAAATCAGATGGTTTTCTTTGCAAGGGTGAAGATCATTAGTGGTTTTTCTTCCTAGGCTGTTTTTGGGGAGGGAAGGCGTCTTTGGTGTGAGAGAGCGAGCAAGAATGGGCAGTCGGGGATTTTGGAGCGCTGACTGCAGCTCTGGCACTGATTCCCGCTGAAACTTAGCTAAAAATTTAAAATTGGAGTCTCTGAAAGGTCGATAATAATAAGTAATAGGGCTGGCTGGAAAACAAGAATTCTGTTTTGTGAAAAATGTTGTGGTTTCAAAATTTGTTTTCATTCCAGTGCAGAAAGAATATGAGATCTTTATTCCTTTTTTTCTTCTTCAAGGGAGAGGGGACAAAATAAAAAATAGTCAGATTAAAAAAAGCCTTACTAATCTAGCAGGTTAGGGCAACAGTTCAGACGAGGAATTTGACCTGACATCTCCTCATCCAAGGTGAGATGGGCGATCTTGGCTGTCCAGAGTTGGTTTTCCCACACAGTAATTCTATCCCAGAGATTATAAATTTTCTTGACAAATTTTTCATGGAAACATTTGTGTTTCTTTAAAAAGTTTTAGTACTATGGTAATTTTTTTATTATTATTATTTAGAAAGGGAGTTGGGGCATTTCTTGATCATTCCTAATAACCAATTTTATATGTATTTTTATTACTCGTACCAAATGCCAGGTGCAGAGACAGTCCTTCATCTCAGAGATGCTATCTAATTGTTTGCTGAAATTGGAGAAGATACAAAATGGCAATAGGATTAAATATTTGGTCATTTCTACCAAAGTTGTTTAATATTCTGATTGCATGTTTTGTTCTGCAGCTTAAGGCAGATATGTTAGAAGTAGAGGTCTTAGTAGCTTTGATTTTACCTCTGCCATCTCAACCACATGTTGATGATACTACTGGCATCTTTTCCCAGCTTGCAGGGATGTTGAAAAATTTAGTTGATATCTGCACAGCTCTTTGAATATGATAGTCTTAAGTGTGGTTTTGAATAACTGACCTTGAATACCCTTATGGACAAGACAGTCAGAGGTGCAATCAAAGATACAGACATGGTGCAACATATCAGCATTAGCACTCCAGACTAGCTAAACTGAACCACCCCAAAGAAGGTCTCATCGACAGGCCAGCTCATGGCCATTTTCAGTTTTGGCCATGGGATAACAACATGAGATCACTTGTAAATAATTGATTTTTGTTGACCCAAATGTTTTATGTGAAAGCTCAGGAGGATTCTCTGAGGTAAAGTGAGCCAATATGCAGTATAATGGGGATGAGGTGTGGCTGTAGGTACTACTTTGCTTGTTGTAGCTAATTTTCAGTGCTTAAGTGGTGCTACAGGAGATGAGATTGCAACTGCAGGGAAATCGCACAAGAAGCATACTTCTCTGCAGAGCACTGCAGACATTAGACCTACAGGTGCAGCCTGTGAACTTGTAAAGTCTTTTCAAAATTCAACTGGGGCTTTTTCAAAGCAAAATACAATTTCTGTAGGCAAAATAGATTTAGCACCTATTCTTGCATAGCTGCAAGTCTCCTTAGTTACCACTGAAACCAATTGAATTTAAAAATACAATATTGGACTCTTGGTATGTAATAGTTCTGTGCTGACTAGTTCTCAGGTCGCAATCTTTGAGCCAAGCAGAAGAAAAAAATACTCAGGCAGCCCTCTCAATTCCCTTTGTAGCACTTCCTTGTCTGCTTGCATCAAGCCGTGGCACCTCTTTTTCAGCTGAGCTGGCTGGGGTGTGATCTTAGGGGCTTTGTGGAGGAATACAGAGAACCTTAAGGAACTGGGAAGTGACTGTTTTCCCCTCTGCATTGGTGACATCTCTGGTAAGTCCAGTAACATTCAGCAGCAGCAATAGTAAGAAAAAACTGGGAGATGCCACCTTGTATTTTCATAAAATAGCAGACTCAAGTGAGTTAATCCTTGTAAAACGGCCTCCAAAGTGGCTGAAATGGGCTGAATTTGGAAGCTGTGGTCAAAACACTCAAATCTGACTGACTATAGTAAGGCAGCTTAACATGAGCATCTGGTTTTTTTCCCTTTGAAAGGCAGAGTGCTTTGCCTGAACTGCTTTACTTGTTGATGTCCAGGTTCAGAACGGGTTTGCAGGACACAGTATTGATCTTTCTCAAGGAGGCCCAAAGTCTGCTTCCCCTAATGTGAGCATTTCCCCAGTTGCTTGGGGATGGGGATTGTTTCACAGTCCTTTGTTTAGACCTGAGCACAGAAACACATCTCTCCTTTCCCTGGTGAAGAAAGCAACCATGGGTAAAACTCAGTGAAAATTTATCAGTTCAATAACAGGTTTTAGACTGTAAATGTGATTATTTGATAACATAAAAGATTCTGGGAAAAAAAAGTCTGTGTCTATCTTGTACATTTGCAAAGCCCTTGACAATTTTGTGAGTATTACAGGAAATAAAGGCAGGATCAGGAGTAGCTGGTCCATGATGCAGTGCAGGCAGTTATGCCCTTGAATAAGCGATTACACAGAATAATGCCTTGGCCACAAGCAATAACTTTTGTACGAATACTATGCTGTACTGAATTCATCCTGTTTAGCAGCTGAAGCTGGTCTAGCTGGCATTTAGACTGTGCTGCTAGGTTAGGTTTGAGTGTGCATCATAACTCCAACTTTCATAGAAGTTCTGTGGCCTGGAAATCTAACAAGCAGATGATTTAAACTGTTTGTGTTGCAAGAAATAAACCAAGAAGCTGTGAAAGCTCACTAGGTTTAAGGCCACAAACTCCCAAATAGCTATTTTAATGCCTGGAAATCCGTACTACTAGTTTCAATGGATCTGCATTGCCATATGGAAGCTGAGCAACAGGGGATGGGTGACCTCAGGCAAAGGTCTCTCACAAACTTCTTGTGACATTTTTTCTTCCACTTTCAGAAATATGTTCTGCAATGTCAGACAAATAATTTTATGTATTCATGTGATAGTAGAGCTATGCCTTGGACTGCAAAGGTTTGACAGAGAGCTCAGAGATAAGCAACAAAATCAGCTGATCCTTTTCATAAACCCAGGAAAGTAACTGGAAATTCCCTACAGGGGTAGGGATCTGCTGGGGGAGGACACTTACCCCAGGAAACAAAAGATTTGGCTGCTGCCACAGATCTGGTTTCCCAAGATTAAAAATAACACGAGGGAAGAGTTTGCGGAACGACCTCCTAAGACATCAGGTTTCTGGAATTTGGAATCAAAAATTGATTCTTTTGGCCCATGTTTGGTGAAAACTGTGGAAAGACTAGATTTATTTGAAAGCGAAATTAAAAAAGCATGAGCAATAATAAAAAATAGTACTGACAATGACAGTAGGACAATTTATAATTGGGGGTCAAGTATCCTATTAGTTTGGGGCTATTTCTCTTTAAATAGAAGACCAGTCACAAAGGATTCCTGAGAGATGATATAATCTGAAACTATATTGGAAAAAAGTTTGCTTCTCTCTTAAATTACCAGGGCCTTTTGTATCCTAGTAAAATACTTTATTACTTGATCTGGCTCTAGAGAAACAGTGATTCCATAACAAACCTTTCCCAGGGCTTTAATTATTTCCTTTATTATATCCTGAAAAAGGACCAGGTCACTTCTGAAGGCCACAGAAAGTGTATGTTTCTTTTCCTGGGCAAACAAACAAAAACCAAAGGAATGTTTCTTTATATTGCAATCCTAAATTGAAGTTAGGTTGCTAAGTACTGAAGTGCAATAGTTCTGTTCCCAGAAACACGACTCAGAATATATTTCAAAGAATTATCTGATGATGGCTATAAATTTCTGACAGTGCTTGACAAGTTCCCTGTATGATGGCCCATTACAGATACTGTCCCTCTGAAATTTGCCTGATGAGGTGGGCACTCAACACAGAGTAGCCAGTGAAAACTAGAAAGATGTGCAAATTGTTTGTCACCTTGCAGGACAAACAGGCAACACAGGGCCCTCCTGTGTGTAATTCTACTGAGAAGTTTTAGTAACAGAAAACTACAGCTTTATTCACACTTAAACTGCTAATTTTTCCTTCCTTCCTTCCTTCCTTCCTTCTTTCCTTCCTCCCTCCCTCCCTCCCTCCCTCTTTTCCTTCCTTCCCTCCCTCTCTCCCTTCCTCCTTCCTACCATTCCTCCCCTCTGCTTGCTTCCTTCATCCTCTCTTTCCCTTTCTCCCACCATTCTCCTTTCTTCATTCCTTTCCTCCCATTCTCTTTCTTGATGGTGAACTGAAAAACATTTGCTTATCTACCATATACAATTTCCTATATGTGCAAGTCATGATTTACTTCCCCAAGAAGAAGAAGAAAAGGAAAAAGGAAAAACCACAACCCATTCCACAGTCTCATTAAATATATAAAAAATTAACTGTCCTCATTATGACTAACATTCTGTTTCCTCTAGCATTGCCTTGTATTTCAGGGCATTCAAAAGTGAGTACTATGTGGTCCCTGACCGACAGCATGGGTAGAATTCAATCACGGACTTCTACTGACACCAGCAACCACCAGGGTACAACTTGAGGGTTTATGAACAGCAGGAAATCTCCCAGGATGAATTATAACTTTGCTGTTCAGTCTGAGAATGTATTTTGTTATTTGTAGCATAAAGAAAACTCATATGGACTTTTTTTCAGGTGAAAAATGATAAATCAGAACATCAGAAAAATAACTTCTAGTTTCAAATGTGAAGTCTGTGAAGAAGGTAGGCAGAGAGGTTTAACGTGCAGATGATGCAAGTTTATTGGGGTGTGATGGAGAGGGCTGAGGATGGTTTACAAGGAAATCAAGGAGAAAATTTCACTGGAAAGTAAGCACTTTCTGTAGAAGTTATTAGATGACCAACTACTATAACTAGTCCTAAAACCATAGTAACAAAACCCAAACAGAAAGACAGAGTTCACCACTGACTTCTCCCTCCCAAACCACCTCAAGTCTCTCTTTACTTGCAAGAGGGTTGTTTATATAATTGTCAGTGGTCGCACCTTTCAGTATCTCCTATACTTGTTGCTTTGGGAGTGTCTGCAAATCTGTTTATGCCAATGGGTCCAACATTCCAAAGGAAAACCAACAAAACACTGGTCTGGCATGCAGAAACTCTTACAGACATCTGACAATAGGAACTCAAATGTATTTTTTTCTTTGTTTCTTTCTAGATGTTTTATGGCAGAAAAAAAAGGAGGCAAATGGTAATTACTGGGTGTTACTGGTTAGTTGCGTGGACTTTTAAAGGTAATATTGATTCCTGGTTATTGATTCTTAGTCATGTGAAGCCTGGTTCTTCAATGGACCAATTTAAACTCGTCTGTGGTGGTTTTGCAATCCTTTTACCTGATCCTTCTCCCCCACCATCTTTTCAATACTTTGAGCCTCATTTCCTATATAGCAGTTAATAAAAAAAAATGGCAAGAAACCCTTTTTCCAAATTCATGAAACTTTCTTGCTGTTATTTCAATTTTTCTTTTTTTTCTTTTTTTTTTTTTAATTTATTTTTGCCCCAGGTTTTGCTTGCCTGTCAAACTCATTGAGTTCAAACTTTTTTGAATTTTAGAAACCTAAATTCACAGAGTAATTGGAAGAACAGTCTCACAATTTCTAGCTCCAGGGGGAAGCTATCTTGAAACATAACAGCAAAAAGAAACCCTCGGGTGAAAGAAGAAACCTGATCAAAATAAAATCACAGATCATTGATTGAAAATGTAGATGCGATTATTTCTAATAAGCAATGAAGGAAGGCAATTAGAAGAAACTGTGTACGTTTCTGCCCTAGCTAAGTAGTCATTTTTAGAATGCTGAAGATTTATAGAAGATCAAATTTAAAGAAATAAATGCAAATATTATGGGGCCTTATTCTGGAACTTATCCTTTAGACATGTGCTTAATGTTGCATTAGTGGAGTTTAAGTAGTGAGTAGAACTGAAGGGCTCCCCAGAGCCTCTGTTTTTACTCCTTCCACACTGCCCTGGAGAACTGCATCTTTCCGAGTGGGAGCGTTGGTTTCACAGAGAGCCCCACCAACCTCATCAGCATGTGGTGGGTTTATTGCTGTGACCAAGAGAAGCTGAAAAAACAAGTGTGGACCAATGTTTCCCTTAGCAGAGCCTTGCTGTGAATACTGATATTATTAATTAATAACCTGTCAGGCTAACATCAGTGCTCTTCTTTGCGCTTGAAGTGGCTTCTCAGTCATCTCTGCTGCAGATTACTGGTTTCTTAGGAATAAAACTGGCATACCTAGTTGAATAGAAACTCAACTGTTTGCAGTAAAAAGCTCTCTCGCCTTCCACTAAATACCCTGCTAGTGCCATAATTGGTATGAAAAATCCTGAGAACTCACATCCAGCTGGGAGAGATAGCCAGCACTAAAAATGTTCAGAATCTATTTATCATGTCTATCCCTTTGGATACTGCCTAATAGCTACAGCAAGCCAGTGTGGACTTCAGGGAAGTGGTAGAGTTGCCCCATGCTGGCAGCACCCCTGCGTGCAGCAAGAGCTACCTGAAAGGCAAAAAGGTGCAAACACTTTTCCAGGTGTTGCCAAGATAAAGGACTCCTTGCTGCTGGTGCCAGTATGGGAGATGTAGGAATATAAAATACCCCTATGTCTGGTATTTTTGGAGCTGGTGACCTTCAGTAATGTGCATGGTCAATATTGCCATCACATATTGTAAGACAGGAAAGACATTAAAGCATTGGCTGGTGCCCCAAATCTTTCCGCACTGCCCAGGCTTATCCTGTGAGACCTCAGGTACCACCTTGCTGCCCCTCTCCTTTACAGTCTCCTGTGTCCTCTGCATTGCAGTTGCCTCTGCTGCCTGAGGATGTGGTACAGTGAGGTGAAAGGCTGAGTCTGTCCTCACATCCCATGGGCAAGGTGGCCAGGTATTGAGTCTGGAAGGGTGCTAGCATCTTGAGGTCTCTGCTTCTAAGGTGTGATATGTGGGATTGTACCCATTACGTCTTTAAATTTTTCCCAATCCAGGCTGTGATGTTCAAGGATACATGAAGGGGATAGGAAGTATTAAGGCTCGCTCTGTATCATCTGTGCTCAAAAAGGCTGGGGATATTTTATCCCATGTCATCTCTGCCTTTGCCATACACAGCTTCTCGTCCCCAGTCCCTGCTCTACAGCAGGCAGTGACAAGGTGCTTCCCTGCCTGCAGACAGTTCAGGATGCATTTTCTCTGGCAGAAAAAAGCAATGAAGCGGTTCCCAGCTGCTCTCTTCTGTTCTCCAGTTGCAACTTGTTGCCCTGGCAGTGGGGCTGGCCATGCTATATCCAAAATAGCAATAACAGTCCAGGTTAAAAAAACCCAACACATATTTTCCAGAAAAGGATAATTTTTGTTTTCAGCCTAGAACACGTGGCCCCCACATGTATACTTGCTTCTTCAGGTAAGGGCGGGTAAGCAGGATGAAGAAACAAACAGTCACACATAGAGTGGGGCAGGGAAAATGTGATTTCACTGCCAAAGGAAGCGTATCGTGCATCAGCTTTGCTACTGAAATTAGGCAGAGCAAGTCCTAGCCAGTGCGCTCTCCAGCTCTGACTCAAGTCCAGACAAAGGCAGCAGCCCTGGATGTCCCTGGTCTAGGCTCTATTTTCATACCTCTGAAAAATAAATAACATAACACATACTTCCTACAGAAGGTAGCCAAGGACTTGTCCACACTGGATTGCACAATGTCATATAATCTTCACGTCCAAGAGAAGTTATTTCTCTTTTTTTTTTCAATATGTGAAATATATCTAGCATATTCATAGATGGGGGCAGCAATTAGGAAATATATTCCTCCTTGTGAACTACCCTGAGATCCAGTCCCAGCAGCTGTCATATATAAAGTAAAAGTATGGAAATTCAATCATAAACTCTGCGTTTAACCATTGGCGTAATTCCTCTCCTGCTTGGCGGGACCAGGTTTTCACCCAAAGCATCGCTAATACCCAATTAATCAGCTGACACAAAGTCAACAAATGCCGAACTTTCCAAGCACGGGAAAGTGAAATGCCATAAGAATAAAAGTTTATAGCGGTCAAGCTCTCTGTGGAGCAGAGCAGGAGTGTTGCTCTGTTCCCCATTGCAATTAGGATCATGTCACTGTTCCCTGTCAAAGGAATGGACCTTGCCATGGCTTTTTCATTTCACAGAGCTGTTCCTGGGGATGCAGGAGCCACTAGCAGGCTTTGCTCCAGGTGTTCTCTCCTATTAAGCTGGTCTTAATCTCTGCTCTCTGTCTTGAGCTAAACAGGCAGCTGCAAACTAGAAGAAAGGAAGTGGTTACTCCAGTGCCTATGGGAAAGGCATTGATGTTGCAAGAGGGCTTATCAACAACTTCTATATGTACAAAATTCATGGAGCGGCTCCCTCCCCAGGGGCCAGCAAAAGCGAGTTCCCACTTCTGCTGCTTCTGAGACTGATTCTGTGCAGAAACTTCTGCCGATGCAGCAATGTCAGTCTGCAGTATGGTAGCTTTTAGGAAATTTCTATATTGATAAAACCCGTAGTGGAGGCACAGCTTGCAACAGCACAGACAGACGATCATTTTATAAAGGCCTTTGCCAGCATGGACTGCTTTCTTATTTTGACTCCACCTTTCAGGACCAGTGTAAGATACAGGGGCGGGGAGATGTTTCTGCATTAATAACCTCTGCAAACTGGGAAGCTTGCAAAGGGGCAGCTACCCTGACAGTGCTGTCTGCTGCCATTCCATAGACCGTCATAAGCTCATTAGTAATACTGGAATGTGAGTAGTAGAAAAAGACAGAGGAAAAAATGAGCAGCCTTCTCTCAAGTTTTGGATAATTCCTGCTGCTTTTAAGTAATTTTTTCCCTCACAGCTCTATTTTCTGGGGTCATGGAAAACCCCCAGCTGAATATGGAAATATGCAATGTGCCTTTCCCTTTTCAGAGAAGAAGCCTGACCAACTCTGCCCCTTATGGCGAAGAGACACGAGGTGCTGGGAGCTGTGGGTTCAACTGCTCAGACCAGCGAGAGGCTGTACGTGGGCTCCTGACGTGGGGGCTGCCTGCACTGCCTGCTGGGCTGCTGTGTTAGTGAGAAACATTCCTACCTTCTACTCATACAGCAGCTTAGATGAGGCCATCTGTGTCCTCACACATAGATGGGTGGGAAATCTTTCATGGATGGGAAGAGATTTTCTGACTACTAGCAGAACAGGGACTGTTCTTACTTAGCTCCAGCCACTCTTAGCAGCAGGCACGTGGATGCCTAGTGGTTTTAACTGCAGGAAATATTGGTACACAGAGACTTCAGGGTCTCCAGGGGGATGGGTGGCAGCCAAGTTCAGTTCAGAGGAAATGAATTTTGGGCTCAGACCTCCAGGGGCACAGAGGCATTCCTCAGCACAGTCATGGGGGTTTGACTCTGCACTCTCAAAGCCAGTGGGAATTGTGCAGTTCATCCTATGGCGTCAGGGTCAGATTGCAGGAGACTCTCCACCTTTCCTGGCAGTATCCCAAAGTTATCCCAGAGAAATAACTGATCAGCCACATTTTTCACACACAAGTGGAAGATACAGGACTTCTTCAATGCAAAGAAATATGTCTGCAGATGAATTTGGGCAGAGCACTGTTAGACAATCTTGCTGGTCTCTCACCTGTTGGTAAAACACAAATAACCTGGTTACAATTTTTTCTGGAGTGGTAAGGTACAGGTGAGGAGGGCATGGATGATTGCCGGCTCAGTGGTTCTTTTCAGGGTAGGTAGCACAGTTTTGCTGGTGCACAGCTGAGCCCTGTAACTGCCAGGCAATGGGGGAAAGGCTGAGGGGGCACTTTGGCTGGCAGACAGCCGTTCCTTCACCTGCACCACCACATCCCACAGAAGGGGTGGGCACAGCTGGGTGGGTAGAAGGGCCATGGCCAATTTGCCATTATGGTGGTTTGACCACTTTTCTGTGCCTGTGCTTTCCTCTCCTGTTTGTCTTATGCCAGTGTATTCAATGAAGAAATACAAACGTTTGAAGGGTGCACGTCTGCACTAGCAACCAGACCGCTGCAATTACACCAGCTCTTGCTTATCCAAAAATGGATCCATTAACTGCAGATTAATGGGGCCATTACGCATCGAGCCTGTCAGCTGCCAGGGCTGGGCTCACACAGAGATAAAGAGCTAAATGAAGAGACTGGCAGGTTTGGAAGAGACTCCTGCAGTCCTGCTGAGTTCAACAAGATAGAGTTTTCCTACAATTGTACGGGGGAAGAATGTAGAAAAGTTACGGTGTTAATGCCAGGGAAATTATCTTTGTGGCTTCTGTCTCCTCTGTTCTAAAGGACCTCATACAAAGTACCTTTATTGATAAAAAGGTATTCATTTAGTTCCAGAGTCCTTTGGTCAGAAGAAAAGCATACTATGTTTGTATTTTCTTGAGGATGAAATCCTGTCACTCTGGAAGTCAACAGGAGTTTCCAAAAGGGAAACTACTGATTTCAGTAGGGCCAAGGTTTCGCTCTATGAACTGTTTGATTTATCCCACAATACAGAGATACTTAAAAATATGTTAAAATTTTAATCTTTGAAATTTGATTAGAACCTGCTAAAGTAGACAGTTCAGTAAAATACTTAATCCATCAAAATAATCTCAAACCATGTGCTTTTCAAATCACCCAGAAACGGGTCAGATCTGCCTACAGTTTCCAATACGTTTAGACTGTAAAATGTTTCTTAATTTATGTTCTTTGGCTTGTATCCAACAGCTTGAGCCTTCCACATTGTATTGATGCCATCCTCAAGACATCCAGTGCTTCGGCTCCACAGGGATAGCTGTGGTCTGAGGTTACAAGCTGGTGTGGTTTTGAGTACACATGACTGTGCCAAGGAACAGGAAATTGATCCATACTTCTACCAACAACGGTTTCACTGCTGCAAGACAGATTGTACCCTGTGTCCAAATGCAAAATCCTATGTCCATTACTATAAATAAACATGGATCTGCTTTAGCTCTGCTTTGGGAAACAGGTTCATGTTGATTTTATCTATTAAAGGTCTTAGACCTTGTCTGGGCATGCAGCATTGGCTAGTCTAAAATGGCAGTTCTGCTTGGGCATTTCCAGTATAATTTAACAACACCAGGAAAACTCCTTTAGTCTGTCATAGGATAAAACTACCTTATAGTATAAACCTACCTACCCTGTAGGATAAGGAAAACTTTGTTAAAAAATAGTGAATTTTTCACCTGCAAAGGTGGAGCTAATTATTCTGGGACAGGGACAATTTTATTTTGGAAGAGGGAGCCTACCTGAGGAGTTGGAACTTTATGCCAGGCAACTTCTGGAGGGGAGAGGTAGGAAGGGAAGCCAGGGTGATTTTTTGACCCTGTCCTGTGTGAGCACACTAAGTGCAGGTTTCCCGCCTGCCACTCCCAGGACCATGTGGGTAACCCACTCTTGGTAAAAGAGATTGAGCACTGAGGAACTGGCACACCAAACACCTCGCATTGGGCAAGTCGGGTGGCGTGGGAAAACAACAGATAATGGGGAGGTGAGGGAAACTCTGTTCCCCAGACTTTAGCTCACATCCTGACACGAAAAATAGCCATGAAGCGGCTAAGAAGCAGTTTGCTAATCCCAAGAATGGAACGCGGTTACCATGGATAAGGCCTACTGCAGCCGAGCACAACGTATCGTACCTCCGAACAAGGGAGGGAGTAACGTGGAGACGATACAGTCCAACCTTGTTCTTGGAGGTAACAATGGGCTGGTACAGTTAACTGCATTAACTGCTATCAAGAAAGATGGATCGCTACTGCCGTGCCAGCAAAAATGGTGAAATTGTGTCCTCTAGGTGAACTTTGCTCATTATAATGTCATTATAATACCAAAACACACCTCCATCCCAAAGGCCACCCGCCTCCAAGGTGCGACCACTCCCCACTGGGCTTGTGCCCTATATTTTAACACCTGTACCTTTAAATGTGAAGCGAGAGATTTTTAGTCCAATCAGAATGAAAAGAATGTATGACCAGAGTCACCCAAGCTCCACCTAAAAGTATAGAAACCATATAAAAAGTGGAGAATAAAAGGGGGATTTGGGGAACAGAAGACCACCATCGAAACTTTGGGATCGGTCGACGGGCTGAACCTATCTTCTCCACCCCCACAGGGACGCCTATTGGGTAAGAGCTCTGTGTTTTGCGCGCTTAAATATTAACATCAGGCTAGCTATTAATAATTATTAGTGTTTAGGTTTGCTTGTGTGTTTAGGTTTGTATGTGTGTGTTTAGTGTTTGCTCTAAATCCATTTCGCAGTCAATACCCTATCACCGGTATCATTCGAACCTGCATTTAGTCACGATTCTACACAATAAATTATCGTTGATTTAATACTGAAGGGATTTGTCTTTGTGTGACTGCTAGCGAGGGTCCCTGAATAGGTTAGGCAAATATCCTCCAACCTTGTGGGCTACCAAGAGGGACTTTGGTTTCAGTGACGCTGCCAGTGTGCCTGGCAGGCTGACCAAGTTGTAAAGAACCCGAGGAGGTTCCCCTTCTCCCTAACAGGAGCGTGGTAGGCAGGTTGGGTGACAGGATTTCGTCTTTCTTGGGAAGCTAGTGGGCTGGTCAAATTGTAAAGGGTTTGGGAAACCCCCCTTTTAGGCCAGGAGTTTTAATAATCAGCTCTATCTATCCTCCTGCCCCCCCTTTTCGTGACAGGTGGTAAGGAAGGCACAGTTACATCTGAATCTCTCATGTCTGGGCCAAGTAAAGCAACTGCCCATATTTAAGAGGTTTGAGAGGTTTTGAAGCCTTCAGGGATGGAAATCCAACAGGCACTGATGCCCGCCTGATGGTGTTCTTGAATGTGAATCTTAAGATATGAGCCCTGGGGCTCATCAGAGCAATCCTATACCTGCAGATCAGGGCAATCCTATACCTTTTCTTTGGGTACAATTCTTCACTCTCTTTCTCCAGATTCTCTTATCTCCAGTTATGAAGCTCAGCCTGTTTATGCAGCATTTTTTTTTTTTGTAAGGCCCATCCCAGCTCATTCTCCAGGTGCTTTTGCAGAAGATGTGAGCATGAAAGTGTAGACACCACAGTACGGAGCCTAGCCCAGTGCCATTTCCCATTCAGCTTATGCTGGTTTAATATCAGCTTGCTCTCCTTTAATATACTGAAGCTCTGCCCCCAGTGCCCTTGGGGAACCTGTTCCTCAGTACTCTGCCTAAACACCTACATCTGCAAAAATGCCCTCTTGGACAAAACCTAATAACGTGTGAGACAAATTAAAAGCTGTCCAGAAAAGTTTTTTTGCTTCAGTACTGAGAGAGGAGTCCTTGCAGCTGAAGAACTGAGTAAAAATGATCATTTTTAACTTCTCTGCTAGATTGAGACATCAAAAGAATGACTGACTGACCAAGCCTGAGTGGGTCTAATTGACTTAAACCCTAGAGTTATTCACTTTTCTGCACCTGTTTTGGAGAGCTGATTCAGGGCTTGATCTAAAGCTCTCTATTGTCTTTCGTTTTCATCAAGACTCATAATTCCAGCTGAAATGAGCATTTCTTGCTGATTTTGGTGAACTTCATTGCAGTGCCTTGGCCCTTTGATAATGTTTTAAGTACTTTCTGAAAATTCATAAGGAAGTTGATATAAAGCATTATTGAGTACACCTGAGTGCTAGCAAGACACTAAAGAAAATACTGTAGGCTATACGTAGAACGTGGCTATCACACAGTGCAAGACTACTTTGAAGTAAACAAAAATCCAAATATCTGAAGTTCCCATTTTACAATTTTTTTTTTCTCAATGTAGGGGAAACAGCTGCATTAGATTCTCTGCTTTAGAAGTGTTCAGTTTTCAGCAGTCAAATAACTTAATCAACCTTTTGTATTTTAGTATTTCTAGCCTTGTAGCTGAAAATAAGAAACTATTTTGGTCTTATGATGATTTCATAGGATATACTGATGGCCTGAAAGCTTTCAGCAATAATTTCTTCTCTTAACTTCATTCTGCATGATGCATCCGTCTTATTTAACCTGTAAGTTCTGCAGTATGTGGAGGGGCTTTGGAGTCCAGCCTCACAAGAAGCATCTGACTAATTTTAGGGAAACTTTCAGACTTGTCTTGCTATTATCCACTTGAACTTGCTGTTCTCTCCTCCAGGTTCTGAGTGCAACAGGAGGTCCCTCAGGTGGGCAATGTGCCTCCCCTCCTCCTCTAGTATACCATAGTCCCACAAGGTCTCAAGGCTCCCATTTCCTGCTAAATCCCAGGGTCAGAAAGCCTTAGTCTCAGGGGGACAACAGCTTCTGTCTGAGGCAGATGAACTTTATACAACTGAAAGTCTTTGTAAATCCACACTTAAAATTGTGCCAAGCCCCTGCATATATGGGATCCTTCCCTTTCTTTTGTCCTCTCCTCTCCTCTCCTCTCCTCTCCTCTCCTCTCCTCTCCTCTCCTCTCCTCTCCTCTCCTCTCCTCTCCTCTCCTCTCCTCTCCTCTCCTCTCCTCTCCTCTCCTCTCCTCTCCTCTCCTCTCCTCTCCTCTCCTCTCCTCTCCTCTCCTCTCCTCTCCTCTCCTCTCCTCTCCTCTCCTCTCCTCTCCTCTCCTCTCCTCTCCTCTCCTCTCCTCTCCTCTCCTCTCCTCTCCTCTCCTCTCCTCTTTTATTTTTCTTTCTTTTTCCTTCTTTTTTGTTTTCTTTTTTCTTTCCCTTTCCCTTTCCCTTTCCCTTTCCCTTTCCCTTTCCCTTTTTCTTTCTTTTTTCTTTTTCCTTTTCCTTTTTGTCATCGCTGCAGTATTTTAACACTTCTGTGCACACACAGAAAAACAAGTCATGGTCTGGTCTTTAAGATTTTGTGAGAACTGACAAATTTGGTCAAGGGTGAGATTTTGCAAATGCTGTTAAAAATCCAGCTTTTCATGTGGCAACATGTTCTTTTATACTGAAACACATCCTAAATTTTCACACATGTGCAGGAAGTGAAATCACACCTTTTTATGGCAGAAACAGCTTAGCACAGTGAAATGACAGCTTTTTCCTATAAAAAATGCCTTTAGGTTTTGTGGAAACCAGTGAATTACTTGAGGCAAAACCACGAAGTGTTTCATCAGCAGCACAATGGTTTTCAATGCAGCTTTGCCTTGAAAAGAGCTTGAGGGAGATGGAGATGAGGGGATAACACCGCTGGATGTATCAGCCTTGCAGCCAATATGCCGTGCAATGTTTTAGTGCTTTTCCAAAAGTTTTTTAATTTAATGGTGTCTTCTAAGTCTTCCTTTTCCCTCCTTTCCCATCTTCAAAGTCTATTATTTCCTCTCCTTTGATCACCAAATTTCATCCCATGGTATTTTTAACTCTCCCTGCCCCCACCAGACTGACTCCCACCCCTACTCCCCTCCACATGTGGCTGCCTGGTCCCTCCGGCTGCCTCTCCCTATCACTGAGGAAAGCCAAGGGCCACACAGACTACAAATATAACTGGAGCTTTCTGACCTGCTTTAGCAGTATCTGCATGTCCTGAGTTAACGACACCCTGGCGTGTGTCCTGGACATTTGATACCCTTGCCATCACAATTTTATTGCCTTTAGTGAGAACAAGAGCTACAGTATCCAGAGGACCAAGGCAATTACTTTTTGCTGAGAAATCCATTCTGTAGATCTCATAGCTGGACATTCAACTGGAAGGAAGATTCATTTTATTTCTAAGTTTGCTTCTTCGAGGCGCAGGAGTTGCAGCGAAGTGAGATGGATTGCCATGAATTGCTCTGTTCTCTCCTAAGATACACCATTTTCAAATGTAATTTCCGTTTCTTCTCCCTCCCGTTAAAGATCTGTGTGTGCTTCTCTTCCCTTAGGCCACGGAGAAACCTGTAGATTTGGAGGAAAGTTACCATTGTCACTCATGGAGGAGCTCTCAAAGCAGACTTTGGGAAGCCCTCCAGATACTTTCAGAATGTGGGTGCTTGGCAGGAGTCAAGAAGAGTCACTGCATGCCCGCAGTGTGATGGAGAGTAATTTCAGCTTCTGTGCTATCATTGAAGGCCAAAGCTGTGGCACAGGAGCACTGAGAAGCACAATTTGCAGTGGTTGAAGTACAAACGTAAATCAGTAAAGTGAAGTAGTAAGTGAAATGTGTGCATGCTCTGTCCTGCGTTTGCAGGTACATTCGTTGGTGTGGGAAAGGGTACAAGTGAAAACGGCATTTGTACAAGTTTCTGGACAGGTTGTATGCGCTGGAGCCGAACTGCCTGCTTGTTCAAGGAGAGATTTTAAACCTGCCTGTAAGCCCAATAACCAACTTTCTAACCACACACATCCCACACCTACATTTTTGTGTTCTGCAGCTTTCATGTTGGTCAAATAAAAAGCATCAGCACCACATCTACTTGTTTGCATTGAGGACCAATATGTTTTCTTTGCACTTTAAATACTGTTTAGAGCTCTCTTTATGAGCTTCAATTAGGACTTTGCTATGGAGGGCTTATTAGAGCAGTTTTATTGGTACTTTAACACATTTTCTTTGTTAAAAGCTAGTTTAGAAGCTAGTTTAAGAAGCTTGTAAATGGGAGCCACAGTGAGCTGTCTGTTCCACTGACAAACATGATATCAAAAGGCCTCCTAGAGGGTTCCTCAAGTCACCTTGGCCCACCCCTGTGTGAGCATCCATGGTGAGCCCCAGCATTTGCCAGGCTCTCAGGAAAGGAAGTTGTGTGGGGATGTCATGGAATAAATATTGATTCTGGAATTCTGGGGAAAAAACAGCCCCCAAACTGGAAGTTTTATGTTTGATATAAACTTCAGATGTATAAGACATCCAGTCAATTTGGTATCCAGAGCAATCAGGTCAATAAAGTGCAAAGAGATCACTTGGACTGGTTTCACCAGCAGAAGCAGAGGTCAGGACTGGGAATGAAGTCGCTTTCCTGCTGCCTGGGTTTTCCACCCATGGCTCAGGCTGGAGAAAGCCACAGTGTCAGACCCCCTTCTCTCCTGGCTGTGACCTGAAGAACGCCTCCCTTTTGTTGTCTCTGGAGACTCCACACCAGGATGGACATAGCTGAGAAGACTCCATCCCTGCATGAGGCGCACTGGAGAGCACCTGAGGGGCTCATGTCTCATGCATGTTCGCTTGCTTCTGGAGCAGAAACCATGTGTGCTGGTTTCTGTTTTCTCTTTCAGTACTGTTCCTGTTTTTAAAGGCACCTAGATGTGAACAGCAGCTTCTGAGGAGTGGCCTTCAAGAACAGGGAAAGCTGTTGCAGCAGAGGAAGAAGTGTGAAGGTCTTCCCAAGGGCACTGCCCAGCTTGAGAGGCACCTACAGCCCCTCTCAGGTGGCAAAACAATTTAAACTAATTCACGTTTTGGATTCCTCCTTGCATGCCGTAGATCTTTTTGGATGTGGACATCCCATCTCTACCAGCTTCCTGCAACTCCCTTGGCTCCCCCAAGAAGAGTCCTCCCTGCAGCCGGACTCCTGGCTGGGCAGCTGCCCCGCCAAACACCTGTGTCTGCCAGCATGGCTGCCATCCTCCAGCCCAAAAGGCACCATCAATCCCCCACACTGTTTTTTCTGCAATCACCTGCAAAGCCCATGCCCATGAGGGTCCCACTGCAGAAACGCCAGCCGTGACTGCTGAAGCGAACTTAGGAGTAGGTGGAAAGTACCTCCTCCAGATCCCTCGGGGAGTGCTGCAGAGTATCTAAACAAGTCTGTTTGATTAGCCACATTTAGATTTTCCTAGGAAAAGTATGCAAGTAAATATTTTCTCCAGGCTTTTTTCTTTTTTCCTTTTTCTTGGCTCCATTTTTCCCTCTAAACCTACAGTACATCACTCACAACGACTTAAATAGTGAAAACTGTCTACAGTTTATCTAAGGATCAAACAGCTGTTGTCTTCACAGGCCTTTTTTATTAATATGAATTAATGTTTTCCAACTTATTTCCTACATTTCTGCTGGGAAGAATAACCCTTCCCAGAAGCATTCTTTGGCAGATAGCAAAATAATTTGAGTAGCAGATATATGATCTCATTTTTTTCTGGACAGATTACAAACTAGAGATTGGCTAAAAGTGGATGAACACAATAAGTATTTTAATCTTGCAGTGATTTCATGTGCCTAAATGCTTCAGCTGCCCACACTTCCCAAGCTCTCAGCTGCATCCTTAAGCACTTAAACTATCTCTAATTGCAGAGGATACCATGGCCCAGACCTACTGTAATGGAAGAGAGAGTGGGTTGTTTCCATTTTTATGTCACAGCAGACGTCTCTGAGCATTAAGTACTTGTCTGACCAGGGCTTTTCAGATGCTTTGGAAATATCAATGTTCAAGTCCTACTCCAGCCTGACATTCATAGAAACAGGTTGCTTTAGACATAGCTGGACTGCTCCTCCTCTGCAGCTGGATCCTGCACGGTGGGTCTAGAGGTGAAGCCCTAAAAGTGCTACCTTGGAAATATTCTAATATTTTCTTCCAAGGAGAGTCTTTATGACTTTATACTGCTTTAAACAGCTTTATGGAGAGTTAGACCTTCTAAAAGATTGCTGTTGACCCTGAGAGTGTTCCTGGATTTATTTATATGAGCTTTATAATCTACACTTATGTCACAAGAGAATTTTGCCACTTGATATAGGTGCTCTCAAAGCTCTTGCTGACCCTGCCTAGTTATGGCAGTGACATGCGAACCAGCACACTCCCATGTCTCACCATTTCTGAAACAAGTACTTGTGCGTGTCTCTCCTGAGAGCTGAAGTTGTCTGTGATTTACACCCAAGGGAGTGATGGACGTTCATCAGAGAGACAGCAGATGGAAGAGAAACTCTTGACTGTCAACTCCAATTATTTCTCCTTTTGGAGAAGGTTTAAAATTAATTTCCAATTGCATTCACTCAGTGTAAATATGTTGTTGGCTATAAGGAGTCTTTCCATGTGAGTACTGTGTTCCTTAACAGTCCTTACTTTTGCAGTAATCTCTAGCCAAGTCAGGAATGATAACTAACGAGGAACTCAGTCTCCTCTGCATCTCAAATTGTAAGTTTTTGAAATCCCAGAGCAGGTAGTTAATTTTGCTTCTTTGATGTTTGATAAGCAGTGTATATGAAATGATAAGTTGATGGAAAAACTCTCAAGTGATCTCTTGGAACCTTGCACCAGACTTCTGCTATGTCGAACCGTGTGGAAGGGACTCAGTGCAGTCATAAAGTTTTGGGAAGATTGCCCTCTTCCTTCTGAAAAATGACTGAGGATCCTGCTCAGCTGTAACAGGCACTGGTACAACCAGGAGGCGCTGACACTTGTGGCAGGTCTGTTACCTCTGTGAACTGAACTCATGCATGTCCTGACCAGCACCACACTGTAATCATTTAAGCTGGAGTGATTTATTTAAATCTGTAGCAATTTTGCACCTCAGTTCCTTTTTCTTTCTTTGCATTTCATATAATTCTCTCTGTTTTCCTACTTGCCTCCTTGATTATTTTCTTTCCTCAAGAGGGCTTTTCCGTGTGTAGGTGATAGGAGCAGCCAAACGAAACAATACAGGATTTTACATTGTAAGATACACGTCATATTAGAGTGACCTTCACAAAACCAATTTCTTGGCACCTCGATCTCCTTTAGGCCTTGCATGTAGCTGCAAACTAATGGGCAGGTTTTCATCAGTGTCTTTAATCAGTTTCAAGACACTATAAAAACACAACAAAAAGAATAAAAATACCTTTTGTCTCAAACACATACCTTAGCAGTAAGGGATGTATCCCTAAATATTTCCTCAGGAAAAATTAATGAAGCAAATTAAAAGAAAAACCCTTTCAGGCTGTTCCAAACAAACTCATTTCACAGCCTTTTATCATGTTTCCTTGCCGTTTGGGAAATTTATTTAAGTTATTAAAAAATTCCCTAAAATTCTCAGCTGTAAAGTTGGCTTCTGTTTTTTCTACAAAGCTAACTCACCTGATTTGTCAGAACAGCTCGAAAATGAAGTGCTAACTGGTGGGTTTTATTGAAAGGAAACCAAGTGGAACAACATATGTATTTTCTTAGGAAACTAAAAAGCTCACAGTCCTGTGGTGTTCCTTGGGGTAAATTCTTTGTTATGAATTACAACCTGCTTACTGATGAGTTGTTAATAAAAAGTAGACCTGCTGGGCCATTATTTTTTTCCACACAGTATAACCCAGTTTAGCTTTTTTTAAATGTTTTCATTAATGCACTGAGTGTGAATAAATCTGTTTCCAATTTGTAATTGTTTTCCCTTCATCTGGACATTAATTTATTGCCAAATCTAACACTCTTCTATTTTTAATATCCCTCCAAACTGAAGAGCTGTTTTAAAAAGAAAGAAACAGATTAGAAGAATGCAGGATAGTGGGAAGGATTTCTTCCTTTCTTTTTCTTTCTTTCTCTCTTTCTTTCTTTCTTTCTTTCTTTCTTTCTTTCTTTCTTTCTTTCTTTCTTTTTCTTCTTTCTTTCTTTCTCTTTTTCTCTCTTTTTTATCTCCATCTTTTGCTCTTTCACTCCCTTATTCTCTATGTCCTTCCTTCTCCCTTTCTCTCCCAGATCATATCCCAGGATCTGGGACCAGGTTCTCCTGGAGCCCCACCATGTTTAGAAACAACAGCTGCCAACTGAACTTATACATAGTTGACAAAATGGTCTGAAGGAAACTCTGGAATCACAGTAGAAACAGATGGTAACCTGAGGTGGCAGTACAACTTCATTTAATGTGGGATGGCTTTTTATTGATTTGATTTATTTGCTTATTTTACAGCTAAGCATCTTTTTGCATGGGGGAGCCTCCTTCCTCACTCATTATTGCACTGTAATCTGGCCAATAGCAGCAGATCTCATTTGTTGAAGAAAATAAAGGAATTAAGTAGAAGTCAGTCAAATGCCAGTGTGTTTCAATGGATATTATTAGCAAGTGGCTTTCTTGCTATTTTGGTTCAACATATATGCACATATTCACATGAACTGGGAGCACGAGTCCAACCCCTAATGATGGAGCATTACTGTCGCAGTTAGGAAAATCTGTGGAATCAGCAGCAAAATATGTGTCTACTTTTCTGGACTTTTTCTTGACATGAGGAGGAGGAGGAGGATGTATGGAGGAGAGAGTGGGGAAGGGACGCTTAGTGGTTCCTGGGGTGTTTTCAGAAGCAGCAGCCACTAGTGGTGGCAAATCTCTTGGTAGGCTTTAAGCTGTGCTGGTGCATGTGAAGAGAGACTTCAGAAAAGTGAGGGAGACACATAAAATAAAAGCAGCTGATGTGGGATCCACGAAGCAGTGCTCCTTAGATGCAGGGAGTGCAGGCAACAGCCCAGGCACGGTGGCTTTGTAGGATGCTGCATGCAGCCAGCAGCAGGGCTGGTACCAGGAGAACCAGGGCATGTGGGAGGCGTGTGTCCTATGATGCTCTGCAGCAACCCTCAGTGTCCATCTGCCCTGGCTGGGAAAGCCTTCTCCAGAGAATTGTGTGTTTGCACACAATTTCTCTGTGGCCTTCCACCTACCGTGTTTGGCTTCATAAAGGCCTTTTCCTTAGACTTTTGGCTCCCCCAAGAGCCTGAGGCTTGGTTTTGGGGGGCAAATACCCACCAGCAGCCTTCAGGCCCCCTCGCAGGCAGAGGGAAGGGAGAACAGTCATGTTTTGCCTCCTTCAGAAACCCTTGGATTTCCAAGGAGGAGGGCAGACACATAAGTCAGTACCTTTCTGGGCACCTGGGCTGATATTAGTCAAGGCTAATTTTTAGGCTGTACCAAGCAGACACTGACTAGGCTCTCAGACTCAGCCCTGCTGGGAAAGCCAAGGGAACTCTGATGTTACTGATATTGTTTGGTAACATAATAAACACAGTCAGGGGATGGATGAAAGTGCCCAAATAGATAACTGCATGTGTGGTCTTTGTGTAGCGATTATGCCCACCTCACATACTATTGTCAGGTATGTTTTTCTAATGGACTGGACATGCTTATCCTAAAACTCCTGGCAGCAGTTGCAGATACTTTTCACTACTCAGATGGTAGCAAGGTAACTCAAGCTAGATGACACAAAATAGAGAAATTAAAAAGGAACAAGCTTTCTCCCTACTCCCACGTGATGCCAGTATTCAATTCCCTGCTGTGGGGACACTGTAACATCACCCACTGGGCTGTGGGGAGCAGTGAGGACAGAGAACATTGCAGAGAGCAGTTGCGGAGTTTCTTCATCTCAAATGCTTTTGATAGCAACTTCTGTGCTGCCTCTGCTCCCCTAAAGATGCTGTGTTTTCTCACTGTGTGAACTGTGCTCTTTGGCAAGCCAGAGAAACTGATGCAGACACATTCTATATCTCAAATCTTTGTCTTTTTTGTTTTTTTTAACAACAGTTAATTCTTCCCTTTTGCCCTGGGTTATAGGACTTATGTCCGGAAACAATAGGAGCCTAGCACCTTCCCATATGATCTCTTTCTTCGTTTTAGCTGCTTGTAAAAACCTATCTTGGTCCCTTGAGTCCTAAAGAGTAATAAGTCCATTGCCTCCACAATTGCCTACTCCATCTGGGACTCTCATTGGGATTCAGTCCACACATTCAGTTCAGGTGGGATCTTCAGAAAAATCAATAACCAACATGTCTGGCAGCACTTTACTGCATGGTATCTGTGTCCTGCTTCCTGGCTGGGACTCTCAAAATACTGATGTTCTGTTGAGTTGGGGTTTTTCCAAGGTTTCCAGCCACCTCTCTCTTGCTCTGTGATTTTCTTTTTCCAGTTGACGGTAATCTGTCTCTCATAATCTGTATGGAGAAGGGCACTATTCCTGCTTCACTGCTTTTCCTCTAACAGAGGCCCTGCAGTTTGCAGGGACAGGGTTGTAGCGCCATCCACAAATACTAAGCCAGCTTTAAAGTCACTTGCTTGGGTATGGGTAACAGCCTGCCTGAGGCAGCACAGAGCTGTAAAACAGCACAGGATGTAAAACTGCTGAAGTACCTGGATCTGGTCCATATTGAGCTTTCAGATACTTCTGCTAGGTCAGGGGTGAAGGCTGATAATGTAGCCACACCTCGAATACTGTGTTCACTTTTGGGCCCCTCACTACAAGAAAGACATTGAGGTGCTGGAGTGTGTCCAAAGCAGGGCAATGACCTTCTTGGCGAAGGGTCTAGAAAACAAATCTGAAGAGGTGCAGCTGAGGGAACTGGGGTTGTTTAGCCTGGAGAAAAGGAGGCTCAAGGGAGACCTTATCACCCTACAACTACCTGAAAGGAGGTTGTAGAGAGGTGGGGGTTGGTCTCTTCTCCCAAGTAACAAGGAGATGGTCTCAAGTTGTTCCAGGGACGGTTTAGGTTGTATGTTAGGAAAATTTTCTTCACTGAAAGGGTTGTCAAGCAACCCTTGGAAAGGAAAAGGCTGCTCAGGGAAATGGTTGTTGAGTCACCATCCCTGGAGGTATTTAAAAGATGTGTTGATGTGGTGCTTAGGGACATAGTTTAGTGGTGGACTTGGCAGTGCTGGGTTAATGGTTGGACTTGATGATCTTAAAGGTCTTTTCCAACTTAAACAATTCCATGATTCTATGATCTATGCAGCTGCAGCTAATGCAATGAGCTGCTGTGCAGCCGTTTGCCCAGGGAAAGGAACAGAGCGCTGCACTGGACTGAAATGGCCCCTTTTACCCCATTCATGTGAATTCAGCCAAAGTTCAAGTTTTTCTTGAAGAGGTGTGTAAGTAACTTTATTCTGTTCATTTTTAGCTGGATTTCATGTAAGCATTTACCTAAGTATCAGCAGAACCTGAAATCATCAATGCAGTTTCACCGTACCATTCTCCTGTATCCTGGCCCATGACATGTGACCCATTATGCATTAATAAGCCTTCCCAAGCGCCGATTCTTAAAATTGCTATGAGCTACATGCATTTACATCACATGATATTTAGCAGGAATAAATTATCTGGGATGAAGGGATTTTAGGCATTTTCTTTTCAAATAAATATCTATATATTTTCCTTATGGACAGGCTGGACTTAATGCATTATTTCACCTCAGGAGCAAAGGTGTTTCAGGCTGGTTAACAGAGACACTTGGCTCAGGCCAAAGACTCAGTATGAGACTTTGATGATGATTAAACCACAGAAACTGAGTGGAAACACTGGTTTAGGTCCCATCATCACTACAAGAACAGATGGACAGGAAAACAAATACAAAACTTTCCCTTTGCTGATTCTGAAAATTAGAGTCTACCTGCCTTTGTGGTAGATTTCTTGTATGACTAAGACAAAATAATTCAGAAAAACATTTTCAAAGGCAATTGTAGCACCAGAACACTGAAGTGTCAGTGAAGGCCAAAGGGAGTAAGTGAGCAAGTTTGAACCTCTGAGACACCATGTCTGTGTCCCAGCCCTCCACTCCGAGGTGGTTATAATTCTTCCAATCTTCCAAGCTATTTTTTCTTTTTATAGCACAGGCAGTTTTTGGAAGGAGCCAACTGACCAGCCAAGAATGGCTGGAAATTCAAGATTTCCATTTTGTGTGACAATACGGCATGTCAAAAAAGATTTCACTTTTACCGCAAGCAAAAATCTCTGTGTCTCATGGAGAAGAAACTTCTGGCAATTTTTTCCCTTCAGGAATGTCAAGATAATTTCTTCTGACTTCTAAAAAATGAAACAGACCGGCCAGCTACCCCGACACAACTTCCTCTGTACAGGTTGTCATGGAGCCTAAGCGATCTGGACAATTTGGACTCCAGGGGGAATTATTTCCTTCTTGAACTAAAATGAATTGAAACAGGCCTGAGATAGTTGTCCTTGTCAAAGATATTTACATGTATTTACACTGTTGAACAGGTCTGTTAGACAACAAAACCAAAACCTATTTTTTAAATTGCAGGCCTCCAGACAACATCTCCACCCTGGCTGATAGATTGTCTCTGTTTGCTCCCACATTGCTTATATCATTCTCTAGGTATGAAAAGCTCTTGGCTTAAAGTTCTTCCCAGGATGACAGCTGAACTGCACTAAAATATAAAAAGGAGCCAGCCAGATTGCAATAGCTGCCTCCCTGTTACCTGCTCCAATGGCTTTATATAGTTTATGGATGCTATTTAACCTCAGCAGTGAAATTAGCTCTTGGTTGAATTTATCTGCACTGGTCGCGAGGTCCTCAGGGAGTCTAAGCTCTTTATATCAGCAATCTTTGCCAAATTTCTCAGAAATCACAATTTCTGAAAGATTGAAGCAGAACAGCAATCGCAAAGTAGCTCCTCGAAGTGTCCATGTTAAATGATGGAGTCCTCACTGGACAACCTAATTCAGTGCAATTCATTTCTGAGCAATTTATAAATTATCCTAGAATTATGCACTGAAATATTGTGAGAACAATATTTCAAGGGGGAGTCCTGTTGCATGAGGTCCTACTTCTCGCTGAAGTAGAAGTGGAGAATTGTAGCTATTTAATTGCTCATCCCCAGCTTTTAAGAGAAGAACAGAAAATAAGACTGGAGGGGAACATAAAAGACTCAGTCTATTCTTCTGCCCTGAGAAAGGTTCTACTGTTCTTCAGGCACCACTGTCAGATGTTTACCCAGCTTCTCCTCAGGAGCCTTCAGTGATGGAGCCTTCTTGAAGGCAATGTATTCCAGTGTTTCCAAATAATCTTTTCTAACATCCTAACTAAAACTTCTTGGTTGCATACTGCACTTCTTATTTCTAACCCTAAATACCTAGGTGACGAAGAACAGGGAACAGGGGATTCTCTTCCTCAATGAAGCCACCTTTTATGTATTTGAAGACTTATTATCCAGGTTTATAATAGAAAATTAAACGTGCCAAGGATCATTCTCTGGTACTTGGTCATCTGGCATGCAGCAGCCTGGATCTATTCTAGCAGCCTCCTTCAACCTCCAATAAAGTCTGATCACATTAAATCTGCCAACTGGATACGTTGCTAAGTTGTATTCCAGGCCCTTTCCCTGGCAGCTGCCCAGGAGAAAGCCAGCCAATCCAGTGCAAACCACCGTAGCCGTCTCACCTCAGTCTCCCCTTCTCTTCATCAGATTGTTATTTCAACCTTTACTCATAGGCCACATTTTCAAGATCTCCCTTCGTTACCATTGCTCTGCGGTCTCGTTCCTACTCACTCCCGTCAAACCCGTGTGTGGTGCTTCAGCCAGAGCCTGGCCCATGCTGAGAGGAACGGTGTTCCTCTGCTTTGAGGGCAAAGCCCTAACCATGGAGCCCACTATTGCCGCTGTCTTCTTTGCAGCAACAAGATGTTGTTGACCTGTGTTCAGTTATGATCTGCTAGAAGAGCAAGATCTTTCCTGCAGAACCTATTCATTTGTTTCGTATCCTTTATTTGTCCAGGCTAAGTGTAACGTGTAGTTAGGAATCCTAAGTGAACAACATCACAGCTCTCTGTCAGACCATTTCTCCAATTCATTCTTATAGATATTTCTGTCCTGCAGCTTCTCCCACATTAATGTTATAAAAATCTTCAGTATATGACATACAGATCATTAATGAATATACAAATGTTGTTAAATTCAGGACAGACTCTTTAAAAAATGCCATTTTCACAGTAAGTTAATGGTTAACTATTACCTGAGGACACTGCTCCTGCCTTTATGAGGTGGTGTCGAAACCTTGTTAAAGTCTCTGTACACAAACACTTATTAGCTCTGTCCTATCTATCTGTAAGGCGTGTCACATTGTGAGAGTGGGAAATAGTTCAAATTGGTGCAGTGCATTCTAGAACAATCCATGTGGCTGTTATTTACATAGTTAACTTTTAGGTGCTTATGGATTATTTTTATGATTTGTTCCAGTCCTGTTCTGGGAGTTGAAGCCAGCATGTGGCATCTCTGATTCCAGCTGTGCTCTTTTAGAGACAGGAATGCTGCTTATCCTTCTTGATCCTCACCTGAATTCTGCAGCTTTTTGCAGACTACTTGCAACCAGAAACACTCTGAGAGTGCTTTAGCCAGGCACTAAAGATGAATTGTGTGACCATCTGAAAGGCTCAAATTTATCTAAGTACTCCCTTGCTTTTTCTTCCCCTACTCTAACAGGAGATCTTGTCTTTTATCTGCCATACTGTATTTAAGGCACCGATGTTAGTCATTACTTTCAATGAAGGCTGAAGCAAAAAAGCTTTGGCCTTCAAGAGATCATATGTCAATAGCTTTCCTTCATCACTTTCTTGATTTCCTCTTACAGAGTGACTTCTCATTATCACTTTGTGCCTTTGCCTTCCTGATTTTGTCTTTTACTGTCACATTGCTTATTTTCATCTTTATAGGTCTAGCCTGGTGTCCGCTGCTTGTGTGTATTGCAGTGTTTGAAGGCAAGGAAGAGCTTGTGGTTTAACCAAGTCACTTTATTACCACTGTTTCTTCTTCCCCTGCTTTGGAATAGTTTACTCTTCTACCAGCGATATTTATTTCTCAAAAAAAAAAAAAAAAAAATAAAGAGTCCATTAGAGTCCATTTTCCTTAACTCCATTTTCCTCTAAACTGTCTTTACATAAGATCTTATCTACGTGTTCTCTAAATTTATTGAAATTTGCATCCTTGAAGTCCACTGTTTTGATCTTGCTGCTCTCTCCATCCTTTCCTATGGATCATAAACGGTGTCATTTTGTCAGTCTCATTTCAATTTCTACCTTCACATTTTCAGCTATTTATTTCCAAATCTGTAGAAATCTTCCCCCTACTCTCTTTGCTGGATTTTCCTTACCTACACATCAAGAAATTGTCATCAGCACATTCCTGAAGCTTGCTGAACACTCTGCCTACATTTCACTACATGTAAAGTGTGCCCACAGCTGGTCTTTAGAACTGAGACCAGCTGGAAGAGAGTGGCCCACATCTGGGCAGCTAAACTCTCTCACCCTCCAAAACTGGGAGGCCACACCCCACCCACAGGATCTGTCTGCTGCTTTCTGCTAACTCCAAGTAGTATTTAGGAAGTATTTTGGGACAGTGCTAGGTACCTGAGGGCAAAACCATGTCAGGGAATGCCCTAGCACTTCAGTATGAAAGGCAGCATCAGTGCTGAGGAACATGCTTCCTCTGGAACTGTTTCTTATACTGCGATAGATGAAGTCTCTTGTTTCTTGGTTTATTACTTTCTCAACAGGTTGTTGAAGAGTGAAAATCCTTGGAAAGCATCACCTCCTGGAGGATCCTCCCGGTAGCTTACAAAATGCGGTCTTTACCTGCGCTTGTTGAGTGGGCTGTCCATAGCAGGTACTTACCCTGAGGGCACCTAAACTCCTTTGCCCTGTGATCAGACATTCCACAACTTTTCCTCCCTCTGTGTTCTGGAGCTGAAAGCAAGCCCCATGTACTAGCCAGCTGCGTTTCCCTTCCCTCCTTTCTTGTCCTTCATGAACAAACCCCATCCTTTTCTATTAATATGCCAATCTCATGAGTTATCACACCACAAGCCTATTTTATGCCCACTCACCTCTATCATTAGACTTACACCTCCTCTTATTAATCTCAAGCTTCCATGCATTAATCTAAATATCAAGATGTTTCATGGGTTAACAGCCCCCAGCACACACACTCTCTTTCACCCCCCTAGGATCCTTTTGTCAATAAATCTGTGATTCTCTTTGGCTAGAAATAGATATTGGAATTTATTTTGTTGCTGTGGGCAAAAAGAAGGAATTAGGCCAGATAGGTTTTGTTTCGCTCCAGATGAAGAAAATAAATGCAGAAACAGGACGACGACACTCGTCCTCCGTCTAAACGTGGTTTGTCTTCCCAGGTTAGAGTCTGTACTGGAAGCACATGATATCCTGGCAGTAACACAGCAAATGTCCAAGAGGGAGATGACACGTTAAAACGAAAAGACAAACACATTTTTCACCCTGACAGACAGCTGGCTTACATCTGTATTTTCACAGGCATCAGCAGTGTTGACTGTTATTGTTAAATGCTCAGATACTGCACTGGAGTATCAGAGGGCCTGAATTCTCTGCAGTGTTATTGTCCACGTCTAAGACATCCTGAAGTGATTAATGGGCTTTTGGGTCTTCCCTTCAGGACGCCTTAATGTCCAAAAACACCGGCTGGAAAGCGGGATGCCGTCAGGGTGTTTCATGTTAGCACCGCATTCACGGCAGAAACGCTCCCGCTTACCAGGAGGGCGGGCTCGGGGCGGGCTCGGAGGAGAGGGGTCGGGCGTGCACCTGCGGCTCTCCCGCCGCCGCCCACGCGTGGTCGCCCACGGCGGGACGGGAGGGGACAGGATCGCGGCCGCCGCCGCCGCCCGAGCCCCGGCGCCCACGAGGTGGCAGCACGGCGGGTGCCCGGGCTGGCCCCGCCCGGCGGCCGGGCCCGGGGGGAGGCGGCTGCGCTGCAAGGGCAGCTGAGGGGGAGTGGTCCCGGCGCAGTCACGGGCCTGGGGGCGGAACCGGGCTTGGGGCGGGCTGTACGCGGAGCGGCAGCGCTCGGACAGCGCCCCGGCGTAAATCGCACCGTGCGTTCGCGTGCGGCGGGGAGATAAGAGGAGCAATGAGTTTTTGGAGGGCCCTTGGGCACGTTGAAGCAAAATTAAGACAAGAGCGTGTATCTACAAGATGTAGAAGTCCCGGTTGCGTTTGCGGCTCATGTTTCCGCAGCATTGGGGTCAGCGCGCCGAACGCAGAAAGCCTCCCCCAGCCCTGCCTTTCTGTCCTTGCAGCAGGATGCTGCAAACCTTTTTGTCACCTCTGTGAGTTCTCCTGGCGGCAGGGACAGCGGGCTCTGATAGGAGAGGCAGTAGCCTGGGCACAGCCGCCCGCAGCGGTACAGCCCTGTGCTGGACCGCGCACATCAAGCTGCGGAGGAAACATCTCCGTGAGATAACGTGAGCGTTACCGCTAATGTGCGCCACTATTTGGGAGCGCCTGCCACCAGAGTCAGCCGGAGCTGGAGGGCAGGGAGGTTAAGTGTCCCACCAGTCTGGGTCATTCATTCTCCCGGAGGCTGGCCAGCACTGCATCTCACACCCAAGGCTCTTCTCTAATGGTGGATGCCATTTCTCTGTCAGGGGTGCCAAGAGAGATTTGTTTGGGATTCAGAATATTATTTTTTATGGATTCTGGCTATGCCGTTACTTTAATTTTATCATCCTTCTACAAGAGGTTGGAGCAAAGGCAGGGGATGTTTTCCAATCAGCCTCACTGAGAAAATACCACAACAAGCAATCTTGTCAGTGTGGTAGCAGCACATGTGCCAAAACCTGCATGCTGAAATGGTTGTGAGAGATGTCAAAAAAGGGGGATGCTCACTGAGAACAGCAGGGTCTGGGCTTATGTCCATAGGCGGTTGTCCCATCTTAAATGTGTCCTTGTTCTAGCTTTATGGTGCCTTCACAGCAGCCAGTTAATTGCATTGTAAGTTTTGTAGATCATGGAGTTATGGAGAAGCCGGAGTGCGATACAGCAAGCCAGAGTGACAACTTCCTGCTGAAGGGGAAAAGAAAACCGACGAGAGGAAGAGAGGGGAGCTTCTCTGTGGCCTTAATGTAAATCTCTGGAGCTGGCCTGGATGCACCTCAGTAAGTCCTGGTTTGGTCCCCATTTGCACAGTGGAGCAGGGAGAACCATACTCAGCTCCTCTCCTCCTCTGTGCTGCTCCCCATGGCTTCTCAGCACATGGCTCCAACAATGTGAGCTGCATGCAGTTATGGGGCCTGTGTGAAAAGTGAGCCCCAAAAGCTCTTCCCTTCCTCCTGGCCTCTGAGTGGGAGTTTGAGTAGTATTGCATCCTCCCACACTGCAGGGTATAATAAAAACCTTAACTGATGATGCATGCAAAATGGAGGTCCAAAGTGCAGGGTGATGGTCAGCTATGTTTCTTTTCTGTGCCCTAGCAGATCTCCTGGGAAGCCACTCTGTCCCTCAGTCCCTGAGCCCCAGTGTCATCCTTGAGGAAGGACCCTTTCACTTTTGGAGGAGGAGAGCCATCTCAGCAGGCTCCACATCCCCCCATGCTTCTCTGGGTGAAGAAATTTGTTTGAGAGCCACATCTATCCCCTGCCATGAGCTGGCCAAAATGCTGTCTTCTGGGGGCCAGCACTATTTTGAGCGTGAAGCCCTCTTCCAATCCAGAAAATGTGAGGGGTGCCAGTCCACCCTTCTCCAGGAGCCCCTGGGCTGCCTTGGCCCCCAGAGAAGTGAAAGGTGGGGCCATTCAGAGCACGCCATATAACACTTCTGTTTTCTAGTGCTTCTGGGAGGGTTCAGATGTACAAGAGGCTGAGCGTCTCTGGGGAGGTTGGGATATTTTTAGCTGTCACTTGGCTGATGTTTGCTGTCATGTACAGAGAGTTTGTTATTCTTTTCTATATGGATTATATTCTTTTAGGAATAGCAAAAGCTCCAAGAGTCTGGGATAGGTGCTTTTCCTGCATTCACATAGGAATAACAGTAATAATAACAATAATAAGAGTAAATTAATAACTTCGTAGAAATACCCAAGTTTTCACCAGAACTCCCCATCTTCTTCAAGCAGTGTATCTGCTCTATTTTAAAAATAGGTAGTCTTGTGTCAACACCTCTGAAAAAGAAAAAAACAGGATTATGCAACTGGCATTATAGACCAGCAGTTTGCCTATTGTGAACTCGTGTAGCACTTGAAAACAGTAGTTTTTGGCACAAATTCAGCACATCACTTAGGCATATGCTTAACTTTAAGCATGAGAATAGTCACATTGAAATCAGGGGGACTGTTCACATGTTTACAGTTAAGACTCAATCCAAATGCTTTGCTGAATTTAGGCCCACTGGGAGCCGAGAATGCTAATACAGTTTTCAGAGTCTGACCCTGTGAAATATTAAATACAGCTGAGCCCTCTAATTCCCACTGAAGATAATGGAATTGAGGGTACTTGGCATTCCTCGAGTGTGTGCAGCCCTGCACAGAATCAAACCCCAACTGCGGCCGCCAAAAACTTGCTCGTGCGCATCCTGAAATCAAAGAATGATCTCCTTGATTGCAGGTCAGACACAACCTGCCAAATGTAGAGCCCTTCGTCTTAAAAAGTGTGTTTCAGTGGGAGATTTTGGAGTCCAGAAGACCCAAGGTTACACATACGGCAAAAATAAAGTGTGAGACCATGAGAATTGAGAAGAAGGAGTGGGGGTAATTGTGGAGGGTCTCAGCAACATGCTTTTTTGACCATGCTCATTAATTACGTTCAGAATGTGATGCTTCAGAGTGATTTAGAAGCATTGCCTTGGTATTTGTTATTTTGCCAATTTATTGTAGCCAGTGAAGCAGAGTTTTGATATGGGATTTGGAAAAGGAGAGCAGGAACCTGGCTGAAAGGTCTATATTTTGAAGATTTTCTTTTTATGTTTATATTTTTATTGGCTTGCACTTCATATTTTTATTGTATTTCTTATTGGAAATAGCAATTCTGATGAGGAAAAGCTCCAAAAGTTTTCAAACCACAAACTCAACCGCATACTTAAAACTCTTAAAACAGTCTGCAGAACAGGCCCTCAATTTTTGGCAATCGAAAATGCTGTTGAACATTTAGAATATTGGTAAGACTTGAGTAAGAATGTGTTCATGTTTTATTACTTATTTTTCTCCAACTGTTTCAGGGAAATGACTGAAATTGTTGACAACCCTTTTGAAACCAGTAACTTTTGATTTTAAATTGCCGCTAAATAACATACGGGTTTTTCAGCCAGGCGTAGAAGTTTGGATGGCTTTGGAGGTTGATTTGGGGTGGGGAATCATGAGGAGGTTGGCTGATACAAGGAAGGTTGCAGTGGGTACCATCAGAGGCAAGAGTGACAGTTTGGGAGTTTGATGGGGAAGAGGGTTTGGTGGTAAAGAAAGAAATCCAAAGGATTCAAAGGGGCGTTCAGTTGCTCAGATTAGAGTGGCAGCAAAAATAATAATTGTGGCAGCTGTACTGGAGGATATGGGACATTTTTGTCAGAATGATTTTACAGTTCAGAACACAGCCTCCCAGCAATGGACATTTTCTGTAGCAAAAAGGAAAAACCTTCATTTAGGGTCAGTTTGATCCAATCAATTTTTTTTTTTAATTAAAATGTTTTAAAATATTTCATTTCAAAAAAGTTCAAATAGAAGTCCTTAGGGGAAAAGAATGGGATGTAGAGACCCATGTTTCCCATTGTGTATTCTGCAATTAGCTCACCAGGTAGCACCGTACAGAAACGAGCATCATTTTGGTGCCCAGCAGGAGCTGTAGGACAGCCACGCAGCTCTGATCTGTGTTCCTTTCTGGGTGAGGTCCCTCCCTATACTGTATATTTCTCAATAAAGGCTATATGGTCTTGCCACTGTACCATGCAGTATAGGCAGTAAAGACCATGTTACACTGAAGTGTAGTTTCCTATAGATTTTGGCTCAGAGCAAGCAGAATCTACAAGGGAAGGGTAATGCAGCCTAATGTTGATTTTACTGTAAATAAAGCACGTCAAGTAAATGAAACAAAAGTCAGCATTTAGAATCCATCAATTAGAAATGCTAAAAAGTTTTGCCTAAATATGTTTAAGTTAAAATGTTAGTATTTCTGAGAAGATGCTTTTAAAACTTGAGCTTTTTATCCTATTTTTGATGAAGATGAATGTTGGAATTTTCAACTGGAAATTCTTCATTTCGGTCAAGTCTGAGCTAAAGTGATGGGAAAAGAAATGGCAGATCTTGATAATCAAGATATGAGGTGATGAAAACTGGATGAAAATTCTGGTAGACTACATGGAAAGTCTGAATGATTTAAAAATGCATCATGACTTAGGTAATATTTTTGTATTCTAGCCAAGAGTAAGAATGGCCAAAAACGCTCACCACTCTTGAAACTGCGTGGCTGAATGATGTTAAAAGCACTGGAGAGTGAGAGCTGTCCTGGAGAAAAAGAGATGCATGTTTCCTTCAGGCTAATACTGGTATCTGGAGGAGGCTCAGAGCAGCAGGCTGGGATGTGTAATGGTGTGAAGGGAAGCTGAACTGAAAAAGGCATCCAACGAAATCAGATCTGAAGTCATGTGAGCAGGATGAATGCCCCAGAGAGGTGGGAAAAAAGGAGAAATCTGACACCATGACCTTTTCCTCCATTCCCATAGATCCTTCTGTAATACAGACGGGACTTACCTTCCTCCTGGGATTTCAGCAGAGCACAGAGCAGCATGGCACGCAGGTCCTGTGGCACTTCAGAGACATTTACACCTCTTACTACTGTAAGCACCCACAAATATCTCAAATTCAGTTTCAAGGTTTCTGCTGAAGGCAGGTGACCACATAGCCCAATTTGGCTGTACCCAACAGATTTGCTGCTTTCAGTGGAAAGAGCAAACGGCCACTCCTAGATTTAGCGTGTGCGTGCAGCAGCCTGGGGGGTACACAACAGTGTTGCTTGAGTGTGATTGCTTTCCCCAGGCTTTCCCATTCCCTTGCTCCTGTGCCCTGGGAATGCTCTGTCCCTCCCAGACCCCACGGATGATCAAAATGCCACGAGAGAAGGAAGGATGTTTGCACTTGCCTGTGCACTGTTGCCCTCTGCTTCTCCAAACTGCAGGGGCCACCTTACAATAATACTTATATAAGGCTATATATTTTCCTACCATTGTGCAAATACTAACTAATTAATACCCAGGACTCCTGTCGCCCATTCTACTAGACTCTACCAGCCCCAGGCAAGTCATTTAACCTCTGTTTGTCTTAGCTCTCCCATCTGTTATGCATTGTTTTTAATTGTCCTCTGAGAAGTCAAGCAAGTTGAATGAGATCTTGGACATGTAAAAATAACTTGCATAGAATGATGTGGAATAGCCTGGCTAAGCTACTTGTGGATCCCTTGTCAATCCATGTTATATTTTAGCTTCAGCTGTACAGCTAAACTAGGCACTTGGCAGACCAGGTTTATATGTGATTTCCAAGGGGGGAAAAATGAAGTTGTGAACGAGTTCACTTCTAATCATTGAAAGCGAGGGGGTAGAAGAGACAGCATTTAGCCTGAGAGCTGCTCATGTGTCAGGTGGGAGGTTGCTTAACCTGTGTTAGTCTACAAAGGAGTGGATCCAGAGTCCTGCATGAGACATACAGTGTGTTTCTCCAGCAGTCCACAAGCTCTGGAACAGGCAGTAAGGCTCCAGGGAGAGCCAGCCTCAGAGCAGACCAAAGCACTTGGACCCTAATGTCTGCACATCCTTTTGGCCCTAACCTGGTTGCAGCTTGGACCCTGAGCCTGTCCGGCATGCTTAGAGGGATCAAAGCTGGTGGAATGTGGGTGGTCGGAGGTGTGCTTACCCCTATGTGAGTACAGTCCCTGCCCAGACCACAGAGCTATAAAGGGGACCAGTGTGCACATCTGAATATAAGCTTGAGGCTTTGCAGCTGGTTGTAGATGAGCAGGGTCATGAGATGAGCCTTGCACTGTGGCCCTCCTGACCCAGAGATGTATTTGTCTGGAGCATAAATGCTGTGACAAAGTTGCAGAGCTGTGATACTGTGATGCTCTAAATCAGGTTTCCCAGGCACAGATTGCTGGGAGAAGAGGTGTAACAACGATATTTGGCAACAGTGGTGGAGCTACTGGTGGAGACATGCCATCACTTTTCCCAGGAGCATCCCTACCCCATGGTAGAGCAGTGTGATCCCAAAGGCTCTTCTGGTAGGGTTGATGGACCCTGCAAGTATCTGACATAAATCCCTCCTTCTCCCTTGCTTTCTTTTCCCATGCGAGACCCAGTGAATGAAAGCCCCTGTGACTGTATATTGCTGCAGCAGTTCTGTACTGCTGGGGAATTCCTCCAGAGGGGGAACTCCAGAGGAGTTCCTCACCTGCCTTGCCCTCAAGGTTGCTTTGTACCACTGATTGGCTTCAAGATTCACAGACTGGGAGATCTAACCTGCGTCAGAGGAACCCATCAGAAAGACATGCTGCTGCCTTTCTCAAGGCAGAAATATAAAATGCTCCTAGCAGGTTTTTTTTTTGCTTCACCTGACTTTTCACTCAAATGTAGCTTGCTTCTCACAATGCTCTTAAAAAAAGAGTGCTGAGTCCTTTATGCAGGAAGTGACACTTTTCCAAAAGCTCCGGTTTTCCCATGCTGTTATTAAAAGGTAGGAAGGTAAAACTTTGTACTAAAAACCTTTTCAGACTGAATGAAATCCCTCTAACTGATTTAAATGGCTTTAAGATGGTTTTACAACCTGTATTTTTAGATGGAGGGATAAATACCTGAAACCTTGACCCAGCAAAGCACTAAAGTAGATTTTCAACCTCATATGTAGAAGATTGCAGACTGAATTCAGGACATTAAGGGGCAGGATTATAGACAAACATTTGCAAAACTGGTTTTACTTTTTAATGAAAATGGAGAACTGACCCTTTTAATGTAGAAACTCTAAAATGGGTCATTGCAAGTGCATGTGTAGCATTGCAGGCTGGTCCTGGACATAATCAATAAGCACGTGAGAAAAGTTCTAAAACTGTAGCTTTCACAATGTGGTGGATTCTTGAAAGTATGAGAAATCTGCTTTTAAATCAAGGCTGAGTTAGACTGTGTTTACAGCTGTTAATATAAACAAGGAAACCTAGCTACAGAGCTCACAGCATGACTGCGACATCATGTTTTCGTTACACTGACTGAAAACTATGCATAATAATCAGCAGGTTATTTGGTATTTAAATGCAAGTATGGATTCAGTTATAAACCTCTGAAGATGGATATTAAATTAAAGCTCCTTAACTCTGTCATTTTTTTGCAAATACCTAATAGTCAACAGTTGCTAATTTTTGTGTACAACAAATCTGGAGTTAAAATGGTTGCAGTTAAGCAGTTAAATACTATAAACAAGAGTCAAACTGAAAGTTAGCTCCGCTCAGCGAGTGTGCTAAGGATTGAAAGGGGGGTCTGAGTAGGAAGGCATGGCTTAGACACACACATTATTAAAGCAGCTTTTCTTGATGGATGCAACTTCCAGGGTTCCTAGCGCTCTGTCCTGGGTGAAATAAAAGAATTCAGCCATGGCATCACTATTGGGCTGAGAGGAATTTCTTTAAGAGAGTTATATTCTCTTTTAGAAAGTGAAACAAGCTTTAAGCTTTCAAAATGACTGGCTTCTCAAGTGCTTGTATACAAATACTGTTTGGAAAAAAAAAATGCTAGTGCTCCCCCATTCCCTCCTCCCCAAACAAAGAGTAAAATAGTATGGGAAGAGACAGGAAGGTAATGAGGGTATTTCAAAATGATTTCTGGCACTCCCACGACCCAGTTCTGATCTTATGTGGTTTAAAGGTGAGTTTGTTTGAATTTAACACTTTGGCAGGAAATGAGGCTGAGCAGTGGTGTTAAAATAGCACAAGAAAGCTGGAAAAACTATCTCTGATCAGCCCCGGAGAACACAGGCTGCATAGTTACGTATCCTTAGCTGGTGCATCCCGGATCAGTTTTACTCCTGCTTACCAGTGGAAAACACACAGTTTGCAAATACCACGTATGAACCTGACAGACGAAGGCCATAATGTATGCACCGCCCTTCCGCGTGGGGTCCTGCTGTACGCACGTGACTCACTTCCCCTGTGATTTTACCACCTTCGCAGGACCAAAGTTTTCGGGGTTAGTTTGCAGCATTCATAATTTAAAACCATGCTTTTCCATGAATCCTGGGCCAAAAAAAGAAGTATTGGCCTAATTTTGTAGAGACAGGGGATTCCTCCTTGCTCTGTGGACTCCCCAGGGTCCATCACCTCCCCGGGGGGGTTTAGAGACAGGGGGACTCTCTTGCCTGCCAGCTCTTGCTTGCCATTACCTGTGTCGTGCAGCACTGCAGCGGGGGCTGCTCCCCGTGGGGGCTGCTGAAGGAGGAGCAGGGACCCTGTCAGGCACAAAGCATTGGCTTGGTGGCTGCGGCTGGGTGGAAGATAGAGAAAAGAGACACGTGCCAGAGAGAAAGGGAAGGTGGTTTGTGCCAAAGGGCTGTGTGGGAAGAAAAGACCAGATGCCTAAGCTGACAGAAAAAGTTGGAGTTTCCAGCCCTCGATCAATCTCAGTGATTTATTCAGTATCCTGAGACTGAAGAGGGGCACCTTGCCCCCACTCATTAGTGCCTAGACCACCATCAAAGTGGGAGCTGCTTTCCTCTCGCTTCTGATTTCTAAACAGGGACCTGCTGAGGAAAAGTGCTGTGTTTCCAGTCATGTTTCGCAGTCAAGCTGCACTTTAAGAACAGTGATAAAACCTCAGTGCATCTGGAGATACAGTGTGGTTAAACAACCCGTCATTCAAATAAACAGGTTGGGGTTTGCTTCATTCCCCTCTAGGCCAGCCCCAGGTTTCGCTGAGCTCAGACCTGTTCTTCATTCTGCTGCTGCACTTGTCCCCTCCTCAGTGACTGTCTGAGAAAGGAGGGATGTCCCAGGAGCTGGTGGGACCTAGAAAACCCAGGTGCCCTGCTGTCTCAACTGAGGTAGTACTTCATGATCTTTGCCAAGACATTCCCTCTGCCCACTGCTTCTGTCTGGCATTGATAAAAGCAGGGAACATATTTATCTAATAAATGATCTTGCGAGGATGTAATCTAGCAATGACTGCAGGAGACTTAGGTACTGCATGGAGAAGACCATGTAAGTGTATGGGTGAAAAGTAGCTTTACATGAAGGTTCTCCTGGTGGCTGTCTCACTTCCTGCCCTTTGACTGAGCAAGCCCAAACATCAATATTTTCTGAAATAAAGAACTTAAGAAGACTCTGGAGAGAGTGGAAAGGGGGAAGCCCCCACAGGACCCACTGCAGAAGTACTTGCTTTGTTCTAAAAGTATGGATTAAAAAAATACAGGACATTTGGAGAGATCAGACTATGTCCTCTCTGGTCTCAGAAACAGTGATCCCCATACACTCCAGCAAAGCACATCCTTGACTCTGCCCACGCCTTTTCTTACCCTAAGGGTTAGCCATGTTGTGATGGTGAGCCTATTTTTAACTGAATTGAGAAATCCCTCACATGAAGGCAGCTATGCTATTCTAAAAACAAGGCTCGAGCGTAACCAGTTTCAGCATGCCAATCTGAATTGCCTACGCAAACACTTCCATACAGATCTAGCTGTCTCCATGGGGGGCCTGGTATAAAAGTGTAGGGATGACAAACACTGCTTTGATCCCTGGTCCTGGTGCACCAGAGCCAAGAGCTGCAGCCTGAAAAGTGGAAATCTTTTGTTTCTGAAATAGGCAAATTCTAGTGATTTTTTCTGATGATTTCCCCACCTCCCCTAAATTTTTTTGGCTGAAGCTGAGTCACTAAATCTGACCCAAATTCAAAAATAGCTTTGGCTGCCAGTGGGGAGGAAAAGGCCTGACTCTAGCGTGATGTTCCAAAAATATGGGCTTTTGTGTGAATTTAAGTAGGGGGAGGTTGGTTTGGATTTTCTTTTATGGTCTATCAAACCTCATCCTGTCCTAACATTGCAGCATTGCTCAGAGCTGTTTCTGTTTCACTGGTGTTGTATACCCAAGACTTTTGACAAGATGTTAACACACTGTACTCAGAATGTACTTGGTTCACAGCAGTTGTTGCTCATTGACATCTGAGCTGCTTTCTAAATGAGCCTGGCAAGTGGGCTCTTTGTGATTAAGATTTAAATATTTTCATTATAATCCAACTTTTTTTCAACAGATGACTTCAATGCAAAGGAAAGATCCTTTCTGTGTCTGAACTGGCAACAAAGGTAGAGGGGAAAGTGGTTTTTGGGTTTGCTTTTGAGCTTTGGCTTTAAAAGACAGTTTGATTTGACTCTTTCCATTAGCACAAGTCTCTCTCTCTTTTAAATCCCAGAATTTCCTTTTCTAAAATTCTTTCATTCTGCAAATATCCATGTTTGGACTTTCTTAGACAGATTATTTTAATCAAAGTGTAAACCAAAGGTTATTTTTTGAATCTTGGGTGCAGGGTCTAGGGGTATCTTCCCTTCTATTTAGATGGCTAGAAACTCAGAACTCATTCATGTTTCTCCAGTGCAGAAGTGAGGAGAGCATCAGCCCTCAGCAGGATAAAGGCTGAGATCCTGTACCTTTGTTCTGGGTTGGCTGTCATCAATCTCTGTTTTGTCCCACTAACTTCTGTGGAGTCACTTCTGAAGAAAGGTCTTAATTGGTATGAGCTGGGGCAGCCGTATCTGGTCTTAAGGAAAACAGGGACACTCACTAAGTACATTAGTTGGGTTATAAAACTTGTCTCTCAGGAAGGAGACGACAAGTGTGATGAATTGAGTTAACAGGACATGGAGCCAGCCACAATAGTTCTGTGAGACCTGTTCATGGTCTCCCTCTCAAAACATAACCAACTGCAGCCAAGTGCGACTCCACCATTGTTTTGGGGGTGGCCCTGGTGATTTTTTTACTACTATTCCTTGGCATGCAGCCTGGACTCTGCTGCTTCTTTCATGTGAGGGGTCTGTTGGGTTTTTCTTGCTGTCTTCTGCTGCAGAAGTTGAACTCAATTGCTCTGCTGCACTGAAAGCACCCTGGGAATAGAAAGTTTTGTTCCTCCCTGGATGGCTGTCGAAACAAGCCAGGGCCCTGAGCTACCACCAAGCTTGCATGTGCATTCCCCATAACCAGGGCTTCGCACAAGTAGAGCACTTCATGACGGCAAACACAACACTACAGTTAACAGCAGCCCCTGGGGAGGGAATGATGGGATGTTTTTCTCCACGGGAAATGGGAAAAGCAGTGCAGGAAGGCTGGCAGCATGACCAAAACCATGCAAAGAATCTGTGTCGGAGCACAGCTTTGAAGGCACGCATCCTTGGCCAAGTGACACAGGGCTGACATAATCCCTGTGCCTCCTGCCATTCTCCCTCCTAATTCCTGGTTAGAATGGAGCCCATAGCAGCCTGAGCATGGCTGGCTGCCTTGTGTGGATCCCTTTCAAGCTGTAAACTGTAATGAGAACTTCCAAATAGGCACTGGTAAAGGTTTTCACAAGCTTTACTTGCTAGCTCTGGTCAGTCTTAGAGGTCTGTTGTTAATCTTTCACTTGAGCAGGTGACCGACTATTAATCAGAGGGAGCAGTTTATATCCACTTACCCATTCATGCAGAGCAATAAAGCCAGCAACTTTAAAGAGAGGGGAAGCCAAGTTTCTCCCATATCTCTCAAGATTTTGCAAATCCTTCCATGGCTATAAAGAGTTGATCCCGTCTCCTCTGTTGATAACATGTGTGTGCTTACCAAAGCTCCTCAGCAATTCCTGTTTATTTGACTTCCTTTATAAACTAATGCGTCAATTTGAAAATCATTAGGTATTCCTACCAGGAGTCAAAGACCACATTCAGAGTGGATTACACGCATGTTTCTTAAAAGTGTTAATGTGCTAATCTGCTGGTTACTTGATCCAGGCAAAATGCCATGATATTCCACATGAGCAAAATACCACAGTTCTTGGAGATTTCATATAAATATTACCCACTGTGTTTCCACATTTGAAGTGTTATACTTGTCTATTAAAATCAACAAGCTGGAACTAGAATCTGGAAATAAGTGATATTACTATTTTATTTGTGCACTTCAGATTCAGATTCTTTTTAATAAAAATACCTTACAAATAAGGAACAGAACATGAATCTTGGGATTTCATGTATTCTGTGTAAATATTTCAACTATGCCTTGCAGCAGTAAAAGCACATTATATACAATCTGCATTACCATTGTGACCAATAATGTTTGACTTGCTGTACTGTGTTTAGTCCAAAACCAAAACAGTCGGGGCAACACCGTGGCTGTTACAACAGTACGCTGCAAGTAAGGAACTAGGCGTGCAATGAGTAAGGCCTCACACTAAATAAGAGTTTGTTGATTATGAGCCATTTGGATTATAGAGTACTCCTGACTCTGTTAAAGAGTAAAAATTTCTTATTTGTGCTCCGGAACAGGTGTGGGATGAGGCCACACAAACAGTCTGTGATTTTGCGCTTCACAGCGTGGTCCCTGCTGTTTCTTGCAAAGCAAATGCATGAGCAGGAGAACGAGCTGATTTTCGATACGGAGTGACCCCAGCAGAGAGTCTACACGTATTACCCACATGTGTCCAGAACTCTCTCCAGTGGAACTATAGGGTCACTTCTGATTTTTTTTTCATTTAAGCATACTTAAAATGAATTACCCCTCAAAGAGCTTGTCCCAACAAGGAGCAAAGCCCGTCACTGTCTAAGGATTTGGCCCTCATTGCCTCCCTCTGCTTACCAAAGGAACATGAAGATCGTTGTTAACCTGAAGGAGGCTACAATGCTGTTCAATCTCTGACTGAGACAAACCTTCCATCTGATGAACATGGGGATAATAAGGATCATTTTTCTTTCTTCTGTTTGCTGTCATGCAATCCAGCTCAAGGGAAAAAAGGCCCATATTTTTTACAGCTCAGCTTCAGACGCTTTTATTGTGGGATTTGGTTTATTTTTTTCAGCAAAGTTTCAATGGGGCTGAATGCAGGTGCAGATAACACAGATACGCCTCAGCCTTATAATCAGGGACATGAAATTTATGTTGCTTAGGACTAATGGAGGGGGGAGGGTGGGGGAGGAATGTATGTGTGGTTATAGATCTCAATAAACTGTTAAGCTACTACACACTTTCCTCCTTTTCACCTTTTTTTTTTTAAATTTTATCCTTTCTTCTTAGTAAAATGCAGGGGAAAATATTTCTAAGTGGTTTAAAATTCCTTCAAATATTTATTTCAGATCAATTCCAAGTTGCTTCTCTTCTCCCCTTCCTCACACTAATTAGGCCACTGAACTGAAAAACCTCACATTTTCTCAGCGCTACTTCACTGGCTGCTATTATACAATACTCATCATTTAAGGCTTAAGTAGAAGTTGACTTATATGCATTCCTTGGGTATAGATTTCACTCTGTATCACTGCCAGAAACTTACATTCATCTTATCAAGAGTATCACATGAGCCATAAGGAGGGAATAGACCATATATTGTATTGAGTAATAGAGGCTTGGCCCTGCCCATCTGCCATTTCTAAACCCTTGATGCAACCCTTGCTACAGTTGAACTTTTACAAGTGTCTTTTATTCAGAGCTTCTTCAGAGTGGGCATGGGAGAAGAGTTAGGCTAGAAAGCCACCTCCAGTTTAGAGACAGATGTGCAGATAATGATGTCACAGCTGGTAAGACATCAGGCTTAGGGGATTGATAATGGTGTACAGATACTTCTCTTCTGGATCATATTGTGCTCAAGATGCTAGTACTTACAGTAGAAAATTACCATCTGAAATCCATTTGTGACATCTGGTAAATGAGTGATGCAATCTTATCTCTTTTCAGAGCACGTCAAGGATATGCAGTGTTTGACCAACATTGCTAGCCCTGCTGGTAGCCTCAACTGCAACAGTAAAAATACTTGGCCATCGGGTCCCCCAGCACATGTGCTCCTCTGTCCATCTGCTCCTGCAGAAGGCCCAGGCTCATGTTCACTGCACTCATTTTAGACTGTTAGTCTTGGTACGTAAGTAATAAGCCTTGCAGGAGACTTGCCGGCTCAATGGAAGCTGTGTTAGAAGGCAACTCAGCCCACAAAAGGAAGAGGTGTTTGCCAGTGTGTCTGCAGGGATTACTGAAGGAGCCTTGGATGTCTGCACTCCTTGCCGAGGGATCTTATGCAAATGTCTAAAATTAGGTGAGGTGAATCCAGGCCTTGGTCACTATGGATTCAAAGTCAAGAGTTTATTGTGAGCACTGAATTTATTAAAAGACATTGGGACATAGGTACATCTAGGCTGCAAGTTCAGCAACAGAAGAACGGGATTTTATAACCCATCTTAACATCACAAAAAGCTCTTACTAATGGAGGATCCAATGCTCCAGTAACAGCAATCCATATTTTCTTGATAGTCTCCCTTTGTTCAGTCCTCTGTGAACCCAACTGTGCTTTGGACACAAAATGATAAAAGCTCTCCAAGCTCTGACTTAGATAGCGTTAGAATTTCAACTCTCTTGAGGAAAAAAAATTAAATAGCCACACACAGACTAAAGTGGTAACACCACAAATCAGCCAAAGCTCATCAGCATTTAACCAAGGCTGCATTATTCTTCCCTTCCTCACTGCCAGTAATTTTTGGGTCTAAAGATATTCTGCTATAATTCATTTCCTGTGCCTAGGAAATTCTGTTCAGGATGCCAGAATAACTAAATCTGATAATTAGTTCCACTGGCCCACTTGGCACAACTCAGTGTTATCTGTTTAAGTTCCCAATTAAATCTTGCAGCGAAAAAGTGATGCTACCATTGGTTTAGGGCGTCTTCTGTCAAGCAGAAGACAGCTTTGCAGGTTCCCTTGGATTGTCTATGTCTTGATGTCAAGGTGACAGCTTCAGTCAAAACCTGACTTGTAGAAGCATTCCTGTCAAAGTTGTTGTTAATATTTATTTCTGCACAGCTGAGACTTGGATTGGTTTTCCAGTGCCATTGGAGTGAAGTGGTCGGGGAAAATAAGTGTTTTAAGGTTTCCTAGCTTGTATGAGTGGACCTCTGAGTTATCAGAACTCTGTTGCAATTCAGCTGAGACAAAACAATCAAGTTTTCACATAGGTATTACTCCTTAACCATGTCCTTTCCCTGCAGCTATTCAATATTTAGTTTCAATTTGTAGGGCTCTTAAATTGAGTTAGCGATACAGCATAATCCTGGAGCTATCCTGTCTCTAATCCTATAACAATACATTTTGTCATTTCAAAAAATGGTCTTTCTTTTGGTTTTGTTTTTGTTTGTCCCAAAGGCAAAGTCAGGTCATGCTCCAGGAATGTGTCTATTGCAGCCAAAAGAGGAAATCCAACTAACCAAAACGTTATCTGCAATTAACAAAGAGTTTAATGATTTTTTTTTTTTTCAGCATTTCAGAAAAAAGAAAGTAAAACACCAGCTTATACTAAGTCCATTTAACTGCATTAGACTCTGGTATACTGCCAATATTCTTTATAACAGAGATTTAGAAGTTAATAGTATTGGAGATTAGAAATTGGTGTCAGTTACAGAACTGTGCGAAGTGATTTCTTTGCATTAAGTCGTAACAGCTGAAATGAATAAAATACATTTCTGTCTTATTTTTTTTCATTTAGCTGTAATTGCAGTTTTGGCATGCTGGCCAAATCTCCTTGTCCTGGCAGGATGGCCCCATTCCTCATTCAAAGAACACCAGGAAAAAATTTTAAAAAGGAAATGGATATGATAGTTTATCCTGGGAAAAGAATCCCTCAAACCACCAGTCCCTCCTCCACCTCCTTGACATGTAGCACAGAAAATTTCTGCTTAAAAAATAAACAAAAGGAGACTCCTGGCCCGCTTTAGCACAAGGGCTGAACCTGTTCCTGCCAGACTCACAGCTGGTGAAGGCTGGTGTCAGGGCACTGGCCTCGAGCGGCCACATTATAACCTCAGGGCTGGGACTCTCGCCTTCCGAAGCCGTTGCCGCCACCACCCTGAGATGCGTTGGTGGTACCAGATTTGGGCCCAGGTCTTCCCTGCGTGAACCTGGAGCCGAACCTCTTTTGACTGCCAGCAGGCACAGCTGAACACGCCTGCTCCCCTAGCTGGGTTTGTAGAAACAAATGCTAGCCGCGATCCACATGTGATGGCAAGGTCTGCAGCCTCTCGTGAAGAGCGAGCTGAAAGATCTGCATAGGTACGTTTTCATGCTCTCCTATAGCACTTCACAGCTATAGCTAAAAATACTACATAAGAAGCTTTAAAATTGCCCCAAAACTCTTAATTAAAGTTGCAAGGGGGAAAAAAAAAAATCACAGAAAACCCATTGATTAGGTTCAATAGGACCTTGTTTTTAAAAATGGAATTTGGGGCCCCAGAGTAACCCTTTAAACTGATCTTTGTCAAATACCTTAGTGATTCAGCACGTGCCAGTCCACATTGAGGGTTTATTGCAAACTTAAGAACGCAAGTAATTTTAATAGTCTGAGTGTGTGCAAGTGTGTGTGTGTGCATGCTCGTAAGGGATTATAGCTTTCCAACTACTAATTCCCTTCCAAATTAAAGTGTTAGTATTTGACACACACTTGCAAGTCCCCCAACAACAAACAAAAGTTAAGCTGAGTTGTTAGCACACAGAGAAAATACAGAAAACTCGCCAACATTACTGATTTGGGTTTTATGTCGCTAATAGCTTATAAACACTTATTTGGAATCTGTGCAAGAATGTGTTTCTGGGCTGAAACCACCTGCCACATCCGGTCTCGAATACATGCTACCTGCTGAGGCTCAGCCTTTCACAAACACGTGGGCAAATTGGGTCTTAGTCCAGCAAAGTGCCACCCAGCAGAGTGAATCCTACCTTGCTGAGGACTGCAGGGTTTGGGTCGCAGATGAGAAGGAGCCCACACTGTAGCAGATGCAGATGCAGTCCAGACAGGAGTGTTTTTAGTGGCTGTTTAACAAGGGCTGTCTCTTATCAGGAAAGCACTCATTAACCATTCTTATTTATTAGTAATGCCAGGCAGGGGAAGCTAGGAGAATAGTTTTTGTTTAGGAAAACAGTAACAGTAATGTGGCAGGTGAAACGTTAACCGTTAGCGTGATCTTAATGGGCAAATAAAGCATGCTTAACGTGTTATAAATGGGTTTATGTTCAAATATTGATATAAATGTTAATCTTCAGGTAAGACACTGTTGTACAAAACTTAATAGCCATAGGAAGACCCCTTGTGCACATGAGCAGCTTTACACGGGAGCAGTCACAGATGTGTACGCAGGGACTGCTGGCAAGGGCCAGATTCTGCATGCTCCAGCTGGGCTTTCTCCCCCAAGCAGGACCATCCTTGATTTAGCAGAGGCTCCAGCAAGATGTGAGAGGCCCTTCAGTGAGGATCCTTTAGAGAATATGCTTGGAGGACTTGCTTGATAACATATCTCATACCAGGATGGCCCTGCAGGTGGAAGAGCATCATTGTCCTCTGACATTTCCTAAATCAAGCCCATAACAGTGTTACCAGAAAGCTGTGTTATAGAGCTATCTACAGACTTACGTATGTCTATCTTGGAGGCGTTTGGCTCTGATTACCGGTTAGATCATGCTTTATCTTTGCATTATTCAGTAGGAAAACAAACACGCTTTTTACAATGCAGTGCATAGGTTTTCTGGAAAGTTTATGAGCAAATTTTGGAGCTCAGTATGATTTTCAGTAAGGGCAAAGCTACAGTGAGAGTAAACAGGAATAAAGCAGTATTTGAATTATAAACCTGTTTAAACAGAAAAGATGCTTCTCAGCTGTGCTGTAGGACAACGGAGCCCTTGGCCACGCCAAGCCACACAGGGCCCCGTGCGGCAAGCTTTTTTGTTTCTTGCCAAAGAAAACCTTTGCCTGCCCTGGGACAGCCTGCAACCTGGGCTCCTCAGACAGCAATTCACTGCTAGCCCTGGGAAGTGAGCAGCAGAAGGTGGGAACGTGGCAAAGGCTTCTGCTGAGGCTTTGCTGTTCATGGCCTGAAGAAATGCAGATTCAAGTGAAGAGCACCGGGACGAAAGGAAAGAAGATGGAACCTCTGGCCAGCCGCATCTCTGCCTTGAGGATGGCATCAGAGGCAGTGGTCATGTCTGACTGGCATACACCAAATCCCGGGCCGTGTGTCCACATCAGAGCATTTTGCATCAGACAAGCAGTGCAGAAAAATCAAATGTAACCCTACTAACACATTGGCCCCAAATCCCCAAGTGATTTTCTGCCACGTCCTTGCTCCCCATCAGCACCTGGGAATAGCACCGCTGAGGGCCAGGGAGGAAGGTGGAACTGTGGCAGCCTGAACATAGGTTGGCTTAAGCTTCTCCGGAGGTTCATCCTCTATTCAAACAAGGCATGGAGTAACCTTAAAGGTTACTCTCCTGACACCTGCTTCAGGACAGGATGAAACCTCTCTGGGAGAGATTGTCTCTCTCCTTTGACCATTAGCTATTTTATGCCAGTTTAAATTTTGTGCTACACTGGTACATGCTTTATTTAATTACATGTGAATATTATCAAAACAATAATTTCACTGTCTGAAAAAATGAGGTGCTTCTCTTCTTGGCATGAAATACCATAGAATTTAAACAATTGGAGTTTTGTTGTGATATGGAGTGGAAACAAGCTTGAACATGACAAAATATGTCCAGAAATGTCAATTCCATTTTTGACCAGCTGTATTGCCAATGCTATTTCCCTAGAAATACCCAACGTATTTGTTGTATTTTTTAAGATTCAGCATGTCTTTTTCCAAAACTTTTTTTTTTTTTTAATAATAAATGGGTGCATAAAAGACATAAAAAATACGTCTCACCCCTCTGAGGCCAAATCAGGAAAATTAGGAAACCCTTATTTTACATGCATATTAATAGTCAATCATTTCTGGGACAGCCTCTTGGTTTTGCAAGGCTTGTTCCCTTATTTTTAAACATTTACAGTTGTTTTCTTCTGACTCACAAGACCCAGATGGTGTTGGTCAGACAGAAGTCACAGGGTTTGCTCAACAAAACCATCTTCCCCATAGAAGCAAATAGGCTAGTAGTGAGCCTGTGGAAGTACAAGGAGGCTGACAGGTATGTGGATGTTTTGCATTAGGAAAGCTTGAAATCTTGGGTGCAATCTGCTTAGAATTTCCTGCATAGTATTCCAGCTACTAAAACACCATTTAGCTCATTTTCAGGGTTTTGTTCCAGGAATGTCATCCTTCTGATAGTTTTTAGGTCATTCTTTGAGGTGATGCACAGCCCCTGAAGGTCTCCTGACACGTGCTGCATTTCCATATCCTCATGGCGTACGGCACATGCAAGCTAAAGCCAAAAAAATTAGGGGAAGGAAGAGGCTCATGGTGCTTTTCCCACCACCAAGGGTGAGCAGGACCCTTGGAGTAGGTTCAGTGCCCCACTTGATGGCTGGGTGCATAGGATGCCAGGAGGAAGGGGTGAGACAAGGGAAGGACTTGGCCATGGTCTCCCATCTGGAAGAGAGTGGGAATGGAGATGGGAGAGGGGCTGGGATGGGCAGACAGTGCGCAGACACCCATTCTACAGCAGAGACTTTGGCTTCTCTATCCAAGGCTTAGGAAAGGAAGGAGGATTGGATTCTCCTTCCCTGTGCAGATCTTTCTCTGCTGCTGCAGGGAGACCTCAGGGTTTTGGCATGAAGGCCAAGCTGCCTGGTCCTTGAGGTGTCAGGGAGGGGCTGAGCTGAGGTGAGCAGAAAAGAGGCCAAGGGATGAGCGGACCCCACAGACCTCCTTGTCCTTGCTCTCTGTCTCTCTGTGTAATGCTCCTGGTCTCATTTTCCACTGTTTTTCCAGGGCAGTTTCCACACTTTGAGCATTTCCCCTAAGCAAGGAAGGAGGGAGACACCAAGGAGTCATCCAAATAATTGTCCCGTGGACTCTTTTTCTATACCCCTGGCTTGCTATATAAAGTGAGGACCGAGTCCATAAGGCTTTTTCAGATATTATGGCCAGTCTCATGGTAAGAGACCTGGCTTTCACCCAAGACGCGGGAGTAACACAACTTGAAGAACCCTTTATAGCTGGGGCTTCATACAGTGTAAGCTCAGGATTAGATGTATCAGGCAGTGCAAATGCATGGACTTGTAATGTGCCTGCTCGGGTCCCAGCTAATCCCAACAGGTGCCATGCAAACATACTGCACATTGAAGATTTGTTGTGGGGATGAGGATAAAAATAGCAAGGGGCTGGGAGAAAAAGTACGTTTTAAAAGCCATTTTCCTCCTCACGGAAATGCTTGCGAACAAAGTTCTCTCCTGCACAAGAAACACATGTGCTAATTTTTATTTATGTTCATATGCAGTGTGGAGGAGAGTCTCAAATATGCCGATCCAGCATTGTTGGATTTAAAGAAATTAATAAAAACAATTCCAAGCAGCTGGTTGAAACAATTATGCTTTTCACAGAAAGCCTTGCAGACTGCACAGAAAGTTATGAAAATAATCCTTTCAATTAGTGTGTGGTCAGTGCACCTGCAAAGGAGACTTGTCCAAGTAAAAGTATCAACTAGTGTCAATGAGAACAATTCATGAATTCATCACGAGGGCCTTTTTCTATTACCACATTTACACAGATGTGAATCCCTGGGGTGCAGACACCAGAAGGGTAACCCTACTGTAATCCAAAGAGCATGAGAAACATGAGTTCAGATCAGGAAAGCTATTAATTTTTGTGTATGTTTGACTTCAGCATCCTTTCCCCTCTTGCACACACTGCCTTTAATAATCATATCTATCTACCTTCCCTGCACTGCCCAGCTCTCTAGAAAGAAATAACATATTATTCCTGGTGAAAAATGACATCAGCTAAAGGACTCTAGAAGACCAAAGGGATTTACAGCTCTGTAATTTTATCACCTGAACCATATCTGTAAATGAGTTCATCAAGCTGGTAGAGTAATACTTGTATTATAGTCCAGTTTTAACCCACTGGTGCTGCCTGCATGTACCATATTATATATTGCCCAACTGGTCAACACAGCAGAGTGACATTAGAGGGGGACAAGTGAATAATTTGAAGAAAAGTGTTGAAAGCATGGAAAGTCCTGAAGCAGAAATAGCTGAGATGATGAAAGTAAAGTGTATGACATGTCTTCTTTGTCTTGTTCTACGGTTTTCTTTTTCAACTTTGTAAGAAACTCATATTTCTGTAATAAATAAAACTTGCACCAAATTATAACAACTCCATAAATCTACTCTGCAAAATGAAGAAAACTGCCAAGTTTGTAGCTCAACAACCAGTAAAGTCCCGAAATGGTATAAAAAATCGAGGACAGAGAAGAGGGAGTCTGTGATGTTTATCAGCAGCTTGTGGGCAGGGGACATTATTTTAATTAAAGTATATATTTATTGACTACTTCTGTGTCTGAGTATAATATCCTAGTGGTTGCAGCATATAAAGTAAATGCCAGCAGGGTGTATGTCAAAAAGCCAGGACACAAGGGGATTGCTCTGCTGTCAAAGACTTCTGCACACTTTGAACCTTTAGTAAATATTAATTTACCCAAATTGCTTTAGCAGTTTTTCTTATCAAAAACCCACAATAATGGTAGTGGCAAGGCTCTGTAAAAAGTGCTGCTCTTTACATTTGGCTACTCTTAGCACATTTTTCTTTCAATTTTTAAGTGATAAATAATAAAAATTCCTATTGGTGTGATATGGCACATGCTTCCCCATGGCCTCCTTTTGTAGTCCGTGCAAACAAAAGGAAAGAGAGGTATTTATTTGCAATGTATTCTCTGTTGTACACTCAAACCAGCAAGAAAGCCCTGACCAGCTGTAACACCTGTGATTGATCTGTGCCCTGGGATTTGCTGCACTGTAAATACAGGAGTCGAGGAAGCTCCAGAGCTGCTGGATGTCAGAGACACCCCTGATATTGGAAAATTGACTCCATCTCCATCCACCTCTAGGGACAGGGCTGGGATGCAGCAGGACCACATTGTCCATCTCCTAGTGAGCAGCATGTGTGCTAGACAAGGAGGAGACATAGGTAGTACGTAAACCACAAGTCCCATTTGGAGCTGTTAAAGGGTACGTAGAAAGCACTGAATGGAAACAACATGGTGGAGCAAATCTCTCCTTCATGACTCCAGAGGAAGGTCCAGAGAAGGGCCACAAATATTGTCAGGGTCTGGAGCACCTCCCCTATGATGACAAGCTGGGAGAGTTGGTGTTCAGCCTACACAAGAAAAGGCTCAAGGGAGACCTTACAGCAGCCTTTTAGTACTTAAAGGAGGCCTGCAGGAAAGATGGGGAGAGACTCTTTTGTGTGAGTATAGTGATAAGACAAGGGTTAAGCTGAAAGAGGGTAGATTTAGAATAGATATTAGGAATAAATTCTTTACTGTGAGGGTGGTGAGGCACTGGAACAGATTGCCCAGAGAGCCTGTAGATGCCCCCTCCCTAGAAGTGTTCAAGGCCAGGTGGGATGGGGCTTTGAGCAACCTGGTCTAGTGGAAGGTGTCCCTGCCTGCAGGAGGGGCTTGGAACTACATGGTCTTTTAGGTCCCTTCCAACCTAAACCATTCTAGGGAAGTTAGTGTGTCTGCTTTAGCATTAGCATGGAGGAGACTGAGCTTTAGTACCGGCTGGTCAAATGAGGAAAACGAGTTAATAAAGCTTTGTCTCTTGATCTGGAGAGCATTTTGCCTTCAGTCAGTAGGATTCAGGGGTGTTAATGAGGGGAGGGTTTAGTCCAGGGGTTTTATTTCCCCACTTGTCTCTTGCTGGAAAAGAGGCTGGGTTTTGCAGAGCTTTGTCCCTGGAGAAGTCATTTGCACCTGTGCAACTTGCAGACAGCCCCGCCAAATCACAGGGAGAAGGGTCTGCGATGCCAAAGGGGCCTTGCAGATTTCTTAATTAGCAATCAGACCTTAACACATTTTCCCCTCTCCCTGATGTATCTATTCAGCTCATTTGAAAGGGGAGCTTTGCAGCATTTGAAAGCGGTTTTTCATAACCGCAGTTGCGCGCAGTCCTGCAAGTGCTGAGAGCAGAGCTCGCCAGAGGAGCCAAAGCGCGATGTTTGCTTCAAACGCACACTGGGATGTAACTTCTCGTGGATCTCAACAAAAGACGAGCTGCAAGGGATTTAACCCATCCTCCTCCTTTCCCAAGACTGCCGTTAAGACTAAGGCCGTGGGGAAAATGGTGAGTGCTTCCAGACTGTTAATCACTGTGTGTTTACAGTCTGGGAAACCAGAATTAAAGAACCTTGGAAATCCAAACCTCAGCATTTCTAGGCCTGATTTGGTCCTGTTTTGTCCCCAGAGCAGTTGTTTACATCTGTGCAGAACCCTGCCATGGTGATTTGGCAGGGGTTTACAGCCCTGCTGCGCAGGTGCGAGTGGCTGCAGGGGAGCTGTCGCGAGGAACCAAACCCTCTGTACCCCTGCCGAGGTGAAAGCGATCGTAGCCGACGGAAAAGCAAGCTGAAAGAGCTGTTCCATACGTGACCTCCTTTCATCGCCCTTTCGCAGCCATCTCAGAAAGCTGACTGCTGGGCTTAGCTAGCTTCATACTTTATATCTGGTTGGAAAGGTTTGGGGATTTTTAGTCTCCCCTCCCTTTTTTTTTAATGACATAAAGAACCATTGAAATTTACAATTTTCCAGCGGAGATTTGACAAACCGATTTTTTTAATAGATCATTGAAGTTCTACGAGCATTTCATTTCAGGGTTGAAAGAAACACCAGCTGATCCTATTGTTTGACATCTCATTTCCTTTCAAAATTCAAATTGGATATAGTTATTTTTTGTAATTTTTAATGGCATGAAAAATGCAATATTTTAAACATACTGAAATCTGTAAGTGACTTACGACAACTGAGGCACTCTGGTTGAGGGTACAGCTGACACTTCCTACCCATGGGCTCTTCTGACTATCACCAGAACTGCACTCCTACAGAGAAAACTTCCATTACTTCTGAAAAGTCCTGGGAAAAAACCACAAAAATAGTTCTACCTGTTTTCTTAGTTGAGTTCAACAGAATTAGTCCTTTTGTTTTTTTCATATAACTGGATTCTGTAAGTTTTCAATACAACAACTTGACAGAGATGAATATACATGTCATGCTGATGGCTCAGTGGGAGACCATCTCTCCTAAACTATTGCTATTGGAATTTTTATTTTTGCAAAAACCAAATCCAGGAAAGAGAAAAGGTGCTCTACTGCACGTGCTGGGGAGAAGGTATGTAATCAGAAAGTCCTACAGAGGCACAAGTTTATTGTTTCAGTGGCTGAATGGAAAATTCAACACTTGTTTCAGGTAAAACTGAACTGAATTCAGCTTGTTCTCAAACCATAAAATGTCAAAATACAATGTTTGACCTTTCCCAAATTATTTCCCCTCCTTTTTTCTTGCTTTCTTTCCATCATCTAGAAGTCAAAGCCCTGTGCTGGATTTGACCTTACCTTGCAAGTAGTTTTTGGAGCCCTGAAATGGCACCATTTGGTGAATACTGTGAATCCTGTCCAGCTCCAGCCACAGGGGCTTTTCCTGGGTTCCACAGGAGACAAGCAGAGTGTGGAGGTGTTCCTCCTTTGCTGCTGGCCACAGCACAGCAGCCCAGCCATCAGCATCATCCTCTGCAGCAGCAACACAGCTGTGTCTCACCCCCAGAGGGACTAGAGGGAGGATCCAGCTCCTCTTCCCCGCCAGCACCGCTCTCCGCTGGGTGGGCAAGGGAAGCTCAGTCCAGTTTCTGCCATAACAGAGGCTGGAGGCTGCAGCAAGTCCCTGCTTTAGGAAGGGGCCTCAGGTCAGGTCCTGCAGCTGCTGTAAATAGTTGCAGCACTATTTAATTCAATACAGCCTTTTTTTTTTTACATCAGCTGATCTGGCTGCACTTCTGTTATCCTGTGCTTCTTTCCTTTAAGATGTATTTTTCTAGCCTTGTGAAACACCACTATATATTCCTGTATAAGCTAGTAAGGATATTAGCACAATGCCCTTCCGAAGTTGTTATTACTACAGCACCTGAAAAGGGACCCCAGTGTGCCAGGCTCTGTGTGGCTCTCTGAGTGACATAGAGTTCATGTCCAAAACAGGCAGGGCAGGCAGTGGGCAGAGAGAAGGGAGAGGATGGGAACAGGACAGGTTGGCCCAGTTAGGAGAGGAGAGATGAGACAGCAGGAGCCAGAGGCCAGAAGGAACGAAGATGAGGAGTCATGAGCCAGAGGGAGATATGGGGTTTGGAGCAAACAGCAGTGAAAGACTGAATATGACCAGTGAAAACTGTGCAAAGTCCTCTGATGTCTGACTCAGCTGCTCCTGCAGCTGTGCTGCCTGCGCCTGCCTTTGCTGGGCTCCTTCCTGCCTTTCCCTTCCCAAAGGGAACGCGGCCCAGGGTAGGCGGTGGTGGGACATGGGGGAGAGCAGGAGGGAGAGGAACATGGTGCAAACACAGCCCTCCTGAGAGGTAAGAAGGACATTTCCCTGAAAAGCTTTGGATACACCCACTGAAGGGAGGAAGATGACTCTTCAGAGCCCCAGATTCCCTCCTTCTCCTTTTCTGCCTCTTAAGCATCTTTTAATGCTGCTTGGGGCTCTCCAGCCACCTGAGCAAAGCACTAGAAATAAATCCTAGCAGAGGTCTTGCTGTGTGCAAGCTTGACCCACGTGCCCTCCTGGGGGAAACCTGTCTTCTACCCAGAAGAAAAGGAGACTATGCTGCAAAACAGCACATCTACCTCTGAGCCCCCCAGTATTCAGAAGAAAGGATCTACCTCAGCTGGGGAAGTTGGGCAGGATAAGCAAAAGAACAGGAGGTGATTTTTTTTTTTTTTTTTACTGCATTTTGATCAGGTACAGACCATGTTGCTCTGTGCCTGGGCATCTGGCGCATAATCACCAGGCACCCCACCAGCCGTCCCAGCCCTAGCAATGCCTGAGGGGAAGAGTGCCTGAGGGGGTCTCTACAAATACTCCTGCTCACAGTCTGGCATAGCTGACAGTTTCCTGTGAGCTCCCCGGAGAGCAGGACTACGCTTTCAAAAGACTAGAGCAAATGATGAAAGGCTCTCTTTCCTCAGCAGCAGTGTTCACCAAGGTTGCTTTCTCAGATTTCCTGGAGTTTGGGCTACACCTTCCATGGGTTTCCCTACAATACATCCACAAGGAGTGGGGAGGGGGAAAAGGACACATGCCATACGAAGCAGGGAGAATGAGATGGGATTTCACGTGTACTGCAGGTATTACTTCTGTAACTTTGCAGAGTAACTTCCCTGTGAGTCACACTTATGTTCCTCTGATGTGTGCTTTTAACCCTTCAGATCACTTACATTGTTATCCTGACTTTTATCAAGATGGAGACGGTCTTATTTTTTAATTTTATAGTTCTTTGACTTCGTATTACATCCTCAGGACCTAAGAACTGGAATGCAGTATGTAGGAGGCATGAGGAGATTTGCTAAACCATTAAAAACTTCATCCAGGGATCACCATTTCGCAGTCCCAGTAAGGCATCAACACCCTGGGGAAGCATCTGAGCACAGAGGTTCACCACCATACATGACCAAAACACAGCTGTGTCCAGACCCGAGACACTTCTTTCAGAAGACAGGGAGGGTCCTGTGTCACGATTCCCCATTGCCTTGTGATGACCAAGAAAAGGTGCTGCAGCATGACCAACCCAATAAGACCACAAATGACAGATGTGAAGGAATTTCAGAAATAAACAGGTATCCAATGCAGAGAAAGCGTTTGGGAAAAAGATTGCTTGTGAATAAGTGAAGGTTAAAGGCAGTGGCTGGAGAGAAAAAATCCAAAAGGAAAGTATATACTGCAAATAAAAGGAAAACAAGAAAAGAAAATACCACAAGCCAAAAAAAATCAGTTCTGCTCTACAAAAGACTTTCAATTACTCAGTGATAAGCAGTGATTGCTCCAAGTACTGTGCCTAGAGCTGCACGTTTGAGTCTGAGAAAGGTCAGGAACAACAGAGAAGGGAACAAATCACAGGACAGACAGAAGGAACTGTGCTATATAAAAAAAAAGATGTTTGCTTCTCTTGGCAAAACATGTTCAAGAGCCACAGGGTGGGAGATCTCCATGTGGACAAATGCAGAATGTTGTGCTGCTGCTCCACCTGCACTCGGAGCAATTCAGAAACTCATCAGAGTTTTGGGCCACAGAGGGCACCAGCATAGCACAGTACTGGGCTTGAGCTGATAATATACCTATTCTGAGCAGGACTCACTCTTTCAGGCTAACGTGATTACGTGTCTTGCCGAGAAGAGCTGTGTGAGGTAGTGCCTGAACGCAGTCTAAACGTGACTGCCTAGACCTAGACATGTCAGTGTGCTGAGAGACCGTATTACTCGTTTCAGCAGAAAAATGTTGATTTGTCTCACCTTTTTTACAAGAAGCACCAGCTCCAACCAAGCTTTGATGATAAGGGGATTCTCGAGTCTACAAGCGAATTTGTGATCAAAACATGTCATACTCATGGATTTCCAGGGCTGGTGCCTCTTCTGGGCCCCTTCGGTTTGGAGCTGGTTCACTGTACATGTACAACCCTTCCTTGGCAGAGTAACCTGGATCCTTTTCTCCAGCATCCCCCAGGAGTGCAGCTTTGCATGCCCTCTGCCTGCTGCTAGTCTTTATTTCACTGCCTCTCCTCCTGGCAAGAGAGAAAAAGCAGAGTCAAGCCAGCAAGTGAGTGGCAGGGCCATCACTGCCTATCAGAGGGGCTGAAGTGCTCGCTTGGTTGTGTCCTCTGAGACTTTCTGGAACAGCAGTGCTTGGAGGAGCTGTCCCTCCATTACTCCCATTTTAATCTTTGACCATTTTAACCATTTTGATTATTTCAGGCACCCACCTGTTTCACCTACACTGCATTCTTCCAGGTTAAGTGTAGGAGGTCACCACAAGATGAAAACCAAGTCAATGAATCAGTGATGAAGAGGGGGAAGGATGATTTCAACTTATACCTTCTTCAGCTGGGATGTACCTTTTCAGAATGGTACACAAGGGGTGTAGAAGCAAAGACAGGTGGTTGTATTTAGCCCAATCCTTTTGCTATCTTCATGCATTTTCTTTTTTTCCCCTGGCATCTCAAGCATATTCCACCAGGGACACCTATAGCTGGGGATAGTCAATCATCTAATGAATTTATTTGAACAAGTATGTCAACCTGAGAAGCAAAAGAAAAGGGTTCTAGCTCAGGAGAATAAACTGCAAGAAGTATGAAGAGGAGCTTTCAACAGTAGTAAAAATCAGCTCTCTTGAACAAAATTGTAAGGCTCCAATAATAGACCTTGATGACAAGTAGAATTAAATAAAACATGAGTGATGAAGCCCTGTAATGTTTACGGTGAGGTAGTCCAGACAGCTGATTATTAACTGTTACCAAAACAGTGTCCTGGCAGTAGGTATATAGTAACAAGGATGGAGACTGGTAGCTAGTTTAAATTATTGGTAAAGCTCTGTTCTAAGTTTCGAAGGATCATTCTAACACAGTTAAATAATAGCATGAAATCAGTAATTATATGTGTGTGGGGATAGTGTCTGACAGATCATATTCAGAGGACGGATAGGGGTTGTTACCCATTTCTTTCTGACTTGCTATCATATTGCTGTGTCTAGTTTCACAGCAAATACCTAAGGAGTAGGTTTGAGGTTCTTGTGTTGTCTTTAGCTAAGGAGCCATGCACATACCATGTCACACCCAGCTTGAAAAAGGAAAAAGAAAAAAAAAAAAGGTTGTTTTTTGCTTCCTGACACACTTGGAATTAGAATGTCAGTGATCTCTAGATGTAACTCACTGACTGATTCCAGTCTGAGAGAGACGCCAAATCCAACCTCTCATTTGGCCAGGAGTGGTGACGCCTGCCAGGCTCAGTACTAAGTACTGAAGAAGCCTTTTGGGACCAGGAACACCTACATCTAAGCTAGACAGGCGCAATTCATAAAAGCCTTGACCTACTCAAACGAACTGTTTCTGACCCATCACAGACCCCAAGCACCATCACCGCCTGCTACGGGGGACCACTGTTTATGTCCCTTATTGACAGGCTGTTCCTGTAAAGGCTTGGGAGCCCTCAGGGAGACGGATAGAAATTTCCAGGTCTTGTCACCCTGGTACAAAACAGTGCTTGTCTCACACGTGTGCTGTGCAGTGCCTTAAGTGCCCCATTGCTTTAGCCTCTGCAATGCTTGGGGCTTGCAGTCTGCAGATCCAAAACCTTTTCCTGGAGCTGATGAGGCAGTGTTTTCCAGACTCTCTTTGGCAGTACTTCTCTTTAATTGTTTTAATGCTGTTGTTCTGCTGTTATTTTCATTGACCTGCACCTGCAAATCCTGGCAGCACTGTCAAGGCAGGGTCTCAAGGGAAGCAGCTCCCACTGCTGTGGGAACTGACCTCCTATCCCCGCTCTGTCTTTGTCTCTTGGTTTGTACATTTTTTAGGTTATATTAATGAAACCCAAATATAGTTCACAGCAAAGTTAATAATAATAATACAATAATATGGAATAATAAGCCATAATAATGTGCAATAGTAAGAAATACTCAGTAAATGTTATCCAATAATATCTATACACACAGAAACTTAACAACTAGTCAGTGTGAAACACTTGCACTTGATTAGCATACTCCAACCAGCAATAATACCATCATAAACAGGAACACCCCATAAGGCGTTTGAGTCGGTCCAAATGAAAAATATATTCTACTGGGAAAAAGCATGATGAACATCACCCTCTCCATCCTTATCTTCAACCTCAGCAGCTGCTGCTCTGGAGAGAGGCTCAGAGCTCTGGGTCTCTCAGGGTCTGGGACACTGATAGTGCTTTTCCCAGCTAGTCCTTGACAGAATTTTCCTTTCATCTTTCCTCTTCCATTTGTTTTTAATTTTCCCCAGAAGCAGCTGACACAGAGTAGATGCACGCCTTCAGCTACAGACCAGCCTGGTGGCTGCGGCATCTGGGCTGGTCCCGTTTTCACTCTCGCCCAGCTCCGTGAATGTTGATGTCCCTGGAACTTTATGTCCCATTGGTAACACTGACTCATAGTGCAATGCTGAGGCAAAGTTTAACACAATTCTTTACCTTCTGTACTGCTTACCTGCCTCAGTTCATCAGCCATCCCTGGCCAGAACCCTGGCCCAAACCCTGGCCCAAACCCTGCCCCAGTCTCAGGACTCACCGGTGATGCTGAGGCCAGCACTGGTGATGCTGAGGCTACATGACAATGTAGCCCTAAGCCAAGTTTAATGGTCTTTTCTTCACAAAACAGGAATGCAAGTCCATGCAGCCAAATTGCAACTTTATCCTTACTCCTTAATCTCATTCTGAGGCTTCCTATCCACTAGCCCAAGTGCCATGTATAGTCTCAAACTAATTAAAATTCGCTTGTTCAAATACATCAACATCTGTCACCAAGATTTTTTAATACATCTCTCTGACATCATCTCCAGTCAGTACTGAAGTAAAAGACATACAGTAATGGTTGTAAACCTAAGCAGCCCTTATTAGATCCAGTCATAATGCCTGCCTTCCACTTTAACCCCAAACCCAAACCTGTTAAATGAGATAGTACAGCTGTCTTCAGAAAAGAACAGCAAGCTCTGTCTGTTTTCAATACACAGATACATATCCCCATCACATTAATCCCACACTAAGATAGGAGACCACTCCAAAATCCATCAATCATCCTCATGTCCTAGATTCTATCTCTAATCCTAAGTCTTGCTGCAAACCCAGTGCTGGGCATTTTCCCTGGATTACAATCGTTTCTTGATCCGGTTTTAGCATTGTACCTGAAATGGACCATCTAGCTGTGAGCAGTTTGGGGTCTGGCAGAGTTGTTGATCACTGCAGTCACATCGCAGCTGGTGGTAGGACCAGGCTTCAAGTTATGTGTAGGTTTGGGGTTAGAGTCAGGCTTTCACTCACCATAATGCCAGGAGATTGAGTTGTTGCTGAATCAAGGTGGTACTTTTAAGATAGGTTAGGGGATATTACTGTCTTCTATGCTTAAATGTAGTCTGACAGTCATCACTGGCCTATTCTTGGGTACGGGTTTAGAGTTGAGTTTCATCTGTAGGTGAGATCAGAGTTTGACTGGCATTGGACATTTGTCCTCCGTTACTGTTTGATCCAGAAACAACTACCAAGCTATTTTAATATGTCTTGCAAGATGTGTCAGAGAGTCTACAGTTATTTTGATGTCTGGCAGGGTTTCCTGAATGAATTTTAGAATGAAGACTTCTTCTAAGATTTAAAACATGTTTTTTCAGTTAAAATCCTACTTCTTGCCCATCGCTGGGTTTATTAGATGTTGGTTTGCATTTCCCACATTCAATGCCTTTCCCATTCAAGCAATCCACCTGGCTCAGTTGACTGGCAAGCTTTTACACCATCCTCTGCAAACAGCAGTCCTTTTACACGTGGTGTAATACCACAGTCTGAACCCATGCTCATTCTCAATCTGCCCCTGCATTCACCTGGGTGATTCGCAACTGCAACAAGACTTTTTCTGAGTGTGGGGTGAGTGGTGTTTTTGCACCAGTGTTTGAGCTCATGCAAGATGCATGTGGGTTTGTATTTTACTGGAAAACATGTTCTGGTTTTAATATTATTTTTGTGCAGATAGTGTAGATTTCTTGGTGTGGAAAGCGCAGCACTCATTTTCCCGTGTTTCTTGCACTGCCTCTGATATTACTGTGGATCTCCAGCAGTAAGTGTGAGGTTCAGGTTGCTTTAGCCCCTGGCAGAGGTCCTCTGGCTCTCACCTCTGGGGTCTGCAGTACATGCTGTCACCAAATGATGCCTTTGCCTCCCGTCTCGCTGTCATAGAGATGCAGAAACATCTGGGTGGACTAACTTTCTATTCTTTGGCAAAAAAGCAGAGATTGACCACGCTGCCCTTGGCTGACCCTCTAAGGTTTGGTGGATCCATCTCAGCATTCCATTTCAGTAGTACAGTGAAATTAATAGCCTTAATTTTTCCTTCTTCTCAAGGTGCCTCCAAAATAATTTGCTAGCCTATCGCCTGACCGGTCAACTGATATTCCTGTATTCAAAAGTATTCAAATAGTGCTGAAAGACTTCTCCAGCACAGTGTAAGTACAGGCCAAATTCACATCAAACTGATCACTGCATGACAATAGCAATGTCATATGTGCCCAGCTTTCATTAAGAGGTAGGAAGAACTACTTAATTTGCAATATATGTATATATGCTAACGGAGAGCTCAAGTTATGTGCCTTTGCTTGTACAGTCTGTGTTGCCAGAGAGTCTCCAATGGCCCCCTGGCCCACAGCTGCCTATCATTTATTATATACATACAGTATGAATTAGTATTCTACTCCAATTTTAAAGCTGTTCATCATTACAATAAATTGGATGAGTAAACAACACATTGGACAAACTCATGCCTTTAAAAATTATTGTTAGGTACCATAGGGTTAAGTCTTCTCTGTCCTCTTGGGTTTTTTGTGTATTGTTTCTCTGTTTTGATCTTAGCCGTAGGTCCCTTATTTAATAACCCTCCCCACTCTCAAAGAGCTCAGAGTTTTCCTCACCCCAGAAAGCAAAGGACAAGACATCAAATCCAGATCTCTTGGAAAATGGCATAATGCACAAACCACAGGAGCAATGCCTGTTCTGAGAGCGTCTCTTCAGTGTTAACTTTGTCCTCTGCTTTGATGCTTTCCCATATGCTCTCTTGAAACATAGTGAATCGCTGTTAAAGGTTCTACCTTCTGGTTTTATCCTGTGTAAAAGGCAGATACTGTGGTCTTGTAGAAGTTAATAGTATTGGATAATAGAAAAAGTATGGAGAAGGTTTTCAGGCTAGAGGAGAAATTAGAGTTGACAACCAACATGCCACTCACTTTCTATTAAAAGATAGTGGTTATTTGCTAAAGCCCTGAGGATTAAATCCTAGCATTACCTTTTATATCAGCTTTAACAAACATCTCCCACAAATCACAAACAGACCTTCAGACAAATTAGGCTAATGCCCTGTGAAAATTGCAAACACTGTTTCTCTCAAAGTTAAGAAATTGCCATGGTGTGAGAAAGGCTGCACTTCTTCCTGTGCACTCATAGCCCCTTCGGTTTTTTACTGCTTGATATAATCCTTGTCAGGTTGTCAGGAAACATTTCCACAGCCAGAGGTGTGGAGATGAGGCAAAACATGCTTTAAAAATTACTGAGTCTGGCCAAAAGGACTACAGGTAGAACTGCCACGGCCCCGTGGTAGGAATGGTCCCCTCAATACTAAACTGCATAACATCTTTAAGAGGGACCATCCTTCGCCTCCTGCTGGGCACCCAGATGTTGTACCAGGACTAGAGCCTTTGCTTTAAGAGCAGGTGGCTGTCACATCTCCCATCCATGCAGAGATACTCTTGTCTCTCCCCAAGAGGGCACCTGTATCCCTGCTGCAGAGCAGGAGCAGTCTCTGGCCTCAGCTGTCCTGTGGGAAGGGCTTGGCACTACCTGGGAGAAGGTGGGTTGACACCAGCCACAGCCTGATGGGGCGCATGTCTGGAGCTACACAGGCTGGACAATCCCACACCAGTGCTTGAGAATGTGTTTGCTTTCTCGTTACATGTACAGCCCAACAGATCAGTCCTAGCCACTGATGAGGATGGTCAAACAGGGCTGGAAAATCTGGACTCTGCCTCCTACCATCCTTCTTTTTAAGGAGAGCAAAGCCAGCCCAGTCACACTGGGAGGAGTACTGCCCTGAGCAGCCCTGAGGAGCAGTGCTGCCTGCTCCTTCCTAACACCTAATCCCAAAGCCCTTGTAAAGAAGCCCTGAGGTGTCGGTTCCCAGCACTGTCAATATAGGCAGAAAGGAGACCCATTTGGGCAGCTTGACTTGCTTCCTGAGAGCCTTCAAAAGTATCCGTCTCTTCTGATATAGAGAGAGGCCCCACCTTGGCTGAGGAGCAGTCCTCTCCAGAAGTTAGCATCACAGAGCTAGTGGTGAAGCAGCTAGTGCTGAATACATGGAAGCAGCACACCACTATTTTTCAAAACCATGCTGAAGTGGCAGGCTGATGCCTGATGCTGCCTTATGCATTGGCACCACACTCCAGAACCCCTCTGCCTATTAAATATTTTGCAAAAGACTCCCGGGGGATGACAATATAAAATTAGAATGAAAGATGGGAAGAAGGGTAGGTCAGATACCGAAGTATATTAAGGCTGGTGACAAAATGACTGTTCCCATGTGTAAGTACAACCCTCTGTAGCACAGCTAACTTCCAGCTTTGATCAAATGGTGGAAAGTCTCAGAATGGCATCAGCTCAGCCTTTAGAAATTTGGGACATGTTGTACTTGGTAAGCAGCACCTGGAATTGATTGGTGATCACCCACAGTGTGAAGGCAGGGCTGGCCTGGGAATTGTTTCCCACTAGTGCAGCTCCAAGATGCAAGTTCCCCTTCTGAGTCCTCAAAGAAGCAGCTGCATTAACTTACTCCAGCAGAACTGCTGTGGAGATGATACATAAAGGCATCTCACTGCAGTATGTTAGTCTCCTGCTCTGCCAGCTTTGAGGAGCAATGTGCTTTGAAAAGCCACTGGCTGTGAAATTTGGAATCACCTCTTTGGCCAAAAGAGATTCCTCTCTTACCTGCCACATGGTCCCTAGTTTTGGAGGAATGGTGAAATAATTGTTGTGAGCTCAGGCTCAAAGATCATGATCCAAAGCTTACAGAAGCTGTTGATGAATTTTGAGCAGGTTTTGGAGTGGGCACTTCTACTCAACCTTAATGCAATTTGTCAACAGAAATGGCGTGACTGTGCTGAGCTCGTGATATGGTTCTAGGGGCAGTTGTGGGAAGGGATTAAATGAGAAATAAAGAAGCTTTAGGAGCTAGTAAATTCTAGGTGTGGTTTTCATTTTCTAGTGCATGTGCCAAAATATGTGAGCTGCTTCATCCAAAAAAGGGCTTGACACCCTCTTTCAGGCCAGCAAAGCTCCTCCTGTTTGGGCAGTGGCAGTGATTTTAGAGGATGGAAGAAACTTTGCAAGCAGATGAGTGACAGACTAATTGTTCACAAATTGTCCATCTTACTATATATCTGTGGATATGCCCCATAGCATAAATGCTTATATTCCTTCCAAATGCTCCTATTATAATTCTAAGGGCATATGCACTCTTTTCTAGACAAAGAAACAATCATTTCCTGCTTTTAAGGAGAATGTCTTGAAAGATTTTTCTGTTTCTCTTCTGTTCTCTGCCCTCCTCTGCTCTGCCTTTCTATTCTTCTAGTATATCATAATATTTTAATAAAAGATTCTGTAAACAGCATCATTAGATTTCATTAATATATTTTACAAAAAAAAAAAAAGAAAGAAAGAAAAAGAAAGGATAAAACAGTTCTAACCTGTTGTAGTGGAGACACTTGAAGTTCAGAAGGTCCCTGTCTTAATGGGAGAAAGATGCGGGAGAAGAAGTATCACAGACCAGCTTTGCCACCATATGAGGGGTCTATTCCACATGAATAAATTCTCTTTGTCTAGATATCTCCCAAAGTGGGACAAAGTGGGACTAGGATTTAGCCAGATTTTTGCTACTTGAGAAATTTGAATTTTAGAGCTGAAAACTATGATTAGGTCTCTCTTTCATAGAGCAGCAACCAAAAGTGGGGACACATGTACAAAGAAACTTTCCATTCCTTCCTCTTTCTTTTTTTTTTGTTTTTGTTTTTTAATTCCTTTTTTAATCAAAGCCGTGCTTTGGGATATTTTAGTCATACAATCTGAGGTTTTTAACCCTTTGAAATGTATCAGGGTGGAAAAGAGGGAATATCTGAGTTTTTCTAAGTTTTCCCTTTCTCTCTGTATTTTCTTAGTTACATCACTGGTGATCTTTTAAAGTGGTTTGCTCAGCAAAACATGCTTTTTTCAAAACCTTTTGTTTGAAAAAACAGGTTTGGGGTTTTTTTCCTAATATTCCCTGTTTTCCACTATTTTGTATTAGCAGGGATAAAGGCTTTGCAAAGGGAATGAAGCTCTCTGTCACAGCCGTGCAAGCAAAGGGGGCCACATCAGTGAAATGGATGGGAACTTGGAACATCCTTTTCATGCTGGTATGAACTGGCCTCAGAAGAAGGGCTTTTCATCACTTAAGCAAGTAAGGCGGATGGAATAAGCTCAGGAATCTCACCAACTTGCTAGTGGTGCCAGTTTCACTTAGCCAGTCTTTAAAGTAGAACCACACATTAGCAACTTTGAATTTTCTTCCATTTCCCTGTCCATACTTTGTGGCTGAGATCTTCTTGCCAGACCTACAAAGGTATTTAGGTGCCCAATTCCTATATAAGAATTCAACTTGACAATGTGAAATCAAAACCTTTCAAATGCTGTCCAGCTACATCCTTCCTTTCCTTTTGTTATTGTGAACTGCATTTGGCTTTTACGGCATTTATTTTTCAGAAGAGGATAAAACATTTTATCGCTTATGAAAATGTGGTTGCAATTTGTATGCAGCTCTATAGAATATTACTTGGAGGTGTAACTCTTACCATGCCATTTTCTGAATAGTCTATTTACTAAGTGTTAATGTGAGTCTCAGCAGGGTGCAGTTAGTAAACTTATGGGTGTTTTGAAGTATTACATTAATGGCTGTATTAAGTGCCTGATCCTGCAATAAGAAAACATGCGACTAGTGCTTATGTTCATAAATTGTCTCTATTGTCAGAGCTATTTGGATGCAGCTTTGATTTGAGGACAATTAGGCCATTGATTTTTTCAGCCTCTGCACACTGCTTACAGAGACAGAAAAGGTCTGTGGCCAGCACCACCCACACCTGCTGCATTGAGCAGGCTGGGCAGGAACAAGCTCCCATCCTTGTCCCTCCCAGTGGGGCTATTCTGTCTCTGAATCAAGTTCAGGTGCCTCTGTGACATCTCCATCCTGAGGGCATCACAACCTTCCACACATTCCTCCCCATGATGTGTCTGAGACACCGTGTTTTATTATCCATGTTCTACAGACAAGGTACAGGAAGACTCTGGATATGGCTCCACAGCAGAGCAGTCAGCCCAGCATATATGTACATGTATACATGCATATACATATGTTTATGGGGAAGTGTCTATACAAGCATATGTAGTCACACATGTATATATACATGCATCTATGTTTGCACACACGCATGCTTTAATATATACAGGAACCACCTTGCTGTTCTGCTGCAGTGCTCACCAGAAAAGCTAGAGTTGACTTATCCCTCGGTGAGTGCCCACACTGCTATTGTTCTGGCTACTTCTGTGACAGCGACAAATTCACCATGCCTGAAAATGAGGATTCTGATCTTAGACTGAGATGAGTTAACTCTCTTTGCGTTTAACTGCAGAGGAAACCCAGACCCCAGCTTAGACACCTGGGCTTTCTATTGCTGCGGTTAGGTGAGATGAGTCCTATTCCCAATGGCATCTCCAAGGTGTCCCAGTTTGAGCCAAGACTTCCTTGTTTTGGAAATGTGCCCAATAGAGTATCGGGATTATTTCATACAAGTTCCATAAACCCGGCATCACATTGGCTAAAAGTGCAGGTCAAAAGATTTCTTCCGGCAGATACTCCTTAAAACCTGCAGCCAGGAGGAGTCTCCTCCTCTTTGGACACCGGACAGCTTCGGAGAAAGAGCCACAGTGAGAGGGCTGGCTACCGTCCAGGCCGAAAGCCTGCGGCCTGCCCCCGCCCCGGGGCCTAACTCAGAACTGGTTCTGTCTATCGGCGCCCAGCCCTGCTGTGAATTGTTGGGTGACTCAGTCAGCATCTCCCTCGTATCGGGTAAGAGAAGAGATATTTTTCACTCGGCGAGAATCTGCCGCTGGATTCGGACGCGGGGGAAGCTCACCCCCCTTCGCGTTCCGGCCGCGAGGGCTTCTCCTTTATCTGCATTTGAAGCCGCTTTGGTCAGGAGTGTCCTTGAATGTTTTTTTTTACAGACACTGAAAAAAGGTCTCTCTGCGAACTCGTTAAAATACTTCTCTAAGCTGTTAAAAACTTTTAATCACTTGGCCCGCCACCATTTTGGATAGACGCCATCTTCTGAGCTACCATCCTCGCGTGACGTCATCTCCTGGCCTGTGGCCAATCGGCCATAATTGTAGTTTCTTTTCTCTTTTCCTCCCTTTGCAGTGTTTTAACTCTTACTGTATTGTTTCCTGTTTTGCATTTAATATATAGTTGTGTGATATGATAGTACTTTAGAATTTTTATTAAAAGTTTGTTTCAGTTTCCCATCCATATATTCCGAGATTTGAGTTTTGTTTCCCTTTTCCCCTATATCAATAAGGGATTTAAGGAGCGTTAGGGACCTTGAGTTTTACTCGGAGACTCAACCCCTAACACAAGGTCACACTGGAAATCTTTCGTGAAGCTGGACTGGAACTAAGATTCCCAAGCACAAACTAGCAGCCAGGCCCTTGATTAAGCTTTTCTTTCATATAGTGTGACTCTGCAGATTTCAAACTGTAGTCATTCTTCACGTGAGTGGAATTCTCATCACCATGGACATAGGCTGTTCTTAATGTGTAACATCCTTCCAGCATCACAAGTCATTTGCTGTCCCCAGCTCTCCCTACTTCACCGGCTGCAGAGGGTGAACTTGCAGAAGGGCCGTACAAAGGAATAACAGTGCTAAGGTAAGAGAAGGGCCGACTATAAGGATCTCCCAGAAGTGTAAATATGTAAAATAAATCTGTAGAGATTAAAAGGATATTGCATAAAAACATTTGTGAAATGGTATGTTTTTAATGAAAATGATAATTGAGGAAATAGCTTTTCTTTCAGAAATGTCAGCAGGAAAGGATCAGTACCAGGATCCTCTAGATTTTGCTTGGGATTTAATCCTGTAACAGAGCAAACCTTAACTCTCTTATTAAAGTGGGGATGGGGAGAGCAGCAAAGAAAAATAACCCCAAGGCTTTGATCTTTCATAATGTTTCCTTGTGCACTGTACTACCTGTTGAAACCACACAGACTTGCACTTTTAATTGGAAAAAGGACAATGTGTGCCTGTATTCTTATGTGACAGCGTTTTGTGGGAATCTGGGATCCCTGGTTCGGTCAATGGGTTTGTGGCTATTTCTGCTCCTTTCCTGGTCTGGCCCTGGAAGGGGGTCATCACCAGCGAAGAGGTCTGCTTTCAGAGCAGAGCGTGTCCTTCTTCTTATCCCACCACCACTACGACTGTTCTATGAGCTGAGAAGGAAAACAAGCAAAAACAACTGGAGCAAGCAAGGGAGCAGACGTGTCGGTCTCAGCAGAAATGCACAGAATCCAGGCTCTGTCTTAGCTGATGCAAGACTTTGCTGTGTCAGGAGATTTGCTTGGCTAAAACTTTGGATATAATTATAAACAAACAAAAAAAAAAACCCAAACAAAAAAACCAAATAAAATGAGCTCACTTAGAGCAACTGGGGAATTGCAAAGTGCAATTTTTTCCAGACCTCAGGCTAGGAAAATGTGTTGCTATTTTTCCCCCTTGAAATCTCCAGGGACATCAAGAGGATCAGCAGAGAGCAGCCCGGTTTTGTCTTAAAACAAGTAGAAAATGTTCCCTGGTAGGCAGTGTCTCTAAGCCTTGTCATTTTTTCTCCAGACAGGTAGCAAAGCATGCAACAATCCCATTAGTTCTTGTTGCAAAAGCCCAGAGTGTACCTCAGGGAGCATGAGACCATATTCCTCCTGATTTCCTAACTAGCGTTACTTGGGATAGACATTTATTTAATTTGTCTTTTAATTATGGTGGGCAAATGACAGTAAAATTATTGGATACTAAATATCAGACATACATAACTATTTGGAAATGCCATTAGAAATTTTTTTATTATTCCAGGCAATAATACAAGGCTGAATTTAATTCAGCCTCTGCAATCAAAGAAGGTTTAGCCATATTTATGAAGGTAAAACCAGTAGGCTATTCACTATCTCTGCAGGTGCAAAAGGATTCATATCACAGACAGAAAAAGAACCCATAGGCTTTAATGATTGATCCCCCTGTAAACAAACTGGAAAATAAAGCTACTGTAGTGACCTTGGGATTTCCACCTATAGACATTTTATAAATATTTGGTGATACCTAAAATGTATTTTGAACATGTGTTTATTATACTATACTATGCTTAAATGAAAACCAGAATAAACTCCAATTACTTCCTAAACATTTTGCCTAATAAATCTGGAACACATTAAAAATATTTTAGGAATAATTGAAACATTTCACACATACAGCATTGATGCAGCATTCTTTTTTATATCTAAAACATCTGTGCACTACCCAACGTTTGTCAGATGGGCATTGTGAAAGGAGGCCATTGATTTGCTGGGAATTGCTCTGGCTGAGAAAGCATTTGACCAGTATAACCACACAGGTCACGATTTATTAGCCAAGGCAGCATGTCACAGCACACAGGCAGGTATCCAACATGAAACTTGCCTCAGAAAGCTGCAACCCCTACTGTTTTCCCCTGGAACTTAATTCAGAAAACATGACTTGAGGGAGGATCCAGCAGAGGAGTTGCATGTTCTTCTGCTGTTTCAGGGAAATGCTTTTGGAAGTTTTTTTCTGGGGTAATCCATCACGAAACAATCCTGGAATAAATGTGTCTTATATACAGGTCCTGATCCTTTAATTATCCCTCTCTTGGCTTCTCTAGCCACTCCAGTGGCCACTACAACAGTGGTCCTCCTTCTGCCTTACACAGAATATCTCCTTCCCATTCCCAGAGCCCATCTCTGAATTTCTGATGATCACATAATCCTTTTTAACCACAAAACTACTTTAAGAGTTCATGGACAGATAATTATTTGTGACAATACCCAAAATCCTTTTCATGCTTCCTGTGATGCAGTGCCCTGTCCTAGAAAGGAGAAAAGGGTGGTTTCCCTTCCAGAAAGTCTGCATGCATTGATAATTGACTATAAAATATCTATGCTGAAATCTGGTAGATGCTTTTAAAAATACTAATTTTTTTTTAGTTTTACAATCAGATAACTGATTTGTTAGACTTCCGATCTTGAAATGTTTTTTCTATGAATGAAATCATGGAAGATCCTGCTTCATAGCAATTGACACAGATTTTTACCTCTGCCTTCAGTATCAGTCATTTCCTATGTGCCCCTCCCAAATGAAAGCTAGGCTAGCCAGCTAACAGATATTTGGGTTGTCCCTCTCCCTATTTTTTGTTTGTTTGTTTGTTTGTTTTTCGAGTACAGGCACAGCATTCGCTACCTGCCTAGAGAAAGAGTAAGTTCTTTAGCTGCTGCCTTAAGAATTCTTGGAGACTTTTAATCCAGCCTTGCTGAATCAAACAGATCTGAACTGACTTGCATTCTCCCAACTGACTGTTAGACCAGAAAACTTGTCGTCAGCATCAGATAATATTCATGCATCCTCCAAGCATTAGATAATATTCATACTTCCTCCAGCTTTGATCCACTAGAACAGAAATACTTCTTGAAGGTATCTGTCTCATTACTAGTTTAACCATCAACATTTAGTAATGGACTCACAGAAGTTCCTTTCATTCCCCGCATGTATGTGTAGAAGACATTTTTTGTCTTACATGGGGTTTACCCTCTTTTTCCCTATGCAAGGTATGAGGGAGAAGCAGCTGGTTGGTACAGCCTGAGGTTGGGAAGGATCTGAGAAGGCAGAACTTATATGAACCAGGTTTGGGCAAAAACACCCAAACACCTGAGAACTCATTCCATAGGGAATCTTCTAGAGGAGATTTTGGAGAAAGCTGTCTTACAATGTCAGGATCCAATGCCAATTATAAGGCTTTTGTAACAAACTTCTAAAAATACCATTTTTCTTTCTTTTGAGCTGACCAAGTACTTTCACACCCGATCACACTACCTGACCTGGGGCACAAGGCTTTCTGTGGTCCCACAAGGTTGCTTCTTACAGTGGTGAAGTCCCAACATCAGCAGAATAATGATGATGCAAAAGGATGTCATTGTCTTAGGAAGAGCACAACAGACCATCACTTCACCTCATCCAATCTCTTGTGCTCAGCGGATCATTTCTCACCCAAACAGTCCACCTCAGATCCAGCTGAGATTCTCTCACTGCTGGGTCATGACAAGCTCTTGGTCCTAGCCAGGCAGTGCAGCAGCCCTCAGAGAGCAGTTAGGAAAGCCAGGGTTTTGTCAGCTCTTGTTAGCAACACAAGCCACAGCTGGAGCAGAGTGAGGAGGACCTGAAACAGCTCTGGTGGGCTCACAGGGATAGAAGAGTGCTGGGGCATGAGTGACACTTGCCCCAAACTTGAGACTTCCCAGCACTGGGCACCACAGCACCTGGTGTGTGTTCAGGGAGCACATTGCATGAGCAGGCAGAGCTATGGCATGTTGCTCTGGATGAACCCCACTGGTGGTGTTAGTGTGGTGCACCCTGCAGCCTGTGCAAACCTCCTGTAAAGTAGATTTTTCAAGTGACCTCAGGACTCTCTGTGGTGTGGTACAGGCAGATGCAGGTGCAAGATCGCTGGGGTGGAGTGCTCAGTGCAATGGAGTTTTCCCCGTTTTCTGTGGCAGTGCCTCAGCAGCCACCCCTTATGCTGGAGCCCCTCTGGGACCTTCTCAGTGGTCCAGCAATGAACAACCTTCCCAGGTCAGGCTCCACATACAGGACTAAGCTGGAGGAGATAAACCAAACCCACATCTACCCATCTGTTGCTCACTGCAGGACCTCTGCCAGCATGGAACTCCACTGGGATCCAGGCCCTACATGTTATATTTTCTGCAGATATTCTTACAATTAAAAACAGGACTACAAAGGAATCTGGGAGGGAGCTCTTGGCAGCATGTTGAAAGCCCCTGAATAATTTTTTAAAACAAGATTAATGTAACTCTTGCGGGTACCTCTAGGGAAAAGAAAAGCTCCGTTTTGCAGCAGGCTGTAATTTGTAAATTGAATCTAATATTGCCACATAAATAATACTGCAGAGATTAAATCTGGCGAAAGGTGTGAACTGAGAGAGCTACAGCATCTAAGAAGCAAATGCAGCGAATACTTTTACAGTTACTGTGGAGCAGAATGTATTAACAAACATTTCTATTGTTCAAGTCAGCTCTCTGCTAAATGAGAATAACATGCACTTTATATTACAGAGAAAGTGCCAAATATTGCAAATTTTTTTTTCCTTATTTCCTTAGAGCTAGCCTCTTTGGTCTCCCTGTTGCAGCCTTGTGTTATTGTTCCAAGAAACTTTTGTGTCCTCAATGTATTCTCTATAAACTGTGAAAACTCCAACTTAATATGAAAAGTTTATATTTTCCCTGTCTGGGACTGAGGTCGTGAAGCTACCAGAATGCATTATGTGCATGAAAACATTACTGTCTCTTAAAAAGATTAGCTAAATGTAAAAAAGTTCAATTTTTGACCTTTCATCCCTTGACATTGTGTGACACCCAGCAGCCTGTGCACAAGCCTGATCCCAGAGTGTGCAGGTTTATTGGTGTTTAGGACACAGTCTTGTAACACATTACTCACTCAGAGTAGTTATGTCTACTAGAGCTTATAACTAGTAGAGGAAAAATAGATCCCCATGTGCTGTTTAAGTGTTCAAGAGTAATTTTCTGAGCTATTATCTCAAGTTTTGTCAAAGGAAACATTTCACAGGCAAGTATTCCTTGGCATCGTGCTATGGTCTATAGGTTTCTCTTTTCCCTTGCTGTGTATCAATCACCTGTGTTCTCATACTCAAGGCAAATTTCTCCTTCATCACCACAGGGTAGAAGCTCAGCCATCTCCCTTCCTATAAACTATGATAAAGCCTGATACCCTGCTCTGGTTCAACCTGCTCAATGGCCATTAAAGAGAGGAAGGACATCCACATTGACTGTGGAGTGACCAGAGGTAGTTTTCAGCTTTGCCATGGACACTATCTTGACTACCAGTGTATCCTGTCACTGGGAGTTGAGTGTGTAGAGGGCGATCATAGAATCATAGAATGTTTTAAGTTGCAAGGGACCTTTAAAAGTCATCTAGTCCAATGCCCTGCAGTGAGCAGGGACATCTTTAACTAGATCAGGTTGCTCAGAGCAGCTCAGAGATGAGTTGACTATTGTAACTTTCATGTTGTTGAGCTAAACAAACCATCTGCGTTCAATAACATCACAAAAAGTTCAATTTTTTCATAGGTCTTCGACTTATTTTGGGCAGATGCAATGTTCTAGTTGCACTTTTTAATCCTGTCAGGATGTTTGTAAATACAGAGCACCTTAGGTTTTCTGATTAGAAATGCTTGTGTGGTTTCAGCCTCAAAAAACTCATAAAAATTTATATGCCATTTTCTATTGATATTTGTGGAGTTTCCTGAAATCTGTGAAAAGTTTGGAAAATTCCAACTTGGAACAGAGTATTTCTATAATTCTAGGAGATGACTATACTATTTTTTCTAGGGCTGAAAGACAAACCCTCTCCAAGCCACCCAAGCAGCTGCCAGTGTTTATTGCAGTATGGGTATTATGACGGAAGATCAGAAAGGAGAGAGAGACTTTGTAAACATACATACCATTAACACCTCAGAGGATGTCCAATCTTCTGTCCAATCTGCTGCAACATAAATTTCACAATGAAAGAACCCGAAAAGTGTTAAAAAGTTAGTTATATATAATACTTCAAACATTGGTACTGAAAACAGTCAAACTACCAACAATCCTTTGAATTTAATGTGCTCTAGAAGCTGTTTTCATGTGAAATTTCTGCTACTTCTTGTAGACATCTTGGATTTTATAATTTTTTTTAAGATGAAACCAAAACCCACATCGTACTTGGGCAACAAGTATTTCTTTATGAATGTTTGAAATGCTTGAAGTCCCATAACTTACAAACACGAGAGTGGCTGTAATAGGTGAGATGGAGGGCCTGTCCAGCCCAGTATCCTACCTCTAATAGTGTGGTAAGACCAGAAGGGAAGAGCAAATGAGCAAAGCAAACACATGTGACACATCTCCTTTTTGTGTCCCAGCTGCCCACTACCTGCACCACAAATATTTCTCAAGGCAGATGTACCGATGTAATTGTTAGGAACCTAGTAACCTTTGATGGGATACAAACACAAACTGTTTGTGGGTTGTTTTGTTTTTTTCATGGATTCCGACCATTTTGATCAAGACAGAAGGTAAGGAAGAGAATGAAACATTGCACTGGATGGAAAGAGATGCCTGAGTCCAGGCCCACCAGTTGTAAGTGACTGTGGAATTGCCCAGTTTCTTGTTCAAGACAAGGTGATATTTTCAGAGTCCATAATAACAATATGCAGGGCATGGTTACTTCAGGAATACCCCTGTGATACTTTTTTGTATGCCCCGCTCTCTTCCATTCCTCTCTGGACTCTGTGTTAGTGCTGTACGGTTTTACATCAAACTTTAATAAACAAGGGTTAACCAAACAGCTTTTTTTCCTGAGTTTTGAGGTAAGCATGAACAGCCTAGTGGACAGGCCATGACTTGTTAGTCCATTGTTGGTATACCCTGGGTGTCCAAGGAATATCTACCCCTGGTACTCAATCCATGCCTTCCACTGGAGAGGTCCAGGGAATCTGATGAAGTCTATCCATCCATCGCTTCTGTGCCCCCAAGGAAGAAGGCCCAGGAGATGGCGTGCCTACATCAGCTGTGGTGGGGAAAGCAAACCTGCTCCACTCAGTGTTGTACCTCCAGGTTTTTGGAGATAGTGGGGGTGGGAGTATGGGGTTACCTCACCATTGTATGTCCTGTTCCCAGTGTTAGCAGCAAGAGGCATTTGTTCTTCTCCTGTTGTAAGTGGTCCTTAGATAGTCCTCCTGGGGGAGAGTGTTATAATTATCTCTGGACTACGTGGGGTCTCTTTGTCACCTAGCCTTCCTGATCAAATCACACCATGTCCCCAAGAGGTGAATATTCATTAAAGATCCCGTTCTCACTTTCTCAATGCAGAACCACTCTTGCTCTTCGCCCTGAAAAGAAAAAGAAAAAAAAAAAAAAAAAAGGCAGAGAACAAAGCCATGAAAATTCAAAGTTCATCTAAACCTATCAACATGTGCACAACGCATGTCTGTGCCTATTAATCACTGCTGGGGAAAGACAAAGCCACAATGCCATTATGGAAAAGACAACAGATCATTCCAAAGCCATATGGCCACAACCATTGATCCTCATATCCAGGAATCAATGAATGATCTTGCCTGGTAAGAATGTAGAACGAGAGCCAATATTATAACTCCACTGCTTCTACAGACAGTGGGGAAATATGCTTCGAGAGTAATGCAAAACTGCAACAAAAGGCACATGGATGTGCTATCAGTATTTGCTATCAAAGATCTTCTCATGTGGCATGATGTGCTTTAAGAGTGATTACAGAAACTTTAAAAAAGTTTCATTACTCCATTTGTTCCTTCATAAATCAGTTTTTAACTGAATCCTGTGTGAGTTGAAACCTGAGTTACACAGACAATCCTTCAAATTCTTGCAGTAGTACATGATCCCGTATATTTGGGTAGGAATCCTCACATGCATGAACTAGCACTTGTTAAAAATAATCTTTGTTATCAACATAATTTCAAGACTGTTTACAGTAAATGCACTGAATATCACAAGTGCATGTGGGACTCAGCATCTACATTTTGGTGCCTTCATTGGAGCAGAAACCAGCTTGCATAACAGGCTCTAAACATCTTCAACCATTTTTACAAGCTGTGTTAGAAAGTAGGTGGTCTCTGACATGGTCTTTAAATGCAATGGGCCAGATACTCAGCTGTTATTAATTGTCACTCCATTGTCTTTCAGAACACCATGCCAGTTTAACCCAGTGTAGGCTCTGGCTCAGCGTGGTCCTTTCCACACTGTCTGCTTGATCTGTTTAAATCCAAGTTCATCTAAAGTAGTTTTCAGTATCGTTTAAAACTAGCCCAAGGAACAAAGTTTTCTTTCTAAGGATGAAATGGCATCCAGAAATATTTCCTTATGAAATGGGCCTTCAAAAGCTGATCTCCCACACCACAGAAGTATGCAGCAGTCTTCAGTTCTCAGCTGGCACAGAAAGAGGGCCTAAATTTGAATCTCTCGGTTCACCATCCCAAACCCCAAGAAAATTTGGATCTGTCCTGCAACTTTGGGTAATCTTCAGTTTAAAAGTTTGTGTAAAGAGACAGGAGAATGTCTTGTTACAAGACACTGTTAACCATTTAGGGAAAGGTTTACAGTGAAAATGAAATGTGGAGGTGACACACCTCCCCCTTCTCTGGCATTCTTGAACCCTCTGGGCTGCAAAGAAATGCCAGTCCCCTCTCAGCTTTCACAATGCGCAATATTCCCTTTGGGTTGGCACCTACATCTTTTTCTTGTGGAAAGCCTGTAGCCTTTGTTCATTTTGCTGACCTGTTTTGTTCAAGCTACTGCTTTCCCCAACAAGATCAGCATCTTTTTTAGAGCTGAATGAGAAGCCACCAAATGTGTTCCTCTTTCCTCTCTGTTTTACTGGTTGGCACAGCCGCCTGTAGGATGTGAGACTTTAGTTCAAATGTCCATCACTCCTGGGAGCATGCTGCAGGCCATGAAGTGTTAAGGAGGGGGGTGCTCGGCTGCCTCACCCGTATATTAAAACAGTGAACAGAATTTCAGACTGGGATTTTTCCACTCCTACTTGAAGATGATTCCCAGAAGACAAGGCATCTGCAAGCACCCATTTTGGGGGGAAAAGCTGGTGACTCTATATGGACATGATCCTTGCAGTGACTATTGGCCTCAGAATCAGAAAAGAGTCTCTGACATATTTTAAATATTAGGGTAGGTGCAGACCCTCATTTTCTCACATTACAGCCATTTTGCTTCACACAACACATCGAAATGGTCAGTGGAGCGGTGTTTGAAAGCGAGAGCTTTCTTCCAGCTCTTGGCTGCATTGAGGGGAGGTGGTGCCCAAATACTGACATGATGAATTATACCTGGGAATCCTGCTCCTGGGTCCTGACACAGGAGCACCCTGGTGATGTTGAAGCAGGGCAGAATAGCTCCAGGGACTATTTCCAGCGATTGCTATTTCAGGCCCTCCTTGGGAGAGAGCTTGGAGGTTGGTGATTTCCAAACACCAGTCATGTAACAGAAGAAACTTGTGATCCTGTGGAGTTAGGAAGAGGTCCCTTGAATGCCACTGATACCTACATATTAGACATGGATCCTCAGTGTCTCTTTTGGAACTGTCTATGCCCTGCAGTGAGAAGCTCATCTTCAGCTCTAAATGAGCCCTGCAGAGTGTTGCAGTGCCATGCAGAGAAACTGCTCAGGTCCCAGCATAGCACACTCACAGCGATGTCCCAGATGTGTTAGCCCTGGCAGGGCACATGCGGTTAAGGCCACGCTGCTTCCCTCTCTGGAAAGGCGACAGCCCGCATTTGTGCAGCCAATGCAACCTGTAAGTGCCAAAATGCAGAAGCTGCTTAAGACCGTTGCTGCCAGGTGCCGGTGCAGGGAGCACTCCGCACCATGCATTTAGGCTGGGCTGTCTCTATATCCCAGACACAGGAACCATGCATGTGCATCCCTTTGGCTGACTATGAGACAAGAATGCATGAAAACTAAACAAATTACTGGTTATTACAAGAAACATATTTCACTAATTGGTTTCTGAGGGCAACATTTTATTGGGCAACAACTATCAATAGGCAAAGTGTGGCACTTGTTTAATATTAGAATTTTATTCTAGCCTAAGGGAAAGGAAAGACTAAAGGATCAAGGAAACAAATGAAAAACAAACACGGAAAGCTGCAAAGTTAAAAACACTGAGGGGAGGAAGCCACAAGGGAACAGGCTTAGATTTCAGAGTCTCTGTAAACTAGCACTAGGATCTTTCTTGTAAATTAATTCCACACTTAATTTTTAGAATTCTTTCTTACTTTTCCAGACTCCAGCCAAAACTAAGTCAGATGAAATGTTATAAGAGATTGGCATCCTGGGATGTAGCGGTAAACTAGTTTACTTTCACAGTTTCCTTTCATATGTAGATTAAGCACTGAATTTTCTTTTGTCACTGCTTGGAAAGATCTAAGTTTCCTTCCTAAGGCATCATCTTTTATTAATCAGCTTATCCACAACAGAGTCCAAAGAGACTGGAAATGGGTTCAGACAGATGTTGATAAATGTCTTAAGTTTCTTATAAACTAAATCAAGGCCAGCCATGTTTTATTAATAAGTTAACCTTCAAACATACTTTGCCCTCTGTATACTGTATCACACTTTATATGCCATCCTGTTTACACTGCTTGTCCCAATTTTATTCAAGGCTGTTAACATCCATTACTTAAAAAGACAAACTCCAATGTATATGTATAATGCTGTCATAAAGGGTAGAAGTGATCATCTGCAAAAGTACATGCTGTGTACCAGGTGTGGTAAGAATTTGGAAAAGTTTGTTCCTTTATTATTAAATCTCCTTTCCTTTAATTTTATTTTCTTTTTTAATACCTGTTGCTGTCTAAATGTATTTAACCAGTATGCAGCTTAGCTAATACTATCACCTTGCATGGAAAATAGACTTTGGTCTTGTCCCTGAAACTTTCCCCCACCTTCAGCAGCAATGCTGTGGAGCGGATGCTGGGATCACACTATCCCACTTCTAAGAGCCTGTTCTCAGCCAAGACAGATAGATAGAAAACCACGGGCCGTTCCAAACTAGAAGAAAGACAACATTCAGTCTCTTTGGGTCCCACATCATTCAGCTGATGCCAAGCACAAAGAGTACACCTGAACATGCATTTTATAGATCATTAACATCCTTCAAATAGACTATAAGCATTTAGAGCAATGTTTCCATAAAAGAACTGCATGGATCCATGGATGACTGAGTGAGCCCTGTGACCAGGATGATATGTGAAACCAGAGGACCTTTTTTTTTTTTTTTATGGAAAATTTCATGATAGGGACAGATGACAGCCCAAGAAAAATGGGGAGATCATGGACAGTGGTCTTTGACTTAAAGGGTTAGGGAAAAGTTGATCTGGATGTGCCCCAATGACCAGAACTGGGAAGGTGATCAGTGTTATCACCTTCAAAAAAAGCTTAAATTATTTTAGAAGAAGGAGAAAACAAAAATCGCTCCATATAGCTTTTGACAAGTCATTTTTTTAAACTATCCCTAGAGGTTAGCATTTTAAAGGAATGACAACATTACTGCAAGAAGCGTTACTGCAATTACAGGAACATGGCTGGTTAAAGATATCCTGCAATGTGCCTTACAGAGTGAAATTTATAGGGGGTTTGTTGTGCTCCTCAAGTTCAAGTGTAGAATGTTTTGTAGGATCAGCCCTCATTAGAAAGCAGATGACACATAGAACATATTTTCAAGGAGAAAATTTTTCACTTTTTCTTTTGGGGGCTCTTTTATGGAGTTTTAGGTTTCTGGAAGCTGATTTTTCAGAGATGCTGAGCATTTTAGCTTTCATTGAAGTATTTTAGAGGCTGAGAGAGCCCACAGTTTTGAAAAAGAAAAATCCAGTACCTTGGGCAAAATCCTGTCTGTGCTGTCATTGATTACAGTTTTATCATTGACTTAAAAAAATAGAAGGCAGGTTTGTTGAGTTTTTTTAATCATTGCTCTAATTTTGCACTATCTCCATTAAAGTAAAAAATTAACTTCATATATGTGAAATAAAGCACCAAGAAAAAAAGCATGTACAGTCAGAGGCCCCTTTTGCAAATATGGCTCTGGGATATGCAGCTGAGAACAGGATGTTCACACAGGCACAAAATCCCAAGTAACATGTTATCATGAAACACTTCCCATTAGGTCAGAGTTATAGTGCTGATTCATTAAAGTGCAAAGTGTTGTGCTCAGACTACAGCTTTCAAATGAAACATTTGGGAAAATGTGCCTTCGTGGCAGAAATAGCGTGAAGTCCTGTCCTGTCTTCTCTTCTCTCTCTTCATAAAAAATCTTCCTATGGGAAAAGTCATAAGAAGATAAGCAGAATTCAAGCATGAAACTCAGCAAATAATTTATCTCAATGAAAGGGGTATCCATGAGAGATCTGAAAAGAGCACTGGATAATTCAAGTGATACATGATTGAAAAACTATTTCTGACTGTGTCAATTAGGCATCTGTTAAAGGTTTTAACAGAAACTAATGAAACTGTGGAGAAAAGAGAAAAAAAATCAGAAAGATATGTTAGATCCAGTTCGCTAGATCTATTGTTTCGTAAATATATTTTCCATTGTATCTCAGTGTGCTAAAACACTTTAAGTGTCTTGCTCTCATCAGGTTCTTGCATAAAGTATCCCCTCTGCTCTTTGGGTACTTTCTGACAAGTGCAAGACTCTTCCTTGCTGATCAGCCTCAAATCTCACTGAAGATAATGAGAAATCAGGAAGGTCCTTCTCCACATGTGTTTGGGCCCAGAGGCACAAATGAAAATAGTTTCACTGTCTTTATTGTGTCCAAGAGATGAAAGGAGAAATTTTGGTGGTACTTAGAACTAGCCTTGTAGACTCCATATTCTGTGTCTTTTGCAGGACGGAAATCCCACATGCCAATTTCTCTTATTTTTATTGTAGCTGATGAAAGTTTCCAGCATGGGGAATCATGAGAATCTAACTGCCACAATTCCCTTGCAAAAACCCAGCCTCAAAAAGGTCAGTTTTCCCTCCAGAAAGAGCGCTCTACACAGTTCATGACTATTCAGTGCAGGGTGACCTGCTGAACACCAGCTCCAAGGACTGTCCTGTATCTTCTTCATATGAAGTTTTAGCATTTCCTCCTGCCAGGCTGGTCTGCAGTGGTAACTACATTTCACTGAGGTTTAAAAAGGAAAAATTCGTAAGATGTCTTTTTCCACATACAACAAATGACCTGCAAGATCAAATAGCTGATCTGTGAAAAGAGGGACGTGTACTTTCAGTGGGTGCACTGAAGTTTGAGATGCTTTTTTAAAATCAGTAATTCATTTATTTATTATATTAGTTATTATCTTTACTATATTATTTATTTATTTATCAGTTATATTTATATATAGTGGCAGCTAGTCAAAAGCCCACTTGAGCGGGACAAGAAATTTCTTAACATTAAAATCGTCAAAAATCTCTTAGTCATCCCAGTGGCATCAACAGAAAAATTAGCACCATGCCTACTCTAGCAAAATAAACAAAGTTAGGACATAGGTACAGGCTTTCAGCATGGGCCAACTATAGTTCTCCCAAGCCATTCCCAAGCACAGCTCAAATAAAGTAAAAAGAGCTTTTTTCTTTAATTCCTTGGGATGTCCTCGGAAAGGATGGTCACTGCAGTTTGTATTTCTCATTCTGTGGCATTTACTGAAAAATCCCAGCTGTATGGTTCTCTTGAACGATCAGCTGCTTTAATAGGCGAACCACTCTTCCTGCTCCCTGCAGGGTGTAGGGACAGTGCAGGAACTCCCTAACCCTCCCCTCAGCACCACCTCTACGCTGGGCATCATCCAAACTCTGCTGTAGCAAAAGCACACACACCCCGTGCTCAAAAAGGGCTATTGCATGGTCTTCTACCACATCAGCACTTCCCACGCACACACCAGCAAAGCGCTCAGCGTTCAGTGTCCAGCTTTGGTGTAGTGGCAGCACTGGGGCTTTATCGCCGCCCTCTCCACCTCAGCCAGTGCAGAAGTGTAAACCTCAGAGAGCTCCTGTGCAGCACGCAGTGAGCAAGCAGCTCCTGTGTGCACCACCTTTATGCTGCAGATGTTGGGCCAAGCGTGAAAGCTCCAGCTGCTGGCTCTGAAGGTGTAAACCTGATCCCGTGCCAGAGAGTGGCTGCAGGGCCCGGAGGGCGGCGAGCCGCAAACCGAGCAGTTGAGAGGTTGTGCATGTGTGCGCGCATGAGGGTGTGCGGGTGTGTTTGGAAAAGCATTAAAATTGCTGGCTGTTGGCGGGAACCTGACTTGCTTAATTGCTCAGTGGAGGCCTGGCCCACCTATAGTGAGAGTGGAGCAGTGTATAATCACAGAGAGTGTAACTGATGGGAAAAATGTGCCAGTTTTACTGAGTGTAATAGATGCTAAAAGGTATAACCTGCTGTGTAGTTTAACAGCTCCTATTAAACCCCCAGACAAAGCATTTGCTGGGATTGTGGAAATTCTACCAAATTGCCTGTCCCAAAAGTCACCGGAGAACACAAAGCATTTCTCTTTTTATAAACTGAATCATAAAAATAAGAAAATAGAAAAAGCAATTTCTGAATATGTGCCTGAATTAATGAAATTAACAGAGCACTCCTGGTTTAAAAGAGTTTAATGATGCTCTAAGGGAAATGCAAAATGAAGGCATTCAAAAACCAGCGACTGAACGAAGCCGACTTGATCCCTTTTGTGCTACAAACTGCTCTGGCAATGAAGACAACTGCTAAAATGCCAGGGAGCTCTAACAGCTTCTGGTAATTTTTACAACAGATAAAGCGGTGGTGAGGCAGACAGCACAGGCGGCACTAGGACTATGCATATTTTTCCCTCTTCTTGTGGTAAATAATCTTCAAAGCATGTTCAAGCACAAGCAAAACACTGAAAAAAAAAAAGGGACAGAGAAAAGAAAACTGCCTTCACACACGGGGAGCAGTGAAGGACCTGGAGTCCTTGGAGAACACTGCAGCAGCTCTACACTCAAGTGCCATTTGGACTTCTTTACAATTAAAGGAACAAGACTTAATACAAAGCTCATTTCACAGTCTGCTGCTTGTAACTGCAGAAAGGCCACCAGGGTTTGCTCAGAAGCGTATCTGGATGTGACTTCAGCACTGATAAACCATGCACAGAAGAAATCCTTGCTGCATTGACTGTTGCTACAGTGAATGTAAAAAAAAATTGCAGAATATGGTGCCTGAGAAACGAGAGGGTAACATCCACTTCTGCAAGTGGGTCTGTGGTTTGGTACTGTAGGAGACACTGCTCATAGAGGTAGAGCAGGACATCAGGGTGCCCTGCTCTGAGGTTGCCCCTTGCAGGCATCAGTCCTGGCCCTGGGACAACTCTGCACCTCCCTCAGGCAGTGCAGGCAGCCCGAGCTAGACAGACTGCACCCATCCACTGCTCCCAGTGAGGCAAGATTTCACAGCTCCTGTGGATGAAGAATGGCAGAAAGAAGGTATTTTCAACATGCAGAAGGATTGCAATGAGAAATTGATGACCACCTCAACAGAAGTTGGGCAGAATTTAATAGTGCAGATGTTACATTTGTGCATTGTGGTGGTGGAAGAATCTGTGCTAGCTCTATGAAAAAAAAAGAATCCAGGGTAAGCAGTTAATGAACAGATAAACAGAAAATTTTGGCCGTTAACCAGTTATAGGTGTGAGAAGATCAAACATGTCTGGAGGGTTTATTACAGAGGCATTTTAAATATCCCATGAAGTGCTGGTGCTATCAAGCAAGGAAGGCCCTGACAGACCCAACAAGCCTACTGATCTGGGCTGCCAACAGCTGCTTTTAACAGAACTCTAAGGCTCCAGTGAACTGACAGTCTCTCTCCAGTTACCCTTCTGAACCCAAGCTCCTCAACTGCTCTTAGAAATTTTACATCACTCAGACTCACATCATTCAGGTCAGTCTCTTTGAACTCACATCCATAATGAACCCACTCTCATTACTCAGCAAAGTAAGTCTGAAAGAGCATCTTCTTTGTGTGAATCATAGAGTCATAGAATGGTTTGGGTTGGAAGGAACTACAAAGATCATCTAGTTCCAAACCCACTGCCATGGGCAGGGACACCTTCCACTAGATTAGGTTGCTCAAAGCCCCATCCAGCCTAGCCTTGAACACTTCCAGAGGTGGGGCATCCACACGCCCATCAGGTGCCTCAAAGTGCCTCAAATTGTACCTTGGCTGCTAAGAAGTAGAAAACTAACTGAACTTATACCCTTCCTGACACACAGAACTCCATGATCAACTGTCCTCTCCAGTTCCTGTGACCTCTCCTGTTTTCTGCTGTTTCTACTGACAAAAAGCTAGTGATATCTGCCACATCTTCTACATTGTAGACGCTGAGTATTAATCAACCACATCATAGAAAGCTCTTTAATCTCAAAGGAGCCTTACAAAAAGTGCTTCCCTCAAAATCCTATTGCTCATAGAAAGTGCTGAGCATTGGTGTAAATTGGAGTTTGCATGAATTTGTGAAACAATGTTTCACAGCCCTGTTACACGTCATTATTACTATGAAAACATCAATGGATCCACTTCCATTTCCAAGAATTACACCAGGCTAAACTTAAGCTCCCATATTTTTTGCCTAGATGCCTAGAAGCCCTGACTCACTAAGCAATAAGGTTCTTCAGCACTTTACCTGTTTACATCGTGGTGTTATCCACACATGCAGAAAACAGTCAACAGTAGGTATCATTCTAGCCTCTTCTCTATTTGTACATTGGAGCGATATTCTTGCCTTTGTCTAAAGGTCAGATTGCTTTAGCAGTTCACATTCCTGGTTAAACATGCAGGCAGATGTTTTCTTCAGGGGGCAGATCATGTAGGAGGAGGCATCGTTCTCTCCTCCGGTCTTCAGTCAAACTAGGCTTGTCACCCTCAGCTGTGTAAATGTGCATCTTATCTGAATGGCATATACTTCATTTTGGACTAACATCTCAATGAGCTTAAAACCAGTTGAGGGTCTGTTATCTCTTCGCTTAAATCCTGGGACACTGAAATTAATGGCAGGTCTGTTGTTGACTTCAGGAAATGGTACTGGGACTCATGCCTCCCCCTCATCCAAAATGTGGTTCAGTCATGAAAAATTGAAATACATTTCACTCTATTTAGCAAGGACACATTCTGAAATGCAATTTGGCACTGAGGAAACAAGTCTGGTTCATAAAACAGCTATGCATGCAGAAAAGAAATTACTTTTGCAAAGCCTCTGGCTTCTCTTTAATTAGACTAATGACCCAAGACTGTGACAGGTCTTCTGCAGAGCTGGAGGTCCTTGTGGACGCAGCCTCCAACTGCACGTGTATGTTTGAGTTCTATTAATTTTCTATTCTTTTCTGTGAAATTTGTATCCTCCAGCTTGAATTTTCGAGGTCCACTTGAACATACCAGGCCCTGTGAAAGAAACTTAATAATGCAAGTGTTTCAGAGTTGGGAAACCATAGCATAAATGCAGCTTTCTGAAGTATTTGCTTTTAATTCATGGCAAAGAGACGTTTGAAATGATGAAAAATAATGTAAATAAGGCAGTGCTCCCTCCAAGTAATACTCCCACAATGGCACAGGCTCTGAAAACTAATTTTTTAATTATTTGGATAGAGGGTTCATCTATGCTGCTCTAGTAGGGAACTCCCTTGTGTCTAGGCTGAGTCAGGAGGTAGAGATTTTCTTTGATACTGCCCCATCATCTCCTCACTGGGTGTTAGAAGAAGCCTTCACGCATAAGTGAAATTACCAACAGTCGACTGGTGGCTTCTTTTGGTCCAGTCACATGTGACAATGTTGGCATATATCACTGCCACAGCAGACTGAGAGGAAGGTTGGTTTTGGAGCCAGTGCTTAGAGCCAGCCTGACTCTATGTGTGGGCTGAGTTTTAGAGTGATATTGCAAGGCTACCTGTACATCCATTTAGTAAGACTGTTGGCACATCCCAATAGAAGATACTGGTTTCGGTTGCTAACAACTCTGCAAAACAATGATTTGAATATTCCCAGTGGTCATCTATGGTTGGATGAATCTTTTAATAAATAGTTGAGCATCTATTATGGAAAAAGAAAGTGTATGGACATATTTGAATCCAATTCCCTATTCGTATCCAAGATTAGACTAGGAAAAAAAGAAGAAACCAGTGACTTTTTCTATTACAAAGGCTCAAGTACAATGACACTGGAGGACCCATTCCTTCTTATGTGACCTTTCTGCTAGGGTTAGGTCTGCTCCTGTGAAAGGCTGCCCAGACTAGCTAAGCTTTGGGAAAAAGTCTGTTCCCATAGACAGGATTTGTTTCCTGGATCAATCGGAAGAGTGCAATGTTGCTGAGCACGCTCATATTGCTCTCAGCCCACACAGGTGTCGCCACTCAGACAATGATCATGTCCCAGTTCACCCCCATTCCCATGACTCCTTCTGTGCTCCTGCAGCCTCCTTCCTCTGGGGAAGTCCTCCAAAAGAGAAGGAAGCCCTCTGATCTGAACCTAGCACAGGACAAAAGCAAACCTAGAAGGAAAGAGTCACAATATGGCAGAAAGATGTTTCCTGTAGGATCACTGGCAAGTGGGAAGGTAATGTGGGACTACTTAGGCAATGAGGCATGGCCTGAGAGATGGAAACAAGGAAGGAGAGCTAGATCAGAAGAGGATTTAGGAGGGAGAATTGAATGTGGGCTAGAAAGGAAGTCATAGCTGGAAGGTGAAATCTGAGGAACAGATCCTGGTGTAGTTAGTTAACGAGGAGAAACTTCCCTTTCTCAGCTGCAGCTCTTTTCCCAGTCTCAGAGTCAATCAATCAAAAATTAGGGACTTGGAAAGAATGTTATTCTGCAAAGGAAAAAATTGCAGTCCAGTGGGGAAATATACTATGTGATCATGAAAGTAAAATCTGCATCATGATGCATATGCAAAAGTAGGCCAAATTTAAATTATGCAGACAGTAAATACTAGTTTTTAATTAAATTGTAGAAACATTTTATGACGTGATGAGGCTTTTTTTGTTTATTTTATTTAGGGAGAAGAAAATTGTGGAAATATGTACAGCAGCCAGAACAATGAGATAGAGAACACTAATACTGGAAAATATTCAATGAGCGCATTGAAGTGAAAAGCAATTATCTCAAGAGAACCACAGGCTACCAGAATTTATTTATCCTTCACTTGCAAGTTCATATGATTTTCGTTACTTTTTTTTTTCCTGGAAACTGATCAAATATCTTTGGGGATAAATTTTTAGTCACAACACTGCATTTCAGTGACTAAACTACTGCTGATGTCTCTCTTAATGACTCAGTTTTCTGTTATTTCAAGAGGAACTATGAGTCTATTCCTTCACAATAAGGGAAGAAGCCTGAATTCTGCAGAAATAGCTCAGGTATATGGAGTGCCACTATGTCTGGTCACAGACTAAACAAACACACCCAGCAACATATGGAATTAAAGGCTAAGAAGAAAGTCCACTGTTTCTCAAGTGCTTTGGATCAGCTTCACATTTCCACTGGAAAAACCTTCACAGCCCATTGTATTAGGAATATGTAAAGTAAGGGTGTTGCTTCACGAACACAAGTGCTTTAACTTCACTGAAAATGCGGTATGTCAGAGATAACTTTCGTCAGCTTCAGACAACATTTCTTTGACTGCCAAAAGGGAAAAATGAACAAGTTTCCTGATTTCTAGAAGAGCCAGTCAGTCAGTGCACCATGGCAGAGGCTGGAGGTAGCAACTCAGCCCTGGCCTTGCTCTTCCCATGGAAATAAAAGGGACTTCTACGGCTTTTAGTTCAAGGAAAGAGAGTTACAGTGACCCTGAGGATCTGTAAGAGTTGCACCCTCTGCCTAGCACACCTGGAATGGCTCAGCCCACGCTGCCAAGGCTGTGTTTTCCCACTTCCTTACAAGTACAACTCTTTACGACCAAATATTAAATTTATTAAGGTTCATGGGGTTTCATATTCAGGGCCAAATTCTGTTTTGATTTACATTTTTTCTTTTCCAGGAAGAAGCTCACCATGTTGAGAAGCACCTGCCTCAGTCAGTGAGCTCCTCTAAGCGAGAAGCCCCAATCCCCCAGCAGGACAGAGCACTGGACGGTCTCTGAGGGAACCAGCTGCTGGGAACCTCAGCAGCTCGTTTTGCTGTGTTAGGGGTGTCAACATTTGGCCAAGAATCTCTCCGTCCCAAAACAGCACGCTGTCAGATACAGCAATCTCGTGGTTTTTATCTACAGCACCATTATTCTCCCTTTCTTTGTGCTTGCAGAGTGAATTAAGTTATTTTGGAGCAGATCCAGCATGCTTCTTGGACACATCTGAATATATTCCCATAGATTTTTGTTGTAGTTTGAAGAAAACTAAACCAAATCGGCAGCTTTTTACTCGTTTTATTATTAGTTTAAAGCAGAGGCTATCTTGCCATGCACTCAGATAAATGAAGTTTAGAAATGTCAGTGGGAATTTAGCTTTCCTCTCTACTGCTCCCGTTAACTTTTAAAAAGTTGCTGTCTTTTCTTTCACCTCATGGATTTGGCTTCTACCATCAGGCCCAAAGGCATGCTCTCTCCTCCAAAATGCGGCCGTTGCCTTGATTTTAACTCATACACTGGAGGATTAGAGGAGTCAGGCTTTTGTTTTGCTACATTCGGTAGCATCTTATGCATTGAAGCAAGTGGTGACCCTCTATGGGTGCAGGCGCAGGAAGGGGGACCCTACAGAGCCCCATGCACCTGAACCAGGAGTGGCTGCTGCACTGGCTGTGGCAATGCTGGGCTCTGCCTCTGCACATGGGCTGCTGCAGGAACAGCCCCTTCAAGCCCAAAGTTCAGATCCCTCCTGGACCATCGGAGGACTTCAGCAGCATTTATGTCTGTTTCTTGTAAATGTACGTTGCAAACGTTATGTGTCACTTTTGTGTTGCTGTTGATAGCTTTAGAGAGCAATTATTCTGTAAGAGAAGCTGCTGTTTGAAGTCAGGGCTTGAGACCCAAACAGAGGATATGCATCCAGCCACTCGCAGGAAAATAAGCAGAGAGGCCCATTCTGCTATGCCACCTTTAACAAACATGCAGCACTATTCAGGGCTTTTAAAAGAAAACAACACAGTTCTTCCTGCCACCCAGTAAAAAATGTACATTTGCAATCGCATCTTGTTTTGCATATGATTGGTAGCATACTTTTAAACTGCTGTAAGTAATAAAAATATATATGTGCAAGTTGGCCATAAGAAATGCCAAAGTTTCACCTAATAAAATTTTGGTATGCCTCAATTTTCAAAGTAAATTTGATTTATTTGAGCCACCAGCCATCTGATGACAGCCTTGTGTTTTTTATATGAGTCATGTCCCAAGGGGTCTAGAATATGCCAATAGTGTACCTTGGATCAGATCCAGTGTCCGCAAACAGGTTTTCATTAGACTTTGATGCCAGTTGCATTGGGGAGCAGAGAGGCTGCTGAAAACCAGCTTTACTTTGGGATCATTTCTTTCTTTTAGAAAAAATAACAAAGATCTTTTTTAGAGAAGCTTTACGCCTCCACATTGTAGGTGTATGGCAATATTTTAGGGAACAGTAATCTGTTATTGCAGGTGGTCATGCTGCAAGCACTTCCGTATTTTGAGAACAGATCAGACAAAGTGCAACAACTTTTATTGAGAAATTGCCGAATTTGTAAATTGGAAACACATTTTTCTGCGGCTAAGATTAAGTTAGCATGTATTACAGTCACTGGGACTTCTCTGAAGCACTACGGGGAATGTAATTGCATAGATTATTCCACATATCCTGGGTTAGGACCATGGGCATAACAAGGGCACCTCAATCACCCAGTTCCTGATCTGGGTGTTTAATATCTGTGGTGATACCATGGTACCTTTGGACTGGAGGTCTTTGACAGGCAATGTGTTCCTACCTTCCCTTTGTCCCACCAACACAGGCATTGCTGTCTCCCAGCTGACATTGTGGGAAGGCAGCAGGAACTGGATTTCAGATTCTGGGAAGAGCCAGTGCTGCATATTGTCTTACCATGTTCACAGTAATAGATTCAGAGGTATCATGTTCAGCCTGAAAGTGGACTTGGGCCTGCCCTCCACTTCCTGTGAGGTTACCAGACTTTGAAATTTTGAAGAGGACAGGAGGGTAAATCATAGAATCACAGAATCATTTTGGTTGGAAGAGGCCTTTAAGATCATCAAGTCCAAACATTAACCCACACTGCCAGGGTTGCTAAACCATGTCCCTAAGCACCACATCTATAATGTTCACTGCTTCTCTGGGCAGTCTGTTCCAATGCCTTACAAACCCTTTCAGTGAAGGAATTTTTCCTAATATCCAACCTAAATCTCCCCTGGTGCAACTTGAGACCGTTACCTTCCATCCTATCGCTTGTTACTTGGGAGAAGAGACTGACCACCCGCCTCACTACAACCTCCTTTCAGGTAGTTGTAGAAAGTGATAAGGTCTCCCCTGAGCCTCCTTTTCTGCAGACTAAACAACCCCAGTTCCCTCAGCCGCTCCTCATAGAACTTGTGCTCTAGACCCTTCACCAGCTTTGTTGCCCTTCATTGGACACACTCCAGCACCCCAATGCCCTTCTTGTAGTGAGGGGCTCAAAACTGAACACAATATTCAAGATGCAGCCTCACCAGTGCCAAGTACAGGGGAACAATCACTTCCCTAGTCCTGTTGGCCACACTGATTTCTGATAGAAGCCAGGGCGCCGTTGGCCTTCTTGGCCACCTGGGCACACTGCTGGCTCATATTCAGCCAGCAATCGACCAACACCCCCAGGTCCTTTTCTGCCAGGCACCTTTCCAGACACCAAAAGGCAGTGCAGGAAATTCTAAGATTAGACACTCAGTGATTCTGGTGGATGCATACGCCAGTCCAGTAAAATAATGCCTTTGAGGCAGCCAGATTTGCGTTCATCATTATTAATTCTGTATGAATACATAGGGCCTTTGGCCTCTATCTCTCACTGATAACAGGCAAAATACTGAAAAAAAGAGGGGAATTTTTTTCTTTGACAATCACAGAGAACTTCTGACCCTTCTTGCCTACAGTCATGGAAAAAAAAGCCTTGTTCTTCGTTAGCTGGACACTGCTGTTGACAGAGAGAGTGCCTTATGGCAACAGGAGTGAGGGAGGGATGGAAGCAGGCTCATGCCCTGTGGGCTGCAGCCTTACCAGGGAGGTCAGAGCAAGCTAGTGCTGTGTGTGGCCATGACCTGTGCCAGCTCTCATCACGCAAAATGCCATCCGTCCTGTTCTAACTGTGCAAGATTATCCTCTCTCTGCTTCAGATTTGAAAGCGGAATTACACTGATGCTGGAGATCCAGCATCCCTGGGGTGGAAAACTGCATCACTTTCCCACGAAGAAGGATGGGGAGGGAAAAAGCATCCCTCCTCTTCCTGAGTGGAGCCCTGCCACACTGAGACATAGACCTGGGGTGAGGCTGAGCCCTTCTCAGCCAAGGGGTTTCACATGACTGCAAGACTGAACCAACAGCAATACTACAGGCACTTCTGGAGAGCCTTCAGTTGCTCTTGAAACTTTCCCTCAGATAGCATTTTCTGGAGGCAGCACTACACAGGGCAAGGAGGGGGGTGCTGGGCTTGCAGCACCAGGGAGAGCCAAGCTCAGCTTTCCTGCAAGGCTGTGAGTAGTAGGGTAGTATTTGTCTACAAACCGTTCATCCCCAGCACCTCTGCTGTTGCTGGAGAAAGACAGTCCTCACCAGCAAGCCACCCCTCACTCCCTGCTCTGCCTGCTGGATTCAATGCCTCCAGCTCTTACTACCAGTGACAGGCAGCCCTGGAAATTATCGGTCCCCCCTCTTCAGGGAAGCATAGAAAGATGAATGTGTCACAGCCTGAGAGTCACATAGATGTGGGGTTGATGAAGGCCATACACGTACATATTGTAGACAGGAGAAAGAACCTCATAGTTTCCTCATAGCAGCTCTCTAAAGATACCCCTGCAACCGAGTTCAGTCTACAGTGGTAGCTGAGCATCTCTCTTCTCACTGATTCCAACCAGATGTGAAGTGTCACACAGCTGCTCAGTGCATGAAAGCCTGCCTAGTCTCTGGAATTTGTTTTTTATGGTGCACTGAGCAATGCATATTGAATACTTTTTGATGAGCTACATGATCTTTAATGGAATAAGTAACTCTCATAATACAGGTTACTGCCAAATACTCATTTTCTAATTTACAGAGAGCATTAATACCCCAGTGATAATTAATCTGCCTTGTACTATTCCTTGGTTTCTAATCAATGAACATTGATCCCTGCAGGTGAACAATGCATCCTCCCTCTCACTGGATGCAACTGAGCAGCTGCCCAGTATCAGGAGCTACTGGTTGTGTTGTCATGATTGTCCTTCACCAAGTAAGACTTTTAATTTCTGTCTGCATTCCTGCGTGTGCTGCTTAAGTTCCTCCTCAAATTATCTGGTTTCACATGCTTGATGCTTGCAAACAGAATCCATGCAAATACCCCATGCCATGTGGTCATTAGTCACGGTTGGTTACACTTTTCAACAACTTCTCAGTGTGAACCCTGAAAAGGCCCCACTCTGTTTCACAGTTTTTAAAGCTTACAACTGGTAGAGGTGAAGGGCAGGTTTCTGGGATGGGTTTATTTGGCTTTTTAATTCTGCTACATTTTTATGGGAAAGAAATATTTCTGTGAGCTTGTGGATACCTACAGAATGCGACACTTAATTCATGTGGATGTTCAAAATAAAAGAAATTGGGAAGCCCAAGCTTTATTTTCATATAAAAGGTTTTCCTTCTGGCTGTGGCAAAAGCCCTTGGAAAACTGTGCCAAGGAGATGCAAGAATTCCTCCCTGACAGACACACTTCCCAGAATTTTCTGAGCCTGGAAACTTTAGCAGCATTTGCAATGGGAGAGAAGCGAGGGTGTGAGGCTCACTAGACCTGCTTAGGAAAAACACTGTTTCCAATAGCTAACTGAAGAAGCTATGCTCAAAACTGAGGTGAAGACAGTGCCGGGTGCCTTCACCCATAATTTACACTGTGAGAGATTCTGGTATCCTTACAACACACTAGACTTTCTTTCTTACTTTCTCTCTTGCAAAGAGAGTAACAAAGAAACTGAGGCTAAACTGGTGTAACTCAGCCACATAAAACCCAAAGAAGATTCAGTTCAAGTGTCCCCACAGTGTAAACATAAGGTACCCTCCAGGAGGAGGTCTCTCAGAGTGCCTGGAGCACATGCTGGGCCAGCTTACTCCTGGTTTGCACGTTAGTAGATGCGGTGCAAGTGGGCTTAAGACTGCTTGAGCATGACCAATGCACAGCACACCACACATTGCTTCTGGATGAATTCCAGTCTCTATCAGAAGAAACTGTGCATGAAAAGCAGCTGCAGGTCCCAGTATTGGGCACACTGGATGTTGCAGCATTGCCTCTAATGTGATGGAGCATAAAAAACCACCATGTGTACACTCTGTATGTGTATATATAGTATATGTTCCCATGTACAGTACTCCTTTTCTCAATTTATCACACCCCCTTTGTAGCAGAGGCAGACACAGCCCCATCCATGCAGCTGAAATCATCTTCTGTCACCGGTCCCACTGGTGGTCCCAGGGCTGCCGCCAGTGTTTCTGCACACTCAGGGCTCCTTCCCTACCCACTCAGACTCTGTCAGTTCAGGTTTTTTTCTCCAGTCCCCACTCTCAGGAAGGAAAAGGGAAACTTGAGACGGTTTCTTTGTCAGAAGCCATTTTCCTCCGTCCATAGCAACTGCAACATGAAATTATTTGCCCAGCCATTGCCACCTGACTGCTGCCTTCTCCTGGTCCAGCCTGCCACAGGCACCTCCTCTGCAACCAGCTCGGTTGATGAGTGGTTACATCTCTGCTTCTGGAGCCAAATACCCATTACTGCTCTCAATTTGCACCTTTTCATTCTTGCAACTTGGGCTCTGTAGAAATGAAGGAGGGAGGGATATTGATGTTTCTTAATCTTGGAACACGTTTTCCAGTAAAATACACAGTGCATTAGGAATAATTTCAGCTTCTCTTATAGATCTCAATGTCAACTAAAGTCCTTAAGGTTTCTGTTGATAGTTTATTCTTTTTATTTTTATTCTTTTTTATTTATTTCAGTCAACATTGAAAGATTTATGCTACCCTTTGCAAAAGGCCTGTCTCCCCTTCCTAAGGTGAAACATGCTCCCGTGAAATTTGTGCTTGCAGAGTTTGCTGGGATTTGTATTGTACTCACAAATACATTCTGTTCCATCCTCAGTGGATTCCAGAAACAGGTGTTAACACAAGGTCTTGTCACCAACTTGCTTTGCAACAGAATAGGTAACGGGCACAGGAAAGGGTAGTATAAAACACATCTATGTAAGAAAAACTGGCTTGAAGAGTAACTTAAAACTCTGATTTCCTTCTCCTGCCTAAACCAATGACAATTATATATTTTTTAAAATCAATCAAACCCCAAAATAAGAAGGGAAACCTTGTTCTCCCCATTGCTCTCCTGACTCTTGTTCTCCAAAACATAACAAACCCTTAGACAGACAGGGAATGATTTATCAACAGTGATGTTACTAGGAGTGTTACGAGGAGAAGCTGACAGACCTAGGTGTGTTCAGCCTTAATAAGAGAAGATGAAGGTGGTCTGCAACTATCTACTGAAGGACAGAGGGAAGGCAGAGCCAGGCTCATCAGCAGTACACAGCAAAAGGCTGAGAGGCAATGGGCACAGGTTGCAATTTGGCAAATTCTCATTAGATATTGGGATAATTTGCTTACACTGAGGGTGGTAAAACAGTGCAAAGGGTTGCCCAATATCCTCCTGAACATACTCAAAACTCAGTGATCTTACTCTAAGCAACCTGATCCTACTCTGGAATTGGACATAACCTCAAAGTTGTTGCTGCTTTGGGCAGGGTTTGGACCAGATGATGTCCAGAAATTTCTTCCAAATTAAACTATTCTATGACCCTGTTACAACTGGGAAACTTAGAAGAGTCATAAATGAAACTCTATTTCTCTCATGAACATTTCAGTTGTTATAAAGCTGGACATGGATTGAAACTCTTGGTGTAAAGACAGCTCAGATTTTTTTAGCAGTGTGAAAGTCGCTGGATTGTTACTGCCCTGTGGATAGGGGACTTTCCAGGCAAGAATCAGCCACTTGAGTCAATGAAATGATGTGGAATGAGTGTGGGAAGGAAAAAGACTAGCCCCGGGACAGAGAAGCAGGAGGAGAGCTCTGGAGAATTAGCTCATGGTACTGCCTGCTGCCAGGGGAAGCGAAGGATGGGGAGTCAGAAAATTTACCTTCTCTTCCAGCACTGTTTACCTCCTTATATATACTCCCCGGCAGACGGCTTGGCTTTAAAGGGCTGTGGCATAGACAACAGAGGCAGCAAAGCAAGACTGTTTATGACCTTTTGTCATATTCAACCCGGAAGAAACAACAAGCTATTATTTCCTGTGTTAGAAACTGGCCCTCATTTATTTGATGTTATTCTACACTACCTTTTTTTTCCCTACAGATGAATTGTTTATGGAGCTTTATCATCCTGTTAGTTGAAGATTTTATTTATTTACGAAGCTCTTAGTGGCATAGGTCTAATGTTGAGTGCCATGCTCCTCCCATTCTGGTACCAGCTCAGAAATGCAGAAGCAAGGAGGTGCTGTAGCAGGCTCCCTACTGGACCTACTTGAAGAAGTCCTCTGCTTCCCTTTCCCCGTGTTTGTTTTGGAATAAACTTAATCTGGTGACATTCAAATGTGCTACTCCAACTGTCCCTGTCCTAGCCTTCAAGATAAAAGAAGTGCAAAGAAGAGTTCGTGGCAGAAAAAAAAGAAATTGTCTTTTTAGCTGCCAGGACACCAGCGAAGGTGGCACTCCAGTGAATCTGATACAACTGAGATAATTATGCTGAGGCAAAAGAGAACATTCTGCAATTTTCATTGTAGAATACTTCAGTCAAAGTTTTCAAACTTCATCACAGACTGTCATGCCAATCCTATAAAAATCAACGTTTTGAAAAATCATTATATCTTCAATGTGGAAAGGCCCAACTTTCCAGAAGGGTGGGGTATCAAAATGGACCTCCTCTAAATCAATCAGATAATCTAGCCATAAATTGACTCAAGCCTCCAATGTCAGTTGATGTTTAATATTTTTCGGAATAAGCCTCAAATATTAAGCATCGTGACTGTAGCAGTGGTTTACTGATGTGACTCTAAGACATGGAATCATAGTATGTTTTGGGTTGGAAGGGACCTTCAAACACCATCTAGTCCAAACACCCAACAGTAAGCAGGGACATGTTCAACTAGATCAGGTTCCTCATAGCCTCATCCAACCTGACCTTGAATGTTTCCAGAGTTGGGGCATCTACCACCCCTCTGGGCAACCTGTTCCAGTGTTTCTCCACCCTCATTGTAAAAAATTTCTTCCTTATATCTAGTCTAGATCTACCCTCAAAACTGGTTCACTTCTTTGAATTTCCCTGAAACAAAAGTAACTGGTTGCCCTAATTGTACATTGTTCTTAATGAATGGGTATAAAACGGGAGAATTCTGAGCCTGGGTCTAAGATATCTTGTTTATATGATAGAAACAATGTCTGTGGATTTGTGTTGGCCTGGAAACAAGCACTGACATGAGAAACGTTTCCCATACAACAACTTATTTATTTTGAGATTATTTTTAAACAACCACAGCATTCATTCTCTATCCAAGGATAAGACAAAAATCACCCAAAAATTTTTTCTAGATGATGTCTTCCTTAGCAGTTTCTTACAGGGTATTTCTTAGAAAGAGCTGATATCTATTTCCAGTAAATGTCCCACAGAAGGGAACAGACACATGATTTGCAAAACTAAGAATATTTAATTCACCTTAATGTGATAGAAGTCTCAACATTTTTGCTTTTAATGGATAGCTGTATATTATCTCTACATCTATATAAATTTTGAATATTGCCAGCTTTCATGCAAGCCTCTTAAAGCCCAGGCCCTTCAATTGCTGTTTCCTCCTACACACTCCCTTGTGAGACGTACAGACCTGTATGAAAATATTTTTTTTTTCTGTCTTCTACTTTAATTCTGGAATATGGGAAAAGAGGAAATACATTCTACTCTGAAAGTGTTCGTAAGATCCTTCTCTAATTTCTTCACCGGGATTAATAACCAAACTCTCATTAATTATGTCTTTGTGCATCAACTGATGGGAAGAAAGCTTCAATCCATGATCATAAATGCTGGCACAATAGAAAAAAACATTCAATGTAGTAGTGCTAATGGGTGCAGAGGAAACCCGGTCTATGTCTCACAGAAAAAGGTGACTTTTTATATCAGCTTGAAATACTCTATCTAGCAGCTCATTCTTTGAATACATTTCCACTGGCCACTGTAAAGAGGAAGCCTTAGATTCTGGACTTCAAACTCATATCATGGCTGAAGAAAACTGAGATGGAGTTTGAGGGACCTAATTTAGGTAGGAAACTCCCAGCAGGATAATACTGTCCTTGTGCTTCAAGCCCCTGTTAAAGTGTCTGGGAGGCATGCACTCAGTTGAAATTCATTTCTCCACCCAGTCTTGATTCAGGGCATAGGTATTCTCTCCAAAGTTATATAGGAGGTTTTTGGGAGAGCCTTTACTGAACTTTTGCTGTATATTTCCCAGCCAGCCTGTTTGACTTCCTAAGTCCATGCCACAGCTTTCACCTTTGGGAGCCCTGTAGTGCTCCCCTTGTAGTTGCTTCCTCTTGTAGTGCTCATCTTCTTGGCCATGCAGGAGTCAGATGTGGAGGAGAGCTCTTGAGCCACAGGATCCTTATGCATGTGTCCTCCTCTCAGCTCAAAAAACCAACTTACACTGATGAACAGGGAGCACATGTCCTGCAGAGAGGACATAAGAGGTCAAATCTTGCATTATTACAGTGGTGCAATGCCACAGACCTCAGTGGAATAACCCTGAATTTCATTGTATACTTGTGCAACAAAGCTGACCCAGGACCTCCTCAATCAAAAAACTGACCAGTGACCCCTATCCTATCATCCAAACAAAACACATTAGGGGATATAGTTCCTGGTTTTGCTTTGGGAATGAGAAGATAAAACACCTTCCTGTCACCATGGAAATACACAGTAAAACACAGTCAAAAGCTTACAAAATAAACAAACACAAATGACTGAACTGAGGAATATTTACAGCATTTTTCAACATAATGACACGTTTTTTTCTCCATTGATAGAACTGTGTAGATCTGGTGAATAATGACCTAAATAATGTACATAGAAGTCACCATTAATTTTTCCAAATTGCCACTAGAACTCATTTAGACTCTCAGCGTTTGTAATACTTGAACAAAGGTTGTGGTCCTGTTTGTCATATAACCCCTTACATTTGCTGGTTTGCTGTACTGAATCAGAAAACCTTCTAGTGCAGTCCACAAAAATGACTCCAGAAAGGGATTCTGGGACATGCTGAATGGAGTACCGTTGGCAGGTCCAAATGATGCACTGGCCTGCAAGCCGGACTGCTCTCCTGCCCTGTTCTCAGGCTGCACAGAACCCAGTGCCAGGAGTCCCATCAGCCCAACAAAACTTCTCATCCTTGGAGGCACTTTTCTCCATTTGTATTATACCTTTCTCTAGTTGAATTGCGGAGGGATGAGCATGTTTAAACGGGAGATGAATCACTCCTACACTCAGCCAATTTAATAAAGTAGAAAATATGAATGAAACAGCCGTTTTAATAGGTTTGGCTGGTTCTGCAGGGAGATTTAAAAATCAGGAGTGAAGCAACAGACTTGACATTCAACTGGGAACCAGCAACATATGGAACAGGGCACCTAGATGATGTGCTCCTGGCAAGCTGAAATGGACCATTTGCTTTCTGAGCCATTTGGAGCCTCTTTCTAAGGTCAGCAATTTCATTACTTAACAGTTTCAGTGATTCATCTGCAGTTCATAGCTATGTGGCTCACTACAGGTAGGTCAAAGCCAATGGGCTGGAGCAAGTTCCTCTGCCAGTGGTGGTTGTTTCTGAATCTAACAGCAGGCAAGCGGGAAGGGCACCAAGACTATGGGACCTTTGAAAGCTGGCCCTTTGATGCTCTGGGACAGCAGGGTTAGTGATACCTATAGTCCTAATTCCTGTTTGACTTCCATGGGAGTTAAGAAGCCTAAATAACTGCCTGGATCTGGGCCTAATGTCTCTGAAGCATTTCCCCTGCTCTTGCCATCTATCCCCTGTTAGCCTAACAATAATCTTGGAGGCTGGATATCTGATTTATTTACCATGCTAGTGTTAACTGAAAAGATCACATGCCAGAGAAGATTCACAAGGAGGTATTAGCCTGCAGGCTAGGGTGAAATCAGCCAATAGTATTCCCTGCAATCTCCCAGAGCACATCACACCTCGTAATACTGTCAAATTATGTCTGAGAATAGAATGGCAGGAAGGAATTGGTAAGGCTCAAAGCTGACTTTCCACAGCTGGCTCTGCAATTTAAGCCTGGACCACAAGCATAAACTTCCTTGGAAAGCACCTCAGCACCTCCGCTCTAGAGGGATTGATGAAAAGAACAGTGGCAGATGCTGGGCAGCAAAGCAGAGCCTTTTGCTCAAGTATTTTCATGCTCAAGGCAGAGGTAGATGTTGTTATCTGTTTTTTTGCCTTTTCATAGCAGGATGTAAGTCTTGAAGCAAAATTCCTGGGTAAAAATCCGTAGATTGTAGAACATACTGTGCTTCATATAGCCACATGTTCTTATGTTCCCTTCCTTGAACATGAATTAAAGAACTTAATTTAAATTACACGTTGAAGGCCTAGGCCCATATTCCATGATATCAGATAGGGCATTTTTAAGGGATAAATTTCCAGACGAGTAGAAGCACCCTCCTCAGTAGAGGAAGATAAGATTAATGAACAAATTGAACACACAGAGGAAGGAACGTACGCTGAGCAAGCTGGCCAATGTCATTGTGAGGCCAGCCTTAATCATTGTTGAAAGATTATAGCATATGAGAAAGGTTTCTGAGTTTGAGGGACAAGGAGAGAGCAGTAAATGTTATGTATCTTGACTGTAAAAAGTCTTTTGACTAATATCCTCACTGACAGGGAGGATGAAGTTCAGTCCGTTTAAGTGGACAGTGAGGTGGATTGAAAACTGTCTGAACTGACTCGTTCAAGAGGCTGGTGAACAGTGGCACAGGATCCAGCTGGAGGCCACTCAATAGTGGTATACACTGAGGGTTGATACTGGAGTCATCTGATACACAGGGAGCATCTGAGAGAGCTGACACGGTTCAACACAAACATTAACATATAACGTTACTTTGCTATACAAAATTAATGGCCCTATGTTAATGCCCTTGTGTCAACCCTGTTTTATTTTGGAAAGACTTAACATTACAGCATATAAAATATATAAGGGTTATGCAACTAATTAGGCTCTAATGAAGAAAATTATTGTTAAGAAAAGAATGAGATTTTAGGATTTGGGGAAAGGCGGAATAGTTGGTTGGTCCTGAGGGATACAGAACTTCTGATTTTCTGCTTTAATCTAATCCCGTCTGTTTCATGACCAATTACTTAGGGGCATTGTCTTTCCCATGAATGTGTAATGTTGTCTGCATGACTTCAGACTTTGGACTTGAGGGCCTTAAGGGTGGGGAGGTCTGTTTTGCTTTCTAATTTTGGGTGGAGGAGGCCACCAACTCTAGCTGAACGAGTTAATCCCTCATTGTTTTAAGTCCCTAAGAATTGGCTGTTCTGAACAACACATAACTCTGAGTGCAGTCGTAGTTGGGTTTCACCATGTCACTTCTCATTTAAGCACAGACACTAAAGTATTGAGATAGTTGGTATGAGGCTTTCAATGGCAGGATTTTTCAGAAGGTAATTTTCTACCAGTTACTTAGTAAAACCCAAGTACTGCTTCACACTGTTTTATATGCAAGAGATTTCGAGAAGCGTTGACTAACCTTTTATTTAACTTTCAAGCCTGTCAGAAACTGGGATCTTATAATTTATTCACTGGACAAGAGTTTGCATGCCTGGTTTCTTTCCCTCAAGTATCCCTAAAATAAATCCTGACAGATTGAATTAATTTTAGAATTAGCAAAGGGCTAATTATACTTTAAGATAATGTCTTTAGTGGTCCACTCGTGATAAATCTCTGAGCTTTTAAAAATATTTTCTGTGCTTCAGAAGAATCACAGCACACTTTTCACAATCTCCATTACTAGTTTTGTATTACATGGGATAAAGCCGAAAATACCTGTTGCACCAGAAAATCGGTGGAATTAAAAGCAGGAGCTAAAGTCACTCACCAAACCTGATTGAAGTAATCCCAGTGTCAGGACAGAAAATTATTCCTTTTTCTGAATGCTAGCTATGAAAACTTAAAGAGAGGAAAATTATGCATCTTTATATTTATTGCCATCCCATGTGAGAATATGCTGTCATTACCCAACAGATAAGTATTTGGTGTGAACAACACATGGAGCCTGTATGAAATCCAACCATGCATTTCACTGGAGCAAGGACCTGACACTTACACTTTATAAGGAGAAACAGAAATCATGCGGCTTTCCCCACTCTTTGTAATAGAGGATGGTCATGTCACTGTGTGAGCAGGTGTTTGCTAAGTATAACCATACCTTCATTCATATCTCCCCCACTCACCAAGAAAAAAAAACTTAGCAGCAACTAACAACATGCTTTTCCCAAACATCTAGCTTGTTGTATCTACCTGAGACTGAAAAATCTCCAGTCCTGGTAAAAAGTAGAAGTCAAGCTCTTAACCTATTTAACTTAATGGATGTAATTTGTCACTGAGTAAAAGATTTCCGTGATTTTGCATAGTGAATGTAATCAGCAAGGAGAAAACAAATGTTTGGGTGAGAAATACAACCTAGCCTTCACGGGCCTCACAAACAATGGTAGAAATAATAGAGAGAAAGTAGCAGAGAACAATTATTGTTGTCCATCTACATGATGCCATCGTCTTGCTGTATTTCTTTTCTACCCTCTTCGTACTGGCAAAGCAAGTGACTAATATATTTAGTGTTACGAGAACTCCACAAGGCAATGACATCACATTACTCAATTCGTCTCCTGTGTCTTCTGAGGAGTCAAAGGTCTCATATATACTCCAAAGAAAATCAAGTGACCTAGTCTGAAATGAAAGCGCTTTCCAACATAAACAAAACCAAAGTTCTAGTGTTTTGCAGTTATGACAAACTATTTTGAAACTTAATGGTTTGGCCCTGACTTTGAATTAGTCATTTTTTATTTTATTTTTTGTTAAGTGAAAGAAAAATGCCAAATGCTGTCAGAGCATGAAACTTATTGGTATGAGGTTTCTCTGTTAGATGATGTTTCCTACACTGATCTTATGTTGCCAACAACTAAAATACCTTTTAATGTGTTCTGGCTTTTAATGTATAGCACTGCCTGCATTCCATATGTTTACCATTATCCATAGGCTCATCAGTCCCCTTTATTTTCAACAGAGGCAGTTGTGGAAGGAGGCCAGATTGTGCAGCAACACAGTTCCGGTAGTGAAATTAGCAACTACACAATATTCCCAGAGAAGTAGTCCTGCTCGCTTCTGGCCATAAGCCTATTTCTGACAAAAAAAATGTCCATAGGAAAGGAATGTTATGTTCATGTATGCTTGAAAGAGCATGTGTGTGCAATATAGCGTATACTACGCACATTCACAAAGAACACGTCATGTACAGCTCAGACCTTCACCAGGTGACTCCATTTTACAATGTAAGAAATTGAGGTACTGAGGTACAGGGATGCCAAGAAACTTTCCCAGAGTCCTGCTGTGAGTGTGAGCCGAGCTAGAAGCAGAACTTAAGACTGTGGCTCTGTAACATCCTGTCCCTGGTGGCAATAATGGCCAGAGGTATTTCTACGTTTCACTCTATCCTCTGCTCTTCTCCCAGTCTCTGAGCTGCAGTACAACGCCCCTGCGACTCTGCCACAACAGCTGTTTGCAGGGAAAGGTTGTGAAACAGGTCAGGAAAATGGCTTTAAGAAAAACGTTTTTCAGTGGTTTTTAAGGGAGAGAAGGCATTTTGCAAATCCAGACCTCTCGCCTGATCAGGGTCACTCTGTTGGTGATGCAAGAGTGGTTTTGCCAGCATAGTCTGTAAGCAGAGAGAGGTGATGGGCAAGAGAGGATGAACAGGCAGGGATGCCATAAACAATCATTAGCACATCTCTGGCCTAAGTTATCTATTCATGCTGATGACATCCATGTGGTACTCTGCAGAATGAGGCAGTAAATTGAAATTATTATGTACCTTTCACTTACCTCACTTCAAGTTCCCGGTCTGCTCTGTAACGTACTCTTCTTGTACTCTACTTTCTCTTAATGAACTATTACTAAAAAACCCCATAAACCCCTGTTCCCTGGACATGGAGTATTAATCCTCAGCTTACCCTATGTTTGGTCTTTGCATAAGAAATATTTAGATGTGGCCTGCTGGCACTTAGAAATGAAACTTGGGAGGTTTGCCAGCAGAAAAAAAGCATTTGTGGCATAAATGGTAGTTGCTGGTTTTTCTGGAAATGCCCTTGCTTAAGTGCACCAAAGATAGAGTGTATTTTCTCTTTAGGAAAGTAATCAAAGGTCACTTTTACAGATGTACCCAGATATGAGTTACAGTTCATTCATCCCTTCACCCTTCCTCCCCAAAAGAACTGAAAACGCCGTTTCAGGATAGCTGAGGCATGTGGTTTGGCAGAGGAGGCAAAAAGAAAGCCCAGTAGATTTGCCGTCCATTCCTGAGACATAGCTTAGGTCACCAAGTTTCACTTACGTCTGAGTTAATACCCACCTCCCACATACACCTAGCAAGCAAATATACCCACAGTTTTTATTGTCTTCACCAGGAGTGCTGCCCAACCTAATGGCATCATAGGGAAGGTTTTGGACATGGAGAGGTGGTTCCCTGCTGGGGAGGTTGTCACTGACTCACCCCAGCCTGGTACCAGCACCACACTGCACAGATGCCAGGGTGCAGAAAAGCATGTGTCAGAGATGGCTACCAGATGCATCCCATGGCCAGACTTTGCACCTGGGTGTTGTGAGGCAGGATGATGCTGTGGCCTCCAGCCACACAGCCCTAGTGTAAGGTATCTCCTTGATGTCCTGCTGGTACAGGAGTGGTCAAGCCCAGAATTGCTCTGCATCTCCCTGCCACCCCCATGCTCCCCAACAGGCACACGGCTTCCACCACCTCCTGCAGCCTAGGAGTCCCCTAAAGCTTAAGGTACTTTACTGGCCATTATAAGTCAGTTAAAGTCCACATCTAGTTACTCCCATAACTGGAAAGTCCGGTATAAGCCTACTGTAACCTCCATACTTTAATCTAGCCCATAGCATCATTGCTTTTCTCAAGCAGAATGAAAACAGATTATCTACCACTACCTTTTCAAAATTATTTGGGCTGTTTTGCTTCTTTTCAGTTTCTTCACTGGTTCTATCTTTATCTCATTAAGCTTGAATTTCTTGAAGTCCCCATCATATTCCTACATACTTTTGCTGTTTCCTCCTTAGCTTATCTGGGGAGATATACTCATAGTACTGTAGGGAAAGATGGTTTTAAAATGTGCTGGCTGCTCCTGTGCTGGAGCTTGGAGCATATACAGGGCAAACCTCTGCCAGCTTATGTGCTTGTTTTCAGAGTAACACTGTTATCATGCGGGATTTTGCTACCTCTTCTCCACTCCTCACCTCAGACAAGCCTGTCTCCTGGCAATGCAAGGAACGCTCCTTCTGCTTCACTGTGTTCATATACAGTAGTTTGACCTGGAGTTATGAGCATGATATTGACATTTCCCAGGAAATCAGCCTTGAGGATCATGACTGGTTCTATCTGGCCTCAAAATCTAAGAGCGTATTAAAAGGTTTTTCTTAGGTGAGTATAAACAAGTTGCCTGTTCTGTTGGCAACTTTTTTCCTCCTTTCTAGTGCAGAAATTGAGTAATTTGACTTTGTTTATCATATACTCAAAATAAATATCCGTTGAGTATATGTTCGGTGCCTATTCAAAATGTGAATATATAGTGAATATAGTGAGCATAAATGAACATATAATGAATATATAGTAAACACCCACCTAACTTGGTGTTGTTGCCTTTAAACTTTCTGAGGGTGCATTTGATCCCCTCATCCAGATCATTGATAAACATATTAAAGAGAACAGTCCCCAATACTGAGTCCTGGGGAACACCATTTATGACTGGCTGCCAATTGGATTTAAGTCCTTTCACCACCACTCTTTGGGCCTGGCTGTCCACCTGGTTTTTTATTCAGCAAAGTGTACACCCATCCAAGCCATGAGCAGCCAGTTTCTCCAGGAGAATGCGGAGTGTTTCAAACTATGTCAAAAGCTTTACTAAAGTCTAGGTAGACAACATCAACAGCCTCTCCCTAATCCACTAAGTGGGTCACCTTGTCATAGGAGATCAGGTTAGTCAAGCAGAACCTGGCTTTCATAAACCCATGTTGACCGGGCCTGATCACCTGGTTGTCCTATATGTGTCAGGTGATGACACAAGATGATCTGCCCAAAGAAACCTGATCAAACTTGACCTGATCAAAGAAACTCCATGCAAGTTAAGACAGTAAGTGGCATAGAAGAAATGTGATTTTAATTCCTGAGCACTTTAGATGTGTCGCTACTATTGAATGCAGTGAAGAAGTCACGCATGATACCCTGTGAGGTGATTTGAATGCTAACTGGACCTTCCAACTAGTTTTAACTGCTCTCAGCTGGGTGTGTTTGCTGGAAATGTGTTCTTTTGAGTACAGCCACCCTTTTTCCCTTGCTCCAAGTACCTCTGATGTGTTTGCTGACTTGTGGTGGTAGTTGTGGCACTTACATTAGACATAGAAAAAGTAACAGAAATAACCCCTTCATGGTAAAAATCTGCATTGCTGCCAAGATATTTTTTTCCTCTGTGTGCTGTTTCAATGATGATGGCAGCGACATTGCACTAAGTCATATACATACCGTATAGGATACAGCTGTGGTGAAGGAAGAGAGGTAATATTTAAAAGGGAACACATATCCCTGGCATCCTTAGAGACCCAGAGTTGCCATGTGTTGTGGTTACAAACCAGGGCAATTGTCCCTTGTCTTTGTGTAGGAAGGACAACTGAATACCTTTGCCTTCACTTGGGAAACTGCTGCATGACCAGAGTTTTAGTTAATGCACAAGTGCACGTAGCAGCCTTAGATAAGAGAAGCTTCTCCATTGCAGTGAAACATCTCCCTCCATCCCCAATTAGTTCTTCACCATTGAGGTGCACTGCTGGTACTGATCAGTGTCAGGGGGCCCAAAGCAGGCTCATCAGAGATGAGTGGCTCATGTATTTGCTGTCATTGAGCAGACATCCAGCTACATCTGCTACAGGTTTATAGACCTTTCAGAGTAGGACTTGTTGAACAAGTCTGGTTAGGAAAACAAACTTCTCAAAATATGCAGTAGGCCAGGAACACAAAACCTTATATGCATTTGATGGATGACATATGGCAACACAAGGAATGTTACTAAGTACGCCAGTTGAATTTTTTACCCAAAAAGGTGTTACCATGTGAAAAATGTGTACAGATAGTTCTAATTTATTTGGGGTTTGTGCATGTCAGCACATGTTGATCACCAAACCACTGATAAAAATTATTCCCCACACTAAGCGATTGTCGAAGGAGCCAAAGCACACTAAAATTATTGAGGTGCTTGCTTCTGTTCTTTACTTTGAACTTGGTTTTTCTTTGGGGCTGACAGTGAAATAACAGACTTAGGTACGGCACAAATCCAGTTCCAATGTGAACTTTTCAAGTCATTTTACTGCATCCCAGGGCATTGTCGTCTATTTCACTAGATATAAGGACACATCACTGTTTGAGGGGTCATGGTGATATTTTGCAGAAAGATACCTGAGGAAGAAGGAAAGATGAGGACAAATAGGCCAGCTCTAACTTTCTCTTGCTGTTCTTCTGCTTTCTATTTGCCAAACTCTATGCAAAGCTCTTTTGCGTAATTTTGAAGATTTTCAAGGCTTTCGCATGTGTTTACTCCAGTAGAAGAAAAAGAAAAATATCTCTCTTGATTGTCTAGAAGTGTATTAGTGGTTTCCTTCCATATTCTACCTCACTCTGTGGAAAGTTATTTCAACTTGGAGTGTATTGCAAGGAAATCTTGAAGAAGCCAAGTCTTGTTTTGAAATTGTTCATTGAGTCTTAAAGTTGTTGAGGACATATTCAATAATGCTAATTAAATCCAACATTTTTTTGGCAAAAGAGAGCACCTGGGACATGAACATCAGTGAATACACATAATCATAACACTAGCACAGGCAAAAAAGTACCCTGTAATAAAGACCAAATACGTGGGGGAAAAAAGTGCTAAGCCAAAAAAGCAAAGAGACATAACTTAAACATGATGATTTCTGTGAGGTTCTGATAAAACTGATAAAAAAGTTGCTGATTTGCTACCCTTTACATCTTACTTCTAATCCCAGAGCTCCCTTAATTAAAGTTACCTAGATTAGTCCTAAACATGTCTGAGACATTTTATATTTGAATCATGATTATATGATGAATATTTGATTTATGTTCGTTGCATACCTGGGGAAAGTATTACAGACTCAAAATACGCCTAATAACATTTTAACTTATTGATGACTAAATAAGAGTGCCAGGAATTTGAAATATGACTTAATGGTGGCCAAAGGGAAAATTCAAAGACTTAAGACATTTTTTAACATAAAGTGCTATGATTTTAAAAATGAATGCACTGGAGAACTTTACTGAGAAAATTTAATTTTGCAGGACTTAATTAGTTGTGTTCATTCTTTTGAAAACTACATTTTTTTAAATGAGGGCTTTGAGTTCCCTTGTGTAGTCTGGAACTATTTGTTTACCCAGAGAGGATCATGTGCTTGGCATGAAGAGCTACTTGTAAAATGAATGGGCAAGTAAAGCAATATACATCAACAATGCAGAATGTAACCATTAGAGGGAAGTATTACTAGTTGCTCTGGCTTGAGCTTGTGCTGGTAGGAATTAAAACAATAATGTAATTTAGAAATTACTGAAGTTGACTGATCCCATGGAAGGCATATGAAGAAGAATATATAGTGGAGAAGTCTAAGGTAAACTTTTCCTTATACCGAAAGAGACTGAGGGGTGCATATATGTGAATGAGAAATCAGATATGACCAAGCAGTGACTGGCTGATGATGGTCTGTATTAGCAGAACAATACCTACATTTTACAGCTTTTAAAGCAGCATTAACTTAGAACCAAAGCAGGAGGGAGTGTATCCACCTTGATAACAAGCTACATCAATTCTTGAGGTTGTATTTTTATATGCAGGAAAGGAGGTAAGGTAGAAGTTGCTACAACAGAGAGATTATCAGATCCTGGCTACTCTGAATGAAAGGACAAAATATGGGATGTGGAGAGAGAAGTCAGCAGAAAGTGATCAGAGTGAGGCAGAGACGGGGGGAATGACAGTGGCTAAACAAGAAAAATTATATAAAACTTAAGGGCTATAGTTTCCGTAGGTTCATTCACTTTTCAGGACATGTTTCCTTGTTTTCCAACATCAGAAATCTCATCCAAACAGGTCTTCAGGAGTTGCTGTATCTGTACGACAGATACTTCTTAATGGAAGTGTGGGTTTGTGTGTGCATTTGGGCATAGATGGAAAAGCCTAAATTCTAACTCAGTTTCCAGTGTTTCCTGAAGACTGTCAGAGTCTGGATCCACTCAACCTTTTTGGGAAGGTTGTCCCACCTGGATAAGCTTATAGCATTTCTAAATATAGTGAGGAGGATGCAGCAGTTGTCATGTGCACAAAACACATAGTAACTGCCAGGGGTGAGAAAAGATTATCTGTGTGTGACTGTACCACCTAAAGAGGGTCTATGCTTGTACTTCCCAGAGAGACAAATGCTTCGTGGCTGTTCACAGAGTGCAGCATGAAACCCAGGTTCTTAACTTCCATTCATCTCTCAAAAGCCTAAGGGATTTCAAGACCTTGAAACCCTTCAACCCAAATCCTCTTCAGTCCTCCCACGTCTATCCCCACCTTGCTCCAGACACTGCATCAGATTCTTTCTGATTACAGAACTGCTCCATGTCCTTTCAGCCCTCTAGTCTCTCCCATTGACCTCAGTCATTCCCCTTTCTCTGATTCCTCTCTGCTGGCCTCATAATTCAGCACATCACATATAGCTGGTGCTTTAGCTTATTTCTCCGACCCCTCCAAAACTCGGAACATTTCACGTCCATGCCATCACCTCCCCATCACCCACAGAGATCACTAGCACCTACAGCTGACACCCTGCTGTGCAGCACAGCCAGCTTCCATCTGCTTCTTACAGGTAACACCTCAAAACTCAGACTCTGGCCAAACCGTCCTTTTACTAAATAGTCTCCTGAACTCCAAGGACAAAGAAAGAGGCCATGTCTAAAAAAACCTCAAAGCCTAAAAAACCACTGGACATATGGTAGACCCAACCTTTGATTAAAAAATGCATCCTTCAGTTCTTAATCATGCCTTAGTTGTCATTTTCATAAGGCAGAAGAAACCGTACAATGACTCGCTTTGTTCTCATGGGTGCTTCAGGACTTTCAGATAACTGCTTGTGTCTTGTTCAAAGGCTGATACACTTCAGGCTTCAAGAGATTACTGCAGGCAGAGAACAAAATCAGCTGGGAGGCCCTTGTGCTGTGGGGACATGACTAGGCAGTACATGTCTAAATTATTCCAGTAGGCAAACCAGTACCATAAAGAAGAGAAAAGGACAAAGTATCTCTAGAGTCCCTACCAATCCAATGGAAAGGAAAACCCTTTCCTCACTCAAGTGCACAGAGAAGCCCAACTATGCAAGCTGAGCAGCTAAGCTTTTCCCAAAGATTTGCTACACCAGCTTAGTGTGCTAATCCATCCTGGCCCAGAATATTCCTTGCTACCTCAGCCTGCATTAACCAGGTATTTATCCAGTTTCCCAAAACCTTTCCCAGGCGCTGAGGTGTTGCAGCCCTGGAGCTGTCTAGATGAGGCTAACTCAGTCAGGTTGACGCAAGACATAGTCACTTCAGTGAGAGTCCTTGCTTCTTCAGAGGAAAAGAAAAACAAAATAGCAGCATTTCCAGGTGTCATGGTTTTAAGATGACTTCGGCAGTTCTAACCCGTGACATTTTGGCTAAGTCCCTGAGTGGGCATGCAGAACCACCAACATTTTGGCTCTTTTTCTGAAGTGGCCTGTTAAGCCACCAACAATTGGCATCCCTGTAATCTGGCTTGAATTCGGGACATTTACCTGTCCCCTGGCTATGGGCAAGGAAAACTTAAAATCAAGCTTGTGAACACAGGAGGGGTGAGTTGTGTTTGTTTACTCTTTTTATAGCCAATTCGCAGAAGCAGGGGGTGAATTGTCACGGTTTTAAGATGGCTCTGGCAGGGGTGAGCCCTTTGTTCTCCTCCTTCTCCTTTTCCCTGAAGCACGGGAAAGTTTTCTCATGACTTTTGGAAAAGAGGTGCCAGCCCTCTCATTTCCCTTATTGGGAGGTGAGATATTCAGACATGCCTCAGCGAATAAGCGCATAAAAAGCGGAGTTTAAGACACTCTCCGGGCCGAGCCGCAGCACTTTCGATTCTCTGCGCTGCAGGATTGAGAAGCTTCACCAGAGAGAGAAAACCACCCGCAGTTACCTCAGTGCCCCTGGGGCAGTAAAAGACTCCTTCTGTGAAGCAGGTAGACCTTTCTGCTCTGCCGATTACCAGCGGGGGTGGCTTTTGTACTGAGTTTAACCCGATAAGGGGTAAAACCGGCTGTAAGCCTCCGTATCCTGCGTCTAAGGCACAGAAACCACTGACGAGGAGAAAGCGACGAGGGTTCTAAAGGCTCCGCTCGGAGCTCCCGCGCACCACACGGGAAACCCACAGGCGTTCCCTGAAGGTCTGGTCAGTATCCTGCTCCACAGATGGGGAGAGCCAGAAGCCTCGGGATTTTGCCCCCAGTAAACTCAAGTCTTCTCCCAGCTACCCCAGAGGAAGAAGGACTATGTTCCTGCATGAAGGTTTGCTCTAGGAGAAGTTTTTCTCAGACTGAAAACTATGCGAGGTGACAGACAATGACTTCCTTTCCTCACACCCCACCCCAACCCCGGCGGTGCGACCACGTGGCGGGTCCTTTGTTTGTAAGCGGGAGATGGGGGTCGAAATGGGAGACTGTATTATACTTGTAGATGCCTATTTATGTATTTATCAGTCTCTCCCTCTCTCTCTCTTTCCAGTCCTATTGGTATTTAAATGATTGCTTTATGGTTTTAATTGCATTCACTATTAAAACGCTTCTGTTTCTCACCCCCCTTAAGTTAAGCCCCGTGTATCACATTCATTTTCCTTTGCCTAAACAAACCCTAACGAGCCATTAAGTTCGTGTAGGTTTGGGTGTGTTTACCTTGCCTCCAAACCCGTGTAGTCGCGAAATCTTTTCGGCTGTAACAGCCTCATAGTTTTAACCTGCGACATCAGGTTTCATCCGGATTATGACCTATCAGGCAGTCTTTCGCTGTCTGCTGCTCAGGAACATAAGATTCATTTCAGTTGTTTTCTTAATGAAGAAAGGCGAGTGCTGTGAGACTATTCCTCCTCCTCACAATGACCATGGAAGAATGGCATGACCAGAGGACCCCGCCAGCTCACAGAGTCCAAGACCAGCAAAGACCATCAAGATCATGCAGGCCAACCTTCTTCTTCGCTTTGTAAACCTAGACCAAACCCATTTTGTTGCCAGAGTTCCCAGATGGTCACACTTTTCAGGAACATACCTAAGCTTACTGAAGTCTGCAGTCTTCTGCAGTGAAGGGCTCCCATGTTTAATTACTTTCACAGCTAGGAAATCACTTCTTATTCAGATTAGATTTACTTTGTTGAACTCTGCCTCCTTGCTGCTGGGTATTGTTACACTTTTGTCAGCAGGTCTGATAGGCTGCTGTCCCAGAGGAGTGCAGCTCTCACAGTCATTTACAGATCCACATCCAGTCTTTCATGTTGCTGAGACCTGAGCCATTAATTTTTCAGAAATTAGGACTGTGTCTTCAGACTACCTCTGGAAGCTGATGGAAAGCACCAAAAGGATTTGTATGGAGAATGATGTGCATGTGGAGGCCTGAGCCATAGAAATAGAATCATAGAATCACAGAATCATTTAGATTGGAAAAAAACTTTAAGATCATTGAGCCCAAGCATAAACTTAACACTGCCAAGTCCACCACTACACCACATCCTTAAGTGTCACACCTATGTCTTTTAAATATCCCCAGGGATAGTAACTCAACCACTTCCCTGGACAGCCTGTTCCAATGCTTGACAATCCTTCTGATGAAGAAATTTTTTCTAATATCCAATGTCGTATACCTCCAGCTGGAGCCTGTGTAACACCTATGCATTTCGCCCAAGACACATAAGCCACAATAATCCATCTTTGAGGGGTTGGGGGAAGGACTGGGCCCCAAAGGGTGTGGGGGCTTTGCTCCCACCTGGGAGGAAGGGATTAATTCCCTATCAAGAAGGAGCAGAGTCTGACACTAACAGCACCTGGTCTGTCCAGGTCCAGGGCATTCAAAGAGTCCAAAACAGTTTGGATTTGGCTTCTGCCCATTGTTTCTCCTCCAGGAGGATGGCTGCATGTGTCCACCCTGTAAGAGTGGCCACCATTGCAGGGTGGACCTTCTTGCTTGCCCACAGGAAGATCAGAGTGTATTGCAGAGTCAAACCTTGACTCCTAAACCCCCAACAATTCCTTCAAGAGGAGCTTTCCTTGAGCTGACTCTGAGCATGGTCATCCAGAAGAAACAAGGGCAGGAGCTGAGATGCAAAGGGGAGTAGGGCAGAGGGAGACTTGATGCAATTTCAGCACTGAGGCAAAAAAGGCATGTCATCATTTTACAATATTAAGGAATAGTGAGTAAAAGAAAATGTGGCCACAGAGAGAACCCCCAGGGACATCAACAGAGTGAGAGGGAAGAAACCACAAAATAGCCTGAAGGCTGGGGGTGGCTGCTGACTGCTGAGCTCTCTCAACAGTCTCTGAGTTAGGCTCCTATGTAAGGATTGCAGTTTTTAACTATAAGGTTCTCTTCACCTCTAAATCCTAAACTGCCAAGGCTACCCCATGAATCCAAATAACGAAAAAGGTACTTGGTCACTCTCTAGCTGCAGGTGTATTTGATTGCTCTGCTGAAAAATCAGTTCCTTAATCCAAAATGCCTCTTATTCTGGCAAGCGAGCAGAGGAACAGAGAACAATAACTCCAAAATGGCGAAGATACCAAGATATTTCTGAGAAAGGGATTAACAAAACAAGTCAGTAAAAATTATTAAAAAACCTTCCACTTAGTAAACTAGATAATACAGAGGAAATGTTTACTCTAGAAAGTTATTAGCAAGCGGGAGATGCTTAGAATCACACTAGGAACTTGCTGTCTGCTAGACATGAGTGTTGAGGGACATGAGGGGATTAACAAGGAAACTTATTGCAGCACAGGTAATCTATTTTTGATTTCCAGGAAAATTGGGAGGTATGGGAAATTATGAGGGAAAAAAAAGAGCAAATACAGTACTACTCATTCAAAAAGGAACCATGGCTCTGGCTATTATTGTCCCACAGGAAAAATTTTAAATTACTGTAGATAATGGACTCCTGAGCAATACCAGAGCTCATTGTACACAACTTTTACTAGATATGCTTGACCATTAGAGGAAGGAAAAGCAGTAGCAATCATACTTGGAAATATGTGTTTGGCCCCCATGTTTTGCAAAGTAATAAAGCTGTCTCAGTCATGTCTAGTTCTCATGGAGGCTGAGGACTTGACAAAGGGCAAGAGATAAAGAAATACAGTAAAATGGTAAAATATAGACCATAAGGAAAGTGTCTAAGGGTTCAGATCAAAAGAACTAAGTACGCTAGATTAACTTACTTGTACTGTTTATGTGCATGCTCACAGAGCACCAAAAAAAAAAAAAAAAAGCCATATAATACAGTTTAGCGTCAACTGCAAAGAACATGAAGGTCCTACCATGACTCCTGACAGGTCCAGACCCGTTAAATACTTTCCTTCATGATTTAGGTGTGAGATAGAAGTATTTTGTAAGAAAGGACTGAAAAGTTTATGTCTGCATGAGGCTCTCTGCAGTATGGATGTAAAGAAAACAAGAGAGCAGATGTTTGGAGCTTAAGGAAATTTCTGGGAATCAGAAATCTGTAGAGGTAGCCACCAGGCAAGGAAAACTGAGCTCCTGTTAATGACCTCCAAACATCTGCTCTGCTCGCTCCCCTGTTTAGTTTCTATTATGATCTGGGGGATGTCTTATGCAACCATGATTTGTTGTCTTCAGTTTAGGGGGTTTGGCTGACTTCCAGTCTCTGTTTTAAGTGGATGTTTCTATGAAATTTTGCAAATTATTATCAATATCCAGTCTCATCTTTCTTGAAATAACACTGAATTGTGCACCTGCCTCTCTTTCCTTTTCCTTATATTACAACTTTTTTTTAATAAAAGGTTTTCCTAATGTATTCATCTGGTGAAACAGTGTAGTTCTGAGACTGCAGATTTTGCTGTTACAAGGTAGATAAACCTGACCCAAATCTGACCCAAAGCTTGTTTCACTGTCAACAACCAGCCCAAATCAGAAATTAGCTTGGAGTGCTCTCTTGTACTGGTCAGTCATCTGAATGTAAGGAAGTTTTACATTATAATGCTGTATAAGATCCAGTGTTCACAGCCAATGCCTTCTGTATCTTTGTCACAGAAAAAAAAAGAAAAACATGTCTATTTTCTCAGTGTTTAAAATTTAATTTTATACTGGTAGATATAAGTAAACTGGTGGAAGGGAGGTGGTTTTTCTTTAGTGGCTTAGTAAAACCTCATCAGTCAAGGAATTGGCTTTGTGAAATATTGGAAGAGCTTATTTGAATAAAATATCCACAGGCTGGCTGGAAATGGGTGCGCAGCTTGGTAAACTGGTCTGGTTCTGTTGCAAGCCGGGATTTTTTCCCCCCTCTCTTTTTTATAAAAAAGGAAACAAAACTTTCGGCCATGACTGGTTTTAGCATAGATGACTTTATATGACTGAATAAGTGGGAAACTAAACAGCAGTCAGATGGAGAAGGTGAGATGTAAGGAGAATATCATACAAAATTAAGGAGACAGTCAGAGAAGCACAAAGCAGCAAGCAACAGCTCTTAGGAAGAGGCAATTGCAGTAAACAGTTTGTTCCAAGAGTAGAGCTAAACAAACTTGATTTCCCACAAAGTTTTCCCTATGCACCTTAATAGCTTCCCCAGCATTCTCAACTCCTTGTTGTCCTCTACCATTCAATAGCCCTCCCATATCCACCTGTTTTCCCGGGGAAGCGGCAGCCTGTATTGTGGCAGGTCCAGTGCTGATGAATCAGGCAACACATGGCCACCACAGGCTGATTGCTGTTTACATGTGTCTCAGTCAGGGTACTAAATAAGATCCCCCTCCTCTGTTTCAGTACCCACATTTACAATGGTTTAAGGCACTTTGTATCTCTCAGGCATCCAACTGCCTCTTGAATGCCTTTGAAACTGGTCTGTCTTTTTAGGTGGACTGACAGTTGTGGAGCCTCTATCAATTGACAGGCACAGGTAGATGTTGAGAATGACGTGTAGGTAGGCATAACATGCCATCACATGGACATCTTAGGCAGATCATCTAAATATGTATATATGTTTAATAATAGTTTGTATGCAGACAGAGGAGGAGACAGAAAAGAAGACATTAAGATCTAAATCTTGGTGAAACAAAAAGTAATTTGCACTGTTGCAGAAATCAGGTAAGAGCAAAAAAATATTAACTACTTCTAATGAGAAAACTAAATGAAATCTAAGTCTCAACTAATTTAATGAATGATATGTTATTTAAAACAAGAGGCTGTGGGATAAAGTTCCACATCAAAATAAAAGATACCATATAAATAGCTGACAACAAAGCTGAGGGTACAACGTATGCTGCAAACTGCCATAAAGCAGAAGGCAGATATTTAGGAGGACTTGGAAGGTAAAAGGTGAAGAAATTAGACTGAGAAGATGAAGAAAAAAAAATACAAGAAGAACATGGAAAAAGAGCATGGAAATATTTTGCTGAAGTATGAAGCCTTTGGCTGCCATGTTTACAACAGCAGGTGCTCAGGGAAGAGGCACTGCAGTTCTGCAGGATTTCATGGTCCCAAGGTTTTGATATCCAACTTAAATCACCTCAAGATATTAGAAAGTTGGAATATAGCTCATACTTATCAAAACAGGTGAGAAGAGGCGCAGGAACTGAATGTGGTTGAAAGCTATCTGTTTGTCCCCTCACAACGGGACTTGCCCAAGCACTATCTTCACCCCACCTTTGCTTACAGAATTGAAGGCCACTTAAATTAGTCTTTTGAACTTTGCTTATTAGGAAGTTCCTCTGCAACCAGCAACTGGGGGAAGTTCACCATGGTGAAATGCTACACAGACTTTTATTTTTACTTATGTAAGTCCTGGAAAGGAAAATTTTCTGAACCATGAGAACATCTTTTACTTTCCAGCGTTTTAGGTTATAACCCTCATAATCTCTCAGTGAAGATACAACCTTCAAGGGAAACCTTGCAGGAACTTGGTATGGGAGTTCCTCACGAGAGTTCAGCTGTTCCCTTTACTGTAGGAGGACCTTGCTTAGACTGGACACTTAATTTTGACACAGATACACTTAGGCAAAATAAATCCCACTGTTAAAATGTGCAACAGTTTTTCTGAGGAAGGGACCTTGCTCTATAAAATGCTGCCATTCGCTACAAGGTGTTTAGAGAATATGGCACTGAAGGAACTAATCAGTGTTGGGTTAAATAAAACCGATGAAACACAATGAAAGGCAGAGAAATGTTTCTGAGTGAGAGATTCAGATCTCTTTGGCACTGGGTTAGTCACCTTTCAGTATAATCTTTTAGGTGAAATATCATGCTGTAGATTTTTTAAGAGAAGTGCCAAATTTTATATTCTTTGAAGGCTAGATAGTATGGCCAATCTCCTCTTCATTAACAATTTCAGGTCTTGCCAGAAATAACTACTGTGCAAAGGGAGAACACTCTTCAATATATTAAAATTAGCTAGAATAGGGCGTCTCCTAATCAAATTTTGTTCTGAATTGCCAAATGATTCATAGTTATTTGTGTTGTAGATAACACTCCAGTGGGGACTACACTAAAATCCCTGAAAACTCATATTATGCAAGACCTCTGGATGAACTGTAACTCTGTACTTAGAAGTGAGGGACTGGTGCTATAAGCCACCCAGATCTACATCAAATACTGTAATTTCAATTGTACACTTAGCTAACAAAGATTGCCTCAGATTAAATGAGCAATAAATTCCCACCTCTACAAAATGGACAAAACAAGGTTTCAGAATAACGTAATCTGCATTTGAGGCCACCCTCATATGTAGCGATGGCTGAAAAGGGACAAAGTGGCCATTGGTGGGATCCTAGTACTTTTTGCTTTGCGTGCAACAGATGTTTCTGTGAGTTGGTCAGTTGTATCGTATAAGCTATAAAATAAAGACAGAAAAGTTAACAAGTAATTGGCATAGGCCCAACACTTGAATCAGCTTCAACTAGTATGAGAAATGGTGCTGCTCTGAGGGCAACTATAAGGAAAATCTATTCTGATGGAATGTACCTATTCAGTTTTGGCTGGTTGCTGTTTGAACTCCCCCTGCTTACAAGTACATTAGGGAGTATATATTTCAAAAAAACATAGCACAGCATTGTTAAGCACTCTGCATATATTTATCCTGTTGAAATGTTTGAAGTTACAAGCCACATATGAGTTTCTAATTTCTCTCCATTCTTAATATGCCCCATTGGAAACTGTCAGTGCATCCACACATTGCACTTGTAGTGCCATTCCAAACCTCTGCAACATTTGCATTAAGTAATGGAGAGGCAGAGGCTGGAGGAAACATCTCCAGAGCTGACTGCTTGTGTGAAACACCCTTTATCTTCTCTGTTCTTTTCTAAGATCTGCAAAGTCTCTTTCACCATGCTGTTGAGCAGTCCTCACTCATTTCTGTTCTTAGATTGGCCAAAGTGGACTCTCCAGACTTGAAGTTTCAGAGGATTCCTGTAATGAAGACCTATAGGAAGGGCTTTGCTGTTGAATGTAAGCTGACTTGTACTGACTCCCTCCAGCTGTCTGGTCATCTGGAGAGGGAGAAATACCAAAGGTGTCCCCATGCATTTCAAAATGTATCTTTTCTTTCTGCTGAGGAGAGGCCCTAGTACCCAGTAGTGCTTCCATTCTTGGAACAACTTCAGGGAAAGCTTCTTCCTAAAGTCCCCTGATCCCACTTAGCCTGGATTGCCTTCTGTCTTTAAAGGAGGGCAGAGCATCTGTGGTACTGATGGAGTTAGACCTCCAAAGAGCTCTGCTGATCTCATCGCTTTATATAATAAAGGCTATCTGGGGCTTAATGACATGCAAATGTTCAATCCCCCCTCACACCCTGCACTCAAGGAGCTACCATTTTTACAGCATGCTTGCATACAGCAGGTACTCCCTCAGGCCCCACTCCATGCTCCCACCAGACAAGAATCTTTAGACAGACAGAAAAACAATGATGTTGTACTGGAATACAACATCAGAGAAATCCTGTTAGACCTCATGTATGTCCCTATCATGATTTTTTTCTTTGAATGAGAGCTGTCAGCCTTCAAATCTGGGGTTTAACACAATAGCGATAGAGAAGCTTCTGCAGGAGCTCTCTCTCCCATAATAATATAAGCCATCATAAGGGCTTCCTTCTTGTGACCTGCTCCTTTCATTTCCTATTGCTTTTGCTATTAGCTATTTGCTATATCGTTTGCTATCAGCTTTTACTGTTGATATTTCACTTTTATTTTAAATTGTCCAAGAACCATTAAGATAAATGTGCTATTCCAGGTTGATACAGCTACCAAAACCCAAAACAGTGGAAGAAATAGCCTTCATGGTCAAGAGATCCTGCTGTGGAAGTAGTTTACTGCAGGAGGTTAAAGTTAAGTGGTGACTGGCTGCCTTTAGATCTTGTTGCAAGACTTCTCTTTCAGAATTTGGATGTATGAAAATTCAAGTGCATGGAGCATGAGAAGAGATGGGTGACTGACAGCAGTCTATCGATATTTTGTCCAAGATCTGTTCCTGCAGCAAGGAAAGAAAAAGAGCAAAAGACACCTTGAAACATATTAAGCACTATACTTTCATCCTGGAAGACACTGAGAGGCTACAGAGGTGGATGAAGAAAGCTCTAGAGAAGATAATGGAGTAGTGTCTTAGCTCGAATTGGCTTTAGTGAGTGGGTTAAATATTTCCTTCCTTACGAGCATAAATAAAAAAGCCTTCACTTTTTCTTGATACACAAATATATTTCCTCTAACCCCAAATAAGGAAATGCAAGCCTTCCTTGATGGATATCTACAACCTCACAAAAACCCCAGATGATGAAGGTCTCTTTCTGAACCATTCTGATAACTATTTCTTCACCCACAAAAAGGGTCAAAGTTACCCTGTTTCAGCAGAGAGCTAGCTGCGTAAGTGGAGTTGCCCCATTGTCCTGACTATGTGAGGCACATCTGGCAATTTCTTCCAGCACGTCATCCATGCGTGCACTGTAAGGTTGACGTGTGCATGACGTATTGGACGATTGTCTGTACAGAATACATATAGTAACACTGGCTCCTCCAGAAACATTTGATTTATTACTTTATCTACCATAGAACTGGTCAACACTTACACATTAGAAATGTCTGGTAATTCCTGATATTCAACAGCTTGGTCTGAGCTACTGCTACTGCTATAACTAGCTAGAGACACTTACAAAAATCCTAGATGTATATGGAAGCTGGTCTCTACACTTGGATGCCACTCAGGGGTGGGGGGTGGGGGTGTAGAAAAAGGAAATATGGGGGGAAACCTGGATTTCTGTACTTGCTCAATTTTAGCTAATAAGCCTAATTCCTCTAGAAACAGTGGCAGAGATCCCAACACCTTTACCAAAGTCAGCATTTAACCTCTGGTATTTACTTGCTAGTTCTCATCTCTTAGCCTTAAAATATGCTGAAAGCACTTAGAGGTGGAGCAGGCAAAACTGAAAGGGACAAGGCTGGTGGGACAGAAGTCGGTCATTCACACGCAAAAGGACAAAGCAGCCTTCATTGGAAGCTCAGGTGCCACTGCAGCATGCTTCAAAAGCTCACAGAAATGTCACAAATGTAGAGTGGTAGTGAGTGCAACAGATGCTAACCCCTCCATAGAATTCCGCCGCTGTAATTCGAAAGGGTCATGGATGATAGGGCCAGAAAAAGTTGTTTTATCCACAATTCCAATGTTCTTCTGCATAACATCAGTCACAGAACTTCAAATTCATCCCTGACGTAAGCGACTGAGGTAACTGGGTGGGTTAGCACTGTGCCTTCTGCAAATTCATTGGTGATGTCTTGTTACCACAGCAAAAGGATGAAACTAGGGGTGTGGTGGCAGTGTGGGTTAAGAAATCTCACTGTGTGTCCAAAGGCACATGGCAAGCCTGGCTACAGATTGACAACCAAGGCCACTGGTCGTCCCCAGTCCCTGCTCATCTAGATTGGGAAATCCAAGCTAATGGTATGGGATGCTAGCCATGCTAGTGCCCTGTTGGCCACAGCAAACAAGGTTCCTTACCCAGCCTGATCTGTCAAGAAAACTGGTCTCTGATGGGTCCTGGATACTGGATTGGTGAAACTGATTTCCAACATTTCCAAAGTGCCTTAAATACCACATACATGATGTGCTACAACTGCACCATAATTAGAAGAACATCAAGGCAAAACACTCTTACTGTTGTGTTGTCAAATTGTTTTGGCTGTTCTCAAACTCAAAGTATTTGTATTTATGTCCTGAAATAAACAACAACAACAAAATTTAAAAGAAAGGGTATGTGTATTTTATTACTTAAATATAAGCTTTATCATCTCCTTATGATTCATTCTTCGTTTGCTCCACAAGTATATAATATTGAGTATATTACTTTCCTGCAAATGTCTGGAAAAGGAGGAGTTAATGCATCATGGAAAATAACTTTGTGTGGAAGACATTTATTTTTATGAATCTGGCTCTAAGACTCTATCCCTAGTTTTAGAATTACTATCACAGCCATATTGTGCATCAAAAAGATCCCACTTAGCAGAATATATGATCTCAAAAATGAATATCTGTTAGATTGTTCATACAGACTGCTTTGAGAAATAACTTCTCACAGATGGAAAGCTATAAAAATGGTGTTCTGCTATCTTGTAGTTTGAACCACAATCTCAGAACATATGAAATATTGATATTGAAGCAAGCTGTACCTGGTTCCCCTTGAATGAATTCTTCCAAGTTCTTGACCTCTGTTCTAGTGCTGTTTCATTTTAGGCTGGAATCCAATGGGGGGGGGAAGTGAAAAAAAAGGAGGGAAAAAAAAAATCCTTAACCTTTTGTCCATGAGCAGAGGCAAATCAGGAATGACATACTGTTATCTAACCAGCCTATTTGATATTATATGCTGCCTTGAAGAGAATTATATAATAAAGTATAATGACATGAACAGTCACAAACATGAACATTTACGTGGTGTGAAGTATTTTCACTGCTCTCCCTACAGAATAGATATGTCTTGACAACGAGACATGGCATAGAAAGCACTGCTGACATTTTTGGGTGATGGAATAACAAAAATAAATGTTTGTTGCTGCTGTCTTTGTCTGAAGAAGTTTCTTTACTGACTGTACCACTCTCAGTGAAAAATGCCAATATCATCAGTAGAGAAGTCTACCTGTGAATAAGGAATTTTGTTCTTGAAGTCTCTACATACACCTGTTCAGCCCTGGCACAGTTTTCACACTGTGAAGTGTGAAAGCAGGGATGCTTTCAAGCACATTGCCTTTAAATCACTACTGAGGCCACACCAAAAGTACCAGTATAACCATTTCCTGGAAAGCTTTCAGTGCTCTCTCCAAGTGTTCCTAACTTTCATAATAACAGTTAATTCACAGTGTCAAAGTCCCATTTAGTTACCAGATGGTTCACTTATCCACTCACAGAAAGCAATCTATGTTTCCCAGTCAGAGTCTACTGCCTTGTACCTTTAGATTGTGAGCTGCGGTATGATTGTGACTTGTAATGAACAGAACAAATGTTAACACCTAACACCTCAAAGTCCACTCTAAACCTAACAGAGACCCTGGAGAAACAGCTGGAAAAGCAGAGCATCAGTGGTCAGAAACTGCTGCTCTCTTCCACAGACCTTTTGTGGGATATAATAATATCCTGGTCCTGGTTTTTTCCTTCTTTCATTTTTAATAAACAACTCGTATGGAGCAACTTGTCACAGGCAAGTTCTTGGTTTAGTTCAGCTCAGTATGGCAGACCTTTTACAGGTACAGTACTTTTATTTTCCATGCCTTTTTTTTTCTCTATATGTATTATCCCTCACCTAATAAATCCTTTATCAAGTTATACATAAAGCTTGGATTGATTTAGAAAAGGGTCTGTGGCAGATTTTACAGCTGAACATCTCAAAAATGCTATTTTATCACTCCTGGATTTTCCATATAACCGCTAATACCTGTTGGTCCCTTTCTGCAGCCCAGCAGCTAGCTGAAGCGTGCTCTTTGAAGGCACCCCAACTGCTTCTCCCAGTACAGCCACTCCTTGCCCAGTTCAGGACTCAGCAGCTTGAATGATAATCACAAAACCTGACACTAATACTGATGCTAAAGGCTGTTCTTGAGGAAGCATTGGTTTGACAGGTGATGGTCCTGCAGCTCCTGGCAGCAGCAGCAGAGGTGGGAGTTGCATGTCCATGCAGCTCAGGCTGGGCTGAGGGCCATTAGGAGTGAAAAGTGGCCACCTTGAGGAGATGGTCATGAGAGCACCTCCCAAAGGAGCAACCTACCCCTCTGCTGTGAGCGAGCACAGGACACTCCTCTTAGGCGAAGTTCATCATCTAAAATCAGTCAGGTTGGTAATTTCAAGGCAAAGCACTGAGGTGCCGTTCAAATGTGTGGTGGGTCTCCGCCCGCAGATCTGCTGGAAGTACTTTGAAAGGGCCTGGAAACTGTAACCGAGACAGGCAACTTCCTGCTGCCGGAAGGCTTATGTCTGTGGTGAAGGGCACAGTTCTTGAACATTTAGAAAGGGGAACTGTGGGCTGAAAAGCGTTGACTACTGCTAGTTGAGAAGTATACCTGAGCCTTCATGCAAAGTGTGAAGGCAAACTTCCCCAAAGCTCAGAGGTGCTCAGAGGTGCTCAGCCCTCAAACACTGTTCTATAAGCCACACTTGGATAGCCTTGCACTGCAGATGAGAGGTAAGATTTTTTTAAAAGCTCATTGAAAAAGAATTAAGAACAACAGGCAGGGAACTTTCAATCCTGGTTTCTTATTCACTTTGTATTAACTTATATTTTACTGTTTCCTTCAACAAAACACCTCTTGCTGAGCTAGTGCACCTTCACATCGTAGGTTTGGTGCTTTGTCTGAGCAAGCAAGCAAGTAGCCTTTGGGATTGATGGACCAGGTTTGCCCCACTGAACCTCAGGAACCATGAGTTTCACCCAGTCTAGGAACATATTTCCCCATAGACCGTGGAGAGTGAAAGTTCTCTCCAGAGTTGATTCAGATGGGCTGACTTGCCCCCTGGTGATGTCTCACTTGATTTCCTGAAGCTACACAGAGAACAGCAGATCAGGTGCGCTTCAATCAAGAGCCCAAATTTGGCATTTGTTACCCCAGCAGTTTTCATTGAAAGCTACCCAGAAATAAATCTGTCTTTCAAAATGCTAAATAAAACCTGTGACACATCTTTTCTCAACAGGGGAGGCACTTAACTGGAAATAGGGAGAAAACAAAAAGACAGTGCCAACTACCTACCAAGATCACATCAGTATAACTGAGCAGGGAGAAAGGAGAAAGAGAAGGGACAGAAGGAAAGGGAAATCCTGGATGGACCTTCTGTGTCCAATCAATGCTCAGGGGTCTGGGGGGCCTGTAAAGTTAGGAAATGCATCTTCTCACTCTCCCCAGATAGCTGCAGCTGCTAAGACTGTTAACTGCTCTGACGCTGCCAAGGGAGCTGGGGACAAGTCCCAGGAGCCCAGAGCAGTTTTCAGCTCCCCAAGGCTGTGAGCTCACATTCACTTGGCCAGAATAGGAAGTGAAATCCAGCTTTACTGAACTGTCTGGAAACAGAGCTGTCTGGAAAAGCATGAAGGAAGGGCCTTAAAACCTGTCCACAGCAGCAGTTTTACATTAAAACAGGTATGTTTCAGGCAAACCCAAACACACTCAGATGGCTGGAGCCCCCAGCTTCCACTCAGCTCGCACAGGTTATGTGCCTTACACTGAGCATCTTCATGCTAAAAACTAGCCCCAAAGCTGCTGGACTCCCATCTCCACTACAGAGCCCACCAGGTCTCCTTTTAGCAGGTGGTAGCCATTTGCTCTGCAAAGTAAGGTCTGTGTCACACATGCTAATTGATGGACGACACAGATCCGTAGATAGTACTTTTTTTTCCTGATTGTATTGAGCAGCACCACGGGAGGAGCATCAGTGTGCCCAGCTGACCTCCTGGTGGTGCTTACAGAGAACCTCTTCCCACCCACACATTAAACTTGCACTGTGTAGACACTTAGACACACTCTTGTGAACACTTTGCTTTTGTTCTTTCTTGTTTCGTTTCCCTTAATCTAAAAGAAGTTACTCAAACTGAGAACATATTGTTGATCTTTGTGTGTGGAAAAACATAACATAGCAACTTGTCTTAGCTTTCTAATAGTTTCATGATGTGCTTTTAAACAATGTCAAACTTGTTCAAGACTTATGACATTTGAAGTTGGCAAGTAAATCAATGTTTATTTTTTTTTCACAAGTGAAACTTTTTGGAAATAAAATGTTTGCATTTATTTCAAAGGAAAATATTCATCCCTGTTTTTTCTGTTTTCTTTTTTTTTTAGACATAAAGTGCTGTGTATGCAGGATTATTTTTATTTTGTATGTATGTTGCAGTGCTCAACATTTTAATTGCCACTTCCTCAATAAAAGTACTGGAAATCTTCCATCTTGCCGTTAGCACTTACAAAATAACTGTTAACAATATGTTATCCAGACACAGAACTTTATAATTAACATTGGACTAGTCTTCAAAGTCTAGTGACTAAAATATATCCTATGAAATTACTGGACTTCATTCAATGCTATTCTGCTGTTTTAATGTTCAATAAATGTGTCGAGGGGAGATATTTGGCAACGTGCGTCAGGGAGAGTGACTACAATGGGGGTTGCTCTCTGCTGTATGGCAAGAGCACCAAGGCTCTGCTGGGCTGCCCTGCAAACACTGAAAGGTTGCTGCTGGTGTGAAATAACAGAGCTCCCAGACACACTGCTGTGCAATCCTTCAGTGTGACGCTCCTCCCTTGTCAACTGACAAGGAATTGGACAGTTTTCGCATAAGCAATAAAACACAACAGGCAGTGTATTTCTGGACCATTATAGTACAACTGGGGCAGTGTCAGAACTCAGGAGGCTGAAGGCCAAGCGTCTCAACTATGGGAGAAGTACAAGATTGGCTCTGAAGAGTCTTAATGCTATCCCAAAATGGAATTTCTACAGAACATTAAATAAGGAGGAGCACTTAGACCTGTGCCTTTAACACAGACATGGACATGACGTCATTGGCAGCTGATTAAGACTTATTCAAGCCAGAATTGTGCTGCAGCCATAGCAGGCCATTGCACTACTAAAGAGTTTGGAGAGAGGATGAAATGGATTGGAATGCACTCTTTTGAATTAAAATATGAGAAAGGTATCGTTCTGGGTTAAAGGAAAAAAAAAAAGAGCGTTTTGCAGGATCAAGGTAATTTAAAGAAGTATCTCCAAATAATCTGGCCATGCAAAATTCCTTCCCCATGGGAAACATCTGAAAAACACCCTCTGCCCAGTTTTTGAGACAAACAAGGGTAAGGGACCAACAGACATGTGGATACAGTTCTGGAAGTTATTTTTACTGGGGTATAGCTCTGAGTCAAGCCAACAGTGTTGTGGTGTTTAACACTCTAGATGCTTATAGGGAGAAAAAAATCACTGTTCCAGTATACTTTCAGTCCTTTGTAAGTATGAAATACTTCACATGCCCAGTAGTATCAATGCCAGGAGCTGCCGTAGACAAGAGTCAGGATGTCCAGAGCTCCCACCTGTCAAGAAAAGTTGAGGAGTCAGAAGCAAAATCCTTGGCCTTAGAGCCAAAGTACTCCGTGCAGCACCAAGGAAAGGGGCACAGGAGGAGTGCAAGGAAGCCACACACATATCTGCCAGTCCTGCAGTTTTTGGCCTGGATGTATCCAAATGTATAAAGATAAAAATGCATAAATATGCAGTACAAATATTAATACAGAGTTTTGCTGTATCCAAAAAGCAAAATTCTCTGATTTTCCAGACCACTTTATCAATTTTTTACATATTTTTAGCAGACAATATGGAAGATGTAACTGCAGCATCTATGGCAGAATTTCCTTCAGAAAGAAGCCTTAGTAGAAACTATTTTTTTATACGCTTCCTGTTCTCTGTTCACAGGTCATCTGGTGAGGCCACAGGTCAGAGTAAGGGCTTCAGTGGAAGAAGAGCACCAGGGAAGGGCTTTCATCTTTCCTGCTCATTGCCCACATGAACATTTCCTTTGTGTCAACAACCTGGACACCTGGTCAGACCGGTTATTTTCAAATTGTTTGTCATTGTCTGAGTAGGTTTGGTCTCTTTGCAAAATGTGATTCTTCAGAACTGTCACAAGCAGGAACAGACATTTGAGTACGTGGTTATGTTGCTGAAGGGAATTGTTTGGGCTTAAAAATGTTTATTAGGACCCAGTGCAAGCTCCTATCACCTGTACTTCATCAGTGGGCTTGATCTGTTCAACTATCTGCTAATATTATAATCTAATAATACACTTGCAAAATTAAGTTACAGATTACATTGGGAGGGTAGCTGAGTTGTGGTAGTTTAACATCACTATATTGTGATGATCAGGTCTCAGATGAAAAATACTGACTATTTTTTTAGGGAAAAAATCCTCTGTTAATTCACCGTCAAGCACTCAGACTGAAGAGAGTGAAGGGATTTTGGAGGACATCTGTTCTATGCATATTTTGGCCATCATCATGTAAGTTTATTGGCCGTCATATCTATAAGGGACACTAAGAAGTTAGCCAGCTGAGTCATCTCCATCATGGTAGGGCATATAGCTATAAGTACACTATTACTACTATTTGCTTGGGTGGCTTTGATGATTTGGCTTTGCAGTTTCCCTAGACAATCTATTTCAATGCTTGTTTATTTATTACAATATAGACAATATTTTTACTGTTCTGGTACCTAGGATAATTATTCCTTGTTTAAATTACCTCCTTTTTTATGCATGAATGGCAGAGGAAATTTTTTTGTTGTTCTTCTTCTTGGCACTACCCTCATGTATCTGAAGGCTGTTATCACAATTCCTTTTTATCTTCTGCAGACTAAACAATCTAAATTCCTTCAGCCGTTACTTGTAAGATGTAATTTTAGACCTTTGACCACAGTCAGTGCCCTCCTCTGGTTTCCATCCACCATGTATTTTTGGTGTGCAACACTCAGGGTTTACCCACACTGAACAGAAGGAACATTTCTCAAGTCTAACAGGTGATATCACTGTACAAATGCCTTCTTCCAAGCTCTGAGATTGGGAGGCAAGGAGAAGAAAAGGGAAACTTTCACACTGTGATGAGAGTAGGTATTTTAATACAAAACATTTCTGTGATCATTATCCAATAAAACCATTTTCATCTTAAAGTTCATGTATTTTTGTAAACATTTGTTTGAATACTCACAGAAGGTGAATGCAACTGATGACACAAAGGCAGCTGTAACAAATTCAGACAGGTATTCCTAAAATAAGTGAAAATATAGTCTCATTCTTATTTAATAGAGATACCCTTCCTTAGGACAACCCAAGATGATAAATTATCCTGCAAGTTTGATAAGAATAATGGTAGATGCACATTAAACTGATAAGAGATGTACAACATGTTGTAGTTTTAATAATTTAAGAAAAATGAGGCAACTTATAAAGAAAACACAATACCCCTTATGCTCTGAGTGCTCTAACTGGGAAAAACAAAAAAACAAACAAAACCCCCCAACAACAACAAACAAGCTCTCATCCACACAAGCTATCCTCAAGTTATGCTTCTTTCTTGGACTGGAGAAAATACTCTTGACACAAATGCTTGTCTCTTTTTTCCAGCTATATTAGTCACCCTAATAAAATAGACTGCCTCTGTCCATAAATCTTGTTTCTCTGGTGGTTATCACTATAATATTTGCTTCCATAAACCCCTAGGAAGTCACAGATCACTCTGTCTCTCTCTCAAAAAGACAAAGCTCAGGTGAAACCCTAAGCTGCTGCAGGGCCATATTCTTGTGCAAAACAGCAGTGTCAGGGATTGCTGCGTTAGCCACAGATGAGCTGATGCGTTGGTACTGCAGAGTGCAGTGCCATGAAGAAATGCAACCCTGAGTCCCAAAGCAATGCAGTCACTGGAGTCAGCACTGCACTGATGCAGTTACACCTATTTTGGAGGGCTCTCCCAGCTGTCCTCCCACTCTGCTGCCAGCTACAGACATGTCCCAAACTGCTGGTGAGACTTCAGTTCTTTGGGTGCATGGTGGCTTTGGAAAAACACCATCTTTATTCACAAGCAGGAGAAAATCACTAAGTGATTTGATACAAATTATTTGCCATGCTTTAAGGATAACCAACTTACTTCATTAAAAAGAGGGCAGAAAGTTTCCCTACAAGCACATGAGCATTTTTGCCCAAGGAAAATTTCGTAATGGTTAATGTAAGCAGAACTACAGTAGTGCATATGGTTAACAGCTGCTTTAACATGATACGGCGTAACAAGTGTCTGGAAATCATTAGTCTAAATTTTCTTTAGTATTTGGATAATTAACCAACAGACAGAGCTATTTCAGCTTAACAGATAAAACATAGATATATATTTTTTCTGTATTATTTACAGTACATATAGTCCTGTTTCTCAAAATAATACATGAAACAATTGCTGAGTGGATGAAAAAAAATCATCGGTCTCAATAGATATTTGACAGATATTTAGATCTTTCCAAAACACTGAAACATTAATATGGTTCCAAAGAAGACTTCCCTTTAAGGAAATTAAAACATAAAACTCTATTACACTTAAGGTTGCATAGAGACTAACAAAAGCCTGCAACATAAATATTTATATATATATAAAATTTCTGTTAAATGTATTAAGCCATAAAGCAGAGTTCTCAGGGACTTTGATAATGTAGATCACCTTTTAGTACCAAGATTTTGTAGCAGGCCTTTATTGCTCTTCACAACTGCCACCTTCCCCTCTTTTATCTTCCCATAATAATTTTCTTGGAAGTACAGCTATTCTTTAGCTTAAACAGTGATATCAGGAAAAGTTTTAGTTCTTGTGATATTAAGCAGAGCCAAAATTGAAGAGGAAGAGAGACCAGCACCATGTACAGAGGGCAAAATAATCTTCCTGGCTTTGTGTTGATCTACAGAAAGCTAGAAGACATTGTCACCCTGCATAAAAACATATATAAACATGTTCAGAGTCAAGTAAATTATAGGAAGGCAGCTTGAAAAACAGAATAGTATAACCAGCCAACAACTCTGGAATTTGATAACATTCCTGGTCCAGAAGTTTTGTAGCATATTCAAACGTTCATTCTGCAAAACAATAACATCACTTCCAAAAGCGTCTTTAGGAAGTAAATATGGTCAAAGGGATGACCTAAAACTTAGGCTGTACATAGGTAGCAGAAATAAATACTTAAAACATGTAAGAGCTGAATTCTTGCCAACTTCTCATGAGTCCAAGCAGTAGGGGGGGTAAGGAATAATGATGTAAAGTTTTCCTCTCTGCTTCCCAGGGTGCTTGCATGTGTGTTTTTGTGCAACTGTCCTTCCTTGAGGACAGCTCAGAATTCATGTTCAATACCCATAGAAAGCTAAACCTGTTCCCTCATGCAGGTGCATCCATGTACTTTCAAGTCAGGAAGAGAAATGATCTTAATAGTTTGGTTATAATGAAGCTTTGGGATTAGGAAGGGAGAAATGACATGACTAAAATACAAGTGGTTACTCAGCTGTCTGAGAATAAGCCAGAGAGTAGTTTGACCCAATTGACTTTTCTTTTGGATACCACTAAATGCAGCCTTCACTCTACAGGATCACAGAAGGATGGGGGTTGGAAGGAACCTCTGGGAATCATCTAGTCCAACCCCCCGGGTAAACCATGTTTGTCTAGAGCAGGTTGCACAGGAACATGTCCAGGTGGGTTTTGAATATCTCCGGAGGAGACTCCACAACCTCTCTGGGCAGCCTGTTCCCTTGCTCCTTCATCCTCAAAGTTTTTCCTTATGTTCAGACGGAATTTCCTGTGTTGCAGTCTGTGCCCATTGCCCTTTGTCCTGTCACTGGGCACCACTGAAAAGAGATTGGCCCCGTCCTTGACATCCACCCGCCCTTTAGAGGAGCATTGATAAGCTCCCCTCTCAGACTTCTCTTCTCCAGGCTAAACAGATCCAGGTCTCTCAGCCTTTACTCTTAAGACACATGCTTCCACCCCTTAATGATCTTCGTAGCCCTCCACTGGTCTCTCTCCAGTAGTTCCTTGTCTCTCTTGAACTGGGGAGCCCAGAACTGCACACAATACTCCAGATGTGTCCTCACTAGGGCAGAGCAGAGAGGAAGGAGAACCTCCCTCACTCTTCTTAATGAACCCCAGGATACCGTTGGCCTTCTGGGCCACAAGAGCACACGGCTGGCTCGTGGTTAGCTTGTGATCCACAGGACCTCCCAGGTCCTTCTTTGCAGAGCTGCTTTCTAGCAGGTCAGCCCCTACCATGTGCATGGGTGCACGGGGTTATTCCTCCTCGGGTGCAGGGAGGACCTTGTTGTATCACAGAATTACAGAATCATTTGGTTGGAAGAGACCTTTAATATCGTCGAGTCCAACCATTCACCCTGCTCTGCCAGGGTCCCTAAATGATTTCCTTCAGAGCCACATCTACACGTCTATTAAACTCTTCCAGGGATGGGGACTCCTCCACCTCCCTGGGCAGCCTGTTCCAATGCTTGACAACCCTTTCTGTAAAGAAATTCTTCCTAATATCCAACCTAAATCTCCCCGGGCGCAACTTGAGGCCACTTCCTTCCGTCCTGTCATTTGTTACTTCAGAGAAGAAACTATTATGTCTCATTATGTTTCTCCCCACCTAACTCTTCAGCCTGACCAGGACCCACTGAATGGCAGCGCAGCCTTCTGATGTGTCATCCACTCCCCCTGGTTTTGTATCATCAGCGAACTTGCTGAGGGTACAGCCTGCCCCTTCATCCAGGTCATTGATGAATATGTTGAAGAAGACTGGACCCAGTACTGACCCCTGGGGAACACCGCTAGCTACAGGCCTCCAACTAGACTCTGTGCCACTGATCACAACCCTCTGAGCTCTGTTGTTCAGACAGTTCTGAATTCACCTCACTGTCCATTCATCTAGCCCATACTTTTTAAGTTTTCCTAGGAGGATGTTATAGGAGACCATGTCAAAACCTTTGCTGAAGTCGAGGTAGACAACATCCACTGCTCTCATCTACCCAGGTAGTCACACCATCACAGAATGCTATCAGATTGGTCAAGCTTAATTTCCCCTTGTTTAATCCATGCTGATTACTCCTGATAACCTTCTTTTCCTCCACATGCCTAGAGATGACTTTAGCTGCTCCATAGAACATGGCTTATTTTCCACTTTTGGACCTCATATATACCAAAGCACAAGTTTCTTTACTCCACATATCTGAAAACACAGTGGCAAATGCTAATCCTGCAACAGACTTCAAAGCAGAGGTGTGTTCTTTCTTATTAAAGATAGATTCCATTTCAACAATAGCCATTTAGTGAGAAATATGTGTAATGCTGCCTGTATCTGATATATCATGCATCTGCTGATAAATGACAACAGAGAAGCTAGAGACAAAAGACTTATTAAACATCAGTGGCTTTTCCACAAACTCACCACTGCTATTATTTAACTGCCTGTTAATGAGTGCAGCATGCTTCTGAAGTCCAAATCTGGAAATTTGGATGGAGTTCAGCAATAATCCCACCAAACCGATAGGCTTTGACAAACCACCAAAATGCTTATTTACAGTCTAAGTGGAACAGTAATGTCAGTAAAGATATCTGGTGTATTTCCACATGTACTGACTTCTATATAAGTCATGGTCCAACATGAGTAATGACTGCAATTCCTGTAAGGTCATGAAGTAGGCATATCCGATCGCTCTCTGTCAATGGAAGTTGTTGCAACACAGATCAAGAACTCATTTAACTGAGAGAGCTAAATTTTGGGAGTAGATAGAGTGATGAATCTGCTCCTAGCTTGGGTTCCATGGGAGATAAAGAACTGAAAAATTCACATTTCCTCTGAACTGTCATGAGTTGATCTATTTTCCTAGATCTCTGTATAGCAGAGAGTGCTTGTGGGCTGACAATCTTGCACAGTATTGAATACTTGGTACTTAAATCTCAGAAGGACAGTTAGTTGCATTTTGTCTTTTCAGGTTTGACCCAGAATCCTTCTAAAGGCAGAAGAAAATCTGAGAGTGACCTTTTGAGGTACAGGAGTGGAAGTCCCACCATATTGCAGCTGAGCATTCCCCTCCTTGCAGAGAGCGCTGGGATACTTTTGGCATATCTACCACAAACTGCCATATAGAAGCATATATTGATCAACATCTGAGCCAGATTCCCAGCCGCCCCAAAGAGTTCACAGGAATGCGATGTGAACTCTCAGATGTGTTACTATTTCTACCACCTTTGTGCAAATGTAGGTGCACAGCCGTTCACGTATGACAGGTCACTGGAGTAAGCAAGCACGTAGGGGTCTTGTAAGCAGGGGTGAAAAGTAATTCTTATTAAGGGAAAAGGGGTTTTACCTCACTTGCCTTCTTTTGCTCTTCTAGGACAATAGCTAGAGTAAATCTATACAACAATAGAGTCAGATTTCTAATCACAAACTAATGTCTCCATTCTCAGCACACTGGATGAGGAAAAACATTTCTGTTCCCTTTCCCGTTGTTGGCCTCCGACCAGGTTCCATGTGGGTCTAATACTGCAATCTTCATTCAAATAAGAAGAGATTTATCAAAGTGAGGACCGGGACTTTTGTCTATAAAATCAGCTGGTTCCTGTTAGAATATTCATTCAATCATGATGACGTGTGATATCTCCAACAAAATCAGCAGAACTCATTCCTTTTGCTTTGCAAGATTCATCTCAATATAGCTTATCAAAGTCTTTTTGTTACTCAGACCAGTGACTATAAGGAATTCTCAGAAAAAAAAAATTCTGGAACTACTTAAGAGTACTGATTTCATAAGGGAGGTGGGATGAGTGCATAGAAATCCCTTTCCAAATTAATAGCATTTGAAACCTGAAACGAATGTAACACAATAAAATTGTCTTCAATATTACAATAAATTTAATAAGCCTTAAAACAATTAAGTCACAATAATAAAACACAGAATTATGCAAACACTAATAGCAACAGATGAATTCTAAGAAAAAGTATTGCATCTATCTGACAATAATAATGGTAAGAAGACAAGAAATAAAATCAAATTAGAAAAAAAAATTAAATTGAAAGCTTACTATCCAGACTTTAAATTTTATAATTTAAAATATGTCTAAAATAAAAGTAGCAAAAAGGTGTCAGTATCCTACCAAACTATTCATATTTTGAAATTTTTTTCAGTTTTATATCTTCTATCTTTATTTTCAATATTTAGGCAAAGCTTCCTGGGAATGCTCTTCATAGTTAGCTTCCTATTTATCATTTCTCTTCTGTTATGTGGTCCTAGGAGGTAAGAAATGACAGTAAAAGAAAAATAATTGATCAAGGAAAGAAAAAGAGAGAAAACATTATTTAGCTTTAGTTCCATATTATAGGTACTATTCATTTGTGAAAAATGGGAAATAACACGTTATAGTTCCTAGATGATGTTAAACCCCAAATCTACCAAACCACATTCAAAAATTGCCAGCAATGTTTTTTAAAGGTCTGCTGCCAAAGAACAAATAATACCTACACTTCAAGAAACAGAATTTGTGTCCTAAAACTTACTCCAAGGAAAGGGAGAACATTATTCCCTATCTTTACGAGTTTCTGAAGACACATTTAATCCATAAGCTAATTGATTTATTTTGGCAGGAGAGCTGTCCTTTTCTCTTTCTCTTTTTATTTTTTTTCCCTGTGAAACAAGTAGGTTATCAGGACAGCTTTTCAAAATTTGAACATCTGCTTAATAAACTCCTTTAAGAGTAGTTGGGACACAGATGTTTCTTGTAATTATTAGTTATGGCTTAAGATACAATGGCAAATTAGAAGTCTGAGTTTTATACTGTGCGCCTATTAAATCTCTTTTCTATTGGTGATCTTATCCAGCAGTATGCAATAAATGTATTACTGCAAAGCATGCGTTGAATATACCACACATATGTAGCCAGGTAGTTGGATGACATATGAATTCTTCTTCCATGGGGGAAGCATATACTTTTGTAAGGTAGCGCATTCAACCAACTAATATCCCAAAGCTCATCCGATGTGAATAAGGATGTTCCTTTTTTTCACAGCAAATCATAAAACTTTCCCTGTGGATATTTTCCCACAATGCATAGCAGCAAAGCTTATGTCTCTCGGCACTCTTGCTACAGAAATAAGACAGTACTCACTTGGTCTTGACCAGCACAACTGGCCATGTTAGACCTTGACCTTTGGAGATGGGTCTTCAGTATTAGCCATCTTGCTGGTGCTTAGGGATCTCTATTAGTGATCAGGACCTGGCTCTTCCAAGCACGTCACACGCACATAAGGACAAATTTTTCACTGCCCTGAAGAGTTCACAGGCTCAAGAAAGTAATTTTCTCCTCAGCCAGACAGTGGTGGCTAGTGCAAGCTCCTCACCAAAGGCAGGAGGACATCTCCCAGCTGTGAGCAAGGGCACGAATCCTTTGGTTCCCATCCAGGCTTTGTTCTTAACTGCTGCCCTCAGATAAGTCACATTTTCTCCATGTTTGCCATGTCAAAGCCCTGTAGCTGTTTCTTCCTGGTTTGTCTTTTTTTTTTTTTCCTCATTCTGTTTGAAACTCATCACTTTTTCCCCACAGAACTTTTTTAAGCCCAGCAGAGTTTTAAATTTAGCTCTGTCAGAAGTCAGAGGGTAGATTTCTGCGCCCACCTCCAATGATGTAAAGCTAACCTCAGGGTCCATGCTTCCAGCCGAGCCCAGGCTCGGCACAGGAAAGATAAGCGCGCTGATTTTCCCATGCCCTCAGACTTCGCCTGCTGAGCTGCCTGCAAAGCCTCTCTGGGCTGCCTGGTGGCAACTGCTGCTGTAAACAAAAAGCAAATCCAGCACAGTTGGTTCTTGTTTAAGCCCTATGGGTCAGGAGCCAGGCTCCAGCCAGAGTAAGCCAGGGGAACCTGGTCTACCCAGGCAAGGCTATGCCAGGTTATGTCATCTGAGAACATGGCCCCCGGTCTCAGGAGCCTCTTTTGAAGTTCACCAAGAGATATTCAGCCCAAAAGCTTTGGATTCCCTTTCCAATGGCAGCTGCTTTTTCCAGTTCTGAGAGCAGGGTTCTCACAAAATGTGTACTCGTGTTGTTATCATGGGACAGTAATGCTAATGTTACAGTAGAACCCAGCGGCCTGGAACAAGATCCCATTGCACTGTATGCTAAACAAACATGTCCGTGGGTTTTGGCCCAGGTGTCAGCCCTGCTATGGCAGCAGACGTTGCCACATGCCTGCAGGGGATCTGGAGGCACCGAGCAGGAGGAGACACCTGCAGCTGCCAGGTAGGTGCGCACCAGAGATGTCTGTCTTCAAACACCCACCCTTTTGTGCCCTGAGGGTGGGTTTTTACCCTCCTTTTCACAACCTACAGAAAAGTGCCAGAAAGAAAACTTACAGGAAGCAACATAAGACAGAAGGTAAGACAGGAAGGTGATCATGACCCTCACAGAAGAAATAAGAAAATACCTAATCTGTGTACCACCATGGACTTAATTCATTTGTTTTTCAAAAGAAATATTCCTGTCATGAGCTGGCCCTCCCAGAGGGACTGTTAATGGCTTAGGGTAGCCAATAACCGGCTTATGCTCCCTGCTGGGGTACGGAGATCAGCCTTTCACAATCAGAAGGGAGAGAGAAGGTACACGCTCCCAGATTCTGGCTCTCAGACACGCCTTTACAAATTGTACAGTGCCCTGCAAGCAAGAAGGTGACAGGGGAGATACCACCAGTCAGAGCCTGCCTGAAGGACGCTTTCCATGGTTTGGATACATGATCCGATGGAGAGATGTAGGAGCCCACAGTTTGTTCATTTGTTTGCTTATGTCAAGAATTAAAAAAAAAATTCGTATTTCATTATCTTTAACATATTTAGTTAAATATTTAACTATGTTAGCCTGAGAAAACTCTCTGTACTGAGCCAGTTGGTTTACAGGAGAAGTAATCATCGATTGATACATGCTGTTTATCAGTACCCTCTAAACACTACGTGTTAACTGATGTAACATTCCCCAGGCTAAATTTCAGTCCTGGGGCACCTGGAGGCTGTCCCTACGTTTCACCGCTCTGCAAGGTACTCTACAGGCCTATAATGTTTTGCAGGCCCTGTTTGAAAGACTTTTAAAATTACGTCCACGGTTTCTGGACTGGATTCTCTGTTAGTTTAGATTGGCAGCCCTGCATAGACTTCAGTGGAAGTCTGGCAATTTACACCAACTGCGAATTTGGATCTTTATTTCTTCTTCTTTTTATTTTTGAGGACAGATTGGTTTATTTTAAAAGCTGGCTGCTGACTAGAAATGTGTGAAATAACTTTTTTTCCTGCATAAATATTTTTAAACAGTATTTTCAAAGATTTTGCAATGAGTTACATGAAGCTGGCAAAGTTCTGGTACCTCCTTCGTCTTGTGCAAACAGAATTATGTAAAGAACAGGCCTCCGGGACATTAGCATGTTTAAGCGAAAAGAACACTAGAAAGCAATTTTTTTTTTTTTCCCAGAGACCCTTAACCTTTTCCCATCCTGGCCCCTGGAGTGACATTCCACTGTCCAGAGATGTTACCTGATTTATCCTGACCACCACTAGATTTTTTTTTTTATAACCCAGATAGGAAAAACTGGCCAATTTACTGCTTGCGTTTGCCACCAGTGAAATGAATAATTAATCTCATGCTGTGAGCCCCTCAGTCTATAAAGCCTACTCCGAATTCAATTATATTTCTAAGTGTAGGCACAAGGCCATCTAGAAGTTGTTTTTCCCTTGAATTTAATAGGTTTTGGCCTAGAAAGCTGGTCCTCTGCCCTGATAGTTTTTCCCACATAAGGGAGGCCTTTCTCCTTCCTCATTATTCATAATTACCTTGTGATCTTCTTAGCAGTAAGCACTCATTTAGCAGTACGTGTCCCCAAAATATTTTAACGTGATGAAGCCACCGAGCGTTTCTAAATATGGACAGAGATATTTATGACCATACTGCTTTCTTCATCCTTTGAGCATTGTCTAAGGCCAAAACTCATAGCCAAGGAATCAAGCTTAAAACCTTGACATGAAAACAAGGGCTTGGCATCTGGTACTCAAAGGAGGGCTACACCCCTGCTGAGGCTGCAGGGATGCTTTGCCTTCTCCAGAGCTGCATCTCACCCAGTTCCCTGCACATGCTTCAGCATCCTCTCTCCTATCCAAGGTTTTTGTTCCCTTTTCACCAGTGTTTTGGGGAAGCTGGTCCTAGTGTGTGCAATCTCCAGTCTCCCTCCCGCTGATGAAGAAATTTGCCCTCTTGGTTCTGACCACTCTTATTCCAGGCTCCCAGTTAGTTGCACACTGGTATTGCCAGGGAACAGGAAGACACAGACACCAACGGACACCTACACGTATGTGGGATGTCTTTGATCCCTCCTTTGAGCTTGAACTGCTTTTGCTTCCTCATTTCCAAGGGCTATTGTGGACATAGTGGTGCAAGGCTGTGTGCAGTTGGGTGAGAGCTGCCTAGCCTGCTCCAGTCCCATCCCTAACACAGAGAACTGTCGTACCCTTTGGACATTAGGATGTTGATGGCTCCTCCTGGCCTTTGCTTCATTTGAGGACCTGCACGATTTGCATCAGTGCAACCGTCCATCTGAGAGCAACAGGTGTTGCTGCATGACCCTTTCCACCCAGTCTACGTCTGGCCATACTGCTCAGCCCCATCTCACTTTGCACTCCCAGCCCCAAGGGGCTGCTTTCCTGGCTCCACACTTGTTCCTCACTCTTGCACTCCCTTCACATACATGCACATACACAAATACTTCTGCTTCTGCAGGTATTTCTGCAGCTTTCTGCCCACCCTCCTGCTCCCAGTTTCCAGTCGAGCAGCAGGGGCTGGCTGAGAAGAGGGATGCAGAGAGCTCGGGGATGTGCATCCACCTGAGCTGCTCCCTTCTTTAGGAGGTGGAGGGCAAGGCACAAGGGGCCAGGCAAGGAGAGCTTCCTCTCAAAGGCAGAGCTGAAATTTATAAGAGGGCTGGAGTTCTGCCTTTAGATCTTTCCTGGCTCTGCTCCTGAGAAAATCATGTCAGTGAGAAGAGCTGGCAGCTCTGCCGGCTCCCCTAGCTTCTCAGCGCTGGAAGACCTGCTCAGCACTCGGCCCTCCGGCTTCTGAATCGCAGCTGAGCTGCACATGGAGCTGGCCATTGCTCCCAGACTTTGCTCTACTCCTCTGTCAGCCGCTTCTATGAATCACAGGTGTTGTGCTTTTCCCTCGAAGGACTGAAAGGAGTTTTCAAGAGCTCCAAAATCACTCAAAGTTTATGGGAGCTGGGAGCCCAAAGTGCCCCTGAGGAGCCGCACTGCCCCAGCACCACTCAAGCCCTGATGTGCACTGGAACAGAGATTCCTAAGTCACAGGACGCTTTTAAAAATACGTTTCACTCTCTCACACGAGTCGAAGCCAAGAGCTTGCAAGTTCTGGTCTTGCTTCTGCTGTTAAAATGTTCTGAGTCTTTTAGGCCAGTCACAATCCTACCGAGTCTCTTTCACCATCTGTAAAAGAGAGATAACAGTATTTAACATCCTTCCAAAGTAAATGTTAATCAGACTTCAGCAGCTTGTGTCTGAATGGGGTCTTAAAGATACAAGGCACTGGGAGAGTATTATGTGTTGTTACTAATTGTGAATATCGTTCACTTTAGTTTGTTGTCAATTATTATTAAACGTGAGAATTTGTGATCCAATGTAATATTACTCTGAAAAGATTTAGTATCTTTCACAGCCTGTAAATAACTTGGTTGTATTTGTCTGATGCAGAGATGGTAATAGGAAACAGATTTCAAAAGTGGTGCAAAAAGGAATATGTGGTTATTCTGACAATATAGTTTTCTTAAATTTAAACCTGATAAATCATCTTTGGGTTCTTATTTTTTCTGAGGAGAATATTTTTAAGTGAGGCAACATAAATTAATTCCTTAATTGGAACATAAACATTAGCACTATGTTTCTACCCTTCTGTTCATTCTAAGGAATAAACAGACACATGTCAGGGCTTTAAATGACATTTGGCAAGGCAGCATAGGGAATTTGCTTGCAAACTGCAGAAGGATGAAGGTTTTTCCACTACCAACTTTTTGATCCCAACAAGTGAAAAGTGCCCCATGCATTGCAAGGCAAGACACATTGGTGTCACAGAGGACATTGGATCACATCAACTCTTTACCAAGAACCTTTGTCTTCATTGCCATGAAATACCTATCTGAACCCACCTAAAATCTGGCAAATTAATGTTAATTGACCTGGAGTAAAGATATTAGGTCAACTGACCCCCCGTATGGGAAGTTGCTCAGGCACAAGAAAACTCTGCTCAGCTTCCTTTATCTTGTTTTTTTGTTCTTTTTTTTTTCCCCTCAGGAGCCACAGGACACCAGATACATTCACTAAGGCTCTGCATCTCCAGCATAAACAGTTTTTTTCCTCCCACATCCTGCTCATTTCTATTGGTTCACACTCTCATGGGCTTCCCTCTAGAGGGGGCTAGCCCCAGAAGGAAACATTAACGTAAAGGGTGAAGTAGCTCTTGGCTGTTGTGTCATGAAGAAGTCAGTTTAGGAAATGCATGAATTTTCTCAAGGATATGGATTGCTGGTTTGGGTTTTCCTCTTAGAGATTTCCATCCCCAACTGTCTGAGTCTCCATTCCCTAACAGCAAAGGGTGCCCAACCCTTCCAGGTCATGGAGCACCAGCTGAAGGATTGTTGATGTTGCTATTCTTCTTCTTCTCATAGAAGTGAGTAAGCACATGAGTACGGATCACTGATGCAAAGCAGCAAAGTTGTCTGTAAAACATGAAGTCTGGACTCTGTCTTCTGTAGCTGAGGTTTCTTTTATGCTCTCAATACTTGTAAAGCCACTGTGTAGCTCCAGGTGTATGTATGGGTTTTTGTGTATTCAATGTAGCTTCTTAGATGCTCTAGATATTAAAATCCATAATATTTTTCTAATGTAATAGCCGTTTTGGAAGGGTCATCTCTAATGAGTTTTATTATAGTTGGTAACAGCTCTTGGTGTTTGTGGATTTTTAATGGAATCTCAACTTCTGTGGAGCTGAAGCAGATAGGAATTTCTCAGAAGAACAGAAAGGAGAATGATAGTCTTTTCCATATTTCTAAGCAGACGGTTATTTTTTAATCTATTGCAGATGTATCCCATTAACTGTCAAGTTACTTAGTAAACCCACTGAATTACTGCACACTTACTCAATAGAAGTGATAGATACATAAAAGAATAAGGAAATTTTTGATTTTCTTAAACTTCACCAGGAAAAAAAAAATAATCTTTTGGATTTTTTCATTTTTTGTTTGTTTGTTTTAAACAAGGAGTATAGCCAGGGAAAATGAATGTTAAAAAACAAACAGTATGAAATGAGGGCTTACATTTCCAAACCTCGACATACCACATGTGCCTATAAAATACAGGAAATGGGTACAAATGTGAAGCTACACACAGGATTAGAGGCACATGAACACATTTAAAGCAGGTGGAAATAACCTCAGCTGGAGCTGTAATGTTAGGTTTGTACCAGGGGCAGAATAGAGAGGACTACACTGCTTTTAAAGTATTCCTGATACAATTTTCTGAAAAGAAATCATAAACACAAACTATTTCTGGCATCCTTAAACAAAGGTACAGATGTTAGTTGCATCTCTTCCCATTGCTTTTAAAACAGGAAAGCCTGCAGGCCTTCAGCTCAACTGCAAAGCCTTCCAAATGCGGAGAGCTACTTTGTCAACAAAAGGAGCCTTGGGGAACACCACTAAAGTGACTTTTTTGTCAACTGGCATTACAATATCATGCAAAGCAAACACATGAGATCAAGCTATTGGGAAATCTGTGGCCTGGTGCTAAGTTATCCTCAAATAAGTGTGTCGTGCATTAAAACAACGATGGGATGCACTCAGGGCAAGTAGTAAAATGGCCTCTACTGCCCCCACAGACTTACCCCTGCAAGATCAGCATGGGTGGGTGTAACACTACACAAAAACTCTGTTTTCTCCTACCAATTGCCAGTTAGGATGCTTTGGGGTATGCTATGTCAAAAAGAGCCTGGCAGGATAGGTGTAAGGTCTACTGAGGAAACAAATCTTTCATCCATTTTCGGATAATCCTACCAGCAGTGAGGGTAAAAGTAAGTTGTCATTAACTATGCCCAAGGCTACAACCTCCTCTCTAAAGATCCTGGGGGCAGCTGGAGGAAAAGGCTCAGAGCTGGCGCAGAGGCACAGCACAGAATGGACCCGACCCTGTCTGCATCCTCTGGGATATGAGTCGCTCTCCGTGCACAGTTAGCAAAGTTTACTGCATCCTGTGCCTCTCCTGCCAAACTATCGCTCACAGTGAGGACCCAAATCAAAGCCTCTCCTGCCTCTAAAGCCCTGCTTCCTCATAGCAGCTTAGATTACACATTTTCCACAGACTAGAGGAGCACCCATATCCTATGGCTTAAAAGCAATAACCAAAGAATTGCCAGGGTCCAAAGAAATTTTTGCTTCCAAAAAAGCAAAATGTGAATGATTTCAGAGGCTGGAATCCTTTCAGTCAACACCTTCCAAAAGCAACCACATCCAAAATCTACCGAGGGGAAGAAAACAAACAAACCTTTCCCACTTCTGAAGATGTGGCATACTTGCTTCAATGCCCATTAAATGAGATAGTAAGCTTTCCTCCTCTTTGCCAGGTTAAACTACAGATATTCCTTCCCATTCTCTTGTACTGTCTTCCAGAACACAAATAAAGCACCATCTGGCCCTTCATTAACTCTATTTTATTTCCTTTGATCTCATGTAAATGACGAGAAAAAGATCTAAGCCTCCCTTCTCCTCTTTAGACATGTGCATAACTCACATCAGTGTCAATAGGAGTTAAACATGCCTATGGAGAGGAAGAAACAGAAACCACTATGTGTTTCACTGTAGCATCTTTGCATTTGCAAAATGGAAACGAAATGGTCCAAACCCTAATTCCCAGATCACATTCCTCCAAGTCTGAAAGTGGACCTTAGAGAGGATGTAGAAATACCAGGATACTGTGACAAGACACAATAGGGTAGTTGATGTTCTTATTCATAAAGCAAACCATCTTGGTTGTCATTAATTCAAGTGTCTGCAGCTCAAAGGAAGAGAAAAAGAATACCATTTAAAATGCATTTTGAAGTTTTACACAATTTATCTTCTCTTTATGTAGAAGACAAAAATTGCTGTAAATTAAAGCCCGAGGTCAGAGCCTTCCAAAGCCCCTCTTTTATTTTCCACTCTCCCCTTCCCAAACAGTGACATAGTTCCCCAACAGAAGGGAGCAAGTTCAGCGTTATCTTCTCTCACTGCTGGTCAGGTTTGTAAGGGCAAAAGATGCTCTCCTCTGGTGTATATTGGCCAAAGAAGCAATGGGTCTGGAGAGCTGGCAAGTTGCCAGTTAACACCTCACACTTCCTGAAGGATGTGGGGAAGTTTGTGTCTATATAACATCACTGGTGGTGAAAGCCAGGGCTACATGCACCCACAGAACTGCAGCCACCCAGGCACTCATGGGCAGGGACACTACGTACCCCCTCACACCCCCTGGAGTGGGGTGCTTGGGGCAGATGCTAACAGACCTTCACCCTGTCCTGCACCACACCCTGGCACTGAGGTTCCTGCTTTGCCTTGCTGTCAGGAGGTTTCTCAGCCCTGGTCCCACCCCTCAGCGCTCCCTGCGGCCCCTTTAGTGAGGGTTTTCATGGATCAAGTGATGAATTTAAGGGGTGCATGAGCACGGTCAGAATTGACATGCCTGCCCAAGAGCTCATCAGTCCAAATATATGGTCCCTTCCACCCAGCTCAAGTCCTGTATATGCACGTGTGTACATCTGTATATATTTACTTCCACGTATATGTAAGATCTGTTTCTGCAGTCTGTCCTGTTCCCAGCTTGGGCACTGACTGTACAGCCCACGCACTGTTGCAGGACGCACCAGGCCCTTTGCTACTGGACCAGGACGAGAGAAAACCGTGGGAGAGGGGCTGGGGAGAGCAGAGGTCCCCGCCCTGCGCCACGGAGCACCGCGGGCGCGCAGGCGGGCACGGCCCCCGCCCGCCTGTCTGTCAGCCGTTCAGCGGTACCCCTATGGGCAGCTCGTCCCGCCGCCATCCACGGGTGCGCAGCGCTGCGCCGGGGAGCGGCAGTGCCCGGCAAAGCCCGGGCAGCCGCAAGTCGCGGGGAGCCGCGGGCGGGAGCTGGGCCCTCCCCGACAGTCCATTTCGTTTTCCTGGTGTTTAATGCGAGCTCTGATCTAGTGCAATAATCAATAACCATCCTTCAGCCTTTGAACACCAGGGGGCTGAGAGGACTTTTCAAGACAAATTCCTCAGGCGATGATGTATACTTCACACTTACTGTGTACTTTCCACTGAGAAAAGAGAGAAAGAAAGAAGAAAAATAAAAAAGGGGAGGAGGGGGGAAGAGAGGAAAAAAAACCTCCAAAGGAAAGAATTGCATTTACCTACAAAAATCAATGAGTGAAAGAATCTCGACGCAAGGCGTACCTATGTTTAATGGGAAGACTTTAATCGATATACATGTGTGTGCGTGTATTTAGACATAGATATGGATTTATATTATTATGTATATGTGTATGCATATGCACGCGCGCATTTGTTTATTTTTTAAAATATGCCAAGGGGCTTTACACGCGCAAATCTTCCAGGAGAGTGACTTTAAAGCCCCTCTTTGCGACACGTAGCAGGAGTCTCCACAAGCGCCTCGCCCTCGCCTCGCTCCCCAGGTAATTACAAGCAGAGTGCTCTAACCGTTTTTAATAACTGTCTCCCTTTCAGCACATCGAAAAAGCAATATATTTAAAAGATATACACTGGATAGGAAGCTCGGGGGAAATGATCTCCTGGATGTTACTATGAAAGTATTTTGGTCTGGGTGATTGCAGAGGAATTTAATTTTGACGATCCAAATCCCTTCTTTCAGGTGACAGGGGGAATCGGATGGTGCTCAGGGGCTCGGCCGGCACTCTCGCTGCAGAGGGAGAACCCGGGAGCGGAGTAGGGAGATGGCGTGCTTGGGCTGCGCGGCACAGAAGCCTTTTTGATGGCTTCTTCAAAAGTCGCTGCCCAGATGGAGCTCAGCTTTCTCCTCCACAAATGCCTTTCTATCCCTAAAGCCTATCCGCCTGCCTCTTTCTCCGATGGCTCCCCGCAAACCCACTCGCCCGCCGCCGCCCGGATGTCCAGGCCGGGCGTCGGGGTGCGGCGGTCCCGTTCCCACGCGGAGTCGCCCCAAAAGCGAGCAGGCGGAGCCAAAGGGAGCGTCTGCGGGAGGTGTTGATGTACCGGCACGGATGCGGGACTGCGGGGAGCCCCAGCGACATTCCGGGGTGCGCGGTGCCCCATCACCGTCCCCCGCCGTGGGCCACCGCCGTCCGCCGCCCGCCCGCGACTCGCCTGGGCTTCGGGGATGTTTGCAGGGAAAGAAAACAAAAGCAGAAAGCGAGTGTCTGCGCCCCCGGGTGCATGGGTTTGCGCTCCGCCACGATCGGGGCGTCGCCGAAAAATTGGGCAGGAGTCTCCCAGGCGAAGGTTTCGAGCTCCCAGCCCCGCGTCCAGCTGCCGGCGTAAAAACCAGTCCGCGAAGGTGCGTTTCAGTCAGCGAGACATTTCAATTCCCCTTGCATATAAACACAGGAACGGCCTTTCAAGAAATTCAGACAACTTTGTAAAACACCATCTACTCACACGTTCACACCGAGAAGAGCAGTAAAAGGGTATGAGCGTAGGGTCTGGATTTTATATTTTCCTATACTCTGGGGTCTGGTTTTAGACGGAGGGAATTGTTTTTTATTTTAGGGAATTTTCTTTTTTCTGTGTGAGGAAAGATTAACCTTTCGAGCCGAGAAATACAGGTGCTCGCAGGAATTTCTCTCCCCCAACGCACACATCTAGGCGAGAACCGTAGCGCCGCGTTCTGCGGGACAACGAAAGGGGGATTACGACGTTGAAAGCTAAAACAAAGAGCTCTCGTATTTCCCACTGATCAGTACCGGAGCAGTTATGGCAGGGAAAACGCCAAGCCCTTAGCAAGGGAGAGAAGCAGGAAGAAAGCCAGTTCAAGGCGGAAAGGCAGGGAGTTTCGTTCAGAAATTGATCTGCGCTTGGAACAGGAAAAAGTGACTCTTCCCTTCAAATCTGTCCCCTTATTTCGGTTTATTTATAGCTGACGGGGAAACATCATCTTTTCCTTCCCCTCCCTGGAAATGGGAAAGCACTAATAGATCTCTCCAACGGGATAAGTTTTCCTGCCGCTCAGAACAAGTTGTGCTTGCGAGCCCCGGCGGCGGCCGGTCGGGGCTGGGGGCGGCGCGGCGCACCGGGAACACCGCCGGTCCGCTGCCCCCCTCGCGGCTGCCTTTCCAACGAAGCCTTGTAACGCCCTGCAAACCAGGGTCGTGTTTCGGGAAAGCTCTGCGAGGCGTGGAAGAGGAAGCCCGATCCTGCAGTCAGGTTCGCGTAACATTCAGAGGAAGTCTTAACTAAGCAGAGACTGTAAGGTCAGCTTCTAAAGCAGCCTACTGGGCTGTTTTGTGGTCATAAAGTCCTTATGTAACCTCGGATTCAAAAAAAAAAGAAAAAAAAAGAAAAAAGAAAGGTGGGGGAGGAAGTCTTCACTGACAGTGTTCAGTATAAAACAATCGAAAAAGCTAAACCTCTCCCACTTGGGCGCTCCAAGAAGGGAGTTTGCAATTAGCTTCAAAATCCCCCTGTGAGTTTAAGACCTAATTTGAGAGGTATACATTTACTAACGGCCTTTGCTTTCTTCTTTCTTTTTTCTTTTATTTTCTCTTTTTTTTTTTTTTTCCTTTTTTGCGCCGGACGTCCATGGAAATGTCTTTATTCATTTGTTTGTAATATACCAAAACTATGACTACGACACTGCGCTGCGCAGTATTAAAAGAACGGAAAATACTCCCTTGGGTCCCTTCGGCTTTGTAAATAACTGCTTTGCCAATAGATGGCATAGTGTCCTTTCCATTGTGAGGAAGCTCCGCTTCCCGGTTTATTTACCTTGCTTGTTTGTTTTGCTCGCAGCAATTTTTTTTACACATAAACGTCTCTTTGCGTTTCCTTCCCTGGAGTACAGAAAACATAGGTACCTTTAAAAAGGTATATTGCAAAAATTAAAATTACAGATGTAATACATACTGTGAAACCTATAAAAATGCGTTTACAATGGTTACTTAAAAAAGAAATTTATAACTTTCATATGTACCTTACTCGTGCAATATGCAACTGCCATATGTTTCCTAGTTCCATAATTCAGTTTTTCCTGGACAGCTGGAGCAGGTAGTACTTCTTAAAGTACATTTCATGTAATATGAGAACTAGCCCTGACTGAAGACCGAGGGTTACCATAAAAAGACGCAAGCCTTGCTTAAAAAACATTGTTTAACTACACATCATTTCTTACAATGGTATAATACAAATGTTGCCTTAGACCCACGTTATGATAAAACGGGGATATACCGTATCTTTTTCACTGCTGAAATCCCAGCCTTGTAAGCAGCAATGTTCCCAATTAGTGATTCTACCAGAAACTATAGTGATTTAAGGCTACCTAATTTAATTTAATTTAATTCCATGCATGTTTACATATTTTTCCTGAGACAATACAACTTAAATTTATAGGAAAACAATAACAAAATAAAGTCAAAGGTTTATTCAATCCTTATTTAGCATTTGCAAACGTTTATTTTGTGACTGGAGAAATGAAAAGGGTAGTTCTAAAAATCGTTTGTCTGAAACGAACAATATAATGTAAGTGGCAGAGCCGTATTAAAGACTGGAGATTTCCTCAAAAATTATTCATACTCGTGGCTACGTAATTCCAAATTAAGGTAGCAATTTAAACGCTATAAAACGCAATCACCAGAATATTTATAATTTTAACATGGGTGCCTTTTAACTGTGTTTTCAATTCTTCATAGCAATTCCTCAGCATTTTCATCCATCTGGAAAGCCGGTCGGTTGGCTGCGCATTTATTTCCGTACGCTGATCTTATTTATACTCTGCAGCAGGGGAGCGAATTTTTTTTTTTTCCACAGTCTTACAACGAGACGTGAGACTGCGCGGGCACCGGCCGGTAAAGCCGGCCGGGCCGAGGGGCTCCGTGGACTGTGCGGCGAAAGGCCGGCGGCTGCCGCGCCGCGGACGACGCGCGTCTGTCGGCAGAGGGGCCGTCCCGTCGGCGGGCACGGCTGGCACGGCCCCGACCCGTTCGACTCCTCGGAGCGCGGCCGTCCCGACGCAGCGCGCCGCGGTGCTGACGCGGGAACAAAATGTGCCACGCCGCGCCGATAAACTGTCCTCGTAACTCCACTCACGGCTGCTGCTTGAGGGCCGCCGCCGCGCCGCCGTGGCCGCGCTCCTTGCAGGTTGGGCTTGGCTTCGAGGCGACCGGCGACGGCCGCAGCGAGGCTCCCTGCGGTCCAGGTTAACTCTGGGTCACGGCAGGCGACCAAACGGCTCTGTGAGCAGTTCCCCTCGCCTCCCCGGTCCAGGCCCATTTCTCAGCTTCTGAGCTAGGAGCACCGAGCGGGGAAGCTGCATGCGCCCTGGTCCTGGAGGCTGGGGCCAGGTCCCCTTGTTTTGGGAGCCGCCTGTAGAGTTCGAGCCCGGGGAGTCTCAGGTGTCAGGGAAGCCGGCCCCTCTCCCTCCCGCCCCAGCCTGGCCGCGAAACTAAGCCCGTCGGTTGGGCGCACGGGGCGGTGTGTTCGGGACAGGTCTCGGGAGGAGTACCGGGGGCTGAGCCCATTTTCGCCGAGGCTCCGTGGGCCTGGCTCGGCGCTGGGTGAGCCGGGGCCGCCCGCGTCCCTCGCTGTGAGCCGCACTGGTTACGCGCCGGCGGAAAGCGACGCACACAAGCGGGGCAAGGTCCGGGCCGCTCTCCTCAGAAACAGACGGAGAGCCTCCGCGCTGCCCTGGGCGGCTATTCCCGACGGCTCCCTGGTGCCACCTCCTCCGCCGGGCTGCAGCCCGCTCGGATGTGCAACCTGGGCGGAGGGTCCCTGGCAGAGCGGGACTGGCAGGCTGTAATAACCCGCCGTGGCCGGAGGGCTGAGGGGGGCTTTTCTGCCTCTTTTAAATTGAAGCCACGCTTAACTTTCTCTCAACCCTGTGTTGAAGGTGATCTGTATCCTGGGGAGATACGCTCCAGGCTATAGGAAAGTTGGAAGTGCTACTTCGCCTCAAGCACTCCCAGTCCCTCCGCTCAGCTGCAACCGCGGAGAGCAAGGAAGAGAGACGGGGGCGAAGGTGCGCTTGGGATGCACAAAACGAGGGTTTACACTCTATTTTCTCACCGGCGTCTACAATTTTTCTTCAATTGATAATGTTTGACTGACTAGTCCCCGTCAGCTACCTGGTGTCAGTTTTGCACTCCACGTCTCCTTAGGGTGAAGCGATTAGGCTCATTGAGGGGGAAAAGGGGATAATGACATAAATATGCTTTTCTTAGTGACCGTTCCTACGGTCCCCTGCTGGGAAGTTACAGAAAATTGTGTCTTGGAAGAGAAAAGGACGCTGTGAGTGTTTTGCTCTCTGACGGTACCCGGCTTTGATGGTCGAAAAGATTTGCAGAAATCACACCGTCAATGGCAAAATATGGTCATAACCATCCCCAAAATGTCACTCGAGATTTTGGAAGGGAGCGCAGGAAAATATATTTCTGGTGGAAAACAGTTTAAACATTTGTTTGTTTGTTTGTCCCCCCCCCCCCCCGGAAGTCTAAATATGGATTCTCCGACATCAAATATGTAGCCTCTCACCCAACTGCCTAAAAACCCGGACTGCATTTTAAAGTGTGGAAATAAAAATAACCCCAGAAAGGTGTTTTGAATATATATATTATTCCATTAGCAGATCACTATATAGAGAGATTCTTCTCTCTTTCATAATCTCATTTAAAAAAATTAATCGGACATCCATATGGATCACAGGTTGTTCGATAAATTTAAATCCACCCAGTTATTTCATAAAGTCAAGAAATGAAACAAACAAACAAACAAATAAACAAACAAAACTCCCAGAAACCCAAAAGAACATGCCACATACCAACCTACAGAAATCTGGCAAAGAAAACAAAATCAACAACAGCAACAAGCACCCACCCTCCCAGAAAAAAAAACAAACCAAACCAAAAACCCGGGCAGTTTGTCCATCCACCATAGGACGGGCAGGCTGCGCGCACCCCGCGACGCGGCGCAGAGCTGTGCGGAAGGGTGCGGAGCAAGGGGTCAGGGTCTCCTCCGCGCGAAAGCGCGGCGGTTGGCTCTAGGGGCAGGGAAAGGAATAAAAACTGGGCAGGACCAACAAGCCCGTGCCCAGAGGCTTATTCGGGATCAACGCGGCACCCCCGCCGCTCCGTTCCCGTCCCTGCCTGTGCGCTGAAGCCGCGTTTCGCCGGCGCTGCGCCGCGGAGAGCCCGGCGGAGGCGGGAGGCAGCTCGTCCCCCCCGGCAGGTCCCAGCTGCCGCTCGGGGCCGACCCCGCTCTCCCCGCCCGCGCAGCTCTCCGCCAGAAGCGCAGCCTCGGCCTAAAGCGCCCCGCGCCCCCCGCCGACCGCATGCCGGGCTCCGCCGCTGCGGAGGGCACCCCCCTTCTCCCGCGCTCTTCCGCGCCCCCCCGGGCCGCTACAGAGGGGGTCGGTACCTGCTCCCGCGGGGCCAGCCGGGGTCGTCGCACCGGTGGCGGTAGCGTGGGTGACCCGGCAGCCGCGGGCGGCGGGGCCACGGAGCGGGGCCGCGGAAGGTGCCGTCGGAGGTGGCGGGCGGGGAAGCTGCCGGAGCGCCCTCGGACAGATAACATCCATTTCCTCCCTTCCTCTCCCTATCGATCTCATCCCCACCGCGATGGCGTTTAAACTCTTGCAAGATCCTCTAGCTTAGTACGTTTCGATCACCCTCGCACATCTGATTTCCTTCAGATTCAATCACGGCTGGAATAGGCAGAGCAGACAGACTTTAGACCACGGAACAGCTAATATGTCCCAGATTTAATGTAAAGATAAACTAACTCCACAGCACTGTTCGTCGGTGACAGGCATGAGGCATTTTCTGTTCTCCTATCGATTCAGAGCGACAGTCACTGCAGGGGAATTTTTTTCGTAGTAGTGAATTTTTCTCAGACAAATTGCCACCCCTTCCAATGTGGAGAGAGTTAGTGCTCCTGCGGCCGTTTCGGTTTGGGGTATTTTTTCCCTTTCTTTCTTTAATCAATTCTCTCTCCTTCACATACCTGTATTTTCACATCTGGAAAGCACTTCTACAATTTTGAGGCTGATAACCTTATTTGAAGGGGTAATTTATCTCTAGGGTATATTTATTAATCAGCCCCTTCCTCAGACTCTCGGATGAAGCAGCTATTCAAATCAAGCCTAAATTTGCATTTTAGGGAGAGGTAAAATGCGATAGTGGAAACGGTTACGTCCCCTAAATGGCAGCTATTTCCTTTTTAGATTACGATCAGAAGTCTCATCTGTGCCACTCGACGGCCCGAACAGGACCTCTGAGGCTGTTACGCAGACGAAACACATCACGAATTTCTCTTTCTGTTGCCCAGAACAGCGAGCTGAAGCTGAAATCCTATTCAGCAAAACCGTGAAGTTTGCCCCATGATTTTTTTACAGAAGAAAGATTTCTGTTCTGTTTCCTTCAACGGAGCATGTCACTCCATCAAGTTAAAAAAGAAAAAAGAAAAAAAAAGAAAATAAAATATCTCCCACCAAGAGAAAAAGAAACCAACAACAAAAAACCGCCACACAACAGAAATCTCAATAGCTTTTTCATTTCCCCGGGCATGCAAAAAAAAAAAAGAATATCTGGCTCCAAATGTTTAATCGTTTTACTCACTAGAAAGAAACGAAAGGGTTTCCCCCGTAACTATTCTATGCACCTTAACATGATTATTATTAAAGTTGCTGCGGTTGGATGCATCGATGCTCATACAAGGTTCGGTTAAATTCTCTTTTTATTGCAGCTTCGGCGCCTAATGGGTTAGGTTCAGAGGGGACTACGGATGCTGCCCTGAAACCCCTCTGCAGCCGGGGTTTCAGTAACAACGCGATGAAGCTCCGAGTGCAACAGCTGAATAACACTAATAGTTACTAATCCCTAACAGCAAGAAAGAGCACAACGTCATTTTTTTTTTTTTAAGTCCGAACGGTTTTCTCGAGCGAAACGCAGCGCCCCGGGAGGGCCCCCCTTCCTTCTGCATTTCGGAGCGAGCTGGGGCTGCTGGTCAGCCCGGTCCCCGCGCGGGGAGATGCGAAGCGGGGGGGGATGTTCTCATTAACGTTTATTGCGGGGTGCATATGCCACGGGCCGGGGGGCGCGGGGCTGTTTCTGCCTGGGCGCGGCGCGGAGGGCCCGAGGGCGGGACGGCGGGGCGCCCCCCGCCTCCCTCGCCCGGCTGCCGCGGCGGGGCCCCCTGGCAGGGCGGCGGACCGGGACGGCGGGGCCGGGGCGGCGCTGATTGGGCTGCGGGCGGCCGGGCCGTCGCAGCCCCCGCCCCGCGGCTCCGCCCTGGCCCCGCCGTCGCAGTGACACTAATGAGCGAGTTCTTCCCACCGGTCTCCTGCCTGGAAGTGCTGACAGATCAAGGCAACAAATTTCAATTACAAGCCCTAATTTGTGTCCGCAGAGCGTTTGTTACCCATGTCAGTCCTGCCTGGCCCATCAGACGGGGCAGAACGTGGAGGAGGAGAAGGAGGGGGAGAGAAGGAGCGCATCTGCAGAAAGGAATAGATTTTTTTTCATCTTTAAAAAAACCCCCACCCCACCCCCCCAAAAAAAAAAAAAAACCAAAACCTTGGGTGATAACTTGGATTTAAAAAGAAAGGCGAGGAAAAGCCCAGCCCCTTGCCTGCACGGTCGGGAGTACGGGAGGGCGGCCGGCGCGACGGGCCGGGCGCGGGTGCCGGCGGCCGCGGCACGCCTGGATGCGCGGGCTGTAGGGGTGTGGGCATGGCCGACAAGCGGCGGTCCTCGCCCGGCACCACCATGAGCCTCAAGGCTCACGCCTTCTCCGTGGAGGCGCTCATCGGGGCCGAGAAGCAGCAGCAGCAGCCGCCGCCGCGGCAGCCCAAGCGGCGGAAGCTGGGCGGCGAGGACGAGGCGGCGGAGGACGAAGGGGTCAGCGGTTGTTGCGCCAAGAGCTCCCCCGCCGCCGGCAGGACCTGCGGCGACATGGAGCTGGGCTGCGCCGCCCGCGCCCCCGCCGGTGAGTGCTGCCCCGCGACCCGCCGCCGCGCCGCTGCGCGCGCCCGCCTCTCGCCGTGATTACCGGGCGGGAGGCCCGCTCCTCCGCCCTGGCTCCGGCTCCCCCCTTACCCCGCACCGCAGCCGGCACTCTGTTTCCTCGTTATTCTTTCTGTCTTTCCACACTGCATGGGCACTCTCCACTCCCCACACCCACACCCCCCCCCACCCCGCACTTCTCGCCGGCGCTGCCACTTAAAACTCCCGGGGCTGGCCGGGGCCCCGCGCCACGGCATGGATGAGGGCGGCTGCCGGAGAGGTTGTCGGTGCAGCAGCGCGGTGGAGCAGCAGCTGGGGGCTTGTTTCCGAGGAGGGGGAAAGGCGCTTGTACACTACACAAGTATATGTGTACTGCTGGAAGTGTATATGCAGCTCTGTGTGTATATACATATACAGCACATATATGTATGTGACTGTAATTTATTGTATTTGGACGGGAGCGCACTTCCACGCTGCAGGGGCAGAAGGCCGCGGGCAGCGGCGTCACGCTAAACGCGCCCAAACGAAATGAGCCGCCGGCCTCGCACCACGGACCCGCTGCCGCCCGCTTCGGCCCGGGCAGGGACGGCCGAACGCCCGGTCCGGTCTGGCGCGGCGCTGGGGACAGCTCCCCCTTGGGCTCCGCGTCGGAGAGCCCCTCTCCCCCCGGCGCGGCCGCCCGGACTCGGCTCCCGCCGCCGCGTCCCGGCGCGCAAGGTCGCGGCTCAGGCTCAGGCTCGGGCCCGGCGCAGCTCGTCGTCCCCGCCGGGGTGACGCGGTGGCGGGTCGGCGGCGCCTGGCTCGGGCAGAGGGAGTCCCCCGGTCGGGAGGTCCGCTCTGCCCTTGCCCCTCTCGCTTCCTCCACTCTCCGCTCTCTCCGCAGGCGGCTGCGAGGAGGGCTTCCTGGCGACCTCCCCGCCCGCCTCCCCTGGCGGCTCCCCTAAGGGTTCGAGGCCCGGCTCGCCGCTGCCCACGCCGCAGGCGCCGCGGGTGGACCTGCAGGGCGCCGAGCTCTGGAAGCGCTTCCACGAAATCGGCACCGAGATGATCATCACCAAGGCGGGAAGGTAACGGGCACCCGCGGGGCTGCCACCCGGGCTCTCTCGGGGCGGGCGGGCACATCAAAGCAGGCACAAACCGGGAGAAAACTCCCAGATTTACGAGGCAGGTAGATGGCGATAATTTTAGGTGGGCACGGAGGCATGTGGCGTTTCGGGTTTCCTGTTAATTAGGGCGAGGTCTGGGAGCGCCGTGTCCTTCTGAGAGGAAACTTTTCCCCTTTCCAGTGGATACACATGGTAAAAACCTGGGTAGTATAAAAGTATCTGAACTTATTAGAAATTACAAAAACATATTTTATTGAATCCATATGCTACCCTCTACATTTTCAGAGAGGCTTTATTAATGATTGAAACACAGTCTTCAACAGCACAAAGCAACATTTGTCTTACGAGAGTCCAGTCAGGGACTTTCTGTTTTATCTTACAGGTGCACTGAAATAACAGCGAAAACTAGTTAACCGCAGTCAGGTTTACCCTCCTGCTTATTCAGAAAAAACGGGGATAGGATTTTTCTTTCCAGTAACGACTTCTAATTGATTTATATGTGTGTGTGTATACATATATATATACATATTTAGAACAGCAGCAACTACTGAATAAACTGGAATGGCATTCATGTTTATAAAATACAGACAAGTACCTTTCATTAGCTTGCGGTCAGCTTGTCACTAGGACTTTTTCTTTTTTTTTCTTCAAGAATGAATTTTCTTGATAGAGGATATACCAAATGTGAGCTAAGAAGTGGGGTTTTATGTTAAAATCACCACATTATTCAATTACTCAGTTTTCTCTGCAGAAGGATCTAAATCGTGAACATTTGGGGTTTTTTTGGGGTGGGGGTTGTAGTTTTTGTTTGTTTGTTTGTTTTTTTAGAAATTACATTGTGGATTCCTTTCTGCTTTCAATAAAGATGTTTTACTGTACCTTTCAAAGCTGGAGTAGCGCTTGCTCTTCACCTTTAGTATGTTGCAGACAGGAAGTCCCATCTCTATAAAGACTATATTGTTGGGTTACAGCGTGGCACGTTGTTTTTTATAACTGCATCCTTGCAGTGTTATAATCGTATCACTGTGGATATAGCTTTCTAATTTGCTACTACAGAAATGATACGCCACTTGCTGCTGTCAATTGAAACTTCAGTGGCAATTTGCATTTCTGTAAGTGTTGGTCTGCCTGGGTGGAGGTGGTGTTTGCACATCCCCAGAAATGTATTTCTAGCTAATATCTCAAAAGGGCTTTAAGTGGGTGTACTGCTAAAGTAAAGTCTCAGAACCAAATGATTTACTGTCTAACAATAAAGTTGAAATGATGTGGTAATAGCTGTACTCCCAAAGCGTATCCCAAAAAATACTAAGCATTGTTCAAGTAAATGCACTTTAGAAATCTGTTTTGACATATCGAATGGGCCATTTCATGGCTATGTAACTATAATCGTCCAAAAGGACTCTGTAGTCTAAAAGGAAGAACAAGAAAAATCCCACGAACCGGTTACTTTTCCTAAACAACCATTCCTGAGTCTGTTTCGTATTAAACATGACCTCTCTCTTTCCATGTTCAGGCGGATGTTTCCCGCAATGAGAGTGAAGATCTCAGGTTTAGACCCACATCAGCAGTATTATATTGCTATGGATATTGTGCCAGTGGATAACAAAAGATACAGGTATGGTGACTTTAAGGCAAAAAAACATGCGACGCAAGCTGTAGGGAGCTCGACCCTTGGAAAAAAACATTAACGCTATATGAATTAACAGAAGGTTGTGTTTAAATCTCCTTCAGATTCTTGTTTTCATCCCAGTGAATTTAAAAACCCAAATTGTGCCAAGTATGCAAAACCAACTAAAATCTCTGTTGAAGCTCTTTATACATTTGCCTTATGTTGTGTGTGAGCTGTGGGTACATGCTCAGGTTTTGGCTTTCAGAGAGCGCAGTTCTAGTGTGGTCAGGAAATGTTACCAGGGTTTATTCCTCATCATGTCAATGGGAATTATTTCTTATTAACAAATAAATATGAAGATGCATGTTTTTCTAGTGCTAAATGGCATTAACATTAATTACTAACAGTAATAGCATTGATATCTGATTTGATGGCACATAAGCTTTTTTTGGTCATGCTTCAAATTGATTATATAATTTAATTTAGAAGCTGTTTATCACGCAGATATTTGGTTGCTTAGATTCACAAAGGGTAATTTTTCTAATTACTCATTTTTTAAAGAATTAATGGCATTATTGTCTGAAGAATAATGTGGGGAACAAAAGTAGTTGTTCTCCGAACATTTAAGAGTAGGAATTATGTGCTGAAACTCTCACTATTTCGAGGACAGTTGTGTTTCAAGGAAGCTAGTTGGGCTCTGATGAAACCTCTGTTGCTGTAGAAAAGTTTGCAGGATTGGGTCCGCAGCAGTTACTACTGTGGAGGTCTTGCTTTACAGATGTGGTCCCGTGCTCCATAGTAGCCAGGAGGATCCTGGCCAAGTAGTTCCGTGGCGGGCAGGATCAGGTCCTTGCGAATTGTTGGTTTCATTGTTTCAACCCTATACTTACTGTAATGTAGGGAAACCACTGCAGATTTAACTGTAGCGCTAGGGATATTGCAGACCATGACTAAAAGTTTGGTTCTGCAGGAATGCTGCCCCTTTTGCTAAGTGAGCACTGCCCTATGTGTTTTGCATGTCCTTACCTTGTTGACCGCAATTTTCTCCTCGTGTGGCGTGTAAGACATTTCTTAGGACCAGTTTAGATTTTGTGTTTTTCAACAAGGTGCGGATACCAGGGCTGAGGATGTCCAGCGCATACAGTTAGGGAGGCTCTCCTGACCGCACCATAGAGAAAAAAATGCTTTTTTCTTTGGATCAGTGCAGTGCAGCTCCAGTGAAAAGCCCTTTTCTTGCTTTGTGTTGCACGTGTGCATTTACTTAGCAATTTGAGTATATCATTCCTAAAAGGTCTGAGCAATTCCTTAATTCATAGAAAAAGTGAGGTGGTTATTCCAAACTGAGTAAAATTGTTAATATTAAAATTTAAGAACAGTTATATTGAATATGAATTCTTTAAACCTCATTTAATTTAAAATAAATGCAGTCACACTGAGCTGCACTGTCTGCCCAGTGTGATACGTGGTGCCCAGATAACCAAAGTAACTTAACAAAAGTTGTATGAAGGACAGTACGTTCTTAGTTGGCAAACTTAAATTTCTGTTAAGTTAATGCACTAGCGCTACGCCTTTAATCTTCCCACTAAATATTAACATTTCACACGTTTTACTTGATTCCGCTTTTCAGTCTTCGCTGCACAGTCTATGATTTTTTTTATTGCTGACTCTTATTTTAACTGTGGCTGTTCATGTGGCTTTACAAACTGTCTTGCAGATCTTTAGATTTGGAAGATACAACAGGAGTCGCACATGGAGCCTAGTCTTTAGCTGTCATAGCAGACAGCAAAACTAAATGGAAATGAAGAAAACTACAGCTAGGTCTAGATTTTTAGCAAAATTTGACCTTGTTGTAAATATTTGGAAGCTTATGCTGTTGCTCAAAATATTTTACGTGTATTTATGGCTTTATTTACTTTTGCAGGGAAAGCATGTATTTAGTATAAATCAACAGATGTAACTTTTTTATTTATTTTATAACAGTTGACTGTGTGATCTCAGGTTGAGAATTTGTCTGCAGGAGAGAGTTTCACCACCAGTCTAGATACTAGTTTTACAGCGTCATGTGAATTGTACAGGGTAATGCATGAATTAGATCATTTGGTTTTCATTTCCAATTAGGATGTTTGTCTTTTTCTAATGAGGAACTGAATTGTGCAAACAAATGATTTGATAAAGTCTTTCTGTTTTTATTAAAAAATATAGCTGAATTACTGGAATTTTACTTTACTTGAAAGAAAAAAACCAACCATTGACGTTTTTAATTAGTGCTTTTTAAATTGCCCTGTGAAGTGTCTGCCTTCAAAATAAGTTTTCTAACAAAGCAGGCACTATTTTTATTAGAAAACGACTTTGTCAGCATTGGCCTATCAAACGATATATGGGCTGTGTTTTTTAATTTTTAAGCCTTTCTGCAGTACTATTCAAGAAAATTAATATGTCTTACAGAAATAGCAAGATCATAGTTTGACATAGTTTCATTATTTTTCCCGATCATAATGTTCTTTCCTTTCAATGGCTTTATTTATAGACTCATATATTAGACTCACTGTGTTAAATCTTCCAAATATGGAAATACGGAATTGCTACTCAATTTGATAAATGAAGAACTAGATTCTTCCCTGTTTGCTGATGCTTGTTCAGAGCAGAGACATAGCAATCAGCGAGCTGACGCCAGCTTAAACCTCAGTGTGAAGCCTAGCGTTAAGGCTGTTACTCACTTTAAGAAGACTAAGGTCACATCAGAGTGTGGTTTTTAACTTACTTTTGCAGATACCAGAACTATGTTTTGAAATTAAAAAATAACTTTTATTTATTGTCCTTTCATGTTTTGTAAGTTGGCGGGTTCTTGCTGTACGTATGGGCTCTAATCTATTAATACAGAATAAGTCTGATAAACTACTTCGGGATTTGTGATTATAGGTATTTGTTTTCTTTTTATAGGTATGTTTATCATAGCTCCAAGTGGATGGTGGCTGGTAATGCTGATTCCCCAGTACCACCTCGTGTTTATATTCACCCTGATTCACCCGCTTCTGGGGAGACGTGGATGAGACAAGTGATCAGCTTCGACAAACTGAAGCTTACTAATAATGAGCTGGATGATCAAGGGCATGTGAGTACTTGCTCTTCTGCAATGTTATATGTAGGCACGTTGCTCAGCCCTGAAGGACTCTGACATACAGCTTCGGGGCGCCAGAAATAGGCTTGACTTTTCAAAGCTCTTTTGGAGCTTTACCGTCTAGTTCTAAAATATGCCTACTTTCTGCTCTGATAACTCACTGCTTATTAGAGCCTGCTGTTTTACTCCCCCTCAAAACCAGAACTCCTTCTGCAAAGTAAGGCTTTACAAGGCTAAATTGCCTAATACGAAGGGGCAGAATTGCTCTCATGTTTTCCCACCGAGTGTGTTACTTGCAACTTCTGCTCCGATCAAAAAGGACGCTTAAATTCACAAGTGGCTAGAAGAAACGTTAATAGTGTGTAATAACTTCATGTGAATAAAAATACACTTAACTATTTTCTTAACCTAAACATTTGTGTGAAATCCCATGAGGTGTTAATAATTGCAGTCAAAAAGGAACAACATGGGAGTTGGGTTCGCTCTGATAATGATTTATTACATACCTTATGAAGCAAGACCCTTTCACAGCTGAGGCTCATTACTTCTGAAAAAACTGGCGAAGACGTATGCAGTATGAGTGTTCTGTTTGCAAGTTCTAAATTGTTTAGTTATGACATTATCTAATGTGACAAAATGTGTTATGTTAATGTATCCTTTTTGCTTCAAAACTGTTGAAACATGACAGATGTAAGCCGGTATCTTTCCAGCAATCCCTAAAATGGTTTAACTTGACACCTTAGTAAATAATTAAAAAAAAAGGAGAATTGTTTTTGGTCAGGGTGAACTCTGTAGTTTTTCAAAGTCCTGTAATAAATGGCAAATGTTGGCTTCCTTTCAGCAAGAGCATTGAGTTCCAAGTGGTAGAGTTTTAAGATGTTGGAGGCAAGTTTTGAGGCAGGATGTGGATTCCATTGTCCTTAGCGTAGCCCGACTTATTAATCAGGATACTTTCTCCTTCGTGGAAGGGAGTGAAAGAAAACTAATCTGGCACAGAGTACAAAAATACTGCATGCATCTTTTAGTATAGCTGTAACTCTGTGACATTAAGCCAGGTATTTTGTTGATACATAGTCCAAGTTTGAGATTTTCTTTCCCCTGTTTGTGTTTGCAGAGGAGATTAATGTGAGACTCTGTTCAAATTGTGCAGGAGCTACAACTTTTATGTTACAGAGGCAGAACTACAGGAGACTGGCTGGACTGAGCTAGTGAATATGGTAACAAGGTTAAAAAGCCTGCCTTCTGTATAATACTGTTCATGATTTTATTGCGCTCTTCCTTATAAAGAACGAGGGGGCATTCACACCTCTTAAGTTAGCCCTGCTTTTCTTTAGGCTTGCAAGAAGGATATTTTATATCACTTCTTTACAGAATTACAGTTACGGGATCTCTTTTGGCAGGGTCCGTTTGAGTTAAGGTTAGCACACGTAGTTCCCTTAGTTTCCCAAGCATTTGTGCATTTGAGACTTCTTGAGCTGAAGTTGCTTTCTCTGAGTCCTGAGTCTATTGTAAGAACTTTAAAAAGTGAAGCAGATGAGAGTAGGTAAAATGTCACTTTTCCAACGGAGAGCGGGCTGGCTGGTTTTTGTACTCGTTTCAGAGGAGCGATACGTGAGTGCTGTGGTCCACCCATGCACTTGCAGTCGCAAACTGCCCTGTGATAAAATCTAGGCTATGCAGAGAATCGTATTGATGTATTTTTCCATCCCAGATCTTAGCTTTGTTTTTATTCTGAACTGAAACCTGTGTAGTGTACGCAGCACACCATTACTCATAATGTGGGGAGATATAAATTTTCTGGTCTTTAGTTCAGTATTTCGATTTGGAAACTGGTGAAGGAAAGCCCTATTACAGTGATTTGAGACACATTGAACTGATTCAGAGCTACAGCAGCGCCCCTCCTCCCCAAAATGGAAATTTAAGTATTAAAATAAAAGGACAAAAGAAAGACGACTGTAAAATAATTTTGTATTTCTCAAATCTGGGAAATTGCAAACATGTCATTCATAATTACCAGAAGAGGCAAAAGCAGAAAGCAGAAAAGTGGCTCTTCCAGTGGGTACATTTTTTCTTTTAAAGCTATGGTAATGTGGAATGCTGTATTGAAAAAGCTGTGTAGCCTCTGAATGCCTCCAGCAATAATGGAAAACGAATAATCATATTTTGTGATGAATAAAAAAAGCAATTGTTTTTCATAAGCGGGAAGAAACCATTTTTCTAAAGAGCGTACCAGGAGAGGGATGAGGCACTAGAAAAGCTAGGGATCAAGGCTGTACTGTCCCTTGTATATTTGTTTTTACATCAAGTGTTCTGACTTTCCCACCTCTGTATGGGAGATGGAGTATATTTTAGATTATTAGAAAGTTAGATGTTTCTTCCCCTCCGTATTAGGCAGAATGGCTCAGAGAAACCTCAGTGGGGTCTCTAAACTCTGCCATCATTCTTCCAGTAGTTCAGGCAGTGTCGAGCTTTAGCTGTTGTTCTTTGGGTGTGCTTGCCATGCTGTCTGGTTCTGGGGCTTTAATCCTTGTTGAAATTTGTTCCTTTATTCTTCCTGTGCTCCTCAGAGGTGTTAACTTTTGCAGATTTTTTTGTGCTAAAAACCCAGGGCTAGGTTTTGATCTTGCAGGTGTTGAGGTAGGGAGCTTGTGTGAGATCCACCCAGAGATCTTTTACCTATTCTGGAGTATTAACTCTCAGAATCAGCGAAAGAAGTGACCCACGTCCATGGAAGTGGGGACAGTATTTGCAAACAGACGCTGAAGTAGTATTCCTGTGCATTACTTACACTGTGGTAGTAATTCATGGCAGCCAGTTCCCCTTGCATTGCACTGGCCTTGGATTAGCTTCTTGTGAAAAGAGATCAGCCATCTCTAAGATGTCTTGCTTTGCTGGTCAAACACTTTCCAGGCTCCTTGTTGCCTGCTGCTATTTTCATCAGTATTTTGAGTGGGAGTTTGTGATGACGTGATTTTATAATGCTGTTCTGCGGAGACATTTTGAAGTACATCTGCACGTAGGACGTTCTCTGATGCATGGTTTTCACTTGCAGTCTGAGGAGATCAAACAAAATTTGTAAGGATATGTTTTCCATGTTTTTTTTCTCTTGATCTCAAAAGGGAGTCCCAGGGTGAATTCCCTCCTTTGGAAGGATTGCATACTTATAGAGGCAATAAGGCCCGATGGCACATTAAGACACGTACTGTGGCATTTGTGTCTTTCATCTGAGTTGTGATGGTAAGGAAAAGTAAACCTGCATTTTGCAGTTGACAGTGGAAAGTGTGTGGTCTGGGCACTCTGTGTTGATGCCTCTCATCCCTCTCTCATCTGTTAAGTCAGTGCTGCATAGTAAAAGCAATCTCTCCCTCTGGCTGCTTAGAGCTGGCTGATTTTTCTATTTCAATGCAGTTTTTAATCTGAACTTCAGTAGAGGGGAAAAGTCAATATTTTTAATGCTTTTTCAATACTTTTCAATATTTTCCCATGCTTTTTAACTAACTATTTTTCAATGCAGAGGAATGTCTTTTCACTTTGAGTGAAGATGAGAGTGTTAGCGTGTTAATTGTTCCTTCGTGGTTGGGTTTTTTTTCCCCATTTGAAAGTGAGGTGAGTCTGGAAGCAGAGGCGGACTGTTACTTTGCCCAGACTTAGCTCCAAGCAGTGAGCTCTGCTTACAGTCTTGTGTGTTCTTGTCACAATGAAAAGCTGGGAAACATCAGAATTTGCATTTGCAGTTTTTGTCTTTGTGAAGAGGAAATCCATGCTCCTCAGCCCCACACACTTCCCTGACTGCAGAAAGCCTGGGCTTCAGAGGGAGAGTAAAGGAGGATTTTTGGTAAAAAAGAGCGTGAAGGTGAGGATCATGCCATTGGTGGGGAGGTGGCTGGGTAATCTGTGCACTGCTGAGCAGCTGGAGGATTGACATCTCCCCCATGAAAGGGAATTGGGTTCTTGCTTGTGCTAGCTGTGGCATTTGTATCACAGCGGTACCCAAGCTCAGGGTCAGTGCTGAGGCCTCATCACAGCAGCATCTCTCAAAAACTGTATTGTGAAGGTAATCCCAAAGGTAATCCCATCTTTGTGTGTCTGCAGGTGCCTTGGCTCTGTCAGGCCGTTGCCTTTCCCTGGTGCCTACCTGTGGGATCTCTGCTGCAGTGTCTTCCCTCTCATAATGATGTCTTGACAGCTGCTGTGGTCAAAGTGTAACTGTAACTTTGGTGGGAGAGGTTTGTTCCCCCACAAAGTGTTTTGGTCATGCCTTGTGAGGGATTTGTAGAGGGAGAGAGGCAGGGTCTTCAACTCTGAATTGAAAGTAATGTCAGTTCATTTTTGGTGGGGCTTGTTCTGGTTGGGACTTTGAAGGGTATGAAGAGAAAGTTGCTGCTTCTGCAGCTAAACTGTTAGAACCCATTTGTGCTTTTAAATGTGCAAGAACCACAAAATGAAAAGCAGGAATTTCCTTTTCGTTAGCGTCTTCATCTTTTTTAGGTGATGCTTAGAATAACAGAACTAAATGGCTTTCAGAGTGGATGTTGCATCTCCCTCTACTTCTATGTCTTATCTTCATACTATTGCTCTTTAGTTCACCGGGGCTCTGCAGTTATGTTAGAATTCAGACTCCTGATCATTAGCAAAGATCCCATTGTATGAGGCATGGTACAAAATTGAAAAAAAAAAAAAAAAATCTCGTTATGGATTTGCTGATGGTCTAACAGTGTGTCAGTGCAGGAAATCTCAGTATAGCACAGACCCAAGCTGGGTTGCTTTTAAGAGAGGACAAGGATCAGTTTAGTGGTAATAGCCACCGAGGTAAGGAATGGGAGGTATTCATCTCCGTGCTGCTGTTGACTTCATTTGTTCTGATACCTGAGCAGAGCTGTTCGTAGCTACTTGGGTTATCATTGTGTGCAGTCAAGTCTGCCATGTAGGCATGTGGTGGTTTGCACCACAGAGCTGATGGGGTGAAGTAATCAGGGTGGGAGCAGAATGTGGCATGCTCAGTGACAGGCAAATGGCAAGGTGCAGAATAGCAATGGGTTTGAACAGTGGAACAGAGCTTTCCTTGATAATTTTTTTCTATTGCATCAGTACCTCCCCTGGTATCACTGGGTGTTCACAGGAAAATGGGGGTCAGGAATGTGTTGTCCTCTCTACATTTTCATTTTGTAGATCTTTGCCAGCAGAGAACTGAAAGGAGTGTTGTAAAAGAGAATATACATTTGCATGATAAAAATCTTGTGCGGTGCAAAATTTCAGAAACTGGGAGAAGGCTTCATATGAGAACATCCATAGGGCACTCCCTAAGCAAATTAATTTGAGCTTGTGATATCATTGTCAAAACCTTATTTACAGGCTAATAAAACCCCTGACTATCCAGAAAATTGGCTTATCCAAAATGGGGTCATGTCATCTGGCCAGGACCAAGTGTACTAAACTAGCCAAATGCTAGTTTATCCAAATGAATGTAATGTCCTCTGTGTCATTTGGATGAATGGACTTACATGGTGTTTGGAATAAGAGGCTCTGTCAAGTGCCTGAGCACATGCACATTCTGAGGCTACTCAAGGAGCAGGAAATTAAAAATCTTCCCCTGAATGTTGATTAGGGGTTCCACAGGCCAATAGCCATAGGGCTATTTATTTATCGAGTTACTAATTTCTCAGGCCTTCCAACAAAAATAGTTGAGCTTCCAATTATTTTTTTTTCTCAAAGTCTTCTATTTTAGTAGTGGTTAGCTGAAGTGGAGTAACATAGAGGAAAAATTCTGTATTTTAAGTCTCCTCTAAAATTTGGGAGCAATGCCAAGAGGGGTTTTTTGTGTTTAATTTGTGACTTCATACAGTTCTCGTTTATAGTTTATTCTTAATTGAGTTTATGTATGCTGGGAGGGGTTTGTTTATTGATATTCATTGTCTGTATTATAAATCTAGGGTTATTAACACTAGAGTTTCGGATTGCCATATTATTTTACTCTTAAGTTTCTGCTTCTTCAGAGTCTTAGCTTGTGTTCAAAACAAGATATGTTTCCAGCCTTCAAGGATATCAGGAAAAAAAATGCTCCAAGAATATCGCGAAGGTTCCAAAAACAAAAGGCAAATGCTGCTGCTGTTAATCCTGTTAGATCAAATCCAGGCTCCAGTGGAAAAAAGTGTCAAAACTTTCCTAATTCCAGTCGGACCAGGACTTCATTCCTGATTCTTTTTTTTTTTTTTTTGCGTCTGTCTCAGTTGGGCCAGTCTCTGAATTTGGAGCTTCTGAGTCGTAATTTTTAAATGCTTAGGGTTGGCAATAACATAAATGCACAGGGATTAGACTACTGTAATAAGAACCTTCAGAGGTTAAAGAAAACATTTGATTTCCAGTAAGTGGCATGGTAAACACATACCATAATCTGTTCCAAAAAGCTATTAGTCCTGAAACAGCAGGGTGTCCTTTCTAATAAGTGTTATCTTTTTCCTTTCATGACTGCGTAGATTATCCTTCACTCTATGCATAAATATCAGCCTCGTGTTCACGTCATCCGAAAAGACTGTGGAGATGATCTGTCCCCTGTCAAGCCTATCCCTTCTGGAGAAGGGGTGAAAGCCTTCTCCTTTCCAGAGACAGTTTTCACTACGGTCACAGCATACCAAAACCAACAGGTAACTTGGGCTTTCTGCTTAGAACTTTACAGGCTTTTCAGAGTAGACCAGGGAAGTAAGAGAGAGGAGAAAAGCGGATACTTTTATTTTGCCACTTATTAAGAAGCATCGTCTAAACCCTTTTTGTATTACAGGTAGCTTTCACTAGTAGTATTGCAGCAATGCCTGGAGGCTACAGCTGAGACCTCAGGCCGTGTGGGCTAGAAGTTGCATGTAAAAAGTCATTCTTCTTATGGAGATCACGCTCTCTAATTAGCATAGTTACTGGTGTCTTATTTATAAATACAGCATGAAGCAGAAGGCAAATATTAGTCTAATTTTTGAAGGTGTTTTTCTGCCTTTAAGTGTAGATACATGTCTGGATAGAATTTTTAAAGCACATTTTTTCCTGACTATGGCGATTTCAGAACTCCCGGGACCTTAACAGGGAAGCTGAGGTCTGAAGAAAGTTGCAGTCATTTTCATTACCTGCATTCAGTGTATATTATGAACTGCAATTTATCTGGGTCCTCACAGATTAGAAGTCAGAAGTAAACTGCAGGTTGCGTGACTCTAGTGTTTGGATCTTACTACCACTTGTTTAAGTGTTAACATAGATAGTGACACCATAGTTAGTGCTGTGACATTTTATTAATTCCATGTAAGTTACTGCAGCTATATTTTGAGAAATTATTTAAGCCTTGCTGTCTTTATAAAGAGAAGAGCAGGAGAGCCATGTAAATACTGGAATATGATTATTTGGTGCCTATCCCATTTATCTAAATAAATTACAAGTATTTGGGGTGACGAGGTTGCTGTGTGTCTATGGAGGATAATAGCCTAGAGATAATCTCTCTTTTGACATTTCCTTCTTGACCTGTACAGGAATAAAATTTAATTTAAATTTTATTGCAGTTACGCAGTGTACTGTCTTAGGTGAAGAATGACATTTGCCAGAAGATTTTTGTCAAGAATTCCAACCTCCTGTTTGGTATCATCATATAACTATTAGCTTTTCTGGGGATTTGCAAAAATAATGGTCAGAAGACTGGTCCCTATTTTGCTTTGTTTCAGGACAACCATTTTAAACCATGCAAATGTGAAGATGTTCCTACTCCACTGTTGGGTTAATTCTGTCAGCATAGTAATTTTCTGTGTTACTTAGCTGAATTTGCAGGTAATAATTTCTTTAATCATCTTCACAGATAACTCGTCTGAAGATTGATAGGAATCCATTTGCCAAAGGGTTTAGAGATTCGGGACGTAACAGGTAGGTGTGGGGGAAGGAGGTGGGCTTGTTACTGCTGACATAATTGGTTTGTGAAGGCTGCTAGGGGGCAATATGTCTATTTACAGACAAATATTCAAATATTTACAGTCTGAGGACTCAGACTCCTGGAGGGAGCACTTAGGCTTCCCAGTAATGTTCTCTGTGGTGGGCTCTTGTTCCTACTCCTCTAACCATCTAGGTCAAGAATGGGTTGGCATATGGCTTGACTCATGTACTCAGGTTTCCTTTTGGTGGAAGCAGCAGCAGCATACCATGAAGGCCGCAAATGGAGTTAATGCATACTCGGGTCTGTGATTTCAGGCTGCTCCTGAAATCTCCTCTTTCTCCTGGCTGGAGACATAAATTGCCGATACCAGTATCAAACTATAAGCCCAGTGTCAAACTATAAGCCCAGACTTTCTTGCACATAGGTGACATTTAGCATGGATGAATGGCTCGTTGTTTTCTCGTAAAGGGGGAGTGACTAAGTCGTCTCTTGCAGTAAACTTATGTTTAGTTGCCTGGGAGGTGGAAGACCTGCGTTCAAGTGTTTCGTTAGGCTAAGGAGTTTTAAATCCACTTCCTAGGTGAATGCCTTTCCTACTTAGGCTATAGATGACCTTGAAACAAGCCTGGTTTCCACCCCTTCTGTTATGCTTGGACTGATTAATTGCTTGTTCTCTCTTGATCCACAAATCTTTCAAAATAGCAATGGGGAATATGAGTAGTGCAAAGTGGAGACTTGGGTCTTGTCTCTGCTGCCAGTACTGATTATCCAAAAACTGTTTAATGCAAAATATTTAAGCTTGTTATGAATTGTATGTCAAACCATTTCAGCTTAAAAAAAGCATCATTTAGTTGTGGCACATATTATACATCAGTTCCTGTGACCATATTGCATTTGGTGTCGACACCTGCTATGTTTCTGACCTAGCTTTGCAGAGAAGGGAGTAGATTGTGTGCTGGTAGGAATACTCACAGACTATCTTTTGGTAGCTGCTTTATTGGTCTTCTCTTTTAGCAGTGGCTACAGCATTAAAGGCTTGTTCTTCCACTGGAGTTAACATAAATGCTGAGACTGGACAGCAAACAAGTAGTTTTAAGATGAAGAGTTATAGAAAGGTTAGGTTAGTTGTGAAGATTTATTGGAATTCACTGTAAGTATCTTTTCAGTTTGCACTCTGCATTTGCTGCTCTTTTAAGATTTTTGTCTTCTAGCAAGAAACAATTGGCCTGTTCTGGGGCCTGGAAGGGATGCCCCAGGCACTGGTGTAAATAGAGTTTTGTCCTCCTTTGTAGCCTTCTAGTTTGAAATTAAGTGAACAGTAACTTCCAGCTGAATGGAATGACTGAAGAAGCAAAACATGCTGTGTGTACTTGGGGAAGAAAAGAGTTGCCATACGTGCCGCATTTGGCAGCTCTCCGTAGGCAGTGTCTCTGCTATGCATGCTTTTTGCAGAGTTATGAAATAAATACTAAGGAGCCTCCTAAGAAGTGTGAAAACTTGACTTCTCTGAAATTTCTGAATTTAAGTGAAGTTAGAATTTCTTCCATAATGTTATATGAAACAAGTGAAGATGACACTGAAAATAAAGAGGAAAGAATAATTTAGAAACCAGTTTTGAACAGGATTTAATGTGGCGAGAGAGCCCTGGTATTACCTGAGGATGATGTAGTTGCAGTAAGAGTACTGCATCTGCAACCATGCAAATCCAATTGTAGAACTGGAGATATCCAGAGGGGTTTTTTGGTTTGGCTCCTAGGAATAAATCTGGTTTGGGCATTAGTAAAAAAGAGGGATATTTTAATTGAAAGACAGTTATAGTTTATGAAAATGGATTAGGAGGCCAGTCCTGTAGGAAGGGACAGCCTCTGTAAAATGTTTAGAACTGGCTTTAGATGATGTCTTGAATGCTTTTAACTGTAATAAACACACTCATTATAAAAGTCACTCTGCAAACTCTTGTCCGTTACAAACTGACGTTGGTTTACTGAAGTCAGTATTGCTGTTTTCTTTGATAGGCTCTGTGGTACTGAATTAAGTGTGTTTGAGAATGCAGCTCAGATTTTTAATTGTTGAAGAAAATTTCTTTTTTAACTTAAATTAATGGTTTACTTGGTTATTAATTTACTGTATTGCTAAATATTGAATTTCAATGTTAGGATTCTGTTATCATCATTGTTCTAGCTGGTGTATTTATAACCAAAGCATTTCAGTCCTGAACTACTGCACTACTGCATGCAATAATTCTGTTTAATTAAAAATACTCCCTTTCAGGTCATTCCCGTTCAGTCCCACAGGCTATTTTACAGAAATCAGCAGCTTCACTTTTTAAAAGCATTCCCTGTGCATTTGCAAAGTGCAACAGAATTTATGTGCTGAGAATAGTTTCATTCTTCAGTTAGGCTTTAAGTTTGACCCTATAAAAACCTTTACTCAGGAAAGGACCAGAATTTCTCCCTTTAAATACCTCAGGAAAAACATAACTGTTTTGTTAAATAAACTCGGCCATTTGATAGCGTAAATTAGGGTGGTGATAAAATGTAGAAATTGTTAGAAGGCATCTTGTATAAATTATCACCTTGGCTACACTCCTCCAGGAGGTGGCTTTTATCTTCACTTTAACTGGAAACAAAAATTCAGCATTACTGCAGAAAATGATCTTTTTAGTCCAGGTTTAGCTAATAAATACTTTATAAATTTTTCCTGACATACATTTGCGATCCTGCTGGAAATGCAATGGGGAAGAAGCAGTATCTGAAGAACATGTTGGTAGCTTCAAATTGGGCTATTTGCACAAGTCGAGTTTACAGAGTGCTGCTGCTCAAAGGCCAGCGCTTGTATTTGGTGTGTGCCTGATGCTGACACTTAACAGGCCTTTGGGGGCCAGCAGCCAAAAATCACGGCAAAATTGTACCTCTGAGGTGCATTATTCATAAAACTGTGTCAGAAAACAGATGAGCCTTTACCTTCAGGAAACAGAGATACTACTAAATATTGTCTACCATGATTGTCTACCCACTTATTTCTGTTTTGTCATGACACTGTTAAAAGAAAACAAGAACAGTTTTTTAGTTTATAAAGGCATTTTGCTTAGCACATAATAACCAGGACACAACATTGCTATATACGTTTTAGTAGCAAAAGAGCTGTACATACCTTGCTTATGTTGTAGGCATAATTTTCCAGTGTATTGGTAATGACTGGGAATCCTGTTTTAATAGAAGTTGTCAGTGGATCACCTTTCTTCTAGGCAGAAATAGGAGATCATCCCTCTGACAGAGCAGTTGCTCTTAAGGAAATGTCATACTAGGAAAACACGTAATGTCGTTTTATCCAAGCCTCCTCCATTGAACAACCCTCACAAAAAAAGCCAAAACTATTGAAACAGACAGCCAGACTTTGGAACTGGGAAACTCTTTGCATGCTGCTAGCCCAGTGTCTGCAGATCGCAGTGGTCTCATGGATAAGGCTGTAAGACTCTTTTCTAAAAAGCAAAATGAACTTCAAAATAATCCTGAAATGTTACTAGTTTTCATATGTTTATAAGGTCAAATGTCCAGAGATATATGACAAAATACAGCTTTCTTTCATGACTTGGTGATGGTTTTGTTCTAAATAGAATGGGACTGGAAGCTCTGGTAGAGTCTTACGCCTTCTGGAGACCTTCACTGAGGACACTTACATTTGAAGATATACCTGGGATACCTAAACAAGGTAACAGTCTTCTTTGTGTTGTTTCAAAACAAAAATGCATGAAGATAAAGCTTCGTCCATAATGATTTACAAAAGTCTAAGTGTGTATCACTAGCAGAGGAAAAGCAACTAAGCAACCCCCGCACAGGCCATCACCTCTCATCAGGGTTATTCTAAGTTAGAAAACTAATGCTAACTTAACCACTGTGGCAAGAAAAATTTTAGGTTGTAAAGATAAAACATGTGGAGGAGAATGCCAGTTATTTAAGGATGGAAAAACCTATTCCTTAGTATTATGCTCTGGCTAGATACACAGGTAGGGATCATTTATTGATGATTACCGTTGTACACATCCAAACTCTAACGTAAGAGTTAGTTGTGTGATTAAGAGGGAAAAAAAAAAAGGAATGAGAGAAGAAGTGTCCTCCTAAGGAATGAATAAATAGTAACAATGTTGGGTTTCTTCCCAAGCCGTCTTCACTCTTAAAGACCTAAAAACTGTTCAGTAAAAGCCCCAACAAAGTTCATCTGCATCCTAGAGCTTGAAAAAACAGACCTCCTCTCCATTTTGTTTTTTCCTGCTCCCCAGCCCATAACCTCTTGGTTTCCACTTTCCCCATTGTACAGATAGTGCTGTGAGGGATAGAGGTGTTTAAATGGCCTGTTTGGACAGAGAGAGGAGTCCCTGTACTCTTTTCTGGGTTCCTTTATTTCCAAAGTACCCCAATGCATATAGAAAACCTCTCAGCCTTTTAACAGCTAAATCAGACTTATTGCTCCTGATTCTTCTCATTTCCTGCTACCAAATTAACAAACATCTTACCTGCTTTCTTGATAATGTATTGCAAAGTCATTAAACGTCTTCAGAGCAAAAATCCAGAAAATACAGAAATATGCAGAAGTCACTTTTCTCAGTCTTTCCTTAGCCCACTCCTTTGAGAAATCTTGAGCATCAGTGCTTGATTTGGGCAATTAAAAAGGAGTTTTTGTGCCAAGTCACAGATACATTGGATGAGGATTGGCAGAGTTTTGGGTGAGCACAGAAGTGAGAGATGGTCCTCTTAAAAGCGGCCTGTAATGAGAGTCGAACCTGAAACAACTTGTCAGACTATGAGACTGAAAGCCAACTCGCTATGAAGTTAATTCGTCTAGGAGACAGACCAGCTGTATTGCCCTGTTTGTATGTAGCAACACTGTTTGAGAGCAGAAGAACTGCTGCCATGAACTTTCTGCTTCCTTTTATGCTGTTGCCTGAGGTTAAGGAACTTGTTGAAGTTACTGTTGATGTTCAGAAGGTAGAAATTGGGACAACTACAAAATTTTTAGTCATCTATACCTTGGACAGTAGGGTGGATTAGAGACTTGCTGAAGGACCCCATTAGAAATTTGTCCTGGTTCTTGATGCTGGAGGCGTCTATCTTCAGATACTAGAGGCACTGATGTAGATTGGAAAAGAAGCAAGTATGCCTTACACCAGGTTTTCTGAAATGTGGTGGTGTCTCATGGTGCTTTGAGCTTGTGGTGTCCTGTCAACAGAGCAAGAAGCAGCAGGCAGAGTTCACTAATGTATTTTTCTTTTTACTCGCTCACCTATCATGAAAGTGTGTTAACTTATTGACAGCATGTATCTCTTTGCACCATCAAGCTATTTGATTGTTAATGTGATTCAGAAACAGGATAGTCTTCCTTGTAAAATGCCTTCCACCTGGGAGACTGTGAAGGACCTAAATTAGTTTTTCTACGCTCATTTTTCAGAGAGATACAATCTCTAAGAAAAGGAAGCATTTCTTACAGCTGGGAAACTTCCAGTCCTAAGAAAAGGCTTCATCTGTAGCAAGCAGTGCATTTTCAGGAGCCTTCAGCACCAGTATTTGCCATGTAAAAATTTCTGATATCAGTAAATGAACGGTTGGCAGTTTGCGGCAAACCTAAACCTCCACCTGCCCATTCAAGAAATGAAGCTGCAGTACACAGTACTCAGCCTGCCCTTTTCTTGAAGTTGTTCTGAAGTTTTATTCTCAAAGGGTTTTTTTGGTTTGAAGTTGGAAGTTTTTTGTTCTGAAGTTTTTTTTTTTTTTGAAGTTTTGAACTCTGCTGAAGCTGTTGAACTGTGGGAGCCTCTATCATTTGAGCTAAGGAGCCAGTTCCTTTGCTGGTGCTTTGACAGTGAGGCACAGAGTGCTTGAAACAGACTCCAGGGTGTAGCAAAGGCATAGATAACACAAAATGAGTCATTTTGAAGAAGGTTTCCTGTAATGTGGTACTCAGTTGGCTACACCCTAGCTGCCATACAATTTCCTTCCAGTGTCAAATAGTTAACCTTTTCGGCAGGAGCCTCAAGTATTGAGTGATGGTTGCAAAAGCATCAATGTACATTATCTTTCTTGGTCAGGTTGATTCTTCAAAAATATACATGTGCCATACATACCCTCCTGCCCTGCACACATATGTACGATATTTTTTGAATGAATTTGGATCATGTTTCATGTCAGAATTCATAAGCGTTATTATAAAAGACAAGGGACTTGATCTGTCACCTAGGAAGTGAACCTTTCCCAACGTGCTTCTTACACTGTAATATTCTCTTTCAGGAAATGCAGGTTCCTCTACTTTACTCCAGGGATCTGGCAGTGGCGTACCATCTACCCACCCTCACCTTTTACCGGGTTCCCCTTGCTCATCTCCAGCCTTCCACCTCAGTCCCAACACTAGCCAGCTCTGTAGCCTTGCTCCGGCTGACTACACAGCTTGTGCCCGCTCAGGCTTGACCCTGAACAGATACAGCACTTCCTTGGCTGAAACCTACAACAGGCTCACAAACCAAACCAGTGAGACATTTGCACCCCCGAGGACTCCCTCCTATGTTGGTGTGTCAAGTAGCACAACTGTGAATATGTCTATGAGTAGCAATGATGGGGATGCATTCAGCTGCCCACAGACTGGCTTATCTATGCAGATTTCAGGGATGTCTCCACAACTCCAATACATCATGCCATCCCCATCCAGCAATGCTTTTACCACTAATCAAACCCACCAAAGCTCCTACAACACGTTTAGACTGCATAGTCCCTGTGCGCTCTATGGATATAACTTTTCCACATCCCCTAAACTGGCTGCCAGTCCTGAGAAAATCGTTTCTTCCCAAGGAAGTTTCTTGGGGTCCTCGCCAAGTGGAACCATGACGGATCGGCAGATGTTGCCCCCTGTGGAAGGAGTGCACTTACTTAGCAGTGGGGGGCAGCAGAATTTCTTTGACTCTAGGACCCTAGGAAGCTTAACACTCTCGTCTTCTCAAGTATCTGCACATATGGTTTGATGAAGCCTTTAAGTAAAAGTACAGTATGTTTGGTGTCTACAATGTATTTCTTTTGGAATATGAAAGGACGCTTGATGTAGCTTATAAAGTGTGTGTGTGTGTATATAATATGAGAGGAAGTTTCACTGAATTTTTGACTTGCTTGTGGCCAGGTTATTCTCCTATTTTGAGTTACACAGAGTTTGCTGCAGTGCAGACCACTTTAGTTTTCTGGTATAGTACCCTTAGTTGTATAACACATAGGGACATATGAAACAAATTAAGTAAGACTTCCTCCCCTTTCCCCCTCCTCTGTTCTAACCCCTTTAAAGAATGAAATGACACTTGGGGTATTAAACAACACAAACAAGCCCACTTACATTTCCTATAGTATTAGTGAGTTTCTTTAAAACATTCATACAACAACAAACTGATGCACCAAAGGCGTTTTACAAGCTTCTTCTCTATTATAAGGGATATGAAGGGTATTTGGACTTTCAAGTGTTAAATATAAAGCATCCAGCCTAAAATAGAAGTTTAGCTAATGGATTATTTACAAAGTAAACAGAAAGATTAGTTTGCCTTCTCATGATACACTGTTTTTAGCTTATCAACAGCACAGCATTCTCACTAGGAATTTTTTTTTTCAGCATTAGTCTAGATTTATGATTAAGTATTTGAAGACAAATAATGCATAATGAAAATGTGGTGATAGGAGTAATTTTAACCAATAGCAGAAGAAGCAGCATTCCTTGGTACAGAATGAATTTTGGGATGCTTCATTTTTGTCAAAGGAAGGGCTTGATGCATTTTTTCCTGCATAAATATTGCCTGTAAGACATTTACTGGACAGTAGGATATTCTGATGTATCCTTGGTTTTGTATTTTTACTTTTTAAAAGGAAAATCCAGGTTTAATTTAGGAAAAAGAAAAGCAAGCAGGATGAGAAATTCCATTATTGGTTTTATCTATTTGTTGTGTGTATTATGTTTTGGGTTTGGTTTTCAGGTTTTTTTTTTTAATAAGGGCAAAAAGTCCTCCATCCTCAGTATCTCATAAATGCATCGTCTGTTATCAATTGGACAGATGACTCGGTTGCCTGCAGGTATTTCTGGAAGCAGAACTTTGTCTTAGCTGCCTCCCTGCTGCTCTGTTTCTCAGTTTTTGCCCTGGAATTGGAGAGGTTCCCTTCCCGCCTAGCTCTTGTTTTAAATGGCACTTGTAAGAACACAGATCACAGCCTGCTCCTGACCAGGCTTCTCTAGAGTGACAAGGACACAGGGAGACACTTGTCATGGTGAAATTTCTGTCCTCATCTACACCTGCATAGCCCGGTGTGTATTAGTCCTGCTGTGAAAGCTGCCTCTCAGCTGCTTGCCTGTTGGAGCTGAACCACAAAGATTGAGGAACACGTTTTAACGCTTGAGAGAATGGGTCATCTTCAACAGTAGGCTAAGACTCCTGTGCAGGTGAGGTAAAGGCATTATAAAGTGGGTACAAATGTAGTTGAAAATGCTTCCCTGGTCGGCATTGAAGAAGAAAAAGGCCTTTCAGATTTTACATTTTTTTCTCTGTTTTTCTCTGTTAGATATTTTTGGTGAAAGTGAGTTATTGTGTTTCTCAAGAGTTCCTATGTCTTTTCTGGCAAACAGTGGGCTTAACCACTCCCACTTCAGGAAAGACTCATTGCAGCTAATATTTCTTCAGTGAGATGGAGATAATGCATGCAGGAACAGCCCTCTCGCTATCTCCTCATATTATTTGGGAAGAGAAAACACAGCAGCCTTTAAGTCTGTGCCTGGAGAAGGCTTTATTTCTATTAGTTACACATTTGTTTGTGTTAAAGAAGAAGACACATAGAATGTTCTCATTTAAAGCTGGAAAGACAAGAGGATGCATTGAGGAGATGTGGGTTTGCTTCTGTGCTGTCTCAAACTTCCCAAGTGACCTTCAGGGTCACTCAGCCTCTCTGTATCTAATTTTTTTTCTGCCTCACAGGAAAGGGTAACAGTACATTGAAGATGAAGATCATCTTTACATCTACTGCACCGTGGACAGGACATTACAGATGAATGGCTAGGTAGTGTTCACGTATGAGGATAACAAAGAGCATTCGTTCACTTCAGCTCTGTCACTAGCTTTGGCATTGCAGTGTCCTTTGAGGCAGTCCTCCTGGCAATGCTAAAAACACTATTCAAAATCCTCACACTAATGATTTGTGAAATGGTTGCAAGATCTGTAGTAGATGGGCAAATACTTAGTTATTGCCATAGTTCTGCTGGTTTAAATTAACAAGAAGCTTTTCCTGCTCTAGCCAAAACGTTGAAATGTTGTGGTTGGACAATTATTTAAATGGTAAGAATGGTACAATTAATCTGTACTTGAAAAAGGATAAAGATAATTATCCATGTCATCTTAAGGGCTGTGACTAGGTAAAAACGTGGAAGAACTAAATCATGCATGTACCTGCTAGGGGAAAAAGAAGGATTGTGCACGGATGTTCATGGAGGTGCCTGTGGAAAGAGTATGTAGTTTATCATCTGGGAATTTTTTCAGAACTGGTCTCTTATTTTCCCTCAAATTATTCTTATCATATAACCACACAATATTGTTTGAAACATTTGTTCCTTAAAATTTGAATCATATTGTAAATACTTACTAGTGTGTTGTTGTGAAAGGACTAGCTTTTTATCAATATAGTAAATGCTATATATGCATTATATCTATAATTATATATCTGTATTTTACAAAAATGCCACAGAAAAATATATTAAAGTGTGTATTCAAACACTTTTTACTACATTTAGAAAATCGAGGGGCTTGGGCCTTTTTTTTTTTTTCTTTTCTCTACAACTTCAGCAAGACCAAAGGAAGTGACTCCCAAGGTAAACTCTGAAATTCAAAGACTTAATGCCACAAGCTGCAACAATCTAACTAGCCCACAATTCTTACATGGTTCAGTTTAACCATCTGCTGTTGAACCGCTCTATTGTTTGTATGCAGACATCACGACAGATGTTGGGTAGAAGAAGGTACTGAGGCTGATAGCAGAGCTGTGAGGTTTTTTTATGCGGGAGAAAAGGGATGGAGGAGCTTGCTGGGCTCATTAGCCAGTGATGGAGCTTTGCTGGTTGCTCATAGTCCAGCTCATCCCAGCTGCCAAGACCAGTTCAGTTGCCCCGTATCAGCCAGATCTGGGAAGTTTGCACTTCCATGTGACCAGGTGCTTGAGTGGGAGCTCAGTACCCTGCATATTTTCTCTCTGTGCTCTTACTTTTGTCATCCCTTCTCTATTCTGCTTATTCTAAATGCAAAAATCCATCAGTTCCTAAAGCACAATTTACAGCCTGTAATTAACTGGGTGCACTGTTACTCAGCAATAAGCAACATTTCTCCCCCCAGAAATACTGTTATGTGTAGTGGCCTTATTTCCTATTGTACTACAATAAATGAATCCATGTGACATAAGGCGTGGGGCCAGAAAATCTGGCTACTTTAGAGACTAGGGTTTCATAGTCGCTTAACACCAGCATTGTTGCAAATGACCAGAATTAGGGCAAGAGGAGCAGGCATGAAATGCTCGATCATAAATATCAGACCTCGAGAGAAAATAAAAGCTGCTGTTTTTAATAAAAGAGCCTTTTTCGGAATAGCACGATCAGACTTTGAGAAGGCTCATTTCTGCTTCAACAGAGGGCAACAGGAGAAACTTTAAAATCATGGATAGTGTTGGCATTAATGCTAGCAAGTCTACACCATGAACAGTTCAACAGAAGGAACTTAAATCATTGTCAGAAGTAGTTGACAGGTTCTGTGGGTGTATTTTTCCTGTAAAGATAATATATCTAATTAGTCTGTATAGAAGTGTGTTTAAAAAGGCTGAAGAGTAGCTACTTGTAGAGGTTTATGTACTAACTTCACTATGAAATTACTATTTTGTTGCAGTCTTCTGAATACACTGTCAAACTCTCATAACATTAAGTTTGCTTCAAAGTCCAAGTTTTAAGATACCAGTTACTGCAATTTATCATAATGAGGTAATGGGTATTTGTTGTGGTCTGACTCTCTACTTCAGCTGACAAAATATATTGACTTGTCAGTTGAGCTCTTCATTAATGTGACCCTCAGATTCAATAGCTCACGTTTTATTTAACACAAAGTTGTTGCTATGTCAATTTATTATGTGCAAAACTACAGAAAAATTAATGTTCTGCCATATGTTCCACCATATTCCTCAGTTACTCAGCTAATTAAAAGCACTGACATGCCAAGATGACACACACTTTTAGGAGATGATGACTTGCTTCACTAGGAAATAACATTTCTAGAGAATTCAACCTGTTTAAATGCATTTGTCAGTGCTATTATGCCCATGTTCTGAAAAGGTGTTTGTAACCCAAAAAAGCAGAAGTCCTATGCAGTCACCACTTATTCTTTCAAAGCAGTGTCTAATTGGCTGTAAAACTAGCTCAGATAGTTTGGTGCTCAGAGTCCAGACAGAGCGGTTCCAGCAAATGAGAATCTGAATCTTCTGGACTTACTTGCAGAAAGATATGGGCCTGAATTAGGGGTAGCTTTATCTATGGTTTATATTAAATCTGAATCCTCTCCATCTGAAAAAGCTAAAACTAAAGCTTTGTACAGGAATTTTCTAGGTCTTTCCTTGCCAAGCATAACCTGCTGCGGGCTGGCTGAAATCCTGTCCCTTCTTGAAACACTGTCACTCTTCCAGTTGCTCCCCGACTTTAGGCTCTGCTTACAAAAGCACCGGACAGGTTTGCAGGGGAAGGGGTCAGTACTTGCTCCACTGTTACTACCCTAAAGTATACTTCTACAGCAAAGACTCATTACCCCCAGTGAAGTAAGTAATCCTGCTAAATGTCAGCCATGATGGTTGTCTCCATTTTAGAATCTGAAGTCTGTAAAGTAAACATTTTAAAGAAGCATCAGTAAATCAGAAGATCTGTACTTCTATCAGGAAAATACAAAGACTGCAGGCAAATAGAAATGCTCTCCTGAAATGTATTTTTCCGCCATCTTCTGTTCAAACGTTTATGACCCTCAAATAGTTTATATCTCACATCATCCACTCCACCAGAATTGACATTAAACCTCCAGAAGCTGGATTTTTCCTTTGTGGCCTTTCTAAACACTTGGAGACATTGCCTAGGTTTTAAGAGAAGTGCTTGGCCTCCAGTTCTGCAGCAGGGAATGGCAGGAGAAGTGGAGACAGCACAGATGGACCCTGCAATCCTACCATACACTTCTGAAATGTCACAGGTACTGTGACGGCACCCACAATGTATAGTTCTGTCCAAATATATCTCCATGCACCTCTCACAGGAGACTGTAGCCTAAAACGAGAGCTAACATCAAAGGCTAGTCAGGAAGGATAAAGTGTGATGTGAGGATGATGCGGTAGAGTGATGCTACCTGAAAGCTGGGCTATTGAAATGAACATTAAGTGTAGCCCCAGGACAGACTTAACCAGTACTGCAGCCACTTTGACTGTCCTGTGCCCTTACGTTCATCTGCACACCACTGGGTTTTATTTGGATGCTATAATGTAGGACCAAGAGTAAGTTTAGAGCATATTGGAAGAAACCTGGACTCCACTGCGGCCAGTGGTAATGTTGGCACTGACTTGAGCTTTATGGATACCACATTTTCAGATCCATCCATTTTTCCGTTTCTGAGTGCTTTACCCATGCAGCAGCTGTAGCCATACTGGTTTCAGGGACGTTCTTCTGGCCCTTTATGTTGTTTTTAAGGTGGATAACTGGCCTTTTGTGTGTCACATTCTCATATTTTCTTTTTAAATTCGTGCTTCTGCAGTTTTTCAGCCACAGTCTGTCTCACACTGAAAGACAAGACAAGGCTGGAACTCAGCACTCCCTGCCCCAGAAGCCTTGCTGATGGATGGTGTATTCCCTTCCACTGCAGATAATTGACTATTATTTCCCACAATGTTTTTATTGTATTTTACAGAGAAAAGTAATAAAAATAGAGGCTGTATCACAATCAAAGCAGTGTTTCCATTCCTCAGGCAATATTTTTCACTAACCCAAAGGAAAACACCTCCCCACCCTTTCCTGGTTACTCTACTCGCTGTATGGTTCTCAGTAAGAAGAAAACCAGATGCCATATTTAAATGGAAGATGGCAGAAACCAGAAAACCAGAAAAATGGGTCCCCATTCAGGGAAATGTTCCCAGATAGTCTTTGTATTCTTTGAAGTGCAATATGGACACTAAAGTTTCCAGAGACATCTGCAAAGACCCTTTGATATATCACCAAGTAGATCACTGTTTGTGTATGATAAATGCCTTGTTGACACAGTGTGCCCTACAGATTACCTGCCCCATACTCAGGCGGGGTGTTGTCAGTGCCACACAAAGACGTGGAGCACATGCCATTTATGTGGTTCTAGTTATCCCACACAGAAGTGTAGCTTCACAAGTGTTAAACAGACCCCAAAGCTATGCTTAGACACCAGTTCTCAGGGAGAACTAGTTACATACCAAACCCATGCAATGCAGTCACCCTCCTGGTGGTAATTAAATAGCATCTTACAATGAATATAAACCCAATTAATCTAAGCAGGCATTCATTTCACTTCACTATAACTGAAAAAGATATATAAATTTCCTGGACATTTTGGGAGGGAAAGGGGACCAAATATCTGGAGGTTGTAGTATTGAATATTTCAGCCCCTTAGTATTTTTTTTTTTTTGTGGAAAGAGGGGAGCCTTTGAAAACAAAATTTAAATCCAGAGAAGGTGGTTGAAGGCTGGTCTGTGAGCAAGGAACCTTTAGACATCAAAATATACCATTGCAAATGTCTAAAAATGTTCTGTCTGGTGTCACGTCCTTGCGTTCAGCAGAGGACTGAGCTGTTACGTTAAGGAGTGAAGTGATCCATGATACCTTTTAACTTTGAAGTGAAGTGAAGCGTTGGGTAGAATGAAGGCTTTGTTTGGTAAGTTAAAGGCCAAACTACTTAAAATAATCTAAGGTTGAATGTCTTCCATTTTAAGTCTTTAACATTGTGTTCTTTCTTCTTTTTTTTTTTGTTTTGTTTTTGAAAGATACTCTTAGCAAAGATGACATGATGCTTAAAAATTTCCAGCCAGATGTGTCTCCCAACTTTCCCAGGGATGAAGGATATTCAAAAGTAGTTTGGATTTAACCCATTATATGGATAAGTTTGTTTTATAGCTGACCGCAGCTGTGAAGTTTGGATTCAGATCTGTAACTCCCCTAAACTTTGAAGACTGTAGTCAAGTTTGTGGTTTTGGATTTGAATCTCCAGTTGCTTGTTGCATCAGACTGTCATTCACATCTGTTACACCGGCAGCTCAGTGCAGAACTCTGATAGACTCTGCAAAGTCGAACCTCAGAAAAGCCACTTTTCAAGGACACAGTTACATATGAGCAGTGACAGCAGCATATTGCAGGTCTGTAGGTTAACAACTCTCTACATGCCATCTAATGCCTGTTGGTGACCCACCATGGAGCACTGGCTGGTGGGTCACAGGTTGTTGGCTCCCACCCTGCAAAGTATGCTTTACATACTTCCTTCATATTATGTTTCTCTGTAAGTGAATGCTGTAGCTTCCCACAGGGATATTACATGATACTGTGTGGAAGGAGAGAGGGTTGGCATAATTGCAAATGGGATGAAAGCTGGTCCTTGAGGTACTTTCTGAGGGCTTATCTATACAGAGTGGTTGCTGAGAAATAAACTAGGAGGTGAATTTACAACACCTCAGCTCCACAGGTGGGCACTCTTAACATGCAGTAAGCAAGGGGAAGGTACTCCATGTGGAAAGTAAGAGAGGAAAAACTCCACAGGAGCGATATACAGTGCTGTGAGGCCGAGGTCCTGCAGTTTCACTTTCTTGTTTGCTCTACAGGCAGACCTTAAGACTTCCGCCACACTGTAAAAAATAATAACCCACAAATGCCTGTCTGGGAGGGTGTTGCTCGTTGTCACCGTGGCATAGACAACCTCACCAACTGCAGTGATGGAGCCACCCATGGTAGATGCTGGACAACACTTCTGACCTGTTAATAGTTGGCAGACTATTTGATGACAGTTGCAAGAATCTGATGCACAGCAGTATCCTTTACAGCAGTTTAATCTTTGTCATCAAATCCCCCAGCAGCCATGATTAATAGCCACACTTGAGCTTGTTTTGAAAGTTGTATATTTGGCAGCTATGAACTTTGATCTATGGTTTCGCTTTAAAGAATCATTATGACACAAACTTTTCCTGTAATCCTTCCATCTAATTAAACCACACACAAATACTATGGGGGGAAATATGATGCTATTGATATAAGCTGTGTGTTTATTACGATATTTTAGGCACTTTATTAAAGTGGATAGTTGTTCCCAGGAAGATAGTAGATAAGCTCCCCCAAAACAATAACATTACCAAGAAAGAATATGTAAGAGAATTTCCCAAAGCCAAATTCGATTAGAAACTTTCTTTGTTGATTAATACCATGCCCTTGAACCCATTAAGGGCTCAGATGTTTTAACCTGAGCTAAAGTTACTAGCATTTAATGAATTCAGCCTACTAATGTGTACTTTTCCACAAAAAATTTGCCTTTGTTCCAGACAGTCAAAGGACTTCAATGTCAAACCTGATAGTCTCTATCTTACTGTAGTAGGTTGTTCAATATTTGTGTACAATTTAATGTGGAAGTTTTCAAAGATCCAAGGAAATTTTTTATATATATAAATATATTAAACAATGGAACATCTATCTTTTTGTAGCTGAACCAACCATAAACCAGACATTTCTTGCTGGTCTCAGTCCTGCTGTACGCTGTGTAGTAAAATTTCCATCAGGTAGATAAAGCTTTTATTTTCAAGCCTAGAATATGAACTGTGGATCAGAGTTTGAGCAGTGTTTTTTCTAGGGATGAAGTGCAGGGCTGCGTGGTCTCGACTGAGTTGACTTGTGTATTGCATCTTCACAATGGCAGCATTCGTGCAGAAAAGGGTTCCTTCCTCTAGAGCAGACTACCCAGGTTGTGAGCAGCAGTTTTATGGAGCTACCTGGAATCTCTGAAGTTTCTCTTAATTGGCCTGAAGTGAGAGATGACAAAGGTGTAAATCACCATCTTGAGGCTCCTACTGCTGCCAGGTTCACCAGTGTTTATATTTGCAGATTGACATATTTTCCATATTTCCTGGGTAGATTTTCAGCCACCTAGCTTTTGCCTAAAGCATGACTCCTGTCAGTACTGGTTAAGCCCAGCGACCATGGTTTCTGAGTCGGTTGAAAAGCGGACAAAGTACCAAGTATAGTAATTTTCCCAAATTGTCTCACAAATTTCCAGAGACTTCACATAAATGTAGAACAGCTGAAGCAACATGAGTGATCCCTTAGGGGATTCACAGCTGAACACCCTCAAGCAGAGAGAATAACTGCCCATCACCACTTTCTGGACTTGATCAGAAAGGAGTGGAACAGAACTGCTCTAATGCAATTCCATGTCCTCGTGCCAGCTTTTCCAGTCTTGGTATTAATCCTCTGTGATGAGCTGTGTCCAAGGCTACCACAAGACTGAGCAGAATTAGCAGGGACATTTGTCATGTGTCTGTTGTCATGAGGGAGGCTGGATCAGTGGCCAGAAATGGCCTTGACCTAACCTGCTCCTGAATAGCTGTACACAAGTTACTTGAGCTGTCATCCTCTCTTTAGTGGCTCTCCTGTGAAAAGCAAGATTTGCTCAGGTATCCTGGAATACCTTCTACATCTACCCTAAAAGGGCTTTGAGCAGGGCTTTGAGGGAAGGTGTCACATTATGCTCCAGCAGCCACAAAGTTTTGTGGGTGGATGCAGGGTCAAAATGTATTTCATATGCAACTGGAATAAAGTTTTGTATAAAGAGCTTATAAAACCTCATAAGGACTTTTTACTAGATCAAGGGCCGCCTCTTGTTCTTATTGAACTCAATGGGAATTTTGCTACTGACTTCAAAGGAAGTTGAAAGGAACCATGAGGGCTTGATTTCCACTACTACATGTGTGCTTCTGCACACCAAATTTGCATCTGGAAGGACTGTATTTTAGTTGGGTTTTTTTGTTACTGTAGATTTGGGGTTTTGCTACTTTAAAGCTTTTATAAGCACAAGATCGGCTACATGCGGTTTGTCTACACACATGAGCAAATAGCTTATTTCTGTTGTGCAAAACTACCTGTACACTACACATACCTACAATGTATGCAAGGAAAAAAAAAATTATGCCCTCAACTACTGCATCTGAGTGGCATCATTTTCCCGGGAGATTAAAATCTCTCCTAAGCGCATAATGACTGGTGAAGCGGGTTCTGCGCTTACCACTGTCAGCTGCATAAAAACAAATCAAATATAAATAAATCCTTTGCAGGTCTTTTCCCAGACTGCAAAATGGAAAGCTTCATCTTCTTCTATTCTATAAGCAAGCAGGCATAAAACAGCCTTAAGACAAGATTCCAGAATTCAAACAGTTGTCAAAATGGTTTGGAACTTACTTTAACCACTTCTGAGTGCATAATTTTCCATTCTTTCGCTGAGCACTTTACAGAGGATGAGATTTATCAGCTACACTTGAATACACTACGTTAGGCAAGAGGGCTTCTTACCCTGGAGTACAAATTAAAACTTCGATGGTTCAGAAACAGGCATGAAGTGGTTAGAATGGAGGCATAATTTAAAAAGCAGAGATTCATTATGAGTAGGGGAGTGACCTTGTGAATAGCTGGCAGTTCTGTACAAACCTAGAAGCTCCTGGGAGCCTAAGCAAAATCAGATTGAACTCACTTCTATGTCAATAATAACGTACACTGTCTGCTTTACAGTTGATTGAGATCTTGCTGCTGACAACTTTCTTTTAGGGATGATTTCATAAGCTGTAGAACTTCATGTTAGGAAACACTCGTGCGTTGTGTGCTTCAATAATTACCATTCCATTCTTGATAATTACACATTCTCTATGAGTTGAAATAAGGCCACTATTTCATTGATTTTTGTATACTTCAGATATTAGGAAAGCATTCTATAGCCTTCCTCAGTGATCCTGTAGCAAGTCATACGTATTTAATTCCTTCAACCTCCTTTTGTGAGGAGATGCCAGGGAGACCAGAAGAAAAGTTGAGATGGCATCTGCATCTCTGAATAACGGTATAAGAGGAAGCAGAGTGGCTGGGCTCTCTCAGCCTCTCAGAACTGCTCCACTTGCTCCTCCCCTCCTGCATGACTCTTTGTCATGGGCAGGGAGCAGAAGATTGCTGAATCTTCATAGAAGATGACTCCTGCTAAATTGGAGAGAGTTCAGGGACCAGTATGATGTGCGTAGGAGGAGACTGACTGGGTGGAGATGGGAAGTAGCAAGTAGGAAGGCTTGGTGAAAGCCTACACAGCCTTGGGGTAAAGAGTTTGGGTAGTCCCATAAAGCATCAGCACCTAGTTGCTGATGAAAACAAATCCAGTTTTCTGAGCTAACTGATGTTTCTTTCCTCTTCATGAAAAATATGTTAAGATTTCCACTCTGAACCTAACCCAGTCAACTTTTCAGAATAGGTTTAATATATTTCATTGTATTTGAGGTCAGAGGGCTTTGCTGCAGCTGCAGCTCAGTCAAATAACCTGGACCTGTTGCAGGAGTTACTAGTCAGAGCTCTGATTTGTGTCAGGTGTAGGTTCAAACCAGATGTGACAGGGATACTTTCTGGTGTTGAAAGCTAGGGAAGGTGTTCCGCACTTCCTGGGACCTTAGCCCTGGGCAGTATGTACTGAAGAAAACGGATTTAAAAGGCAGACAATAAAAAAGTGACATAGGAAACTGAGTTATAATTCATCTAATAAACAGAAACATCCTATACGATGGTTGTGGTTGTGCCCAGTGTTGATTTTTTTATGCTTTCTGTAAGGCTTGCTTTATGTCCAGGATTAGCTTTTCAGCATCCAGGAGTGATAAGGGCTTTGAAAGCGGTATAGGTAGCTAGCCATAAGATAAAGGCACAGAGCAGCTGCTACATTTCTTTTCATTAAATCAAACATAGCTACCAAAACTGAGAAAGACTGTGTCCTGGAGACAGGCACTGACACAGAAGCCCAATGTGGCAATCCACATCTTTTAAAAGGTGGAATTTGGACTAAGAAGCCTTCATGGTGGAGGGGAGTAGACTGAAAGGATATCTGCACGTATAAATCATTGACACACACAAATTGGAGCTCATAGTATCACACTAGGCTAGGCTTGCCTGTCAACTCTGGCAGCCTCAGTGTGGAGTGAAAAGGTAAGGACATAGCACAGATCCTTGTCACCCATTTTGACCTCATAGATGGTTCAACTGAAGTGTTTCACACCATTTTGTCATAGGGATTTATGCCTTTAGGTCCTGGTGGGACTTCATAGATCCTCACTTTGCACTGACAACAGTGTTCCAGTGCAAATTAATCAGTGACAGAACACTCTGATGGGCAGTTTCAGTGAGACAGGAGTTTTCTCACATTGATATGTTGGACTTTTTTTAAAGGCTGTTCAGGCCACTTGCTGTTCACTAAGAGTCCAGTAATGCACCCTGTTTCCCTAAATGTCAACAAAAAGGAAGAAGTGTGTGAAATACCTCTAAGTTACTGCCTTCTCCTTAGAAACCCAGATTACACTCTGCATATGTAAAAGCACAGCACAGCTCTCTTCAATAAGCAAAACGGCAACACATGTATTTAAATATCAGAGCCTCAATGGAGTCTGCTTCTTTTCCCACACCTCTGTAAAATCAAAGTTTGAAACCCTGTAGGAGCTCTTTTAAAATATCCTGGCTTCCTTGCTGCAGACCATATGTTGTTTCAAAAACCAGGACTGCAAACTCAAATAATTGCATGACTTGCATTCTATCACTGTAGACTGTGCTCCTCTGGCTTCAGCTGGCACGGTTTGGTAGCTGTTACAGATGCCACAATTCATTGCTTTGAAGTCTGCACATTAAAAAAAAAAAAGGGGGAGGGAGGGGGGGGGAAGCTTTCAAAAGATTTGCCTGACTTTCTGTTATGAATAAATCGACATTTTGCAACATCTGTCATAGTCCCTGCCACTTCAGCTTCCTTCCTCTGCTCAGGCTTATGTGTTTTATGTTAATACTGGAGCAGCTGTGGATTCACGCTCCGAGTGAGGTGCAGCAGAGTGGTAAGGGCAGGTAACTGCTCTCTCAGAGGATCAGGCCCGGAAGTGTTGCCTTGCTGCTGCTGACATGGGGTAGGGAGCAGGGAGAACATAGATATTACAGTAATATCCATCTGGGAGCAAATTGCCATTACAATGGTCTGCAATAACCTGTCCTTGTGGAAGGGACTCAGATCAAACCCAAGAAGCCTACAGGTACCCCAAAACACCTCCCAGCACTGCTCAGGCATTTACCCCTTCTTCTCTACTGCTCTGAACAAGGTGTTATGGACAGCTGTGGTTCGGGTCACTGGGGTGCAGCTGGCCTCCTTTTCTTCCTGTTTGGAGGCTCAGGGCAGCGACTCTATACTCTGCTCAGCCTCTCATTGAGACTAGTTCAAGCGTTTCCGTCAGAGGCTCCCCTGTGCTCTTTCTTTGGTTATTGATTTTCATATTCCTAGGTGGAATCTGTGTAACCTCATTCATCTGTTAAATGATAGGACTTAGAGAGAAAAGCATGTCCCAGGTGGACTTGCTACCAGCTTGTTTAATTAGTTTTTGAAAATAAATATCACCAACAGGAGAAAGCAGTGCTATCAAGTGATAAGGTTAAGCTTTGACTATTAAAGTACTTGAACGTTAAGGAAAAGCACCTTCGCTTTGACAACTTCAGCTGGCTCCCCAGAGAATTTTCAATGTGATATCATTTTGCATGCAGTACAATTTCCTCATTAAACAGTGATGCCAACCCCTCCTTGGCATGTTACTAGCAGGGTTCCTCGCATAGTGCTCGTGCCTTGGGAGGTGCCCTGGCCATCTGCAGGGCGCTGGCTATGCTGAACGTTGTCTCTTTCATTCAGGCTCCATGTGGAATAATTCCACCTGGGTTGTTTTGGGATTTGAATTTGGGGGCTGGAATTCATCACCTCAGAGGCTGCTTCCCCCAATTCAGTGGTGTGTTCGATCACAAGCATCTGTAATCCCTGTAATCTATTTCACCCTGCTTGCCTTTTGCATGGAGGATGGGAAGAGAAATGGTCTGACTCCATAAAAGCATGTAACACTGCCTGTGACCCTGCTTAAAAGCCGGAGGAAGGTGTCCTTGAAGCTGTTAAGACAAACTATGTGACAGGTCTTTGCACTATTATTTTAAGTATCAGCTTCAGCTTCCTTATTAATTTCCAGTATGTTTTTGTTTTGGTTTGGTTTTATTTGGTAATAATATTCTGAGCATGGCACTCATCTGGTTTAGCTGAGGTGGTGCTACAGAGGTGGGGGTTTTTCGCCCCCCTCTATACTGTTGGTCTGTTTTATAGAACATGGGAAAAGGGTCAGGGCAAACATAATTAAAATGCCAGCACATGAGCAGATTTTGTCCACATGTTCTTAAGATCTTGTTCTCGGGTTTGCTGTTTCTATGCACCAGGTGTTAAGACCAAGTTATGTTAAAAGGGTTTCGTATTAAAAAAACATATTTGATGTGGTATATTATTAGCTGGCAGTGGTGATGTCTTATCCTAACAAGGTAAAATGGAAAATTTTTGCATAGCACTGCACTTTGCAATCTTTTGCAATGGGAATCATCTAGGTCTCCAGAAAGTGAATGCATTTCAGAAGATAGTACTTTGTCTCTCCCCTGTCAGCTGTGATTTGGAAAGGTTTCTAAATCTTTGCCACTTGAAATCTCATTGAGCTGAAACTTGCCCAAAAAAATGTCAGCTTGCTTTTTTCCTTTAACATGCTGTTCATTACTTCCATATACCTTCTGCCACAAGTAAAAAGTGGCAAAAAAAAAAAAAAAAAAGGAAACAAAGGACTTTTTTTTAAAAAAAACTCACCCTACTAAAAGACAGATCTCTAACTGACGGTGATTTACAATCTTTGCGAACAATTAGGCTTCAGTGAACACTAAGATTTTTTTATTTTGATGATTAACATTGTTAAAGAAAAATATTTTGAAGCCTTGAGATATTGAAAAATTTAATTAGAACCATGCTGCATTTTTCATAAGGATGTGATTGTCTATCATGATGCTTGCAAAAGTGCAGATTTAAAATTCAAAAACATTTACCCAGAATCTCTTATTTAACTAAGAATCAATATAAGAGGCAAGCATGATGGAAAAGTAGCTAGAGGTAGAAGGCAACATTTTTCTTATGTAAAATTCATGAGCAGAAACCACCTTTGCTCCCGCTCCTGCCCTTTTTAGTTAACAAGATGCTTAAATTGGAGATCAAAGTGACACACAGAAGTGATTCTCTGAATAACCAAGGTTAAGGCTCAGCTGCACCACTGTTGTTATCTTTCCTGCACCTTCTAATATACCTCCAGGGGCAGAATTCAGGGCAGAGGGAAGGCAGGAATGAGGATAGAACAATGTAGAAATAGAGTGAAATGTGAATATATCATGCATGCATGACTATACCGTGCCTGGGTCCTGCCATTTTGTACGATAAAAGTTCTACCAAGAAGGCAGAACCATGAACCAAGCAGCCACCATTTATGGAAGACTGAGTCTGTGCACATACACAGACTACATACATATCCATCATCGGTATCTACAACACATGAACTGGTTGTCTAGTTCCTACTTTACAGCCCACGGCAGAAAACTGGAACTTCAATGTTTCTGTTCATCATTTTTACCCAAAGAAAGCATGTAAATCAGGTCAGATGAATTACTTTCTACAAGCACTGCTAACTCTTCCAGAATTACAGAGGGCACCCGGGGAGCCCAGCTCAGATGTAGCAAGATGTCTATAATTAGGTGGGATGAATCGTATCTAAAAAAATCTCCTTGCATATGCACAGGCATCATGTTTGACTCATGGCAGCCCTTGTGCACTGTACCTGCTTGTCATTTGTCCAAGATTTGCTCCTTCCAGCTCTGTGGTTTCTTTGGAAAAAGAAGTGCTTTTCTCTTAGTGCTTCGCAAGGTGCTATCCATTAGACAGAGTGACATTTGTACCTGTGCCTGGAGCAACACCCTCTAAACTTGGCTGGACTGAACATGAGCCCTTTCTGTTTCTCTTCCTGAAGTGACACTTGGGAGCGTTTTGTTCTCAGTGCTGGAGGTGCACTACTGTCTGTTCAGAAATCTAAAACCTTAGTGTTTTGAACATCAGCTGAGGGCTAATTCTTCCGGCAGTGTAAAGTAATACTGGCAACACAACTTAGCTGCCTCTGTTCTTAAAACAGGCCTTGACTCTTGCTGGTACTCAATGCCTTTTTACACACCTTGGAGCAGAGATGATCCGTAATTTCAGCAAAGGTAAAATCCCTTTCCCATGTCAAAGATCTCAGAGATCCTTAGTATAACTTAGGATGTGGGCCAGTCTCTCCCTCTCCTTCTTGTTGGTTTTTTGTTTGTTTGTTTGTTTTGTGTTTTTTTTAAACAAAAAAATAGAGCTATGCCCTCTTCCATCCTGACACAAAGTTGTGTTATCAGTATCACGGTAGTTAACATAAAGTGGGTAGTTGTTACTATGCATTAGCTGTAAAACAGGCATCTCTATTTACTTATCTACACTGAAATAAACACATTGCAGCAGTTTTGACTGTTACAGTCAAGACTGAAGTGAAATGTCCTCTGATAGCTCCCACGTTTATATCTAATTATAATGTTCTTAATCTTGTACCAGCTTTGCTTGGCTGAAACATTGTCTTTGCACTCATTTGAGAAAAGCATTCATGGTTTTATCAGTCATGAGTAATGTAGTCATTTCTATTTCATAGCAATAGCCACAAAATCTTGCCTTCGTATTATATATATGTTTACATATATAACTTGTTATTATTTTATATGAGTACATATACATATTTACACATACATACACAAACACATAAACTGATAAGGAAAAATATTTCAGCATTAGGCTTTCAAAGAACTATGAAGTTAGAACAGAATGAAAGGTTCACAATGAAACTTAAAACTTTACTGGCTATAAGATTTCATTACGAACACAAAACTCAGTCCAATACTTTGCTCAAGCCAGGGTCGACTTATTTTTAGCAGGAGGGTAGGTCTTGTAGTAAAAATACAAGCGAGAGTAAGGTTTGATTTTCAACACAAAACCTTCACATTTCTGAGTAGTTCCCCAAAATGAAAAAAAGAAAAAAAGAAAAAAAAGGAAAAAAGAAAAAAAGAGAAAAAAGAAAAAAGAAAAAAAAAAAGAAAAAGAAAAAGAAAAAAAAAAGAAAAAGTTCTGTTTATTGGCAAGAATGAAAACTTGCTAAATTCATTTCAAGAACTTTGGATTTGCGTTTATCTGCTGTGTATATGGGAAATATATATATATTTGCTTTTTCATGTTGTTTCTTCCACTGCACAATATCCCTACATTATTATTCTACTTGCAGGGGACAGGTGGGTGTGAAATTGCTCATCCATGCTCTAGCCAGGAGTTTTTCTTTAGATACAGATGTTGGCATGGTTAGACTCTGCATCCTCCCTCATTTCCCATGTGAATATGTTCATGCCAATTAGAAGGTTTTCAGAGAAGAAGGGGTGTTAATGCGCACACAGTTGCACCAAGTACATGAATAATTATCTTGGAAACAACTCTGCAGTTTTAGGAGTCAGCTCCTCAGGCAGAAGGCAGGAATGTTTCCTATTTTAGTCAGCCACAGAGCCTGAAGTGTGAATGAAGAGAAAAAAGCTCATGCAATAGTAGTCGCAGCACGCAGTTAACAAGATTAAATCTCACAACCAACATGCATTAACACGATCATTTGCTGAAGGGATCAACTCAGAATAACAAATTAATTTCTCAAGTTAATATTTGTAACTGGAATGTACTTTCTAGATATCTAGAAACATAAAGTAAGTATGAAAAAAGCAGGTTTTAGAAAGATGAAAAACAGAAAGAGGAAAAGGAGGTGGATTTTCCTGTTAACTGCTTAACCTCCTCATTAAATAATATATTGTTGTGAAAAAAAGATAGCTTGACCTAATAAAACTGCATAAAAGTTGATGACTTTGCTGATAGATCTTATACATGAGAAAAGTTGAGAAGGGAGAATGAGTCAGTATCTCTGTCATGCAATAAGGTTTCAAAACATTCATCATCGGGAATTAGGTTCTTGCATCTCTGAAGCTATTACAAAAGTCTGTGACATTTTCCTCGTAAGGATTTTTGAAAAATATATATATATACACACACTGAAATTTTACACCTGCCATTGGTTCCCTTCCCTGCGTGCTGGGAAGAGCAATATTTCATGAGCAGAGACATTTTAAAGTCCTTTTATGGAAAGACCATTGTGCCCAGTATTGTGCTAATATTTTTTTAATCTAAGCAGATGTTTAAACAAAGCTGTAAGACTGCAGCATCCATGGCTGCTGGGAATTGCCCCGTTCCAAGGCAGAATCATGGAAAGTTGCCATAAGGAATTATTCCTCCATGAAAATGAAGCATAGGTTTGGAGGTGACAGACTACCCCTGAGGAGAAACAAGAAACCCCTGGAGAAGTTCTTTTCTTTGGCACTTGGCTTTATATGAGTTAGAAGCACCCCTGGGTCTTCTGCGATTGTTCCAATGGGTGGGAAACACAGCTAACATGTAGGAAAAGCAATTTTTGACTGCCAAAACTGCAGTGTCTGACAGTTTTGCATCCAAGCAGAACTGATGAAAATCCAAATATTTGTGGATTTTGCTTCAGATGCAAATATTTTGTATAGCTTCAATCCCAAATTAAAGTCCCAATGGAATTTTGATTAAAACTCCTGATATTCATACTTCAGTGTTTCCCTCATTTCAAATAATACCAAGCTGAATATTCTTTAATAACTTTCTGAGTGGATATACATGTCAAAATTATTTTAGCCTAGTACATGTTTATAACGTGGCATTTCAAAGCCGACTTCAGTGAGGATTTTTATGGAAGGTGCGTTTTATGGCCAAAATAACAAGCAGAAAAGATGATTATTTGCCAGGAGGTATCATTCAAGCAACCAAACCGCACACTTCTTGGCCTCAGGTCAACCATGCTATCAGTTGCTTTATACAAAATCAAACTGGAGAAAAAAGTCACAGCTTAAAACAGCAGTCTAGTTTGTGATACCATTTGCCTTAGTAGAAAGGCTATTGCCAAGACTGAATAAGTATCACTGTCTTCTGCCAGCTGAGTAGGCACAGCAGACACGGCAGAGCTGATTGCTAGGAGGAGAAATACGTGTCAAAGCGATCTCACTTTTTAAAAAATATCGCTGTAGTTTGTTTAATATATTCACTGATTACCTATACGAGCCTTCATATTAGTTCTTTGAAGCACACACATCAGGAAGGTCCAGCTGTTTTGTCCTTCTTGAAAATCCAGAAAGCTTTCAGCACTGTTTCCTCACCAATGCCTGCTAGAGAAACTAAGCTGCCATGGGATGAGAACGAAAACTCTGGCATGACTAAATAACTGATTAAAAGATAGGAAAGACAAGGTTATGAACGAAAGGTGGAGGGAAGTCGTGAGTGAAATCCTGCAGGATCTGTGTTCTGGCCTGTGCTGTTCAACATGTTCCTAAGTGATATGGAAAAAGGAGTGAATAATGAGGTGGCAAAGTACACTGATGATAGTAAGTTATTTAGGGTGGTAAGGACAAGGGCCTCTTCATGGTCAAAGAAGGACCTGACAAGATTAAGTAACTGAGTAAATGAAAGATATTTGACATATGTCAAAGTAAAATAATGCATAAAAGAAAAAACAATTATAGTTTTACCTATTCACTTGGTGGACCCCAAGGTCTGTTGCATGCATCTTCCATGAATGAGATCTTTGTGTTACAATACACGCTTCCATGGAGATACCATCTCAATGTGCAGAAGCAGTGAAGAAAATAAATCAGGTGCTAGGCACTGGTAGGAAACAGAGGACAAAACTTATACACGATTATGCCACTATACAGCATACCTAGGGAAGCGGTGGTGTTTGGAACAGTGTATGCAGTTCTGGCCTCTCTGCTCCCACAAGGATGTAACAGACCTGGAAAAAGGCTTGGCGAAGAAATGCTGACAAAGTAGGGCACAGCTTCTTTGAAGAGTGACTGAGGAGATCAGGAGACACTTAACAAGAAATACACTGCTCTCTAAGATCATGCTTCTTCAGGAGGCAAATAGGAAATAAACAACCACTGTCTCTTGCAAGACAAAGCCAGTCAAAACAGAACAATGAGACCTTATATGAAACTAATAGGTGACATATGTGAAAGAAACAAAGGAGTGATTTCCTCCATAAATCAGACGTAAACTGTGAAACACCTTGTGACTGGGTAGTTCGGATGCTGACAGTTACTTGGATTGAAAAACCTAGTGGAAAAAGAAATTAAATAAAGCCCTATTGAAGGTATGTAAACACAAAAAAAGAGCAGTTCCAGACTAGAACACTCCCTAAACTACAAATAACTGATGACTGAGGTGGTGTTTTGGGGAAATATTACTGCAGACTTGCCTTGTTCTTGTGCCTTCCCTACATATCTGCTGCTGGCACTCTTGGAGACAGGGCATTCAGATGGATGGACCCCTGACATATCCCAGTCAACTACACCTATATTATTCTATTTGCTGCTCATGATTTATGTTAGCTTGGTTATACCACAGTGGACAAGTGAACCTTTAACTAGGAAAAATAAAAATGCTCCATGCCCCGACCAAACCAGCAAAACCCCAACAAGCGCTTCTGGTATAATTCTTGTATGAGTTTAGCTGAATAATGATTTACCATCAGAAAATAGTTTTATGGTCACAAATGTTTCTTTGAGCATTCAAATTTCACATAGAAAAACAATGACAACTCATGTGACTTCTTCCCTCCGTGCTCAACCTCATCTTCATATTTCTCTTCCGCATCAAATTACTCCAGTGTTTTTAATCCTGATCTTGGAAAAGCCACAAGAATACTTCCATGGGTCACTGTAAAAACTTTTGTTTCTTTCCATTTGCTGTTTTTTACTAAAATAAAATCATTTTATATGTCAAATTGGTTCGAGACACACTGTTTAGTCACATCATAGAAAGCTACATTAAGGCATTTGCTGGGCAATATTCCTTATCCAATTTTCTACAAGCCTCTTCCCTGGATGAAAAGAACTTGACCTGGCAATCACAGAGCACAGAGTCATCACAGAATGACTCAGTCCTGGAGAGTGTACAACAAACAGGAATAGCAGCGCTGCCATCAATCCTGACAAAAATAAGAAATTCAGAGTCGTTGAAATGACAGACCTGAACACTGTTCCTGCAGAAAAGATAATGACACTACCAATGAGAAAGGAGAGCAGCAAGAGCAACTGCTGCTAAACACAAGGGGATTTTTGACAGGCTGTGGTGATAAGGAGTTCTCAGCTGGCAGGCAGACAGAATGCATCCCTGCAGAATATCTTTAAGTCAGGAGATGCCTGTTAGCCAAAGTGCATGCAAAGGAATAGTGTGGTGCGAAACAGGAGTGAAAGATAGAACTCTCACGTGGCAGAAACCATCAGCAGGGATGGAAACTTTTAAAGGTAACACAGCCTTGTGCCACTGTGAAGTCTGTACTTGAACGTTTCCTGGCCAAAGTTGTCTGCTGCAGCATTTCTGATATTCCATGTTTATGCTAACTGTGCCATCAATCACACAAAAACTCAAAAATTGTTCCTGGGTTATGAAGCTCCACTCCACTGGTTCTAATTTCACTGTCATCAATGGGAGACATTTGCACTTACTATTTTCTCAGCTGCAAATGCCTTTTCCTGGAGATAAACACAATCCGATACCATTTTCTTTGTGTTTTTGCTTGGAGAAAAAAATAGGATATCTTCTTTTTCCTTCTGTCTTAAAATGAGAAAGTAATTTGAAGATCTTATATCTTTCAATATAAGGAAGAAAGAGAAAGAGAGAAGAAAAAGAAAGACTCGGTCACCAGCAACTACTTCCTTCTGAGTTCTAACAATAATTTTTTAAGATCTAGAAAATGTGTTTACTCTGAGATTCCCCTAAAGCTCTGTCACTCTAGCTCATCAGAAAGAAATTACGGGGTCACTTAATTACAATTTATGGGGAACACAAATGGTAAGAGAAAGATACAAATATACAGCATTCTTCAATAAGAAGAAGCTCAAGAAAACCAATCTGAAAGACAGAAATTTAATTGACCATTGAAAAAACCAATGTGATAAAGGCTTTCTTCCAGGAAATATTAGGCAAGGCTGGGTATTTGGCTAGAATACACATTTGATTCAATGCAAGCTCCTGAGCTTCGAGCAACAATTCAGTCAGGAAAGTCCTGTATCATAGAAGGCCTTAAAAGCAATGTATTCCTGTTATAGGTAGAGGAAGGTAGGACCCCTAAAATGAGGCACACCTATGACTGAGAATGGGCACCCAGCCTGGAAGAATCAGCTTTTAATTTGGCTTCTTGAGAAAGGGCCACTTTGAGCCAGTGCTCAGGGGTCTCAAGCAGTAGAAACAGCAATCTGAAGCCCACGCTTTTGAAAGCCCTTGATGGTAGCTTGAGTAGTCCTCAGGCCAGATATCTGGTTCCAAATAAGGAACTCCAGCTTGATGCCAATCCTTCTCTGTTTCAGAGAACAGCTCATCCTGACAATACCTGATCTCCTCTTTTTCAGACACCTTTTACAAGGGCAACCTTCTCTGCACACCCAGACATCAGCTTGTTCAAACCAAAATGAAGAAATTCCTGAAGTCATAGGAAACTGGAGCTCTGATCCTTCTTGCAGAAGACAGGGTCTCAATACGACAATCAGGGAGATGAGATGGGATTTGTAACAAGTCTGAGCTTGTTCTCCTTGAGGGCTCCTCCTTATCCTACCAATAGCATGTCCTGAAGTGCGTTCTTACATTCCAAATGTTGATGCTCTTAGTCAGTTCCTCACCTAGCAGAGAAATGACAATGTCTTATCTGAAAGGATGGATTTGGCTAGATACCAGTGGTGTCTTTTACATCAAGGAATAATAGGTAATATGTTTACAATGATAATAATTCCAAAATTTGCATTGCAAGACCAAATGGGGGGAAATAGAAACTTATATATGATCCTAAATTGTGTCTCTTCGGTTTGGTGATCCAAAATTAAATTTACTGAGGTATGGTCTGTTCTATAACGGAAGAATACCTGATTAGAATAAACTCCCACAACTGGTTTTAGATATCTCTTTTCCTTGCCTCTGTAAAGAAGTCTTGAAGACAGGGAACTTGAGAATATATTGAAAATTTCTTGCCTTGAAAAACAAAACATTTAAAGCAAATTTATCTGAAAAACACACTGGGAGAGGTTGCAGAGCTTTTCTGATTTGAGCTTCTTGGATTCCCAGACATTAACTTTGTTTACTTCAGCATTTATCAGTAGTTAAATCCTCCACAGCTCTTAGGAGTTCACACTTCCACTTCCCATCCAAAAAATAATAATAAAAAAGAAAACGTTCAGAAGAGGGTTATGACACAGGCTTCCTACCATCACAGCTATGTGCTAGCTTCAGCAGGGCAGCTGGCTGTTGCGATTAAAGCACACTGACATTTGATGATGGCTCTATGAACAACTGGCATGATTTGTGATCTGCTCTTTGGGCAGGTGAATGGCAGGCAAAGGCAGGCGGTGCACTTAGCTGGTGGGTGCTTGTCCTTGCAAACCGAATCTCTGGCTGATATAAGAGAACCAGTGTATCGCCATTTCTGCTCTCTCGCTGCTGATACCACCACCTTCTGAATTATTTATTTTTAGCTGAGACAGAGAGGAAAGTGGCAAAGCAAGTTACCCAGCAAAATCACATACAGTTTCCTACCAGACTGTTTCTTGGAGCTTGTCATGCTCAATATCACCCGTGGATCACTATCTTGCGACATAAGAAAGGAAGGGAGGAATGAAGGAAAGACGGGATACTAGAAGCAGTACCACAACCTATGACTTTTCAGATTCAGGTTCTGATTCTCTGCACTGTTACACTAATGTGTAAGCAAAGTGCATTTACATTTCATTCACATTCAGTGTACATAACTGGGAGAGGTTGTAATTTTTTTTTAGCAAGGTTATTTTGCATGTAATGGCCAGAATTTTTTCTAAGTGAAAACCAAGAACCAAAAGCAAAGATAGGCAGGAGAAACAGAAAAAGACAGGAACCTGTGCCCTGCCCAGCTTCATTGCTTGTGTATTCTCTGTCACTCATCAAGATGAAGAGAAGACTTTGAGATATGTTCCTGCAAATCCGCAAAATGCTGCTGAATTCACTGAATCTGGGTCAGATTTTGGGATTCTACATGTCATGAGATGAATGAAGCTCACAAATGTTGTCTCAGTTTCAGAGCCTCAGAGCATGAAGTATAGAATTATGCCTAGTCATATGAGGAACAGGCTTCTAAGGACAAACTGAAAGGATGCAACAAGCCGAACTCTTGCTGGGAAGGGAGTCACTATTTCTTCCTCACTCTTCCGGTGCGAGCCTTGAAATGGCTGAAGTCTCTGGGAATAGGAAGCTTGCTATTGACATCTATTGATGAAGAGGGAGAAAAGCAACTCAGACTGGACTGAGAGCACCATGTATCAGAGGATGGATAGGGCCAGGAGACCTTTGTGAGCATCTGCTGGTGAACAAAGGGAAAGGACTAAACCAGCCCAGAATTTTTTTTTTTTTTTTTTTTTTGTGACCTCATTTGCTAGAAGTCCTTCTAAGTAGGTATCTATTCTAAGAATCAGTTTTAATTCATAAGAATTAAACTCAAAGGTCAGATCGTAAAAATCTACTATTTACAGGTATGCCATTCAGTTTTTATCCTCTTTAAGTCATCAGATTATATCCTAAAACATTATACAATACAGTAGCACTACTTTGACTTTTTCTACCAGAATGTAAAATCATTTAATAACCAGCATTGTGATTCCACAGCACTTACAGTATTGTCATATAATGGTTATGCATATACATAAATCACAGCTTTCATTGTGTGTACTCACCGCATGACTGGGGGGATCATTTTCACATGTAGTTATTTGCTCTAGTTCCATCATTACTGTCTAAGTGTGGGTTTAGTTCATTTGCCAATTTTTCATCTTTTCAAGAAGAAATATAGGCAGTAATTGCCATCAGGTTCCCATTTCTAGTGATTCAGTTTCCTCTATGTCTTAAACCCCTTTGATATGCATAAATACGCTTTCACATACATGCAAAGAATTGTTTTCAAAGTACAGCATGATCCCACAGACAAGGAAAACTGTCTGAACATGCTTCCAAACATGGACCAAACACAGTCCTTCTGGGTTTGACTGCAGCTCTTCAGAAGTAAATAAAGTTGTATCCACTTACACCAGGTCTGAATTTAGCCCTAGCTTTCTTGAAAAGAACAAACAAATCCCAACAACAGCAACCAAACCAAGCTTGAATGTATTAAACAGCTACTTAAGCCATTAAACAATATGGGCTTTCTTGTGCATCAGCAGGGAACTGAGCTTTCCCCAACAACACTCTGTGATGGATGGTGGTGCATTCATGTCAGCTCAGCTGACAGGTCCAGCACCTTTAGGGAGAACCATGCATCTTTCCCAGTATGTACCAGTTTGTGCAAGGCTTGGAAAAGTAGGGAAGGAGAAAGCAAGCTTCATATGAAATAAGACTTTGTTTTCTGCCCTTTAATTAGCTAGATCCTGAGGTAGTAAGATGATGCACTGTCACCTGAGCTCAGGAAGAACATCAATGAAAGACAAGATAAGAGATACAGGGGTATAAGTGCAATTAGCCAGTCTGCAGAGCAGCCCAAATCCCAGGTTGTTCTCTGACTCCTACACCTATTTTTTTTTCTTTACTGCCTCTAATGAAGTTTCAGCAATTTTCCGATGCTAAATAAAAAGGAATAAGCACCAACAGCAGAATAGAATCCTTCTCCTGAAACTCTTACAGCAGATTTTGGGAATACTCGTCAGTCTGCACAAATCCTAACATGAAGACAATGGTAAGCCCCATTCATCATATTCATCCCAGATTTTTTCCTCATGTCAGTCTTTCACCTCACACGGGACCAAAGCAAACTGCATGGACAGAGCAGATTGCTAAAAGCACAAAATAATTGATTCACATCACCGCTACTGTGAACGCTGTTGGCAAAGTAGGGGTTCGAATACAAAATGCTTTGGTTTTGTATGAATCAAAATTTGATGAAGACAGGCATCATATTATGTTTTGTCTTATGAAACCTTTAGACCTCCTCGAAGCCATGAGGAACTATCCTCTCTGAGAGGCAGACATGAACCTTTAGAGGTACTCTGAAGAGGTGCTGTATTGCAATGTAGACAGAAGTTGACAAAATCCTTGTGTCCTCCCGCTCCCCTCTGTGAACACCAGCTGTTTTACATATAGACAGAAATACACATTTCTGTCTATATGAAGTTGTAACTAGACATTGAAATTAGACAAAAGTACTTGGGCCACCTATGCTCTTGGATGCAGGGCTGAAATTCAAATGTCCTGCATTTAATCCATTAGCAGAAGAAGATAACTGCCTTTTTATTAAAACTTGGCAATATCTGTTTCATATTAATATAAACACTGAGAAGAAGAGCATAAATTCTTAGTGAGCAGTGCTCCAAATGTACATTTGATTAAAATGATGCCTCTTTGGAGAAGCAGACTGTATTTATGTATTTTGGATGGAATGCATATAGTTTTTGGCCAGCCCACATGTAGCATTTGCATGTTAATGTGCTCTTTTTAAGTAGCACATAACAGAACTCATATTGTTTTCCTTTGAGTCCCTACCACACCATCACTGACTGCAGGAGGTAGATGAGGCTTTTAAGAGAACCTAGGAATACAACACTGTTGAGCTTCACAACTTCCAAAACTCATTAACCACCAGCCTGTGTAAAATTTCATAACATCTGAAACATTTAACAGCTATGCCCATGAGAATGGGAACCTAGAAAAGTGTAAGGAAAAATGACTCAGGCATGCCTATCAACTAAATCTATACATCACAAATTCACAATACATTTCATTGCTATTCATGCTACCAGACAAGCAAAAGAAAAAGCTTATCTGGAGACTGAGAGAATTCATCTAATGGCAAACTTTTTAGTTTTATTAATCCTTTTCCTTAAAACTCTGAAGTTTTATTCTTGGAGTTCCTTTGCTCTTCCTGAAGAAAAGAGAATTCCAGAAATGTAAAACCCCAGGATGTAGGTGTATATTACAACTTTCTTCAGAATCCACTACAGGATACAAAGCACAGTGCTGTTTTATTTTTTATTTGCTCAGATTTTCAATAATAATAATAGTAACAACAAAACCACTCTCAGCTACCTGCAGCTCATTTTCATGCAGTCTTGGCCAAAAGAGATTTTTTGATTGTGCTCCTTAAAAAAATAACACTTAAAAATCTCAAAGTATTCCCCACATACTTCAGACTGAAGCGCTGGAAATGGATAGCCTTAAAAATAGTAGAGCAAGATTTACATTGTAGAATAAGATTTGCCCTTCAAGACAGATCTGAAGAAAAGTTACACAGTTATATTCAGAATTAAGGTATGAAATTGGCTACTTTCTGAAGATGTGTCAGGACTTCTCTGCTTTTGAACAATGTCACCCACGCCTATTAAGCTCGTGACCATACAGATGATACTTTGATGCACGGACAGGAGTGTGTTCTTCATTTTGCAGTTCCAGGTACCCAACCTGAGTGAGTGTTACACAGCAAGAGTCAACACTGGGTCAACAACTTCTTACAGGCATGCTAGTATCTTCCACTCCAAGACATTGTTAGGAGCAACATCTGAGAGACATAGAAGGTATACTTTGTTAAAGGAAAACAGGAACACTTTCTGAAAGTAGGACAGGAGAAGGAAAGAAAATCCTCAATGTATTCAAGGGATAAGTAGAATGAAAATTTTTCTTACAACATGTGCATGAAATTTCCAATTTCAGTCAGACCTGAAAGGCTTCTATTTAAGAGCTAGATATGTTAAAATATTTAGGTGCTTATAAATTAAGTGTGAGACTTTAGAGAGGAATCCAGTCTCCCTAGACAGGTACAGAAACTTCCAGCGCTGTCCAGTGGGAGAGAGGTGCACAATGCTCGGTGGTTACAATTCCTTTCCTTCAGAATGTAAGCGTCTGGCTGGGGGCTGCAAGGACTCACCTATGGCCACCTGCATGCCTGGCATCCTTTCACACAGAGGTTCCCTAAACCCAGTACCTGGAAAAAACAGACAGCATCTGCCAGCCCTGCCTGTCTTCTGGTAGAATTCAAGTATTAGAGCCCTTGTCCAAGAAGCAGAAAATTGAATGGAGATTCAGTGCACTGCTCGGTCTTCATGAGCTCAACTTTACATCTCCCAAGAACGCATCCTAATCACAAATAAGGAGGTGCCATATAAATGTGAACAGCTTCTGAGTGAGAGGAATGGAGATTTTGGACATTAATCTGTTTGTGTTTCATATATCATTGAAGGGGAGGGGGAGAAATTAACCCCAAGTCCTCTGTCCGCACAGGGCCTATGCACATCACTGGCCATATGTGATGTTGCTTGAGTATCTGGGGTCAGACTGGAGCAGGAAGGAAAGATGATGAGGCTCTTCAGGGTCCTCCCACAAAATTGCTTCTGTCCCTGTGAGATGTCAGAATGAATTGCTGCTCACAGTAGATTGTGCAGCTGTTCAAACTATGATTGTGCTGCCCTTTGGGTGCTTGGAGCTTGGCTCTCTCTCACGCTGAACATACCTCTGAGCAAGAAATTCCCAGATAATAGTGGTTAGATAACACACCAAAGTAGCTGATACTATTTTTTAAAAGGTTTTATCCCTCTTCCCCTCCCTTAATCTAGTGGTTGACATCTCAGATATTGAGCTGCTTGGGGCAGGGCCCACGTGGCCCTATTTTTAGAATGTACCCAGCACATTATAGGCCTGATGCAAGCCAAATATGTTATTAGAAGTCAGTATTGGAAAAAGGTTGTTGTTAAGAGCAATGCATTTCTGAGGTTACCAAGCAGGCTGTGGGGACTGCTGCACAGTACACAGTGGATTTACGTCCTTCTGCCCAAATGTCTCCTTCCATGTTTCGGAAGTTATGAAATTGTCCATTCTGCTGAAGATACTCCCTGCATGACTTCATGCCTGTGACACTTCATCAGAGTGTCTACTCCCACCTCCCTAAGGTTGGAACAAAAGGCATCACTGGCTTCTTCTTACTACGTCTTCCTTCGTATCAACATCCTGGCAACTAACGGTTAATTTTGTGTGTCCTTTATGCAGTCCCAGTCTCTGATTCCCTCACTTGTTGAGGGAAGTAGCTTCAAAAATTGCTTCACCAATTCAGTTTCTTCTGAATTTCCTTAATAATGACACAAAAGCTTTCCTTCCTTCAACAAACTCATTTTGGACTAATGCAAACCCTCTCTCAACTAGGTAAATATATATATTTATTTATTTAAACAACAACTTTTTGCTAAGATTCTATCAATTCTATCAGTATACGTATTGATAGATGTATTGATTTGCTACATATCGAAAAGCTTTTGAGACACAGCTCTGTGTTCATCATGCAGAAGACTATTACTGATCTTTTCCAAGTCTCCCTTGTGACCTTACACACGAACAATGTTGTCTATTCTGTGCCTAGATAAATTGCAGAAATCATACCTGTGATGCTTTGAAAAAGCAGCAAGAACTTTTAACAAGAACACTTTTAATTTCTGATCTACATGTTTGTGCCAGAAGAGATTTACAGAGATGGAGGCTTTCTAGTCAACAGAGACTGTCTATCTAGAAGAGGAGAGGAAAACAGAATTACCATTTATGCCGCTCAATGACATTACTCTCTGAAGTCTGTAAGATGCAATAATGCACTTTCAATTTTCCCTCCTGTTCCAATTCCCATTTAGAAATCAAAGGGAAAAAATCCAGCAAATAATATGAATTTATATCTATAAACCTCTGACATAGACACTGAAGTTTCATTTGTGATATCTACCCCTATGTCTTTATTTGCTGTGTTTCTCTTCACACTTCATAAGAAGATATAAAAGCCTTATTTGGATGAGTATCTAGTGTTGGTGATTTAAATGCACTGGTCTCAGGACTATGTTCATTTTTATTTCTATCTCGTTTAATATCCCTTACACTAGTATTCTAAAATATGTAAGCCTGTATGTAGATATGACATTCTATTCTGCTTGGGTTTGTTCTATTAGGTTTTCTCTAGTGATTGCAGGTGTCTGATCTACCTTTACAATGCAAATCTGGAATACTTTACATCTTAAAGATTATTGTGTGAAGAGGAAAGTCAGTGAAAGGCACTCAAATTAGTTCTCATTTCTCTGTAGTTTATTGTTTTTTGTGTAGTTGATCAAGAATTAGCCTCTTCTCAACTAAGGGACTAGGAACTGAATAAAAAGCTGCTTAGAGATATTTCTATAAAGTGTTGTATCTTAAACTCTCTCTAGAAAAAAAGGAAACCAAGATTTTAAAAACATTTATGTCCAACAAATACAGAGTAGTCTGTAGAATTATCAATGTATTTATTACACCTGCTCCATTCTTCTGTTGGATATGGTGGCCACAGCCACTGGAATATGTAAGAGCTTCTCAAGGAATGGTGTAAAAGCCTAGTGTACTTCTGTGGTAGGAGCTTTTTAGCTTTCTTTCTTTGAAACTTTTTAAATTTAAAAAAATTGTAGATGGTATCCCAAAGCAAAGTCAGCGCTGCACTGTGTATACTGGAATATATCACAGTGTAAATAGAGGAAAAACAAAAAATAAATTCTAGCTGAAATACTTGACCAGCAACAGTCTACCCAAATTTAAAGGTTTCAAAAGGCCAAAACCAAAGATGTCTTTTCAACACTAATCTTATTTTCAAATTATTAATGTCTTTCCAATAATAACACAGGTTTAAAAATAATAGTAATATTTACCATCCCCGAAGTGCCAGGAATAAAACTTTCTTGGATATTCATTTTTAGTTCCTAAGTGACACATGGCAAGATAGTATTACATTCCAAGATTTTCTGTGCCTGGGCTGTGGGTTCAAATGGATCTGCATTCTTCAGGCTTTTGAGAGCTGCCTCTAGAAAGTGCCAAAATCTCGTTACTCTCTGTTGTTTCTGTTAGATACTGCTACTTATTGCCACTGTTTAAATAAGTCATTAGCACATAATAGAAGTAAAGTAGGAGGAAAAGTCAAGCTAGGTGTGAGGTCAGGAGGAAATATGCACCTTGGAGAACATCCATCACATCTTTTTTTCCTTTTAAATATACATCATAGTTTCCTTGTAAAATGTGTCTGGTCTTTGCTGCCCAGATTCACTGTGAATCAATGGGAGACTCCAAGAGTTAGTCCATTTGGGAACATGGATGGCACTGCCAGGAACCAGCAGTGAATACAGGGAAGTGCAAAGCCATACGTGACCTCCATGAATGAGCTCTGTGTATGAACAGGACCTTACCAGAAATCCTTGGCATCTGCCTTGCTTGTGCGTAATTTTCTGGGGAGCAAAAGCAGGGAATAATTGTATTACCCTTGTCAAAGATGAGAAATCTTAACAAGGAAATCCTCTTGGAGTGAAGACTTGGAAGAATCCTTCTTGTGGATTTTGCAACATATCTTTTAGTTACTCAGTGACTGATTCCAAAGCAACTTCTCCTGGCTGCTATCAAAGCAAGCCAAATTTCACCAGGAATTAATTTGTCTTATAGTATTTTCAAGAATGGCAGTTACATGTAGAGGAAGTTCACACACATCCTTGTGAAAAATTACCCAGGGTACAAATAATAAAGAAATAAAGGCAGAGAAAATCTACTGAAAGAAGTCGATTCTTCCTACTGTAAGCGCTATTACTTGTGGGTGTTTTGTTTTTAAATATCATGGCCATACTTGTGATTTCAGAGTGAATGGTGACTCCTATTGTTAAGATCAGGGAAAAAACGAATATTCAGACACCTTCAGATAAATTATTAGTAATTTTAGCTGCAAAAGCCTGTGTTGGCAACACAGGATGTGTTGATTTTCTGTTCTTTAGCTCTGTATGTTCAACTATAAAGCTTTAGAGTGCTGCTGAACAGAATCCCAGTTTGGCATTTTATCTTTACATAAAAATGTTAAATGACCTTGTTTTCTCCAGGTGCTTCCAGAAGGTATAGAAATCATCTCCTCTTTGCCACCCAGGCAGGCAGTTGCTGTGCTGACCTGCCAGTCAAAATGAATGGGCTACCCTGAAAGCTGAGGAAATTCATTAGAGTTGAGACACTTGTGCAGTGTCAAGTGATCTCAGTTCCTGAGGCTGGAGACGATGTGAGGAGTGATTAGCACGGCACTTTTCCAAGACACAGCAAGGGTTATCGCTGTCCTTATGGTCAGCAACTGCACAAATATGAAATGGGCTGAGTTTGTGGAAGTAGGTTTCCACAAATTATTTGAAGTGTGGGGCTACCTCCTATCTCTATTTATTATTCCAGTTCTTGGTGTAGCACTGATGAAAAACTTTATTTACTTTAAGCTGTTCCCATTATTGGGACAGCATTATAGGCATTTTCCCTCAGTGCTGTTTCCCCAGTAAAGCTCTGCATTGTGACAACCTTGTTTAAAAATATTCAGCTTAAGATGGGGAGCTGTATTTCTTCTGTAAATGTCTCGGTGTTTTAAAAAACAAACTTGCATGTCTGTCACCTTCTGGGCCCAAATGCTCCCATCATGGGTTCTAAAGCAAATAAATGTTTGTCCATTTTGAGTCAGGGGCTAGGCAAGACGGGGAGCAGAGAGGAGTGGCAGAGGGTAGGGCCAACAGCCTCTCTTGACATGGCCACATGATTTGGGAGAGCCGTTCCTCAGAGCCTCAGAGGAGATCTCCTGTCTGGGATCCCCTTTGTGAGAGGTCACAGATGGACCTGGTGTGCTCAGGCCTTCACTTCGAGCAATGCTGTCGGCAGATGAAGATGTACAAAGAAACCCATTTAGACAGACTTTATTGCTGCAGTCGTCTGGCGTACCCTCCTCCCCCCGATGGCGATAGGCTTGGCAGCCAGAAAAAAAGGAGGTTCAGAGAGATTTTACTGGTTTGTTGTCACTGTCAATAAGTAATAGCTCTGTTTTTAATAACCAGCCTCTGGGTAGCACAACCTCTGCCGGTCGCCCGGCAGACATCTGAGTAAGCGTTTTTCGCTGAGGCGGCAGATGGATGACTATATATTACATAACCCACTGCTGCCAAGTCCTGTGCAGTTCCATGTGTGATGCTTTAAGCAAAGTTTCAAATAAGTCCATGAAATGTGCATGCTTGCAGATTTGGGTCTAGCTGTAAATTTTGCCAGATGGTTGCCATCCCCTAAGCCACTGTGCATGGCACCGAGCTTTGCCCAGCATGGCTGCAGAGGCACCCCAGGCCTCCCTCGGTAGGCGGTCACACATGGGTCCTGCTGAGGACACCGCCACATCTGGGCCTCTCTAGGGATATGGCTGCGTGTAAGCCTCTCTGAGGAGATGGCTGTGCGTGGGTGTCGCTGAGGAGATGGCCGTGTTTAAGCCTCTTCCCGGGACTGGCTGTTTAGTGGAGAAGCTACGCATGGCTGAAAGACCACTTGGGGAGGGAACTGCCCCCCAGGGCAACTGGAAGGAAGAAAGGGTAGCAGTGCAGGAATGGGGATTTTCTCAAGGGGTGCTCGTTGACTGCTCCTTCTCTCGGGGGAAGGACAGCAAACAAGTATTGCTGCAGGCGCTGCCTGAACCCTTGTTCACCTGGAAAGCCCATCACAGCAGCCTGTGCAACAAGAGCTGTCTATCTGTTGAGGACTACCAGCTCCCCGACTAGCAAGAGTGGTGTGAGGGCTTCAGCAAAGATGAGAGCCTAGGTGTAAGCAACCCTGCAGATGTCGCAGGGTTGAATATCCCTTGATCAAAATAATTAATAAATCAGATCTCAGAAAGAAAAAAATTAATTTAAAGTATTATGTAGGTGTATGCTAGTGCTGCAGACATACCTGATGTTAATACCTAAGCCTTACAGGCTTTAGATATCAAAATAATTTATGAAGGAGGAGAGGGAAGCTGGCAGGAAGGGACTTTTCAGAGAAGCCCTGACAGCCCTAATACTGCAGTGGGCTAACTACTCCTTGAAGGATGAGCAATAACAAGTATGGGCTCAGAAGTGACTACACTCTTGGTTTGATGGCAGCCCTACCTTCTGAATGAGAAACTCTGAGAGGGAAGGCGGTCTTGTGCTGTTCAAGTTCCAGGCAGGTGCTATATAACTTGTCTTGGATGTACACAGAGTACTCGGATACCGTGCTGAGTATGGTGATAGAGGAACATGAACAAACAAACAAGAAGATTCTGCTGAAATACAGGACAGAGGCTTGGCTAACAAGTCATGACAGATCTTGACTACAGCATCATACTACAGAGAGTTCTGCATGTGTATGTTTTAATGGGGATACAAATGAGTGACTCACCCAGTGCTCTGTGTTGTAAGTCACTAGATCATGAGCATGGCATAGCTCAGTTTCCAGCTAAGAAACACTTCATGCAGCAGTTAAGTGAGTTGTTATCTGGCAGTCATTATATCTGTGATTTACAAGGAACATACAGATCTTCATTACCAGTGTCAAAGACCACCAATATAAAATACAGCAAATGGGATTTTTATCTTTCAGCACACAGCAAGAGTGGATGCATGAGCCACACTTTTCAGGCTGTATGTAATCAATCTAACGTAAGACATTATCTCCAAAATAGAAGACTAAACTTAGGACTGCTTTACGTGACTTCTTACCTTTAAATACGTTTTACAATCTGCTCCCCCAGTATCTTACAAGTTCCCCGTGGCCACTACAAGATGTTCATCACCAGCACGAAATATTTACTGATGCACAGTGAAGCTGTTATGTCAGAGGAGACTGCTGACAGGCTAAGGAGCAAGAACTTTACAAAAATCAAAGTCCATTTCTATTTTGTGTTTCAAATCAGCCTCAACAATCTCTCAAGATGAGAAAAATGTGCACAGGCTAGAAAAGCAGGCAGGAAGTGAATGAATACCTCACAAAAGAGACAAGGAAACTGTAAAAAATGGAAAGTTAAAAAATAAACTGAGAATTTAGCAGCAACTGTATATCTTTTCATATTTTGCAGAGTTATTTTGTAACAAGAAAGGATCTGAGAGAGGGAAAAGAAAATAGAATGTCTTAAAATTTGCAGCTGGAGCAGATATGGATATCCTTAAAGCAAATAATTTCTAGGGCTGGTTTTCAGAAAACACAAAACTTCTTAATTGCATTCAGGAAACTGTCATTAGTGTAAAATTTTGGACCGCACTACTCTCCTTCAGTCTCGCAGCATATGAACAATCAAGAGATTCTCAGACCTGCTGGGCACCCTCAGTGGGAAGTGAGAACTCAAGACCTAATGACACTTGGATCATTTCGTTCACTTAGGTGGGCTCCAATCTGGCAAACACAATGTAATGATTAAGGCTGTGTAAACAAATGGAAAATTATAGCTTTGCTATTATTTAATAATTTTCCCTCAAAAGGAAGCTGAAAAAGCCCACACTGAATAAAACATTTAGTTTAAACCAAACCAAATCTCAGGTAACTGCAAGTAAGCTATAGGAAACAAGTGAACTATAGGAAACAAATTGGGTAAAAGTCAGAATAATTATTATCTTTCTTTTCTACAAAAATCAAGCCAGGAAAAATATTTTCACAGACAAAGCTATTCAGCATTCCCCACCCAAACTTGCAAATAGACTCGGGATGACCAAAACCACATGTTCTGGGCTTCCCTGAAGGCTTATTTTTCCCAGTTATTGTGCCTAACTTTGAACATACAGACAGCTTACTTGAATGCATTGGGGCTGTTCCTACCTGAAAAAATGCCAAGTATTTGCAGTGTGCAGCCTTTACATCTGTGTCACAACCTATATTGCTAATTTAAAGTCCATTTTGTTGTGAGTAATTGTATGGATACGAGAATTTAACATGAACATTGCCTTCTGGTTTTACTTTGTTAATAAATGTTCTGTGTTTGCCAACATGGTAAGATGAACTCAGAAGCAAATGGATTTAAACTGGGGATGAATTTTGGCTTATATTTTTGTGTGTCACCCAGATTTTTAAAAATGTGTAGTGTCAGAGAAGGAAATTAATGTGTCCTATGATTTATGTGTCGTGTATTTATAACTTGGGTTAAAGGCGACATCATAAACCTTCAAAAAGTCCTTGTATACAGAAAAAACAATGAGGGGGAGAAGACTGCTGACCTCTCATTCACATCAAGAACACTCAACCATGAAATCAAAGGTTGGTATCAGTAATTTTTGTAAGTCAAAAGTTTCCCTATGTGGTGAATCTACCATGACAAATGTATTGCTCCTGTCCTGGAGATAAGGGATTTGACAGTTAAAATCCCTTTCAAATATGGGGATTTGGGATTTGATGCTATTATAAATAGTCCCTTCTTACAAACACTAGGGAAGGAGAAAGGGAAGAAGAATATAGAGTTTCTTCCCAAATCGTCCCACATAGGTAAGAAAGAGGGCAATTTATTTTCTGTTTTTCAAGGGGACAGGCCGTGGGACACGCTGCAACCCAGGAATAGTGAGAAGTCAAGGTCCTTCACTCATTACACCTTTACGCCACGGTTTCAGTAGCAGTAACAAAAAAGTTTATCTTCCTCTGGGAAATTCAGCAAGGTTATGTGTATGCGTGGGCCCCTTCTACTACTCCCCAAGACTGACCTGCCCCACTCCATCCCCATACACTCTTCTCTTTCTCCCATTTTTCCCAAAGTTAACAATTCTGGAAATAATTATCAATCCAGTTAGCTCTCCGGCACTATATAATTCAATTTATTGCTCAATGTGTGAAAATTTGAGCTCAAGGCAGTGTTTATCTGTTATAAAAATGCTTTCTTGTAGGGGAAAGAACATTCTTCCTGGTTGCTTGTGGCTCATGGCTAGTTACTCAAACCATTAAAACCACAGGTCTAATGAATACAAGTAACACATTTTTTGCTGTTGCTGTTTTAGAGTACACGATGCTTTACTTCTTGGAGCACAGAACACAAAAATAGAAAGTAGAAAAACACTTTTTCAGTGTCTTCCCCATCATCCAGTCCTGATTTAAGAACAGCAACATGATAATAGCCCCACTGTGTCAGCATTAATCAGGATGGCAGATTCTTGACTGGATTTGAGGAATAATATGAATAAAGTGGAGGGTTAAGAAGCATTGCTACCTTATAGTCTTTCTTCTTAGTCCCATAGAGCCAACTGTACTAATGCTTGAAATTGTATAAGAAGTAATGAAAGTATTTGCTTTTTAAAGAAATATACTGTGTCACGATATTCCCATTTTCAAATGATTTTGCATACCTGCTGTTTGTTCAGCATTAGAACTGGAAGCACAGGAGTGGTAGAGCTTGTTCATACACAGCAGCATATAAGGAAGTAAAGGGCTTATTTAGATAAGGTTATACACAGGCATAGTTTTCTTGGTTAGAAAAATACATGTTTTTTAAAGTAATGCATTCTGCCCCTCCCATCTCTGGTCATGGTGAGCCTTGTGTCAAGACTGCTCTCACTGGCTGTATCTACACTAGCAACTTAAATATGCCCAGGACCATTCCTGGCTATGAGACCAGCTGGCACAGAGCACCCACAGCCATACAATTAACATCTTGCTGGGAATGATCTCTGACTTATGCCGACTACAGGGCACAGGCTGAATCCATGCCTGGGACTATTCTGACCATTTAAAATATAGACTATTGAATATATTGCACTTAATTTAATAGTTAATAAAACTTATGTTTCATTCATGAGTATAGATATAGAGATTGTGTTGCACACAGAGGAGAAAAGGGATTTTTATTTTATATGCATCTCCATAATCTTCTTAGGGTGCTGGACAGGTAAAGCAAGTGAAAGGTATGTGGAGAATAACAGGAACAGCCACAGCTGAAAGTGGGTGGAACAGTGTTTTCTTGCTCAGGATCCCCAGGGCTTACAGAGCCGTGTAGAGTTTGACTTTCCACTGCAGGCCACTTGGCATTTGTAGGTAATATGAAGTAATTAAAATATTTACTAGAGATGGCTTTCTTAAAGCCATAGATACTAAATTTCCAAAGAAACCATGACGAAGTAAAGAAAGCACATCCTTCCTCTCTTCCTGCTTGGCTAGGCAACCTTTTTTTTTTTTTTTTTAAATGAATTGTAAAGCTGTTAAGACGTATCTGAGATGATAAAGAAATAATTTTATGTGCAACTGTTACTCTTAAAACTTTTCTATTTGACTTAAGCTACTTTGTCTGTTTCCAGAGGTGACACAATATTTGACAGTACAATTTCAGGTAGTTTGGTTACAGAATGGAAAGGTGGGTTCTGAAGAATCCGTACTTTTCACATTCTCAATCAGGAACACTGTGGCCTCTTTAATGCTATCACAATATGAACAATAATATACTTGTCTGACCACAGACTTTCTTTCTAACAGTTGGACAAGATAAACATCTTTGCTGTGAAGTGGTAGCAAGGAAAAGATGATAAACCCACCTACTGGGATTATTTAGTGCCTAATTTATTATTACTTAGCTAAGACTTTTAAGAGAGCCTTAAGCCTTGACAAAAATTAGCTGGGAATATTAAAGTCCTGATAGGAATCCTAGGCAGTCCAGTGTCTTATAAGCTATGCAGCTGCTGTCTGTGCAGGGAGAGACAGGCTCTCTTCTAAGAAGAGAAACTTCTGTGTGTCTTACTGCTCTTTCCTATGTATGTTCTCAAATATAAAGCTTTCAGAGCATAGTGCAGGCATGACACCAACACCTCCAGACATCAAACCCACCCTTCTATCACCACTGCAGTTTTTCTGGGGTGCTGAGTAATAGCCAGCATTCTAGGAAGGGTCATAAATGGTGAGACAGTCTGTGTTTCAATCACCTGCCTATCAATCAAATTCCTGAAGGCCAGAGTTCAATTAATTGATGACACCCTTGAGGCAACCTAAGCAGTTAACAAGTCAGTGAGACTCAGTAGAAAAACAAGCAGCAAGTTTAAAAAAAACCCCACCAACAAACCCCCCCATAACTCTCATTTGCCATTTTACCTCCCTCTGATTTGTCTTCCCATTGCTACCCCACGCTTACAAAGACAATGCATAGTTTTAATGAAAAAAGTGTAGACTAGACACAGAAAAACAAGACATATTTCAAACCCAGACATCCTCCATGCCACAGATAGATTCACGATCTTAAAAATGCCAAAGGGAAATGACCAGAGTTTGTTGCAATCCTAATAGCTAATTTCATTATTTTCTTTTTTCTTAGCTGCTTTAAACTATGTCGCCATACTTGCAAAGTTTCTATGAGGTGTGCTTCAAGTCCCCCTTGTCCACGGTTTTCTTTCGTATTGCTTTACTTTAATGCGTTTTCTTTTTACTCTTGATAAACTCTGATGTAGAAGTTTACATCACTTATATGACAGTTCCAAAAATCTCTGAACTATGTAAAGACCTCCCTCAAATACAGAATCACCTTATTTTGTCATAATAAATCAGACAAACATGGTTTTAACAATAAACAAATCTAAATCAGTGAAATCAACCTGGCTTAACCAAGACAGTTTATGTTGTCCTTACCAATGTGAACATGCATGTTGAGACAGTTTAGATATGTGTTTAGATATGTGCAGAACTCAGTGTTATTACTATGTAGATATGTTTAAACATCTCATTTGGTTTAACTATGCACCACTTTGCACCAGGCTTTGTTTTTATCTGAAAAAATCTGAAAATAAGGTTTCATTGGTGTAACAGATCTTTATATTGACTTATGTTAAAATTACTCAACCCACTTGTTTCTTCAGTTATGTATATCTATACTGGATTGCTTTGCCTGAAAAGTTTCAAACAAAAGTAAATCTTCTGACAGACCTGGCCTGGCCTGGCAAATTATAATGAAAAATTAACCTGGCAAGTTTTACACGGTTAGGTTTTGTTAATTTGTTCAGGGCCTCTAGTCTGTGCAGCAAAAAAAATGACACTGGTAGTGTACCTTAGGTAAGACTTTACTTCTCACCAATGGTTTGTTTCTGGCTTTAGGTTGTTGAGGGGAGTGGGGTAGTGTCTATTTTCCATGTGGAGTCAACTGTTTTGATGCAGAGGGAATGCGGGATTCTAGTATCTCCTGCTGAGTGTGAGCTGAAGCAGATCGTCTTCCCAAACTGATCAGAATATACAAAATCTCTTTGGGGTATTTTGCATCATGGGTTTTATTCACATCAATTTTTACAACAAAACAATGTTTATTTACAACAGAAAGTGTAAGGGGTGAGTTGATCTGGGAAAGGCTAGATGTTTTGCCAGTTTGTTTACCAGCAAATCTGATGGAGCATCCCTGATGTCACCTTGTTTACCTGAGCTGTTCAGAGAGACCATGCTCTTGAGTTGAGAGAGCTACTAAATATCATGAAATCTGGCTAGGTGAGTCTAAGCTATTGATCTATAGAATAGAATATGAATATATGGTTTGGGTACATATGTTTATTACTAAATCATTACCACTTTGTATTTACATTGGTAAATGGGATGGACTACCTATTTGCTTATAAGTTGTTTTGCAAATCTAACTTCAACAGCATGAGTTTTAAAGAGTATATACGTAAGTCATTCAGAATCATTGGGATCTCTTGGGTCCCATTCAGCCAGCAGCTTAAAAACAAGGGGTGAGACAGTTGCTACATTTCTGTAGGATAAGACATGAGAGGAGAAGCCCTAAAGGCCACCAGAAGCCAACTGTCTGAAGATCCCTTCACAAAGGATGGTATTAGGAAGTGATAGTGGTGGATGAAGTGCCGTTGGGATGGAGATACTGTGTGGTATTTGGGGTAGTCCTTAGCTCACAAGAAAGCTTCAGTGCTCTGTTTTATCTTAGCTCTCCATTGCTGTCTATATGATGCTGAGGTTCCAGAGGAAACAAGAATTTAAAAAGCACAAACTTATCTAATAAGCCACTTACCTCCTCCGGCTTCCTTGTTTCCAATTTCATTTCTTAGGAGAGGTCTTCCTTTCTAGCTGCTGCTGATTGCATCAAGGTTCCTTTCAATTAATTAAGAGCAACTAAAATACTCCAGGGAGACTCTTCAGACCATGCCAACAGTGCTAACACAAGTCTACAAGACATTCTCAGTACAAAATTTTGAAACCTGTTTCTTCAACGCTGTTCTTATCCATACTGTCTGGATGAAAACTGCAGCAAGCTAGATGTTGGTTTGTGAACAGGTGGGTTTGTTTCAGTACAAGGCAATCATTTTTTGTGGTGATAACCTATTCCCATCCGTGGGCTAATTTCAGGTAGACAGCAAGGTACCATTTTGACTAGAGTCAAAATTTATGATATTTAGAAGACACAATAAACAATGTTGTGGCAGTCAATCTAGCATATTTAAGAAAGTGGCTTTCTGACATTTCAACATATGCTGTCAGAAGCCTGAAATACGACCCCAGTACTTAAGTTCCTGAGCAAAGCAGAAATTAATAAAAAAAAAAGCAAACAAAGCAGTCAAATCAAGGCCCTCTTCCAAGATCATGCTGCATGGAAATGTTCCAAAGAGCATTGCACATTTTGGATGCTACAGAACTTTAACAAAAAAATAAAAACAGAGCAAAGTAAAAACCCGAGGATCAATGGATATTACAACTGATACTTGGAAAGAAAAGAAAAAAGCAAATGTAACCCGCATGGGAAGCATTTTAGGAGATAAGGAAAGGGAGAAATGGAGAAGAAAAATTTCTGAGCATGCAAATGATCAGCTGGGTTGGAGTCCAACATTCTCTATGGACAAGGCATGCAAGGGCAAACATCAGTTATTGGCTGGACAAGAAGCTCGAGCCCCAGAGCGACCATTTCTATACTACAGAAGAAGTACTTAAGTACCCAGATAAACTCATCACAAGCTCTTGGAGCTTTGCAAGATCTTCCGTGGAAGAAGGCTGGTCTCTTCAGAGGACCTGGAGACAGTCCGCAACCCAAACACAGTGAAAGGAACTAGGATTTTCTGAACTACAACAATGGATATCCAAAATAAAGAGACGAGTGCTTTTCAAAAGCATATTTGATCAGAGTGAAAATGATGCACAGGTTTTAAAAAAAAAATCAGATCCATTTCTCTGGCTTTCAAAAAAATGTCCATTGCTCTGATACCGTTTGCTAGGTCTTCCTAACAACTTATGAAGGTTGTAATAATGAAGAGAAAATTCAGGAAAAGCAAAATTCTCTGAGAGTGATACCTGGCACAAGAAAATGAAGGAGTCAAGGCCAAATATTTATATGACACACACAATGACTGTCACAGTTGCTTGGAGGACTGCTGGTGGGGGACTCCATGACAGCCACGGACAAAAAACTTTCTTTCTGAATGTAGTGCATGCATATATGTGTGTGTATTACTGACTGTGAGCAAAGACAGCTCACAGTCAGTAATACAGCAAAGACTGCTTCAAAAGCTTTGTGAAAAATTTAATGATACGTATTGCTCTGTGCCAGGTAACCTTTGAAAAATTCCGTTAATGCAAGACATACTACATGGCTTAGAAGTGATAATATTTCTGCAATATATTTCCTTTCTCCTTTCTCACTTTCAGGAATACACCATGAAATCAGACTCCTGTATCTCCAAATTAATGAAAAAAAATATCCTGGACTGAAATATAGGAAGATTTTTCCTTTGGCTTTCTTGGGGTCACACATTTTTATGAGGCAGAAGATCTCATAAGCTTGCTAGTGCACCAGATGTGGAGTTTGCTTCTGATTCAGAACAAAATTGTTAGGCAGAATCCAGATCCTAAGTTGGGAAATGGCAGTATTTGCTTTCTCTGACAGTTTTGAGTGTTTTTAATACGCTACCTCTACTGGTAAGGAGGCTAGCTTAGGCACTGGTGCCTCTGACAGCAACAGAATGAAAAACAAACAACTAATCCTTTTTTTTTTTTTAATTATGAGGTGATCTGCCCTTACCAGTCAGCTAATTTACTTCATACGGGATGAAAAGTTCAGCACTATTATCAAGCATTTATTCCCACAAGATCTCTAACTCACAAACTATTTGGCCACCTTATTGTAACGAGTCACTGTTGCTACCAGGGAAGAGAACAATGAAGAATTTGCTTTGTGGTTTCCATGGGGTGATTATGATGGCTTGTTCATTTGTTTTATTCAGGTAGCTTCTGCATGCATCATACAGCTCTGGTATCTCTAGTCATTCTCTTGTCCCTGTTATTAGAAATGTCATTTCTTTGGCAAACATTTGCTAGATATTTTTAAGGGCTGTATCATCTTTCCGTTTATTATTTGTATGTGAGTCCTACCTTCCATTGTTTCAGCTCAGCATAGGCCAGTTATAAAACACATCTGAACATGGGTACGTGCAGAACAGCTATTCCCACCTAAACGGGCTATGCCATCTTCCATAGATAAGGATGAGAAGTAAGTTTAGAACAGGCAAATTTCTGAAGTTTTCTTAGCAGTATTCAGCACTGTGCAGAAGACACAAGCATAAGAACAAATTGTGAAAAATAAATGGTGAGAAGATAAAAATTAAATGTTTCATGCTTTAGCATACAAGAGTAGTACAGAGTAAGACAGAATGCCCTTTCTAAATATATCCAGTGCTTGGCCCATGAACTACAAATTTACAGTACTGCTTTCTTGAATTGTAGGTCATATTTCCTTGTGAAACTGTATCCCAGACTCACCATCCTGTTAAGTTCCTGAAGAGCAGCAGTCTTGACCATGAAAAGCAAAACAAAATCCTTCCTGAGATTTTCTTGCAGAGTTTCATTTTAGAAGCAGCTGCACTGAAGAATTGTGCTCCATTGTGGTTTGTTAGGTGCAGGTATTGTACATTGTGTTCACTTTCTCATTAGTGACAGCCAAATATACTTTTTGGTTCATTATCATGAAAGTAAATGTTAATACCATGGATATTAATTATGTCTCTGAATGTTATGTTTCAAATTGTTTTGTCCTCTCTTATACAATGGCAGAAGACATTTTTTGTCTAACTGTCCATTTATCATTCCCATTTTCCACTTTCTTTAACTAGGACACATAGTAACTTATGCTGAGCATGCTGTTTGTTTTACAGTTCCACATTGCCAGAATTTTATCCGCATTTATGGAGTTCAAAGGTAGGTTTTCTTGGCACTGTGGAAGATAGAACCTAAAAAATAACAAAGGCGTTTTTCTCTCGGTGTCTTGGCTACCCAAAGCAATATGTGTTTATGCCTTTAACCAAAACAAAGTTACAACAGAAGGGAACTTCTTGTGGATAGATAAACCAAGGCACAAGTAATCTTCCTGCCACAGCAAGAAGTGAAAAAACTGAAGCAGCACTGGTTTATGAGGCAGAACCTATTTCAGCTACATCTTGGAGCTCTGGCAGACTGAGAGTTACACAGAGCAGCCTGCATGTCTCTGCAGCAAGCTGTAGTCATTTTGAGGCAAAGCCCAGGGGCTTCTGCAAAAGGGCAAAAGTACAAGGAACAGTAAGGTGTAGCATGAGAAAACAGAGGTTCTCAGGTTTGTGAACCATGTCAAGTTGGTCTAATACTTTTCTTCTTTACATTTTTTGTGAGAAAATTAAACCCATCTGTTTCATTAAAGATGTCTTTTCTTGGCTTTGGAAACAAACAAAAAAAAAATTAAGAATGCTTGCTTTTAAATAAATCTTTAATTTTGGTTTTGAAACATGTTTAATTGTTTGAAAGTCTTGTGTTTGTTTCTACTTAATCTTCCTTCTTCTTCCACTATTATGATGAGGTTTAATTTTTAGAGGAAATTTTTCCTCTCTTTTGCATTTATATTTTTATTCATTTAAATTTGTATTTATTTTTAATATTCTAATTTCCTTATTTTGTTATTCTAATATAAATGTGTTTGGGAAAGGGATACATCAGAAGCAGGGAAAAGAGGTTTGTTTCTTTTTAAATACAGAGTATTTTTTCACTAAAACTTGGTTTAACTTTTCTTACATTTATCAGCAGTATAAAGGAGCAAGAATAAGGGCTTAAAATATGAAGATATCCAAGGTGTTCTGATATTTCATAAAAGAAAATTCCAGTTGAATATTTCATTGTCATTAATTTCCCATTTTTGAACAAATTTATCCAAAGCTTTATACATAATGCACCAGTTAGTGTACAGCTCATGTATTTATGCTAAAGCATTAGCTAAAGTGTTAAAAAATGTTTTGTACCTCTTCAGATTCTGTTCAAAGAATATTCAGAGACTATTTAAAGACTGCTCTGAGACTAAAAAAAATTGGTTCTTCCCCGTTTCTGCTTGGAGAAATTAATGTATGTTTTGCCATGCAACAAAGTGAAAAAGCAGATGCTTCTCTTTTATCTTGTGCCCCATTTGCTGACCACTAAGAACAATGCTAGAAGGGGAGTGCTCTCCTGTACTTTAATGCGCTAACGATAGCGAGGTGTTATCTCAAAGGCTGCCTCTCAACCTCTACCCCGTCACATTAGCCAGGATCAGCTATGCAGCACTCACTGTCAGTTCTTGAGGTTAAACACTCTGCAACTGGTGAAAGGGCTTTCTCAGTTAGGGGCCACAACTGTGAACTTTCTCATGAGCAGAGAGACTTTCAGGACCAACCTGCCCCTCCCTTCTGGATGGAAGCTTTCTGTAACCTGGCTGGTGCTGGGACAACCTGCCCAATGCAGCCGACAACAGATGTCAGCAAAACCGATCTGACTTCACAAACTTCCATGGTAGATTTATGGTAGATTTATGCCAGGCTGTATTTTAACATTTTAAATAAGCACTTCAGGCCAGATTCAGGGAAAGATTTAAGTGCCAACTGGACAGGAACTTAAGGAAGGCATTTCAGTTCAAGAGAAAACTCTCCAACCCGCCCCCCCCCCCCCCCCCCCCAACCTGCTTACAGGAAAAAGAAAGTTTTAAATGTCTTGGTTCTTTGATTTCCAAGGGTAATGTGTATCTCTGAGGGACTTAATTCTCTTGCATTCAGTAAAAAGCACATGTGGGCGCCCAACTCAGCATTACGAATCCTACACCTTGCACCAGAGCCCACAGTGCCTGAACCTGTGTTTTCTCTCTGCCCCTTTCAGGATAAAATTGCTGTGGCTGTTCTCGAGCGTGCACGGCAGTGTGTAGGTTGAAAAGTCATGGTAATGGATGTTAGGAAAATCACAGGGTTCTCAGATTCAAAGTAAGATTTGCTCGGACATGAGGCTGTTGTCTTGCACAGGAATGGTACAAGAGGTGATGTTGAGTGGGGATTAGCTAGATGTAGCGATGCTTTTGCTAGCATCCCTCCTCATGAGAAGTGTTCATTTGGACTTAGCTTCAGATTCCATGTTTTTCTACCTCAGGAGTAATAGTAACTAAGCATTTAAGGTAGACTTCTGATAACGAAGCAGGACAAAGTAGCTTCATAAGGGCTGGAAGCTTTTCCTTGGATGTTTTAGACAATGGCTCAAATAATTAGTAATCATGTTTTTATTGATTGAATGTTAAGCTTTAATTTTTGGTAGTCCTTAATTTCTGAGAGCTTTATTTCTCTGCCCAAAAGAGAGATGAAAATTTACTCTGTAAAAGGTGACATAGCAGCAGTTTTACGGCTCTCCTTAAACTTAGGCCACAGGAAAGAATAATACTTGTCCTTCACCCTCCATGTACTTATTTTCTTCCCCTCCACTCCCTTTCCACAAATACGCATCCAGCCAAACACTTTGTGAATTCTACTCTATAAGACAGAAAGATTGTTTCCCCCAGTAGTAAACATTCTGTTGACCGAACAAAGTTGTCGGTGATATTTGCAGAAGCATTTTACATGAACTGTGTCAGTTTGATGCGTGATATTGCTCTGTTCATTTTGCCAGTACAGTACAGCACTGAAAGGGAGAAAACGCCGTAAAAAATGTGCCCGCTGGGGGAAAAAATAAATAAGAAGATGCCAGTTTTATAAAGTCCCCTTTGCAGGCAAATTATACTTCAGTGTTGCTTTTGAGCCGGTTATATTTCCCCGAAGACCAAAAAGAAACGTGTGCAATAGATAAATAATGCAAGACTGAGAACTTCTTGGCTAGTGAAATAGAAAAAGATCTACTACTAGGCTGCAGTTCAACTCAACCCATCTCCCATCAATTCCTCTTCCTAATAAAAATATTTTAATGTTACCAAGCCATAGCTGTTTAGACCTTTTCCATAAGCCAGAGAGTTTGAGATGCCTTATTATTGCTGGCAATTTTAGCACTTCCTTCCTTCTGCTGTAATAGCAGAGTCTGTGAGGTTCCTCATTAAGAGACGAGTGCCAGATACTGACAGAGTGCAGAACTCAGCCCCAGGCTTCCCAGGCTTGTCCCCTCATTACTGCAGAAGAATGGAAGTTGTGAATTCACAAAGATTTACTTGAATAGTGCGAAAGCATTTTAATAGATTAACGTTCCAAAGTGGAATGATTCTCACTCAACAAACTGGAAATAAAGGATCATAGTGCAGTGTTAATATGTCCCGCTTTCCTCTTAAAGGAGTTGCCATCAGATTATTTTTTCCTTGCAAACAGGAAAGAAAAGATCCCTTCTCTTATGCCACCTCACTTATCATGCCTGATGCCATAAATGACTTCCCCTTCTGCCTGTTGGGGCTTAGCCTTAAATGGGTTGATTAATATGAAGTCAAATGTAACAGAAATGTCCCTCGCTTCACATTAAAGACTCACCTTGATTCTCTTTGCTTTATAGCGTTAAAGAAGGAAGTTGCAGCTGACTATAAGGGCTTGACCTTATAGATTTCCTTCTACGTTTTGGTCGTCCACAAAACAAGTGAAGTCAAGAACAGATGTCATTCATCTATGTCTTTATCAAACATATGACATAAGGTTCTTCCATTTAAAGGATATAATCTATGTATGCCCATAATTTCTTGCCACTCACAATTTAAAATCTGACTCATCGCACATTGTTGTCACGTGTTGGTGTCGCAACTGATTTAGAGCAACTGTATTACCTGGATGCCCTCCAGTCTCCAAAGGCCCACAGAAAGAGCCTTCAAGCAATGAGGTAACTGTTGCTTTACAGATGATGGGATACCAGAAGATTCATTTACGTAGAATGTTTGTGTAAGGTTTTCAGGCAGATTTAACACCCTGCTAGTGAAGAAAGGTGGTGTGACAAACTGTGAATCCAACACAATCTACATCCTGGTTTGAAACTGAAACCTCTCAAAAAAAAATTAATAGCAAATAGTAGATTTGTGTGCATCACGTATATGCATCACCTCTTAAGTATATATATGTGTCAACAGTTTGCCCACAATATACATTACTGGTAAAAAATAAGTGACTACTTCCCTGGTAACTGATGTTTTTGTTTGTTTTAAGTGACTAACATAATCTAAAACATTCCTTATTTTTAGCTTGCATGCCTACCACGCTTTTTTCCTCAGAATGGTGGTATAAAGAAAAACTGAGAGACCAAAATCTGTAAAGCCATAAGCAAGAGGCTCCATGGGCAGGTACATTCCTTTAACTGGAAGGGTTATATAACATTGGTGGTGGTGGACAATAATGACTGATGGATAGTGGGGTGTGATGGTGTAATTAAGTTCCTGTGGGACACAACAGACACAATTCTATTTTTGCCAACTGTGAAATATATAATTGGTTTAGCTGAGAGGTTTTCTTTTGGAAACCACTCCTTATTCAGCCCTTGCTCTGGTTAATGAAGTTGACCTGCTTGTAGTAACAGCATGAAAAGAACATTTATTTACTATCTACTGTAAAAGGCTTTGTTTTTCCTCAGATGAGCAAATTTTTTGAGTGGTTGTAATTCATCATCTGACTTAAGAGGCGATCATTTACATGTCATGAGTAGCTTGATCAGACCCTCACAGACTGTGACTTAATATGAAAAATGTTCTGCATTCATTCAACCAGACCACCAGCAGTGTTATGTTCAGAACAGACAGAATAAAATGCATGATGCTTTACTGAGCAACATCTCCCTTCTCCCCTGTGGAAGCAGAACACTTACAGCCTTCTAATGACTCAAATCAGATTGGGAACAGTGTTTCTAAATTTCAACAGAGGCTGTTATTGTTCAGTCTTGTTCCTTACTTTAAAATGCTCAGTAAATAAAGACAGCAAGATCATGGCAAGCTCCTTCACTGTAGATGACTTATCCTTAGTTCTACCTAATGATAGTGAGGGGCAAGGTGATAAATGCAGTAATCACTGAGTCTTATTTTCTGTTTTCAGTTTAGAAGGTTTTCCTGCAGATCTGAATGGAACAGATCAGAGAAGAAAAAGGAATTGTCACTGCCAGACTTGTGAGTTGATTTGTAATACTTTTAAAAAAGCAATCCATTATAGACTGGAGTCATCTGAAAGAGCCAGAAGAATTATCTGCTAGTTGAGGGTTTTTTCTTTTTTTTAATACAGAGTGTTTGGTATGAGATTGTTAAGCATTTTTAGATGAACACTGGACAGTGGAATCTAAGTGACTCGGGCTGCCACTGTGCTTCATCCATCTCCTCATTTACACCAGCAAATACTGCTGCCCTCCCCTCTCATAGAATAAAAGGGAAGCACACAGATTTCTGCGCTATTTACACAGAGAAGTCAGAGGCATGACAAGACCTTGGCACTGGCGTCTTGCCAGGGGAATGTTCTTTCCAATGACCTAGAAGGAATGGCTCCACAGTACCCTTATCTCCCTCACTTCAGAAATAAAAGGGCCAAATTAGAGGGTGACAAAGTAGCCCTGCAACTTGTAGGGTGGTGTAAGTGGCAGTAGCAAGTAGCGCATACTGACTTGGCTTTCAGTAGCTATAGGATTCTTACCTTTCCTTATATTTTACACTAATGGAAGTCAATTGTAGTCTAAGCAAAATGCAGCTTTCCTCTAGCAGAAGGAATTTGTTTCTACCTGTACTGAATTTGGACCCACTAGCTGCATAAAAGTAAGTTTTAAAGAGCATTAAGCCTCCTCTAATGACCTTCTTCAAGATCCCTTTATAATAACTTCAGAGATTTTTTCATATTCCTCTTCTAGTTCCTTCTTTTCACCTTGGCAGCACGGGTAGATTTGCTGTGAAATTTCGGGATGATACGTTCAGCATATTTGTAAATTAACTATTTGGTGGAAGTTACTTTATTTTCCAATTATAACCCTTTTATAACTTTAATATACCTCAAGCACTGCTATTGACTCTTTCATAATTCAGGGCAAAACCATCGGGGAAAATGGAAGCTACTTATTTAAAGCTCACATTGGATCCTTAGTATCTTCCATCTTGTGGAAGAGGCTCAAGAAATGCAAAGTTACAACAGCATTTCTCTGACTGATTCACAAAGCAGCTTAATTTCAGCTTAATAATATACAAATGCTCAGCCAAAAAATCCAAGCAATACCTTTAAATGCCTAAGCATCTCTTATGTACAATATAAGAGCTGTATTACAATATCTATGTAATTTATGTATATATGATCCCCACAATGCCTTATTGGCAATGAAGACGTGGGTCTTTCACTGTCGTTCTGCTCTTACAGAGCAATACTTTATTTTAGACACAGACCAAGTGCAAACAGCAAGACCATTTGTGGCATGACTATTATTTTGAGTGAAGGTGGCAGAATCTAGTCCAGAAGGAAAGAGTGCTTTATGAAGACTACCAAGAAAAAAAGGCTACATATTATGTAAAGACAAAACCTCCGGTGTTAGCTATAAAGAAACTGTACTTTCTCACAGTATCCTATTTAATTTCAGTAAGAGGAGGCAGTGAAAACATGGTTCTATTTATCTTAATATAGTTTTTAATATGTTGTCTTAAACTTCCATTAAATCCAGAGGAGATAAACTTACTTAGTTCCTAAAGCTATATATTACCATAGCAAGAGCTCTTTATCGTTTGAAGTTATAGTTTACATCTTAACTAATTTTAAAGAATTTCAGATGTAAATAGGGATTTATAATCCAAGCACAGAGTGTGAGATGCCATTCCCAGCCAAAACTTGCAGCACGTGTTCATCACGGCAAAGCCAAGTGGCCAGAGTGGTGTAAAATATCTTCGTTCTGTTTTACTAATTACTACATGGCTGCCAAAGATACACGCAGAGAGATAGGACTTCAAGGGATGTGCTGCTGTTAGACTGCAGAGTCTCTTTCTGAAATTAGTGAACATGAAAGGAATGTGTTGTGAGCTCCTATCTACTGTTTATCTATGAGGGCCTGGCAGATAGTGAGCTTGACAGTGAAATTCTAGCCCTGAAACTGATGAAATGCCAAAGTTTCCTTAGTCCCTGGGACCGCTCGGTGTATCTTTTCTTGCTTCATAAGGGAGTGACTGGTATTTGAACACTGATAACAGCAATCTTTCTGGTGGTGCTGAGTTAGAAAAGACATTCCACAAAAATAAACAGCAGAACAACTACAGTTTCTTTTTTCCCCCCTGCAAATGGCAACACATCTGGGAGTCAAATAATACATCAGTTTATGAAGTGATAATTAATGCTATGCAGATCTAATCATCCTTTGCAGGATGAGCAAATTTCATTCACCTTGATATTTGTGAAGCTAGAGGGGAGCATGGCAGAGGATGGGAGGAGATGTGTGGTAAAAATTTGCTATAAACTTACTAAAGCCATAAAATGAGTTCTTTTATATGTAACTGCACAGTTGTGTTTACGGGAAGTTTATGACAATCATACTTAAGCCTTTGTCATAGTTAAGAACAGACTCCAAGTAGCAAAATAAATTATATTCTTTGCTATATGTAGGTACTGCAATTTAGGTATCTTTCTTCTCTTTCTCTCTTACACATACTGCATATAAAGAAGGGGATTTTCCTTCTGGGAGCTGAAGTTTCTATTCAGTGATTATTAGTTGTGTCCCTGTCCCACCTCCCCCACACCTCCAACCCCCCAAGCCTCCAGCATTATCTTAGGAGAAATATACAAGTACCAGCAGTAACTTTAAATTATGAAAAAAGAATCAGAAGAACAAATAAATATTAAACATTATTCATATTTTCTGGGAAGTAGGTAAGTAAGTAATGTTTAGCTTTTGAGAGATATTTTCTCTCAAATGTTTCCATTTCCTTGTCTGACAAAATGCAGTTTATTCCACCAGTAAACAAGCTATTAAGTGTTTTAGCCTGGACACAACAGTCTATGCCCTTTGTATTACATGCAGATCATGAGCAGCTGGAAAGAAGCTCTTAGAAGGATGCTCAGTTACCAGGCCAGCTTTAAGGCTGAAGGTCTACTGAGGCCAATGTCATCAAGCTGATCTGGCTTTCAGATGCAAACCCAACTGCTCACCTCCACAACAAAGCAAAGGGACTTTGGGAATGTGCCATCACTTCTCTCCTGATCTACTCTTCTAATTTCCCTGGATACTCAGTTTGTGTCTGTAGCTCTCAAGCATATTGAAAACCATTGGATGTAGCTCAGAGGATGAGTCTTGATAACCCGTCTTCTAGCTGAGGAGACTTTATATGAGGTCTAGTGCTTACAACACCTTTTTCACACATACAGGTACAAACAGGGCATCCCATCCACTTTGCCAAACTGAATGCTGATAAATGCATCTCAACCAAATACCTTTTTAGCCAGAAAAACTGTCATCACTGACAACATGAAATATCTGTATGCATTGTAAAATATGTCTAGATCAAGGACACACATAAGACTAGACCCAGCCGTCCTGCGTCTTGATGTTTTAATGAAAATGAATGTAAAAAATTATCATTATGGCAAATATAGGTATAGATTATCTGAAAATGCTTGTCAGGAACACAAGAAGTTATATGCTCATTTTAAACACAATTTATTTATTCCAAAAAGGTCCTGGGAAGTTCCTCCAGCTTGCTTTTACAACAATATGTGTCTAATACTAAAACGTTTACTAAGTGGATGTTTATTTGAAATGTTTAACATCGGTAGATGTTTCAGCTTTTAAATACCTAATGTTGTCCCTGCACATACCTTGGCAAACAAAATTTTAGAAAGCATTTCCATAGTAGAAGTGGAATTACCATTAAAAAAAAAATTAATTTTGTTTAGTTAACCGAAAAATCACATATACAGAGTATTACCTTATTGCAGAGCAAGCTAGTATCTGACTTTATTAAGCAGTGACTGGAAGATACTGTACTTTGTCAATCTTTTCAATATCCTTTCCTAGGGTGAGTCCATTCTAACTCTTCCAATTTGTCTCAATTTTAAGCATTTCAACACTATTCCTACATCAAGTGATCAATGGAATTAGTTAGGTGGCTTTGAAAGCCTACAGAAGGTCTTCCCTTTCACCCATATATCAAATCAACTTTAATTTTAAAATCGAAATGATAAAGTGAAGCACTTTAGCCTTAGAAAAGCAAAGGATGTAATTCCCCACTGACGTGGTTAATGGTTCCTCTACTGATAAAACAGTAGTTTTCTGAATAAAACCAAAATGAAACCTGTTTAAACCAGTCTTTTTTACTAAATACTATTCTGGGCAATGACAGTGTGCACCACGATCAAGGAGAAATATTTCTTTTGGCTGAATACATCCATAATCATGTCGATTTTATCTAGTGTAAAAATCTTTTTCCATACTAACTTGATAGCACAGTAGGTCTTTAGTTTAAGTGGAATTACATCAGTGTGAAAATGATTTGGAGAAAGAAATATTATTATGGTATGCAAACACTAATACATGCATCTAGGCAGAGTTATGCATATAGTAATGTGCCTGTACATTTATTATTTTTATATATATATACCCATCCATACATCTAGGCAGATATTTATTTTTTGTTGTTACAGCTGGAAAGGTTCACAGAGCCCAGCAAATGTATGACCAATGGAATTTTTAGCAGCCAGTGATAATGTTTCTTCAGATTATGAAACTTTCTACAAATGCTTAAAAAATATGAGTTTATCAAAGTTATAAAAACCTTAATGACAGAAAAGCACCTTCAAAAAATATCTGTGCATTCATTGGCGAGCATTTATCACTTTTTGAGTAATGCAAAGCTTATCCACTGGCAGACTTAATGTCTTCTGACAAAAAGCACAACCTTAAAGAACTTACAATTTTGTTAAGGAGCCTCCTTCCTCCCCTTAACTGACCTGTAGGTGAAAATGGTAGCAATCTATGAAAATATGAGCTGTGATAAATGTAATGTACTGAGGTCTCTTTTACTTTTTCTGTTTGAAGCTTCATTTCTAAAGTAAGGTCACAGAGGTTATGTTTCTAAGAAAACCATCCATATGTTTATATTCATGAGCAAATTTACTAACACATTCACTTTGCAAATTAGGTATAGGACAAGCACTTTATTATTAAACTACAATCAGAACTACAGATAATAAAAATCTTGACCTAAAAGAAGATCTGTATGAAAATTACTATTCTTTCAGGAAACAATATTTATAGCAGAAAAAAAAAAATACAAATATTTGAGTCTCAGAGTCCTTGACCAAAATCAGGCTTTTCTTTCTGGTGTAATATACCTGGTGTTTAACACATCTGAGGACAAACCTGTGAGAAATTGATATTTTCCCCTTCTAAATATAGTATTTCCTATTCATGCTGGTCAAAGAGTAGCATTATTTTAAATTTGTAAGTAAAGAGGGATGTAAATCGGTTCACTGTAGTAAATCCTACTTCTAAAACATAAAGTGCCGAGATTCTTCTTAAATGAATCTCCTCTATAGAAAAAGAAATATTTAATCTACATTGTTTGATGGCGTTTGAATATACCACAGCAACTTTAAACATTTCCCAGGCAAAAGAAGATTTCAAGATGATAAAAATGAATCTTATTTGCACAGCAGCCGTATCCCAAATCATTGTTCATTCCCACTGTTCCCTTTTTTTCACTTACCATCTTTGAACAGATAGTACCAAACCTGCCTGTTACTTATACCACAGCTGATTGTGGTCCCTCTTTCCCGCCGTTTCTCTCTTGCAGCCCGTAAGGCTCACCAAGAGTGCAAGCAGTCGTGCATACTGGTTTTTTAAGGGATGCTATGATAAATTAGACAGCGGAATTGTTACTGGACCTAAGTGGGGACAGCACCTTGCTGAGTACCCTTTCCACAGTAGTAGCATAGTCAGATTTAACTTAGTGTTAGTCTACTAGCTGGTAAAAGGGTATGTGTGGTGTGGAAAGTAACTTCTGATACTTTGCAGGAATTCCAGAATGTTTTCCTTTCAATTTGGAGACCTGTATTTAGTGATATGGCATTAAGATCTGTTAACTGGGGAGACTACAAATGCCTTCCTGAGTCACTACTTCCACCATCAATGAAGCCGAAGGCATTTTGAAGAACAACATTTTTTAAATGCTCACAACTTAGTCCTTCTGTTAAGCACAACTGACATAACCATCCTCCCTTTCAGACCTCTCCAGTAGTAAAAGCAATTCAATATATGAGTCAAGCAGGAGGACTGGTTTTCTCCCTGTTTATTCCTTACAGAAATGTAACTGTCCAGACTGTCATTAAGCTGTTGCTTGCAAGACTCTGATGCTGCAAATGCTCACAGCAGTAGGGCAAGACCATTGCCTTTGCTGTGACAGCCCTGCAGTCAGTAAGTGTTTGTGGTTGTGCATTTTTGATTCAGAATACTCCTAAGACAAAGCAACTGAATATTAAACTCTCCAGGTATTGAAAAAGTTAGAATGTATTGAACACAATGGGCAGAAGAGTGTTGCTAAAAGGATGAGAGCGTTGCTGGAAAGAGGCAGACAACTCTACCAGCCTCTCTAGTGCTCGTACTAGTTTTCACTTCAGATCTTCAAGCAGTGACTCGGTGGAAATGATCTCTGCTTTGGAAGGGCAAACTGTAGCTTGACCCTGTTCTGTGAGAGGTGAACCACAATCCCAACTTCAAATTCTGCCTTGCAGATCTCCAGTCAGAGGAATACCAAGCGACAAAAGGGAGCATGGGGACATGGGTTTGTCCTCACTCACCCTCTAGCTGCCTGGCTGCAGTAGTGAGGGGGGACAGAGGCGCTCCAACTCACAGCAGGCAAGGCACCAAAATGTGTGGCTGAGCCATAACATAGCACAGCACTGCCTCTTCAGCAGCCCCATGTGCTCCTGAGACCTCTTTCTCCTTAAAGAGAAATGAATGAAAAAGCAATGCTGCATGAGGGACGCTAACATACTAAAGAGGAGACACTTACGTAGAAGTCCCTCTACAGACATGAGTACTTCTGAGGATGTTTTGACCCTACCTTAAGACAAAGAGATAAAGTGCCCTCTGGAGACTCATTTCCCTCTCTCTCTCTCCACAGCATGTCTAGGTGACTGCTCCAGACCATTTGCCTGACTAAAACTACTGAGGCGAGGTGACACAAACCCCACCTTTGCTGTTGAGTCAGTCTGGGGTTTTCAGTGTTCACCGCCTTTATCCTCAGATTGTCATGTAAAAGAATTCCAGCACATATTTTAGTATTATTTATTTTTTATTGATTCATATGCCGTAGGATAACATCACTGAGGTTTATTGCTCCCAGTAGCAGCAGCAGTAGACATTAAAAAGATAATATATCCATTTTTTGAGGCAAGGAAAAGCTGTAGACAGGCAGCTATTTAAAATATTCCAGAAGACAGAAATTCTCCGAGGGAACTTAGAAATGACTATAATTACCAGTCATAGATTGGGATTTAAGAAAACTACTCTTCAGTTCCAAATGCCTGAGACTGGAGAATTGTTTTGCCTTCCAAATTTATACTAGTTATTAGAGTAAGATAAGAAAATATAAAGCAAAGTTAACATAATGAAATCTCAGGTTGCAAGGAAGAGTAAAAATGAAGATTCTTTAGAGGAGATGTCAGCTTTTTCTCACAGGAATAATAGTTTGGGATACAAAATACGACTTGAGCTCTAGGGAAACTGGTGTAACATTTACTGCTCTGGCAGAGACGTTCTGATTGATCATGGAGAAATATGTGGCATACAGGTGGCCACTGTCAAAACCTTTGGCATTTTATTAAAAACTGAAGATTTTCACCCTAGCTGATTATTGGAGAATTTAAGAATTTATTTTAAAACATAAAGTACTTAATTAACTTAAAGGTTGCTCTCAACTGTTTTCAGCCTGTTGATTTTCAAGACACTTCCATTATTATTATTCTTAAGAGATGAAATTTACAAATTTTTAAGTATTAGCTTTGGAAGAGGGTAATGATTTTTGCTTTCTGCTTATTTCCTCTGTTATCTCAATTAATATAGACTAAAGCTATAAGGGAGACATACGCATGCGCAAGTACTGTGGAAGTCAATAGGTGCCCTTTTGTGTGCAAAAAGTTGCACAAGCACATGTTTTTGCAAAGATTGATGCTTTACCAGCACACATTTGTCAACATTCATGGTAGGACAGTGAAGGTACTGCAGAAGTGCAAGATTCCTGTTGGCAGACTTTCACAACATGCCTCGCAAATTAAGAAAACAGAGCATTGCACTTTCACTGTCAAGATAATTTTTTCCTTGAAGCTGGCAGCAAATAGAACTTGTTGCTGTTTGTCTTTGCTCATTGAAAAGGAAAGTAACTAGTACCAATGGTATTTACTGTTGGCCACTGAACAACACACCACCATGAAAACAGAGCACCTGGCCACCTTCACTCACATTAGATGAGACATGCTGACCTGAGTCATGCTCACAGGATCAGTTAGTGTTTGCTTGGACAGCCATTCCCAAAATGGCAAGATCATTCTACTGACCTTTTAACTGGCCTGAAGTATTTTTTCTTCCACATGGCTCCCAGCTTAATTTGTTTGTTTGATCAGTTCTCTCATGCTTTAAACTTCAGGATTACTTTACCTCACTATATACATCTCTTAAGGCTTTTGGCTGCCAGTAATAGATTTATATTGGAGATCAGATTTAGAGGGTTTTACCTCTTTACTCTAAATTCTCTGTCCCTGCTCTGTTTTCCCCCAATCCTTGACCCTAGGCGTAGTTTAATACTAGAGAGGGTGGTATATTGGGTGTATGCTCCTACTTGTCCAGAGTCCTCCTCTTCCTCAAGCTATAGGACCTCCAGTCACATGCGAACTTCATCAGCCCCTTCTAAACCTCTGCAGTATTGAATACTAGGGGTGTCAAATGGGGAGGGCCAGGCTGGCCGTTAGTTGAATGACAGATGCTCTCTCTTAACCCCTCTCCCTCCCCAAAGAGGAAGAGAAAGGTAATAAGGGAGAGAGACTTATGGATTGGAAAAGAAAACTAAAACTGTTTTAATGAGAATGGTAATAATAATATTAAATATATACAAACCCAATTCCAAACCAATGCCCCTGATGGCAATTACATCACCATCACCACTGATGCTCTGGGGCAGACTCTGGGGAAGTCCGAGACTGGACTCAGCAGCAGACAGGAACCAGATTCTGGAACCAGATTCAAGAATTCACAGGTTGGGATCAAGGCAGAACAGACAGAGTCCTCAGACATTGGCCATTGAAAAAGAGGGCTTAACCCTTGTGATCCCTCAGCTTTATACTGACTGTGATACCTTGTTGGTCAGTGTGGGGTCACCTTCCCATCTGCTCCTCCCCATAGGTGTAGCCTCATACTTTATTTCTCTCTGTGGCACACAGGGTTTAGCAGTGACCTTGGCCTTCATAGGAGCAAGTATAAGCAAGAGCCTTTCTGCGCCCCAGTCCCTGGTAGTAACTGCGAACATCAAGCGTTATCACCTCTGGAAGCAGACACTGTCTGCAAAACTGTGCCGTTAACTTCAGAAAGTGCAGCCACAGAGCAGAGACTGAGCTGAAAAGTGAAATCACCGAAAATAATTAGTGCTGTTCTAACTCAAACCAGGACAAGGGACGAGAGCAAGGACACTGAAAAACAGCCCGTTCCCTTCGTAATATTTATAATTTCTTCCCTCACTTTTCCCTTGCCTGTTTGGATTGCAAACTCTGTGGCTGTCAGGTTTTTGTCTACTATTAATCACCCAATGCATTCATCATATTAGTAGAGAATAAATAAAACCATTGCTTTTGTAATCAAAAGGAGTGCTGAATAACTTTCTGGAGATATTGACAAAGCAGAAGTACATGCTTTCCAACACCCTATGGGCTCCACTGACATTATGGAATATGTGTTTTGGTTTCGTGGTTTTCGTATCTAGAGGAAGAGTAAGCATGGAAGAGTCATGGCATTTCCATTGGCACCTTATGTCAGAGCTAACAAGTCCTCAGAAGCAGTAACTCCCTTAATCTTGAAAGAAAAATACTTAGTTCTAATGTTAACTATGTTGCAGGTGTTGTCTCATTTAGGCCCAGATATCTTGCATACTCTTGACGACAGGTATGAGTTCAAGCTCATTTCATCAGCAAGAGGTCAGCAATCACTATCCAGTGAGCTGATATCTGCTAGCCTCATTGTGTCACTCTCAGCTCCTTATTGTCTCAGTCTTGTCAAGAGTGGTAGCCTGGACTGGTTATCTGCCTACTTTTCCAAGAGCAGGTCTCCACTCTTTGGTATTGCTCTTGGATTTTCTCATAAAAGTGAGTCAGAGGACACTTGTCTCCCTGGGAGTATTCCTTCAGGAAACCTCCAAGGAATTTGTCAGCTAAAGATCACTCAATCTTCTATGTAATTAATCTTCATTTATAGAGAGGTAAATGAATGAACAGAAATCCTATTTCTATTGAAACTTGTGGGAAAATCCCGGTTTCATGTCACCTGTTGGAGAGGGGATAGGCAGTCAATTCACTGTTTCTAATCATATGAATGCCCCAGCTCCCCAGATAGCCTTGGTCCCCAGGGTATGATGGGGAGCACGGTGCAATGACAACAACAGCATAGACTCAGGTGCCTCCTCACGCAGTCAGTGCTGCCAAGCCACAGCAGTCCCTGCCTTCCCATGGCTATCTTGACTGCTCCCTGAGAAATTAGCTGTGGAGGTGAAGCAGCAAAATAGGCCTTGAGCATCTCTGGGTCCAGCTGTCCACCCGTCACTTGTTTCCATCTAAGGCAAGATGCTTTGCAGGGTAAGGATCATACCTCCCTTGTAGGTGGCCAAGCAACAGGGCTGGGAGTCACAGGAAGCACCCTTCTGTCCCTCTTCAGCATCCTGCAGGGCACTGTACAGCCCAAGGGCAGGGTCCTGGAGGTAGTCACACAGATACAGCTCCTCCTGGAGCAAACCGTTAGTGTTTACAGCCTCAAGGCCTCTTGGTCCTAATCGCTGGCTTTTTGTTTTTGGAGGAATGTGTTCACCTCTTTCTCTCTCCCTTAGACTTTGACACAGTAAAGATTCCCTGTGCCCCTTGAAAACAGTGAAAATGGACTCCATCCACTTAACTCTCATGGTTTCTGAGTTTATGTTATACTTCATCACCACACTTACAGGACTGAAATTTGCCAGCAGATATTGTTTGCATTATTACAGGCAGCCCACAGCTAGGGAGTCAGTATGTGGTAGCCAAAGTATGCACTTTGCCACCAATCACAGGTGGTGACAATACAGCGTACACTTCACTGCCTGCTGTCATCACTCTCAACAAGACATTTCAGTGGTGTTGAGCTTTGAAATCAGATTTCAAGGCGACAAGAGCCCTCAGGATTGTGGAATTTAAAGTCTGTCTTTATCTTCAAAGCAGCCTGCACAGCTAACGTGCCATGTTTTTGTGTATGCTGGTGCTACATCTGTAATCCTTAAGATTTGCCAAACTGATCTCAAGGTAGCCACAGGGGAAGGGAAAAAGAAAAAGAACAGAGAGATTTAATCAGGGCTATATTCCCAATATGTTGTCTATTAGAAAGAAGCTTGCCTGCAACACGGCAGAGATCCATCTAGTGCTCTTGTGGCACTGACATGTTGAAAGCCACATCACAGGCACGTCAGTTCCCCTTCTCCACAAGGGTGTGGGTTCTTCCTTCAGATATCCTCTCCTGCTTTTTTCTGTGTTGTTTTTGAAGGCTTTCACCTCTTCTGTTGCTATTTTCAAAGGGTGGGAGGAAAGATAAGGTTAGAAGGCAGAGTGGGCATGGTTATGGTCCAGTCCCTGATGAATGCACAAAGGAACATGGAAGATGAAGACAAGGGAAGGGAAAGGAGAAGCCAGGGAAAGGTGGAGACATGGTTTTGGTATTAATCTTCACTGGCAATCATGAGAATTCACACCCATAACACAATCACGAAACAATTGTGAAATAAATTTCTGGGAAGAACCATGAGGGAAAGGTAACTGCCTCAAAGGGACATCCTCGTTCCTTATAGGTACACTTGTGAGGTACGTTTACATTTACTTTTACTCTATGGTGCATTATGTCCTCCACAGGAGGAACTGGCCCAGCAAGACCTGGTGATGTTCAGTGTCAGCCCAGGTTTGCAGCATCCAATATCCTCGCTGACTTGTCCTCTCTCTAGCAGTGACATGTAGTCTGGTTGCTTCTGTCAGGTTTCTATCCACCTTAAAGAAAAGCATAGATACTGAAAGGAGAGCTTTAGGGGTGAAAATAATTGAAAATTTGTTTTAAACATCGATATGTTGGTTTTGCCCAGGGATAAAAAAAAAGTGATAATAAATCAATTAGTTTTTTTTTTTTTATGACAGCTTTGACAACCCAATCTGGAATAACTTGGAGTATAATAAGGCACTTTATTAAATTCTGTTCTACTTTTTCTGCAGTCCTTTGTGGGACTTTGTGAGCCATGTAGCCGAGCTCAGGGTGTTCGGGTGGGCTCCTGACAGATCGTTCTGCCCTCTGTGGTTATAAAGCCTCCATCAATGAACGTGTCATCAAGGATTTCATTGCCAGTGAATTTCACCTACACACCACTGAGACCAGAGGGATTTCTCTATGAGCAATAGTAGTAAAAATTAAACTTTAAAAACAAATGAATGTCTACATTTCATTGGGAAGTTAGCCAGGGGGCATATAACTGAAGTGAGGAGCTTTGACTGTTAGTGATGCAGCAAGACAGAAGAAGGTAGTCAGCAGTTGCCAAAAATTTTACTGGGGAAAATGTGTAAAAATCCCCTTTATCTGAAAGTGGCAAAAAGCCTCAGCACTTTGGCAACAATACTGAACACAGAGCAGCACAGTGTTGTCCTTTGCTTATCTCTGCTTCTAATTCAGTCATTTCATTTACTGTGTATTTGTGTACTGTGCGTTTTTATTGGGATCCAGAGGATTTAACTGTTACTGGTTTGGCTGCTCCACTTAGTGTCATGCAGCAGCACCTCACACATGGAAATAATTTTAGATATGCTTTTTTTTTTTTATACAAGTGGATATGGCTTTTCTGTTTGTTTTGTCATAATCTGGTTTAACTCTGAGATACCAAAATAACTGGTGCTCAAGGAAGAATTCAATCCCTCTGCTCCCTGCAAGCAGAGTCTATGCTCTGTGGTTGTCACTGGGGCAGCTGTTTTTCCTTCAGGCAGCAGAAAGCAGCATAGTGTCCATCTTTGGTTTTCCTCCTTGGGTTGTCTTGATGCACTATGAGCTCATCGAATGATTCTCCCTAGACACAATAAGGGGGAAAGCCCCATGCCAGCAGTGTATTCAGTGACTTGGTCATTCAAAGTGCATTTAAATGGCTTTGGGTGACACAGAGCTGACTCATTGCTGTTTCCAGACTCAGCATTAAGCCATGCCTTCTGAGCATGATCAGCATCTTCTTGTTCAATGTTAAATTGTACCTGCTTTTTGTTTTCACCTTTAGCTTAGCGAGTGAAGAAACCTCACACCCTGGAAGCAGCTCGCCTATGGTGGCCAGCTCTGTGGTGGTCACAGCCAGAACTTCCTTGGAAGTGACCCTGGAGTGGAGGGCAAATAGTGACATAAAACCCCATGTGCCAGTTTTAAAAGGTTAAGGAGACATTTTCACATAGTCTCAGGTTTGGCTAGTGATATAAATAGCAGCAGAATTAAGCCAGCACAAAGTGAAAATGTGTCACTATTTAAGCCTGCCCAACCGGCTGCAAAGCACCGTGCAGGGGCTCACTCACTCCTACCCCCCTCCAGTGGGATGGCGAGAAGAAAATACAACAAAAGGCTTAAGGGTTGAGACAAAGGACAGGGAGGGCTCACTCATCAATTATGATCACAGGCAAAAGACGGATTTAACCTGGGGAACCAATTTCATATAAACAAAACCACCACCAATTCACCAATTGAATCAGAGTAGGAAATTATCTTATTCGTCATAAATACAACCAGATCTTAAACAAATACACCTTTCCCCTGACCCCTCCCTTCTTCCTGGGTCCAGCTCTGCTACCTCCTCCCCCTAGCAGTGCAGAGGGGCAGGGAATAAGGGTTGCAGTCAGTCCCAGTCTGTTCCATGTTGTTCCAGCTTGTTCCTGCTGCTCCTTCCTCCTCAAGAGGAAAACTCCTCACAGTCCTCCCCTGTTGCAATGTGACATCTCTCCCATAGGACACAGTCCTCCACCAACTTTTCCAGCTACTGTGGATCCCTTCCATGGGCTGCGATCCTCACAGCGATGGATTGCTCTGGCACGGGCTTCCCTCAGAGTCACAGTCCTTTCCAGGGTTAGTTCTCTGCTCCAGCATGGGGTCCTCCATGGGCTTCAGACCAGACCCTTCTTCACTGTCGATCTGCATCTCATCACTGGCCAAAGGGGAATGGCTGCTCTCTTGTGCTTCCCTGCCTCCTTCTTCACTGACCTGGATGTCTGCAGGGTTGTCTTTTCCCAATCCTCTCCAAAACAAAAATGGCTCCCAAAACAAAGCAAGTCTCCCAGCAGGTTTTCTCCTCTTAAACAGATTATTGCAGAGGTGCAATAATCCACCTTGGCCAGAGGCAGGTCCAACTTGGAGGTGGGGGAGTTTCACGAAGCATTTTACAGGATCCACACCAGTAGCCCCCTCCTGCACTACCGAAACCCCACCAGACGCAAACCCAACACAAACTCAGACTTCACCATGCTGATAACAAAAAAGAGGTCATTTTTCCCTTTCGACATGCGATGCTAACTGGTGTGTGCAGCTGCCTCTGGCCACTGACAACCTCCCCCTTCATTGCCTTCTCGTGTCCTCTGATGTCTGCACTTCTGTGGAGAATATCTCTGCAAAGTCCCCCGAAAAAACCTGTGATGAGTAGGTTAAGTCCTGCACTTGGAGAGCTGCTGAACCTGAAAAATATGGATCTCAGATGTTTTAAGGAATGTCAAGGTAAGCTCTAAAGCCCTGTGAATGGATTTGACCTCACTGATGTCAGTGGGAGTTTGCTATTGACTTTAGCGGGAGGAGAATTTTGTGCTGTTAATGTTCAGCGTCTGCCCATACCCACAATCTTCTTGGAAAAATGCTGCCCTCAGATAGGGAGTAGCATGTGAAACTTCTGAAGAAATTGATTTATTTGGGAAGAAACAGAGGAGGAGTTAGAAATTGCAATAGTTAATGGAAATGCCATGTGACCTATAATGGTAATTTTCCTCAGAGAGTTTTGTGTCGGAAAAGCAGGCCTCACCTGTGAGAAGAACACACGGACTGGCTGGTTAGATGGGAAATGGTTAGTAGGAATCTCTCAGCAAAATGCATCAGTACAGATCCTCCCAAAGCTGCTACATCTGCTTCTTTGAAAAACACTTCTTCCACATCCTCTGCCACAGTGCCAGCACGCACTCTTGGGAGATAGATAAAAGCGCTCTCTAGTTTTTCACATGCTGAAGTGGGAATAGTGATTCACTAATTAATCCCTCCTTAACAAAACAACAAAATTACTTGAAGAAAAAAGCAACAATAAACACCATTAGACCTTTCTGCAGCACCAGAGAAAAATGGGAACCATTCTAAAAGTAGGTGGGTGTGTACAGGGGGAACAATGTCCTGCAGCATTGCCTGAGATACTCATGAGATGAGTCTTTCTTTAACTGGGATTTGTTGCACGCGTGTAATTTATTAAAGAAAAAAGTGAACTAAAGACAAAAATTTGCTCTTTAACAATGTGTTTATGTTTCTCCTATTTTTTAAGAATTGCTCAAGACTTACATTATCAGCAAGAAAACATGAAATTTATAATTCTTCTAAGGTCAATGATGACGAACAGCAAAATGAGTGTTGGTTGTGCAAATTCAGGGCCTGGAGGCACTCTTAACTTAGTCAAGTTTCTCTTCAGACTTCAAAGCATTCTGGAGAGCAGAATACATGCAACAAAACTGTTTGGGTCAGTGCTTCCTTTTTAAGTATTCATTTTCTGTCCTCCTTCTATTGGCTGATTTCCAAAGTGTGAAACAACGTCTTGGAGCCTAAACACAGACTGCAGAAACAAGCCATGCAACCATTGCTTGTTTTGGTGCAACAATACTTATTAATTTTTGTCTGAGGAAAAGAAAAGCAGAGTTAGCTCGTAGCAGCGTCTCAGTCTATCCCGCATAGAAGGAACAAAACAGTCCCCCGTCTTATGCTAACATACATAATTTATAATACGTTAGTGCTTTTTCTTTGCTGACAACTTTAATAAGTAGTTGCCCTACAGTCTTACATATTAAAAATTACTATGGCTCTGGGCTCAGGTTTAACCTCTTCCCTCCAGCTTTTCTGCAACAGTGTGTTTTGGGAGAGGAGGACCGCGTGGGATGTTCCTGTCCATCATGCTGTTGTTGATTTCCTTACCTGATGACGAAGAAACCACCCACCATTGCAGGCCTCTCCACACACAAAAATTGCTGGCCTATCCGTCAGTCCAGCGGAGAGGGCTGACAAGACATACTACACTCAAATGAAAAACACATGGCTGCAAAACACTTAGTTTCCTGGCAATAATTAAGAATGCTACTTGGCAGGTTGGCAGCCACATAAAACAACTGCTAGTCAAGCTTTAAATTTATTACTTTCCCAGCTTATTGAAATGAAACCCATATTATAAACGTATGTATGAATTGAGGCCTCAGATGATGAAACGACATGCATATAAAGTCAAGGCAGGAGTAAATTGTCTCAGGAGAGCTTTAAAACGTTGCTGCGTCCTAAAGCAAGCAGAGCAAAGTACACCTTCTGGCATGAGCCACCTGAAAGCTCACCTGTCTCTCTTGGCTGACTCCCATTGAGCACCTGAAGTACCAAAAAGCATCAAGATGCTGACAAAGTTTAATACAAAACAAAACTGAGAAAAGCTAGTTGCCTTTAAGTTTGCTTTCACCTTTACACTTACGTGGGAGAGCTGCCTCACGCGGGATGTATGCACGCAGGCAACTTTATTCGTCCCTTTGCAATTACTGTAAATGAAATAAACCAGTTGCGGGCCACATTTCTGCTCCCTCTGTGCTGGTTTGCCTGGCCTGTGTGGCAGACCTGGACAGAACAACCATCCTCGTGAACCCTGTGATTGTAGCTCCTTCCTTTTGCCGATTAAGAGACATCAGCTTTATCCTCCCAGAGCCTCTGGTTTTTGCTGGCCCAAACTGCTCAAGCTCTTCCTGTCTCTCTTCATGAGCTGAACTTTTCATTCCCTAGCTTGTTTTAGAAAAACTTTGACCCAGCTTGACATCATCTTTGTGACATTCTGCGGATGAACACAGGCTACTGGGGGAGGGGACAGCGGCTTCTCCTGTGCCTCGCATCAGCCCATGGCTCTTCTGCACCCCAGGACTGCAAAGCATCAAAGGTTAGAGAAGAAACCGAACTTCTCTGGGTGTCCGGGCAGCGGATTCAACTGCAGTGCAGCATTGTTATGTGCATTTTTTTCCTGCTGAGAAACAATGGGTATTTACGATTATCTAGCGCCTGCTTTTAAGGGTCCTGAAATGATTTCAAAATTCAGATCCAGATCTCATAAACACTTTGCCATATGACTGACTTGACTTGCACGAAGCAACACTTGCTGGCTCTTTGAGTTTTCTTGTAAAGAAAAGCTGTACATGTGCTAAAGTGTTTGCAGAATCAGCTCCTTGGAGCTAAATTCTCATTCTGAATAGGTGCGCTGCAGCCACTGCCGTCTCAGGGACATGCAGGTTTCCTCTGGGGAGTTTTGGGTGCTTGTGCTGCAGTAAGCTGATTCTGCATCGTTTGCTGCTCTGAGCCCTCCTCTCTGCCCTGCCGGGAGGATCAGAGCAGACCTGCTTGCACTAAACTGGTTTTCATGGTGAGTAACTGTTTCCAAGGGATTTATTGAGCTGATACTTCCTTAATTGTGCTGAAACCAAAGATAACATACTATCCAGAAACTGCATTAAGAAACCGATCATCTGTTTGCCAGTTCTTGAAAAACTTTTCAATGGAGAATGTTGTAGGTGATTTACTTAGACCTTAAGTTCCTAGGAATGGCACACTGAATTTTTCCTAACGAGCTAATGCCTATGGCTTGGTACAGCCAAGAAGCCATATGATCAGCATGCAGGCTCAGTTAGTTTTGCTACTGGAATGAGGGCTTTTTTTTTTTCCAGGGTGTATTTACCAAAAAATCCAGACCTATGCTGGAGTATAAATGAAACCTTCATACTTTTTTGTGAAAACAAAATGTGTTTTCACCTTGCAAAACTCATATTTCGAAAATAATTCTTTAAGTGTCCTTCTCTGGTCACGGCCATGAGATCCACCCAGGATAATGGAAAATCAACAACTTTATCAAAGCCAGTATGATTCTCTGGAACATCTTTACGTAGTGAAATGTAGCAATTCAAAGAGAAATAGTACCATGAATCTCCCTGTATGATCATTTCCAAATAGTGAAGGCAAGAATGCATCAAGTGTTAAAGCAGAAAGCAATGAGCAAATTAGCACTACAAAAACATACAGCAATCATTTTGTCCCTAACAATTTATTACCGTATTTTGTAGATAATACTATTACAGTATCACAGACAGAAGCATTTTCACAGAGGTAGTGAGTGGTTTGAACCTAAGCATTTTGCATCACACAGACTGCAAAACAGCAAGATAGATGCCCAAAGCCCAAACCACATTGTTACTGTTCTCCTAAAACATGACAAAAACATGTGTTCTCACTGACGACATGAGCACCTAGATAGAGGGTAAGCACAAAATCTTCAGGGAGGGAGGAAATAGCGTCTCCATGTGAAAAGGATATACCTCAGTAGCCAGCTGTTAGATGGAAAAGAGTAGGTGCAGGAACACCAGAGAAGAGATGGATACTTAGGGAACAGCAAGTAAGAAGACTGAGCTTTAAAGGGAGCAAAGGGAAAATTACAGGGTGGGGGGAAAGGCAGAGATGAAGGGGGAGAATGTAGAAAGAGAAAGGAGAGGAAGTAATTTCATGGGAAAGAAAAGAGAACATAAGGTAAGAAGAGAGTGGAAAAGGAAGAAGGAAAAAAAAATGGGGCTCAAAGCTGGGAGGCAAAAGGAACAGTAGAATAAAAGAATCCTTTCAGAGATAAAAAAAACCAGAAAAGGATAAAAAAAATAGCGTTGCGGGAGTTGTAAATTGAGGTATTGGTTTTTTGTTTTTTGGGGTTTTTTTAAGGCAACTTAATTCCAGGATGTTACAGTAAATAAAAAAAGCACAAGGATTTTCTAGGATGCGTGCATATACTCTTCTGTATAGATAGCTACACTTACACCCAAACAGACATCCTGAGCAGCCTATAAAACCATACCACAATCCCCTCAGAAAAACCACAGCTGTAAACTGTGCACATGCACACATGGTTGCGGTAAATGGAGAGCAGTTATGATAGATGTTTCTCGGCTGCTTAAAAGATACTGCCCAGACAGCTTTCATCCCTTCTTATAGGCCTGCTACATCAGTGAGGAAAAGCACAAGGAAGAGGCCAAGAAAGCCCGGAAAGGAAAAGTTGCCCAAAGGCTTTTGTATTGGCACAGGGAGGAGAGAGCAAAAATAGTCCTGGAATAAGTATTAGTAAATCTACCTACCTGGAAAGAAAAATGAAATGAGACAGAAGGAGGAATAGAGAAAGTTTTAGATGTATAACAAAACCATTCTTCTCTGCTGTATGCAAAGAAACATGGGGAGAGACTGCTGATAAATCTTTCGGGAAGACATTGCTTTATGCCAGTACATAGACCTGCATGTTTAGATGATACTGTAAAATAAATACATCACCACCCCCAAATCCACAATGAAAACCAACAGAAGAGGAGAGAAATAAGGGAAATGAAAGAAGTATAAAACCAGACCAGTTTCTCCCCTACTTTCTCTCAGATAGCTGAAGCACAAGACAGTTTGCTAATAGAGGATTGCCTTTGTGTTGCATTTCCCTGCTTTGATTTGTGAAGATTATTTGCAATTTTGTCACTTTGGTCTGAAATTTCCCAGTATCCCCCTCCACACATGAAATAAAAAGTCGCATCTTTCTGAGGGAAGGTGTGGAGGCAAAGCTGAAAAAAAAGAAAAGCCTAAGATCTTTCAAGTAAAAAGCCCTGGGAAATAATAGCCGGCATGGATATTTTCTTGAAAATGGTTATTTTGCAGTACAGAAAAAAAAAATTATCACTAAAATAAAGGTTTTCAAATTTTTCCCATTTCTAATTACTAAATCTACTTATGTGATTTTAGGTTTTTTAAAAAACTTAATTTCATTCCATCTAGATACTAACTTTGGGGGGTTTTGTGAACTTTTGGGGTACTATTTTGCTAAAACCTCTTTGTTCTGGAGAGATGAATTCTAAATCCTCCCTGCCTCCTGAAATTTCTGAAATCCCCCTATCCGATACAGACTGAGGGTCTGTTTTCTGGCAATTTTCCAGCTGCCAACTGAAGGTCCAGTCAGTAATGGCATTCTTTTAAAATATGTCAAGGGTAGATGTTTTATGATGTACTGTACACACGTGCTACTAAAAATTTGCATCAGGGCAAGTCATTTGTAATGAACTTTTTTCACTTGTGAATTATCTGCAGACAAACTGACATTTTTTTTTCCTAATCTGATTAATTATTTACAGTTTGTTTCCAATTTCCACTGGTAATTTTTGATCTGCAATTTTTCCCTTCCATCATCTTTTTGTTATGAAATTCTGATAAGAAAAATTTGAAATGGACCTTTCAGCTGCATGTTTGGGGTTTTTTTTGTGACCTGATCAGTATGAGGGAAATTCTGTAGTTTCGTGTTTCTGGTGGGCACACCCTCAATATGAGTTAGGCATTAGCCCTCTATATTCTATAAAGTTTGCTTTCATCTACAAAAAGACAAAAAGCAGCACATAGGCCTAATCAAAACCTGCACTCAGGTTGAAAAGGAGTTAGTGTTTTGTTACAGATACAGACGGATTTTTCCTAAATTGTCGCAAATGCCCAACAAAAAATCATCTCCTGTTTTCTTGTCTTTAATGGCTCACACTAGCAAAACTCTCTTTTTTGCTTTAGAAGAGTGAGTGGACTTAGGGTTTGCTAAAAGTGATAGATGCTAACATTTGCCACGATTAAATTGTAGCTCGTGGGTGCAGAAGTCAGCGGTGAAGCTGTGGAAAGGTACCCTTTACTTTAACAGAGTTTCAGCATCTCCTATAAAGATGGTCTGTAAACTACTGTGGCCTCATTGGACACTCACATCTTTTGTTGAACTGCCGAATATGAGAGCAGAAGGTGTGGGAACGGCTGTTTTCCACCTTGCTGGGAGAGGAAGGCAGTGCCTGCCTTTAGAGAAGACTATCACGGCATCTGCACCAACTCCAACAGGAGGCACAGGCGGGTTGCGGGTCAGTTGTCATTTGGGGGTGCAAAGGTAAGGCAGAGACCACAAACAGGGTCCAGTGTTCCCGGACGCCGAGGAAATGTTTAATGTCGAGGCATGTTTTATGTCAATCAAACACATAAACCACTGTTACTGTTACCGGGACTGCATAAGCCCATAAAGATGCACTTTTAAACCTTTAAAAGTAAGGTACCGTAATTACATCTAATAGAACCCTCCGGGTCCCAGGGGTGCCTTTCCTGCTTTTAAGATACCCAAGGTGGATGCAGTAAAGGAGAAAAAAACCCTTCCTTAAAGCTCTGAGGGCAGAAAAATGCAAACTCTGTCCAATTCCTCATGCAAGATCTCTCAAGCCTTGATTTATTGGCTTTAATAACTGTGGGATCTCTCTCTGCTTTTTGGCTTGAGAAATTGAAGCCATGAGGTTGTGAGAATGTCTTTCTTACAGAATAATCTGTTCTAGTGCCAGTCATTGGGAAAAGCCAGCAGGCTCGCTTTACTTGAGCTGCATGACACTCTTTTAAAACTTGTTTTAAAACTAGCTTCATCCTAAAGCAGCCACCTTTCATAGAAAACACAAACCAAAACAAAACAAAAGCCTCTTCTGGGGAGCAAAAGGCTAGTCTTTGCCTTGCAAGGTGGTGTGACTCCACCATGGCTATGACTCCCGCCATGCCTCTTTGTGAGCAAAGACGGCTGAGCTTCAGGATGCCATGCTCACTTTCCCAGAGGAACTGTGGGTCAGTCACTGTGCTCGTTTTCTGCTGGAAATAACGATGGCTTCCATTGGAGGAATAAGTGAAAAAAAGAATTAGAAATCTGAAAGTCAGGTAGACATGCAAGCCATGGATTAAAATCAGATTGGTGAAGCTATTACTGTCCACTGCCTTTCATCATCACCTCCAACCCCGCAGACACTGCTGCCTTTGAGGCAGAAGCCCCCAGTTTCAGCCCTGACTGTGGGGCATGTCCCCCTGCCTCCCGGAGGGGCTGAGAGCAGCTGCAGTGGGCACACACCCCAGTGCAGCACCCGGAGGTGGCAGCAGCCCAGAGAGGGGCGGGGTGGAGGGCTGCATGCTGTCTGATTTCAATTTGCTGCCACATGTCCAGAGAGCGAGAGTGTCTCCAGCCACGTGTGAGGTGCAGGGATGCTGGTGCAGCCCACCAGCCCCGGGAGAGACAAGGGGCGTGATGCCCATCCATCCCACACCCACTGGAGATTGGCAGGATTTCTTATCTGCTGGGGTTTGTTTCCAACCTGACCTGCAAAATCCCACTTTGGGTTTTTGCATTGGCATTGAAAAGATTTGGAGACAGTGTCAGAAGTGCAGAGAGTAAAAAAGTTGACAGTGCAGTATAGTGCAGTCACTGGAGGAACGGGATTTTTTCCAGGTATATTTTTACAACTGAAACAAGCCTCAGAGGTTAGAACAGAGCTTTATGAAATTCTCTGTCAAGTGTAACTGGCAGGGGCCCATGGACCAGCTCCACAGACTGCACGAAGATTTCCACTGTCTTCTCCAGTGTAGGCAATTAGCATGGGTTGGGATTTTTTCAACAAAATGCTCCATTATAAAATGATGAAGTTCATTGGCCCTGCTATTTTCATGAAAAGAAAGGTTTCTGAGGTCTGACATGAAAATCTTGGGCAAACCAAAACAGTACATCTCAAAATAACTTGCTATTCAGGGCACTCCAACCTGAACTGGATGGAGCTGAGCCTGGAAACTGTATTTTTCATATTACAGGTGGCTTTCCAATGCACCAGGCGTTGTAAGACAGATGTTGGCTTATTTTTTATGGGAAAACATAGCTGGTGGGTCTGAGTGTTGCATTCATTACAATTCAATAAATCTGGGGCTTCACAAATGGGAAAATTTTCCTACTCAGCTCTCTAATGAGCAGCTTGAAAAACATTCATTAAAAAAAAAAAGAAGGTATAATTCACATATCATGTGTGTGCAACTGTTTATTTATATGTATGAATATCTATTAATAAGGGAGAGGAGGATTGATTCCTGGTCTAACTACACATTGTTTTAGGAACATTCTTTATGAAAAGAAAAAGCCTGGAAATTCCAAGCCAAAGTTCCCAGTTGACAGTACCTCTGTCACTTGCATCTTGATATACTTTTTGTTTCCCATGATGGCAAGAATTTCCATTTATGAGGATTCACTTTTACTTTGAATTTCCTGATTTTTGTCAGGTTGTGGAATAGTTTTAATGTTATACATATGAAGAGCAGTTTTAATATCTGGGTTGGTTATTAGAGGCTAACCCAACATAATTTTACACACCCCTACACCTTTCTAAGTTAATAATTTCAGGGTTCAAGCTCAACTAGACTTTTCCAAGCAAGCAGTAACACTTTTGGCAAAGAGATAGGGGTGCACCACGAATCTTCTTTCCCCTGCGGGAGGGCTCCTCTCTGCCTGCCGGCTGGGTTTCCCTGGCCTCTGGCTGCTCCAGCTTCTCAGGGTTTATTTGCAGTGTGTGGTAATCTAAATTCCTCATGAACACCTTCCATCACTCGCTTGCTGATCCGTGTCCTGTTCTTTTGGCTGAATTACATTTTAAAGTCCCTCCTGGCTTCCCTCGGTCGGGTCTGACGCTGGCTGCTGTGAAATGACCCTTATCCCGAATGACTATCACTCATGTTTGCCCTAAAAAAAATACAATGTACCTATAGTGTTAAAGCAAATAAGCCACATGTCATATTAGCAAATACGTGTAGTTAAAGACCAGTAGACCAGAAAGGGCCCACCTCATATTGTCTTATGATTCATATTTGAATATTTCTCCCCTCAGAGGTGGGAACTCAGTTGGATACAGTCTGTGTGGCCCTTTCCCACCAGTCCTGAGTGACCAATAATTAATTTATGCTGAATGTAATTACTCCCTTGTTAACAGTAGTTTTTCTGCACTTTCTCTCGGTTGGCTCTGGAGACGTACATGTTGAGTGTGATGTATGACTCCTGGCACAGAATGAAACCCTAGTCCTGTGAAAAGACATAGATAAAGTGAGGTTGCTCCATTACTCGCTAATGAATTTATAGGCTCACTGCTCTTATCTGAAGTACAGCAGAGAAAAATTCTTAGAGGCTATTAGTGTAGTCTTGAAATAAAGATATTGGGGCTTGGGTTTAGCCATCCTTCTCTGTCCTGTCACTTCAATGGGTACTTCAAAACAACAACAACAAAAAAATGGCTTTAATCTAAAGGAAGAAGAGTGAGACAGACAGCTGCTGTGGCCTGGGCTGCACATTCGCCAAGAAACACCAGGGCTGGAAAAGCAAGGGATAATGAAAACCCTTCCCACGTGATGATTCATTAATGGCATATAGGCGTGCACGAAGTTACACAGGACAGCAGGGGATGCGTTACAGATACTGAGCTGCTGCAGCTATTGTGTTTCAAAGTGGTAGCCATGCTAATGTGGTGCTGGCAGGCAGACGTGAGCCTTTTTGGAAGGCTCTATAATAGCTTCCTAGAAATTAAAGACAGAAGGGGCTAGCGGATCATATACCACGTCCTCCTGAATACCGCAGGCTGCTAGGATTCATGCAAATACCTTATACCATGTCCAAATATGTCAGTTAAGGCAAACATTGCAGCCTTAAAAAGCTGGGCTTGGTGTCAGCAGCAGAAGAAATCCAGGGCCTGGAGCCTTCTGGATGAGAGTCCCTCGTGCTGGTGGGCTACAAGGTAGGATTAACAAGCTCAGGCAATCTGGCCAGACAGGCCACAGGGGTAGGTAGAAAACCCCCGAGACCCAGTAAGTCTGGTCTATAAGGGGAAACCCTTCCTCAGCCCAAAGGTGAACATTCATACCTGTCCTTGCGGGCAAAGCTCATCAACAGCGGTGGGGGCTCCACATGCCCATCAGTGAAGGGGACAATTCAGTGGAATTTGGCTGGGGAGAAAATCGGAAGCTCTTAAGTTGAACTATTGCAGGAAGGGAGTGAAAAAAACCCTTCCTAACTCTACCACATGGAAAACTGCTTGTTTTGGCACATGTGTGGGAAGTTTCTTGAAGGCCAATTAAAAAATTAGGTGTGTCAATAGCCTACTAGCTGTTGTGCAGAAACCTATATTTTAAACCATAGGGGGTATCAAAGGCCCTGTTTCACTCTGCTGGTATAAATTTAATTTATATCAGTCGGCAGGCCCTGGAGACCTAACCTGATACTGCCACACACCGAACGGGGTCAGCAAACAGACCCCTAGGAAGATGGTGGGGAGGGGCAGGTGACAAGGACTGTCGGTCCTAACGTTGCAAGCTGAAAAGAGCAAATGCAAGAAAATATTTACAGCTGAAATCATCAAAGCAACCACTAAGTGTTAATACAGGACACTACCAGGAAAGCCGCAGCTCCAAGGGTGGCTTTGCCACTTTCCCTAGGAGATACTTTGTCTAAGAAACTGAGCAAGAGCAAGAGGGTAACAGGTCAAACAGGGATTGTGACACTGGTTTGCTTGTCTCCAGCAGTAGACTTCTGGTAATATGGGCAAGTAGGGTCAGAAGACATTATGAAAGTAATTTTACCCTCCTGCAGCTAGAAAAGCCGCTACAGCTGTATTTCAGACAGAGCAACCATGGAAGAGTCTTGCCATATCTCAGAGGGTCTGACCATGTAGTGTGTCAACCCTGCAAACCCCAGCTAGTGGGGCGTGAGGGAGACCAAAACTGTGCTTCTGATCTGCTCTCCTTCTCTTTCCCTTGCTACAGATTTCCTCCTGGTTTGCCTTGAAGAAAATAGGATTTGGCTTCTGCACAGCCCAGAGAAGGGGCAGGGTTTTGCAGTGGGCTGACAGGGATGGAGGAAGTGGGTGGTCGGAGGTCTGAATTGGGGCATCCCAGCAGGGCTGTGAGCCACGAGGCTGTAAGCCTGCCTAGCAGGACGCGATGGACTGCATTTCCCTTCCTTCTTCACAGCCCGGTTTAGTGCACAGGGCTCCTGACCGCAGCCGCAGCTTTTTTTCACAGAGAACAAAGCCCTTTTTATGTCCTTTCCCCACCCCACCCCCCCCCCCCCCGCCCGAATTTGGCTGTTGGAAGGGAGCTAGAAACTATTTGCACCAGGAAATACAGGCTGAAGAATGAGTGTGTCAGCCCAAGTCCACTTGGCAAGGCTGCTTTGACTGCAGAAGTGAGGCAGCAGTGCCTTAGGAGGCCTGCTAATTGTCAGTGAAGACAAAATGAATAGCTGTGGATTAATTGAGCGCTTCTACTATTGTTTTTCTGGAAGAAAACTTGTTTCTAGGAAACAACCAGGGATGATGTTTCTGCTCAAGCACATATTTTTATTGGTCAGACATTCACTAGGTCTTCTGGGGCTATAAGAAAAGGTGTGGAGATTCTCAGAAATGTTCTTTGCTGACGAATCCTCACCAGTACAATGGCAAACCTCAGACTGGTCACTTTGCTTTTGGGGACTGTTGTTATTAAACGGATTTTTTTAGCAAAAACAAAACTGACTTTATCTTTTGAAGGGAAAAGACTTACTATAATGGATTGTCTCTAGTGAGAAAGGAATTACAAAACACCTCTTGGAAGAGAGTGGGGGACACAAGTAAAGCAGGGTAAAGTCCACCTGCTCCCCAAAGTCTGGTTTAAAGTTTTACGCCATCTTAAGCAGCGATCACAATGCATCAGATTAAAATCAAGGCAAATCCTCCTTCGCTGATGAAGAAGGCCTCTGCCAAGAGAATTCTGTACAAAAGCAAAAATTCACTTTACACAAACAACAACCACTGTACTTCCAGATGCAAAAGATTTTGGCATTAAGGTACTGAAATGGAGGAAGTTATCTGCAATATAGGCTTTGTCAAAAGAGAGACAGCATATTTCTAACATTATTTTATGAGACAGCTTTCATTTCTTAATCTTTATATCATTTTATATTCGTAATAACACAGTTTCTGATATGCAACTGCTAAGAGAGAAGAAATGGACCATTTGGGTAATGTGCAAACTTATCTGGCATTACTCAACATTTACATCTATGTAAATCATCAACCTGAATACGCAAGGATTTTTTAAGTTTTAAATTTTACAAGAGGAAAGAAAAGAAAGAAGAAAAGTTTTTCTTTTCACACCACACCAGATCTAGTTGAGACCTGATAGATGGAGTAAATATCAAGAGTGACATTCTAGCCCCATTGAAGTTAATGGCAAAATTCCTGTTGACTTCAGCTGGGCCAGAATTTCACCCTTTGAGTATTCCCAGCTCAACCAGAAGCAGGAAATACTGGAAGGCTCTTGACAGAGCCTGTTCTCATGATACTTCCAGTCCAAATTTTCAGACCCTGTTATTCTACATTGTTTAGATCACACAGTAAAATAAGAAGGGTGTTGGGAATATGCTGTGCTAGAAATACTTCAGAAGGTAAATGTAGAAATAGAGATGAGATTTAAATTAAAGGGGAAAAGGATGAATGAGGTGACTTCATGTAGCAAGTGATATAGCGAGTTTTGGGTTGACTTTATTAGCTCACTATTACCTAACAGAACGGTTGTAACATTCTGTGGAAATGACATACAAGCTGATATACTACATTTATACGTTTTTTCACTGAACATAACTCCTGCACAATGTGGAAAATGAGTACACTGAAATCTATACCCCAAGTCGCACTGTCATGCTGTAGCTGCACACAATGCCTTCCCAGAGCTCTGCACTGCCATAGTTGCAAACTGTCTCAGGGAGGACAAAAGCTGCAGAATACAGTAGTCTTTCATATAGAGATAAATAAAAGGACACACAATCTCTGAAGGCTTTGGACAGGCAAGGGGCTCGCTCTGCCACCACCTGTTGGTGAATGGGGGAGACAAACTACGTTGAACGTTCTCATCTGCAGAGAGCAGCCAACACTCCAGCCACACAGATGCTTCCCAGAGCAAAAAATTTTCCTCTTCCATGTGCAGTATCACAAGGGTGACGTGGCAACACGGAGACCTGCATCTGCATGCATCCCTATTCAGAACCCCTCCTGTGCGCTTGAGAGGTTTGTCATACCCCAGTGCAAACAGTGTCTCAGCCACCCGCATAAAGAAACAAGAGCCGAGCCTTATTTTAAAGAAAAGAATTTAACGCAAGACTCCCAGAGAATTTCTGTGCTTCTGCTATGCCTCCCCAAGGGACCTTGTGCACCTAGCACAACTCCCCAGTATTTCAATATGAACACAGTGTCCTCCTGCCATGGTGTTTCTGTTCAACATTCCTCCCTGGCTTTCTCCTGGTTTTCCTGAAAACAGATCTTGGGAATAGCCTGTTTTGGCTCCGGTTTTCCTCTTTGTTCCCATAGCCCACAGCTGTCCTGCAGGTAGGAGCGCCATTCTCACTTCCTTCTTGAAGGGACAGTGGCCATAGAATTGGCGTTTCTCTTTCCCTCTCCCACCCTCCCCTCACTCCAGGAGCTTTAATATCAGTGGAGAATTTCCCTTTTGGATGGGACTGCAATCTCTAGCTAGCCACAGGGCTATTCATTACAGTTGCGATAGTCAATTCAATGGCCTTTGGATATTCTAGTTGTCCATAACGCCCCTTGTATTTCCACTATTTTTCAATAAATATTGTGCTCCCAAAATATCCACCTATCAGATGTCTTTCTCCTAATTATGCACCAAATGCAAGTAAAATCATTATGCTTGGATTAGTCTCAGAAAAACCTAGAAAGCCTTCCCTTGGCATGGGAATTGTCTGTCAGATCTCACGTCAGGATTTTGGCCTTCACCTAGCCACTGAAAGTAGCCAGAGTGGATCTTACTGGGTAAGGAGTGGGCAGTGATGGGGAAGCACATTTTGTCATTTATTGAGTTGCTTCTCTCTGAGCCCAGTAACTGGTTCAATTTTGGGGAGCATTCAGTCCTGATTTAACAATATCAAAAGTTTGGCTGTCACCCATCTTACACAGTAAGTCCTTTCTGAAGAATAATCAGGAAAAAGCAATTCTTTTTCCAGTTTGTATTTGCCTGTCTTCCCAGCTTCCAGCAATTTGTTCTGGCCATGTCTTTCTTTGCTCCATTAGTAAGTGGAGCCTGAGTAACACACTGGTTCCTCCTGGTGAAGGTATTACCCAGTGTAATCAAGTGGCTTCTCAGTCTTCTTCTTGATAACTTAAACAGACTGAATTCTTTAAGTGCTTAAGTGCAGAGCACTTTTTCCAGTCTCTGAATCATTTTTACAGCTCTCTTCTGCACCTTCTCCAGTTTTTCAATATCCTTTTTTAAAATGTGAACATCAGAAGCCTATACAGTGCTGTGGTATCTGGTTAATAGGCTGTAGGTAAGTTTCTTGGTCTGTTTTCTGAAGTTGACACTGGGTTTCCTCTTACCTCAAGTAAAATCTTTGCCATTCCCCTCACAGAAAGTAGGCTGGTCTGCATGGTCTGCTGCAGGCAGAGGCAAACATGCCCTGCCTGCAGGGTGATGCAGCCAGCCATGGGCTGGCTCAGACCCAGCCGTGCTGGAGACCTGGTGAGCGCAGCAATACGCTATGGTTTACAAGTCCAGCTAGGAGCTGCTCCTATTATCTTGGGCTCAGGTCCAGGCTAACCCGGCCACACAGCTTTTGGGCAGAGCACAGGGAGGTCAAGCTCCTGCCTGTCAGCAAGGCTATGGAGAGGTTTTTCTTTGTCTTGTTTTGTTTTTTTTCTCCTATTGCGAGTAGAGAATATCACCTATTAAGGTATTTAGTGGTAAAGGTACTTTGGAAAAGAAAATCTAAGGACAAATATTCAGTGAGCCTGGAAATGCTGGGCAAGGAGGTTTATTCTTCTTTAACAGGACGTCAGGTTATTGCTGCTGACAGCACCTGGCAAAAGTCTTACAAATTGCATAATGTAAGGGGAACTCCCTATTTCTGTTGGTAGAAGGCTTGCACAAAAAGATTTGTCAGTCTGTGGGTTCAGACTACACCTTCACTAATTTAACAGAGCAGGATGACGTAAGTACCTACTTTGAAGAATTCCTGAAATGCTCTACATTGCTTGGATAGCCTTTAATTTTTTCATATAGATTCAATTTCAAAAAAAGAAAGAAAGGAAGAAGAAATGATAGCAGCTTTTCTTCATAAAGGTTCCAACCCACCTGTGAGAGAATAGTCACAGGGGCTATCAATAAAAAATATGTGAAGAATATCTGGTTTTTAAACTGCGCTTACCTGGAAAGTGGGTGCCCAGCTGCCCTTTACTTGGGCACTGGCATAATGGGGCAGAGATGGACTCACACCACTGCTGTGCTCCTCTATCTTGGGATGACCACTGGCACAGCAGCCAAGAAATAGCCACATCCCTAACGGCAGTAGTTCCTTAGACCTAGTCTGCCATACCTACTGCTGGAGACCATAGGCTGAAGTTAGAGATATGACATGGGGCCCCGAGAGGAGACTAGAAAATGAAGGGAGGCAGAAGGTGCTTTGACCGCCAATAGTGGTTTTGAGTATGCTGGTGAGAGTAGAAGTCTGAGAAGAGCAGAGAGATATCACTGCTCACTTCAGGACCCCACGAAGGAGAAAAAGGTAGATATACAGATATGGTGGGGCAGCAGAAGGAAGAGCAGGGATCCCAAGGAGAGGCCTGATAGAGCAGTAGGATGCTGTGTTACAGTGTTTCCAGTAAAAGGATTTAATGAAGGGTATTGTCTACCCAGCCTTACAGCCTAAAGTCTGCGGCTCTCAGGAGTGAAAGCGACTTGCATCCACTCCATGAAAATTGTAGGGCGTAAAAGAAGGAAGGAGCATCTTTCCCCTGCCTGAAGAATACACTATAGCCAAGAGCATGGCTTAAAATACAACCATAAACTGCAATAATAGAAGGTCAAAGCCAAACCCAAACCCTTTTGGATGTGGAAGCCTGTATTAACAAGAGAGGTGAACACCAGAACCTTGCCTGGCCAGTCTATTCCCCATTAAAAGCCAGTTCCAGGAAACCCAAGTACTTCCCCACACTGGGAGGGCTCAGGCTCAACGTGCCTGGATTAGGAACATGGTTATCAGCTCAGGAGATGAAGATTGATGTGCTTCTGGTGCTAGATGCAGGGTTTAATACGAGGACATTTTCTGTGGCCGAGCAGGAAGCTCATTTGACACCAGGTGAGAAGGGAGCCAAGGAACTGCTTTGCGTTACTGTTCTTTTACACTGCAGGAACATTGCAGATGGGGTTTCTCCTTCACAGCACTCCCAGCCAATTTGCCAGCTTCATGCAGTTTTCCTTAGCTAATAATGTCTTTTCTTCTCAGGTTTTTCCTTGTACATGCTTGATGCATGCAAGTACCTGCTTGAAAACATGTACTTTCCTTGTCTGGAAAAGTGTTAAGTGCATTGAATGATAATACAGGGCTTCAATTTCTTAAAATGAGCCACAGTGAAGGTACAGGTATGTTGGGATGCTGGTCTGCAAATAATGCCAGGGGTTATAATTTCATTCATGATGAGCAGAAACACAAATACATCTGTAAGCAAGATTCGTGGTCCTTGAACAAGTTGTTTTGGCAGCTCCCCTCACTCTTCACCCAGGTGATCTCCCTGGATTGCATCCACCTCTGCTATTGTCATCACCTAATAAATGAAATAGAAGATGTGGCCTAGCATTGGACAGCTTTAAGATGTTTGGGATTGGCATACCATGAGGACCTCCGAAGATGCTTGTTGAGTATGGGAAGTTGGAGCAAGACTTCATGCAACAAAAGAACTGCTGTTATAAACAGTCTTATAGACTTCAGATAACAGAAGATCTCTTTCAAATCTAGGTCACTTGTTTGTTTTAGAGAGGCCTTTAAACCTAATTTTTGTCTGAGTGAACTTTAAAAGCCTCATTGTTTGCGGAAATAGTTGATGTGTTATTTTTGGTTGCATAATACTTCTGGAAGAAGATAGATTGAAAGACTTTTAATGCATTTGATCTGATTTAGAAACAAAATTCAAAGACTTCATGAGAGGCAGGTGGAACATTTCTCTGTGAACAAGTCATAACTTTTAGAGATGTTCAAAACTGTTTTTCTTTTTAGAAAAACTATTATTTTAATGCTTTCTATCAAACTTTGAAAATGTTCTTCAGGTCTAATACCATTAGCTTCAATTTAAAAGAAAACTTTTGTTCATCTCTCAGGAGAACAATACTGTTTTCTAACAACTTCTGCAGTTTGATAGAGAAACTAAACTTTTCTGTTTTAAGGGAAAAGGATTCATCCAAAACTTCCAATTTTTTTTTTTTTTTTTTTTTTTTTTTTTTTGGTATCAACAAGCTCAAGGTTTGACTTGGATAGCTCTTTTTTATTATTCTCTGGAAGACGCCAGATATTTTCTCCAAAAACATATGAATTGCTACTAATAGTTTGGCTTTGATGCAACAGCATTTTTCAATAAAAATATTTGAAATATTCCAACAACTATTAAGAATATTTATTTGCCTCCAAATTTCCTTCATCTCTTGAACAAAAGGCTTTCAAAATTTTCTGAATGCAGAATGAATTCACAGCTAGCCTCCTCCTGCTGTTTGTTTTAAAGCAATAATATGTGAATATTGTGTTATTTGTAAGATCATAATGCTCAGATTTTGGCAGGTATGGATTAGTGCCATCAATAAAACTGGCAGCATGCTCTAACTCAAGCTGAGCTCCTCAGCCATACCTGTGGATGGGCATGTGAAGCAACACGTATCTGAGGTTTTCTTGGCTTCTGCTAAGGTTTACTTCTTTAATTACATCATTATCTCAGGGGAAAAAATAATTGTTCTTTTAGAAACCTGTGACAAGTTTGGATTGGCTTATAGATAATGTGGTGATTGAATCTGAAGACTAAAATAGGTGCTGAAAAGAGGGTTCTGTGCATTTGTTTGGTTTTGTTTTATTTTAAGTATTTATAAAAAGGAAGACCTAAAGGTCCTGATTTACAAGGCTGACATGTCTATGCTACGGCAGTAATTACAGCTGGAAGATGTAATTTATCAGTTTAGCTCCAGAAAGGCTTCATTTTATTGTCCTCTTACTCTCTTTCTCATCTGGTTTCCCCGTCAAGCCTGATGCCTTTCCAGAACAGACCATTTTTTGTCTTTTGTTATAAAAATTGGGCATGCTTTCATTCTTTTTAAGGACATGCATTGTCTTAAAAGTTTGTGTCACCAGTCAAAATAATGCCATCGCTTCTGAAAATATTTTCATTTTCTGACATGTATGGAGGTGCCATAAAGTGGTGCTGACAACTTCATCTCTCACATTCCACAAATCTTATCAAGATATATCATCAGAAAACCGCATGGGCTATATCCGGACTCTGACAAACCTGAAACATGGCCTGCCAGCCACAGTAAGGCTTGAAATGTTGGTCAGTGAAAAGGTGATAACAGTAACAAGGATCAAATGCATGTACAACTTCACCTTTAGACAGCTGTGGTTTTTGGTTGAGCTGCGTCAGTGGAGAAATCGTTGCTCTGTGTGCAGCAGGTCGGAGCTAAAGCGTGGGGACGGCAATGGCCGTAGGTAGCCTACGTTTTGGGAGAAGCTTCATGCGAATGTAAACCTTGTGGGTCACCTTGTGGAGCGCTGAAAAGCTCCAGTGAAAGCCTGAGGCTTTGTTCAAGGAATCAAAAGGATTGTGGCACTTGTTGTTCCAAACGTGGAGAAAAAATTGCGAAATGCCGCAGCAGAAATACTAAATGCGCCCCATCCCCTTCCTCTCAAAGTCTCCTACAGGAGGTCCTGCTATCTTTCAGTCTTCAGAGGGAAATTGGAATCAAAGTTAAAACTACTCAAAGCTGTTCCACAAAACAGTAAGCTGGCTTTATAACTATTTTTGGTTAATCTTGGGATTTAAACTCATCACTATTACCGTAAAAAACCCGCAGTTCTTAAAACAGAATTTATAATCATTTGCTTAATGGTGCTTTCCCCATGCCATCCGTTTCCAAACAAAGCTTAGTTTATGGCTATCATAAGAGATACGTTCCCTTACAGTTGCAGTATTTCTTCTATAATGATTTATTTTAAAGGGCTTCACCATGATAGCTCTCCAACTTTGTTCCTTCCTGTATATCACTGTTCAGGGTCAAAAGCTGGAAAAAGGGCTGGTCCCAGAGGCCCAACATATTTCACCAGTGGAGACTCTGGCTTTTCACTTCTCCTTCTCTCCTCATCACTTTATGCTTAAGAATAACAGATGTGGAAACATTTAGAAAAGAACTAATTGAATTTCACATAACACAATTTAGCATTGTTTGAGGAAGTACCTAAATCAACAGCACATTTTCTGAAAGGCCCAGCGTTGCCTAATTAGAACACCAAACGTGTGACTAATTGGCCACACTTACACCAAAGGCTCTGTCGCAGATGAACGGCTGCCTATTCATCTTAGCTAAACTTAGGCCAGTGGTTTGGCTGTGAGGTAACTGTGGTTGTTTTAAATGAGCTGTGCCAAACATAACGGGAAAACTCGGCAATGCTAGGAGAACAAATCCGTGTAAAGCAGAGGAGTAATCAGGACGCTTACGCTCCGCAGCACCCGGAGGATTACCAGGAGATTATCAGCACATAAATTATTGGATTCTTGGTGCTCTGTAATTGGGACACTTAATAGCCTGCTCTTTATCATGTCTACTCCATTGTCTTTAAAGCTCAGCATCTAATTAAAAAGTAAACCGATATTATCAGGAAAGGCTCCACTCTGCCCAGCTCTTGCCGCTGCCGGATCTGGTTTTGCCTGCTGCAGGATGATTTCTATTCTTCCTTCTCTTCCTTATTTCTTTCCATGCCTGCCTATCTTCTTTTATTCCTTCCCTTCCTTCTTTCCTTCTTTCCTTCCTTCCTTCCTTCCTGCCTTCCTTTCTTTCTTTCTTCCTTACTTTCTTTCTTTCTTACTTTCTTTCTTCCTTTCTCTCTTCCTTTCTCTCTTCCTTTTTTTTTCTTCCTTTCTTTCTCTTTCTTTCTCTCTCCTCTCTTCCCCACCCCCTTCCTCCCCCTTCCTTTGGCACTCTCTTTCTCCCTCTTTCTTTGTTCTCCTTTGTACCTTTCTTTTCTTTCTCCCTCTCTCTTTTCCTTTGTCCTTCCCTCCTCCCCTGCCTCCCTCTGTCCTTCTTTTCCTATTCATTCCTTCCTTCTTTTCCTCCTTTCTTCTATCCTTTTCTCTTTCCTGCAGGTCCAGCTGCCTTAAATGAAATGAAGAGCACTGTGCTAAACTCTCTCTCCACCAAAACATGGCAGTGGTGCTGAGAGGGCTCCTGGTTATACATGTTTCAGCAAGTCCCAAGGCTGGCTGCTCATTCCTCTAAAGGATTTATCAGATTGAAGAGAAGCTCAGAAGCAGTTTCATCCATACCTGTCGACAGCCCAAATTTCAGATAGGATCATCAGAAGTTTACAAACAGTTTCTGAGAAATCCAGCATCCCAAGATTATTGGCTACTTTTCACTGACGGCACAGGCTGCTCACCTCCATACTTTCTGGTAGCTCTGAAAGATAGCTCCTCTCCCTCAGTGCGACATTTCTGCAGCCTCCAACCACCACTGCTGCAGTCCTGATCACCTTCCAGTGGTGCCCTGACATGGGGACAAAAGCAACTCAAACAATAATCCCCATCCGCAAGGGGGTGAGAGAGCTATTCCCTGTACTCTGGAGAGAGGTTGAGTGGATAGAGCTGGGACCTCCTGCCCTGTCCTGCTCACCCAAAGCACCCTCTGTGTAGCCTGCCCTGGCCACCCAAGCTGCACAGCTCTGCTGAGCTCAAATACCAGGCAGAAAGGCAAACCAGGAAAGGCAAGGAACAGAGGATTTTTGTGGGGTGGTGGCTGGGAGCTGCATGAGGCAGTTGTGTGTTTTGTTTGCCTGAAGATCTGAAACAGCTCTTGTGGCCTGCACAACCCTTTCTGGTCACAGTACTCATACCCTATACTGGTTCGAAGGAAATTTATTTCCTCGACTTGTGGGTCACATAAATAAAAGAGGAGTAGCACTGCTGAGTTTGCTAAGGTCTTTGTTTAGCATTTCTAGAGTGGTAAGTTGTGGATTGCTGCTGATGGAAGGCGGTTCCAGAAAATTTGCACCTTCCAGAAAAAATGCAATAAATGTTGTGCGAAATGATGGCAGGTTCAGATGACTGCAGTAGCTGTCTTGCTCTTAAACTCTACATGCATTTCATCACTTTTGCTTAGCTCTCTGTCTTTTCTCTAGTTGGTATTCCATCTCCCACCTCTCCCTCCCCCTCACACAACTTTAAGGCTACGTTTTGTCCTGTCACAAAAAGTCACTTGCTGTATTAACACAGGTTAAACCAGTGCCAGTACACCAGTATGTGTTGCAGCGGACAAGCGGCAATCAGGCTGCCACAGCAATGCTGTAGGTGGCCCTGCCTCCGCCGGCAGAGCCTGGGAGGCAGAAGAGATGCAGCCTGTACCTGTCCCATACAAGCAAACCCTGCACAGCAAAAAAGCCTTTCCTTAAGAAGAAATGACTACAGACTGGCACAGGAGAGAGGAGAGATTGACCCTGTATTAGGCCAGATTCATTGGTGTTAGAAGCGGTAACAGACCATCTTTTTCGCTGTATTCAGAAGTGTTATTTGACTGGGATAACCGTTCACGTGTATGTTGCCTAAGGCAAAAAATAATGAAAATGAAAGTTTCATAGGCAGTAAATAAGGAAAGGAATTTAAGAGATCATCTAAATCATTCTCCTATCCATATCTAGGTCATCACCACATAAATATTTGTTTAAAATCCACCATTCCAGTCTTATCTATCTTTACAGGTAGCAAGGGTGGTTTTTTTTTTTTTTCTATTTAACCTCAACCTTCCCTGCAAGTGGTTAATCCTTTAATTTTATGTCCTATCTATCACGGATGTGAAAATCAGAACCCTTCTTCCTCTTGCAGCAGTGCTTTACATATTTGAAAATCATTAGCATGTCCTTTCTTCTTAAGACTAAACAACTCCATTCATTCATCTTTCTTTAGGGGTCATGTTTTTTCTAGACCTCTGGTCACTACCTTTGCTTCTTCCCAAATCCCATGCCAGGCAACTATGATCTTTCAACCTGTCAGCAATGTCAAGACTGGAGATCTCAACACGCCCAAAGATGATGAGGGTTTGAACCAACAGATACCCAGCTAGTATCAAATAACGAGCCAAATAATGTCCTTCAATGGTGCTGATAACGAATGCTCATCAGGATGCTTATGGCAGAGTTGGGGATTTTTATGTATATGGAGCTATTCAGGTTTTGTTGCTCTTATTTTCAGCTAAAAGCAAAAAATTTGTCTTCACCTAGTAACATAACTTCATTAGTAAAATCAATTTTGATAAAATCTGTTACATAATTAATTAAAGGTGTGATATAAATACATACCTGTGTATGTGTGCATGCACATATGCTTCTATATGTGCCTTATAGCTTCAGTGCTTAGAAATGAACTCTGATCTGCCTGTTTCTGTCACAGGGGACCTTTTTTTTTTCTTCACGTAGTTCTGCTGTGGTAATTACCCAATTCACATTGGGAAATTCTCCCCAATTTGTGTAGGAAGAAACTGATGAAATGTCAAAGATGCACAGCAGAAAGAATTCAGTTGCATCCACTCTCCGTTTCATTCACAAACTAAGATTAACCTAATACCTACAAACTGGAGGAAAACAAAATAGAGAAGCAGTTAATTTCAAGTACCTAAATCAGTGGATAATAAAAGAGTATTAAAAACAACATGAAAATATAACTTCTACTTCCTTACTTACTGCTCACAGGTATTAACAATATCCCTGACACTATTCCCCCTTGGTATCCAGATGATTGATATGTACCACAAAGGATGTTTCTAAATGTGCATTACTTGTGTTGTACATCAGTCCTAGGCTCTGTTTGTAAGGACCACTGAACTCAAACGAGCCAGTCACAACAGAACTGCACAAAGCAGAGCAGTTTTTGAGCATATTTGACCTGTCCTGTAGCAAGCTGGCAAAGGGTGGGACCACTGCTCCAAAACCTGGCCCAGACTTCAGTGGTGCCACAGCGAAGAATGGGACTTAGCTTGCTTTTGACTGTGACCTCTGTCAAATTGATGCCAACTCAAAATGCCTTGTAATTATAATGCCTGACTCTTCTCCTGATGAATCTAGACTCTGGTTTGCAGCCCAGTAACTTGTTGACACTTCATACAGCTCTATCTTGACAATACATGAATAGCCACTTGTTCAGGCATATCCATCCCATCCAACCCCCCTGCAACCTCCAGTCCTGTAAGGCTGCCCAGTGCTTTGCAAATACACAAAACCAGCTCCCAAAACCAGCAAAGATCTTTGTGCTGTGCATACCAATGTTGCTTCTTCCCTTTCCCTCTATAATCAGATAAACTTTTCTACCCACTTCCTTTCTTGTTTGAAATATTGTATACAAATGAGCTGTATTACAGAAATATCAATTTATATACATTGGATTTGAAACTAAATCTACTTTCCTTAACTGCAGGCTGGAGGGTTTTCTTCTTTCTTCAAAGCCAGAAATAACTTTTTTTTTTTTTTTACGACTTGTAGCTGATACTTCAGTTGCTGTGTTCTTCACAGACAGAGCTGGCACCTGTGGTTGCCCTAATCTCTCCCTTTCAAGACCCCATTTTCACTTGCTTAAATGCTTCTGAACTTTAACTCATTGGCCTGAACTTTCTGTGCTGGAGGTTGTTGCCTTGGGCTGATCTTTTAGGGAAAGATTCAGCAAATGTAGTTCCATTATTTTTATAAATGAGGACAGGAAGAAATGTAGCTCTGTCAAGAAAGAAAATTATATCACCAGTTGGTTTAGAAAACTTAGGTCTGCCATACATCAAGATGGATATTGACAGGGACCTTGCCTTGTTGCTAAAGACATAGCCTGCAATATTGCTATCAAAGTCTATCCACACGTCACAGAACTGGCACATTTCTGAAAGCACCTGATTTTACATCTACTGTAGAACTTCCCAAAGGCATGCCCTCTACTGGCCGTTGCGTCACCTTATCCGTGCTCAGTCAGCTGTGTAACTAACCTGTTCAGTAGCGAGGAGTGAAAGCAAGAAATGGACATTTAAAGACCACAAAGAACTTGCAAAAACAGATCCAGAAGCTAGGCCATGCCAGAATTAGGTTTCCCAAGCAACACCCATGATCCCTCCCTTTTGCCTGGTACAATGCTTAAACTTTAATGTGTTTTCTTTTCACCAAAACATTACTTGTTGGGTACTCATTAGTAGAACTCACAGGGAGAATCAGGATTTTAAGGGTCATTGTCTTCATCTAGTGCACAAACTGTGAGCAAGCAAGAAAACAAAGAGGAGCTTCAGGATAAAGGCACTTCACTGAAGTCCACACCAGTCCTTACTGCAGGGCTCCTATGGAAAAGCCGGAAGGTTCACCTGAGTCGCCTGGTCATTGATGGGAACAGCTGTGTGCTGCCTCTTGTCCCAGATTTGAGACAACTGGAGCCAGTTTACAAAAGTGCCAAGTACTTAAGCATAGATGGAGTCACGCTGAGCCGACAAGAAAAAGCTAAGTGCCATATTTACTTGATTATTGGTCTTGCTTCGCCTTTGATTCTTGTTCCCAAAAATGAGGACCATGTCCATTATGTGTTGGTGTCTAAAACCAGTTGTAATTCATTGGTAGCTGCCATTCATAGTTGTTGCAGTCATGCTGTGCAGCGCTGTTGTTTCTACGCAAGCAGGTCTTTAGTAAAGCCAAAACAGCACTTTGGAAAATCCAAGTGTTGCATGACTTGACCTGGCCACCCCAAGCTAGGTGTTTGGCAAATGTAAGTATTATGCTCTGTGCCCCAGCTTCTCTGCTGTAAAATGCAGCTACTTATAGCCATGAATATTCATTTCAGAGATGTACTCTAAAGACTAACTATTTTGTGTTAATGAGGATGTGAAGGAAAAAATGCCACAAAAAGGCCCATGAAGAAATGAATAATGCTGCATCCCATGCCAACCATAGAACATTAACTTTCAGCAAACTGCACATCATATTGTGTAGCTACGTGCATAATACAGAACTAATTATAATAATTATTGTAACCGTAAGAAAGGGACTATGTAGCACTCACCATAGTACAGAGAGAGGGGACAAGAGTGAAGCGGGGAGGAAAAAGGGACCTGGACACAGAGGATATGGAAGGACTTTTCTCCTTCCTGAGCTTCCTCTGTGAGGAGTGGTAGTCAAATGCCACACACCCAACCAGCAGAGGTGGCTCTTTATATAGATGCCTTTACACTATTACAACTCACTGTCATAGCACATTGAAGATACCCACATTTTCCTGGATACCCAAAAGAAATTAGACCTATTAATGGCAAAAGATCCCCCATGAAATGTCAAAGTCACAAGGAGCTGGAAACTGTGAGGGTGTATCTGGTTGAAAGCAGCAGTATACACTCATCTTGTTGGTACGTCCTGCTTTGGGTGTCTACCCATGGTCACCACCAAAGACAAGAAGCTGAGACAAAAGGAACTCTGTCCAAATATTGATATGACCATTCTTAGGTACTGTTTTATAGCATTACAAGTGCATCTCAGTGGATTATAGATGTTTGGAAAGGGAACAGCATAATTTTTTTCTGAATAGTCACAGAAAAGGCATCTTTATGGCCCCTGTGCACAGTCATCATGTGTTCTTGAGAGAGATTTTATAAGCCGAGCTCAGTCCCATTTTAGAATAAATAGATCTTTTACATTATGCTCTACTGACATGATGAAGGGTATGTGAATAGCTAGTCCTTTTAGACGGAATGAAAATGGTTTTCATTTGAATAGACAGGATCAAACCACTTGCTCTATGGACTGTTCCCTACTCTTGTTTCTGAAGCGGGGACACATTGCAGATGTAGAGCTCCTGCTCCATAATGTGTGCTGTAACCCAATCAGATTGTTCTTCGCTAGCAGGAAAAGATTTCAACCAGTATCTCTAAACTTAGAACAGGAAAGTACTGTAAATTTAGGTATTGTTGCTGGTAATTGTCCAGAATATATTTTCATTCATTCTAAAAATGTCAGATTTAGGAACATTCCATATTTATCCATAAACTGGAAGTGCTTTCAGATATCTACTACCCACTTGAGCTTCTCTCAGAAGATTTCCTGCAGTAAAGAGAAACAGATGTTACAGGCGCACCCTGCATAATTACGTGTTGTGATTGTCTATCTCATGGCCAACATCTACCCACTACAGGCCTGAAAGAATCTCTTTTCTTCACTCCTGTTCTATAAAGTAACCAAGTCTTTAGATCCACAGACTTGGGTGTGCATGAGGTCATGTAAAAATTCTTCAGACTCATGGGCTGTCAGACTGAAGACCAATTTGGCTCCCACCATGAGACAAAACACATGATGATAGGTAACCTAAGGTCAATATTTACTGCACTTAGAACAGGACACTTTTATCTGCTGCCGAAAATACTAATACCTTTCCTAATGTTATGCTGATGTTCAGCCTGAGCTATCTGCCGGTTTAATAGACTTCAACACTTTTTTTTTTCCTACAGCAATGTCTAGGCTAGAACTGATTTATGAAACAAACTTGCCTTTTACTTCTTTTTTCCCCCATTTTTCATATTCATTGTTGCTCACACTTAACCTTTTGACTCTAATTCTTAATCTGAATGATGCACACACAGGCTTTTGTTCTTTTGACAAGTCTTATCATTTTTTATCTCTGTCATCTCTTTTTTCAGCCATTAGCTGGTCCCAGGCTCTCTGTTAACTATAATCTGTTTACCTTCTTTTAATTATTTAGTATTAGTGTAATTCTTTCAGCAATCTTTCTCTAGAGATCCGTTTTGTTTTCTGCCTTTTCATTTCCTGAGCCAAATCTCTGTGACAACTACTCTTAGAGAACAGCAAAGCTTCAGTCATAGAACTTGCTTTCACAAAAACATTGTGAAAAACTTTAGGCTGAAGGTTACTCTCAAACCTTTGTGCATGGAGTATGGAGACAGGACTGGGCCAACGCAACTAAGAAAAGAAAACTTTGTCCAGAACATTTGCTGCAGTTATAGATTGCTCCCAAAAGACTGTTGGCTGTTGGATGTCAGGTGATTTCATTAACAGAACCACTCTGAAGCTTGTGCCACTGGCAAAAGCGCACTGTTTATATTATGTGAAGTCTGCAAACAAAGTACACTATAATCATCTATCCTAGTAAACTAACCAGTGCCAGGGCTATCTTGAGGTCAATTGCATAATTTGGTCATGTCCATACTATTAAATTTTGCCTTCAAATTAAGGCAGCTGTTTTCAAACTGCTTATTGGAATAATGTCTGGATCCCACTTATTCTGAGCAGCACCCAGAAATATTTTGGGAGAGCAGTGGATGGTCCCAGGTAAAAAAGACCTGAGGAGCAATGCTAGACATGTAATAGTGACCTGTGCTAAAGCTTGGGTCCATGCCCTGATGCCATTTAATTTACTAGTGTGGATGTAGCATGCACGTGAGTTTCTGAGCCTGTGCCTGAATACTCGCTGCAGTTTATTTCTGGAAAAAATAAGGTAGAAATGGATATTAGCAACCCAGTAATCAATTGTTGTAATCTGTTGTAATGGCTGTTGTAATAAATATGTTTAATGCTGAGTTTGGATTGCTCAGAGATTTTTAAAAATTCTGTATTTTGGACTAATTTGTTTTGACTTTATTTATACATGATGCGTCCCTTGATGCAGTGTTCAATCAAAACCATAAAAAAGATATAGGTAACTATTACATCCTTCAATTATTATCATCTGCAACCTTTGAGGCAATAATTAGAATATCAAGTGTTTGGCCTAAACTTCCGACTGAAATCCCCTCCTCAGTTCACTAGTCTCCTCAAACAGAATGAGGCAATGTGCATTGAATGATATCCAATAGATGATGTTAAAAAGACATTAAGATCAGGAGATATTTATTCCCTCTCAAAGCCCACATGACTGTACCGTGCTCACTTCATTAATCAACATTTTGGGGGTTCTTCATTTTTTTCTGTGTGAAGTCTTGGGCCATTTTTTCCTCCTCAGTGTTCAAATTCAAATATTTTTCTGAAATGTGAACTATTACAAATATTATCTGATTTTCACCCTGGCCCAAAGGATAGCAATAATAAAAAAGAATCATTCCACAGATACTAAATGGAGTACACACAAGACCAAAAGAACAAGTATCACTAATTTTGGGCTCTGCTTTACATTGCTGTAAAACAGGTCCCTGGACACATCGCAGGTCTGACTATATCTCATTACAGCTTGTCTACAAAGGCTTTTTTCCTGACAAACAAAGGATAATTTCTGGCCGAAACTGTTCCCAAAATCGTTTTATGAATAAGTAACTATTGGTTTGTCATATGCAGGAAGAGGTAGATTTAAGTGGAATGCTGAGCATTAGGGTGGAGGTCCCATGTGCTGCTTGGGGCTTGGGACCAAAGCTCACACTGCTGGGGACAGAATCCCATAGCGATACCCTGGTTCCTTTTGGGTGCATGGCCCCCTCTCTGCAAAGCATTCAGCAGTGGGTTCCTGGAGGCTCTTGTATGCTCCGTCACACATCCTTGAGTCTGTTGGGTGCAACCAGACCATTTCCTGTGACAATGCCACCAGCCTCCAGTCTCACCCAAAGGCTTCCCCAGAGCAGCTGGAAATGAGGTTCCAGTTACTGCTTCAGTACAGAAAAGAACCAATGCTGTAAATATCCACTACAAAAAAAAAGTGGGAAAACGTATTCTCTTGGCCAGATTCCAGAAAAAAAGGCTTTCCTTCTTTTTTCACAAAGGTGCAAGGATTAACAAAAATGGATGAACAAATGGAAAGGTTTTGTGTCTATAGAGCAAAGAGGAGCTGTCTATGCTGACTTAAATCTGGAGCAATCTCTCCAAAGCTATCCAGACTTCATTGTGCATTTGTTTCAGAGCAACACCCAGAGATACTCAGTTAAGCCTGAGAAGACAGCTCAGTAAAGCTGTGGAATGTGTGAGGAGCTGACAGGGGAGAGAGGTGTATCAAGCCAGAGAAGTGGCTGGTACGCTTGCCATCAGTTTTGGAGCTGTTCTTGCTCAGTATGTTCAATAGTGAACTTGGCACATAAATGCAGTGTATGCCATGTGATGAGTAGAGCATACAGAGTCAGGAGGACCCACTGGTATGGAGAGGAATCAAGATATCACATAAGGCAAATGGGGTGTCCTTTAGAGCGAGGAGAAATTAATAGTAAAAAGTCACGTGCAGATTAATAATAATTTCTAAGATAAGCAGGGAATTCCTCAGCAGGGAACAACTAGGAGGAGAGATGCTGAGTATTAGAAGGATACCACATGAGTCTGACTTACCAACATGAGGTGGCTGTGCCAAAACTTGAACTGTGTAAACAGTTCAAACAGCTACTGTTTGAACTACGATCAATTGATACGGTAACTCTGAGTTCAGACAGAAGCAAGTGTATGCGGGAGTTCAGGTCTACCTCTGCCGGTTGTATGCTGCTGCTTGCAACCCAGGCTGGGTTAAAGATGTGTACAATGACTGTACATCCTTGGCAAAGAGTCTGAGGAGCATATTACCCTTTGTTGTTAAATGTTTGCCCTAGGACACGTAGGGGGTACACTGGTAATGGGCAGCTTTGGGCTGGAAGCAAAAAGTTTTGGGTCTGTCAGAATAATGAGGTCCACAGACCGATTCTTACTGGGAGCAGTGGAGCAAAATTCAGCATCTGAAGTCACTGTCTCTATTCTGCAGCTGATTCTCTCATGACAGTGATGGTAGTGGGGTGTTTGAAACAGCTACAGTAGCAACAGGTCTCTGGCCTGACTGGCCCAACACTTCTGTACTTGAATCAGGAGTGAATGCAAGGTTTTCCCCTGTGAGAAGGGAGAAGTAACTGAAATAAGAAAATAAAGCTGAGCACAGTCCAGAATAACAACTGTGCATTAGCAATCTGCTAGGAAAGCAATGTATTCTTAGGTTTTCCCAGTTGTGGGGACAATTCAGTGAAAATTGCATACGACTCTCTTGAAATAAGTACAAAGTAATTGTGGATTTATTAAAAAAAAAAAGAAAAAAGAAATTGAAACATTGCCAACAAAGACTGGCTATACCTTCCCACAACTTCCCTGGTATATTACCAACTATACACACCCTCCACAATGATGACAGCTGTAAAATCTTATTCCACCCTTTATAGATGTGCAAAACGTGTGTTGATCCTTTCTCCAATAAAAATTTTCTGAGGCGCCATCACACAAAGTCTGCTTTTTTCCTACTGGCAAAATGCTATGAAAATACAGTCCCACACTCTTGTGATAGATAAGAACTACTAAAGGAGCAATAATAATTAATGGCCATACAAGATGAAACTCCAGTTGCTCAGAACGGCTGTCGCCACATAATCTGTAATTTTTATACAAAAGGAGAAGGAACTCAATGGAATTTCAGCTTGACGGATAAAAACTGACAACAAAAAGTGATAAGAAAAGTCTAATGTGCCTATTAATCATGTTTATCGCGCCTCATTTTGCTGATATATTAGCCTAAACTCCCCTTCTAAATACATTTTTGATCACTGGTACAATCATTTAATACAATCAAACTTAAATAGGACAATTAATGTTTCCATCTTCTATTAATTAAAGTAATTGATTATGATGGCCTCTAATAAATCACAGAGCAAACGAGTTTGAAAATGCACTGTTTGATTAGTTGGATTTCTATAATGTGGAAAGATCTTAGCCACAACTATATCTTTATGTGTTTATTACTTTACTTTACATTCCATGTTTCTATTATCTAAATAGTTTTTCAGACTGCAGTTTAGGTCCAACAACTTGCATATTATGTTAAAAGGGCTGACTGAAGAATTCTTATGTTGGCCACTTTCTATTTCTTCATATAAGTAAACTAGGAATAGATAACTAAGTTAAGTCCAGAAACTGTGTATAAATTACATCCCCTCTTTTCCTTCTGTTTCTTTAATATAGAATTTCATCATTTGTCTGTACCTTCATTTCTCTACTGCTCCAGCAATATCCACTTCACCATGGCATGATTTAAAGGTGGCCTGGCCGTTTGTCATGAACAATTTATTAGAAGAATCCTGGCTGTCCTGTATCCTGGACTGATCGGTCTCGGTGCTTTGCACAAACTTTATTTGCAATTTGACATTGTCTGAAACAGCCACCATTGATAGCAGCAGACATCTTCCTTTAACTTCAATAGCCACAGAGACTGGCCGCAGGTGAGGGTACTTTTGCCTGTTAGCTTGAAAAGTGCCCTCTTCTCTGTGTTTTCTGTGAGTTGATGCAATATCTGCTTCACAACTGTCTATGGATGCAGCGTAGCATTTTTCTGTGTGGAGACTGAAGTAGTAAAGGTCAATGAAGGGAATGACCATTGCACTGGACAAGTATCCCAGATAAAGCCTCCACACCTAAATAGAAAACTGCCCTGAAGAGTATGTGTCCTTATGCATGGAGGGTAAGGGGAAATACTTAGGGCTGAGGGAAGCTTGTTTGGGTGCCCCAGACATGCTTGCCTCAGACTTATTTGCACCAGACATTGAAAACTACTTTCTTTCATAACAAAGCAGGGTATTTCTTGAGTGTTTCATATGCTTCCTGTGTGATTTGCAAATCTCCTCCATAAGCTCACATGACCTGCTGGATCTTTCCACGTTTTCCTTCATGTCTCCTTTCTAACCACTATTAGATTTCTCCAATGGCACCAAGACTGGCCCGTTAATGGCCACATTGCTTTACTGCGAATAATTGCCAAATTAGTACTCCCGAACTAAGTGCATGCTAGAGAATGGTCCTTAATAGTTCTTCAGAAATAACTGCCTCTTATCATGCTAGTAAGACTCCAGCCATTCATTTTCCCCTTGCATGGAGTCGTTTTTCTGCATCCCATGCTCCAGAGTGTTGGTATGTCCCTGTACGTCGTCCTGTTTACGTCAATGGCCTGCAGTGATTATTCTATCACCACGTACATGTTACATTTTTGGACAGTCCCACCAGTTATGTGATTTACTGGGGTAATCCTATATTTTTTGAGAATTAATGTCTCTGCTCTTCTAGCTTTCACAGAGAGCTGCCAGATTCTGCTGCAGTGGGCCCTTCCTCCCACTCACAGTTAGCATGACTTCCCCTGTATGGGACTTTTCAGTTGCATCAAGCTAACTCAGATGGACCTGCATTTAACAAATAACTCTTTTGCCCACAGAGCTCGTGGGAATATCATGCAAGCTACCAGATTAAGGCCCAGCCTGGGATGGGGTAAAATGTGACCTAGCTTTGAATGGAAAACTCTGTGTCAAACTGTAAATCCACTTTTTGTTTCCTTCTAAAGAAGAAATTATAACTCAATCTACTAGGATTAGCTGGTGCTTTGATTTCCTACTGGTAGCATGATGATGTGGATGTGATCAGTTAATAGGTTTATACACATTTACAGATGCCCTAAATTCAGGAACTAAACTAAACCTCTGTTTATCCCCAATTCTACTACATTGCATTCCTCAGAATGTCACCGTTGTATGGTTCATGTACATTGCAATATAATGTAACAAATGACAAGCATTTTCCACCTAGATGCCATGATTTCATTCATTGTTATGTTACTTTTCAAGTGATAACACTCTAATTAGCTGCTGAACTTTGTTATCCTTTGCATACCCTTCCCAGTCCAAACGTTCACTTATCTCTCCAAAAGTGCTACATGACATCCTTGTTGTTTCAGGAGAACACAGTTACCATTCACTGACTGCCCCCACACTATCTAAGATAAGTGTTATATGACACATCTTCTAATTCGAGCAGTGCACAGACAACAAAAACTGTTCCTCTGTGCAAACTTCTTGGCAGCAAAACTCAAAAGCCACCATCTTATATTGAATATGGAATTACTTTGGTATCACATTGTGAATATTTGAATCTGGCCTGGGCAAGGCAGGGCTTCTCTTCCTCTCGCATATACAGGGTCTGTACACATTACACTGCTGTTTCTGAGCTGCTGTAACCTGCAGTCATATTGCATTATATGCTACAATTTAACCTTTGCAGTCCTGAGCCAAAATCCCCACTGAATTTAGATTGTTTCACAGCAGGAATTCACTCTTTCACAGAACCCCAGTTTAGACACCAAAACATCAATTTCATGTAAACATTGAAAGGGTTTGATATTAACTGCATGTATACTAAGATAAATTTTTGTCAATTTGCTCAAAGAAAATTTCTAGCTCTATTTTGGCTGTTTCTTTTTTTGTCTTATGTCTTTCCCAGTAATGAAGAGAATTAGAGGAATAAATCTGTACTGCGCAAAGTAACACAGTGCAGACCCAGTCTTAGACCAGAGCCTCTCTCAAACCTTTTCACGCTATTCTCCACATCCTATTTGACTACTCTTATTAGTCCCTACCAGACAACATCAGATTTTCCACAATGCTTGAAGAAGCCTGACACTTGGAAAGAAGAAGTTCCAAAAATTGCTTCAAGAGTCCTGTTCCCTTTCTGGGACTCTCCCAGTCTATCACAGGACAATACTTTCAAGTGAGGAAGTAAGACCCTTGTTGGAGGTTTCAGTACAAGGAATGGGAAACACATTAGTGGCATTCCCTTCTAAGACAACTGCTGGAGACCTCTTTGCAGTATGCCATCCATAGATCGAGGACTTCTTGCCTGTTACATAGCCTGTGAGAACAACCTCACAACGCATTTAAGAGCAGAACTAACAAACGTTGAATGAATTCCAGCTGGTGAAAACATATGGTAGACTCTCAGTTTTATCTTCACTATCTTTATCTGCAAACAAATGTGCATTTGTTCTTCATTTGTTTTTTACCCAGTGACTTCAAGTGAGTATCATTTTAACTGTAAGTCCCTGGTGAACATACAGTCCCATAAAATCACACCAAATTATGCATCAAGTATAGAAAGGACTGTCACAAAGAGGAAAGGAACAATCCGTCCTCCATGTCCATGCTTTACAAAGGAAGAAGCAATGGGTTTGCACTGCAGGAAGAAAGAATCAGAGAGTAAGACATTAAGAAAACGTTTCCAAGAGTAATGCTAAAAAGCGCTGAAATGCGTTAGAACGTATTAGACCAAAATCTGTCAGAATTGGTGCAAGTACCATTGAGAATGCTTTTCTATGGTTTTATGATTCTCCTTTGATCTTAATTATCTTTCAAGTTTTAGAAAGCTTACAGCCAACTGGGAAAAAATCACTTCTCAATAGTATGGTATTAAAGAAGAATTACACTTCATGAATAATTAAGAAGTGTGAGGAAAAATTTAGCTTTAAATATTATAGATGATCATGAAACTGAATGTATAGGTAGCTATTCTATAACCTACTGCTGGGAAAAAGTCAAATGCTGAAAGATGCTGTTCTTTTGTTGCTGGTAAGCCCTGGGTTCTTACTGTTCCTCCCAAAGAGCACAGCCTCAGCAAATACTGAGATTTTAGACATTCCCAGGGGATAGAATTTTGAAGAAGTTTGCATGCTGGCTGAAGAAAACAAGGGGTAGTAAGACACTTGCATAAAGAGCTCTGAGGTTTTTAGCGTTGCCACTGGTGTATCTGCCAGCAGAAGCAATTCCACATTAGCACTTGCCAAACAGGCAATCCTTGGCATGTTTCCATTCCAACTTTTGTATATTTGATCCTACTGATACCTGCTTGGTTATTTTTCCCACTTTTGGAAAAAGAGGACTCAGTAGGCTTCACTAATGTGTCCTACCATCTCTACCAGACAACGAACATCATAGTTTTCTGTGTGGCTGCTGGCACAAAGCACTGATTCTGCATTTGGGTACAAGCCAGAGTGCACACATGGCATGTGCATACAGCTGTGACTTCCCCTGTAAGTGCAGAGCTATGAAGTGAGGACTCACCATAGGAGTTGTCCATGTTCTTGATCCTGCAGTGCAGGAGTCCAGAGAAGAGCCACACAGGCCTGGCATCACTATGATCTGCCGGTTGATGCCTTTTCTTCACCTATGCTGATCATTTGTTGCAATGCGCTTTGGTATCCTAACAGTCCTGTACTGCCTTGTATTCAGTGTGATAAAGTGTAACTTGGAAAGAGTCCTGAAACAATAAGAAACTGCAATAATCCACAGCTAGAGTTTTTAATAGCATAAGAACAGGAAGTGTATTCTCACCAGTTTTATTTGTGGCATTCAGAATGCCATTAAAGCAGTAGAAAGAGGGGGGAGGGTGTTGCTTTGCTTTGCTGTTAAAGGTGGATTGGTTTATTACTGCATTCATTTTAATTAGAATTCCGTAATATACCCACATAAAGGTACATGTCACAGTTAAGTTGATATTTTTCTTGCTTTATTTATGACCACATAAAGTATGGTTTCCTGAGCATAATCTCCAAAAGCTCAGGGATTTAAGCTCCACCCCATTTATATATCTTAAACACTACATGCAGAAATAATCCCTTTGGCTCCTCTACTCGCTCTCTACACTTAAAATGGTTCAGGCCAAAGATGACCTGTTGTTTCCTATATGCCAGTACAATTCAGACAGCACTGAACAGTTGATTCTGCATCTACTATTAAGATAAGAAGTAAACATATGTTGGATCTGAGACCCCTGAAGTTCAAAAGCAGACTAAAAACTGTATTTGAGGCTATTTATAAAGCTGGGAACCAAAGTATCTGTGCTTAGGCACGTGAGATCAGAATTGCAAAGACTTTCTTGACACATCTGACTGAAGATAACTGAATGTACCAGGTACCATAAGCAGTTACAATTTTCACCTCTCAGTGATGGAGGACTCTGTAGAATTGAGGGCATTTCATCCTGATAAAGAGGAACCTGTGATTCCAGGAACACTGTGGAAATGGGATTTAAGGTTACTCCATAAAATTGGAGTTAATGTCTGCCACTCTTAAAGCTGCTAATTTATTATTTCCTAAAATTTTCTTGACAGTGAGAGCAAAATTCTACTCAGCCATAAATTGGTGAGGCATCCAAGTAGAACCGTGCTCTCCTGTAAACTTTGGGTATCTGTGGCTTTGTCAGTGAGGCTGAGCAGAAAAACACCTAGAACAGAAGACATCTCCCCTTCAAGCATCATACCTGGCAGACCATTTGCAAAACAACTAGAGGGATAAGTGCTAACTTCTCAGATGTGCCAGTGACTTGCTCCCTCTTGTTCCCATTGTAGGATGGGTTAATGACAGCACAGGGAACAGTTTTGGATGGTGGCATATGTGAGAGGCTGAAGCTCTTGAGCAGTCCCACACAGAGGTAGTGAGATCTCTGCGAGATACCTGGAGGGAGCCTGTGCCTCTGACATCTTGTTTTAAGACCATTTTCCCTCAGTTTGTTGAAGATCCATGAAGCTGGAGGGCTGAAAAGGAAGAAGTGAAGGGAATGGGAGTAGGAAGATTCCTTCTGGCCACATCATAGCTTGGAAATGCCACCAGAGGAAATTAATTTTTACATTCACTGACTGTTACACCTGGCTACTGCAAGGCTGCTGAATTTCTGAATTTGCTCGTGTCTCCTGTGCTTGTATGTGAGGTAGGCAATGCTGTGCTCCCTCGCATTCAGGTCCTCAAAGTGACACCTGGACTGTTAGTAAACCTGCGTATATGACCTCAGATAAAATTTTCCAGTTATAAGAGTGTTTGAAGAAGAGAAGAGAGAGAGTCTGGAAAACTAGACTTCTTGAGAGAGTCCAGAAAAATTCATGAGAGAATGAGAAAGCTACAAAGAGGCTTAACTAATTTTTGGCTAATTGTTCGGCTAATTTTTGTCCACGTGACACAGATTTGATGTTATCTCAATATCCATGGCTGGAAATTTTCATCAAGCTGCATGATGAAATAAGTCACAGGTAAATATACCCCGAAAGAAATGTGCTCCCAAACTCTTCTTCTTTGTCTTACTGTTGTTTTATTTCAGGACTTTTGCTGGAGATCTTGTCCCTGGAAGTTGAATGTTAAGGTGCAGAAACCAACAGCCTTCCCACATCATGCCTGGGGTCCGGGCCTGCTGGTAGTAATCATTCCCTTAGCACTGATGGAATACTAAAATGTGTTCCTCTATTACTTTATCTTAATAATTGCTGAAGAAACATTTGCAGACATGTAAACCTTGAAACAGTGGTTTGAAAAAACAGTCAGTAAACCATTAGCTGTGATGTTAACAGATTATACTTTGCAACTAATAGTGTATTTTGCTATTATTCCTTTCTGAAAAAAGCAGTAAAGATGGATTTTAGTTTTTAGGGACACAATTGCTGAGATTAACTGCGCACATTTAATTTATCAAGAACATTAAGTGTTTTGCAGTGGCTGATGAGTGTATTTTAGATATACTGAAAACAGATAGATATATAGTTTATTTCTTTTATGTCAGAAGTTGTCTAAAAGAGAACCATTATTTACATCCTTTATATCTAATCAAGATAAACTCTCAGTCTCATAATAAGAACAGCCTTATTTTCTTTAGTGACTTATTCGGGTCTGGAAAGATTTGCTGAGCAGAGGCTGGGCTTGATAATATTTCACAAAGCTAAAAATTCAGGCTTGATACATTCTTGACATGAGACACATAATTTTTCACATATAAGAACAATTACCTCATGTTTACACAGCATTTAAAGCATGGAAAATGATTAGATTTTCACCTCTGGCATGCTCAGGATGTACAAATTGCTACTGTCTCTTTAAATATGGAAAGACATTAATTTAATGCTCTTTAATTTGGTGCCACTTATCTGTCAGTGGAAAGGTTCACTCCTGGTGCTAGTGATGAGTATGAAATACAGGCCTAGAAAAAACAGTCAGAGAAGGAGGAGGCTTTAACGGGGGAGTAAGTGTGAAGATAGATCTGCCTCCTTGAATCAGTGGGACGAGCTCCATACCCGGCGAGCCCACTCCTTGTGCGTTGATAACCCCTTCCCATGGTGGGAGAGGTCAGCCGGCTGCTGCGGGGAGACTGCATGTTGGGGAGGGGAGATGAGTCAAAGCCAGGGGGGAATTGACAGGATAAGGAATTTGAGCTCGCCAATGACAGATATTTGGCAGGTGGAGGTGTGTTGGCCAGCGCTCTGGGGAGATGAGACGCATCCTCCTGGCACACCACGAGCTTTGCCATGAGCAGGCTATGAGCACCCTTCAAAAGGGAACTAAAATGTCAGTGCGAGATGCTCACACCTCTGTCTCAGTTCTTCTCCAGAGATGAGCTCTGCTCGGAAGCAGAAGAACAAATCCAGACCACAAAATTTCACTTTCTAGCTGTCAGCCATGCTGGTCCTGTGTGGGGTCTGAAGACTATGCACATTCTCCTTTCTCTGAGTGTTCTTGCCACCACTAACACAGCACCTGTGCTACCATCTCCAGTGGATTAGAATTAAGCTCATTGCTCTTCTTTGCTTGCACTGCCATAATTGCAGGGATGCTCCCAATTTGCAGCATCTGTGTATGTCTGTACTTCAGTAGCAGTGAACATACTGGCCCGCTGTGAGTAAGATTGCTTAATAAAGAGCTTACATATGGCACTTTCTTTAAAAAACACTGCACACATTATTTAATGCTACGATGAATGTGTGCAGGGATAGACAACAGGATCTGGGATAATAAGTAGTGTGGGCTGATCTCCTGACTCTCCTCAAGTATGGGCTATATGCTGGCTATGCCAGACTGATAGAATTTTATTTCTCTCATGTATATCAGTGTCTGGCACAGAGAGCAGGTGATGTACGCTGCTTTCCCCAGCCTTTTGGAACAGCATGAAGATGGTTCAGCTGTGCCGGAGTTGCCAACTTTCCGCCTGCAGTTTTTGTTTGTTGTCACTAAATGATGCATTTTCGTATTCTGGAAACACTTCGTGAACCGTCCTTAGTTAGTTTTTGCAGCCTCAAGCATGTTAGTAAATAAATACAATTCAATGTCTGGAGCAATCAGTTTCGTAGCATGATGTGTCATTTGTAAGGAAGGGTTTTCACGTGGAGAGTTGAGTATCCAGCTTATAGACCTCAGTGGTCTAAAAAGGTAGCTGCAAGCTATGCAAACCCTTGGTGCATTGGCCACCCTTGGAGAAACATTCCGTCACAAACTTTCAGATGCACAGTGCTGCATTGTGGTATTGTTATTGGGGACACCAGGGGATGGAGAAGGAAGGAAGGAATGAGGCGGGTTTTTTCAATGGAACCTGTGAAAAAATAGTTTCAGGAACGTTATTTTTCTTGTGCGATATCTGTGGCTAATCAAGGGATATCAGCACTCCCACACCCTGTCCAAGCTTTAAAAATATGGCTTTAATGGAAACAAATTATAGTATTTTTAAGTCCAGGCAGGCTAGAACCCTCAAGGTTTTCAAACAGAGTAAATCAGAGAGGGCAACACCTCATAATTTACATCAAGTTATAGCTTTCCAAGGTACTAATTAAACCATTTGGTCTCAAACAAAATTATTCTTCAGTAAACCAGAAATAATACTCAATCTACTTTTGTGCCTCCTCTTCAGAGCAAACTGTGTCTGTCGTCTTTTAAAACCAAAGATGTTTGGGGTACAAAGCCCATATAGATCCTTTACAATCCATGTTTAGGAAGGGTATAACATAAATGGTAACTTAGAATGGTATACCAATCTAAAGAGTATTGCTATTTAACAATCCTGAGCTCTGGCCTCGAAGGGGAGGGAGATGCAGCGTTCAGATTGCATCGAACTAAGTTACTTTCAAACAATTCTGTCTCTATGGAGATGCGATGCGTGGCTGAAATGGACTGCTCCGAACCCAAGCACCGTAACAGATCAGTGATGACTCTAAGGTGAGTCTCATGTTTGCAGCAAGCTTCTTGAAAGCTGATTTGATCTTACCCAGGTTATTTATTCCCTTGGTGTTTACAGCATGGTTCCAGTCTTGTGGGGCTGTGCCCCAGCTACGATTAGCCATCGCATAACCTTCCTCCCTCCTACCGCTGCTGCAGTGGGGAAGCACTGTGTCAACAACAGCAAACATTGGCAATGCTTCTTCAGAGCCTCCCTGAAGCTCCATGCCACCGCCACCGCTGCCATGAGCGAAAGTAATTAGACACTGTCGCATAGGCTGTTAAGAAAGTGTAAACAGCAGATAAACAACAGCAGGTCAGGTCGGAAGGAGGTTGGCACTCCGTGAGGCCACGGCTGGAGCCTGCCAGTGTGAAATTCCCAACAGGGAAAGAACATTTGGAAAAACACGTGCTCGAGGTTTATCACACAAATCATCTCCTAAGTGGCACATTTTATTTAGAGTATGTGTGGCCTCCATCTAGAAAAAGGGAAGTTTTTATCAATCCGAGCTTTATCACTTGCAGATATCTCTTTCTTTGTTTACTGGCGGCGTGCACAATTACTTCATTTTGAGTGGTCCAGTTTAAACACAAGTGGGGCTGGGGTTTTTTGTGGGGCCTGCAGTGAACTGCTTGTGCTCCCTTCACAGAACCATGCTCGTAAATCTTCCCTTCAAGCCCTGAAATGCCTCTTTGTGACCATCACCCTTGAGAAACACAGCATCCTGGCCCCGATTCATGAATCTGATTCAACTTGTGCAGGAAGACCCTCCCTGCTCATGAAAGTGTCTCAAACCCGGCTCAGCTTTGAGGAAGGAATTAAATGTTTTCTGAGGAGGAGGAGGAGGGGTTTTCTGGCATGGGTCAGAAAATCAGAGTCACAGGGCATCTTGATGGGGACAGGAGTATATAAATAAACCCTGCATAAACCTAAAGTAAGCAGGATGGGAATTGCCACTTAAAATTCAATTGGTAAAGCTTCCTGGGTGTTCTCAACTCCTACATGGTCACTGCACCCTGTTCGATGCCATGCTCCTTTTCCACGGTCCTGGCACTGGCCCTAGGACGATCCAGCAGTCCCTGTCAGCAGCACCCACCAGTGTTTCAGGTCCCCAACACGCACAAACAAGGGGAAATATGCAGGTGTTGAACCATGGTCTGCTGTTATCCCTGACTTGCCTCTCCACAGCACTTCTTACAAAAGGGTTTCCAGAGATTCACAAATACCAGAATTTTTTTTCCTGTGAAGCAGCCTGGCATTATTAGTCTTATTTTACAATAGGTGAAATGAGGCACAGGGAAATGAAGGAACTCGCCTAAACGTGACTGAAAATCCCAGTGGAAGAATGGAAAAACAGTGTTATTCCTCTGTCTCTGTTCTTCACCAAGAAGCTCATCCATCTCCCATGTGCAATTCCCTGTGCACTAATGCAGTCATTACCAGGTAGATGGTCTTGCCAGCACCAAGGAGCCACTTTTGCCATAGTTTTCAGACCTCCAAGAGAAATGCAGCATATTCCTGCAGTTTTTCTGTCACTGGCCTAGTCACACAGCCATGATGCAAGATAACACTGCTTTACCAGTTGGATAGGTGAGTATTTGGGCACAGTGACTGGAGCAGACCCTTCAGGAAGATATGCTTCCCACCCCACTCCCTGCATGTCGGCAGGAGCAGAAAGGACAGCACTGGTTGCTTAAGGGCAGGAGAAGGCTGCATGGTGTGAACCCACTGCCCAAACACTTGCTTATTGCTTCAGGGAAAAGGCAGCAGGCCAGATGGGCTCATCCCACCGGCCACAGGTCAGATCTTGCTGAGTTAAGCCAACAGAAGTTATTTTCTGCCCATTCTGGGGGAGTTCTCCAGCCTCACAGTGTCAGCAGGGGTACATAATTATTTCACTGCTGATACGGTATAGCAATCTAAACGTAGCAGCATCAATCAGATCATACCTTTAAATGCCTCTTCTCTTTGTGTATAGGTCATGCGTGGAAGCTACTCATAACCTTTTGTCCTCACCTTCTCAGTAAGCCCTAAGCTTAGTGTCTTCACTCTCCCAAGCTCTTCCTGAGGCAAAAATTTGGCTCACACTGTGACACCGAAGCTATGGTATGTGTGGCTTCACTGCACAGGCAGCATTGTTTCCTTGTCAGTACAGATTGTACAGTGCAATAGGCTTTCAGTAGATCTTAAGGTACAAATGTGAATGGATGCTGGATGTTTTGCTAGACATTGTCTTTTAGAAAGAGAACAGAGAAACAGGTTCTGGTTACAGAATAGTGTGCTTCACAACAGGGGGATGAAGAACAGGGAGGGAAAAAGTGAAGACAAAGATCAAAGAGACCTAGGCAAAGGCTGATGAGGAAGACCACCAGTCAGGCAATGGTGGAAAGACAGTTGCTGTAGTCATCTGGGAGCTCGTCTCTGACGACTTTCTTTGCTCTATAGCCAACAGTTTTCCTATCAGTCATCAAGACCATTCAGGAGGTGATGCTGCTGCTCTCCCTCTGCAGAGGTGATAGACGTCCAGGAAGTCAAAGAAAGGATTAGGCTGCTGCTTTTTTAACCTGGATCTTGTTTATTTCCTGTGTCTTACATGGCATTTGTAAGGGGAAGAGGGACAAAATAACTGAATAATGAATGTGGAAAACTCAACTGGACCCATGGTCAGCACCACTGCCCACAGTCTGGATCATTCACTGACCCATAAGTACTGAGGCAGTGTGTGGGGAATGGTTTTGTGGGTGGTCCATGATCACTGCTCATTGTGCTGTAGTACCATGTACTGGTTGCTCTTAGAAAAATGTGAAGGGGGTAAGAAGATGAGGAACAAAATAATAAAGCTTGTATATTTATACAAAACAAGCGTGTAGTGCAAGTGCATAGGATTCTTGCTCAAAGAATAACTTACCATCTTCAGCCCACGTTGGCATTTGCCACTGTGTTTCCAGGTTGCTTATGAACAAGTTTTAGAGCATGTGTATTAAAATAGACCCCTGGGAAAAAAGCCTTGATAGTCTCCCTCTATTGCAAGAATAAAACATATGCTCCTACCTTTCTCTTTCTACCTTGTAAGCAGTTATTCAGCCATTAAACAGCCTCCCTTTTACGCCACAGCAATTAGTTGCCCTAAAAGTTCCCAATGAGGGACGTTGCTGAAAACTTCTGAACACATTTATCGGGCAGATTATCATATCATTGTTGACACGTTCAGAGGACTCTAACTGGCTTTTCAGGTGGGACTTCCCTGTGTAAAGTTGTGGTTAACTCTTCCCCAGGAAATCATACGTTGCAAGGTGTCCTCTGTTATTTGTTGTAGTTTGTCTCAATTTACCTGGCATGGTCATGATGACTCCAGGTGTGTCTGTCTTCAATATCCCACAAAGTCTTTTTAGAAATTGGCATCACATATACCTCATTCCAATCTTCAAGTACCAGTACAATTTTAAGCAAGGTGTTACACAGCACCCTTAGCGATTCAGCTATTTTATCTTTGACTTCATTGAAATACTGCCTGGCCTTGACTTCTGATGGAGCATTTTGTCAGTTTGTTCCATAACTTCTTCTACAGCCAGATGCTCTGCTAAGTCCCCACAAAGAAGGATTCAGACTTGACTATGCGACCAGAAAAAGAAGCAAACAAATAAAAAGTATAAAGCCCAAAATATCAAGAAGCCTACCCAGCAAAGAGCTTTCCTTGGGTTACTGACACTGGGTCTATTTCCGGATGCTGAATTTTTTCTCAAGGTACTTGAAATTCAAAGGCTTCTTGTTCCCATTGCCTTCATCTCACCTTGAATAGTTGGATCATCAACTTCTTGGAAGAGATCTTTGAGGAATGAGGAGGGACAGGGTCCTCTAGAGAATATTCACTGCTCTCAGAAATTATGTCCGACTCTTGATTTAAAGTTTGTCCACCAAATGTTTGCCCAAAACAAGTTTGTCACATCTTCTGCTGCAAAGATAGCTGGAAGCTTCTCTCAGCAGGGTAGCTAGAAGTTAATTGTTCCAGCAAACACAGGCTGGGGCTGAGTCAGGGCCTGCATGTCCATAATTGTGACCTTCAGGTGCTAAAACAGGAGTAGGAAGGGACAAAGACCTGTGGGTCACCTGAGGGAGGTGCAGACACTGAGCTACGGGGACTCAGAATACCTAGATGAACCAAAGGTCTTGAGCCATCAGCTATCCAGCTCCTCCACCGTCTATCATGTGATTGCTGTACTTCAGTGAGGTATTAGGCACTCTAAAACCATCTTTATTATCTCATGGAGTTTCAAGCCTTGGTCTTACCACACAGGGACAGTTAGAGCCTTATGGCCTCTTTTGAACCCATTAATACCGGCAGCACCATGTAAAGTTCAGTACCCAGCTACAGTTTATTTAAGGTCTGTTTTTAAAAAAACATTATGTGCTGAATTTTATTAAATCAACTTAATAGGAGCTGTGAAGTAAAATAAATAAATATGGAACTCATTTCTGCAGTTAGTGGGAATTATTCTGTTTGTTTACAAAGGCCATTAAAAGCTTACTGGAGGTGTTCATTTCAGCAAGGAGGCCTCACTGATGGATCAGTGCAGCTTTGCCAAAACTGTATCCAAAATTTCACAGCAGTGCTCTCATTAGGCTCTAACGGTTAAAAGAAAACACAACTGAAGAGAGCTATTAATGTTTCCTGGTGGCCTCCAACCTCCTCCACATTAGTTTTTCCTAAACCACACCACATAAAAACTCTTTAAAAGTTTTTGGGGCCTGGTAGCTTGCAAAAAAGACAGAAAAAGGACGAGCTGAGGGTTTTGTGTTCTTAAAACAAGGCATGTTAAACCAGAACCTTGATAAATGTAGAGGTGTTGCACAGTGTACTGTCTCTGATAAAATGCTCAACAGCAGAAAATGAATTACACTTCAGTGAAAAAGTACGAATGGTACTGCAGAGTATTAAAATCCCTGTTTTAAAATGTGAACTAAGCATTTCTAAGGTGTGAGAGTTCAGGGTTGTCCCTTAATTACCAGAAAGCACTAGTTTTAGCTAAGTTCCAATATGAACACATGGAGCTATTGTATGTTTTCACCCACTGATTTCCATAAGCATATACACTTTTTCATTTAAATACTTTCCATATCAAGCAGTCAGAAATACAGGACTGGAATAATTTCTTGTTTAGACACATTCTGTATTTGTTTTTAATCATATATGGTTTTAAAACACAGGTGATCATACCTGTTGCCCCCAACCTTAGCAAAAGTACCCGAAGAAGTGACCTGCTTTTAGAGTGGTACACAGCCCTCTGATTCACTGGTGTCAGGAAGGGGCTGGGGTACTTAGCACTCTGGATGTAACACCTTTGCACTGGCTGCACACCTCCTGAGCAGCCTGCTGCACCTTTGCAGCTTCCTCTGGAAACATTTTCAAACACTGGAAGCACTTTTCTGAGCATCATCAAAGAGAACCTGTGTCGAGTGTCGCAGTGGCACATGACTTCTTCCTGTAAGTAGTTGGCACAGGAATCTTGAGACTCTGGTGTACAGTTTGCCACTGATCTTGTGATAAATCCGCCTTGTATTTAGGCTTTTAGGAGCCTGATGTAAGTCACTCCCACTTCATCTTTGGAACAGTAATTTGCAGAAGAACTAAAGAGCTTAGGTATAATTTGATGGCATTGCACCTCTTCTTACTTTCTTGCCTTCTTTCCTGCTTTTCCCTTTTTCTCTGTGACATTAACAACTTATTGCCATGATGTGCAAAAGCATGTGACTGAAGTTACCAACTGGAAGAAACAGGTTACAAGTCACCAAGGACCGGGTCCTCAGAGGAACTTCTTGTGCCCTGAGGGTCTGCTGGCTGCCCTCTGAAGGCATTTCCTCACATCCTCTCCAACACCACTGCTGTGCCAGCCCAAACCCTCTGTGTTTGAGAGCTCAGCAGCATAGCCACAAAGGGGAAGATGCAAGGAAGAGGAGGAGGAGTGGCCATTTTTCTTGTCATCTTCTCATTTTAGAATCTCACCAAGAAAGCTTGAATGCAGTAGCCCAGAAGAGCTCAAAACAACAGCACATATATGCCAAGGATGCCTGAAGAGGCATCTGCCCCACTCTGGCTCAGACTGTGTCCCTGTGAAGGCAATACTGACTAGCATCACAGAAAATGCAAGGCAAGTCCGCAATGCCAAGCCTTCACAAAGGGAGGTCCTTGGTGTCTCTGCCCTTGGGAGGTTTGTCTGATCAGCATGAAACAGTCACTGAATAAAACAGAGACAAGCCTGGGGACATGAGTAGAATTCAGGGTCTTGAACAGGAATGAGATAAACTAGAGAAACTGGATCCAAACAGCTCAGAGGATATAGTAAATTCCTAGTGTGGGAGGAAGAAAAACAGTATTGTACAACTTTCAGCTGTGAAGATACTCAGTCATTAAATGTCTTATATCAAGTTCCCAGTCTCAACCAGTTTTATTTTACCTTTGTTTCGATAGCCTTTTTTTTTCTTAAATCTAATCCACGTATGACTAAGTCATGTGAAAGATCCAGGCTAGCTGTTGATTTTACAGATTACAGGGAAGATGTGAAGGATGCTCCATCTGTCTCCTTTCCATAGTAATAGTGAATAACAACCACTGAGAGCCACGGCTTTTCAACAAGCAGCTATAATAAAACAGATTTCCTAGAAGACTATTAAACAGAGATAGAAATCTCTTCAAAATCTTTATTAAGCTTTGCTAATCAACTCCCACCGTTGTTTAAGGTTAGACCTTGTTCTATACATTTTCATTATTTCAGAGGATCCCCTGCCAGAGCCATTGTAAAGCTTTCTATTAAATCCTTCTTACTATAGTGGGATGATTTTTTTTTTTCCAAAGATTGATTTAATAGAAACTTGGCACCAGAAAAAGTGTTTCTGTTTCATTACTATGATATATAAAAGTTCATGGGACTCTCAGAATATTCTTTCTAAAAAAAAAAAAATCATTAGCACATGCTGGAAGACAGAACTTACTGGCAGTTTTACAGTAGTCATCTTTCAACTACACACTTAGAAACACTTTGTGTTTCTAAGACCATTAGCGGTCATTCTAAAATGCCGAATGAGTATTGGAATAAAATTCATACTCTAAATTTTTTTGAAATGTTGCTCAAGCAGCTTCATGGTAGTTTGAGCACAATGTAACAGCTTGAATTTTTTTTTTTAGCCTACTTAATTTACAATTTATGTTACTTTTTAAAACCATACTTCTAACATTTTATTATAGCAAGTCTTTCCAATGTAGCCCACTAAATTCTTGTTTGGTTCTCAAAAAAAATAATATCTTTAGCACTTATAGAGTGCTTTAGGTTTTTAAATTGTTACACAAATATTAACTAATTAATGTTTGTTCAACCCAGACTGGCCTTATAAAGAGGCTGCAGTGAGTGAAGTGAACTTTTTTCCTGTCACTATTAACAAGATTAAAGGTGTTGATGTGTACAAACATAAAAATGAGACAGAGTTTGAAATAACCCACCTGCTATTGATTTTGGCCAAATTATAGGTAGTCTCAGACTTGTAGATTACTTCTCAGTACTATCAAAGGAGAAACGAGAAAGTGCTTGTTTGCCTGCTTGGGTAGCTGACAGCGAGTGCTGATGATGGGAAAAAACTTTCCCTTCCCATCTTTGAGTATGTACAACTTTTCAGCAGCACAGGAAGCGATTTTGCCCATGTACCTACTGAGTCATTTCAGCATGCCAGAGGCACAGGACCCACAGGGGACGGTGCCTTTTCTTGTCGTTACCCTCCCACCTTTCCTTTTGCCCCCTTCTCACAGCTAGGCTCAAGCCTTCTCCTCCTCTGAGTCATCAGGACTTGAACCTTAACTTTAAATCAGAGGTGTGTTTCTAACATACATTTGTTTTTAATATATTAAAAAGTTGATTGAGTAATCTTTATGACAGGTGAGGTTTCCTGTAAAACAGGACCAAAAGATTACCTATTCTGTTAGATCTGATGTGGTTCCCCAACAGTCATCCCTACAATGTGCTTCCCACAAAAGTCCCCAAATTTACTGGGCTTCTGTACCCACAATAATGATGTTGCAATCATTTCAAAGTATGACTTTTGCGTGTATTCTGGCAATAACATGACCATAACATAACTGGAAGTTTCTAACTGTCAGTGATTTCATACTGACTTTAACAATAGCCAGTAAACATATAGTTCAGACTTTAATCCAATTTTCTCAGTAAGACTAATGTCAGTAAGATGTTCCAGATAATACTGTCTTATGGGACTACTGCACAGCTTGGATGGTTTATCATTCAATCTTCATCTTTTATTAATGCACTGTGTATGTTATATATGACCCCAAAACCCTTGCCAGTGCTGTGTTCCTAAACCCACGGAATTAATTAGCTGTTTCCACATTCAGTTTTGACTGCTTTAACACCACTGGAATTTCACTAATCACATTAGACATTAGCACCATTCACAGATTTCTATTCTTGCACATTCCCAGTGTTCGCAGCCATCTGCAGCTGATGTCTACAGAGCAGGCAGAAACACTGTGGGAGACCCTTCTGCTCATGAGACGTCCCCCTGAAGCTGGGGGAACATGCTGCAGCTGCAGGGCTCCATGCTGACAAATCTACTAACAGGATTAGGACTTTAAGCAGAAAAAACATAGGTCGTTTGCAATACCTCTGGAGTGCTACCAACAACTGTAATTAAGGATGCCTATGCATTTCTATGCTAAGCCCCTGTTTTCATTTGCTCATAACTTTCCAAAACTTTCACCTATAAGGCTGAAATTTTACAGTCCTGCTTTCTGCCAAATTGCGGCTTTTATTTTGCAGTTGTTGACAGTTTGCGGAAAAAGCAATGTGTCCATTTTTTTTGAATGAGAGAAGAGAGAAATTTAAAAAAACCCCTCGTGTAAACATGTGGATTGGAACTGTTTTATGCTGGATTTTCTGTTTCATTCTCATATGACACTCTGAACTCACAAATTATGTTCCAGCAATTGCAAGTATGGATAATTTTTTAATAAGGCCAGAAAAATAATGCAACACACTTTCCCCCTATGCCTTGAGATGCTCAGTTACAGAATTTTACAGTCAATTTAATTACCTGCTTGAAAATTGTCTTCCTCTCAGTGGCTTGAAGAATCTCAGAACTCCAGTCTGAATACGCAGCCGTAATAAAGTCCTCTTAAGTTACTTGGTGTGGAAATTGGGAGTCAACAAACCATATAGACCACACAGGAGTGCCATGACCCTTTCTTAGCTTGTTCAGATAACACTGTGTGGCACAGGGTTACTTAGCAGTATGACTAGAAATATATGAATATTCTCAGCGTTTGCAGGTGTTTCAGACAACTTTGAACTTGAAGGATTACTTCAAGCCCTTGTAAGTCTATGCCTTGTGTCCTCCTTTCCACCTGATGGAAAGTAGTCAGTATTAAAAATAACATTAAGATCTTTTTAAGACAGACAGAGCTTTTGTCTTACTGACTCATTTCATTCCTGTCCTCTCCCGTCGTTCATCCTGCCTCTTGCTACCGGCTGGATGCTGAATTTAGACTCTTGTAACTCAGCAATCTCACATGTGTTCGCTTTATGGGATGCCCGTACACTTCAGACACTGAAGAGATATTAAATAGTCAGAACTTTACCAAAGAGTGAATTCTCTTTGGAGAAAGAATACGTCTTCTGTGTCGACAGTAAATATTTAATTTAATTTAAAAAAAAAAAGTAAATCTCTCTTCTACTGTGTTTATTATTCTTGGGGGGAGGAAAGAATGGGTGGGGACTAGCTGGGATTTTTCATTTTGTCTTGTTTCTGATTTGTGGATTAACTAGATTTTCTCTGCTTATTTCCTTCCTCACCAAGTTTTTCCTTCAAAGACAGGAAACCCAGCTTTGCTAGTGAGACATTTAAATGCAAGTTGCTTTTTAAATGTAGTTCTCTGTTAAGCTTTTCCTTCCCAAATCACAACTTGTATTTCTGAACACCCTAAAAGAGAGAGCTAACTTTTTGTAATAGTCCTGGTCTAGAAAGACTTCACAGAGGATCTTCTGATGTTACTGTTCCCTCTGAAATGCACCCATTTAAGGGTAATGAACATTTTAAAAGGAAGCAAATGATCCTAACAACACTATGGGGTTTTTTTCCTTTGTTTGTTTCATAGTGCCCTAGAAAGTTGTGTTTTGTATTCCTCACAAATTACATTCCTCATTGATCTAAAAACTCTTTTGGACCTGCAGAATTACAGAATGGGTGTTATTTAATTATTACAATGCAAGAAGTTGCCCCAGAAGAAGAATATTAAGAGAAAAAGGAATTTTTAGGTAATGAGAAAACCAAGATCCTCAAACAACAATTTGCCCTGCCTCCTTGAACATACAGTATTATGAAATCACCTTTAATTAGGTGTCATGTACTATTTTCTGACAGGACTCCCATCTCACTTAAGGACAGAGTGGCTAGTTGGTATTTTTTAACTTCCACAACTTTTGCAGAGTGTCTCCTAGGACTTCTTTAACATAAACCAGCTTACAAAAGGACCTGAATATAAGAATATTCCTTTCTTCTCAGGCACTTCTTTAAGACTTCCATGATACTAAATCACTGATTGAGAAGCTGGGATGAACCTATCTTCCCAGCATGTATAACATGAAATTTTCAGCACTTCTTCCTCCTAATCAGTCTTCAGCTCCAGCTCCACTTCACAATGGTTTCCCTCCATCTTCTTGCATTAGCTGAGAGGCTCCTGCTCAGCATCACCAGTCTGAGATGAGAATATGTCCAGCCATCCTCTACAGGGGCATTGGTGCTGGCTGTCTGCATGGAAGCAGACAGAGCCTCTAGAGGACTCAGCGGTCGGTCACCCTTTGAATAAGCAGGGGCTACAAACATATAACTTTAGGCAAATTGTCACAGGATGGGCAAAAGGCACATCCCTAATGCAAATCCCAGGCCTCCTTCCCAAGGCACAGATATACAGTGCTTCTCAATGAATTATTTGAAGAAGTTTTTTTAGCTCTCATAAAGCAATGTGTTTTCCCCAAATCTCTTAGAAACACCAGAATATTTTAGCTGAAACCTTTCCAGAGATACGAATCGATACCAAGGAGATACCCCAGAAAAAACCCCGAAGCTCATGCTTGATTGATTGAAATCCATTAAAACTGTTAGCAGCTGAAAGCAGAACCTTCTAATAAGAAGTGTAGATACTACATGCAGTAGTGCCATCGTCACCTAGGTTATTTATGCATCTACGTGGGGTAAAGAATTGAGACGTAGGAAAAAAGCATGTCACAATACTTGGAGTGTAACATGTTAGTTTCGTGATTTATGTTTTTAATAAAGCCACTCCTCTTACTCTGTCCACTATGGAGCAACAAATACAGCTGAAAACAGACTATAGCCCAGCATGTAAAAAGGAAATGGGAGACAACTGGAGTCTGTTCATCTCCATCTTATCCTTCTCTAATCCCCACCAATGTGACCCCCGCCCTATAGATCTGAAAAATACACATATTTCTAGATTAAACGGAGAGCAAAAGTCATCAAACAAACTTTTTGCTGCAAGTAATCCACTTCACCATAGAACTCTCCAGATAAATAGCCTTATTGTTTTACCTTGAATTGAGTAAATATTCACATAGCATGTTAAAAATTGTACCCCAAACTTTTTAAGTTTGTTCTCGAATTTCATGAAAATAAACTTCAAGAGGAGGGGGCTGTTTGGTTTTGGTGTTTCTCTTCAGAGAGAACTCCCACTATCAGTTTGGAAAATAATTATCCTTCCTGTACCTCTCATAATTTATTCCCAACAAACGAAGTCAGCTTTTTTGCGGCCAGCTTGAATCTCAGATGATCGCTTCTACTTTTAACAGTTTCCCTCAAATTTTAATACCCAAATACCTGGAGCCAGCACTCTGGTCTAGCGAGAATGACGCTCCAAAGCCTCAGCAGATCCACTGGAAGCTATGAAGTGCAATGCAGTGATTTCAGCTAAACATTACCGGCTCCTGACCCTGGAAAGGGAAAAGTCAAAGTTCTTTTGGAAATGACACATTGTGACCTGCAGACTGCTGTAGCACATTAAGTCTGATAAATGATCAGAAATGATGACTTAAACAAGCATCTAAGAGAGAGTATTTTGCTTAATGTACCCAGCAGTTAACCTTATGTAGTCACATTGCATAGTGGGCTCATTTGGAAGCCGTGTAGGCTTAGCTAAGAATAAACAAAGTGTTGCAGTACCATTAAACGTTTTCTACATCTTCCTTCTGTGTTAATGTGGTTCAGTGCTTCTGTCATGAAAATGAGCTAAATGGAGTTTCCCACACTCTCGACCACAAAGAGTGCACTATATTGCTTTTCCAATTGACATTTTGTACTTTCCTGAACACATGCCTGTTTCAAGAGCAAACCTGGATTTTCATAGCACTAAAGAGGTCTGCAGCACAGAAAAGGAGCAAACTCAAAGGCAGAAAAAAGTGGAAGTGATGTCAAAACCATGCAACTTCTGCAGGTGGCAAAAAATACCTACACATGCACAAAAAGAAGTTAATTTGTTTCCCACATCCACAAAATTCTCTCTAAGTGAAATGCCAAATCTAATCCCCCTGCCTAATAAGTTCTCAAATTTTTAATTTAGGCATTTACACCAGAGCCCTACAGGTACTGGAATAATGTGAGATATTTCTCTGTATTAAGTTGCTCAGCCATAATGACTTCATAATTTCATTTAAGCACCTGTTCTGGAAAATAGGTCCTGATCCTGCGAGCACTCACATCTAGTGAGTATTCCCATTTGAACTCTAAAAATTGTATCCCAGCTCTTCAGGGTGATTTACAGCGTACTATTAGAAGCATCTATAAGCACCTGAAATGTGTCAGTGGATGAATATGAGCAATAACTGTAAATATACTTTATGAGTTCGGCAGCACACTGCTATTGGTGGCCAATACTCAGCAGAACACTGAATATCCCAAGTCCTGTTTAAATTCCCCACTGACTTCAGTTAGAATTCAGACTTTAAATGAGGAGTTAGGAGCCCAGATGCTTTGCTGATCATGGGTCTTTGGCTGCAAAATGCTAAATCTTCCCAAAGGACCCAGTGGAAATGACAGCAGAGAGGTATTTTATGTGTGCATATCTCCTCTTGGAGTTGATCTGACAGATGAAAATCTCCCTTGAAGTTCAACTGCCTTTCTTTTTTCTCTCACAGTCTTTCTAAAAAACATACAGTCAGCTTTTCCACAGAGACCTTTATTAGTAACAAATTGAAAGGGTGCCCATACCCTGGGGAATGGGTTAAGCTACACACTCCAGCTATCGAGGCAGACAACGCAGCTCTCCAATGTCAGGAAGCAACGGCCAACTCTCTTACCCACAAAAATAATTTTATTTTCTTAGGGAGAGGAAGTCTGCTCTCTTTGCTTCCCCTCTGCCCCTGCCGCTTCTCTGCAGGCGTCCCTGACCCTGTGTAGAGTGGAGGAATGAGGCAGGATTCCCAGAGCTCTGGAGGGAAGGGCAGGGAGGGTGATTTGAACTTTCCACCCCCAAGGTATGACTGTGCTCACAAAGACAAAGTCCAGCTCCACTCCTCTGCTCTCCAAAGTACCTTGGGCTTGGTCAGCCTGGTGAAGACCTCTGGGGAAGACCTCCTTCATATGTGGTGCTTTCTTACTTGCATGTTAAATAACTCCACGATTTGCTCCACTGTTAGATGCTTACAATATAATTATACCAGAGGTGAGCTTGGGCCAACACACTTAAATATTAGTTTATCTTTCTACTGTTACAGTACTATGACTCTGTATCCATGTAAATACTAGAATTTTCTCTGCTACCTTCTGTCTTATTTTAGTCTCCTACTTGCAAATCTGTTGGAATCCTTTGCATTATGTATAGCTGAGCAGTTTCTGTGTGGCTTGAGCTTGGCTGCAAATAAGATTCCTTTTCTTTTTGTTTTTCAAGTTAGCATCTTAAAGAAAGGAAAATAAACATGAAGTCAGAATTTCCTGCGGGACAGTGGGAAGGGGAGAGATCAGATCAGCTGTAAGATGTTGGTGTTATTTTCCCAGGACAAGCTCTATTTACATTTTAATTTTTTTTTTCCATCATTTATTTATTTTTTTTTAATTCTCCACTTCTAAAATAACCTACAGACCCATGGACAAAACTGGAAGATTTTGCATTTTTGAGAAATAACAGAGTTCAAATTGACAAAGATGACCTCTAGGGTGAATTTCCCTGTGCTCAGTGTTGTGCTTACAGCACAGATACCTTCATAGGAAAAAAGTGTCTGAAAGTGGAAGACCTAAGTTTTGTTCTTTCCTTGCTTAACCTGCCCAAGAGTTGCTGGTTTTGTTCTGTCACTAGTATAACCCTCTCCTTACTCATCTCTGACTAGTTCATGAAAATCTGCAGGCTCCTGAGGTTCAGGAAAGCCTACTGCTGAGCTTGATGATGCTTCCTCCGTAAGCATGGCTATAAGGGACATGAGGATAAAGTAATTTTTATCTCTAGAATCTTCACTAACTTAATCTGCAACAAATTTCTGTACTCTGTTTGAGCTAACTAACCCGACATATTTATGCTTAGTTATTTCTTTGGGGCACTAGCTTGAGATCTCTCTTTGGGAATTCCCCTCTTGGAAAACTAGCTAACATCTGAGATGAACCTGGCAGACGAGCCACCACACACAAGGTCAAAACCAGTAAATATGGCTATCATCACAGCAAAGACAAAATGTTGGGAAGCCTTTGGAAGCAAAGCAGAAGGAATTTCTCAACAAAGGTCCATTATTGTTGCTCGAGCAGCATCTTTGCATGGAGATATGCCATATGAAGAACTCTGCTCCTTCGAAACAGCAGTGATGTGCTTCAGTCTACACGTGGCCAGAAAAGGTGCAAAGAGCAGAGGATGTTAATAATGATTGCAAAGTGAAAAATGAGGATTCCACAACTCATTTATCTGCAAACAGTACATGTTGTATACTTCATCGTATAATAGTTTGTTCTCCTAAAGGGAAGGTGCAGGTGAACCATCAAAGTGCAAGGGCAAAGTGAAATGAGGACTCTGCCTATCTGCAGAGAAGAGGACTCTTTCAGCACCCACCTCTAAAGCCACAGTCAGGCTTTTATCTCCTGTTCAGCCTTCACTCTCCCCTGCAGAAGACCAGCCATGAAACTTGCAGGACCAAGATCTTCACTGTGAAGACTCCACTAATGATACCAGTGGGCTACCTAGACTTGAATTTCCAATGTGTTGAGAAGGTTTAACCACCTCTTTGAAATCAATGGGACCTCTTCCCTAGATGGACCAGCCTTTGCACACTGAGGGTCCCATGCATACAGGGCACTGCATCCCTTAGGAATATATGCCCAGCTGAGTTTTTCAGTATTTGGCTATGATCCTAGAGTAACCTCAGTGAAGTTGATGGATTTTCCCCAGATTTACTCCAGTATAATGAGCTAAGGATTTGGACCTCTGTGCCGTATTATGTGGATTTCGATTAATTTTAAATAAAGTTTCCACCTTAAATGAATTGCAAGTGTTATCTGTTTTTATATATAACTTCATGCTCTTTATTATTTAAAATGTCCAATTTGCTAGATGAAAACATAAATATTGACTGCAGCTGTAGAATTTAATAAAACCTCAGGTTTGAGCTAGCAAGTGAAAAAAGTATATTATTGGAAACTTGTGGTCAAACTTGAAGCTTGAAGGAATATTTTAGCACTATCACAATATTAAATTGCAATCATTATTTAATTTATCTTCTCTGAAATGACTTAAGGGAAGTGCACCAAAAGCCCTATTTACCTAAGCCAGGAAATAAGTCAGTGATCAGCTAGGTGGATGAAGTAATTGAAAGCTGACAAGGGACAATATAATGCCACTATTGTAACTGCACTTAGAAGTATTGTTTGACTTTGACCTGCTCAGGAATAAAAGTTGCACAGTTCTCATTTCATCCAAAAAAAAAAAAAAAAAAAAGTGTATAGCAGTAAAATGTGTTCCTTTTACTGAATTCTTGATATTTTTCTTTAAAATGAAAAATATCAGCTTTGGCACATCTGGAGGAAAGGAATGTTGCCCGCAATTACTAAGATTTTGAAAAAAATATAGATATATTAGAAATTAAGGTACTCACCAGTCAGTACTTCCAGCAAAAAGTCTGAAACCCTGGGCAACCTGCGCATTTCAATTGTCACTTTGAACTTTGGAACAAAGAGTAGACTGTAAAACCAGTTTATAAAAAGTATTATGAGATACCACAACTGGCATTTTTATGACCTTATTAAACTACATCCAAGTGTCATAAATTATATGTAATGAAAGTGAATAGGATCTCTGACTTGATTTTAATATTAGGAACATGCTTATTAGTTTAAGGGCTTTTTTTCTGAATAAAAGGGGTATTTTTGTTATTTTCTTACTTTAACAGCTGATGTTATGTGGAAGTCATAAATGCCAGATTACATTAAATTGGTTTTGTTCACATAATAATATTGTTAGTAAAATACTTAGCAGTAATGAGCAGTTTTTCTCACTAAGTAAAGCTTAAGGTGTTAATTTAGACAAAGTATTTCATGTTCTTATGACAAACATATCTACTGACCAAGTTTAGATATGAAAACCAAATTATGGGTCAGGAAAAAAATCTCTGTCTTTCAAGAGTGATCATTCAGAAAACATAACTTTTTTCCCCCAATACCCTGTCTCTGCAGTAGGAGAAAAGTTGCAGATGTCAGTTCAAAGTAAACCCATTTTTAGAACTCTTACAGTTTTAGATAGAGAGCTTATGCACAAAAGCAGCATAAAAATGTGTTGGTATATATCAGAAGCAGAGCGCTCACCACAGGGGGATATTATCTGTGGCATTCTCTTGAGAACACCAGTTAAATGTACCGCATTGAACCAAAGGTCTATCTGAGTCAGCAGTCTGTCTCCAACGCTACCCAAAAGGGAAAGTCTAGGGAAGAAGAAAATGCTCATGAGAGCAGAGCATGCACTTATGGGACTTTCTACTCTCAGCCCCATCAACCTTCTCCAGTCATATGCAGCACCAGGAGGGAGAATTAGGGAGAATGCCCATTAGTTGTAGAGGCAGTTGTGGCTAACATTTGGTTCCTGTTACGAGAAAATGAGTGGTGTTTGCTATTTGTACATCTACATCCCATGTAGCCAGTCTGCCTGGCTTTCCTGAGCACGGGGCACAGCAGCTCGGTGTTCCCCAGAGGTCAGACATGGAGGTCCAGAGCCAGGGATGCGGGGTGCCAAGGATCCCCCAACATATATCCTCAAACTGACCAATGCATGCTCACCAGCTCTTCCAAGAGGTCCCAACTACTGGCAGATACAGGCAACGCATGTCTGCAATCCAGCAGCTCACTGTCCACAGGGGTCAGGAAAATACCTTCTGCAGATGATAACGTCTCCACTAGGATGACCATCAGGGATGTCAGTGTTTCATTCAGCCAAAACTCCTGAAAAACAGCAGGCATCAGCCAGCTGTCAGTATATAAACAAAACTGTGGCTGATGTTCAGGTGTGCTTAGTGGAAATTTTGCTTGTATAGGGAGGACAGAGGGTCTCACATTCTTCTTCTCCTGACAGAAATTCATTTAAGGGGGGTGGGGGGGTGGGGGAATTTGGGGGTGGGGCAGACAGGACAGACAGACTACCACAATGTCAAAAATATTTTGTGTCTCTTTCTGAGACTTGTATGTCATAAATCAGCAAAAAAATTTACACAGTATATTTTAAGCATTTGCAGTATTAAGAATTTAACTGGGCCAGGGAATGGGAAAAATCTTTCCCCCAGAATCATTCATCATGTTGCAGAGAAAATTGCCATTCTGCATTGGGGACTTAGATTTTTGCAGTGCCCCAGGGTGCCATTTTCTCTCCTACTTCTTGCTGCAACATCCAGTCTTCCCCATTCTCCCCATCAGCTTATCAAGGGCTGGAAGAGCATGGGGTGCTCCTGAAAAGACAGCCCCACCGACACCTCTCCAGGGAAAGGACTTTCTTGTACCCCTGTCTGACAGCCCCTGGGTAAATGCCATGACGTAGTCCATAACTGGGTGTAAATGATAGACGTGAATTGTATTACCTTGTAGGTTTCTTAAAAGTACCAAAGAGAAAGTCAAAGCTTATTCTGAGCTTTGGGAGGGAAAAAAAAGAAGCCAACACTGATGTCATCAATGAGAAAGAGGAGAGGAGAGGAGAGGAGAGGAGAGGAGAGGAGAGGAGAGGAGAGGAGAGGAGAGGAGAGGAGAGGAGAGGAGAGGAGAGGAGAGGAGAGGAGAGGAGAGGAGAGGAGAGGAGAGGAGAGGAGAGGAGAGGAGAGGAGAGGAGAGGAGAGGAGAGGAGAGGAGAGGAGAGGAGAGGAGAGGAGAGGAGAGGAGAGGAGAGGAGAGGAGAGGAGAGGAGAGGAGAGGAGAGGAGAGGAGAGGAGAGGAGAGGAGAGGAGAGGAGACAGAAGAGAAACAAGGAGACATCAGAATTCCAGAAATAAGAGACATTTAAAATCTAGAGAAGCTAAGAAAATAAGAAAGGTGTATTTTTAACAAAACAGTGAGACATAAACATAGACCGTTTTTAGTGAGTGAAGTAATCTCAGTGAGTGCGTAACTACCCTTTTTATTATGACCACACAATTTGCCTCCACTAAATAGTCTGCCCAGCAAAAGTTTGTACCTTCATCAGCATACCTCCTAAATGTCTGACAAAGAAAGGAGCAGAGCAACAGGAAGAGCACCTGTTAAAATAGATAGCAATTTGTTACAGATACTATTAACCTGCAGCTGTGCTTAGGACCCCCCTGTACTGAAAGCAAGAAATGTCAAAAAAATCCTCAGAAGGACAGGATACCTGATGCACAAATGGCAGAAAAGCAGTAGTCCATTTTGCCTTTTAAAACACTGTGTGAGGTGCAGCTCCTTTAAACAAAAGATCATTTGCTGAAGTGGGAATGGAGACAAAATCTCTGCAGAGGCTTGTAAGGAAGGAGCCTGCTGCCTGGACCATGGAGAGAAGCTAGTAAAGCTAAGAAGATAAAAAAAGATAGACTCAAAACAGTGAGATACTTCTCACTGGAAATCAGTCCCCTAAGTTTAGACTGCCAGTGGGAAACACTGTTTTGAGCTCTCAGTTTAATTCAAAACTACAGAGGATAATTCTTATTTTAGTCAATTGTCTGAGGAAGGAATAATAAAGGAATAATTAATCCTCTGTCCAGCCTATCTTTCCTCACTGACTGTTTTAAACTGAGTAGGTGGGTTTCAAAGTCCACTGTGTCCACTGAAGCACAGGGTGCTGCAGAAGATGGTTATGGCAATACACTGCCAGTTTTGTAGAACAGGAACCTGGGAAGCAAGAAAGATGATTGAACAGGCACTATAGAAATAAATTAAAATGGAATTGACCCTCTATTTTCCATCAGTTTGACGAGAGCAATGATACAAACAAAAATATTAAAGAGTAAACCAAAATTTTGTTTATCAAACTGAAAATTTCTGTAGAGATGAAGGTTACTCAGAGAACAAAAGAAGACATGGTTTTGGCAAAACCTGTTAACTATGGAAATAAGCTATCCTGACTATGTATACCCCATGCATGCAGCCCAGGTTTGTGCCTAAACTCGTCTGCTAATCAAAGTTTCAACATGTCCCAGAGCCATAAAACCCTGAGGTGGAAAATTTCTTCACTGGCAAATCATAGCTCAGAGACAGGTTAGGGCTGTTAACTCTAGCTAGTTCTCAAAAAGTCAATAATATTATCAAAAGTAAGATGCTTTTAAACCAATTACAAGAACTGCTCTGTGGTAGCCTGTCACTGAGGGGCACAGGAAGGGCTGTGAAGTGAGGGGAAAATGTAGCAGGGCTTACTTTGTGTTTCAGCTCACTCTTCAACCCAAATGTGCTTCCTGGCTCCCTCCAGGATACTTCTAGTTTCCTCAGGACCCACAAAGTGAGATAAGTGGTCAGGATAAGGACAAGCTCAAGGGAAGAGAGCAGAGGACAGACCTCTGTGCCTCCATGCCTCCCTGGCTGCATGACAGAGGTGCTTACCGCTGCCTCTCCACCTAGAGCGTCCCTGCTTCCAAAGAGGTGATGGCAATGCATCACTGCACTCACTGGCAGAAGGCAAGATCTCTGGCTCACACCTAGTATTCAACACAAAAAATTGTTCAACCAGCTCTGCACCTTTGTCAAATCGTATATGGCTACAGATGCTGCGGTATTTTGATGAATGCATAACGAGAATAGAAAAGATGCTGATAAATACGGAAGAAAGTCTATACAATTGGAAGCATGTATTTACTGTATTACTATATTATTACTTATTACTATATTACCTATTACTATATTGTTACTTTCTACTATTGCAAGCAATAATTGTATTCTATAATTTTAGTTTGACATTAACTGATATCTTGAAAAAGATACGTTTTCCAATGCCTGGAGCAAACCCAACTGTATTTCCTGAAAATGCTTCCCTCTTGGAACAAAGGTGGTGATCAAATTTAAAAATTAAAAAGCAATATTTTTGTACTCCTTCTTAATGTACACATTTTCTATCAATGGTCTATTCTTTACATTCAGCCACTAGCCTAGAAATACAATTTATGTTTTCTGAGTTAGCAACACAATCAAGTTTAGTAATAATACCAAAATCTAATAATGAAACCACTGTTTGTATTTATTTGAAGGTAAATATGTATATGCTTGGTCACCCAATATATATGGATTTCACTTGGTGTTTTGCATCCTGAGGCAGAACTACCGACAAACAGCAATGTCTGTAGTGCAGTATATCATCTCCTTCCTTTTGTAAAATGTATATATGCCCTTTGCTGTCAGGGTAACCCTTGATGTTGAAAGGAGATGCAAAGACTGTCTATGGATCTTTAGTAAACTCAATTCATGTGTCTTTTTTCCCAATGGATCAGTAAAACAAAATTTTTATTCTTCTTTTGAAATATCTGTGTTGGAGGGTTTCCACCTTTCTTCATAAATGAGAAGACATGTTGGATGGTCAGTGTTATACAGTGCATCCATCTGTAGCTCCAGGCGTCTGAAGCTGGTCTCTGGGCACTGATAACATAAGGTGTGGTCTACAGAGGAGGGATTTTATTAGTTACATCTTTAGCTCCTTGAGGAAGGAGAGCATATAATTTAAGACACTTTGATGCCTTAAAAACATGCGAAGTATGTTTAAGGCATCAAAGAGACTGAAATAGAGGAAAACAGCATGAAACTTGAAGTTTTGAATAAAACAGGACTTCTAAATTAGTTTAAAAAAAAAAAAAACTTGAGAGAGATTAAAAGAGAAGGAGAGACTGAAGAAACAACAAGGCCTACTATAAGTTCTAGTGCTTTCTGTCCTGCACAGTATAAAACCCAGTGAAGGAACTGGACAGAAGGAGAAAGAAGAAATGCACAAAACCATTGACTGTGCAAACATGTCTCTCCTGCAAGTAATTATTTTCTTCCGTGTTATTCAGGGATGGTGAAGACCCAGCCTGTGATCAAGGCCCAGAAGCACCACAGAAATACACATCACATGAATTTGTGCACAAGAGATGTGCTCTGACATATTATCTATTCATTGCCATCTGCCCACCAGCGTGTTCTGCCCTTAGGACCTAATCCTGTAGCCCATGGCAATGATGGAAATGTTGGCATTGCCTTCACTTGGCTTTGAGATGGAAAGTCTTGGGTTTGGGTTGGCCCCAAGTCACAGTGAGTTACTCTTACCTGGCCAGCCTCCTGCCTCTGCCAGTGTGCTGTGGACATGCCATGAGAGTGAAAGGTCTGTCCCTATGGCTCTGAACTGGAGTACTTCCTAAAAAACATTGCTCTACTTGCAAATAAGGTCAGAAAAAGCAGTCAATTCATCAGGGACAGGCTGGTCCAAGGATGATGCTGGCCCTTCCTCTGCACTTCCTCCCAACTTGGGCCATTGCTTATGTGGAGGAGTTGGTGTTTGGAAGATTCAGCACCTGCCCAGCGTAATTCCCAGCTAAGGTCAGCTGCACAGGAATGGCAGGGATCAGAAAGTAAAGCTCTGCAGGTAGGATCAACTCTGCTGAGGGCAACTATGGACAGAGTAAAGGGTGTGACACCAAATACGCGTATGTAGACATCTCAAGAAATAAATTCAACTTCTTATTCCAGCTTAGAAGAGGAACCATCAGAAACACTGCTATTTTAAGGTCACAACACTTGGAGTTAAATATAAAATCCTTGTTGGCTTTACAAGCCACTATATACTTTGATGCCAAAGTATGGGTCTTGTCAAAGATGTGGAAGTTTGTCTCCATTCTTTCTAGTCCTGTTTTACTGTGGTGACTTTCCTACGACACAACTTCAGGGGGAAGACCCTCACTCTTGTCAACTGTGTGTTCCTTTGAAAATGCCAAAAATACAACAGGAGAAAGGTTTCCAGGGCTGTTCGAGCTGGAGATAGTTCTGCAAAGCACCGAGCAGCTATAGTTCAATGCAGAAATTAATGTCAAGTGTCAGCCTAACTCTGTCTTCATATAAAGAGTGGGATGAAGGACATTGACTTTTGACTACACCTGCACAGAAAGGGCTCCCAGAATGGTAGTGGCACACTCCCAACATCTGCTCCTTCCATTGAACTTAGCTGTAAATTGAAATTCCATTGCAATGTTTTCAAACTCAGTTGAAGTAAGGAGACTGTCAGAAATCCTCTTTAAACTCACCCTTATCCAAACAGGAAGCTGACCTCTAACCCCCGGATGTAACAGTACACCAGTGGAAATTTCATTATCCCCGTTTCAGCTGTACTAAGTGAAAATTAATTGTGTAATTATCTGGATGAGCGCATGTGTAAAATTTTACAATGTGCCAGTTAGATTAAGTAACGTGTTAGTGGCATGGTTTAGTGCAGAGTCAAGGCTGACTTATAAAAACGGTATAAGAAGTCTGACAAGATTTGAAGAAAAAGAACATATGTCTGAAAAAATGTTAACATGAGAAAATAATGTAATTCTTAATACCATAACCTCGTAAGATTTTAGCCTCCTCCGATGGAGGTTCATCTGGCATAGGAGAGATCTTTTGTCTGTCACTTTAAAAGCACATAAATTAGTGGCCAAAATATTTTGAGCATGGTTGGTGGTTTTTTTATAGTACCAAATAGATAACTGATTACAATATGACAAAAATTTTGCCTATTTTGTACTGTATCTGCTTTATACCTCTTTCACGTGTACAGTGACATGTTTCAGGTTTTTTCACTGTTTAAAAACAAACCCAACCCTAAAATATAGAAGCAAAACCAGCTCAGACCGTAACCCAGTACTTGAGAAATTCAAGATGCTGAACTCACCTCCCTCATAAGGAACTGAGGGACAGATCTTACAGAGCCCATGGAAATCCTAATAGGGCTATTTAGAAGAAATCACAGAACTGCAGAATCATTTTGGTTGGAAGAGACCTTTAAGATCATTGAGTCCAACTGTACACCCTGCACTGCCAGCGTCCTAAACCCTATCCCTAAGCACCACATCTACACGTCTTTTAAATACGTCCAGGGATGGGGGCTTCACCACCTCCCTGGGCAGATTGTTCCAAGGCTTGACAACCCTCTCTGTAAAGAAGTTTTTCCTACCAGAAGTTTTTATCCAACCTTAATCTCCCCTGGTGTAACTTGAGGTAATTTCCTCTCATCCTGTCAGTTGTTATATGGGAGAAGAAACCAACCCCCACCCCTCTACAACCTCCTTTCAGGTAGTTGTAGAGAGTGATAAGGTCTCTCCTCAGCCTCCTCTTCTCCAGGCTAAACAACCCCAGCTCCCTCAGCTGCTCCTCATAAGACTTGCTCTCCAGACCCTTCACCAGCTCCAATGCCCTTCTCTGAACACGCTCAAGCACCTCAATGGACACAATACTCAAGATGTGGCCTCACCAGTGCCGAGTACAGGGGAACAATCACCTCCCTACTCCTGCTGATCACACTATTTCTCATACAAGCCAGGGCGCTGTTGGCCTTGGCCACCTGGGCACACTGCTGGTTCGTATTCAATCAGCTGTCAACTGACACCCCCAGGTCCTTTTCTTCAGGGCAGCTTTCCAGCCACTCTTCCCCAAGCCTGTAGTGTTGCAGAGTTTTGTTGTGACCCAACATCAATGAGTCAATGACCCAAATCATTTCCATTTCAAAGCTGTAGACTTGTTTGGATAATGCGATTGCCGGGCAAAAGATGCTGCCTGGAAGAAGTTTAATCCTTTGAGAAGTAATATTAAACAGTTTGGTAAGTAATACATTAGGTTCTATCAGTCTTACTGCCAAAGATTTTTGTATACAGTCTCTTTAGCAAGACCAAATAAATAAATACAGCTCCTTTAGCAATACCAAATAAATACACTGGTAATATTTCTTAAAAATAGATGAATGAAAGTAGCTAATAATGAGAATTCAGTGAAATCCATCAGACAGAATATGTGCAGGAAGGCTTGGTGTTACAGTGAGAAGTCCCACTGCAGCGCTCCACTACTAAATCTGGATGGAAACGGGAGATGATCCAGACGTTTCTGTACATAAATGAGGGATGTGCAGAGAAATCAAATCTGAAAGAGTTAGTGTCTGACATGGATTTTAGGTACGGTGGGATCATGCTATTATAAGGGCAGAAGTTGGGATTTTCATTTCTTGTCAAATTTAGTCACTGAAAGGCTTGTGAAAACACAAAATCTTTAGTATTACAGCTCAGTGTTTATCTATAATTAACCCACCAGACCTTTTAAGAAAAAAGACGATACAAAAGGTGTACAAATAATAAAATCCAAGGGGACCAAAAAAAAAAAAAAAAACCAAATAGGAAAGAATGTACATACTGATCTCACACGTCTTTGCAAAAGTCCAGACTTTGACTCTATATTACTATATGCACAAACACAGATGTTTGAAATGGGAGGAAACATAATGATGTAGAACCAGTACCGAGAGAGACAGGTCTGTGTCCCAGAGACTTCAGCTGCCCCACAGTGCTGTCGCAGGAGAGATGCAGGGAGGGCTCTGGCACGTAGTAGGGAACAGAGCGTTTCTCTTCCTTGCTCACTATTCATCATTCGTTCTGGTCTGGGCTGTGACACAAGGTAGGTGACCACACAGGAGCACAGTGTAGCTGCAGGAGAATGTTTAAGTCAACAAAAAGTGTGTTTTCGTAAATGAAACTGACCTGCAAGCCTTTTTGGTTGTATTAAGTTGAAAGACTCTGAGGTCTGGAGCCTGTGAGCAGGGCTGTTGGAAACGCCTCTGACTGAGCTAACTCCAAGCCCGATGGGGCCAATGGCAAATTGATATAACTTGGAACGGAATTAAAGAGAGCTGTGACTACTTCTGCTAATCTCATCCCAAGCACTCCTGTGCATTTCTCAATCAATGGGAACAGACAGAGAAGGCTCCTGCTCATCAGCATTTAAGCACAACTGAGTTGCCATCAACGGGTATCCTGAGCTGGGTTGACATCAAGGGTGGGAGCAAAGGGCAAAGCTGAGGCCAACAGCCAGGGACTGCTGAAGCTCTTAGTCAAAAAACCCCACATGTCACAACCCGTCACCTCTCTCATGCAGTCCCAACAGCAAAACCCAGCCTGTCTCGCTTGCCAGGCTCTTGCACCCCAAACAGGCAGCCAGAGGGTGGACATACGCCTCTCCTTGCAGCCAGCTGGGTGGCATTAATCTCCAAAAAACACGGAAGATTTGCCTATGAATACTGTAACGAAGAACTGATATTTAGGAGTAGGGCACACAGAGATCCTGGAACTTTCTGATTTCAGCTTGGAAGGTAAGAATACCACCTGTCAAACTAAATACTGTTTTTGCCCAGATTAAGCAATTATGGAAAAAGTGCTGATTTATACCAGTAGTTGCTGACATGGGATAGTTCTTTTAAGACAATATAATCTTTGTCTTAATGCCGTTTAGCAGAAGAAAGAAATGAGATATTTTGTGTGGTGGTGAACAATAAGGTTTCTAAAAGTTATATCTCAGACCACCAAACTTCAAAATCTTTTTTAATTTTTTTTTTTTTAACTTTCAATATTACTTCTTTTCTCCAAAGCTATCCCTAAAACACATGACCTGCTTTAATGGTATTTTTCCTGAACTTACAGAAAGAGTTCCTCCAAGACTACTTTATATGACCTCAGCAACACAATGTCATTTTAAAATGGCCTGAGACAGTGAGCAGTGACCCATCCTGCCTCCATCATCCTTCCGCTGGAGATGCTTGTGCTACTTCCTGCATCAGCTGCTCTTGCTCCTTGCAGCAACTAGTATCACGGTGTAAATGAGAATCCTTTGAGTCTGGAGGAGCAGTAAGAGGTACAATAGCTTTCCACTGCATAGTACTCCTGCAGCAAGTGCTATAAATGCCTCCTGAGGCAAACCAGGCTGCCATCAGGTGTGCCTGGTTCTCTCCACCCCATTTTAACTTGGTTTGACTGAATGGGGGAATAAAGATTTTGGAAGGATTTGCCCTTGAAATTCATGTTAAAGTGTGAAGCTGAGATTTGCTTTGGGTTTTTTTTCAAAGACATGAGGTTCCTTCTCAAATGCTAATTATGTCACCTCTTGTTAGGAAAGATCTTGCTGTGGCATAACATTTTCACCAACACCAAACCTGCCACATGACACTAGCAGACCAACAATCTTATATTGATTATTTGGCAGTTTATTAATGATATTTATGTTTTCTGTATTTTGAGGGTTATTGACTCCTTTGTTTTCCACAAAGTCAGGGAAAATATACTGAATAAAACTAATGAAGCGTGAAAAGCATTATCTACACTCCACCCAGAAAAAGAAGCTTATAAAAAAGTCCAGGAGCAGGAAGCAGCAGAAGGCAAGATATTCCTCTGTGGAAAAAAAATAAAAGTAAAATAATACTGTCAGTAAGTTAAAAATAAACTACAGCATATCAGATCTTAGAAAACATAACATATTTTCCTGAAGAACAGAAATCTAAGACAGCAAAGGGAATTCTTTTCTTTACTGTCCCACTTTTATCCTAGAGATCTGAGGAAGTCAAATGAAAATTTCCTGGCATCCTGGGGCAATAAAATAATCCCAGTCTTCTTGTGAAACCACATTAGTGTGGAGATCGAACAGAAGTTCTTTGAGAACTCTAAGTGCTATGTAAGCATCGTTTTTCCCAGGAAAGCAAGGGTTTGTTTATTTACACTGAGCTATGCCACTAATGTAATAAGAAATAAACTGCTAGGACAGATACAGACCTGTACACCTATCACATAAGAACATGTTAGCGCTCCGTCTGCTAAGGACAGTGACTCTGGCCATCACAGAGCCTTCTCTGCATCCAGCATCCATGTGCTGGAGAATCAGGAGGGATTTAAGCAAGTGCAGAGCTCACGTCACCAAATCAGGGCCTGTTGGCTTTCCACCAGTAGCTTTTATGCTGCTCAGAAAGAAGCCAAAGTAGGGCAAGGTAAGAAAGTAGCCTGCTATAGATCTGACTCATCTCAATTGATAATACAATTAACTTAATATCGTTTGTTTAAGATCCTGGCTTTTTTCCACCTCTGTATATTAAAATGCAACGGTTCTCAATGTATGCTAAAAATGCTGGGCACTGAACACCTTGCACTCTCCCTGACAGTTTCAAAATGAGACTTAGCTCAGAAGAGACACAATCAGGGAGCAGGAGCACTGAAAGACAGGCACATGCCACCTCAATTGAGGGGGCCCATCAAGCTAAACAAGCTGGAGCGTGCCAGTACCTGCAGCCAGAGCTGCAGATGGAGCAGCGTGACTTATTTTAGAACTTCGGTGCCCCTGGATAGATAACCAGCTCTTCCAAGAAAAGGCAGTCTCACCATGGCTGCCTAGTGGTGCCGGTGAGGTGGATTGAGAACCGCCTGAAGAACAGAGCTCAGAGGATTGTGATCAGTGGCACAGAGTCTAACTGGAGGCCTGTAGCTAATGGTGTTCCCCAGGGGTCACTACTGGGTCCAGTCTTCTTCAACATATTCATCAATGACCGGATGAAGGGACAGGGTGTACCTTCAGCAAGTTCGCTGATGATACAAAACCTGGGGGAGTAGCTGACACACCAGAAGTCTGCTGACATTCAGTAAGACGCGGACAGGCTGAAGAGTTGAGTGGGAAGGAGCCGAAAGAAGTTCGACAAGGGCAAGCATAGGGTCCTGCACCTGGGAGGAATAACCCCATGCACCGGGTTAGAGGTTGACCTGCTGGAAGGCAGCTCTGCAGAGAAGGACCGGGGAGTCCAGGTGGATCACAAGCTAACCATGAGCCAGCAGTGTGCTCTTGTGGCCAGGAAGGCCAATGGTATTCTGGGGTGCATTAAGAAGAGTGTGACCAGCAGGTCAAGGGAGGTTCTCCTCCCTCTCTGCTCTGCCCTAGTAAGGCCACATCTGGAGTACTGTGTCCAGTTCTGAGCTCCCCAGTTCAAGAGGACAAGGAACTACTGGAGAGAGACCAGCGGAGGGCTGTGAAGACGATAAGGGTATGGGAGCACCTCTCTGATGAGGAAAGGCTGAGAGACCTGGGTCTGTTTAACCTGGAGAAGAGAAGAGTGAGAGGGGACCTTATCAATGCTTATAAATATCTAAAGGGTGGGTGTCAAGAAGATGGGGACAGGCTCTTTTCAGTGGTGCCCAGAGACAGGACAAGGGGCAATGGGCACAAACTGGAACACAGGAAGTTCCATCTGAACATAAGGAAAATCTTTACTTTGAGGGTGAAGGAGCACTGGAACAGGGTGCCCAGAGAGGTTGTGGAGTCTCCTTCTCTGGAGATATTCAAAACCCATCTGAACATGTTCCTGTGCAACCTGATCTAGGCAAACTTGCTTCAGCAGCAGAGTCGGACTAGATGATGCCCAGAAGTCCCTTCTAATCCCTACCATTCCGTGATTCAGAACCACTGTGTTGCTGATCCATGAGAAAAATACATCAAATGTCAGGGGAAAAGCAACAGCCCCCTGCAGCTCCTCTCCTTTTCTCCCCTGCAAGCACTAGGGAATGTGCTCCTTCAAAATGGCAGTGCCTGTGTTGGTGGCAAAAGTGTTGAGGTTCTTGAGTTTCCGCTCCTATTTTTTAAAATTAAGTTCTGGCAAGAGTACTTCCAAATTTCTCATATTTTTCAAAAGTGAAACAGTAATTCCCGACTCCTTACGCAGCAGCCGTCACAGACACGAGAGCTTGCAAGTGCAACTCGAGCCCACAGCTTCAACAGACATTACTGGCTAATGCAGCTGAGGTTCTCCTCTACTCCTCTGTGCCTTTTAAATACATTACAATTAATAACTATAAATTTTCACATGGGAAAATAAAGCCACTAAAATGGCCCTGTAATCAATATACTTGTTGTTACTGAAACATAAGGAAATTTGTGTAAATACATTTTAAAGAAAACCCTGGTTTTGTGTCATTCAAGCATGTTCTAATTTGTCATGGAAACTTATATCCAGGGACTTATAAGTTAAGAATGAATAAACATTGTATAACAACCCTCATTCATCTCAGCATTATATGTAACTTTAATAGCATGCAAACAGCATGCAATGCGAACTGAAGTCACTGCACAAACGTAAAGACACCATCAGCCTTAAGCACTTGGTATCTCCCAACTGCTCCAGCCATCACACCTCCCAAATTTTTCATTTTTCTTATGTGTTTCATTTTTCTCGTATAGCTTCTTCCACAGCAATAACAACTGAGGACACTGACCAGTTTGGAAGTCAGCAGGTGGTATATGAGAAGACTTGGGAAAAAATCTGACTGCATTTATATGATCCTAAGAGAAACAGTGTTAAGGTACCCTTAAGAGACACTCTACTAACAGGAAAGCAGAATTTAATAAAACAGAGAGAGGCTGGACTCTGCTGCAATAGCATATTCTAGAGAGGTTACCATGCTCTTTTGACATCTTCAACATTTATTCCTGTAAGTGGATGGCACAAAATGTTTCTATAGTTTGACTATTGATCAAAGGCTGCACAGCTGTAATGTTCAGGCATGTTTTGTGAATGTCCCCTGCCCCTGCTGATTCCTTCCCTTCTCTGCTGTTTCTTCACATGTCCATTCAAACTACCCTCTCCCAGGGAATGCAGACAGCACTCAAACCAAATTCAGCAGCACAACCCTGCCTGGCCATTTTATACTCAGTTTCTGTAAAAAAGTTAACCTTTTGCTGCTTCAGCTGCTCCTTTTACACCTAACACACACTCGTTGGTCAGGTTGACCCTGGCTGATTGGGGTTTCCTACAGAGAGTCTTTCTCCCTGCACTCACCCACCTTTCCCCTGCTGACATCTCCTCCACCAGTCAAAGCGAAGGACATGTGGTTCACTGAACATGCCATCTCTTTGTCTGTCTCAGTCAAATGAACCCTGTGTCTTTCTTCAGCTGATCGTGGATCTGATCGAGTCAAGTAAGTTGGTTTTCCTAATTCTTAAATAAAGACTTTTTCATTTTACAGCATTTTTTAAAACCCTCTGTTAGAATGGATGGCAAGCGATGGTCTATTCATTTGTACCATAAAATTTCTTGCCATTTATGACAGATGTCAAGACTGGCACAGGAAAATATTAAAGGTAATTGCAAGACATATTGACCTGCTATGTAGTGGCAAAAACTTTGAAGTTAATTTAAAATGTCTTTATTTACTTGCTGAATGATACAAATCTTTGATTCCTGTGTGGCTGTCTTCATCTCAGTGAGTGACTAGTTTGGAAATGTTATTACTGTCATTTTGCTCCTGGGAATCTGAGGTATCAAAGCATCAGAAACAGCAAGGAACTGCAGAGCCCAGCTCTGGGAGAAGACTTCACAGAGCAAAGACAGGGAAAAGGGTTTCGCAAACATGAAGAGCTGCAGACACTCACAACACACTGAGGCCCTGAAAGAAGCTGTGTCTGAAATCTTCTCTATATCCTGGATGAACATGTGTAAGAGTCAAGGTTTAACACTTTTGATTGGATTTAGGAATGGAGGTCACTCCTATGATGATCTTTCTGACCCATCCTCCAAATAGCACTGACCATGCTTCACATACCCTCATGGTCAGGGCACTCTCTCAGGAAGGAAAGACTGGGGCTCAGGTCCTTCCTCTGCCAGAAAAAGCTCAAACTCAACTCTCTCACTTTCCAGAAACTACACAACTACCGCGGCTCAAGAGGAGCTCGTTGGTCTGCAGCCCTCAGCACAGAGCTCACTGCCCTGAGGTCAAGCACAGCTTGCCCAATGGGTTTTGCTGAAGAGAGATGAGTTTTGGCGCTTGGTTAAATGTTTTGTTAAATTGGATTCATAAAGAAAAGAGACCAAGACCCACCTCACGTCTCTGTAAGAACCGTTATATGTGAGGTGTCAGGATTGTGTGACTGTAAAGCCAAAATACATTTCTACTGCAAGAAGAAGGATGATCCAAAGTAATTATGAAACATAATATCCCAATAATATTTGGATAAGTTCAATATAAAATACTGCTTTGTCCTTATGTTAGATGATTCAAGCCTGTGATTCCAGCCATGAAGAGAGGACGCATTTCAGCATACATTTGGCCAAAACCAGAAACCTCCCTGAGAGCAGGGTGCAGGCCAAGCGTCAGGAGGAAGTTGCGGGCTGGCTAAGGCCCTATCATATTAATAATGCAAAGCGTGTTTTTCTTTAGTTTCAGTTTGACTTCAGAGTTACAGCATTTTACTGTTCTGTGGTGCAATATTTTTCCCTTAGTCTCACAGTCAGACTAATTCCTGAACTGCAGCGCAATGAAACTTTTGATTTAAGGGATTTGCTGAGGAAATCTAGATTGAAACTCAGGGTTTAGGCAGCATATAAATCAAAGGTAGGATCACTTCAAAGATTCCTTCATCTGCTTGGCACAGACTTGGTTCAGTTAAAACCTCCTTTCTCATAATTGTACCCTTATTAAGATTTGAACATTTATAAAATGAAGAATGAGGTCTTACAGAATTTGCTATAATCACTTCCCCTGAAAATGAAAGTCCATAGAGAAACAGTGAACGCAGGAGAGGACAGGTCATCTCCTGGCTATGGACGGCTACTGATTTTATGGGGTCCTGTTTTAGAAGTAAGGCTCTGCAGTAAACTTGCTTCCTGGTTCTGCCACAGATTACCAGTGTGAGACCTATTCAGTTAATCTCTTAGGGCAAAAGTCAGCCCATCACTAAAGTGTGAGATTAGGACCCCATTTATCCTATGTCTTCCTTTTCACTTAAGCAAATGTAGCAAATCCTACCTCTTTTGGTTGTCTACAAAGGCATCTGTTAACTGATTAACTCTAAAGAATTACCCTTAACTTTCAAGATTTATAAGTATGATGTTTCAATGTGAGGTTTCATTCCCCATTTCTAAAATAGGAACGTTCTAGGTTTTTTCTTCCCACCCTCCACCTTTCTTTTCAATTTAGGCTTTAATCCTTCAAAGAAACCTGTCAGTACTGGGGTTTATGAATTATCAGTAGCTCCTTGACATAACTATCACCATATCTACACATACTACATTGTAAGGTCCTTGGGGCAGGACTTTCCAATTGCTGTAAGGAAGGGGAATATAAAAGAAGAGGGTCGGATATGACAAGTATCTCGTGGTTATGCCTGAGCGCTTGCACATTCTTAATTGGAGGTAACAGAGAGTGTCAAAGGCCACAGAACTTAAATAACATTCATGTGTTTCCTTAGCCTGGCAAGAGTCTTTCCACCCCTGTAGCTAGTACCTAGTGTTTCCGTGTCCAGCAGCAGAGCTGCACTGGTGCTTGACTTCATGTTGCTTCTCCAGCCTGGCTTAGCATCCTCAGTGAGGCACTCGAGGCAGCTGTGGCACCTGGGCTAGGGGAAAGGTGGCTACAAGGACAAGCAGCAGCAGAAGACAGTGCTTAAAAGGGAACAGGTAAAACAAGGGAAAACATGTCACTTGACAATTAATCAGAGCAGACATTTGCAATTAATTTCACGTAGAGATCCAAGCTGTGTAATAGGCCTATGTGAAGAACGAGAATTAAAGTTCAGGCAGATCAAAATACCTGAGGGTAGATTTTATGGATGCAAATATACCTTGGCACTAACTTACAGTCACAAAAATAATTTTCTGTGATTTGATCAAGCCTTTTGTCTGCACTGGTGGAATAGTGCAGGATTCGCAGATAGTAACTTGTGACTGGTAACAGAAGCAATCTGGGATTTTCTGCCTGGGTGAAGGTCCTCACTTAAGTCAGAATTCTGCTTACAGAGTCCAAATAATTTCAGCTCAATATTAATTGCAACAGATGTTTGGGAAACTCAAGTATAGTATAGTATAGAATAGAATAGTATAGAATGAACAGAAAAGCCTAAATAATCTCAAGCCTTACTTCCAAGGCTATTTAAAAAAAAAAAAGAAAAAAAAATCCACACAAAACTATGACATTCCATATGTAAACAATATGTGCAGAAAAGGGTCTTTAAATAAATGGGGTTTGATAAATATTTGACTGAATGAAGTGCTATACACTGTATGAAAGTTGTATAAATAAGTTGAGATGAAAGTCCTTTGAAGTGCAATGAATCATTTTAAAAAAGGATTTGATATACAGAAGCAATGCATGCTCACATCATTAATTTTTCATACCTAACATTAGAAAAGCACACACACATTGCAAATACAGTGAGATCTATCTAAGGGCTTGGGTATACAAAGTTTTGATGTAGTCCTTCTGTCCATTCCTAGTTGGGTTCAACATTACAAGGCTGAAGATTTTTACTGTGCTATTATTTCTTGTTAAGTCACAGTTTGGGTGACTGCTGTGATTTACTGTCTCCTAAAGATTTTATCCTTCTCATCCTCACTACCTGATGAGACAACGTTGCTCACCTAACTGCAAGCAACCATCTCGCCACAGGGTCAAACAGGTAAACCTGTAGGTAAACCCCACAGATCCTGTTACAGACTTGCTATAGCTGATTCTTATAAACTGGAAGATGAGAACAGCCTCAGCCCCTTCCCAGATGACAGATGCAGATTAGCAGATCTAAACAATTAGTTAGGGTGAGGGAAATGAGCCCTTGGACAATTAGAGCAGTTAAGCATCCTGCTGACAGCTGTGGTGACAGCAGATAGTAAAACTACACTTGATGAAATGAGAAAACTCTCTGCCTTTTTGATTTACATGCAAGTTTACTTATAGGCTTTAAGGTGTTTAAGTACAGTGGTCAGAAACCAGGCACTAATATCCTTCTATCTGCAGCGAACAATGGGGGACTGGCAGGCGCAAGCTGACGGCTTGGTTCTGGTGGTGTTTGTCAGCTGCGGTTGTTTGAAAGGAGGCAAACTTGTCAGGCAACAGGAGGCAAACTGAATGCTTGAGCTGTTACCGGTGTGAGGAAAAGAGAGACTTAATGCTGTAAGGTATGTGAGGATCAGAGATGTTTTGTCCTCCCTCACACTCATATTTTTACAGTAAAATCTGCCACTTGCCAATTTTTCTTTCAAGTCGCATGGCAGCTGTTTGGTGAATGTGTTTTTTGTATCCGTTAAGAACAAATGATCCCTTGTTTTTAATGCTTTGATTGGGGGAGTTTGTATATCCAGGTGTGCACTATTCCTTTTCCAGTCCCATTGTGCTAGCACTCCCCAGGAGAGAGATTTCAAATATCTGTGGCCATTTCCATGGAATTTGCTTTAAATGCCAACAAAAATTAATTTGTATGAATTCTAGTGGGTTTTGTGTATGGGTTTTGTCCTCTGGAGCCGGGAGAGGGAGGGAATGTTTTAAATGACCATGCCAAGCTGAGAGGCAGATGTGAGTTTTCTTTGATCCAGGAAAGGATGCATTGTCAAATGCTTCAGAGTCTTCAGACAACATTCATCCATAAGATCAAGGAGAAAAATGCATGTTGCTACACACTTTTTCTCGCTTAGATGTTAGAATTACCGGATGCTAAAATCTATATTGAAAGGTACTCTATTGCTTCACAGTGCATCTGGAAAAAGAACTATAAAACAGGTATTCACTATCGGTATTCACTATGTGATAACAGCACAAAGCATAAGAATCAACCTGAATTCTTGTATCAAGTGGGCAGGGAAATAAAAGTCATATGTTTTAATAAAATTAAAACTCTAAATATTGTCCTAATGGGTTAGGACAGTATAGAACCATTCATTTCAGGGACCCACAGGTGGACAGCCAGCAGCAATAGGACTTATCGTTAGAGATATGCAATATTCTCCTGGTTTCATGTTTTATTATAAACAAGAACCTCAGCTGCCATTTGACAATGTTAACTGAGATACACGAAGCTGAGCTCTCTTTTGTGCATGCCAAGCCTGATTGATGGTTTCAAAGTGAAACTTGGTTCAGACCCAAGCCTTTCATTGTGCTTCACTTCAGCTTTGTTCACCTGTGTCCTTACAGAAGAAAGTGCAATGGGTGCAGAACTATACTAAATGAAAAACAGAGCTTCACCTGAATCATGTCCACTTCCCTGGATGAAAGTCCACTTCCATTGACATCAATAGGATGTCCTGGGAAGTTCTGCAGGAGATGATCTTGCTCTACTTGATTAATTACAGAATCACAGCATCATCTTGTTGGAAGAGACCTTTAAGATCATCGAATCCAACCATACACCCTGCACTGCCAGGGTCCTAAACCCTATCCCAAAGCACCACATCTACACATCTTTTAAATACGTCCAGGGATGGGGACTCCACCACCTCCCTGGGCAGACTGTTCCAAGGCTTGACAACCCTCTCTGTAAAGAAGTTTTTCCTGATATCTAACCTAAATCTCCTCTGGTGCAACTTAAGGCCATTTCCTCTCGTCCTGTCACTTGTCTTGTGGGAGAAGAGACCAACCCCCACCTCACTACAACCTCCTTTCAGATAGTTGTAGAGGGACAAGGTCTCTCCTCAGCCTCCTCTTCTCCAGGCTAAACAACCCCAGTTCCCTCAGCTGCTCCTCATAAGACTTGCTCTCCAGACCCTTCACCAGCTCCAATGCCCTTCTCTGAACACGCTCAAGCACCTCAACATCCTTCTTGAAGTGAGGGGCCCAAAACTGGACACAGTACTCAAGGTGTGGCCTCACCAGTGCCAAGTACAGGGAACAATCCCTTCCCTCCTCCTGCTGGCCACACTATTTCTGATACAAGTCAGGATGCCATTGGCCTTCTTGGCCACCTGGGCACACTGCTGGCTCATATCCAATCAGCTGTCAACCGACACCCCCAGGTCCTTTTCTTCAGGGCAGTTTTCCAGCCACTCTTCCCCAAGCCTGTAGCATTGCAGGGGGTTGTCGTGACCCAAGTGCAGGACCTGGCACTTAGTCTTATTGAACCTCATGCAGTTGACCTCAGCCCATCGATCCAGCCTGTCCAGACCCCTCTGTAGAGCCTTCCAACTTTCAAGCAGATCAACCCACCCACCCAACTTGGTGTCATCTGCGAACTTCCTGAGGGTGCACTTAATCCCCTCATCCGGATCATTGATAAAGATGTTAAAGAGGACAGTCCCCAATACTGAGCCCTGCGGGACACCACTGGTGACTGGCTGCCAGATAGACTGAACTCCATTCACCACCACTCTCTGGGTCCAGCCATCCAGCCAGTTTTTCATCCAGCAAAGAGGACACTCATCCAAGCCACAGGCAGCCAGTTTCTGCAGCAGAATGCTGTGGGAAACTGTGTCAAAGGCCTTACTAAAGTCCAAGTAGACAACATCCACAGCTCTTCCCTCATCCACTAAGCGGGTCACCTTGTCATAGAATGAGATCAGGTTGGTCAAGCAGGACCTGCCTTTCATAAACCCGTGCTGACTGGGCCTGATCACCTGGTTGTTCTGTACATGCCGTGTGATGGCACTCAGGATGATCTGCTCCATGACTTTCCCTGGCACTGAGGTCAGACTGACAGGCCTGTAGTTCCCTGGGTCAGTTGTCAGGCAACCAATTTTTTTTTTAAACACCTCAGGCTATAATTTCAGCAGAAGTTCCCCCACTAGCATGGATAGCAATAGACATCATTGGGTTAAACTCTGAATTCAGTGAAAGATTTCATTGTGTAAGATTCTTAGCATTCCATTCAGAAATCAACTCTATTTATCTTTTATTTCTAACAGTTTTGTTGTAGGCAAGCCACCTGGTAATTCATTGATGTGTTTGCATGGGGAAAACCATGTTTACACAATGTAGGCTTGTTTTGGGTTTTGCCTGAAAGATGTAAATAAGTTTCTTTATATGGTTCTATACCAAACAACTGTGAGCATAGGTGTAGGCACAGGAAAAATCGTTTTCACATTTACAAGGCAGCTACAGAGAATGGTTAAGAACTGTAAGTGAGAGACCATCAACAAAGCAATACTGTTACGAAATGCAGAAGGTAATAAGTAATTGGTTTTACTATTCACTCACATGGTGTTAATGGTACTTTACTCAGAAGCAAATGTTGAAGGAGAGTACAGTATTCATCCAAATGTACTAGGTCTGAAAATGCTTCAGTTCAGAGTCTCCAGTGTGACACTCCAACTTCGGAAACTTGTGATTTTTATCCAGATAAAATGATGCAGTGCTGAGCTCACTCTTCTTCCTAACTCTGGGTCTGCTAGATGTAAAGTTAGCATTTTAGCACTCACTGGTAGCGCTTTACAGAGACCATCTTTTTTCGTGTTGTTCTTGGTGGACAGGTAGGCTCTTCCACTTGATAGGACAGTCTATCCTGACATGGAAAGAACTGCAAGGAATTTTCAGCGGGCAAATCAAGAAATGAGCCAAATCATCACTTTTCCCAGTTGACTAATGATCAGATAGAGAGACAACTCACCTCTTTTTCATCTCAAAAGTGAGGATTAATTCCAGATTCATATTTCAGATGAGGGCTTTCATTTAGTCCAGGAAACAAAGGAGAAAACACAAGTTGCCATATAAAATCAGCTTTTTTACAATAGTATAAAGTGTAAGTATGCGCATCCCATGACTACCTGGGGGCATCACAACAATAATTATCCATTAATGGTTTTCATTTGTAGAAGTTCAGAATACTATACAAGAATAACTTTGCTGAGTATTTTAAGGCCAGAACTGAGGGGCTTTGCCTTCCTCATCATTAAGAAAGGCAGGATAGAATGTAGATCTCCTGATACGTGTAACACCCTATCCTCTACTGCATATGGAAGTTCTGACAGTTTCCAGAAGTGAACAACTGTCCCAGCTATTCTGTCCCAAACAGCAGATGACCATATGTATGACACACAGGGATCTTAAAACAGCCCAGGCTTTGCATTTCAAATGAGAACTCTTCTAAAGTGCAGGCTGTCAGCACGGGGTGTCACATTGCAAAGCAAGCAACTAACATCATCTAATCTACTTTTTGGGTTGGATTTTGGGGGTTTTGCTTTAGTTTTTTAAATAAGAAGATATTCTGAGTCTAAAGACTCGGAACAGACAGGTTGCATGGTGCCTGCAGCCACATGTGCCCAGGTAGGACGGATTAAGGAGGAACTGGTGGGGACCTGGCATGGTCGCCTCAGGGGAATTCTGATCAGGAAAAGATCTGGAGAGTGAGGCAGAAAGCAGATAGTTGCAGGACATCTTGACTCCAACTCTGCTCACATTTTTTTGCTGTTGTTGTTCACCCTGCCAGGAAGGCCTGGCACCCAGCTGGCAAACAGCTGGCGCCCAGCTGGCACAAAGGCTTTCTGATGGCGCAGCACCAGAGGCAGAGCAAGAAGCTGGACAGTACCTGAAATACAACTCTTCCACAGGGCGCTGTGGGTCCAAGCACTGGGGCCAGCAAGAGATTTGCTCAATCATAATGTTCATTGCTAGCATTGCTTTTCCTCATGCCTCCTCACAGGCATGCTTTCTCCTAAAGATGCCTCTCCCCCTTTCTGAATCCCTCAGCTGATAGCGAATCTTGGCCCCTACTTTCCATCTGATGGCTCCAGAGCGCTGTCTTTCCCTGTCTAACCACCAAGGGTGAAAGGGGACATCTTCCTCCTGACTTTCTTTTCTCACTTCTTTCCTTGTCACGTCTTTTTTCTGACCCTCTGCAGGCTGCTGGGAAGAGAATGGGACTGGGGTCTCTTCTGGAGAGGTGCTGCCCAGCCTTAAACTAAGTCCAAATGTAATTGTTTTCTTGTTTCTTATATGTCATCATTGTAAATCTGGACTCCACTGTTGTGGAAAGCTCTTCGTTTTATTGTCCTTTTTAATTATGAAATCCTTTCCTCAGTAATTCACTGTGACTCGGTAACTGACTCCACATGGCTACGACGTGACTGTCCTGATTGAATTACTGGAAGTACAGTGCTGGCTGAGCCGCACACATGCGAAGCATGGCGCAGCACGGAGCCCCTTCGGCGGGCACCCCAGCTTTACCGAGGTGGGGACCAGGCCTCCTTCCTTTCTTCGTTCCCTTTCCCTCCAGGAAGAGCAGGTTCCCCAACTTTGACCACCCCAGTGACAACCCTCTCCATGGATCTTTCCCTCACTGAGGCTAACGAACCTATGGTTCTGACAGCTGCCACGGAGTCTGGCATGCCAAGGAGGGCTGGTGGCACACACTGAGCCAAAGGCAATGTTAATACTGTGCAGATACTAACACTGATACCCTACGATTCGGGCACGTGGTGGTACCAGACGTGCACACACTCATCACTGGGTTGCATTAGCTACCCACAAATGAAAGTGCAGGACAAGGGGAGCAATGCCCACTTCTGGGACCAACAACAGGCTGGAAATCATGATATTTCCACCACGGATCCATGTCTGGCTTCCCAGCTTCAAAGAAAGAAGGGGGTGATGTGCCTAGCAGAAGTTCCCAAGCTGTGGGTGGTTTCCTTTAATTTAGGAAAGCATCTGATACAGCGTGTCACCAAACGTCGCATTTATTTAATTCTTTTTTCCTTTGGATATGATTACTGTCACGTGGAATGGAAACTGAGTGATGAGCCATGAGCAAAAAAAAAAATATTGAAGGATGGTTTAAATCAGCTTGTACTGAATTAGGGATGGGAGAAGAAATGTTCAGTGTAGGCCTGAGCAAATTAGGATTATTTAACCTTTTTGTTAATGAGTATAAAGAAGGAGGTAAAATTAAGCAGGCCACTAACCAATAGTACATTAATAGTGGTAACTACCTTTCTTTCTTTGTCCTGGTAATCACTGGGGAGAACTCAAGAAATTACAATAGGATTTATTAGGAGAATACAGAAATGGAATTCAAAGAATTAAATATGTATACAATTTAGTTAAGAAATGTTTAACATAGGTCCTAGTACGCTAAGGATACCACAATGCTAGGATGAACAGGGGCAGTGACCTTGCCTGACGCAGGCTGAGAAAGGAAAAAGGGGAAACAGAATATCCAGAAGGAAAGATATTCCAAGAGTGACATGCACGGGACATCCCAAATTGAACACACCAGGAGCAGATTCAATTAAAAATAGTTATTCACTCTCTCTGTGTTTGAGATCTAATGCAAGACGGAACAGATTTTTTCATTATGTTTAAAAATTGAAGAGAGATTTTCTTATTTTGTTTTTGTTAAATTCCATGAACTGATTTCATAAGGAACCTAAGATAAAGGAGGCAGTTACAAAATTATCATGCAGACTGCTTTGCAAATCCACAGGGACAGAACAGGGTGCACAAGACAGGTCTTCGCCACTCCAAAGGCTGCGAGCCTGCTTGTAACTTGGGACCGAATGGGAATATTTGTGGGAGGAGAATACAGAACAAGCCGCAAGCAAACAGAAGAATGAAAAAGGCAGGGTGTGGTGGGGAGGACAAAAGGGAACGGCTCATGCAATTCATCCAAAGATTTCAGTCAATGTTCAACCAAACTGCATTGGAAAACGAAGGTGCTGTATTAATGGTCTTTCAAAATTGTTTCAGGAGATTCTCTTCAACTTTTGCATGTTGTGCCTATGTTGATCTCACCTCTTACTTTTTGCCTCACCTTTCTTTAAAAGGGGATCATCGGGATTTATGGAGATGGGACATATGGCTCAGCATTTTGACAAGCAAGTCCCTTGCTGCCTAACGGGAAAGCACCAGTAGAAAGACAGTTGAAAGAGCAAGACAGTTATTTCTGGCTGCAGTTACAAAGCGGAAGATGCCTGGTGAACATATGCCTTAGGCTGCCACCACATGGTGAGAACAGGGAATGTTGGCGAGTGTCCGGTTTATCTTCCGTTTCCCTGCCGTGATGTTCCCGAAGGTTTCACTGAAAGCAATTTGTTTTCAAATCTAACTTGGGGGGGGGGGGGGGGGGGTGGAATAAGCAATTGTATTAGCTTTATTAGCTATAAATTAATCTCTCTTTGTTTCATTTTTTGCATGGAAAGGACTTGTTATGCCAAGCTAGTAAAAAGAACCAAGGTGGAAACTACTTCCTAAAACGATTTTGCGCATTTATTTGCTTACTGTGCCCCAGTGTTATGACTTTCGTCTGCTGGTCTAATTCCCAACTGATGTTTCTTAGCCTGTATGCGGGTACTAGAAATAAAGGGTAATCTTCAACACTATTGCAATTTTTCTTTGTAAATGTGGACACTGTGCAAGCAAAAAGGAGATCTCTTCAAGACGCTAACAATTAAAATTTTAGTGTAGTTTTTCCATAGAAATATTTGTATGAGAAAAAGCCTGCCATTGGTTCTCTAGAACTGTAATTTAAAAATAGTAAAATCAATTTTAATCCTACTCAGTCATTAAGAGAAGACTTCTTTCCCCCTTGGTTGCAATTGCTGGGAGAAACTTCAGGGGCACACGGGCGGCTAAACTCCAAGCTATAAACAGTGTCCTCATGCCTGGACTAAAATGTGTGAGATATTTGAAAAGTTTCATGAATTTCAGTGGCCTGTTAGTGCTTGGTAAGAGGAATCAAGAACTTAATTTTACAGGAAATCTTAAAACAAACCCCTGCCATGATTCAGTTCTCCCCTGCTCGCAGATCCTCCCTCAGCAGCTCCCAGCTCCCATCCTGAAGCTGTGGGTGGAAGTGCAGGAAAATCTCCCTCTGCCTCCAAGCGAGTCACAGACCAACATTAGCAGAGGAGAATTTTTTTTTTTTAAATATTGATGCATGAAGAACTTTATTTAATTGCACGGGTTTGAACTGTGGCTTTTTTTTTTTTTTTTTTTTTTTTTTTACGGCAATATAAAGACAAATACTTTCAGGGGGTGGAGGGAGGAAGTATTTCATTTAAAGTTACACCTGTCTCCATTAGTCTAAAAAAATATTCTTCAGCTCATTTATACCAGTATAACTGTGGAATAAATCCTCTTTACGTGGCAGAGAGTTTTCTTTAAAAATGAGTGTATGAGATGTACTTCGGGACATATAACACGGTACATTTTTCAGGAAAAGAGAGTAAATCATGCAGGATATCCACCATTTAAGATACCTTATGTTAGTCCTTTCACTATTGCAACATAATTGTTTATGAGCAATGTTTTTATTGTTAATAATAGTTTCAAAAACATTTGAATGTCTGATGGAAATTCCCAAAACTAAAAGGATAATTCCATTCCCTTCTGTTCCTTTTTCTTCATCAAGTACGTTTTGCAAAATAATGCTGTTACTGACAGGGATATTTCTCCAAGCTGCCTCTCCAACCCATATGCCTGCACATATACACAGTCATTTAAATAGGACTCCCAACACACATTCTTCTCATAGACCTTGAAGTCTCACTTGGAGTTTTAACAGAAAGGTCATGTGAGCAAATATGTATTTGGGGGATTTTAAAAGCTGAGCTCTGACCTGACGTGCAAGGAGTTGTTACAGGGAGTACACCCAGCCACTTAGGTCTCAGAGCTTGTTGGCTGCTCCCAGTGCTGAGCTTGTCACATGTTAAAATCCACAGGGCAACTTTGCTGGAAAAAATACTGGAAAGAGCTTGTTCAACTTGAAGTGTTTCTAAACATTAAAAAGCTGTCATTTTTTGTTTTTTTCTTTTCCCATAATACACAATAGGTGCTGCCCTGAACTGTTTGCCATTACAAATCACATGAGCTAATGAAAGTTTAAAATAAATAAATAGATAGATGGATATTAACCCTGCCATACCTTGGCTTAAATATTATATTTTCAAAGCTAAGCAAAATAAAAAACAAGTGAATGAAGACATAAAACCAGACCCGAGAACTTTATTGTCTCATTTCAATCCAGAATAAAATTTTAATAAGGAATTAAAATAATGAAAAGTCTGATGATTCCTTGCCCCCAAATCTCAAGGCGTTCAGATCAAGGTGTTCTGTGCCTGCTGACTCCACAAAGCAGTGGAAGGGAAAAATAAAACGCCTACTCTTAAAGGAAAGCGAAGAGGCTTGGCTGCCCAAACACTTGAACTGGTTTTCCCTCATATAAAAATGAAACATTTCTTTTCATCTTCTCTTTTCAGAAAAATGAGCGAGAGCAGAAGTAACTGGAGTTCCAACGATAAAAAGAGCTACATCCACTTCTAACCCAAGGTGTTTGAACAGAACATTTGAATGATACTTTAAATTAAAATCACAGAACTATAGCATCTTAGATATTAAAGGCCATACTGTACTTTGTGGTTCAGAAGTGGGAGAAGAAGCAGCTAAGCACGCCCCTAGCAAATATAGGGTGGGACAGGGCTCCCTACCTGCTTCACTCTCCTCCAGCTCTGTCCCAAAGCACCTCAAGCCTTAAAGTCTCTAAGGACCATATGTACAGCAGTGCCCGTCTAGGCAGCTATAAATGGTTAGCGTGCTTTAGGCAGCAGGAAATATGCCTTAACCCCTTCCACAGCTGTGATTTCATGGCAACAGCAGGAAAGCCCGGTGACAAAGTAGCTGATGCTACAGTCATGTTCGTTGGAGAGCAGGGAGTTGTAAGAGAAGGCAACTGGTCTCGGCGGGTCTGTCAATGCCCAAAATGCTGAAAGTCATATCCCACTTCCCCCTGCCTGGGGACACCAGGCACTGGTGGTGGTGGGAAGCCTCTGTGCACGTGAGGTGGTTTTCTGCAAGAAGATGACCCAGGGCTATTCAAAACAAAACTGAAAGGGGATCAGTTACTGTCACGGTTCTTCATAACACAACTGATCCTGCACGAATACATTATCCTGCTTTCAGTGCTCAAAGAATAAAAAAGATTTCCAGACACTGGAAATACATGTGAAATATTGGTGTGTCACTTGATGAATTTCATTCCTGATGAGGAAGTCTATCTACTGCAATTTACCTTCTGTTTGGGACACTTTATCTCTGTGCAGCCCAAGACTTAAGCAGTTCTTAAAACTTCCAAAAACCTGATTAAGAGGGAGTTAAGGAGTTTATAGTTCTTGTGGGACTTTGCTACACATGGCTAAATTTTAAGTTCATAGTGGCCTCAAGACAGAAAGTTCAGCTGTGTTTTAGGTGTTTGTAAATAATTTTGTTTTCCACCTGCCGTGTTTTAAGGCAAACATGATTAGTTTATCTTTGGTTTTTGGTTTTTTCTTCAACAATAAGTCATGGAATAATGAGATGAAGAGGGCCATTCTGCATTAGCATTTTTCATACCCCTCCCTGCATAGTACGTTACATGTTTAGCATTTGGCACACCAGATTGGGTTTTTGCTCTTTTTCTTCTAAAAAACTATGTGGGTTTTAATTGCTTGTCTCACTGTAAAAAATAAGGCATAAAATGTCGGCTTGATTAAGCACAACTACAATTCCAGTCCATTTCACCAGTGCACCATCCTCCCTTCCCTGACTTCCCTGGAGAAACCTTTTCTTTTAAACCATACCTCATCAGTATCAGATTTCTGCAAGTATCTGGGGTGGGAACTAGGAAAAATTATGTCCAGCTCCTATTCACAAATCAATGTATGTTTGACTGCTAGTTTGCTTAAAATTAAAACAGATTTTAGAAGCAATTTTTAATGTTGCATTTCATATGCTTCAGTGTACATTTTGTCCAGTCAGAGTCGCCTCCACTACATCATACAGATAGAGCCGTGATGTTAGCTGATGGCAGACAGGCATTAAAATGACATATAAAGAAAATAATGGGGAAGAGATCTTTCTGAAAACTCTTCATATGATATAAATAATGAATTACAAAAATTCTATATCTGAGCTCTGAAGTTGAGTGCATAGATTTGGAAAAAAGAAAAAAAACAAACAACAAAACCACCCAACATGAAAGAGAAAAATAAAGAAGTTTTTTAGAATAAATCTGACCTGAATGTAACACAAAAATGAAGGCTTAACTAGATGAACTCTTCTGTCCCAAAAGAACTCTGAATTCAGCTTAAGGTTTATTATTGCCAGCTTCCTGTTCAGGGATTAACAAAACCAGCTCTAGTTGTTTATATGGTAAACAGCACTTGAAAGTAAGAAAAGTGAGCTGTATTAGCATAATTTTTTTCCCCCTTAGATGTGAAGTTGCATATCTTACACTTGCAGTGTCAGGTTTGATGAAGTATGGGCTGCGAACTGCTCTGTAAAATAATTTCATGCTTGTTTCTTGGAATCCTTCATGTTCTACCAGTGTTAATTTATGAAACCACATCTCTCATGTGATTGAGTGTTAAAAAACACTCTGATCTTAATGGGAAAATAAATTTTGCATTTAAATGACAATTTTTGCCCCATAATCTTTGTACGGGATTCGAGACCAGCTCTTTGTGTTTGCAGCTAGTTTAAAATTTCAAAGTTAGAGCCATTGTCCGTGAGGTGCTCTGAGTCTGCTGATCTGAAGCCCCCCCACATACTAGCACACCACCACTTCTCTTGAAGACTTGTACAGATGCCTCAAGGCATCTTTCAGCAACAGTATCAGATTTGCTTATAGTGGTGAAGCAAATGTTTTCATGGTCTGTCACCTTGATTTTATTAAAGGTGTTGGGCTAGGCTATTATCCAGTGCTGGAAAAGTCTCCTACAGAGGCTTTATATTAGGCTGGGAATTTAGAATGGCCAAGCGTTTTCAGCCCATAATAAAATTTTCTTTGCATGGCACAAGGCAGAGTGCTTTCACAATTAGTCTAAACCAGAAAGATGCTCTGCAGGTACTTCAGGCTCCAGACTTTTACAGTTTGTGCTTCTGTGTCTTAGATTTTGCCACCTCTTTTCACAGAGCCTTGACTTTTCTTTCCCAGGATTTTTATTTCTCCTGCTGGAAAGCTCTCCTCCCAAAGAGCTGTGTGCCTGGCTTAAATGCATGGCATCATCAAAGCATTATTTTTATAAACAGCCTGATTAATTATTGCTTTAAAGAGAACAAGTTGGGCTTATTTTGTAGCTTCATTACAAAGTTGTTGTTTTGGTTTTGCTTTGTTTTAACCACAGTAATATAAATAAGAATAACTTGAGATCAAAGATTTCCTAAGAGCTGTAGCAAATGTAATGCACGTGCAGGTGCCTTGCTCCACTCTGGAATTTGGAGACTTTGTTGAAAGGAGGCTGGGGTGGTGTTTTCCAAAGGGTACAGAACATCTTCATGAGTGGATTTTTACTGGGGCAAATTCTGAGGTGCTGAGTTAAATGCAATATTTCATTAAAACTGGGACATTCTGGTGTACCAACGTAAAGAGTTCAGTTGTCTGCTGTTTATACAGCAAAGGCAGAGCGAGTGTGTGCAACGGGACCCACATGCAAAGCAGAGGGATTGTGTGTGGTCCGAGTGGACTTTTTTTGTCATCCTGTTTGGGAACCCGTTCAGGATCTGTTTCTGTTGGCAGTTTCCTCCTGTTGTGAATATATTAGAGCATTTCTCAAGGCCTCTGCACAGCTGAAAGGCTAGTAACTTAAGCCTGGAGTATGACAGACAATCGTCTTCCATCAGTTCAGACATGGGATGAAAAAAGAAGAGATTACATCTCTGAACACAAAGAAACTAATGCAGGCCAAGACCAGCCAGTAGGCTGTAATCTCTGTTTTACCATAATGTACAAAAATGTCTTATCTCTGGTTTTACAAAGCTGTGTGAGAGCGGTCGCAGTTCTTGGGTGCACCAGCCAGCTGTAAGTGGTGGCTCAGAAAAATGACAAGACCGAAAGAAGCAGTTTAGGGAATGAAAAAGCGCACCTCATAAAATTCCAGATAGAAGAAAATCTCTGACCATTGCTGCTTAACAAGTTCTTTTAAACATTTCATTTCACATTAAAAGAGATTTATACAAAATGTGAGACTTCAAAACACCCGGCCAGCAGAAACATGCAGCATTGCATTCAAATACCCTGTCTGTCGCCTGTGCCAATAGATTATGAAGGTTTAAGATTTATGTTAATTCCTCAATGAGCAAAAGTCAAGTGCCAGTTCCTTAATACAAACTGCAATGCAATGTAAATATGCCACAAACCTCTCTCTCAGTTCACATCTGCAAATATTATTTCATAGTGAGGGGGCGAAAGAAAGCAACTCAAACTGAATTTCTACCGAAGAGGAGGGTGCTCTGCATGTCTCTTCTCTTAGCAGTTTGCTCAGCAACCCTGGGTTTGGGGGAATCATTTCCTGGAAAACACAGGGTCAATGTCTCAAGGGTGCACAGTGAATGCTGCCCCAAGCAGCACCTTCTCTCTCTCGGTAGATGTCATCCCTCTGCTTCTCCTCCTCCCTTTTTTTTTCTTTTCTTTGCAGATTTCCAGATTCAGGACTGAAAATGAAGCGTAAATCTTACTGCCTAATAACCACGGCAGTTACTTCAATAAAATGTTACTTAAAAGTCAATGGACTGCACATGTTAAAGACATTAGAGCTGTTAACAGACCATTGTAAAGTAAGCAGAATCTTTAATAACCTGCACATAACGTATAGTCCCATGATTTTCAGTGCAGGGTAGGCTGCGAGCTCAGGCTTTCTGTGCCGGGGTTCCCAGCAGAAACTGCTCCTGCATTTCTTGTTCCAACAGACAAATGGGGCTAGAGACAGTGCTGAACACTGAGGACCTCAGGCTGGCTTTGAGCACAGCCAAGCTGAAGTGGACAGCTGAGATGACCAGAGGACTCCTCACATTCAGGAGGCAGCAAAAAGCCCCTGATCCTCTTCAGAGCTCAGCCTCAAGCGCAGGCATAGGAAAGGGAGCACTGCTCCTGTCTGAAGGCAACATAATCTTGACGTTGCAGTGCTTTGCAGGGGGCTCTTGGGGGAAAACTTTGCCCAGGAACTGATCTGGGGCAGGTCTAGACCAGGGAGGGAGGCACCTCCTACTGCTTTGCTCCTGTCCCACTTCTATCCCCTCCACAACAACAGGAGGTACTGTTAAAGGCTGGCAAAGGAAACGTCCTTTGAATCAGTGTTGTCCTTGCCTCTGAAGTCTTCAGTCTGGTAGGGAATGGACATGCTTACAGACCAAGCCTTGGACATACTACATCTTCACTATTTTCTCTGTCTTCTTCCCTTTTTTATTTTCAGACAAAGAATGTTCACATTCCCACTCCTCCAAAAAAAGACTGAAGCTGGAAAAGCTACAAAATTATTATAATTTTAAATTTTTAAAAAATATTCCTAAGTTGAAACATTTATAAATAAGCCTAAGGAGGATTTATGCATCAGTCTGCAATGATCTGCATGTGTGAGCATGAGGCATGCAGCCAAATTTACACAAGCCAGAACATCCGCCTCCCCCCGTCACCCAGCGTGCACATACACACAGTACAAAATAGATGTACTGGCCTCAGAATTTACACCAGCACCTTCTTTGGCCCTTTCCAGATGCACATTGGCATTATCAAAATGTTGAAACTGGATGTGCCTAAGCTGTCATCTCCAACAGCCTTTGAAGGATTAGACAAGTATTTTGCTCTTCCTTTCAAATGGGTGCCTCACTACCACGGTTGCTGTTCTTAGCACATGGAAATAAGAGATACGATTATGAGAGATCTGTTGGGTCACCCTAGCAGTACCGAATGTCTCCAGCAAATTATTTCGCTGCACCGTCATCTCTTAATTCAAGTACTCTCCACGCAGGAGCTACATCATGTTTTTTCTAAGACTACTTCTATAGACTTCATAGTTCTGAAACCCTCATTATTTGCCACCTCAGGGTTCCCCAGTCAAGTTTTGGCCCTTTGTCCCACCTGCAGCCCTGCGGTGTACCCCTGGTTCTGTTACCATATTGCCATGCGTTCTGAACCACCTCGTCCAATCCCGTAATTCAGGTGTAAGCACAGGTGACCTACCAACATGTCTCAATCTCACCTCAATCTCTTTTGCTGCTCTCCTCTAATGCCGTTCAATATGCAGCGCAATTGTTTGATGGGAGGCCTAGAAATGCACGCAACAAATCAGGGTGTATTCTAAGGAAAGTATGAGATCTCTCCATATATAAATACAAGGTAGGCTTTCACGTGAGCTGGCTTTGCTGCCTGACTGTGCTGGAAGTGCTGTTTTAATTAGTTCATTTCCAAGTGTTTTTTCAATCAGCATGCGCCCTTGGTAGGAGCTAAGGCAGCCCTCCCCACCTCCTTTTTGGCTTCTCCTTTAGCTCTACTTAGCACAGCACCCATGCCATGGGTTCTTGGAATGAGTCATGTTTCTCTGCAACCCCCTTAGCCACACCATGGCTGCATCCAGCCCTGTGTGGTATTAACACTTTCCAGGTTTCTCCCTTTCCAGATGATGTTGTTTTAAAGCAAAACACTGTAAATATTTTTGAATTCTTTCATGAATATTTTGAAAGCTGTCTCTCCTATCCCAGGCAATTCTGAACTAATTTTGAGGCAAGGTTTTATAAAACCCTACATCAAATGCTTGAGTATTTATTATTTGTTATTTATTTTGCCAAATGTCTCAAATGCATCTATAGGCGACAGGCCAGCGCTCTGATGTATAAGCCAAATACCATAAAGCTGTCTCCATGCAATTTAGAGAACTCTTTGATTATGCATGCTTTGGCTATATTTTTCACTAAATAATGATCTGGGTAGTTAAATTGTATTTGTTGGTTTTAAGTTCCTCAAGAGTCAATCCAGTAATTTTTCATGCTTACTTCTCCAGGCTCCATGATCTGGAAGTGATGGTTACTGATTTCTTTCTCTTTCTCCTGTTCATCTCCCTCAAAGACTCCTCTTTGCTTTGATCTTATAAAAGCACACTTGTATAAAGCCAAGTGAAAGAGTTGAGAGCTTTAATAATTTCTGATCTAGAAAGAATAGGCTTCATGCCTTTTGTATTTGTGCATATGATGTATGTGAATACATATATTTATGTATACTTGTGAACAGCAGTGTTTTAGTTCTGACTGAGGCCTTGGGGTCTCATAATAAAACAAGTAAAACAGTAATTTATAATAACCCACCAATAGTATGCCATGGATATCATCAATCATTCTGACAAATAATGCCTGATTTCAGTTTCTTCCACATTCTGTCTGTCTTCTCTTGAAACTTTCTCTAGCCCTTTTATGAAGTTTAGAGTTTACAAAGGAATACGGGGAACTTTTTAAAAATTAATTAAAAGCCTGAAATTAATGTAGATTAATTAAAGCAGATTAATCACTGCATGGAAAACAGATTAATATTGCTCTAAATTTTAGTTGGATTCACTTTCTATATTTATACACAGACAGAAGAGGGAAATTGTTACAGAAAATCATTACTTCTAGTTTTGGAATAGAAAGTACAAGATATGGATGAAAAAGGTCACCAAGCTCAGTCATAGGCCATATTCAGAAATCCAGACTTTTGATACCCTGCTCATCAATAGCTTTTGGAGGAGTTTTGTTTTGTTGTGATTTGTTTTGTTTTGTTTTGTTACTGGGGATTTTTTTAACTGAAGTTCCATATTTATCCTACTCCATAGAGGTAAATACAAAAATTTTATTCGACATCCATAATATGATATACAATATACAATTGCAATCTGATTCACAGCCACCAAAAATCCCTTCACTACATGCAAACCTGAAATAATGCAAATATTTTGACCCAATAGCAATGAACAGCCAAGAGTCCAAATAAATGATGTAGCAATAGGAGCGTTATCAGGCAATTTCAAGAAACAATCTTTTCTCAAAAGTGCTAATGCCCAAATACTTCCAAGACTCTTCTCTCCCTCATCCATAGTTTATTCTTCCATCTCCACTTCTATTCCTACACCCCTGCTGCAAGGAAAATGTGAAACCTCACCATGCCCAAACTGACTTACATTGGAACATCCTTGTTCTGAGTAGATTTCTGCCTGATATGTTACTGCAGTAATGAGTGGATTTTTCTCAGCCTTTCTATCAGATTTGCCACTGTCCAGTAAAGATGTGACAGCCATCCTTATTCCAGTTTGTATTCTGGACTTCAAGAAAAGCAGCGAGTGGTTATTGTTCATGCCTACAGCACCGAGGAAAAGGCATTTTCTTTTTGCACTTTGAGACAACGGGTTTTGTCTCCTGCGGGTTCCTGGGGGACTTTGGAGGTAACAGATGGGGTTTGGTCTTGCTGTACCAGTTATTTTGCAGAGTCATATTTAGTGGACAGGATTTTTTAGACAGCTTTGTGACTGGGTGACTAGCAACAAGTTTAATGTTGGCAGGTGGATCGTAGATCCATACAAAGAGACACAGAAAGTACTTGAGTACTTGAGCCCAGGAAGAGAATCCAGTATGTTATTATCAGTATTGTTGGCCATAAAGGGTCAGGGTCTGGAAGGGCTTAAGTCTCTCTCTTGAAGAAAGCCATAGTTTGCTCCGCAATCTTAGAACTTTCATCAAATATTTTCTGTGGGTTGAACTGCATTTTGTCACTACAGCAGGCACACCAAAATCTCAGCAAAACAATTCTGCAACAAGTATTGTTCCATAAGCTCACAAGCAAAGTGTTCTTTTGACTCCCTGTAGTCTCATGATTTCCATAAGCTTTTTCTACATAACTCTTTCCAGAAGAGTTTTACTGAGAAAGTGAGATCTACCTCCTGAAACGCCAGGATAAAGCATACTCTGCAACATTTCATTTTACGGCATTAAATGGCATGTTGCCTGTGAAATACTCCATAGCACATTAAAGAATCCTCACTCCCATCCAGGACGTTGATCCAGCTATGAGGTGAACACAGTTGGATGGTGTTTGCTTGTCACATAGTCCACTAAAAGTACTCTCAAGTTTACTGTCAGACACTACTGTGAAAGCAGGTAGTGTAAAATGGGTGCACAGCAACCATTTTGAGTGCACAAAAAATGAGAAGGGGCTGAAAGGTAGAAGTCTGGGAACAGTTTCAGCTATGCTGAGGTAAGACAATCTGGTCAATCTCAAAATATCGCAGCTTATCTCCAAAACCAGGCAAGGTCTCTTTTTTTAGCATCTTTCTGCCCAGGACACACTCATAAATGATGGTAGAGGGGATGAACTCGGTAAAGCTCCTACTTCACATCTGTACAGAATTGCTACAACCCACAGAACAGACAGGAATGCCAGCTGCTTCCTTGGGTACTTAACATAACTTACTAATAAAAGGATTAAGTTTAATACATTAGGGGATAATTTAAGAAGGGGATAATTACTGGCTTCTCCCAAGAATTGCCGTCTAGCAGCCTTCATGGGCTGTGCTGGTGGCAGTGGAAGTAGACCCTGGTTTGCAGGAAGAATTTTAACATCTGCACCCACCGTGACCTCCCATGGGACTTACAGCCATGTCTTAGAGACCAGCTGAAGATCACCTGCACCATCTTGGTTCTCACGCTCATCTGGAGCAATATTTGTGCAACCAAGAGTGCTGGGTGGAGGTTTCAGCTCTTGTAAGGCAGGACCAAGGCATTTAGATGCCACTCTCCTTCCAGGACCACATACCCAGCATTGCTGCAGTGTGTCAGCATGTGTCCACAGGATGCCTCTATCTATGTCTCCCCTCAAAGCACGATGACAGTGTCTCTTTGTGCCCAGAGAGCTCACCCTATCCACTCACCTCACAGCCCAGAACACTGCTGGGGCACACATCTCCTTATTCGCTTTTACTTTTGCCCATCTGTTACAGATGCCATTGCTAGCCCACTGAGCTTTCATGGTCCTTTTGAATTAATGTTAACTGGTCAAACACATTTCCCTTCTGTACTTCCTACAGCACCTTCTTATTTTTTTTTCCTGCTACAATGTTTTATCATTCCACTTTGGTTTTGCCCCTGTCCTCTTTGTTTCTGAGCCTCCTGACATTTACATCCTTTGGCTTTCTTAGTGGTTTTGGTGGCCTTTCAAATCCTTCCAATGGTTCTTCAAAATGGAAAACACTTTCCATTCCTTGAGCTATGGGGGCACATAAGGTTCTTCCTGGGATAGGAGTCACACAAGGTTTGTAGCCCACTGACATGAGTTGTTTTTTCCAGCAGGATAGCTCCTCACTTACTGGAAGTGTTTGGCCACTGACGTGTGTTAACATGGTCACAGCCTATTGTTATTTCCTATTCCCCTGGGACCAGACTCATCCTCTTTGCTGACACCACTGTAGCCCTAACAGACAGGGATGGACAGGACTCAGGTTTCTACAACAAATCATTTATATGAAGTTATTACTGACATTTGGAGAAGTCCCACAGCTGTCCCAAGGTATTCCTTGACTGTCTGAGGCCTGAAGGATCAGCGTCATGCGATTTCTGCAGCCTGCTGGTTTTCCTGAGTCCCCTACGGCCTCTGATTTTGTCTATAATTTTTAAATTTCTCTGTTGCATGTAGTAAAGTTAAAAGACTTAATAAATCTTCTGACAGCTCCTAAACACCAACTTAGGCTCTGAACATTGAGGTATTTCATTTACTCATAAGTTTTCTGGCTCCTTTGCCATGCTTTCTTCTACACCCTTGTTAAACTAAGTTCTTTTAAAATGTCTCCGCTAGAGAAATTCTTGCCTCTCCAGGCTCATACACAGTTTTACATTGGTTAGGATAATTGGCAAGAGTTTTAATACATTCCTTATTTATAACTGCTAACAGTTTGTTAGGACAAATACCTAAAGCCTTTTTAAAAATCATTGATGTTTTAAATGTTTGGCGGGTTTGATTTGTTTTTTTTTTAATAACAGATAATATTCTGTAAACAGAAGAGCATATTTCAGGCTTATGACAATACTGCCCCCAGTATCTTCTTCTTTCAGTAATACTATATTAAATATTCTTTCAGTAATTTCTTTTAGGATACTGTGGTGGCATTCTGAAGAGCAATATCTACCATAACCAATGCAGGACTGCAAATATTTCTGCTGGCGGTGCTTCTCCATCCGCTTGTTCATCATCTTCCAGTGACTTTTGCATACGTGGGCCACATTGCACTGGCAAATGGATAAAAGACAAGACATGACTGCTTGGCTGCTCTCACAGCTCTGGGCAAGGCAGGGACCCTGTTGCCCTACACCCTAGGGCATGGTATGGGTTGGGGGTGAGGCAGGCAGATTGTCCTGTGGGTGCTCAGGACACAAGGAGGACCTCTGGTCAGAGGGGAAGAACTGGAAGCACTGCCAGATGTAGGTGCATGGACATGTAGGAAGGATTTAACAGTTACAGGGGAACACCTCTGGGTTACAGGGGACAGCTGAAAATATAGAAGTGGACACCAGCGAGAGGAAAACGAAGATGAGGGTAGCTGTCAGTAGTGTAAAAAGAGTATGTGGACACATGAGATACAATATATAGGAAACCAGCCTTTGTTATTTCTGCTCTCACAGAACAACTTTTTAATCTAAACCAGAAAGGAACACAATCATGGGGTTAGCAAAAGCAAAATCAATAAAAACATGAGTGGCTATGGCCTTGGAATCACCGGCTGTGTCTCAGCATCATTACTTTCTCCAGAGTTTTTCCTTTTTTTAAAGCTTTCCAAACCAGTCATGTCTTTTGAGAACCTAATCAGTTCAATCTTGGAGTTGCCTGGGGGGCAAAGCTCACATCTGAATACAAGGCTCATACTTTTCTCAAATTAGAGAATATTTGGATTCAGTGAAGACTGAGATTGAGCTCATCTCTAGAAAATACATCAAACAGCCTGTGGAAAACACAGCTCACACACCTCATATTTTTTAAATGATCTATCATCAGAGGCTCTTATGTTTTTTTTCCCTGTTAACACTGTTACACCATAACACTGAGTAGGAGATGGACAGTGGGTGTTAGTCTCTTCTCCCAAGTAGCAAGTGATAGGACAAGAGGAAATGGCCTCAAGTTGTGCCAGGGGAGATTTAGGTTGGATATTTGGAAAAATTTCTTCACCAAAAAGGGTTTGAAGCAATGGAACAGGCTGCCCAGGGATGTGGTGGGTCACCATCCCTGGAGATACTTAAAAGACGTGTAGACGCGGCATTTAGGAACATGGTTTAGTGGTGGACTTGGCAGTGTTACATTTACACCTGGACTCAATGATCTTAAGTGTCTTTTCCAATGTAAATGATTCTATGACAGAAACCACCTAGCTATTAATGTTAACTAAAGCATGAATATAGCATTTAATATTTTCATTTTACATATTCATTGGAGTTTGAAAAGCTTATTCATTATGATTATGTCAAAACAGGAAGCAGTTTAGGCTCTGTAGATGAGATTTATTTATCCTATCTAATATCAAAGAAGACTAAGTCTAAGGCTGCTTGTGTACTCAGTATGGGAAGAAACAGACAGGTCTGGGGACAAAATCATCTGAGACCCTTGAGACGAAGCGCTCCTTGGAGCTACCTCTTCTCTCTGCAGTTAATAAAGGGAGCCGAAATAACTACATTAAACTTAACAGACATTTAGACATCTGAGGTTTGAAGAGATAAAGCCCTTTGGTTTTAATAAAATTTAGGAAACTATTAAAGGAGATGATAGCTCACAATAAACGTGTAAGTGAAGGAAATGGTTGAGGAAGTTAATACCTATTTTAAACAAGACACAACAGTTCATGGACCTCAAAGTATACAGATCTCTGCTGCTTGTACACACAGCCATTTTTTTCATGCCTCTGTACAGTCAATTGTATGAAAACTCACCATGAGTTGAAAGGTAGAAGTAAAGCTCTATGCATTTTCTAGGAATTTTTGGTTTTTCTTTCCCTTTTTTTTCTTTTCTTCTTTTCCCTTTTCCTTTTCCTCTTTTTTACTTTTTTTTTTTTCTTTTTTTGCTTTTCTTTTTCTTCTTTTTACTTTTTTTCGTTCTCTCTTTCATCTGTCTTTTTTTCTTTTTTTTTTTCCTTTTTCCTTTCTTATTTTTTTTTTTTTTCTTTTCCTTTTTTTTTTCCTTTTTCTCTTTTTCCCCCTTTTCCCTTTTTTTTTTTTCTTTTTTTTTTCTTGTTTCTTTTTTTTTTCCTGTTTCTCTTTTTTCTTCTTTTTTTCTTTTTTTTTCTTTTACCAGAACTTTAAAGGAGCACCAATTCACATTCCTCTTAGCATTTCAATGAATTCTGGTGGGGGATGCATAGCAAGCGTGTACATAACCACACACATATGTATGTATAGATTTACAAGCTACAATATCCAGACATCATGAGGCTCTGCTAATAATTTTTCTCAACCTTGCCCATACTGTATCTACATTTATGATCTGGAGATTTATTGATTTTTTACTATTTTATCCCTCCCATAATAGGAAACTACTCTCCTGGACCATTGACCCTCTTGTTATAAATATACTTTAGCTTGCCTCTCAGCTAAAACACTATCCCAGGCATCTAAGTGTTGTTTTATGAGGTGGTGGTGTTATAAGGAACGTAACCATAACAGAGTTTTTAAAAGTATATCATTTAACTCTTCCAATGAGTTTTCCTTCTGCACCCATTAGCTATTGGCAAAGATTTTGTTCTGCCATGCATCAGGGCCCATGATCTATCACAAGAGCTTCTAGGTTTTTTGGTAGCACAATAATGCATAACAATATGAAAGTTCCATTTTTATAGAGACTATAAAATGTACTAGTCTGAACTATGTGCAAATGTGTGATGCCATCAGCAGCCCATTTACCAAGAGGCTTTCCTAAGGCTAGCATGCACCTAGGACATCCAGTTTCCAAGGTTTCCACAAACAAGGAATTGGAGCTCTTTTCCTTCACTGTGGCCAGGTTGCTCCAGAGTCTGAGCCCCTGGAGGTGGCCAGCACCTCTGTTGTGGTTAATAGCAGAGCCATGGAGAGCATGTATCCATTCTTTCCATCCTTTGAATGCAACACTTAAATACTTACTGGTTTTTTGTATAGGTGGGTATAAAAAGACCCCAGGTTATTCGTATCTTGTACTGCATTCAATCAAATGATGAACCTTAAATACACCCTACTCACGTCTTGACAGTGACACCTTGGTGTCTGTAAGGTGCATGGTGACTGTGAGTGTCAAAAATATTGAAAGTCCACCATTCATTTAGACAGTTGTCCACATAAAACACTGAAGTACACTTTGGAACAGACAATTAAAAATACCATGTAATTTTCTGACTAGCCTATGTAAGGGGTTACTTTGCTTGCTGGATGCGCTGAGAAGTTGACTGAAGCCCCATGTGAATAACAATAAGAAAAAAGGTATTGCTAGCAGTCACAGTTGGAACGTGCAAATAGAGGAGAGTATAAAGACTGGAAAGAAAATACCTGGATGTGTTAGAGTAGTGTTTTAGAAATGTATTGACCCAAATTCCCGAGTCTTGGCTCGGAATTAAAAATTTCAGTTTGCGGGGTCAACTTGATTTCTGTTGTTTGTAACAGTGTGACAGTTTGGAAATGTAAAGACGAAGTCTTTTAATTAACTGTGATTTCTGCTATTTCTTTGTTTTTTCGGTTCAGTGGTATTTTCTATATTTTCAGAAATAAATTTAAAGCTACTCAGCATCCTGCTGAGCACGAATATGGAAAGTCCACTCATCCACCACCTACCAGACTCAAGTCCTGGCGAGGCACTGCACCGCTGCTTCCAAGATGCTTGAGAAAAAGCTGTGTAATCCTTTAATTTATTTTAGGAGGTGTGAGAATAGCAAAGGTAAAACAAACATTATCCTTGGCAGCTACAAGGAAAGGGCATTATCATCGCCCATGGATGGTAATATTCTTGTATTGATTCAATATATTTGTGGTTTAAAAAGTCTAGTGAATGGGTCTAGGCTAAATTACCTAGTGTAGTGATATTTGTAGGAGAAAAAAAAAAAAAGGTTCTGTTTCAGAAGAAGACAACATCAAGTAACTCAGAGAAGTCAGAGGACCACTAGAGCAGATTTTGTCATGTTCTTAAGTGTGAAAAGCCAGGGTATAAAGACAACTATGTAAATTATGTATAAGTGGAACTAGTGACTGCACTTCCTGCTTCCAAGGTTAGATATAACAATTTTTGGAATTATTTTAGCTTGAAATTTGAAGATTTAGTCCAAAATGGAAGTTAAGAGAACAAATCACTTCATTAGTTCTTGCCTTAAAAAATTGTCTATACTTGGTGGTATTATTGTTACTTCCAAACTGAGACTTTTGGAATTTCTGTAATGTTATTAGAACATATCTGAATCTTGAAAGATTGACATTTCAGAATTATTTCATCATCCTTTGGCTATTGTTTGTATAACTTAGGGAAATAACTTTTGATTGAGCCAATTATAGAATGTTGAATGGTTAAGTATATTAAGAGCAGTAACTGAAATCTAACATTCCGTTGTTTGCACTCTCAAAAATACATGAGCCATTTTTACTTGAGAAGTGCAAAGGGGGTTTGAGAACATGCTTTAAAAGGATACTGTCCCTTTATATCTGGCCGAAAACAAGCTTATACCAAACATATTCTGGGAAAAAAAAAAAAAAATTCTGTGGAGCTTAAAGGTTCCTCCAGCTCTTTCTGAGATAAAAAAAAAAAAAAAAGAAAAAGAAAAAGAAATCTGAAAATGTAAAATAACCTGTGGGTCCCTTGAATAAACTAGCCTGAGTATGTAAAAAAATCTCCATCACGCACTAAGCAGAAGAAAAAGTATCCATTAATAATTTAAACATAAATATGGGAATGTCTGGCATCTCTCAATGGGAACATTGAGGGATGAAGATGTTCCACTGTGGCCACTAGAGCTTCATTAAGTGCAATGCAAGAGCAGTAAGAACTATGCTTTGGTGTGGTGGCACCAGGTCAGGAGGGAACCAAGTTCTTGGTGGTCATAGCACGGGAACCTGGATGTGCTGCATGGTGTCCTCCAAGCACTGTCTGCTCAACTCCTCCCACCATACTCCCCTAGCTGCATGTAGGTCTAAATTAAACACAGGATGAGCCTTCCTGTCCCTTGCCCCACCCTCATTTTAACAAGCTTTTGGAAATCCTGCCCGAGTTTAGCCTTTTGGATGCAATACTGAAATATTTTGTTGCCTTGACAAAGGCAAAATCAACAGCACCCATGTTTCTGAAGGTCCTCTGCAATATGTAGAAGGAATGGAGGAAACACCATAAAGGTTTTTTTCCCACCTCTTTTTTACCCTTCCTCACCAGGTATTCTGGACCCAGCAGAGTTGTTCTTACTGGGTACAGAAATGACAGCAATGACCCTGCTACCGTGAGCCTCTAAGGGTGTTCGTAGAGCCCTTCGTTATTCAAATTTCAACTAGCTTTCTAAAAAGCTAAGTTTCTAGCTCTTGTGGCTGCAAGGGAAAGCCTAAACACATGAATCCCTATTTAGATTCATATGCAAGAGCTTCTTAGTTATTATCTCTTTCCAGCCCCATAATTTGTCTTAATTAAATGGTTTGGGGTATTTGATTGGAGGTTGGGGATTTTGTTAAACATTGCAGTTGGTAAAATTATTTTATATTTAAGCATACATTCACAGCCTCCTTATAGATGAGACAAAGCCTATTGTTCACCCTAGAATCTCCTGAATTTAGCGATTAATTTAGAGTTCAATCCCAAGGAGGAAAGCACCAAAAGGTCATGCAGTTACCTGCAGACGGTACCATTGTATCAGCTTTTCTTGCAAGATTTCTGCCCTCCTGACCCCATCTGTTTGCATCTGAGAACAGTTACTGTTTAGCTAAAGAGCCCCAGGAAAACCAGTGGAAGCTGTACAGCTAGGATTCGGTTTGGCACACATCTCTGCTCTCACAGAGCATCTATTAAAGTTTGACTCTGACTGTAATGATGGACCATGAGTGGCTTTGGATTCAGATCTGAACTGCAGCTCAATGATACACAGCCCCTACATTATATAAAAAAACCACTGAAAGGTAAAAGACAGAAAATAAATCATTAGCACGTTTCTACTCCATTTTGTGCACTTTCAAGCCAGGCTGCAGTTTTTACATCTGCTTTTGTTAACCTAGCAGTTTTCATGCAGTTTTCCATGCATGGACCGTCTTTCGCTACGATCAAATGCAGCTAAAACTGGAATAGGTGAATAAAGGAGTTGTAGTTCAAAACTAGGTCACTAGGTGGTACATAACAGGAGGGCAGGGATGTTAGGATAGCAAACGGTGATTAGCGCAATGTAATCATCTACGCAAGGGCTCCATTTCATTAAAGATGTGTTAGCGCACACATCCATGGCCATCTGTTTCTATTTTGCCAGCCCACTTGATTGGCCATCACAAGCATTCCCATGTGTGCTCAAGCATTGTTGAGCAGAACATCTGGCAACAGCCAACACTGCCGTTAAAAAAACATGATAACAACAGAGGCATTAAAGCAAATGTATGTACAATAATTTCATTGTTGAAACCGCTGCCTAGGCAGGCCCGTTGTCCAACACAGTGAACATTTAAAATGCTCCTCTCCTAAATTTTTGCTACACTGGGCATGCCAACACTTCAGTAGGAAACACTTCAGTTGAATGGCTTTTTTTTTTTTTTTCCTTGGTCCTGGCTTTTGACACTGCTCAGAAGGCAATCAACAAAAAAAAAAAAAAAAAAAAATTAAAGCATTTACAAGGGAATGAATAGCATTAAAGCAAGACTGAACTTTTGACTAATCTTCCTCTATCAAATCAAAAAGAACATATTCGTGCCATATGTTGTCAGACCATAGAACAACTGCATTCTAGAAATGGAACTGAAAAATCAAAACATCTGAATCTTTACCTTGGCGAAATAAAGAATAAGTGTTGAAGGAACCTAATGATCTTTTGGGAGTGAGAAAAGTTGCTCTCACTGGAAATGGATGGAATCCCTCCAGATTTACACTCCAAGCACACTCCAAGTTGTAACTCTAAGCAGAATTTGACCAAAGTTTAATCAGCAAGTAAAAAATTGAATCTATTTACAGCTGCTTTTTACCATAGATTTAAACTAATTGAATAAGCCACTGTTTTTCCCATTTACATTTTTGAGGATACCTTTTAGTGAATTATGATGCTGAAAAAGCAAATAGATTAGAAAAAGAAGGCTCTCCTTAGAGCTCCTATCTTTCTTGGTTCCTGTGTCCCTCTATTTTCTTTTCCATCACAGAGTTTAAGCCCTTCCAGACTATCCAAGCACCTACAAGAAGAAGAGAAGATGGACACAAGATATGTCTGTCCTTTGAAATGGAGCTTTGCTTAACATCCTTAAGCAAACAGCTGATAGGCTTGCAGTTTGTCTGTTTATGCATTTCAGCACTCACTGCAGAAACCAAGCTAACGTACACTGATCTCACTTCTTACATTGTAGAGTCTAACAAAAAGCTAAAAAGCAAGACGTGTGCACGGGCCTCCAAGCCCACGGCACAGGAGAAAAATAAATAATACCAAAAATTCTTTTTTGGTGAGTACCGTAGTATCTTTAAACTAGTTACTTAGAAGTGTAAATACAAGACTGCAGGGGTAAGGACATGCCTCTATAGGCTGACCAGCTTCACTGGACAATGATGTTTTACCCAAAGTTCCTGTTATACGGAGCCCAAGAAGAAAGAAATTTTCATCTTCTACGTATTACTAAAACAGAAGGAAATACAAGGTTTCTACCCTTTCTCTTCTGGAGAGTACAAGAATAGCTTGAGTGCTGTCTTTTCCTGCTCTCAGCACCTGAGGACGGTACATGTAATTTACTAATAGTGATGTAGTTCAAGATGACGCTACTTGCTGGCAGCTAACCATGAGGAGGTCTTAGGAGAAGGATAAAGGACAAGTACCAAGATTCTTTTGCTTATTAACTCTTAGTGCTGGAAGACAGGTAACAGAGTTCTCTTCTATTTGCTGTCGGGGACCATTACAGTAATCATACCCACACACTGTTGCTGGTCCTCTCGTCCCCTAGCAAAATCCTTTCACATCGAATCAGCAGAGAGGTCAGACTTTGCACAGGTGCCAGGATAAGTGACTCTCTGTTCTCAGATACACTGCTTGACGTGGCTGGCTGGTTTTTAGAGGATACGTCCAAGCTGTTTGGGGATCCCTGCCAGATCTCCACGGGTATAGACTGGCTCACATCCCCACTACTACTCTCAGGGATGATGACCTTGGCACAAGCCATCCTCTCCTCTGTGTTTGGCTGTTTCTTGGAGCAGGTGGTTTGGTTTGTTCCACAATTGAGCTCCAGAGCAAGCTACCAGTTATGCAGAGGCCCTGGAGGTAAAACAGTGTAGGAACAAAGCTGATGGAGCTGTCACACCACTTCAAACTACCTCAGCTGCTTGGACCTGGACCCTGTTACTACTTTACAACCTGTGCAGAAGCATTAGTCAGAGTTGTTTTTACTGGCAAGAATGAGATACAGTCGTAAGGGAATGTTGATGCACAAAGAAGAAAGAAGATGGATGGTTGCACTAAAAATACAGTGGTCAAAACATAACTGTTAATAACCTTGGTGAACGCGTTCGGATTTCCCTGAGTATCTGAATCACTCGCCCCTTCCCCTGGTGCCAGAGGCACAAGTCTCTCTCTCACAACTCCTCTTTGCTCAGAACTGCAGTGCACGTGTTTGCGCAGCTGATTACAGGTTGGATCCACCACTTGAGCAGCCAGCAATATTTGCTTCAGTAACATTAATCTGCTACTGCAGTAAAGAGTTTGCCAAGGTATTTATTCCCAGACCAAAGTCACACCAGTTGGAAGTTTTGGGCTCTTTGACCTGTTGCTCTGACTGCAGCGTCCCTCCACCTCTCTAGGAAGAGCACAAGCAGAGGTAAACAGATGCCCTCCTTCTCCCCCTTTGGCTCCTCTGCATGGCTGAGGTTCCCACGTAATTTCTAGTATTGAGTTCCCACATCTTTTTAGTGCTGAGTTTTGGATCAAGGCCCCTAGTCTTCCTTGCAGCTGTAACAACAGCAGCAATTTAGTGGTAATTTCTGTCAGAAGGATTATGAAATTTATTGACAAATGTTCCTGTATAGTGTGTCAGATTCGAAGCATAACTGAATGGGAAAAATAAGGGAAATGGGAAAAAAGAGTTTTTAAAAATGTGCAGTATGTTGCACAACTATTTGCTCTTTTTGTAGCCTAAGGAACCAGGTTTTGTAATAGTCACGTTTCTTTCGTCACTAGTTTGTTGGACTGCGGCTGGTGGTGGCTGATGGACCTGTTTTTACAACATTGCCAAGGGAGTCCAGAAGTGTGAGGTAGGAGTTCTGGCTCTGCGGTCTAGTAAAAAGGTAAAAAAATGCATTCAAAAAGTGAATGTAGGAGGCCTAGTGAGAGTTTGAGAGATGCAACAGAGGTACTTTCTTTTTTTCTTCCCCCTAAGTAACTCTTCTTTATCATGGCCCTTGGGATGGCAAACAGCCCTAGCCACGTGATTGCATCTTTTCTCTTTTGTGATTTAGACTTTGGTGTTTTGCTTATTTGTGACCAGCAACAGTTGATTTAAAAAAACAACAAAACAAAGCAAACCCAGTAAAGCTTAACTCTGACCCCACTGACTTAAAGAAGAACTAGAATAATCCACTCTTTGAGTTCTTCTGCAAACCTGACTCTTAATTGTCATACAAGAAGGAAAAATGCAGCCTAGGAGAGCAATGGGTCATATAAAGAAGTTGAAATGGAGGATCTCTAGACTCCTAGTTTTTCATTTAGAACGTACTTGGATGCAATGGACAGTCAGAGGCATTGTACCAGCAGAGTCTGGTATCATGTACATATAGATGCCAACTAATTCTCCATCAGGGTAAACTGGGAATAGCGAAGATTTATTTGGGAAAGAGGGATCAAGGACTCAGGAGCAGGTTGTATTTCACAGAATGGAAATACGTGCTTCTGAGAGCAGGCTGCCTTTCTCTTACTGCAGGCAGCTAAATAAAAAAGTTGAAAAAGAGCAGGAGTGGCCAACCTATGAGCACGTGTAGCTCACAAGCAGCGCAGGAGATTGTTTGCTAAGTTGAGACTGCTCCACATGAAGCAGCAGAAGCAATGTTTTGGTGGATAACTGGGAAGTTCAGGCATAGGAATAAGGGGCCTATCAGAGGCTACAGCATGGCGGTCACCAAGTCCGTCAGGATCCTGGTTGCTTCCTTTCCACTGAAAGGTTGGACTCCTGCAGAGCATCTGCCATCTTGCAGCATTCTTTCTTCCCTTCTCTTTTTGAGTTATGTGGTACATACGCTGCGATTTTCAACTAGGTGAAGAGCTTGATATACCTAGTGGGTCATCACGGAAGGTTGGTAACTCCCATTTGTTGTAAATTTACTCTCCTTGTGGGAGCAGCAGACATAGGAACACCCAGTTCTTCCCCCACTCACTTTACCAAAAACAGTAGCTCCTGCCCTACTCACTGTTCACTGATACAGATGTCTCCCTGGGGACAATGCTTATGGCAATACAGGATTCCCACATGGGGAATAAATCTTCCACAACAGACTAGCAGACTTAACCCCTGCAGATACATATTCTTCAGTGCTTAGAAGACAGGTCTCCTACAGTAGGATACCTTAGCTGATCTTCAACTGCAGGATAGACAGAGAAACCTACAGATGTGCTTGGAAGATGATAAGTACAGAACTTTCCCTATTCCATCGTACACATCAGATAAATTGACCATAACAGACTGCCTTCCATCTCTGGTTGCTTTCTTCTCAAACAAGAGTGATTCAGATGAATAAAGTTTGAAAGAGGTATATGGACCAATATGGAAAGGCAGAGTCAAGCACTCTGTGAGACACACTTGGTGAAACATTTCCATATATTTTACACCTATAATGATCCTGGGATGCTTTTACCAAACCATGCAGCTGCTGTTAGTAAACTTAGTGTTAGTCAAGTGAAAACATGGGAATTTAGAAGGAAAAGAATAAAAATCTCCTTCAGAAAGGTATTATTCTAGGGTTGTGTTAAGTTACTTTGTCTTTGTGACTTTTTGTGGGATGAAGAGGTGCACACTACAATGTGCACAAGCCGACCCAATACATCAGAGAACAGAATTTGATCTTGTCCTCAGCATGTCAGCTATACCCAGGGGCATTACTCAGGATGACCCCTGACTCAGCTGCTTCTGTGTGTTCCCTTGGAGGTCTGGGGAGTCTTGCTGTTTGCTGGTGTTATTGTTTCCACGTAGGATGTGCATCAGAAATGGTTTGAGATTCCATTACAAGTCACTTCTTCACAAGTCCTTTGGACTGAACTCCTATCGCTGTACCCTTCCTGCTTCACTTATGAAGCCCTGAAAGAGCAATCAGAAGCACTTTGTCACCTCCTCCAGGAGATATATTCCCACCCCATCCCAGCAAGCTGCTGCCGACTTCATCACCTACCCCATGTACAATGGGTGCTTTTTGAATGTTGTCTAAGTTGTCTTTTGATAGCTACAGCATTCCTTTGTGTACTGTGAATGCTTAAGCAAATATATTAACCTCAGATTCGTAACGTCACATAGCCTTATTATAGTTTGTATGCTCCACTGAAACCTTATCCTGGAGTACTTAACATCTGTGATTCAGGGTGTCAAAGTGTTAATCGGCTGGCATGATTAAGATTAAGCAAGTCGATTATTTTGCTATTCTTCAGTAATATATTAAAAGTGAAACATGATCCATCGGCCCTTGAGGTTCAAGTCTCAGCACATGCAATTGTACAAGGAGTTCCCCGAAAAAGTGATCTGGAGAGCTGAAAAAAGCGAGTCCTTCCCAGATGTAGTCTTAGCAGTGGTCCATAATACATGACATCAATGAGTTAAACTAAGGAAACTAGTAAAGGCCGACATCTAGGTTTTAAGTTTCAGATGAGGTTTTTGCTCATGCCCACCCAGGAAATGAATATTGCATTCATAAATTGTTTTTCTTATCCAGGAGATGAACCTTAACGTTTTCATTCAGCCCCAGAGTATTAGATTTCTTTAACACTTTGCCACATTAGAATATGTTTTCCATCTGAATCTGATGATGCAATATCTGAAGAAAAACTTGGCTGAGTGGCATTCCATAACAAGCAATAAAAGTTTATGATGCACAGAGTATGATAATTGGCACAATATGAATTGAATGCTTCCTTATGGATAATATTTGATAAGATATAGCATGTGTAGCTATCATAACATTTCAATCAACCCACGATTGCTACTTTAAACTGTATTTATTTTATTGTCTCCATAATGGATTTTACAGTGCCAAAAATTCGTCTGACTTCACTAGAAAGATGAAAAATCAGTGTGTTGTTTTCCCCAGGGCATTTATTTCCCACTGAAATCCTTTTCTCTTATATTCTTCTCATTTTTTTCAACCCACCTCCTTGCCATAAGCTGTTGACATATGATTTGTTGAAAGTTGAAGCTAGTGGACACCAGTGTTTTATTTTTTCCCCCCATCGTGGCATTATTTTTGCATAGGGGCTTTTACAAGGTTAATTAAACCGTAATGGAGAAATGATTCACGGACAATGTCCTTTCCCAGTTTCCAGATTTTATAAACCTCACACTTGTTTTTCTTAGGTTTTTGTGCTACGTCAGCCTATAAATCCTCCTGTATTTCCCAGTGTAGTTTCTTATGAAATAAAACTTTTTTCCCTCCATTTGCTCAACTGTTTTCAATACTTGCAGTCAAGCCTGAAGCTGTCAATCAAGGAACAGCTTATCAGTCTGAGCTTTTCCTTTTCAAGCTTATACTCAGTGACTTTTGAGACCTGTCAACACCCAGTTGATTTTAGCCTTAACAATAAAGTCACACTCTATCTCCCACCTAGTAGCTTTAGATTAAATTCTGATGTCATATACGTCATATTTACATAGTTAAAACTCATAACAAAGCAACCCACAGGCAATAGGATGTAATAACCATGCAACAGAGCCATTTCCTGTCCCCTTTTTTCTCTCACACTATGTTTCGTGTAGTTTATTGGATGTGAATGTTTTGAAAATGAAAATCGTCTGGGAGAAAACTGCTAGCCAGGCGTGAGGTTTAGAAGAATTCAACTAAAAGAATATATAGAGTTGTAAATGCTTGGCCACCTCTGGTATTGTAAAATAGAAACTCTTTCAATATTCCTTTCATTTCCACAAGAAGAATAGATGGGAGGCCACAATTATGTGCTCCAGCAGTCGATTTTCAATATCTTTAATTCTGCTCATATTAAAGGAAAACAATTAACTTGGAGTCAGAAAGCCTTAAACACCAAAAGTTTTACAGTTTTCATTTTAAAGCACAAAGGGCCTACTTCAAATACAATGCAACGGGAACTTTAACCACGGGCTATGTTTAAAAGACAAATCCACCATGGTACTTTAAACAATCAATTAAGGCAAGTTTAACAATTTTATTTTCAGCCTTGCAAAATAGCCCCATTAAAAGTAAGAAAATAAAAACCGCTGTGTGCTTCTCTCTCTCACACACACACACGCACGCACGCAAACAGAGAGCACTCTTTAACCACAGTCATCTCAAGAGATTACGTTTTACGTAAAAAGAAAGAAAAGAGTAAGCCTTAATCAGTGAACTTTATGTGGAGCAGCGCAGTACTTTCTGTTTTTTCAAACTGAGGACAACTAAAATGGTCCCATTGATTTGGCTATTGCTAGGACTCTGAGTGAAAAGTAAAATATCATTTCAAACTATTTATTGAGGGGGATATTTTTTTGTAGTATTGACTTATTTTAAAATTTGAACCTAATGACCAAATAAAAGAATACAAAGAGTAGAAGGGAAAAGGCATCAGTTTCTGCTGGAAGGCCAAAGAGGACCCTTCTGGTGGGAAGACTCGGAGACTCTTCCCTTCTACTGTAACCATGCTCTTCCATGATGTTTCAGCAAGGAAACAAATGGTCCTTTAATGCTGAAGGGGGGCAGTCCAGGGGATCCTCCAATTGTTACAAGCTTACAGGTAGGCAGGGCTTAAAAGCACATGTCTGTTGGCATTGATCAGTGCTTGCATCATGGGTTGTGTGCAGTGGGCTTCCCCAGATGCATGGCCAGCAACCAGCTCTTGCAGACCTTGCAGCTTCTGTTTTCCTTGCTATGGCTGCTACGATTATTCCAGCAGCTTTCTTTGCTACAAAGGCCTGGCCTTGGGATTTAACCTGGAGGTTAAATCAAACTGAGGCCAGACAGCTCTCCACAGACTTGGGAGAACAGTTTTATTCACGCTGACTTCTCTAGTTCTTGCTCAGTAAATAACAGTGCATTTCAAAATGAACCATGTGTCAAAGCACTGGCTTTTTAGTTTGTCCTGAGAGTGCTTAATTCCTCAGCAATCAGCAGCCTAAATTCCTCGAGAGGGACAGCTTGATACACGGCAGGCCCCACAGTAAAGGGACCCTATGGGTGACTCTGGCTTACACATCAAATGTGAGCTACCAGTGCTGGGAACTGCAGAAAAGATAAATGCTGGGGGTATAAATAGGAACGTCATCTGTGAGACATCCTTTGGCTTGATTGGACGACTCCTGCTGAAGTCCTGAATCTGGTCTTGGATGCAGCATTTCAAAATTATGTGAAGGGAGGGACTCAGAGAAAGACAACGAGAACAAGCAGAGATTGAGGAAACAAGGAGAGAGAAAAAATTTTGAACTGCTTGGCCTGGAAAAAAAGAAAATTGAGATGAGAAACGGTAATAGGCTTTGAATGCTTTGAACAACAGCAGCCAAAGGGGAAGGACCTGCTCTTGCCCTTTTCACCTCTCTCTAGATGTAACAAGCAGTAACATGCTGCAGTTGGATCAGGGAAGATTGAGATCAGGCATTGGGCAAACCCTCTAGTCATAAAGATTCTTGAAAGCACTGGAAGGTGCTTCTGAAGGAGGGTGTGCAATTTCTAGTACTGGCAGGCTTTTCAAGAAGAAACACATCTGTCAGATACAGTTTTAGTACAAAATATCCTGTATTGAGCCAAGGAGATGGGTAATGACCTCCCACAGCTTCTCACACCCTCTAAGCCTATGCTCAGCCTTTTGTCTCTCTTCCTGACTAATTCCATATCGATATCTGTCCCTTCTACTAAGCCACCCTGCTCAATCCCACAGCTCCTCCTAAGGCAAAGTTAATTGTCAGCAGGCAGTAGCACTCACTGGAAATAGCTACCTCTATTCCCCCAGATCCTGCTTGCTTTTCCTGACAGGAGCTTACAACTGCAGGGAATGGATGACCAACATCAGGAGCAGAGAAGGAAAGACACCCCGGGTCAAGCTACGGGTCAGCAGCTCAGCAGTCGTCTTGGGCTTCCTGCACCCATAGACTTGGGAATCCAGTGGATCGCATTATGTCTGTCAGTCAACTGGCCTTCAGTACAAGGGTTTGGCTATCTCTACAGAAGGAAAAATATATGGGTATAGTTAACATGTGTAACTCTAATGCATAACACATGTAGCCATGTACGTAGCCAGAAGGTGTTCATTGTGCTTGCTGGAGTGATGATTGCCTTAGCCTGCACCACATTTTTTGTGCCACTGCTGCATTTCCCCCATCAATTGCCTATTTGGCCACAGAGCATGAGTGCTTTTTTCTTCTGGCATAGTGAAACAAATGGTCTTACGCCAGCATCGATCCCACTGTGGACCTCCCAGTACTGCAGGAGACTTCAGGATGTCACACAGTCAGTCTGACATTCAGAGTTGCTGAGCTCTTGCTGAGCTTTTGCACTGTGCGCTGAAGTCAGCAAGAACAACAGATGTTCATCAACTTTGGAAATCAAGCCATAAGCCTTTGCTGGGGTTGGTCTGATGGCAGGACCCAAGCTGTAGACTCCCTGCTCCTCAAATGGGACATGCCATGTATAGTGAAATCACACTCTAAGTCTTCTGACTGCTTCATTTCAAAGCAAGAAGGTTCATATGAAGCCTTTGGAGAAAATATGAAGGCTACATAATGAAAGACTCAATGAGGGACATGACGCAGACTTCATTTTCTTCCTAGAGATTATGTGTCCCTCTAGAAACATATGAGATGCCGCTCATTAGAGAAGCATGGTGCCACTGAGCAGTGTCTCTCTCTGGACTCTTTGTGGGCTGAGATTAGTGAAGGCAGGATGCAGGAGCTGGTATCCCTCACAGGCACCCCCTTTTATGATACTGTGGTTCCCATCTTCAGGCCTTGCACTAGTCCCGCTCCATGTCAGCCACAACACGCTGAGCACCAACCTTGGCACTGGGTTGGAGGTTGTTGACCACTTGATGTAAGCTACCTACAGGATACCTCCCAGTTTCTTTAAGGACTCAGTGGGAGAGCTTTCAGCTAACATGAAGTAGCCCATATATATATATATGAGAAACAGCTACTGCCCTTCTTGTTTCTTGATCATTGTATAAGGCAATGGATCCTGACGGAGGAGCAGAACAATGTTAGTACCAGTGTATTTCAGTCCATAGTGGCAATCAGTCCCCACTCAGGTTTGCATACAGAATGATGTTGAGGTATTAGATCTCTGCTGCCCCCACAGCTAACAGTGACCTGGGTCTGTAAGGGCTTGTCTCCAGCAGCTGGGACACTGACCACATCTCTGAAGCCCTGACCCTCAGGTCTCAAATGCCTTTCGTACTGCCTTCTCTTCTTACTAGCAAAGCTTTGTCACAACTTTTTCAGACAAAGTATATGTTTCTTATTCACTTCCTTACCTTTTGTTTATTAAGTCAGAACATTTCCTCTTCCCATTTATCAATATTTTGTCAGATAGGGGCACTTTCTTTAATCCGTCACTCGTTTTGAACAGCAGCTGAGACAACTTAAGTCTGAATCGCCACTATTCTTAAATAGAATAGTAGTGGTGATCATAAGTATAACAAATCCATAAGGCTTTATACGTCAGACAAAAATGAATTGGGAAACACATGCCTGCAGGAAACATAGGGAGAAGGAACGTGGAGGTGACTTGCTTAGCAAATGTATCCATACATTTTCTTCAGTGAGTGTTGCATCATACATTAGGCTTTCTGATTCCTTGGTGAATGAAGCGAAGTGTGTATAATATGGAAAGAAAGCATTGCACATGAGACATTTATGATGATTGCAAAGGCAGAAGCAAGGGTGAAGTGTGAGTTTCCTTCAACTAGTCTTCTACCAGACAGTCTAATAGGGAGAATTATGGTGGTAATAAAATAAGTAAAAGAGAGGAGTAACTGAATTAGTTGGACGAATAAAGCAGACTGACATTGAGCTTGTCCAAATTGTCACTATTAGATGTGCAAGTGATAAAATAATCAGATGAACAGAATGGTCTCAGGTACTGCAAACAGTTACACAAGTCAACTCTCTGTGTCATATTAATGAATATTTATGAAAATTAATATGAAACAATGGAAAAGTTCAGTTGTTAAAATATGACCCGCCAACTGCTTCTACCATTGTTTTCACTGCACCCCATGAAACAAAGAACATTTGGAGTCCAGGGCCTCTGCTTCATTTTCAGCTTGTCCCAAGCTTGTGATTTGTTGTTGCAATTTTGTCAAGATGCGAGAAAAACAGTGGCTGGTTCCACCACCGACATCTTCCAGACGGCTCTACAAGGACTTTGCTACACAGCAACTGCCACACTGAAATGTCTCCTCTCAGAAGAGCGTTGCATTCTCTTTAGTGGAGCTAAGAGCAGTATCCTATCCTTTACGCAGGAAAAATCGTGTTTTTTCCCATGGGAGGCTGGGCCCACAGGGCTGGGGCAGGCACCCACGTTATGAAACGGCAGAGGCAGAGGGTTCCAAGCCGAATCAGGGCTCAAGTGCTACATCTCTACTGAAGCTGATCAAGTCTAAGGACCTCACTCAGCATCACGAGCATATCATCATGGATCTAGAAATTCACACACAGGGCTAATCATGATTAATATGTTTTTTCTTTACACTTTGGCTATCTGTGGCCACAGTGAGGCAAGGACTGGCAGACACTGATTTTCCAGTGACCTGTAAGGGATGCTTGCTCTTGATCTCAATTCAGCATATCCTGCTGGTAGGGTTTCTTACCCTTTTTACATTATAACCTTGGACTGGCTCCCACACATCCAGGCAAAGTTCTCTCAGGCTACGTGTAGCAAAAGCTGTCCCCTTTCTGTAAGTCTTCAATGTGTTTTACCCCGTTTTTGTTGACTTCCTTTCTTCACTCTGTAAATTAGCCTTCTTCACTGAACTGATGGGTCTCGATTTTCTATTCAGCCTTCAATTCCCTCTTGGGCTTTTTGCACTTGTTATGCTCTGCCACCCCTTTGCCTTTTGCTGGGCAGCATCTTTGGCCTTCGCGGGCCCCGTTCAGGCACTGAGCAGTGCCAGTTTCTCCACACCACCTCTTTCATTGTCTACATCACAACCCTCCTCTTCCCAGAGCAAAGGATGGAAAAACAAAGTAACAAATAATTTTTTTAACCCACGTGTTTATACATGGTTCTCTCTCTGGTCCTGGCACCTCCATTCTCCTTTGATCTTAGCCATAGCTCCCCCTTATGCCATTTCAGAAGTTAAATAAAATATACAGCATATAATACATCTTTCTCTTGCTTCCTGCTTTCACCAGCTTCCTTGCTCTCAGAATTTGAAGTGTCAGTGCTCTCTTTTAATGTCTGAATCTCATTTTTCTTAATTCCCCTCTTGGCTTCAAATTTTTTGGGTGTGCTATCTCTTCTTGCCTATGAGGTGTATCTTACAGACACTACTCACCCCTCTGAAGATAATCCATTAGTACAAACACAGAACAAACAACTGAGATGGATGAATGCCCGGGCAACGGTGATCAAGTGAGAAAACTGATAATTTTAGAAAAATAATACCACACACTTTAAGAACATTTGGGGAAATGATGCTTTGCTTTTTACATAGCTCTTCCTTCCAAAACAGCTGCAAAGGACAGCTGCAAAGAGAGTGGTGTCTTTTGTTTATTTGTTTCCCTGGCTCTCATGGTAGATTCACGTGGTAAAGTGAAAAAAGTTCATCTTGGCTTTAGATACATTCAGTTATCCCCTAGTGTTAATCCAGAGACAAACTAGCAATGCTGGTAATGCTAACACAGCTCTGAACGCAGGTGGGAGTCTGGACATAAATAGGACTGTGCCCAACAGTCCCAACACCATATTTCCCCCATCTTGAGGTTCCACTGGCACCCCAACACAAGAAATGCAGGGAGTTTAACCAAACCAACGAGGGTTGGAGCCAGCCCTGGATATTTCAAGTACCTGTTCATATTGCCTTGTCCAAGCTCATTGTCTTTCATAATTGCCATCATATGTTACTACGTGCGACGTGACTGAAAGACACCTTTATATCCTTTTGCTTATGCTGCATCACAGTATACAGAGCAGGAGTCTCTCACATCTCAACAAAAGTTGGGACCAAGCGTTCTCAAACATGCACAATCAGTAGCCTGGAAGAATTTTCACTAGCACTAATATTTTTGTTGTGTGTTTTGTGATGGGAGGTAGCTAAAATCAACTTTCTACTCTTGCTGATATTAAATGCAGATTTTCTCTGTTGTATTTTCCCTGCTGTAATTGCGACTCTTCCTTTAACTGTAGTATGGTTAAAACAAAGTAGACATTATCACATTTGAAAATAACATTTCTTTAGTTTTTCCTCAAATGTAGCAATAATATAACTTAATATGGCAGAAAAAACAATACATTATTTAATTCTTAAAAAGTTTAACATGAAATTCAATCTAATTGCTTAATTTGTCTCAAATTGTTTCACACACTACTGCCTATACTGCTTTGCTTTTTTTCATGTGTTTGTTCATTTTTTTTTTTTAACACACCCTAATCCCAAAATTGCCATGAGAAAAATTTCACAATTCTGTGCACTCAAGGAAATCTGACAAAGTTACTTAGCCAAACACATTTCTACTTGGAAGCTAAAATGAAACAATGATGAATGGATGGCAGGACTAAGTTATAAAACGAAAGGTAGTGTTGCAAACTTCACAGCACCATTGTAAGTCAGGATTTTTCAATCTCTAAGTTACACGATCACCATGGTTCCCTATTTCCTCAACAAATAAGAATATCCATCAAACTACAAATGTCTCCATTAATAGGGAGGAATGTCTCCAGGCTCAGTAAATATATATCCAGTCACAGAAATACATTGATACCAAGGTGGTGCACTTAAATAGAGATTAAAAGTATCCTACATAGTTTCATAATTTTAAACAATATTGCCCAGACAAAAGAAAATCATTGTCTGAAGTCAGAGGACTTGAACTTAGACAGCATCTCTCAGAGAAGAGTTCGTTCAGATGGGGGATTGGGACTTGAGGTTTCCACCACTCCCTGGAGTGCTCCATTAGACAGAGATTTCAGAGTTAAACAATTCTGGGAGACCAGACAAACAACTGCACAGATCTCCATCTGCCTTTCTCGGACACCACCTTCTAGATTTCAGCAGAACCGCGTTTTCTTTCTGCATCAAACCATCAAAGGAGGCCAAACACAGTCAGGGAATCCATAGAAACCTCAAACCTTTGTCCAACCTGATAAATATTTATTGAATTTGGAAAAAAAAGTGAGACAAATTTAGACTGAACTTGAGACAATTTATTGTATTTGGCAAAACATGGTTGTTTCGCATGATTATGACTCTCAAACCAGACAAAGCAAAGTGGTTTTTTTCGAATGAAACTAAAGCTTAAATCAAAGCTGGAGTGATATTACTAGAACAAAAGTTGTTGAGGTTTTTTCTCCCTTTTATTTTTTTTTCCTTACAGGAATAAACGTTATTTTGGTTTGGTTCTTTTTTCATCTTGAGCCAAAACTCCATAAAATATTTGATCTGGGCTTTACTATGCCTGCACATATACAAATGAAAGATCATGCTGATTTTCAGTACAAGGTTTTTCCTGATTTTTATTTACGTATCTTCACCAGAATGTACAAAATCCTCACAGTCTTTTAAGGTGGATTTCTTCACAACAAAGAGATTCTTCCAGAACAGGGAACCCTTTTTGCCTAAAATATGCAGAGACTGTCAATGAAAAAGAGAGAGAGAAACTCTCAGAGTTTTATTGGAGAAGCTAAAACAAATTACTATTCCAAATGTTAAATTACAGGGAATAGGCAAGTGAAAGCAACAATAAAATAGCAACAGAAAGATGCAGAAAAGAGAGGCTAATTTTGCTATTCTGGAAAACTCCTGTGCGTTACAAAATTTATAGCACTTCCCTATACCATCATCATCATTGCTATTATTTGGAGTGTTTTTTTCCAGATGGAATAGTTTCGGAGAATGCAAGTTGCAAACACTTTTCTCATTGTTTCATTGATATTTTTATGTAGACTTAATTTTTACCTAGTAAAATAATTAATTTGAAAAGTCTTCAGGATAATGCAGATACATAGCCAACTCCTCACAAAAACAGATATTAAACAACAAAATTTAAAGAGCTTGGACAGGTAGCACTACATTTTTTCCTCATATGCTTACACAAAATCATTTCCTTTCAGGTTTGAACTATAAAATTCACCAAACCACAGTTTTTGCTTTGAATTGCAGATGTTTTCCTTGACAGAAGAATGCAGTTAATTTAATTGCAATGCAGTTGATGCTGGAGTAAATATAGCAAGCACTTGTACTGACATTTTTCTTAAGATAGAATTAAAATATATTTAATATTTTCATCACTGGAGAGTAAAAGTGGACATTTTGGTATCACCGTGGTCACATAAAGAAGGATATGATGTAATTATGTGTTCATTTACACAGATACTTTAGCAACTGAAAGCAGAATGAGGGCCTTTTGAGTGTCACTCAGGAAGAATCCAAAGATGACGTTTAAATCTGAGCAAAATGCGAAAGGGGGGCAGAGAGTACTTTAGCACAGGACATGAACAAAGGTGAGAAAATAAGGTTTAAAAATAGATAGGGTTTTTATACAGACAATAAGACTATCTAGAAATGCAATAGGTAACGCTTAGGAAAGAGTTGCTGAGGAACATGCACCTGGAGCTTCATCCTGGGATGGTTTATCCTTCTAACACCCCGTCACCAGAGCATGCCTTATGTGGGGTTGGTACAAACTGGCTCTGCTCCACAAGCTTCCCATGCTCCCCTCCAAGGTGGATGGAGGGGCACCAGCAAGGCCACACCACTGGGTCGGGGCAATAGCAGCTGCTTAGTACTGACAAATTAAAGACAATGGTATCGTAGTAGGGAAACATGAAGGCCAATGTAAAGAAAAATCCTGCAAAGTTTCTGTACAGCAGATGCAACAGCTACATCTGCTCTATGGGCAGCTGCTGGCTAATGGCTAGCCCAGGCAGGGTCTCCCCTTCGCCTTCCCTGCTGCCTCACACAATGACATGCTGCTCACCCTGAGCAATATTTTGCAGCCTGGCCTTTTGGAGGGTCGCCCCAAATCAAACATTTGCAGAATAAGACCCCAAAAAAGTAAAGTGAGGCCATTTCATATTCCACCACAAGCACATCTACAATAATATCCGCTCCCACTGTGGCAGGAGAAAAAGGCTAGCTGTAATTAAGCTGCTGAAGTATAGTGCCTTCATTCATTAAAAACAATTCTTTGATTTAGCACACAACACAAAACACCCACAGACCACAGGAAATCTCTGGGCTAATTCTCCTGCCCTTTCACCTCTCACACATTCGAGCTTTCTGCTTTCTTCCTCCTGTCCATCTGCTTAATCATTAGCAAAAGCCTTGTGAAACAGCTCTAGCAAGTAAAGTCAGCTGTCATCAGAGCATATTTAAACTCTGACTGTCAGTTTCCAATAAATCAGCTCTATGCCCACAGGCCTCATCAAGCCTAGAGAGGGGCAGTGGAGCAGGTCCCAAAAATCTCTAGGGGGAACCAGCCTTCCCCAGATGATATCACTGTCCACGCGGTCCTCGGACCAGATTTGCCCTTTCCTGAATTTTCCAATAGCTTTGAAGTGGAAACGCAATTGGTGCAGAAAACAGTCACTGCGTGGGTTTGCATTGTAGGCATTTGAGTGCCAAAATATACTATCGTTAGGAGGGAAAAATAAGTGCAGCTCTTGACAGTGGTCTAATAAGGTAAGTACAGAGAGGACTGCAGTACAAGACCTGGAGAGAGTCTGATTTTGCTTAGGAAATGAGCTCCACTTTCATAACATGCTTGCCTTCCCACAGAGCGATGGCTGGAGGAAAAAAATGAAGGCAACGGCAGGGGAAGCTCTTGATGTTTGACCAGGAGAGGCTCATGGGCAGAGAGGTTTGTAAAAGTACTTGCCCTTGAAAGCATCATTATGAAAGGCATTCACAATAAAGCAAATAAAAATGAAGGTGTGGTCCTGCATTTGTGAAAACATTTACACACTTGAATTGCCTTTGCTGGAGAACAGTGTATGAAGTTCAGAGATGCAGTTGAAACTACTGAGTTAGGCCAAAAGAACCAATTGGTAACAGGTAATCCCGCAAGCTGAAGGGATATCAGGGCACTTCAGCTTCCATTGTCTCAGAGGAAGCTTTGGGCTTTTTGGCTGTGCTCCTAAATACGCATACACTATCTGCTTTGTACATATACCATCCACTAGACAGTTGTATCAACCATTTGGTAGACCTAGAGACCAACACATCAACGGAATAAAGTCAAGTAAAACATTGAGGCTTCGGTCCTGCATATTCATATTAAATGCATGGGTAAGTACAAATCTTTGGACCAGATCCTCAACTGGTTTGAATCTGTCTACTAGAATTAGAGAAAATAGAAAGACAGACAACCAGGACAATCACACATAGAATCATAGCATAGTTTGGGTTGGAAGGGACCATCTAGTCCAACACCCTTACAATGAACAGGGACATCTTCAACTAGATTATTTTGCTCAGAGCCCCATCCTGCCTGACCTGGAATGTTTCCAGAGATGGGGCATCTACCACCTCTCTGGGCAACCTGTTCCAGTGTCTCACCACCCTCATTGTAAAAAATTTCTTCCTTATATTTAGTTTAAAACCATCATCCCTTGACCTATCGCAACAGGCCCTGCTAAAAAGTTTGTCCTCATCTTTGTTACAGGCCCCCTTTAAGTACTGGAAGGCTGCAATAAGGTCTCCTCAGAGCCTGCTCTTCTCCAGGCTGAACAACCCCACCCTGTCCTCACAGCAGAGGTGCTCCACCTCTGTGATCATTTTTGTGGCCCTCCCCTGGACCCGCTCCAACAGGTCCATGTCTTTCCTGTGCCGAAGACTCCAGAGCTGGAAACAGTACTGCAGTGGGGTCTCACCAGAGTGAAGTAGAGGGACAGAATCACCTCCCTCGACCTGCTGGGCACGATCCTTTTGATGCAGCCCAGGATACAGTTGGCCTTCTGGGCTGTGAGTGCACATTGCCAGCTCATGCCCAGTTTTTCATTCTCCAGTACCCCCAAGTCCTTCTCCACAGGGCTGCTCTCAATCCCATCATCCCCCAGCCTCTATTGATACAGGGGTCGCCCAGAGCCAGATGCAGAATCTTGCACTTGGCCTTGTTGAACCTCATGAGGTTCACATGATCCCACTTCTGAAGCTTGCCCAGGTCCCTCTGAATGGTATCCCATCCCTCAGGTGTGTCAACCACACCACTCAGCTTGCACAGCACCTGCCATTCAAGAGAATACTTAGGTTAGGTGTCCTCGGTTTTGAAAAGTGACAGCAGAAAAGTGACTTTACAGAGCAACATGTGGCATGGCAAAGAAGAATAAGAAATCCTTATGCACTGTTTGGAGATAGCCACACTGTCTTTGGACCTACCCTTTGCCCTGGGCAACTTGTGAAATCTTTTATGCCTATACAGAACTAGTTTTTAACACTGAATACAGTTAAGTTACGGAAACCAATAATAATCAGACAGGTGTATGGGAAGTAGGTCTATCTTAAGTTATTAATCATAGTGGATGTCAGTGTGGGCCACCAATAAGCCACTGATTTCTAGAGGCTGGGAAGATGGGTAAAGATCTACGTGTCTTGCTTTAGTATTCTGTTGCTGCCAACCTCTGTTAGAAACAAGATACTGGATTTGGGTGAAGCTGAACCTTTTCACAATGACAAGAACATGTTTATGTTCTCCAGAGAGCTTAACAACTCGTAGTACATCTTGCTGGGTATTGAATTCAAACATTAAAGTTACAGACTGAAACACTAAGAAGCAAACAAATGAATAAGCAGAGAAAACTCATGTTCCCATTGCAGAATTACAAATTATGACCTGGTATCTTAAATACAGTTTTTAATCTTCAGCATAATTATTAGCTTGTGGAAGGATGACAAGCCTACAGAGGAAATTACCCTGATCTTCAGAAAATAAGGTGTGCTCTCTTTAGGGCAGCAACAGATCCAGGTTACCCTAACTATACATGTTATAGATGGGCGTATTTAATGAAATAAGTTCGATGTTCCACACAGCTGAATCACTATCAGCTCCTTTGTTCTGAAATTGCATCTTAGCGCATCAGTTTCAAAAGTGTGTTTTGGACAGAAGTTTTATCAGGTAAAAAAAAGGCTGTGTTGAGGATGGTCCTAGAGAGGCAGCAGGGTGAAGCTAGACTCATAGCTCCTGACTTTGGACTCCAGGCTCCTGCTCTCCACCTCACTTCAGAGGAGCCTGGAGCTCTTGGTGGTCAGAGAGCGAGGGTGTGCCTTGGACCAGCCTCCCAACTAAAGCACCCTTCCACATGTTTGCTGAAATGACTCTGACTGTTTTCTGCCTTCCTACACCTCTCTAAACAGCCACATTTTAAAATACATACATACACAGAGCACACGAGAACATTTCACATTTGTTTTTTGCAATGTAATGGTTTTGCTTGCTTTGTTATGGTTTCTTGCACCAGATGTAGGAATGCTGAGACATACGGAAAAGAAAATCAGCTACAGCAAAAGCAAGCTACCAGTCATTGTTGCAGGTTCTTCAGAGATAGGTGAATAAGATTAAAGATGTCAACCAACTGCCAGAATGATTCAGAGAACCACTAGCATCTCCTCCTGCCTTGTCAAGTCCCTCAGTCCTAAAGAGTGGAATGCTGGACCATGCTTGCTCAGTTCTTCAAAGGAAGCAATTCCAGAAAAAACCCCTATGGTGACAGTCAGTAATTAAAGATCCTGTTGTGAATATTGCAAGATAATAGCAATTAAAAGAAATTTAAGCCTCTTCACAGCCTGGTTTGGATCTCTTCACCAAACACTTAGGGAGGTTAAACCGACCAACCTTAGAACAGCCCAACCTTAGAGATGTTACACAGGACAAACATCACAGGACAAAGTTTTAAATCTCTCCATACAGAGGGAAAACTTGGATGTAGGATGGAAAGACTAGTGAGGATCTGCTTACTCCTGGTTTACAACCTAGCGCAGTGCCCTCCACTCCACGCCAGACTTACTAAAATTCATGATCCCTGTCTGCCTGGGAACCTCAGCAGAGACACTATGGACACGCTTGAACTGGCTTTTATCTCACCAGCCTGCGGACCTGTGGCTAGGGACAAGCATAGGCACAGTAACGGCTGCAGAGTTCTGCATGGGGTGCAGAAAACACCCACAGCTCTGATACCTGCTGCTGCCGTCCTGAGGTGAAGATGTGTGGGGCAACCAATGCCTCTTTGCTGAGACAGCTGGCCAGAGGCTTTCTGCAGCATATCCCTGGTCCTCCTCCTCTTCCTCCATGCAGTAACAGCACCAAGTCATACTGCTGAGAAGCTCAGAGGCAGCACGGCATGTGCAAGCGGCTGTGGCCATGGGCTTAGCCAGCCTCTCAGCTGGGTTTCTCATCCCTGGCCACTGGCCTCCTCCCAGTACCTCAGCCACCTTATTTAAAACTAAAGTTTAAGTATGTCTGTACCGCATCATGCTTCCAGCCGCACGCTGTCCCAATCACACTGCAGGCAATCTTGGCTCCAAAGATAACCCACTGACTGCATGGCCATGCACAGAAAACTCTGTTTTTCAAAAGTGTTGACTCAAGCCTTCAAGCAGGCATTAGGATCACTTACAGAAACATATAGAATACTTTGTTTCGGTGCTCAATGGTCTGTTTGTGTGTTTACCAACTGGAGGGGGTTGTAGCATGCAATTTTGCCAAGGCAAAAGGTGTTCCAAGAAGAGCAGCAGCAGCTGTAAGCAGGCTCTGTGAATTAAATAATGACATCTTATAAAACTTCATGAATTGAGCCAATAAGTGTGCAATAAGTCAGTTTTGAAATTACTGTCTTATATCAAGTTTCTCTAATAAAAGTCAAATTTGTGCTTAGAAAAGCTTAAAGCCCATATGTAGGAAAACTTTATAACTCTAATGGGAGCCATATTAGAGCAGCATGTTAGTAAATACATGTGTAAGCAGCACAGTACAAAGAGAAAAGTAGCAATATTTTAATTATCTCCCTCCTTTATTATTTTTGGTTGTCACTGTGGATGCAACTGCAGCGAAATACACGCATGTTCCTGACAGCTGCTCTGTTCCATGAGGAATAAAACGGCAGGAAGACTGGCAATGTGAAAGAGAGAAAACAGAGGCTTTCCTTCTATAAACATTCATAATGTGTCCATCCAGAGATAGAAATAAACTTCTGACATTCTCAGTGACTGATTCAGAGGCAACTTTTTTAAAGGAGATGTATGGGTTGGAAAAGAAAGCTGTCTGATGCTGGAGAACTAGTCTGCAGGGACAGGCCCCTTATTAACAGCCATAGGTTCTCACTTAGCTTGGAAGTGTTGCAAACAGTTGTGCCAGCAGTGACAGGGACACAGCCTTTTCCATCCTGAACGCCTCTATGGCCTCTGGCAGCCTCACCCAGTGAGTGTGGAACCAGCCTGGAATCCAGTTCTCTGCCAGATGAAAGGTGAGCAAGGCTGTTGCTGCTTTGCAGGTGTGAGACTCGGGCACGGTGCAGAAGGCACGTCCCATCTCTGAGGAGGCTCTAGCTGTGTCATCCAGAGCACCATCAAGTAATGGCAACTCAACCAGTGGCTAACTGCATTTGCCAAGTGGGCCAAACTTTCCATTGCCCTAAATAAAAGCGGGCAATCTCTTTTTGCTTGCATTTTGCCTCAGCCACGGTACAAAGCAGCACCACTCTGTCCAAATGAGGTAACTAGTGATGTATCGGTTGAGGTATAAAAATAAAAGTTCAGCTGAAATGACCAAGGCAAGGTCTTCAAGTACAAATACTGGTCCTCTCATTTGAGCTTTTAGAGAAAAAAAGCATCTAATCGAGCACCTAGGTAAATTATGGGATAAAAAGGGCACATTACACATGCAGTCATCCCTGCATCCTCCAAACCTCACCAATCTACCAGACCACAGAATGAATCACCTTCTCACCTAGAAGACTTTAACCATAATGGTGCAAATAAATAGAAATGTTTCCAAAGTAATCAAAAATTGCTTTGGCCAGTCCACAAGGGGGGGATAACTAAACTGGAGATGTCACATAAAATGGTTGACAGAGTACCTAACTCCAAAAGGATGTGCAGGACTACAAGGCTCAATAAGTCCAGAGTAAATAATCTAAGTTCCACAGTAGGATGGGTCTTTAAGATATACCTCTCTTGTCACCATTTCTTAGGTTATATGACTCCAGTTCAGCCTACTGGATTTTGTTGTTTCTGCTCTTAGGTACTTGGCCCATACACTGTGCTGCATAAGCTCCAATCCTATTGTCTTTATTAGCTAATGTCTAAAACTTGGGCATCACAATGCCTACTTCTTTCTGTGGAGCTACATTTGGGGTTGATGTAGCAGACCAGGTCACCTGTTTAAATTTTTTTTAAAATCATTTTCAGTTATGAGACAAGGTCACTTCAAAGATTTCCTTTGCCTGTGAGAAAAAAAATGTAGCTTTAATACCTTTTCTCATCACCAGGTCTCCTTGAGACCTGCATTGCTGCACGCTGTGCTTTTAGAAATAGACAAATTACATCCCCTTCCTGAGATATGGTGACTAAAACTGTATAAACAAGCGTTTCAGATAGCAATGTGTAAACAATGTGCTAGGTCATCCCAAAAACACAACGATATAAATATGACTGGAGACATGTTGCAAAATTACAGGAATGCAAATATAACAGGAGCACAAAATTTCCTGGGCCACAGTGAGGGTGTGAGCAAGGTAACTCCCTAAATACGCAGGGGCTCCGGATTTGGAGACCAGAAAAATTGCTTTACCTGTTTTATTCCACATAACTTTGGTCATCACAAGCGTATGCAAGTATGGAAACCTCTTTTTTTTTTTAGCAAGGTATCTGTTATGTATGGCTGGTTGTCTCGACAGGAGTTGTATATACAGCAGTGGTTTGTTTTGCTTGGGTTTTTCCTTTCGTATTTCGGTTTTTGGGTACACAGAGAGGTCGGATGTGTTGGAGAGAACAGGTCATTGGTCAGGTGCAACTGCTCCTCCTTTCTCATAATAGGTTATTCCATGGAGACGGATGAACCCTGTCTCTGCCACAGTCCTCTGCAAAACCTGAGCTCAGGTCCTGTCTTGTTTTGAGAACAAGTGTCAACACCTTGAACTTGATTCATAATTCAGGGGAAAAACAGGTTTTCTGCACATCCTTAAGAGAGAAGAGCTGCTTGGAGATCCTTGTTCCAGATTTTGGGCAGTCTAATTCCACATAAATCCTTCTGCTTAGGGTTTCCCATGGCTGGCACCCAAGGCAATACAGAAACACAAAAAAAAGGAGAGGCTGGGGGCAAGTGAGGCAGACTGAACTTAAGCCTGTAGGTTTTCACTCTTAAATGTAGTTTTTTTACTCATGTTTTATTCTACAGCGTAACTAAGACGGACAGGAAGCGCCTTGGTTGAGAGCAAATTACACAAAACCCTGCTGCAAACAGCCTGAGATAAAACACTTGACTTTCAATAGGGCTTTCAACTCTAGCACTCTGGATCAGCTGCTGGTCTCCAATTTTGGCTGCAACACAGGAGCAGAAAGCTGCAGCCTCTGCTGAGTGCAATGAGAGAAGCATCCAGAGAGATTTTTGTCAGATGTTGTGAGAAGGGCTAAGGTAAATAAACAAAGTCCCAAAATCCAGCACCTGAAATAGCAACTCTTGTCTGCACCTTCACAGTATTTTATCTCTGACATCGCAGATTTTTCACTCATCCTCTTGATTTTTTATATGTATGCATGTATACTAAGAAATGGAAGAAAGTTCTGAAGCAAGTAGTACAGTTTGGCTTTGTATAACAATGCATTCAAATCCATAAAGCTGTAGTAGAATTTATGTTGCATTCTGTTAGCACAATAAATACACAGTGTTTTCAAAAATATTTGTATTTTCCCAAGAAAAGATTACTGTCTATCCCTAGCTTTTGAAGCTCTTTTGAGATGAGGCTCCACAAATGTATAACCAAGAGGGTTTTTTTTTCCTAGAATGTCACAACATACTCTACTCCTCAATTGGAAAATATCACTGTCTCCATATTTCATGGTATTCTGGGGAATATGAAGTGAGCTCTTTTATGGACTAGGACAGAGGAGCATTGGAACAGCATGTGCAGGAAGTCACAGTGCAATCACTGGGGATAGAGTAAGATGCAAAAACTATTTCTACTTACAGTGCTATCTGGGAAGCAATTTCCCAATAACATAAGAAGATATATGGATAGTCTGACCTTTTTTTTTGTAACGATTCACTGCATCTGAGTATTTCCTGTGCTGACCTGGATTCAATATCATAGAACCTAATAAATCAGTTAATATTTCAGATAACTAAAATATTAAAAGATGCCTTAAAGATTTAAAATTTTTCCACACATCATACTCCAGCTTAACAATCAAAGGTAACGTGAAATATGTAAAAATTCCCCTTTTTTATTAATTTTTCTTTTTTTCTCACTTGAAAGCAATCCAACTAAGTGAGGGTAGCCATGACCTTAGAAAATGCTTTCCTCTTTACCAGAGTGTTCAGAGACAATGTGTGTGGCACATTTAAGTGATACATAATCCCCAGTTCTTCCCTTCAGTCTCTAAGGAATAAAGACAGAATCTCTTGTTGTGGTAAGAACTATCCCCCAGAATACAGATTTCATCTATTTGGCGCATCTAATGCTGTTCAGTTATTAAACATCCTGTTTAGCTCTGATCTGTCCCCAAATATGAGGTTTTCTTCTGTGATTTGAATCCAACTTTTCATTTGTGCCACATAGGCTCCATGGCAACCCTTCAATTCTCCTATGTATGGAGATTCCATATAACCACCCCAGGAACAGACCCAATTCCTTTTACTTTGTTGGGCTCTGCTGACTATGATGTAACGCCACAGGCATCATGTTACTTAGCTCAGGAGAACCTGTCAATTAAAAATAAATAAAAAATTGAAGCCTTCCTATTGTTTTCCTAAAACAAATGATCCCAGTTTCATAAAGTCAAAGCTTTTGCATTAATCTGTCAATCTTTGCCAGCCACTACATGTCTTGAAACTTCAAGGAGCTGAAACAGTTAATACAATACAATCTTTTAGGAATAGGCTAGTAGCAGAAAAGGGTTGGGTGAAGGCATTTTCCTGTACTCAGGGTTTTAGTTAATTTTATATGCCACAACTAGGATGACACACTATTATGGAAAAGGCCATAATTCATTCCAGTCCATTTGCAAGCCAGGAATTCCAGGATTTGTATAAGTTGTTTGTAAAATAGGCAGTTCCATGTAGAGCGTGCAAACACTCAGAATTGCAACTGTCAGGAGACAAAATTCACCAACAGCCGAATGGAATTAAACTCAAAAATATTTGTTACTGTCTTCTATACTAGATAAGCATGAAATGAAATTTTACAAAAAAATGTTTGTGACACCAAAATAACATTTTGCCATTGATCCATAGGCATGAATTCAGCCCCAAACTGATAAAACTGAAGGCTTTGCATTTTCCATGAACCTCTGATGCAGTCTTCTATGCTTTTCAAGTTATCCTGCCTCTCCCAGCCCTGCAGAGAAAGATGCATACCAGAAGCCCTTGGTGTGGCCATAGCTAACAGCCTAGTTACTGATATTCATTGTTTTTTCTATTTGTAAATATTCTATGAACAGGCTGTAATTTGACTGCTTATTTATTTAATGCAAAGTAATTTCATTTTCAGGTTACAGACTGGACACACAGCGGTCACTGCAAGTATCAGGCAAAATCCACCTAAGATTTGAGCTAGGATTTCAGGTCATCACTGATAAAGCAGTAGACAAACACCTAACTTTGTGGTTCCATGATGAAATTTAACTATATAATGTCATTAAGTTTACACATATACCTAATGCTAGAAGTTAGGTAGTTAAGCTTGCAGCTCAGTCAAGGGATTTGTCACAGAAGGAAACTCAAAATGCTCTTTGGCATTGTTTTTACTTTAAAATAAAGAATAAAAGGGGGGGTTATTTCATATAGTTTGCTGATTTTTTTTTCTGTAAATGTGGACCTAACAACTTCAGGTTTATGAATGCATATTTAAAGAACACACATCACTTTTAACAACTTCATTATATATTGGGAAATGGTAAAAAACCAACTCCAGTTGCTAACTGTTCATGGTGACGTTTTATAATAAATATTTTTATGTTTCCTAATTAAAATAGGAGAATTCATTCCAAAATATCCTTTCATTATGTTTTAAAAGAACAGTTTAAAAAGTCCTCAGACCTATAGGTGTCCCTAATGTTTTAGGATTTTAACTGTGTTATCCACCAAAATTCTCTGGATGTTTTAGGTTTGGGTTAACTTGATTCCCCCCACCTCTCTGCCCCGAACTGCAAACAAATCAGCTATCCTGGAAAAGCTCAACAGAAGGACAAAACAGTCACAAACTTCAGTCCGAAATTAGCCCAAATTTCAGTCCCCCTCAGGGCTGCCCACGGGCCGGTGGAGGTACCTTCCTGCTGCGAGGCAGCCACGTCAACCGGCTGGAGCACATGGCTATGGGCAGGAACCCCTTCAGCCACCCTATGTTAATCCACTGCTGCGTGTGAGTCAGAGCCCGAAGACTCCCCAGGGCAGAATTGCCATTTCTTGGTACGCTCTGAATTGGGCCAATTCAAGCAGCTGCAATCTTACATTAGTCATTTGGCAGGCAGGTTGATCCTGCAATTTGTTGAGCACACATAGTAGTCCTTTAATGTAGTCCATTAAACAAACCTTGACATATGTGAGCTGTCCTCAAATTCAGTGGGAATACTGCAGCAATTGAGATATTTTTGTTTCAAGGGTCCCAGCCTGGCCAGTACATGGGAATTTTGCCATTGAATTCCACTGCGGGGTGGGAGGTAGGGGGGGATGCTCTGGGACCAGGTCGACTCTGTAACAACATGGAGGAAAAAATGCTTTCAGACATCAGTGTGGCTTATCCCAGCATTGCTCTTCTGCTGCAGAAAAGTTTTCTGAGTGCAAAATCTGCATTTTCACTTTGTAATGGTACAATTACAATCTTTGCAAGTATCTGCTTGGATCCACTACAGAAGTTGGGGTAAAACTCAAACTGCTCGAATTAAAGGTGTTGCATGCTTGCAAAGGCTTAAAATGCCTTTTTCTCCTAACTCCACACAATACACATCCTACGCGTTCTCCCGGTTAGTCCTGTGAATCCAGGGAACAAAACAGTCTGGCTCATCTGGATGATGAAATATCCAGAGGAATTAGGTTTGGGGTAATGCTCTACCTGTAGTTGTTTGAAGGCAGGACAAGTTAATAGTGTCACTGGTGAAGATAATCCATGGAGTTTCAGAGACAAACAGGGGCTGAAATGTCCCTGGTTTAACAGATAGTTGATCACAGAATCACAGAACCACACAATTGTTCTGGCTGGAAGAGACCTTTAAGATCATCAAGTCCAACTGTTAACCCAGCACTGCCAAGTCATCGCTAAGCCATATTGCTCAGCACCACCTCTACATGACTTTTAAAATCCTCCAGGGATGGTGACACCACCACTTCCCTGGGCAGCCTGTTCCAACACTTCACAACACTTTCTGTAAACAATTTTTTCCAAATACCCAGCCTAAACAGCCCCTGGTTCAACTTGAGGCTATTTTCTCTCATCCTATTTCATGTTACTTTGGACAACAGATTGACCCCTCCACCTTGCTACAACCTCCTTTCAGGTAGTTGTAGAGAGTGATAAGGTCTTCCCTGAGCCTCCTTTTCTCCAGACCAAACAACCCCAGTTCCCTCAGCTGCTCCTCATAGGACTTGCTCTCTAGACCCTTCACTGCCTTCATTGTCCTTCTCTGGATGCACTCCAGCACCTCAAAGTCCTTCTTGAAGTGAGAGGCCCAAAACTGGACACAGTACTCAAGGTGTGGCCTCACCAGTGCTGAGTACAGAGGGACAATCCCTTCCCTACTTCCGCTGGCCACACTATTTCTGATACAAGCCATGATGCTATTGGCCTTCTTGGCCACCTGGGCACACTGCTGGCTCACCTTCAGTTGCTGTCGACCAAGACCCCCAGGTCCTTTTCTGCGGAGCAGCTTTCCAGCCACTCCTCCCCAAGCCTGTAGCGTTGCAGGGGGTTGTTGTGACTCAAGTGCAAGACTCAGCACTTGGCCTTGTTGAACCTCATACAATTGGCCTCCACCCATTCATCCAGTCTGTCCAGATCCCTCTGCAGACCCTCCCTACCCTCAAGCAGATCAATACTCTTGCCTAACTTGGTGTTATCTGCAAACTTACTGAAGGTGCACTCGATCCAGATCATTGATAAAGATATTAAAGAGGACAGGCCCAAATACTGAGCCCCGGGGAACACCACTGGTGACCAGCCACCAACTGGATTGAACTCCATTCACCACCACTCTTCAGGCCTGACTATCCAGCCAGTTTTTCACCCAGCAAAGATCACACCCATCCAAACCATGAGCAGCCAGTTACTCCAGGAGAATGCTGTGGGAAATGGTGTCAAAGGCTCTACTAAAGTCTAGGTAGACAATGTCCATTGCCTTTCCCTTGCCACTAAGCAGGTCACCTTGTCATGGAAGTCAGGTTAGTCAAGCAGAACCTGCCTTTTATAAACCCATGCTGACTGGGCCTGATCATCTGGTTGTCCTGTACATGCCATGTGATGGTACTCAAGACGATCTGCTCCATAACCTTTCCCAGCACCGAGGTTGGACTGACAGGCCTGTAGTTCCCTGGATCATCCTTCCAACCCTTCTTGTAGATGGGTGTCACATTTGCTAACCTCCAGTTGACTGGTACCTCCCCGGTTAGCCAGAACTGCTGGTAAATGATGGAAAGTGGCTTGGACAGCACTTCCACCAGCTCCCTCAGTATCCTTGGGTGGATCCCATGTGGCCCCATTGACTTGTGTGCATCTAAGTGGTGCAATAGGTCACTGACCATTTCCTCATGGACTGTGGGGGCTTCATCCTGCTCCCTGTCTCTGTCTTCCAGCTCAGGGGCCTGGGTACTCAGAGGACAACTGGTCTTACTATTAAAGACTGAGGCAAAGAAGGCATTCAGTACCTCAACCTTTTCCTTATCCTGTGTCACTGTGTTGCCCCCCACATCCAGCAAAGGATGGAGATTCTCCTTAGCTCTCCTTTTGCTGTTAATGTATTTATAGAAAAAATTTTTATCATCTTTCATGGCAATGGCCAGGTTAAGTCCTAGATGGGCTTTGGCTCTTCTGATTTTCTCCCTGCACAGCCTTCTGTAGTCTTCCTGAGTGGCCTGACCCTTCTTCCATAGGCCATAGACTTTCCTTTTCTTCCTGAGCTCCAGGCAAAGCTCCCTGTTCAGCCACACCAGTCTTCCACCCTGACGGCTCTTCTTACAGCACACTGGCACAGCTTGTTCTTGCACCTTAAAGTTTTCCCTTTTAAAGAATGTCCAGCATTCCTGGATACCTTTGCTCTTCAGGACTGCTTCCCAAGGGATTCTGTCAACCACTCTCCTAAACAGGCCAAAGTCTGCCCCCAGAAGTCCAAGGTGGCAGTTCCACTGACCCCCCTCCTTACTTCCTCAAGAATTGAAAACGTTACCATCTCATGATCACTATGTCCAATGTTATACCTTGTTTTTAAAGGCTGCACTTATAAAGACTGTCAACAGCAATGAATATAGCTGACTTGAGCCTCTTCATATCCACCAGACAATCCTGTTCTTACCCAACTACCATATATTCTTTGACTTGCAGCTACTTTTCAGAGCATGCTGCTACACTTCAGTGCTGACCTATCTCAGTTTCGGTGCATGTGGCTATTGCTGTTCCCATGGCACTGATAGCTGGCTGGAGGTTCTACGACAGAGAAGTAGAAAAGGTCACTACTGAAACAGCTTTCCAACTACAGGCCTTGTCCGCAGGGGCAGATACATCTTCTCACACCCCCCGCATTCCCCTGGTCAGGAGGCCCCAGAAGGAGTAGATAGGTCTACCTGTACAGAGAAACAAGAAAAAAGTGCAGAGAACACCCTGATAGGAGAGACAGGTCAAGAGAAGGGGAAATAAAAGTGCACTGGAATAAGCCTTGCTAATTACAAGGGTGCAGAAGCCAGTCTGGGTGATTTTTTATCCTATCACCTGTAAACGCTTCTTTGAAAAGAAGGCATATAAGCCATTTAGAAAAACTCTGTTTTAAGGAACAGAGTGTTAGAAGAAAAGAATATGAAGGCAGAGCCAGCCAGTCACTCCAGGCAAAGAAGACCATATTTAACAAAGTAGTTTTAATAGCAGAAAGTAACATAACTATGTTGGTCAAGTAATTTCTTCCTTCTGAAGATGGCAAAAATATGAATTGAACAACTTGACAAAAAATTCTGGCTTATTATTTAGCCAGCTGTAGTTACAGCCTAATTTATGTCTGTTTCCATCCTCATTGTTATGAGAGTATCCCTCAGGAGCCAGCAAAAGAGACAGTACAAAACCACTTTTATTTTATTTTATTTTATTTTATTTTATTTTATTTTATTTTATTTTATTTTATTTTATTTCCTACACCCAAATGCTTGGTAATTGTACTAGGTTTTCTCAACATGACAAGAGGAGGACATGCTGAGTGAGAATTTTAACAGCAAAAATTATTTAAGGAACAAAAAGTCTTGTGTCTTGTTTCCCTCAACTCCCAACCTCTTGGACACCAGCAAATAACTGAGTAGAAAAATGTCACCCAGAAAGCAGTATTCATGACCCAGCTGGCACATTAACTGGCTTTAATGAGGTGACAAAGCAACTAGAATCCAGCTGTCTACAGCATATCTTTCAGGTCATCAAATTGAGGGTACTTCCAAATCATCAAACTACTCTAGTATCCATACAGCAGATACACAGAGATCCCCATCACAAAACACCCCTCCATCCTCCTCTTTGCACGTACACACAGGGCAAGTGTGTAGTTTTTAAAATGCCTGGAAAAGCAATCACAGTATAAAACAAAATACGCGATGAAGCTGGCAGATTGGTTCCTGGCAGGTGTGTGGTGGCACTGGAGTTTTTCCTCCCTTTATTCTTTTGCTTTTTCCCTCTGCTTTTATCCTTCCTCTCCTCCCAGCAGCACCCCTTCCTGCACTCGACCCTTTGCCATGCTACCCCTCTGCCGCAGCCCTCCTCCCATCCCCCTTACGTGCCATACATCCCCACGCGTCCTGCAGCTGCCAGCAGCGCCAGCCAATACCCAGCCACCGGCCATGGCCTGCCCACCCAAAAGGAGAGGGAACAATTCAGATATTCCCTCTAGGATTTCCCTTACGCGTTGCCATCAGGAAACTTGCTGCTGACAGAGGCACTGTGCTGGCCCCAGGAATCAAACGCCAGCCCGAAGAACAGGGCTTTAGCTGTGGGCCAAACACAACTTACTGTAATCCCTTGCTGCCTCCTGTGCTTATACAGTACAGACCTTCTTGGGTTACAAGACACTTTGAAGATCTCACCTTCTCCCATTACTTGTCTTTCACATAAAATGTCCACAGATGTGAGTCTGCTAGTGTGTCGGAAGGCTGTGGTTAATAATTTATAAATCAATGCTTCCTACTGGGCATATTGTTTAACGCAGGGGTGGGTGGATGGCAGAGGGAGCGGGCTGCCCTGCTGCAAGAGCACCCTCTGCTGACTCCCTCCCGGGGATGGCAGCCCTGAGGCAGGGTGATGGCTGCCATGTGGACCTACTAGGGGCCAGCATCCAGCTGCAGGGATGATGTGTTTCAGCTTCTCCAGGGTCGTGGTGGCAGTTAAACCTCTCACTCTGCGGCAAATAGCAAGGCTTAATGTCCCAGCAAAGCACAAATGAAGAGGACTCTAGTGGAAATAGTCTGATGTGTAACCCTCGGGAACCCTGCGCAATGCACCTCCAACTCATGAAGCATCACCTGCAGAAAGCCCAGAGTTTTTTTCTGTGTGCATGCTCCAGTAATCACACTGAAAAGGCTTCACTTGAGCCAAAGCCACAAGGAAATAGTCTAGACAACTACACTTGAAAATAGGCCATTGTGTGTGATGGCATTTACCCCGTACTCCTAATTCACCACAGGTCTGAGTGGAGCACAGGAGAGGATGTGGACAGATATATTTGCCACGTCAAAGATAACTCTCTGCAGGTGCAACTGATGCTCTGGATCAGCCGTCGCAGCCTGAGAAGGGTCCTCCCTCAGTGTGCACTGTGTGGATCTTCTTCAACTCCCTTCCCATCTGTGTCAGCTCTGCATCTGGAAAAAACAGTAACGATGATGAGAACAGTTGAATAGCATTTTGCCCTCACTACAAGAAGGACATTGAGTTTCTGAATTATTTCCAAAGAAGGGCAACAAAGATGTTGAAGGGTCTAGAGAACAAGTCCTGTGAGGAGCAGCTGAGGGAACTGAGGTTGTTTAGTCTAGAGAAAACGAGGCTCAGGGAAGACCTTATCACTCTCTGCAAGTACTAGAAAGGAGCTTGTAGCAAGATGGGTGCTGATGTCTTCTCCCAAGTAACAAGTGATAGGGCAAGAGGTAACGGCCTCAAGTTGCACCAGGGATGTTTAGATTAGACATAAGGAAAAATTTCTTCACTGAAAGGGTTGTGAAGCATTGGAACAGGCTGCCTAGGGAAGTGGTGGAGTCACCATCCCTGGATGTATTTAAAAGATGTGTAGATGTGGTGCTTAGGGACATAGTTTAGTGGTGGACTTGGCAGTGCTGGGTTAACAGTTGGACTTGATGATCTTAAAGGTCTTTTCCAGACAAAATGATTCTATGATTCCTGCAGGGACATGTGGACTAGATCATCATAAATAAACAACCAAGCATACATAGCAATGGCTGCTCAATAAAGAACCATTGTGTAGCTCAAAAGCGCTGGTGGCAAGTTCTTGTCTGTCTTACTCTTACCACATCTATCTCTATGAACAGTAAGTCTATTTACTATTTCACCTTTTAAAAATAATTTTAAAAGTTTCTAAATACTTGTAAATTATTTGCTAATTGGTGACTTAATGGAATCTTTGACAGATTTTTAAATTGTGGTATTTTCAGATTCACAACATGCAGAAAGTGCTATAAAAGTTACAGAAAAGCTTTCCAGGGCACTGTGCAATTTCAGCTTGCTTTCAGTTTTGCCTACATCTTAGGTCATTTTTTTTTGCCAGAAAAGTGATTACAAACCCAAAACATTCGTGGCTCTCCAGGCATACCATTACTGACCCGAGGAAGAGTTTGTCTGCTGAAAGTGTGCTGCTTCTTCAGACTAGTGTAATAAAAGATATTGCCTCCCCTTAAAAACCTTGCCTTTTTGACTGATCAAAATGTTGCAAGTGTTTTTTCAGCAGTGCTTATTATTCAGATTAGAAAGGCAGGTTTAAAAACCTATGGTAGAAGCATGTCCTCATTTAGCTAGAAACCAAACTGACATCCTCCTGCCTAAAACTTTTGTCTGCTTACCTCCAGTCTGTGGCACAAGAGCCCACTTTTGCATCAGTGGGAAACATGAATGGCCGCTGGAGGCTCTGCACTGGACACCCTTCATAGAGGGCTTCAGTGTCCTCTCACCATGCACCTGTGTTACTCCCCCCTCCACACTGATGCTTGTGAGGCCCAGAGTGCCCTTTCCTGCTGTCCTCATGCTGGGGGTGCTGCTATTTGATGCATAGCAAGAGGCGTCACTGGGCAGCCTGGACAAGTGATAGGACACGTGGAAGCTGCTGTGTTGATACTCATGCAGAAGACTCATGCATAGACTCCACGCGCACAGCATGGGTCCTCATCTGAGCTAAGGGCTACCTGTCTTCACAGGCTGCTGTACCTCCAGGAACAGCTGTAGGGACTGCTGTTATCAAATTTCATTACACTTCGCTTTCTTGATTATCATATGATGTAGAATTTGCCTTGGTGGTCTGCTCTTAACAGGGCAGGGATACAGGCAAAGGTGATTTTGTGGTAAAATGTGAATTCTTTCCCCTTCACTCACCCATGGAGAACCAACACATTCACAGAGGGCAGACCTGAACTGTTGCAAGGACAGACATTAAACCAAGACCAACCACTATCAGAAATAACATGCGTGTTTTACTGTCATGGAGAAGCAATTTATTGAGTCCTATTTCTCTCTATCAAGACATTTTACATTTTTAAAGGAGGTGGAAAACATAGACAGCCTCCTTCTGCCAAAATCTACCTGGTAAGAGATCTTGGGTTATATTTAATTAGAAAACTGTTCCGATTGAACTGGCTTTTGGTTTTTACTTCCAATTCTGTTAGAGTTAGTGCACCAAAACCACATACCATCTCTCTTCCACAGCTACATAAGACCTCAATTTCCTCTCAGTGACTTCCTTTGGTCTCTTTTCCTTTTCATATCTTTATTTTTCTCTTCTGTTCAATAGGGAGGAGGAGTTTCCTCCAGACAGTTGTTCTTGATATGGACATAAGCTTGGCTTTGCAAAGTACCAGCCTTAAGCTGGCAGCTGTGGTGTCACTGGGTGGACCACGTTCTTATGAAAAGACTGAGCCTCTGGAGTTTTTGTCAGACCCTCACTACCATGTGACAACAACAGAGAAAAGATTGTCAGTAGCAATCTTGGGCATCTTCAATGCCAGTTGCAAATATCTGCACACAGCGCCTTCCAGTCTGTTCTTTTACTTTCCTGCTTTTAACACTGCCTTGGGCCAAGGAAATCCTTGAGTAAAATCAGTGGAAATTCTTTTTGCTGGAAACCAGGCGTTTTGTCTTGGGAGATGCCATGTTTTTCCATGACATATAGGGTTCAGTTTTGTCTTCTAGGCGCCTCCTACCTCAGAGGGTTGTCTCTGTATTTTTGCCGTTTTTTTCAGTCAGCAACAGTTTGCTGTTAGGTATCTGCTTGATATTCATCCTCATTGTGGACAGTCAATCATGAGGTACAGATAAAGGGCAGTTTTAACTACACATTTTTTCACTAGTGCTTGTTGCAAAGCGGCATCTAACAATCACCCTGGTGCACTCAGCCCAGCATCCACAGAGAATAAGGCACATGCTGTCTGACAGAGCAACCCCCTTGCAAGAGCAGTAAAAGGATTTGTTCTGGAGGTCTTTTATTTAGGAAGAGGAGCAAAATGTTAAGAAGTGCCAAGATTTTTCTTCTGTGTATAAATCCCCTCACTTTTTATTTCAGGGGTCATGCACTGCTGAGGTATGTGGTAAGGAAATAGCATCTTGAACTTGCCTTATACTGAAAAATGAAACAGATCTTCAATATTCCATGGAGAAGAGGGTGTGCATCATTTCTTGAGAATAAGCCCTTTGTGTCTCTATTATTTTTACAATGCACTGTAATGACCTGAAAGCATGTGTGTGCCTTCTTAAATCATCACATACAAACCTACATTTTGACTGTAAAATATATTAAGAATCTTACAGAGGACATTATGCCATGTGTGTGGGGTTTTCTTCTCTGTTTTCAAAGATAGGATGAGTTTTGCCCATATTACAAGGACAAGCTGAAATGAAAAATATAAGAATAAATCCTAGCCCTAGACACCAGTGTTAGAAAAGTCACCCTTACCAGATGGCTAATACAGACAAGGGAAAATAGCCAGCATGATTTCAAATGTGAGAGTGATTTTTCGAATGAATGATAGAAACTACTTCAGATTCATTATTTTAAGCAGGGAAACTCATGTGTTTAGCTCATGGGTCTGGTTTGAATAAAAGTTTGTCTTTCTTGAATAGAAATCATATGTGATTCCAGGCAGTGGCCTGGACCATTTGCTAATACTAATTGTTGCTGGTTGAAAGTAGGGTAGAAGATTGTTAAAGTCTTCCCTGGCAGTAACTTGATCTGTAGAAATGTGCTTTACAGGAACTGTGATGAGGTTTACAGCTGGCAGAAGCTTGTGATAGGATGGCCACATGACTTTACATCTCCCTTTTAACAACAGAATAAAAGCTCGCATGACACATGTTTGGTAGGTAAGGGATGGCAGGGATTGTATAACCTTAAACAGGGATATATATTTTTATAAACGGTTCACATTTTGAATGATACTCAATGATGTGGCTATTTTGAAATAATATTATCACAATATGCTAAAGTAAAGCTGGCAAGTCAGAAAACCACCAACTGAGGCTAGATGGGCTTTTGAAGTTCTCACATGAAGCATCAGTGGTGAAACAAAAAAAGCAGTGTCAGGTTTTAACCATACCAGTTTGCCCTTGCCCAGCCTCAACAGAAACCTGATCAGTTGATAAATAACTTATTTGTTGACAAACAAGAGCTCTAGCCTTAGTTAAATAGATGTGATTATTCTGCATAATTTGCCTATTAGCACCAGTAATCTGCTAAATTCCAGAGAGAAACCTTATCTTCTGTTTCTGAAATGCCAGGGTTACACTGTTTTCAACTGTCAGCCATAACCCATGGCGTAGCACTGCTATTCATATTCACATCCAAGCTGGCTGCATACTACTGCTGTGCGAAACACCTGGGGTGTGATTCAGCTGCCAATAAATAGGTCTCAGTGCCCTTCAAAATGCTCTGATGTGCTGGCAGATGCGGTGTACAACCCACCGCACCCCACGTCCAGGCGTTCCCTTCCAGAACGGCAGCCAGCTACCTCGGGAGACACCCTGTGGCATTGCAAACAGCATCAGACACTAGAGGTTGAATCAAGTCCCCCATGTCTGCAGCGTAAACCTGCTAAGCCACCTCGGGATCAGGATATAGGGACCTGTAACAGAGCTGTGGCTGGGGGACCGAAAGGAGCTGCAGGTTGGATGCCTAGGTGGGATGTCATGGCTCCTTCCCCGTGGAGAGTGTGCTGGAGTTGTAAGAAAAGCTCGGCCCCAGTCGAAGGGTTGAGCAGCATTTGGTTGCTGTTCGTACCGATGACATGTCACTCATGAGCTCATCCAGAAGAATTTCAGCCTGCAGTTCCAGTCGGAGAATCTCACTTATTTTCACTGCACATCTAATCAGTATCAATGTGTTTTCCGAAGCTTTGTCATGCTCTGGTAGACAGAAAGTATTCTTTTCACTAATATTTGTATTGTTTCACATCTGGTTCATAGTAATTCTCATGCTATTGTCAGTGGAATTGCTCTGCCATTTCCTTTCATGATGTGCTTGGTTGCTGCTCTGGAAAACCGTTTATTTACAGGTTTCAAGAAGATGCTGTTGGGTGTATTTTCCATTTGGCAAACTACAAAAGTAACATTTACAGTTATAAACGCCTGCATAGGCTAACATAACTTTCTTCACAAAGAGGTATACAGTGTAAATATCATGTAAACAGTTTTCCTTGAGTCAAAATGAATGCAGAAAAAACCTCGAGTCTCTTAGGGAAATATAAAAATAAAGAAATGCAACTTTTTAAAAACGTTTTCCTTCCCAATCCCAGTCATGGTTACGTACATTGTCTCCAGTGACTCTCTTTTGGAAGTAGTGAATATTGTGTACCTGCTTTACACTCTATTGAAAAATCCAAACCTTCACAACCACTGGTAATTTTAATTCATTATTTCACTTCTCTACTCATGTGCAGACTGGCAGCCGGCTGTGCAAATGCTCTGTGCTGTGTCCTGTTCTGCGTGGTGCTGCAAGAAGTTTCTGTGCTCATCTTTGAGGAACAGTCAGTTGAGTCATATCCACAGCCAAGGCTGCCATTAAGTCCTTCCACCTTTTGCTGGTTCTCACCTGAATATCCTCTGGCATTTTTAGGCAGCACATCCTCCTTGCTCTGATCAGTTTTCCGACCCATTGCTCAGCTGGAGAGTCGTCAGGTGGAAATAAAGGTAGTAGGGTGGGATATACAAGAAAATAAATATTTCCACTGTTCTGATGTGTTTCGAGCATTATATTGTAGCATCAGGTACGTCTTTCAAGGATAAGCACACAACGCTACCCACATAAATACTATGTTTGGATATGTAATGGTCACTTGTGTATAAAGAATGCAGCTTCCCTGACTGTGGAGTTTCCAGAAGATTGTAACAAACTCACAGCTGCCCACAGCAAAAAATACCTGGGAGAAAGTTTAGCTTTTATACTCATAAACCTGATACTACTGACTGAAACCTTCCTCTCTCAAGAGGAATGGAGATGGCTGTGGGACAGACCTTCTGTTCTCTGATTCAAAGACCAATGCAACATCTTACTTATTTTTGTGGCCCTCATGTTCCTGAGGAAATGCTTTATCCTGTAGCCCTTTCCTGCCTCTGCTCCCGCACACTTCTAGGAGGTGCAAAGCAGCTCCAGTGGTGTGGAGAAACAGATCAAAGGACAATTCATAGCTGTTCACTACGGACAAGGCTGCAACATGGACCCCTGGGCAGGTTCTTGGAGAGGACTGATTTAACTTAACTGGATCTTCAGAACTTCCAAGATTATGCAGAAGACCACTGAAAAAGGAGAACAGATAGATTGAAACCACCTGAGACCCACAGTTTCTAAGACATGCCCCTGAGAGTTTCCACACGTGTCAACCTTTCACAGGCAGTTTGGTGCAAACGCTGAGCAAATGTTGGCCTTTGCCAGGAATATGCTTTAGAGAACAGCGTGGACAAAGGTTAAGAAAAGCTTTCACAAAAAGCACAGAAACCAGAAATTAATGAAATCCCTATTCCAGCTGTAATTCGTGTGTGTTTTAAATACCATTAACACAGACAAAAACAAATTCTCAGATAGTTTCTGTACGAGCAAAAGCAGTTGCTATTGTAACAGGTTATGATTCAAGGTTTTGTTTTCTTTTATGCATTACAACTTATGTCCAGCCATCTTTTAGCTGGCTCTGTCACCAAGTCCTGACTCCCTGTTAAGCCTCAATCTCTGGCACTCATAACTAAAGCAACAAAACCAAGTTCTTAAACTCACCCACTAAATGTGTTGGCTCTGAGAGCTTTTTCCTGAATTATGTCAACCTGCCACTTATCACTTATCTTCCTACCTGCTGCAAGTGCCCCTATTCTACTCACAACTGTTTGTACATAGCCTGGGACTTTCAGAGACGCTCATGCAACGTACTAAAACTATTCTAATCTGCTGCTTCACACATAACCCCTCAATAACAGCTCATGCTGATTCCAACCATCAGGCTCATAATCTTTGTAGCACTTTAGCCATTAAAAAAAAAAAAAAGAAGAAGAAGAAAAAAAAAAGAAAATTAATTTTCATTCTATCTTATCCACAACATGTGCAAATATTACGTCATCCATCCTTGAGCTGGCTCCAGAGATTAACCCAAAGCTGACATGATAGATGTCTAATTTAAAAAATAGTCTGTTTCCTGGCAGTTGATTTTATTGTCAGTTTTGTTTTAAACTTCAACTTTGGGTGTAACATTGCTACCAGAATTGCATATTTTTAAATACCATTTCACTTTCAAAGGCTGAAGCCAAGGATGATGTCATGTGAGCTAGTAGCTTAACACGTATCTGCAGTGGGAGCCTAAAAATTAAAAAGAAAGTTTTTCTTGCAAAAACAAGAGCAGGACACACAGGCAAAAGATTTTTGTAGGAAAGCTGCATGACACTATTTAACCTTTTGATTAAGTAAAGCATTACATGAGTCTTTTTAATTGAGGGAACGTCACTTAAGCAGTTTACTAGGCAGGAAGCGGCTGCTGATGCCTATGGAAAGCAGGCTGCATGAGGTTTGAAGCAGCATCCTTTGAAGTGAATGGAAAGAGTTTTACTGAGCTCGGTGGAGGTACTCTGCATTTGTACTAATGCAATTCCGAGTACAATTTGACCCATGGGGATGAAGGGCACCAGCTAAATGAAAAAATAGCATGAATCCTTTGTTTATATTACAGAAAAGCTAATATAGTATGCAATATTACTAAGAAATAAAATATCCTTTGCAGTGAAACAGTTTGTTCTTCTTAATCCAGTATTATTGTTACGCATGTGTTAAATCATAGGATACACATGGTTGTAAAAGCTGATTTATTAACTAACTAAAAATCAGAGGCATCCACCCAAGCGCCACCCAGCATCTGCTGGGACTAACGTCCCTCAAAAACATCCCATATGTCGAAGGAGGCTATAGGCTCAGAAAAACACTAATCCCAGCTGGCCAAAAGGAGCAAAAGAAAAACAGGTTTTGCTTTATAGACTACAGTATTTTGTTTGTTTTCATTAAACACTATTACTGATTTTAAACATCTGTATTTGTTAACTTGTTTAGTTCTTTCAAACTTAAGAGTACAAACAGTGCCATATGTGCTCACTGCTGGCATTTCGGTTCCCCATGTTAACATTTGCCTCCAGAGCCAGGCTTATCTCTGACAAGTCGGTAAACATGGCTTACGATGAAATTTGAACTATGCGAGACAGTTTGCTGCCTAGAGAAGGCAGAAAGGACACGTGGAAACCTCTCTCTTAAAACCTATGACAAGCGCTGCAGCAATGGTGGCTCAGCTGAAGCAAAGGTGACATATGGGAGGACTCCAAGTGGCCAGTTCTACTGTCTCCGGTCATTAGCTTTCTCACCGTTTGCATTTGCTAGTTGGAGTCTGCGCAAAGTGGAAGAGTAAACTCTAGCGACTTGTATATCCTGCTCTTATGTTATCGTAGAGGCTGGTTTAAAATGAAACAAGTAGCTTCCCATGGCTGTACGAAGCAAGTCTCCTTGCCTCAAGTCACAACCGGTCAAGGAGATAAAGAAGTGGTTTGGCTTCAACATATTAGCACCTTCACAGAGACAAAATAGAGTGCACTCCACGGCTCTTTTATCTAACAGAAGATAGTCTCACAAGTGGAAGGTTCAAGCCAAACACTCCTAAGAGATGAATTGGATAGTTTTTAACAAAGGAGTAATCATTATTACTGACCAGAACCAGTTAACAGGGAAAGCGATGTCTTTATGGCTGGTTTCCTAGAGGGCACGGTCAAACAAGTTACCAGTGCCAGTACCACAATGCATCCAATGCACAGGAGATCAGACTACATAATTTGTAGTCACCTTCACCTTGTGTACTCCGGGAACCCAATGAGCTGTGGATACATCACTGACACTCACCAGAAGTGTAGGGAAATTACTTCTTCCACTATGGGACCAACTGAGAAAAAACATCCCTTAAATACTGCTAATTTTTGGCAATTTGAGCAGATCATAAAAAAACAAACTCATTTAAGGCATTTCCCATAGAGTGCCCTCATTTTGAATATTCAGGCCACTTTTTGCAACCATTAATCTAATTTCAGGCTGATTCATTTTTCAGAATATTTTTACTTCAACTCTTTTTTCTCCTATGATCAACTTGTCATATCTAATTCCAGTTTCTAATACATGCCTCCTTGGTAGGCATATAGTCTTGGAACCAGGCCTGGAATAATCCAACCTAATTTTTGGCACCCAAGTTTCCTGCATAATAGTTAACACAAATGGGCACCTCTTAAGCAATGATTCTAACTTCTTTTCCTCGGGGAGATTGCCCCTTCACACAGAGACCTTAGATACTGACCTTAAACATTTGTCTGTATTCAGAAAAACACCTCACTCTTTTGTCCTCAAACCCTGCCCCCTTTGCATTCAAGACCTGTATTTCATACTTGGTCCTTCTCTAAGGTTTGCACCCAGTTTGTGTTCCATACTACAGAGGTACAAGTCTGTGCTCACCTCTCCCAGTTTGTTCCCATGAGCCAGGCAACCATTCACTCCTTGAGACGGGTGTACCTATACACAAGAGCATGTGCATTCACGTATGCGCATGCACTCACTTTTTAAGTGAGAAGCTCTGCCTGCCTCTCTCCAGCAGATGACTTAGGAAATACGTACACTATAGTAAGTATATACTGATACTAGGTTCATGTATATATACATTTCTTCAAAGGAGAAGAGGAATGGTTAGTAGAATATAAATATGTGTGTTTAAATGGAAAACAAGGTGGGAGAAGCAGAGGAATTCAGAGCTTATTTGTCACAGGCTACAGAAAGCAGAGGACAGAGACAAACTGGGTTTGTGGATATAGGAGAACTGCAGACAGCTTCATGTGCAAATGTGTATACCTGTTGGGGCAAAGGAGAATCATGCTGTGAATAGAGGAAAACTTCTGATCCCCTCTGGACATGTCCCCTGTGAGCCTGACAGCAGCCGGGTGACACAACTTACAGACGATGGGGTCAGGCAAGAGCTAGGGTACAGTCTTGGTTCATTGAATGCTTCCCGAAGGCAGGAATCCAGTGTCAGGAGAGGTGCATTACAGTTCTTCAGAAGTCTAGTAAACGACGCGTCAGAGCAGCTGAATGTTACCACTACTCCTAGAGAGTTTCTGTCTCTCAACATTTCACTACCAAAATGGTGCGCAATTGTCTCTTCTGCCCTTGTATGCTTCCCTACAGGAGGCACCAGCTGTATGAGCTGCTTAAAGAACGCACGGGTTTCTAAACATGTAGTTGATACCTTTTTCTTGTTCCTCTTTTTCCTGCAACATCCCTTTCAGTCCACTTTGTTTTTAATATGTATCCTTTTTGGATTATTAACGTCGGCCTCCAGGACAGCTAACACCTGGCGCATCAGTAAGAATGTGCATGTTAATCTGATTCAACTCACACTCCCCTTAAAAAGGGGGGGAAAAAAAAAGCATCTGAGGGGCTTATCAAAAGCTTCTAGGCAATGAAATATCTCAAGAAATCTGGCTTTACTCTCCTGGGTGCGGACCGTAGCTTGTATACATTTCTGAAATAAGGGGAAGGTGTCTGGGAAGGCCACTGCAAAGAAAATATGCAGCAGGGGTTAACCCATATCACTTCACATCCCCTTCTGAATTTGCACCTCTTGGGAGTTTTTTATCGCTTATTACATTTTGAAGTCAACACTGTGAAGATCAAATAAGCAGCCAGTCATCAATTAACTTTCCAAAGCAAATACTTCAATATTCACAATACATATGCATTGCAGGCATAGATGTTGGGCTATGTGCTAGTTTGTGTGTGCACATGTAGAAGGAACCAGGGAAATGGGTTGCTCAGTTAACACAAACGTTTCCAAACACGGATTATATACTCTTCCTGTATCTCTTTTCCCCACATCTCTTTCACTCCAAATGCAGGCAGATGCACATACACACATATGCTCACCTTTGATACAAAACTCAGCCTGGCTCTTGCTGTGAATGGAATTCTCCTCTGCTCAATGGCTCTCTTACACTCTTCTGTAAGTGGTCTGAGGGGGCCACCAGGTAAGGGGAATTCTGGCCCACCTTGTTTTAAACCTCATCACACATTAGGGCCAGAAGCAGCAATAACTTCTCATTGTAAATTGTGCCTGTTATTGTAATTTATCAGGATCAAACAGTTGCTGGCAGCCCTTTCCATAAGATCCGGCTGCAGTGTCTATATCAGCATCAAGCAAAATCAAACATGGCTTGCGAACAGAGGTTTAGCAATAAATAAATCATTCAGGGAGCTTTAGAGAAACAGGTCTTCACACACACCAATGTTATGGTACTTGTCTTTATTTCTCTTCCAGCTTTCCTTTCTTTTCTTTTTTTTTTAAATTTGATTCACAGTGTTCGGATGACATGTGTTTTGCCTTATTCAACCATTTGGAGTACAGGTGCACGACTGTGTTTTTGATGGAGTGTTGCTATTCTGGAGTGCTCCATCCAAAACACAATCCCACACATGTAATCCAAACTGCCGAAGATGAGTCAAACATCTTCCCTTTACCATGATAATTAGACGGGTTTTTTTCATTCAAAGCTCCATAGTCTTTATTATTAGTTGCAGATGCACACTTGAACAACATCGTTGCATCTTAAAAAGCTTTCACACCGGGCTATTTTATCCCTCAGAATGAAGGAATACAATAGAAAGCCTGAGCTTAACAAAAATTCAATAAAATCAAATATTATTACACTGCAAGAAAACAGTAACACCTGAACACCTTTAACATACATGTAAAAATCATTGACTAATATTCTATTAAGTCATTATAGGAGCTTGCCAGGGAAGGTTTCCTGTAATTAAGGGATTCGTGGAACGGCAGCCTCCAGTATTACTAATCCATGCAGACCACACATCTAAGTGCCTTTTCTTTGAAAACGTTTCAGTTTATTATCACATTAAGAAAATGACCACTTCCCAGAAGCTTGAAACAACAAAGCACCTCACTAGGTTTTAAATCTTTAAGCTAGGTATTATTTTCCAGGCAAATGCTTCCAAAAGGCAGTTTTCACAGGTCTTAATAAACACTGTCTGAACCTTGGGGCTGCTGATGTTTATTTCTGGTACCTTAGGAGCTAATAGGTGATTAGTGGGGTAGATATGGAGAGAAAGAGAAGACACAGGAAAGCAGGTGTCATAGCCCTTCGAGGCTAAGCTTTAAGGACTATTTTAGTCCTTTGACAATCCGATCTCTTGGTGGCATTTTTGGTACTAGGTGGGCGGCAGACAGACACCAACTGTTCAGCTGCTGGAAATCTCTAAGTAATGACAGGTCTTATCCCTACCTAAAGCACTGTTTACAAAAAAAAAAAAAAAAAAAAAAATCCTCTGCCTGTCATCACTTGAGAGTTTCAGAGCACTGAGGTTTTCATTTTCATTCCTTTCCAGTACCTACCCAGCTCGCTTTTGTTTTCTGTATACAGAACATCAGTTTAGATTAATTTTATTTCTAGGTATGAAAAAATAAACCAAAAAGGAGAACATGTGCTGACTCCAGAAATTCTGCTTTGTCTGGTGGAGAATGAGACCTCCTTGTCAAGCACCGCCAGCACAGGGCACCAAAGGCAGCATGCTCTGAATGTGTTGTAGGTGAGATATCAGTACCTAGCTGAAATGGCCCCAAGCAGTGCTGGGGATGTGGCAGTAGAGAAGGAGACCAAAGATTTCCTTGACTTCCCCATCCTCTGGCTCTGCACTAGCAGCATCTGTACAAATAGCACGGCACCGGGCCCTGAGTCTCCACGAGCAAGTGGGTGATGAGTGAGACAGCTACATTAAATGGACCAACACGTGAACTTGCTTTGTACAGGGAGTATACTTGTAACAGTCACCCTGTCCCCCCCATCCATACTGGTTAACACATCCCAGGGTTTTTGTTATTACATGTGAACCCGAGTTCTACGGGGTTTGCTCCTTCACTGGTCAAAGACAAGAAAGGGTATCCATGTGCATTCATCTACTTTTTTTCCATTCACTGGGGGAAAAGGGCTTCCTACACATTCACCTGAGCAATCCCTGGATCGGCCAGTGGAGCAGAACTTGTATAGGCAACAATTCCTGGCAAGGATCTGATTTTGTCCCCACAGCTTTTATGATCTGATCCTCAACTCCCTGTGCAAGAATGTAAGACTGAACCTCACAGTATGATTTCAAAGAAAGCAAAAAATGTGGAGCAGATTAGATTAGGATGAAATTTTGAGGAAAGAAAGCCTGAGGAAAAAGGTAATTGGGATAAATGTCACACTCCAGCTCGCCTGTTCAAATGTACGCTGTAACTAACCTTAGCCTGATGAAAATACCATAGAAATGTCACTTGGTTCACAGGAATACTGTTTACAGAAAACATGAAGTCAGGAAAACTGTGGAATACATTATAGGTTAAAAAGTTAAATCAAATTCCTGGCAAATAAATTAATGGTCATTCCAAATTTTCTTTCTACAAATGTAGGCTAGTGTACAGCAAAGCAAGTGATCCATTAACAAAGCAATGACCTTTCAAGCCAGAAGACAATCTTGTCCAGCAACTAACTGCTTAATGAGATTATTAACTCAGCAGCATAACTACAACAAGCCTTTCACCAGAAGCCACAGAGAGTTGAGTAGATCCTGAACATCAAGCCTGAACTCTAGTGCTTGCAGCTCCACCACTCCATTTCAGCGCAAAGAGCCATGCAAGCATGCTGAATGCCCTCTCAGCCTGGCATGGGGGGTTGAACTACTGGAGCAATGCAAATTGGTGTGGGATTAGCATTAGTTAGCACACATGTATGCACCTGCCGCTATGCCCCACGTCTGTCCTAGGGGAGAGAGACCCAGAGTTACCAGAGAAATGCTAGCAGTTACACGTGAGTAAATAACAGGTTGGAGGGACTGTTCTCAAACACCTCTATACAAGGAACACCCACCACGTTCCTCAACTGCAGCCATCACTGGTGTGGGGCAGATTTAGTGGCAGGCTTCAAACACGTAATGCTCCTGGCCTCTAACAGAGATAAATCTCAACATTGTGGATGCATAGCAACTTTGAAAACATTTTGACTGATTTTCCTGAGAAGACACACAAATCTTCCTTTCTACCTCTTCACTTCAGCAGAGACTCCAACCCAAAATAAGCATCCTGCACTGAAGGGAGGGAAGCACAATCCTTGGCCAAGTGGGTGTTCCAGGTTCCCACCACTCCAATAACAGATCATTTTTAAATCAACCCCCAAAAAACCTGAAGACCTTCCAGCTGCACTAAACACAAGAGTTGGATCCTTTTTCAGCCAGTAGGACAAAACGTTGTTACGATTTGCTATATTTTAGGAAGAAATCGTCTGTGGCAATCCTAAATCTACTTTAGTTTCAGAGGAAAATGTTGAAAATTGCAAATCTGTCACTTAAGATCTTACACTGTTTCTGCTTCAGTATCTATACATGTAATTGCACTTGCCATACTGTGCTTTTTCAGATACTTATCTGCAGTGATGTTCCCCTAAATCAGCTTTTTAAGATAAACACAAATGCATGTGCTGTTTATTATACTTTAAAAATTTAAAAAAAAAAAAATGTTCAGCACAGAGAAAATTCTTCAAACTGCATTTGGAGAGTGACCTAAGATGTGGGAAAGTTGTCTATTGCTTATGTTATTTTTTCACCCACTTTTGAGTGCTTTGAGGCTACATTTCCCCTGAGTTATGACAGATATTGCCACCCACCTTAGTTCTTCCTGCCTCTGCCCTAACAGAACCTCTTTGTTGTTTTATCTAATCAGATTCAGAGGCCCTACTAGAACTGGCTCTTTCAGACTGTTCGAAGCGGTTGTATTTCTTATTTCCCAGGCTTCAGAAGAACTAAAAATAACCAAGTGAAAATCTGAAATGCAAAGCTAATATCCTTGCCAGTGTTAAGCAGATATGTTGTCAAGGTTAATGGGAGATTTTACAGATCTGAAAAATTTGAATAAATCAGAACACTTAATTTTTCTTTGCTGAGTTTTCTGAGTTTAATCTTTCCTAAGCCACTAAGAATTTTTTATAAAAATATTTACCTTAGTTTTTTCTGAAGATACGCGGTGTGTCTTTACACAAAGAGGAAAATTTATTATAAAACTTTCTATATACAAAGGAGAATATTCATGGCAGATGACAGTTTGCAGTTCAAAAGACTTTGGGTGAAAGCAATCCAAGTTTTTTCTCCAGATCTCCTGTAGCCATAGGTATGTTGCCTGATGCCAAACACTGAGAATATTCACTGCCAAAGAAGGACCTGCACTAGGCACAGGGCAGGATTGTTAGGCTAGTTTAAATGTGATAAGGTTGGTCAAACCAGCCACATTTGTATCTATCTTTGCACAAAAGTTTTCCCAGAATTTGTTAAAAGTGAAAGCTTGTAACAGGAAGGATCTGTCTCCAATGACCGGATTTCGCAGGAGAGCAATGTTTCCATACAAGTTTGGGAAATGGAAGAAAAAGCAGTGTTAAATGTTGGCAAATGCACTTCTTTTAAACCGAGAGAGTGAGAAGCAGCTCTAATTATTGACTGCATTTACGCACTTGAAGGACTTTTACCTGCTTACATTTGCTGGCAATACCACGCTTCTCTTTATGATGGGGAAGGGTTTACTCCCGCAGCCTGTAATTACAGCAATTTTGTGCTTCCCCTTTTCTAGAGGAACTGAAAAATTGGAAGTACAGGGCACAACATTAAGGCAATCAACCTTTTACACAAATGAGCCAAAGAGAAGATCTGTTTTCAAAAAGTCTGAGAAAGGGTGCACATCTGCTAACTTCCAGAAAATGGGAAACGGCCATCAACGCGGCAGCCCAGCTTCCAAATTTGCAGTTCCGTTCAAGGGACGCAAGCTTGAAGCAGAAATAAGATTAGTGAGTGGTCTAAGCTTCTGGAATAACTAGAAACACAATACAGGATTTAGTTCTCAGCCCGGGGAGCAACTGCAAGATAGAAAAGACCTGGCAGGTGAGATGCTAAGCTGAATTCAGGCTAGCTCCCCTAACACAGTTGACCATAAATCTGGTCCTTGGGATCTGAGGACTATGGTTAAACAGTAGCACAACAAAGTAAGACCTACAGTGAAACAAAAGTGAAAGTATTAAAAAAAATCTTTTAAACAGAAATCAGTCAGGTGACCTATTTTATAACTAACCCTATTTTAACAGTGCCAGACTACCATTTTCTCTCACATGAAACACAAGTTCCACATCCACATAATTTTTCCATTTTCTGTGCAACTTGTATTTCCATAGAAGGCTTTTCCTTTTTCTGACGTGTATACTGGAAAGGGGTTTAATTGCATAGTCGTGTAAGGAAGAATTTTCACGGTGGGCATGCACAGAGAATGCAGTTTTAACTTCTTAATTCACCACTGTTTATTTGCTTTTCATTCAGTATGAAACTGTTAACCTTTAAAAAAACATAACCAAGAATATGGCTAAATACTTATTATCATAATCTCATATGTCACATATTTGCAAGTTCAGTCCTGAAATACTATCTGTCTAATGCAATGCCTCAGCCAAAGTGGATGTGGCAGACGTCTTGTTTCTTTTTTATTTGATGTCTTTTCCCCCATCGACATTTATGGGTGGCACAAATCTGAAATTAGATGTGCAAAACCAAAAGTGTGGATATTTCATCCCTTTTAATTTTACCATTAATTGTTTGAAATTATTATACTAATACATGACGCCTTGTATTGTAGCAATCATCTGGAGAAAAAAAATGTGTTAAGTGTACACAAGCTGCACATTTAAATGAGAAGCCAAAGACTACGGCAGCAAAATCTGGTTTCATAGAAATCAACAAAGGCAGAGTCAAAATATTACCTTGTAATTTGGGGCTCTGTCCAGCATTATCTATAACCTATATCTATTACATTATCTATCTATATTATATATTAGAGTATATATTAATTGTATTATCTATCTATAATATATTATCTGTAGCTAGAAATCACGACCACCCTTCTGCTTTATTAGCATTGCAGCCAAAATTGCCACGTTCCTGCCTGCAATTCGCGGCTAGCCATACTCCCCATTTTTTAAACTTCACAGTTAAGAGCTCTCGAGTAAACGGCTCCAACTGGTTGGCTTTAGAAGGAAATGAAAATCTTTTAAGTGGCTATCGTGCATGTTATTTGAATACACTGGATGACATTTCAACACCAGTCAGTGCCTCTTCTCCACCACAGTCATCAAGGGTGGTTTGCTTTTTTTCCCTTCCCATATGGGCACTGAGGTTTCCAACAGCATTGATCCCTCTGCACATTTTTCTATACTTCGTACAAGCCCCTTTGAACATATTTCTGCAAACAGAAAGGCTTCAATGTGCAACCGTTTTTTAGCAGCTTCCAGGACTGAGCCCTTGATGTGATTATTTGGTTGTATATGAAGTAACTCTCATGACCAATGAATGATGTCACAGCTATCGCTTTGAAGTTAACAGCAAAATTTACATTGGCTTACATCTGAGCAGGATCAAGGCATGGAGCATCAGACTGACATCCCTTAATTAATTTCCATATTTCTCTTTAAATGCTCATGCCTCACTCTGTGCTTTTTCATGAGATGAGAGAAAAGAGCAAATGCTGGAAACCGATGCTTTCACCAGCAGCAGGCTGTCACGCTGAACAAATTGTTCTAGTACATTAGTTTATGTGGGCATCCTGTCCTTGATCAGCTCCCACATTTCCCATAGACAACAGCAAAAGTTGTGCACAAAGATGAAATAAATGACCCATACGTTGCAAATGGAAATATAAATCTCCACCTGCAGACAAAATAGCTGATCAAAGGAAGTACTGCAGCACCTTTAGCGACATAATTCCTATAGACCAGAGCTCATATTTCTTTGCTTCTTTGTATTTACACTGCAATTTATACTTGCATAAAAAACTCTGGCATACATAAAAGCCACATTGGAAGCATGGTCTTTATCTCTCAGGGTAACAGGAAATGAGAGACAGTAACAGGATTTTAACTAGTTTCTCACTTGCAATGAGTACCCAACACTGGCCGAAGAAAACTTCCTTTTCTTTCCAAGTTTGCTCACAGAGAATCAAAACGCTTGTGTGCGTTTGCACAAACAAAGTTCGTTTGTATTCTTCAGTGAGCTTGTTTTGCCATTTACTAAATGCTGGCATAAAAATTCCTAAAGCAACGTGACTCTCACAACAAACACAACTGACAGACCCTAGCTGGAGAGCACATGCAAGCACAGACTGCAATTGTTCTGTGGTTATTTAAGAGACAGTGGTCAGGGAAACAGGGGTCATTAATTTCTCTGCATATTTTAAACATTTCCAAAGATGTGCTAAAATGTATTAAAAGCAGAGCAACCAATATCTAAGGCTGAAACACAGGAGAAACTTTAGAAGGGGATTTCTGTGTGAGAGGGAGAAAGGGTGGTTTGGTTTTGACCTTTGCATTAAGAAAACCAACGCGCTTTTAACTCTTTCCAACTTGCTTTTCCAAAAGACCACCACAACTGAACGACTTCTGGAGAAGCGTCGGGAAGAGATCTTGGCTGCAGGAGGCAACAGCGTCAGCCCCAACAGGCTTCGTGACAGGAACAAGGGTGGTCCTCTGCAGGGGCCTGCTATGGTCACGGACCGGAGAAATAAACTGAATCTAACTTTAATTCCCTCGCTCTCTCTAGCGGCTCCCGCGCAGCTCCTAGAAGGCAAAAGGCAAACGACGCGAGCAGCAAGCTCGGGCCGGGGGCGGAGGGGCTGGCAACCAAAGCAGAGCCCCGTATCCCTGCTCCCGCCGCCCAGCTGCAGCCCCTGCTGCCGGCAGCCCGGGGGCAGAGATGACCGGGGGCCCCAAGGCCGTCCCCATCGGGGGCACGAAGCAGTCCCCGGGGCCGGCACCGGCCTCACCCCGCCAAGCCGCGCGTCGCTCGTAGTGCCCGCTCGCCAAAGGCAGGTGCGCGGGCAGGACTCGCTGGCTCAGTGGGCGGTGGTCGGGGCCTGCTGCGTTATCCTGGCGTGACCCCTCATGGTGGAAGCGGTGAGTGCCGGCGGCAGCGGCGACGGCGCGGCGCAGCCCGGCTCCTCTCCCCCTCCCCTATCCCCGCCAGCAGTGCCACCCGCCGCCCAGCAGGTGACGCCACTGCGCAAGGGCAGCGCGCGTCTCCACTAACGTCACCGCGCGGCGACTTCCGCCTCCAGCCGCGCGGGCCGCGCCAGGCCGCGTCGGGCCGTGCTGGGCCGCGCTGTGCCGCGGCGACCTTTGCCACGGTAGTAATGGCCGCTAGAGACCGTTCTCTCCCGTCACGTGTCTTCCACGTCTCGTCTCTCCCACGCGTGGCGGAGGGAGGCAGGCGGGCGGGCGGTGGGAGGGGAGAGGCGGCGGATATGGCGGTATCACGTGACGCGCCACCTCGCGGTCAGTTTTGGCGGGCGGTACCGTGGCTGGGAGGGTTTCCCAGGAAGTCGCGCTGCGCCGCTAACGAGCGGGCGGCCGTGGCCGAGAGGGGCCCGCTGCGGCCCAGGTACGCTCCCGGCGCCCCGAGGCAAGGCAGGGTAGGGTAACGCCCGCCTGCCCGCAGGGCAGCGCTGTGCTCTGAACCGTTTCCTGTCCCGTCCCCTGCCGCTCTTTGGAGCGTCTTCTCGGCGTGTGGAGCTGATCCCTGCCCCCTGGCTCGGCCTGGCAGTGCCCCATCGAGGGCTGCTCTTCTCCTGACCGACCGCCCGTTTCCGGGCCCCCGCGCTGCCGGGGCCTGTCGCAGCCTTTCACCAGCGCTCTAGCCCCAGGGGTGAGAAGAGGGGCTGGAGGAGCGCTGCAGAGTCGCGGCGCATAACCCGCCGGCCCCGGGGCTGCTGCCCGGCCGTCGCTATGTGCCCGCTCTGCCCGCACAGCCCGCTCTGTGCTTTAGGGGAAGCCGAAGGAGGATGATCGGGTCACGGCTGTTCCTAGCGCTGGGATGATTAAAAGATTACATTAAACGTGTTGGGCTGTATAAGCTTTCCTTTATCCCTGTGGTTTATCTTTACCTTCCCAGAACTTGTGCTTTCTGCACTGTTACATTATATATCCCAGCAAGTGTCGTCTTTGTTTTAGGAACAAAGTCATTTGTGAGCCTCCAATTCTAAAGGTATGTCTGGAGAGTTTATTTGCCAAGAGTAATGTTTGTCCGTAATCTCTCATGGAAATTGACATACTTGTCCTTCTGCAAAATAAAGTTTTATGTGGTTTTGTAAGAGCTGTAATTACAAAGTAGACAGAAGTACAGATAACTTAGAAGAATCAGTTTATTTTTTGGCAAGGCTGGAATTAAGTATTCTCTGCTTGCTGAGGTGGTTGGCACGGCTAATAAACTGTTAAAGCATCTAATGTTTAGCATCTAGTATTCTTTGATGTGAAAGTGTAAAAGTATACTGGATTATGTGTGTCATGAAAGGTAACAATCTTCTTACCTTGTTTTCAAAGGTACTATCCAAGTGCTTACATAAGGACATAAGGATATCTTATTCAGTTCAAAGTCTTGACAGTCTGCTATAACTTCTTTTCCTTTTTTTTTTTTTTTCATGCCAAAGCAGAAGCGTTGGGTGGTCTGTTGATGAATAAGGAGTGAAAGCAGGAAGCAGTTGTCACAACTCACCTGTCACAATTGGTTTACTAGGTAGGTAACAGTCCTGTGTACTGAGAGGGCTACGTATTAGGAGAAGTTTTATTTAATGGTAAAAGCATTTCTGCAAATGTTTAGCCCTTTTATGTTTGCATAGCACTTCTCAGCCTGGAAGATGCTAGGGTAGTTTAATGCTGCTATACATATGCTGTTTTGAAGGTAGCCATATGTGTTGAGCAGTGTGATATACAAAACCGTTGTAGCGTTTTGAGTGTGGAGCATATTTTGTACCCAAGAAGTCATCACAGACTTTTGGGAATGGGAGGGGGGCAAGTGCCACTAGCTTTCTTTGTTGGGGCAGATCAACACAAATGTCATTGTCTAATCTTCAAAGGTATATTTATTGTTTACTGAGTCCTAAGTGCAGCAGAGATGACAAAACAAAACTTAAAACGCCAGATGTCTCCAGTTTTGGAGAAGAAACCTAGAAAGGAATTGAAAGCCCTTAAAATGGATGGGAAGTATTACTGCAGTGGATTCTTGTATGAGCATTGACAAAATACTTAACTGTGGATAGCTTAGAGAGCTGTCTTTTGAAGAATAATATAAGATCATGAAAAGAACAATTTTCATTCTCCCTAAAAGTCTAAATGATGAAACTGTTGTTTTGGAAATTAGTATTTCGATTATAAGGAATTTGGTAATCCAGGTGTGTTTGCATTGATTGTCTCGTTCAGTAAATAGATTAGGAGTGGGAGAAATGTTTGGCATCTCTCTCAAGATCGTTTTTGTTTTGGTTTGGTTTTGTTTACAGCTTTCTGTGAAAGCAGCAAATCACTAGGCTACCTCTAATTTCAGAGTGCTTTTAATTAACTTTATTTTAAATCCTAGGTCTTAAACTCAGGTGTTTGGAAGGTAACACCCAGTTGCAGGTTATGGCTCATCGATTTTCAAAAGAAGAATTAGATAAGCAGTTTGAAGAGTTTCTGAAAGAGGTATGTTTCAGAGCAAAGTCACATCCTTTTTCTCTATTAAAATACAGAGAGAAAGTTGAATATGGAAGAATATAAAACAGAAGATGTAGCTGTGCTTTTATCATATAATTCATACAGCTGTCTTATGTGTGGGTCTTTGCAAGGTCTTAACTTTATTTCTAAACTTAATTCATACTATTGTGCTGCATTGAGTTTAAGGGAACAGTTACATTATTAAATATTTTGTAACTGCTAGGTTGTATCTTCAGAAAGAGCCCTTGCTTGATTTTTGTTTCAATTTAATTTGTGTTATTTAGTAACAGAAACTTCAAATTGATATGTAATTGAAAACGAGAGAAAAAACTTTTCCTGTATGTAGGCACAAGCTACATTTTAAGTGTTTCTTTATTTTTCTATGCAATACCTAATTTCACCGAATTCTGTTTAAAAAGTCTTGCATTAATCCTAGTAAAAAGAAGCATGTTATAGTGATTAGAAAATTTTAATTTGATTCCTTTTATTTCCCATGATCCATGCTGATTTTGAATACAGGCAAAATCATGCAAGACTGTGGGTTATGACTTAAGCTAACAATTATCAAACATGGTCAAAATGCCCTAACTTGCTATGGTTTTTTCACTGCATATAGACCTGTAATTTCAGAATTTGCCCTCTGGTCTATCAGACACACAGCATGGTAACCCTAAGATATAAATACCGCATGCATAAGGCCTTGACTAGATTCTGCTGCTGTATATAAGTATAGCTAATGATGGCAGAGAACATTCTTGGGGGGTTACGTGTAATGTATGCTTAAAGATTTTTTTTTTTTAATGTAATGACTGTGCTATAATTTAATTAGTTGTGAAAAATGTAGATGCCACGTTCTATAAAAATTGTGCTTTGTACTGTGTAGTAAAGATCTGTGGTAACCAGAGGCTTCTTTTTCAAGAAGATGGTAACTTTCCCAGCTAGGTCTGTAACTCTGTCTTAACCATGCAGCTTGTCAGGTGTTTTTAACAGATACAGAATAGATGTTAACTTCGCTGAGCAATGCTAAATTGAAAGAATTGAGAAAACCAAAACGCTATCTGAAAATTAAGATTCAGAAATAACTTAAAGGTAGATTTTGCCCTTTAATTTTATGATGTAATGGAGTTAATATTCTTGAATTCACTGCAAGTATTAATGTTAGTAAAAAAAGAAAATTAGGCTCTGCATTTCTGTCAAGTTCTTTACTTACTATTGTTATGAAGGGAGTTGCTCTGGCGAAGAGAAAGGTTTATTCTTTTATTTATTTTGCACATCTGTCAAAACTCTGCATATAATTGCCTCTAGTATTTTGTTCCCCATTTGACATGCTCTTCTTGCTCCTGAGCTATTGTGCACATTGAGAATGCTTGAGTTAGAAAAAAAATAATAGCCGTATTGAATTATTCTAAATGGTATTTTGCATGTTTCAGAGGTGTAACTTTTAATAACTCATGTCTTAATTGCTTGTTATCGTTTCAAACTAAGTATGTTTGTAAATACTGCCAATCCAGTCATTAAAAATATGCATTGCTTTATGTTTTGCCAGCTAGATACAGACCCAAATAACAATGGCATTATCTACCCTCTGTACGCATGTTTCTCCTGTTATGTCCCTCTCTTTGCTTTTGTTTTGCATAAAACTTGTGCAGCCTTTTAATGTTAGAAAGATGAGAAACTGGTGTGCTCCATTGTTTGAAATCGCTGTGTTGGTGGTGTTTGTATTGAGAGTATAACCGTGGGGGGAGAGAGGGAATAGCAAAAACTGTTTCTTAGTAGTTTGAGGAAGTCTTTCAGAGAAGAAATGGAGCGGGATGGGTTTTCCCTTTTAAATAACTCATAATGAAATTGCCTCTGTTTGGCAGGGTTGTATATATGTTTGCAATTTTGAAACATATAAAGTTCCCCTCCCTCACTCCTTTTCCTGGAAGGTAATTGACAGGCTTATTCTTCTGCATCAGAGCCTTTGCCTTCATCTTGATGTGGGTTATTTCCCACCACAATTAGGAAAAGTCAACTCGCATCAGCATTTGTTCTGGCAGGCGTTCATGCAGACAAAAAGTAGTGTTGAGAAATAGACCTTAGAGATGTGCGTTTGTAGATGAAACCAAGTTGGGTGGCACAGTTGATCAGCTTGAAGGTAGGGAGGATCTACAGAGGGATCTGGATGGGATGGATCCTGGTCCAAGGCCAGTGGTATGCTGTTCAGCAAGGCCAAGTGCTGGGTCCTGCACTTGGGTCACAACAAGCCCCTGCAACACCACAGGCTTGGGGAAGAGTGTCTGGAAACTACCATGTGAAAAAGGACCTGAGGGTATTGGTCAATGGCTGGCTGAATATGAGCCAGCAGCGTGTCCAGGTGACCAAGAAGGCCAACAGCGCCCTGGCTTGTATAAGAAATAGTGTGGCCAGCGATTGTCCCCCTATACTCAACACTAGTGAGGCCACACCTCAAATACTGTGACCAGTTTTGGGCCCCTCACTCCAAGAAGGACTTTGAGGTGCTTGAACGTGTTCAGAGAGGGGCAACAAAGCTGGTGAAGGGACTAGAGAAAAAGTCCTATGAAGAGCGGCTGAGGGTACTGGGCTTATTTAGCCTGGAGCAAAGGAGGCTGAAGGGAGACCTTATCACTCTACAACTATCTGAAAAGGGGCTGTAGTGAGATGGGGGAGTCAGTCTGTTCTGCCATGTAACAAGTGACAGGATAAGAGGAAATGGCCTCAAGTTGCACCAGGGGAGATTTAGGTTGGATATTAGGAAAAATTTCTTTACAGAAAGTGTTGTGAAGCAATGGAACAGGCTGCCCAGGGAAGTGGTGGTGTCACCATCCCTGGAGAGATTTAAAAAGACATATAGATGTAGTGTTGAGGAACATTGTTTAGAGGTGACTTGGTAGTGCTGTGTTAACAGTTGGACTTGATGAGCTTAAAAGTCTCTTCCAACCAAAATGATTCTGTGAGTCTATGAAAAGAAAGACTGTATGTACAGTTGGATGATGCCAGTCTAATATGAAGATTACACTGATCTTTTGCATATGCACTGCGCTTTTAAAAGCTATCAGTGAAGAGGATTTTTTAGGCTTTTATCATTATACAGAATGAAATACAAAAGTGTAATAATTCCTGCATGTAGGATAGGTCTTTTAATGATTCCTCTGCCTGGTCACACATATTCCCAATCCCTTGCCAGAATGGCCTGTTGCCATCCACGATTCTTCTCTTCCATCTCTACAGTCTGTATGCCTGTGATCCTTCCACTCCTTACCAAAAAACTCGAGTGTGCTTCTGCTATTGTCACTTCAATTTCCCTTAAGCATCATCTGTCATAGTGGGATGGCTCCTAGGTTCTCAGTGTTGGCTGTGAAGTTCCCTTGGGAAATGCAGCGTGAGGAGCTATGCCATCTTTATTAGAAAATCTCTGGAATAGTACCTAGAAGAATAACACTACACGTTAAACCAATTTTGAAAAACACTTAGTTTTTATGAAAAGATCAAACATATTATATATTATTTTGTACTAGAAGTATAATTTGGAATAGACTTGTTTTATTGAAAAAGACTTGTTTAATGAAATAATTAGGACAACTGGTGGTGAAAGTCTGAGTGTTTTAGATCCATTCCTGTGTTACCTATCTGCTTTCTTAAGTTCATTTGTATAGGAAGTGATAAGTAGGAGATGGTAAGCTGATTATGTGCTATGTAGTTGTTACAGTTTTTAAAACTGACTCTTTTTGCTTTTATTTAAGTCGAGATTAAACAACTCACACTTTTTTTTTTGTGTTCCTGAAAGGCTGACAGGCTATTTTATAGAGGAGGGGAAGGAAGAAATCAGTGCCACTGGCACTGAAAAGCCATTATTGGTCCAAAAAGTTGATTGATTGATTTACTTTTTTCAAAGGAAGAGGAAAAAAAATCATAACTTTCACTGTTGAGACAACTGACACTAGTGGTTTTGTGTCAGCATTTCCTTCCCAGCTGCTGCAATTTTACTGTCTGCAGTTGACAAGATGGCTGGACATAGAAAGTTTCCAGAACTTGAGAACAACCTGTGGGAGTTTCAGTTTCTTTAGTTACAGTACTCTAAGGAGTACGAGCATCGTTGAAGTTCTGCTTGCAGAGTACAGGATACTGTTAGTCATAAAAGAAACAGCAAGTGATAATGGAGCTTGCATCAAGCACCTGTCAATACTTCTAGGTGGCAGGAGGCAGTCCAACCCTTGGGGACAATGGCACTAGTACTTGTGTTGTGACTAGTGTAAGGAAGTTGTTATTTACAGGACATTTATTAAGAATTTAAAGCTGGTTTGTTCTGTGTCACAGGGCCAGCTTAAAGAAATTGCAATACATCCTGTTGTCTAGCAGTTTCATAATTTATTAAAATTGTGCTTTATTAAAGCGCAAGGCTCAGAGCACTTAAATTTTGTTTTTGAGACTGTATGACAGGCATTTAGTTTCTCAAGTGAAGCTCTAAAGATGTTATTGGTCAGAGATACTCATAAGAACATTTTCTTATCATTTATTTTTTTCTTAAATGGTAGTTTTGGATGATTGGCATTTGGTTCATGGATGTTCTTATTAGGCCCTTATAAATTGAAGCGTTGTACATACAGTAAAGGTAGGTTTTTATGGTAGTGCTTTTAATGCAATAGGAATCAGACAGGCCTGCAGAAGCTTGTTCTTAATAAAAAATCCTCTTGTGTTTTACATATTAAGTACCCACAATCCTGTTGCCTCTAGTATTCTGTTTATGCTATCACATTTTCTTTCTTGTGACTGTTGAAGTGAAGCTTTTGAAATTTTCCCCTATGATGCATTTCATATGTGAATTCTTTGTTTCTTGTGCCTTATGGCTTTTGCTAATTCTATTCACTGTGTTCTTGTAAGACACTTTAGGACAATTGGTTTCAACAATTATGGCTAAAAAATTAGATAAAAAGTATGACACTCCCCTTAACCCCATGTTTACTGAGTTAAAGCACAAAGAAATTGTAGCACGTGAGGTTGCAGTGCACTAGCTTAGTGAGTGTATTTCCTTGTTCGGTGTCTGGACAGTTAATTGTGGCTCTGAGCCTGCTGTAAGACACAAAGAGCTTTATTAAAGGAAAAGAGCAGACATTTTTTGTTAAAAAAAAGCTGCATCACTTAAAAAAAAAAAATGCTGTTGTCTTATGAAGTGTCTGTAGGACTTTTCCTTCCTGTTACTCTTAAGTAACTTAAATTCGTAGGATGTTCATACTCATGGACATTTTTTCTCTGTTGATTTAAGCCATCAGTCAAAATCAGCATGGACAACTAACATATATGAAAGCTTAATACACAGAGTTTGGTAGCAATGGCTCTGGCATTTCTATTAATTTCCATGAAAGTATAAAATTAATTTCTGAAATCTGATTTGCTGCGAGCTGGAATGTTGCTTGTGAAGGTTTGTTTCTAGAATGTTAATAATGTTCATGTATCAAGCAAGGCCAGGGCAAAACTGTTTCTGCTCTACTTCATTATCTTCAGCAATGTAGTCAGGATTTTTTCTTATATGTTATAACTAATTGAAAAAGAGCAGACTACGCTCTTCATTTGAACATATACTCTACGAAGCAGTTAACTTTCAACGTACTCACATTCTGGCAGTGGGGTTATTATAATATGCAGTATTATACCACATGAATACAGTTATTTTTTCTTACTCAACTTTGTCATGCACATACAAAAAAGGCAGACCGTGGGAAGTAGAGGCATCTGAACTCAGAAGTCCAGAATTGGGTGGCTGAAAGACAGTTAAACAATGTGAAATTGTAAAAGCTGTCCTTAATCTTGTATGCAATTGGCTCAGTCTCTTTCAGATGATTCACTTGGAAATTCAAAGGAAAAATCCAGTGTTCTTGAGACATTGGGACAACCCAGGAAAAAAGAAACGAAGAAAAAGGATTCAGTGCCTTGGTGGATATCTGAGGAAGATTCGGATGATGGTGGTAAATAACGTAGTTTTGCAATTTCTTGGCCACAGGGGGTCAGGCTAGTTCTTTCTCATACTTCATGTAGGCCGCCTTTCAGATTAAGTTGATGCCACTCAAATGCTTTAGAACATTACAGTGCAAGTTTGTAGAGTATAAAACTCAAATGTAATTGTATTTTCTTTAAAAGGGATTGTATTCAAGCTGTAAACAAACTTTCTAATGTTTTTTCTGTCGCTTTCTAGTTACTAAGACTCATAAAGAGTGAACACATAATGAGATAAGTAGAAAATGTAATATAAATTCTACTGAAATATTCGTAGGTGTGTTTTGTCACCACCTATTACTTAGATTTCTGTTTTCAAAACTGGAGAGGGAAAAGGCCAGTTTCTATAATCTTAACATTAATCGCACCATTTGCAATAGGCTGGGGAAGCACAGAAAAACTTTTCAATAGCAGCTGATTCAAAGATGTCTGTCTGTCAGTATTCTCAACATTTCTCTTGCCAAGAACCTTGATCAAGGAGAAAAGGACTGTGATGACATGATTACTAGTTTAGTATTGACTCGGTCACATAGTTCTGGAAGAAAATATATTATTGTTTGCAAACTTTCCAACTCTAGTTTTTCATTTCTTCATTCTTTTCTTACTGAGTAGTAAAGTCTATGAGTAGTTAGTTTCCACAGAGTGATTGGCTCTTGTTCTTGTAGTAATTGGTGGCTTGTTATTTTCAGTATTTGTATAACTTACAAGTCAAGCTTAACAGAAAGTTCCGGAGATCTGTTTTTCATATGACAGAGTTAAGATAATGCTGGTAGCCTCCAATTTTGAGCATAGCTCTGTTCTGTCAGTGTTGCCGTATTTAGGAATCAAATCTTAGTCAGCAGTTGTGCCATTTAGGCATAACCCTAAGAGGTGTTGTCTGGACTGCTTATCTGTCTGTGGCTTTTTAAGGTGTTGCTGGAAAACTCTGATGGATATAAGAGAGTTCCTATCAGGTAGTTATATTATGATTTCCTTACCACTTTTCAAAAAATGGAAGGACGAAGTGTTCTTGCTGGGCAAAGTGTGAGAATTAAGTGGTTAGCATTTTTCTACATACTGTTGAAGACAGTTGTCAGGTAACTTAAGTTCAGCATTCTTCCATGAGTGGTGTTTTGTTTTTTGTTTTTTTTTTTTTTGAGATGCCTGAGGCAACCAGTAAAGCACTTTGATGGACATGGTTTAGTGGTGGCTTGACAGTGCTGTATTGATGGTGGGACTCAATGATCTTAATGGTCTCTTCCACTTCTCATGCTACTTAAACCAAATAACATTGCAATAGGTACTTAAAAGGCAGGGTGATTGCAAGTTTTAGAGAACAGTGCTTGTATGGGTTAAATACAATGCAAATTTGAGAAGAAATAATGTGATTCTATCAAGTTGTTCCCATCCAAAGAATTCCACCACTTTTTTTTTCAATTAAGAATATCTTAAGAGCTGTGTAGTTTAACTAGAAGTATGCTGTTAGAACTGAAATATGCTTGACCTGCTGTTTATTGATGTATAAAATAAATTTTAAAAAAAAGTTCTGGTAAACTTTTTTAAGGTTTGTCATTAAAAAAAAGCTTCTCCTTTAACAGAAAAACATTTAGAAGGTTTTGCTAGTACAGAATCCATTTACTTGCAAAAGAAGTTGGCCTGTTCATACTCGTACTCTTGATGAGGGGGCAGATTTTTTTGAAGGGATTCAAAAGTAATCTGTGTGTAATGCTATTGAATCAAAGGTCCAAAATGTCTTGGCAGTTGGACATGATAAAACTGAGAATACAAGAACACGGGGCAAATATGCTAGATCTGAATTCTTCCCTGAGCACCATTTTTGCCCACCAGATTATTAATTTTATTTCATCTACACCTCTGTCACCACTCTCTGCATAGAATTCTGCTCTTGTGGGGCATATGCAGTAAGCCATATCCCACCTCGTACTTTAATATTGCCAAGCAGAGAGGCATTTAAGTTTTACTAGAAGGCTTTCCAAGTTCTCTCTTGGCAAGAAGAAGATAGCTGTGTGGCATGAAGCAGAGCTACTGGTTGTGTTATCCTGTGAGGAAGGGGCTATATTTGTCACATTGGACACTCACAAATGGAAGCGGTTCTATTAACATATACTATGGTAGATCAGGAACTGTGTAGTAGAGAAGCAACCTGTACTGTGATGAATGCCATTCTACTAACTAAAGTCTAGTTGCAAGACAATTAAGAGTCCAAAGAGAGCCATTTGAAGACACAACCTTCAGCATAAACAGAGTTCTCCTCTGCTGCTGTAAGTGTAGATAACTTTTATGTGGCTACAACTGTAATTTTGAATACCACACATAAAGGGGAATTTATCATTCATGGCTTGGCTTCGCGGACGAAGATTTGGGAAGGGCTTTGCCCACGCTTATTGCAAGCGCGCTGATGGCTGAAAAGGCCAATGCGGGATAGGCAAGACCGGTTGGAAAGAGCACACCGGAGGGTCTCCTTGGGTGGTATTGCCGTTTCGTCCCTTGCCTGTCGCTACAGGGCTTTGCAAACTGAGTACACCCTTCAAGCCTGCGCGGTGGATTTTTTTAGGTGAGGCGCAGCGTGCGCGAGACTGGCCCCACCCTTTACACCTGAGGTTCATCTGCCAGGGCCTAGCGAGCTTGGACGGTGACAGCGAAGTCCTCAGGTCGTAGGTTTGGTTAGAGTATCCTTCTCTTAGATGGATGGCCTTACAGGGCTAAACGAGCTCCATCTGCCCGGGTTTGGAGTTAGAGTTGTCCTTCTCCTAGGATGGTTGCCCAAAGGCTAGTGAGCCCATCCTGCCCATGGACACACTTTGTCTGACCCTTCAGTTGAGACCTGTCTGGCTTAGGAGACCCTACCGGAGGCATATGCCACCACCAGCATAGCTCTCAACTTCGCAAGGGCACGCAAGCTCTTTCCCCACGGCAAGGGGGTGCCCGTGAAAGAGAAAGGGGAATTTATACATGTGTGTACACACTACAAACTGCTGTGATTTCATTCATGTAGATATACTTGCAGTGTTTTAAAATGACAGATCAAGTGACTAAGTAATTCAGTGTGGGTAGCCTTTTAGAATCGCTCCTTTTTTCCTCTGCATGTCTCTGTTCTTGCATGCTTCCAAGTACTTTGTAGAATACAGTTTTGCCATATCTAATATTCTTCAGCAGGTGAGAGTTGTGCAGGGTGTTGCTCAGATGTATTAATAATGGATGAAGGCACAGCAGCATTGCAATGGGAGTTGCTGCATAGGATGACTGATGAAGATGATTGAGATTTGTAGCTTTTTGTAGGGTTATTAAATGTGTCCTAAATAGCAAGATAATTGCTGTGATGATAACAAATATGGAAATAAGGTGAATTTAACTTCTGAAAAGTGCAAAGTTGGCATGCTTTGAAATTTTGTGGAGATCCTCGTGTGTTCTAGGCTTGAATCTGCATGTTGGTTACAGATAGGACTTTACTAAGAGCCTGTCAGCTAATAAAACTATTTTTAAAGTGTTTCATTATCATGACTCAAACTTACGTAAATGTATAAAACTTAGCTCCACCCACAGTGTGGTACTCTGTTACAAGTAAGTGCTCCATATGTATGAGTTGTTTCACAGAAACCCAGAATGGTGGGGTTTGGAAGGAACCTCTGGGGATCATCTAGTCCAACCTTCCTGCTAAAGCAGGTACTCATAGAGCAGGTTGCACAGGATCGTGTCCAGGTGCGTTTTGAATCTCCAGAGAATGAGAGTCCACCACCTCTCTGGGCAGCCTGTTCCAGTGCTCTCCCACCCCCAAAGTAAAGAAGTTTTTCCTTATGTGTAGATGGCACTTTCCATGCTACAGTTTGTGCCCATTGACTCTTGTCCTGTCACTGGGCACCACTGAAAAGAGTCTGGCCCCATCCTCTTGACACCTGTCCTTTAGATATTTATAAGCATTGATAAACTCCCCTCTCAGTCTTCTCCAGGCTAAACAGACCCAGGTCTCTCAGCCTTGTAAAAGAGATGCTCCAGTCCCCAAATCATCTTCAGAGCTCTCCACTGGACTCTCTCCAGCAGTTCCTTGTCTCTCTTGAACTGGGGAGTCCAGAACTGGACACAGTACTCCAGATGTTGCCTCACTAGGGCAGAGCAGAGAGGGAGGAGAACCTCCCTTGATCTGCTGGCCATATTCTTCATGCACCCCAGGATTCCATTGGCCTTCTTGGCCATAAGAGCATACTGCTGGCTCATGGTTAACTTGTGATCCACGAGGACTTCCAGGTCCTTCTCTGCAGAGCAAGACTGGACCCAGCACTGACCCTTGGGGAACACAGCTAGCTACAGGCCTCCAATTAGACTCTGCAATGCTGCTCACAACCCTCTGAGCTCTGTCATTCAGCCAGCTCTCAGTCCACCTCACTGTCCAACCCACACTTCCTAAGCTTCCCTAAGAGGATGTTATAGAGACAGTGTCAAAAGCCTTGCTGAAAGCAAGATAGGCAACATCCACTGTTCTCCCCTCATCTACCCAGCTAGTCACACCATCACAGAACGCTATCAGATTGGCCAAACATGATTTCCCTTTGGAGAATCTATGCTGGCCACTCCTGATAACCTTCTTTTCTTCCACATGCTTTAAGCTGGCATCCAGTGAGCTGTTCCATGCCTTTTCCAGGGATGGAAGTGAGGCTGACTGGCCTATAGTTTCCTGGGTCCTCCTTCTGGCCCCTTTTGAAGACTGGAATGACATTGGCTTTCCTCTAGTTTGGGTGGCACTATATATAGTGTTATATTAGCAATGTGCAGTCTGGCTAATTAGCTTGAGTAATGCACCAGCCTGATGAGTTGTTTCCAGTTTGAGGCTTTAATTTTGAGTTAGTTCAGTATCTACATCATGCTTTCTTGAACGACAGAAAGAGATGACTGGAAGACTAAATATATGTTATACATTTATTTGTTGTCTGATTGTTTTTTCCAAGAGATCTTGTTACAGAAGTGCCAGGAAACAGGTAAAGATTTAAGCTAATAGCCTGTTTTCACTTGGTTTTGTAAATCAGTGGTAAACAGCACAGACTTTCTGTTCATTTGGCTGAGAAGTATAAAGTACATTTTAAAATAACCTGTTATTCTAGCCGCGTTGGCACTCTGTTCTTCAGCTTTAAACTGAAATGTGCAAATTATTATTCAAGATACTGTCTTCCGACTTGCTTTTGTTGTTAAAATGATAAAAAGAAATAGGATAATAAGAATTCCTGTCCTGTCTTGCTTGCCTGTCTGTTCTTGGTGTTTGTCTTTTCAAGATTTTCAAACAAGATTTGTTAAATTGAGAAAAGCGAAGAAACTGATGGAAAGCCATGCTGAAATAGCAGAAAACAGTGAACAAAAGAGTCCCCGTGCAGATTCCCAGTCTGGTATCTGATTGAATATGTTTTGTTATATTTATTCAATATTGGTCTTGTATTGCTAGTGAGTTTCCTATAGAAAATCCTTTGCAAATCGTCCATTTGATCATAGTGTTCTCACTGAAAGCAAGATGCCACTTAATTAATTTGTCATTTAAAGAAGAAACTAATACCTGTGTGAACTTTTGCTTGATTGTCGTTACATCATACATCGCTCTCCATAGCAATGTAGTAGGCCAGACAATATTGAATGTAAGCCAGTGGGAGGGGGCGAGTAACTTTGAAAAGCTAACCAAGAATCAGTATGTTTAGGAAACAGAAAATCTCTTGCACTTTCTGTACTTCATACCCAAGAAATATTAATATTCACTGTTCCAGTTGTTTATTTTCAAAGACTGCAGTTAGATAAATATTCTAATTATTTTCTATGGATGTGATTCTTTTCCCTCTGCTGAGCAGTAGATTGCTCTGTGTATGCTGCCCCTGGAATGGAAACAGTACAGTTGGCGTAATGATGAAAAACTAAATTGTTTAATCTGCAGGATTATTTTAGTCAATGTAACTTCAGATTCAACCTTTTATGTGAAGTCATTTTATACTCTCTGAAGAATAATTAAAAGTTATAAACATTGGTCCATGAAATACCTTTGTGTAAATGACAATAGCAGTTATCTTGTATGTACTAGTTTAAATGTGACTTTGTTGTTAAATTCAAGCTGACCAATAATATTTTGGAGAGCCATGACAAAGAAATATTTGGCACTTGGTCTTTAGATCACGTTGGTGATCTACTTTGTAGCCTATAGAACATTACCCTGTGTTAGTTTCCTGGAGTGTGTACACTGCCGTGTTTTCCTAAGTCTTATTTGCATAGAATAGCTATAAAGCATCTCGATCTGGGAGGTGAACACTAAAACTGAATCTGTTTCTCACATTAGGCTTAATATTTGAAATATGAGCAATAGGGGGACTTTGGTAGTTATTTCAAATTACAGTTTTGAAAGGCATCAGGTGTTTGCACTATTTACAACAGAAGGGATGCTGTTGACACTTTTAGTTTCCCAGTAAATGTGGGAGAATATAAATCTAGAGAAGTGATGCCTCACTCGTGGACTTGGACATCAGTTAAAGGATTAAAGGAGCCATGCATTGTATCAGGATGGATTTCATACCATTTCTTTTTTCACACTGTACCTGCCATGTGCTCATCATCTTCCTTTAGTCAACTTGGATGTTTCTGAGTTGTGTTACCATCTGTCATGTATCCCCCTAGTCTCGTTTCTAGACAGCACAAGTGCTTGGCCTGATCGCTTAGCCTACTTATGCTCTCTCTTGTGTCAAGCTAAATTCATAAGATAATGCAGTGTATCTGGCTAGCCTAAGGTATATGAAGTGTCTAGTGTGACTATTACCTAAGTATCATGAGAGAGCACGGTTTTCAGCATGTACTGTTATCTAAACCTTGATTCTACTAACGTGAATGGAAGGAGTTTGGTTGTATTTGCTGCTAAGCAAGTACTGACGGGTTTGAGCAAACAACATGCAGTTCTTGTACCTGACGGTGATAAAGGCAGTAGTAACTTGCATTTATGTACCTATGTTTTTTCCACTTTGAACCGATCTAGATGCTTTCTTTTGGAACTTGTAGTACAAAACTTATTCAATTGTTGAACTAATTTTACTAGTTTTCTTTGTTTTCAGGTAATACATTGTTATAGGAGCTCAATATATTTTAATGCAAGGTATACTTGGAACAAGAAGGCATTTGCCTTTTTAAAAATACAAAAAGTGGGGGGGAAGTGGTTTTATTCTCAGAAGTTATTAAATTTTAGTCATAGCTAAAAAATTATAGATAATTCCATCTGCAAGAAACTGAACTGCATTACTTTCTCAGAACTGTCAATTTCAATTCTCCTATCTTATTTTTCTCTTTATTTCCCATCCATTATGTATAAACACTTACAAATGTTTGCGTACACTTAAAACTAGTTCCCCCTAAACCTTCTTCCAGTGCGTCTCGCAGCAAGGCTTTGTCTAAATTCAGAATGCTCGAAAAATTTCATAAGGACAAGAAAGATGCGTATTTAAACAGAGAAGAAGGAAGCCTTACTTCTGATAGTCCAGACAATTCTGAGGGTAACAAATTTACTGTATTTTATATGATATTTAAAAAAGATAAAATGCCTCAACTCTGACAGTCCTGGTCAGATAAAGGAGAAAATACGTTACTTTTTAAATAGACGTTTGTCATTGTCTGTCGGTTTTAGTCCTTTGTATTTATATTTTCAAATTTTTCTCTGCAAATGTGGTGGTTAGAAATATTTTTCTAAGTGAAACTCAGGTTCTTCTTTCAATTAATTTCAAGTGGCAGTACATAAAAAAAGAATACTGTGTATCATTAGCCTTACAAAATATTGCATGTGAAGATATGGGTTGTGAAATCTTTGGAGTTCAAGAAAACTGCTGCTTCAGGAAGCTTTTATGAAAAGTAACAAATATGCCCCCGCAAAATAAATTACTCTTGCAAGCCCCACAGAACTCAGTAAGGGCTGTTCAAACAGCCAAAAAAGACAGTGAAAAGAGACTTTAAAATCCATCAAAGTCGCTATTTTTTCCCACGTTTTATAGGTTTCTCAGAGTTCGGGTTGTGTAGGGTGAGTAAAAAAACTTTCTTGCCTTATTAGCAATGGTAATATCCCCTGTAATCTGAGGTGTGTGTCTGGGAATTGGGAGTCGCTGAGGTGCAAAACTCAATAGCTGCAAAACAGTATTTGATTTTCAGATTATTACGGGAGGTGTTTTTTTTTAAAGGCACTGGACTGGTTTGAACTGGCAAAATACTTTAAAAATATTAGATAGCTTACATAAATCCCATGAAACCTTCAAGATCAATATAAGTCTGTCAGAAAATTCACTGAGCTTGAGATTATTTAAATAAACTCAGGAAAATGTTTTTCTCTAAAATTTTGTTCTGTGAAATGTTCTCATTGTCTTTTACTGAAGTATATTCCCTTCTCCTTTCTTGTAAATCTTACATAGGAGGGCAGAGACAGTTTATATTTGATTCTGATAACATATTCTCACTGAAAAAATGGGATTTTGGAAGTCTGGGAAGATTATGGCTAATGTAAAGCTCTGCAAAAAACTTGTGACCCAGCTGCAAACGAACTCCCTTTGCTGTCTTGATAACTAGAGTAGAGCACCACCTGGGTAAATGACTTTAAATTAGTGCATTTAGCTATCAGAGAAATGGACTGTTCATACTTTTTCACTTCAGTTCAGCACTTTGAGATTTCCATTTTATACTCTTCAGTGAGGCAATGAAATATATTTATTTAGGCATTAACTTTGTATACAAGGGGAGCTTGACCTTTAGTCAATGTCTCTAATATTTATTTGTTGCATGCAAGACAAGTCAGTCAGAGCTCTGTATCAAGGACAGAGCTGAAGTAAGATACAGGAATGGTGGAGTAATTTCCAAGGTCTAGAATCTTACGCACTTAGCCTCCCAACAAAATGTGCAAGGGGACTTTGTCACTGGAATCAAGAAGAAAAACCTATTCTACTTGTTAACAGGAATGCATGTGCTAAGGGCTGCCCAATAGGGAAGGAAAATGTGTTCAGACCCTTTACTTTCCCCACCCCACCTCACCTTGGGTACATTTTCCATACTGAAGGGAGAGGATTCTCCATTGTCATGACATAGGCAAGTACGGCATTTCTTAAAAGGGACTTGGTTGGACCTCTGTGGAGGACAGAGCAAAGCCCAGAGTTGAAGCACTTGATCAGCATGTGGAAGGCTGTTTTAGTGTTCTTTATCTGTAGGGTTATTGATGTATGCATCTCCTGCAGTGTCCTGCCAGCAGGAAATGAGCTGTTCGTCCGTGTCTTCCCCCCTCCTGCTATGTTCAGTACAAGGACACAGCTGCAGTCTAAACATAATCGTCCAGATGGAACAGAAAATTCTGGGTTTCTTTTACCAACTGGAGAATCATGTTGGTGGACATGGTTTGTGTCCCCTTCTGTGAGAACTGTTAAATCATTTCATATGTCATTGGATAAAATGCCTAAGCAGCTTTTCCCCTAGCCCTTCTCCTGAGAAATCTTATAAAGAATCTAAGTATAAATGTGTGTGTTTTAGGGGCAGGCAGAAGGGACTTGGGACTGCTTTTTAACTGGCAAGGTACTGCAATATATGACTTTTACTTTTCTGTAAGGAAGTATTTAAGGCAGTGTTCTGTCTGAGAGCAGACTTCACAGCTAAAGTTGGTAAGGTGATGCTCAACCTCACAAATCAATTACTGTGAAAGCAACTGCATGTTGTAGTTGCATAGACGTACAGAGTGGAAGAACTGGGTGTTCACCAGTGACCTTTAAGTAACTTTGGTCACTAATTTTTTTTTCCTTGGAGTATTTAACTTGCAAGAAATGAAATGTAGCTCTTAAGCTCATGGCTACAATTTTCAAAAATCTGTGGTGCTTTCTCTGGGGTCATAGATCAAACAAAATGGAAAGGCTTTTAACAGAGAAATGTTAATTTCTGTATTGGGTTTGTGTGTGTGGTTTTCTTCCATGAGTAACGTTACAGTAAGTAAATTTTTACAGTTGTTATATTTGCCCCATGCCGAACTTCAAGTTTGTGTGCAAGTATGAAGGATAGGAGGCAGTGTATATAATAGCCTAACTAACTCTAATTAAACAAGATTTACCTATCTCATAGCAGAAATGGAAGTTAGATTAATGTGATTTGTGAGGATGCGTATCTTTGCAGCTGCAAAATGAGATTAAAATTGATGGTTCTGGAAGATGACCAAAAGGCTGAAGGGTGTTTTAAAATAGCTTTTAGATGATAGTCAAGAATATTGCAACATTTTTCCTAGGAATGCTTGGAGCCAATGGAAGCTTTGTGAAGACACAGAACACTTCACAGCCTGTGGGAGAAAGTTATGACAATATGCATGTGGAAAAGATGCAGCTTCAGAAAAGTAATGGCGATGCTCTTGCCTTAAGAGGAGACAGCCTGGAGACAAATGGTGAGAACTGAGGGCACGCAACCATTTCACAAATTAGCTAGATCTAAATAAGTTACTATCACAAGCAGCTTACCTGAATTCATTGCAAGTTGGGGTTCTTCATTTCTGTCAGCTACGTCTGGTGAACTGAGGGCTCCTGCTACTAGTTTGCGGTGATTTGATACTGTTAAAATTTTATGAGTCTGTCTATAGTAGTTAACTATTATGACTGTTCTGTGTGGATGTACAGCACAGACACAGCTAGTTTATTCTTTGTTTTGACATTTAGATTCAGTTTTAGCTGCTGGGCCTAATCAAAGTGTCGTGGGTGTTGGATTGGATACCTTGGAAGAACAAGAAGAAAAAGAAATCTTCTTTGCCAAACTTGAACGAGAAGCTTCTTCTACTATTGATTACTCAAGATTAAATAAAGAGCTGGATTCCAATGATTCTGTCAGACTAGCACCATTTATACGGTAATTTAGAGGGAAGAAAAGTGATGAACTGTATTAGTGGGCATTTGTAACTTGGGTATGGCCACAGAGATTTTGTGAGACAACATTCTGTATGATTTCAGTCAGTTTTATGTTTTGTTTTTTGTGGTTTGGGGTTTTGTGGGTTGTTAGTTTTTTTCAAAAGACAAGAGAAATAAGCTTAGTAAATAAAAGAAAGGAGTAAGGTGAGAACATGAGTTGGTGTTGAGTGGACATAGCTACACAGTCTTGTGCGTAGCAACAAGTCGATTTAAAATACTTAATTGTAAGGTGTAACTAAATGGAGAGTTGACAACTAATAATAACAAAGTAGAAGATCAGGCAAGTGATTTCTGTGTCCCCATAGACGTGATGTTTTAAATGAATGGAGGAAAGATACAAAATCTTGATAGACTAGGGCAATCCATTTATAATCAGTTGTGTGAAAATAAGTTCAAACATGTGAGAGAAATGGATGAAGGGGCAGTTCAGGCAGCTGTTTCTAAAAATGCTGAGTGAAATATGAAAACAGTTGGAGGATCAGAATTCTGGAGAGTTTTAGGTAAGGAGGAAATTTTAACTTTACAGGACAGGGTGGAAGAAAGGAGAGATTTATATTTTTTTCTTTGTTAATGCAGAATGAGAAGGTCAGAACAGGAAGCAAACCTGATAAAAATTACTTTGATAAGCTAATTTGGATGTTGAAGGCAATGTAGAAAGGGGCTGATTTTAAGAGTTAGATTGACAATTACAGACAGTTGTAAAAACTTAAATATTTATTTTAATATTTGCTGACATTTATCCACCTTTCTTATCTATGATTTGATATGATGGACAAATTCAGGTTTTTTATTTTATTGCTAATCATAAGTGTATTTGCTGTTCAAGAAGAGAGTAAAATTTCAGTTTGTTTTTCAGAAATGAAGAAACTGAAAAAGGAGAAGAGGGGACTGCACGTGAAGAGAAGTCTGGTAATACTGTCTTTCTAAATTGTTAATTTGAATTTTTTTTTTTTTACTGAGTCTACACTAAGAACAATGTGAACCTCATTAAACAGAATAACAGAAATGAAAGCTGTGCATTAATGTTCCAGTTCAAATGCAGAATCTTCAGAAAATATCACAGCAGAGTGTCAGAGGATTGCATAGGACCTTCATGTTTGTAGTGTAATTTAAAGGCCTGGAAAGAGGAAACTGTACTACAGTCTCATAGCTTGTTCTATACTCTGGGTTGCCTTTGGAGCTAGTCAGAAAACTTGACTCGTTTCAGATTCATAAGACAGTCCAACATCCTCACTGAGATTTTTTGTTCTGAGTAATATGTGAAAACAATTGACTTCTGTTCCCAAATCACCCTGACTGTTGTAAAGCTTTTTTTATCTGAAAGCTAATGTAATTTTCATATTAATGATTTTTCATTCATCTGTAGTTCTTACATCAGATTTCTTTGAGGCTGCTTTTTTGTTATGACTGTGCAGCTGTTATTGAGACAGAGGGTTTTAGGGGTTTGCTTTTGCTTTTGTGCCTTTTTTCAAGTGGATTTTTAATCTGTTGTGACCTTAAAAACAAACAGAAAAGAGAAAAAAAAAACAATAAAACAACTATCAATCAAAAAATTAAGAAAAAATCACCCAGATATTGAAATATGCTTTAATGTTTGAGTTACTCCAGTGTCTTGTCATCTGTATACTTCTACCATCTTTTCACGCCTGAATTTGAGCTCTGTAATCTGCAGTATTCTTACCTGATTTTTTTTTATCCCCAAAGTCTATGCTACACTCCTTCCATCTCACTTACTTGTCTTTCACTTGTCTCTCTTTATTTCAGTCTTTATTGCTAGCATATGATAAAGAATGTATTCCTGTAATTTAATCAACGGATTGTATTTTCAAATTTAAATATTTAGCTGAACATCTGACAGGTCCTGTTATGAGGCTTGAATTTTCCGAACATAAAGAGGCTGTATTTGTAAACCTCAATCACAGGAAATCTTTTCTCCTTGCAAGATTTATTATTCTGTAGACTGCAACAGATCATGATAGTTGTAGCAGAAATGCTACAACAATTTTGTAGCCTTTTTCCTAACAAAATGGTTGAAATTACCTGATTGTTACAGTCAGTTTTATTGACGATTTTTAGGAAAACAGTTTCTATGGAATACCTGGAATGACCAATCTGTGTGGTGTGCGTGATTTGGTTTAGTCTTTGTCAAACTACTATTTCATGAAATAGCAAACAAAATAGTGGGTAATATGTGTGCAGGAGTAGTATAAGCACTGTGTATGTCTTAAGTCAGTATGAGAAAGCTATTTTCAGCTTATCAGAGTTCTTATGGTCCACGATCAAAGAGAATGGTGAAATAGTGACTTTTCATAGAGTCATTTTACATATGAGTTAGATTGTATGTCAGTTGTATTGTTGACAAAGCAAAGAAAAAACACATTATAAACCTATGTTTCGCAATGCTTCTAGATTAAAGCATTACAGATAATACAGACACTGAAGCCTGTAACCAGAGGAGCTGAGTGAATGGGGTAGATAAGGCAACAGGGAATCAGAACTTGTGGAAGGGTGTAGATAACTGAAGAAAAAGCATTTGGCTTGCTGGTAAAATTCATTCGCTGGCACACTTGTGTTTTTTAAATAATGTGTACTCTTGAGAGTGCTCTTGGGCCACCAAAGCAGGTCAGAGGAAGCAGAATTACAGATTCTGAGCCTAAAAACTGCTGCAGTTGTCAAGGTGGATATACAGAGTACTTTTTCTGCTGGGGGGGGAATTGCATCATTTTACTCTTAAGTGAAAGTGATTGAATAAAAGGGGTCAATTCAAGTACAACTTGAGGACACAGAGGTAAAGTGTATCTGATAATAGGACAAACTTTGTTTGAATCTGGTTATATTATGTGGTACTTTTACTGTAGTTTTAGTATCACACACAGTCTCAAAACCTCTCTTGCCTTTGTGTGAAGGGAGTAATAGTGGCAGTAGCTGTTCTTAGATGAGAGACTGGGGAAAAGGAAATAGCTTTCCCTTATCTCTTTATCTTCTTTGAATATTCGTTCCATTTGATGTTTATTTTACTCTTCAGACAGCTACAGTGAAGATTTTGAAGAAGAAACAGATGCTAATCCTGCTTTTAAAACTGAGGGAAGTCAGGTGAATCAAAACATCGTTTCAGGAGTTGATTTAAGTCCTCAAGAACAGGTATAACTTACCAAATGTTTATATTGCATGAATTCTAAAAGCTCTGCAATGTGTAACTGTAAATACAGTACATATCATATAAAGGTTTACCATCTGAAAGAAAAGAATGTAGTGGTCATGGGATTATATTGTTCTATTAAGGATATGCTCTTTCCTGTGATAAATCACTGAAAAGATTCAGTTCTTTACAGGGTTTCCTGCTTAATCCTCCTTTGAATAAGAACAATGGATGGGAGTGCACAAATTACGAGCTCTGGTTGGAACCTCAGCCTCTGAATGGGTAGTGATTGATCTCTGTCTTGGAGCTGTTAAGGGGGTGTTTACACTAGCAAGTGACACAGACCGAGAGAAGTAGTTCTGTGCAGAGAAGCAGTTTGGATAGAGGACCCAAAATCTACGTTGTATGAGCTTTGGGGGTGTAACTGTCACCTAGCTTAGCGAGGTCTTTTGATATGGAGCACAATTGGCTGGAGCACAAGTTCTGATTTGTTTTTTTTTTTTTCCAAAAGGAGTCTATGGACTATAATAGATAAATGTTTTTGTAAACTTCTTTTTAAGTTTATTAGAGTTTCTAATAAATGTTTGAAAAGAACAAATAGAATGGAAGTGTAATGTACTTACTGCAACATTATTTTCTTTTCTCAAATTACAATATAAGAGAACCAAGAAGGTGCAAAAATATTCCACTTATGCAGAGTAGCATTTAGTACCTGGTCACTTGTGAAAATATTTAGAGAGTACAGGATGTTGAGGACCTTTCGTCATCCTACGGAGAGTTTTACAGAAGTACATATTCTTGGAACACAAAACTGCTTAGTTCTAAGTTCTAAGAGCTATTCTTAAGTTTTGGACCAACTTTTAAAGTTCATCCAGATGGTTGGGTTTTTTTTTCCCCTGAAATTCAAAAAGTAATGTTTTTTTTCTTTACTTTTTGTTAGGAAGAAGCAAATGCTGGCATGCTGGCTAAAGGTAAAATATAAATTTTGATGAGTAGGAGAATACTAAATGTAACTTTTTGAAACTTTACCTGACTTTTACTATTTTGATATTTTTCACTTGATGTTATTGTGTTCTAAAGTTTGTTGGACTGAAATGGTTAAAAATTAATCTAGATGTTAGCACTTCAAAGTGATCATCAATGTAATTTTTTATTTTACTACATCTAGTCAGTACTCAGATTTCAATGCTGGCAATCAGAGTTAATCAGCTGATCATTAATGGCATTAAAATAATCTATACAGCATTTTCTGCATGTATAGTAAGCTTTGTACTTCTAATTCCAGTGCAGACAGAGCACAAATAGGAGAACTGTGTTTTCTTTAACATTTATCTTCTTGGTTTTAGTTGTATTACTTGATTCACAAGAATCAACGGCAGAACTTCAGAAGGCCATTGAAGCATCAGACGTAGCTCTAGGTGAACATTACCTGCCTGAAGAAGTCAGTGGAGTTGAAATGAACGAAGCAGGTAAGGATTGTTTTAAAACAAGCAAATGAGCAAACCCAAAAAATCACACAACAAAACCCAAACCTCAAAATCTTACTTTAGTGGAATGGATGGCTCTGATGTCTCTATTTGTTCTTAGATTATCAGTGCACATGAAGCCCTTGACTTTTAGTATCTTGAAAGGAGGAGGAAATATTTCAGGAAAAAGTCATGTTTCTGCTAAAAAGTCACCTTTTTACAGTTAGTTATTGTGAAGTTGCTTTTGACGTTGGATTTGATTTTAAATACCATCTCCTTTGGTTATTCGTCATAGCTAAAATTCTTCTTTGACAGCATTGAACACAATGCATTCTCTTACTAAACTTTGTACAACGCTGTATGCCACTTATATCCAGAGTATGGCTGATAGCATCTGTTAAAATAGTTTTATCACATACACAGTTAGTTTCAGAACTATAAACTGTTGAGGTGGGGAGGGGAATCGAGAGGCATGCAAACTGTATATGAGACTATTTACTATGTACTAATTAACTTGGCAACTGTTCATAGTAAAAATGAGATTTTAAAATATTTTTTTCATAACTGAAATCACTGTTCTTACCACGTAACAGACCAAGCCAGTAACTGAAACACAGGCTCCAGTGGGAGGTTTCCAGAAACAGAAAATCCTGTAGTGTCTCTTATGAACCTGCATTTTTTCACAGGCACTTCCTGTGGACAGATGACCAGTGACGTTGAAGCGTTACACCAAGCATACCATCATATTGATCAGTCTTTGCGAGACACTGACGAGCAAAAACTGCACGATGCTGTAGTGGCAGTCTCAGAATGCTTAGTGCAGGGTGTTTCACAAAATAATGACATCTGTTCAAAAAACATGTCAACTATCGAATCAGGTAAATACCTCAAAGAAAGGCATGTATCGTAGAAGCATGTAAAATGAACTAGTAATATCTTAATACTCCATTTATGAAACATGTTTAAATGTTGTCCTTTTGACAATTATTTTTTCTAAGGTTGTTTTGTTTTTAATTTTGCACTAATTAGATTTATCTACTGTGGAAGAATTGATGAAGCGAATTAAAGGACATTCATGTAATATCAGTGTGGAGCCTGAAAGGTATTTATTTCAGCATGCATTTTTAAGAATTGTAATAACTTAAGCCCATTAACTGTTGGTGAAAAACCACTTACTGAATAACTCATCTGTCTTGTTCCCTAATTAAATACTGAAATTTCATTATGACTTGCACTGGCATTATGGCATTTGCAGTGAATTGTAAAATGAATATACAGAGTTAATTGGTTTAGACCAGGGATTCCCAGACTTTGAGTGATGAGCCGCAATGTTAGCCAAATTATTTGGAGGAGTGTTGCTCGCTCTCCCAGCTACCACAGCTAGGATCTCTGTTTTCCCCATTCTTCAGCTCTTTCCCTTCCCCCGCACATGGATTTCAGCCCACATCCTATCCTAGCTCTCCAATTTCCATAATCTAAGATGAAATCCTCTTATTCTGCTTATGCTTGTGGTTCATACTAACCTGTGCTCTATACCTCTACTGACTTGCTCGAACTGTTGTGTCTAGGGCAGAAAGCACAGGCCTTGGAACTGTCATAAATAGGTTATGCTGAGAAAATGAGTTTTGGGAGCTTATAGCATAGCTGCACCAAGCAGAAATTACCATTCATTGTTTTATAAGCATTAATTGCGTGCTTGCAGGTGTTCATCTTGTAACTGAGTTTGGTGCCTCTACAAAAACACTTGCTGCTGGGAAATGGCTCTGTTCCACAGCGTGCGAGTGAATCTGTGCAACTAAATCTGCAAGGTTGTTCTTAAAAGAAGCCTAGTGACTCTTTCAAATTCAAGCAGTCTGTACAGCTGATACCTAAAGGAAAAATGTCCCACTTTTTCCAGAGTGATAGAAAAGCTAAGGCCAAAACTCATATACGACTTTATTCCTTTCTCTTATAGTCCTGTGAAACTGGTAGGCAGTACAGCAAACGACCTCGTCAGCCACTCACCCTTTAAAGAGCACCAGGCTAATACTATTTGGGAGACAAACTTATTTGAAAAAATTAACAGAGGAGAGAGCATGTTTCTGCAGACAGCTGTGAGTGATGGTAACTTTCCAAGGGTGACTGAGAAAGAAATTCAGACCACTGAAGTACAGCCTGATGTACCAAGAGAAAAAATAGTACAAGACTCTCCACTTTTACAAGGCAGCAAAACTAAACAAGTAAGTAATATCAACCAGATTTTTATTAAATGGAAATATATTTAAAATTTGTATGTTTTTAGGCCACTTATCATTTGATTATGCTCCGATGTTTACAAATTGAGAGACTGTTGCTCTTTTTCTTCAAACTCTCACATTACTGTTGCTATTGTTAGAGGTAGCCAAATCCAGTGGACTTTAGGACCAGCGGGATTCTTCCTGTCCCAGCCCAATATATGCAAGGCTGCTGTGATTCCATGTCCCCAGCTCAAGCTAGTAGTGAGTCTGAGCACACATTCTCATTTGGGGGATCCGTATAAACACATACAGGCTCAGAATAGAGACCACACCTACAGAGAGGACAGTTAGAAATACTGTTCAATAGGAATATAGGAGAGACTGATCAGTATAGGGCTTAGTCAGACAAGTGCAATGACCAGCAACCTGGTCATGTCACCAGCTTCTTTAATCTTATTTTCCCTCTATTTCCCACACTTCGTGCTACTTGATCCACCTTAATTTCTACCTAGTTTTTGTCTTTTTCCTAAACATCATGTAAGTTTTGCACATTTTCACAATATTTTCAAACATTATGTTACAAGATCTACACAATCGCAAATCTTTCTGCATCCCCAAATCCTCCTTGCATTCCCTAAATTAGCCCCACATTCCTTTAGGTAGTCACCTCTTCTGTCTGCAAGGCATTGCAGGGAGAGAGGGGTGTTTTTGACTGGTTCATCCCGGTGGATTTTCTACCAAGGCCAACAGGCTAAGCTTTCTCATTTGCTGGTCTTATGATCTGGGTGCTCTGGTTTTGATAATCAAGTGTAGTAGAGTTCCTCTGCCTGCCACTGTTTCTCTCTTCATTGCTGGGTTTGTGTATTCACTGTGATTAGTCTTTATCACAAGCTACCTGCTTTGGTAAGCTAAAGATTCTGTAATGTATTACAACATCCCAGAATAATTAAATGGAGCCAGTATAAAATACTTGCGCCGTGTATACTTCTGAAGTAGTACCATTCTGCAAAATGACATACTATTAATTTGGTTAAAAATAATGCTTCCTGCTGTGCCGAGTCTTAAAGCTGTGCAATTCTGGTAACTGGTTATATGTCCTTCTAGTAGTGAAAGCTACCTTCAGATTACACTAGAGCCTAAAATTTGTTTTAAACAAATGTGCTCTATCACAGGCTGTTTGGTCTTGTCCCTTGAAGAACGAACGATCAGAATCAATGACAACTAAACCAACGTTAACCAAGAATATCAGAAGTCCAGCACCTTTACATAAAAAGAAATCTTCTTATGGTCCTCATGGGGTGGTTAGAAGTTCTGGGTATGGCAGACCCACTTCACTCTCAAAACAGTCTTTTCCAGCTAATGAAAAGAAAGCACCAAAAGAAACTTCCAAAAAGACCAGTGTGAAAGCCAAAATTCCTGCAGATGATAGAGCAAGATCTAGAGGTAATTCTGTTGTAAGAAGTCTGCGTTTTAAAAGCCAAAGAGCTTTACTGTTCATGCTTCACATTTAAAAAAAAAAAAAGAAAAAACAGAATGGTGTGAAAGAAATCTAAACTCAAATGCAATTAAGTACTAAATTTTTTCTAAATCAGCATGAAGTTGCTGGGAGAGACTTTTTAAATAAAGCTTTGCACTGTAGTTCTGTTTCATTTCCACCCACATATACAACCTCTGTGAGACTTACCTATTGTTCACCAGTAGCACCAAAACAATAGAAAAAGCTTGTGTTCAAAAATAAGTGTCTACAAGTTACTTTTTCATTATGATAAATGCAAAAATTTGCTAACACACTAACTTCAGTGTGTGATGCCAAATTTCTATTCCCAGCTGCTTCTTTTTCTCTTTGCTTTCCTAGAGTACAATGAAAGCACTAAAAACAAAGTCCTATCTTCTGTTCATGTCTCTTGTGACACTAAGGGAAGGAGAACACCAATGTACTCCTGTGAAATCTGAGTTGCAAGTGAAGGACTAAACTTTTTTATTTTGGCATGAAGCTTGAAGAGTTCCCTGAGATAACTGAGCTTAGCATCTATGCGGATGATGTTTGCTATCTCTGAGGCATGGGGAAATAACTCTCTAGATGCCCAGGTTTTAGCACACTTCTAGCTTTTACTGCTTTTACAAACCCTGCAAGTAGTGTTGGGAAAAGCAGTTTAGGTTTATGTTGTCCATCTTAGGGAGTTGCTTCAGTGGCAGCTGTCAAACTAAGAGACCTTAGTACCTCAGTGCCTTGCTGTGGAACTCCCTGAAGAAGAGGAGGTGTACAGCCAGATGCAGGTGGTGATGTGAATGACAAGTCCCAAGAAAATGAGACCACTAGCTTCATTCAAACACGTTCTTCCCTCTGTAGCTATAACTGTTCTCCATAGCAGTTTCAGGTGACTTCAGAAGTTAATCTCATTAGGATGCATTCTGCAGGAACCTCTTTAGCTAGGAAGAGAATGGCATTGAATCAAACAATTCCCTAGTCATCAGTGCTAAGGGAGAACCTGTGTGAGAAATGTAAAAAGTATTAATTAGATTTGGAAAATTATCATTGCCTGTTTGTTTTCAGGTATAACATTTCTAAGCAGAAGCTTTTAACTATGTTTCTGCATATAGCAATTTAAGCTACTATCTGTATTTCAGAAAACTAAGATGTGAATAGGTCATGTAGGTTAGTTACTCTCTAGGGGGAACTTCCCTGATTTTTAAATTCCAGTCAGGTTGCTATTTGATGCAACAAATAGATGCTGCATGTCTTTATGCTGTCAGCACTCCACAGTCCATTTTGAAAATCGCTGTGTCTTATCTTCACCATACCTTGAAATATGTTGTATTTCTGTATACTTAGATAACTGGCCATTTCTTGAGCAGAGAACTGAGGTTAACCTTGTTTAATGATGAAATTATTATCCAGCTAATTGTTTCAGTTATTCCCTTGCATTTGTTTTATCATCAGGTCCTTACTTAAAAAAAAAAAAGACGACATTTTCCATAATGTTTCATTGCTCTCAAGTTTCTATATTTAATTCAAAGTTAGGTTGTAGAATACTTAATTTATATGTCTAAGGGGTGGATTACATGAATAGATTTTTTTTTTTTTTTTGAAAGGACATTAAATTCTTAATTTAATTTAGTTCTATTTTACTTTCTGTCTAAATGAAGAAGCCTTATTTGCTACTAGGATAATAAAATCTGCAACAGATGAACCAACTTCGAAGGGAAGTGTTAACAGAGTTATGTCTGGCCAATCAGTTGTTAATAATCTTGGACACCAGGCTGTGGATTTTTGCAGGCGGTGTCACCATGTAAGTAATAATCAGTGATGCTCCTAGTTATAGTATGTACAACTTGGTTTGCAAACCTGTTTTGTCAAGACTTTTAATAATTATCACAAGATTGGCAAATGCTGAAATCTTGAATAAAGACTTACCTTTAATCAAATATTACTTTTTGCTTTTAAAATATGCAATTATAATCATAACTGCTTTTGAGTTGCTTGGATAATTCTATTACTTGGGCGGTTCTTTTTACTTAGAGTTGGAATGCTTATTAGTTTCTAATAATTACTGTTTTGTAGTAGAGAAGGGGAAAATTTTAAACAAAACTTTTAAGTAGAAGTATTGTTATGAATGTTAAATAATACTAGTGTTTGGGGTTTTTTTTCTATTTGCATTGTATTGAGTATTTAATAGTATCTTCCGACTACTCCAAGATGACTGAATTTGCAGTACCATGATGGATTTTCCTTCTTCCTTATAAACTGTATTAAAAAAAAATTATTCATTGAATAACTAAATCATTATTGCTTTTCAAAAAGTAACTTGCAGCGTGTACTGGCTCTCATATGACAAATGTTTGTTTCTTGTTGGGTTTTTAGCTTGTTTTCCTCATATATATTTCAGAAATGAGAAAATAGCTCATTAAGGTAAATGCAGGAGGTTTTGCTATTAGAATGTTGGGGTTTTTTTCTTTTCAAGTGCCTTTTGTAGTTGTTGAGAGCCAAACAAGTCAGTTAAATAAAATCGATGAGGAGAAATTTTGGTAAACAATCATCTCAGTGTAATGTTTCCCTGAATTTTTCTCTTCATTAGGATTTATCATTTTCTCCTGTCAGAAGTTGTGATAGAGAACTGTATTTGCTAAAACGAGTGCAAGTTGCAGAGGAGGACCTGAACACAGCTCGTGATTTGATAGAACAGCTAACCAGCGTGGTTTCACAAAAAGAGAAAGAAATAGACACAAAGATAGCAGAATTGAAAACACAGCATGAAAAGGAGCTTTCTCAATTGGGCCAGGAAAACTACGTTCTTCAGAGTAAGGTACTTTATCATCTTGTATCCCATTACTATAGAAAAGGAGAAACATTGCTTCTGAAAATTTGGTGTGATTTTCCAGAGTTGTAAATGAGCAGAAAATCCAGATTGACACAGACACTGCTAGTTTGTAAATGCATAGCCACTGTTACATTTATTGCCCATAAGATATGATCCTTTAGTTTGCTATTTTGAGAGTTCTACAGCAGGTTTTTTGCAAAGATTTAACTCTTATTAAAAAAAAAAAGAGAGATTAGCAGATACCACTTGTTATAGGTAAGTACTATATGTTGAGGTATTAGGGGTTTTTTGGATGCCTTTTTCAATGTTGAATTTTGTCTGTGTGGCATATTCCCAGGGCTATTCCACTATACCCTCCTGTCCAGATGCATAAGACTAGAGGAGGAAGGGTAAAACTTTGTTCACTTTTCCCAAACTCTTTACACTTTGTTCCAGCTTCTGTAAAACTCCAGTAATAAGATTGGCTCATTGGTCTGCTTTCATATCTTAATGACAAGATTGACTTATTTATATTATAAAAGAGTAGTGTTGTAGAGAATTCCATATTGCTAACAATATTTTCTTACTGTCTTTTTCTGAAAGTTAAGAAGTATGGAAGAGCTGACTAAAGAAAAGAGATGGACCCATCAGACAGCAGCCATTCCTGTAACTGAAGAGAAACTGGCACAAATACAAAAAGAAATTGAAGATCAAGAGGTCATTATTCAAGGTTATCAACAGGTAAACCTCTCAGTATGTTGAGCTGTGTTCTAGCCAGTTTCCAAAACAAAATTGTTTAATGGTTCCTAATTTTCTGTTGAAAACAGTTATCTTGCTATGTAAAAAGTGGATGAAATTTGGGTATGAATGGCACATATGTATTACACATTTAAAGAGTGTTTCACACATGTCTAGTTTGGGCAAAGTTTTTGCACTATTCCATTTAACTGTTATAAGTTGTAAAAATATGCTGACTTGGGAAAATACCCAAATGTAGTAGAAAACTAGTATTTTTAAGCAATATTAGAAATCTGGAGGGTTCTATTTTTAAGATATTTTTCACAGAATCTGAGCAGCTGATTTCAAGGAACCCTCATTAGTGTGCCAGATTTTTACTACTTGGTCAAATGTAGCAATAGATAATGCAAGCTTAATCCTTTTGAATACTGTGAAGTCAAATAGGTTAGTTTAACCAGCTTCCAGCTGGTGCTCAGCAGCTCTTCTTGGTATAGGCACAATGTCCTGCCAGTATGGCTGTGAGCATCCTGGATCGGTGATGGTTTTGTCCTCAGGATTGGAGCATGGGCAGGCTGAGCTCTGTTCTGTCAGCACCTATCCATGTACGTGGTTTTAGAATAGAGTTGGGAGAGCTTCTCAGAGGAACTGGCCTAGGTTCTCCAGAGTGAGCAGACACTTGGACAAGATAGTAGAGGTCACAGTATACTACTTTAGCATAATGATAATGAAAGTAGATATGCATTTTAGAAACTTGGCAATAGAACCTGTAGTGTTTGCTTCCACTGTTTCGCTAGGCAAACTGTGCAAGTCATAGACAATTGTTTTTGAACTAGATAAACCGGTAATTGAAGAACATTCTTTAACTTTGTCTCATTTTAGGAAAATGAGAGGTTATACAAACAAATGAAAGAGCTGCAGATTCAAAACAAAAAAAATGAGGAACGGATGTTTAAGGAGAATCAGGGTTTAATGTCTGAATTAATAGCCATAAGGTAGGCTTATTGAAACACTCAACCTAAAATCTCTGGAGTTTTCAGCCATGTTTATTATTATTATTATTATTATTTATGAAGAAGCACTGCAGGGTCTGTCAGGTGCCTGTTTTCCAGTGTTTCTTGGGTTTGTGGGTTTGGTTTTTCCTTTGAGAATTGATTTATGTTGGTTATAGGCTCTTAATTCTTAGTCTTGCTGATCTTGCAGACCTGTGGGAAGACTAGAGTCTTCCATCTGGAGATTATCTCAATGCTACAATTCAAATATTCTTATCAGAGGGAAATATGTATGCTACACTTGTTCTGGTAGTATGGCTCTGCTCACATGTCAAAATGTTTTGATACTGCCATAAGATACACAGTAGATCAGGGGCCACAAGAGATCCTGGTAGTGGAGGTACCATTAGATTCACTTCAGTGTGGGTCCTGTAGGATTTGCATCCTATGCTAGTAATGAGGAAAAAACTTAGCAGCTGTGTGTCTTCCTAATTTATAAATCTTTGCTTTAGATGAGTTTTGCTGAGGCACAGTAGATTTTGTTTCCCTCCCTTGTGTAGTTTTAACCAGGAAGTTTGTGCAAGGTGAGCTGACAGATGACATTTTTTGGTATAAAGATGTACTGTATAGTTGCTTCTTTCTTTGTTTTAAGCCCGCACAGATTGACTTTGTACCATTGGGGGGTGGGGGAGTGGTGTTTGTTTTTTCAGAATGACATCAAGTCACTGCATTACATAAATATTTTTGCTGTTGCTGTTTAGAGAAAAGGTAGAGAAGACTAATAATATCCAGTCACAGATTGTTCAGGATTCTGAACCATCCAGAAGTCAGAGATTCACAGAATTGATTTCAGAGCTTCGAGCAGCACAGGTAGGTATATGCCAAGCCTGGTTTTCATGTATTCTTACAAAAGCGCATAACCATCCATACTGTAGACTAATAATGTAAATTAAGAAGGTAGTGGAGCACGCTATTATTCGCCACCCTGTCTATCTCAAATGTTTCATCAGATGAACTCTAGAAGAAATCCTGTAAGACATAGTTTCACTGAAAGAAGTGCAGTGTTACCACATTTGCTAGCAGTTATGGAATACCTTGTGAGAGCTTGCAGAAAGTAGTGACACCTCTATAGCTTTCCTGCATACGTCAATTCCAGAACTGTTTATCCCTACTCTGTACCAAGTTGTAGAAAAGAATATCAGAGTGAAAAGAATTGTTATTCACTCATGTAACTTTTTTTTGTCATCCTACAGATGTTTGCAGTTCTGAGGGAGTGGGTTTAGTAAGCTTTATTATAAAGGTTTTCAGGAACTTCTGTTGTTCTGCTTGCTGCAAGTGGGGACTGTGCTGGTACATCCTCTGATAGTTAGACCAGAAAATAAAAGCTGCCTCTTCCTTTTTTTCTTTTTTTTAAAATAAAAAAAAAAAAAGAAACCCCCAGCTGATTAGGTGGGTGATAAGAGGATCTGAATCCAGTGAGCTTCAGGACCAGTGGAGGCATTCCTGGTCTGATAGAGCTGCCTTTGAGCTAGCGCTTAAGACTCCAGGGGCTCCCCTAGTTCCAAATGTATAGGTGCTGCTGCTACTCTTCCCTGTCCTTAGGTTCCAGCCTGTAATGAGACTGAACACAGGATCCAAAGATGGATAGACAAACACAGACAATACTAACCTGGTCAGACACACAGATAACATACAGAGCGGTGCCTTTGCTCTCACCACGGAAATACAAACAAGTACTCCTGGAAACACAAGGAGCATGTACAGACTGATCCTGTTTAGCAGATCAGGAAGGAGTTCGCTAGCAGCAACACAAATACATGCTGGCCATTGCTGGCCCTAGACACATGGTCTATTTACTTGCTGGCCTCAAAAATCTCAGCCTCCACTGTTTACCTGTGGATCCCTAGGATCAAGGGCCTCCATCTCCAGAGGCTGTCCATTTAAGCTATAGTCTTAAGTCTTAGAAACAGTAAAGCTGTTTTCTTTACTGACCCTCTCAAAAGGCAGATGTTTTCTACTTCTAAGACAATTATGTAAGACTTACTAAAAACTTCATGGGTTTTTTATGTTTAGCTTAAGTTTTCCCATGCTCTGCTATAGCACGGCCTGAGAATAATACCAAAACTAGAAAACCTCATTGCTGCTCTGCTCTGACACAACTGTTTTATCATTTTATGGTGAAAAAGCATGTTCAGGTTTTTTGTATGACAATGTGCATTTTAGTTTTTCTTGTCTTACTGTTTTCTCTAAAACTCAGAAGGAAGAAACTAAATTACAAGAAGAGATAAGACGCCTCAAACAAGATAAGCAAGCGCTTGAGGTAGACTTGGGACAAGCAAAGAAGGAGAGAGATTTAGCAAAAGTCCAAATTGCATCTATATCAGGTAAAGCACCTTCATTTTATGGAATAATTTTGCCTATCTGTGCTTCATTAAATATGTAATTTGTATGTATGTGTATATATATATATAAAAATATATTTCTTGTATCCAGCTGAACTCTTTGTTATTGCCTAATATGTTTGATTTTTGTGTCCATTTCCCACTGTGCATGGAAAACAGTCAATTCCATTTATAGGACAACTCTGTGCATAAGAAAAGATTTACTATGTTGCATATCTTATTTAGATCTTGCCTGGTTTTTCTACCTATAACTTACACCTTGTGACTTTTTTCAACCAGAACTCTTTCCTATTTGACTTTAGCTTTTTTAATGAGAGAGGTCCAGAAAGTGGACTCTTTCACTTCCAGTATCAGGCATCACAAGTGCTAAGAGTTGTAATATTTGCCTCCGTGTGTCTTCTTAAAATGTTTGATCACTAAACAGGAGTAATATGGTCTATACAAATCTAAGCATATATTCTATATTGTCATCCATCTTGTTACTGAAAATGTATTTATTAGAACATGATCAGAAATAGATGCCCATGGGTTTCTGTTCTAAATACCGTCCATGGTAAACTATGAATTGTTGAGTACTACTATGTATGAGAGAAAAAAGGTAGTACTTTTTCAAATACTGTTTCATTTAAAATGTTTTTAAAAATTTCCTGCAGTAAGAGGATTAGTAAATACATGAAATGCCAAGAAGGATAGTGCTGACTAATTACTTCTTCAATACATAATTACTAATAAAACAATACTAAAGATGTTTTATTTTTGTAGGTGAGAAGTCTTACGAATTTAAGGTTATGGAAGAATCATACAAACAGGAAATTACTCGTTTAAAAAGAAGACTTCAGTGGTATGCAGAAAATCAAGATCTTCTGGACAAAGATGCAGCCCGTCTTAAAGATGCAAGAGAAGAAATTGAGAAACTAAAACTGGAGGTGATAATATCTAGCTTTATCTAGGAAGTTGAAACTTGAAATTATGTCTTTTCTGATGATGGGTGTAATGTAGTTCCACAATAATACCACCTTCTTTTTTATCAAGAAAAAAGTTGTAAGCTTTAAATCAAATGTGGGGTCTTTATGTGTAAAATGGATATTAGGGCATATGCAGTGAGACTTGCAAGTGCACAATGCTTAAAACCTGGGTTTGCTTGTATTGGACAGCTTGATGATGCTTCTGGAAACAAAAGTAGTGTGTTCCCTTAAAACCTGCAAATTTCTTGGCTAAGAAAAGGAAGTACATTGATATATTAACAACTTGGAACATACCTCTTGTCGTTCTCCTCCCTCTTTTTCATTGTAGCATAGGCAAAATTTCTTTTTTGTCATAGTACCAGTTCTAAATTCTTTTTTTTTTGTCTTAGAAAAATTCTCTGGTTGCCATAGTAGGGAGGAAAAAGCCAAAAAACTCAAAATATAAAGCAAGCAAAACTAATATATGAATCTTGAATAGTCCTGAGGTTTGCATTGCTTGCTTATCAGTAGATTTGACTTAAGAGCCATAAAAATAAAGAATTTTACCAGTGATAAAATGATCTTGGAATTTTTTTCATGGTGGTCTTTTTTTGAAGAGATCACAGATGAAAGGAGGTGCCTCTGAAGGAGCAGCCAGGGAAGGAGATCCCTTAAACACCACCATATCAAACTTTGATCAACATATCATTGCTATGAAAAAATATTTTTATTTGCATTTTCTCCAGGATGAACTGGTGTTTAAAAACAATGAAGAGTTTTGATATAAAAACAATCATATTAGTCAAACAATGATGGCATAAAAGCATTACCTTTGCTCACATTGCCAATGTGAGAGAGAAATCACGACAGGAATACTTCCCACTATAAAAGGTGTAATATCCCCTGTACAGTGGTCATAGTGGCTGAAAAAGGTAGGAAACTCAATTTTAAATTAAAGCTTTGAGTCTTCGTGGCCAGACTTCATGGGAGTGCAGAAGCATTAGCTATGAAGTTCCTTCCTCTTATCCAGGGAGTCAGCATTTGTTTAGGCACAAGATAATATTGCTTTTTGGCTGTTTGTGTATCTCATCACGGAGCAGAGCCTTGAGCCTTGCAAATCGCAGACTATTTCCTTAACTCACACTGAACGCATGTACTGTACTGTGTAGTACTTTATAGCTTATAACTGAGGCTGCATACTGGAAGTGTGATAGAAAGAAGCAGATTTATTGGTCTGAATACAAGAATGTCCCAGAGTTGAAGTTCTCTTCTAGATGTCTGCAGCTAGTTTCAGCTCTTTTTGGTCTTAAGTGGCTTGAAGAAGCTCTAACTTAGTTTAAGAAGCTGAAATTACTATTTCTAGTTCTGAAGTTGCAGAATACTTCCATTATATTGTGTGTTTGAAATGCTTACTTTTGTACTACAGACAATGTCTCTGCATATGTGTTTCAGTTTATTTTCTCAATAATTGGATAGGTTGAGAAGCTCAGAGCTGAAGCTGGAGATCAGTGTGTGCAACAGAAGAAACGTTTGCAAGACAGAGCAGCAGATGCTAAAAGAATTCAGGATCTTGAGCGACAAGTATGGAATAATAGAACGGTGTTTTGTTTAATCTTTATTTCAGATAGGGTCACTTACAACACTTACCAGCCCTTTCATAAGCATTGAATTAAAGTAATTTGCGCTATGGAACACTCCACACAAAAAAGCTGCAGTTACTTACTTACAAGGGGCTCTTCTGCTATTATGTTCTAATAAGCTATTTACTGATATCCCTTCTAAAATGCTAACGTTAAAATACTGCTTAAGTGGATGACATTTGTTAACATACTGTCACTTATTTCTATTTACTTTTTATCACAACTTTATTCTTTTTGACTTCTGAATTAATTTTCTTTTTGACAGATCAGAGAAATGGAAGGAATTCTAAAAAGAAGGTATCCAAATTCTTTGCCTGCTTTGATTTACGCTGCTGCTGCTGCTGAGAAAACTAATGATCTTTCAGCTAGAACACGCACAGTTGATTTTTTGGAGAGAAGAATAAAGAAGTTAGAAACAGAACTTGAAGGTAAAGATGATGAAGCTAAAAAAAGTCTCCGTGCCATGGAACAACAATTTCAAAAAATAAAGGTAAAAGTTGGAGGCTTGTTGAGTAGTCTGCTCTGCCATGACCAGTCACAAGGTTACTGGGGTCTAACACAGAGTAGTGGTGAAAACTGAAGGCAAAGACCACACTCAAGGGGCGAAATATTCAAAGAATTTCTAACCAGAATTTCAGTATCTTTACCACCTAAGATAAAAAGAGTATTGAAATTGAGAGAACAAGTTCTTGAGGCATAATAATTTAATTCCTACAGTTAAGTAGGTTTCCTCCTGTGGGTCAGAGTAGCTTGTGTACCTAATTCCTTGCTGCACCAAAGGCTGTGGTTTCACAGGTCTGCTGACTGTGCATTACTGCAGGGAAAGTCTGGGAACACTAAACATTACATGATAGCGAGTCTGGCATTTTACTTCAAGGAAAAGATGAACTGCACAGGTGCTTCATGAGCAGGGAAGGAAAGTATTGGCTAGTTGTTCCTGCTTTTCTCCATGTGAATAACTCATCATGCTTTCCTCAGAGGCTATCCAGGCTATTAAGAAGGGTTATGTTTTCCTCAGCTCATTAGGAAGAAAGATTCTGTGTCCCTCCAAATTCATACTTCTGTATTCATACTTAAAAATAAATCAAAATATCAGTCCTGTTAAAATTCAAGAAGTTTTTAATGAAATACAATTTTGAGCCATGTGACAGTAATGTTTGTAACCTGACACATGGCAAATACGTAATGACATTTAAAAAAAGAAAACAATATATTAAAATAAGATGGTACTTTGCCTGTCTGAGTTGGTAATGTCTGAAGAGAAATCCGTTATAAAAAAGAAATAGTTTCTTGTCAATTTAATTTTCTTTGCCATAGCTACTGCATTCATCGTGAGTAGAGGATTACTTTGTATTAAATGTTTTGCGTATTTCTGTTTTACAAGAGACTTAAATTTGCTTCACATAGTTTTTTCACTCAGTAATTTCTGAACTGTTTGAGTAGCATTGTTAGTAATACTGATGTGTATCTTGTCTTGTGAAATCTTGCTTCAGATGTGCAGTAACTTTAAAGAATAATAGGAAGAACTAATAATAAAAGTATGCTTGAGGAAATTTCTTTTTCTTGTCCTCCTCCCACTCCCCTCCCTTAGATACAGTATGAGCAAAGACTTGTGGAGCTTGAGCAACTACTTGCCTACAAATTTATGAGTGAATCACCAAAACCAAATGGTGATAAAGCCAGTTCTACAGACCTTGAACAGGAGCTTCAGAATCTAAAGACGACCCATCAGATCACCATTAAAAACCTCCAGACAGAAATTGAAAACCTTAAAAGTCAAAATTCCCAAATAAAACTCAGAAGTAGAAAGGATAATAAAGACTTAGAGTCCACAGACTCTCAAATGAAACAAGGTAACATGAAAGACAAACTGTTAAAACTAAATGAAGAACTGGTCACCAAAAATAGAGAAATACAAGCTCTTACAAAAACTGTAGAGAAACTTCAAAAAGAAAGGATGGTGATGTTGTCTGATAATAATTTGAGAAATAAAACCAATAATAAGGAAAGCTCTACAGAGATCTTGAAAAAGAATACCTCAGCAACAGATAAAAGGCATTCCAGCAACAGTGAACCTTTTGTAAGCATTTTTAATGATGACAAAATATACCAACCACATACCTTTTCTGATTCTAATCTCTCGGAAGTTCTGCAAGAAAATGCGCAGCTGAAAGAGGAGCTAGAAAGATTATCTCTAGAAATGAACCAGCAAAGGGTGAAGTCTCAAGCAACACTGGCTTATTCTGAAAATAACCTACGGAGGTAAATGCTCAGCATGTTCCTTTAAAAACCTTGTTGAAGTGTTGGCTGATAGAGGATTGAAGTGACAGGTTGATGTCAGGCATGTGTGAAGCTAGCTTATACTTGGCCAATGTTCTTTCTAAATTCCATTTTTACTGTTTGGTTTTGGTTTGGAGGTTTTTTGTTGTGTTTTTGTTTTTTTAGCGCAGTCACTGTCTCAGGATTCTACAGGAAAACCTGTATTAATCCTTCTTCTTAATGCTACAGTTCATCCTGGTTTTGAGTAAAAAGATCTTGGTGTGAACTGTTGCATCCCAGTTGCGTTGTATTTGTGCTGTATGGCGCTAATAGTTGGTACTCGTTCTTTCCTTCAAACTGGAGTTTGCTTCCAGTGGGATTTACTTAACCAACTGTAGAAACTTTACACTTCATCTAGTCTCCCTTGGATCCCTTCAAGTCAAAGTAGAGGAAATTGGCATATTTAGATTGCAACACATTCTGTTCTAAAATAGATATCTGAAATAGGACAGCTGCATTATGAGTTAAAAGCACCTATTTTCTCTCCTTTTTTTATAAGAGGAGCCAAAAAGATGATTGGTTGAGGTTTCTGTATTGTAGCAGCCTCTAGTTAAATGAGGCACATATCCAGCAGTGTAGACTCTCCCACCTTGTTGTCCCTCCAGAGCAGCAGAAGTAATGGTGGTGCTATCTTGCAAGGTTTTGTTATGAAATTTCAAAGACGTGCCACCTCTAACATTTTGTATGTTCAAGTGAGCAAATTTGCTGCATTTTTTAAGAACTAACTGTAGCTGCTTTGCTACATCTTATTTTCCCCTCACGCTGTTCAGGATACAGGAAGACACAGCAGAATACATTGCATCTCTGAAAGCTTCCCATCAGAGGGAAGTAGAGGAGATTCTTTGCCAGCATGCAAAGGAGCATTCTACTTCTAAAGTAGCTGAACTAAACAGCAGAATTTCAACACAAGAGGTAAGATACAGTAGATGTATTCATTACGTATAGATGCCTGTTAAAGTTATTTCTTTCTATATTGCTATAAACTTTGAAGGAGGATCTGTTGTTTTAAACATGGGCATGTGCCCCCTTATTCACAGAATCACAGAATGGCTGAGGTTGGAAGGGACCTCTGGAGGCCATCTCGTTCAACTCTCCTGCTCAAGCAAGGTTATCTAGAGCCAGTTGTTCAGGACCATGTCCAGATGGCTTTTGAGTATCTCCAAGGAGAGAGATTCCACAATCTCTATGGGCTTAGAGACCCAAACAAGTGCTTGGTCACCCTCACAGTAGAGTTTTCCTTATGGTCAGACAGAAACTCCTGTATTTCAGTTCTTGCCCTTTGCTGCTTCTACTGTCACTGCATACCACTGGAAAGAGCCTGGCTCTGTTGGCTTTGCTCCCTTTCTTCAGATATTTGTAGACATATTAGTGAGATCCCTCTGAGTCTTCTTCTGGATAAACAGACCCAGGTATGAGAGATGCTCCAGTCCCCTAATCGCCTTAGTGGCCCATTGCAGACTCTCTCCAGTAGCTCCATGTCTCTTGCACTGGGGAACCCATAACTGGACACAGCACTCCAGGTGTAGCCTCACCAGAGCTGAGTAGAGGGGAAGAATAACCTCCCTTGACCTGCTGGCAACATTCATATTAATGCAGCTCAGGATATCGTTAGCCTTTCGGTGTCCACCAGGACACCCAGGTCCTTTTCTGTAAAGCTGCTTTCCAGCTGGGTGTACCCCAGCATATACTGGTGACTGGGGTCGTTCCTCCCCAGGAGCAGGACTTTGCACTTCCATTCGCTGAGTTTCACGACGTTCCTGTCAGTGCATTTGACCAGTCTGCTGAGCACCCTCTGGATGGCAGTATGACCCTCTGCTGTATCAGCCACTCATCCCAGTTTTATAAGATAAGCAAACTTGCTGAGGATACGCTCTGCCCCATCATCCAGACCATTAATGAAGATGAACAGGATTGGACCCAGAATTAACAATTGTACACACCACACCCAGTAAGTTACAAGCCTCCAACTAGACTTCTTACATTCATTGCCACCCTCTAGCCTGTGGGAACAGCCGGCGATCGATCATGGACAGAAATTTAAGGATCACCAGAAATACAAAATATAATCGCTTTGCCGTGGGACCCGTGAGCAGCTGCAGAAGACACGGGAGAAAAAACATCATGCAAGAAGCCGTGGGATCAGTGAGCAGCTACAGAAGACACGGGAGAAAGAAAACAACAAGTTAAAAAATAGCAGGCAGAACAGCTGCAAAATAGCAGGCAAGCGCTGGGAAGTACAGGGAGTAGAGGCTGAACTGATAAGATAAAGGGAAGGTGCTTTTTAGTGGAAAATCACTGCTTAAGAGTGAGAAGGTATATAAGGCTTGGAATAGCACTAAATAGAGGTCTGTGTTATCACTTTCATAAAGTGCGTGCAGTCCGTCATTTTCGTTCGCTGACACTAGCCCAGCCATGTAAGTCCATTTGCAATCCACCTCCCTGTCTACTCATCCAACCCATACTTCATCACCTTCTCTGTGAGGACTTTACAGGAGACAGTGTTGAAAGCCTTGTTTCTGAAATCCAGGTAGGCAATATCTACTGGTCTCCCCTCATCTGCCAAGCTAGTCATTTCATCATAGAAGGTTATCAGGTTGGTCAAGCATGACTTCCCCTTTGAGAATCCATGCTTACTACTACTGATGACCTTCTTGTCTTTGGTGTTCACACCCCCAATGTACCTTTCCTTGATTGAGTTTAAGGCCCAGCAGAGCACCTCTCCTTACTGGCTCCTCTATCACTCAGGTCAGGAAGTTGTCATCAGTGCTTTCCAGGAACCTCCTGGATTGCTAACACCTTGCTGTGTTGTTCCTCCAGCAGGCATCAGGGTGGTTGAAGTCCCCCATGAGGACCTAGGCCTATGATTATATTTATGCATTAAAAGTTTGGGAGAAGTTCTACAGAAGTATGAGGGTAGAAAGGGCTATTGCATTCAGATTATTTCAGAACTTTTTTTAACTGAGGAAGGTAACTTGAAGATTGAGACTTTTTTCATATCCTGTATATGCATACACGTGTGCTATTGAACAATCCACACAGAGGACTGTTAAATAGCACAGGTGCACTTGTGTTACAGGTATTGCTATACATGCACCACTTATACATGCAGACCTCCAGTACTGACACATTCTAGGTGTATTTTTCCTGCATAGATTTTTCACGTTATCATAGGTATTTATGTTAATGACAAACTAATGTTTTTGTAGATATTAATAAAACATCTCCAAGAACAAATCAGTGAAAAACAGAGACATCAGGAAGCCCTTTTAGTTTCACAGATGCGAGAGGAACTCCTACAAAAAGAGGTATGTTTAAATTTGGATCGGGGGTACCTTATTCTAATAAGAGTTTTCACTTTCATCTTTGTAAAGCCTCAAGTAATACGTAGTAAAATACGTCTTAGGAACAGTATCTTTGTCAGTTGCTTCTACATGAATTATACCTGAGAATGCAATACATTTTCTCACAGAACAACACAGAACTCAAGGTGAATCTTGAACCTCCTTTGATTATTTATTATTTTTCATTAGTTAGAAATGTCTGACATCTGTATGAAGATTGATCATCAGGTAAATCCAAGCATTCATGCTTCTTCTGTGAAGAGTCGTGATGAGTAGTAAAGTTGCTTTATTAAGAGGATATTTTATTAATGTTTTCAAATTCTTCCTTCAGATAAAGCCTTATTTTTTCCATCCTTCATTGCCACAAAACTGACTTAGGCAATTTTATTATTGGTTTTCTCCTTTGATATCTATGAAATTTAAGGTCTTTTAAGAAGAGGAGTTACTTGTAATAGTTCTTTTTAAATTCACTGGGTTCTGAGAGGTATCTACATTTTTTTTTGATCTTCTACTTCTATTTATAGCATATAATCTAAAAATTACACTTGTTCATGCTTACATTTTTGGGTTAATATTGTGTAAAATTGCTGTCTGTCTTTTAGCTCAAGCTTTTTGAACTATTGGTTATGCTTTTGTTCTCGAAGTGCTGCCAATTTTTTTTAATCACTTCCTGTTCAGGAGGAGGATATAGTCTGTCAAAGCATTGTGCTTATGTTTAATTCACCATCTCCTTGACGTATGAACACTGCTCGTTTTAACTTCATTTTGATAACACAGTAATTAACCTGCAAGAGTTATTAAAAAGATTCTCCCACTTTGTAAGGGATTGAGAACTCCAGACATTCAATCTTGCTTGCTGCCCTTATGTGGAAGAAATGCAAAGTATCAGTGTGTGGTTAGTACATACTTAATTAATCTTAATCTCACTAAACTCATTCAACATTTACCTTTAGCCATGCAAAATTCCACCTTTGTTGTGAAGTATTTATAGAAAAGTGAGGGTTTGTAGGGGGAAACAAAAGATGTCCTATCAAACAAGCTCTGTATTTGCAGAATAAAGGCTGACACTATGGGTTCATATTATGAATCTAATGACAGATGTTGCCTTTCCATAGGAAGCTTGTTTCACTCCAGTGATCTCAGTAAATATACTATTTCGTCCTGGGGAAAAAAGGGGCAAGAGTACGAGACAAATGTTATGAATTTCTTTCTTCCATGACTGTTCTGCAGATTATTATTGACAGTGATGGTTAAGAGAATGATCATCCTATCTGACCCTGGTGTTACAGGCTGAGTTCAAGGTGCCAGCATTGAGGAAGATTTAGTGGAGTGCCTTTGTTACAAAAATCCCTGCAAGGCTATACAGAGAGAAATGGCAAAGTAAAGCCTTGTTTTTGCCCTCTAGCATGATTGCTGTGCTGGTTATAAAACACATTTTAAGCATTAAATGGTTAAGTAGGTTGAGTTGTAAAGGCAGCAACCAAACTGGCTAACAGAATTAGTCATGACAAGGAAAAGCACTACCATTTGTAATAGGATTGAGTCCTCTGTCTAAAATGGCGAACTTTTTTTCTGAGGTTCCCTGGAAGATTGTTATTTGAATACTAAATTCAGAAATGCTGTCTATGGATGTTTTAACTATATATTTCTCTTGCATAACAGCTTGCATGTAGCACAGCTTTGTATTTAACATAGTTCTGTTGCTGGGAGAATATATGAAGACCATTTTCTCCTGGGGTTTTTTTACCCTCATGTTTCCTGCATGAATTCTTTTATTTGGTTACGTACTTGAGATCATGCGTCAGCCCTTCCCTTCACTGGGGCAACTTAGAAGTCAAGCAGCAGACACTGAGTTTCACAAAACTCATGAGACAGATGTCTGCTCCTCTGTCAAATGTGGCTGCAACTGGCCCACAGGTTCAAAGCTGCTGGAGTAATGGACAGGCAAAAATGCAATAACATAGGCCTTGTTATTTTGGAAAACGGTGTTAAAAAATGGAAATAATAGTAAGCCATCTTGGAGTCACATCTCAGTAAAAGTGACATCTTATGAAGACCCTACACTTCCAGGTACTTAAAATTCAGCAGCAGATTGTCAAGGATGGCTGAGTGCTTGAGGAGGGTTAGCAGTTCTCAAATATATTGGGTGAGGGGGAGCTAAGGATTATAATAAAGGGTAAAGACTTCAAAAGTTTCAGTTTAGTTTACTTATACACATTAAGGAAGTGACCAATAAAACTTAGGATGTTAAATGAATAAATATGAAGTTACTTGAAATAGGCAAAGAATGAGAATAAGCCAGTAGGGCTTTGTTAGAAAACTTAACTGGATTCATGGAGGATTACAAAATCAGTTGTAAGTCATGGGTAGAGTGGTTTGTTCATGGTTGATTTGACCTGGCAATTATTAGACCAAAGGGGATTTGTAATCCTGTCTGTTAGCAGCGTGTCTTTTCTTAATTTATTGCTTAGAAATACACTGGTACATTTTGTATTTGATCTTTATCCAGGATGTGGGAAGGGAACATCTAATTGTAATAGCCTCTGTTAATTTTTTAGTACATTTCAAAGTATAAAAAACAACTGTGAATTATCACTGCTTAACATACTATGAACAGGATGGGATTTATCGAAAAGGACTAGATTTTCATCTCATGCCACTACCTACAAATGAATGATCCTAATCAAAGTCCCTGAGCCCCATTTAAGCCTTTGAATAAAGGAGATTTCTCTTTTCTGTCTTCCTTTCTCCAGCTTTTGAATGAAATGATTAAACAGCACAAATACACTTTGAAAGGAATCTGGTTTATACACTGTTTAACACAATGATAACAATTTTCAATGGTTCCCTCAAACTGTAGGTGACGAAATTGTTGGAAGAACTGAGAGAGGCTAAGGAGAGCCACAGTCCTGAAATGAAGCACTTCTTGTGCCTGGAAGAGAAAATCAAGCATATAGAGACCAGACATGCAAAAAGAGAGCAAGAAATTCAAAAGGTACACCGAAGTACATCTGCATTTACTTCTCAAGAGCAATTTATTGGTTTAACTGTAGCTTGATGGTATTTGCATTGGCTTGTTTAGCTCACACTGCAGAGGTGCAAGTCCTTTCTGATACAGCCATGGTTTGGTCTTTGGTGCCTGCTAATGCAAGCATGTGTAGATGCAGTCCCAGTCACCACGTCCTTGCTGTGGTAATTAAGATTGCTCGTGCACAACTCAGGTGCGTAACTTCCTCACCACCTGATGTGAGGAGGCCTTGCTTTTGCGGAGGGTTGGACCACGACCTATGGAAGTCCTGTGTTTCATCGGGTCATTTCATATTTCAGTTACACAATGGAAGCTAGGTACTGAAAACTGACGGGAGTGCATAATGCCGTTTGTTAAGCTAGGATACATTCCTCAACCGAACTAGTCCTAGAGGTACCATTCAGAAAACCTACATTAAAAGCACAGAAACGCCTTGCAGCAGTCTTGTCACATACTGTTTTTAATACCTGAAACAACAAAAAAAGTCTTCATCCTCAACAAACTGGAAATTTTGGATTTTGGAGCTTGGATCTTTGTGATACAGCTTCTTGTATTTGACATTTGTATCCCTTGAATGGGTTAAACAAATTTGCATTGATTTTTTTTTTTTTTTAAATCTTGTGTCATGGCCTTCATCCTGATTTTTCATCTGTCGGGGGAGCTTCTATCATCTGGAAACAGTTTTCTAGTTCATATAGATTTTTTTTTTTTTCCCCTCAACAGTTTCATCACTTAAATATATGACTGTCATTAGTGTTTGAACTCAGGTTTTACTTACATACGTGAAGTCAAAGGGCAGCTGTAGTAGTTCTTAGTTCTACAGTTTTGAAATTAGATCTCAAGGAATACGCTTTTATGTACAGAATTCTTCATGGTAGAAGGTTTTATTCTCATACATTTCTACATCAGATACTTAGTTTTCTTTCCGAGAAGAGCTGTGCATAAAGCAAGTTACTGGATTAAGAATAAACTCTGCTGCCACTGATGATTTTTAATATTTTTGTTCACATTCTGTCCTGCTAAAGGCAACTGTATTACAGATACTTTTTTACACTATTCACTTGCTTTCGTATAATGTGGGAATTTCTTAATTTCTGTAAAGTGTCTGCTGCTGCCTAGTTTGTCGATCTCCACTGAATTCATTACCTGACCTGTAGTATTTACTAAGATGTTTTGTAATGTATTTTAAAAATCAGTATACACAACAATTACTAAGTCCTTTCATCTCTCCTGGTGCTCCTAGCCTTCCTATGTATTAAGCTTTGTCTTAGTTTTGCACCTTTAAACTGCAGTGGGGCACTGAACAGTCCCCCAAAGGAATTATAATGAAACTAATGATGTAGAAAAACTAACTGTTGAACAAGGAAATAATGAGTTACCCTTAGTGCCAAACTACAGATACAATTATGGCCTTTAAGTGATAGAGCTTTCCTTAAAGAATCTATTACGTTTCATAGTAGTGTGGAGATTTTGATACCTTGTGACACTTATTTTGGGTAGTTCAATAGGATTATGCCATGGATTCATGTCAAAATTAATTCAAACTTCTTTCTGCAGCAGCTTCAGACACTTGTTGACTACAGGCTATTTTCTGATAATAGAACCTGTGGGTTTTAAAAGTACAGCAGTACCCCAGAACATGTCATTCAGATTTGGTTTGGGTTTTTTTGCAGAGTATTCTTTTAACACATTTAAATGGCAATTCAGAAGGTTCATTTTGCTTATAGAGGGGTTTTTTTTGTTTACACTCAGCTTTGTTTTAAATATTCAAACTTTTAATTGCTGCTTTGGAGAGGGCAAGTTAAATTCTCCTGAGGCTCGTTAGTCAGTAATGACTTCTACCTGTCTGTCATTAATGCAGCTATTTAAAGGGATTCATTGCTATCAGAATGATTTTTGTAATATTCAGAACAAACTGTTTCCATTTAACATGAGCGCTGAGCTTTGAGACTGAGCATCAAATTTAACGAAGTGGCATATTTTTGCAAGGGGGCAGTGTTGGATGAATATTTGACTAGGAGGAAGTCACAGTGCTGACCTGCTTCTAATTTCCAGGCAACCCAGCTAACACACCACCTTCCTGAAGCAAGGCAAACCCGAGAGGCTGAGAAGTGGCAAAGACTGGCACAACAGAAGAATCAAGAACTGGAGAAATTTCGAGTGGAATTGGATTCAATGTTAGATGTTCTACGTGAACTGCAGAAACAAGGGGTTATTATTCCTGCACCTAATTCCAGTGGATTCAGTGTGACAGACAGTCATTGGAAGACATGATTAGGAAGAAGTTGATTAGAGAAGCAGAATTTTAATATTCAAAGTTATGTCTAGAAGATATTATTGGAAATCATTAATGTAACACTCATAAATTGAATTACAATCAGATCTTCCTGAAATCTTGCTTGTCCAAAGGTAGATTTGCGTTAAGCAATGCCCTAGTCATATTGTATGTCTTCTGTTTTGTTAGTAATAAAGTTGATGCAATTTTAAAAAAATATTAGGAATACTGAGGTTATTCCATAAATTTAATTACCATTGAAAAGTTCCATTTGATGCTTTTTCAGATACTGTAGAACATGCCTGAATATTTTTAGCTTTTGTTTATACTTGTCTCATAGTGAACAATTTGAGTAATCTGCTGCTTGGCTTGTATTTTTCAAGTTACTGTTTTTCATTCAGTAGGGCATGAAAATCCTCTTTTCCTCCCCTTTTCTCTATGATCCCTTCCAGCTTTGTGAATGACGGGAGGGCTGGAGCAGAGCGGACATTCTCAGGTGATGCTCACATTCACACTATGGTTTACTTTGTGGCTATTTCCAGCTGTGCTGATAAGAGTGATGGCAGACTGGTCTAGCGGAATTGTTATGGACAGATATGAAAAAAGCCTATAAAATACAGTGTGAGTAGTTACTGGCATCCCTTTTAAAAGGGAAGGCTGTATTGGGTAAGATTTTCACCATGGGCTGTCCTGGATTTGTCACAGTGTTGTGATAGATGATCTGGACAGAACAAAGAGGCCAGTCAAATGTGAAGACAATGTACTGAAGCTCAGACTGCAGGGATATGTTGGTAGGCAAATTTAGAGTTAAAATACTGAACAAATTGGAAAAGGGGCCAGAAAAATACCCCAGCCAACTGCAGTCTTGAGGATTGACAAAGGAGACTTAAGCAGGAATAATCCACTACCCAAATACCAAATGGGGATAGAACTTTCTAGCTGAATTGACAGGCATCATAGTAGGTAACAAGCTGAATGTTAGACCGCTGTCTTCTCCCTCTCCTTTTGTGCCCTGCTGACGTTATGCACCTAAGTGTAGAGCCTGTAAGATACTAGCTGGCATAGGAGCAATTCCTGCTGTGTCACTCAAGTGTGCTAAGCTTTTGGTCCCTTGTTTCATGAAGGAGATGATGGACCAACTGGAAGGAAAAGAGCATCAGCAGTCTAGAAAAATAGAGTCTTAGGAACCACTGAACCCACTGGGGCTGCTCTGCTCCAGAGAGGAGACTGGGGAGGGAAGATGAGGATGGCTATTAAACATCATATACAAAAGAACCTGCTAACAGGATAGAAAAAGGAGAAGCAGCAAGTCAGAGTCAAGATAGACAGCAATTTTCTGGCTGGAAAGACAGGTTTTCAATCAAATCAGTAAATTATTAGTTTGAACTCTCAGCACTGCAAGTCCTTAAGAGTTCCATAGCACATAGATTAAACTTAAGACAAAGGAAAGATAAAAGCTAGAATGTACTCCTCAGGTCCCAGTAGTATTGGTTGAAGCATTTGTCAAATGTGAAGTAGTACAGTTATGTATGATGCTTCTTCAGGGACCAGCAGTAAACACACTTTTTTGTCTTATATAAGCATGTGACTGACCAGGCATAAAAAACAAAACAGTGTAACAGATTATACGATATAGGCACAGACACTAATCAATCAAGGGCAAGGGTGTTGTTATTTTTTTTTTTTTTCAAGCATACACAAACAAAGTGAGACAGAGTATACACAGAGAGAGGAAAAAAAAAAAAACCCAGTTTGGGGTCAGTTGGCAATAATGTTGATTGTTTCATATTCAGGTATTTTCAGTATGGATGTTTTGTCCCCCAATAATGCAGTATTGGTCTGTATTCATAAAATGTATAAATAGGACAATGCTTTGTATATAAAGTATGAGCTCTGTGTTAATATGCCATATATTCTTGATTTGGGACTGTTTTGCAAATGAAAAGGATAAAATTGAATTATTTTAACTTACCATTTATTTCCTGTACAGCTTCCTATACATGTAACAGTGTATTAAAGTGTGTGACCTGAAGTGAGGGTTTTTTAAATTAGAGCAGCCCGTGTGTTCCCAGAGAGGCGGGGTCCTGTATGTAGGTATGCTAGGACAGGAAGGCCAGGGGAAACAGTTGCAGTTGCTGGAAACTTATGATCCTGAGGTTGTCAGGAGGGGTTGCTTTTGGAGTCCATGCAGTTCATTAAAACACACTGGTATCTTACAGAGTTTGAATTTAATTTCCAATTAAATTCTCTATTTTACTGAGCAGGGACAGTATTATTTACCATTACTGCAAGCTATACGATGGTTTATACTGTGTTCTCACATAGAGTTATGTGGATGTACACTCACTGAAGCATGGCTTTTAGTTTTCAGGCATTTATCATGAAGAGGGCACCCTACACAGACTATCTCTATAGTAACGGTGTTCCTTTTGGAGAAGTAAGGTCCAAGATTCAATTTCTCTGCTAAAGTTACTGGTTCTTGATTCTCCAGCACTCTTAACAGTATAGAAAGGGGAGCAAAGGCGGATGAAATGGGTAATTAGCTTTTACTGCATTCCACTGAGGACGTCAGCAAGTAACAGCAGTATATGCTCCTTGTAAGTTTTTCCTCTTCTTATTCCATACTGTTCCATCATGCATTTCCAGGAGGCATTATAATGGAGGGAGTAAAAGAATCTTAACCATCATTTCTTTGAATCATTGCCATATGTTTAGCTGGAATTCATTTGTTTACAGCAAAGCAGCTGGAATATAATCATTTGAATTGTCATATTTTAAGCTTTTAGGAAATCAAGTGAGCAGCTGGCTGGGTGATACAGTGACCTAGATTACAGAGAAGACATTTGCTTCAAGAGAGGGAAAAACAGGGTGTGCAGAAGAGTGTCAAAGCTCATCACAGCACTTGGGGCAGAGACAGAAACAGTGTGTTCTATTTCAAGTTCTCTGAAATACATGTCAAAATTGTTCAAGTAACAAATTCAAGAGCTTATCATGGATAAAGACTATAATACATTTTGAAATCTGCCACTATGTTCAGTATTTAATCTATTCTGGAAAAAAGAAGGAAAACAGATCTTTATACTAGCACTAGCTGTGCAAATCCAGTTCTGCAGGGAACAGGGGGCCATGCATTGAGTACTGCCCTGACTCTTTTGAACAGAAAGCCCTCTGATAACTTTGGCTTGTAATGTTCAGCCTTTCACACAGCTAACTACATACCTCGGGTCCAAAAAAAAAAGGAAGCATAGGCCTCCAACTCTTGCTCCTGTTTGTTTGGAACAGGTGGTAAAAGCCTCTGGCTCTGAGCTGTCCTTGCTACCTGTCAATACCTGAGGCTAACGACTGAGTTCGGTCTAGCTCTGAAGTATCTCCAGTTGATTTATTTAGCTTTGTCATCTTTCACTGCCAGGAGGATAGGGTAGAGTAGCCTAGAAGGGGAAAAGCACACTTGAATTCCCCTTTCGCCAGTGGCTTGTGAAGCGTTTTGTGGGGCTCTTTTTAGTCAGAGAGTGGTAAAAAATGTCACTACAGTATTCAAGATCTACAGCCCAGGTGCATAAATACTGAACTGCATGACAAATACACATCATTTACTTCATACACCTTTCAGCCTCAGAGACTGTGTATCACTGGACTTGAGTAGAGAAGTTCATGGCTTTACCTTTTCTCTATAAGCAGGCACATTCTCATTTTATGTTGTAGGTGGTTTTTTGTTTTGTTTTTTTTTTTTAGAAAAAGGTACGCAACTAAAACTTGTTTACACAGAAGAACATTTCACAAATATTCACCTTTGAAAACTTAACCTAGTAAATTCTTACAGAATACATGTTTATGCAAACAAGCATATCTTAGGGGAACTCTCATGAAGTTACATCTACCACAGGTGATGCATTTACAGTGAGTTTGAGAAGAGGCTTTGAAACAGACAGCCAAGCAGTAAGAAAACTTGCAATAATTCCATTTCTAAACACCATTAAATTCCAAGTACTACTTTTGAAGCATTACCCTGGTCAAAAATACTTTCACTTCACAGTGAACCAACTCATGTTGGTTTTCTGGTAAAAGGTAATTCTTTTAAACATGTTATACAAAGTTGGTTATTACACCAATCTCTTTTCCCCTGAGGCAAAACATCACATCTATTAGTTCCTAAAAAACAGAACGAACAAACAGCTTTAAAGTAACTGCCTTTGAACACTGCTCTAACGCAGAGGCAGAGCAAAACTCGGAATCAGTCTGTACTGCTGCACAGTGCTTCTGACGTCACAAGGGAGCTCTGCAGCATGGACTGCCAGGTTTGGGTTTTTTTCTGTAAAAAGCAGCATGAAGGACTTCAACGATAGGAGGGAGATAAGATGAAAAAAAGTTGAAGAACCATCAGGGAAGAATAGAAGGAACTGAACACATAAAGTACCTTTACAGGATTAATACATGCTTCAGAAGGACACCAAGAATACAATTAAATGTGTTGTAAGTTAAGATGGTATTAACCCTTGATCATGTCATTAAATAGCTTTCATGTAGGTGTTAAGTGTCACCAGCATCCACACACCTGAATACCCCTCCTTTCTCCCCAAAGTAGCAGTTAAGCACCCAAAAGCCACAAAGATTTAAGGTAGCAGAAGAAAAGCTTAGGCTAGCTCACTGGGAATAGCAAGCTTTTCTTTTTCTGAAACCAGACCTGCATTATTTTGAAACATAGTTTTAAATGCTTTAAAAATAAGCTTCACTTCTCCATTGCAGAGGAGATGGATTCTACGCAATTTTCCAATCATTTAAGTAGCATTTGCTTTCAAAAAATGACAAAAGAAAAAAAAATTTAAAACATTATAGACCAAATATCACTGAAGGCAGCTCACTCTTCCAGAAATAGGCTACAAAAGCCACATTTAGTAGAAATCCCAGAGCTTGTTGTCGAGAACAATATTGCACCTCAGTTCAGTTCAGTATTAACCGTCAGATAGCTAACAGTTGTTTGAGGTGCCTCATCAGGAAGCAGCTGCCACATTCAGAAGGCAGATCTCCCAAATTTCTTAATTTGGGAAGAGGAGGTGCAAGTGCACAGTTACAGCCTTCATACTTGTGGTTAAGTACTTACTGGAAAAGGAGGCCTTTTCTGCACCAGAAGAAGCACACTGAGACCTGCGTTGTTGCAACCCATGCAGCTATGCCTGCTTGTAACGGGGTTCACTTCAGCCTTCTCTGCTAGTTCAAAACAAGTCTCTGTTTTGCTTTAAGTATAATCCCATTACTTAAACACTAGGATGTAGTGCAAGAATTACTTTGAAAACAGGAAATTTAGGTATAAGTGGTTTATCATAAGGGCACAAGAGATAAAACAAAAGAGGTGTTTCCCACTCTTTGTATTCTTTAAATGCACAACCCATTCACTATTTTTTCTATTTGTCAGGTGAAGGAAGAATTAATTCATGAGCATTGAAGCACCTGAAGAATTTATAAGCATGCCATTGATACAAACAAGACACAAACTTGCTGTATGCAAAGCAGGATAGTTTCCAAGAAACCCAGTTAGGCACAGTATCTCGAGTCACTTGTTTCATTTCAGTTAAGAAATTTCCACAGAGCACTCCAAATCCAGCAAAGGATTTGAACCTAGTTCCTCTGCTTCATATGTGTTTTCTCTAAAACCATTTGGCCATTAGTTACCATCTTTTGAAGAAAGATGAAGTGTAGTTTAAGTACTGGCTAAGGTTCAGAACCTTATGTTTTCCCTAAAAAATAAACTTATAGGTTGAAATTACACCTATTCAATTCCTTAGCAAACCTTTCCTTGGTAGAACAGCTGTGGTTGCAACAACACCCCAACTGAGTCCAAAAAGCAGATGGAGCAAGTGCAGCTCAGCTATGCTTTTGGAGCTGGTCCTCTCAACAACTCAAAACCTGCTAACCCTTCACTGGGCCACTAGTCAAGAAAGGGCTGTTGATAGAGCCAAAAAGCATAGGAAAGTTCAGCCTATAAAGCAAAGCATAATACCAGCTTAACAAACCACCAGCCTTTGCATGTAGTAACTCTATCGGCAAAAGAAGAATAATTTTTATCTGTGATTTAATCTGTGATTATCATAGATTTAATGTGATTTCCTCTTATTTATCCAAATCCTGCACTTACCAAATTGGAAGTTCATCAACAATGAAAAAAAAAAAAATGTCCAATTCGGTTTTATTCAGTAGCAGGTGGTGGTAACATTTTTAAAAACTGTAACCGAACAATTTAATGTGCAGGGTATTCCCTCTGGAAGCTTTGTAAGTTAGGTTTAACCTGCACCAAAAAGCAGTTAGGAATCAGAAATTTAAATTAATGCCAAACAGATATCCATTGTGCTACTGTTTCAGGTGACCTTTTGGGGAGTGGCAGAAGCTGCAGAACATCCACAGGAGCCGACTGTTTATTCCTTGCTTCAGTCTTAATCGGAGGTTTACACTTTTCTTGGCCAAGGAGTTTTCACACACCTCCCAATGCCAGGCTCTACCTTTCACAGTCCCTGCAAATTATTATGGTATCCTTCAGAAGCTGAACATAAGCAGTCATTTAAAAACAAAGAACAAAACAAGAAAGAAAAAGAAAAATCAGCACACAAAAATAATGCTGGGCAAAAGGTTTAGACCACAGAAGGCATCAGAATAAAGCAGCATTTTACTTCTTGTCTAAATTGACTTCTGTCAGCGCAGTAGGTCTTACATTCAATAAAAAGCACAAGTCTGAAATATCTTCTGTCAAAATACGAGAAGCCCAAGAAAGGCTTCAAACTGGACAGTAAAAGGAACGTTTACCTTAAAGTAAAAGACACTTCAGTCAAGGATCTGATGGGAAGATTGCATGACTGATTTGCTTTCTAAAATGATTGGTGTCTCCGAGATGAGGAGATCATCCTCACCTAGTGAAGAGTTCTGCTCCGTGTTCACAAAGTTCGGAATGTTAAATTTTGTAAGACAATTCAGGCCCTCCTCAAACATTCCACTGCTCCTGGGGACTTCCTGGAAATGGATATTACTCTCCAGACCTGGACCTTTCTGACTTCGTTTTGCTTTGTCCAAATGTACCACTTCATTAATACAGAAATGGAAAAGCGACTGGGATTCTTCAGCTATTTGATGAGAAAAGACCCTCTCAGACTCCAGAGGTCTTCCAAAATCTGTCACAAAGCTATTCATGCGAAATCTTTTTTCTGAAGGTTCTGCATTGCTAGGGAGGAAAAAGAAATATACAGTAAGCACAAAAGCAGAACTACTTGAGTTCCTAACAACAAACTTGGTTTCAGCAACCATTATGATCAGGAAGAAAAGAAACCCTACAGTTTCTCTACAACAGACTTTATTGTTTTCTTCTGAATCTATTTCACATCTTGATTTGTGGTGCTAATCTTCCACGGGGATAAGTTATCAATGCCAGCACTCTTACATGGCAATTCTAGTAATCAATATGCTGTAATAATCAGCTCACTGAATGAGCTTAGAAATATTCTTCAGTATTTCCTCTTGATACCAAGCTGTATCAAGTAGTAACAAGGTTTTTTTTAAGTGGCTTACAGAACACTTTGAGAAAAAAACTTTAGTAGAGAAAAATCTTTCTGAGACTTAGGCAGCACTGCTGTCACTGAAGGCATAAACGGAGTGCTTGGTTGTCTGGGTATCAAACCACCTTTTCTACTGACTTCAGTCGATGACATGCAGATTTCCAGATTAGGAGAGCTGGAACTGAAGACTGCTATGAAGACTGGCAGTCTTCAGAATTGAGACACATAGCCCAGGAAGAACATCTTAACATCTTCCTGGGAGTCTTCTAGAAGCGTGGAGCTGGTTTGAGCTAAATCTGCATGGACTTGTACAAAAGCCACGAACTGCGGGGAGCGAGAAATGCTCAAGTTAAACAGAAGATTTACGGATAGTCAGACATTCTTTGTCAGGCTGAATTTATATGCTGTCATCACAAAATGCAAGTTATTTGCATCTGAAAGGCAGCAGAGGTATTCAGAGGGTGAGTAGTGAGAAATTTAAGCATATTCTCAGAATATAAGTTTTGTTAAGTAAGAATTAATAAATCATACTGTTTACATGTGAACATGTGGCAAATGACACTGGAGCCAGATAGTTGGATGCCTAAAGGTGCACAGGGTGCTTACAGAGATTTTTTAGAGAAACACTGTAATTTAATTTCCTTGTGCTTGTAGTAGGAGGCAAGTGCCTACATGCTTTTCAAAGCCTCAGATGGCACTTTAAGGAACCTAGCCCTAAAACCTTCAAGTTCAAAGGAAACCTACCATCAGTTATAGTTAAAGACCCCTGCTTGTCAAACGCTAATTTACTTCTATTACATGATATGAGAATTCTATCCTAACAAAATCAGTTACTTTAGCCTTCAAATAAAAGCAGTCCTCTAGTCTGTCAAAACGGTATTGGCTCATTCTACGTTTCAAAGTGAAGCATGCAGAAGCATAATGTTTAAATTGATACAAGACAGACCAATAACTAAGTAATAATCTACTGTACACACACCAGGTGACAAACAGACTGGACTACTAATGTGGTACCCTTCTGAACTGACAACTGACATGTTTTGTATTTATAATACAACAGAAAGCACTACTTCAAATTTAAGATGCATATATAGTTTTGCAAATCTGTCACCAAGAGTTTCTATGTAGTATTGTGGCACAGACAGTAGAGGAGGGAAAGAGGTGCAGAAAGGACAAATGCTATAAGCCTCAGAAGAAGTGACTTCAGAAGAGAGCTTAAAACACAGCCATTAAAGAAGTAAAACTAGTTCATAGGTGTGGAAAGTGCTTTATAATCCAGTGAGCTACGAAGGAGCAAAGGCTGACTTGAGTGGGGCACAGAAGACTGGCAATGGCAACCCAATCTAAATGGAAGAATAGAATATGCAAAGAAATTTTATAATGACCCAAAATGTTGAGCACATATGGTAGACAATAACCCTATGCTCATGAGTAGGGAACACGTGATCTAATACACAGTGATATTTTTGGATTCTGAAATTCACAAACAGTATCCTTCTGTATTTTGGGGAGGAATTTTTTTTTTTTTGAACTAGACGAGAAACTTGCATAGTCTTGCTCATTACAGTATGCAAGCGTACCTCAGTGTGTACCTTTTCAGAACACTCAAAAGAAAAGCAGCCTCAGAAATCTCAGCTTTACTGTGGAAGGGAGCACAGCCACCTGGACAATCACATCCCTTTAGCAATATTTAGGCTAATAGGACCCTCTGAGTTCCAGAAGCTGCCAACAAGAGAGCAGGTGAATGCCAGACACCTTGAGCATCATACATACTGAAAACCACTCAAAATAAGCAGTTGCCAATAAACTAACCCAAACTCCCTTTTCTGGGAATCTTCCAGTCTATGATGCTGGGTTCTGGTCTGCTGGATTCAGCACTAAGCTCTGGACTCTGCCCACTGGACTTGAGTGCACTGTCAGGGTACAGACCATTTTGCCCAGTATACCCTTGTAAGAGGGGCATACTGGTTTGGGACTGACACTTGAGATTCCTCTATAGCTTAAACATCCCTTCTCTCAATACTCCCTGAAGTGACCTGGGGTACTTTGCACACCATGGAAAGGGATAAGCAGCCAGTCCTCCAAAATAGCAGGGTTTGGCATCCCAAAGGGAACTCAAGGGATCTCAGCAGATCCTTATTATCACTCCAGAAGTGCTACCCTAACCTGAGAAACCTTCCCGAACAAGTTTTCAGCAAGCACATACATATATAACAGTAGAAGAAGCTACAGTGGATCTGCATTTCTCTGAGTGGATTTCACCCCAGTATCCTTAAACATAACCAAGTGATTTCTTAACAACAACAGCAACAAAAAATTATCAGTCATGTGCTTTGCTGCAACTAGTTGTACAACCTGCCTTAATAACTGCATGAAGCTTGGAGATTACATCAGCCAATGCTTTGTACAGGTACAAAACATGGTACAGGAATATATGCATTTGTTGCATGAATGAGTTTGAGGATGTTTTTAAAAGCAGAAACAAAATGAGTGATGAATGAGAATACTTTTCAGGCAGAAATTCAGAAAGATTGTCAACAATTATTTTGTGGTACAAGCTAATGTTCTGCACATACTAATATGCAAGTAAACAAAAGTTCAACAGGCATCATTTCCATAACTAATTAAATTTCTACCTCTCCTCGTCTATATCCTGACCCTTTTCTTCTAGTTTGAGAACGCACCCAATTCTGAACATCTTGTACAATTTTGAAAAGTACATGCTATCATACCCCTTCATATTGAGCCAAGAAAAGCATACTGCTAGAAAAATCAGAGTATCCTACTTTGGATCCATCCATCTGAACCCAGTTATACTTCTCTCTCACATTAATGGTTCTTTAAAGAACAGCCAAACTGACTTACTGAAGTCAGAGACAGGTCCATCAATCAGGCTGGCTTTCTCCCAAGACTCAGGAATCCCATTAACATCTATTTCTAAAGGACGGCTGCAAGACAGCCCACTAATGAAACGATGAGTCATGGAGAATCCAGTCAGGTATAAAGACAGAAGAAGACGCAGGCAAACTAAAACCACAGTCTGCTCTGGTTTTACAGGTAGATATTTATTTTCTCCAGTTTTTCTATACGTGTATCAAAAATAAGAGGAAACAACAGCATTCACTGCCCTAAGTGTATTCCTGGATGATCGATTTCAAGGACAGTACACATTTGATTATCAAATCTGAAAAAAAAAGGTGCTTAAATTTGTTAAAGAGGCCAACTCAGCAGACACAGTAAGTGGGCAGGCATTCAGGCACACAGCTCCCAAAGCTGCAAAGAGAGCTTAAAACAAACACAGAAAGGAATAACTGGGCTCTCTTCAGCAACTGAAGAAAAATTATATTAAGATTTAGATTGGAAAGGACTTCTGGAGATCTCCAGCCTAATGCCCTGATGAAGGCAAGTCCAATGCTGAATTCAGATCAGGTTACCTGGATGTAGAGGTTGACTGAAGAGGGAGGTTTCACAAACCTTCTAGGCAATGTGTTCCAAGAAATTGATGAAGAATGCAGAAAAACAATAGGAGATACCAAGCAGGCCTCTGCTACCTGAAAGTACATTTTTACAAGTGTACAAACTTTTAATAAATATCCATATTAAATTCTTTTTGTTGTGTATTTGTCTTCATCACTTCTTCCCCTCTCAAACCATTCACATTGGGTATGGACTTAGATACTCAGCTAAGAAACAAGATCTCCAGAGAAAAAAAGGCAGCACACCAACACTTAGGAGGACTTTAAATATATTTGGGAGCAAAGTCTGGCTACTTTATGACAGTCCATAAGGGAGGTAAAAATAACAGCAAGTCAGTGCTGGGAAGTCAAATTTTTCTGCCTCTATTTACTTCTCACAGAAGCAAAAATTTAAGAGCACAGAAGAGGTTCACAATATACTCCAATATGGCCCTGTCTCTAGAGATGTGCTATGACATGAAGTTTTGGAGTAAGTCTACATCTGACTAAACAGCAAAGGGCCTTCAGAAGGCAGAGAGAGGCAGGCTGCTTTACAAAGTGATAGGCACTAACAACTGCCTTTCACAATCGGCTTCTCGTCATTGCTACCTGCCTGCAAGCCATCTCACTCTCCAGAGAGGCTTTTTATTTCTACTTTATGGCATGCAAGCCTGAGAGGAGATGTGGGTTCAAACTGTCTCAGAGGAAGGGACACTGACAGCCTGCATGCTATGCAAATGCAGATAAATGGCAGAAGCAAGACACGGTCTGCACACACTTATCAGCCGGAAAGAACAAGAAAAAAGGTTAGTTTGACTTTTGGGGAACCCTGGCGTTAAACAAACACGGAGCTGTTCTACACTTTAGCACGTACTGGAATTTCTCAGCAGAAACTAAGACACTCTGAGACTAGGGTAACTACAAAGTTTAGGGAAGATTTTGGAAATACTACCAATATCTGCCTTTTGGACTTGAATGTACAAGTGTGGAAAACAGCCAAACTTCAACTTCCTTAATTTAGTTTAATAATCACATTTCTCTGTTCCGCGCCATTATAGTGTAAGCCTACCCAGAATGACCCCATTTATTCGCAGAACAGTAATCTAAAGCCACCTCTTTGGCAGCCTACCCACCAACTTCCTTCTAAGATGAAAAAGCATACACACAGCTATGCCCTTCTCTTACTGCATGCCTAATGATTATTTGCTAAATAGTGAAGACATTAATAACAATTCTACAGAATAGGTCTTCTAGAAGTGCTTGGATCCGAGGTAATTTGAAACAAAGATAGACTGCGCCCTTTCATAAGAACAGACGAGAACCAGATGGTGCTGAGCCAGAGCAATGTCAGCACTGTTGCTGCTAGTTTGGGTGCTGCAAAAGAAGAGACATGCCACTTAGCAGGCTAAGTTTCTTATTCCGGTTTTCAGACTCACTCCTGATGTGGTGCTCCTGTCTTCGTCAGCAGGGTCAGGACAAAAAACATGAAGATGACAAAAACTGCAAGACCAACCCAAAATCCAATCACAATGGAATCTGGTGAAAGAGAGAAAACAACATGATCAGTATTTCACCTGCACTTGCAGAAAGTTTCCCTGCACTTGCAGAAAGTTTCCTTCCAAATTCAGCATGACTGCAAATCCCAAAAGACTTTACAGCTTATTCCTGAGTGGCAAAAGAAAGGACAATCAGATTTATCAGTATCTATTTTTAAACAGAAAGTTACCATTGAAGCTTCATTTCTAGCCCAAATTTTACTGATGTCTGGATTAATCATAAACAAGCTCAAAGAGGAGAGACACTGAATTCTTTTGGTTAGTAAAATAAGAGCAGCTCCCTTCGTGATGCCTGGCCCATTTCCAAGCATTGCTTTGGAAACAATTTTACGGCTAGAACTCAGAAGAAGGGATTTTGTTTTCAGCAAAAACCTCTGTTGCTGTAGAACTGAACTGCTGCTATTTTAAATTATTTCTGCCCCAGCCCATTAAGTTTCTGGGTTTTGATGGATTTCTTTGACACAACAGGTTTAGGAAAGTCTAGCTTTCTTTCAGTGGTAAGACAGAGGGTTCTGAAATACACAGAACCACATATAAAACTATTTGCTAGCTCAACAAATATCAGTAACCAACATATACAGGAGATTTCTGAATAATTTTTAATTTGGGTTTCCAACTTGCATACAGAAAACTGCAATACAATGTCAGAGAAGCCAAATGGATCTGGACAAAAAAAGTCAAATGACCACCTAATTTAAAGGAAAACACCAGTGCAACAGCCAAATACAGAAGCAATTGAGAAGAGCATGGCTTTTTGTCTGTGTGCATAGCAAATGGACCCATAGATAAATTACCAGTCGTACTTCAAACAAATCTGTGTCCACTTATGACTTCACAGTTGATCCACAGTTGCTCCTGAAGGAAGCTCAAAGCTTCTGGGAAGTTCATTAAGAGAGGTCCAAGTGGGACAAACATATTTCCAGACAACAATCAATTGATAAGCATAGCCCAAAGTTACAGAGTGCCAACCCAAAATATGACCTGGTCCAGGACCCACCACCCACAGTATATGGGTACTTTTTCACCTGTCATTTCAGTTAGGGTTTTTTTTTGTTTATGCAAGTATTCAAAACTTCCACTGCAAAAGCTCAAAAAAATTAACATATGTACATCCAACAAGGAAATCTTGGTCAGGACAGGTATCCTACCTACCTGTAACCTCTCATTACACTGCTGCTACTGAACCCCAAAGATACTCCCTGGCTGTAAAGCTACATGATAATCTGTTTGACCCAGTGCAGCCTGCTGAATGCTCTACAGGACTAAACACACCAGAAAAAACAAGGTATCGGCTATCCTTCCTGGTGCTTGACTCCAACAGTTAATGGCACTCCCACTGTGAAATATCTTCCACGCTAAAAGGCAAATTTGGAACCTGGAAATGAGTTCAAGCTATTTTCTCTTTCTCTGTAAAGTCAAAGTGTCTGCTGCAACCTGAGATTTTCTCCCTGTGAAAACACTTTATCACAATTAAAGTCACTCCTTAATCCCTTTTTCTGGTAAACTAAAGAGGTTAACTTTCAAGTCTCCCACTGCAATGTTTATTCCAGCTCTCCTCTGCCACATCTCCCCCTCTAAACATTCTTTGTAAAATAACTAGGGGTGGTTTGAGTATAGGTCTCTATGATATCGGGGGGGAGGAGGGGGGCAGTTTTTGATACTCCTTTTTGCTTAAAGCATACTGGTATGAGTTTATTTCTCTAATTCCATGCATTATGAGCCCCAAATTATTTTCAGAATCATTCTGTAAGTATAGCCTGTATTCAGTGGTTTAAGATTCATCTTATGTTTGGCCTTACTAATACTCAGTAGCTCACAATTATCTACCATCTTACCAAGCTTTGCAGTACCTGAAAATTTAATCTACAAAGAAATACTTCCATTTAAAAAATGTACCACTCAACCATTTACAGCTACTACTACCTCCCAGTTAGTCAGACATGCTTCAATGATATGCAACTGCATTGATAACCAGAAACCTGATCAAGTAAGATGTCTAAAAATATATGCACATAGATTATATTGATCACGCTGCAAAACTTAACTCACCAACTAAGGAAAAACAGCTAAAGGGAAAAAAAAAAATCCAAGATTCTGATAAACTTCTGCTCCCCACAAAAATTAACATCTGCCAGCACTGTGTGCTGAGAAACAAGACTGTCCTGTGGTTTTTTTGGTGTCCCATCCTGCCCCCACCACCAACCCACCCCCAAAAAAAAAAAAAATTCCTAAGTTTACTGTGCCTAAAGCTACATTTTCCTTGGTTTATTGTTGCTTCTGATGCACTTCCAAACCTCTGCTGTGTCAATTACATTCTTTGGATTCGCTTAAAATTAAAGCAGGTGGCCTGAGCTTTCTTCAATATTTCATTAAGGTCTCACTCATTTAAGTGTGAATTATCTAAACATTTATTTACATAAGACAACATTTATTCAAATAATACAGCACATAGCACTACATTTATAATACTGTCTCAAGTTACAAAGAGATTGTGAAAGTATCCCATGACTTTCTCAAGTTGCCGTATCAGCCTTCCTTTCCTTCCTAACACTGACACCTAACATCCTGGCAGCAGTTCCAACTCCCCTGATCATTCCTCTTTTACTTCTCTCTAAAGTTCCTGAGGTTTCTTCTGTTCCAAAGGCACAAAAAAGGATTTTATTCTTATCTCTGCCAGTCACAGATATCTCCTGGCTATCTTTCTCTATTTACTTTCTAAAGCTTTAATTTACAAAACATCTGGTGCTTGCTTTTCTGGATTTTCTGATTTCTATTTCATGTCTTCACTTCTCCTCGCACAGAACGTACTTCTTGCTTTCAAAACAACGGTTTGGTTGTTTTTCTTTTTTTGCAGTCATATATTTGAAAAGCCACTGTGGCATTTGAACACCTCATCTTCTCCCCATCTCCACTGTTTTGTTTTGTTTGTTTTTAAGACATGTATTTTTCTGAATTAGATTGTATCGTCAGTATTTTTCTTCACAGGTCACTTTGCATAAATTTTTCTGCTTTCAGAAAACAGGCTTCTGAATTCCTTTGTATATACATTAAATTATTAGGAACCTCCCCTTGCCTACAATTAATTAAATTAACATTAATCCAAAAGTGGCCTCCAACTTTCTCTTGTGGAATTCACAGAATCATAGAATGGTTTGGACCATTTGGAAGGCACTTTAAGATCATCTAGTTCCAACACCACTGCCAGGGGCAAAGACACCTTCCACTAGATCAGGTTGCCCAGAGCCCCATCCAACCTGGCCTTGAACATTTTCAAGGACGGGGCATTCTCAATTTCTCTGGGCAACCTGTTCCAGTGCCTCATCACCCTCACAGTAAAGAAATTCTTCCTTATATCTAACTTAAATCTACCCTCTCTCAGTTTAAAACCATGACCCCTCAGATTATCATTACACTCCCTGATAAAGAGTCCCTCCCCATCTTTCCTGTAGGGCCCCTTTAAGTACTGGAAGGCCACTAGAAGGTATCCCCGGTCTTCTCCTCTCCAGACTGAACAACCCCAACTCTCTTCATAGAGTGGATGCTCCAGCCCCCTGATCATCCTCGTGGCCCTCTGGACCCACTCCAACAGGTCCACACCTTTCTTATGCTGGGTCCCCAGAGCTGAACACAGTACTGCAGGTGGAGTCTCACAAGAGTGGAGCATAGAGGGAGAATCACCTCCTTTGACCTGCTGGCCACGTTCCTTTTGATGCAGTGTAGGATACAACTGGCTTTCTGGGCTCCAAACGCACATTGCTCATCATGTTGACTTTCTCGTCAACCAACAACTCCAAGTCCTTCTCCACAGGGCTTCTCTCAATTCACTCATTGCCCAGCCTGAGTTTGTGCTTGAAACTGCCCTGATCCATGTGCAAGACCTTGCACTTGGCCTTGCTGCTGAACTTCATGAAGTTTGCACAGGCCTACCTCTCAAGGTCTCCCTGGATGGCATCCCTTCCCTCCAGCGTGTCGACCACACCACACAGCCTGGTGCCACTGGCAAATTTGCTGATGGTGCACTGAGTCCCACTGTCCATGTTGCCAACAAAGATGTTAAACAGCACTGGTCCCAATACAAACCCCATTTCATTATGGTTCGAAACAGTGCCCTCTCATTTTGGGTGAAATACCTTGCTTATCAGAAATAAATAAATAAATAATAATCACACACCTCTAATTTTAATAGGGACCAGTGATGTCTTACAGCTGGCCAAGTCTCACTGCCAGCCAGCATCACCTACAGTGGACTATACTTTCCTTTAAGTTCTCCAGCCTAAGTTATAGGCATTCATTAACACCCCTTTGTTGTCAATATTCAAGGTCATCCTCCTAATAAAACCGAGCATAATCTCATCTCCTCCGTCCTCCCCAGTTCAGGATTTCAGTGAGTTTAGATGTCTGACCACATTGTCTCCACATTCCTCAACAGTCTCAGTTCAGCTGGAAACAGCTACAAGAAACATACCAAGAACATACCATGTCAAGAAATATGCCATACACAATACAGACACAGACTTTACTACATTAACCTCAGCCCTTTGAGAATACGTGCAGTAACCGCAAAGTAAACAGAGCCAACTCCAATCTATCAGTTAAAAAAACAAAACCAAAAGAAAAGAAAACAAAAAACAACCCAGAAGGGACTTCCTAGGTCACTGATTCAATATTACTATTAACCTCTTTCATAAGTACATCAAGCTCCACCTGAAAACAGCTGTTACTTTTGTGCCACTCTTTAGTAAGAGCTGTCCAGAACCCTGCTGCTCTAGGAACGGCACAGCCAGATAGCGAAGCTGAGCTGCCATGCTTTGCATGGCAATCACTTCGGTGGTAAAGCAAGATCAGTTTTGCCACTATACCTTCCACAATCCAGAGGTAACTACCATTTACATTTTTTCCTCCCATCACACTCTTTGATGCACCAAGCTAAAAAGAAGGCATGTACATAACACTGCAGCTAATCTTTGTAATTAGTAATCTTTGTAATCAGATTTGGCCTCTGATTAAGTGGAATAATTTAGTTAGAAACATGATAAAAGCTAACCTACACTTCACAAACGTTAGGTACTTGAAAAAATACAGACAGTAATCAGCAGACTTTTTGAGAGAAAAAAAAAAAGAGGTAAAGTACGATCCAAGCTAAAAGGCAAAATCTGCTCTAGTTGTTTTAAAAATCATTAATAACTTCAAGAAGTTTCTTCTGTCCTTTACAGAGCCTCCCCAAAACCTCCTGACTGTGCAGAGCCAAGAAAGATCAGCCTTTCTGGGCTGCTGTTTGCCACTACAGGCAGTAAGGCTGCCCACCACTGCCTTTTTAGCATTAACAGAAACAAGAACAAAGCCCCATGGATCATACCAACTAATCACCATAAGTAGCAGTGGCTGTATTTGCTGTTATAAACTGTTCCTGATAGTCTGGTAATCCTCAGTATTGTCGAATTTCTACAACAGCCAAGAAATACATAGTTCTCTCGTGCACAGCAAAAGCAGCCAACAAAAAGAACAGAATAATAGGCAATTATAACACTCAAATAAATAGTGTAATATCTCTAATTGCTGAGAATCCAAAAAATTAGGAAAGAGATAATTTTTATACAATAATCAGTTACAAATGAAAAGCAGGAACATTAAGATGGGGGAGGTCAGCTGCAATAAAGTATGTATCTACTGAACTTACATTTATGAGCCTTCAGTCCTTCGAATGACACTGGTCCATATTCGTAGTACTCATACTCCCAGGTGTAATCAGAGTTAGACAAGGCCTGCTGGGAGGTTCTGTTAGAAATCAGCCTCAGGGCAGACATCTTGCACCTCAACAAATATATACCTGTGGATATGAAATGCATTAACAGAGACTGCATACTTCAAACACACCTTTTAGTTTTATAGAGAATTCTTTATTTACAGGATCTCTTCCTCATCACTGTTCCCAAGAGCAGCCACTCAAGCTTACCATGTCTCTCCCTCTCACCCGTTCCTTTAAAATCTAGTATCACTGCCCCATCAGACAAGGCTATCATATCCCCTCCCATTCCTTCCCCAGTCTTGGATGGCCAGCCACCTGTCAACACAGAGCTTCTCTTCAATGGAAAGAAGACAACCTATGTTCACCTCCACAGAGATGCCTGTAAGTGTACAAAATATCAAAACCAGGCTTCTCAGATTGACTATAGCTTTTATAGCTCAAAAATGGTAAATACCAAAGATCACCAGCCTCAGCAGCTAAGGATGAATGCTGCCATGAAAATCCGGGTGGAGAACTGGTCAGACTACCAGGCTCAAACGGTTATATTATCCACACAAAGTCCAGCTGGCAGCTGGCTATCAGTGATTCCCCTCAGAGAATGACACTATGATGAAATGGATTGCACTTGTAGCCAGTTCATGGATTATGTGGGGGACAGTCAAGAGGCTGGAGGGCAGACTGCTACTCTGAGGGACCGGGACAAGCTGAAGTGAAGGATCATGACGATCACCAGTGAAAATGCGAAGTCCTGCATCTGGGAGGGAATAACCTCATGCAGAGTACAGGTTGGGGGTTGACTGCTGGGGAGCAGCTCTGCAAAGAAGGACCTGAGATGGACAATAAGCTGAACATGTCAGAAATAAGCATTGTGGCAAAGAAGGCCAAGTGCATACTGGCCTGAATCAACAAAAGACTGTAGCCAGGGGGTCAAGAGAAGTGTTTATTCTTCTCTACTCACCTCTTGTAAGACTGTATATGAGGTACTGTATCCAGTTTTGGAATCCCAAATACTAGAAAGACACAGACACACTGGGTCAAGTCCAGTGGAAAGCCACCAAGATGGTTAGGGAGTTGAAGCACAGGATGCATGAGAGCCTAAGGGAACTGGGTTTGTTCATCCTGGAGAAGAGAAGACTCCAGGGAGACCTTAGTGCTGTCTATAGTTAGTCACAGGGTACAGAAATGATGGGAGTCAGACTCTTCTCAGAGGTGAAGAGTAAGAGGACCGGAGGCAACGGACACAGACTGGGAAACAGGAAATTTAAATTAGATACAAGGAAAAATTTACCTAATCTAGTTGAACATGCTTTGAGCAGGAGGTTGGACCAGAGGACCACCAGAGGTCCCTTCCAACCTAAATTTCTCTGTCCTAATAAACAGGTTCAATATGACACTACAAAAGGAAAATAAAACAGGATTGATTTTCCCCACAGATTAACAAAAACGGCAATGCAACATTAAACCTCATTAAATTTTATTGATAGATATTTCTGTCATTACCACAACGCTGCGGTAGGGATTTGCATTTTGCAGTTAACTTTTTCAGAATATTTGACAGTTTTATGCACACCAAAAGAGAGCCTATCTCTGCACAAAACATCTGCTGCAGCAGCTGGAGTCAGGACAGCTACTTGAAACATACCACAAAATATTTTTTTGTAAAAGCAAATTGAGCTTTGGGTAATTTTGCATTCAATTAAAACCCAGCAGGGTGAACACTGCATGCCGTTCATAAAACTACTGCAATCAGTTATTCTGTAGACGATGAAACTTCTAAGAGCACAAAGTCAAATCCAGACAAAATTTCTTGAAAAGAAGGGCACCAAATAGCTATGTCACTCAAAATAACTGAAACTTCAGTCCTTCCTAAGGATAATTAGATTGACTAAGGCTGTGCAAGTAAAGTACATCATTCAAGAGCTAGGAGGGACATACATAAGAACAAGAATCAGGCATAAAATAAGGAACACAAATTCACCCAGGGAATATGAACAGCATTTCAATTTTATGAAAAACGTCTTTCTGCAACTATTTTACCATGAGCAAAAAATGCTGACACGAATGCCTCAAAACAATTTTAAATAAATAGTGAAGTATGTCTGAAACAGTAAACCTCATACCTAAGCACAATGTTCATTATCTTAAACACATACCAAAACTTAACTGGCAAGTGATAAATCCTTTAAAACAAGAAATTGATCTATTTTTCAACTCAAACCAGCTTAGTTTTCACAGTGAGCAACCTGCCAACAGGAAGAGGGCAGGGGTGGGGAAAGAAGTGACCAGCCCCATTCTTGGGACAGAATAAAGGGCTTCTCATTACCGTCAGCCTCTTTCAGCCACTCAGAAAGCTCCCAGCAAGAATAACTAGCTTGAAGCACAGAGAAGGAAGAAAAATACATGGCTGTAACGGACAACCCAGATCATGGCTGAGGATGTTTCCCGTCCTCTACTTCCAAACCTCTAAGAACAGGACAGAAAGAGATAAGTCTAACTTTAAGTGCCTGTGTTAACAGTAAAATTCCTTCTTTGCTTTCCCAGTGACTAGAAAACCTTATTTCCTGGAATCAAAGAGAGAACACCTAACTAAGCTTTAGACAGACTTTTTCTTGTTTTTAATCAACTAAAGTAATTGCTGCCTCTGGGAAAAGCACATAGCACAGACAAAAACCTAAGATTCCTGTCCTAGTTTGCTGCCATCTCAGCTGTCAGTCCTCTCTCACAAGATTTTGTTACATTTTGTGACTGGGCCCTAAGAGACTACACCATGCTGCACAGGGTTCCCACCATCTTTCTTCCCCCTTCTCCTCAACGTTTCCTTGACTATGTATCCCTTAAGAAATTTTAGTAGCACATTCCTGTTTAAGGGATGCTTTTCTCTTTTTCAGCCTTCCAGAAGGGTCTTTCCTTTAAGCATTTCTCATATAGCATCACCAATGTTCATTGCCACCTCCTCACTTTCAGTGCTATAAAAAGAGCTGAACAGGAATCCGCAGGCAGAAAACTTCAGAGCAGAGTATATGAACGGTCCAAAAATGTTTCTTCTTCCACCTCAAGTGCAAGCAGATGGGATTAATTGGGCCACGCGCAGATCTCTCTCCCGAACTAGTCACTAGTGTCCATTTACGATTTATGGGGAGAATAGCCACTTCTAGGACACAAAGAATCTGTCCTGGTTTAGTCTTAGGTTAGGACTAGAGCTCCAGTGTTTCACCACTGACTACATGCATTTCTAGACTTAATTTCACTGTAGACAAGCCACTATTAGAGAGAGACTGAAACCAGGGTCAACAACTCCCAGGCTAACCTGTGCCTCAAGCTTTGTATATAAATAACATATAAATATATAAATATAAAATATTTTATAGAATAAATAAATATATAAGAGATATATTAAAATCTATATAAAAATACATTTATATATTATATATAAATATAATATATGTTATTTATATATTTATAAATTATAAATATATAAATATAAAATATTTTATAAAATATGTATAAATAAATGTCTATTTTATATATAAATATATATAAAACATATATAAATAAAATGTCCCACTATATATATATATATACAAAATATGTCCCACTAAATCATCCAGTACAGCTAAGCCTAAGCATTGTCCCACACTAGCTTACAGCTCTCTTGTAAGCTTTGTTTGTCCAAATGCCTCCAAAACCTCAGCCTGAAACATGTTAAAACAAACCTTTTTTTCTACTCAAAAAGCCAGCCTAGCATGGTGGAAGAGAGACCAGCACAGCTAAACTAGTGAACATTACAACGCTGCATCTCCTGAGGAAGAGCAAAGCAGGGTGAGCTGACATGCTAGCAGCCTGTCCGGTGCATCTGCCAGGCTGCAGCAGGTCATGGAGGAACTGCTTGTGCCAAATAAGGGCTTCAGGGAAGGAATTAACCCAGGAGATGCACTCGGGTGCTTTTTCTGCCAGGAATGGACAGCAATGATTCATGTGACAGCTCTGAGGCATGACAGGGACCTCCTCTAACTGACTTCACTGAGGGTTTTTTTGGAGGGCACAGGAGTTGTTTAATGCAAACATGAAAGCCACTCTGTTGACTTTGATGTGTATGGATGCAAGCAGCCTTCCCTTGCTCTGGCTCATTTCTTTCATGAGCAAGTAAGTGAACAACAAAAAACTTCACTTTGATCACTCAAGACACCCCAAAGCAGAGCAGTGTTCAGTGATGCCAACCAGGAGAATCAGGCAGGTCAGTCTCCTGGGAACTAAAAAGGGCAAGTGCTCACAGACTTATTCTGGAGCATTGGGTTGCTCTTTGCAGATAAAGGATGTCAACAGGTATCCAGACATTCCCCATGAAGACACGACTGCAACTCCTGGAGTTGAATTACACTTTCATGAGAACACATTTGCAACCTGTATCACAGTTTGTAAGGTCACAACTTCCTTGCCAGTGGTACCTGAGCAAGTGAGTTTGACCGTTGGGTTGTACATGCACAAAATCCAAATCTTGGACCTGCAGCAGCAGAGCATCAAACGCTGCGGCAGTTGGACTATTTGCTTCAATCTGGACATCATCAACACACTGCACAAAGCTCACAGCCACTTACCTTTCAAAATGAGTCACTTTAAAGGCAAAACTGGATACACACCGTATCTGAAGCACAACATCATGGCTTAAACCACCACTGGGGCCACAAAGGCAAATCTGGTTTTACATACATCTGAAACTGGCCTTGTATGTAACCAGCAACAACCACCTCTGCACCTGGTCTGCATGCACAAGAATAAACCCATGGGGACTGGTCAATGTACTGTTCATTTCTGGAGCAAGAAAAACTGCTGATATGGTAGACACAAGCAACTTGGTGAATTTTCAATCAGAAACTACATTTAGTTTCCATGTATTTCCATTCTGCTTACTATCACAGAGTCCAAGCGCTTCATAGCTTTCATAGAGTAAATGCACAAACTGTTGACCCCTTGCAAACTGCTAAGATCTCAAAAGCCAGGCAGGAAAAAACAAAGAAGCAACATTTCAAACTGTGAGAAGTCCTAGCCTGAGAAAGCCTAGCACTACACCCTCTGTCAGCTGAGCAGTAAAATCAACACAAGACGTAAACAACTCAGGCTGTTCCCATATCCCCTAAGTCCTCATACCGGCAACAATATTCTGCATGGGACAGGGGGAGGGAACCAGCCACAACCACATTCCTTTACACTCCATCCCAAGGACTAAGAGGTGAAGTCACAGGAAAAGTCAATGAAAAAAAACAAACACAAACTTATTTACACTGCATCTGCTGAAAGGTAATATAGACCCCATCTTTCTACAACTTTACCCCATGGCTATTGCTTTGACCAAGCTGTGTCACTCCCAAGCACTGATGAGAAAGAAGACTGCAGGAAATACTTAACCAAACTGTCCCTGCTCCTTGCTAATTCTCAGGATCCTAGAATTTGAAAACACACTTGTGGTCTTTTCAGGCAATACCCAATTTTCCTATCTGCAATAAAAGAGGGGAAAGAAAGCTGTACAAAAGAAGTGAAATTTAGCAAGAGAAATAGAAAGATACCTGAAAACTGACTGTTCAATTAAAAACCAAATCATACATGCAAACTTCGAGTGCATAATACCTGGGACTGTTCTTGGAAAGAAAAGAGAGTATCAATGTTAACAGTGGTTATCTTTGTGACTGATGCTCACAAACAGCATCACCGTTGCAATGAATTAACAAGAAGGATGTTGGATTCCTCACAAAAGGACTTTATAACAATGGTTAGGAAAAATGCTGTTTTAGTCATTGCTTATCCTGGGAAGTAACGATGAGAAAGTACAAAGTTATAGACACCTATGCCTCATACTACTGTATTACACATCGCATAAGATACATTTTATTATCCTTATAACTGTGCAATGTAAACTAGACTCCAACAATAAGCTACTTACACACCACACATATAAATTCTCACAAAAATGTTCTGTTTACCATGTCATAATGATTAGTATCTTGCACTGTGTGTGCTGCAGTGTCCACTGGACTATGGAGGTCTCCACACCATAATATACAATTTGCATGCTAATTGTATAGCTACTGTTTGTACTTAGTGTAACAGCAATGTTATGAATTTAAAGTAAAATTGAACAAATAAAAGACCAAAACAGTTTGCCAAGTATTTTCCTAAAGATAAATATGATATATGCAAACACTAATGCCCACTTCGTAGCTCAACTCAGTAGAGGCCACCTGAAAGTTAGTCAGAAACCAGTACGAAATCATACCATACTATGAGTTCACAGTCAACTATACAAATCTGAAAACAGACAGAGCAAATACTAGATAAGCTCATTCGTAAGCCTTGTCTGAGAAGACAGCTGAATTATATTCAGCATGGCATCAGAGAAGCTATGTATTCCTTTGGCTCTTGAAAAGTTTCAATCCTGTACTGACAGTAAAGGGACATGGAAAAGTTAGTACAGAGCTACAGGGACGGCTCCCAAAACACACTGAAGTAAATACCTTAGCTTAACTCCAGTACCAAAAGCCTTAAAAATTACAGCCAGAATATACAGTCTTAGGAGACAGTACTATCTACAAATAATAAAGGTATGCTAGCCATAATTCTATTTATTTTCTGCATCTAAGGCAGAATTACACTATCAATCCATCATCCAGCTTCAGTGTATGAAGTTGAGATTCAGTTGAGCTCAGAACACATTTCATTTTGACTTTCAGGATGACAAAACCTGATATATTACAAGAATTCACCCTTCCATCCAAATAATACGTCTCAAAAAAAAACCCACCCAAACAACTTGAAGGTTGTTACAGTCACAGTAGAAAATAAGACTAAACCTTTCTTTTAAGCAAAGAAAAGTCTCTTTTTCTAAAGTGATAACAACACATTTTTAATTTCTGAGCATTTTTTAAAGAGGGAAGATTATCCTTTCAACAGCCTTTTCCCAGACATGCCCCAGCTGAACCTCCACTGAACCTAGTTCTGGACATGTCTCATGGACACAGCTGCAAACGCAGCAAGGCTGTGGTCAAAAGAGAACTCTGGGTATTACTGAGCCATTTTCCTCTTCCCTCTAAAAGTCAACCTCCTCTTAAATGTGCAGGCAAAGCAGCTTCAAAGACCAAGTTCCTTGAAGAACAGCCAGGCTTGAAGAAGCCCTATCAGTAAGCACTAAATACTGAGACCTTTTCAGTCCCACAATGTTACAAATGCTGACATCACTGGTACCTGTAAGTATGTTCAACACTTTCCAAAAGAGAGGCTGCCTTTCCCTCAGCTGTTTATAATACCACCAATTTTAACCTTTCACACTACAAAATTTTAACCTTTCAGTAAATATAACAGGTAAGAGGTCCCAGACTGATTTGTTACAGAAAACTCTGAAGTGAAAGCTTCTGGTATATTCACTAATGAGGTAAGAGTAAACCATAAAGCAAGTTTGCAACTGGCCTGCTCTGAACGCCTCCACTTTTGAGCTGCACTTGATGCGCGGAAAAGACTCCACAACCGATGGGGTTGTAAAGTAGGTATGTTTATTCGACGTCGGGTGCGTGGGGGATCGCTCCACCACAAAATACGCACACCTAGGTGATGATTCTTGCACCTATATGCTACAAAGCACTACACATTCATAAGACACTTATACATATTCAAATCTTTCCCTGCTCACTATGCTAATGAGTTCCGGAGGTCATTTCCATATGTCCCGCCTCGACCTCCTCTTCTTGCGCCTGTGCAGTACTTTCTGGTGGTCGTGGGCTGGGGTCTCAAAGATGAAGTAAGACGTCTTCCTCTCTACGAACTTTTCAACCCCATCTTTTGCGCATGCTCTCTTGTCCCTTGGCATCCTCCCAAATCACAGAGCCAGTTTCTACTGGTTTAGGCCATAAATTTCGTGTTTATCAGGATACTCCTCTGTGATATCAGACTTCAGGAGGCCCCATTGCAGGTGGCTTCCTTCACACAAGACTCTAAGATACATTGTTTTAGTTTAAAGAATCGCTATCCTGTTAACCTTTAAGTGTTAGTCTTCTATTCCAATCCCCCCTGTATCACACTATTTTTCTGAATTTTCCTGGCTTGGTGAAGTAACTTTCTTTTTTTCTTTTTTTAATTTTATTAAACATCTCTTTTTATTAGCTTTATTCTCACAGAAAGCTCAATGCTGAGATGGAGATAGTTTGGATTCCTTGCTAACCCTGAAGTCTGTCATTCCGATGCCTTGAGTAGAGAGAACGGAAAGCTTCCCTCCTCCACAATCTTACTGATCAGCCTGCTACAGGTCAACTGGAATGGCTCCACCAGAAGACGAGTTAGCTATAAGAATTGTTTTTAAAATATCTTCTATTTATGTTATCACATAAGAACCTATTAAAAAAAAAAAGCAGCCTCCATAGTAGGGACAGAACAAACATTATAATTATTTCTTTTACAACTAAAATATGACATTAAATTTGAAAGCAAAAAATCTCACTGCGAACAGAATTTATGTCAATTCATGTAAATACTATGTAGTACTAGTGTACTACACAGTGTGATTACTCAAATTGTCTAGTCTGCAAGTCATGAAGAAACACTGGACACATAGTGATCAGTGTAGCCAAAAGAACAACTGAATCCAAGATGAGAAGCACACAGGAGTATTTTGGATAACCACTCCTAAACTGACCATTTGTAACAGAGACAAGGCTGAAAGAAGAAACTACTCTTGTGTGATTGCTTGTGGGAAACTTGGCACCAATTAACAGCTGAAATTGCCCGGGCTGCCTTTGTATCAGTTACCAGAGTCTGAAAGACACCCTGTGCCACACAGCCAAGGTGCCGCTGCTGCACAGGCCACCCTTACCCAACCTGCAGGGTGGCCCATCGCAATGTGCCAGACCCTGGGTTTAAATGCAGAGCGGCTGTTCATAGGGTTGCACAGCCCAGAAAATTAATGAGTGCATTCAGGCTTAATTTCATAGCTCCGTTTTGGCTTTGCACCAGTGGAAAAAACACCAAAGTGCTGAGGCTGACAAGCAGAGTGAAAGATGAGCATATTTACCGTCTTCCATTACAAAATAAGACTCTAATCTTCACGTAACGTCCATCTGGTCTGAAGTACAGGCCATAGCACACCTCTCATAGCAACTCTTCACTTCCCAGTGGTTCTCCCCACAAAAATAGTTCTGTTCCTACTCTACACTGAAGCCAGCGGAAGATAAACTGGCAGAGATTAAAAAAAAAACAAACCAGCCAACAATTATGATAGAACATTCGTTCAGAGATACTCCCACACTTGGGTACCTCACAGCCATGGTCTGACTGTTCTATGGTGAAAAAAGCTTCAGTTTATTCTCTCACCCACGCTACGTCTGTAATGTCATAATCTCTCAGACGCAAAGTAATCCTTGAGCTTTTCAACGGAAAAGTCAGGTATGTATTATGTTTTGTCAGGAACTAACAAAACAAATTTTTTTAAAAAACAGCTTTTCTTGAAGACTTCCATGCTTGAACAACAAATGTTTTCTGAACTTTTGCAGTTAGCCTACAACATGATGCAGAAATTTTGCCTTAATCAGTTCAGTACTAATTTCAAACAGTCACTGAAATGGAGCTGTTTATTAAAAGTCAAACTGGTTTGGCATTTTTCCAAACCAGAACTTGTTTTTTCCTGTCCTTAGATCTAATTGTTCCCTCCAGTCCTGCTGAAGAAGCAAACAATTTATTGTAGTGCCTCATATACAAATTTATTTTCCGGTAAATCAGACAACAGTACACGACTCACAAGCACACATCTGAATCCTCCCATTCTTAACCCCTGCCACATCTCTGTGCCTCACCAGGCTATAAACAAATAACTAAAGACCAAGGAAACATCATTGTTTAATGATCAAATGTGCAATCAAGGTCCATTGCAGTAATTATGCAGAATACAGCCTTCATTTATTTGTACTAAAATTTGTCCTAAAATTTTGCCAGTAATAGCTAGTATTATCAGTTCAAAGACTGGAAATTTGATTTAAACGGCTGAACAGGCCGCAAGAATATCATCTGTGCTTCACCTTAAAACCTATTCCACCACAAAATGTACATGGATGACCAGCAAAAGAATAGGAAGTAAATTACTTTGCCTAGCTTGTAATATTCTGGATTTTATTTCCTTCAAAAAAATATTCTCTTGCAATAGAGCAATTTATTTTATCCATTTTTGCTTGCAATTGGTACGCCCAGAATGTCTCATCATTTTTGGCAAGAGTGGAGCAAGACTGTCCTCAGTCAATGAAGCATTGATGTTGCCCTGGCATCTTTCCAGGTATTTACTCCTGTGGTAAAAAATTACCTCGACTCTCTGATTAGGAACCTGAATAGGAAAACATAAATGGACAAGAAAAAAACCAAGCAGTATTTGAGACTATTAAGTGATTATCTCCAAGCTGAAACCAAAACATCTATTTATTTTCACAGCAGTTACGTACATCAGCATCCCTATGTATACAGCCTCTGGGGAGCTCAAATGAGAGCAATAGACAGGAGCAGAGAGTGGCTCCAAACTAGAGCAGCAGGCTGGGAAACGCACCTGGAAACAGAAGTGCCTCAATGTTCTCACAAACAAATCCCAACCAGACTTGTCAAGGCAGTTTAAGATGGCATTACCACTGCTGTCCCATCCCTCTACCAGCTACATCTGTCACAGGAGAAGTGGCAAACTGATGATGTGCCTACACTTTCAGTCACCGTCTAGCATTAAGTGCTGGACAAGGTTGATATGCCAGGGAAATGTCGGGGAACAGAGACTGTTTGGAGGGAAGTTTCACTGGCTTGTCATTGAGGTGATCATCTCCAGCAAAAAGAAGGGCAGACAGCTCTGGAGAGGGACCTGAACTGCCTACCACACCAGTCACTGTCAACAGAGGCTGCTCACCAGAGGAAGAGACTGCTAAGAAGACTGTTAAGAAAGAGATTGTTAATGAAGAAGGAAGGGAGGTGAAAAAAAAGAGTATGAGAATCAGCAGAAGACTAGGGAAGAGCACATGGGGGAAAGGGAAGAGGGCAAGACTGAGACTGTAAGTAATCTAAGACTGCACAGAGTAAAGACATTTATCCCTTCAGTCTCAAAGCACAAAGCCAGATGTCAGCTGGGAAAAAAAAAACCCATCACAACCAACACAAACTTATCTTGCTTTTTTTGTTAAAAAAAAAAATTGGGTTAAATTTTTAAGTTCATTCAAATGCTCAGCAGTCAGAGCAGAATACAACATACAGTTTGGGGGGGTCTGAAAATAATTTCTATGTATTCCAAGCAAGCTACATGCTTTCTAGCAGTTTTGCTTTTGAATATACAGACTTCACAACCTCAGGAGGAATCCGTTACAAATTCAGAAACATGACACAAGCTTTCTGCAGTTGGCATTTTTCTCACCATTCAAATGAGCAGTATCACCTCAAGCTTTTTTATTATTTTAAATAAAATAAAAACTAGAGAAGTACTTTACACCTTAAGGCTCGCGAAAGTCGACACGTCTCGGTCTCGAAAGCACCCCGCCGCCTGTTAACGCAGGCTGAACTACAGGCACCTGGGGCAGCGGCAGCCCCCGCCACTGCCAGTTCTTTCCACGCCGCCCAGCCGAGAGCACCCACCCGCCCACCCGCGCAGGCCCTACAGCGAGGCGGCGTGGAGCGGGCAGGGCCGCCCCGTCCCTCCCGTGTTCGCTCGCCCACCCTCGCCGCAGCGCCGTCCCCTCACCGCGATTACCCGTACCGGGCACACCTGCCCGCGACCCCGTCCGCGCTGCCAGCCCCCGAAGTGTCCCTTCGTCCTGGACGAAAGGCGCAGCCGCCCTCGTCCCGCCGCCCCTGGACGAGTCAGCGCTGAAGGAGAGCCGGGCGGGAAGAAGCCGGTGGGGGGCGACACCCGTACCCGCGCTCCTACCTGACTGGGCGGCAGCGGCAGCAGCAGCCGCGCCGCCCGACGCCACACGCGGGAGCCGAGTCGAGCCAAGCCGGGCCGGGGCGGGGGGCAGGCCTGGGAGGACCGGCCCGGGCCGAGCTGGGTCGGGCCGGGGCGGACCGCGTCCCGCCTCAGCCAATGAATCAGCAGCAGCCACGGCGCCCCAGCCCGCACGGGCGGCATGGCACAACCACGTGACGCGCCCGGGCCAATGGGCAGCGCGGGCGGGAGCGGTCCCGCGGGCGGCCGGCGGAGCGGAGAGGGCTCGTCGCCACTCGGCCTGCGGGCGGCGGGTCTAGCTACTTGCCGCGGGACAGCGTGAGCGTCTCTTGGCGTCGTGGTGTAGGGAGCAGGGGCTGCACGGCTTCTGACAGGGGCAGAGCACCAGTTCGGAGTAATCCCCATGTGTCCCTTGCCTCGCAGGAACACATGCACCCCATGGGGGGAATGTTAATTTTGGAGGATGAGGAGAACCAGGAAGGACGGCCTGCCCCCATGGAAGTGGAGGGGCCAGTGGGTTTGCACATGCATAGACCCGAGGTCCCCATGGGGAGCCATTGCAGTGGGGCCCGAGGCTGTGGGCAGCCAGGCCTGCTGGCACCAGGATTACTCCCGGTGGGGAGAGAGAGGTGCTGTCTCAGCTGCTGGGAGGTGAAGGGCAGTGCCTTAAAACTACAGGGATTGTATGGCCTCTCACCCCATTTCCATTCCTATGAACTGCAGCTTCTTAAGGGTATGTGAATTCAGTACTCACTCTTCCTGTGCTTTGGAATTGAAAGCAGCAGTGACAGAATCATTGAGGTTTGACAGGACATTGGGAAATCATCTAGGCCTGCTGAAGGAGGGTCAGCCAGAAGAATGTTGCTCAGGACGTGAGTTCGGTCTTCAGTATCTCCAAGGATGGAGATTCTACAACCTCTCTAGGCAACCTGTCCTGGTGTTTGATCACCCTTACTGCAAATAAAACATTTTTCTCATGTTTAATGGAAGTTACTGTTACTTCAGTTTGTGCCCATTCCCTCTTGTCCTGTCACTGGGCAGCACTGAGAAGAATCTCACTCCACCATCTTTTCTCTGGCTATCAGTTATTTATACATATTGGTAAGAGCACCCTGAGCCTTCTCTAGGCTATGCAATCACAGCTCCCTTAGTCTTTTCTCATATGTGACAAGCTCCAGTCCCTTCACCATCTCTGTGGTTTTTAATCACCTTTGCGGCGATCAACTGTTGTAATGAATGACATGGCTTAATTTTTCAATCCAGGACTAGGAAAAAAGTCGCAATCACCTATTGAACAAAGCCACCAGCCTGCTGCAATACCCGCCCTCAAAAGTTATGGTGGATTCTTGCTGGTGCTCAGCCTCTTTATGTGCTTCATATCCGTTTGTCTCCTTGCACCTTGCAAAGGCAGGTCATGTGCAAGTCAGGGCATCTGTGAAACCACTGGTTTTCATCTATTTCTGATCTTGGACAGTGCTATCTTCCTCCAGAAATGGTCATAAAAGCTACCACTACTGTCATCTTTTTCTCAAAAATACAGAACTGAAGTTTATGCATTGTCATGATTATAATCAGAAAAGTGAATAAGCATCATGGCAAGTCAGAAACCTCCCAACTCCTCCTGCTGATTTCAGTGCTGTTGAAAAGGCAGAATGACTCAGGCTTTTGTGCATTTTTCTTAGCCTTAAAAAAAAAAAATAGCATTCAAATTCTCTCTAAGAGAAAGAAGCCTCATGTAGCCAATACCCCACTTCCACCACATCTCCTGTGTTTCATCCTTTAGGGAAAGATTTTAGAGCTTTTATACCAATGCAGAAGAGGCCAAACAAAAACAAAATGCAGCTAGACTGATGAAACAGAACTGTGGCATTTTCATAAGATTATTCATTTCTTTTCTAACACTTAGTATTAGTGAAGATGCAGAATTAATGACTATTCAGTAATAGCAACGTGGCTGAGATTGCAGCGGAAACCACAGCAGAAGAAATATAGTGTTTCTTCCTGATGAGATATGGAACTGCAGGTGCATAAACTCCAAGTGTAGATAAGGACGCTGCACAGTCTTTCCATTATTCCTGTTATTTAATTTTCTGTCTCTTCAAGCACATCATTAGTGTCTCTTCCTCTTAATAAAGACAACAGTGAGAATCTTTAAAAGGCAAAGGAATTCAGCTGAGGGAAGAGGAGAGGCAGCTCAGGCATTCACATTATTGCTGCCCAGAATGAGGATGGAGCTTCATCTGCAGCAGCTGCCCTCTTACAGCTCAGCAGCTGCAGCACCAGCCCAGGGTTTAGTGACACACAGCTAGAGACTGCCATTGTCATAGTTTAACCCCAGCCAGCAACTAAGCACCACTCAGCCGCTCGCTCACTCCTCCCAGGTTGGGATGGGGGAGAGAATCGAGGGTAAAAGTGAGAAAACTAGTGGGTTGGGGTAAGGACAGTTTAACAGGTAAATCAAAAGCCGCACGCACAAGCAAAGCAAGACAAGGAATTCACTCACTGCTTCCCATCAGCAGGCAGCTGTTCAGCCATCCCCAGGAACACAGGGCTCCATTACACATAATGGTTACTTGGGAAGACAAACAGCATCACTCCGAACATTCCCCCCTTCCTTCTTTCCCCCCCAGCTTTATATGCTGAGCATGATGTCATATGGTGTGGAGTATCAATTTGATCAGCGGGGATCAGCTGTCCCAGCTGTGTCCCCTCCCAACTTCTTGTGCACCCCCAGCCTACTTGCTGGTGGGGTGGGGTAAGAAGCAGAAGAGACCTTGACTGTGTAAGCACTGCTCTGCAGTAATGAAAACATCCCTGTGTTATGAATACTGTTTTCAGCACAAATCCGAAACATAGCCCCATATTAGCTAGTATGAGGAAAATTATTCCAGCCACAACCAGCACATTCTCCACCCCTTATTCCACACCGTCTATGTCATGCTCAGGTACCACGCTATCCAATACAACCTCGTTGACCACAACCTGCCTCTTCCCATCCTTTGATATAAAACACAGATATCATTCCCTTAGTCTATGGACCACCCTTGTAAAATGTCCATAAAATGTCCATAAAACGTCCACAAAATGTCCATTGAGTTCATTTAGTCCTTGACTTTGGGCTACATCTGTTATAGTGGTCACACTCAGGACAGTACAGGTGATGTGTTGCGTGGAGTTATTGTGCCGGCTCGAGTCAGGTCACTGCTGTACTTGCGCTGCTTCTTGTAAGGCTTGTCCTCCATTGGTTCAGGTTGTTCCAGCTATAGCAATTCCTGTAACATTCAGCTCAGATCCTGGGTTACAACAATTTAAAAATATATCCATTACAATCTCCATCCCTGGTCCCTTAGGGCCAGGTTATAGCATTTAACATTGCAATGAATTCCTCCCCTCGCTCCTGCTCCAGCTTGGACTTATCCACAGACTACAGACCCTTAGGGGAGTACCTGCTGTGAGTGAGTCCTCACCTGTGAGCCACAGTAAACTAAGTTATACTTAGGCTTCAAATAAACTCACGCCTGTTTTTTACTGTCAGTGGTTAAAACAAACAGCTCTCTGACAGCCAGCAAATATCAGTAATCAGATTCTTGGACAATTGTCCCACCCCCTACACTTGCAGTTACTTCTCAGTCAATTTTAACTTCTGAAAAGAAAGAAAAAATTGCCCACACACTTGTAGTCTGTGCTTTATTAGATTAATCCTGTGCCAGTCTTCGTGCTCTTTTGCCCACCTCTACCCATTCAGACCCCTTGTCTAGTCCTTTGGTTAATGTGTTAGCAAAGCATCCCTTTTTCTTGGTATTTTGATTACAGAATAAAATCTTTTCAGATATCTTGCTTGTTTCAACCAATTTATGGAGCATCTTTTCTTGTTCCCAGAACAGCTCCTGTTTCTGGGAGGAGTAGAGGGAGGAAAAAAAACCCTCAAAGGTTTCCAGTTCATTCTTATATGCAAAGCAAGGAGAGGGGGACCGGCAGACTTCATTCCAGCAAATTCCAGGTATTTTTTTCTAAATATTATGTTGGATATGAAGCAGCATTATTCCAACAGAACTACTGATGTGTCCCAGGCATTGCATTCTAGATTATTTTGCAAAATAACCTGCAGTGCCTGCCAAGCCCAGCATTAGTAACGACACAGAAATATGCTCCATGTCACTGAAATTTGATAAGCTACAGCACATAGTTCAAAGCCTTACCAGAAAGCTGTCTTCACCCTCTGTATTTGATAAGCCATGGTAACTGGTGGAAATCACGAGTATGCCTGACTGCCCCAAGCAAATAGCTCTTTGAGTTTATGTATCCTTTATTTTACAGACTGAGGAACAGGTAAACCTGATTTGCTTTTGCTGCACGGATTCTGCTGTACTGTGCAGAGGAGCAGTTCTGCAGTGGAAGCCGAGGCAGTTGTGTCCTTCCAGGAAGTCTGTGTTGAAAGGGAAGGAGGGACCCTAAGTTCAGTACTGCCTTCAGACATTGGGCTCACAAGTGCTCACAGACCCTTGCGCTGAAATTCAAGTATCTCTGAAGTTGTCTGTAAGGAACGTGGCTGCTCTGAGGTTGAGGGAAAGGAAATCTTTCCGCTGAAAGTATCCCCAGGTTTCCTAGCAGGGGAAGCTCTCTCTGCAGCTCTTCTGTTTTCATAGAATCATATTCTTCCCTAGGCAGGGATGACCTGCCTAGCATATTAATATTGGCAGGCTTTGCAGGTATTGACATAGAAGTTTAGATTGTCATAGGCATTACTTCACCCACTGCCCTGCTCCGTCACAAGTCACAGCTCAAGTCACAGCTGAGGTGGGCCCAAGAGTGGTGCATTTTCTCCTGAACAATATAAATGGACATGTGCTCAGACAGGTGGAGAATTGCAAAGGCAGGACATGAAAATAATTCCTCATTCTGTTAGGCATGAGACAGATGACACTCAGATATTCATTCTCTGGTCCTATATAAAAGGTGTCATCTTTTGTCAACCCTTAGAGCAGGATGTGAAGCTTCAGTTTAGCCTAGAATTTGTAGTATTTTCCTTCCTGCTGGCTCCTCCTTGTTAGAGGAGAACACAATCTACAGTGGGTATCACTCTCTGCCAGAAATGTGTTTGCTTTTAGAAGATTCACAGTTACTTGTTCACTGCTGTAGAGGAGGATCTTGATCAACTAGGGCTGCACCTCTTGAGAAATAGCACCATTGAACCACCGTGCAACTCACCATAAAAAGTCATTACAGTACTTTCTGTGAGGCATCATTTGCTGTGAGAGACAATTTCTTGTATTAAATAAACCAATATAATCAAACTAATGTGCACATAGCCCTTCTTCTGGTCTGAAGGAGAAGCTACCTCCTCAAACTTAAGTACGATTTGAATGAGATTTTAACTTGATTTATTAAGTGGTTTGAGAGAAAAGATAGCTAATACCTGTAAAGCAGAGATGAATACTAGAAAGATGTAAGGCTGTAAGAGAGGGACATAATTTACTCCTTACAGAGTAGATCTGGAAGGGGTAAACCAAGGGTGCAAAGTAGGCAGGAGCAATATATACCACAAAACCATCTTTCTTCTCAGTCTGTAGTTTTCAGTATGCAGTATGGTTATCAACTGTACTTGACAGACTCTTCTGGTTAAGGTAAATACCTTGAGGGCCACAGGAGAGGTGAAAGGAACACTTCTCTGAAAATGTTGACAATATGACAGTAAGGGGATATTTGTTTTGTGCTGATTGCACAGCAGCAAATTACTTTCTTCAAAATTCATAGCCCAGCACACCCACTTCTACAAAACCAGCAACTGTCCATCATAACCAGTACAGATACCGAACACTCTCTGTAATGACAACATTTATTTAAGAAGGATGTTCCTCTAGGGTAACACATCACGGTTTTGGGGAACCCCTTAAATAGAGCTTACTATATTACAAAACCAAATCCCGTTTATGATACATGTACACTTGTAACATAGCACCAATGCTGGTGGATGTATGGAAGAAATATACAATCAAGAGTGAATTACCATCTATGGTGAAAGAAAAGATCCTTGGTGGGAAGGAATTGCCTCCTTCCTTCAAGGTGGTCGATACAGACTCCTAAGATTTTAATGGTTTCCATTTCTCTTAGGCACTTAAAATACCAAACATAACTTTAGAACTTACCTCTCATTTTAGCTCCAATGAAAACTTTGCTCTCTAATGGATTTGCTGGTTTAAAAAATTAATTTTCGATCCTCAGCTGGTATAAAACCACAGCTCACTGAAGTGTGCACGTAACATACTGTCTTTTAGCCACCTTCAGCTTTGAAAAGTTTCCTTTTATAAAACTATATATACTTGCACTACAGTTGGGGTTTTTAGCCTCTAATCTTTGTGAATCATGTTTTTTCAAAGAAATAATTTTCTGCTTGGACTAGGATAGGGCTCAGAAATACCTATTAACACTTAAGTAAGTGCTAGTTGAATAGTGAAGTACCTTTCATCTGGAGGCCTCAGACTTTTGGCCAGCTTCAAATCTGAGTCTGGAGTTCAAGAGAGTATGTTTAAGCTGCCTACTGTGTCACAGAGAAGACTACACACTGTTTTACCCTCTGCATGATGACAACTAAAGTTCTCCAAAGGTCAAACCATCTCAGCAGATTGAGAGCATGAAGAATATGTATGATCGATACAGAAATCCTGCTGGCCAGGACAAGGACAGGAGGTCAGAACTTTTTACCAGCAACTAAGTGAGGAGTATTCATTCCAGCTCCTTTGAATGAGGCTGCCTCCATCACAGAGGGCTTGCTAGTAAATAGAAAAGGCTGAACTTGCTAACCTGCAGGCCTTTCTTCACTGAGGTTCTGGCACTTGGATCATCCAGCAGTTGAAATATAATTTCACAGTGTGGAAAATTTTTCCTCTGCAGCATTGAAAATCTCAATAGGTAGCATGCAGCCTTACTTCAGTGAAAGTCCCTTGTGTCAGAGGCTATACAAGTATGGGATTTATAAGTCTGTACTCAATAAGGAGGGTTTTTATCCATCCAAGGTCTTTCTTTGGTAGGGAAAAAACACCTCTTCAGCTCGCTTTGGTCAAAAAGTCAGTCCAATGACTCTGCTGGACCTAAGGTAAGCAACACTCGGTTTCCAAGTCAGCACTGTTCCTGAGATCCTCATTGGCAACTTTTCTCAAATGGAACTTAATGGGACAGAAGAGTGAAGGACAGAGGTGGGTGCCACCAGGTCTGAGCACCATTTAGCCCTCTGTGTACTCTGGACTAACACCACATGCATTACCTCATAACAAAACTAACAGGCCTTATCAGTATTCATCAAAAGAAAATAAGATTTTAGTATTTAAAAAGAACACAACAGTCATAAATTGGCATCAGCTTGACAGGGATATAACTGTGAAACAATTCACAGTACTGGTTTTATGACTAGTGTGGGAGGAAGTGATACGCCTGAACACTCCTTGTGAGAGAAAATTAATGCTGGGGTGCTTCCCTCCAGCCAGAGATGATTATTAACTTCTTGCCACTTTTGTATATCTTCAAGAAGAATAGTTTTTGGATTACATGGGAGGGATTGAAAACAAAACTGATAATATCCTGACATCTTTCTTATAACTTAAGTTCCTCTTAAGCAAGTTATCTTTTAATAAGCCCATTATGGTAATGAAAAGTGACCGATGTTTTCTGTTGTAGAGTACAACATCCAGAAAAAATGCTTGACATTCAAGAAAAGAGAGCTAAGGAACTCCAAATGAAGTTGAAGGACTTCAGTGCTTCATTTCCTTTTTTTTTTTTTTAGCATAGGCCTTGCCAGTAGCTCCAGATGTTGAAGTTTCATTGTAGAAGGCATAGCACAAGTTCATATAATCGAGGAGGCCCTGTCCTGAAGCATGTAGAGGTTAAATGGGAGAGAGGGGATGTTATAGCAAGATGCCCAAAGGAAGAATTCAGAAGCCCATAGGAGAAAAATACAGTCCCACTTTGTGTCCAGGAAAGATGCCCCTGATATCAGTCCCAAGAGGGAGGTATGAAAATGCACTAGAAAGTCTGTTCCCAAGTCTTACCTTGTGAGTATAAAACCTCCATCATCAGCAGTGACAAAGTAAACTCTGGTGAATTGCTGATGGATGTATCCTGTCACTGTGCTACATCGATTGGTTTCAACTGTACCAAACATTTCTGTGACTTTGCAGAAGAAGAAACAAGTTAAATACAGGAATAAAATATATTTAAACTTCATTTTCTTACCGGCTTTACAGAAGGAACAAGGCACAAAAGCAGGTTATGTTGGGAGAACATAAGGCTGGAGATACCAGCACAACCCCATGGTTAAGAACAACTCTCGGATTTTGAGGGCAGTCAGGCCATCCTTTCTTTCTGTCATCTAAATGACAACAAGCTTGCTTGCTGCAAGCCAAGCCAGATGTTTCAGCAAGCCTGACTACCTTAATCTTGAGATCACCAACATTTACACTCCAAGTCTAAAGGATAGCCTCAAGCTCACTTTAGAGTCTCTTTGGACCATGAAAACTTGGCTAGCCTGTCAAACGCTCACTTGAAATTTCACTGTCAACAGGTTGTGGGTTAGCCCTCATAAGCACCGGAGTCCTAAACAGCCGCACTGCCTCCCAGTGGGATTGAGGAGAGAAGGGAAAGGGTAAGAGTGAGAAGAGGGAAATCAAATTTGTGAATACAAGTGAGGCAAAATAAGGAATTCATTCACTGTCTCTCATCAGCAGACAGACATTTAGCCATTTCCAAGAAAGCAGATCTTTATCACATATAACAGTTACTTGGAGAGACAAACATCATAACTCTGAAAGTCCCCCCGCTTCCTTCGTCTTCTCTCAGCTTTATATGCTGAGCATGACATCATATGGTATGGAATATCCCTTTGGTCTGTTGGGGTCAGCTGTCCTGGCTGTGTGCCCTCCCAACCTCTTGTGCACCCCCAGCCTACTTGCTGGCGGGGCAGCATGAGAAGCAGAAAAGGCCTTGACACTGTGTAAGCACTGCTCAGCAATAGCTGAAATACCCCTGTGTTACCAAAAGTGTTTTGGTCACAAATCCAAAACACAGAATCATACAAGCTGCTGTGAAGAAAATTAACTCTATCCCAGCCAAAACCAGTATGCATGGGAAGAAGATAAGGTGAGTTAAATGCATGTCCACGTGCTTTTTGCGTGCAAAAAGCTCGTATTCTGCCTGCTCACTCAGTCAGAAGTTCTTTGGCCCTGATAGTATTACTAGTGAACATGAGCTAGTATCTCTTAGGAGCTACATAGATATAGCTTAGTGAGTAGTTCACATGCAGTCTGCAGAGTAATGTATCTATCAGTAAGAAGATATAGATGAAGCTCCATGTGCTGAATTGCAAGCGCAGAGATTTTCACAGTTCTCAAGACGTCTCCAGACATCATCTGTTTTTGGCAAAGGTTCAGCCAGTTACAGAATACACCAAAATGCTCTTGTACCAAGACTTGATTTGAACTTATTTTTCTTACTTGCGTCTTTTGAGATACATTTATATCTTTGGGAACAATCTTTTCAAACTTTGCATTTGGTATCAGAAAAGAAACAAATGTGGTGCCTGAAATAGCCATGACAGTACTATCTAGCACTCAAAATTGTGAGATGGAGGCACAAAGTCTGTTTTTTGGGTGAGAAGCTGACTCGAAGGTTTCCAACACTGATGGATGACACGGGGAAGAATTTATGTCATGAGAACTATTCATAAGCAAAATACTGGACAACAGCCAAGAAAGATGGAGAAAAGATTGCTAAAGCTGGGAAGTACAATGTGTACTAAGTATTAAATAGTAGGAGAGTTAAGGGAGCAAGTGAGTCAGACAATAAACAAGTGGTGGAGGAGGAACCCTAAATAAATTTAATCAGACAGTAAAAATCACGACAAATTTTGAAGAAGAAAAGAGTGAAAGGAAAATGCCAAGAAGCTGGAAGTGAAATAAAGGTGCAGAGAGAGAGTGATAGATTAAAATTGCCTTAATTTAAAAATTAAACCATCGAGGGGAAATTTATCATTGGACTGGGGAAAGAGATAAAGAGCTCTCTATCCTCCTTCATTCAGCATGCAGTTTGGGGAAGTCAGCTTCAAAGTACATATAAGATAGAATAACTTTCCATTCATTGATGCTTTTCTTTGAAGGCAGATCAGCAGTGGCATTTAGTTAAAAAACAGATGCATAGGGCTGAAGAAATTGCATTTCCTACAACATGTTTAACAACAAGGATTATCCCAGTTTTGGGGCACTCAGAAGCAGAATGAAAATCCCAGGCTCATATACCATGTGTTAGCAAGCAGATTACATTGCTATGCAACTGATGAAGGAGTGTTTAAGTTCAAATCTTACCCTCCCAGAAGGGGAGAGTAATGTGAGATTTTCTTCTGGAGGAGCCTTTTCTTTCTTTTTTTCCCTTAAACACTTAAAAAGGAACAGCTTGTGTTGTACAGCTTACAATTTTCCCGTCTGAAATGTAGGGAAAATTTTTCTTAAATTGTGATGTGAAGAGTAAGAAGCTGCAGGTCTGTTAAATCATTGCTTTATTACAGCAAAAGCATCTTTTTTGTCTATCCATGAATGACATGTTTAAGTCACAGATATTTAATCTTACAGTTTGGGCTTTTCAGTTAGTAGAGTCACACACAAAGATTTTCTGTCCAATTTAACAGCAAATAGTTGTCCACTCATCTGCTTGCTGAATATGAACATTTATCAGCCAAGCTAATGGACACTGTCTGGGTACTGCCAGTACAAGTGTTAGGTGTCAGAAATAACTTCAGGATATAAGTGACAATAAATAAGAAAAGTCTTGAAGATGTTAAAATCAGCTGTTTAAAAGGCTGTGTGTGCCCTGACACATTTTTACCACTTCAGCCTTTTCTTGCCCCCATGTCCTTGTCCAGACTGGTCTGTTCTGTACTTAGCCTTTTCACTCAGGAGAAGATTGTTAAAATTACAGCTGGAAGGGAACATGGAAATCAGAAGCAATAGCAGGAAGCTCCAGGAAATCCCTGACCGTTGAAGATCTTCCCCAAACTAAGGTTCACCTTGTCACTGGAGGCTCACTGGGAAACAGACTTCCATAGCAGTTAGTTACAGATCAGCAAGACTCAATGAAGACAATTTCAATAGCCCATGGAACAGGGCAATGAATGCTTTGGTAAAAATATCTTGTCTTGAAAGAGGACAGAAAAAGTTTAGCTAAAAGGGAACTTCATGCAGATGTCACTCTTCAGCAGCAACCTACCAGACTTGGGTTTACAGGAGCATCATGCTGCCCAGGATAAAATAGCAATTTAAATAAAATATCAAGCTGGTGCTTCTTGACTAGAACTAATGGCAATATCAGCCAAGTAAATTTATTTACAAGATGTTTCAGAAAGTGACTTGCACAGACAGTGAGGGTAGTGTCAGTGGTAGCGCTTCAAAGGTAGGTTGTAGAAACAAAGAGCAGCATAAGCATAAGCACGGTCTTGACACATTTGCTCTGTTAAGTACCTCGCTGAGAGTGAGGAGCGTAAGAGAGATGCATAGAGTGATTGGAAGCTTTCCAGGAGGTGTAGCCGCAGGGCAAAATAAAGGTGTTTTGGGTCTAGCACCTTGCAGACACACAGCGGTCAATGACCAACAATAGGCAGGCAGGACACACAAGATGGTCACCTCACACTTCCAGGCCCTCTGAACAGATCAGAGTTTCTTGACAGCAGCGGTAAAATAAAATATCCAAGAATAGATTTGAAGGGAAAACGGAACATGTTGCTGAAGAAATCTTTCATCTCTCAGCCCAAACACGCCTTACCGACGGCTATGGCCCTAGACTGCCTACTGCCACTACCCCAGGAGAACATGGTTTACTATGATCTCAGAGCACTAGCAGAGACTCTGCTTCAGAAGATGATGCACACAGAGTCTGTTTTCTGCAGATACTGTATATACATTCAGATCCCTGCACTTGCCTGCAACAAAAGCTGAAACAAAGGCCCCGCATCCACACCTCCCTGGGGTTCACACAAGTGAGTGTGTATGCTTTGCAGTGCTCCTTGGGATGAGATAAGTCACTTGCCACCAAAGAACTGAATTTAAGAAGTTTGTTCTTCCCAAATAATGGGAATGCTTGTAATTGTTAGTTCCTTTTCTTCCATGAACTAAAGGACTTAAATTACGCAGTTCTGACAGTGTCTGTGGTAATTATACCTCTGCAACAGAGAACAGATTATTTTCACAGACAAGGTAGTTTTTATTAAGAAACAGTTTTGGGATTTGTTTTCAGCAGCAACCTAGACTTGAAAAAAGCTCCATGATTACAGAAGAAGCAGGGGAGATCTGAAACAAAATAGCAATTTAATTAAATGCTCTCATGCCAAATATCTTTTTGCCCAATGGGAAGAGATGGAGGAGGCATACATTTACTGCTTATGTTCATCAAAAGAGTCCTCCACAAGCCCAGGTAACAGCAGAAGACCTTGGGCTCGCTGAAACCAAAGGAAAAAAGAAAGTAAAATTTTGCACCTTGGCATCACCCCTGGATTTCTGTATGCATGTTACAGAATTTCATGCCAGTTCCTTTTTCTTTTTCAAACACTTCTCAGAGCATCACATTCCCATTTCTAAACACCCTTGTGAACATTCAGCAAAATAGCATCCACCAGTCAAAACATTTACATTTAGTTCAGCTCTTTTCTTTGGGTATTTAGCTTGACATTTTTTCAAGCAATGCTCTGAGGCACTCTGGAATTGGGGGTCGTGTCACGTTTATGTTTTCCTCAACATCTGTATTTCTCTATTATGCTGCCATTCCTTCTCTTTAATGACGGTTGAGGTGGGGGAGGAAGACAGAAGGAATAAAGTGCTTGCTGACCTTCACTTCCACCGACATATGAAATGAGAAATGATCCCAAGCTAGTAATAAGGCAGTGGGCACTATTTTCAAGTCCATGTTTTCCTAAGTGACAGATACTGAGAGCCCAAGTCAGCTTCAGATAAGGGCACTGCATCTCTCACTGTTGCTTCATTCTAGTTTTAACTACCACTCGGATTGGGTAGTGCTTGCAGTCACAGCACAGACATCTGTACAATCAATTACATTTCTCCAAATAGGGTTCACCAAAATCAGTGTGCTCAGCAGGAAACTAGCTAGCTGATGATCCCGTAAATGCACATGAAGTCAGCCCCTCTCAAAAAGGCACCCAATGACAGAATGCTGCATCCCCTAAGGAGTCACAGCCATGGTGCCTCACCTGAACATAGGTCTCCAATATAAGCCAGCACAGTCCCAGAACAGAAGCTACACTTGAACTGTTTTAAGGTCACAGGTTAGTCACTGCTGCCCTACAGCTCAGTGGCCAGGACTGCTTTGAGAAGCAGGACATGCTGATCCTCTTTCTCCACAAGCGGAAGGGACTGAAGGTCTCCTGCATTTAAGGATTCTGCCCTGCTCATGCATGGCTAACAGGTTTCTTACCCCAAAGAAGGAGCATTTTTCAAACTAAGCAGTTTCACAAGTACTAGGGTAGACACTATCACAGCATCAGACAAAAGTAGTTTTTTTCAGTGCCTAGGAGTTCACATTCTAGTTGCTGGTGCCACCATTGCTAAAATTATTTTCACAACTTTGCAACACATAAACTTGGGTTGGAAAGGAGAGTTCACTCACTAAACCTTACGATCAGGAGCATCTTTTAATTCCAAAGGGATGGGTGCTTAGTGGACATAAAAGTAGGCTACGCCAACTGTACCTCAGTTTGCTCTTCCAAGAGTCTGAAGCCAAAGCATCTGCTGAGGTACATAACACATAGGCTGAATCCATATTTGGTCAGGACCATCCCTTTCTGAAAACAGTGCCACCGTATAGAGCATCAAGTACAACAGCTGCTCTATGAAGACTTGAGTATTGTTTAGTTCTAGCAGAAACAGGACAGGCAGCTTTGCTGAGCAACAGCATTAACTATTTTCTTTGGGCTAGCAGAAGCAGTCTTTAACAAGACTGGGGGAAAGGCCTTCTCTACAACAGAGCTGTCTTTGAGGATCCTCTTTCCAAGAGACTACCCATCATCTTTCTACTAAAATCTTTGCCTAGGGCTTGTTTCCTGGTTTTGGCTGGGATAGAGATAATCTTCTCTGTAGTAGCTGGTACAATGCCGTGTTTTGGATTCAGTGTGAGAATAATGTTGATAACACACTGATGGTTTAGTTGTTGCTAAGTAGCGCTTATCCTAAGTCAGAGATTTTTCAGTTTCCCATGCTCTGCCAGGGAGCAGGTGCACAAGAAGCTGGCAGGGGGCACAGCCAGGACAGCTGACCCGAACTGGCCAAAGGGATATTCCATACCATGGAACATCATGCTCAGCATATAACCTGGGGGGAGTTGGCCGGGGCAGGGTGGATCCTGTTCAGGCATCGGTCAGCAAGTGGTGAGCAATTGCATTGCGCATCACTTGTCTTTTCTTGGGTTTTATTTCCCTCCCTTTTTGTTATATTCTTTTTTGTTACTATTATGATTATGATTATGATTATTATGATTATTATGATTATTATGATTATTATTAGGAGGAGGAGGAGTGCTAGTACATTTTGACATTGTTATATTTCATTTTAGTTCTTAAACTCTTCTTATCTGAACCCATGAGTTACTTTTTTGGTTTTGATTCTCCTTCTCATCCCACTGGCAGGGTGGAGGAGTGAGTGAGTGGCTGTGTTGTGTTTAGTTGCTGGCTGTGGTTAAACCACAACAGTTCCCAAGATGCTTGTATAAGTTCACTGACAGGATACAGGTCCCACCTTGCATAACTAGTGGACATAAAAGTAGGCTAAGCCAATTGTACCCTGCATGCTGTCGGAGGGCTCTTACATTCTAAGCATCCTGACAAAGCTCCTCAGTACCTGCTGGGCAAGGGATGGCTAGCAGTTTTCCAACAAACAAGTAGCCAATTTGATGAGGGAAGTATGAGAAGACTGAAGTATCTTCCTTAAATCAAGTTCTCAACCTAGCTTTAAATTTAAACCTAGTAGAAGGTCAGAGCTGAGGATGAAAAAGGAGTGTCCTGCTGATGTTGTGGTCTCACAAAACACCAGCAAGGTCGGAAAACCCCATCAGAGCAGGGATAACCCTTGCTTCCTTGACATAATGTGCACTGAGCTGAATGCACATAGAGCCCCAGCCTAAACAACCAGGGGACTTTCTGCAGCTGCAGGATCAGTCACCTCCAAAGTATAACAGGAAAGGAGAAACCCCTGTGCCTGAGTGATGGATTTACCCTGCACAAGGTGCATGATCACCTGTCAAGCATCATGCACTAATGGTTCAGGGACCCTGGCAGTGCAGGGTGAATGGTTGAACTCGATGATCTTAAAGGTCTCTTCCAACCAGATGATTCTGTGATTCTGTGATTAAGAAATACTCTCAGATAACCCCACTTCTCTGGGTCTTGGTCTGTCAGCTGCTTTTTGTAGTGTTCAGGTGATGTGAGCATCCCGATATACAATTCACAAGCATTGTTGCCATGCTTAGAATTAGAGTAACTCTTAATAGTTTTACCAAGAGGAGATTCCACTCCATTAAAAATGTCTATAACTATTATTTATTAAAAATTCACTTTCTTTGGGTTTCACTGTACACAGCTTAAAAGGATATGAACCCTGAACTTGCCTCACACTCATACTCTCTTGAGTACATAAGATTTCTTTGCAAACGCTGCCATGATACAAGTGTATTTCAAAGAGGAAAGAAAAGAACCACACTTGCACCTAGGAAGCTGGCTGGACTGCCAGAACTGCTGCATGCCATTAGCAACACAACGGTGCATGCAATACAGAAAAAAAGTGTACTCTGTGCCTCTTCCTGCAGGTTTTTGCCCCCCTGAGACATACTGTGGTGTTGTCAGTGTCCCACTTTATCAAACACAGCATTCTTCTGTTGGCTTTTTTCCCAGTGAGGGGAATCTGAACTAAGTGTTGTTGTTCCAAACCAGCTGTGTGGCATGGTCCAGGTATTTTCCCTCTTACGCTGAACACCACTATCATTACTATGGTAACTCCCCAGTTGTTACATGATTAGGGTAGCAAATAACTTCTGGTAATTATTTCTTAATTTCCTCAAATCCAAGGAAACTCTTGCTTATACTGCTATATCTACGTATGTTCTGGGGAGCATGGATATTTACTAATTACTGACCCTCTGTATAGCCATGCCTGCAAAAGGAAAAAAAAGACAAACCTGCAACTGGCAAAAAATCACATCCCGTGCTGCCAAAGAGATCTCTGCAATATGCAGAGGCACATCTGTGCACTTTCCAGGTTCGTGGCAAATACTTGGTTTCAGGGTTGGACTACAGAAACTTAATACTGAAAATCAAAGTCAGACACCTTAAAAAAAAGCTCTGGTATGCACAGCTTGCCGGTCAGATCAGGATATCTCACTGCTTTGCTCCAATACACTGCTTGTTCCTTGGACTGATTAAACTGTCTGTACTAGCACAATCCAAGCTGTCCATCAGTCTCAGTTTATGGCTACTGGTGTAATAACTACAGTTCAATGACACCACAAAACCAACCACTAAGATGCAGCACAGACAAAACCAGGAGCATTAGATCTGCTGCCCAATTTTGGTGGAGAACAGGTTGGAATGTCAAAGTAGAGTTCCCTGTAAGTTCTCTCAGTGGCAACTGATGGGCTGATGAAGCTGAAACAGGTGTCTTTGTAGTACTAGCAGTCATGAAAAGGTTAATAATAGATGAAAACATATTTCAAGCAGTGCAGTTATTTTTAATCATCCTTAGCTTACAGTATACAAGTTTCCTCAATTTTTCTGCTACCTTGAAGAATAGACAAAATTAGAATGTCTAATTGAAAAATAAACAATTATGCACAGGATTCATGGGCTCTCTTCACTTCTGGCAAAGGATAAAAAGGTAAAGGAGCCACAGTCAATTTTTCTTTGCAGTAACTTTGAAGTAGTCATAGCAATAATCAGGAAGAGAGTACATAAAAGTTTGGCCTCTACTTACAAGTTTCGTTGCCAGATCTTTATTAGTTATCAATGTTTAAGAAATTATTTTCCAAAGCAATTATTTTCTGGGCTGCAAAAAGCTTTTTAGTGGCCATAGATACACTGACACAATTTATTACACAATTATTCTTATTTTACTAAGAGCCAGGGAACACTACACAGATTTAAGTGTTCACCAAGGTAAGTTACATCTTCATTACAAGGCCTTATCAAGAAAGAGAATTTGGCAAATCTCTCCCTCACCTAGGCAAGACACCATGCTGTTATGTCCTCAATATGTGCTAAAGGGTTGCAGGTTTTTTTTTAATCTTAACAAGATGTGGTTTGCTGGCAGATGCTATTTCTTCTCTTAGACAAGCTGAAACAGGATAAAAATCAGGGCACACCAGCTTCATGTCTGAAACGGAAGGAGGAGACTTCAAGCTGAAATTTGCGCTAGTCAATCTGAGTTTAACTGATTGTGTTCATTAGTTACTCAGCTTAAGGGGAAAGGGAAGAGAGCAGTGTGAAGCAGAGGAGAGCGGTGCCACAGGGAACGAGGAGCACAGTGTTAGTCACACAGGCTGCAGACATGCACGCAAGTCATCAATGCCGTGGAGCATACGAGCTATGTTCATGTATATGAGGTGGTTGGAGCCCTTAAGTCGGAGGGGTTAGGTGCAGAGAGACATTTTGAGACAACAGCACTGATGAGGTAAACTAAGCTAGAGATTAGTCTTACTGGACAAAGTAATGTATAAACAACATGTCTGAGAAACAATTCACCATATAAGCAGAAACTGGTGGGTTATCAATGCAGAATTTCCTTCCTTGCCCTTGTTCACTGACCATTTGTGGTTCTGCAGGACACCGTTGCAAAAGCCTGACCAAAGGTCCTCTTGAGCAGGGTTTCTGAGAGGCTACGTCTCAAATATAAAGAAACTCTTTCCACCCAAGCTAAAGCTTTCAACCTAGTGCTACTGTCCTGCAAAAAGAGGAGAAGCAAGGAAAACAATTTCCTTCTGAAAGGGGATTGATACAACTTCAAAACCATGGTGAACTGCCCAGCCAGTTCAGTCTGCCTGTTTCCCATGCAGCAACTCTTGCCTACCCCAGTTGGTTTTAGCCAGTTAGGAGGATTCAGTCCTATATAGACAAGCAGACAGGAAAGCCTACTGCTGAAATTCCCCAGATTTTGTAACTTAATGTAATGTAAACAGCGTAATTTGTAAAACATCTCTCAAATTGTCCTTATGAGAGTCTAGGAGAGGAGTTCAAAAGAAAACCAAAACCTCATATGTTCACATTTAAAACAAACTTTTTTTTTTTTTAATGTGAATAAAACACCAGATAAAGCCTTGGTAGCTACTTGCATCATCAACAAAGGGAAATGTGAGAACAAGCTGACTCCAATTAGGGGAAGACCAAAGCTATACAACAGAAAATCCCCTAGGTATGCAGTTTTGGAGGGCTGAGTGGTTTGCTTTAACCAGATCATATGGTGGGCCAAACACCTGCTCTGCAAAGTGGCTTTCTGCAGGAGCTGGCACACTCCACGTGTTCTCCAGTATGCATCGGTTCCTAGCCCCTGAGGTCTGCAAGATGAGCCCTGCACTTCTTACACAACTGACCACTCTTCTGTGGATGCAAGAGGAGGTGGAAGGTTTACAAAAGCATTTTGTCATGGTCCATCTTTACTGTATTCACAAGGTCCAAAGTTAGTGGAGTACCAGTCCTAAAGTACCGGTAGCCCTCATGTTAATAGTCTGAACAGAGTCAAAGGAGCCTCCACAGAGCTGTGTGGTTTCCAGGATGTGAGTTTGGGAGTGCTAGTCAAGTCCCTGGTGGTTTCTCAAGAAGACGACATAGCAATAATTCAGAATGTAAACTCCGAAGTTGTGCTCACAAGTTTTCTACAGTTTGTGAAAAAAACAACAGAGCAGATTTTAAATTATTAAACTTGTTTCACTAGTTTCAAAATATGCAGAGGAATCTCTGTATGTAAGTCCTACTACCTAGGAAATCTATTATTTAAGATTTCAACATTCAGTATTCTTTACAGGAAAATACTTCCACAAGATTTTCTGCACCAAAAAAGAACGTTGTTTATTTAGCAAGTGTACTGAAGTCCTGTTAATAAGATTTATTTTTCCTAGGAGAATGGTGTAGAATCTTGAAGGGACAGTAGATGGATTTAAGATGGTTTTTTAAACACTTTTCTTGGAGTTAAACATGCTGCCATATAGAATCCATTCTGCTTTTATTCATTTGTCTTGTTGAATGGCTAAAGGTAGAGGGTAGGTGAAGACCACCTTACTTAAAACTTGCAGTGACTGTGGCACTTAGGAGCAAACCCCACTGCTCTCAACAGTCTGAGCAATCAGAGGCATTGGATGCACTTTTGAACAGTGCTTCAGCCTGCTGTGGACATAGGAGACAGCTCTTGCTTAAGACAGATGTGACAATTACTCAAGCCCATGGGCACTGAGGTGCACAACTGCTCTTTGTGCCTCTTAAGAGTTGGCTTTCCTGCACTTAGGTACCCACCTTGGGGTTTCTACTTTTTAGAAGATTTGCCCAAAAAATTTAACACAGTTACATTTTAAGTACCCTCCTTTCTCTCATCTCCTAATGGTCTAAGAGCATCTGTGGGAGCCTTTCATCATTTAGAGCATTAACTGTATGGAACATTCCAGACAGTAAAGGCTTTCTTTTCATCTTATAGTGCACAGAAGCCCTAGATTATAATCTTCCTGGCTATAATTTCATTCCTTTCATCTCCCAAACAGTTGATGTTTAGAGCTGTCACTCATATTTTCCTTACTGCCATCTTGGAGCATGCCTTGCAATGATCATCATTCAGGGTGTAGTTTTCACAACTTTAACTGAACCAGGTAACTCCACTCCATAATGGTTTGTAACCCCTTCACCTTTTTTGGAGTTGACTCTCAATATTTTGCTCTGTATTCTGCACTGACCTGCATTTGATCAAGAAGGACACAGTTCAAAGCAGAAATCAACAAGGCCACAAGGGGAAACAAGTTAACCCCCTTCTCCCCATATGAGCTGGTCAATCCGTTTAGCAACTTTTTTGCATCTTTATTGGGAATGAGCCAGGCATTTCTTCCGACTTAGTGAGGAGAAAGTTCATACCATGCTGTGTTTAACTAGCATACGGGGCTTTAAATATACGTTGGCAAAAGCTTCTCTTCCATTACTGACAGTCTAGTCAATTCAAGCAGCATGAAGCTATTCCTCTGCCACATACTCTCAAGTCTCTTCCCCACCCACCCCATTTTCTGCCAGGTAGATAGAGAAGTATCTGCCTATCTTCTGCAAGTGATTTAAACTTCTTGTTTTACTTGCTTCTGAATTCACAATGACTAGATCTTCATTGCCTCACCTCAGTGCATTTTAAATGGGTTCCTTGCTCCGAACAGGAGAAATTATTTCCAACAGGACCTTGTTTTCTACCTGTAGATACCAATACAGACAGGATTGCCAGCAGGTACATTTCAGTTAGAAACATTTGCAAGTTGATGACAAAACTCAGACATTCCTCTTTGACCTCTAGGAGCCCAAACAGCAATAAAAGAATCAATATATTCCTTGGGAAGCTACAAAACACACCAGGCGAGTGCATTCCTCGTGTTTAAAGCTGAAGGATATGCAAGCTGGGAGGAATATTCTGCTGTATTAAGGTTTAATATCATCATCTGCATCTTAGGGAACTCTTCACTCCCTTCTGGGGCATCCAGCACTCGCTCCTGGCAGATGCCAGATGCTCAGACTTAGCAGCCAACACAGGCTTGACACTTTCCTGCACCTACTAGAATTTCTTACCTGTTGCCACAGCAACTCAGCATGCCCAGTTTGTGTGAAGCCAGTCATCTGTTTCCATAGGAACAAAGCATCCAGGGCTGCGCTGAAACTTCAGCTAGGGAAAACATAAAATTTGGCCAATAAAAAGAAAATCAAAGAATGAAAGGCAGGTAGTCAATTAAGAGGAGCATCCATGCTGCATACATATAGGGCTGTATGGAGAGACAGCCAGGGAATATTTACTCCAGCCCAGGACTAAGTAAATTTGGACTCTGACTAGAATGTTAAGTCACACAAAAATGATCACACACAAACATAGAGTTTCTTTCCCCCAGTGACTGACAACTTTAATATTTACAATATCTGCTCAAGAAGTTGAAATGTGGGACTGGGGTATGGAGAGTTTGGGGTTTTTTTCAATCCAAATTTATCTACAATTATGCTGCTAATCAAGGAAAATCACACAGCCCCTGCTCTGAGTAGATTTACATACCAGCAGGAAGGAATAAAATGAAGCAAGATTATTCTTGCTGATGATTGTGTGAAAACATTTAAAGTAAGATCAGGCAAATCATAAACCTGCTAATCTTTTAGTGGTTTATAATTTTATTTATTTTTTTAAATATACAGGAAAAACCTGCAATGAAGACAGTTACAAAAAAAAAAAAAAAAAACCACCACCAGAAGAACCTAAACCTGATTTCATAGCATGTTGTAAGTATTGTCACAGAAAGACTCCAAAGGATACACCCAGACTGCTGCTACACTTGGAAAAATCACCACTTCAGCTCTAATCAGGTATCGTTACTTCATATCACTAGCAATCAAAAACCTAAATAATGAGACAGAAGATTTAGGCAGCCAGCTGAGCTTCAGATGTGTAGAAACCGTTGACTGATAGGCATGAATGGAAGGAAAAAAAAAAAGACCCTTTATATAGGTCTGGCTGGCTGCTGAATATCTCAAATGGCACTGGGCACCCTGAATGCCACACCCAGTTCTGCTGAACCAATTCTTGGACCTGCACAGGCTGTGCTGATTTGAGCTCCAGTGATTACAAAGGCTGCTCAGAAACTTAGCTTAGGTGCAGGCATCTTGTTCTAGCCTTCTCAGTTTCAAGCTAAATCCTGCTCTAGAGAGATTCTTAAAATAGACAGTCAAAACTCTGAACTATAAGGTGTTTAATTTTTGGGGGGTTTTGTTTTTTCCTGTCATGCCCCCCTGCCTCATAACTTTTAAACATGTAATAATGTGTATGGATGAAAAAATGGGAAAATATCCCAATATGACAAAAAGTCATGGTACTTTCAACATCATCCTACAAAGAAAAAAAAAAATTGCTTCAAGTTAATGCTTATATGAGCAGAGAGAATTGTTCTGCATGTAAAACACATGCTGACATTCATCTAACTGCAGAACTTCTCTCACACACAAGTGCCACCAATTAGAGCGCAACTGAAGAGCAGAACACTGCATTTGCCTGCCTGCTGCTTGTTTTCCTGCCTTTAACTCTTTGGAATTAAACTTCCTGGGCTTGTGATGAACCAATCAGACTTTGACCGTGGATCCCCAGGGCTGGGAAAGCCTCAGATGCGCTTGGTGATGAGACCATCTTGCCTAACAACTGGCTGCTGCCAAGAGGACAGGTTCTGCCTGACCGGGAGGTGGCAAGAGCTACAGCACATCAGTTCTGAGTTATAAGCATGAAAATTGACTTAACTTTTTAATTATAGTTGTGGTGTAGCAGGGTATCAGTACTTGTGTGCACACCCAATGCCCTTGAACCTCTGTAACTGAATCATCAGCAATTGACTTGTTGTTGAAGGAGTTCAGTGGAGGTGAATTTGGGACAGTTCTTAAAATTCTCCCAGGCAGCTTCTGCTGTATCTCATCCCATTTGCATGCTCAAGTATCCAAATTTACAAATTTTGTCCAATAATCCAATACTGTAGGCAAAGTTGCTTGTAATTTATTTACAAACACACACTACAACACTCCGATGGCTGTATGCTTCCAGGAAAAAATCAGCTACTGCTGCTGCCATCCTTACTGCAAAACAATAGCTTAAGTGAATACACGTGAGAAAATGATGATCAAGAGAGGACACACATAGTCTTCAGAATGTGATGGGTGGGTTATGTTCTTCAAAAACAGAATCTGCATGAAACTGAATTCTGGATTAACAGAAATTGTCACCATGAAAAAGAAAGTCTGCGCACACATTCATAGACTCAAAGGATAATTTGGGTGTGAAGCAAGGTCAGGAAGTCTCTAGTCCAGACCAGGCTGCTTTCCTGGTCTGGAAAGCCCCAGAGGGCAGAGATGGCACCACCTCTCCAGCAGACTCTTCCAGCCAAAGTTTCCACAGAATCCTATTCAAGAACTGTGCTGGAAGCATTCAGCTGAAGATTTGAAGTACTTTATTTCTCTGGCATGTTTTGTAAGTCACAGAAGCTGCTTTGCAATGTAACACCAGCTGACAGAGGAACGTAGAACAGTTGTAGGAATGTGCCTGTTTGATCACATCACCACCAATAAAGTCTAATTACAAGAGAAAACCAGACTGACAGCAGGTCCATTTTAACAGCCACAGAAGGCTGTGATGCTACCTAATGCAAGCAGGCAGACCATGAGCATCACTTAAAAAAAATATTTTCACTTGTTAATATAAATTAGCCTTGTTTTTAGATGTTCAGCCTGATGTCCATCACTTTAGGAATTTATTATAAAATTTATCATCTGCAACAAGTCTTTCAAGTATCAGAACAATATAAGTAAAACTTAAAGTTACACGTCAGCCACTTTTAACAAATATCATCATGTCTAGATTAGGAGGTTGAAATAATGTCAAATGGCCATTTGTTGCTTAGCTACTTGTGCAGAGCAAGTTATGAGTAATAACAGATCTATTCAAAACTTCAAAGGAAATCGGGTGCTTTTATAAGTATGACAATTCATCCTAAATTACATCTTAAAAATCCTCAAAGTGCCTGAAGTTTTGAGAGCCTATCTTAGGGGAAATAAGCAGTTCTGCTCATCTCACCAGGAGGTCCTCTTCAGAACTTGGAAACGAGTATCCCTCCACTTAACTCCACTACAGATGTCAAATTATGACTGCTCTCAACTACACACTTGGATGCGTGCTGGATTTCAATTGCTGCAAAAAGATGCTTAAGTAGGTATTTTCCCAACCGGAAATGTAGAATGCCGTGCTTAAAGAGGATGCCACGCTTACAGAGGTCCTCCTGAACTGGACTAGAAGGAATCACTGTAGGGATATCATCCTTGACGAGGTCAGAGCAATGAAGACTGTAGGTGGAATTGAAACATTGGTGGACTATTCTCCTTTTTCCAAACCACGCAGCTCAAAAAGCCACACTGCAGACCCATGTGCACGAGAAGAATGAGAGAGGGGAAACGCGTCAGTCTTCTACAACAGCGTTTTATGAGATAGTTCCTAAAAAAGTCTGTTTCTGAAAACTCTCATTCAAATTGTGATTTAATGGGTAGATTTTGTGGGTGCAACTTCCACAAACCTGTGTGGTGGGTTTATGGTTTAGTTTGGTTTTGCTTGGTTGATTTTTAAAAACTGCAAAATCAGGATGCAGGAGTCTGATGTAAAAGGCTGAAGATGTGTAGTTCAAAGATGTTAATACTACACTTTCTTGTGAGGGAGAAGAAACTGTTTATTTCAGCTGCATGTAGCATGAGCCACTGATGTTAAGAGGTCACTGATGCATAAAGTTTATGACCATCTTTTAAAACAAGGTGGGTGTTGCACAGTTTAGTAACACAGGAATTTTTCTAGAAAAGCAGCCAAGGGTTAGTATGATAGAAGGTAAACTGACAGGGAGGTTTCTGTGGCTTCTCCCCAAAATCAGTTTTACTCAGAAAATAAATGCATGGGAGGAGACAACAGAGCAATTTTCTCCACCTCACTATGTAATGAATCTGAAATAACAAACACTGTGTAAACAAAACATTAGAATTTTTTTTCTTTGTTTGTTAATGAAGACCTACTGAAGGATTGCATTCTTCAAAGTCCTTATGTTTACTGGGTGGTTTTATTAAGGATGCCTTTCTAGAAACAATTCTCTCTTAACGAGCATACAAACATCTCCTTGAGCAGCAGAGAAATGATCAACTATGCCACTTCACGCTGACTCCTCAGCCTTTGAACACGTCCGAATTCCAGAACTAGAACTGATACATTAGCAAATTGGATTTTCCTATTTGCAATTATCTTCCTTGCATTTACTAAAGACGACAAACCACAAGAAGCTGAGTTTTTAAAAATACAACTGGCAAAGAACTGTTCCACTTTATCACCCCTGCCACTATCGGCAGCATGCAGCAGCTGGTTATAAAGCAGTCTTACTAATGGATTACAATGCGTAATTGGGACTTCAGTCTGTATGTCCTTAACAACAAAATGCAATATAAACTACTGTATTTTTCATGTTTCTCATGTGTGGACAAACTTAAATATTTTATTAATAGTCTCTTGGAAGACTTAATGTACTGTACTCAAGTATTTACTTCCGCGAGCTACTGTTCTAATTACACAAAGTATCTATCTACAGCTTTAAGTGTAACACATTACATGAAGAGTTTATGCAAGAATACAGAATCCTAGAATTGTTCAGATTGGAAAAGACCTTTAAGACCATCAAGTCCAACCGTTAAACCAGCACTGCCAAGTCCAGCACTAAACCATGTTCCTAAGCGCCACATCTACACATCTTTTCAAGAGCTGGGAGACTGCAGATGTCCCCTTTTCCCCATAAATGATTTTTTATCAAGTTCTCTGTTTGACCCGGATAACACAGTAAGTGAGCCAAACCCTTTTGATAAATGTTTCAAACTTCCTTTTGGAAAACTAAAGAGAGTGTGTTTCTTGTGAACTACCATCCAGAGGTGGCACAGAGTGTTATTCAAGAGAGCATTTATCTGGCATGAAGCAGGTAATAGAATATTCTTATGATGTCATCTTCTACTTTTAGTCTTATTTGCTAGGAAAATGTAGCTCTTTTCTGGTCAATCTGTGCACAGCACAAGAGCCCATTCCTTCTCTCCTCTTCCCAGCTGATAACTCTGAATCTGCAGGCCAGCTTCAACAGAAGATGGTCAGTCTATCATTTACAGTAATTTTGTGCTCAGCAAAAAGTCATTTTAACCAACTGAAAGCTTATGGGAAGATCCATTCAATTTCAACAAGGCAAGTCACTGAACCAATACTAAAGAACTGAAAGTGGAACTAGTACAGAACAACACCCCCTGCTCCATTTCTCAGGAAATAAACATGATGCATCCCCAGAGATGTACAAATTCTTAAATACTTACACCATAGACCGGCAATCTAGCTAAGGAAACATCAGTTACAAATATTGGATATTTTTTTAACTTCCAGAAAGAATTGATCTCTTCTTCTGTAACCAAAAAACCCATAGAATACAGCCACCAGAAGCTGCAATGTAGCCTTAGGTACTTGTTGAGAACTAGATGCCACCACAACATAATTGTAGTGCAGATACTTCATCTACAAAAAAAGAGAACAAATTAAGTTGCCCACACTAATTTATTATAATATGTGACAGTCAAAATACCAAACTATGAAGCTCTGCATAAGAATACTAGTTCTGTATTACTTAAAACAGACAGTTTGACAAGTCTGTTTGACCTCATGAAGTTCAACAAGGCCAAGTGCAAGGTCCTGCACATGGGTCAGGGCAATTCCAAGCACAAACACAGGCTGGGCGATGAATGGATTAAGAGCAGCCTTGCTGAGAAGGACTTGGGGGAATTGGTTGACAAGAAGTTCAGCGTGATGAGCAATGTGCAGCCCAGAAAGCCGTCTATATCCTGCACTGCATCAAAAGGAGCATGGCCAGCAGGTCAAAGGAGGTGATTCTCCCACTCGACTCCACTCTCATGAGACTCCACATGAAGTACTGTGTTCAGTTCTGGGGCCTCAGCATAAGAACAGCAACCTGTCGAAGCGAGTCCAGACAAAGGCCATAAAAATCATCAGGGGGCTGGAGCACCTCTGCTATGAAGAAAGGCTGAGAGAATTGGAGGACTAAGCCTGGAGAAGAGAAGGCTCCAGGAAAACCTTATAGTGGCCTTCCAGTAGGGAACCTTCAGGAAAGATGGGGAGGGACTCTTTATCAGGGAGTGTAGTGATAGGACAAGGGGGTCACAACTGAAAACTGGAAAAGGGCAGATTTAGATTAGATATTAGGAAGAAATTCTTTTCTATGAGGTGGTGAGGCACTGGAACAGGTTGCCCAGAGAAGTTGTGGACGCTCCATCCCTGGAAGTGTTTAAGGCCAGGTTGGATAGGGCTTTGAGTAACCTGATCTTGGGGAGGGGGAACTAGATGATCTTGATTGATGGGTTGGGATGATCACAGTTCTACGATCATCCCAAAAGAGAGCAGAAACACTTGATCACTATTTAATGCTCAACATGTTGTACCTCAAGATCATCACCCTTTTTCTCTCCCCAGTGCAATGGGATTCCCACAGCGCATTGGTCCAAATGACAACTACATGTTGATTCATGAACAATCTTGTGCAGGAATCTCCAGCCTCTCCCCTTCACTAGGCCAGATTTAGATATTCCATTTTTATGAACAGAAACACTTGTGAATTCAGTACTTATTAGTGACTGACAGTGAATGAATCAGAAACTACCAACAGCAACCATTCAAAAGTTTTCAAAAGTAAAACATTTGCCTATTGAGACCACCAAGGATGTCTGTTTTGCATGTCACAGTCACCTTTTGCTCCTCATCAGTAATATCAGCATCTCAATATTACTCCATCTGTCGTTGAGTATTAATATTTCCAGGAAAAATACAGTTTCAACAAGCCCTGGAAATAGACTCCTCTTTTCTCTGTGGACAGATGCAGCCCAAAATTCAGGAAGTTTACTCTGACCTGGAGAAACCACCTCTGCACATCTTGTTGGATTTGCCAGGGCAGCTACCGATTTGCTTTCTTTCCTTGCTTCGTATTTAAGGTATTTAAGATCCCCATGCCTTATGACACTGAACATAACCAATCGCATCAGGGCATTTCTCGCTTCAGGATGACAGTCCTGATCTGCAAGAGCACAACTTCCTTCAAGTTGCAACATTAAGCAGTACTTACCAACAGTACACCAGATTGGAAACAACTTTCAGAAACCAAAGGGGACACACGCTAATTGCAGACCTCACAAGCTTCTAGACCTACTCTGAAGTAGTTCCACATCTGCCATCACCACCTGGACTGCATGATCATTCCAAAAGTCATCAACTATTGCATCTATTGACAAATATGGCCTGTGTCCTAAGGCAAAGGATAGTACTGTGTCACAATAGTTACTTACCCAAAACGCATTCTTTTGTCCTTCTGGATAAAGGCAGATAAGGACAATCAAAGCATTTTGGGCAGGATATTGGCAAAGTAATCTGTTAAAACCAAAAAAACCTGAGAGAGAGGCAATTAATAAAATTCTTTTACTAAGGAGACTGTCCCATCAGATCTTGAGTGACCAGAACATGAGAATTTCCTCAGTATCCTATGGAAGATGTAAGGTTTAGTCATTAACACCCAAATGTAATTTTTTAAGTCACCAGAGTAATCTCGCATTTGTGGCAGAGGAAGTAACAATATTCAATGAGTGCTTTGTTTTTCCAGTACAGCGTTGATGTTTCTGCTCAGCAGAACAGAAACCTTCATAGTACAGATCTCCACAAATAATGCATTGCAAGATCGGAACCGAAAACATTTAGATCCTTCTAGATGACAAAATGATGACATTACCACTGTCTCTTCTGAAAAAACTTGTGACCTATGGGCAATGACTGACAACCAGATCCTTTTCTAACTTCAAGCCCAATAAATGAGGGGGCTCAGTTTAGCTCAGTTTAGCATAGCCAGTCACTGTCAGATAGCAATTTAACTTTTTCAAAGGGTATTATTAAAACATTTTGCATGCTGGAATATTAAAGCTACAACCGTAAGCCTGGCTTCTTAGGAGGAACACACCAGGAGAATGTAAACAGTATTAGATGTCAGCAATACCTGTAGGCATTGTTTCGTATGACAACATGTAGAAGGGGGGGGTAGCTGCTTTGCCCCTTCTTTCTCCAAACTACTATTAGACAGCAGATTACTGCCTCATGATAACACCCTTTTAATAAAAGAGTAAAAAACCCCACTGATTCAAATAACCTCATTTAATACTACTGCAACCTGACAAATATTTTTAGGTACTTCTATGGTCCTTATCCTGGTACATATTCAGGCCATAATCTGTCATGTTTTTGCCCTCAGAATGTCTCATGACAAGGGATGCCTGGTATCAGTGAGGTCACACAGAAGGTTTTGTGGGAGACCATGACTCTGTGACCCTGTTCTGAGTTCTCAGCTGGTGTCCTAAGTTTGTGCAAACCTTCCTGTATGACATTATAAACTGAAAATACAAAACATTTACAAAAATGCATAAAGTAATGTAAATTTTCTTTTTATTTGATGTAAATTTGATATTTTACCAAAGGTATTCTTCATTTACAAAGCCAAAAATGTATCTCAATCACTTGAAAGTCAAATAGAGATATAAGATGAAAAAGAACATTTTTCAATGACCGGTTACCTGAGTTACAGTGCAATATTTTATTTCAGACAGTATTGCTCTTAAGACTTTTTACAGTAAGAAATAATACGCTTTTTCAAGATAAAACCTAAATCAGTGCTTGCCATAATTTTAAGAAGACTCATGAACTAACAACATGAAATATCTTACATAATGTATACTATACATTTTTGCTTGCCTCTACAATAAATTAATACCCTGGATGTCTTAAATATTAGAAAAAATATTTACAAAACCAAGATAAAACACAGTATAAAATTTATTCAAAGATATGCTTCTTCTGAGAAACAGTTTGGTACCAAGAGTGAAATCACAAGTCTTACAAAATTGCTTCTCACTTATTTAAATTCATGAAGGTAAACAAGTAAGATGGAATCGTACAAACAAACATTGGTATCCTCATAGGGGTTTATGCAGTAAAAGCGTGTATCTCTTCTTCAGAGTATCCAAGATCCTTCAGATATCTGCAAGTCAGAAATCAAGTTTGTAACATTAATATTTGGAACCTGAAACTCACCACAGACACAGCTGAAGCATAACTTCAGCACCACTATCTGTTTTTTATTCAGACATGCACAGGGAAGTTTACCTTTGCAAACACATTTAGAAAACAAGTCACACCCAGGAGCTCATACATACTACATGATCTTTCAGCATACTGGAAGAATTTCTAACAATAAATACAGATATCATTTGAATTTTCTCAGATTTCTCAGGAGGTAGCAGAACTATGGCCAATTCCACCCTCCATTAGATCCATGCATCTGACTGCAGCAGGGCTGCAGAAATGCAAGTCATGTCCATATTGGTTCAATATTTTGAAGCTGAGTGAGAGAAAGAGGGCCTTTTATCTTTAAACATATGGTACATAAAATAAGGGAAGTATTAGGTACATACATAAATATACGCATTAATTAAAAAGAGAGAAGTGCTTGTGCTAGAACAACTGCTTTGAATTTTACTTTTTGTAAATTAATTTGTTCAAGCTAACATGAACACAGAAAGCTTATTTCTTATTATAGCAACTTTTCTGTCAAACTGAAAGCAACATTTAAAACCTTATGAAAAAGAGGTCCTCGTTAAAGAGATGCTCTTAAAAAGTTTTGGACAGCTTACTAGAGCTCATGAAATTTACATATTGCTGATATTTACTTAGCTACACACTAAATATACTCAAGTATGATGCCAGGTGTTTCTTTTAATTTTTTCATTCAAAATTTTTTCTTGCAAAGCTGAACACATAAGGCTGTTTTTGAAAGACTACCAAGTCAGAAATACTACAGAGGGTGAGGTGATCAAATATTTAAAAATTTCTCATTCTCTAGTTCATAAATTAAAATACTCACTGTACTCCTTGTTCTGTAAAAGGTGTTGGCCCACAGATGCAGATAAGCACTTTTGAGTCTCTTCTGCTTCTTTTCACAAACTCAGAGAGAAGAGATGAAGAAATCTTTCCCTGTTTACCCATCCAGTCCTTTGTTGGTTGTGAAAGAATGAACTGAACCTCAAACCTGATAAGCAGAATAATATTTCATAAATATTGCCTCCAATTAGAAATCTGCTACATAAAATGCTAGTGACTGAGACACTGATGTTTCCTACAATTACTTTCCTGTTCTGCCCAGCTATCACTGCTCAACATCAAATCTCAGAGACATTTAGTTGTTTCTACCAATCAAGTCATTCAAATCACCTCCTGTACAGTGTATTTAATTATTTAACCAAATCTTTCAATCTTAAAAATTTTAGCTGTATATTTCACCCTAAAAAGAAAAACAGCTGGTACTATTTAAGATACTAAAGCACAGGTTTTACTGTTCTGTTACTCACTTATACAAAGGTTGGTGTAGCTCAATAATCACGCAGTGAAGTAAGAGTGCTTAGCCAAACTTGTGAAAACGTCAGTACAAATTCATTAATGAGAAAATACCATACCTGGTTTCAAAAACTCACTAAGAGTAATTATTGAGTAAAAAACAAACACTGGTGTATTTGAGGCTCCTATTGAAAGGGAAAAAGTGTTTTTACTGTAAATTTGCACAATGTCTAGACTATGAAGCTTTGAATGTGCCAGACATCACCAGGTTATGAAATAATATTGATTCTTCACTTCAATGTTGTGAAGGAACAAGTGAAATTAATTTGTTCATATATTTTCAACCAAGAATTATGTAAGCTTAAACAAAATGTACTTCTATCATGTAAAATCCAGGTAGTGACGATTTATTTAGTGATAAAAGCAAGGATACTGAAATTAAAAGGCGACATGATATTCCAATGTCTCCTTACAGAACTACGGTCTGCTAAACTAAGTTGACAGTACACGTGCACTAGTTCATTTTAAATAAAGTAAAAATGAAAGTAACAGGCCTAATTTAAATTTTAATTTCTAGATAAACATTTTGTCAACTAAGTGACACCAAAGAGACTTTTCAAGAGTTCTCTAAATTCAGACTGTTGCTCCCAGGATACATGATTCTCCTCTATCACTTCTGTGCTTCTCTTTGCATATCTGTATCTTCTATTATTAAGGCTAATTTTCTTCACCTTATAAAAGCTGCTCAGACAATCTTATCTAATGTAACTATCTATTAAACACTAGCAAGTCATATCCTTGGCTTCCCATGGGACCTACAGAAGATAATGACATAGCCTGCTGCTATGCCTCTGTGCCAATACAAGCACGCCTCCTTCCACTCCCTAGGTCTCGTTAAATTCTTAGCTAAGAGTTTGGAGAATCAAGATGTGTCTCTGTACAGCCAAAGCTGTACGGTTAGTCTAAGCCCCAAGACTTGTTCTCCTGTACACTGGGATGGTACAAGTTGTTCTCCACAAGGCTTTTAAATACCTTTCATCTTTAAGAGCTAATTGCTCTAGCTGATTTCTCCAAAGTATGTCATCTTCTGTTTTGTTGAAGAAGATCAGCTTCACTGTACTTAAAAAAGAGAAAAATTAGCTGCAGATTATTTCTGTATTTCAAACACGTTGAAGAATCAGATCTTACTGCTTTATACAGAAGCCTTTTAGTTACACTTTATGTTTGGTTGGTTTTTTGCAACTCTGCAATCCTCAAATCTTTTCGCTTACTAACCCAATATAGTTTATTTCTTGCTGTTCCTGAAAGCCTGTTGGACTTGTGACGTCTCTTTAAACCCTGTCTACAGTTGCAACCTCTAGTTCAGGAACTGCTCTGCTAAGAAAACTAAAGTGTCTTTAAGTTACTAAGAATTAAATGAAATTACAATGTAGCTTGTCAAGTTTTATCCAGTCGTTTCTTAATATTGATGAGCACTACAATTATGAACTGTGTATATGAACTCTGTACACTTTTTTAATATTACAAACATCCCCTTGTACAGGTGAAACTGTGATTTCAAGAAGGTTATGTCAGTATTAATTTCAAAAAGGTGGTATCTAAACACATAGAACTAAGAGAAAATTAACTCATAACTTAAAGAGCAAACTACAGTTCTGTACCAGGTTATCTTATTCTAACTTTATTTGTTGATTTATAAAACCTATTTACCTGGAAAGCTACTGTTTACAAACATTATATTTGCCAGTTAGTTCACATAAAAAATAAATGCTCTGTCAGTAAAGTCAGTGCTATTATCTTTTCAGATTTTTATGCTCCAGTGGGGGTAAAACACAAAAATCCCTGACTTTACAAAACAGAATTTCCCATTTGATGAAGCTGTATCTTTATGGCTAATGACCAACTAACACCCTGGGGACAACTGATGTAAGACAGATGATGTGCTGTTAAATGCAAGCAGTTCCTGAACTGTACCCCACAGGGCTTTAAGTGACTGTTGCTTTTTCTCCTTAGGCACAGCTCTGAGCAGAGAGAGCATGTTGCTGTGGTGCCAGAAGCGGTAAGTTCAGTGCCCTGCTCGCAGGAAGCTGGAGCACTGGGATATCCAGCACAAACACATGCAGAACCACATGGGTACGTGTCAGCTAAGCCTGTTGGTCCTGCACATCACACAGCCCTGCAATTCCAGTTCCATAACATGGCACTTCACTACCCAGCGTCCCTTTTATATACGGCTGACCTTGCTTCTAAGAGACTAGCACTAGACATTATGATTATATGATGCTGCGCTGAAACTATCCGTTCCCATCACACCCTCCTCTGTACCTTGCAGAGAGCCATCTTTCACACGTGTGCATCACACACTAGGCCTTCTGCAGAGAGTTCACGATCACCAGCTGCTCTTCAGCTGCAATTTAAAAGCCTATATTCCCCCAGTCTGAAGATAATGCATTTTTCTGACTTCTAACCTTTTCCCCTTTTGCAGTTTGGTGGCGCTTCAAGATACCATGAAATCTCTTACAAGCTACATCAGATGCCCACATAAGGGATCATATTCTATTTATGAGAAGCACGTTCATTCTCTGCTGCCAAAATATAAAACTGAGGTATGACTGTTGTATATAACACACATCATCAGTAGTGTTATTGAGAGAAAGAAGTTCCAGATGCATTACAACACAACGGAAGTTACAACATACAAGCTTTGGAGAACTTGCCCAGTCTAGAACAAATAGCCGCAAATCAGCTATGCTGCATCTCATTCAGAAGCTATCATATGTCAAAAATCTAGATTTCTTACATGCTTCCCAGGGCCCACTTCCCTGAAAACATGGAAAATAAAGCTCACTTCAAGAATGTAGTGCTGTCACAGCTGGCATAGTGCAACACAGCATTAAGTGTTACGCAGGTGGGGAAAAAGTGCATAGGAAAGCCATGCATTTTGTTCATTGGTCACAAAGGTAGAAATCGGGATTTTTTGAGAATAATGCTTTGAGTCACCCCTTACTGATACTCCCTAGTGTAGATAAATATATCTTCTGCAGTACTGCTCAGTACTCAGCACTGAAGAGAACAGAAAACTCTCAAACTTGGAATGAACTGGTACCAGTTTTGCTAGAGATGAGAGAGAAAACAGCTAAAATGAAGAGGTAGAGATTTAGATATGATCCCCACCAGTACAGAGGAGCTGGTTGAGAGAACAATGACAGAAGTTTAGATAACAAATGAGAAACTTAATCAGCCCTTTGGAAGGAAATAGGGAGAATGTAACATACTCAAAACCTTTTCAAGGGATGCAGATTTTAATATATTCAAAAAACTGGTATGCAAGGTCTAATGGAAAGCTGTACAGAGAAGGGAGTTAGAAACCCTTAGAGGATTTTAAGACAGAAGAAGAATAAGTAGAAAAAGTTACAAAATCACCTTCAAAACAAGAATGATGATGAAAGTGGGACACTATTAAAAGTGAATATGAGAACAGAGCGGTAATTGTGAAATAAAAAGCTGGAGACAGAACAAGATACAACTATCAAGGAGAATCAAGGATAGACAAGAAGCATCCTATACTTCCTTGAGAAAAGCATTAGCCCTCTACCTAGTGTTTAGTGCTTTTGTGCCTCCGTCTTCTTGAAGAAATGTACCCACCTGATTGCAGACACACCACCAGTAAAAAAGGAATAAAAACCCTAATCTTAAAAAGGAAAAAAACAGCATAGAGGACTGATACTCTTTTTAAAGTAATACTCTGGCCAAATACAATTTGGCCTGGAACAGAAGAAACAAGGCTGAAGGAACAGTGAGACAGGAAGAGAAGAAATTGTTCTCCACATTTACCGTAGGCAAGAAATCACAGATTCAGAAGATAATAAGGAGTCTCTGGCTAGACAGTAAGACTGGAAATCCAATCATCAAAGCCCATTGTATCACAGCAAAATTCTCCAGCATTCACAGTGCAGCCCCGGAGGTTCAGAGCAGCACTCACCCAGCACTACACACAGAGGATGCAGAAGCAGCTTCAAGTGACAAACCAGTCATTATTCAGATCCCTCCTCAACTTCCTGCAATTCATTTTCTACTGTGTGCAATCCAAGTTTATGGCAATTGTGACTTTTCACAGTAAATTATATTTATATTGTTTATATATATGCATAACATAATGTATATAAATAATACATATAAATGCACACACACATATATATAAAAGACACTCTTGTAATATTTTCCCAAAAGAGAAAGAGATGGTTAAAGAGCAAATATAAGGCCAAGAAACTAAGTTGCCTAAGTTGTCAGAAAAGCAAAGCTTTAAGTGTCTGTATACAAACGGAACCTGCACAAGATCGAGTCATCCCAGCACCTAACAAGCCTCTATGGCAAGAAAGAAAAATTAATTTACTTCAACTAGTAAGAGAACAGATGTTGCTGCATCCTAAGTTAACTGTAAGCACTGAGTTCCTGTAAGAAACTGTGCTGAAGAGAGTTAAAATAAACCTCTGGTCATCTTTCAAGGACAGGATAGATACAAACACTATCTGTGCAGTGGTAGTCTTTTCACACATGATATCTACTCTGTTTATTCTGGCTAAGGACAAAATGTCAGGATTTGCATCTTTTACTCCTTAGTTCTGCTTTCATATTATCACAACTACCTTTACCTGACATACTAGTTTGCACCTCAAGAAAAAAAGATTTCCAAATTCACTTAGTGCTTCCCAAGCATTTTGCCAGTAGATAGCTGTATCTTTTGGATTCACAAAGCCACTTGTTACTTGCTACTGACAATACAGGATGCTTTGGCAGAGCCAAACAGTACACAGACTCTCTGCTCACAAAACAGGATTATATGTAATTGCTGAACAATACACAATGCAAGAATAACGTCTGGGTTTAGATTTTTTTTCCTGGAAACAGATTTCTGCAGTACATGTCATCCTTTTTAGCTTTAATATGAAGACTAGTGTCCAATTAATCTATGTTGCTTCAAAATGTGCTTCATAAAGGCGTAATGAAGCAAAACATCCTGTGCTTATATTGAATAAAACTCAGTATTAGAAATTAATCCCCATTTCAAGAGTCCAAATTCAAAAGGTACAGGAAAAGAGTAGCGAGTCTGTTGAATTGACCTCTGCAACAGCTTTAAAGAAAATCAAGTTCAGGTATATTCTTCATTTTTATACTCTCCTGAATTACAATAATTCACATTGACAAAAACATAATCTGCCAAGAAATTCTGAGACGTGATTCCAGAGGAAGATTTTTGCTAAAAGCAATGCAAACACACCCCACCTCTATCAAAGCATGCCCCTACAGTAACTATCTGCATTTCCTTTTTCAAGCTGAGCTACTGCATACTCTCTTACAGTTGTAAATGGACAATCGCATCAAGCAATACTAGTTCTGGGGTTCTGAAGGACATAAGAGGCCAAAACAACCTATTCACTTGACCAAGAACAAGTAAGGATTCCTTCTATAGATTTTACAAGCAGAGTGCAGAATGCATATGCAACACACACCTTTTTATACATTTGAATAAACTTAACGCTGTGCTTACGTAAGTCACAATTTCGTGAAAATTGGAACTCATCTGGTAAAAATGTGTTACTGTTGCTTAGCAGGTGAAACAAATATAGAAGTATGCCAGCTATCCTAACAGATGAAAGAGAAGCCATAACTAAACAGTTGTAAACCTCCTCAGTTCAAAAAGCAGTATTTACATTAAAATATTTCAATACTAAAAAAAGGCTTTCAAATGCAAAGCTAATTTAAAAAAACACAACCCTCAGATTTTCTAGTTAGTGATCTCATTTGTACAACAACTAAAATCCAAAATGCTTATGGTAGCCGATAACCAAGTATGTGTAAGTTCCCAAAGACTCTGACAGACTCTTTCCTAAAGCATGCCAGCTTCTGGCATAAGTTGAAGAAAAATGCTTTCATATCATTTTATTTTGCTAATTGTTTTATTAACAGACTCTTGCCCATTTACATTTCATCCTTCCTATGGATTACTCTAGCTTGGGGTTAAATCATAAGAAGTGTACATACCGGAGGCAACTAACTTCAGTCAGAGTAAAATTCAGCAGCTTAACCATTGGTGTGAAGCCAGTGCCTGCTGCTAATAAAAAGAGTTCTTCTGAAGTCTGAATCTGTGACTTCTTCAAGTTACCCTCAGGACTGCTGACAGAAATATCGTCTCCTTTATAAAAAAAATAATAGAATGGTAAACCTTATTAGTATTCTGAATTTTTAAAGGTCTTTTCATACTGCTTTTATCTTTGTAGAATTAGGGTTCCTTTCAGAAAGGCACTATACATTTTTACACAAGGATCATTCTTGTCAAAAGACTAGATGTTCAATTAAAATGTCTTGCCTTGATGGATTTTACACTGAGTACACAAACATTTGTTAACGTTAAAAATCTACCTCCATATCTGAAACAGAAAAGGAAGTGCATCTTAAGTCTAATAAAATAGACCTAGCTTTTTTGACTGTACAAAAAGTTGTTCTAAGAGTATATACAAAGTAATCAACTATAATGTGTAATGTAGCTGACGTATCTGAACAGTTGAACACAGTTGGAAGATCAGTCAGGAGAGCTCTACGGAACGGACAACTCCTAGTTACAGTGAGGATAAGCCTGTACATTTAGGTCATGAAGAATAAGGTTTAAAAAAAAAGTTCTAAGTATGTCCCAGTGTCAAAGTAGGTGAACAATAAGAACATCACAATACCCAGACAATGAATCTGAAAAGATAAAGCCATAGTTGCAAAACCAAACATGAAGAAAACGAATACATACTTACCAATTTGTAGGTGGTCAAGTGCCTGTGTGAACAGCCCACAGGAATAAATTTTAATCATTAAATACATATGTGCATCATCAGGGCAAGATGGTTCTTTGAAATCCAGTGGCAAAAAAGGCAATACAGGTGTGTATGGTTTTACTACCTCTGTCCCTAGACAGAAGACAAAAAGGTAGGTGAAAGAATAGGTACTCTACATCCAGCAAAGTTACTGCAAAAATAGCAAAATAAACAATCAGTAAACATATAATCTGCATATTCCATAAAAGTAACACCACTGCACATCTTCACACGAGTATGTTACTTTCCACTGCAACAGTTATTATTACAGTAGCCTTCCACTTCGAATTAAAATCTTCAGGCCACTGTACAGAATGTTATTTTTACGCTATTTACCTATTCAAAACACTAGAAGAAAAGATCTAGAGTCATCCCCAAAGAACATGAAAATCGCAACATTTGCATTTAATTTCAAGTACCACAGCTTGACTTTTTTAAAGTGGAAACAGGAGATTTTTTTGTACTGTATGATTGTATTTTCTTCCACTATAACTTCAAAAAGCTATTGTATAATGATAGAAAGAGTGCAAGAGTTGGACACCAGCAAATATTTAGGTAGGGAGAAGACAAAATAGTTCACAGTTACAGGATATTTAAAAATTCTGAGAAATCTCTCTACCATGCATAGGGCAATGCAAGTACAGCAACCAGCATAACTTTTAAAAGTACCCATAAAAAAATTTAAATGGATATTTCTTTGACCTCCCATTTTAAGTTTGCCTTTTACAAAATTTTGAAGAATAGCGTTTAAACAATGCTTTTCAAGACGCATTCTCCTCACAACCTCATGTTATCATTAGTATCGTGCAACTCAAGTGTAGTGTTACCATGACTGCTACAAATCCCTCAGAAGAACAAAAAAAAGCGAAATTGCAACATTACCCTCCACATGCCAGAAGAGCTGCAAACTAAAAGGAACTGACTAATCATACATAACACATACACAATGAGCTTCCCCCCCTTCAAAGATGAACAGTGCTACTTCAGTAGAGAGAATGTCTTAAAGGGAGAGCTGAAAGAAGAGCCAAGGAGGTCAACAGTAAATTCCTGCCACTTTGACAGTTAGCTTTTCACTAATATTTTATCCAGTCAGTTCATTGCTTAATAAAGTACTGATTGTAATGCTGGAAGCAGAGACTTTCTAGCTACAACCAAATTACTGGCCACAGACTCAGCATTCTCCCAAGACTATGAAAAGGAATTCATGTTCATGTGTCCATGGCTACATTCTCAATTTTTCTTACCGGCGATGATTTGTTTGAGGTAAACATGTTGTCCTGTGGGAACACGGAGATGTGTGCTCTTAGGCAACATTAAGCAGAAGAGCTTCGTGTCGTGGGTAACTTCCTTCTTAGAAACCAACTTGCATTTTCTGTAGAATAGTCCTAAAAATGTGGTTTTACTTGTTACTTGAGTCTCAGTTTGTCTTTCTATTCTTATACATCTTTTATTAGTAAGAGATGGAGAAAGGTACGTATTTCACTATATACAGATATAAAAAGACTATAAAGAGATGCTTATTATATCATTAATTATAATTATTTTTCTAATTTCAGGCTAAGGACTCATCATAGCCTTACATTAGGCTCTTAACAGACTGAATCTGTGAGTGATCAGCATTGACTGGGAAGAAGTAGAAAAACACCAAATACTAGAAAGCAGAACCTCTGTACTACATTGCACCTGCACTAAATCCACCATAGAACTATAGCGTCCATACTTATATGCAGACTAAAACCAGTTTGGGTAACGCAAATGAGAGGTAAGCAAGGCACAGCACCACAGTCCTCAGTAACAAACTATCTAAACACACCTAGCATCCTGTGTATTTATTGGGCTGATATAGCTTTGGACCATTTTTCAGGTACTCAATACCAATACTTAAATGTTTACACACAATATAAAATGAAACTAACACCTGTGCCTACAAAGGCAATGCACACTTCAGCATTATTGATAAATACTTTAGACATTAATCGGTGCCCTTTGGGTAATTGGAAATTATGAACTCCAGTTATATGTTCACATGCTTACAGAAATCAACTACAAGGTCATATGTACTGCATGCATTTTTGTTGATACAGCTGTTTTGGAGGCAAGCACATGAGTTTCTAAAACAGTACTTTTCAACCTATGCATGAACTAAATGCTATTCAAAAGGTAACTGAAAAAAAAGCATTAAAAAAAAATTAAAAATCACTACACAAGGTCTGTATTTCCACCAAAATTTTTAAAAAAACAAAGAAAGAAATTAGGGAAAAAACACTGCTAATGAGACTAACTATTAAAAAAACCAAACCTTGTACATTCCTATTAGTGATGGGGATTAAAATAAAAAGACAGTGGGGAAAAGGGAAGGAATGCCCCAGAATATTTAGCTTTCGTCAGGGACAAAGGTGAAGCACTGTAACAGTTCCACCAATACCTTATAGAAGCTTAAAGCAATGTGTTCTCCCTATACCCACAACAGGCTCAGAGCAAGATAAGCCATTTACTCTGCCTCTGCTATGACACGGGCAATAACCCATCACTTGTAGTGGAAACGATCTCTGTGGCAGGCAAAGCTCTCAGCGTAAGGCTGGCCAGACCTGCTCCTGTTTTAACTAAGCAGCCATACCGACCTATGTAATCTGCATCATTACATCGGTCTAAGAGAGGATTTGAAAACACAACCAAGTAAGAAGGCTATGCCCTGCTCATTACAGCCAGAGACTGCAGAACATCAGCAGGTGTAAAGCAGCAAGGAAGAAGTACTTCAAAGAACAAAGGGCACAGATGCAAAACCAACCACTTAGTAGGTTTCATTCTGGGATGAAACATGCTTACAAAGGTTAATTTAGCAACAAATGACAAATATAGGAAGGTATTTCTCAACTCTCAAGTATAATATTAACAGACATAGGTTTGTTGCCACTGCCATAATAGGTTAGTATTTGACTCCTTGGGAACAGTTGTCCCAGCTTTCCTCAAACACCGATGGGAATAACAATTGCTGCATAAGACAAGTGACAACATGCTGTAGAAATCTAGATACAAAATTGAAGGTGTAAATTGAAGATGACCAGAAGTAATTTTTCCTCTTCTACCTTTAGAAGAACATTTTCCAGCTAAGCCTTTGATTCAGCACTGCAGTATTTTAGCTCTAACCTAAAATATCAGCCTGATGATAGTACCAAATGCCTAAACAGGTCCGTAACTTAAGGTAAGTTTTTATGGGCTATAAAATATTGATAGCTTAACTCAGCAAAGAATAAATACTTAAAAGGCAAGCAAGGAACAAAATCCCATGAGCAGCACTATCTAAACGTCATACTTTCAAAACAAGGCAAAAAAAGGCAGGGAGAAAAAGCCTCTTCCCTACAATAATCCCACCATGTCATTTACCATATTCAATGTACAATTTGTAACTAGTCACCATGAATATTTTCATGTAAAGCCTCTCAAAATTTGACAGGTTCATACATGAATATACTTGAGCATGACACCCTTCTAACACCACTTTCTGTATTGAAGCAATTTCAGTGAAGTGATGTTTCTTCTCCCTTCTTTCTCATCGAAAATACTCAAGTCACAAGCACAAACAGCTGAGCTACTCATGAAACAGGATGGATGCAAAGGACACAAGCTGCAACTTGGGAAATTCCAGCTAGGCATCACCACGAGGATGGTCTGGTCAATCACTGGCGCAGGCTGCCCAGAGAGAGTCTGGTGTCCTTGGAGATACTCAAAACTTGACTGGACAGCTTTGAGCAGGAGGTTAGATCAGATGATTTCCAGGGGTCCCTTTTAAATAGGTTAGTCTATGATTCTAACATTTCTTTATGTCTTAATAGTTAGAAGTAGAAGCACTTTGATCTTTTGTATTTTGCTACTTCACCAGCACATGCTTCTTTACTTCCTTCTTTACAGGGATGGACTACCAAAAAATCTGTAATAAGTGTACATGCTCTAAATCCTGAAGCCAGCCAAAATTCTTTCGAGTCAACAACTTTTTAAGTGAGTCTTGCCCGACAGAGGGCTTAATGCAAGCTCCTTCTATAATGTTTGACAGAATTCCATGCACTATCTCCTCAGGGTCTACTGAGGTTTTCATATGGGCAGAAAGGATGTTGAGCACACAGGCAGCCATGAGTTGGAACAATGCTCAAGCAGTCTTTACCTTTTCTATTAGGTTCTCCTACTCTTTCCACAAGCCTGGAAGACCTCCAATTCCATTGCAGGACAAAACAAACCCATAAACCAACGCAAAGCAAAAAAACACCTCTAAGCTGAACCCTTTCAAGGAGAATTCCTGAGCAGCTTTCAACAAGACCAGATAACATTCCTGAAAGAAATGAAGATATGACTACAGAAACAGAAAATCCTGGGAGAAACCAAATATGACAAGCTCCAAAAAGTCTTAAAAAAGCTGTCAATTGTTGTTCATGGCCATGAAAGTGCTTACCTCTGTCCATGCGTTTGATAAATGTATTATGACTCTCCAAGGGCTGTCCCAGCGTTTTCCAATGAATTTTATCCTTTTTCTTTAAGATAATCTCTACTTTCCTAACTTTTTCAGCAATACTTACTAAAAGAGAAAAGGTTTCACACTGTTACTCTTAGTCACATTTTGTAAAAAAAAAAATTTACTCCTCCATTATAATGAAATTTTAGAAGACTTAGTCATTTCTCAAGACAGAATTAAAATACCAAATTAAATGTTCTTTCAGCTATCACTTTATAATGTTTTACAGTGAATTTCAAACACAAGCACTAATTTAATATGCATAATTAATGTATCTTATTTACTAAATACATTGTGAAAAGCTTCACAGCCCATCTGGTCAAAAAGAATGCTCATGAATTCAGAGTCCTCATTTACTGGAAACTGGTAACTACTACTATTTACTACTTTCTTTCTTTTCAAGGCCATTTGAATGAATAGTTAAATCCAAGACAATCTCAGTCTAAGCAAAGAACGGTTTACAAATATACAACAGAATTAACTTCTAATTATTTTAACATTCAGTCATAATCAGAGCACCATCAACTTACTACTTTCACAGGCCCAAATGCCACATAAAAAAGAAAATATTCAATGTTATGGTTTGTTTTGATTGTGTCAGAACCTGGTGGTAAGCAAAACTGTAAAGCAACTGATGAGTCAGAAAAATGAAGTTCCACATTTTCATATTAGAAGAGATATAGAAGTGCTGCAAGAGATGGAACTTACCAGCCATGTCTTCTTGAACTGCATGATCCAAGTCTGAAATAGAGAAAAAAACCTTCACATTAAGCAAAACTAAAATTACATTCTAGTCATACAAGCAGTTTAAGGCTAGGAACACAGAGTGAACTAATGAGCCTGGAATGCTATGCATCTTCATGTGGCCCTGAAATTTCACTCCTGACTTTTGCAGACCTAATACATAACATTAAGAAAGAGATCATTTCTCCCATTACTTTTAACAATTACTCATGTTAAGCTACCCATCTGCATTTATCCAAATCATTTCACTTGCCCTTTTTAAATAAGGGCATTTTAATAACCATTGAAAACTTAAAGAAAAATTTTACAGAACTTTTACATCAATTTCTTACTACACTTTATTCCCTGTGTAAAAAATGAAGTACATACTAAACAAATGAAGATGTTAGTTGATAAATTCCTTTACATCAAAGCACTTTAAAGTAATCATCTTTAAAAAAAGAGGAATAAAATATTAATTGGTATATGTAAAATGCATATGGTCTGATGAAAGGGCTTTAATAAAGTAGAATGAAAATTCAGTACTTTCAACTGCAAAATTACAGTACCCACCAACTTCTACAAGATATGAGTAGTCATCCACGATGATCTCTGCCCTTAATCGTTTGTCTTCACAGTCAACTATCACCAACTCTGCATTCATATCCTTCCGTAGGCAAGGCAAAAATAAAAAGTTAGTAACGTTTTCCCAGAATTCAAGCTGGATCACAACTGGATCTTGTCCCTTTCATAAAAATACACTTACCTTCTGCTTAGTATATATGACAATGGTGATCAAACTATCTGTTTGGAACCAGTCGTAACTGTAAAACAAAAAAATACAGTAAAGAAAAAAACATGTACTTACTTTGGACATACCAAAATATATTTAACTAGTAGTTTTCAAGCAGAGCTTCTTTCATGAATTTACCAGCCAAATCCATTATTTACTATTTAAGAGACAAGTTCAGAGGCAATAATTTTGAAAAGACTACTAAAATAACAATAGACTAATTACACACCCTAAAAGTCAGCACATTGTAGCCAAAATTGTGTGGTGCTGGTTTTACTTCAAAAGCACGAGCATCCTCTTTGCAGTATATGAACCTTCCTAATAAGATTATTAAAAACTTGACTCCAGACAAAAGTACTAAATAGCCAGGGCGGCTTCCAAGAGTTATAGATTCCATGCACATACCACAAAAACCACAGTTTCCTTCATCTCCCCAAATCAAGATTTTACATTACTAGGTTCCCAAGCTGCCCAAACCTTGTAATAAACTCAGGATAAGGTAAGAAACAGAAAGCCTTCAAATACTACTTGTTTGTATGCCCTTACACTCGCCAAGAAGTAACCTACCCACCCAGCCCCAGAAAAGCTATTCCCTTCTCTACCCATTTTCATTGGGATCATACATCTGACGATCTCATGCCTGATTTTCCACTGTAGACATCTATAGCTGTCACTTGACTTCCAGCCACTGAAAGTCAACTCTGTTCCCACCATAAAGTTAAACCCTTACATCTATATTACTGCTGTCTTCTCCCTTCCCCAATGTCCTATCCACTTCTGTCTACTGTATGGAGTCCTGGACCAGAAGAGAAGGCAGTGAAGGAAGAAGCCCCCTCCAGCAGACACAATCCTGACAGGCAACACATTCCAGCAATGCACCAGAACATGCCAGACACACCCAGGAAGAAAGGCAGCAAGGTTTGCTGAGCACTCCAGAAGATAAGTCATTTTCCAGTTGTTCAGAACCCACAAACTTTATATGACTGCATGCAACTAGGCCAGAGATTACGGAAGATTTTGATGCAAAGTGAGAAACTGAATCTTGGTGATTCAAGGCATCATGGGGTAAAATGATACTTCAGTGACAACAGCAGGCATACCACAGTGGGGTTTTAGGGCCTGCTTTGCTTTGCATATTGTGGAAGCTTGAATACGGCTATCACATCTTAACATATTCCAGCTTGAAATGAAGTACTTTTCCAAGTCATGCCAGCTTATACATTTATGGACAAATTAACTAAAGTAAAAAAAAGTAATCGGCCCAGCTGGAATCATTTTCCAGGAGTTTTCTCAAGAAGCAAGGCTGAGGAGCCTGCAAATATAAGCCATACATTTATCTGTATGTGATGCAAGGCAGTGCAAATGTTAGAAGCCAACAGAGCAAGCCAAGAACCTTGCATCATCATCTGCCCATATGGTCAATATGACCTTTGGCAAGTTGTTTAAACCTGAACCTCAGCTTTCCTATTTATAAGAGAATGGTAACGATACATACTCATTCAGCTGAAACATCAAGAACTAACCATGGAAGAAGTTGTCTGCATTTACTAAGAACTGTACAGAATTATTAAATAGAATGTACAACAGAAAACGAAAGACGAAGCTTTACCTTGGAGTTAAATCTTTAGCAGAAGCACCCAGCACTTTCTTCTCAGGAAGCATACCTACAAAGAGCAGAGAGTTATTAAAATATTTGCTGTGATGCTTGCTTAATAGAAATCATATTCAGAGGGGTTGTTGTTTTTTTTTTTATTAAATTGAATGTTCTAATTGTCTCTCCACAATATTTAGTGGCTTTACATCCACAGGAAGCAGAAGTATCTATGTGCTTTTTTTAATTTTGTTTTTAGTGAGCACTTTCGCTTGGAGAGCAGGCTGCTAGAACATGAAGTTCTACTTCAGAAATTGTGAGTTCCATATACTACAGAACCTGTGCATGCAACTCTTCTGGTACATGTAGCTTGGTCTCAGTTTCATCTGTTATTAGCTTGTGCTTTCACATTTTGTGACAATGAAGCACAGAAAAAAAAGTTATCTCTGTGAACCTCCTTTAACAGAGCTATTTGTTTATATAATTCAGATAAATTAAATTTGGGATGTCTAACCTAATTAATAAATAAAATTTCACATCACTCAGTTAAGCAAAAATATCAGACTTAATCTCTCTACTTTGCTAGGAATTTTCACAGAATTTAGATCCTCACTTTAACTATTAAACAACATGAAACAGTGTGAAAAAGCCTTTGCTGAGAGGCCACACTTCATCAGTCTGAAAATGTCAACTGTACTAATCTCTGGCCTAACAGAAACTGAACCTATTGGTCAAAAACTTGAGCAGAAGTGACAGATAAAAGCAACTTCATTCCTTCATCAATTTTAACACAAAGAAGTTACATAGAGTCATGGTGGAGGAAGCTGCACAGACTGAAATATAATATGATTTGTAACACCACATGACCAGCGGGAGTTTCCCTGGACAATAGTTGGGCAGAGGTCCAAGATAAACAGTTGGTAAGTGATGGTTTCAAGCCCATTCAAAGGCAAACTTTGCAAAGCTGAAATGGCTATGCATAAAATAACTAATGTACAAATTCTCAGTTACCTAGATTATTATCTGCTAAATGCCAGTAAGTTTTGGTTTGATTACAATCTTAAACACAGTAATTGAGTGGCTACAACATGTGGGAAGTAGATAAAAAAAAAAAAAAGACATCCACTGAGGTCTAACCCAATCTGTCAAAACTATTTGATGATTCAGATGGGGAAATTAACCTAAAGCAATTAAAACATGCTGCAATTATTCTTTGATACTTAAGCACCCGTAAGTAGACAACATCTGCAGCTGCCAAGGAAGCTAAAGAGCAGAGCAGTCAGATCATTGCAAAAGAAAACCAATCACCTAATGATAAAAGCCTTCTCATAGGCTAAGTCTTCCTTGAGGACATGTATCGTATGCTTAGCTTGGCCTCCATGGATAAAGAATTCACGGTCATACACACTCCCATTTACTTTTGCAGGACAACAGATATATATATATACAAACAGCTGCAATAAATAGAACATTCTGGTAAACCAAGTTATTTATGAATTATTCTGAAATACGAATTTTGAAATATGCTATATGAAAACAAGAAGTCACATTGCAATATAAAGACAATGAACCAGGTGATCAATAGAGCAGTTAAGGAAAGTGCTCTACTGGTCATGGTGGTCATAAATGATGCTGGTGGTGAAGCCAAAGGCTAATAGCAGGCATGAAATGAACGCATTTAAGGTGATCAAGATGAATAGCGGAATTACAACTCTGCATCTCATGAGAGCAAACTTCAGTTTGTTCTGAGAACTGCTTTGCAGAATCACATAGGATAGCAAGGCTAGTGACAGAATTTCTCACATTATCCTCTTGTAGCCACATTGCAGGGAGCTGGGTTTGGTAGGTGGTTTACAATCTGGATAGAAAATTAGTAGGACTGCCAGTCACAAAAGGTATGATCAGCAGTACAAAGTCTGGTTACAGCTGGTGGCTAGTTACAGCTGGTATTCCCTAGGGAACAGGGAATGCCAATACTGTTTGATAAGTCATTAGCAACCTGAAAGGCACACATTGTCCCACAGTCAGGAAGTACATGAGCAATAACAAATCATGAGAAGCAGTCAAAACACAAAAGGTTATGGCCACCACTCAAGAGGACCCAGACAGACTCAAGAAATGGGCTGACAAAAGCTCCATGCAGCTCAAAAGCAAATGCAAAATTCTGCACCTGAAAAAAAAAAACCAACCAAACCAAAACTAATGCAACGAAACAAGTGGGAGGTCTGACTGGATAGAAAGGAACTTTGCAGAAAACCTTCCAGGGACTTAGTAGACAAGCCGAACTTGGGCATATACTGTGTCCTTGTGGTGATGAAGGCCAGCTTTATCCTGGGGAAGAGTATACCAGTTCAAGGGAAGCAATTATTCCTCTCTGTTCAGCATTTGGGAGACCACATCTGGAGTGCTGTGTCCAGTTCTGGCTCCCCAGTGCAGGACAGACATTGATACACCAGATCGAGTCCAGGGAAAAGCCACCAAAATGCTCAGAAGCTCGGTATATGAAAGGAGGCTGAGGTAACTGTGTCTGTTCAGCCTGCAAAAGAAAAGGCTAAGGGGGAAAATGAACTGCAGTCTTCAACTACCCAAAAAGGAGGTGGGAGAGAAGGAAGTATAGAGAAGATAGCCAGACTCTTCTCAGAAAAGGACAAGAGGCAATAGAGAAGTAGTAAAAATTCTGTTTATGTATATGGGAAAAAAAAAACCAACAACAAAATTCCACGACTCTTCACTTCCCTGAGGGTGGGACTGCTCATGAGCAATGGATCCAGAATTGAAGTTCACCCTGCTTTGAGCAGAAGACTGGAGCAAATAAGCTCCAGATGTTCCTTCCAATCTAAACTATTTTAGGATGCTCTGAAAGCTTTCTGCACCTATTGTTTTCTTGTTCTTAGAAGGCCCAGAACAAGCTTGACCCACATTTTTAAACAACTAGTATTACTAAGAAAAATAGGAACACTTATTTATGCTAAATAACTCCAAGTGGTTGAACCTCAAGATTTAGTTTTCTGTACTTGAAACTCTAGCTCAAACTCTCCTCTCATCACTGCTTTCCATACTGTAAGTTTTTGCAAGTTCTGATGTGCTTATACCCAAAACACCAGCTTGTTGCCAGATGGTAGACCTGCTCAAGTAGTTTTTTTTTTTTCCACTACTAATATTACACAAATCATCACCTTCATAGTTTGTGTGAAACAGAAATTCAGTTAGCTCAGAAATGCAAGGCTGAAAAGATAATTTTAAAAATACATTTTAGATACATATTTGTTTTCAAAAAAATTTCTCAAAGTTTTCAGGCATGCTTTGGTAATGTCAGTGTTTTGAAATTTTGATGTCTTTTGTTTGAAGTATGAACAGATGTTAAAGAGCACATTAGGCTACACCCACACTGATTGTTATCACTAGCAATGTATTCTGAAACTTCAGCTTTAATTGCCCCTAACATTACACACAATTGATGCTGACAAAAAACAAGGATACATTTAAGTTGATTGATCTGAGCACACTGCAAATCCAATTATTATTTATACAATTTAGATTGGTAAGACAAAAATGTCTTCACTAATGCCAACAACTTCCAAAAAATTTGAGCCCATGCCACAGGCTGCTGCTTCCCATTTTCAGACAGTGATGCTTATTTCTAGACCCATTTCAACTTAAATTTACAAGAGCTAAGCACTGAATATGAAAAACCTTATGGAAGGTAACCTCAGGAGCTGACCTCTCCTATTTTGGAAAAAGTCTTGACAAACAGGCAAACTGGATACAAGCAAGCAAACATCATTATTTTGGCAACTTTATTTGAAACTACCATCAGAATTACTTCCTACGTCCCCTGACAAGTCAATCTGGACAAGAAAAGTTATTACTAGGACCAGGAGAGGAAGCAAGATGGAAGAGAGAGGGAGTATCACTTATTTCTCTTTACCTGGATCCACTGTGAATACAGAAGATACATAGGAAAGCTCTGGACAGTTAGACAAGCACAAAAACTTCAGGACTTCACAAACCAAAACAACCAAGAGGAGAACAACATTGACATAAATGGTAAAATTAGTCTTCTACTTGAATACAAAATATTTATCGTGTATTTACTGACTACTATCTGCTAATGATATGATTCTGGTAGAATAAAGCAGAGTTTGTTTTCTAATTCCCCTGTCCTTCAAAGCAAGATTAACTGGTTCCAGTAACTTGTCGATTGCTGAAGAAAAAAAAAGTCAGACAGCAGACCCTGTCGAAGTCTAGCTTAACATCTTACAAGGCTATGAAGCAAAACAGCAACAAATAAAATCAGTCTTGCTAACTTTTTTATGATGTATGTTTAACTTTTTGTGTAGCTCAATGCTTGTGCATACTGGAAGGTAAACTTTTAGAAGTCAAATACAACATTCACAGAACACAAAGGGAAGGCAAGGAAGACAGTATGAGAAAAAAGAAAGTAAGTGGGAACTCAAATTCACCAGAGAAAGCATGAACAAGTTATCTTCCCCACGCTGTGTCTGGACTTGCTGGGACACCACCCTGAGAACTTCTCTGCCTTCATCTTAAGACACATACAGGTTTCTGCTCCTCCCGTCACTCCAAAATTTGACTGTTCTAGACTCCTTTCCCAAAGTTTCAGCTTAGACTTTTCCATGACCAATTTGCACCCACCTCCTTTCATGCCAATAGGTCAGTCTTGAGTTCAAATTATATTATTTCCTCTCACAGGTGTTCATCTTATTCATAAGCCATCTTCTTTTAAAAGCCTCTTATACTAATATGACTAATCAGTGTGTAACATTTCCTTAAAAACATCAAAATCAATATAGTTCTTGACCACCAGCAACCAAAGCTACTTCCAGTAGTCAAGGAAGGGCTCAGTGAAGGCTTGAATGCTTCCCCATCTCTACAAGGACTACCATCAACCTCCCGATACATTCACAGGACTATACTTGCTTCTCTTAGAGCTACACCAATTGTCTGCCCAGTCACTCTCACAGTAGTAGTATAGTCATGCTGTGATCAGCTAACCCACCTTCATTTCAACTTGCTTCCCAGTGATGACTTTCCAGCTTTTAGTAGAGTTATTAATTTTAAGTGTTCCCTAAGATTTTGTTTTATCTCTGCTACTACAGCCCCACGGCCACCTAAGTTTTCTGATACACTCAAAAAGCCTGGCAATTTTGTAGAGGCAGATTTCATAGCACACAAAAATTTGTGACCTATCTTGTCTGACTTGAGCAGAAAGCTTGTCTACCTCATACCTCCCTTATCTATGCTACTCTACTCCAGTCTTATAATACTTTTAAACACTGAATCCACAATACCTGACTAGGATTTTACCTACTGCAATTTCCACACATCATAGAATCATCTGGGTGGAAGAGACCTTTAAAATCATCGAATCCAACCATTCACCCTCCACTGCCAGAGGTCCCTAAACCATGTCCCTCAGCACCACATCTACACATCTCTTAAACACTTCCAGGGATGGGGAAGCCTGTTCCAATGCTTCACAACCCTCTCTGTAAAGAAATTTTTCCTAATATCTAACCTAGATCTCCCGTGGTACAACTTAAGGCCATTTCCTCTCATCCTGTCACTTGTCACATGGGAGAAGAGACCAGCCCCCACCTCACTACAATCTCCTTTCAAGTAGTTGTAGAGGGTCTCCCCTCAGCCTCCTTTTCTCCAGGCTAAACAACCCCAGTTCCCTCAGCTGCTCCTCATAAGACTTGCTCTCCAGACTCTTTAGCAGCTTTGTTGCCCTTCTCTGAACACGCTCAAGCACCTCAATGTCCTTCTTGAAGTGAGGGGCCCAAAACTGAACACAGCATTCAACATGTGGCCTCACCAGTGCTGAGTACTGGGGGACAATCACCTCCCTACTCCTGCAGGCCACACTATTTCTGATACAAGTCAGGATGCCGTTGGCCTTCTTGGCCACCTGGGCACACTGCTGGCTCATATTCAGATGACTATCGACCAGCATCCCCAGGTCCTCTTCTGCTGGGCAGCTTTCCAGCCACTCTTCCCCAAGCCTGTAACGTTGCAAGGGGTTGTCGTGACCCAAGTGCAGGACCCGGCACTTAGTCTTATTGAACCTCATACAGTTGACCTCAGCCCATTGATCCAGCCTGTCCAAATCCCTTTGTAGAGCCTCCCAACTTTCAAGCAGATTGACACAACCACCCAACTGGGTGTCATCTGCAAACTTACTGAGGGGCCACTCAATCCCCTCATCCAGATCATTGATAAAGATGTTAAAGAGGATAGGCCCAAATACTGAGCTCTGGGGGACACCACTGGTGACCAGCCGCCAACTGACTGAACTCCATTCACCACCACTCTCTGGGCCCAGACATCCAGCCATTTTTTATCCAGTGGAGAGTACACTCATCCAAGCCATGAGCAGCCAGTTTCTCCATGAGGATGCTGTGGGAAACGGTGTCAAAGGCCTTACTAAAGTCCAAGTAGACCACATCCACAGCTCTTCCCCCATACACTAAGTGGGTCACCTTGTCACAGAAAGAGATCAAGTTGGTCAAACAGGACCTGCCTTTCCTAAACCATGCTGACATCACTAGAGCCTCAACATCAGATTATAATATAAAGACAGACAGAAGTCTGGATAAACACTGTTCATTCAATAATATTAAAATAAGTTTAAGATTCATCTCTCCACCTTGCTCTAGGCAAATACTTACCATTAAGTTGTTTCTTCTCTTCAGACAGAGTAGAAGAAATCTCTACAAGCATTAAGAAAAAACAACAAACACGACAATAAGACATTACAGCAGAGTACTTGCACACATCACACTAAAGAAATAAGCCAAAGTAAGGATCTCCAAATAAGCCTTCCAAAACATTAATAGATTGACCAGGATGCTTCAGATATCAAGAAGTCACAAATAAATGCAGCACTAAGTACCACTCCAAAAGATTATGTACAATTGAAAAAATACGTTAAAAACGCCAAAATTTGCACAGCACTAAAGGGTAGGAAACGCAAGAGATCCGACACTTCAAAACTAACATCACAGACCATCTTGTGCAATTATAAACTTCATAGCTAAGAAGCTCGCTAAATCTGTAAGACTTTCAATGACACTTGCCTCATGACAACACACAGTAGACACTGAATCTGTCCAACCAAATCCTTAGAAATCTAAACTCAATCCTTGGCAGAAACCCAGGAAAAATAAAATCTTTCTATAAGCTCCTTTTGTCAAACAATTTTATTTGACAAGTTATTATCTGAATTTTCCATTAAATCTACAGTATGCTGCAACTATTCCAAACAAATACTAGCAGAAAAAAAGAAGATAAAGACCAAGCAGGTGAATTGCATAGTGTCAATTCATATACAAGGTACCCAACTCAAGGGGAAAGGCACTGCACCTCTCAGCCATGTATCCTTCTGCTCATAGCAAATCTGTGAGGAAACTAGTCCTCTGTATGTACTCAAGTCCCTTTCTGCCTTCTCTACATTGCACATCTCAGAATGTCCCAATATGAAGAGCCATTCTATATTCTCTTTTACGGAAGCCAGGCTTGGGGAAGTGGGAGAAACCAAGGTGGTCTTCCTGCTCCCTATCATGAAAACCAAAATGTGAATGTTTCTCTCCTGTTCTTCTGAATCCCGCCCCCCCAGTGCTATGCATCACAGCATCCAGGGTTAGAGGAAAAATGCCATTGTGCACAAAGTGAAGGAAAGGCTCCTAGAACAAAGCACCAAGCATACAGTATCGCAAAATTACTTCAGAGCTGACCAAGAACTGCCTTCATCAGAGGCTTTCATGTTGTGCCACTCAAAGGTAAAAGAAAACACTCCACAAGATGAACGGGGCAGTTCACCCAAAGTTTTTGGTTGAGGCTGTATTTGTCTGTGTATTCTGCTATACACCACTTCAGGATTTCTGCAAGGATAGGCAAGTAATATACAAAACATCCATTTCTGATTTTTGAGTCTACCCTCATTTCACTACATTTTAACACACTGCACCAAAATTGGCACTGCAATTTTAAGGACAGTTTGAGGCATTTCCAAGACAAAGACCTACCTCTCTTCCTTGGATGACACCGTAGCTCTCAGTCTAATCTCACTGAATGAACAATAATGCAACATGCATTCTGACTTCCAAGTTATGTTACCGCTGAACTAACATAGGGACGTACACTAGCATGTGTCTATGAGAAACGTTAGCAACATTAAAAGATACCAGACAACAAACTAATGGCCATGCTAATGTTTACAGCTAGTACCCTGAATGGAAAGGAAGAGGTTTAATGCTGCACAGATTTGCTGAGGGAGCTACTGAAATAATCTCTTACATGCCTGCTGTTCTGCTGTAGTTACTGCAAGGACCAACCCTACGCATTTCAGTGCACAGCCCACTGTACCACCACAGAAGGGACACTTCAGAATTTCCTGTTAGTCACTAGCATACCATCAAGCAGTGTTCCCAAAAGACAGGTTGACAAAACATTAGCTATCACCAGCATCTTCAAAAGACTCTTATTTCTTAAAATACCCTAGAGTATGCAAAGACAAGCTTCAGCTTCCTTAAACAGTTCAGTGAGCAAGTAATTGTATCATCTTGCAAAAAAACGCCAGAACACAGGAAACAAAAACTAAGCAGAACAACCACACATCTTTCAGCAATGCCCCAACAAACCTACAGCTGCCTTACTTACACTGTACTGAGACTGTATCAAAGAGCAAGTGCTGATGCTTGCCCCTACTGCCAAACACTTACCCTCCACCACAAAAAGAAAGCAATCTGTTCCATAATTTGTGTCTTTCCCCTATATTTATAGGCCCCTTTAATCCTATGTTCAAAAAAAATGCACCTTAACTTAGTATTTTATTCTTCTATTTTCAATGCAAACTTTGCTGAATATGGTATTATGGAAGGATGGAAGACTAGAATTATTAACCAGTATCAGCCAGCAATCATGGTTTTGATAATTCAAAAGAGGAGGATACATAACCTACCAAGAATCAAAGTAAACTTTGAGAATTTTACAGTGAAGAATTTCAGCAAATACAGCCTAATCAGGTCAATTCTTAATTAACTTAAATTACATTTTTTCAAGCCTGAAAGGGCTGAAAGAGACATAGGTAACAGAATTGGTTTTTGTACAGTTGGCAATCTTTGCCCTGCAAATTTTACTACAGCAAAATGGATAGAACAGTCCTATTACGGAGGAAAGCAGAAAAAACAAACAGCAGAAAATGGACTGTCATAGCTGTCAGGGGCAAAGACGTTTACGTTTTACTGACTGGCTGTCACAAGAATTCCCTTCCAGTTGTAGAAAAGTTAGATTAATGCAATCAGCAGAAGTCACGTTTACTTCTAAATTTCTAACTCAGCTGACAAAGTGGCAGTAACTTATCTGTAACACCTCAACTCCATGAAGCAGTTACACTGTTGAGGTAAATACGTTGCAGCCTTTACCTTAAAAGCTTTTCACTGGAATTTGCTAGTAGCAACATCGAGAGGTAAAATACTATTCCCCTTCACGTACAGACCAAACTCAACCTAACTGTTAGGTGACATGATCTAAGGACTAAGCAAGCACTCAGTGTCAGAAGTTGAAGAGGTACCAGAGATAGCTGAATTTGTGAACAAAACAGTTGCAACCATTAATTCATTTACGTTTTCACTGCAGTTTTGCTAAGCGTCAATATTCAATAACACTGTCTCCTTCCCAGGTATAAGAAATTTTTGCTTTGGCCTAAGAACCAAAACAAATACTGAAGATTAAAGTATCTGGAAACCATCACCAGTATATTAAGACAATATACTACATCTCTTGCTGCCCTGGCTCAGAGGAGTCTGTTGTATCAGAAAACCTTCTCCAAGTAAATTCAAACTAAAGGACCCAATAAAGTGTTCTGGAAAGGATAACTGTCCATAAAACGTATTCAAATATCTCAATACATACACAACTTGCCAGATCTATGTCTGGTGCTGAAATCACTAGATCGAAAATACTGACTTTTATTTCAAGATGAGAGAGCTGCCTACGACAGCTCCCAGTCCCGTGGGATCAGAAGAAGAAAGAGGGATCTTGAGGAAAAAAAAATATAGTATTTATTGCTCTATACATACGCAGGTAACACACACATCTGTTTTCTGATGACTAAAAACAAAACAAGAAATGGAGCAGTACGTTACTTATAAAAATCTTCATGCATAAAATAGTTTCATTTTCAGGTATCTGCTGCTGTAAAAAGACTGAATATATGCAACAGCCTTCATGTCTATGCAAGAATAGAGATTCTCCTCATAAATATGATGATTTAGGATTTCTCATAATTTCCAGACAACTTTGAAATAAAGCATAATAGAAATCATTTTATTCTTAAAACTCTCACCTTTTGGAGCAGCAATAGGCTTGACAGCCATTCTCCCAACAAGACATTCCTTTAGCATCGATTCGTAATTGACCCAACGATGAACCTACATTAACAAAACATGTTTTCACAAAATCTGTTATTCTTACTATAGTGTTCTACGTACTGAAATTAAAAAAAGTTCATTTTTGTACAGTGGCTGATATAATTAATTTAGCACACTTTTTTTTTAAACACAGTCATTATTGATCCACTCAGTACCTCCTTTTCTATAACAGATAGCATGTAATTAAGTGAAAAAAGAGGACGATGAAAAAGTGACAAGTTAAATTTATTCATTTCATGCTTTGCAATATCTGAACATCATGACCTTGAGCTAGAGGAAATATTTCAGAAAAACATTTTTATGATGTATGCAATGCAATTAACAGAATAAAGACCTTGTCTTTACCTCAAGAGTAATTAGTCTTGTTTAGGTACAAATGAAGGGAGAAGGGATGAAATAAACAAAGAATAGTAGTTTAGACGCACAAACACTTCCTACCAAGCTGGTGTACTTGTTTGTTTCTGTCTTATTATCACTGAATTATTTGTAAATTACCTATTTTAGAAAGTCAAAGTGAAGAAAAAGCAGTAGCTTTACAGACTAGAACTGGAGAAGACGCAGGGGAAATGGATGGCAGAAAAGGCAATTTTGATAGGTCACCCAGGATAAGTGCCTCTAAACCAACATGCGCAATATGGGCAACAAACAGGAGTGGGAGGCCACTGTGCTTCTAGAAAGCTACAACTTGCTTGCCATTACTGAAACTTGGTGGGACGAATCCCATGACAGGAACGTGACTATTGATGGCTACAGGCTGTTCAGAAGGGACAGGCGAGGAAAAAAAGGCAGGGGTGTTGCCCTGTATGTCAAGAAATGGATAGAGTGTGAAGAACTGTTCCTGAAGAAATAGCCATGAGCAGGTCAAAAGTTTATGGTTAAGAATTGGAGACCAATGCAATAAAGGGAATCTTGTGGATGGTGTCCTACTACAGGTTGTCCAATCAAGGGGAGTCTATTGATGAAGCCTTCTTACTCCAGCTACTTCTTACTCCAGAGACATCACATTTGCAGGCTCTCATCCTGCTGGGGGAATTCAACCACCCCAACATCTGCTGGAAAAGTGGCACAGCGAGCTGTAGGCAACCCAGAAGACTCCTGGAATGCATTGAGGAGAAATTCTTAAGCCAGGTAATAATCCCACAAGATGAGATGCCATATTGGACCTGATGGTCACCAATGCAAGTGAGCTCATTGGTAATGTCAAGATTGGAAGCAGCCTGGGCTGCAGTGATCACACTCTGGTGGAGTTCACAGTCCTAAGGGATATGGGTCAGGCAAGGAGTAAAGTCAGGACCCTGAATTTTAGGAAAACAAAATTCCAGTTCTTCAAGGAGTTAGTCAATAGGACGCCCTGGGAAACGGCCCTCAGGAACAACGAACAGAATAGAGCTGGCAGATCTTTAAGGATTCTTTCCACAGAGCTCAAGAGCTGTCAATCCCCAATGTAAGAAATCTGGCAAGGAAGGGAAGAGACTGGCATGGCTGAGTCAAGACCTGCTGGTCAAACTAAAGGGCAAGAAGGAACTGCATAGGCAGTGGAAGCAGGGGCAGGAATCCTGGAAAGAGTATAGGGACACTGCCCAGATCTGTAGGGATGAGGTCAGGAAGGCCAAGGTGCAGCTGAAGCTGAACTTGCAGTGGATGCAAAGAATAATAAGAAGAGCTTCTACAGGTATGTCAACCAGAGAAGGAAGGTTAAAGAGAGCATATATCCCCTGATGAACATGACTGGCAAGCTGGTTACAACAGACAAGGAGAAGGCTGAGGTACTCAGCAACTTTTTGCCTTGGTCTTCACTGATAACTTCTCATACCTCCCAAGCTGACGGATCTCAAGACAGGGACCAGAGTGTCCAAGTCTCTCCTACTCTAAGAGAAGATCAGGTTCGTGACCACCTTAGGAACATGAACATACGTAAGTCTATGCACCTGACAAGGTGCATCCCAGAGTCCCGAAGGAATTGGCTGATATAGTTGCCAAGCCACTCTCCATGATACTGGAAAAGTGCCTGCAGTCAGGAGAGGTCCCTGGTGACTGGAAAAAGGGAACCATTGCACCCATTTTCCAAAAGGGTAGAAAGGAGGACCCTGGGAACTACCAACCTGTCAGCCTCACCTCTGTGCCTGGAAAGATCATGGGACAAATCCTCCTAGAAGCTGTTCTAAGGCACAAGGAGATGATTCAAGACAGCCAGCACGGCTTCACCAAGGGCAAGTCCTGCCTGACGAACCTAGCGGCCTTCTATGATGAAGTCACGGCATTGGTGGATAGGGCAAGAGCTACGGATGTCATCTATCTGGACTTCTGTAAAGCCTTTAACATGGTCTTCCATGACATCCTTCTCTCTAAACTAGAGAGATATGGATCTGATGGGTGGACTGTTCAGTGGATAACCAATTGGTTGGATGTCCGGATCCAGAGGGTAGTAGTCAATGGCTCGATGTCCAGATGAAGGTAGGTAACAAGTGGTCCCCCTCAGGGGTCCATACTGGGACTGGTGCTGTTAAACATCTTCATCAATGACAGAGACAGCAAGATCAATTGCTCAGTGGTGCAATTGACACGCTTGAGGGATGTGATGCCATCCAGAGGGACCTGGACAAGCTGGAGAAGTGGGCCAGTGTGAACCTCATGAGCTTCCTGCACCTCATGGGGCAATCCTCACTATCAACACAGGATGGAGGATGATGTGATATAGAGCAGCGCTGCAGAGAAGAACTTAGGGGTATTGGTAGCTGAAAGCCTGGACATGAGCCGACAATGTGTGTTCACAGCCCTGGAAACCAACCGTATCGTGACGAGCAGGTCAAAGGAGGTGATTCCACCACTCTACCCTGCTCTGGTGAGACCTCACCTGGAGTATTGTGTCCAGCTCTGGAGTCCTCAGCACAAGGAGGACAGGAACCATTGGAGTGGGTCCAGAGGAGGGCCACAAAAATGATCAGAGGGACGGAGCACCTCTGCTATGAGGACAGGCTGAGAGAGTCAGGATTGTTCAGCCTGGAAAAGAGAAGGCTCCAGGGAGACCTTATTGCAACCTTTCAGTACTTAAAAGGGGCTTATAAAGAAAGATGGGGACAGCCTTTTTAGCAAGGCCTATTGCAATAGAACAAGGAGTGATGCTTTTGAACTGAAAGCGGGGAGATTTAGACTAGAAATAAGGAAGAAATTTTTTAAAATGAAGCTGGTGAAACACTGGCACAGGTTGCCCAGAGAGGTGGTAGATGATCCATCCCTGGAAACATTTCAGGTCAGGCAAGATGGGGCTTTGGGCAACCTGATCTAGTTGAAGATGTCTCTGCTCACCACAGGGCTGGTTGGACTAGATGAGCTTTGAAGGTCCCTTCCAACCCAAAGCATTCTATGATTCTGTAATATACAGATAACAGAAAGAAATGAAGGATTTTGAATGAGAGTTAATTTTTCCAGAAATCTGAGAAACACTAGTGTTAGGGGTTGAGCTTCTGAGTAGAACTCAAGGTCCCTAACGCTCCTTAAATCCCGTATTGATATAGGGAAAAGGGAAACAAAACTCAAATCTCGGAATATATGGATGGGAAACTGAAACAAACTTTTAATAAAAATTCTAAAGTACTATCAGATCACACAACTATATATTAAATGCAAAACAGGAAACAATACAGTAAGAGTTAAAACACTGCAAAGGGAGGAAAAGGGAAAAACTACAATTATGGCCGATTGGCCACAGGCCAGGAGATGACGTCACGCGAGGATGGTAGCTCAGAAGATGGCGTCTATCCAAAATGGCGGCGGGCCAAGTGATTAAAAGTTTTTAACAGCTTAGAGAAGTATTTTAACGAGTTCGCAGGGAGATCTTTTCCAGTGTCTGTAAAAAAAAAACTTCAAGGACACTCCTAACCGAAGCTGCTTCAGATAAGGAGAAGCCCTCGCGGCCGGAACGCGAAGGGGGGTGAGCTTCCCCCGCGTCCGAATCCAGTGGTAGATTCTTTCCGAGTGAGAAATAGCTCTTCTCTTACCCGATACGAGAGAGAGAGATGCTGACTGAGTCGAGCTGGGCGCCGATAGACAGAAACAGTTCTGAGTTAGGCCCCGGGTGGCGGGGGCAGGCCGCAGGCTTTCGGCCTGGACGGTAGCCAGCCCTCTCGCTGTGGCTCTTTCTCCGAAGCTGTCCAGTGTCCAAAGAGGAGGAGACTCCTCCTGGCTGCAGGTTTTAAGGAGTATCTGCCGGAAGAAATCTTTTGACCTGCACTCTTAGCCAATGTGATGCCGGGTTTATGGAACTTGTATGAAATAATCCCGATACTCTATTGGGCACATTTCCAAAACAAGGAAGTCTTGGCTCAAACCGTGACAACTAGCAACCTATGAAACTCTAAAAGAGATCAGTATCTGACAGACACAGACTGCTAAAGCAGAGAGGATAAAACCATAAATTTCATTTTTTAGAAACAGACATTTATTGAGTCTCCTTGGCTCACAAGGTTTGTCTGAGAAACTGGGAAAGAAAAGAAACCTCCAGAACAGGAAAGACATCATCCAGAAACAAAAATGTGAACAACATATTTTAAGGATCTGAACACTGTTTTCAACTCCCATGACAAAACAAACTAAAAAAAAGAGTAGCAAGTATGTATCTGAACTTAGTAACAACTTGAGGAGCTTCCTCAAATGTTCCTGATGTCAAGACATCCATTTCCAAGTACATCATACAATATTTGACAGTGATCCAGCTACAGAATTCCAAGCCACAACTTGATACTGGATAAACTTTTAGAAGAGAAACTCCAAATTTCTTGAAACCAGAGAACTATGCCTGAATTGAACACTTCATTTGTGAAAGGATTAATCAAAGATGAACTTAAAGCTAAAATATCATCACTTCTTTATTTACATTCAGTTAAAAACATTTTGCAAATAAAGGCATAATATACTGTGATACTCAAATGTAAAGAGAAAACTGATTTCCTTTGAGAAACAGAGGTTTCCTTTCTTTTCTTCCCCAGTTTCTCAGACAAGCCTTGTGAGCCAAGGACATTCAACAAGTGTCTGCTTCTAAAAGATACCAACTCGATGAATCATCTTCTACAGCACCAGGTTTGCAAGCAATTCCTTAAAGAAAGTAAAACCATTCTGCAGACCCTTTATTTTCTGAGTTTTTTCAAAACATTTAAAGAAATGGTAAAGAAAGAAGAGACCAACTGTCATCCTGTGATTTGTTCAAAATCAGTTAATAGCAGTCCCAACATCTTTTCCTAGTACTTTGTTCACTAATGGTGCAGTGGACAAGTTAATAGACAAAAGAATACTACAAGCATTTTTCAAAAAGTTAAAGTTCTGAGAAGAAAACACCTCTCAAACAACAGCAATTAATCTCTGCAGTAATTTATTAAGAAGCTAGTATCTCAAGTTGTTGCTAGCTTTATTGTTATTTCTGCTAAAAAGTTAATTTAATAAAATTCAATTTGAAGCATCATTCCAACAACATAACGTCACATTTCCATTATTGTCTTCTGGTACAAATTTTAAACTCTACATCTCTTTCACCACACATGAAGTGCCATTCTGAGCAGTAACCCCTTGCCTTCCCTTAAACCTGAAAAAGTTCAAATCACTCTCTCCACTAGAATGCCCTAAAAATAAGAAAACATTCACTCCTCAAAATACCTTTCAGTAAGCACGTGTCATTTGCTGCCAGTTGTTCTCACCTGATCAAAGAGATCTGTACCATCAGTTCCTGCTGCTTTCATCAATTCATCCTCACCACCGGGATGATATTCCATGTACGGCGTGACATTATAAACAAATCCTGCAGAAAATGGAATATAAAAAGGTGAGCAGCATTTCTACAACCACTACAGCCACTCCTATCTCCAAAACCAGCCAAAAGGTTAGTACATATTAAACACTGTAACAGCATACAGTGGACCTGATCAGAACAAACAGTATGACTTTCCAAAAACAGAAACATAAGTTATGCAATCATACAGAGCATAAGACGTATTGTTGCATAGAAAGGCCAACTCTACACTGCCATACCACTTGTCCCAGTGAACGTCTGGATAACCCTAGAAGTTGAATATGATCTATCTTAGCTAGGGGGTAAAAGAACCAGAGTCTGCTTTAAACAGAGACATAAAATTGACCCAGTTAGTGCACAGAATTGTTCTTACTCTCCCTTCCAATTAAATTACCCCTGAAGTGCTGTCATAGTTGTTTCCCTACCACCCACCACCTATGGAATAAAATGCCTATGGGAATGAGCTGTCTTCCTTAAGAAAAAACTGCTACCATCAGCAACAATACTTCCACTCTTCAGATTCAGCAATATAAAAAAACTTAACATAGCCTATACTCATTAAAGGCTTACAGCTCTGGTATCAAATTTGTCCCAGTAAAAGGGCTCACCATTCTTTCTACACAAGTAATATTCTTAGGATTTCCAGAGAGATAAAACAATTCTTTTTCACAGGCCTGAAATGATGAAACCTAATTATTGTTGCTATGCAACCCGAGTAATTAGAGCCTGGAGAATGCGGCTACAAGCAGATTTAACTACAGACACATCGCTGTTAACAGGGCTATTGCAGGCCTTCCTAGCAGAATATTTAAAGATATATAACATATATAAAGTTATATTCAAAGTAGGAAGCTACCAGAAGCGGAACTGTGTCAAGGCTTTCATAATAAGCTTTTAACACGTTAAGAAGTGTACGTTAATTACTTCAGAAGGAGAGGTAGGCATCCAGCACTGGGCTGGGGCAGAGACATACTTGAGACAATGCCAGCTGGTAAGAAAAACCATCCCAGACAACAAAGAAGTATCTTTGCATATTTTACTGACCCGGTCTTCTGACCGGTGTATTCACTATGCCATCTTGTGTGCAGCAGTGATTACTGCATGCAATAAAAGTACCAACATAGTTAAGACCCTCTAAATATTAGTCAAATGTTCAATTTACCATCAAACTTGCAGAAGCAAAAGAAATATCATTTATATTCCCTTCAGGCTTTTTTTAACTCTCCTGACATCCCACTTTGTATATAAATTTGTGGCCTATGTGATGATCATACTGGGTTTTTGAACAAATTTAGGTCTTGTTCTTTTACTTCACATCCCTCTCATAATTTCTGTTCTTTCTTACAGAGACACTATAGACTAACTACAAATGCAGAGACCTCATTTAGCTGTTCCACATTGGCGTTAATTTACTACCTGTCCACATATGAGGTCTACAGTTAAACTACCAGGATTCTCAGTTATGCTGGGTTTCTCACTACTAGTCTGAGAACAAAGAAAAGGCAGAGACAGAAAAATGTAAAGACAGAACAGAAACAGCATGATGGAGTTCTTGTAAAAATCAAGCTCAGAGATGCAGTCAAGGGGGAATAAGAGATTAAAAACAAAACAGAGCATTTTTAGTGATCCTGTCTGCAGTAGTAGATATCCCTTTCTGAGAGACAAAAAAAGGACAGACTTCCACAATAAATATGCTTTCTTTACCCCTCCTCCCACTATAGTTTTGCTAGTGTGTGCAAGAGCAGCATACAAAGCATTAACAATCCTATTATTTTGTTCAAAAGCCAGTACTGAATGATATTTTACCTTTACTTCCACTCTCATCCCCTTTAACACCCAGTAACAACAGTCGCTCTCATAGAGAAATTCTTAACTTTCTTTGGCATAATGTCATCTCTGAACTCCAGCAAAATATCAGTGCTCTTCCTTACCAGATCAAAGACACCATTAAATGAAGCACTCTTCCTACAGAAATGTTGTATTAGCTACTCTGATCTTTTTAAGTTCATCTTCATAGAAGTGCTGTTATAACAAATTTAAGGTGATTTTAATGTATTTTAGCCTCTAAATGACTAAACTGGAGAGCAAGTATTTTACTCCTTTCTGTAAGACAACTAGGAACTTCATTTCTCTTCTAGCCATGGCTATTGCTCCAAACCACGTTTCACACATCGTTAACTTACAATATCTGATAGTTTCAACCTTTGAGCTAAATTTTCATAAAAATAATACCATAAATAGAATGGCTTAGTTACCAATGTATTTGTTACTCTAGATAGTGATTACAATTGCTGTGTAGCAACTGTCATTTGCCTTACTAAGTTTGACAAGGTAATATATGGCTTTGCATATTTATTTCCCAAAGACCATTCTACAGGCTTAAATAACATTTTTATTATTTATATGTCTCTGGTTGCCTTAAAACAATAACTAAAAATAGTCAACTGCTAAGGATAATAAACTCTCCAACACCTAGGAGTGCAAGTACATGTTAACATTTTCAGTGCCTTATTCTTGCTAAGTCCTTGTAATTTGAACCATCATCTACCACCTTGTGTTTTATTATTTTCATATGCAGATAAAAAACAGGTGTAAAATATGACCACCTGGAAGACTAAAGAAAGGCTTGAAAGCAAAGAAAACCTTTGTGACACAAAATCTCTAATTTGAACAAAGTTGTGTCTAATTATGTCAAGATTACACCTGGCATACACATAGAAGGCACATAGTTTGTTTTGAGGCGTGGCTTTTGTTGTTGTCATTTGCTTTTTGTTGCTTCTTCTTTAAGTACAGAAGAGAGAAGCTAGGCAAATAACACAGAAGCAACATCACAGCAACCAACCTCTTATACATATCCAACAGTCCTCCTTTTTGTTGTGTTTAGCAAGCTCATCCTCAGTCACTTCAGAGAGCCTCCCTTTTAAACCAGTCAAGTCTTTCCCACTTTTAGTTAGTCGAATCCAATCCATAAGACTCCTTCCTGGTTTTAAAGGTACCTGAAAAATAACAAATGTACAAATATTATTTAAACTCTAAAGGAAGAAAGAGCCATTCAACAGAGTTTTCTAAGCTCCCTAGGAAGGCTCAGACAAAACAGGATATAACACAACCCATATTCTTCACTGATATTTGGAAGCCCTACTTAAGGGTGCTTAAAGAAGCATCCTATCTAATAACCCAGACAAGAGAATTATTGAACATCAACAAGCATTTAGATGACTCTTCCCAAAGCAAACTGCAGATACCAAGTCCTCCTGTGGTAGTAAAAAGTTTTTATCAGCATCATTTGAGATATGGCCTGGAAACCTATGAGCAACAAAGAGAAATTTGAAAATCATAGCCAGGTAGGGAAGTTCACCTTTACAGCATTCGTAAAGACTTTCCATAAGCCCTACAGCAACTGGAAATCACACCCAGGGAATGCTGAGACTGGAGTATTCTACCTTACCAGGGATATTTAGCCATGGCCTGCCCTAAAAGGCAGACCAAGATTTTCAGGATGTCTAGCACCTTCCTTTTCAACAGCACTAGAGACTGGGAACCACTTTGATCCAAATTCTTAACAGCAGGGAACAGGGTTAAAGAATCACGGAAGGAAAATAGAAGCAAGAAAACTAAAGACCACATAGTTGCACATCACTTGATGCTACTTTAGTCTAGTCTAAGTTCAGACCTCACACTTTCCAAGTGAGGTCTGCAGACACTAAGGCCCCCAAAACCACTCCAAAGACTCAACAGGGAAAGCATAAGCTGTGCGCACTGTAACTGCAAGCTGAAAGCTTCCGTCTTTGCACAGGAGGAACACTGAGACGGCCTGGGAAGGCAGAGCAGGAAGAATTATCACCACCGCCTTCTAAAGCGAGAAGTACGAGGTATTTTCCAGCAACGCAGAGGAACCAGCCCCTCGCCCGCGTCCCCTCAGCAGCTGCTGGCGCACGAGACCTCTCGAGGGAAGCAACCAGAGACAACCCCGTCCCAGCTCCAACCGGGAGCCGACCGGCAAACTACAGCAGTCCCGCAGAGGGGCCGGGCCACGCAGCCAGCCGAAACCAAACGGAGAAAATGTTGACCCCACCGGGCCGGGTCCCCGGTCCGCACCAGCACCCTCCACCCTCCACCAGAGACGGTCACCGGCAGCCCCGCCGCCGGGCCCCAGGCAGCCTCGCAGGGCCCCAGGCCGCGGTGTCGGAGAACGCCCCAGCGCCGGCTAGCGACTGATGCCCACCCCCGCAGCGCCGGCCGAGCTGTCTCTACCTTGGCGCGGCCACCAGCAGCCACCCGCTGCTGGGAGCTGGGCGCGGGGAAGGCCTGCGGTGGGACGTTCAGCATCCTGCTAGCCTCGGCCGCGGCCTGCGCCCCGGCGGGCGGGCGGAGCGCTCCCGCACAGGGCGCAGGCGCGGCGGCGGGCGGGGCCCCGGCCCGGGCGGTATTCAGGCGCGGCCGCGGCCTGCTGCTAGGAGCTCGGCCCTATCGTTTGGTGGGGGGGAGGTTCAGTGGAAACCGCCTGGGACTAGACACCCCTGCAGCCATCTCGGGCCCTGGGGTGGGTCCCACTGCAGGGCGGGGCGGTGGCGGGCTTCCCCCAGGGCAGCGCGGGCGGGTGCTGAGCGCCATGTACCGCGTACGTCTTCTCGTCTCACCCTGGGGAGTTTGTCTCCCGTTGCACCGCAGCTGGTTTTACGTCCAGGTCTCCCAGTGCGAGGTACCGTGCTCGAGCCTGAAGGTTACTGTTACGACGGCCGCTGTTGCTGCTACCCCCGCTCTGAAGGCAGTTCTGTGAGCGAGGCTGTCTGTGAGGACCCGCTCCTTCCTGCCGAGCTGTCAGGCGCACTCGGAGCAGGGGTGTCGGGGCAAGCGCTCCAAGGGATGCTGTTGACACGCTGAGCCAGCCCAGCCTGCGTCAGCGCACAGACAAGCACTCGGGCAAGGGCAGCTTCGGGTGCACACACAAGCTGTACCTGACAGAGGCATTTTAATTAAGGTTTTGGATTTTTTTGTTGTTGTTGTTTCTTTAGGGGCTTTGGCCTGCATGATGATTGGTTCCAAACTTTAATTAGCAAAGCCAAACCCACATTAGACCTTTTTCTCATTTCTTGATGTCCACTTTAGAGACAAAACTGATAGTTTCATTCTGTATAATAAGACAGCTCGTATACGTGAGAGAGCATGAGTGACTTAAACCCCTTCTTTAAGCCTGTTTTCTTTAACAGGAAAACAGTAGAATTTGGACCCTTCTCTCCATCTGAAAAACAGCTATATCCTTTCCCATGTCTGAAAGTGGTGTAACAGCAGGCACAACATTAGAATACTTAATCCAATGATTCATAGATATGCTTCCACATGAAGCCTACTAAATCACAAAAAGCTTTCCTCATGTCCTCAAACTTCTCATCATGGCTTGGCTTCGCGGACGAAGATTTGGGAAGGGCTTTAAACGTGAGTACACCCTTCAAGCCTGCGCGGTGGATTTTTTTAGGTGAGGCGCAGCGTGCGCGAGACTGGCCCCACCCTTTACACCTGTGGTTCATCTGCCAGGGCCTAGCGAGCTTGGACGGTGACAGTGAAGTCCTCAGGTCGTAGGTTTGGTTAGAGTATCCTTCTCTTAGATGGATGGCCTTACAGGGCTAAACGAGCTCCATCTGCCCGGGTTTGGAGTTAGAGTTGTCCTTCTCCTAGGATGGTTGCCCAAAGGCTAGTGAGCCCATCCTGCCTGTGGACACACTTTGTCTGACCCTTCAGTTGAGACCTGTCTGGCTTGGGAGACCCTACCAGAGGCATATGCCACCACCAGCATAGCTCTCAACCTCACAAGGGCACTCAAGCTCCTTCCCCACGGCAAGGGGGTGCCCGTGATATAGGAAGTCACATAACCACCGAGCATGTTAAAGCAGTGCATCCATTCTCTGCTCCTAAACTGATGTTCAAGTTATGGTCTACAAAATATAGGGCCTCAGATAGAAAATTCTAATTACCTTCCCTGCCTACAACAAGACAGGAATAGAATCAAGGAAAAAGGCTTAAATAAAATTGCAAGACATTTCAGTTTTATTAAGAATAACTTACATACAAATAAATTATCTTTAAAAATACTATAATACATTTTTATATTAAGTTTAAATTAAGTCTTAAAAGTCATGTTGACCTTTCCCACAATCAGCAATCTAATTCTGTTCTTGAATCTTGTTCCAGTTCATCTTCATCATCTTCACTATCTGAGTCTTCATAAAAGGAAATTGTAGCTTGAACCGGGAAGTTTTTCAGAAGTGCTTCAGCTTCTTGATACAAGTAATCATAGCACCTTGATTTGGGCCAAAATAGTCTGAAATGAGTATACAATAGATTTGCTTATTGTTATTACATACTCTGCTTGGAGGCTGACAGACAAGAAACAGCAGGGAAATTCTGTTAGGAAAAGTGTTCTACAGAGTTCTTCCTCCCATGCTCACAATTGCTGAACTGCTTCCTACATTTAAATAGAAAAAATATTCTCTGGATTCTGTATTTTCATCTGAAGAGATAAAAGATGCACTGTTTTTGCAGCAAAACTACTCTAAAGCTTGAGATCCACTGCATCTGAAACTCACAACTCCAATACCTCATCAATAGCATATTTACCAGGAGACCTGGTCCCTTACTGGAACTGTTCCTAGTATCAAACAGGATCCCCAATGTATTTGGATTAAATTAGTAGTTTTGTTACTGAAAGTCACCAACCTAAGTCACTGTTTACAATGGTCTGAAGCAAATCTCAGAGTGAAGGGAACAGTAAAGGTCTAATGAGATCAGACCTTGATATTTCACCCCAAATTCCTGTCTTTTCAAGAAGAATCACCCAACAGACTCCTTACAGAAGATGCCCCAGGGGTCTAGATTTTAAAGTAGCCTGTGTGATATCCAGAAATTAACATAAAAATTGCTGTAATACCATGGTGTAGCAAGGGCTATCAGCTAGTGAGAAAATCTGTTGCAATTAATATACTTCACAGTTCCTTTTCAACTAGCATCTTCTTTTGCTTTCAGTTTGGCAGAAGCTGGAAGAAACACAATAGAAATCCCAAGAGCTAAGAGACTAGCAACTGCAACTCAATCAAATGCTGACTATAAGTTGTTTGTAGTAGAAATATATTAAGAAACAGAACTAGATAGTTTTCTAGCAATTACAAAAGTGCTTTCTAGGCTAGTGCTTAACAGAACACTGCTTCCTTTGCAGCACACAGTAACTGACACTTGCATTGTAACACCTCTCCATTCCCAGTGTTCCCTGCAGCATTCACTCTTGCAGTCACAATCACGTCAGAGTCGACACAATTGCTTAGAGTCTGCACTTCAGTATTTGAAAGATCAGAGCCTAGATTTGAAAGAAAGCTGCATCTTGTCTGGAAGAACTACCTGTGTAACTACTTTAAGCACCTTGCAACACCTACTAGCACTTCTGAATATAGACTGTCCTGCAGATTCAGCTGTAGTTATGCTCTTTCTTTCTCTTTCAGGACTGACAGAGCAGATACTATCATTACCTTCATCATAAAAGCAGTAGTTACACGCATATTTTCATCAGCAATGGTGGCTTAGTCAGTCCATACCTTCTCCTCCTGCCACTCTTCCATGCCTGCACCTGCTTCCTCGCACTGGGGGGGACAGTGGAAGTTTGCACAGCGAGACAGCCTAGGAACTACCCTCCCTCCCATTTTTGATACTGAGCACAGGAATGAGTAGCAAGGTGTTTCAGCCATCTCTGCTACCACAAAAGAGAAAAACAACCCGATGAGTAACTGTGCAACACGTCCAACTCCATATCACAGAAGGATGTCAACATCTCATCTTAAAGATTGGGTAAATTCTCAAGTGCTGGCAATCATTTGCCCAAGGACCTGTCAGTTCAAAAGCACTTATATGGCTAAATCACTCCGAAAGCACCGCACTATCTACATAAATATATGGGTGGGATCAGAAGGGGCGGGTGAGCCAGTGCTTGGCCAGCCCGGCACGTAACGCTGCCGAGCAACGGGCTCTTCCCTCCTGGCGGCGCAACACCACGGGGCACGGCAGCGAAGGGCTGGGTGCCTGGCGATCCCCCGCAGGAACCGGCGGCGGCCCGGGGCAGCCACTTACCTGACAGGGTGCGTGTACTGCGCCAGCTTTCGGGAGGCTCCCGCCAGCCCGCAGGGGCCGTGAGGCTGAAGAGGAGAGAGCAAAGATCAGCCGGCCGGCACCCAGTCTTCGGGGGACCCCACCCCAAGCAGCCCCCACCCCGCCAGGACTCCCAAGACGTTACTACGGCGATGCTGGCGGCAACCGCTCCGCCCCGCCGCGCCTTATCCGCCCCACTCACCACGGCGGGGCCGGTGCCGCTCCGCTGGCTCACCTCCCCCGGCACGGGCACCCAGGGCCTCCAGAAGGGCGCGGACCTGGGGGCCAAGGGCAGGGCCGTTAGGGCCGGATCAGGCCGCGACCCGAAACTGGAGGAGAAGGACGAGAACCCCGGCAGGGGCAGCGCCGCCGAGGGCGGGCGGGGGCACCCGCACCCCATCCCTCCGGCCTCCATCCTCTGCCGCTCTGCAGCCGCTCGCCTGGCCTTACCCGTCCCGGGCCCGGAGGCTTTTATAGCCGCCGGCGGCTGCTGCGCGCCGCGGAGCCCACCTCCCCCGGCTCATTTGCCAGTGCCATCAACAAAAAGGCTCCAGGCGAAGGCGCCGCTGTGTAAACACGGGGCGCGGGCGCGTGCATGGCCCAAATGGCCCGGAGGGGCGATTTGGCAAGTCGGTGTTAATCGCACTTGAGCAGACACATGGCTGCGATCGGCGGGAGGGGAGCGGGGGAGCCCCTGTGGGAACGGAGCGGGGGGCGGCGGCCGCGGCGCGGGGCGAGGTAAGGCAAGGCAAGGGAGCTCCGGGGAAGTGCCCGCGCCGCCCTCCCGCCCCGGCTGCGGGGGTCAAGCCGCCGCGAGCGCGGCATTTTGTTGTTAAAAATGTGTTTGTTTACCCCCTCGAGCGGCAAGGCAAGGCGTGTGGGGAGGGAGGGAGGGAGGGAGGGAGGGAGGGCAGCCAGCTACTCCGCTCCGCTGGGCACCGCGGCCCGCGGCTATGCCAGCAGCGCCCGTCGCTCCCCGCGTCCGAGCGGGCGGGAGCGGCGCTGCCGAGAGAAAGCGGTTCCCGAGGTGCCCGCGCAGGGCGCGCAGGCACGGGCAGAGGGTCTGCACCGTGGGGCGGTGGAGAACATGACGCTGCTGAGAGGGGTCCTTATTTCATAGCCCGTCACCCCCCAGTACGCGCTGTGACAGATTCCCCCTAGATAACATTGCTTTCTTAGTCAGCGTAGTGCCTTCCTCTTTCTTCTTTTTAACATTGGGAGTGTTTTTACCGAGGAAACATGCCTGCATTTATTCTTTTCCGTGTGGTCCCAATACTTCATTCTGCTGCCAGCATCAGATGCTGTTGCTACATGTGTGCAAGGTTTTATGCCAAACTCGTACCGTTTCCATGTTCCACGGTATCAAGGGAGCTTATTTTTTATTTCTATTTTTTCCCTCTCTTTTCTTTCTGAGATTGCAGTCACTGATGCGTGTGAGGGGGACAGAAACAACAGAGTTACCATATATAAGAGCTAGTAAACAGTAATAGTATCAGCTCTGTGTTAGCTACGAGGGTTAGTGGGATGCAGCTGCCCTAGGTTCTGAAGCGGGACTTCAAACCCAGGTAATTTAAGACTCACATTACTAAGGCATCACAAAAACTGAGGCACTGTACTCTTTGGAATATTTTGCCTTTTTGAGCATAGCCATAAGGAGTGTGTCTACCTTAGCACTGCCCGAGAATAGCTGCTCACAGAAGGTTACCTCTGCAGGATCTTCAGCACAATCCGTTTCACTGAATAGGAGCAGGAGTACCATTTGTAAAAATTGTTACATATTAGAAGCTGTGTGGGGAATGTAATCAGATTAATAGCATTTTTTTTTCAGATCTTTAAATCATAAACCAGATGTAGACTGAATTGCCTTTCTGAAGAAAAGCAACCTCTTCAGAAGAGACATAGATGGAAGAGTGCATGTATTTAAGGCTGTGCATGCTGTGATGCATTCCAACTTTATCAGTGGATGTATTCTGTCCATGGTTCTGTCCATGGTTTCTGCCATTTGACTGCTTGGAAAAATTGATAGTTATTATGACTTGAGGAGTTACTAAAGGAAAATGTATTTCACAGTGAAAAGCCCAACATTAAGGTAAAGCCAAATATTTAAAAGAATAACATTTCCAGAGTAATTTTACTGCACTATGATGTTCGTAGCTGATTGCATTTTTTCCCACCTCATTTTCACTGTGGTCTAGAGTCACATTAATTAAAACTAGAGTAAACACATGGCTCAAACTCCCTGTAAATATTCATCTTACAGTTAAGAAATGGAGAATAGAGCAAAGCAGTTTGTGCAATAAGCAGAGTTTGCTCATAAGCAAAATTTGTCTATTTTTTCTCTGCTTCTAGACAGCTACTGTGAAACCCTGTCAGATGAGCTAAAGCGTAAAACAGGTGTTTAAAAGCTGGCTGTTGGCAGATTCTTCTGTTGTCTAAATGAAGTGAGAGCAGTAATTTTTTTGTAGGTGGTATTTCTTTTGAGAAATGTAACACAGGCTGTGTAAGAAAGAAAAAAAAGGAGGTTAGGTTCATTGTCCAAAGAAGAAAAACAGAAACATTCTCCATCACATCAGTAGTGACAAAGGACTAAGAGAACAAAACATGAGCTTTATCTGTTTGATAAAGCATAAAAATTAGTTTCAACTCTACAGTAAAAGCAAGAAAAGAAGGAGTGTCTTTGGCCAATGACTCTTAATTGTCTCAGGATTCTTTTTAGTACCTGCCCGAAATGAGAAAATGTCCCAGGGAGAAAGTGTGAGTTACCCATTAGAGAGCAAACTGAAACAGAGGTGTTGAAAGGATAAGGAGAAAATAATCACTAACAGCTGTTGCTCCCCTGCAAATTTTCACACTATATTACTTCTTGGCTTCATAGTTTAGTAGTACAGTCCTATTTATTGAGACACATATGAATGTCTGTCTTTGCAATAATAACTTATTGACACCATAAAAAAAACCCAAAACCAAAACTCTTAACATGTTGCCAACTTCCCACTGACCTTGAAATATAGATTAGAAATTATTAAGGGTAGAAGATTCTTTATCATGGCTGTCCTGTCTTCTTCAGTTTGTGCAGATCAAGAGGAACAGTGCATTGCTAAGTTACTATCCAAGCCATGGTTTAATTGTGATGAAACCTCTGTAGGCAGGAGCTACGTACAGCTGCTGAGGGAACAGTTGGTCAAATGGGAGTGATGGAACATGATTGAAAATGGTTTCTTGTATATTCAAGAAGTCTGATAGAGGCAGTCCCTTCGCGCATTCTTGACTCATCTAATAAAACCAGAATTCTCCATTCTGTGCCTTAGTTCCTGGGTTTTTTTTGTATTTCAGCTTCTTAAAGAAGTGTAACTCCTGAGCTGAAGGTCGGTTGGATGTACATAACTAGACTGCCTTTAGTAAAGCAGGGCTAGGAGTCAGCATCTAATACACCATGCTGTAAATATAATAGTGGAATGAAAACTGAAATATGATGTTATATAGTTTTCTTTACTCCCTTACACAATAAAAAAATACCTAGGCATTCCATCAGTTCTCAGCTTCTTGAATATTTTTCTTACGATCTTAGTTTTTTTTTATCCCCTTATATCACTTTTCAAGCAGGTCATAGCTGGCAGTTTACAGGGTTCAATTCTGTTTAGCCGCAGTTGGACTTTTTTATCGGGATTTTTTTATAATTGCAATTGAGCAATTTCAAATGCAGTACAAATACTTCTGTACAGTCACTCTGGATTTACAGCAGCAGAAATAAAAGCCCGTTTTTTTCTCAGAATGTATACCAAACATTTTTTATCCAGAATGAAAGTACTTCACTTGGTTTGGTTTAAATTGATGAAAAGTCACTTTCTGCAGTATGACATCTTGTAATGTAATGTACTGTTACCAGGATACACAAAAGAGCAAACACATGCAGATTGGAGTGTGCTACTATAAACAAAGAAGGTGTTCACAAATGGCTTAGAGCTAAATTTGACAAGACGGTGCTAACCACACTTGGACATGGGAGTATCTGGACAGAGGACACTCAGCTGGCTTCACGTTGGTCTCTCCGAAGGCAGTGATGGCTCTCATTTCTTTGTAAATCAGGAACATTGTATGAAAATTATTGTATGAGTTTATATAGGGAGAGAATTGGTTTGATCTTGTTAGGACTTTGTTTTAGTGGGAAAGGCAAGGTCAGACATGTGGAACTGCTCCTCTACTTACTGAAACTGGGCTGGGCAAACTGATTAACAGACAAAATTTGATCTTGAGTATTTTATAGCCTAACTTCATCTTGATGCTTCCAATTCTGGCAGCACTTTAGGACCGGATTTTGGTAAGTAAGAGTATATCTGGTATTTGCATTCAGATATTGACTGTGCATGTATATGTCATTTATTTACATATTTGTTCTATTAGCTCATAAATGGTTTGGGTTAGGTTTGGGGGGTTTTTTTTGCCAGTAAATGCAAAGCTTGCATAGGAAATTTATGTGCACAGTTTTGGTAGATGTTAATCTGTGTGCAATTATAATGACTTTACGGAAACTTTGCAATAGTGTCTTATGAGGCATCAAGCATTTTTTATTTGTGATATGATATCTAGGGCATTTTTTCTGCTATAATTTGGAAGTAAAGCATCATTTTGTAAAGAGCAAAGAACAGCATAGGTTGTTTTACCAACCTCTATCCTCACCATTATTTGGTTTTGATTCAATATTTTTGATATTACCTGAAAGTGGGCTTTGTTCATTATTTTCAGAAAATGAACTTTTTCTGTCAGTAAATAATATGAGATTCAAACAATGTTCTAAGAAATAAAATAAATACAAATTAATTTTTCTTCTTAAAAAAAAAGGAACAGAACTTAATTAGCTGATCAGTCTATTGACATTGCCAATGGCTATGAAACTATTGCTTGGCTAATAAAGACCATGCCTGTCCTATTGCTGTAGTGTATTTTTTCCATCATATTTATATACAAAAAGGCAGCACTTATTCAAACAGTGTACTTCCACTTAAGCCCAAATGCCCAGTGTTTCCTAGAAAGAGGTATGTTTGGAGGCCTAAAGATTAAATGTTCTTTTGTGAAGACATTCATCCCACTTTTCCCTATCTCTCGGGATTTTGACTAGGCTGTAATAGTATTAAATAATCATTCTTTCATTTTATGGAGAAAATTATTCTGCCCCTTCCTGTATTCAACTGGACGTGAGCGGTTGCAGGAATGCTGGAAGGAGTTTTGTGAAAAGGAGGGGTGCATTTCCAGGAAAGCACGTGTCTTTTCACCTTCTCTGTGCTATTGGGGGCCTAGTTCCTGGTGACTGAGGGTTAGAGATTCAACAGTGAATGGCCTCGCTCGAAGGAGCACAGCTCTACAGATGGCTCTGTCAATGAGACTGAAATCCTCCAACTTTCCCAGATTTATGCCAGCCCTGATACTGTTACAAACGTCGTGGTCATGAGCACATTCGGGCAATCATTGGTATCTGCTGTGGAATAAGCAACACGTTTGTGTTTGTGTGTGTGGCACACGCACACCTCCTTGGGGCCCCCGCGTGTCCATGTGGCAAGGTGTGACTCTACACAGCAGGTTGGGCTTCCTCATTTCCCTCCCCTGTTGCGCTCCGCTCCCAAGCCCAGGCTGGCAAATGGTAAAGGATAATGTATCCACATGGGAAAGCAACACGTTAAGGGACTGAGAATGTGTAACAGGATCAGCCGCAGGTTACAGGGGTCTTTTAAAAAACAGACATATCATTTGCTGTTGAGTCATGGGTTCTTTAAATTCCGTGCAGATAAGAAACAGAGACAACAGTGCTGAACACCAATCTTGTAACTCCTTTTAATAGAATGGGAGTCAGTGAAACATTGATATGTCATTAATGCCGGGTCTCGGCAGAAGTGTCTGGCTCGCTCAGCATAATGCAGCATAATGTCATGGTGTTTGCTGCAGTTGGAGCACACCGCGCTGCAGTGTGACACTGGTAGTATTTGCCCTCTCACCTCTAAAAAGAAGTGAGAGGCAGCCAAATGAAATGAAGTTGCTCTAGCCCAACAGCTATTGACAGAAGAGATGAAGAAATTAGATAATCATTGGAATGTCCTGATCTGACTCCTGCAGTAATACAGTCCCAAGCAGTGTCATCTGTCCTCTCACAATGTTCCATTCAATTAACTGTTTCTTCAGATTTATTGCTTTCCCAGCTACAAAGATAGTCATGGAAGCAGAGTGGTTGTTTTTTAGTTTCCCGTGTATCTCTAAGACAATCAATCAGCACAGCATCAACTCTAACAAAGGATTCCTGCCACTAAGCTGGTGATGTATAAAATACAGCATTTAACCTCTGGCAGGAGGGAATAAACTGCAAGAAACAGCGATGTATGAGCCTTACCTCTGAGAAACATGCACCTGAGGAAAGCAACGTGGGTCCTAAAGATAGCAGTGCCAGCCCCGAGGAGTACACATGGTATCTTATACTGCACTGCAGGGATGTCAGAGCTCTTACAGAGGCGCCTGGAGATAAGCACTGACAGAGACTCCCTAGCCCTGTGGTTCCTCCCTGTCTTCTGGTGACTGATGTTACAAGGCTGCAAATTCCATCGTGGCAGAATTTCAGTACTTTTTAATAGCATGTTCATATCCCAGTGATCCTTAATGGTAATTTTGAACCCAGGGAGCTCCTTGTATGGACTGGTAGTCTGTCTGTCTTAATGAAGATGCAGATAAATGGCAGAGGTACCAAAGGTAAATCTCGGTGTCACCTATTTTTAAGGCTGCCTGACAGTACCCATAAAAATCACGATTTCCTTTGCTGTTAACTTTCCAATTTTATTTGGACTAAATTTTCCCATGGTAGGTTTATTCAGGCTTAGATTGGGACAAAACTGCAATCAAAATAAGACAACTCAAATTATGGAACCATTTCGAAGAATGAGGGAGGAATGGTGGAAACATTGTCTTACAACATTAAAAACTTCTAGTGCCTTTTTTGGGGAGGAGTTTAACAAATACAGGAGTGCTGTATGGTTTTGGACCGTGAAGTTTGCCATCAACACTAGGTATTTACCTTTTGGATTTTCTCTGAAAATCTACTCAAATTCAGCCAGTTTCCAGGTCTATAAAAATGATAGTTTGAGTTGCTCACTAAAAAGGCTTTGAAGAATTTACTTACTAATTTCCTAGAAGAATTAAATCTGCTTGACTCTCCTTGCAACCTAAGCTTTGTGTGCTGAAGGCTGGGGTAGGTCTTGAAGTGAGTTATTCAAGCAGGGAGGTGCTTGCTTTTCTTCTGCTCTCCTCCACTTCCTTTGCATAGCCCAAACACCGGGGCTGCAGCAAGAGGAGGGTGGCAGGAAGAGGAGGAAGGAAAGAAGTGGACAACTGGTTTGGTGGCAGACACACACTGGGAAGTGGGGTTGAGGCTGGGCTTTGTGGGATGTTGAGAACCAGGACTAGGAATTTTCTTCAGGGGAAGCAGCAAGGAGACCGGTGGAAGACTAAACCTGGAGAGGAGATGAAGGGGAATTGGGACTGGGTCACAGGACCCCGACTGCGGTAACAGGGTCTGCAGCCTCTCTTCTCCATTCTTCTGCTTACAAGAATACGTTGGGTTTGTTGGGTCTGACAGGGTTTTGTAGTGGGCCAGGAGGCTGCTGGGTGCAGCCCCTGTAAGAAGCTTCGAGAAAGCTCCCCCCTGGGATCCAGGTAGGCCCTGCCCCTGGCCAAGGCTGAGCCAATCAGTTCCTCTGTGATAAACATGTTTAAGAAGGGAAACCTGTTTGGCAAGGGCCTTTTCTTTTGGGAGCTCTCTTTTGTTTTGGGGGGGAGTAGGACACACACAGAGAGAGAGAGAGAGAACCATGCGGATGCCCAAGTTGGTGAGGAAGGAGGTGGGGGGACGCTCCAGAGCAACCATTTCCCCTCAACCCGTAGCAAGATGGCAGGCTGAGCCCTTGCAGTGCTCAGAGATCACTGGTGGAGGAAAGGCCCATTTACAGCCCATGGAAAAGCCCACGCTGGAGCAAGGGACAGGCTGTGACTCTCAGGAAGACCTGTGCTGAGGTGGCTTATCATTGGGAGAACCGCTGCCTGCGGGAGACACCCGTGCTGGTTGGAGAAGTTCATGGAGGACTGTCTCCCATGGGGGGGACATCAGGTTGATTCCCTTGAGGAGGGTGGAGCAGCAAAAACCAGGTGGAATGGTCTGGGACTGACCGCGAGCCCCGTCCTCTGCCCCACACTGCACCATGTGGTGGGGAGGAGGTAGCAGAGCTGGGCGCAGGAAAGAAGGGAGGGATGGGGGAAAGATTTATTTAAGATTCAGTTGATTTTCTCACTGTCCTACTCTGATGCAATTGATGAATTGATAGTGGTCTTGTTGTTTAAATTAAATTGGTTTTGTTTGCCCAAGTTGAGTCTGTCTTTTGCCCATGACCATAATCGGAGAGAGAGCCCTTCGTGTGCTTTGTCTCAACCCTTAAGCCTTTTGTTGTATATTGTCCTTCCTGGAGAGAGAGAGCAGCTGCGTGGTGCTCGGTTGCCAGCTGGATCTAAAACACGACGAAGAAAAAGATGTCCTTTTCATACTTGGAGCAAGCAGCCAAACACTGCTTCGGGACCATGGCAGACACCGATCACCAACCAGGCATGGGAGCTGCTGGAGGATACACCACCTGATCACTTGGACAGACAGATAGCCCAGAGCATGGGCTGATGTGGTTGATTACATCCTGGCCTGCAAGCCCCGTGCCCCTACCAATGGCGTCTGAAAAGGCCTCAAGGCTCTCAGAGATCTCTCCACACCCAGCCATCTGTGGCAGCTTGCAGCTGTGAGTTTCACAGTAGACCTGTTCCCTTACAGGGGAATGCAACATTGTGGTAATGGTGGACCTGTCTGCCAAGACAGCTCAGCTTTTCACCTTCAGGGTGCTGCCTGTGGCCCTGTTGACTGCCTGACTCTTCATACTATGTTTTCCCATGCCATGGCCTCCTACATTGTATCATTACCAAGCAGAGGAGCCTGTTCACAGATTTTGGGAGGAGATCCTGGGCCTCCTCAAAGGCCAACTGAACTCTCCTCTTTGTTCCATCCCCCACCCCATGGACAGGCAGACAGGGACAATCAGATCCTGAAGCAAAATCTCCAGGATCACAGAAAGTTCCTCCATGCTTCTTCCTCCAGTAGACACTGCACAGAAAGGCAGTGCTGCTATATCTGCATGGCAGAGCCTGTTGGTGCACTCAGAGCCCTGATACTGGAAGCAGGCTGGTTGTGGAGAGATGCGAGAAGGACTTCCATGTGTGCTGAGTCCATGGGACAACTGGAACAGGGCTTGAGCTTATGAGGGATGTTGCAGCTGGATGACAAAAGAGCTTAAGACCTGGGGAGGCATCTTGGAGGATTTGACTCCAGTATATTTGGGGAAGAATAGCTTGAGGATATGGGGAGAACAGACCATGTTTAGGCAAGGAGACTGAATCTAAGTTCTGAATGGGCAGTGGAAAACAGGAGGAGGGAAGGAGCAGGACAAGTCACCAAGGAGTGGGGCTGCAGAAGCAAAAGAAGAATGGCTGGAAGAGGAGCTGGCAAAAGAAAGCATTGAGCATGGGAAGGACAATTTGGACTGGAAAAGAGTAACATGGTGATGTCAGACAGGAATAGGTTCTATATGAAGGGTGAAAGATGGATGGGAGGAGAAACTGGGAGACAGAAGTAGGTAAGAAGACTGAGGTGAAGGACTGAGGACAGGAATAGCTCCAAGTGCCTACAAATGGGGAAAAGACTGGGAAAACAAAAGGCACAAGACAGGTTCTTCCTAGTGAAGGACATTAGGCCTGGATGTCTTGGTTCGTGAGGTGGTCTGGAGAGAGGTCTGGAGGGTAGAATCTGGGACTAGTTGATAAAAAAGTGAGATGAAGAGCCAAAATTGGGATGAGACATGATGAAAATATTAGTACATTTGAGGGGAAGGGAGAGAGATATCAGGTTTGGAAAAAAACAGATATAGGAGTTGTGGGTTCAGTGTACACCTTTCCAAAGCCTGCGTTGAACCTTGGGAGACCGTACCCCAGCACAGCCTGAGAAACCTGCTGGCAAGGTCCCATCACCTTCTAGGGAGGCTCCAAGTACCACTAACAGTTACTCTGGTAGCTCAAGTAACAAGAGCCTGAATCATAGACATGAAGTTTCTCTAGCCAGGTGCTACTATTGCAGTACCTGATGGTTTTTTTCCCCCCAGTTGTTCCATTTGCATTTGTACAAATGTAAAAATTCACCTCCAGACTGTAATGGGGAAGACTTCTAATGCTGCAAAGTCAATCACTGAAAAATCCTGAAAAAAAAAATTCGTTGAGGTTCACATGCAAGTTATCTCTCATCTAATTTAAGTGTTTAATGGTTAGTCATCTAAGCCTAGGATGGCGAATTCAGGCTGCTGTTAGATAGGAACCTTCAGAGGACAGCTAATGTCATCCTAGGATGAGATGTCTAAGATGTCCAAAATCTACGGGGCAGGCAAGATGACAGGCGCTCTGGCACAGTCTGTGTCTCTACTGACTCTGAAAGGTGACTAGTTTAGCTTAGAAATGTCTAGTTCAGCTTGAAAATAGCTTTAGATGTCTCAAGCTAGGTCACATGAGTCCCAATGACATGTTTCTATGTTTGTGTGTCTGATATGACAGTCTGCAGTGTGACTTGTCGAAATGTTTCAGTCCAGCCCTCCCCGGGTTTGTAAGTGCAAATTCCCCCTTGCATCTGTGTGTCCTAAATAGCTTGAGCACCGTGGATCTGGGGTTCCTGACTGCAGCTGAAATGAATGAGAATGGTGCTTAAATGCAGCACTATGTAATTCAGGGATATGGAAAAATTCTCAAACTCATTATCTCAAACTGGCCAGCCAGGTTTAAAAAGCCTTTTTAACAATAGTGTGTGTCCTTAGCTACCTGTGTATGAAATGGCAGCAGCAGTAAGGCACCCCCAATCCCTAAAGACTCTGTGAAGTCTGCTTATTAATTACTGCAGCCACCAAAGTTACTGGCACAGCAAAAAGCTCATCAGAGCAGCATTTTGAAATACCGTCTCTAAGTTTTTGCTATGCAAGGAAGCCATCGGAGTATGCAGGCTGTAGAGAGAGCAATTCGATACATCGTCATCACCTATTCTTGGCACCGAGAGAGGGAAGGAACTGCTGATAAACAGAAGATGGTGATGCCATTAACCGCCATAATGAGTATACTCACATGAACTGAATTGAAGTTGGGTAGACAACCATAATTCTGGCATTTTTCTAACTTTCTGGTGCTTGCTATCACAGTCTTAATAATGTTCCCTTGACACATGATTGTCTGGGAGCGTGAGACAGATGTCTCTGGTTTATTCCATCTGGAGACTTTGCCTAAGATCCTCCACTTTTTAATTTCCCTCAAAAGTTTCTGTGCATGTATTTATATGCCCCGGTTTAATATTCAAGATACTATGCACTGTAAAATAGACATATAAAAAGAAATATATTTTATATTGGGAGAGAAACTATGAGGTGCAGTGTTTGGTTTTTATATGACTGTAAATACTGAGATTATTACAGGTAAAAATTTCGAAGTAGATTATATCAAATTTTCTCTGATAGGCATAAATTTGTCATTTTTAAAGAACTTGAAGATCACTAGCACAATATTTTTAAAGCTGCATCCTCAATATTTTTATCAGCTTCCTCTGGTCAGCATTTTATTGATTTCTTTCCTCTTTGACCTGCAGCCACTGTCTTATTATCACACACTGCATTCTTGTACATCCTAGCGTTCACAGTATGAAATACATAATAGCAAATTAGTGAGATATCACATTATTGAAAATTTTCTTGTCTCATCTTTTAAATTTTCTTCTGATAGATTTTTTTCATTAGTACGCTTTAAGAATTCCACTGATCCCACTTTCTGAGTTACTGATGTGGCTTTACACATTGGGACAGAAGTCTTTGAATAATTAGCATTTTGTTAGTTAGTTAGCCAAGTATCTCTCTGGCTTCTAAGCATTACTGCAGCCTAAGTATAAAAACTCTGAAATTTTTCCATTAAATTTACCTCCTGTCTTCTTAAACTAGTTCTTTCTCCAAAATAACATTTTGTATCATATCAATATTTTGTGTAAGTTAATGGCTATAGTAGACATTGTAAGATCTTGCCATTTGTTTTTTCTTACCTTCACAGAATATATATTTATAACTATATTTATATTTGTATTTATGCTATAAAATATATATAAAATGTGTATTATACAGAATAATATATATGTTCTTACCATCTTAGAATATATATATTAAAAATACATATAATACATATATTATGCATATAGATATATATATGCCATTAGGATATATAATATAGGGTTTTTTTATATATATATATGAAATATGTATTAGATTAGATTAACTTTTACCTGAATATATATATGACCTAGTTGGAAACTGACACATAACAAACCTAAACCTGGTCAGTTATCTCTTCCTAAGTACATAAGTTTTGACAAATATATGTATTTTTAAATGGTGCTGCTATTAAGAAGAAATAATTTTAAACACGAGGAATGTTCAGAGTGTTTTCCAACTGAAATGCAGAGCTCATCACGGAAACTATTACCTTGGGTATTCATTATCTCAGTGCTGCAAGAGATCACTCATTGTCTGTGACATTAGCATTCAGCAAATACTTCAAAATAATATGGTTTGACATGTGCACCAAGTAGCTTTTATCTGAAATAAATATTTTAAATACATTTAAACACATATATTTGATAGTGGTTTTATTTATTGGTTGATTTACTTAGAAATGATTCAGAGGACATAAATTGGGAGTGCTAGGCATAATTCATACGAATACGGAGTGCTCTATTAAAGCAACTTTTATACATATGCATTCTTCAGCACCTTGTTGAAACAAAGTCTTTTTCTTTGAACTTGGACCTGTATTAGTGACGGATGAAAACTAGGGCTATGTAGTACCTGCAGAATAGATGGGGGCTTCATTTCCTGGTGCATTTATTGCTTTTATCAGAAAAAAACCCTCATGTTGACTGGCAGCATGCTCGCAATTTAGAAGGGATTCAACGGCCTCGAGAGGAAATGCAGTTTTAAAGCCTGCCCTGGCTGCCTCCGAAAGCAGCAGCCACTTCACTTTGAACTGCAAGGGAGTGAGTCATGTCGATTCTCAGCTGATGCCAGGGTGCCAATAAACACATTCCCATTGGAGGGAGGGGAAGAAAGCGTGTCTTGACACTGCAAAACCTGTGCCTGCTCAACCAGACAAAGAGAAAATACCATCTTCTGAGGATCTCTCCTTTCATTTCAATTCTTCAAAGAACTGTAGAGCTGAGATGCCCTTCACAAGATTGCTTATATACATAAGCAAGGAAACAGTGAAGGAGCCATGCTTGTTTTTCCCCTGAGGCCAAGAAAACATTTTTTGAAGAAAAACTGATGGAGCTGTTGTGAAAAGGTTACTATTTTTCTTTCCTTTCCTGCTGCAGCTTCTGTTTTCTCTCATTGCTCTCTTTCCATGGCAGGAGAGCAGGTGCAAGGCAGATGCTTTGGCAGATGAAGATGTTCTAGTACAATAATTATAACTAACATTTCTGTGTAAAATACCCAAGGGTTTTTGCATGCACCACACATATAGGAAGTTCCACATGGAGTTTTCAGTTCCTTGCTCTCAGTCTTCATTTCATAAATGCTCATAGGTTTAATCTGCGGGAGAACTCAACATTTTTTTGGTGGGCAGTAGGTAATATCCCTGGGAAGTACTGGCTTAACTAGGCTTAATCCTCCCTTGTATCCAAGGTGCCCTTGGCATAGTGGAATGAGAGAGGAAGCTTCAGGAATACTATACAAAGGCTTGGATTTGTGAATGGCGTTAGCCTCAGCCTCCCCAGCTCAGCTTTTAGGTTTATGTATAAGGCTGACAATGGAGGGAAAGCAGAGGCATACGTGGCATAAGGATTTGTTATTTTCATGGGCTTTGCATAGACATGGGATTCCCTATCACAGGGCGAGGAGCAGGACACATCTAAGGACAGAAAGCAGTGGTAGCATAAGCTTTCTGGGAGCACTCCCCGAAGGAAGAGGACATGAGTTTTGTGTCCTCTTCTGTGCTGTGTGTGCAAACCATGGTGACAGTTGGGATAATGACCTTCTGATGCAGACACAGGAAATTTGCTCAGCTTAATAGCATGCCTCAGGGAACATCTGAACCGAGGATATAATTTTCAACAAATTTTACTTCAAAAGGTTCATCTCTGTGTATGTGAGTGTGCATGTTTCTTCATTTTCGTAATATAACCGTGAACTGGCTGACAAATACTTGAATTTTGTTTGTTTATTTAAAAACACACATCTGTATTTTTAATAAATTATGCATGAACTGGTTTTGCAGTTCCTCCTAACCAAGCTGAGCTGTGTTGAGCAAGTCTGTCAGTGAGATGGACAGACTCACCACATCTCTCTGCTCTATTGTTGAACTGGACTGCTATGATTAAGTTTCCCGTGAGGTCAATACACACATTCATATTTATCAGTTAAGATTTCTGTTTCCTGAACATCTTCAGTATTGTGTTTAATGGTATTTGTTTCCATAAACCAGCATTCCAGTAAACAAAGCAATCGTAGAATGTGTGCAAACGCCAGCTTTCACTGTGGAGTGAAAGGAGTCTGCCAGCACTCAGGATTTAAAAAAGACCATAGGAGCATTTTTAAATGGAAAGTTGAGGAGAAAATGACAGGTGCAGGAGAGCACAGCAATTGGAGTGACTCATTATCGAAAGGGTAAGACCAAAACCACTCTATATGCCCGAGAGAAGATGACAAAATCTAGGTAGGAAACAACAAAGATCAGTGCTAACAATCTAAAGGTAATTGGGCGTAGAAAAAGGAATTAGATCAATATTCTACGTAAAAGTGTTCTGGGTGACTGCTGGGAGGCTAAGGATGGAGATTAGTGAACGGGAACATTTAATTGTAAATGTTTCTAATAGTAGACATCTGTTAGACAATAATCAATGGGATACTGTAATACAGTAGAGTACAAATATATCTGAATAAGAGAGAGGATTACACCATTAGAGGAGCAGTAGTCTTTGTTAAAAGAAAGCTACATTTCAAATCTGTAAAAGAGTGAAAATGTGCTGTAAAATCTATTTGGGTTGAAATTCCCTAGTGAGAAGGAACAATAGTAAAAAAACAGTTGTCCTATACTTGGAGGTCAGACTGGCCTATCTAGAGGACAGCCCACCCCATCCCAAGGCAGGGCACCAAATAGGTGAAACCAGCCCTGATCTACAAGTGCCAGTCCAATTCTGCTGACAACAAACTCAGGAGCCTGCCTGGCAAACTCCAACAAAATGCTTACCCGTTCAATGGGTAAAGTTAAGCACGATAAATCCACTTGATGATTGAGGCTGTGCTGCTAGTGACTTAATCAGCTGGTGACAACAGATACACAACACCCTCAGATTAAAGGATGCAAGGGTCAGGTAGGTGCAACAGGAGACTTCAGCTATCTGCATGGGGATTAGGAAAAGTTCAGAGCACGGTATTATTCGGAGGTGATAGTTTCAGAGAGTTTTTCTTCTTGGCCCAATGTCAGATGATCCACAAGAGGAAAAGCTGCTCTAGATTTAATCCTGAGCATTTCGCAGGGTAGCTATTTCTACATATGACTATGGAGGAGTAACTCTATAGTGGTGAATCTGAAGTATTCAAGTCCAGTATCCCTGCAAAAATGGAAAACACACCAACATCCCAAACTCAAGAAGGCAGCTGCTTAAAAATGATGAAGCTAGTCAAAAGTAAATGACAAGTAAAGGTAAATGTTTTATATGTGAGGGAGTAAGCATGGCTTGTAAAGCTTGAAGTCGCACTTCACCAATGTACTAGTCATTGTTTAAGGTACCAACAACTTATTAAGTGCAGGTACAAATATGAAACAAAACCTGTGAATATATCATCCTGTGCCATTGGTTAAACTGTATGTTGAGTAAGACATGGAGATTTGCTTCATTGATTCAGTATAACCAGAAAAGGTACAGAAGGCAGCAATTAGGATCAGAGGCTGGAAACAGCATCTAGGCAATGGGAGGAAACATTACAGGGCTCTACAGCTTACAAAAACAGGTGACTAAAAGAATTTTATTGTATATCTGTAAATCATTAATGATGTAGAAATAGTAAACAGCTATTTCTCATAACCTAAGATCTAAAAGCATCATATAAAATTGCCATGCAGCTGGCTTAAAATTAACAGAAGATACTTCTTCATATAATGTGTAATTAAATTAAGAAACATATTGCCACAGGGTGCCATGGAGAACAAAAGCATAAAGAAGTTTTAAAAAGTATCAGATGTAGATGAGGCAGATACATCCCAGCCCTCTCAGCATCCAGAGTCCGGAGACTGAACTGGACAGGTGCCCTGCCTAGCCAGGGGTAGCTGTCCTTACATTCTAACCAAAGTCATTTAAAAATTGGAGGAAAAAAATGAGTTATTATTTTCTCCATTTCTACCCTTCAGATAATAACTTTTGATATTGCACTCTGGGCTGGATTCCAAGCCGTAATTTCAGGATGAACAGCTCCAGCTAAGTTATTTTATCCCAGGGGCTCTCATTTGTAAATGGAACATAAATATGAATACCAAGTCTTTATTAACTGAATGAAGCACAGCAGCCCCTGTCTGGTTATTTCAATGAGGATAAACATCTTTAATTCATATGAAATATATCCTTTTCAATGTGCAATTCAATTATTTCCACTGTCGCATTCTTCTGTTATAGTGAGAATTTGTTAAGAAAAAATGTTAACAGTAATAGAGTTATTTTCAGACTGATGCTTCCCCTTGTCACAGTTGGTTACTCAGAAAACATGGAAAATGGGGTTGTGCTTATCTGCCTTTTTCCAGAGGCTCAGTGCATTCTGTGACTTGTCTTGAGACACCATGAGTCAGGAATGATAAATTTAATTAAGCTACTTAAGCAACAGCATTCTGACTGAGTAAACATTAACACTTCCCCTTATGCCTGAGCAAACATGAAGGTCTGGTCTCAGCTTGGGAGTAGTTCAGAGTGCTAATACAAACAACACAACTTTGGCTATTTTTACAAATGGCCCTAAAAGGTTTTCTAGCAAGTGTTGATCATATGTATCACTTAGGAAGGTGATTTTACTCTGTTAGCCTTTATCTTATGAGTGGAATCTCTTGTGTGAAACAATGAAATGATTTCTTTGGGATAAGGAGAGGGGGCATCTCTTCTGGAACTTCTATAGCTAAAAAAACCAAACCAAACCAAACCAACAAAACCCAAGCCCCCAAGTAACTAGAACTTAAATTTGCAAATATTCCCCAGTGACATGGAGTAGGTCAGATTGTTTACAGCTCCCGGCCACAGTATGGAGGGGCTAGAGTTACCTTTGTCCAAGTTTGTATCTGGCCACTCTACATTTCACACATCTAGATATGTAAAAGGCACACGTGTACTCAGGCACATGCATGGTTATACTTCAGTTTATATATTGACCACTCAGGGCCAACAGTGGCATACCAGTCTTTCCTAGAAATTTCAGGTGGCCATATCAGCAAAGGGATCGCATCTCTATGCCAGACCAATCCCTTGCTCACGCTGCCCCAGCAGACCTTTCTCTCCACCAAAGAGAACAACACAGGTTGTTTTTTTAACCGCTCACTGGTTTTGAGGTGGGCAGGTGGGGACACAAAGGAACCGTGCAGGAATTGCCCATCCTGATACTGTGGAAGTGCCGTGTGATCACACATGTTTGGAGCTCCTGGGTCTCTCGAGGAAGGAGGGCTCTGATCAGGGCTTACTCAGAGAGGAACAGCATTGCAGCCATTAACTCTTTAACTCATTAATAAGAAGAGGATTTCAGTGCAATGATGTGGTAGAGTGATGACTTACCAGTGATAGCATGGCTAAGGTCCTGGGGGCTTGCCGGAGGGTCTGTGTTGCTTCCCTTGGGGTTTTGGGCAAGGCAGCTTTGGAACACTGTGGGGATGTGTGCATTGCACACTGGCCTAGTGATGCATCAGAAATGCAGTAATTTTAACTAAGAGTTAATGAGACTGAGCAATGAAGTTGGATCTCATTTTTGCTTTTGAATTAAGCCATGTTTAAACTTAGCAGTGAAAATATGGTAAAATGGAATTTTTCTTGTTGTTCTTATATCTTTGATTACAACGTAGAAAGAGAAAGCTGAAGGGGTTTCTAAATTGTCAGTATTTATTTACAGTATTTCTGTAGAAGGAAACCAAAGCACCTGCATTTGTTTGCACTGGAAGATATCAGACCTCATCCTGGTTACTTGCCTTGATACTCTTTATTATTTCTATTTCATCCAGTCTGGACAAAGAAAAAAAAAAAAATTGTTGAGCTTTGTGCTTGTCATTTTGTGTTCTACTGCTAAGTGGCAAATTTGCAAAACCTGAAAATAGGAAAATGCTTGCATGCAACATGATTTTTCATTTGAAATACAGGATAGGAATATTATTTAAATAAGCCTTAAGCCTTTGAAGTTTTTATGGGCAGTGAAGGCTCAAGTGACCCAATTAATGTTCTGCTCAGTCGACACACCATCTAGTCCTTACCCTTTTCCTGACTCCAACATCTTGTTTACAAATACGTACCTGCTTAGCAATCAGCCTTTTTGCTCTATGTGAATTTTGTGTCTTGTAGGTTCTGCGGGAAAGTGCTGACTGCTTTAAAAGATCCCTATTATTTCACTCTCTTTGTTTGCAACTGTGTTTTGTTTCCTCTTAGGAGTCCGCCTGTCATTCATTATGTTTCTTTTGTTCCCTTTTATTATGAGGCTGTTGTCTCAGAGAACAGGAGCTAAACACTGAACACCCCTTTGTTAGTTAGTTGTCCTTATCGTTATCATCAGGATCAGTTCCCTTTACATTTTCATATCTGACCAACCTTCCTGAAAGTCAATATTATATTACAATTAGAAATTCTGTAGACGTAATGTACACAGGAACTTCCTATTCATATCCACAGAGTTGTGTGTCTTGAACTAAGCGGAAAAACAAAACCCTGTGTTTGGATGGCTAAATCCAGGGATAGGGCAGGGTGGACCACAGACTGCTGTGGGATATGCCCAATTTATCTACCTTATTTATCAGCTGAAGTGTTGGTGATTCTTATAAACCAGCTGGGAGATCTCAGCTGAGTTCTGACCCAGGTTACATGTGTTTAACTTTTATCTCAAGCTGAAAGAACTGAAACAGGTTTTCAACTTCCCCAGAAAATGGCATAGTCAGGAGGCAGCAGGCCCTCCTGATGGGGAGGGGAGAGGGTTTCTAACTCCTCTGAGGACACTCCTTCTGTTGTCCAGAAAATTTCAGGATTCGCTGGCCAGAAGGTAGAGGAAAGCATCTTCTGAATCTGCAGAGGCCAACAGGTCACGAGAGAACAGTAGGAGCCCAAGCCCTCTCAGCACATCAGCTACATCAGTCCCCCCCATCTAGGGGGGTTAAGAGTGGCCAGACAAGGAGCAGAGGCACTGGGCTGGCAGGAGGAGGACATAGGCATTGGGTGTTAGCGCCTTATTACCCAAACCGCCACCTGCAGTCCATGTGAGGAGGTTGCTGTTAGACGTGGAAAAGTAATTTATATCTATTGGCATGATTATCCTGAGAGTAGGAAAGTCACACTATTCACAAGATCCCCATTCACAGGTTAGGTAGTTAAAATGTACTTTGTAACTCAAATATATATGTCTATTTTTCCTTTGGTTCCAAGACTTCCTTATGCAGAAGCATTTCCAATGTTGTTTTTTTTTCCTCCTTGAGAACCTCCCTTGCCAGCTGTGTCACTGATACAGTGACTCTCAGAGCTGATTTTACCTTATTCTTCTGCTCACTCACATTCCTGACATTTAGTGCAGGGTTTCTGAGTTCCAATTTTTCCTCCAACTGTCAGCATTTCTTCAGTATGAGAATGACCTGCCTTTTCTCCAGAGATCAGTGGAGGAATGAAGCTGAATATGTGCTGTCTGAATCTCTTCCCTCATTATCTCTGCTGTTCATATGAAACCTTTCTTTTTTTTCCTCGCTGTAAACCTTGAGAATGTATTTTGATAACCTCGGCAATTCTCTGAGCAGATCTAGCTGTACCTTCATTCAACAAAATGCCCAAAATGAGGCAAGGAAGGTATAGAGCTTGCCGGTACAATTACTTGTAAGTATAGAGACTGCTTGTCTTTTTGTTGGGCAGCACCTATGGAGGGACTCAAGGCAAGCGGCCTTTAGAGGATGATCTTTATGTTCTCTTCTAAGCCACGGAGATTTTATGTAACATTTTTCTTAGGCTGCATATTTCCATAACGTAAAATAAAAATAGATTGAAAATACATTTCTTGCTCCAAGTGCACAAAATCATAGTGGGAAATCTGCAGATCACTGAATTGCACCCAATACCCTGTGTATTGCTTCTCATATAGCCTTTCCTTTCTGATAAAGATCCTCTGTGTCTATAAGAAAAAAGTCTGTACAGTTATTCATGTTTTGATTTCTTTCTTTCGAATTTTTTAATAGATAAGATTAGATGCCAACATTCATAGGCCAAATTTCACTGCCTGTGCTAATATTGATTTAACAAGAGGGCAGTCGAGGAAAACAGCAGCTGGGATTGAATAAGCTCAAGACTTCATCATGATGAAGTGATATCCAAACCGGAGTCGCACCCTGACAAGAAAACAAATGACATAAAGATGGTCTTGGGGATTCACTTAGCCTCCAGAGATCCCTTTGCATTGCCATGAACCATGCTACACCAAGCAGTGCTGGTGCCTCTCTGACTGGATAATCCTGCTCCACTGCAGATCACATGCTTCTGCAAGGCAGTTTGCACAATCTTATGCAGAAAGCATAGAGCCTGGGATGAAATTTTTGTTCATAATCTCTGATTTTGTGTGTCTCAAGCCTGAAGAGCCTGACATAAGATATTCAAACACTTGAAGCCTGGTGAATGAACTAGCTTTTAGTAAGTAAGGGATGCTGACACTTTTTCAAAATGCCTGACACAGAAACAGATAAATTTGAGATTATTTTTCTCATACCTAGAATATTCTGCTTTCTAATTCTTTTCCTTATTTGAGATTTGAGTGTTTTTATTTCATTGGATACCTTAGGGCTGACTCCGTATCATATAAACTGAGGAAAGAGATTATACAATGTGGTTGCCTGTGTTCCTAAGTCAAAATGAGTTTTGCCGTCAGTGAGAATGGCATCATATCATAATTCCCACAACAGATTGTGATGACAAACAGGATTACAATCTGCGGCTTAGTATAGGAAAGAAATAGTGGAAGGAAACAAAGTCTTAAGAAACAAAGATCCAGTTTTCTTTCAGCTAGATTTAACAGCACAAAATAAAGCAATGACCTGAGAATTTCAATTTGGGATCCCTGACAGGCATTTTATCCCGAATTTTTTAATCATCTCATATTTGTCACAATCACTAAAGCATCAAAATTGGGGTTTGCTGGCTGTGCAAGTACAACTATATGTGTTACATTTCATGATATGAAGGAGGAGAAGTAGGAAATCTGAAAAATGGAAATGCCCATTTGGCCTGTTCTAGAGCAGATTTGTTTACACCGGTGTCTCCGTCCTGCCTGTGGGTGTGGTAGGGAAAGCTCTGTGTGTTCCCGCATGTGTGTGCATTTGAAATCTGGGGCTCACCCCAGATACCCACTGGTGATCTTCTATAGAGAAAAGGAAACTCACTGCTGTGCTCTTAATGCTTATAAATTTTGCAGCTCTGCAATGGGACAATGATTATAATAAAATCTCATGCTTCAAGGCCAGGGAAAAAATAACACTCTCCATGCCACCACCAGTACATGCTCCAAATCCCACTGGGACCTGATGGGGAAGTCTTTTCATTTTCAATGAGCTCAGGCATGCTGGGGACCTTGGGAACTTCCTACCTGCCTGTGTATGTGGAAGTGGTTTTGCTGCCTGAGATTATACAAACCCACCCTCAGTGCTGCTAGGTTCTGGAAAAAGGGTAACGTTCAGCCTGTCTAAAAGCATCATCTTGATATTGGGTGTCCTGGGACCTACAGGAAGGCAGGTGAATTTATCTGGTACTCTGCTTTGGACTTAATTTCTATGAAGGACGTGATAGAAAATATATTCCAAACTGAAGCTTAAATTACTCTCCTTTTTTTTAAATATTAATATTAATACAGAGGGTCTCATTGGTAATACAGAAAGGCAAATCAGAAGGGAAAAAAGACAGAATGGCGAAAAGGAAAGGAAGGAGAGATGAAGTTCAGGGAAAGCTATAAAATAAAACTGCTATTACATTACTAAACAAACAGAAAGAAGGATAGAAAATTATTGTTTAAGCCCAGCAGACTCAGATAAGGGTAGTGGCCAGTTTAGTTATCCCACCTCTCCCTTCTGTTTTCCTGTAGTGAGCTGATATTAAGTAACGTTTCATTCTGTTGGACAGTAATGGAGAAATTTCCTTTAAAGAAGAAAATATACTAATAAAAATTACAGAAAACTTGTGAACACAGAATAAAGCTGTTATTTAGATGCCTCACGGTAATCATATAGGACCAGTAGCAAAATATGTTAGGAGAGGAATGCTTAGGATATTTTACTTTGTGCTAAGTGAAAGAAGAAGCTGTGATACCTGAGATTGGATATCAGTTTATCTATTTTACACATAATTTATGCATCTACTCAAATAAATGTTGGTGTTAGTCAGAAGCCTTGAGACTACAGTAGCTTTGCCACCACCACATGGTCAAAAGGAAAGAAACAGATGTCAAGGATGTGAAATGTCTAAGCAACAAGAGCTATTAACCCTCACTTATTTAACAAGATGCAACCTCTCAAAGTGCATTTTACTACAATGTTGAGAGAGTTGAGCATAAGCAGAACACGAACAAGCACAAGAGCCAGACTCCTGAAAGCTGCAGATGTAAAGCAGTATCCCTTTATGTTCCCCCTGTCCTTCCCCTAAGATGAAGACCTTATATGAATTTTTGGGCTGAGACAACTGAGTCTTTTTATATTTTAGTTCTGCACTTTGTGTTCAGTCTTTACTGAGGCAAAACTCCAACAGAATTGTTATTATTTCATAGCTAATGTGTTTTACAGAATACACAAGGCAATCCTTGATTGCTGGAGTTTATAATCAAAGTTTAACGAGAGACCCATGCTGAACAAAATCTTAAAAATCTGCATTTGTGTTTGCAAAGTAAATGAGCCCATTCTCTTTCCATATCCATGTGGTACTTTCCCCTTTTAAGTCTCAGAAGCAATCGTTCAGTACCAGTCAATATTCATTGACTAAAATGAAACGGAAATTTAATGAAAGGAGAGGAGTCTTCTCAGATGCAATACTGCACATCTGAGTTGAGGTTTATGAAAGCAGACATTCACATCCAGCAACATGCAAACATCCCAGCCCCTGTTTGTAACTGAGGATACACAAAAATTCACTTCAATGTGTGCATTTAAGTTTGCAAAAAGAGTCGTAGAGCTGGATAAAAGTATAGTAGCTATCATGGCTTGGCTTCACAGACGAAGATTTGGGAAGGGCTTTAAACGTGAGTACACCCTTCAAGCCTGCGCGGTGGATTTTTTAGGTGAGGCGCAGCGTGCGCGAGACTGGCCCCACCCTTTACACCTGAGGTTCATCTGCCAGGGCCTAGCGAGCTTGGACGGTGACAGCGAAGTCCTCAGGTCGTAGGTTTGGTTAGAGTATCCTTCTCTTAGATGGATGGCCTTACAGGGCTAAACGAGCTCCATCTGCCCGGGTTTGGAGTTAGAGTTGTCCTTCTCCTAGGATGGTTGCCCGAAGGCTAGTGAGCCCATCCTGCCCGTGGACACACTTTGTCTGACCCTTCAGTTGAGACCTGTCAGGCTTGGGAGACCCTACCGGAGGCATATGCCACCACCAGCATAGCTCTCAACTTCACAAGGGCACGCAAGCTCTTTCCCCACGGCAAGGGGGTGCCCGTGAAAGAGATAGTAGCTATACTTGGGGACAAATTGCCCACCTCTGATTAAGTACTGCAAAGGAACCTCCAGTGTTATTGTTTACCCTTACTCAGTCTCAGTTTCCTCTTTGCAAAATAAATTACCTATTTCAGAGAGGAGACAAGCCTAAATGGACTTCTGCAAAGTATTTAATAATCCCTCCAGATGGAAAAAAAAATATTACCTCAACTGTGCAAGGAAGGCATGGTAAGCGGAGTTTCAAGGTGATCATAGCTGAGAAGGAAAGGAGAAGGAAGGATGGACAATAACAGCACATTGTGCTTGAAGACAAACAAATCATTTGAAGGAAGATACTCTGAGAATTCCTGGAAGATCACCACTGGGACTCAGTTTAATGGCCAGGTTTGGAGAATGGGTATGAACTGAGGTGCACACAGCTGCAGGACACTAGCAGGTCAGGGGAGCACGTGGCTAGCAAGATGGAGAAGACTGATGACCACAATGGCAAGATTCCAAGTCAACAGGTAATAGTGTGAAGTGAATTGAGAGAGGCCTTGACCTCACATGTGGTCCACAATGCCTGTTTTCTAGCCTCCCTGGTATGCTCATACCTCCCAAGGTATGCTTGGGATGCCTCCCAAGCTAGTCAAGAGACATAGTCTGCCCCAAGCCATCTGCAGCACTGCTCAGCCCCATTGCCCCTTCTCCATAGAGCCCATCTTCTCAGTTCTTTCATTGCCTGTTTACTCCTTACTCATCCTTCCCCTAATCTTACCTGGCTCATGCTCTCCAGATGGCCCTCAGCAAGCTGATACCTTTTTAAGTCCTTTACCCAGGCTGCAATGCTCTAGCCCCAGTAGCAGCTGGACATTTTATTGGGAGCCAAGAGGGGAAAAGCTCTGGGCAAATCTGGGTAGGGAGATGAAGGCTTGTCTTCCCAAGCCTGTGACCACATGGATGGGAGTCACACGGACTAATGGGCCTGACAGAAAGCTCTGTTGAGCAGGAAATACCAGGTAAGGAGAAAAGCTATTTAAGATGAAACATGATGTTTGTACAGGAGTGAAAAGGATAATATGCCCACAAATGAATCTAGGCTGCTAATTAAAACCTTTCTAAGCTTCAGAGAGGCACAGGAGCAAAACACCATCCCAATAACTGCTGTAGGAATAAAAAACTGTAATTCAATTTTAAGTTTATTAATAGGATTACTTTACCTAATTGCTTGCAAAAGCAAAAATTAGGCTGCATGGCAAACAGTGCTGTGCAACAGCCTGTTCAGACTGCTAGGTCTTTGGAGCAGTAATGGTCTGGTCCTGTGCTCTTTCAAAGCACAGATGTACCATATCCATGACTGTGATTGGGCTTTTTTTGTGCTGCTGTATTTAAAAAAAAAAAAAAAAAAAAAAAAGACTGGGGGAGGATTAAACAGGAAAAAGTAGTTATGAAGCCCAGAAAAGGCTGTTTGATTCTGGGGGGTATACAGAGTCATGTCTTGGAAGAAGAAATAATGCAATATCTAGCATCTCATGGCAGACAGTCTGTTTGCTGGGGCTGCCCTCCGGGTGCAGCTGCAAGCTATCAGCCTCAGCCGGTCTGCTCCAGCAGCAAGAAGCTACTGCTCCTCTCGTGGTTGTTTGGTGCCATCTACGGCCAGATGCTCGTTCATACAACCCAGGATCATTTTAGGAAGACGTGTTTTAATATCACCAACTACACTGGTATACGATGCATCTAAAAATATATCTATGGATATTCATGTATCACTCCTCTGCCAGCTGTTGGATGTTACCAGTGAGTTCCTAAAGGCTGTTAGTAGCTTCTGGAGTTACTAAATTCTTTTCAGATTGGCCTTCATAGCCGAAACACGGTATATTAATTTGGGTTATGGAGTTAGGAAACTTTACTGAAGAAAAGGAAACATGGTGCCAGAGAATAGACAGTGTCTGTTTTTCGACATGAGAGATGCATTCATTAGAGACATCAGTTACTGTGTCATCCCCTTCCTCCCTGTGTGCATCCTCAAGGACAGGCTGCAGTCAGTGCTATGGGCATTGTGTTGTTTTGGGGAATGCTGTCTGGCCATGCTCAGGGCTTTGCAAAGACGTCTCTCAGATGTAAAAACTGAGTGCCTAAGCAGAGGCCTTGGCAGCATCATTCATCCTTGGCTGTGCTGCAGCACGTCTGCATGTCCAGCTCTTGGCAATGTCGGCAGTGCTGCCTATTGACTCCCTCCCCAAGCAGGAGCCCCTCTGGTGGGGCAGGCAGCCAGTGGTGCTGGCAAGGGCATGTGCACAAATCCAGCACGGCCTGCAGAGCTTCCCCACCCCAAGGCAGAGGACTGTGTCTCCTCTCTCCTCCCTTTCACTTTAGTCCCACTCTCTGACTGTGTTTGAGGACAGCTGTGAGGCCTCCCAAAGCATCTCTGGAGAAATTTAGGGCACACCAAGGCTAGCACAAACCCTGTGTATGCCTAAACTACCTCTTGAAATGAGTCTGTCTCCTAGACAACATAGAGGGAAGGATGCAAGCACCTGCACATAGATGTCTGCATATCTAGATCTACATGTGGGCCAAGCATCCAAACACCCACCACAACTGAGAATGGGCATGAGTGGGATGCAGAGCCCATGCACAAGCACCTTGTGCCATTCGAGACATCCTCATGTATCTCACTCATCTACAGAGCTGCCACATGTGACAGCAGAACCTGCAGGAGACCCAAATCCTTCTGCAGCAGGAGCTGGTGGCCTGGAGCTGAATCCCACTGACTGGGTTGCTGTCTTTTCAGAGCTACTGACAACAGGAGACCAGCTGGTGCAGTCTCTGTATAAAACAGACCTCAGAATTTCCTTCAATTACTCATAATGTTGCACTAATAACTTATACTGACATAATTAATGCCTGGAATGCCATTAATGGCTGCAATGTCAGTTAGTCAGTTCAGGTTGTGGGAACTTCTACTGACTTTAATAGAAGAATATTTTAACTGGTTGTTTCAGTAGCCAAATTACTCTACAGCTGTGTACAAATCCATATCTATAATCTAAACCATCTGATGTTTACTCATGGAAAACATTTCCTGACAATGTCAGTGAAGTTTCTGATGTAATACTTGAGTGAAGATGATGTTATGCAACCATGTGAGCCAGAGAAAGGGGGTGGAAGATGCATTCCTGTATTTTGACTAGGTTCGTCTCTTTTACATTAATAATAATGTTGCTGTAGACTACACGTGAGACAGAGTCTTAGTATTTGGGGATATGAAGGCTCAGAATTTGAAAGCCACTCACTATTTGTGACATTTACTTTGACAATAGTATGTAAATTACTTTGTTGGATTTTAGACAATAATAATACTTATGAAGAGGTATTTGTTCCAAGTATTCCAGAATCTGTAGGAACCAAAAGTAATGGACCAATCCTAGTTATCTAAACTGTTTAAGATATATATATACATATATAATAGGAAGCAATAAATGTAGCTGGGGAGTAAAACAAAAAAGAAAACAGATGTATGTCCTCGATATACAAAATGCTGGGGAGTAAAACAAAAAAGAAAACAGATGTATGTCCTCGATATACAAAATGTACAATAATATTAAAGACAAACTGAATACACCAAAAGTGAGTGCAGGATCACTGAAAGAGAGGGTTTAATATGATGAAGCTATGACAAAAACAGTGTAGTACTGGGACCTTTTCTTCTCAAGGTGAGTAGGTGCAACATTATAGCAGTACTTACAAAGAATTTTGATGGCTTTATAGTATCGAAAGTACAGGAAATAGGATTGGATGTGGCATGTCGAAACTGTCTGGATTTGGTCAGTGATAGTAAAACTATCCCCTAATAGTCTAATAATCATAGCAATTTCTTAAGAGGCCTTTTACTCAATTATCCTCTTTTTTTCCCAGTTTAGGCCCGAGGCAGAAGTAAGGCTGGACCAGGCAGACCTCTCTGACATGCTGTTATTCTCCTCCCACCTGACAGAAAAGAAAAAAACAGAAGAGGAAGAAACAAAGTACAATAAACTTTAGAAATAGGTATTTTCACTGAAGTGACCATGTTGGTATGGCACAACAGGCATTGTCTGTGGTTTGAATATGGTGTGTGGAAGCCTTGAAGAGTCATCTGGCTTTGGAAAATCAAGCCGATCAATACATGTCAGAGAAATAACATTTTAAGCTTTACAAGTGCAATTACTTTAAGGGTTGTAAACACTGTGGCCAGCATCAGCAGTGTACACCTGAAATGATGAGTTTGGTCTTCTTCATACAACAGGATTGTAATATTTGGCACTTACAAGTGCATTTATTTCTACAGAAAGGAAAACCTTTTTTGTTGTTGGAAAAGGAGATGAAGCAGCACTGAGACTGTAAAGTGAATCCTTTTGATCATAGATCCTGTCAGAAAGAGCAATGCAGAATTATACATCCTGGCTGTAATTATCATGAAAACACAGCAATTTTATGCAAATCAAACATGTGAATATGAGTGCAAGTATATGAATGCTGTATTGTCTTCCTTCCCATTCGGATCCCAGCATAGTCATACCATTTTTTTATTAAGCTGGTCACTATAGTATAAACAGGTCCTTGAAGGACTTGTGGCCTGACATCTACATTTCTGTGATTAGATGATGAACTTTTTGAACTAGCCATTTATAAGGAGTTTCTATTTTGTATCTTTTGCATAAGTGGCCTGGCCTGGGATCTGTAGCCCCAGCAGAGACGCAGAGTAGATCTGCTTCAGCAGATCGCATCCATCAGCTCTTTCACCATATTGCTTTTAATGCAGCCTACCCTTCTTTTGATCTTTTTCACGCAACAGATCTGTAAGAGGATGGAGGAGGATTTTTCACATTGCCTCAGTGCAGTGATTTAAGTTCCCTGTCTTGTCTTCCTAAGCTCTGTCTCTGCTCAGCTGCACCAGACAGGCCCTAGCATCAGTCACCCCTGAGCAGAAGCCAAACTAAGACACTGTGGACCAGGTCCTAAAGGCTTCTGCCTCCCAAGAAAGACCAAGAGGACTAAGCTCTGTATTTGGTTGGCTAGAGTAGAGGGATATTCATAGAATCCTTGTTCCAGGATGAGGTTGTTACAAACTAAGTTTGGAATTGAAGGGTTTTTTTGAATGAGAAAGGCATATACCAGGGAATGCTGATAACCTGGAACCCACTCATTTATGGGTGTTTTTCTACCCATGCTCACAGGCAGAACTGGTATTTTCAAAAAGCTAAAGCATAAAATTATGCATTATTGTTTGACTAATCTGATGTTTTCACTGTACATACTCACTATCAAAAATTCTTGAAATACTTTATGTTGAAATGATTTATGTTGAAATACTTTTGGGCAATACTTCACAAATTTTCCAATCAATTGTATCTTTGTTGTTTTGCCTTGTATATAAGTGCATATTTACTATATCGTGTTCGTACCTTAGAGGGACCTCTTGCATTTCATGATCTGGTGCCTCAAAATGCAAATCTAAATGAAATCAGGAAAATAAAAAATAAGCTTTCTGTTTCTGCAGTATTATCAGAGTATTTGCTGTACTTGACCTTTAAACACAGAGTATTTTTTATTATAGAAAATGTTCTAGCTGTTCTTAACTTGGAAGGGTTTAAATAACTGATCAGTATTTTACGTACAGGTTATGCTGCAGAGATAGAAAAGAAAGAAACAATCACAGATTTGTAACATTTGAACATGTCTTTATTAAAAAGAAACTAGTGCATAGCCAGCAGCCTCGCTTCTGGCAAGGCATCCAAATGCAGCTATACAAATAAGCCAGTTTCTGAAGTTGAAGCGATAGTCAACCCCGCTGAAGCAGAAGAATCTATCTTTTCTCTTGGCTCATTGACAGAGATGCAGTCATCTCCAAAGCCCAGAATTATCCACTGTTGTTAATCCTGCTTCCCTTTACTGAGAATGCAAATGACCTTCAATAGGCCCCATCTTTGCTTGCCTTCAATTACCAAAATTGCATCCATTCTTTTGGTGAAATCTGGATCACTAGGCTCTCCCCTCTCATCTGCTGCTTTCCAAAGCCTGTGATGCAGCCCTGGTTCCCGCTGTACATGGGGCTATGTCCCAGAAGTTTCTATAATTAGAACTGACCACACAGATGTGCTTCAAGAGACTATGCGGCTGAAACGCATACTCATTAAAAAAAAAAAAAGGGAGTTGGTTTCAACTTGCATCGTTGCTACTTTCTGTTGGCAGCTTTCCTACACGGTATTGCACATTGCTCTGCCTCCATTCAATTGAGCAGAGGTAACTAATACCTTTTCCATTATTAAAGCCTTGGGAACACAAGATGAAATCCTGCCTTTGTCAAAGTCAAAGGCAGAACTTCTGTAAACTTCAGTTCCTTGAGTATCAGGGCAAAAGGTATCATTAGATCATCCTGTATACCATTGATATTGATGTCATGTTGGACTACTGCCTATCCTCCAGATGCCATCCAAGCTGTGAATCCAAAGGGACAGAAAATCTACCACTATCCTTGGTGGTGACATGTTCCCGTGATTAGTTACCATCCCACTAAAAAAATCCTGTCTTTTATCCTATAAATCTTGCCCGGTTTAAAATTCCAGGCCCTGAGTTTTTATAGCTTTCCTTCCCAAATTGAAGAGACTTATCCCACCTATCATATTTTCTGGAGAAAGATGCTGGTTCACTGTAATTTAATGTCTTTTAAAAATTCTAACCTCTTGAACTACCTCAAGTAACAACTGCAATTTCTGGCACTTTGCCAGAAATTATCTTGTTTCTGTGTCTTTTGCCTGCATTGTTTTATTCTCCCCTATCTTCTAAAGATGTGTACGAAGAACTCCGTGTGGTGTTTCATTATCTATCTCACCAGCTCCACCTACAGCATTATTTTCCCACACTTCTTTTGGTTGCAACCCCATCCAAACACATCGTATGTGATACTGGGTTCTCAGAGTGAGCTCCTTGTCTGCTCTGGTCCTTCCATCCTCTCCTGGATACATCTCCCTTATACAGGCACAGTTGGAGTACATTGTTCCCAGATGTATAAGACTGTTTTGAGCTATATTGAAATATATTTCAGTATAGTTAATCAAATAGTTCAGATCAGTGTGTATGACAGCCCAGGCCAAATCATTTCCATATTGGCATTCCTTGTCCTCTGCAGACAGGAGTGTTAAGGATCTGTTATAGATCACGGAGAGCATTGCATATTCTGCAGCCATGTATCCCATGTAAAGCCTCATTAGAAATATTCACATTTGATAGTAATCCCCAAGAATAATTCTGAAATGTTTCAGTTAGCTTGTTCTCGATCCTGTTTAAATATTCTTTATCGGTATTTTGTGCTGCTTAACCATAGTCAGAAAGCCAGATGAATGTCCTTACAAAAATCTCCCAGATGGCAATCACATAGCTGCATTTATCAACTAAAGTTATAGAGTCTCATAGAAAAATGGATTATGTGGCGCCAGGATCTTGTAGCCAAGACTTCTTGAAGCTGACAAAGCTAAGGCTATAGCAGTAAATGGAAAAGGTAAAGAATTTGCCAGAAGCAGGGTATTAAATACATAAAACTGCAGTGAAATTCTGTTTGGGCTCCAAGTCATCCCAGTTAAAGGCAAGCTGTAGGTATTTGCTCAGTGTCCTGGGTAAATACAGCTCTGAAGCTAGGCAATGATGCTGGATTTTTTACACTAATCATAATGGTCCAGATTAGGAGAAATAGAGATATTAGTAAAGATATCTTGTACAGCTGGTAAACAATTTATAAAGGCATATCTCCTAATACATTTATACAATTATTAGTATTTCATAACAGCACCGTGTTTGACACTTTTATTGCGGCATGCTATTTCATAATACTTCATACTTTCATAGCACATTCCACCTGAGAATCTGACCCTCTACCAAGAATAATGAGTCAAGCTCCACAAAACTGCCCTGAAGCAGACCTTGTGCTAGTCCCAACCTCAAGAGGATGAAAGAGAATGACAGCAAGGCTAAGGAGTGTCCATGGTCACTAAGAAAGTCTATTGCAGAACCGATTCTAGAACTAAATCTCCTATTTCTTTGCCTTAGTCTTCCACCACAAGATCGTTCCTTTCCAGAGCAGAACACTAAAAAACAAAAAAAGAAAAAGGGCTTTTATTAAGAAATAATGTCAATATTTTGCATGGAGATGCCCCAAGGATATTAGTGCATTAAGGTGTAGGCAGCATGCAGTAAGAGAAAGTCAAGTTTGCAAAGTCAGACTCTCAATAGCTGGGAAATGCTAGAAAAACGGATAATGTGGATCTTGGTCTGTTTGCATTATGGTACTCTTCTGAAGATCGTTCCTTGTCTGCACGGAATAAGCAGAAATAACTGAAAAAAACCCCCATATGCAATCATATAATTAAAAAGGGTTTCAGGGTCATGTGGCTGGTCTAGTTGTCGTCAGTGTGACTCCTGCTTCACTACTTCAAGAGTTATAAAATGTGCAGCGAATGAGGCAGGGGACCGCAGGCAATTGAATGCTGCCCTGGAGAGATAGATGCTACCCCTGCCTCTGTCATTTCCCATTTTCTTGTGACCCAGTGGGAGACATCTGGGTCTAAATTAGAAAAGGGCTGAACATTCACAGCTGCACTCAAAATTGCTAACTGCAGTTTGAACACATGGTAAAAATCAGGCTCTGAGCTTCTAAAATTGGACACTCAAATTTAGACGATACTTGATAAATCTGGGTTTAACATATGTTCTTCAGGTCTCTCTGTCTCAGGTCCCCGGGCCATAGGATTGAGGGAAGAGTAACCTCAAAACAGAGCTGTAGGGATGCATTAATTACTGTGGGTAAACAGTGATAATATTGCAAAGACATCATCATAGTAAATCTCATGAGGAGATTAATAATTCAGTAGAGGATTTGAATAACTGTGTTAATAATGTGTAAGTAAGGCTTGAGCTTACTGAAAGTGAAATATTTTGTTAGCTTGCACCTCAGTGAGGTCTGTCCATCCTTGAGACAAAATGAGGCAGGAGTGCTGTGAGAAAAGCTTGTGACTGTGTCATTAGGTACGGTATTATTAACTATACTCACAAGTGAGCTAAATTCGAGTTACTCTCCTAATTTGGGCAATCCCTAACTTTTAAGAAGCTGAATAGCTCTTTAAAAACACTAACTTTCTTTTATTACATGTCTCTGCATACTAAATTCTATGTATACTAATTTTTTAGTATAATTTAAGTGTAATTACCATACACCCAATGGCAAATAGCAGCTCCCATGAACTTGGAATTTATGCATTCCCTGAGTACAGGGAATTATATATATAGAAGCCAGATTGCTGTTATGAGCAGACTGAAATATCATGTACAGATAATAAACAATAATGCTCCTTTGTTTTAAATAGTAGGTTTTGTGCTGCCTTCCTCTGGTCAGGCTTCTTTACTATGAAAATCACATGTTTCTGCTGCTCCTGAGAAGCTGGTGTCCTTTCCACATGGAAAAATCTTTGTTCTCATGGTGGGAGCACAGGCTGTTACACACGACATACAAACTGCTGCCTTCAATTACACAAGTGCTGCCTTTACAGCGTTACAAAGCAATCTCCATACGGTCCTTGACATCCCACCAATGGGTTTTGGCAGAGAGCACCCCAGGAGTGCCATACCAGGCAAAACCAGAACACGTTGATTTTAAAGGGATTTTTGCTAACTGATGCATGGATATTGTATTTCAAAATACGCATGGTGGAGGGATGCTAACAACCGCTGTGCTGCTGTTCCTCCACCCCAGGAAAAGTCCTCATAAGGCTTTGCCACCACAAGCTTCATTTTGCCTCTCTTGCGGGCCTTCCCCAGAGGGAGTTCCCTGCCAGTTTAGGGATGCAGAAACGCTACCTCCACTGTCAGAAAGCACCCATATAATAAGGCTGGATTTTTTTTCAGTGATTGATAGTCATCAATCTACATACTGCATCACCATTCAGCTGCTGGTGGAAAACCAGGCTGTGCAGACCTGTGGCCACAACAGACCACAGGGTAATATGTCGAAAGGGATGATGTGGCTTAATGAAACTCTGTGGTTTGGGTTTATCGTCTCTCTAGATGGCAAAATAATCCAAGCTCCAGCCTATTCTTTTGATGCCACCAGCCAGCTCTCTTCAACTGCTTCCAGGTATTGGCAACCCCCGTTTCAGCTTGGGGTCAGACCTTGGAGGACCAACTTCCATATCACTAGGAAATTGTGCTGGTACTTTTACTGATGTAAGTCTCGAATAAGAACAGGACTTTTTGCTTTTAAAAATCATGTTTTTATCCATATGAAAAATTACACAATGACAAAACCTATTTCAACACCAAAACAGATACATAGTGTAGCTTAATTTTGATGCCACCTTGTAATGAAATAATCTGGTTTATATTATTTCTGGTCTAACTTCATACAACAGATTTTAATAGTTGGGTTTTTTTTACAGTATGTGTTTTAATTTGGAGAGGAAGGACTTTTTCTTCTAGATTCAGAGAACTTTTAAGGCAGTCAGCCAATATGAAAGGTGTATTTGGAAACTTTCCCTTTGTTCAATTAAGACAGCTGGGAGCGATCCAGATTCAATGCAATGCTTTCTTTAACCAGCTTTCATCAAATTTATTATTCATTTTTTTAGCCTAGCTTTCAAGTAAAACTGATGAGGATATTAAACTATGAAAAAAACATTCAAATGAAGGGCTGACTTCATCTCTCAGAAAGCAAGAAAGCCAAGGTTAAAACTGTCACTACTAGGAGACCTCTATAATATTAAAGAGACACAATGAGAGCAAGCTAAAAATGGTATTTCAGGATTAACTCAATTTTTTTGTGTGTGATTGCAGATTTGTTACTGAACCAACTCCTACTTATGTTAGGTGACTAATCTCATTGCAATGTAGTAACTTGCATAAGTAAGGCAAATAGGACTTAGCCTTTAGCGACTGTTAGCCTGCTGAATTAATTTATAATTTATTTTAATAACTCTTTAAATATACAAACCCTTACCTTAACAACTGCACTGATTTAAATTTTTGATATTTGGTCCTACCAATGACAGAATGAGTTGGATTTTAGAGGAAAAATTCAGGAAGAATAACTGCGTAAATCATGTTAAACAACCATTGCTTGGCATGCTCTGAGCACTGCCATCACAAGTGAGCCAGAAAGCAAGCATATAAAAATTGATGTCATATTTAACTGTGTTCCTTGGTCTTGCACATTTTTAATTAAAAAAAAAAAAAGGAAGAAAAGAAAGATTAACATCTGCTGTGTTTGCACAGATTGGGCTGAATTCGAGGGTTGAGAGTGGTGAATTGTTCCATGATTGTTTTTTGATAGTAGAATTAGTATTATGGCCAGCTGTGACTTCAGAACCTGTAACAAGAATGCTGACTAGCTGGTGATCAAATACCAGTTTATTTTATTATAGAAGCTTGGCATAATAATCTGGAATGAAATATGATCCTTATTGGTTATCTGTTAGCATAAACAAAAAAAAAAAGAAAAGAAAAAGATTTGTCAGAAGGTAGAATAATATTTCTTGAAGTTTACATCCTGGCAGTGAAAGCATTGTTTTTTAAAACTAAAGAACTAAATACAAGAAATATATGTATATTTGTCAGCATTCAGATGCATCTTGGAGTTACAGAAGGTACTGAATCGTAGAGAGAAACATTCAATGAAATTATGACTATTTTCAGTTCTGAAAGATTATGCATTAGCTAGTTGTTGCAAGGATGTTGGAGCAGTGTAAGTTGTGATGACCTATGTCTGCTCTTCTAGCTCAAAAATTGGGGAAGGGAAATCTAAACATGGTCAGGATGCTTTCTTAAATTCAAATATGAATTTTATATAATGAAACTTTCATTCACATCAAGGAATAACTTATTCCCTTAGTAGTCCCATAGTCACCACATACCTTCCACAATGAGGCAATTTTCAGTAGATACATACAGTGACCTGCATCTTTCCTACCAGCTGCTTCCCTGGTGCTTATATATAAGCAAATTAAATCCTATTCTCCTTCAAGAAAATATTTTTTCCAAGTTTATATGAGCTGAGAAAAAGCACCGAGGGCTACTGTGTGGGCAAATCTTCATATAGTTCCCATGTGTTGTGCTGCTTTCTTGTCTTGCGTGATCATGGTCCCTAAAATCTCCACTGTGTTATATGTGCCTGAGGGCACACTTGTGCACAGGCGCAGACAGGCAGAGTCTCTCACTAAATTTTCTTCCGACAAACCCACTAGCTAAAAGGCACTAGAGCTGACACTGGGTCTAAGTGTCACCGAGCTGGGTACTCTGATTTATACTGGATGAAGATCTTAGTATTGAATTTCTAGCAAAAGCTGTCATACTGACGTCAACTTGCTGAAGGAATTGGATGGTAATATTAAGGTAAAGCCCTTTTACCAATCCTACACAGCTGCATGGATGGGGTGGGGATTAGCCTGTGGGATGCCTGAGCAGTGTGAGAGTCCCAGAAACAGCTTTGTAGACAGTTGAATAAATCACAGTAACTTTCCCTGCTTTACTATTACTGGGTCATGTAAGTAGTAGGAGATAAAAGGACATGGCACAAATAGGTCAGAAACCCTCCTGATGGTCACTTCCAGGGAAGCAGCCACTACGGCAGCCCGCTAGAGGAGCAGATGTCCTGTTCCTTCTCCATCTGCGTCTGTGAAACAGAGGGAATTTCCTTTCCCTTCTCTTTCCCCACCTCTCCCACTCAGTTTCAAGGAAGAATATTAAGCCTCTTTACTCAGAATTTGTGGAGAGCTCTAGTGTCACCCCCTCTAAAATCTTTTTTCCTTTTAAAAGAGGACTGCAAAAAAGGATGATCTGAAATATTTTCAGCAGCTCAGCACGTCGCAGGTTTTGAGACCTTTGATACAGCCTGGAGCCTTTATTATTGCTGAAGACCAGGTGTTCATCCTGTACTTCAGCAGCCTTTGAAATTGTCAGCTATATATAAGGAGCTTGTAACACACTTGAAATCCCTGACAGAAGCATACAATGACGCTGGAGAGGTTCCAGCATGTTATGTGCTTTCCAGGGCTAATACTTGTCTAGTGGCCTATCTCATTGTCTCTGCTTCGCATCATTCATTCAGGGATAATAACAGTGTTAACAGGGAAGTAAAGGCCCCAGAGCTTTCATTGTACTAGTGAAGCTGGTACTAGGATTCATCTTAGGTCACTTTAGATGTCCACGTCATGGATATTTGTGTGTGAGCTCGTTACCTGGCTTTCCTTTACTGTCAAGTGAGAGAAATAAGCAGGATTCATCTGATCTTTATGAAAACATCTATTTTAAGATAAGATGGATTGTATCTCGGAATTGCCACTTCTTGGCTAAAAAGCAGATAGATGTCCACAAACAAAATGAATCACATTCCTAGAGCTATATCTCCATCTCTTCGAACCTGTAATATTGCCAGAGCAATGTACTCTGCTGTAATGATGACATTGTAATGTGTAATGTGTAATGTGTAATGTGTAAATGAGAACTAACACCACTTATAACTTCGAAGAATGTTATAGAATATACAAACAGCCAAAGACAAGGACATCACCCTTCTGAGTGAGAACTGGAGAGCAACGTTTCTGTAATGATCTTGTGCTTCCCCAGTTACAAGTGCCTAGTTCCTTTTCATTTCCCTCCACCCCACTGCCCCTGTTTTTCCCCCAGTGATTTTTTTTTTTTAAGAAAATTTCACATTGTTTACTCTTTTCAAAACAATATTTACATGTTAGACATACTGTAAAAAGAACCATGATAGTATTACTTGTTTAGGTGACCTCCTCTCAAGAAACTACCCTCAAAGTTTCCTCAACTGATTTCAAGCTGAGTATGACTCAACTTTTTTAGATCATTAAGTGTTAAGTAGCTGGTTTTTTACTTGTCCCTCAAGTGGATGCTTTAAGCAGGTTCACTGCAGGTTTTATTATTGTTTTAAGAATACTGTATTTTACTTTCTCTTTGATGTGAATTTTTGTAATTTAGCATTGTCCTTTTGGGAAAACAGAATTATAATGATCCAAACTGGAATATATCCAAAGCCACTCAAAAATATCGTCTAATTCTTTATTTGCTGTGTGTGTTACGTGGAGAAGAAATGCTTAGCTATGCTTGGTTTTAAAAAACCACAACCTGAAGGTGCATATGGACTTGAACAAATATCTGAGCTATGTAATTTTTCCCTAAAATACCAAAAGAAGTTTCTTGTTGCTGTGGATTGAACATTAGCCAGAACAAAGTTTATGGACTCACAGCGTTTAGAAGTCATGAAAAATCCACCTCATCCAATTGTTCGAAGTCAGCAAACTTCAGTGCAAAACTTAAAGATAGCTTAGTGAGTTTCAGAGAGAATTTTTATTTGTTTATAGCTTTGTGAGTCAGGGTTGACAGCAACGGTTATAATTAAACCTGACTTTCAAACCCATGAATAGAGAAGTTTCCGAGTTTTGATAAAACTCTACAGCAATGTGAATGATGAAACTGCAACAAAAACAAAAAAAAAAACAACATTACTGTATCTGGGTTCTTCAGATTCCTGCATTTGTGGGGGATTTTGGATTGTCTAGAGAATGTTCTGGACTTTCATGGAGACTTCTGTCTTCCTTAACCCCACCCTGTCTCAGAAGGATCATGTCATTCTTACAGAGCCTTTGTGCAAGGTCTTACACTTGTAATTCAGACCATTGATTCTGAATGAAGCCTGCAACACCCAGGTTCTTCTTTTACATCTGCATCAAACACATACAGGAAATCTGTCAAATTTTAACATTTTATATTCTGTACTTTTATATACCCTCTTCTTACATTCCATGCTCTCCTAAAGCATCTATATGAAAACTTTCTACAGGAATCCTGGGCTAGAGTGTGGCTGAATTGTAAAGCAAGGCAATCAGACACAAACACTTTAAGGTAACTAGTGCAGAGAATTGTAAGTGCGAGGGATGCATGGGCAAGGCTGCCTGCATTTGATTTATTTGGGCAGAGAGGTGTTACCTCATGATCTTTTACTGCCAGTGCACAAGAGAAAAACAAGCTTGAAGAGTTCTGGTTCTATTTTTCCCAGTTTGTGAACCAATGATACAGGACCAAACTTCTTTTTCTTCCTTCAGAACTTTTTGAGACAGTTCAATAACATTTCAAGGATGTCTGAGTGCAGTAAAGAAGAAACACACTGAAAATCAGAGCACATAGGGGTATTCCCACATTGTCTCATATCATCCAGTCTCAATGCTATGGTAATCTCTAACAATTTGAATTAACTCTACAAACTGCTTTGGCATTTTAAATAAAGGTTTACCACATAATTTAGGCCTAGAGTCGATACAGATGAACTATGGTGTATTTGATGCATTGCAGTGACCACTAAAATTCTCTTTGGTGCCTGATATAGGCTAGAAAAACCATGATGAAGGGCTGCACTGTCCCCATTATTGTCATTCGTGGCTGAGGTCATCCATCTCTCTTACCCAAGGGCAGGAAAGAAACAGCGGGGCATTCATATGTTGTTTTTATGCCAACAGAAATACTCGTGGGATGATCCTGGTAGGTTTCCTGATCCTTGATGAGACAGCAGTGGCATGAAAGGGTGGCAGCAGATTGGAAATCCAGCCCCACTATTCTGCTCAGTTCTTCGTTTGCCAATGTAGATCATCAACACCTACCTTTAATCTTCAAAAAAGGATGTTTTAAATTAATAATGATGTTGACAAGATGCAGTCTAAATGAGTTATTCCACTTCATTACATCTATTCCAAAGTCATTGTCAGAGATCAGAATTACTATCAAGCATTCCGCATATCAGACTTTCATTATGGATTCAATGAACCCTCCAACATGAGCCTTGAAAGAGAAAGAACAGTTCATCCCTATAAAAAAATCAATTTCTTTAACAATTATACTACTATTAATGTACATAAAGTGCATACATTCCAGTTTCAAAGGAATGGTATGTACCTTCTGTCTTCTTCATGAGTAGCTATCAAATAGTTTTATAATTCCAGTGAAATTGGGTGTAAGTAAAAAGCAGTGTTAATACAGACATACAGAAAAGGCTGTTTATTCCTATGAATGCTTACTAAACAGACATAAATGCATAACATGAATTATTGAAAAGATATATAAATATGTTAGCATTATGCAGTGGGTTAGCCTCCCTCTACGATAGTCCCCCAACTTCTCAAGACAAAACACCCACAAATGCTGAGTGTTTTGCCCTGATCTGTCAGGTCTGACACTATAAATACAGAAAAAGGATGTAAAAGGATAAACTTCCATATTCTCCACTGTTAATTACAGCCATAAGACTCATTAACTGCCATTTACACAGCTGAAAGCCACACATATGCATCCATGTGCTTATTCATACTGTTTGTACACCAAACTATAAATGGAGTATAACATGGCATATGTATTTTCTGCATGACATCTTTGCTGTGTCTTTTTTAATTGCTTTTTTCACTGAGCTGCATTTTCTTGCCCATTTTTAAACTTTCCGCTTAGACGTTTACTAGCAGAATTGTTTCACATTGAACAAAAATAGCCCGTTACAGGTTTTGCTCCTTGGCTTTCTAGCACCACAAACAGCTTATTATAGAAGGTCTCCAGCAGTGCCAGCAATGTGGTAAGCACTTCCTTGACATAAAGAGAAGGCAGTTGCTGGGGGTGATAATACTTACCTTCCACACAGTGAAGTCAGGTGGTTAAATTAGCATTTGTGAAGTATTTGGAGTTCTTTGAATGGAGAACGCCATAGAAATGAAAGCTAAAGCAAAGTACATTGTGAAGCAAAAATGTCAACAATCAATGCTATTCAATAAGGGCCATAATTTTTCTATTAGCAACACACAGAAATGAGACTCATGTTAGATCTGGATCAATTATTATTTTAGACTGATAGGCATATCGGCACTTAATTATATACCCAGGGATATGAATAAGTAGCCCAGCAAACATGGTCAGATAGGCAATCCCTGGCCACATCTTGGTCTCATTCCATGTTTGCTTCTAAGGGCTGTTCCTCTCTTTCAAGCACAGGAATTTGTAATCATCTTTAGCCTCCTGCTCTTGCAGGCCCTACTATGCTTTCTTTTTCTGGCCTGACTTTGGGAGGATCTGATTATCAAGCCACTTCCCTTGTCACAGTTCCTCCTAGAGATTATTTTCGCCATTCTGCCCATCGGAAGCAGCATTTCTTCATTAAACCATGCATGAAATTTAAGTGTGCATGATTAACATGCACAATTTTCTAATTCTAGCCTTGAATTCCCTACTTCACCCCAAATTTAGAACAGTATTAGCTCCCACCTGTGTGATTTCTAATCTGAGGCAGGGTCAATAACTTTTTCCTGTCAATCTTTTGATCTTAAGAAAACAACAACACTTTGCAGAGCTGCAAGATACTCATAGTACCACCACACCTCTAGAAAACAGGCTGTCTCATCAGAGAACTAAACATAGATTGAAAAATCTCAATAGCATTGGGCTTGTTCTTCTCATAGGCGGAACGCAACATGGCATAAGAAAATGTTTGGCTCTTTTTCTGAATGCAAAGTAATTAACAGGTAATTGTTTTATTGTTTGAGTGTTCTACAGCAGCAGGATAAACACCATTTGGCTGAGTTAAAGATGATGTTTAAACACCTCTTTTAGTATTTTGTATATTTTTTGTATATTTTGAGCAGTTGATGTTGTTCTTACCCAACTGGACAAAACTCTAGCAGAGATTAACTTTGATGCATTTTCTTCATGTAATGTTTTAGTTTACTAACTGAAGTCAGGTCCTGCACCTGCTGTAGGAATTATGCTTTCTTGTGATAGTCTCACAGTGTAGCCTACAAGGAAACACTCCTACCGTGGTCTTGAGAATAAAATGAACTCATCTGTCTACCCAGTGCCAAATCCATGCCTCTGTTTTTTATAGTCCTGATTTTCAAGAAGTTGAGGACTGATTTCTTGGATTTCTATTCAAGTGTAATCAGCTTTGATGAAGTGAGAAAATCATCCCACCACCAGAAGATACAAGAAAAGAAACGGAATAGGCAAGCAAACGTGGCCCCATTACGTGCACCGGATAGAACTGCTGAAGAGCAGCAGTGAACATCAGCGTCGCACTGGGCAATGCCTCTGCCAAATATGCACCTGCATGGGGTGTGTGCAAACATAGGAGTGGCCAGTTTTCCTCCTGTGCTGGAATATATGTTTTTTTCCAAGTAAGTGGTCATTATCAGACTGCACAGTAAGCTAAGGAATGGGCAGGGAAACTTACATTTGTCACTGTTCATTATAGTTCTCTGTGTCAGGGCTGGAGATTGCAAACAGCCTGAGTACAGTCCTGCCCCTGTGAGAGCCAGTGGACAACCTCTCTTTTGGCTTGGAGGCAGCTTGAGCCAACTATCCTGTGCAAAAGGATTCATTTCTCTCTCTACAGAAATAGTAGCAAAATCTACAGCTGGGCAGAAAAAAATGCCAGAAATAAAATCCTACCGATGTTTCTGACAAAGAAAATTATTTATCTTCTTCTGCTTCCTCTATTATCAAATGATTTAGGTTGCTTGGAGAAGTAGAAAAATTCCTTCCCTTTATGGAAAGCAGCCTATAGCCATGTTCCATATGTCTATCATAAGGATGCACAGATCTCTCTACCAAGAGGACAGAAAGAGCCTCCTAATGCTCTAGTCCATTTTCTCAAAATTCTTTAAAGAGGACATGAAAATCAGAATTTAAGCAGTCTTGTAGTGTCAATGTCACCCATGCCATACACAGAAATGAAAATCACCACCTGGTCCTGTTGGTGGTATCTGATTATAAATCGTAAGTCTGACAAGGTCTTTCCACACCGCATCACACTGCAAGTTCTAATATATTGTTTGCCTGCTATGACCCCTAATCCTTTTTCAGAATAAAAGCTTTCCAGCAAGTAATCTTACGGGATTTGCTTCTAGATATATACAGTTGACTGTATTAACGTGTTGGTAATGTCCCCAGTTTACTAAGCAATCCAAAATCCGAGGACTTAGTCCTTTATGTGGTTGTGACACAGTCAATATTGTGCAAGACCAATTAAATGTATAATAATATATGAAGTCAAGAAGGAGTTGACTGACTACAGCCCATCACCGAAATGGCCCTTCAGTTGCCACTGGAGGCTAGTACAACCAAAAGTGTCCTCCTGTGGGTGGACAGATTCAGTTAAAGAGCAACTTCAAGCTTGGAAGAGTAGGAAGTGAGAACATAGCAAGCCACACCAGTCACGCTACCGCTTCAAAAGCATAGCTGAATAATTTCGTCTTAGATTAGCATACTGAGCTTTATGCTCTGAGGCCTTAGCAAATTTATAATGTGCACTGAAAATACCAGAACGATTAAAAGATTAGGGGTTAAGTATTGCTAAAAACATAGCAAAAGATCACTATGGTATACATATCTGCATATGTAAGTTTTAGCACACATTCATGTGTCTAATTGTCTAATCCAGCTTCTTTTCAAGTAAACAGAGGTTGTATTTGGCCACAAGGTATTACAATTCATAATCTCTCTCCCCTATTAAATACGTCCTTACCTTTTTCTGCTTAAAACTTATTCTACACTCTGGGTTGAAAATTTTACTTTTCTTTGACAAGTAATTGACATCTATTGAACCTCTGCTGGACAAATCTGTCACTGAAATTATAACTTCAGAAATTTCTTAGCAGACTTTGACAATACGTTGCTGTCACTTTACTGCACAGTTGTGTGTTTCTGAGCCTAGAGCAGCCGCAGACAGGACATGTGATATGTGGTCGAAAGCTCAGTCCTGAGGTTTGGATAATACCACAGCCAGACCGTGAGGAAAATGCATTACGCTGAATCCCAGCAACCTCCTCCTTGTAGTTCAACTTCTTTCTACAATACACCAAGTCCTTATTTGGTTAAAAACTGCTCTCTGCCAAAAAGCTCAAATAAACAGTTCAGGTCACCTGCAGAGCTCTTGACCAGGAGGTGAGTTGTCCTTCCTGGCCTTGACTGAAGGCTCACTGTCTTAATAGCTTTTGCCTAACGTTCTCTGTGCATCAACTCCTGCTGACTGGCCAACACAAAAAGTAAAAACAGGCTGTAAATGAACATAGTTTACCAAAAAGTATCCAGCACGTTAAAGTTAATGTTTAACATCAGCACCCCTTCTACAGAAATGGACAATTTGCCACCTAGTTTTGCTGCCAAGAGCCAGAAAAGTAGGTGAGAGACCCGGCTTAGGCTTCAGGACAGCTGCTATGCTTTATTGATTTAGCACAGCAAAGAAATGAAATTGCCTTCTCTTGACAGGCTTTTCTTTTTTCAAGAGTACAGAGAAGCTCTCTCCTTTGCAGATCATGGCTAACTGCTCCTCAGCCATAGTTTCAGCCACTTGTGCTGCTTCCCCTCAGCGTAAGCTACAGCAGTGTAACTCTTGCACTGGCAGAGCAGACAGAAGCTGGACAGATGTCAGTCAGTGAAGCATCCCTGGCCTCAATGGGCATAGCCAGAATACAACCACAATTGTATTGAGATACGATTATTACAATTGTACAGTCATTGCAACTATTAATACAACAGCAATTCACCAATGACAGCAAAATGCTGGCATTTGGACAGTATGAATAACAAAATAACACACCTTTACAAAAAAAGTTGGCTTTGCTTGAACAGAAAAATGTAATGACCACAAAGCCAAGCTAGGTTAAAGTCTGTGGTCTGTTCCATGGGTCAATTTCTTTTTAAATATGGCCCATGAAGGAATGAAATTTGGATTTTATTTCAGACAGCATCCTTCCCCCTTTGAAGAAATGAGGCAGCTGTGATCAATGTCTTCAGAGTTACTTTGTGTTCAAAGACGAGACCATCAATTAGTCAATGAGTAATAAATTTTAAAAGGTAATTAGTAGTAAATTATCTGTTTCTGCACACTGCTGCAAATCTGTTTCATGCTAATGTCTGTGAAGCTACTCCAGCAGCAGCAGTTATCCCTGTGATGTGGACGACTGGGTCCACTAATGCACCAGACAACAGCGGTCTCTAAGATTATACAGATTTTAAAGTTGTCTTTGTGGGAACCAGCATGCTGGACAAGGGGGAGGAACATGGCTGGTTGCTCTGCACAGAACAGCACAACACGTGCCAGTTATCACATTTCTGTAATCAATTCTGCCATATGCCAATCGGTCCATATTCTGCAGAATATGACCTTGGTTTGACATGGCTTAGTGACCAGTAAAAGAGCCTGTCAGCTATTCTTTGTATAACTTTCTCCCTAATATTAATTCTCTCCATTATCTAAAGTATCTTTTTAATTTTTTAAGTTTTTCAAATGCACAAAAAAGGCATTTCCTATGGGATGTAGAGTATGTACTCACACCTCCTAGCCTGTACCCTTAGCACTGTGTGTTGTTATTCTCTTAGATTCAGTAATTCAAGTGGTCCCTGAAAATTTAATGAATCGCCTACTTGGGTTGTATGAGCACATTCAGGTTATGTCTTTCTCAGGCCGCCATTCTGACTGGAAAATTGACAACCTGCTTTAATTTCTCATTGGTACTTTTTATCGCAGTAACCAAAGGAACTACTGGAACAGCTGCCATTAGGGAGGGTGAGTACAGAGGACCAACCAATTATCGTGGACAGAAGCCACGCAAGACCAAGTGTTGAGGTTCTATTTAACAGCAGAAGCATAGAAACTCCTGGGTATTGCGTGATTTGGATATCTACTGGTGTGTTGCAACTTCTGCTGCATGTGCCACAGAAGGAGAATAATGCTTCCTACCTGGTTCCATCAACCTGATAGAAAGTCTGGAGGATGCTTCTCCTCTGAAAAATCCTTTTCTCCCCCTTCCCAGAGCTAAACAGAGCTGTGCAGGACTGCTGCTATCACTATGGTTACAGCCAGCCTCTCCAGGAGCTCTGTTTGTACCACTGGCCCTAAGAGCAAAAGGTAGAAGCAAAGCAACAGTGCTGGGCCTGATGCTGGCTTGGGCATAAACACGATGGGATCTGAACCTCTGCCTGGGCTGTGAAGGCAGGAGGAAGGGGTGTCAAATGTGACAGAAGAACTGGAAGATCTGAGAGGAAAAACTTGGAAATGAACAAACAAACAAAAACCCAACCTAGAAAACCCTGACTGAAATTGCAGGAAATAAAGTCCCACAGACTTTACATGTCCCGAGATGCAAGCATCTCTGGTGCAGAGTTCAGGTGTGAAGTGTGATGAATCAGCCTCTAGACATGCCTCCTTCCTGCCATGTGGGTGTCTGAATGTGAATTCACACAGACCAACTCTTTTTTCTCATTTCACTTAAGAATTATCTCTGAGCATTTGTCTCAAAATGGCTGTTCAGCTTGCCATTAATGTATTTTCTCTCCTTTAGGGTCTTCATTATGAAGTTGAAAGCATGGTTATAAACAGTCAAGAAAACCCCCACAATTCTGGGTTATTCTTAACAGCAAGAACCCTTTCCAGCTGTTTATATGGCCCTCATCTAGACCTCCTGGTGCATCCCACCAGCCAAGCTGTAAGCCTGGGTTTCACAGAGCCAGCACACCAGGAGAATTCTCAGCACAAAGTCTAAAACTACTTTGTCAAATAGTAACCCCAAGCCCCGATCTGTTTAGGCCTGGACAGCTCCCTCCATGGTTTCTCCTTGTTCAAGATGGTTTCTATTTCCAGTGGCTTTTATTACAACCACGGACTCCTGATTTTTGGGGTTGGGTCATTTTCTAGGTGGTGGTGGGTTTTTTTTAAATCCAGTAGATTGTATCCATTTATTCTGAATTTTAAGAGTACAGATGTCATCTCATCTTGCCCTCTTAAAGCATCTTAGGTTTTCAGAAAGATCATCATGCATCAAAAATTCAGATGACACACTTGTCAGGAATGAGGTTTGTCTGAAATATCTTTTGAACCTCTCAGGATCAAGTGATCCTGGTTTTGCTCAACAAAAATCTTTGTATATGGAAGTCAATGGAAGTCCATCCACTGACTTTAAGAAGAAATAGAGAAGTCCCATGTAGAGCAATACTGACTAAACATGATACATATGTAAATAAGACAAATTTTCATGGTCATTTTTATTCATGACACGGTTTATTTGTTGCTGTAATGGCAGACAAATTAACATTTTAAAAATGCTTCTGTAATTGCAATCTTGCAATTTGTTTCTTTGTGTACTCCAGATCACGACTTGGCCACCTGCTGGCTTATAACCAAAATACTGGAGGATCTCTTTATTCTTTGCATTTAAATACAGTTTGCGATACATAAATTTTAAGGCAAAAGTACAAACTGTCTGACTTACCTTTTCCTTCAATATTTTGACAATATGAAGTCATAAAACGAGCTGAGAATTAACAATCACAGGTTTTGGTGACGCAGCCATGAATCTCAGTGACAGTAACTGCTAATAACAATTTGGACTAGTTCAGAAAGCATCCAGACCTTCACACTGAAGAGGTACACTGGACATTAATAAAACATTGCATCACTAATTAAACACTTTGCCTAGCATAAAATTGAAAACTATATTCCTCGTGGCAAGTAAAGCTACTCTAAATTTCTGCTGGGTGGAATAATCAAACTCCAAAACAGTTTGCGTATCTTATTTTCTTCTATAGTACAACAGTTAAAAAGAAACTTTCTGTTTGTTTGAAAGTCAAGTCATTCTAAACTCCTGTCAGTATTACCAAGAAGAGTTCAGAGTCACTATTAATGCCAGTAATAGGACGTGAAGTATCTGTAGGTCCCAACTGTTTCTTTCCTCTGAAATCAATTGGCACTGTGACGCCAACAAGTGACCGGGAATTACAGATGAAAAACTGTTCATGTGCCTCTGCTAAGACATACTTCTATGTCCCCCAAATCACTCCATTCATGATAACTTTCTAGGAATGGAAGTTAACATTTCTGTGGTAAAGGAAACACGATTTTGAAGTATTACTAAAATTTGTCTGTATTTGAACTGTTGATCAGTCATGCTAAAGAATACAGTGTTATATTATCGAAACTCCAGCATTTATTGATTTGCTGCTCATTACTCAAGAGAGCTGAGAAGCATGGACACCTTCTCACTATTGGAATCTCAGAGCCTCACTTGGGGGAACATTTGAAGCTTGAAGACCCCTAATGCTTATTGCTAGCAGTTAGCAGCATACGCTTATACATCTTTTTTGAAATTAAATCCCTCTCTGTATTCAAACACCACATTTGAGAAAACATTTCAATCTTGAAATCCAAACCTCTCTATCTGCTCCGCAAAAATGATGGCGATTTAACCCATATCAAAAGCCTGAAAATTTGAATGCAATCCCTCGTCGGTATTCTGCTCCTGGCATAATAAATGAAAACGGTGCCTTATGCTTTTGTGTGCAACAGAAACCAATTATCACTTCATATGCACAAATCTTCAATACTGACTGTACATACTGTTTTCTTCAGCTAATTAATAACACACACTTCCATCGTCTTCTGAAATTTGCTCTAACGGCAGCTCGAAGTAATTGCTATCAGTGCCATTTCGTTTAGACCCCCCTACTTAAATCACTTTACTCCAAAACTAAGTTCAGCCAATTTATGGTAATATATGTACGCCACATTTCCCAACACTCCACAGATCACTCCGTTAGGCTTCAATTACACAATAAAATTGTGGCAATATATCCTCCCTAGTGTAGCACTGTCTTGTAACCAAGATCTTACGGATATCTTAGATAACAAGAAGAAAACCCTTCTGGGGGCATATTTCGGATATTTTTGATAACAACAACAACATCATCATAAAAAGATTCTGGAGAAATCTAGTATATGTGCAGTTTTGGGACCCCTCAGTGCATTATTTTAAGCATTAACGACAGGACCATACTGCAGACACGGGAAGCATCAGTGGCTTCGGCTCCCGCCCAAACTCCGCGCCTCGCGGATCCCCACCGGGCTGTGGGGGAGACTCCTGCCGGCCGTCCCCGCCGCCCCCGCCGGGAAGCGGGAGGCGAGCGGTACCGGCCCGGGCCGGGACGCGCCTCGCCACACACCTCGGGCGGGCATCCCCTTTCAGAGGCGCGGCGGTGCGGGGGATTCTGCTCCGCGGTACCGGGCGGCCCGGCCAGACCCGGCCGCACCGTACCGCACCGCGCCGAGCGGGGTCACCTGACTGCGCCGGGCCACCGACCTGCGGCGGCAACGGCAGAGCCGCGCCGGTCCGCTCCGCTCCGTCCCGCCCTCTGCACCGGGGTAGGGGGCGGCGCTGCTGCGGCAGTAGCGCGGGGATTAGGCTGCGGGAGGATTAAGCCGGCGGCTGGAAATAGCAGCGGCGGCTGCCGGGCGTGGACGCCCAGCGCATCCCCGGCGGCGGCTGCGGGAGGGGGCAGCCCGCCCCGCACCTGGGGCTACCGGGGCCGGGGGGAGGGAGGGGGGGGGTGCTGCTGCGCCGCGGGGCGCCTCGCCAGCGGGCAGCGCGGCGGGCTGGGCCGGGCAGCGGTCGCGGCGGGAGGCGGCGGTGCCCTCCCCGGAGCGGAGGCAGGAGGACAGGAGGGAAGGACGCACTGTCAGGTCGGCCTCTGGCGCTCGCTTCATCCTCTTCTCCCCACGCCGGGCTGCTGCATGGCGCTGGTCGCCGCCGCATCCAGCGGCGCCCCGTTTCCCGGCGCGGGGGGGACCCCATCGGGGCCGGGGGGTGGCTGTGGGGTGAGGCACCGGGAGGGCATAACATGGCGCAACGGTGCCATAATCTCTCACCGGGGAGGCGGCGGGGCGGGCGCTGCGGCGGGGCCGGGGCGCGGCGGCGGCGGCGGTTCCTCGGGAGGCAGGCGCTGCCGGGGCAGGTGTGTGGGGGTATCCTTCCCCCCCCCCCACCCCCGGGGGCTCGTTCGTTATTTACGAGCAGCCTCCTGCTGCTGCCATCATTATTTCCCCTTCATCCTTTCCTGCAGCGTCTAAAATATCCTTTATTTTTGCCCCAGGTGGCTTCTAGTGAGGCAAAGGCTTACACAACGGGGCGGGGGGGCTGCGCCTCGGGAGGGGCCGCGCTGCCTGAGGGACCATTGTGCGTGCGGCGTGGCCGTGGGTGCCCGTGTGCGCGTGTGCGCGTCTCGCCCTTGCACCCCCCCATCCCGCCCACCCCCCCTTTGCGATACACCCGGAATCTCCCCTTCCCCTCCCGTGTTTTCCGCCTCTGCAGAGCAGGCAGCAGCAGGCACTCCAGTCGAAGATGTCGGGTCAGACGCTGACAGATCGCATCGCAGCTGCTCAGTACAGCGTTACGGGATCAGCCGTAGCCAGAGCCGTCTGCAAAGCCACCACGCATGAAGTGATGGGGCCCAAGAAAAAGCACCTAGACTGTGAGCATCCTTTTTTGTTTCCCCAGCGAAGACCCGGGGCTGAGGAGGCTGCCCGCCGGCCTCTTCAGCCTGCCTTTGAGCTGTCAGGCTGTCTCGCCTGCTGTAATCCAGCTTGCACACCCTAAGGGCTATGAGAAATCTCCAGGAGAGGATGAGTCGTTATTGCATTTCTTCTCTTATTGCATAATACTGCTCTTTCGGCCATTTTCCCCCCTTTTCTGTCATGACCTCTTGCTTTTTCTCCAGGAAGGCTGTGTGAAGCATGCCTTGTGGAGCAGGGGCAGGGGAGGAGGGGAGGGGACTGGCCATGGGGCGACATGGACACGCACATGTCACTGCTTACTTTGGTCAGGATTAAGCTCAGCAGAGGCAAAAATGCTATGCCAGGAGCTGGCCAAGCACCAGTAGGAGTGTGGCCGTCTCCACAGCAGACTTCTGAAGAGGTTTAGATGGTGGTGTGCTTAAATGGCAAGGCACTTGGATAACGCTCTGCTGTAGATTGGGACAGCCTTTGGAGAGTCTAAGGGCTGTTGCAGAGGTCCCAAATATTGGACAGCAACTTTGTCAGGGCATCATGTTTTATTGAAGATGGCTGGTGGCTTGTCTTATAGATTTATCATCTCTTCTGGACTGGCATTAGCTAGTTAATGCATGAAACAAGGTTGAGGTCAGAATGTTTCTTCAACAACAATGAGCTAATGATGTTTTGTCTTAAACGATTTTATTTCTTTTCAACCCACTGAACTGTCAGTCCCTACTTGGGGACGCCAAGGAGTAGAATGGTGAAATAATTTAACTGCATGATGTTAATTAGCTCTGTTTACCAGTAGTAACTTGGTCCAGCACTGAACTCAGTAGACCAACAGCAGGTTTTAATGTCTAAAATTAAGTGGTTTTCCCTTTTTTTTTGGACTTGGTAAATCTTTCAAGTAAAAATCAGCAAGTTTTATACGCAGCAGTCTCTTGGCTGCTGAACGTTACTAAGTAATGCCGGTGCAGGTGCATGGAAGTACAATTCTGATGATGCTGTATTTCTTAAAAGAAGGTAGTATTAATTCTCGAAAATAATTACAGATTTCGGTTCTAATGACTTCGTAGCTAACCCCTAACGTGGCAAACAGCATGCTGGTCTCCCAGTATATCTAAATAACTCTTGTATATATGTCTAAGAGGTGCTGACGTAAGTAGCATTGATTGAAGACTGATTTGAGTCTAAACCGTTTAAATAGATCTGTGGTCTTGATATCATGTATCCTCTTGTGTTTTCTTGTGTATTTTTAAAAAATCGTCTTGTTTATTGATGTCTCCTATGTTGCTGTGTGGTAGCTGTTGACGCTTCTTAAACTGTAGGTTGTGTCTGGACTGTCCAACTATATCTGGCACTAGAAGCTTTAGCTTAAAATAAAAAGCGTAGCTCATGTATTTTAAAAGCATGCTGTGTGCCTGTGTGTGTATTTTTATATATATGTATACACACGTATATGTATATATGTGTGTGTGTATATATATAAATAAAAGTACTATCTGGAATAGACAAGATTAAAGTGAGGTAGAAGTAATTTACCAGTGCTATGTTAAGGTCTGGAAAGGGACTGTGTTTGGATATTGGTGCCAATATCTTTGCTTCAGAAAATGAACATGGGGGAGACTGAAGCCAGTAGCATTCCATGCAATTTCATGCCCACCTGCAGGCAAAACACACAAGAGGAAGAGAAATTATAATTTCCTGGGCAGATATATCCCTGTTCATTTTTTCCTTCTATTTTCCAAGCTATATATAACATTTAAGCGTTTTAGCTATCTGGTATCATTAAAGACAGCGTCTTGTCCATGACAGATATGCACATTCAAAATTCTGGACCATAAATGAAAATAAATTTCATGTTAAACCTGAGGCATCTCATCATAACTATAAATTGATAGACAATTCCTTGAACTCTGATGTGTATCTTGTGAACGAGGGTTAAAATGGGCTCTATGTATTGTAATGAGAGAGTAAATTACAAGTTCATCCTCTGAAACACACACAGGAGGTCTGGCTAGGTGGAGGTGGATCTGAACCATGTGCCTGACTGCATTTCAAGTTGGATAAGTAGTGTATGAAGATGTGGAGTAGGGAATGTAAGGTAAAACTTGCCAATGCCTTAAGATAAGGCATTTCTCTTGCCTTTGAGTCAAGGTGCGAAGGATTTAGGTGGTTAAAACTTTAGGTACCAGAGAGTGGTGGTTGGAGAGATGCTTTATGAAGAGCTGTAATTCCGCTGTTGGTGTGGGGGTTCTGCATCCTTAGAGAACTCCATAATTTTATTTAGTGTCTTAGTGGCCAGGTGTCCTGTCACACAACCTATCTTCCACTGCCCTGCTTAGCAGCTGGGCTTTGTAAATGACATGGAGAGATCAACTATTGAACGTGATTTAAATAGTCCTGTTAGGATGGGACACACTGATGCCTGTCCTCATATGTTTTCTGCAGAAGATATTAGTTCCAGAGGGTTATAGAAAGATGATAAGTGACAAGGTGTGGGGTGGGTTTTTTTTTCTGTTTGGTTTAGGGTTTTTTTTAGTGACTACTATGTAGAGGGAATTTGCTCTGAGGAATAAAAAGCATGATTTGCAGATAAGTGCATGTGTGTGAGGAAGAGGAGAGGACAGAATGAACGTCTTCTGTGAACAAAAGCTGAGCTGTTAAGTGTTTACCTTTGTGTGGTTTTCTTGCATAGCTTTCAAATTCAGGCTTTAATATGGATGCTGCACAGTGGCTGTCCTGTGGCATGGACTCTGGGTGCAGCACAGGCTTGTCCTGTGAAGTAGTGCTGAAATATGATTAGGTTGCTGTAACATACCATTAGTGAGATTTACCATTTTCTTGGATTCCAGTTCTCTTACGAGTGAATTTCCAGCAACTGCTGGAAGTAGTGCCAGATGACATTAAATGCATTTCTCAAGTGCCTGTGGGGAGAAAAGGAATGTGACTCTAGGATGCGCTGGTAGTTTGGGGTAAGCCATTGCACTCAGCGTGTTACAGCTCTGACCCTTTTGGACTTATCAAACTGTTGTCATCTTAAAGTTGTCTTAAAGTCACCACAATGATATGGATTCATCTCCCATAGCTAACCATGTTGTGTTGAATAAATTGTGATTAGGTACAGCAAGTAAGGGAAGTGTTCTCGTGAAGAAGAAGTGGGGGTTAGCAACTTGATTTTGCTGCAGTGAGGAAGGCTATTACAGAGTGGCTGAATGAGATATAGAGGCTACGTTAAGGATATATAAGCTGTGGTAATTTAACTGGGAGAGCAATCCTAGTGCACAGTATAGAAGTTTCACTCTCAGAATTAACTCATCTGAAAGATGTGTTAAGGCTTCCCCGAGGGTTTAATTGTGTGAGACAAGTAAAAGATGACTTCCAGCCTTGAATGAGGGTGTCTGATGGTATCAACAGGGAGAAGCTTTTGGAGAAGGGAAATAACTTGACTTTCAAATGTTAGATGATAGATGAGAGGAAAAACAGGTAGATCTGAACACAACACCTTTTATAGAGGATCTTGCTCAGAAACAGACTGTTGAGCTTTCATTTAGGGAAGTGAATTTGAAACCACTGAGGTTGTTGCATCTGCAGTTGGTCGTAACAAGTTCCTAGTTTTGAAAATGGTCAAAATGGCTGGGATTTTTTTTGGCTTACTTTTAAGTGAATTGGTTTGCAGTAGGAGGAGGTTCTGGAGTGTATTTTCTAAAAAGAGCACGTGATACCTCCTTACTTCTTCAGAATAATTCTCGTAAGGTAGAAAGCACTTTCAGAGGCCTGATCAAGAGCTGGGAGATTTTAATGAAATGTGGAAAACAAATGAGATGAAGATCAGGACTTGATTTTCTGTGGCTGTAGACATGACCCGTGTATCTGTAGTAACATTTTTCCATCCCAAGTCTAATTTTGCATATTTGTATGTGGCTGGCAAACAAAGGCTCTGAAAGGAAACTTATGCTTTAGTTCATGCTGGTAACTGAACTGCAGGACTGGTGTCAGTATTTGCTTATACAGACACTTCTGTTCCTACAGTGTTTTGCACTCCTGCAAACTATGGGGATGACCTAACAAGTTTGAATTGCTGTGGTCTCTAATGTTGAAACGCAAGTGGCTGTTGACCAAAAGCATTGGGTTAAACTTTGTTCCTAGACTCAGTAATGGTAAGTTGCTAGATCCCACAGGTTAGTCTTAGAAACCTCTATTTCATTCCTGAGGAGTATGTCTGCCTCTGATTTTTTTGGGGAGAGAGGTGGGGGTCAGTGGAGCTCTCTTGAGTCACTAGATTTCAGAGCTTGTTAAGGTTAACTTGGATGAGTATTTCAGAAGTTGTTTGCTGTTGAAGTGATTTGGGGAGCGTTCCAAGTCTGTTGGCACCCGGGACCCTTTCCTAGCAGGAGCAGCACGGATGTACGAGTACTGCTTTGCTCTGCAGTCCAGGTGACACTTTGTCTTTACGACCATGGAAGTACCTTAAAGAAAATTGCTGAGAATGGAGTCCCCGTAAAAACTGAGCTTAACCCTTCATGCTTTACTGATGTAACTACTTTTGTATGTCTCATTGTATCTTGTATTGCAGTAATTTGTCACGGTTTCCAAGTACAAGAGAACTGACTTTGTTTAAAAGTTAGCATTGAAGATCAGCTGTAATACAGTGTCTTGGTTTTTGTTTCAAACCTGGGGTGTATTCTAAATTGTGAACTCTTCCTTGTTACCCCAGTGAATCTTTTTCATACCTTAAAAGGAAAAAATCCAAGCGAGCAATTCTTTTCTTTAATTCATTCATGGATGTTGGATTAATGCACTTATTTTTTGTGTGTGTGTCTGTAAGGACTTGTCATCAGTCTCTATGTTGAATAGCTCTCTGTTTCTGTGGGCTTCTCTCATGTCCTTTTCCAAAACCATATTGAAGACTCTCTTTGTTTGGAGGTGTGTAGATCTCTGAACAGGAGTAGAAATGTCTGTCATGGGTAAAGGGAGCTAATAAGAAGGCTTTTTAGATTAGTTGATCTTGAGTATTTCAATGGCATTAACTTTCAATTTCCCCCCTAGCCCCATCCTGTTTTTAAGGCAAGTACCAAGAGAAGGCTGCCCTTTCAATTAAGTTAAGACCTAGCTAAATAATTTTTCAAAGTATGTTTGAAGCTGGATAGAAGTTTGAATTCGTGTTAAGGTACAAAGTTTGAAACATGGGCAGGATCGCTTGATCTTGTGCATTTGAATAAGTCTTCTTATGGTACAACACCTAAGGAAAGGAAAAGGAGGGTGAGGAAACAGAAGAGTGGGTAGACAGTGTAAGATTAAACTTTCTTTCATCCAAACAGTGTAACTTGATAAAGCTAGATTGACTAGTCCTACTCTCCCCCCCCTTGGCTTTTCCTCAGGTGAAGGCATGAATTCTTAGTTTGTTTTCGGTAGTCAAGATCATTCTGTTAAACGTGCTTTGTCAAGGTCATGGATGACAAATTCTGGGACCAGTCAAATCTTTCTGCTGTACTGACTTCCACTGACGTTGATAATGGAGTAGATACGTCTTTCTTTTAGGCCCCTTATTCATAAGGTGGTCAATATGACAGTGAACAGTCCATAGTTTTAATCACTTCTATTTAGTAGTTGAATCTGTTTCATCTGTTACTCCTTTAGATCCTGGATAGCAGCCATTTAAATAATAAAGTAATTTAATATTTTATAAATATTATTTATGTTTCTATAATATACAATCATTAATTATAAAGATTTATTTTTATATTATATATAAAATACAGTTATAGATATAAATAATTATAAATATTATATATAATAATGATATAATAAATAATTTAAAAACTCTTTAAAACAAACAAAAAAATCTGCAGTTTGATTTCCTGTGGTTTGATTTGGTCTGTGCCTCTGATTTCTTAGCTCTTCTTGTCTCTTAAACCCTCCATCTTCTCTGTGTATCGTACCTGGGCCCATCCTACTAGAGAGGAATTCTGTGATGTCTCAAAGCACTCAGTTGGTGTGGTCGGTCCATGTTTCTGTGTCACTGCCCCATGAAGAATCTTCTGAAGTGCTTAAAAGTAGATGGCAGTCAGGACAACTCTGAAGAGCATAGAGCATTCTGGATGCTATTCCTCTTCCCTGCTTCTTGCTGAATGGAGAAATTCGTAGCCAAAGACGAGAATTTGCTGCACTCTTAGTCCCAACTTCTGAAGAAATGGTAATGTAGCAGAGGCACACCTGCTTCTAGTATTTTTCTGCCTATGTTCAAGATACTCGAGACTATTTCACTCTTCCTACCCTACTCACCTCCTGCCCAGTACTGGGTGCCCATGGCAAGGTGTTTGCTGCAGGGTGGCCTCTGTGAGAAGAGACCAGGCATGCTTTGTGCCAGAAAGAGCCGACTCCACAATGAACGCACCACAGGACACAGCTGAGCCCATCTGCCAAGCTTGTGGCTCCTCCAGAGAAATATCCGTAAAGGGCAGAAAACACTGGATGGGCAGAGGAGGCAAAAAGTGGGAAATGGCAGAAGGAAAACAAAAGTCAGAGATGGAGCAGGGGGTACACCATGGTGCTGGAGCAGATCCTCCCTGCTACCTGTAGAAGAGACCCCTGTTCTCAGGGGTCACAGCTGTAGCATCTCCTCTGCTACCAAAACCTTGTCAAGTGCACCGAATATACCTCCTACCCCTGAAGAAAAGAAAGGGAGAGACCTTTCTCGGTCAGCTGTGGACATGCGGTATTGCTGAAGAAACTGGCTCCACTTTTTGTGGGGGGTGGGGAAAAATTGGAGGGGGCAGGAGGGATGGCATTATATCGCTCCCTTTAGTCTTGCTGTAGTCTAAAGATGAGTCAGTGGTACCAAACAGTATCATTAAGTCAACATGCACTGTTCCTATTTGGAGCTTCTTTTCAAGGCACAGATCAGAACGCGGGTAAGGGTGGGAAAGCACAAGTTCTGGTGTGTGCCTAGAGGAAATTCAGTAGTCTCACCAGTGAGCGTCTGACGAAATGAATCTTCATACTTGAGCACATGGCATGCAGATTAGGAACAATATTCTGCCTGGCTTGGAGAGAGGGGTTTCAAATACCATGAAAATTTAAAAAGCAAGCAATAAAGCAAACCAGAAAATCAGGGTCTGAAGCTCAGTGCAGGACTTCTAGTGTGCTGAAAGAATGGGTCTTCTAGCATGGGGCTGAACCCTGAACTCAAACTAAATGGTATAACAGAAGAAGCCTTTGTAGTAGCTTTGCAGGCAGTGATCTGTAGCACAGGAATTGCAGCAGTACTTTTGTCCCCCTGAGTCAGCAGTACCAGCAAGATTGCAGTGTGAAGCTTCATTGGTAAGTTGACATTAGAGTATCCCACCCCATCAAACTTGGCATGGTTGCTTGGTTTTCCTACTGGCCAAAATTTTGCTTGGATGAGGGATTGGTGGCTTAAATAAAACCTGAATAAAACAGAAGTTGGCAATTGACAGAAGGCAATCAGAATACTTGGCAGAGGCTAGCTTGTCACTTTGGGGAATATGGTTAAGTTTGCTTTTTCTGGAACCTTGCAAACTGCATGCTAGACCACTAAAACTGGTTTTAATACTTTTTATTTTGCTATTTTGATCATGTTTACTTCTGCAGACCTGCTCAAAAATATGATGATCTATACAAAACTAGTTTTGCAAGGGCGGGCTCAGAGGTCTATTCAACAGTCATAGCTGGTAGCCAGTAAGCTGCTTGTGCTCATAAAAAAAAAAAAAAATCCTTCTCTTCAGGTTGTGAAACACATTTGCTGAAGCAATTGAGAGTTGTAGTCAACTAGGAGAGGGTGTACAGCAGCAATCTGGTCTACTGCCACAAATGGTATTGGACATCAGCCTTGAAATGTCTCCACGAATGCAGGTGGAACACCAGAACAGTGCTTTCTAGGCTGCTGGTAAGTGGTGCTTCCACTGGGCGTCTGAGGCTTGCAGCTTAATCATAGGCACAGCATAGGAAATGGCAGTGCAGTGTATTACCACTGACTTTTGGAAGGACCAAGTCTAAATACCCTTCTGTTCCTCTTCCCTGCCCAGGATAATGCGATCTCATGCTTTGTTTCAGATTATAACAGTATTTTAACTTAGTTTAATGAAAGGGTTTGGATGCTGAAAAGCTCTGGTGTCATGCTAATGTTGTGTATTTATGTAATCTGTACTCTGGCCATTTGAGCAAAGGCAGTGTGTCAGTCAGTTACTTTTCCTAGAGTCTGTTTTTTCTAGCTATTGATAAAACACAAATGTGTTATGATACTTCTTGTAGAGGAAATTTTGTGAGTACATAGGCATGATCATGCTTGAAGGCCATCAAGAAAGCACACCCTGCCTCTCATATGTACTGAGAACTGCAAGCTTCTGACAGGATGTGTCTGCAGCTTGGGTCTGACTCATGGCAATCAACTCTTTTCTTGGTTGTAAGCCAATATGCAAAATTGCCAGAGGTAGAAAGCAAGTTTGCAGGAATTCCGGTGTTGCAGATGAACCACAGAGCTCTAACAAAACAGTTGAGCCATGTGCTTTGCCAAGGTGGCTTTACTTTCTCAAAGAACAAATGAAAAAGAAAGCAATGTTCTTTGCTAGCTGTTTCTAGGTATTTAGGAGACTAGGTTATGGCTGAGATGTGAAACAATGGTAAGGGTAGATTGGAGAGTTCGGTGTCCACTTGAGCTAAGATTGTTCTACCATATATTTAAAGGACTGAAGAAAATGTCTTTTCAAGAAATGTCTTAAACTTTGCTGTCCTAAAGAGGTGGGACAAGACTGTGGCTTGAGTACTGACAGTGTAGTTGATCACTTCAAACTGACTCTCGGCTTGGCACGAGTGCAGATGACACAATGGCAGTGGGTGCTGCCATAGCAGATGGTCAGCAGTTAGCCTGCAGAGCCTGGCAGGCTCCTAGTGCCTCTGGCACAGTTTTATTATACCTTTTAAGTCTCTCTGGTAGTTTACAAAATGTTCTAAAATGGTCTTCCACAGAAGTGAGAGGAAGGAATGACTGCTCAAAGTATGAGTAAAACATACTGATTTATCGCCCACATTCTTAAAATATGTGGAAGTTTACAAGTTTAGAGGAAGGTCCTCAGAATAAGGCGGTGATGAGTTATCTTGCCACAGTGCAGGACTGCACTAGCTAGAGCATACATCTTTACACATAATTGAAGAGTCCACATAGATATACTTAAGTGGAAGTTCAAACAGTTTTTGAAAGGGCTCTTCCTTTCACTTCTCATTTCAGAGTGTGTAGGACTTGTATGCACGGGGGATGCCAGCTGGCCTGCTTCCTGGCTCTGAAGGCTGCTGTTTCTCATTATGTAGAGGTCGAATATAGACGAAAGCTTTAACATATCATTGCGTAAGTTCTTTAGCAACCCTGGAGTTTTAAAACCTAACCTTTTCAAATGGAGGCTTGGGTTTGGATCCTGCAGCATGACTCTGGAATCGAAAGTCTGGTTATTGTGCCTGTAGCTCTTAAAGTTTTATAGCTTCATCTCAACCTATTTATAGGAGAATGTACATTCTGCTAAGGGGCAGAAAGCCAGAGGAAGTCATCGTGTCTAGTGTGCTAGTGTTTTGAAAACATGTACATTTTATCATGAGTGATTTTTCATTACTGGCATCTGACACAGAACACTTTTTATATGTGAGCATTGCCTGTGATTCTCTGATCTGACCTTTTCTTCTAAGACATGTAGAGTTTTTCTAGTTTTGCTGAGTTTGATTTAAACTTCAAATTGCTCTGTTGTTTGTGAATAGCAAGAATGTTAACAGACAGTTTGCTGTTTGGCATAGGTGAGTTTAAAGAACATCCTCATGTTTATCAGGAATCTGGAAATTGCTTAGGCAGTATTATGAGAAGCTGCTTGCCAAAATTCATCTCCATACCGTGCTTAAGAGTTTAATTGACACTTCTGGGTGTTCCAGTCTCAAGATCTGACTCTCTGCAAAGGTTTGCTGCCTAGATGCGAGCCTGCATGATGGATTTCAACTTCCTCACTCATAAGTAGCTTGATAGGAAACTTCCACTGCCAGGGGCAAACACATCTTCCATTGACTTTGAACTGTTAGATAGCAATTTACTACTGTCAGGGTTTTTTTTTTAATGTTAGTAGTCCTAACTGCATCTTCATCTCTCAGGTGGATGTTCCATTGAATTTAACAGATTATTTTTTTTTTTTTAACATCAAGAAATCTACAGTGTATGAAAGGCTGCAGGCTCATGCTGAAGAGTAGAGTCTAGTGGTACTTGATGTTAAGTTTTTTTCAAAATTTCTGAGACTTAAACTCACCTGTCTGTGTGGCAGCAGCAAAGGATTCTTGTTTGACTGGTATAGCACGGGGGAATGAACATTAGGAATTGCATATTTGGTTTTATATATATATATATAAATATTTTAGCAAAGACTGGGTAAAGCTCTAATTGTGAAGGACATCAGTCAGTTTGTAATAAAATCTCTAATGCACATCATTCACATATGAGGCAGCTGTCTTGTTTTAGGAACCCTTATGGTCTTTCTGTGGCTTTATGGACAGATAGATACAAGACAAAATGGATTGAAATGATTGCACCAATGTTATAAAGTACCGGCTGTTTCGTTGCAACTGCTTCAGTAGGCCTCTAGGACATCATACCGTTGCATTGACTGTAGGGACAAGTTCGCATACCACTTGGTTTCGTTCTTACAGCTATGTCCATGTTTTCAACAAGGACTTTCTGCATAGATGTGGACATTTCATTCTCAGTTAAGGATTTCGACCCATGCTAAGCTTCTGGTGGCTTGTCAGCTTGACAGGGTGCATGGGCTCTCACGCTGACCCTACTGAAGGTTGTGTCATCATGTAGTGTCCACTGACAAAATAGCTGAACTAACAGAAGAATCCCGCTGAGGGAGTAGGGAAGACATGGACCATGGCTTTGATATTGAAAGTTAGACTTGTCAGCTGCTGAGCTTGCCTACTCAACCGACCTGTTTCTAGCATACAGGCTGTAGCTAATTAACATGTCACTGAAGTTGCTTGCATGTTGTCTCATTCCCACTCCTTTTTTTTTTTTTTTTTTATATATTCCCAATATGTAACAGCTAAGTAGTGCAGCTGAAACATCAGGCTGCTTCCAATATATTTTCAGTCTCACTGAGATTTCTAGTGGATTACATGTTGCTGTTCTGGGCAGAGTTGATAGGCTAGTGACAGTTTCACTTCTACAAGTTTATTAAAAGCAAATGGTTTTCTGAGGAAAGCAGATCAGCTGGGAGTGGAAAGCACTAACCTGTGGTCATTCTTTTCAGAATAAACATGCTGCAGCACAGCAGCTCAAATACCTGATGTACCATGCACAGTTGATTACCACTTTCTGCCAGATGTGGTTGGAGTGTGAGATCAGCCCAACATGTAAAGGCTGATTAGAAAAAGCTCTGGTGCAGAGATTACAGTAAATGACCCCATGCTGCTGTGGCAAACATGAAATCCTTGCTTTTCTAGTGTAGCTGTGCTGTTCCGGATAAAAGCCTCAGCTGATCTTGTTACTGATATTACAGTATTCACCACAGCCAAATGATAAGACTTAGGAATTGATATAACCAACAGGTAATGAACATTAGGGGCTGTTCACCCTCGTGGACTGATAATCACAGGCCACAGCTAGAATCCTGGTATCCAGTTAGAGTAGTCAATTAACTAGATCTTACTGACTTTCATCCTTCTAAACAATGATTTTGCATCAATACACCCGTTTTAAATTTGTTCTGTTGTTTGCAGCAAGACCTAGGATGCAATGGGACTGTTGCTTTAATGCTTGCATGGATGGAGGGAACAATTCTACCCCTTAGAGGAAATTGAATAAATGCTTTGAAGGCTTGACAGAAGATTGGCTGGTGGCCAGTTTCATGTTTCTTCTCTAAATTAATGTGTATTTTGGTTAAGGCTTCCAGGTTTGAACTGCTGAAGGAAATGGCTTGCAGAATGAGGTCTGGGATTTGCCATGTGGGGTAAATGTTCCCTCTAATGCAAATTTATTGGTCAAATGCTTAACAAAAATGCTACTTAAAATGTTAGTAGGGTTTTTACCATGTCCTTTTCTCCCCTAGATTCTGGCATCTAAGATGCCATATTACAACAGGATGGGAATAGCATTTCTCCAAGAAAATTGCTTTTGTATTTTAACCTTATAACTTTCGTTGGTGTCATCCAAATGCAAATGGCATTTTGTAAACCCTGAACTATTAAGAGCTCTGCAAAGAAGGTAGTAGAATGATGATTTGTGGCTCAGCTGCTATTTGCAGTAAATCAATAAAATTAAGAAGTGGCACATCTAACTTCAGAATTACTTGATGTTTCATACTGACATAAGCAGAACTGCTCAATTCTTGTCTTTGAGCAGAAAAATACACTATTGAGCTCGTTGTGGAGCATGGTTTGGGTGGAGAGAGGGTCTGGAGTGGGGTCTCTGAGTGAGAGAAAGGGTTCATTAGAGCAGTGATTTCACCTCTTTCCCCTGCTTTGAACTTGTATTTTTGCCAGAGACAAATTCTTAGGTATTTAAACTGAGTGAATTCTGTACAAATGAGGGTCAAGACTGAGCTTCTTACTACTTTGGACAGGGGAAAGATTCCATGCTGAATAACTAAAGCTTTTCCTACAGTGAAGCTGCTTGAGAAAGCTGCGGTGGCTGTGGTCAGGAAGAAACCAGGGAGGATTCTTTGACTATGGGGCCTTTTCCCCTTTGCTTAGTGTTCTGGCTTCATGCATGTGAGGCTGAAAAGCTGCTTTCTTTAGTATGTTTGTACTAGGGAGTTTGTGCAGCCCATCTTCTGGGTGACAGCTCTTTTGTTCCAGATACTTAATTCCTGAGCTTTTATTCTTCTGAATAGTTGGATTGCAGGTTTCAGTAAGGTCTTAGATTTTGTCCGTAAAATATATTCATCACTAATTAATTGGAAGTCTCAAAGACCATACTCAAAACCCCAACGACTGCTGCTTAAACTTCTGCAGCTGGCCTGAATGTTGTCTTTCAGTTGTACTACTCTTAAGGAGAGAACTTCAATCTAAACACTAAAGTTAATGCACATTATCCGCCAGAGGCAGCAGAGCTATATAAGTTTTGAGAACTTTTTGTTTAAGTAAGAAGAATTAATTGTTCATGAAACCTGAGGGAGATGCTTATGGCAATTTTTTTTTTTTTTAACACAGTATAATCACACTTTCCCCCCATTATTATTACTTAGGGAGACAGCTGCCTTGGTTGTACTCTTTCAGTTCCAGTAGGAGACCACCTGACAGCTGGCTTTTATTTTCTCCTTTCCAAGAGAGCTGCACCTGAACTTCTCAGGACAAAAAGCCATGTGCATAAATCTTTAAGGACCGAAGGGAATAAAAATGCAACATAACTGGTTTAATACTGCTAATATGCTGAAGTGTTTTTTGCAGGTGACTTAAAGACAAATATCTTGCCTTGCTATGGTGGGGAAGGAGGCGTGCAACCCGTATGAAAACCCATTGCAATAAAATCCAGCAGCGTATATGGGCAGTCTATTTTTCAGCTTTGTGATTTGGTGATATAGGAAGTGGTGCATTGTTGTAGTGTGATGATAAGATGACTGCAAGGCTAATTAAACTCTCAGATTGAGAAATGGGGGGAAACTCCAAGAGAAATTTGCTGGTACTCAAAGTCACCCGCCCTGTCTCTCTGCAGACTCTTCATGTGATCAATAGGGAAGAAGAAACTCTTCTGCGAAACACTTAGTACTGTGGGTAGTATGAGTATGCCTATGAGTGGGCAGAAAGGAAGAAATTGTATATAAAAGGTTGTCTTGGTGTGGAATGCAGTTATGTGGTTCAAAGACTGACTGCCATGGCATCAGGATCTGCAGCAAGTACCTGTCATCACAAGAGTCTGAGATATGTTTGGTAAGAAGAAGGCCTGTGAAGTGAGGCTGGAGGGGGATGGTAGCAGTCCCCCTAGTTATTTGTAGTTACAAGCACTATAGGTGCATTACTGGGAAAGATTTTATGGTACCTGGAGATTGTGTTGAGGTTTGTTGAGTTGTCATAGGCATGAAAGTGCATAGGCAGTATCTGGAAGACGATGGACTTTGATAAAGGGTAGGCTTGCTGGAGTCAAGGTGAGATGTAGTAACTCTTGAGGTAGACTTTTGGGAAGGAAGGAGGAGACAGCATGGATTGCTGTTCTGCTCGGAGAGATCATTACAAGGCAGATTATGATGCATGTTTTTGAAGATGGGCAAGCTGGGGGGTGAAAAGAGTAGAAGGTAAACTTTAACCTGACAGATAAATTCCCAGCTCTTGTTTGTGGAATTGCCTGATAGTCAGAGCCCACAATATTAAAATCATCTAATGTATGTATGAGCAATTATTATCATAGAAGCAGAAACCGATAACTTTGTTCTGCTTTCCAGTGGTCACTCTTTTGTGGTCAGTCTTCTGTAAGCCTGGAAGTCCCGCTCTTGCATTTGTTAGCACAATTATATAGTAGCTTCCTGATACAGTTCTGTGTCTTGCAAGGAAGGACTTGTACTCTGACTTGCTTATTTAAAATTCTTGGTTGAGTCTTGTAAACTTTACACCACTTTTTTCTGTTCTTGGCTAGCCTGGATTTGCAACAATCCTGCATTTCTTTAAAGTGTTCTATAATTTTTCTCATTTTTAAAAAAAAAAAAAAAAACCTCAAAACCAGAAAGTAGTTTATAATGAGACTGAAGAAGTCTGAAGTTCTGAAGAGTTTGAAACTTTCTTGCTGTTCTCTTTTTTTGCCTTATGAGCTTAACAAACACCAAACCTATGTCACATCTTTCAGTGGTCTCTTTAAAAGGTCATGAAGAGCTAAGGTGTCTTAACTTACTTCAGTCTTCCTCACTGAACCCTGTACCAATCTTCCTCAATTTGGCAGTTGTCTTTTTATTAATGAAGGCGTTAATCATTTAGCATTGCTTCTCTTCCTTAATTAAGTTGCAGATGTTTTAAGACTGGGTAAAATGTTGGCTAGTCAAAGAGTTTAAAGACTGGTGTTTAGGTTTAAGTTATGATGTCAAAGAATTGTCAACCATTTCTTTCTTCTATGTGCATTGGTTTTGCATCTCAAAACTTAACTAGAAGAAGTATATTGAAGTCCAAATTACAATTTAAACAAGTATTTCTAGCCTGAATAAGTGTTCAAAACAGCAGCTTCACCAAAATGTGAAGAGAGAAAATAGGAGAAATCATGTGCTGTGATTTGGCAATTACAATTTAGTCCCACAGTCATCAAACGGATTCAAATGGAGGGTATACAGGTCTTCATCCTCCAACTACTTCATTTCTGTGAAAGTCATAGAATCATAGAGTTGTTTTGGTTGGAAGAGCCCTTTAAGATCAAGTCCAACCATTAACCCAGCACTGCCAAGTTGCAGTGAAAGCACTTCCTGCTACTGCTGTGCAATTCCTGATGTCTTGCTCTGCTTGGAATTTGTACTGGAGCTCAGTTTCTGGGTTTGGGGATTAGCTGTCGGGGTACTTGACTGCAGTAGCAGAAACTTCATCAGGAAGGTACCTTTAATCCTTGTTTGTCCTACTTGTGTGTACCCCAAATGGAAGATTGCTTCATATGGCTTCTGATGGGCTGTTCTTCATCTGGTACTTCTTAATATTATCTATTTTGTACTAAGAAGTCACCTGTGACTTGCTTGGAAGACTGAACTTTATTGTCTCTTTTAAAAATGTAGTTTCTAGATTCTCTTTTTTCTTGAATGCATTTTCATTTTCCTTGTACCTATTCTTCCTACCACACTGAAGTCAAATTAATTTTGCCAAGTCTTATTTTAAAATTTAGCTTAGCCACCAAACTGTGCTGCTCAGAGTTCATTAAAGTTAGCTATGCTTATGAGTTCCTCCAGGTGCTGATGATTGCTGGTTAAGTTGAGACTCTGGTATTAGGGAAAGAAACCCAGGTAGCTTGAATTCCTTAACTTTGTGGCATGACTTAATGGGAAACAACTCTGCAAGAATTAACCCTCTGTCTCTTTTTTTTTTTTTTCCCCCTCAGCTGATGAGTAAGATCTTCATGTGTGGTTTAATTCTTTTTTGTGCACTGAAAGTAGTAGGCTTAAATTTAATCATGCCTCCCCACTCAGCACACTATAATTACTCGTGTCCTAAAACATTCAGAGCTGCAGACTGAGATGCCATACCCTCCAGCAGTTGGGAGAGGAGGCAGAAATGACTGAGTGACTTTAGAAACAGTGCTGCAGTAGTATATGGGAGGAGTGCCTTGTAGCATCTGTTTCCAGCATTGCTGTGGGTGGACTTCTCTGAGGTTTCATTACCTAACATCAACCGATGGCATATGCAATTTATAGCACCCCTCTTCCATAGTGAACTCCGTTCTGAAACTTAGGATTGAAAGTTTGCAAATTTTATGGATGTTTCCTTACGCTGAGGACAAATGCTGTCATCTGCAGTAAAACCTCTGAACAGGGTGAACGGTGCGCAAGGTATTTGTGACTTGCTTCTAGGCTTTTACAAACCACTGTCTTCTATAAAGCATTAATCAGCAGTACAGAAGAAAAGATTGTTGGCCTGTTTTTACAGCAAGATCAAGGAGAATTGTTGGAGCTCTGTGAGCTTGAACTGCTGTCATTCAACAGCATGGCTTTACTACTGTAACATTTTCTCTGCAGAACTGCCTCTTTAAAGGGTAGTATTACTGAGGTTGTAGAAGTTAACTTTACATTTCAAAGGATGTTCTGCAAAAAAAAAAAAACCAAAACAAACAAACAAGATCAGCAACCAAAACAAACATGACAACAAAATCAAACTTGACAAACAGATAATATAATTTTTGTCTTCTGACTCATTACAGAAAATCATTCCACTGACCTGAAACTGAAGACAACTTACAACTTTAAACACAAACACTGCAGTCTTCGGAGGCTTCTGACTGAGCTATAGATTTCTTGTATCTTAAATAAGTCTGTTTAGTAGAAGTAAAAAACCCGTAAAAATCACTTGCCACGAATTAAAAAAAAAATACTAAACTTCTGAAAGCTGCTGGTACAGAAGGGAAGGCTTCTGAACAAATCAGTTCGTTTTCAATAGCTCATGAGACTCATGGGTCTGTTTAGACAGACTTGTCCTCTGGACTTTACCTGCCCTGCAGAGGTAGAATCAGCAGTTTCACAGCAGTCTGAACCTTGACATTCCACTCTCAGCAGCGTTAATGCCCTCCATTATATGGGGTTGTGTTGGGGAGGGAAAGCAAGTCTGTAAGGTGATGGTCCTGCTGCCCAGGTGAACTGAACTCCTATAGAGTGTTTACAGCAGACTCGCATAGTTTAGATGTGCAAGGATCAGTCACAGAGTAGCCTGTCAGCTGCTAGGGTAGAATATCTGTCATTACTGAGTGACTTGAATAGTTAGTTGGATAAACATTTGTAGTCTGAGGGAAAGAAAGAAATATGTGGAAAATCATTAACAATGATTACTGTCCTCTTAGGGAAAGTAAAAGATTAGTATTTTCATTAGTAACACAGGTAATGCTTAGTCTCATAATTAAGCTTTTTAATTTCTAACTTTTTCTACTTTGGTCTTCAAAGTTTAAGCCTCAGCCCTACAAATAGGCCTGTATTCCATGCTCTTCGTGTTGCATAAAGTCATCTCCTGAAGTCTCGCTAGGGCTATGTCTGGCATCACATGGGATTTGGTCATGCAGTTGTAGTATATAGTTTCCAACTGTGTCTCAAAAATAGATAATAGCTTGTAGAAGGTCATTACTGGCTGCCTAGCAAGATTCTGTAGGTAATAGGTGATGTAGTAAATTGAAGATCCTATCAGTAGATGTGAGATATAGATACTAACCGAAAGATTACTGCCCTACTGTTTATGATTTAAGTACGTACCTTAATTTCATGTACTCTCCTGTGCAACTCTATACTTTCCCAATGTATACGACACAAAGCCGTATTTTATTATTGTTCCCTAAGACAGTCTAAAGTCTTACTACTTCTGTGAGAGGTGCAGTTGCTTGCAGACTATTATTCTTCAGTATAAACTAATGACTATCCTTGTCTTCTTTCCTACTGTTGAAGAGGTCTTAATGCATGCCTGAATGCACTCTTCTGCTGTCTAGATCTGTAGAGACTCTAGGAGGTGTGCTGTAGCATGCTGATGAAACTCTGCCCTCTGAGATGGCTGGAGTATCTGTTTCTGGTGATACCTCTTTTTGCTGATGTGACTGAGTTCAGTGTGCTTGGCGTATTAACTGTAAGTGAATTCAATAACACTTACTCATCTAACCTAGAGATTGTGAGCTGCTACAATTAACTTGAAATCTTGCAAACAGTAAAGTTAAGTGATGTTGTGCATCCCAACTTCATCTGTGATGAGGATGGAGAAAGGTTGGGACATAGCTCAGGGCAGAATTGTTGGAAAGCTAGTACTGTTGGATCAGAGTCAGACCAGTGTTGCTGTCAGCATTGCTAATATAATCTCAGGTTTTGGTTGTTTGTTGTTTTATTTTTGTGAATTGTTTTTAAATGTAGAATGTCAGCACTGAACTTGCTGTTTCTAACAGCCATGGCCTGCAACCTGACTGAACGGAGACCTTGGCCATGCTCCAAACTTTTTCATCTTATTTGTAGCACGTAACATCTTCCTTTTCTCTCTCTTATAGACTTGATACAAGCAACGAATGAAACAAATGTCAATATTCCTCAGATGGCTGATACACTTTTTGAGCGAGCCACAAATAGTAGCTGGGTGGTTGTGTTCAAAGCCTTAGTTACCACGCATCATCTAATGGTTCACGGCAATGAGGTAAGTCTGATCAGCTTTCTCTGAAGACCACATTGGCACTGAGCAGACTCCAAGCCAAAACTGTTAGTAGTACAAAGGTGTCTCTTCCAAACCAGTAAGGATCTGAGAATAAAGGGCAAGAACGATTTTTGATGAGGAGCAAACTTACCTTTAACATCATAGTTGGAGGCATGCTGGTTATGCCTCTTCATTTACAAAACTATAGCATAAGAGCAAACAGCAGCCTATTTCAGGATTTTGGCAATTTAGGCACTATCTGAAAACACTACGCAGGATTAAACACAACCTGGGACTATTTGACTAGAGTCAAAGTTGATGTTCTGGCACGTGTACTGCCATCCAAATAGTTGCCCTCTCTGCATGAGTGTTGAAAACTTCCTAGAGCTGTAAATTCAGCTTGATAGCCTTTTGGATAATGTTGTCTTTGCTCTTGCTTTTCATTGACCTGTATAGACTGGTATATCTGTGTTTAAAAAAAAAAAAAACAAACTTAAAAAAAACCAAACCAAAAAACAAAAACCCAAAACCCAAAAAACCAATCCGCCTCCCCCCAAAAAAACCCCCCAGACCCTCAAAAAGTATACTTAAAGAGCTTCAGTAAGACTGCGAAACAATCCTACCCTGCCTGTATATAGTGTTTTCATGCAATGCACTTCTCCAATGTCACAGCATAAATTTTTACTCCTGTCTTATTTTTCTGCTCCAAGTTTTGGTCAATGTTCTGATTTGCTTTCTGTAACTGTTATAGGCTGTTAGTCCCCATACTTGATGTGGGATCTGCTTGTTATTAAAACAGGCCCTCGGCTTGGCTGAAACTGGTGGCCACTGGATTGAAAAGTCTGGGACTAGCCTGGATATGCTGCTTTGTAAGCAGATAAATCTTGTTCTTCCTCAGATCTCTTTGAGAATTAATCATTTTTATTGTTCCTTCCACAATCTGGTTTATATTTTGCATAGAATCTATTTTTATGTGTACAGTAGGATATTTGATAGAGATTCAGGCTAAATGTAATTATTCTGATTGGATGGAAAAGGTTTTGAGGAGGGTATTGCAGGCTAAGACAAAAATCTGGGGTGTCATGTGTATGCTGGAACTAGAGTGGTGATCTTCCTGCTAGGAGGTACAAAGCCTTCAGATACCTCCCGTGATAAGAAAATAACTTTGTGTTACAGAGATTTATTCAGTACCTGGCATCTAGAAACACATTGTTCAATCTCAGCAATTTTCTGGACAAAAGTGGATCTCATGGTAAGCTTACGCATGTCTATAATCTCAACAAAATTCTAAATAAGATACTATTAATTTGCTCCTTCATTCATAAGATGCAGATAATACAAAAATGTGCTACTGAAACCTTTTTGTAAGTACATAATGAATACAGGACCTCAAGTGAACTGCTGGACAACTTCAACACAAGGTTTCTTAGTTCCTGCAAAATTGTTTCTCAAAAGGTGAAACTCTACAACTCCCCTATAAAGGGCTGATTGAACTCAGGAGCAGATCAGCTATCTCCTTAAATGTTACAGCAGTTAAGGATGAAAGGGATAACTTTCCTTTTAATTTTTTGGGTTTTACTCATTCTTAAATGGTAATTTGGTTGCTTGTGGACACTGCACTTTTTAGGAAAAGTATTTAATTGGGGGCAGGGAGGGGGAGGCACCAAAAGAACTAGCTGCTTTTGATTGGAGTAGTGAATTTAGAAAGGTCTAGGCAGAAATTAAGTTCTCTCTAAAGCTTACAAAGTCTGCTTTTCTACTTTGACTCTGAAATTGCTAGTGAATTTTCCTGTTCCTTCACTTAACAGAGGAAAAGCTTGTTTCACGGTAGCTCTAATAGAGAAGAGAGAAAACTTCTAATTCTGCATCTGCAGAGAATATTTGTAGACTGTATGCAGAATGCAGGAATGCTACAATAAGCAGTAAGATCGAAGCAATGCCGTGTTACTCCATCTCTGCATGGAGGCATGTGTCCATCTTTTAGAAATGGTAACAGCGGGCAAGAACAAAGCCAAACAAATATTAAAACTGTGTTTGTCTAAGCAAAACATGCTGTGCATGTTCAAAAATACTGGTATTTGGCAACAATGAAGTCTGTTAAATGCAGGCTTTTCTGTTCTTTGCCACTTTCTTTGAACTTAAATTTCCATTTCAGAGATAATACAACAGTGTGTCATAGATAAGGCATCAGAGTTGGTAGTGTTAAGCCTGAGATGGCAGAGATAGTTAACATTGAGAGATACTAAGAAAAAAATAGTCTGTGACTAAGTCAAGGGGTGTGGATTTTGACAAAGGTAGGAAAAAGGGACTTGTACTGAAGAGAAGGATGAGTTGTCTTCTGCACATGTTTCTGTGGCTTAGAGGAAGAAAATTTGAAAGAAATACCTGAGGATAGACTGCAATACTAACTGTTCAGAAGACTTACAGGCTTGAAGGTCACCGAAGTTTGAGGCTGCTTCTACAGTATTACGTGCTTTAAGATCTCTGGTGTAACAGTTCAAAGGCGGCACTAATCTCTGTGACTGCCATCATAATTTCTTTGTACTGGTAAACTTAGCCAGGGAAGTTTTGAAGGACCATGTGAGTTGGAGTGATCCATATGTGTAAAATAGGAGTGTTTAAGGTGAAATTGATCCTTATCCCTGAAGTTATGTGACAGTTAAGTATAAATTTTTTGTTAAATTGGCATTTTTCCCCATTAATAGAAGGGAAACTAATTTTGCCCTCAAGTAATGTTACCACATAACTGTGGAGGAGCCACTAGCAGGTCTCCCCAGGATCCATGCCACTGGTGCATTGAATGAATCTGTTGGAAGCAGAGGACTGCAGCAGATTGTTTTGGTGCAGCACTGCTGCTTTTTCTTCAGAAGCTGGAAGATGTCTTGTGATGCCTGTTCTGTGTGGAGTTGTATAGTGCAACAGAGATCACATAACCTTAGGATATATTGGCTGTATGTTATCGTTTACTAAAGAACCTCCAAACAAGCACAAAAATTAAGTGTAAACCATGTAACTGTTTTTTTGCAGGTTATGACATGTCCAGCTTTATAAGACGTTATAGTAGATACTTGAATGAAAAAGCATTTTCCTACAGACAAATGGCATTTGACTTTGCAAGAGTGAAGAAAGGGTAAGCAAAGTTTACACATGTAAACTGATAGGGTTGCCTGACCTGTGAAAATCTTTTTTGTAGCATTATGATTAATTTTAGTGGCTCAGTGATTTCATTCTTACCTTTGTTTAGCTACAATGAAACACCAGAATGGTTGGATTTCTTAAGTATTTGTAATTTGTTAAAAATTGGACAGGCAGGAGAGGAAATGCACTGTGAGTAGTAAGGCAAATGCTGATGACTAAAGTAAGGTGCGTCACAGAACTGGGAGTTTTTAGTACTAGGTGTTAAATTTGACCCTTATTAAATTGTGCTGCAGCGAGACTGTGTTTAGGATTTGGAGAAGAAAGCACTCTGAAATTATATTTAGGGTGTTTCCTTACACTCCACACGCTTTCCATAAGAAAGACTACTGCTTACAAAGGACAACTAAAGAGAATACCTGAGTTTTTTAGCAGGCAACACAGCAAACAGTTATAAACTGTTCCTGGAAAGGCTTTCTATGCGTGTTATTTCTGGTGCTGAGAACGAGGTACTACCTCAGAGTATAGCATAAAATAAGTAAGAATGATGATATGTATTTTCAGAGAGGAGTTGCTATACCTGTCTGTGTCCAGAATGGGGCAATACATAATGGTGGTTTGTGATAGTGAGGACTGCTATAAGACCATGGGCTGCAATTAAGGAATGCTACATATCCGTGACTGCTGTATGATCCTGTTGGAGTAACAGTTCAGGACTGATAGGGCAAGTCGAAGTCAGTAGCAGTGTTATGAAGGAGTAATGGAATTAATTAGTGACCAGGAATACTGAGGAAAGTGTCCTAGGGTAAGAAGGTCTATGCTCTGATTTAAATTGTCACTGAATTAATGTGCATATATTGTGGCATGTGATGGAAAACCCCCCAAACTATAGAGGTTTTTTTTGTCTTCAGTGATGACAGACACATCATTAAAAAGGACTCTTAGCAATTAGTTGTCATGAGTTATTCCAAAGTTAGTGCACAAAGGCTATCAGTTCTCTTAAGTACTTCTGCGACAGTATTTTGTGTCAAGTTTTTAAAATGTCTCAATGTCTTCTTTCCATAAAGAGCTCAATCTCTTGCATTCATCACTCTTAACATAAAACCCTGCTTTGCCTGCTGCCAGAGAAGGTGGCTGGATGAAGTATTTTCCATGCCAGCTCTTGTAGTGTTGTGGGAAGCAGGAGAAACAGACAGTACTCCAAATGTTTGAAATGGAATGTAGCAGCTTTAAGCTTAAATTTAGACAACAAAAGAGTTAGGGGAGAGGGAGAGGGGAAACACCATGACTTCTAATCTGTATTCCCTCTTGCAGGGCTGATGGTGTAATGAGAACAATGGCTCCTGAAAAGCTACTGAAGAGTATGCCAATATTACAGGAACAAATTGATGCACTACTTGAATTTGATGTACGTTGGCCTTTCCTATATGTACAAAATATGCATTTTCTTTTTTCTTTTTTTTTTTTTTTGGTAGAGAGGATAGGTGACCAGCATAGGAAATGACTCTTGAGGAATATTGACTTGGAGCTGGGAGTTTTCATCTTCTGCATCAGTTAGGGGAATAAACGGACAAAGCAAGGAGACTGAAGAATTTTTTTCTGTCTCCTGGCAACCAGCATCTCTTTGGGGGAGAGAAAAAGCCACTCAAATATCACATGAACATAGTTTGGCTTCCTGAAAACCTTCATCTGGTTTTCAACTGTAAACTGGATTGGATGAATTTTAATCTAGACTATTCATAGAAATAAGTGTCTACAATATTCTTGTGAAGTAATAATAAATATTTATAATGTAATAATGTTATGAATATTGGTGGGATTATTTATCTGCCTTAAAGATAAAACCAGGAGTCAGTTGTTGTAGGAAGTCCAGCGTAACATTGCAAAGCGGTCTTTGAAGGAATCTATCTTGGAAGTTCTGTTCTTGCTGGGAAGCAAGGACACATTCCCAAATGGAAGGCAGGGCCCACTATAGCTTTCAGAGGAAAGCCTTAGAAATACATCTTGCTACTCTGTTTTTATTACTTAAATGGCATAGGAATTATGGTAGTGATTGTGGAAAAGAAGATAGTTTTTTAACAAAAAAAAAAGATCTTTAGTAACTAAACACTTATTTTCTGCCCAAGTTAATGTGAGAACTAGAAGGGTCTTCACATCATTAACCCGAGTATATTACCTAGTAGACTACTGAGGTTTTGTTCAGCTCTGCTGTGAACTGACATCTTTTGTCCAGTTTCATTAAAGCTTTGTTAATAGCATCTCTGCCTTCCCCCCCTTTGTTATAGGTGATGTTTCCTCTTGATGGGGATACTCCTCTGCTATAGAGGATTGTTTTGGAATAGCGAAAAAAGCCATCCTTGATCAGCTAACTGAAACAAAAGCAGCCTTTGCTTGGTTTCTTTGTGTGAAAGCTTGTATTCAGTGCTTGATTCTGTCTATAACAGCATCAGATACCTGGTGCAAGCTGAACCTTCTGATTGCATTCAATATATCTATGAATAACTGGTATTTTATTTGTAGGTTCATCCAAATGAACTGACAAATGGTGTCATAAATGCTGCATTCATGCTTTTATTTAAAGATCTTATCAAACTTTTTGCTTGCTACAATGATGGGGTTATTAACTTGCTAGGTAAGTAACCTACTGTCTATATCTCACATACCTTGGGCAAGTGAAAAACAAGTTTCAGATCTGCTTCAGTTTTTTTTACTTAAGTTTCATTAAAACTTAACACATTTTTCTTGATTATCTTATTCTGAAGTGAGAGAAAACTTTAAGCCATAACCTCTTACATTATTTTTCATCTGAAGCTGGATTGTCATATGCCCTTAAAATTGTACAGAAGTCTACGTAAAGGTACTGAGCACTGGTGTGCCTAAAGAAATGTACAGTGCTGTGTCATCTTCCATAATTTGTCCAGGAAGGTTAGCAAAGCAATTTTTGCTTTTTGATTGTGTTTTTAAGATGGCTGGATTCTCTGTTATATGTGCTGTGTGATAACCTTATGAAGTGATACACTCCTGAAGAACATTCCTGATCTGTCTGAAAGCATGACTGCCAAAGTTGGATCCCTTCCAGAACCCTACCTACCATCAGCCTATGAAGTCTATAGGAGGCTGTGAACGCATTCTGAAGCTCAGACAGCTTGGCACGATCACCAGCATAACACACCTTAAGCTGCTCCTGCAGAAGGCTTTGTTACAAAGCCTAAAAGCAGGAGTAGCCATAAACTGTGGGAAACAAAACTGACCCTGTAGAAAATGAGCTTCAACTATTAAAACTTGTAAGCACTTCAGCTGGTCTGTAAAGACAGCTAAAAACTGAGATTGCTTGGCCATCACAACTGACCTAAAACTCTGGATGCAACTAGAACAGGAAGAAACAGAGGTTACAGGGAGTGAACAGGCAAAAAGATGTTCCTGAGCTGTAAAGCTCAGACAATTAGTTGTACCCATGGTGCAACACTTTCTGGTCGTTTCATAAAAGCAAGTCCCAGGTGTTTTGGCTGAAACTATAGTCACGGGAAGCTTATGGAGCAGATACAAATGTGTTTGAGTGTAACAATTGAATTGAGATTTTGCAGTGATCTGCTACTTAAAGAGTAAGTTCGGGTTGAAATACATGGCAGTTGTGCTTGATAATGGACATGAACCAACTTTAGAGAGCTACTGAAGTGGAAAAAGTACTGTTCTTTGGAGTGAAGACAACTTGGGAGAATACTTGTTTAAGTATTCTTAATTACTTTGAATTTTAAGTTTGGTAGCTACTTCACCTGCTTCCCTTTTATCTTTAAAAACCTGGTTTACATCACACACAATGCTGCAGATGATGGGTGTGCAATTTTCTGGTCTATATATTTAGCAGCTCAGCAAGCCCAACTTCTAAATTCTACTAAGGACCGCTAGATTAATGTCCAAGTAGAATATTGTTAATGGAGTTCAATATTCTTGAAACATGATTTTCCTGAAAACTAGAGTTGCTGTTGAATGCAGAACAAATGTAAGATATCTTAACTGAAATTTGCCAAATTATTTCTCTAGAGAAATTTTTTGAAATGAAAAAGGGACAATGTAAAGATGCTCTTGAAATCTACAAACGATTTCTTACTCGAATGACCAGAGTATCAGAGTTTCTTAAAGTTGCGGAGGTAAGTGACTTCCAGTCTTCTGGAGTCTGGCGCTTAAGTATTTTGTGAATTTTTTAACACTGATATGAAATATTAATTGCACTTGTTAAGCACCTAACTCACTGTGTATAGATGTGAGGCAGTATAGAATTTTCTGAATCTGCTTGTTCAGCTCTTCTTGAAGTAGTTAAACACTGCTTAGGACTTCCACACATCTACTGTGCAGCCAGACTGAGCTTTCCTGGTAACATAACAGATGACATGACTTCAACCATATCTACATGTCTTGAAAATGCTGTAATAAATGCACGCTTTTAGGACAGTGTTGAACATTAGAGGAAGATACAGTAATTAGGCATAAAAGCATAATGGTTTTAGAAGTCTGCTTTTTAAGTCTTTGCAGCCAACTACAAGTTAACTGGGATGTGAGATTTTCCTGGGTTTGATCCTTGTTATCATCCTCTTATGTGGATAATACAAATATTACATGGTTAATTAACTCTTTTGTTGGGCTCCCATTTGTGGTAGTTGTATCCTTGGCATAAGATGTACATTTTCCATGTTTCGTGCTTCATTATAATGGACCGCAGTAATAAGCTGAATAAAATGTTTGTTTCTATACTAATTTACTTAACTATTTATGAAGGAGCCTGCTAGACTCTTGAATGGCATGTAATGCCTGATAGGAATGTTGAATTTGAGGGAATGAAGTACTTCAGCCACCTATAGGTCAGCTTTGCAGGACAGGGATTATAGTGACTGTACTTCAGGATTACTAGGTGCAGTGGAGCTTGTTCTTCTGCAAAAGTTAGGCACCCTGAAGAACCACAGTGAAGCAACAGGACAACTAATAGAAGATTGCAGACTTGGACCTCATCTTGCTTGGAGAGAAGGGTGGAACAACAAAGTGACTTGAGCTCTAGCATTTTTTTTAAGTGATGTCTTCTAAGATTTGCTCACTGGCTGAATTTCAGAGAACTTCTTTAGGATAGTCAAGTATCTGGATAGAATGTGTTCAGCAGTTCCCTAATGCTGTCCTCTGAGACAGCAGTGTATGACCAGAAAGTCCCACCTGACTTGCAGTATGGAGTATAAACTTTACCTGGATAGAATCAAATGTTCTTTCTTTTCCTTTTTCTTTTTTTTTTTTTTCAAAATGGATATTTAATTTGTTAAAAAGAAAAAAATATTGCTGCAGGTTGTTGCAGATAGCTACTGGAAAGGTGGGCATCAGCACTTGCTAACTTTGTAGCCTTTTTCTAAAGATAGAGTGCATTATAGGTTGAAGACTGTACCACAGTTTTAGTCAAAATTAGTGCCTGCTGTAGTGGAATAATGCACTTATATTTTATCTCTTTTATATCCACAGCAAGTTGGAATTGACAAAGGCGATATCCCTGATCTTACACAGGTAAGCTTCCCTTGTAGTTTTTTTGCATCAGTGTAATAACTAAAAGGTCTGTAATTAGGAAGCGCACCAGGAATGTAAATGTTGGTAGGAAGTCATACCACTTAATATTTTAAAGCCCTCCCAGCTTGCAAATAAGAACTGCCCAAAGCTATTTTTGAAGACAGATATAACTAAAATAATGTCCTTCACGTGACTTCTAACCTATAGTTGAAGGGTGGACTGTTTAGCCCTTTCCTTGCTAAAGGACAGATTTTTGCGGTGTGTAGCTCAAGGTCATTCTTGATGACAGACTGCATAAAGATTGTGTTGTCACTTGCTTCATAAACTCTCCCTGACGCAGTCTTGGTCTGGAGATGAAATTCAGAGCAGCACTAGCACTACTGTCTTGGTCTAGGTACAGTGTACTTGAAGTTTGAATGCAGAAGCTGTGATTTGATTGCTGAACTGTTCTGTCAGTATGCATCAAAACTTTTAACATCAAAATTCACTTATGCTGTAGCTGCTTAAGTGCTATTGTGCTCGTCCATTTTCAATATCACTTGCAAATTGGCCCGGGTGCCTGCTTTTGTGTTTAATGTGAAAAGGGTGTTTCCTTGGAGGAAGAGGCTCATGCTGAAGAGTTCACTCGTGGCAGTTTTGATGCCAGTAAAATTGGAACAGAAGAGCAGCCCAGATTGCTTAATAGTTGTAAATCCTAAGTGTTCATGACCTTTTTTTTTTTTTTTAACCAAGAGAACACTATGCTGATGCTGATTTAAACCAGGCTTTCAAGAGGCTTTCAAAAACTACGTGTTCATACCCTATGACTGTGGCTACTCTTTCAGCAGAGGAAAGTTTAGACTTTTTAGCAGTGTGTGGAATACCAAACCCGATTTTAAAATAGCTGAAGTAGTATGTTCGCCTAACTGTACCTCATGGGCTCTTTTTTAGCAAGATCCAGTGAGTCATGAACTAAGTCCTTGAACCAGAAGAACTCACTTTCTGCTTCTGCTTGTGTTGCATCAGCCTGCTGGAAAGGCTCCCTGCTGGGACCGCACAAGCCCTGTTCTGCATCACCAGTCACTGCTGCGCTTGCTCAGCGGCACCTTAGTTACTGCTACCAGAGGGTCCCTTTCACCTCATGAGCCAATGCTTTAAAATATAATAAAATAGTTGCTTTGGAAGGAAGGAATCTGCAATGATCATCTAGACCAATTGCCTGACCATTCAGTGGTCTTCTCAAGGAATCCCTCATAGCTGTATTCTCACAAAGGCTGCTTGGGACTCACTTGCTAAGGCTAATCTGCAACATGCTGTAGTTTGTGTATGAGACTTAGGTAGTGTATTTCAGTAAAAAGTAAATAAAAAATGAATAATAAAACTGAATTTCAGCTAATATCTAATTGTATATAATATCAATGGTATATCTAAATTGCTAAAGCAAGCCATGGCAATAGTCAGCAGTATTCCACAAGAAGTTGGTTGTGTTGACGTTAGATGTGTGTACCTACTCTCTAAATCCAAACAAGTGGTCACAGTACTGAGATACAAGTTGATATCTGTCATCTTTGGACTTTATAGTTTGGCTGCAAGGTTTTAGGGGCTGAGAAGGCATCTTAGCAGCTGAAGAGCTTAGCGTATTTTTATTTAATAGCAGTTCTTAAAGTGTGTCAGTTTTGCCTCAAGTGTTTAGTGGAGAACATGTATCTAAGGCTCCACCGTGATGTTGGCTGATAGATTAGTCTAATGTTGAAGCAATGTCTAGAAGAAATTAAGCAATGTTCAGTGTTGCAATATTTATGCTACAGCCTTTTTGAATATGTAGAAATCTGAATCTTTGGGTTTTTTAAGCAACTGAGAGCTTTTGCTCATCTTTTTCTTGCTGCTGGACAATTCCTGTAACTAAGTCACTTGTGTTCAAATTCTTTCTTGTGCTCAAATTAGTTGAAAATGAATAGATATGCCTATAAAAGCAGCAATGGTTAAGATGTTTCTGCATTGCATATGTGTGTAGTTCAAGCCATCATTTAAAGATTTTTTTGAGCATTTTAGATTTCTGCATGTGTTAAGTTACCTTACTGCTCAGTTTTATTGTCGCAATTAATATGCAGACATTTTAAGTACACCTAGCTGTGCATTGGTACTAGCAGGTACTAAGCCTTCTGAAACGTCTGATTTTGCCACCAGCTGTTCTTCAGCGTACTGTACAGAGGAGCAGTGCATAGTCTGTGTTCAAGCATCGCAGACTGACTTTTTTGATGCATATTTATACCCTGTAATTAAAGGCATTATTTATGAAAAACACTGTAGGTATTGCTGTCAGGAATTGTGGTTGATTTGAAAGAGACTGATAAAGAGAATTCCCCATTTAAAGACTGTACCGTTGATGAACCGGTAACCCTCATGAAATACTTGACTATTATATGCTGCTGTATCTCTCAAGGGTTTCCTCCTTGCTTGTTGATCTTGTAGGATTCGACTTACCTAGACTCTATTTTTATACTGGACTAGCTAAGCACACTGTCGTTTGCATTTACAACTTCTTTTCCTTTCTACCATTGTAACAGCAAGTGCATGCCTGGGGGTATTGCCTGACCACAAAAAGATTGCTTAAAATAAAACCTAAGATCAGGGAGGCTTGAAAAAATCCTAGTTTTTGTAGACGTCTAAAAATAGTAATCTTTACGAATTTTGAGGTGGCTGCTGGGCTCAATAACCTGTGCCCGGCTATCGTTTTGAAAAGAAACAGCTGTAACGTTTTGTGATGTTGGGAGTCTTGAACCAAAGGTAGCTGCTTTGAGGGGCATTGGCAAGGACTCTTAGCATGTTTTATTTAGACTGCAAATATTTTCTAACCCTCTGGTCATGAAGGAGGTGTTGGAGGTCTGACTACAAGCAAAACTGAAAGGGTGACTTTAAACTTACTAGTCTTAAAATCAACCCTGCGGATGCCTGTGCTGTTCTCAATTTTAACACTGACTCAAAGCACAATCCTGGATTTAGGCTTCGGGTGCTGTTTAATAGAGGTAAATGTTTTCTCTCTGCAAACTTGGACGCAGTATTCTCTTTCAAAAACTGTCTTTGCCTGAATACTTCTAGCATGGAAACCCACTGTTTTCACAGTGGTGTAAATAAAATAGCAGCATGAGCATGCACACGCTGGGCTTCAGGGAAGTTGGTGCTGGATTTCCAAGTATTAGGTTGGTGCAATGTGTTTAGAAGTGTATCTTTCTCTTTGCTTTCAAGGCTCCTAGCAGTCTCATGGAGACCCTTGAGCAACATCTAAACTCTCTGGAAGGAAAAAAACCTGGCAACAAGTAGGTATATATGTCCTACCGTGTATCAAGGCATAATAGTAACAATGTGAGACTAGCTGATATTTAGGTTTGCCTCCCGCAACCTCCTTTTGTCACTTAGCTGGAAAATAAGTGGGGGTAAGACTTCCCTTTCCCTTACAAAGTTGTCTTAATGGCGACTTGTTTTTCTTACTGGGGGGTTGGGGGAAAACAACACATTGAACAACTAGACACTTTGCAAAATGAAGTAAAATTAACTATGAAAAACTCCTGGAAGAACTGGTTTTTTCCTGCTTCTAAGGCTTTTATCATCCAAACTTATTTGTTTTCTAATGGCTTTGCATCTTCTTACTAGATACTTGTCATGGCTAGGTCTGGGAGGGATTAAGCTAAATCTGTGTTTTCTCTTTTACTGTTGCTTTCCTTGCAATTTAGCGAAGGGTAAGTACAGATGTTTACATATCACTCGCATGAAGACATGGTTATGGTTTTTTTAAGATGGCTTGAATGCTTAGAAATAGATATCTTCAGTAAATTGTACCTAAACTGTTGCTTGCTTTTGTATGTAGCCGTTATTTTTGGTCATTTCTGTCATAGCTCCAGATCTAATCAGTTCTACAGCTCCTAGGACTTACCCAATTCAAGTAACCTATAGGATGGATGATAGTTCAATACTGGTGCAGCTTTAACTTCAACTCCTCCTTTCATCTTTTAGATCAAAGTGGCTCTAAAAAATTGTTGCGTTATTTTCATATCTCATAATAATGGAAGTAAACAAATGCACTGACATACAGTTTAACTTGCAATCAAGGCTCTGTCAGTTAGCGTGATTTACTTGCATGTGGGAGAACTTTTAGCTTGGACTTTCCAACTAACTTTCCATACTTTTAAATACCATTTTTAAAAAGGAACTCTGACTTTCTTTGAAAGACCAGTGGACTTTGAAAATTCTCTGACACATCCTCAGAAGACTTATGTTAGATAACTGCTTCCATCCTGTTGTTAATTCAGATGCTTTTGCATGCTCTTTTCTGGTGGCTCCTGTAGACTCTAAAGCAAGACATTTGCATGCATCTCTGCCTTTCCTCCGTTTAGTAGAGCTTATTTAAAAGGCAGAATAATCCTGTGATACCAATTACTTTAAAAGATTCATTTAAGATTTGAAGTAAAAATTTGCATTCCTTGCCTAAAGTGGCCATGAAAGTCTGAGGAATGGGGAGAGCACGCAATTGTAGATATCTTCAGAAAGCTGTCATGCTTAGTTTTTGGTCTTTTTGCAGGAGTTTTGGTGACCGGAAACATAGTTTGCAAAAGTGTACTTATCTGAAAACCCCCTTTTTTTTCTAGATCTGGGGCTCCTTCTCCACTGAGCAAGGTAAATACTGCTAATTGCTACACTAGTTAATTTTTTTACAGGTTATATGCTTTAGAACATCTTAAGGGCATAAAGAGTTAATTTTCCATCTCCTGATCTGTCACCCAGGCCCTACCTAATTTACAAAATTGCTTCTTCTAATGGCCTTGTATGTAATGGCCCCATGAAAGTGCTTCACTGATCTGAAGGGCTATAGTGCTTATGCCACTGCAGGATGCTGAGCAGCTTTGCCAAGATATGATGGTCACATTTTGTGAAAATATAAAAGATACACATATCTTTATCTCATCTTCCTTCCCCCCCACCCCCACCTTAATCCTCATGTCAGTGAGAAACTTAATCTGTACTGTTTCTCCTCAAAATTCTTCAGTCAATATGCTACTTTAAGAGAAAGTTCTGACTTTTAAAACCGCATTCATGTGAAGAGCCAGGAAGAAAACTTTCATCCAATATACCTAGTTTCAGAATTGACCTTTATAGTGAGATTGCCCACCTTAATTTAAAGCAAGAGTTTCCAGTGAAACCATCTTGGCTTGAGAGTCAGATAAACTATTGAGCTTTATGGTGTTAGTAATAGCAGTTCCTGGCATCCCTGAAGCATTGCCAGGTGCCATCGTTCCGTGTATTGTGCAGGAAAATCTCAGTGAAAACTTCTGAATGTGAGGGAGGCAGTTCAATGGTTGATTCTACTGAAAGCTCTTAAATTTCTTTCCAAAAAGCCCTTTTTTAAAAAACAAACAAACAAACAAACCAAGAACCTCTCTTGTTCAATACAGTAGCAGTTGGTGAGAATTACATGATGGCTGAGAAAGTGTTCTTACAATTTTAAGTAACCCCCTTGTTCCCCAATTTCTACGAAGAATTTGGACCACTTTAGTCTCAAATCTTAGTGAAGTCTTAAGGAGAGTCTAGAAAGCTTATATCCGTGCCCTGCTAGAGTTGTGATGATGGGACAGCAGTAGCAGAACTCAGAAGAAAATCACTTCAAATTTTCTGTTCTTTTTCTTTCTTGGAAGTGATCAGAATGGCAAACAGTGCTGAACATAGGGCTTGTTTTCGTTCATTAGGAAAAAGACCTCTCTAGCATGTGAGATTCTGTAACAAAGATCACGATGTCTTTTAGAATTAAATTGACCCTCTTAAAGGTAACTTTGAGTCTTCAAGTGCACAGAAGAATTGCAATATACTCTCCTGCGTGTCTGTCCTTGCCATACTTAAGGTATCTTTATCCAGAATTGGAGCAAATATAGCCAAATCATACTCTAAACTGGCTTTTATGTCTTCCCAAGAGCTTATCAGTTAGCACTGTTGATGGCTCTTAAACTCTCTTCAGTCTGAAGGTTTAGGTACACACTTAACTTAGTTTCTAACCATTTCTATTTTCCTGCCTTTTCTATGGTTAAAGTACTAAAATGCTGTTGTGGACGAACAGGTATTTCATTCCATGGACAAAGTGAAGGGTCTGACAGATGCAGAAACAAACCCACAAAAACAATTTGTTCCATCTTCAGGATGGTCTTGAAACTGAGATGAGGGAGTATGCTGAGGAGCAAACTATTTTCTTGGAACTTGCTGAGAATCCTTTGACACATGGGAACTGTTAGTTACTCTAATTGGGATTTTAAAAGGCAGGTAAGGCAATTCCAGATCGCAGGTTTCTGAGTTAGTTGCCTAGATGTTGGGTGAGTCTTGAACCCAAGCTCATATGAGACTGTCTGTTGGTGTCTGCAATGGGCATTTCCTCTTGAACCAGGCATTGCTAAGTGGAGTCACCTCAGAGTTTCTCAAGTCCAGCACCCTCTGAAAACTTAGCCCAGTCTTCCTTAAATTCTTTCAAAGTGGGGAACAGCTCTCAATAAAAAGACCTGATGTCAAAATTGGAATGTGAATCTGTGCATGAGTTTTTGTGGAGAAATGCTGGTATATTGAATGTATATTTAAAATATTTCTCCAGTCTTCTCCAGCCACAACTGTTACATCTCCTAGTTCTACTCCAGCGAAAACTATTGATACATCTCCTCCAGTTGATCTTTTTGCAACTTCATCTACAGCTGCTCCAGTCAGGTAAGTTAAAAAGCATATCTGATTGACTTCGGCATCTACATCAAGCTCAGTAACACTTCTAATAGGAGGCTTGCCTGCAAGATTTTGCTTACTATACAGGTGTAGTGTACATCAGTATTGAAGGGGCTACATGATTCTGCCAGTATAGATCCAAATGAGCTCTAACAAAAACAAACGAAAGAAACTGCAGCTACTCTGATTTGTTTTCAGTGTAGTAGTGATGTACCATTCCCCGCAAAAATTTTTCATTGAATAGACTAATGTGCAAATCCAGATTAGTCTTTGCTACCTTCAATAGTCTGTTTCTAAAACTGCTGAATTAAAATTCCTTTTTCTTGCTGTTCAAGTCAGCTAATGAAGCACAAAAATAATTAACTTTTGGAGGTTAAAATAAAAAAATAAACATTTGACCAATGAAAAAATCTGAACCTTTCTTTCCAGACAAAACCAGAAACTGCTGTTGTTCATTGTAATGAGCGGCAATGAAAGCAAATCTAGACATGTAAAAAGTCTAAGCTTGAACCAAAAGTCTGAAGACATGACTAACTTCAGTTGAATGTCAGATGAAATACTTCACTGAAGATATAGCTTGTATTGTTTATTATTTAAATGTTCTAAATGAACGAGACTTTGTTTCCTAAGCAAATATCTAGGTGGCTTAAGCCATAGAAGAGAGTTGGCAAAACTTCTACCTAATGCCTGTTTATTGCCTGGAAATGCAGGTTTCTTACTTTCTGACATGGCACAATGAAATAGAACAGAGCTGGTTTCAGTCACAGCAGTTATTTGCTCTATTCTTAGGGAGCACCTGCGATTTTAGGTTTTGGTTTGGGGGGTTTTGTTTCTTTTGTTTGTTTCTTTAGGATTGTAAAAGTCTCATAGATCTGCTACAATGTCATTATCAAGTAATGGAAGTAAGTTAAGGTCCCATCCTGGGGTGTAATGTTTTCTTGGCACTTAATACAGTAGAGATGCTTATGGCCACTCTTCTAATCCTAAGGACTCTCAATGTTTTCATCAGTCAAACTAAGGGTAGTTCCTACAATCCAGTCATTATTTTTTTTTTTAACTCGATTAAAATGGACAAATGCATCCTGTGTTTAATATCTCTCTTCCTTTCCTTGGCAGCTCTTCCAAACCATCCAGTGATCTTCTGGATCTTCAGCCAGATTTTGCCGCTACTGCGCAGGCGGCTCCAGCAGCCCCTGCTGGAGCCACTTCATGGGGAGGTAGAGAAACCTTGCTGTCAGCATCTCTTCTTCCAGTCTCCATCTTCTTGCCTGGCTGAACTGAAACCTGTCTTTCTCTGCTAGCACAGGATGTTCCCAGCTCACTCCCAGGCTTCTGCTGTCCTGACAGTCAGACATCCCTTCGCAGCACAAGGCTACTCCTTTTTCCAGGGATATGCATAATAGTATAAGCTGCTTATAAAGGCCTGACTGCAAAGCTGGGGGGGAGCCAGGATTATGTGACTAAAAGTGAGCAGGAGGGGGATTGCTGAAGGTGAACAGGTAGCGTAGGCACTTTAAAACAGAAGAATTACAACTGCTTATGTGCTTATTGGCAAGGTGAAGGCAGAAATCAACTCTTCTGTTTGTAAAGCAAAGCCCACAGATCAGTAGGGGGAGCATCAAAAATATCTTTTAAAACAAATGCTTCTAAAGCCAACGATGGCAAATTAGTTCTGCTGCAAGTGTGATTATCTCTGACAACACTTAACACATTTTATTAAAATCTTCCTTGTCTGCTTATAATAATAATATGAAAATACAAGTAAAGGGCTAACTGCTTTCAAATAGGAATACCTGACCAGCTCTCTGAAATCTGAGCTCTGTGTTCCAGAGCAGCACTAGCAGCTGGTGGTCTGAAGAGGACTGCAATAAGTGTAGGCAATGTTCACTCCTGTCCTGTGAAGATGAGGAATTAGGCCAGTAAATGTGATTTAACTTTACATAGTTGTAAACCCACTGTGGTGTAATCTTGAAGTCTTCACTTGTGTGGCAGCTTAATGAACTCATCAGCCCTCTTACAGCAGGAATGCTGCACTGAGTCATGCTGAATCCGCCATGAATGCTAATACTGTGTACTAGTGGCTCCTGCATTCCTTACGTCTGTTCTTAGCTTTAGTTCATTAAAGATGATGTTGTATCTCAGCCACTTCATTATGAGAGGATTGCTATGGCTGTCATGTAGACCACATTTTGCATATTCCTATTTAATGTGTTGAATCGAGTATTTGTTTTTGCAGAAGGGTCAATTTTATTAACTGAAATGTAATCTTACCCAGAAAGCACAACCAAAGAGTCATCTCTTCTAGGGTGCCTGGGACCAATTATTCTGCAATTTTTCATTGCATGCTATTTGTCTTGCTTTGTCATTGCCAAGCACTGGAACACGAGCATTTGAGATGATCAAAAGACCTCAGGCCTCTCAGCTAAATTTTTAAGCAGTTGCTCATTTATGTAGAGTAAATAGTCATTAATATTGCAAAATTCTGATTTGTGTTGCAGTTGAAAGCTGATTTATTTAGTGTTTGCTTTGCTCCTTTGGACAAAGCACCTGTAGTTTGGAACTGAGGTGTTTTTATTCTTCTGAATTACTGAAAACTTTAAAATTGACTAGTAATGCACCTCGTCGTCTTATTTGACAATGGAAAGGACAGCTAACTTTTTCTCCTTTGGCCAGGATTATCACTAACCTCATCAAGTATACTTCAGTCTTATCTTTCGGAATAGCATTTTGGTAACTTAGTAAGATTCAAGTTTGTCTGCTTTACTGCTGTCAGGAGTCTCGGTATGATGACCTGTTACTGCACTGGAATCTCACTCTTTTTTGCCTTTTTTTATTTTTCTTTTTTAAACTCTTTCACATAATTGCTAAACACCATGTTAGACAAGCATAAGTTGAGAACTGGAATGGGTTTGTTGTGAAAATACTGAAATTTCCATTAACGTTTCATCTGGAAATGAGAAAACCTTTGAGCCTGTGTTAAGGGTTGTTTTTATTTATTTATCTATTTATTTAAACTAAATCTGCAGGATTAACTCACTCATGATAAATTGTATGGTCTCGAAAGTATTACAAAGCCTTTTAATTAGTGCAGGTGAGGCCACATCAGGAATACTGCATCCAGTTCTGGACTCTCCTGCTTAAGGGAGAACGTATTGGAAGAGGGCCACCAAGATTCCAGGAATCCAGAGCACATCTCTTCAGAGAGAGATGGAGGGAGCTGGGCCTCAGTCATCTGGCAAAGAGGAGGCTAAAAGAGACTCTTAATAGTAGTCTACAACTACTTGAAGGGGCATTGCAGAGCAGAGCCAAAATTTTCTTGGAAGTGATAGTTGATTATAATGGATGGTAATCACAACAGATGGCAGCTTCAGAGGTTGATTGGACATGAGGAAAAAATTATTGCACTTGGAGGGTAGGGCAGTACTGGAGCAGATCTCCCATATGTGCTAGTGGACTCCATTCCTGGAGATTTTTCAAGTCCTGACTAAGAGCCATGACTGCCCTGATCTGGTCTTGGGCATAAGGTTGTTCTCAGCAGGAAGCCGGACAAGATGACCTTCCTGCCACTTGGGACTTTTGGGAGGATGTGCAACGGTAGCCCCTGCTACTTTGCCCATCTGCAAAACTGTTTTAGCCCACAGCGAGTTAACGAGGGAACTCATGAGAAAGAAGTAGTAGGGGGAATAAGCTGGAAGATTTGCTGCAGTTCAGAATAGCTAGGAGGATGTGGATATCTAATACTTCAAGATGCATCATCAAACTGGCATTTCAAATGTCACATAAACTTCAGAAATACATGTCACCAACAAATGATCCTGCTTTCTCAGTCTCACTGGCAGTGTAGATTCTGTATATTCTGGCATATACTGTGAATTTGGTATAGTACATTGTGTATTTTGCTGTATACCTGGTATATTTCTGAATACAGCATAATTTATCTAGCAAATGAACTATAACTTGTAAAAATCTACACTCCTGTGCTTATAAGAGATGATCAAGGTATGGTAGTAAGTTGCCTGCGGCATGCTGCAAGGTGAATAGATAAGCATTTGGCAGAGAAACTGGACTGTGATATTGCAAAAAAAAAAAAAACCAGCAGGTCAAATGCTGCATCCTTGCAAAGTCTGGCTCTCGGATATAAAAGCAAATTGACTTGAATTTCTTCTTCTGAACAACCTTGCAGTATACCTTAGTACGTGGATTTGCTATTAGTGTTGTCACTTTAATATTACTATACAATAAAACATTGGTTTTACTCCTTCCCATAGTAAGACTAAGAGTAGATATCCATGCTGGGTAATAGTAATTTCACTGTATTGTGATCTGTAACGTAACTGGATAACAAAAATGCACTGGAGAATAAGCTAATAGAAGGTAAAAAATTGCCAACAGTTGCTTATTTCAAGTTAGCTGTGAGATGTCCACCTGGTGTGCAGTAATGAGACATCAGAGCACTGCATTTTTAATACACTGTTATGCTCTTTCAGAATGGTATTTTGACTACCTCAGCTTGTGCAGTCAGCCTCAAGCAGGGCTCTCCCAAGGAGCTAATTACGAAAATACCTACGTGTAGTTTCTTGGTGCCTTTTTAACAAGTGGTGTAACATAAAGACAAACCTGTGAAGATTGATCTGGGCATGCTGAAAGCATTTTGCTTCCCTCATACCGACCTGTAGTAAGCATGGACTCTGCTTGCTGTTCAGTGTGGATCAGATGAACCCATGACCCTGTTACATATGCAACGAACCCAGGAGCAAGTGAGCTACTGGTTAGTAAACGGGTAGTTGTTGAGCTCAGTCTATTCTAACTGCAGTATAGAAATCTAATAGGCCAAACTGGTTAGTTTTCACAGCTTTTTATAGCTTATAGTTGGTTTTTCATGTAGGCAAAGCTGCTTCTGTCTTTGAGCACAATCTGACTGACCTCAGAGGACATTAACTTGTAGGAAAGTCTTGTCATTGAAGATGCGTCATTGGCTTCCAGAAATGGTTGACTAAGGAACTGAAGTTTAAACAGAGCCAACCTACTTATGCTGTCAATCACTCATACCTCTCATAGCAAGTGTTAACTGAGGTGGTTTTTCCTGCATCGTATGCTCGCTCTATCACAAATGCAGGAAAAGCTTTCAAAGAGGAGCTGCTCTCTCTTTTTTTTTTTTTTTTCTGAACAGTTGTCTCAAGTACAAGAACCACAGCCTGTCTGCCTCAGAATATTCTTGGGGCTGTAGGGATGCCGTGTATTGTATCCTGAAGTAACATAACACTGTATTTACCAGCTGCTCTCTGGTGGAGCGCCCTGGCTTTAGTGCCAGTTTTGTGAAGGGTTCTAGGGCTGATGGGTGGATCGCAACAGCTCACTTGGGCAGAACAGTAAGCTGAATTTTGTCTACTTTTAATGATTGTAATGTTGATTTTGACTGCTTTCTGACTAGTTTGGTTGAGAAAATACTTGTAACTAAGCAGAATTATCTCAAGATCCTTTTTGGTATCTGAGTATGTTCTGCTAATAGCTCATTGTTTTAAATAAGCTTCAACTATATGTGTTTACTGTACTTATATGCAAGCACTACGGTTCATTGAGGCTCACTCCTCCCATGTATGCTTTTACTTGGTGAAAGTCTTGAATCTATTTGCATTTATGCCCAGGAATTTGAATTTAAAATTTTCAGTGCTCTTGGGGAGTGTTAGCTGTTCATAAGCTTCAAAGAAGTCTACCTACTTCTGGTCTTACTCTCACACTGCTAATAAAAATGCAAGAGAGAACTACTACAGTGGTTAACAGAGTTTCAAAAGAAGTGGTTCCAGTGGCTTTACCCTGGGGTAGTAAAAGGTAGGAGACCTTCCTCTCAACCCTTACAGGCTACTACTTGGTTCTCTGTTGCAGCTTAAGAAAAGAAAACCAGCTGTGTAAAACAGAAGTGATAAATACTACCAGTGTTTGAACATCTTGCTGATTAGATATTAAGGAACTTAGCAAATACATGAAACTTACGTACTGGTTCTGTTTCGAATAGAGCTATTAAACAGAATGAGCTTTGTCATGTAACAATAATTTCTTGAATATTGGAAAATCAAGTTCATAAATCATGTTTAAGCTAGATATGTCACTTCAAGAATGAACGTATTGCTAATGAACATCTTCAGTCTGGCAGTTCTACTAATTGGTCTGTTTCTTTATTCTGCTGTCACTTTAATGGACAATCACTAGACCTCTTGGGAGAGGGTGAGTAATATTTCTAAGACTTTTGAATGTTAAGATTCCTTATTAAAAGCTTCAACTTTCTGGAGTTGAGTGATTGTGGTCTCTCTCCCTCTTCCCCTTAATTTTCCTGTTTGATCTTCATTATATGGTTGCATATAGATAATCTGGCTGCACTTTCCGGTGTTACCTCTGAGCCACAGATTTCAGATCCATTTGCCCCAGAGCCTAGTGCAACTACTGCTGCAACTACTGATACTACAACTACTGCAGCTGCTACCGCTACAACTACAACTGTTACTGCTGCCACTGCTGAAGTGGATCTCTTTGGAGGTTAGTTTGGTTGCTCTAGTGCTCTATGCCAGTTCATAAGATAAATGAAGCAATATTCATTTCAGCTATTGTATCAGGTCTTTTAATTTAACCAATTATACCAGAGGTGCCTGTGTGGTGAATGCTAGATGGAACAGGAAATGTAAACTGTCCAACTACCCCTTTGTTTGCTGTGCTTTTAGCTGATAGACTCCTCTGCATATATATGGAATTGTAAAACTGAATGCCCTTAAGACTGAGTTACCTTTCCGTTGAACAGCTAAGAACTTTAGTTTTCAGGTCCACACTGGGGTAAGCAGGTATTCTTTCCACATTTTTCAGTAACTATGCACTGTACTACAATTTCTGGGAAGAGCAGTTGAAGAGGATAGATGTGGCAGCTTCTTGCCTCTTCATTACATGTCACGCTTGAGCTGTGTTATGTTTCTTTTGAAATTTCCCTGTAAATATAGTATTGAGTCCACTGAAATTACTATATTTCAGCATTCTTGAGTGTGTGTTTTATTTCACATAGCATTAACAGTAAATAAAAGTGGCAATGAACTTGTACTAAATGGCAACTATACAACTAATGTATAGGAAACATATTCTTGTGTTTTAATATGCTCTTTCAGTATCTAATGTTAGTTGCTGACCTCTTGAGTAAAAATGTTTGTAAGTTTTCTGTTTTTCTTGTTTAAGATTACCTGACCACTATACTTTTCTAGTTTTTTCTTCCTCTGATGCATACTTCTAGCATGACAGTGGATGTCAGGAATTAGTAATAACTTACTTGCTATCAAAACTGAATTCCAGCATGTTCTCTGTAGGGTGTGTTTATCTATCACTTCTAGTGATTGGAGTACTGGAGAGATCTCATACATAAACAGTTTGACTACAGATGTTTTTCGTGAAGACTGAAAGTTCCCAGTTAGACATTTTATTTAGGACTGACTTCCACAGACAGCTCCAAGATATTCAGAATAAAACTGCTGAGAAGCTGTAAGAAGGGAGTACAACTGATACCTGCTATTTAACCCCTCCTTTTACAGAGATAGATAATAGTCCAAGTGCCACAGGATCAGGCAGTTCAGAAGCAATTTTAAAATAGTCATGGGCAACAGTTCTGAACACCACTGGGAGAAAGAGAGAGTCTGATACTGGCTACTCTCAGAAACCTGTTGCAGAAGCCAAGGCCGATGCTTGTTAACACCCCTGCAGATGCATAGCATGCGAAACTCTGGTGCATAGATGTTGACGTCAAGTCAGTCTTGGATAGGGCACTTTCAAATTGCATTATAAATTTAGCATAGATATAGAAATTAAAAAAAAAGTTAAATAGCTAGAAATCACTATAAACTTGCAACAGGATTAGGAAAACACTGCCCTTGCCTATTCTTCCAGTACTACAGCGATAAGATGTACTCTTCTTTTTTTCTACCTTTTCCACTCTTCTGTGCCTGGAAAAATGGCTGCTACCAAATTATGTGTCTACTTCCATGTTTATAACATGGCAAAGAGCTGAATGCTTTTAGTTTCTAGAGATTTAACTGACCATTAGATTACTTAGTGGGTCACCTTAAGATGTGGAGTTCCCTTTATCCCCCATTGGGAAAATTTTTCTTTTGCAGTATCCAGACTTCTGTGTCTTGATCTGTTTTTTTAAAGAGAATGTATTTTGTTGCTCAAATACTGTAAATGTCCTGTGGATTGTATATTAGATGAATACTGACTTCTTTCCTGTAACACTTCAGGACAAAGCAAGGTTTTATTACTTACAGTAGCAGAAAACCTCTAGTTCACAATAAGAAAAATCTCTAAACTCACTCAGAAGTGAAGGTACTTTTGCAATGCCTTCAAGGCACCCACAGGCCAGATGATGTGAAGATCCTGGAGCCCATATTGAACTTCTATCTCTCTTCTAATAGGGGGTTTTTGTTTCTTTTTTGTCTTTTTTTTTCTGAAGCCTATGTGGTAAGTGATGTCCCATAGTAACATTCCTTGTTACTGTAAGACTATGTATAGTGCAAGAAATGGTAGGTTTTGGGCAGACACTGTTTCTCTCTGGCTTCTGTGGTGCTAGACATACTTTATAAGTAGGTATTTGACCTTTGAGGTCTGCTAGAGATATGGTGTTCAAGGTCATCTTTTTGTAGCTTGCCAGTTCTTAGTTGCTTTACATGGTTCCTTGTGGTGAGGTGCAGTAGGGGAAGGTACAGGAGCAGTGTCTCAGGAGGAAAAATGTACAGTCTTCAGGGAGTGGCTGGGTAGGGGAAGGAAGCTGAAATCTGCAGGAGAAAGGCAGTCAAGCTGATGAAAGAAGCAGAAGAGGAGACTTTGCGGGAATGACTGTTTACTGTTACTCTTTTGCTCCATATTGCTGGTACTTTAGGAGCCCACATGCTGCCTGTGATGGACTTTGTCTTTAAGAGGAAAAGCAACTCTGCATTATATCTTCATCTCTGACATGGTCTTAAAAAGATGAGAAATGCAGGATTGATTCAGCATAGCTTTTTTGAAGAGTCGAATCTGATTAATGGGCAAGCTTTCAGTTACCTGGGCCACCTTGAAGAACTCCTTATTTGTTTCTAAGATAAACAAGAGGAGGCTGCTTTCAAAGTGCAGCTGGAATCATTCCTGAGAGGGAGAAGTGTAAAGGCAGAAGAAAGGTGAAATATCTTGAAATGCCATTGTCATTAACTTCAGAAAGTGCAGTTAGTTAGAAGAAACTTAACTGAAAAGTAAAATCTCTGAGCAGAATTAGTTCTGTCCTGACTCAAACCAGGACAGCCATGCATCTCAGTAACAGAATTTTGACGCAGTCTTTTTGGATGCTAGTAATGTGCTCGTGAGTTATATTCTGTTGTGTGATTACACTGTAAGCATTGTAAGTAACAAGGCGTGGCAGACACTGTGCAAATGTCAGTTACTAGGCATTCAGATAACATGAATCATGAGCAGACAGGAGAACTATGGTTTTCCCCTGAAAGAAACTAAAGGCAAAGTGATCAAGACTTTCCAGTACTTGAGGGAAATTGAATGTTCCTTATGCTGGAACATGCTGGCATAGCAAATTATTGCTTCTTTAAAAAAACCAAACAGCAACAACAACAAAAAAATCATCCCATAATTCTTATGATTCTTTCCTAGCACTGAGTCTAGTGGAATATTTCTTGTTAGATCAGGTTCTCCTTGTCAAAAAGTAATAAAGGGTGACTGAAGAGGGAAAAACTGTGGAAACAGAAAAAATTCTTTTCACCAGTACACTTTAGTTCTATGATCTTTCCCATACTTGTGACTTGCCATAGGGTTGTTTCACATGTTATATAATACATTAAATGATTGTAAGTCAGATGTATCATCATATGTGAGTAACTTTTGTCATATAGTGATGCCATGGCATCAAATAAAGCCTGAATTCATGAGACTAAGAAGACTACTCTTCAGGAACACTTATTTTGCTGCAGACAAGTTGTATTGAAGCGCTACTTCAGTGTTTCAGAACTTATAAATGCCCTTGTTTGCACAGAATTTCAACAAGAACTATTTTTATTTAACAATTTAAGTGTTACACAGTACGTAATACATACCTATCACTCCTAACAGATGTTCCATGCAGCGTGAACTTGCAAAGGTTTCAACATTTCTTTAAGTTTCCAGGATGCCTATAAACCCAAGTGAGGATCATGTGCTACTTGATTCTAGAAGTCAAAAGGTCGTTTCAGTTTTGAAGCAGAAGATGCACAAATGTAAGGAAGTGCAATAAACTGCGTAAATATAGTAACTGCTTTAAAGAAAGGTCGTCTCTTACAGTGCTGAATATGCAAATAGGGGATTACTATGCCCCTGGTGGAGCAAAAAAAGAAAAAAAAACAGTCAAATTTATTTTTTCTAATAAAATATGGAGTACTTAATTGTATCCATTTCTGCATGTTGTGCTAGATTTTAGCAGAGGGCATCTGTGTAGGTGCAGCAGAGCCTTTTGAAAGGCTTCAAAGAACTTCATAAGCGTTAACTTTAAAAAATCCAAACCAACAAACCCTTGGTTTGAACTGTGAGTTGTAGGGTCAACTATTCAGATATTGGTTTGTCTCTATGCTCATATACATTTCTTGAACTTCTCAAAATAATATTTGAAGTTCTTAATATGGTGTTTTTCCTTTAGATTCCGTTATGAACTTAAGTGTTTATCCCACCTGCCATTTAACCCAAGTGTGATGCTAAAGAAAATTATAATGCTTGACAACAACCTTATTCAGAAGTGGTAATAAATTATAAAGCTGGTGTCAAGCTAGCTGTTCCTTTCCATCTATGGGCTGGAAGGAATTTGTGCCCGCCTTTAATTTCTATGGCGGCTGCACGTGGAGCTTCAGTAGTCTACATCTGGACAGGACCAGGTGTTACTCTGAGCCTGAAGTGTTTCCAATGTAGAACCAGTGACTAACTGTTCATTCTGAAATCCCACTTTATATGAAATCTGGAGTCTGTTCTTTCATGTTGGCTGACAAGCTTGTGTGGATAGAAAATGTGCTCTTTTGAAAGAGCCGAGGGTGACCCTCCATCTGAAAGATGGCCCTGTAGAGCAAAACCCAACACACATGACCATAGGCATAGGATATTCTCAAGTAGAACAATTCAAAACTCTTCAGTTCTGTGTTGAATTTCTTCTACTTGGTGTATGCCAGTGTCTGGTATACTTACAATACTGTGATGTTTGACTAATGATGATTTTTTTTTTTTAACTTGGACAACTGCCATCCAGTTTGTTGTTGAACTCTGTTATGTGAAAAATAGAATTACATTTGAAATGGCTTATTAGCAGGCCTTTTTTGCTACTAACTCATTTTAATTCTATTGTACTAGACTAGTTAGCTTTCATCTCTTCTGTTGAAGTTTCAATGCATGTTCTTTTGAGCTGTTTGGATTAGCTGGCACAAACTTGTTTTTAAAATGGTTGTTTTCATTTTAAAACTGACACTCAAGTTAAAGCATGTTAAGCTTTTTACTGTACTAGTTTGACAGTGCAATTGCAGTAACAGATTTTTTTCTTTTTACTTGCTAACTTTGTAGCAGTAGAAAAATGGCCTTTATGAGCATCTTGAATTATTTAATCTTAATTGCACAGTCTTTTTGTGAAGGAAATGCTTGCCTATGAGGATAGTCCAAATGGCACTGGTCATTAGGACTACTTCATGGAATTAAGAGCTACAGATGGTGGTTTAAGCCTAGGAATAATTCTGTAAAAGTTCAGAGCTTGAAATTTCAACATTCCACTGAGCAAGTGGCAAACAAAACAACAGTCAAAGAAAACTCCAAGTAAGTCACTCCAAAACCATTTGTTTTCCCTGATTTGATTGGTTGGCCTAGAGGTGGTCCTAAAAGGAGAGGCAAACTATGGCTGGCCAGTAGTTAAGATGAACATTCTTGATCTGTCAGAAGCAAGATGAGTAAATATAACCTATGCATCACATTATGGCTTCAGAAAGATCCGACTGACATACTGTTAAGAAACAAGTAAGTTCAATTTCTCAGATGCTGCATGACTGACTTAGCTCAAAAACTAGAAATGGGAGATGCAGATCTCTGCCAAAATAATTGGATTTTTAGTCATAACAGTGCTTAAGTTTGCAAAGCACTATGCAAGTAAATTCGCAGTTGCAGATTAATCACACATATTATGGGCTTTGAGCATGCAAGTTTTTAATATCTTTATGAACACCAACTTACTGCCATACTTCTGCTCTTTCTTCGTTAGTTAATTTTGGGTAGTACATGAGCATGCTGCTCTGAACCCTTATACAATGAGAATAATGCCTTCTTTTACACACACTGTACTTCCTGCGGACAACCCAAGAAGCTGCAACTTCAAACCCTGTCTAGAGCCTGCTTGTGTGGGGTTGGGGGAGAGACAAAGCGTTTTGCACTGCATGACTTGTCAGAGTAGCAACATTCATGTTGTATAAGGGGATCTACCTGTGCAATTTAACTTGGTTCTTTTACTATATTTTTCTTCTCTTTATCCTTTTCCCTTTTAATTTCTGTTCTTAAACTGCACTCAAGATGCCTTTGCAGCTTCTCCTGGGGAAGCCCCTGCAGCAGCTGAAGGGGCAGCAGCACCAGCTACCCCAACCCCTGTAGCAGCAGCTCTTGATGCATGTTCAGGAAATGGTGGGTCTTATGTCATTAAATAGTGTCTTGTTTTGCTGTTGTTTTTTTTTTTTTTTCTTTAAACTACATGGCAGTGTGTTTTTCTGAAATTTTCATAGTGTTTGCAGTTGGTCAAAACAAACCTTACTGAAGACCATGCTTAACAAAACTGCCTGTTTCCGAGTCCCAGTAGCTTTGTGCCTGTTTGATAGTTCTAGTAAACAATTCCGTCGGTGCTGAGTTTGGTAAGCAGTAGTCTGCTAAACTGGACATCCTTTCGTCATATTTCTCTCTTTTCTTGGCCTTGTCAAACAGCCTTTGAAAGTTCTTTCCCTTAGTAACTAGACTGCTCAGCCTTTCAGATGGTGTTTATTTTGGAAAAACATAAGTAACATGTCTGGATAAGTAAGCTAGATGTTAGAGTGACCTCCTCTGTGTTTGTGTGTGTGTGTATTTGCAGTATGTGCATTGCCTGTAGTGGCTTTGTTCTTGATTTCCTCCCTCACTGATCCTAAGTATGCATACATATTTCCCCTCTCCTTTTTACAAGACCCCTTTGCCCCATCCGAAGGTAGTGCAGAGGCTGCTCCTGAGCTGGACCTTTTTGCTATGAAGCCAACAGAGACTGCTGTTCCTGTAGTTACCCCTACAACTAGTGCAGCCACTCCAGTTCCTGCAACAACTCCTTCTCCAGCTGCTACTGTTGCTGCTGCTGCTACTGCTACTACAGCTACTGCCACAACCACTACTGCCACCACTTCTGCTGCCGCCACCACCTCCGCTCCTCCTGCTCTAGATATCTTTGGTGGTAATTCTGTTTTTAACTCTTTGATTCTGGTGGATTGATCTGTCAGGAGTACAGACAAACAAATCCTTGTTGCATGCGTGCTGTGTGCTAGGCTTTCAGACCAGAGAGCCGATTAACTCCAGTACAATGTGCAAAACTTGAAAGTTCTGCTTTCAGTCCTGCCTTTCAACAATGAGTTAAAGACGTGTTATGTTCTTGGCCTTAGATTTATTTGAGGCTGTTCCTGATGTACCTGCAGCACCTAAACCAGATGCTACTCCTAGCATAGATCTCTTCGGTACAGGTAAAGAGAGAATTCTTGCAATACTCTGCTGCTTTGATGCTTTGTAATGGTGTAAGTAGACTTGAATGATACTTAATCCCTGGTTTTTCATTTCTGGAAGATGCTTTTTCGTCTCCGCCACATGGAACTTCTCCTGTGCCTGAAAGTTCTCTCACTGCTGATCTCTTATCTGGTGAGTGCTTGTTTTCACAGGCCATCTGACAGCCTTCCTGGGTTTGTTTTTCTTTTTTTTTTTTTTCCCCCCCAAGAATGGGGAAAAAAAAAAGATTTAGTGCCAATTTACATCTTTAAGCTTAAATACTAAGTTGTGAGTTTCATGCTTTGGTCACAAGATGGGCAGTTGCTGAAGATGCAAACCATGAAGTGTCTGACACTAAAGCTGAGTAAGTAATGTGGTTGTTGAGAGAGTAAATCCACCTCTAAGCATAAGAAAATTGCTAATAACCAATGCTTTCTTAAAAGTACTGTGGTTTCCAGTTGCTGTGTGAGAAATGTAACACTTTCTGTTTGCAGTTCTGAAGACTGTTGCCTGAATTTACCAACCCTGTCGTTCTAACTGGTGGAGCCCATGTGGCTTTGAAATATTTAGCTATCATTGTTGCCTTGCTGATACTAAATATTATTTATCCTGTGCTTACTGCAGTGGATGCATTTGCAGCCCCCTCTCCTCTACCCACTACCTCTCCAGCAAAGGTGGATTCTTCAGGTGTTATTGACCTATTTGGTGGTGGGTATTTTTCTTTCCTCACCACTTCAGACTTGAATCACTTCATTTCAATTACCTTTGCGCTTTGCTACAGCTGCGGGTTTCCCCTTCTCACAGCTTTTCTGTGTGGCATCACAGCTATGACTAGCATGTCCAGTTTTTTGTATTGCACAAGAATGAACTGCAAATAAGCTGTGAGTGTGGTCATTCTGTTGTCGTTCTGTCTTCAGTCAAAATGCATGTATGGCTCTTCCTCAGAGGTCCAATGAAAGTCTGTTGTGTTCTGTTTTCTTCTTTGCGACTCTTCATGGTCCTGTTGTTTTCTCCCAGTTCCGTTTCTCAAGGCAGCTGAAGTTTTGAGGGGGACTTGTCTCAAACTGGGTATCTAAATCACAGGATCTTTGCTGTAATTGACAAGGTGGAAATTAGGATGGGCACAACCAACTCTAGGAGTGTTGTAGAACAAGATTGTTGCTTAGGAGGGGTGAATTTTCAAACATTAGTGAAATACTCCTCTAAAAAGACTTAATATGAGTCAGTAGGTCCTGGCTAAAAACACTTCAAACTCTCATCCAACACATTCAGCTCCAAAGGGCTTAACCCTCTTGTCTATAATGCTGTGGATTGCGTATGTTTTCTGAGAAGAGACCCAGCTAAAAGAAAAGAAATTTCTTTCAAGTGCTGGTTTGTTGCACCTCCTTTTTTCCACCTGAACTTTGCGTCCATGGTACTGCTTTGCAATAAAGGTGGCCAAGCATTTTCATTTTCTTCTTCTGATGAATGAAGTGACTATTCTTTGATCATCTTTTATTTACGATAAGTGATGAATTGGTACATTTAATATTGAACTCTATATCTTATCTTGATGCTTTTGGAATTCCCTTTAGATGCTTTTGGAAGTAGTGCTTCTGAACCCCAGCCCGCAACCCAGGCTGCTTCTAGTTCCTCAGCTTCTGCAGACCTACTTGCTGGTAATAAAGAACTTCTAAAAAGTTGTTATTTTAAGGAAAAACTGAGAAATGGTCCCTGAAATCTTTTATGTTCCTTAGGTGTAAGTGGACTTTTACAGTGGACTAAAACTCTTGTTCACAAGATTTCTTAGTACTTCAGACATCTTAAATTAAAACTATAGTGATGTATAATGGAGGCATTATACTGAAGTACAAGCTAGCTTCCTAGATTATCTTCTTCCCATATTCTTCATTTTCCTACCTCCTACACAAGCCTTATTTTTCTGTACTGTTCACTGCGTAGGAGTGTATACATAAAGTTTCTTTGGCTGACTGTAGCAACCCTTAAGTTAAGTGGTATTGCAGACTATGCTACTTGTTCCTTGCTGCTAATTCATCTCTGTTTCTTGGTTGATTTAATTGAGGCAGGTTACACACTTAAATGTTAATGAATTACTAGGTAGCAGTCTTGCATTTGGGCAAAGAGAGTGGGGTGATGAGAGAGACCTTTTCTAAGCACGAAGGCATGGACCCTCTCCGTATACCAGGTGAGATGAGGTCTCTGCTAGTGCTGAATGTGCCATCACTGTCACACCCTATTTCAAAGGTTGAATAACTCTGTTGTTGTAGTCTGCATCCTACAGATAAGCAGCTTCAGCTGAACTCTATACCATTCTCTAACGTTCATGCTATACCATGTATTTTAGTGGCCATAGAGATTGTGCTAAACAGTTGTGACTCCTCCCCATCCCAGTTCGAAGTTTGTAGAGAAAAAGATCCCAGCATGTCTTCCTCAGGTTAAACGAAACTAATGAACTTCTCTTTTGAGAAGACTTGGGGTACTTTCTCCCATGTTCCCAAAAGGTGAATTTTCAGGAACTTGAAAGGGGATTGTTTGCTTCGTGTTGTACCTTTCTGGCTTTAATTCTGAGCTGGAATGATAATCTGCCCTTTCTGCAACAGCTAACTGCTCTAGGTGTGGTGGGCCGTGACATCAGTTGCTGTCTGTATGTCTGAAGGTCTTTCGTGCCAACTTACACTGTATCAGAAGTCCAACCCTGTGTGTTTTGCCTTTATATGCTCATGAGAGGTCCTCTGTTGTGTAAGGAATACATAATGTGAGACACCTCAATATGTAATCTTGAGTATCTAATACAGGTGGGTGCTTGCATGCTGAAGCCATCTCAGCATGAAGATGCATTTTCTAGTACCTGCTCTAATTGTGGACATTGCCTAGTAGTGCTGCAGGAAGTTAAAAGTAGTCTAGATAATAAAAACATATGTCTGTTCTCAATTAGTTTCAGTGCTGTCAAGCCAACTACTTAAAATGGGACATAATGCGTAAATGCATGCTAAAGCCTTAGTGCAGGCAGCCTCAGAATTTTGAGGTAGAAGATCACCTTTTGCTTTAATATTGCTTCAACAGGTCTTTGTGTTAGTCTCTGGATAGCTTAGGCTATCCAGGCTTTAACTTGCAGATTCTGAAACATAAGTCATTTGCAGTTGTGTGTTTTATAAAGGGACTGGATGCGAAGATGTTGTTGAGCAGAAGCTTATTCTGCTTATGCAAACATGAAAATACAAAATATTTTATGTCCTTATCTATTACTAAACTGAAATTCCAGTAGAAATTATGCTCCAGATGGCTTAATCAGTGTGCTCTATGAATCTGACTCACATTAAATCAAAACCTAAATTATAAAAGTCTAAATACTCAAGCAGACCTGAAGCAGTTGGATTGAAAAGATGATTTTTTTAAATTTTATTTTATTGTTGCTTTGAATCTACATTTGAAGGGGCTCCAAGTAGACTTTAATCTTTTTTTGGCAGATACCGAGAGTCTGTGAACATCACAGCATATTGCTAAGCATTTGTTCATCCTAGATAATGACAGATGTATAGCCTGTGGTGTAATCCAGTTTTAAATTTAAGCGTGCCTAGAGTTCATATGGTGGCTGAAGGCTTGTCCTTCATGGTTTATGAGTGTTTGGTTGTACGATGTTTTTATATGCATGATATTACAAGAATACTATGCATCACTGTCTTTAGTGTTCTGCTGTCACATAAGTTTCTAGTCTCTTAATGGCTCCTTAGGAAATATGGTAGTCTTTTTTCCATACTTTTCTAAGCCTCTCAGTAGACAAGACTAGAACTATGCTAATAAATATGATAGTCTAGCCATTTTCCCTTCTAGAACTTTCTATCCAATTGAAGTCTGTGCATGTATATTGCAGTATGTACTCTAATAGCATGTTCTTATAAGAAATCTTACTTGAATGTGTAAGTAGAAGCAACCTCAACATCGGGCAGTTGGGGGTGTCTGGACAACACATCAGTTGCTGCTGTTTCTCACTCTGAGTCTCGCACAAGCCCCAGGCAACTAGGAACTTAATCTGTTAAAGCATTTTTATGGCTTCTGTGCCTGACGTTGCTGTTACATTGTCCAAGGCTAACAGCTATGGAATTAAGACCAATTGTCATGCAAACTTCACCTGAAACTGGGGAGAACTCTCTTCTGCAGCCAGAGAAACAGACACTTTATGGGGTTTTGCAAAATCTTACATAACTTTCTGAACAAAATCTTATAAATGGCTATTAAGTCATGCTCTGTCACCAAGCTCTTTGTCCTCATTCAGGAAACGGAATGGATCTAACTGAGCAAAGGGTCTTTAGATGGCTGCAGCGCTTTAGGAACTGCTGCAGTCAAGTGCCTTTGTCATCCTTGTATCTTGCCAACCTGCTTCTGGTCTGATTCTTCGGAGATTAGTACCTTTTTTTGCAGATAGTTGAATGCACAGAGCTTTGCCTTGGGACAGGTGATGACCTAGGAGAGAGCTTGTGTGTGAGGATCAGAGGACAGGCCAGCATTGGTCATGTTTTAGCAGGTATCTGCTACAGACCATCTGATCAAGAAGGGGCAATAGAGGAAGCCTTTTTGAGGCAGCTGGAGAAAGCCTCACTATCCCAGGCTTTGGCACTCATTGGCAACCTTAAGCACCATAATATGTGCTGGAAGGGCAGTAGGGAATATATGTGGGCACAGGTAATCCAGGGGATTTCTGGAATGTATTAGAGAATCTCTTGTTGTGGGTGACAGAGATGTACCAGAGTGAGTTCAGCGGAGGGCCACCAAGATGGTGGCTGGTGCACAGGACATACGAGGAGAGACTGAGAACTGGATTTGTTCAGCCTTAAGAACAGAAGGCGAAAGGGAGGCCTTACATGATCTAGTTAAAGATGTCCCTGCTCACTGCAGGGAGATTGTTCTAGATGTCTTTTAAAGATCCCTTCCAACCCAAAACATTCTATGGTTCTGTAATTCTTATAAGTGTCTAAACTACCTCACTGGAGTATACGGAGAAGACTAGCCAGGTTCTTCTTGAAGGTGCACAGTGATGGGGAAGAAGAGGCAATGTGGGTGGGATATTCTGGTTAAATACTGGAATTTTTTTATTTTTACCATGAAGATGGTCAGATATAACAACAGGCTGCCCAGAGGAGCAGTGAAATTTGTCTTCTTGGAGGTGTCAAGGCAAATCTCTGGGAACCTGATTTGATTAGACCAGCTTTGAGCAGGGTGTTCGGCTGCCTGACCTCCAGAGGTCCCTTCCAATCTAAGTTATCTCGTGACAAACCCACTTCAAGAACAGACTTTGGAGAGCTCAAGGCAGATCTCTGATCCCAGTGTGTTTGTCAAGATTCAGAGTTAGCATCCGTGACCGTGTGACTTGCTCTGGACTAGGATTTTGGCAATAAGGGCTAGTTGGTGCCAGAACCACGAAGTAGGGCTAATAAACTCCGTGAAGCTCACACAGGCTTTTGAAACGCCCTTTACTTCCGACTGCAAAAAGCAGGCTGCACTGCTTCCCGCTCCTGCTTCCCTGGCTCCAGCCAGTGCCCTTTGTCAGTAGCATCTGAAGGGGTCAGTTTAAGTTATGATCTGAGCGTTTTCTGTCATTGCCTGCAATCTGGCAAACTTCAGCTGAAGGATATAACTTATGAGGTGTTTCTAATCAGGCTCAGTTCTCCTGGACCTGTAGTGCATGGTCAGGTTTGCTGTCCTCTCCCACTGTGGCTGGGGCCAGTGTATGTGTTCATATAGGTCAGGCATTCCACAACTAAAGCCTCTCTGCTGGTGGTACAGCAAGTTGCTGGCCTGATGCCCAGGACCTGATGATGACACACCACTCTCATTTCCCTGCTGAGGGTTTTGGTTTGAATACAACTAGCCACTGCTAACTCACTTCTCTTCTAAAATATGCATCTGATGTATAAATAAGTCTGATGCTTGTATCTGATGTTCTTTATGTTGAGCTCCAGCCTGTCTCGTAGTTAAATGTCTGGCAGCTTGATTTCATAGCTGGAAAATGTGCTGTTGTCACTGTTTGTAAGATGCCTGCATAATGTGCTGTAATTGATATACCCTGTGACCATGAAAAGGAGTTTGGGTAAAAGAAGTGGTTAAAAAGTACTCAGAATTTTCTTTATTTTCACATTTTTAAAACGCTGACTTCCCTACTGAACTGGTAGCTAAAGAAAGCTGAAGAAAGAAGAGGAAGAAAGGCATTAATTGACTGCTTAAACAAGAGTGGTACAAACCATCTCAGTAAAAAAGCAGAAAGTGGTGATAAGAGTTTAATGTAAAGAGATGATCTCTTCTAAATTGATAAATTGTATTTGGTACTTAATGTCAGTGATGTGGCTGTTGGAGTAGCATGCTTAATTTTTCAGATTTCACCCACATGAAAAGATCTGTGTTTCCTTTGGATAAGAATAGGAATTTAAATGGTCTCTACAAATTGGAAAAAAATTATTTGAAGGAGAAATTTCAATGAGTAAATGTTCAAGCTTCTGCCTATAGGCAGCAACGATTAGTGGAACAAATAAGGACAGTAGACTGTAAGGCAGGAAAAAGAAAAAAATAAACTAAAGGCAGTGGTGGACCGCTGGCTCATCACTGTCTTGTATTATTTTGCTGCAGCCAAGCACACTTCCTACTCTGATACAGGGGGGAAAAGTACGGCCTGCAGGTTGTGCAGGGTGCTTTTCCTGCTGCATTTGTGTAGCTGTGGTCGGAGCACGGAGCTTAGATCTGATCCTTTCTATGCAAGGGCAACTGAGAAGAGGCAAGGCTGGGAGACTGAAGATGTAGTACAGAGGTCTCCAGCATCACTGTCAAGAAGAGATTGAATAAGGGGAATGGCTTGTAGACTAAAGAGAGTTGAGAAAGTATCATATGTCTGGTCTCATTTTGACAGAGTGTTTGCATATTTAATGAGTTTCCAGGCTCCATAGATAATAAGCTTAAATTGTGAGGGAGATCAAAGTATGTAGAGGGCAAGGGGTGGATTTTAAGAATAGTCAAGCATGGGATTGCTTGTAGGCTAGGGATTCTCCATGAGTTAGGGTTTATTTATATAAATATAGGATTTATAGTATATACATTAACCTTAATCATGGAGGTTCTCCAGCCTACAAGGAGTTCACTTGTGGATGCTGTTGATACTGTTTAGGCATGGGGGAGGGGCCGGGGGGGGTGGTTGTCAAGCAGCATCTTGAAGGCATCTTGATGAGGAAGACCAGGACATGTTAAGATGGTGAGAGGGACTAAACTGGATTAGTAAAACACTGCCTTCTGAATTGAGTTGCCAAAGCAGTTGATGGGTGATCATATGCTCTTCTTAATTTAGTCCTCCATTTCTCTTCTTTGTGAACTAATTCTTGTTTGTTGCATTCTGCCTGTGTGATTGCTTACCTAGAATGATAGCATGTAGTGCTGGAAGAATGGTGTTCTCTACTCTTTTGGTCTGCCTCTATATGAATATGAATTACGAACATTAAAGTTTTTATTGGTGACTCTCACAAAATCTCGAATTCCCTGAAGTACCAAGGATGCTTGTGAGGTATTATTCACAATGGTCTAGTAAGAATTGTCTGTATCATTCTATCTTCTATAGATTGAGCTTTTGTTAAACACAGCCTAACAAGACTGATTCTAATGTCCACACCTCTTATGTGGCTTTTTCAAGGCTTTGGAGGTTCTTTTATTGCTCCCTCTCCATCACCATCCCCAGTCACTCAAGCTCAAACCAGCTTACTACAACCTAACTTTGATGCAGCTTTTGGAACAACAGCTCCAACGACTGGCAGTTCGTTTGATGCATCAGGTGAGCCACAAGAGTTTCTTCCTGTGAGTTTTATAACATGTTTTATGAGTTAGATGAGTTAATGACACCATATTTAGGCTCTGAGTACAAGCAGTATCAGTCATTTCCCTGTTCTTTCTCCACTGGAAGAACTCCGGGAGTTGTTTAGGCTGGTATGTGCCCAGGAGCTCCTAGTACCCATTTGTTATTCTACCATGTCAGTCAAAAAACAAAGTAGTGTGAACATCATCCTTGCATGTGCTTGCTTGCATGAATCAGGAATTATGCAAGGAAAACACTCTTCTGTAAATCAAGTATATAGGCAAGTTGTCTTGCTGCCGCTGCTGAAGCTATTCTTGAGCTTGCATGGCACCTGAAGGTACACAAAATGGAGATGGAGGTTGTGTTCTTTGCCTGACTATAAGCTTAAACTTTCATCACTGCTATCATTCTGTTTGTATCTCTTCCATTCTGTATTTTTCATGCTGGGTCCTTGCTACAAACTTAAAATTGGTGAGTTCTGCAACTGTAGAAGAAGAAACGGTTGAAGTAGTACTGGTGCTTGGTTATTTGGTTGCTTGCCAGTGCACATGCTACCCCTTCCTGTTGACTTAACATTAGCATGTACCTCAAATACAGATCAGAAGATAGAATGCTGGCACGAGATGTACAAGGTGGTTTGACTTCAAGCGATCTGAAAAATGAACTTCTGAGATGACTGGACTAAGGAGGCTAGCTCTGTCAGTGTGGATGGTTCTGGTTCCTTCTGATCTCATAAGATGTTAATAGGTTTTCCTGGTTCCCTGCTGCTTGCAATTGAATAGTTACATCTTGAGACTTTCAATCCTGTTCCCGTAAGATGTCAGGGTATAAGACTGACACACTGACCGGTGTTTGCTGCAAGATGTTCATTTTAAAAACCTTTAAATGAATATCGCCTGACAAATGTGTGTGTGCATCTGACATCTCTCTAAGGATGGCTGTAAGAAAAACAGTGTCATCTGGAAGTGGTGTTGTATCTATGTAGGTTTAAGTCTCCAATTAAAGTCCTTCTAGGCATGTCCTGTCATACTAATTCTCATCAATATAGCTCTTTCAGGATTACTGTACATTCAGTGTCTAGTACAATGACATGCATGCCTTTGTTGGCTTTACTTTTAATGTCAAACAGTGTTTCGGTAAGACTTGTGACGTGGTTGTCTGTCCTGTATTTGTTGGAGCAACAGCAAATGGCAGGTAGTGTTTTTCTTACCGTGGCTGCTGTTCTAACCCATTTTCCTTTCAATTCCAGTGTTTGATGGCTTAGGTGATCTTCTTATGCCAACTGTGGCTCCTTCTGGTCAGCCTGTAGCACCTTCAGCTGCAGCAACAGTCACTGCTTCAGCAGCAAGCAAAAGCCTCGGAAGTGATCTTGATTCATCGCTTGCAAACTTAGTAGGCAGTAAGTGACAAATTTTGTTTTTAAGTGGAGTCACATACGGCTCTGTTACTTTTCCATGGAGCCAAATATCTTTTAACTTGGTTCAATGTCTTCCTGTTTCCCTGGGAAGATTGGGGAAGCTATAGGCAGGAATAGGGTCTGATTCAGATAGCTGGTAGTCTGGGTTCATAATTTATCCTTCTTTATGCCCAGGATGTGAGTCAAATAATGGGATCTGTTTGGGTAGGTATGATTTGTAATGTGTGAACATCCCAGGTCCATTATTCAGGGGCACATGAGGATCTCAGTGGATGTGCCCCTGTGTAATAACAGATGGAAAGGTAAAAATAATCCACAGTGTCTGATAGCACTGTGGAATTTAAGCGGGAAAGCTGATGGACACAAATAGTTGACTTGCTTAATGAGAGGAGTGGCAATGGGGTGAGGAGTGCACAACAGCCAAGAACAGACCTTCTCTCAGACAGTGAACTTTCCAAAACATGTTCTTGAAATGCTAAACAAAAGAAAGTTGGGGGGTTTTTTTTGTGGTAGGAAAAGAGCTAGAGCCTTTATAACTAGAGATCAGTAGCTGCAGCTTCCCAAAAAAAACCCAACAGAGGCCCACCTAGGCTAAGGTGCAATAGTGCTGAACTTGTAGTTTGAAGGATTGTATAAAAGGAATACTCTACTAGTATATGTAAACACACCACAGCAAAGGTATAGCCAGTCTCATGATGCATACTCGTCTGTTAGAAGTGGAGGGAAAATACCATGCTTAAAAGTCAGCAGGACTTTTAATCATTTGAAAACTCTTCTGCAAGTCATTTCTTATATCCAAGTTTGGGGGAGAAAATCAAACCTAGCAATTTGTGATTTAGGGACTTGCACTGGTCATGTGAGAAGAGTATTATTTATAACTTCTTCCAAAGAGTAATTAAGGAAAATTCTTGGAGCTCCCATGTAAAATAGAGCAGATAAAACAATGCAAAACTTCCAGGTAACATTCAAATTTATGTGTGTGTGAAAAATACCTTTTTATTTCCATGTGTATAATGACAAACAGAAACTAGTGTTGTCATTCCTGGTAAATAGTTCAGCACTCTTAAATAACTTAGCGTTTTGTAGACCTAAATATATTGTTATTTTGGTTTGCTTATAGAGCAAAAATGGCTTCCTCAAGCATGAGACATCTGCAGGGTTCCTCAAAAGTTTGTCCTGAAGAAGGGATAGATGTGGCCAGTCCTCTGATGCTGTCTGAATGAAGATAGCCAAAACTTTATTACTCTGTATAAGCCCATGTGCAATGAAATGTGAGCTGTTACTTTGACATGCTTTAACTTACTAAACACATGACTTCTTTTTTTTTTAATCTTTTTCCTTAAAATTTTCAGATCTTGGAATTTCTGGTACCACTTCAAAAAAGTAAGTTAGTTCAACTTTGTTTAAAAACAAACCAACCAACCAGTTTTCAATTCTGCTATATAGTCTTACACCTATTTCAGTATTTATTAAGAATCCATGAAATGATTATGTGCCTCTCTCCCTAGAAAAATCAGTTCAGAAAAATTCTGCAAAAAGTATTCTATTCTATACAGGTTCACTGAATAAGTAAGATTAAATGTTCCTGACATAGCTGTTAAATTTACTGGCGTTAATCTGAGTCTTAGAAATTTTTTTCTGTAAATTATCATCTCCATATGGGATAACTGATTTCCAAATGACTTAAAATGAAAATAGAGTCCAGGTAATAAATTGTATAGCTCCCCTCAGTAATGTAGGCTAATTTGTAAAAGTTTTGTATATTTTTACAGACATTGGATGTGCTTATCACATAAACATTGGAATACCTGTAAAATAGAAAAGAAGTTCATTCTATGCGGTGAAAAGCTTCTTTTTGCAAGAAGAAATATTTACAGCATTGCATTTATTTTTAAATTTTTCTTCTCAATCTAACTGGTTGCTTACTCCTGTGCTGAGTCATCTTCTGTGTGCAAGGCCAGTTTATGATGTGTGTGCTTCAAAATGTTTTGTGCCTCTGTAGAGATGATAGGACAGATATGTATAAAGACGTCCTAGGGTTCATCCCCAAAACTTAGCTTTCTTCATCCCCAAATCTTAGCTTCCTTCAATCTACTTCATTCAAATGGTGTATCTTATTCTGGATAGAGTGGCCTCTAACAAAACTTGGTTTTGCAACAGCCCTTTTATTCTATGAATGTTTCTCTCATATCTATCAACTTTTTTCAGAATCGAATGCTTTCCTCCTTCAGCTGTCTGAGCAAGATTTTCAACAATGAAATGACCTTTCAAAGACTTCTAGCAGGCAACTCTACGGCCTGGCCTAAATAGAACAGGCAGTAGCAGTCCCTTCTCCTATTTTGCAAGGGTATATGCAATAACGTGTTAGCTTCAGTCAATACAAAGTAAAAGTTCTTTTTAATTCTCCCCACAAAGGCTATAACTGTGTAACTGTCTTCAGTACAGAGTGTACTGGTGTCTACTGCTAACAACCCTTGAAACTGAGTGTCTGTAAAAGTGTATCTTTCTGTTAATAACTTAAACTGCATACACCATAAACTAACATAGCTGCAAGCCTAATGTTGATGTATTCTGCAATTAATTTTCATTTTCACTGCGAGAGTGTGTATATAGTAGCTTTGTCTCTCTCCCTCTTATTAGGGGAGACCTTCAGTGGAATGCTGGAGAGAAAAAGTTAACAGGAGGAGCCAACTGGCAGCCAAAAGTAGCACCTGCAACATGGTCAACTGGTGGTGTCCCAAGTGGCCCATTGGTAGGTGGTAATCTATCAATACCACTGGTACTGAAACACCAGTGTTTTATGAGACTATGCAAGCATATGTGTAGGCACTGCTCCTGTCTACTTCAGCTTCTTTGTACATGATACGAATATTTCAGCTCACGTTTTTAAGGCCAGATTTTCAACTCACATATATAAATCATTGAGTTCAGGTCAATGAAAATACACTAACATATGTATCAAGACGTTACTCTACATGTGCACTTAATAACTGTGGACATTTCCAAGTGTGTGGTTAGCCATATAGGTCTTGCCAGCACCAGGCCCAGGTCGATTGCCCAAAAGTATTGATCCAAAGCTGAAGTACTGGAAGAAGAGAAAATAAATAGTTTTTTCTCAAGCTTTCCTGAATGAAGCAGATCAAAAGACTGCACAGTATTTGTAGTGGTTAGGTGACTGATGTTAGATTAGAACTGAGTAGCTTGTTTAGCAGAGTAAAGCAGTCTGTTAGAAAAGTTAAGATTGCCCTGTAAAATGTATCAGAAGGCACTAAGTTTGAGAGAAGTGGGTTAAATTGAGCTAAAAATCTAAATTTGGCACAAGAGCAACTTGAATGTGAGTAAGCCACGAGAGTAATTTGAAGAGGGATCGTATCTCATCAACATCGCACAGGGCATAAAACATCCTCGGTTTGAAAAAAGTTGGGTTGGGAAGGGAAGGAAAGGACTGTGAAGGGGGAGCATAACTAGTTCAGTTCCCTGCTGCCAGATGTTGATGTGTTAAGCACGTTCCAGCTTGTTCCTTAACCTTATGGAATATACAAGAATACCCTGAATTTGGTGGTGCTTTGAATATATTAGTTGTAACATCAACTTTTTTTCTTAATAGAAAGGCTGGGCAATACTGTACCGTGTAAGTGAATTTTTTTGATCTTTTATTGTACTTACTTACTAAACATGAAGATACTAACAGCATCTCACCTGCACTACAGTTCTTACCGCTGGCTTAAAATTAGCTAGAAGCTACCTAACATGGCTCTTCTTGGACTGTCTGTCCAGCAGGCAGTTCTCAGGCAATGTGTTGAGTTTGGTAGTAGTGATTAACCTTTTCTGTTCCGTAAACTTGAAAATAATGGCTCCAAACATTGATTTACTTGGATGTGAAGTATCTGATGACTTGTACTACCTGAAATTTCTAGCTTCTGTAACATCAGCCTGATCTTGTAGAGGTTTTACCATCTGATAAGTAACTAGCTTTTCTGGAAAGCTGGGTGGTTTTGATAGCATTCCATGAAACATGGGTGTTATATTTCTTCAAAATCATGCACTTAGGTATTTTTTGAAACCAAAGAAAACCGAATCTGCAGGAAAAATGTAAATGTGGAGACCAAACTGAAGCTCTCCTTCACATCACTGTTGAACCACTTAAGCTTTGGTCACTTCTTCCCTACCTTGTGACCTTTCACTTTCTGGATTAAAATCAGCAGAATTTCATAAAACCTCATTCCCTCGAATGACCCTAGTGCTTTTAGACAAAAGCAGATTCAGTTTCTGTGGCCATTTACTTGGCATTTGCCTAACTGGATTTTGAGCTACAATGTGTTCCTGTGGCTGCAGTCAGATTGCTGCATCTAATGTAATTAATCTGTGTCTTTTTCTTCCTTGCTTTTCTTCTTCTTGCTGAGTGTCCAGATGCTGATTTTAGTTTGGGGACAGCTATGGTGCTAGCACCATACAGATTTTAAATGATATGCCCCCCAGAAAACTTTCAGACTGGAAAAGAAGTTCATAATTATTAGCCAGAAACTGTAGGGTGTTTGCTGATTAATGAATCTGGAACAGGTTATCTTTGTCTCTAGTTTCCTAAAAATGGCATGTTTTAGTCTGGAAGCAAGGATCAACCAAAGGTACTAAATGCAGCATTCACAGAAGTGGACTGTGCAGTGAGTAATTCTAACCTGTCTCCAGAGATGCATTGTCCTTTGAACTGCAAGTGCGCTAGGCACTCTCCAAGTGCGGTGGGATATGACTGACTCAAGGTAGGTGGTAAGGTTATGAAGGGTCAGGAATAACCCTAGAACTTCTGTAATAGCTTGAGAAATTGCGCCAATGTACTTAGGCCATACAAAAGCAGTAAGGAGATTCCTGAAAATCCTGCTTCCATTTTAAAAAAATCATCCTTGAATGCCTCCTGCCTCTCTTCAGAGTTGTTAATAATTTGGCTTGTATATACTTCTGTGAAAAGGAGAGACTTGGATGCTTTCAAGGCCATAAGGAGACTCTATGCATGGGAAGTTACAGACAAGGGTACCAAAAGGGATGATGTGTAGGTTCGGCTAGGTGGGCCGGGTGGCATTGTTCAGAAGTGCTGTTGCGCTGTATATCTAAACTAGCAGTTCTCTCTTCCTGAACCGTAGTGAAAGATCACCTTTTGTGTGTGTGTAATTTGAATGAAAATCATAACAAGTTAAGCATATAAATGAAAAGCATAACAAGATGAACTAAACTCTCAGTAGAGAATGTAATGTTTGTGATTGCGGCTTAAGCGGGGGAACTTATTCTTTAACTTAAATGAATCTCACTGCATAACAATACTATTTTTTAAGTTGGAAACTAATTATAGCTGTTATTTCCCTTAGCTTTACAATCTGCTTAAACTTTTACTAAAATACAGTTCTACAAGTTCTATAGTGTGTTGGCTATCAGCTATGAAATTGAGATGCTTTTCTTACACTATATAGAAGGAAGAGGAAAGTACGTGTTTTCTTGGATCTATTTTGAATTGTATTCAGTAAACAAACTCCATTCATGAAGAGAATGGAGTTTGTCACCCTTGCTTTCTCATGAAGAAGCAAACTGAGCATCAGCATAAGGACTCATTCAACTCTGTCCTTTGAAGCATTGAGGTTTTCAGGTTAGGTGTTACTTGCTGCATTACAGTCCTGCTTTCCAGAACAACTTTGAGAATGCTGGGGACTCCGTGTGGTTTCCATGTAGTTGGTGTTAGAGATTCTTGCATTTTTTAATTTAAAAAAAAATTTTTTTAGACGGGAGCTGTGCCTCCAGCAAGTGCTGTTCCTGCCACAGGAGGTACTTCACCGGTCCCACAGCCAGGAGCAGCATTTGGGATGGTGAGTGTCTTTTGTTACACTGCTCTCCTTTCTTCACCCATAACCCTACTCACAGTGTGTTAATTTGCAGCCCCCAGCAGGCACAGGCGTACCCATGATGCCCCAGCAGCCAGTAATGTACGGGCAGCCTATGATGAGGCCACCATTTGGAGCTGCCCCTGGCCCTGGTGTACAGGTAAGTGTTACTGATAGATGAATGTTAAATTGGTCTCCATTTCTCTAGAAAGTAGCTTGTGTGTATGCATCATCTCAGTTCAATTCTATCTGTAGGTCTGTAAATGAGATTTCTTATAGTATCAGCTGCCTGACTTGCAACAGATCACATGAACCACCTTGATGTTTCCTTTTTTTTTATTTTTTCCAATTCCCTTGAATGAGACCAATGGAAAAGGTTTGAAAAGTCTGCTACAACTAACTACATCCAAGAACTGTTTTGGGGGATATTTGAGTACAGTGGAGCTGATGGGAGGTCCTATTCTGCTCAAAGCTTGTCAAAATTTACTAGAGCTGCACTCAGCATTTTTCCTCCCAGACTACCAAGAGATTCCTCAGAAAACCGACCTTCTGCTTATGAACAAGCTAAGGTCTCCCACTCTTGGGTGACAGTTGTTTCTCACTAAATACAACTTTGTCTGTTTCGGGCTGCTGGCTTGCTGGGTTTCTTTTGCTGCAAAACAACTGCATTCAGATATGAATTACGATGGTATGTGTAACACTGGAGTGCTCTGGATGCACACTTCTCACTGCAATGCACAGATTTAAAGGCTATGGAGTGAACTTTTTCTTCTAACTTCTGTTAAGCTGGAGGAATACAAATGAATAATCTTAATCTTCGGTCACTCTGTAGTCTTTTCTAAGTGGCAATACTTGACACTTTCAAGCTTTTGAACTATATTTATCTTGTGTGACTTTGCAACAATCACATATTTAGACATAAAGGACACATAAATTTGGCCACCTAAACCCAAAGCAAACCAGTTCTTAATTCTATATTAATTAAAAATAACCAGGAAACTGTGTCACAAGTTACTGGTTGGCACAGAGATGAATCCATTCTTTAATATGATGAAAAATCCTCATGGAGTAATTAATGATGAAGTAGGTTGAGTAAATGGAGATATGCCATCCTGACAGTTGAACTGGGTGGCATCAGCTGCTTCTCATAGTTTCCTAAGGATTCTTTTTAACTTGAAGCTACTAAGTTTGGAAGTGCAGCACTCTCCTTCCACTCTGATGCAAAGCTTTAAACTCACTAGGGGATGCAACATAAGCCATAATACCTGTTCCAGGCTATTTTTTCAAAGTAGAGTTTGGTCTGTAATGGCTCTGAAAAGGAAAGGGCCCTTACAGAGGAGAGGCAGGGAATGACTTACCTGGAGTACTTTGCTGCTTTGTAAGTCAGAAGTCCATCTTGTTTTTCGAGTACAGTGGGAGATGGAAGTTGATGCTACACCTCTGAAATCTGACTTGTAACACTTGAAACCAAGCCACCTCCTGTTTTTTGCAAATATTAAGCAATCAGCCTCTATCAAACCACACTTTTAAAGTAGGAAACCACATTCCTGTTGAAGTTTGGATTTTGTGTGTAGAAATGGGAAGAACTTGAAACTGCTGTAAGTGAGAAGGTAGGTTGTAGGTGTTAGATCTCTTCATTTCATATATAGCTACTTGGACTTACTTTTCCTTCCACCTTAAACTGTCTCTGCACTTATATTATCAAGAATAATATTAAGTAAGACACAAACATTTTTTTTTTCTCAGAGGAGGGTGGTCATCATGGTGCCAAGGCTACATATAAAATACCTCTAGTGCCCTGAGTAAGGTAGAGATGGGGAGGAGTAAGGACAGGATGGGGTAATCATTTGGCTCCCTAGTGAGAAGAGTTGCATGGAACTTGAAAAACTGACATTTTCTGTGGAATAACTGATGATTTTTATACCTAAAAGAGGAGAAACTGAATATGATGTAGGTATGTCTCCAGCACACTTTGGACGCCTGTACTTACATTACCAGTGTAGAAAAACTTGTACTTAAATGTCAGCTGCTGGAATTTTCAGACTTACTCTGCAACGTGCACTCTGCTTATTCTGCATCTTGGTGTTTAACATCTAACAACTCTTTAACTTCTGTCTGGGTTGATAATCCTAACATCATTGTGTCTTACAGGGAGAGAATGGTTTGAAGCTACACTGATAAGATTATGCAGTGTCTATACCCTTAACCGTTAAAGCAGCCAAACATTGTTAACCCTGTATAAGAATGGAATCTAAACAATGCTTGAGCAAAAAGGCAACGTGCTGAACTTGCAGAAAAATGAGAACTCTGTATGCTTGCAATGTGCTCGCGTGAGAACCAGCTATGTCTACCTAATGCTTGTGTATCCTTGTCTGCTTTGGTTTTTTTCTGCCTTCCTGGCTGGCATCTGTTAGCTTTCTCCAAGCCCAACTCCTGCTACTCAGAGTCCCAAGAAACCTCCAACAAAGGACCCATTAGCGGATCTTAACATCAAGGATTTCTTGTAAAAGATAAGGTATTCTGTGACTGCCTGCCTAAGCATGTTATGCTGTGGTACGTGTCTGGCACAGGGATGTTGATTAGATATTGATTGAAAATGGCTGATAAAATCATAGCGGCAAAGATAGGTGGAAACATGCACTGATAATATGGTGGTTTGAACAGAAAACTGATTTCTCTGTCCATACTCTTAATTTTAGCCTGAAAGCTTGACTTCTGGCTGCTTTTTTTGCCAAAAGTGTCTTACAGGAAAAGTTATCTTCAGTCCATAACTTCCATTTTTGCCTTGTTTCCATTCAACCCAAGTGTTCATTATTTTTTTCCCCTGAAATAAATACTGGAGCAAATAGACTCATAACGGAACAAATAGACTCATAACAGTACAAATACTTGAGGACAAAATGGTACTGAAGAGGCTTGTTCCAGTCTTGTGGGTGTAGAAACAGATTTGGTATCATAGGTGTGAAGGGATCAAAAGAGGAAAAACTTACATATCCTGGTCATCAAGGGAAGGTTGTTTCATCTCTTAACTGCTAATGTTCTCCTCCACCACACAATTTTTCAGGGCACTGCTTTTCTGAATGCTAAGGCATGAGGTCCTGAACAGTGCCATGTAGAACAACAGTGGGGAAGAACAGAGGAGTAAATAAAAAGAAAAAATGGAGGAGAAGCAAAAAAACAGGACTGCAGAATGGAAGGAAAAAAAGGGAAAAATATTACTGTGAGAGTTTTGGAGAAGGATATGTAGAGGGCTGAGTAGAACCATCAGACTGAATTGAGCGCTCAAGCCAGTTGAAAATAATGCAGAAGCAAGGTAGGAATTTTATCATTAAAACTAGAATAATGTGTCAGGTGAGGAGAGGACAGTCATTACACATCTTTAAAGCCTTCTTCATAAGTCACTTTTCTTTCTTCCTATAGCATAATTCTAAGACTTATTCTAAGCCCCCTCTGCACTGGCGTTAGCAGCAGTGGATGGGATCAGACTGCGTTTAGCAGGGACTGCCCAGAGTCACTTTCCTCTTCTCCAAATTCCAGCCCTGGGCGGGGGGTGTACCTGACGCTTGGTGGAGACGGCTGGGAGTGGAGATACACCTTGTTGCTGGGACTTGCTGCTTTCAACTTGAGTTTATAGTAGGCAGATTCATAACTGTCTGGTTCATAACTGCTGCTTCATGAAAAACTGGTAACAACACCTCACTCCTGCAGTGTGAAGTGATGAGCAGATTTTGCTCTTTCTAGAATGTTCTTTATCTAACTCGTTATTCTGGTGTTCATCTAATACTTTCCTTTATTCACAGCTGCAGTTTTTCTGACTGGATGATAAAAACGTGAGTTTGGAGTCTACAAGCGGATGCTCAGAGTTTCAAAGTGAGCCACCAGTACCAAACCCAGAGCTTACTCAGACTTTCTCTTCCTCCTGAAACGTGTAGCACAGCTGTGAAAGTGAACATTAGGAATGTGTACTACCTTAGCTGTTATCCCTACTCTCTCAAAATTTGTGTACTTGGGTTATTTGTGTTTTACAATTTAAACAATGGATGTATGTTTCTGATGCCTTCTAGTGCTTTTCTGAACCTATCCCACAGGGGCAGATTATGCAGCTGTTGTTTGGTGAGCCATTTGGAGCGATGTCTGTGGTTTTTGAAGGTTTCAATGTATATAACTTTTTGAGGACACCTAAAATTTCTCTAGGACTCAATTTCTCCTTTATCTGTTACAAAACATAGTGTGATAATACCAGATAGTAAGGAAAATACTTATGAAGTTGTGTGGAATACATTTTTTTTTTTCCAGTCACAGGAATCTCAATTGTCGTGAAAAAATGTTTTATTTTTGTGGCACTGTATATGTTAAGATAATTTAAAGTAATATAAAGGTAAACTTCCATAACAAATACCTTTTCAAGGGTTTACCAAGAATGAAAAATCATACCTGAAAGAATACCATATTTATTGCTGTTTTTACTTTAAATTCTATTTTAATTATTTAAGATTTTGCATTTAAAATTGGCATATTTATCAGTTCTTGCTAAATGCACTGAAAATGAGTAAAGGGTCGGTTTCTCTCCATGTCGTTGGAAAAAGCAACCATAATTGTGCTGTCATTAAGGGATTTCAAATACGAGAGCACTCTTCGGTATATCTGTAGTCAAAACATTACAAGTGATGTTACTCATCTCTGTTCAGTTCTTACGTACATATCTTAATTTAGTGCTTACCTGTGTATGCCTTAGGCTAGTGTTTCTCCATTGCCCCAAATGCGCTGTGAGTAGCTTTTGTACTATTGGTGATTAGATTTAATTCTGATCCAGACATCCATGCCCTTTACTGTGCATACTGTGTTTCTTTACTTTTTATTTGTTCCCATACTGTTTCTGCTGATGGCTTGACGTAAGATCTTGACTCTTTGATGAGGTCACTGTTGATCAGTGTTACAAGTGGCTTGGCAGTTCTCTGTAAAAGCATATTGGGTTGGAAAGATATTCACCTAAAGTCTTTCAAATGAACTATTTAATCAATGTATGGTACCATTAAAAGTGGTTGTATCTGAATTTTGCTGTGGGGATAACATGCAGCGTAATAGGAAAGTTCTTTAAAAGCTAATTTCAAAATGGCTTTTCTTTGTATTTCAGTTTAAAAAAACAATACAAAAAAACCCAGTGCATGTGTGCCCTCTGAGATGCAATAAACACCTTGATCAAAGTAAATATCTTGTTGCCAGTTTCACGATCATTTAGATGTTGAGCACAATAATACACTTTGTGAGGGGAAAAATGTGTATAGGTCCTGACACTGGTGGCTGAGTCTGCTGCACATAGTAATGACTTTTGCTGATCTTTAAGCTGTTCAGGAGAGATCCATACAAAGCCAGACTGAGCACAAAACCACAAGTTAAGTGGGAAGAGGGAGAGAATTCTGTAGTTTGACCTATAACACCTCGGGAGGCTTCATTAAATCTCTTAATCTCCTTAAACTAGAATAATACTGGAAATGTGGAAGTTTATAATGCTGGTCCTGATTTCTTTCCTGTGAGGTATCATTCAACAGCTTATTGAAAGCTAGCACAGCTACGATGCTACAGGAATTGCTTGTGTTGTCTCCTGGCCTGTAGACAAGAACATGTTCTACCTACCATCTGAGTTTCATCATCCAGGCATGAACACATTCATGTCCTGCTATGACTAACTACTTCTCAATACAAGCCATAGAGAAGAGTGGGTGGGGAGGAGGGCTCCCAACTGTGGGAGGAAGAAACTGTCTCCCTACCCTGCTTTTTCCATAAAGGGAGGACAAGTTTCAGAGATCTGATATGTCCCTTATCTGAGCTCTTGCTGTTTTGTGTGCTCACTTCTTTAGAAGCTGACACCTCTGGCCACATGAGACTTTTGTAGCTCTCCATTAAGCCCTGGATGCCTTAAGGAGTGGTAAATACCTTGAGAACATGAACTGAGTTTACTGTAGAGTTTTGAACAAAAAACCCTGACTTGTTCCTCAGAACTGACTTTTTTTTTTTTCTTAATGTTTGGGGTTAGCAGTGTCTCCTACTCCCCTTCCCCATTCGTCAATTTTAATTTGCTTTATTTAGATTTTGTACTTTTTATTATACATTTTATAGTGCATGCCTTTCAAAATGTACTGTAGCTTGAGTTGAGGGCTTCTGGATTGATGCTGGTGTTTCCCCAGGTGAAAGCCTGGGTGGTGAGAATTAAATTGTTGTCTTTTAGGATCCTGGGCACCACCTTAGCATTTTGGGCTGGTTACAAAATCAGGCTGCTACCCAAACTTCCATTCTTAAGATTTAGTAAGGCAACTGCAAAGACTAGAGACTTGCCTTAAAAACCGAGCGGGAAAGTCTAGAGCAAAAACTGTATCGGGTGGGGGTGGGGGGAGGAGGGGAAGATTTGCTTTGTAAATGCATTTGAGACTTTGGTATAGGAGGTGCTGCTTACTGGTGGGTGACAGCATCTAGTCCATGAAATGTCCAGAAGACACAACTGACATTGTTTTTTGCTTTATGGCATGACTCTGCTCCTGCCCCTCCTTCCCCATCTCTTGGTCCAGAATAAGAACTGCCTATTAAGGCAACTTATTCTGCATGGGGAAAAAAGTCCTAATAACTCTTAATGCCTAGAAAAGCCAACTGAAACTTCCTGTGGTAGAAGTAGTAGCAGTGACAAAAAGATGATATGCTGAGATTGTGATCCAGCTTTTCTAGAATATGAAATAAATCAGAAATTTTATTAAAAGATAAAACCTTTTTTCCATGCATTGTGTATTGCTAGTGCTGTCAGCAGTGTGGGAAGTGGCAGACACTGAGTGGTAATGAGGGGACAAAATAAGAATTTCGGAGATGGGATTACAGGAGAGAGACTATACATATTTTAAAGCAGACAGCACTGCCAATTCTGTTCCAGATCTTGGCTCCTAAAGCTTCACCACCTCTTCCCTTTCCCTTAATTAAACCCTGCAAATAATGTGGGTAGCAAAAGCCTGATGCTTGTTCTGTTGCTCAAGACATCTCTGAATGCAGTTATAGGCGTCAGAATAGTTGCCTTTGGGAGTTAGCAAAGGTGGTAGAGCAGAAGCAGAAACTGAAGCAAGGGAAGAAGCGTGTGTGGGGGTGTGACATCCACTGCAAGGACTAAAGAGAACAAACCTCTTCTCTGGCACTGTAGGGGAACCTGTGAAGGGTCTGATGAATATCTGCCCTGCAACAGCACTCTAAAGCACCTACATCCACATGTTCATGGTTGAACATAGTGAAGTTCGATCCATATTTTTTAAAATACAGTTTGCTAAGATGGAAGAGATTTGTCAGCTTACCTCAATGTCACAAATACCTGAAGTAACCATCTCTTTTTAAGGTCTTGTCAAAGCACTCACCCACTCTGTTGGAAGCAGAGATTTCGTACCGCTAAGCGCAACAGCAGGTACACTGAAGGCACATGCTAATGAAGCTACTGTAAAGATGCAGAGATCCAAGGAACTACAATTTCAGATGAGAGGGAAATCTGAGTCAATTTTCACAGTTAAACTGGTAGCTGGAGACAGATTAGTTGTTACCAATGATAACTATGCAGAGGCTGGTGGGACCTCTCTCACACAGGGTAGGAGGGATCCTCCTCTGCCCTCTTAAGAACATCATGTTGCTCCTTCCCATAGTCCTTGTCTGTACCTTTGCCCATTCAGGCTTGGAAAGAGACTGCCTGTGTGGGAATGGGGGTAATATTGCACCAAGGAGGAGAAAGAGAAGTGGGCTAGGATGGATGCACTAGGAAATGGTGTGAGGGATAGATGCTAAGTTCTTTGGGGTCCAGGTTGTCTGTAATTTATGGAGGGGGTGGGCGATGGAGCAGTGGGGGCACAGAGAGACCCCAGGAAGTGGGCAGCTCTGTGTCTTCAGCCATGCAAGCTGCTGCAGGCTTGCAGCTTGGGTATTAAATGTCAGCAAACAGCTTTAGTGCACAAGGACAAGGTCTAAGTGCAAGTAGACACCAACTTTAAAAGAAGCCGTATTTCCTACTCTGTGTCTGTGTGTAAAAAAGGGGGATTTTTTGAAATACCACTCAAATGCAAGAGTAGGATGAGGTAAATTCTAATGTTAATTGTAAGACTATGCTTTATGTATCTATGATATGTCTATAATTATACCGTGTCAATCTGGGTAGATCAATCAAGGGATTTAAATGATTCTTCCTTACTGGAATAATCCCACACTGGCTGCAGCCAACTGAAAGAGCACTTTCAAAACCTTGAAATTTGGCTTTAATTTGAAAAATCAAGGAGGAGAATAGATCACTTCTCTTTTGAAACATGGAGAAACCAAGTTTAGTAAATGAGAAAAGGGGAAGAAATTAGTAACATTGAGAACAGCTTACTGTATAAATAAGATTGTCTTACTATACATATTCTGGTTTAGGTATCTTCAAACCGGCTGACCTCTTCTGAACTTTGCACAGGCCATCTTCTGTTGTTCACAGGACTTCAGCCACTTTGAGGTTTTGCTCTTTACACTTTTACTGAACCAAATTTTAGGAGCTGTTTCTGTGGGAATGCCCTTGGGATTGAGCACACATTCTTTTTGTGCTTGGAAGAAGAGGTTTCCAGCAGAGTACTGAAATCCCCCCTTCACAGCTCATCTCTACGCCCACATGACAGTATCTAGCACTTGTCTAGCAGCCCTGCTGCTCAGGGATAAACAAACACACAGGGCCTTGCTCAGCCCTGCACTTTGCAGAACATGAGCTGTCCCGGTTTTCAGTGTATGTTTTAATATACAAAGAAACAGGTAGGATTAAATATGTATATGAATTTGCAAGCAGCCGGCGGCTTTGCCTTGCTGCCTGAGCCCTGTGCCACCAGCACCACATTTCTTTTTGTGTTTCTTCCTGCAAACCTTCGCAGCAGTGTGACTGCAACACTTTCCCATAGCTCCGTAGAGCGCTCTCATTTCAGAAACCATCTTGGTGGAAATCCGGCTGATTACCTCATTATGGTTTCTTGAAGATCTGGTTTGCAGAATTTGCTTCTAGAGCCCTTGACTCCAAGGCAAATCCTGCTGGAAATTTGCTCCTCTTTCAAAATATTTGACCACCTGTGATGCCTGTAGGATGGCTAAAATGTTTTTTACTCTTTAAAGCGTGGTCTGGGCCCAGACAGGGAAGGAGGCAAGGCAGCATTCAATATGCTGCAGATAATTTTTGAGTGATACAAAAGCTTCATTACCTCCAATTGCACACACATCACCCAGCAGTGCATCTCTTTTTGTGCATGGACTAGGGTTTTTTTTTTTTTTAAACATCCTCCTAAACTTACGTGAAATTAAACTAGGCTAGTTATTTGGCTAATAATTAATTAATAATTCATTAATTAATTTTTCTCTCTCTAAAAATTCTCTTTATATTTTAAAATGCAAGAAATGCAGATGAAATCACCTTCTTATTACCACAGTCCTCAAAGAGCCAAGAGGGAGAATTTTAACATTTATTAACAAAGAGACCATACAAAAGATACCATTCTTTTTCAAAGTAATGTAAATAAATTACATAGTGACAGCGAGATTTTCTATTTAAATGCTCAGCTATTGTTTAGGGTTGTAAGTAATAATTATAAAACTAACATGTGTGTGTATATAAGTCTGTAATGCTCTGCACAGTTTTTAGTCTGAGATACTACTAAGGAAACCTATTTCTCCCAAGCAACTCTAAAACCTTGTTACTGGGGGACAGCTCATACTTGTTTCCTTGTTTGCTTAAGCCTTCCTGGTTTTTCCAGAACTTGTTATCTTCAGTTATCTAGAAAGAGTGCACCTCGTGGTTCCTAACCACCTATCTTCTGAAGATATTAAAACATAGCCTGACAGATTATGTTCCTGATGGTTAGTAAGATGTAACATTAGGTTTTGGTATATACGTCTTGCACATATGTAATCAGTACAGTTAAATGTAATTTAGAAAAGTATTACACTGTTACGTCCACCCAAAGTATAGTATTTTGTATCCAGGATTAATTTCCCCAGGATTTCAGGATCCTGGCAAACACTTACTGTAGTAAAGTAGCTTATGTATCTGTTAAAATATTTTGCTTCTTTAGACATTTGGCTTCATGACTGATCATCGAGATCGACTCTAATCCTACTCTGTCATTTAGCCTGGCTTTTGAATTTTTCAGACAACTCCTTGGGGTTTTTTTGCCAACAGATGTTGAGGGCTGGGTTTGGGTTGTTTGTGCTTTTAATAGCTTTTAGAAATACCTCAAAAAATTTGCTAATGTATCACTTACAACCTCCATCTCTTAAAACCTCCATCTCTCTTTGGATGAGGAGTATATACTGAGGAATGGACAAATCATCTATATTTCATTCAAATACAAATTTTAGAGGGACAAATTAATTGCAGTCCCTGGGAGCTGCAGGGATACCTACGCCAGGCTATATCCCATGGACACTTTTTGCCATTAGCAAGGAAAATCCCCCATCTCAAACCCCCAATGTTGTCTTTGCTGTACCTTTACCCCTTTGGTGTAACATAGGAATAGCCCTCACTTACTTTTTAAGTAAAACACTTTACACCAATGTAGTATTGCAAGTGGTTGGACTGAAAATCTTAAAATGAAGTAGCTTACCGTCCAGTTCTCTACAGTTTGCATGAAGAGCCTTTTGTGGCTGTGCGTCTCTCATTTAATGACCTTTAAAATAGCTGACAGACTACAGAGTATTTTTTTTTCTAGTTGTACATTTCAACTTGCCAGCCGGGCTTTGCCATTTCAGACTGAACTTACAGTGGCTGGAAACTTTAACTGATAAGTCTAGTATTTTGGTAGATCTGCCAGAGATGGAAGAGACATGGAACTAAAATGAAATAATTTTTCCCTAGCCAAACTGAAGAGCTAAGCTGATTCAGTCTGTACTGTACCAGAACAGACTCTTGTGTGAAATATAATATTCTTCTCTTGGCCAATATATATAACTGTATAACTATGCATGCTGTTTTACTTAAAAGTTGGCTCTCTGCTACAGATAAACAAGAGCAACGCAGCATGCTGCACTCCACTGCAAAGGCAATGCATTCAGAGCACGTGAATTTTCCACTTTAATACTGCTGGGCAGGCTCATAAGATAGAAATGACAGAAAATAGAGAGCCATCTACTCTGTTCCCCTGCTCTGAAGCCCAAATTGTATGATTCCCAACAGATTTTTCTAAAAGACCTCCATCACACCACAGCCTTTCCAAACACCACTACAGGACATCACTACCTTCACCCTGAGAAAGCTGCTGTCACTGTATCGCACTGTATCACCTGATTCCTCCTCACTGCACATTGAACTCTTATTTCTTCTGCCCGTGGGGATACTCCCTTTGTTCTTTGTAGCAGCAAAGATAACATTTGGACAGTTACCATGGTCATTCTTCTGTCTTATGCCCTGTCTTCAATCTTTCTTTGCCAGCCAAGTTTTCTAGATACCTGATCAACCTTGATACTCTCTGCACTCACTTCAACTGGTCTATGCCACCTGTGAAGTGCAGCATCCAAAACGGGACACAGCAGCAGAGTGAAGGCACACCTTGCTTTGTGTAACAGAAATACCATGTCCCAGGGATTGTAAGCCAGGCTCCCAGTTATAGATCCAAGAGCGGCATCTGCACTTTCCCCGACAGGATTACCTTGTTGGGCCATGGCCAGCCTATGCTCTTAAAGCCCTTTCTGAAGAGCTGTGGTTCAAGCAATTGCAGCACACATTTGTGCATAGCGTGCAGCCACTTGGAGGAAAAAAACACCAAACACAAAAACCAATTAGGAATAAAAATTAAAAAAGGAAATTATTTTTAAAAGGAAGAAATTTGACAGTTTAAAGACTTTCAGTACTGGGCATTGCTGTTTGGCTCTTTGTGACATTAGTAAGAGTCAGCACACTGCTAAATCTTTTCAGCAAAGGAAGAAATTGGGAGGAGGAGGCCAGGGGCTGAATGCTTTTCAGTTGGTGGATCTCTGTGTGCATGGGAAGTTGACCTGGCATAATTCAGCATACGGCAAAGACGGCAGGACAAAGTGGCTCCGTAGGAGGTGGGACTGTCCATCCTGCCTCAGCCCTTTGAACACAGGATATTCAAACTCTGCTTTTCCCACATGCGGCTTGCTCAGGCACCTGATGGGAGAGACAGAATCAAGAAGGACTTGCAGGTCTCTGGGGGTGATGGAAGAGGTGAGGGAGGAGACAATGCAATGTGTGGGCACAAGATCAGGGTCTCAGATGTTGTGACAGTGTCATTGGTTCCTCTTCAGTTACTGTTTAAGTATCACATTTACAAGCACGCTGCTAGGTATGTGTTGTACGTAGTTATATGTACATGTACTGTATTCACTGATGCACTGTATCCATATACACACGATACACTTGGTACCTAATTTTCAGCAAGGTCTCTGAAATATGCAACTGTACGTTCTTTGTAACAAAGCTGCTGTGTAAAGTACCTTGTTTGGTAACCCTAGCTGTTTTTTGACAGAGTAGTTCTGATATATTGGCCATTTCTCTGGGTTGCGAGCTTGAGGTTGTCCCTGATACAAAAGCATATGGAGCAGCATATAATATCTCGATGTTCTTTAGGTATCTGCCAAAAGAACTCTCTCATAAGTAGAAGGTTGTTCATCACTAACAGGACCTACTGCCTTTGGATTGCCCCAGGGCATGTAGCACTACCTGCTGGACTCCTAACTCTGTAATTGGTGGAAGTGCCTGAAAAGCCCTCTGCCGAGAGGAGACTGACATTGGCATCCCACTAAAACAGAAACAAACCAAACCACCTAAAAATCCCTAATTGCTTGAAAAAATTCTCTCCATACACTTAGCCAATAGATAGTAGGGGAAAAAAAATCATGTCAGGTCTTCTTTTTAAGAATGGCTGAGAATCTTGCAGTTATTTTAGCAATTATCTGCTTCATAGGTAACCTTGTTTCCCACCAGTCTTGTGTTTCTGAGCTGTATTTTTATCATGTTTCTACCAGGATATACTTGGTTCCACAGTGACGTTTCCAGACAAGCCTAAAAATTTTTTAAAAGTTTGCTTTCAAATTAGGAGGAGGGAACTGGCTTCTAGATCTAGAAATGTGACTTCTGTATGTCTAAAAATACTTGCCTTGAAGCTTAGACTTTGCCAAATTAAAAAAAAAAAAAAAGTCGCATTGTGGCCTGGAAAAAGTAGGTGGCTGCACCCCTCTGTAGCAAGACCATGTAATTTTGGCTCTGTACGTGAGCTCTGACTGATGTGGCAAGAGATGAGCACACAAGAGCCAGCATGGGCTCGGAAAAACAGGCTACACTTACAGCCCTGCCTCCCCCTTGCACGTTAAAAAAAGGGCCGGTATAGGGATACAATAAAGCATGGAGTCCTATGTTCTTGCCAATATTTACAGGGTTTTAAATTTACACTGTTTAATGGTATTGAGCAGGAAAAAGGGCAGGTGCTCTCAGTGTACATGCTGGAATATGAAGGCTTTACCCCTTCTGTGGAGTTATGATTTTTGCAAATGGTATGTAAAATGCTACAGGTAAGAGCTGTCTACATTATCTATGGCTTTTTTCTTTTCCAGGCTTAGTCCTTGGGTTAGCTCTAGAAGGCTGTGCTGCTGCAACCAGCCATTACCCTGGCAGCAGGCTTAAATAACTAACTGGTTTGATAAACCTCACCCGTAGCTGTGCTTACCTGTAGTAGGATGAGTCTAGGAGATTAAATCCCATGCTTGCTGCTGGTGTCCAGATCCTGTGACCTCTCCCTCAGTCAGCATCCGTGGCAGGAGGAGCTGTCAGGGCAGCCCAGAGCTGTTGTGCAAGGGACATCACAAGTTTGCTCCATCAGCTGGCAGCCTGTGTTTACGTTGACTCAGAGCTTATGAAAGCAGTTCCCAAGGCTGGCTCCAGATTTGATGCGTTGCTTTGGAGCTATGAACACTGTTTTGCTTGCAGTGACTTTGCCTTTAGTTCTCTGTTTGCAACTTTTTCCTTAATAGCATTTTGAAGTGGTTTCTCTGGAACAGAAAGCCAAGTTCCACCCTGTATAGCACCACTGGTTGGACATTATTTATTTATTTTTATTTTATATGTTTGGTGTTTAAGTAGAAAATGAGGTGAAACCCCAAAGCTGGCACAATTAAAAAAAAATTTTAAAAGTGGAATTAGCAACAGAGAAAACCCAAGATGGGCAGGAAAGCATGAGATGAAGTTGCAAACAGCACATAAAAAATAGCCAAAATATGGAGAGAGAGACTAGCCCTGCTCCAAAGGGCTGGACCTCGAGGAAGCACAGGTACAGGGGGACTGTGAAGATGCTCTGGTCAATCAAGGTGCTGAAGGAGAGGCTGGAGTAAGGGGAACCAAGTTGAGCCCAACTGGGAGCCCCCTGACCAGTGCAGCTCCTGGCTGGGGCTCTGGCTGTCACCGTCCTGCTCAGTCAAGGAGCTTCATTTCCTGGAGGGAGCTTGGAATGGAGTGGGAGGGTGTGGTGCATGTGGTGGGAGAGGCATGGCATGAGATTCACAGGACAAGGGACATCTGAGCCTGTACATCAGTGAGTGGAATATTGGGAGGAGGGGATCTGGACCTGCTCTGGCTTCATTTCCTCCAAGGTCTCTGCAGCAGAGCGGGAGACATGTTCCAGTCGCCTTCATCCCTCAGCTGTGTGCATGCCTTTGTACAGCTATTTGAAGACCAAGGAAATCAGTCTGAAGCAGCACCTGAAGTGGACAGGGAATCAATGGACATTGTTGCTGATAGGACTGAGGCACATGTTTCCCATCTGTCCTAGTAGGGAGCAGCCGCATCAAGTCCGTCCATTACTGGAGCAGGGAGAGCCAGCACTTTTCCCCACTATAAAAATCGTTGTCATAATAGTCAAAAGCATGAAAAATAATTCCTAGGGACAGTATCAAGGCAAAAAACCAGCACATTTGCAAGTTCAGAAGTGGCCTGTATGGAAACTTACCGATACGCAAAAGAAAATAAAGAAAAGTTGCTTCATTAGCCTGATGACAAATGGGTAGAGCTTAAGGTGGGGGAAAATTTTATGTTGTTAATGTGAAGGATGCAAAGGTGAAGGCTGAACTGAGAAATACACAAATACTGTATGGCATTTCTTTTATGCTTGTAGCTGGAGACCTCTGTGGAGCCTTCAAGCTGAAGATGAGTCCAAAGCCTTTCCTCCTCATGTGCATGCATGTGGTGTACCATGGATTTGTATGTCAAAATAACTGAGCAAAATCTGCTTCCAAAGTTGTAACCCCATAAAGACAACCCTCTACCAGTTTAAAGGTAACAAAATACAGCTAGTGGCAGCTGTATTATTACTATTTTTTTAAGCTTGCAGACGCTGTTTTCACAGTATGGACAGAAAACTAACCTTGCATGGGTGATTGCACAGATGTCTGATTTTATTTAGTCCCAATTGGTAAGGAAAAAATTGATAAGCAAGAAGTGAAGGACTCAGCATGTCAGTCGTGTAAGCAGCATTACTCAATCAGATATCACTGTTGTAACAGGTTACTTTACAAGCAATAAAGTATCATATCTAAAAATAAATGCTGTCAAAGCTACTTTCCCTCTTGAATATTGGTTTCCTTTTTATTTCTTTCTAAAAGAAATAAACCTGTTTACAGATCATAAATGCTTAGTTTATAACGCCCTATAACAAGTAAATCCATATAATACGCAGAGGGTCAAATTTCCCTCTAAGCTTCACCATAGTAAATGAGAGGAGAACGTGATGCCGTGTTTTTCTGGTTACTGGATCTCACTGTTTCAACCCACCATTATTAAAAATGACTTCATACATCCTTCATGGCTACATACAGGAAAATGTATAAAAACCTAAAATGTCACGGCCACAAGCCTGGAAACCTGTGTTCGTGTCCACCATCTAAGGAGACCAGGTCTGAGCCCACAGTCACAATAAGCAGCAAGAGTCTGATAGCACAGTAAATCCCTGCCCTTGTGGGGACGTGGTGGGATAGGCAACCAGCGACTGGTTGTTCTTGCGCCATGGAACTCACTACATCTCTGGAACACATCCATGTCCTGCAAAGATGAGAGTGGCAGAAAATCCATATGCCACACATATCTATAAAGTCTCCGTGGCCTTTATGCATACGTGTTTTTCAAAATATCCCTGTTTTACTTGAATAAAAATGTGATGCTTGTCTTAGAGATTAGGTTTAAAATATTTTATTTTTCCTTTGTGTTACTGGTAAATCCCCTTTGGGTAACATAGCATTCTCTTTTTGTGTGCGTGTGTTGAGGAGGGGAAGCCCCCGCTGGCATTCGAGGAGATGTTGCATCCCCTCCACTTAGCGGGTGTTTCACTCCTGTGCAAGAGCCAACAATATTTAGCTGATGAGTTAATCATTCCAGAGATGGCAAAGGAATGTAAGAACTAGGGTTGCCTTTCACTGTAGGAAAAACAGAAATCATGTTTTCTTCCTTTCAGTAAGGCACTGCGCTTTTTTGCTGTTGATCATGATCTTCACCTTTGCCTTTTCTTGTCCTCTTCTCCCTCTGGGGCCTACCCTGCTTCAAAATGCCCTCAGAGGTATAGCCAGAAAGGGTTCTTTGCCATACGCTGTCTCCAGGCTCCTTTTGTCTTTGATTAACCAAAGCTGAAACCAGCATTTAATCCATAAAGTTGGAAATTAAACTGGAGGGGAGGGGTGAGAGAATGCTGCAACTCCAAGGGCAGCTGAGCAATTTGTCTGAAAACCAGCCCAACTTGGTTTCACCCAATGTTTTCAAACTCTTTCACATGGAATAGAAGTAGAGCCATAGCAACTGCAATACCCATGGCGCACACATAATTGCCAAGAGGCACAATCTTTGTAAAATATTTGTGTAGCTTCTCCAGTATATGGATCCTTTATCTCAGCAATAATGGCTGAAGCGTAAGCTGTTATCAAGGCTTAGAGACATATTCCAGGTAGGAGGAATGAATGGTTCATCAGGAATACCTGCATAATAACCGGCAGAAGATGCCACTTCTTTGATGGATTTGAGTTGCTGCTATTTTGCAAAGGCCTTTTGAACATTTGAAGATGTCGGGAACTTCAGGTATGACAGGAAAATGCCTGCACAAGGAGCTGGGCTGTACTGGAACATTTTAGGGCTGAATAGATGTTTGGATAGGCTGCCAGTTCAAGCCCTCCAGGGCCCATGGGAATGTAAGACTCACAGCATGACTCGGAAAATATCTGCCATCGGATCAACCACATTCCTGCCAGTGGCTTGGGAATAGTCTACAGAGGACACAGCTGTCAGCCCTGGCTCTCTTGTTTGTGTTCCCTGGATAGGGGCCGAGAAATGTTTCTTGAGCACCAAGACATTCTTCCAGAAGGTGACAAAAAATAGACTCCAGCAATTAAAAGATTTAGATCCTGTTACCGGTGCAAAATGGACTTTGATCCAGGTGACAAAGCTGTCAGTCCTCTTTATTTCCCTGTGGTCCTTACTCCTCCCCCATGTAAGGACCACCAGAGCTGGCGGTGAAGCCCTTGCCAGACCCCTGTTAAATATTGCTTGTATCAGACACACTATTAATCACTGCTGTAATAATTTCTAAACTTTCCATTAAATATTTCCAGCAGCTCTCATCCTTGCCAAAAACCTCTCCTCTTTCTGTCAGTAATCAAATCAGCACCAGTTGCAAGGGCACAAAGTTAGGATAATGCTGAGAACCAAGATCGTAATTATTTTATGCACTTCTGATTCGGCCTGGTTCAACAGCTCTCCGGGGTAGAAAATACAACAACAAGTAATAGCAGAAACAGAACTAATTACTTATTTCAGAATTAATAAGTTGCGGTATAGTCTGTGAGTCATTTCCTTGCTGAACCAATTTTTTTTTTTACTCATCAAATTTGCTCATGGAGTAGTTATATTGAAGACAGAAGTAGATGGTGGATTTTTCCCAGAACAAATTTAAAGAGACAGTAATATCTTGTAAGACCATGTCTCCGATGATTCAATGGTAAGCTGATACAAACATTTACAAATGAACTTTGAAGAACATCACCATAGCTAACAAACTACATCATGACAGAGGAAAAGAAAAACAACAGAAAATATTTATTGACATAGTATGTGCATTGTATAATATCTTAATAGCAAAAGTTTTCATTTTTTTTTCCCAAATGAGTTGTCATTTTATGCAGTTAGATATATAACCCACATCTTCCTAAGTTTGCTGTCAATCTTTAAAAAGTTAAGAATATTAAAGAATCATCAAAGCTACCTCTGGAGGTTTTTAACCTAAATGCTATCTCACACTGGGAGAAAGAGGCTGGTGCAATAGGGACTCAAATATACTTCCAAATCCTTTGAGATTAGTGTGCAATTTTAAGCTTTCAATTTAACAATATGCTTCCCCCTCCCCACCCCCACCCCTCCACCCCCCCTTCGATCTTTAATCAGGAATTCGTAGATGGAAGTATCTGTAATATTCTGTGCTTTAAAATGAGAAGTGGTTGATTCAATTTCTACAAAGATACCAAACACAAGCAGAAGGCATTTGTAAAAAATTTATTGGCTAGAATTTGTAGGTACATGTGAAAAATGGAGCCAACATTTAAATGCTTCAAGTCTAAGATTCTTTTTGTTTGTTGTTTTGTTGTTGTTGGATTTTGGGGAGGGTAGGGATGAGTGTGTTTGTTTTGTTTTGTTTTGTTAGTTTTCCAGTGGGGAACAGTCTTTACAAGAATCCCAACAAAATGTCAGATTTGAGAAACTTTCAAGTGAAAGAAACTCCCTTTACTCACTACACCCTGGAGAGCAGGTGTGCTGGGACGTTCTCGCCGCCAAGCCTTTTGGCCAAGACACAGGTCTGTTGCTTCCCAAGGATCCTAAACCAGAACAAGCATAATCCCTGTGTCTTCAGGCAGGGATTGTCGATCAGGGTCAAAACCCCCCACCTGCTACTGGGCCCTGCCAGAACCTGAGCCCTTTAACAGCCGTTTCCTTGGTGCTGTTGGCTGGGAAGAACAGCCTCATCTTTAGCAGCAAAGGGAGATTGGTCATTTGACTTGTGATTTTTTTACATCTTCATTTGTACTGTTATACCTTTACCAGCTGCCTACTCTTTCTTACAATAGGTCCCTCTGCTACCTTGCAGTCATTTCGTCTGTTACTTTTCACCCTTCCTTTATCCCTTGCCTACCACCTCCATCTTCCTGGTCTTCCGTAACACCTACTATTCTTGTCCTCTCTGTATTAATTGCTGTTTGCTGCCGGGTCATACCTTATCAGCAGAATAGGAGGAACTCCCCAGCTGCTTTTCTCCTCCACATGTAGATGAATTATTTTTCTGCTTAAGCCATGTTCTGTGTTGATTCATACTCCATATAGACTCATAAATCTGCAGAAATTGGATGATAAATTATAAACTGAGTCAAGGAGTTTCTTTAAGCAATTTGTAAAGCACCGGGTACCCGATGCCTCATATAACAGACATAATTTTACTGCCTAACGTTGTGGTTTTTCTTTTGTTAAGATAATACAAACTTAGACTTAATTTTTCACATTGCAGATAACGCCCTTCACTTCCATCGTATGTCTCGGAGCCCCAATTTAAATACATGCACAAATGCCTTGCAGAAGCTGGTCTGGGTGTGTAAACTGTTTGTATATGAGGTTTTTCTTTGGGCTGGGCAGAACTGAGTTAACTCTACAAATTGCCAGTAGCCCCCTAGCAGAAAAGGGATTTGACTGGGTTTGTTTTTTCCTAAAAGCAGTAATACAGTTTAAAAAAGAGGCAGCTCTTATGTCAAAAACAAACGATGGGGGGAAACAAACGATGTACAGCCCGGTACTTGAAGGAGGGAAAAATCCTTTGGGGAAAGATCACAAGGGCTCTCACCCTTCTGGGACTGGAATCCAGCCTTGATGCTGGTGTCATAGACAACAGCAGATCTGATCTACTGTGAACACCCCCTCCTTGTATTTTCTCATTCATAACTAGATACTAACTGCAGGTTTTTTAGGAAATCTGAGATGATGACAGCTCAGAAATCCTTGTCCCATTTTACAGTGGCTGATACCAAGACCTCTACACGGGACGTTGGCCTCTGTGGTTGTGGTAATTTCTTGATGTATGAACTATTTCACAAGCCCCTGTAGTAAGCAGTCACAATGCCTACATAAAGCATTTCCTTCTCTGTTAGGCCAAGTGGCAGACTGAAACGTAGCCTGGCCTGCATATACAACAGGAATAACAATTTGTCCATGTCTTCTTGTGCCTGCTTTCCCTTCCCTGAAGGTGCTGACCCAGTCAAAACGGCACATGCTCTGCAAGCCTGTATATTTGGATGTGTTTATGCATGTGCACTCACATACAGAGGCTTGAATACATATACAGTTTTGATTAACTTTTATGTTGCTCTGGCCAGCCTCTTTAATCTCTCAGTACTATAAAATGAGACTCTGAGCATCTAATATTTATCCTCTGAGGATAAACATTGGTTTTCAGCCTGGTATAAGAACTTCAGGTCATGGCTGAGGTATTTATAGCAGATGATTATTGTAATAAGACCATTTGAAAGCTGACATCAACATTTTTCATTCTTACCTTGTCCCCGATTCCCAAACTAATAAAGAAACAGATTATATTTCTGCTCCTAAGGAGTACCCCTAAACAAGACTCACCAAAACAAGAAATGTACTAAGGCACCTTATCTTGATCAGTTTTGGACCCAGATCAACAATGAGAATAATTGTAACAAAATCCATGGACCTAAGTTGACTTGTATTGGATTAACAATGTGGTACCTTATCTGTCACAGTAACTATGGGAAAATGCACTTAAGAAAAGCATTATAGACCTGACTAAAGAATATTGTATGCACATTGCGTAGAGTGGGAGCATTAATTACTGGATTGAGGTGACTTAAAATTACTGTCAGCAAAGCCATATGTCTTAATAGAGCAATAAAACCAATTAACTTTAAAATATTAGACATTAATTTCTAAACTTTAAAAATTACAATTAGTTTCCTGCAAACAATCACACAAAATAAAATAATAAAAAAAAGTTAAGTGTCCCCTGGAAAGGCTGACATTAAAAGAAATAGTGTATTTTAAAGTGAGATTTCTTCCAATTAATGAAATATTTTTAAAGTTATGGTATGGAAGCAAGTCTTAAATTTTTATGCTTTGGCAATAATATGACAAAGAAAGTTGCCTGCACGTTCAAAGTGTCAGGTTTTATACTTTCGATCATCTACAAAAAAGTGGGTTATTAAACATTTTCTTCTTATTTCATCAAAAGATATTACAAATATATTTTAAAGATACCAACAAACAAGTTGTATTTTTGAATCTTGTTACTTTTTTCTTCTGCACAGGAAGAAAATGTGTTATGTGACAGCATAAACTTATGATTTAAAAAAAATGAAGTATCATGGCAGTGAATAATCTTAAAAGTACTGAAACCCAAAGGATATGATCAGAAATACACAGTATCATCTTATGTTATTAGATTAACATAGCACCATAACAATCCTGTGCACTTCCAAATCTTGATACAAAATAAAAGATAGACCTGTGTAGCAATCAACAGCGATTTTTAAAAAGGTGATTTGTGTTTAATGTCGTGTAAACCTCAGCTCACCTTGTGTTTTCATTAAGTATATGGTTCAGCAAGTATTTTGAACCAAATTATTTGCTAACTACTGCTGCTACTGAACAAGGTATCTGTTATAATGTACAGGATAGTTCTTCTACTGTTCAGAAGGTGGTATAATTTAGTTGGGAGAAATTTTTAATTTAACCTTGTAACTCCTGTTGAGGTGGAGTCTGAATATGACATGATTAAAACTACCCATTTTCCAAAACCGTATAAAGCCAAACTAAAATATTGCTTTCCAGCTCCCAGTCTAATACTTACTATCCTATCTATGAAGCTGAACTCATATAAAAGTAATCTATAAAAACTGCAAAAATGGTTAGCACCCAAAAAATCTATTATTTGTAAAGCTCTAAATGATTGTCAAACAGCCACTTCTGTGACACGGTCACAGTCAGTGACTTCTCCCAATGGTAAAGCTAAAACATTTGACTAGAAACTAAACCTACAGCGCTCCAAATACTAACTGGAATGCAAATGCATGTGTTTAAGACTTCTGTTACTTCTCAAAGAAGATTTAAAGGCATTAAATTATGTCCTGATGTTTCTTCTTCCAAACACGGAAACTTCTGTGTTCACTGACATCTTTTTGTTGTTTTTACTGAGCAGTGAAGTGAAACTTGTCTTTAAGGTCTAATTCTCAGATACAGAAATTTTAGATTTCCATGGAAGTGTTCCTGCAGCAACCAGAGGAGGAAGTTTTCCGAACTAACAAGCATGAACTAGAATGATGCTTCTCAACATAGAGCTGTGGTCTTTAGAGAATGCCAAAAATAATGTCTTGATCTCATGCAGTTCTCTGGATCGTTCTGCACACACAGTGATGTGCTGTTTGCATAACTTGCATTTGAAGAATTGGAACAGAACCCTGAGAAAAGCAAATCCATTGGAAAAACAGATATTGTTTAATAACACCAGTTTGAGATGTTTCAATCCTTCCCTTGGGGAAAAAAATGACGAACAGGTGTAGTCATTTTTTTTCTGATGTTAATTATTTGAATTCATCACAATTGCAAACATAAGTATAGTTTGGGATTTTAAATGCCTACCTGGGGTTGATTACAATTAGAAATATTTTGTTTGACAATTTTACCCATCCCCCAGCAATTCAGCTTTCCTCAAGTCACCATAACATTACTTGTGAGCTTTGAGTTCAAAAACATTCTGACGTGATGTTCTTCTAGTAACTGCTGCAGCACACTTTCACTCTAGGGTAATACGGGTGCTAAGTGAATCAAGTTCAGCTCTCTTCAGCCTTGTGTGCAATTCTCATCATTCCCATGTATCCAGAAGCAAATCTGGGCATATTTGAGAGGAGTAATTCTTACTGCCACATTGTAATCCTGCTGTTCACCATTGACATCCACCCACTGATGGCCTGAGTAAACAGCGATGATCTTGCGTTTCCACTTCTTTTTGTTCGGCTCCTTAAGACGGAGATAGACACCAGATCCAGTGGAGCCAGGCTTAGCATCACAGTACTGATAAAAGAGATCATTGGACTCATCAGAAATGCTACAAAATCTATAGACCAGCTGCCCAGATCGATCATTGTCAAAACCTGAGAAGTGGATCATGCTCCCAGGCATCATTTTGATTGTGGGGCTTATTCCCAGCTCCATGTATTTCCTTTTGTGGGGACGCTTGAGCTCAAGAACAGCATAATCATAATCCAGGGCAATATCTCCAGAGAGACCTTTAAACCAGCCTTTTGGGATGTGGGTACTCTTCACTCTGGTCCACTGGAAGGAGGGCATGCCATCTGAGGTTTCCTTCTTCCTCCCAGATCTCCTCTGCTTTCTTCCACCACCTTTGGATTGTTGCCTTAGTTCTGTGGCAACGTTGGGATCCTCTTGGGCCACAGCAGCTTCTCTCTTATTTCTTTTAGCACCTTTGCGTTTCCTGCCGTCGCCTCTGGATTTCATCTTCATCAAGCCCACCCTCAGTCTTTTGCTGCCCTTAACATAATCTTTGCCGTCGTGCAGACAGTGGGCAGCTGTTAGCACATGCTTGGGGGAAATGAGAATGCCACTACAGCCAGTGGAGATTTTCACAGCTGTGTTGAATGGATAGTTGGTTATAAACCGCTTGTCATAGATGCTGAACCGACTGTCCATTCCATATATCTGCCTCTTCTTTCTCGAAGACCTTCGTATGGTTGTGTTTCCAGCCGGGTCAAGCACGAGTCCGAGGACATTCACTTCAGTCAGGGTCCGTGTGCCATTTTCAAAAACAGTCTCATAGGATAAGAGGTCCTTCAAGTCAGACAAGCTTGGCACTGGCAATCTTCTTTGACATTCAATTCCACATACGCTGTTCAGCTCTAATTTGGGTTTTGCTTCAAATTTAGGGCTGTCAAGGGAGAAAGTTCTTTCACTCACAATCTGGGGGACCTTCTTTAAGTGCCAAGTAAAATCTTGTTCAGTTTCTGTTCCATTAGTGAGACCCAATATAGGTATGAAAAATATGAATAGCAGTAACATGTGCTCCATTTTATCTGTTTTATTCTAAAACAAGAAAGAGAGATTTGAAAATATGCATTGGAAATATACACAGTTATATTAGTATCTTCAAAGTATAATCACGCAATATTAGCACTGATGTCAGTGGAACAGAATTTAACATTCTGCTCAAAAGAGAAATGCCTCAGATATTCCCTGTATTGCCTCTGACACTTCCAACAGTCTTGCAAGAGCAAGATGGGCTCAGATGAATCAGCCAGCATCGACGCTGAGCTACCTACTGGAAGGTGAAAGCAGCTGAGTTTGACCTGCTTTTCCCTCAGTGGGGCAGTAGTCTGAGTCATTCCACTCTGTACAGTGACCAGGGTTTTTTAAATCCCATAGGAGTGCAATTATGTTTTACGTTTCTGCTTCTCTATAGCTACTGGTTGTAGGTAGAACATGATTGAAAACCACCAACGTATTCAAAAGTTGCAATCAAAAGTTGGGATCCAGGCAGAGATGAACAGAGAGACTACACTCGTGAGATTTAGGAAACCAGACCAATTGTGCTCTTTAAGTAACAGCCAAAAAGTAGGAGCTCTAAGTGACCTAAAAGTCACCAATGCCTCTGCGTTATCCACCTAGCTAAGATCTGGAAATCGGCCTGCTACTGAAAAACCACTTTGCTAATTGCTCTCCCAAGGTACCAACTTAGAAAGATGTCCTTTCCCCTTTCAAAGTTTACATTGTCTGGATGTGGCAGATGGAGCAATCTGGGCACCTAAACAAGGTGGCAAGTCCTATTTTAAATATTTTCACCTTCTGCTGCTCTGAAACACATGGGTCCCCTGCAAATCCTGCATTGTATCTCCTTGTGTGCCGTGGCTGCCAAAACCTCATTAATTTCCTATGCATGGGTGTCTGAATCTCTCTCAGGATGACAGAGAATTTCAAAATACATGGTTGGAGGGGACAGATGGGTGAGGAAAGTAGACAGTCACTGGTCTAGAGGAGTATCCTGGTTATATACAGGCAGGAAAGCCCAGCCAAGTAGGAGGGACAAGTCTGCTGACTCATCACATGCCTTTTTCCTGCAGGATCCCACAACGGCTGCGAGAACTGTGCTGTCTGTGCCTTATAGTCACATGTGGAAAGCCCCACCTAGATGAGGTGATGCACTGCACAAAGAGCTAATACTTTAAATGGGAAAGACAAAAAGTGATATTATTTCCATCTGTAGTTGGGAAACACACAGAAAGAATGTAAAATTGTTAGAAGTATGTGGCAGAGCCAGAAATTGAATCCAGAAGTCTTGATTCTGAGCTCAAAGCATTACTGAAAAGACCTTTTTTCTCCTTTGACAGCAGTGATGTCAGTGGCATTAACCAACTACTGGCTGCTGCCATTGGGAAAGCTTCTCATATCCTTCGTTCCAATGACATGGAAACCTCAGCTGTGCAGAAGGAAAGGGCCTATGATTAAACTTTAAAAGCCAAGCAATCCAAAGATATGTATGTGGTTAAGCTCTCTGGTTTACATTGTAATGGCAGTGTAAAGGAGAGCAAAGAGAACCGCTTTACTTTTCTTGAGCTTAGTTTAGAATCATATTACTGCTACCCAGAGAAACAGCCTGGTTACAATTTAGCTAAAGATCTTGCATGAAAAAAGAGGACTATGTGAGCAACAGGGAAAAAGAAGTTGTAACATCACTTTAGAAGATGTATAATGGACCAATGACTCCTATAATTTTGAGGCTTCTTCATCACATGGACATAGTTCTTGTCTATAAGAGGTAACAATTTTCACTTTTTAGCTAAGCACTACAGTTCAAACACAGCTTGCTGCTTCTGATGCCAAATTCAGAGGGTGGCTTTGTTCTAGCATAATTTTTTACAGTTTTCACCCTCACCTGCATGGAACACCAACTTAGACCCGGAGTTTACTTACTCGGATATACCTAAAACACATTTTACAACACAGTATAAAGATACCCACCCTGGCTTTGAGGCAGCTAACTCAGGTTTTGGAGAAGATGCGTGGACTTTCATAAGACATCTGGAGATTACAGTGACTCACAGGCCTAAGCTCTGGAGTTTATGCAGTCATACTAAAAGATATCTGAAGATTTTGAAAGCAGGGCAGAGTCATCCCAGGCGCAAGATTTTGCAGAGACATCAGTTGACCATGCCGGTCTAGGTTATTGGTATAGCAGAAATGCACATATTTAACAACTAACTTTTATATACAAAGTTACCTTCAAAGTATTGCTTTGGTTACTGCTCAATTAGTACTAAATTTGAAGAGGAATGATAATTTTACATGTCTATGAGTAAATTATAAGGTGTCAAAATAAAGAAATACTATGCTGAGAACCTAAGAATAGCTTTTCTGGCCTGACCAAAGGTCCGCCTCACCTAAAATCCTCTCTCTGACACCAATCAAATGCGAATGCCTAGGGCAAAGCACAAGAATAGGGCAGCTATGTATGTCCCTCCTCCCTCATAGTCTCTTAGTTTACAACTGGTTGCACCTCATGGACTTTAAACAAGAGGTAGTTTCTGTACTGTGAGGAAACCTGGATTTCTCTTCCATAGGTGCCCAGTATTCCCTTGAACCCATATGAAATTTTGTATCCACAATGCTCCTCATCAAGAAGTTCCACAGCTTAACCACGTTGTATGAGGAAGCATATCCTTTTCTTTATTTTCAGCCTGTCACAAACTAGCATGGTTTGATGATAAGTAATTTCATACGTAACGAAAAAAAGCTGGCTTTAATTTGCTTTGCCCTATTATAGCTATTGAAGAGATACAAGGTATTAAGAAATTCAGTTCTTCTGTCAGGCTCAAGAATGCCTTTTCTATGTTCTTTTCTAGAATACTCCTTCCTTTCTCAGCCCTTCCTCGGGGTCTGGGTATTTGATATTTCTCTGTAGCTGAATTTCATGAGCCCTGAGGAAAGTTCATTCGCTAACTGCTAGTTCATATAGAAAGTGTAAGAGGTGGCTGGGTTGATGTCATTCCACTGCGATGGCTGAAGCCTTCCCAGATGGACCCATAACTAACTTTGCTTCATAGAGACACTTTCTGCAAGCCAATGTGTGGAGTACCATGGCTCCCTTCCGCCACTCTTTAAAAAGAACACCAAAACACACAACCCTCAATAGATGCATTGGAGACTCCCATTTGAGTTACTGTACTCAAGTGCTCACTACTTACTTGGAAGCCAAGATTTTCAGCATTTATGATGAACCACTTGTTGCTCGCAATGAACTAACTACACTTCAGTAGAACAGGAAAAAGTCCAAGCTGAGGAACTTGATGAAAATAGTAATTCTCACCACAGACCAGGGCAGAGGTTCTACTAGGCAGCATTGTCATTTACAGCCATGCACTTAAGCTCTGTTTACTAGGCCAATCTCCACCATTTAAGCCAGGCCAACTTCAAGCATGAGCAATGTCAGCAGTTGCCATGGCCCAGTACAGGTTGCCTGCAAGGGGGGAACACAAGGGTTCCTCTTGCCAGATAATAGGGATGGAAATGTGTATATGGCTGCAAAGTCACCTTTGCAGGGTGAGAGAGAGAGAAGCCTCCAGAGGAAGGAGGAAGGCCTTGAAAAGGCAACAAGCTTGACACAAGAACAAAACCCTCATTCACACTTTCTGCCACGCTGTTCTCCAGTCTTCCTCCAAACCCAAAGCTGCTCTGCTGTCTCCTTTCCTTTGCTCCTTACAAATTTTGGGTTGGCTTACAGTAATTAGAAGCCTGGAGTCTGTTCTATCTTTATGGTATGATGAATTGCTTCAGAGCAGACAGAGAAGATGGAAACTAGAAAGTGAGAGAGATTCCCCGGCTCCACGAAAAATGTTGAAATTCTTCCTTCAGTTTCCAAACCCACCTGATAATGGTGAGGACTCCCAGATGCCAGGCATATGTATACAATTAAAAGTGTTTTCAGTTCTTCTCACATCCTGCTTCCAACATCAAATCTTTTCTGCATTCACAGGACAAAACCTCTCCAGATCCTAATCTTTGAGGATATCCTTCAAGTATTTTGCCAGTATAACCTATCTTACTCCAACAAAATGCATCTCAGATGCTCAGGAGAAGGCTTGTAGTGAAGCAGAACTAGAATATGTTTCTCTTCAGACTACAGCAGAGTGAATTTACATGTCGGTGTAGCTCAGACAGAAGGAAAGTTGTGTCCAGCTACCTGGCAGCATTTTATCTTGATCAGTTCAGTGCAGCCTCTGCTCTGGGGTTTCCTTCTTATTGTAGGGAAGCCAGCACATTTCAAACTAAGCTTACATAATTTTAAATGCAATTTTCAGAACATAAAATGTTAAAGGCTGCTACACTAACCAGCTCCTTTAACTGCTTTTGGCCTTATCCTTGAAATGGCCTGAAAGTTGGAATTCACAATTCTACTCTGAAAAAGCAAAACAAAGAACAAATTTTGGAAATCTCACACTCTCTGGAAAAAAAACATTACCCTAACCTTATGCGTCACTGCACCGGGAGTGCTCACTCTATGTATTTGTGCATGGATTCCCTCCTCCGCTCTGACTTACGGAGAAAGCCCCACTGGCTCTTACAAAGTTTAAACAGCTTCACTGATTTTACATGGCAGGCGCGGCAGCTTATTTCCGAAATCAGAGAGAGGTGGGGAAATAAAGGAGGGGGGGATGAACGGCAACGGGGACAGGGTCTTCCCCTCCGACGGGATTTTCCCTCTCTCTCCCGGCCGGCCCTGCCGCGGCCGCGGGGTGGCGCGCCTGGACAGCCGGCGGTTCGGCACCCGCGGCCGGCCGTGCTTCACCCTCTGCCTGCCATCCCCCGGGTCCCTGGCTGGACCCACGGCAGTCCCCGGGGGCTGCTCCCAACCCTCCCCGCCACTGGGCTCTTCTCCTCGCTCCTCCGGGTCGGGGAGAAGCAGGAGATCGCGTCGCCTGCTGCTCCGGCGCTGAACGGCTCCCGGGGGTCAAGCGCTGCCAGCCAGGGCGGCCCGGGCAGCGGCCCCCGGGACGGGAGCGGGCGAGCACAGGCCGGGAACCAGCCGGAGGAACGGCGGGGACGGGTGGGCTTTGAGGGCATGGCCGGTTTTCCAGTGCCCGCTCCGCTTCTGCCGGCCCCTCCTATGCATTAGCGTGTGAAAGCACAGGGTTGTCCTGGAAGAAGACGAGTGCCTGGAAAGGCAGGCTTTTAACTCTACAGCTCTTTAGCCATGCCCTGGTCCTGCTTCCCGCGGCGCTCACTGCTTTTCTGCTTCTGATCCAAAGCAGTTCCCTTTCTGCAGAGCCTACAAGTTAAATACCTTGGCATGGCTTTTTTATTTTTCTTTTTTTTTTTTTTTTTTTTTTTGCATTCCAAGATAAATCTGTTTCCAGCAGTGATGAATCTGGATGAAATTAGTGTCAGTTCCAGAAAAGCACAGGCATGGGAGCACGAATACTGACGGGATGAATCAGAATTAAAGGAGAGGTTGTTTTGAAGGGTGAGAGGGCTCCTTGCCTGCTCCCTGCAGAAGAGACAGCACGGAGACAACCCCCTGAAAGCCCCATAAGTATGCCCTTTGCTTCCATGCCGTTAACCGTCTTGTGAAACTAGCTTCAAATAAAATCTTAAAAGGACCAAACAAACGTATCGCGTTTTAGTTCTATCAAAAATATACCTATCAAGCTAAAAACGCAGGAGCTTTATACAGAACCCTTCAGCTGCCAAGCCCGTGGTACTTGAGACATCGCTCACCGCTTAAGAGACCCCTGTAGGAAGAACGACATCGCAGAAGAAGATCACCTTACGGACGTTACCTCGGACTGCCCTGTCCCCGGCCTCGGGCTGCCCCGATCCCCGCTCCAGGAGCCACCCTCAGCCTCCATGCCCAGCTCCCAGCCTGCCCACCCAGCGCTGCTCCGACCAGGTCTCTCGGAGCAGCCTCTCCCGCCGCGGCCGGCGTCGGGAAGGATTTATTTCATACCTGGCACCCCACAGGACGAACGGAGGGGAAGGCGGCCGCAGCCCCGGGGCTCAGGCTCCCCGCTCCGCTCCGCGTCGCCCGCCCGCCGCCCAGCGCCCGCGGCTACTGAGGACGGGGCGGGGGAGCGGCCAGGTCTTCCCAGGCGGGGGAGGGGATGGAAAAAGAGGGAAAAAAAAAAGGAAAGAAAAAAGAAAAGGAGGCGAGAGGGAGGAGGCCGGGAGGGCGAGAGTGGGAGGGCCGAGAGGAGCGGAGCGGAGCGGAGCAGAGCCATATCCCAGTGTCTCCTCGGATGGGAAGGGACTCTGCCTGCGGGGCAGAGGGGTGCATCGCGCCGGGCGGAGAGCCGGGGTGACCCTCGCAGGGACGGCTCAGGAGAGGCTGCCGAGCCGGCGGGGGTGGGGGGGTGGGAGGGTAGGCGGAGACAAGCGGTGAGGCGGAGAGACCCCGTCCCGGGTGACTGGCGGGGGGGCTCCGCACCATACGCACCGCTTCACCTGCGTGGGGACGGGGCACTGCGGGGCCGAGCGGCGGTGGCGGAGAAGGCTGCTCCTCCCTGACCCGCCCTGCGGCGGGCGGGGAGCGGCTGCCGGCTCCACGAGAGGCTCCTTGAGCCGGGATGCGGCTTGCGGTTGCAGGGAGTGGCGCTGCTCCGTAGCCTGTCCGCGTCTCCCTGTCCTCTCCTCTCAGGGGTATCCCGGCCCCGCTCCTCCGGGGAGCCCTGCTCCTCAGCGACCCTTCTGGCCCCACTCGTCAGCGCCTCAGAGGCCGGATGAGAAGACCCTCCCTCCTTTTCTCATCACTCTTCACCCCTCTCTGCCCTCTCCTTCCCTTGTTGTCCCTTTAGTCTCCCCTTCCCAAAGCAGAAAGTTTGGATGGTGGTCTCTGCTCCGTGGATCAGCCCCTTGCGCTACAACAAGGTCCTGCCCAAGGCTTTCCACTGCTACATGGATGCACACCGTGAAAAGCTGGTTCGCTAAGCACTTCTGCAAGTGCCTAACCTGAGTAGTTCCAACGAGCCCATTTGCTGAAAACTCGGCTCAGAGTAGATGAGAGCCCACTGATTTGCCAAAACCTGCAGGAAATTTGTGGCATTGCTAGAGATCAGACTGAGATCTCCAGAGTGCTGTTTCGTTGTCTTAATCATAGGCATATCCTTCCTCTAAAAGTCTTAGCTTCTGAAATTTAGTGGAACCAATTATATAAATAGGTTGGAAATAAAGTTTTGGCCAGCAGTTTAATTTTGAAGACTGAAACCGATTTCTTCAAAATGTATATTTTGTTTGCAGTTCTGGTTTTTTTTGTTTGTGTGTACAACTTAAAATCAAATTATATTAATAATTATTCGTGTGCCTGAGAAAATGATCTGAAGAATCCCCCATTTAATTAACAAGGAAAGACAAATATGAGTGTAAGGTACTTAAGTTTTACAAGCAATTTTTGAACATAAGAGCTTCCATACTGGTTCAGATCAAGGGCTTTACTGGGCCTGTATCATGCTGCATTAGTAATCGTCGAGGTCATGAAATAGTCCCCTGCCACCAGTATTTCAAACTCAGAGTTTTCCAAGGCCGATGTAGTTTCTATGACCTTAGCAAACTTCACCAGATTTCTCCATCAGGCACTTCCCCGTCTTCCCTTAAACCTGCATAGATCTGTACCATTTACAACCTGCTGCAGTGACAAGTTTCACAGGTCAGCCATGCGTTGTACAAAAACCTGCCTCCTTTTGCCTATTTTCAGCCTGGCTACTGCTAGCTTCATTTGACCTCACTAGCTCTTTATCATAGGCCCTGTAGATCCTCTCCCACCCTGAACGATTCTAGTTAGCTGTGCGTTATGTGAAAGATGTTCCTGTTTTCTGTCCTACTGCTGATGTGCAGGGACCAGAACAGCATCCAAAGGATGATGTGGCCAAACACTTGTCAGTGGCAAGTAGAAAACAAGGAGCAGCAGCTGCTTGCATTGGGCAGCTGTGTTGAACAATAACAACTGCAGCTTGGGAGATTCAGACTAGACATCAGGAAAAATTTCTTCACCAAAAGGAGCATGCAACACTGGAACAAATTGCCCAGACAGGTTGTGGAATTGCCATCCTTGGTGTTTTCCAATACTCAGCTAGACAAAGTCACAGCTGACCTGATCTAGTGTGGGCGATAGTCCTGCTTCAAGGGGAAGGTTGGACTGGGTGACCTGCAGAGGTCCCTCTCAACCAATATTTCTCTGATTCTTTACCTATACAGAAGATGCAAGCAAACTACACATTTCTGTGGCAGCAAAAATATATTTTTTGTTTAGTTTTCTATTGATTTCTTAACATTTCTTATTTTTTCAGAGGTTTTTTTGGCAGCTGTTGAGCACCGGACTGATGTTCAAATGGAGCCATTTTAATAACTCCAGGACTCTCTCTCTCTTGAGAAGTAATGACCAGATCAGAACCTGTTTTTTCATACCTGAAGTAAGGACCATCTTTCCCCCCATGCATCACTTTGCATTTATTGACATTGAATTCCATCTGCCATTTTACTGCTCAGTCACTCACTTCCATAAACTTGTCTGCATATCGTCAAGCTTGTCACATCTTTCTTTACTAACCTAAATAACTTGATAGCCTCATCAGACTCTCTGACCTGACTACTTGCTACTTTTCCAGATCATTTATGAATATGTTGAATAGTGCAGGGCTTAACAGATAGTTACAAAACTGCAAAACCTGATCTCTTAGTCCTAGATTTTGTTTCCTGGCTTTCAGAAAATTAGCCTAGCAGAGGTTTGTTTCTGTTTATTGAACTCCGGGTGATGGGATCACTGTGTTGCACCACTCCACTCCCTCCTGCTTTGGGAATCTGGGCTGGGTCGTTTATTTCATGCCTTTTTTTTTTTTTTTTTTAAGTGAAAGACTAGCTGATAATAATAGTGTTGACTCTTGCTTTCATACTCCTCTCTCTTCTTGGATAACACTTAGTGAAAGCTCTCAAGATAAATGTATATTGTAAAAAATTTAGAAAAATTAGAATACATTTATGAGGCTAAATTATATATTTTTGTGTTTAAATTATTTAAATTTTTACAAGTTTTTTTCATTATTAATATTTTATTTCTTGCAATAATAAGATCATACATTTTGGCTAATTCTTTGTAAAAATTCAGTGGGTTTTTTTTTAAATCATTATCACATTAAAAATTCCCTCAAAGCATAGTTTGCAAAAGACATGAGGAATGTGTATTTCAGAGTATCAATTCTTTAGAAACACACTGTATAACATACATGGTAGGGCTGTAAAAATATAATTGTTGGAAAAGCTCCAACATGCTAATTTTATCCTTCAGAAGTAATTTTATCCCATTAGAAGATTAGTGAGCCCTTTTGGTATTTCTACATATTCCAAAAATAAGTTTGACATCATATACCAACTGAAAGGTGTTCACTTGGAACTGAGCTTTGAAAGACTGATATCTAATATAAATTTTTGAAAGTGTCAGAGAAAAAAAATAAAAGCAAATCTTTTCAGAATGTACTGTCTTCCGTCAAAATTCTTCCAGCATATTTACAAAGAAAATAAAGAAAAATCCCACAAGTTTTTACCATCAGATTTGTACCCTGGATTTGAATGAATTCACAGAACTGTAGCATTCTTATCTTAGGGCAGATGATCCACAAAATGAGCTACAAAATGTTTCCAAATTAGATTCTCCCAGATATTTTTCAGGTAGAAATTTGAGATAGGAGCTTCAAATTTCCATGTGGGCAACATACGCTGAGAGTGGACATATTGGCTGGAAGGCGGCTCCTGGAATGTTATCTGGCCTTACGATGCTGGAGGAACAGAACTCTGCTTTCATGTGGGTCTTGCAGACATGCAAAAAATGTTTGATCATAGCAACAATCTCCCATTTCTGCAATCTCCCAATTGTATTCTGAGTAGTCCATTATGCCTCAGCGGATATACCTACCTACAAAATATTTTTTCACATATGCTTATGGAAAGAGAAAACAGGCAGATACAACTCCAGAAATCCAAACCAAGGTTCATAGGTGTCAGAAAGAATGCAGATGCCTATGACCAAATTATAAGGTCAGTGCATAGTCATTAGCCATACCCCTCAAGTAGCCAGCTTTAATCTTTTCCTATCTTCTCTTCAGACTTTCCTGTACTCAGGTGTTTCACATACACGTGTACATTATTCCAAAGCTAGTGATTACTTGGATAGTGCAGGTAGCTCCCTTTCCTTCACACTTTAATTCTCAAGCTGCATCTGGATACTCCTCCAGCTCAGCTGATACCATATGCTTCACTTCCTCTTCTAATTTTCTTGTCCCAGGAAGACTATTTTTTCTGAGCTTTAACAATTTTTCAGTACCCAAACACTAAACGAGATAACTCATTGACTCATGATGAATGGATGTGAGATAATTCCTACTGCTTTCTGAACAAAGGGATGTGAAATACAATGGATCTTTCTTACAGGATCAAGAATGGTCTCCATGGTAGTGTTTCTTCTGTGGCAGCTTGTTGCCACAGAAGCCCTTTTGTTTTGTGGACCATTTGGGGTTGGTTATTGTGCTGTTCAGAGGTTCCTGTGACACAATGCTGACAGGTTAGACTAAAACACTGAATGCAACAGATCTCTGTTACAGACCCTGGCTTTGAGGACGTGGAAAAGATGCAAGAACTGCAATAAATCACATATTTTTTTAAGAGTATGCACAGTGAGGACAAAGAGGACAACAACAGCGTGGCTAGCTCAGGAAGATTCTGCACAGATCAATGGACTATTGCAGTACAGGATAGAGAGGTAGTTATTATTTTTAAATTTGGTGTAGGTGTTCAAGGGAGTTTGGTGCCATAACCAAGGATATTAGCAATGAGTGCAATGTCATAAATGCAAGAACATACCCATGACAAAAAGAAGGAGTGATGTGAAACTCGAGTCATCTAGTGTGACCTGATTTTCACAATATGAGTTTATGAACTAGATGTATGAGTAAATAATAGATTTGGAGAAAAGCACAAAACTTTGCAATAGTAAAAACAGATCAAGTCCAATTCCCAAGTTAAAACTGTGTTCAGCTTGTGGTCAGATCAAGAGAATGCTTTTTTCAGGGAGGCAGCGTGCAAAAATAAATGTGGATATGTATAAGCATATGACCCATAGGATAAAGGCTCTTCTAACTGTGCAGAATGGAAGCGAATTAATAGCCCGGCAACCACCCAAATCCTGCCTTTTATCATTTTTTCTCCCCCTAGAACAGCAGTTGAAAATGAAGCTGGACAGGCTCATTGTTCTGACATTTGTATGTTCAGTAGGAAAGCAGAGTTGATTGTTCACTCATCATTGCTAAAAGAGCAAAAACTACAATTCTTACCTGATGTGCAGCATCATGGAGATCAAATACACATATATAAAGTTAACATTTTCCTCAAGGAAAATTTCCACAAGGAGAGGTACTTCTGGAGATGTGTCAGACGGCAAATATTTTTATACACACTATGTGCTGGCAGGTTGCAGGCAGGTACTGTTAAGGAAAAAAACCCCATACCACTTTTCTGAGCATACTACTCTGAATGAAATGGTCTCCCCAAACTGGCATTCTCATTGTGCTCAGCATACCAGCAGCTCTACTGGAAAAGCAGTGAACTATAGATGGCAATACAACATACTATGATATGGATGAATGATATTTTGATTTGAGGAGAAAAGAAGTGCATGACCAGAGACTCTCAGAAACTTTGGAAAAAAACCTGACTTTGCCTGGCTAATGCTGAATATTCATTCCCTCCCCAAGCCTCTAAATTCCTCTAATGGAAAGAGCATACCACAGAGGAAAGTTAATAGAGTGACATTGACATGTTAGATAAAATAAGATTTCAGCTATCATCAGCATGATTGACCCAACAGAGGGGAAAAGAGATTCCAGGGAAAGATGAACTAGTCAGGGACATGGTGCCTAACCTCATTATTCAAAGCAGCAGAAGGTCAGTGGCAGTCAAATGCACATCTTAAAAAGTCTGAGAAATCAGAGGAATTAACAGCAGTATGTTGCTGGAGAAAATGTGACAATTCAGCATAAAACTGAGTGCCTGTAGTACTTCCAAACAGAATATTGAAGCAATCTTCCTCTAGAAGTATGGACAAAGTAGAAAAAGGTGCAGAAATTGCATTTTCAAGAGCTCAAACAAAATAATGGGGATATTGGCCTTAATCCATGGGTAGTAAGGAATATTGTCTTTATTGTCAATGTTAGCTGAAGGTGACCATAAACCATTTACTACCATCGCAAACATGCCCAGGAGAGTACAAGATTAATTTTTAAGCTATAGCTGTATGATTTATAAATTAAATACAAACCTGAGAGGAAAACCACGCCTTAAAAGAACCACTTACTTAACCACATTCCAGAATAGGATTTCATCAAAAGGCAAATCTTTTTTGTTCATTCTTACTAAACTGTAGGTATGAAGTCAGATCTGAAGAAAACCTGGTGATACTGTTTTAAAATTCCATTCACAACCCTGAAATAGCTGGATGTTTCTGCTAAAACTATTAACAGTGTAATAGCTACCGATGTTGGAATTTTTAAGGTTTTGCTTTAGACTTCAAACTTAACATTCCACTGAAACAAACAGAGGCATTTTATACCTCTCAGAGCCATAACTATTATTATGAAAACAACATCACATTTATTGCCAAAACCCATGGTGAATTCAGTGTTGGGATTGCCAAGAACGCTTTGTTGCCATCCAGAGTGCATTAAGCATATGTTATCTTTGGGTCTCTGAAGCTGGCAGGAGAAACTAGGACCAAACAACATCCAGGACACATTTTTAATGTAATCTGCCATCTCTGCTGGTTTGAATAGTGAGATTACACAGAATCACAGAATCACCTGGTTGGAAAACAACTTTAAGATCGTTGAGTCCAATGGTTCACCCTGCACTGCTAGGGTCCCTAAAACTTGTCCCTCAGCACCACATCTACACATCTCTTAAAACCTCCAGGGATGGGGACTCCACCACTTCCCTGGGCAGACTGTTCCAATGCTTAACAACCCTCTCTGTAAAGAAGTTCTTCCTGATATCTAACCTAGATCTTCCCTGTTGCAACTTAAGGCCATTTCCTCTTGTCCTGTCACTTGCCACATGGGAGAAGAGACAAACCCCCACCTCGCTACAACCTCCTTTTAGGTAGTTGTAAAGAGCGATAAGGTCTCTCCTCAGCCTCCTCTTCTCCAGGCTAAACAACCCCAGCTCCCTCAGCTGCTCCTCATAAGACTTGCTTTCCAGACCCTTCACCAGCTCCGATGCCCTTCATTGGACATGCTCCAACACCCCAATGTCCTTCTTGTAGTGAGGTGCCCAAAACTGGACACAGTACTCAAGGTGTGGCCTCACCAGTGCCAAGTACAGGGGAACAATCACTTCCCTCCTCCTGCTGGTCACACTATTCCTGATACAAGCCAGGATGCCATTGGCCTTCTTGGCCACCTGGGCACACTGCTGGCTCATGTTCAGTCGGCTGTCGACCAGCACCTCCAGGTCCTTTTCTTCAGGGCAGTTTTCCAGCCACTCTGCCCCAAGCCTGTAACGCTGCAGGGGATTGTTGTGGTCCAAGTGCAGGACCCAGTGCTTGGCCTTACAGAGCCTCATACAATTGGCCTCAGTCCGTTGATACAGCCTGTCCAGATCCCTCTGTAGAGCCTCCTGACCTTCAAGCACATTGACCCAACCAGTCAGCTTGGTGTCATCTGCGAACTTACTGAGGGTGCACTCAATCCGCTCATCCACGTCGTCGATAAAGATATTAAAGAAAACAGGCCCCAAAACTGAACCCTGGGCATCACCACTGGTGACTGGCCGCCAGCTGGACTTAACTTCATTCACCACCACTCTCTGGGCCCGGCCATCCAACCATTCCCCAGCCTTCTCAGAATTCTTGGGTAGATTCCTTCTGGCCCCATTGACTTGTGCACTTCTAAGCAGTGCAGCAGTTCACTTACTGTTTCCTCTTGGATTATGGGGACTTGATTCCACTCTCCATGCCTGCCTTCTGGTTCATGAGGCTGAGCACTCAATGAATTGATCTGACCATTAAAGACTGAGACAAAGAAGGCATTCAGCACCTCAGCCTTTTCCTCATCCTTGGTCACTACATTTCCCCCTGCAACCAGCAAAAGATGTAGATCCAACATTTTTCGTTTTCCCTTATGGTGGTGGCCAGCCTAAGTTCAAGCCGGGCTTTAGCCTTTCTAACCTGCTCCCTGCAGAGCCTCACAAGAACTGTAGAGTCTTCCTGAGTGACCTGCCCCTTCTTCCATAGGACATAGACTTCCCTTTTCTTCCTGAGCTCCAGCCAGAGCTCTCTGTCCAGCCAGGGGCTCTCCGGCTCTGCCTGCTGGCACGGGCCTTCCGACAGCTCTCTTTCTGCCGAGATGGACCAGGCAGAGACGAGATTCCTGAGGAAAACTGTCATCTTTTATTGTCTCAGAAAGCGTCCATGCCCGAGTGGCAGCTCGCAGCATGATGTCTCCAAGGCATGAGGTCTTCTTCTGCCTGAGACTCCGTCCATGCATCTGTCCCTGGCGAGTCTCCCCGTGCCACTCCCTGTGGATGCTGCACATACTCAGGGCACCTGCCTCTCTCTGGCAGCAGGGCGCTGCCACTTTGGCTGTCCTGCGATGTAGGAACACCTGAAAGCCCTGCGCAGAGCTTTGAGCACACTCCTGAAGCGGGAGCGCCGTCGCCTTTGAGCCTTCATCTGCTTGCGGGAGGCTCGGGAAGCTGCTGCCTCCTCCTCCTCTTGTGGCATGGGAGAGGCAGGCTTTCCTTCAGGTGCTCTGGCTAGGGCACAAGCTCCCAGCTCAGCATCTGTGGGAGCTGCCAGGGCAGGAGATGCCTGCTTGTTAGGGTCACCTTCTTCCAGACGGTCCAGTTCCTTGGTCTTGTCGGTGGAGCCCTTCGGGTGTTTGTCCTGTTTCAGCCGTAGCTGCCGCACTTTGGAAAGCGAGCACACTGTGCCACTCTGAAAGGAGAGAGAGACATTTGTAAAGGAGCCTGGCTCCCACCTAACACTACGGCACTAGTGGCCACCCCACTCCCCGCCATGCCCCACCGCCCCCGCCCTGCCCCACGTCACGCTACGGTGCAGTGTGGTGCTCTGCAGTGGTCACTTACCACAAGCCGCCTGACCAACCACGCAGCACAGTACAAGCTGAGCCCTGGCCCTAAGATCGGGACCACGAGACAGATCAGCACCGCGAGGCCCTCTCCCAGCTCTGGTGCAGCCATGGTGCTCTGAGACACCAACACAGGCCTCCGATGCGGATCCCCAGTGACCTCCTGGGTCTCCAGTGACGGGAACCCCAACACTGCTGGCGAGTGCCAGAGGCTGAGGCTGCAGTCTGCCGAGACAGGGCCAGACTGTGGTGGCCACTGCCAGCTGACTGCTGCCAGGGGGCCTTGCGCCACCCTTTTATTGTCAGCCATGACCTCTCCCCCCTTTGTGACATCATTGGTCAGGCAGAGCCCCCCTCTGTGACATCACAGGGCCGGCAGAGCCTCGTTTCTAATGGCCAGCAGCCCCCCACACCCTTCCCTGACTGGTGCTGGCAGGGGCAGGGGCCTCAGTGGGGCCTGGCACGTCTCCCAGGGAACCAGGGCTGGAAGCTGATGGAAGCCCATGGTCTGTAGGATGGGGAACCTTGGGGTGCTTCCCGGAGGAAGGGAGATGGAAAAGGAGCAGGACCCCCCCAGCTGGTCCTCAGCTCACGTAAAATGCAGCTGTTTCCTTGCTGCCACTCAGGGCATCGCAGTAAAGCTTTGGTGTGCTAGATCCGAAGGAAGAATTTTGACCAGAGGAAGAGACTGCTAAAGGCCAGGAAATTAACTTTTAACAGTCCTCGCACTCCTGGCAGCAGCAGTGGTAGCACAGCCCTGGGCTCCAGACATGCTCTCCAGGGCCTTCGTCCATCCTCCTCCCTGTGCACCCTCCGTGCTCACATGCAGAGACGCTGGAGGATGCCCCCCCGCCCCTCCTCCAAGAGAGTTCAAATGAGAAATAACCCAAAGAAAAAAATAAACACAAACCACACAAACCCCCCAACATTTGCACATAGGGATCATAAAGCACAAAAATTAAACTTTTTTTCTGGTTTCCATTGGATTTCTCTACCTGTCCTTGAAACTGCCTTTTTGTTTGCTTTTTTTTTTTCAAATAAAAATATACTTGGCTATAGAAATGCAAAAAAGATGCTGCATTAAATGCAAGGAACCTTCGCACTAGATCTGCTCCCTGAGTGCTGCTGGTTTTCCATCTGCTGAATTCGTGGAAAAAATGTTAGTTTTAAACATTCTGTGATTCTGCAAGAACCTTCTCTGCTTGCTACCGCTACCGGTGCTCTCCACGTTGTGATAGCAGGATCTTGAATTCCAGCGTCAGAAGAGAACAGGATATTTATTCCATTTTTAAAGGCTAGTGAAAGTTACCCCAAATGCTTTTTGGTTCAGGTGCTTTCTGTTTGCAAGCATCCTGGCTTGTGCCAGCACTGGTGTGGCCAGCAGGACCAGGGCAGTGATGGTCCCCCTGTACTTGACACTGGTGAGGCCACACCTCGGATCCTGGGTTCAATTTGGTCCCCTCACTCCAAGAACGACATTGAGGGGCTGGAGTGTGTCCAGAGAAGAGTAATGAAGCTGGTGAAGGGTCTGGAGCACAAGTGCGCTGAGGAGCGGCTGAGGGACCTGGGGGGGTTGAGCCTGGAGCAAAGGAGGCTCAAGGGAGACCTTCTCGCTCTTGCCAACTTCCAGACAGGAGGTTGGATCGAGGTGCGGGTTGGTTTCTTCTGCCTGGAATCAAGTGGCAGGACAAGAAGAAATGGCCTCAAGTTGCACTAGGGGTGGTTTAGGCTGGACCTGAGAAACAATTTCTTCCCCATTGGGGTTGTCAAGGCCTGGCCCAGGCTGCCCGGGGCAGTGGTGGAGTCTCCATCCCTGAAGGGGTTTAAAAGACCATGTAGATGGGGTCCTGAGGGACACGGTTTAGGGGTGACTTGGCAGTGCGGGGTTAGTGGTTGGACTCGATGACCTTAAAGGTCTTTTCTAACCCAACAGATTCTCTGGGGGCAGACCAGGTCAGAAGCTCCCCCAGGGTTTTGCGTTTCACGGAGGACAATTTACACAATTTGTCAAGTATCTGGCAGGACAGAGGATGGATGTTCCCCCCAAACACACTTCTGTGCTTAATCCCATGCAAGATGTCCACCAAGCTGCACCCAGGGGAACCCTGCTCACAGTCTGCCCTCATTCCCTTCAGACACACAAGCTTTTACAGGGCCCTCACCTTCTTCTCCCAGCACTCACCTCTCAGGGAGCTTGGGCCCACCCAGGAAGGTGCCACAGATCTTCTTCACATAGCTCATGTCAATGCTGTGGAAGTTGTGCCCTGCCTGGGAAGAGACACGGATAAATGCCACATGACTCTTCACAGCCGCCCAGTGCCGTGCTGGCATCAACCTGGTCCTCCAGATCTCCCTCAAACCCAACAAGTGTCCGACACTTGCTGTAAAACCCAGGGGCCAAGCCACCTACAGACACAGAACACAGTCCCGTCCAGGATCAGGGCATAAGAACCGGTAAGCTAAGGTCCAGCTCTAGGCTTTGGCCACAGCAGCCTGGCCGAGGAGGGTTTGGCCAGGTCACCAATACAGGTTGACATTTGCTGCTTGTTTCCAGCCTTCCCCAGAGCTTCTTCCTCTTAGTACGGCTCCTACTCTACAAATTCATCAGTGCTCTGCTCCAGAGAGGAGAAGCTCCACAGCTACTGCCCCTTCAGGAATCCCTCACAGCAACCACTCACTGCAGACGTCAACTGGGACTAAGGCTGGTTTGATGCAACGACCGTGGTGAGACTCCCAAAGATCAGCTCTTGAGTCCCACAAAGAGACTGTTGAACAATGCATCAAAAATACGCTAAAACCAACCGGGTACTTGCCTTCCAGGTGGTGTTGAGCCTCCCGATGTTCAAGCAGATTGACACACCCACCCAACTTGGTGTCATCTGCAAACTTTCCGAGGGTGCACTCAATGCCCTCATCCAGATCATTGATAAAGATGTTAAAGAGAACAGGTCCCAAAACCAAACCCTGGGGGACACCACTTGTGACTGGCCACTAACTGGACTTAAGTCCATTCACCACCACTCTCTGGGTCCAGCCATCCAGCCAGTTTTTGATCCAGCAAAGAGGACACTCATCCAAGCCACAGGCAGCCAGTTTCTGCAGGAGAATGCTGTGGGAAACAGTGTCAAAGGCCTTACTAAAGTCCAGGGAAACAACATCCACAGCTCTTCCCTCATCCACTAAGGGGGTCACCTTGTCACAGAATGACATCAAGTTGGTCAAACAGGACCTGCCTTTTATAAACCCATGCTGACTGGGCCTGATCACCTGGCTGTCCTGTATGTGCTGTGTGATGGCACTCAGGATGATCTGCTCCATGACTTTCCCTGGCACCAAGGTCAGACTGACAGGCCTGCATCCTCCTGGCCCTTCTTGTAGATGGGCGTCCCATTGTCTAACCTCCAGTCAACTGGTACCTCCCTCGTTAGCCAGGCCTGCTGCTGGTAAATGATGGAAAGCGGCTTGGTGAGCACTTCCGCCAGCTCCCTCAGAACCCTTGGGTGGATCCCATCCAGCCCCATAGACTTGTGCACACCTAAGTGGTGCAGCAGTTCACTTACTGTTTCCTCTTGGATTATGGGGCCTTGATTCCGCTCCCCACCTCTGCTAAGAATGGAGACCCTCCTTAGCTCTCCTTTTGCTGTTAATGTATTTATTGAAACATGTTACATTTTCCCTTAAGGTGGTGGCCAGCCTAAGTTCAAGCTGGGCTTTAGCCTTTCTAACCTGCTCCCTGCAGAGCCTCACAAGAACCGTAGAGTCTTCCTGAGTGACCTGCCCCTTCTTCCATAGGACATAGACTTTCCTTTTCTTCCTGAGCTCCAGCCAGAGCTCTCTATTCAGCCAGGCCGGTCTTCTACCTCACCAATTTTCTTACGGCTCACCGGAACGAGCTGCTCCTGAGCTTTGAGGATTTCCTTCTTGAGGATTTTCCAGCCTTCCTGGACCCCTGTGCCATTCAGGACTGCCTCCCAAGGGACCCTGCCAACTAGTCTCCTAAAAAGGTCACCATGTCTTCTGTTTTGCACCCCACATAGCTCTCTCCTGTGTCTTCTGTTCCTATATTCTTGTTGACCTCTACTGCATCAGAGAGGACTCAGTCAGGCTGGTAACTGAGGGGCAGTATAGCTGCAGCTAAAGTAATGGGGGAACTTTTTTGTGCGTGATACTGTGCAGGAGATTGAAGGAAATACTTGTAATTGCCCGTCTTGGCTCTCAAAGTCTCTGCATATTTCTAGTAACTTTAAAGCTGTCTGTAGGTTTTCAGCTTGCTGCTGGAATCATTGGGGCATGGGGGCAATGGGCACAAACCGGAACACAGGAAGTTCCATCTAAACATGAGGAGAAACTTCTTTACTTTGAGGGTGGGGGAGCACTGGAACATGCTGCCAGAGAGGTTGTGGAGTCTCCTTCTCTGGAGATATTCAAAACTCACCTGGCCGTGATCCTGTGCAGCCTGCTCTAGGTGAACATTCGCCAGCAGGGTGGTTGGACTAGATGATCCCCGGACGTCCCTTCCAACCCCCTCCATTCTGTGATTCTGTGGTTCTGTGACTCTTTGATATCAATGTAATATTCATCTCCATTGATTTATTTGGTCTGCTTACTGGTACAAGTGGTAAGGTATGGGAGACAAACCCAAATCCCAAGCAAGATAGTGGAAGGTTTTTTCACTTCCCAGAACTTTGTATCAGGTCTCAAGAGAGAATTATTCTGTGGAGATTCAAGAACCACATAGATTCTCTTCATCTACCCATTACAATTTTTGCTTCTGATTAACTCTGTAGCCCATAGTCTCCTTGCATAGTTTAACTGTATTAAAGCAAAACATATGCGAGAAGATTGACTTCAGAATGTATTTCGTGCAAGTTAAAATAAATGGAAAAATTATAGCCCCAACTTGTAATGGAAAACTGATACTCCTCTTAAGAATTATCACCCATCCACATACTTCTGCTCAGCCAAGATTTTTAAACTACCAACTGCACACGTCTCAGTTACCAAATCCTCATCAACAGTATGTTTTGTCAAAACTCCCTGAGGTGGAGTGTGCCTGCCTCTTGTATTTGTATGAACCTCAGCTCGTTTTCAGCAGAGGCAAACATTTATACAAATTCAGATTATTACCAGAAGCCGTGGGATCGCTCACTGGACAATACTTCTCTGTCACAGCAAGCAAAAGATATTAATCTTCATCTGTGGCTTGTGCTTCCCATTCATTAAGATGCTGTTTACTGTTACAGTGCCAGCTGCTTTTGTTGCCTGTAACATCATGCAGTATTTTCTACTCGTTATGTGTTTGAGCAAACACCATCATGATTTGCCTGGTTCTGGTGTTCGCTCTCTGCTCTCCATTCACTTCAAAAGGAACTTGTCTTTTACTTCATGATGCACCTTCAAATCTTTCCTTAAAGCTCTTCCTTTCTGTAACACGTAAAGAATATTTATCACACGTGCACCCAAACCAAGCACACAGACCATTATCATTTTATTATCTCTCTGTAGCCTTCTTTCTATCTATTCCATTTACAGTATGTATCAACAAAAATGACTGTAGAGTCCTGATTTAGGGTGGAGATTTTGTAAGCAAGAATAACACAAATAATAAATGAGTTTTTGCAGCATGGGAAGAAGTACATGTGCACATACACTACTTCAGTTGTCATAATACTGTTTTTGGAAGAGATCTAAATACATGAGGTTGTCCTGCTTGTGCCAGTACCTATTTTGTTTTAATTAAAATTACCAACAGTACACCGTTAACAGCAAGAGCTCTGCATTTCCTTTCCATTTGGAAATCTTGGTTTTAGCAATTCATGAACTGCATCTAAAAATATATCCTCATTTGAAAATTGGCATTCAAGCTACAGTCTAGAAACAGTTTCTGTTTAAAACTATTCTTTAAGAACACAGAAGACACCTTTGCTGCTCCAGAAAGCATTCTTTCATTTTCCTATGTTCAGAACTAACTCTGATGACACTGTTCTGCATTTCAATTATTTCTAATATGATTTAAAAAAAAAAAAAATTAATTCACTATGTACCAGCTTTGTACTTCCTTGCCTTTTGACAGTCAGTGTTGCGTAGCAGTAGGAATACACATAGAATAGAGAAAGAACTAGAGAATGCCAAAAAGCATATGGAAATGCCCAGTCCTTTGATTTACTTTGGCAAATACATGCTGAAGACTATATGCCTGATTTCAGACCTACTACAGAACAAAATGGCATTTCCGTTCCAAGTTAAACAAGCAACCAGCCAGGAGAAAGGCTTCCCAGTTGCTAACACAATAAAAGGGAGTCCTCTAGGACAATGTAAAACTCTTCCAGAGAATGAGGGTCTCAAGTTAATGCTCGAGTTTATTATCCTTTTTCTCAACCCTGGGAAGATCTTACAATGTGTAGACACTTACTCCAGCCTGTGATGGGCTGTACGAACCTCAAAGTGGCTGAAAGAAGCTACAGAACTGTTAGTGTCTCCATCACCTCCTCTGCACTTTTCCTGCAAGATCTGTCAAATCACAGGGGAGGACTTAAAAAGGAAATATCCAGGCTGGCTGGTTTGGCTTGGATTTAGTGCATCACCAGAAACTGTTAGATGCCAAAATTTTCCAGAGCTGGATACATTTGTCTTAAGACTCATGTGTTTGCATTGCTACCCTGAACCTGCTGAAGGTCTGAATGGGGATATGGCAACTGACAATACTGAGAAAGGGAGCATCTGTCCTCTGTAAACCTCATAAATTAAATCCCTATCGAGATTCATTTAGCAATTTATTCAAGCTTTCCAAGCTGTGTGGTTACACAGGCCTAGGAACAGATAACCACTGTCCTCACGTTGGCATCACTCTACATAGATATGGAGCATTGCACACAACACGTACATGTACATTTGCCAGACGGAGAGCAAATAATGCAGGCCTATGTTACCTCTAAGAATGTCAAGTGCATAATTTGATTATTTGGTTAATTTGGGCAAACCATGGCACAAAAGTACATTATGTACTTACTAACATGAGTGATGTAAAACTAAAGAAGTGAATGTAATGGGTCGAATTTCCAGACAAAATTCACTACAAACCTCTGATTATTTTCAAATTATGTGTACAAGCTGATCCCAACACAAATGTGAGCAAATGTGTGCAAACTGTTTGAGTGGAGGTCACACCAGCTTCCACACAGGAAAATTCCCCTAGGGAGGTAGACTGCTCATCCTGATTATTCACTGGGCTACAGAGAGTCAAGCTTTTTAAACAACGGTTGTTAGCGATTTAATAATACATGAATATGACTCCAAGGTTAAAACTAAAGCACAGAAAATAAAATCCAAAGGGAATAAGATAAGACTAATGCGCAAATCCAATGTCTTTGAATTTTTCTTATTTATATCATCACAGTCATGCTTTGTTGACTTCAGCAAATTGCATTCCTGCTTAGTAGCATTATTATCTTTATTCTAAAATACTCAATTAAGATTTTCTTGAATGGGATTCATTAGAAAAATACGATGGTATTCCCAAAGTATGATTCTGACTTCATTTTTTGTTTCTTTATTCTTTCACTTGCCAGAAAGAATTGGAAACACTGAATTCAGCTCTACTGACTCAGCTCTTTCTAGTAAAATATACAGAATAGCAATAGCTTAGTCTTCTTTATTAATTCTAGAATGGGTCTCTTTTTGAGATAACTATGGGGAAAATTCTCCTTTTATCAAATGTTACTATTTTGCTTCAATGAAAGATTTGGTTTGACTTCTAACACACAATTCTAAAAAGAGGTAAGATTAATGAATCACTGCAGTGAATTACTAAAACTGCAAAATTCTATTGGATAAAGGTTTTAATTTGTAGACTGGGCCAAACTAATGTACCTCATCTAATTTACCTATTTTTTATTTTTCAATCCATTCTGGTATCCAAAGAATAAACCTATTTTGCTAATGTTTGCAAAAAGCAAATTCCATTGCTTTGTAATACGGAAACATTACAAAACTGGCAATATTACTAAGACTTAAAGTACTAAAAATGTCAATAATCTATGTAGGAATTAAGATAATCTTTCAAATCAAGGTTTAAAATGATATTGAATCAGAAGTTCACTGGGTTAAAAAAGCTACATGATTAAGTCATCATTTGGCCAGATGACCCAATTTAGAAAGGAGGCAATCAAATCACAGAAGTTAAAGGAACAAATAATTATTTCTCATTAACTCTGTATTAGATGATCAAAGGAAATTAAATTAGTTAAATCAAAACCTTATTGCCCTTGCAATCCCAGCACACAACAATGAAATTGAAATAGCTGGTATGGATCTTTCTACTCACCTTGATTTTAGGCTCTAGTTACAGATATTAACTAAAGTGGTAAAATCAATTTAACTAGTCTTAGAGACTTTCTTAAATTTCAGATTCAATGCTATAACATGATTGCAAAATTAAGCTTTGTGCTTTATAGTTGTGCAGCTGATCTGATACATCTTGCAGAATGGAGAACCTGCGATGGATCTTGCTGGGCTTTCAGCCTTCCTCACCTTAGGCACCTCTTTGTCTTCCTGAGGTATTTTGCTTGAAGAATCTTGTATTGTACTTGATGAAAAGTCTGCATGTTTCAGGCATGGCTGATAGATAATGAGAGTATTTCGGTCCCTATTTACGAGCAGAATAATTTCATAAAGCCCAGTTAGAGACTGTTATTTCTCCTGAAGATAGAAAAGTAGTTAAAGTCCTGTTGAGGATGACTTCTGTGGGATGGTCACTATTGCAATCATATGGTGAAAAAAGTGAAGGAGGGAGTGTAGGGCTGTCTTTCCAGAAAAAGGCCTCTTATTTTCAATTAATAGTCAATAGCCATATGATCTACTCAGGGGATTTATGCCTGGTTTGGGCCTTCACAAGTTCACAGAAATAGCTGTAAGCTTCTTTGTTAAGACTTTCATTCACCTCAAAGCATCTTATTTTCCCTGAACATGATGGAAATCAGCTGAACAAACTCGCTCTCAATAGCCCTGTCACAGCACCAGGCAGAAAAGCTAAGGAAGAATACATGGAGCCTTGTTAATTTTTACACTGTATGGTTTATATCCCATTCATAAGAAAGAAATAATAGCAAAGATCTGTTTTTACATTTTATCAACATAAGCTCCATATAATAAAAAAATCATTAAATTATATGCCAAGGAAAAATCCTCATTTGAGCTATTTCTCTCATGGCCCATTGTTATCATAGCTGTCAGTTTTCCAGTGCATTCTTTAGAAATTAAATTGCACATGGATTGACATCATAGTAGTTTAAGCATCAAGGAATAAGATCCTATAGAATTTATATGATACAGTGTGTCATAAATCACAGTTTTCATAAAAACATTAAAACAACTGAGCCAATACTATCATAATAAGCTTCTTTAAAAAGAATATAATAAAAATAATTGTGTGCAGAGGCCTTCATTTAAAAATTAATGACAGATATCTCTCATTTTATTGACTGTTTTCATACTATTTTAGTACACAATGTATCAATATCAGTGTATAGGAACAAGCACTACCCAAATGAGATGTCTCATTGGTATTATTCTTCATTCTAGTCATTGTTTTCAGTCAACTATTTCAGTCAAATTAAACTGTCAGCTTAAACCTAATATGTATCCATTTGTTTATTTATTTCAGCTAAGACAGGACCACGGTACCAGTAATTACAAACCATTTTCCTCAGTATATTCCAGGTATTCAATTTGGACTTTTTCCTGAGAGACACAAGCTACTTCAAGACTGCCAATACCTCTGACATAAGCTTTCTGTGTGTTTCATTAAGTTAATCAGCTTCCTCTGGATTTTCTCCAGAAATTGCATTTAGCAATGCAGGAAAAAAAGCAACTCAAGCCACAAGCTCGCTATATTCCGTAGCTTTGTCTACTCCATCTGTTTTAAGGTGAGATGGATTTTGTCCCTAGGAGATATCAAAGGAAACTTTATGACTAAAAACAAGGAGGCTAGTAAGGCATGTGGGACAAAGAAGAGGCATTTACTAAGGCTTTCAAGGGTCAGTGCAGAGCAGTTAGGTTTTTGGCTCTGAATCTGTAGAAAACTATAGATGGAGCCTAGTAAGATCAGCTTGAATGGACAAAGCTACCTTTTTGGAATACCTCAATGATGCCAAACTCTTAGGTGGCTAAATTTAGATGAGGTAAACCCCATTCTCAGTATGGTGTCAGTTCAGCGGTGCACTTAACCTATTTTATAGCAACTGTCTATCACTGAGAAAAATTAGCGAATATGACTTTTTTCTAGAAAAGGATTATGAATAAGTATAAGGATAATTTTGACATACACTTTCTTTAAAAAAGTTTATAAATATTTTAGAATTAGAAGATATATAATAAGAAGATAAATAATTTTTGATAAATTTAATGAAAAGTAAAAAAAAAATGAGCAGCAAGTAACTTTTTCTATTATTGATCCTTTGAGATACTTGTGGTTTTATGGGGAAATGACTGTGAATCCCTAATTAAAGGATTAAAGTCCCAAGATTTTTGGAATAAAGTCTGAAAGCTTAGGAATTGTGCTGCTAATGTCTCCTCTGATATTTTTTAGGATTCTTGAATCTTGAAATGTTTCTGTAAATGGGAACTGTAATCCAGATATTTATGTGAAGTGGAATCTGTCTCTCCATGATTTCCATGAGTTTTGTCTTTCATGGGAAGATTGGATCCACGTTGTTCTATCTTTTTCAAAATATGTAACAGAGGTTGTATCTGGAGACTAAATCTCTCACAATAAATATACTGAAAACTTCATCATTCTGTTTTCCCATGCTACTGCTTTACATTTCTCTGTAAGAAAGAGCAGATTGAGAGGAGAAAAATTCCAATACTTGAGAGGTGGTTGTTTACATAAATTCCTTCCTTCAGTCTATCAATTAATTACACCAAAAAGTGAGATATCAGTGTTCTGTGCTGTCATACTCCTTATTGAGCCATACTGTATCCAAATTCATTGCAAGGACATTGAAGTTTGAGCTTTCATATTTGCTAGCTTAAATAGAAATGGCAGGTTTTCTTTCTTTCCATCATTTTACCCATTATTTCTCATGCTAGTTTTGTATTTCTTTCATTTCTTTCTGTTTCCCACTGTTCTGGAATTCCAGTGCGAGATAATCCTTTGCACAAAAGGAAAACAAAAGTAAGGCTGCACATGATCTTGTAACTTCTGCAGATGGTACACTGTGAAAGGTCTGTATAAACTCCAGGAATGTTGTAACGTTCAGCTGCTAGCAGAAAGAAAATGAAACAGCAATCTCTAGTTTACAGGCCTATTCCGTCACCTCATGATTTTGGAGAATGCGAAAAATCCACATAAATGTCGTTTGACCTGTTCTCACAGAAATGAGTGGTATAAGGACTAAATAAAGAAATCTGCAAGATACTTGCCTCACATTCTACCTAGGGGAAAGGACTCTTCGCCATTTTACCAATACTAAGACTTGACTCATAATTGTCAGGTCTTTGTGCTATAACACATATATCATAGCTGAAAACAATACACAAAATCAAAATGAATACGCACAGGGAATTTCATGAGCTGCTTTAATCATACTGGTGTTTTACAGAGCAACCGTTCCTCTAGCTGTCCTGGGGGCAAGCATTAGATGTCAAAATTAGACTTGTAATTTCAGGTTTCAAGTGAAAACTTCATTGATTTTGATCTGAATTTGGAACACCTTCATATTCTTACTGTATCTGGCTATCAAACCCCTTCTCACATAATAATAAATTATTTGAAATGATATAAAATACTTTAATAATGAAGGGCAAAAGCAGAATACCATAACATATTTCAACATTTTTTATTTTAATGAACTAGCCACAATCCTATTAATAGTTATAGCGATTCTGGCAGAGACATTAATTATAGGAAAAAATAAAAATACAATAATTAAATAGAGAAATGACATCAGCAAATTAAGATACTTTACAGTTTGTCCAAGAAAAACTGTGGCTAGTGAAATTAGATACTGTATCAAGCACTGAATGCAGCACAGCTTGGAAGAGGGAGCCAGAGAAAACTCATGAGTCTGGCAGTCTGTGCCTGAGAACATGGGCAGGATTAGCAAAGGCTAAAGCCCATGAGGAGAACCCATGCCTGCTTGAAAGGAAGAGGTAGGAAATTCACCCTTGGCTTCTGTCCCCAGAAGAAAGAGGGCTTCTAGTATTGGAAATCTTTGTCATACTATTTAGGGATAGAGCCTGCAAGGCTCAGTGGATAAGGGAAGAAGAGGTGTGAGGAATTAGCTTCACCATACAAGGTCAGCATTAATTCCATGCCAGAAGGGGAAAGGATTGAGAAGGCTGGTGGAGGGGGTAAGTAGGGGCTCAGGGGATCTTAATGCTGGATGAGAAAGAGAGCATTCTATCACCCTCCATACCTGCTTGAGAGAGGGTGTCATTCCCAAGGCTAACCACTGCATTTGTAATTTATTAAAGAAAACAGCTAAATTCCCATTTAATTCACTGAGAGCAAGTTTTAATATATTACCTTTGACTTTAGCTTTTTGCTTATCTACCCTGAGTATTGCATTCTGCATGCTCAAAGTCCAGGCATCTGGGAAAATAAATGATTTGTTTTCTCAGGGGATTTTTCTGAAGTTAGATCATAAACTGGCATTTAGCTCACAGAGATGATATATGAAGACTGATGTATTAGGTCTCTCTGACTGCAGAATTCAATTACCTAGGGAAGAAATGGAAAAGGTTACCAGTAGTACCGATACATCCTCTTCTAAGCTATGTGAGGTCTTCTGTTTCTAAAAGTAGCCAGAGCCCTGCATGGAAGGGGAGGAAGAGGAAGATTTTCCTTCAAGGAATTTCTTGAAGATTTCCACTCTCAGTACATCCTTTTCTGTCAAATTCTTAGAATACAATCTAAATCTAAGAAAGGCCTTTGAGAACAAAGTAGGCACCACAGATAACATTTGCAGGTTTACTAAGTTAGCAAATTATGGCCATTATGAAAAGCTGCAAAAGGATATAAGAAGTGTGATGTAACTGATATTTACTGAGTGTCCAGGTAGTAAGATGGCAGATAAAAGCCAGTAGAGATTACTGTAAGGTGATATGTATGGGAGCTCAGGTCTCTTCATCCACCTCAGAAATGGTAAAATAAAACAAGGGAATGCCATATAAGAGGAATACAAAGTATTGAACAGGTTCAATATAAGAAAATGGAAAACTCATTCTGAAAACAGTTGATCTCAAAGAAAAATATAAAGGTTTATAAAATCCTGTGTAACATGGAGATAGGAAATAGGAAATGATGGTCTTTTCCACCAGAAGCAGCATCAAATGAAATGAGCAGGTAACAGATCCAAAATAAACAAAAGGAAGTACCTTTACATTCATACATCATTAACCTGTGAATCTCCCTGCCACATAATGTTGTGAATACTAAAAGTTCACATAAATCAAAAGTGGTTTCTACACAGTCATGGAATAAAAGTATGTTCCATGCTTTCAATGTAAATGCACCCCCTCTAGATCAAAAGTATCTCCCCTGGCTCAGCAAGCTGCTGAGCCAGAATTCACTCAGGAGTATTCACTCTGGCAAATGTCACTACAATGCTTGCTTGTAGCCACTGTTTGGGGTTTTTTTAACCTTGTTTGACTTTTGCTGGCAGCAAAAGAGAGACAGAGAGCACAGTTTTCTTTACAGTCGAATATGTCTAAAAACACCTCCCTTAACAGGACCTGAGATCCGAGACAGATGATCTCAGTGAATTTTCTCAAAAATGGAACAAGCTGTGTAAAAAGACCAGCTCTGGGCACTCTAGAAGGAGAGGGTACATCTTTTATCTACGTAAGGCACATTAACTGACAAGATCTTGTGTATTTTGAGGATGCAGCTCCCAGAGAAGATACCATTTGTCACATATTTTTTTAAAAAATGTGAAAATAAACTTTTAACTTTTTAACATATATTATGCTATGAAGTCATGGGGAATTGTCTCCAGCAGTTCTGTCTCTTTGCCATTGGTCCTCACAAAGTATGCTTCTCTGAGGGGTACAGGCTAGCGTTTCTGTTGAACACTTCTGCTTATTTCTTGTGCTTCCTTTTGCTCACCTTTATGAGCTGCAGGAAACTGTCTGCTCATTGAGTATTTAATGAGCTCAGTTTGCACATTGGGAGACTGTGTTTAGAGCTAAGTGGATCTTTGGTTTAACTCAGTACAGTTGTTCTGATTTATTCTGTCTTATTTATTTAAGTGTTCTGCTATGTGATAAGGTCCAGAGTCTTGAGCTGAGGGATCTTTTTCTCATGCAATTCCACTCCAATTTAGAAAAACCCGGTGAGCTCTCCTCATTTTTGGAGTAAATTTAGATCAAGCAGTAGATGAAAGAATCCTGCCCACTTGAGGTCCACTTGAGCTCTTTCCTGCTGAGGTACCTGAACTTGAAGGAGCACAAAAGAACTCTGCTTTCCCTAGCCCTATTTGTAGCACAACTTCAGTAGCTCTAGCCCAGCTAGTCAAGCAGTCCTGTGAGACATGGAAGATGTGAAAGACAACATGAAGCCACATCAGACTAAGAAGGGAGGTGAGCTCAAGGCTCCCAGTTACTTGGTAGCTGCTGTAACCACTAGGATATTATGTGGATGGCGAGTATTAGTACCATTCAAAATAGTATCTGCAATTGCTCCTAGAAAGGAGCACCCAAACCTGTAGGTCTGAGTGGACTCAGAGGACTCAAGCAGAAGAATAGCTCATTGCATCCTCCTAAACTTCTCCTGACCACCCCCAGGGACAGAGAGGTATAGTTCTGGGGGAAACCACCCTGTGCCCTTTTCTGACGTAATGGGGGGCTTCTGCCAGTTTAGGCAAAAGCTGAATGTGGGACAGTAGAGTCAAACTGCAGATTATGACGTTGGCCTCCCTCATTTTATGTCTGCTTTTGATGATGAGTCTTTGATTAGCTGAAGTCCTCTATCATGTTATCTTTTTTAATAATGAGAATTATAAAGCAAAATTAGGGAAATAAAAAAATATATATACAACTCTCAGGGGAAGTTACCTGGCCAGCCTCTAAATATGTTCTTAGCTGGAACTGCCTTTTAAACAAGGTGGTGTTTCTGCTACTTGTGAGAAACACTGCTCCCAGGAGAGTCAAGAACTGCAAAGGGACTGCTACCTCCTTTAGGGAGCCATAACAAATATCACCCTCAAACCCTGAGGCTTGCAAGTAGAAGTAGGTATTCAGACCCTGGGTCTGCAGAGCGCCTTACTGAATGAGACTAGCAGCTGTGCAGAGATTGTCTGTATGGTTTCTGTGGAAAAATCATGGTTTGTTTATTCGTCAGATGAGCTGAAGCGTTGATATACTTTCCATTTATAATGCCTTTCCCACAACCTGCACGTCTTTGCCATCCACTAAGATGGTACTTTTAAAAATCCCAGATGTAGAGTTAACAATCTCTATGCTGAAGATACCAATGAAAAATCTATAGTGTCATTTCCTTAACGGAAGCTAGAAAAGATCCAATATTATTTGCTGTAAGGGTTATTACCTCTTTGCCTTCCCACTTTAGTGTGGCCAGCAGCCTAGCACTCTCTCTTCTTCAAAATTTAGAGGTTTAATTAAAATGCTTAGGACTGCCAAAATATACGGACCACAAACAATTAATATCTATGTGAAGTATGTAATAGATACGAAATATATGAACACTTCATAACATTTCAACTCAGCAACCTCAGCTAACGAATATCTACAGACATAAAGCTGCAAAAGTAGACTTCTTGAAACAGTTTGTTTCTTTACATTTGCAATGCTGTACATTATGCTGTTGATCCTGTTGACACAGCAGTCTCATAATCAAATTTAAACAGACAGCAAGTGGCTTAAATCAGTCACCACTAGGTGTTTCTTACACTACTGTGAAATAACAAATGTTGACAAGATACACAGATTAAGAAAGCGTAGTGTTTTAAAAAGCTAGATGTCAACATTACTGTAGTATTATTGATGTTAAACTGGAAAATAATAAGAGCTTGGCATTTGCAATCCATCAGTTTCGAACCATCAATTAATTGCTTGATTCAATCCCTGTGTAGTATAGCAATGCAGTAGTCAATATAGGATGAATGCTCATGGCATGAATTTATACTTACACTTCAGAAAGTCAGCATCTCAGTTTCTGGTTAACTTTAGACTCTTTTCTGTTGCAAAGATTCTTGGTCAAAAAGCTGTGAAAATTAAAAATTACTTTTGCAACTATTTGAGAAATTAATTTTTTTTTAAAATTTAAGGGGAAAATCCAATAAGTTATTGGAACTTGAATAAATCCTTTCATACAACAGATCATTTCTTCATGGGACTGTATCTTACATGTTTTTCCCTCTCCATCCAAGACCACAGAGATTACACAGAATTACATGGAATTAGCATGAAATTACAATGATTCCTTTGTACAAACCCCAGGTAGGATACCACCAAACCATGCCCTAACTCCCAAGTATAACATTTTTTTCTAAACTTCCCTACCTGCGGATTACTCAGACTACTGACTGTCACCCCCAGGTCCATCACAGGAGAGACCCAGCACAACTGTGTAGTGCAATGGAAGTCAGCTTCTGCTTTCCTAGTGAGCTAGATCTTAGCAATACCTCCTGGCATTGTTTTTACAGTTCTCAAACTAATTACTGTCTTAATTGATTCTACAAAATATATTACAATCCAGGTGCTGCTATATTCAGGAGTGGTTTTCTAAGTTGCTTTACACTCATTTGTCAAATAAATGAACCTGGCACATTCCTTAATACCTTTATTATTTCTAACTAATTGTAAATCATTCATCCTCAGTCAAATGCAATCCTTAATGCTCTGCTGGACTTTAATCAAATAATAAAACTAGTGATACAGAAACTACAGTTGGATTTCAAATCACTTCAGATTATCAGGATAACATTACAAATGCTTTCTTGTCACATGCCCAAAGATTGCACTTACAAAATATCTTCTTACTGGCTGTGGTGGGTTGACCCAGCTGGACACCAGGTGCCCACCAAACCACTCCCCTTTTCAGCTGGGCTGCAAGAGAAAATATAACAAAACACTCGTGGATCAAGATAAGGACAGGGAGAGATCACTCAGCAATTACCATCATGGGCAAAACAGACTCAGCACAGGGAAAATAATTTAATTTATTGCCAAGCAATTCAGAGTGGTATAGTGAGAAAAAAAGAACAGAACCAAAAAACAGCTTTCCCCCATTCCCCTCCCTTCTTTCAGGCTCAACCTCACTCCTTATTTCTTTACCTCCTGCCCCGGTGTGGTGCAGGGAGACAGGGAATAGGGGGTGCAGTCAGTTTATCACACATCTCTACCTCTCCTTCCTTCTCATGCTCTTCCCCTGCTCCAGCATGTGGTCCCACCCATAGGCTGCAGTTCTCCACAAACTGCTCCAGTGTGGGTCCCTTCCACAGGGTCACAAATCCTGCCAGCAAACCTGCTCCAGCAAGGGCTCTGCCCTCCACGGGGCTACAGGTCCTGCCAGGAGCCTGCTCCAGCATGGGCTTCCCACAGGCTCACAGCCTCCTATGGGCATCCACCTGCTCCAGCAAGGGGTCCTCCATGGGCTGCAGGTGGATATCTGCTCCACCATTAACCTCTATGGGTTGCAGGGGGACAGCCTGCCTCACCATGATCTTCACCACAGGCTGCAGGGGAATCTCTGCTCTGGCACCTGAACCACCTCCTCCCCCTCCTTCTTCACTGAACTTGGTGTCTGCAGGGTTGTGTGTCTCACATATTCTCATTCCTCTCCCCTGGCTGCTGTTGCACAGCAGTTTTTTCCCCTTTCTTAAATACATTATCACAGAGGTGCTCCCACCAATGCTGATGGGCTCAGCCTTGGCTAGCGGCAGGTCTGACTTGAAGCCAGCTGGCATTGACTCTGTCAGAACTGGAGGAAGCTTCTAGCAGCTTCTCACAGAAGCCACCCATGTAGAATCCCCCACTTCCAAAACCTTGCCGTGCAAACCCAATGCACTGGCTCCGTACCTTGTCTTCCAATTAGATAACCAAAACTAAACTATAAGTCTCTGAGCTGTCCCACTTAATTTAGTCTTGAAAGGATAAAAAAGTCAATGTGTACAAATACAATTACAAGGTTACAAGTTTCAGAAAGGAAAAAGTTAGCCGAAAAAGTTACCCCAAAACCTACCAAAATCGTTTTGCGCAGCTTTTATAGCTGCCTCCCCAAATACTCAGCCGGCTTCACCCTACCTCAGCAGATCTAAAAACAAACAGCAAGTGTAGCATTACCAGGCTTCATCTGTTATTGGACACAAATAGTATAGGACTTCTAATATTCTACTGGGAAATGTAAGAGGTCACAGGAAAACTGAAATGAAAATTGAAATTACTTAGGGAACAAGTGCCATCACTGCAGAATAGTTTGCAAATAATATTTGCAACCACCTGCAAGCCACTCCCTAAGAAACAAAACCATATACAGCATGTTATGCCTTAATAACTTCAGTGCTTTCTGAATGTTTTTGCTTTTCATCCCAGCTCATCTTGCCTGTCTGGTTTTCCTCACACAAATACTTTACAGACTTAAGAAACCTATCTATCTTTGCAACATGCTGTACAATAAGGGATTTGCAGACGAAGTGGGACAGCCAGTAACTGCATGATCATGTCCACAAGCAGGTTTTCTGGCAGAAGGTCAAGTCCTTTTTGCAGTCTGAACTACAAAGTCTTCTACCTAGAAAGGGTCTTTTTAATATTTGTTTTCCATTTACACTGACAACAGGTTTCCACTGGTAACTCAGAGCCAAGCATATGCTGTAGTTTTCCAGAGCCACTACCAAATTAAGTTATTGCTGGCATTCCCCCCTGCCAGCCCTTTTGCATCACTTCCACATGCTGGTATATAGCTCCATGTGGGTCATACAAAGTACAAATAATTACTTCAGTTAGTGGAAAATTCTTTTTAATCAAATGGAGCTGCTGATCCCCTTTACCATGTCTCCTCCACAAACAGCTACAGCAGCACTGTGCTGTGGAAGCAAGTGACTTGGGGTGGCATCACTGCACATCAAACCATGGCTTTAGTGACTACAGTCGGTGCATTTACTGCACACTGCTTTGTGTCCCTCCTTATTTAAGTATATACTTATTATGTAAGTGTGTACTGACAGAACTAGATCGCTTCTAGATGTTATTCGTTATGTAACACTCGCTCTCTCTGGGAGCTTGAGAAAGGCTATCAGTGGTTTGTCTTGTAGTAACAATTCACAAGATGGAGTGGCTGTGGAGAATAAACTAACTCTCTTGAGAGCACCATCAGTAATGCTGTGGGTGCTGGAATGAAGGCTGAGGTTTTCTGGGCTTCTTTAAAAAAGTGCTTAGAGATCCTGACAGCAGAGGAGACAAGAGCGCAGGTAAGAGGCTCCTCTTCCTTTACACAGCTTGCCTAAAATGCCTCAGGGTTTAAACCTTTACTTCAGTTGGCTGAAGTGAGACAAGCCTTATGTATTATGTAAGGGTGGCCATTATATAACAAGTTTTTTTAAAAAAGGCAACAATTAAAATTTATTTTCCTTTTTTCACACTGCAATGCATTGTAAATATGAGTGCCAGTTAGATCATCCAAAATTTTACCTTTCCTGAAGAACCCCCCTGTACATTTGAAATTGTTCGCCATTCTTCCCTCAGTTCATGGATTAAGCTGCTGTGCAAGTCCTAACTCAAAAGTTGCACTATTTTCCAAGAAAAGGTTTGCTTTTTATTGTTACACTGGTAACCATACATGTGAACCATTTTTTTCACTGTTTTGCTGTTCAGTGTACTTCTATGTTCTTAATTAAAAAATAATGTAGGATTTATTAACTACATTTTTAGTATACTGGGTCAAATTCCCAGATCATTATTGTTTGATGAAATAATAATAAAATTAAAATATGTTAGGTTTTTTTTTTTTAGCTATTAGTTTACCATTGTTATTAATTTAATTTAAATGTGGCCAAGGGAAACATATTAGGAACTGAAGCCATGGCTGAGATAGCTCTTCCATTTTATTTCTTTCAAACTTCAAAATTAAATTCTAGTATGAACTGTTTCAGGATTGTTCAATCACAAACCCCTTTATTTTCTTTAGAAATCCATGACTGAACACAAGAAGTTATTAAAGAAACAGGGTCACTGGTTTCTGCATTCAGATACATTTAAATAATGTGGCTTTTTAAACTTCAAACATGTCCCATTGTATATAACCCTCACTAAGGAATGCACTCTTTGGTGCATATGAAAATATTTGTTGAGACACCAAGACATTTGATACACTGCACAAGCACTATTCATTAATTTTCCCTGACAATTTATATGCATAACTGTTGGGTTATTCAAACATAAACTTGTACATACCCTGAAAGCTTGGAAGGTTCACACCCTTTTGAAATGCAGGCAGCCTTTCTTCTCCATGAATTCCCATTAGGCCTCTATAGTGCACTTGCCAGAAGGCTGACGTTCAGCAGGTGTGGTCTTTCTGTAAATTTTTCTCATGGGAACCTCTCACACAAATGTTTGCTGGATTGGGACCTCAGTTTTAAAACTCAGGGTGGGCAGGGACTATGCCTTTTAATATGTACTAGCACATCCTGACTCTAGATCAGGGTCCTGCATGCCACAGAAAATTAAATAATAACTGAATAGTCATTAAAATATTCCCTGTGAAAGCTGCTAAATCATTTAAAGGCACAGTTCTAGAAAAGCCATAGGTTCATTCTGGAAACCAAAAGAAATTCAGGTGCTCAGCACTTTTTATGATGGGCATTTACTTACCCCATACAGTGTTCCGCAAAATCAAAGTAAAATAGTGCAGCTATGTGTTTCCAGAGAGGTGACACAAAGATTATTCACTTGGTCTTTACAAAATAGTTTGGAGATTAAATGTTGTGAAAGGGTATGCATTACTAAACCATGCACTCTCATTGCCCCTTTGCACTGTCATCAGGACACAGTAATTATAGTGGTGCTCTTCTGAGATGGAGATTATGTTTCTTACAGCTTCTGTTCCTGACCCAACCATAGAATGTCCTTATAGCTAAAACAGAACATACCAACATCTGCCCTGAGAGCAATCACTTTATATGATTTGAATTGAGATACTGCTTAAAAAGAAATTAAAATCAACACCTCATAATACAGGAAAGTTACCCTCCCCCCTTTCAGCTGAATATTTATTCAAAGCCCTGAGTTTGGACTCGCTGCACGTCTCATATAGCTGACTCAGAACAAACAATTCCTTTGAGGATCCAGGTCTAAAACACACACTGGATTCTCAGTTGGAATATAAATATTTCTAGCAGGAAAGACATCAAATTAGCTCAGGTTGGAGGCACACATGATCAGAGAATTCAAAGCAAGTATGTAGTATAACTTCATTACATGGAGAACTCCATAGTCAGTTACAAGAATAAAAATTACAGAGAAAGATGCTGCCTACTCAGTTATCTATTTTATGGATACAGTGCGTGGGCTGTGACCTTCTGCCTTCTGCAGTACTCCTTTCCAGTCCACCTAAATTTCACTAGTTAATGTTGCATCTACATCACACAGTGAAAAAAAAAAAAGAATCTGGGGACTCTCACAGTACTCTGGTAGCAATTTTTTTTATTCTGATAAGAAAAGTTTAAAAAGCCCACCAGCTTTAAATGCCTGTTTTAGGAGGCAAGATCTGCCATCTGTGGTGGAGAAGCATTATTTCACATGATAAGGAATACTGACAATTCTCTCTAACATATGTTAATAGTACCACCTATATCCCTTTTCGGTTTCATGTCCAAATCCACCACCTGGAGTCTGCATTACGAAGGATAAGTACATGCTAAATCTCATACCCGTGGCACCTCAGCTACACCATGATTTCTGGGGACATAGCCCACATTTATAGTGCCACTAACTGGACTTGCTTTGGGACCATTCTGCACTGCAAGAAGTCTGTTGCCCTTCCTCATGCTTCATGCAGGTGTATTTGAAGGTATTTGTCAAAACTCTTCATGTTCAGTTTTCTATTTGCGTCTTTCAGTTTTTGCTAGAGCATAAGCTAATAAATAGTTGTGATTTATTCCTGCTTATAAAGTCATGGTGGAATAAGCTTGTAGTTGAAACCACAACATACAGGGCTTGAAAATGATAACTATTTCTTCATGGCATGCTGGATTGTCACAATAAATTCTTAACCATCCCTCTGTAGACCAGTGCTTCTAATACAACAGAATTAGCATAATACAATAGGATCACTGTTATGCTGAATTTAAATGACTAGTGGATTCATAAGTGTCTGAGCAGCTGTTTAGTGCCCAGGTAAGTTGCCCCTGTGCTCCGAAATATAGCTATGTGCAAACTGTGTATGTCTCCTGCAATCCTGATTAATGTTGGCCAATCAACCATTGAAACAGTTGCAGCAAAGGAGGTTTTGTGGCTTGACCAAAGATCATGGGCATCAGAAATAGGACAAGTTCTGGCTTTCAGAGAGGGGGGAGCTCACACTTTGTAGGGAACAAGGATAATACTTGTACCCATAGTTCTGTTACCATAAATAATGTCACCTGCAGCATTTGTTCAACATCAGAACAAGTGCATAAGAATTATTCCAAGAACTACAGAAAAAATGCATGATATCAGGATTGTGAGAAAGTCTTTTCTGACTCGTGAAACTATGTCCTTATGTCAGAGAGCTTGGCAAAATAGTCTGATTGTACGCTCACAACTGCAGGGGGGAGGTGGAGTGAGCTGCAGTTTCAAAAGTCCTTGCAATGCCAACTGTGTGGGTAATGAAACAGCAGATTATATTTAATCCAAATATCACATGCACACAGTGGATTATTCTCATTTACTTAAGACCACTAAGGAAAGAGGCCACGGAGTCATTGTAGATAATTCTCTGAAAACTGACACAGAATTTTAGAGGTAGTAAAAAAAGTGAATACAGTTTCAGAAACTATTTACATACAGAAACCAAAAACAAAAGACAGACTATGACTGTGATGTTGTATCAAGTCATAAGTAGTATACTTGCATCTTGGTCACTGTCTGCATTAGTGGCCATCTCAACTCCAAGGAGTTTTAGTGAAACCTAGAAAAAGTATAGAGGGTGGGCTGAGGTACAAAAGAAAGATTTAAATAGTTCAAGATATCAGTTTGGAAAAGAAACTGCTGTAGTGGGAGATAACACAGTTCTCTATATTTTGATGGTTATGAAGAGTTTAAATAGGTAATGATTATTTATAATTTCTCATACTACAAAATTAGGGGCCATCCAACCAAATTATCAAAGGAGAGCTGAGAACACACACTACCACACATTTTGAAACAATACATTGTTAACTATGAAACACAACTCACCAGGATACTGTATAATCCAAAGCATAGGGATTCAACAAAGAATCAGACAAAATCCATGCCTATTAAATGTTGTGGTCTGCTTGTAAACTCTGGCTCAGGAAGTCCCTACGCTAGTCCCTGTAAATTATTGCCATGAACTGAGAGGTGTTACCAAGGAAAGCTGTTTCTTATGATCTTTCCCAAAGAAACCACTGCCTACTGCTGTTAAAAACAGGATTATTGTGGTGGATGGCCCTTTAGTCAGATCAAGTATGATGTTTCTCGTAATTTACACTTTTCATTAGATAAACTGTATGTAAGATTTTACTGTCCACAGAATAATTTGGATACTGATCACTGTGGTTAATACTGTCCATATGGTTGTGGCACACTGAGCCCTACATCTACGCAAGGCTAATTCACAAGAGTTTTTGCATGTTGTGGTTCTGTGGCTGTAGACCTGATATGACCGTCCCAGCTAGGCTGCGCCCAGGCCATTAATCATGAAAAGATGCTTTCTGTGCTCACATTCTGGCCACACGCAGTGATGGAGGATAATAGGATTCTTTAATGTTGGCATATAATGGTGTGGGAGCTTAGAGAATACTCTTAAAGGTCCCCTGTTTCAGCAGTACCTCTGCTGTTCTCTTTCCCCTAGCAGTGCCTTCCTTTTGAGGCATCTTGATATATAGAGGTGGGATTTGCTGGAAATAAATAACATTCTGTTTTTAATGGAGATTTAGAGGGTTTGGGTAATGACATATGGGAAATCGATGGTGCAAACATTCCTTAAGGGGTTATGGGGACTCTAAAAGCACTAATGGTAGGATAGAGTAACCAGTAGTGGTATGTAGTTTTTATTTAGACATACTGTTCTTTTTTTGATAGGATTATACCATCTTAGTGATTTTTTGTTAAATTTATTTTACAATAATAAACAGCTCACAAACATAAGCAAGAAGACAATTTATTATTTGCCAGGTAAGATATCTAGTGCTGTATAGCAATGTTTTTATCAGTCCACCCCACGTAGTCTACCTAGAATTTCCCATTTACTCATATTTCTCCCTAGAGCTTGTTTATAACCCAAATTTATTTAATTTTTTAATAATGTTTCCTGAAATAAATAAACTGTGCCCTTCAACCGTCCCTTGCAGTTAATTATGTTTAACTGGGACAGCTATTCTTCGGACATTTTGTAAAGCACTGAAACTCTCATCTGAACTAGGCCACTACCTAATTGCTATGCACAGGCAACAACGCCACATTATTTCTGAGACCGTGTTATCATTGTCCTGTAACTGAAAATCCACAGTAATAGTGAATTATCTTGTGCATGACCATGTTAAATTAGGAAATTTGCTGCTTAAACAAAGTCTCTGTTATTTCCTTTCTTTGGCATGTCAGAAAATAATACTAGACATTTTTACAAATCAAGTTTCAGAAGAAATAATCTTAACATTGTAAAAGGACATATGCTGCTTGGAAAATATGGTCAAAGCTCAAAATGATGAGGTTAGTTCATCCTCAAAATATTGTCTTAGAAATTAGGATTTTTGGTATGGCAAGTTATTGTTATCTGTGTGAGAATACAGCTTTGTATATCATTGTCAGAAGCTAGTTAGCTCCATATTGAGAATGTAGGGTATACATCCGCACTGCATAAAAGCTCTGGTATCCAGCCCTCTGAGGGCCTTTACAGAGCTTTACAAAATGGCTCTTTGGAACACAAGGTGAACAAATCTATCAGGGAATAAACTGGGACGTTGACTGCTACTACCTGAGTAATCACAAGGTTGAGAATAACCTCAAAAGTGGCTGGAGAGAAATGCTCTTTTTTATCCTCTAGTGAAGTGTGAACAGAAAAGAACAGTTTCTGGGGACTACTCAAGAGCCCTTACTCCTTCTCTTTTAGGTGCTAAGCTTGGTCAGATGACGCACAATAATATTTTTCCTTTATAGTTTGTCCTCATGCTGAAGGTGTCTAGGTCTTTCACGGATATTTACAAACCAGGTGTCATAGCCATTGATGCCCATGATTCCTTGTACCTAGTTTACAGACTCCTGTTAAAGCAGAGTGGTAGCAATTCATTATCTCAAAAATTCTTGTCTCATTCTTCTTCCCTGCTGATTTGGCTGATTTTAACTTTTAATTGGCTTTAAGCAGTCTTGTCTAAATAATTTGTACACAAAAAAACCCATGTACAGCTCGAATCTCATGTGCTAAACCTCCTTTGCCTTGGCAAGAGAACTGCATGTAACCGACCCCACACAGCTTCCTCTGCATAAGGAAGGGTTTCTGATGAACTAGGAATGGTACTTGAGCTTCTGCCAACATTTTTGTCAGAAGGTTTGTTTTTAGCTGTTTTTAGTTTGTGGGGCAATCTCCAAAATATTTATGGTAATTAGCAGTGGAAAAGAAAAAGACCTTCACAGGCTCCCCAAAGCATCTGCCCTTGTATAGAAGAGGAAGTAGTTAAAAGAGCAAAACTTCTGATCGTGCTTTGTCCATTGCTAAACCATTAAAATTACTGTGCCAGACATAACCATGGAAGCAAACAATGGAAGTGCACTCACTAATACTATTACAAAGTCATCCTAAAGGTGCTGAAATTGTTGGAATTATGTCTGTAATTGGCAGAGCTGGAAGAATTCAACTCATTTTTATAAAAAATGAAAGGAGTCTTGCAGAGTTACCACTCTTAATGCTGGAACACATATCTGATACAGTAATTTAAGTAAAAATGTTATTTGGGGCTTTTTCTAAATCCTATTCCTAGCAAGACAGTGAACTCCCAGTATTAAGATACAAATCATACTATACAGTCATGGTAACCACATTTTGGCATTGAATAATCTTCAGCTTCCAATTCATTGTTAGCGTAACTAAGAAAAATTTGTTCTGGGACACTTAACCAAACAGTCTAAAAATTTTTAATTCTAGTAATCTCAAACATTCTACACTTACTATGTCTAAAATATCTGAGGTGGAAGTATCTGTGCACATCTAAATTTCTAAAACCATGTCTAGACTTAAATGAAGGCATTTGCTCTAGTGATGAAAAGATACCACTTCCAAGATTTCATATCTTTCAGATAAGCCTGCTTTGGAATCTGGAAATATTTTACATTCCTCATCACCAGCCAATTCAGGAAATTAATTTAAAAAGGACATTTCAAAGATGATTTGCTTCAAGCATTTTTTATAGTCGGAGAGAAGGAATGTGATTTTCCACGTGTTTAGGTGGGTCATTTAAGTCATTCCAGAGTGTCTGTATGTTTGAAATAGAAGCATTTTAGATCATCTTTGCAAATCTGTTCTTGTATGGTTAAGTGATAACTAAAGCAGTGAACAGTTAGGCCACTACAGCCTGAATATTTTTTTTTTTCTGGTAGAAAAGGGAAAATGCTTAGGAAACTCTGCACTATTTGGACAAATACTGAAAAAAGTTTGGATGCTTACTTTGAGCATTATTTAATAAATTGGGCCAGAATATCTTCTGAGAACATGCTGCACTGCATCACATGTATTTTATTTGCCCTGTGCTAGTTTTACTATAATAAGAAGGTCATGATCTACAAGTCAAAGCAGTAACACTGGGATGTGGGAGAATGAAATTCTCAATCTCTCCCAGCCATCCTGTGCAGCACAAATGAATAGCTATATAAGTATGGAACTACTCCTATGGGTCTCTCCCTAATTTACAGAGAGCTGACGGAAATTGCTAATGGAACCATGTATGTGTAGATATTCTCTCACAGTGCTTCAACACACCCAAACAACAGGTATTGGCCAGGTACAGCTTTTTTCCTGCAATGCCTGGACTACGCAACGTCAACTAATAAAAACTGCAGTAGGCATTTTTGCTGTTTTATTATATTTTTATAGATGACATACCAAAATAATTTTAGTATTTCTATGAATCTGGTGTCAGATTTCAAAACTGTGGACCCTCACTATATTTACCACCAGCTGCTGAAGTTAAACATTTTAATTAGGTTTAAGGCATGTAGAATAAAGCCCTTTCAAGAAAGGGATAAAGTGTGAGGGGTACAAAGACAGTTCTGTGTAAAAATCCCACTGGCCAAACAGATACGCACCTAAGTAGAAAAAGATACAGAAACAGAGGAGCAAGATCCCAGAAAGCTGGTGAATTCATGAGGAGGAACAGCCTTCTGGGCTGTGATGAAATTCCTGTAGAAACGTCCGCATGTTCAGAGAATTTGTCATCCTCGGCAGTGTGCTACCCACAGAGTCACCTAACAGTTCAGGTTGGAAAAGATGCCTGAAGCTCATCCGGCCCAACCTCCTGTTCAAAACAAGCCGAACTTCAAAGCCAGGCTGGGTTTCTCAGAGCATTGTCCTGGTTTTAAAAATCGCCAAGCGTGAAACTCCTCTGCCTCCCTAGGCAGCCTGCTCCAGTGCTCACCACCCTCCTGGGGGAAAATGTCATCCTCAAGCCTGACTGGACGTTCTCCAGGTGCACCTTGCTTCTGCTGCCTCTCGGCATTGCGCTCCTCCCCTGTGACAAGAGCCTGCCCCTGCCTTCTCGGTCAGACTGCCATGCCAGGGCACAGTGCGGGCCAAAGGCCCGGCGGGTCCCACGAGGGTCAGCATGGCAAGGTCTCACCAGCCAGGGTTCGTCCCACCACCCCCAGTGAAGGAGGGCAGGCTGGGAGATCTGGGGGCAGCCCCCCACCCAGGTTTGCTGGGATGCTGAGGCCGGCCTGAGGCTGAGCTGGGAACGTGAAGCGGGCTCAGGCCCAGAGCAGGTAACCGGGGTCAGACACAGCCCTGTGATCGCCAGGCGAGTCCATAGAGACAAGGCTGGCTGAGGCCAGGCTGGAAACAGCCTGTGGGTGCTCAGGGTCCAGGCCAGCGGGGCCCATGGCCAAGTACAGGTACGGCTGTGGGGTCACTGGGGCATCGACCACTGGCTCTAGGGGGCCGAAATGGGGTCCTGGGCCATAGGCATGCTGGGGGGAGCCCTGGGAGGGTGGGCAGAGACAGGAAGGGCTGGTGGTGACCTCAGAGTGCTGGCACTTCGGGCATTTCAAAACTACCCTTAGACTCCTCACTTAGCTTCGGGGGTGCATTGTCTAGTTTAAAGTAAATTTTTTTAAAAAATCCACCTTTGTGATACAAGAGCTTTTAGACAATAAAAAATTATCAAAGTTAAACAATAACCATGTACTGTTTATGCTGTTTAATTTTTGCTTCTCCTTCAGCTTAACTAACTACACACATGCTTCCCAATGATCAAAAAATTAACTTCCTTTTCAAATTACCAAGCACAAGTCAGGATTGCTAACACTACTGTAAAATGTTTATGTAATAGAGACTTTAAAAATGCTTCAGTTCTATTTTTAGATCATTAAACATTCATCTTTTTTAAAGTTAACCTTGTGTCTCTGCCAAATCTGACTTGATATTGCCAACTCATTCAGCCTGCATCGCCGCAAGAAAGGACGAGTTGTTGTATCAGACTGCAAACACAGCATGAGTTAAAGGTGTTGCACTATTGCAAAAAAGTAAATATTGTTCTGAGAATTATGAAGGGAATTGGCATCAATGAAACGTGAAGTAAAGCTCTCAGATGATTCGGGGCTGGCAAGGTCTTGGCTGTAACATGACCCACAGTGAGCACCCAACAGTTACCATCAGTTGGTAATAGATCAGCTATGGATCTTGATGGGGTAAGCTGAACATGAAATACAAGTACCACCCTAAAAAGGTAGTTAATTCGATGTTTTAATCAGGACATAAGAGTTCCCTTTCTCTTCCTCCAAAGCAGTAGCCCTGGAAGCTAACCTCTCCCCAGGGCCACAGCAGGATATGAAGATCACCCAACAGTGGTTCAAACAGTGGTTTGAAGGGATCCAAATCCTCTGATCAGTCACAACCTGACACAGGGACATTTCCCAGGTTCCACTCTTAAATATTTAAACTGAGTCAGTCATCTTAATTAACTACTTTGGCAATGAGGAAATATTTTCTTTCCTGTACTTCTCTCTCCTTAATGTTGTATTGCCAAAAGCAGGCTGTGAAGTTTCATTTATTGGAGTTTCTTAACACTAGGTTGTGATATGAAGGTACACTAGATGACGAATGTTCCTTCTAGTCTTTTGTTTTCTAGGACTATTCCAAGTAGAGCTTTTCATATATCCATATATATATACATCTGGGGAGTTTTGAGAGAGACAAGAAGTTACCAGTATGTTTCAAATAATTCATTAAACTATAGAATATAGAGGGTGGGAGGAAACCTTAGGTATGGGTGCTTATGAAAAATCATGAGTAGGAGTTTTAAAAGTGTACCATATAGAAACCATCTGAGAAACAGAATTAAGTGCCTGCCAGAAGGGAAAAGCCACTGTACTTCCTATCAGAAATACCTTGATAACATACGATGCTCACTAATAATTTATCTGATGTGGGCTAACATTTGCAAAAATACCTGTATCACATATACAGCCATAACAAAATAATTTGGCCACTTACAAAGGCTTTATTTATATTCTTGTAATACAGCTTTATTGTGCTTTATATATTCTTCTGGAATAACTCCCTCTGACTGCAGATATAACCGCTGAACATTACTCCATTACTCCTTTGGTCCATTTTGAACTGTTTTTTGCGGTTCAAATATTGTGAGGTCCTGGAAGAGTCACTTTAAAATTCGTTTTGCGCAAAGATGCTCTGCAAAGGCAATACAAATGTATGACAAAATTCACAGGAGGTTATACATAGTAGCAAGGAAAGCAATCTACAGGTGACAGGAGACAAGGCTTTTTCTTGTTTCTTACATTCTTACATCTCAGGGACACATTTATCCTAACAGATAGTTATGATTTTGTTTTTATTAGTGTTTGAACATAACAGAAATAAATTCTATTTTTAGGAAGACAGGGAGGAGTAAACTTGTGCTTAAAACACAGTAGTAAATGGTTTCTGAGGTCTGATTACATTAAAAATATATATATATACAAACTAACTTCACCTGAATTAGCTGCTTGACGACATACCTATTGTAAGTGGGGTGAGGTGAGTCAGGACAAGTCCTTAGCAGGGGTCGGTCCTCAGAATGGGTGCTCATAGTGGTTGCAGTGACTTTTGGCATAAATCAAAGGGATTTTTTTACAGACAGTGTTGCAACATGAAGATAAAAATCACATCAGTACACATTGCTCTCTCTTGGACAAAAACACTGCATTTAGCTTAGCCTTCCATCAGAATGGTTTCAGTGTAGCCACAAAGAAAGAAAAAGGATCTTTCTCTAAGGCTTTTAACCTTTATCACGACTAAGAAAGACCTGTAATGCTATCCTGCTATCTCTGATACCTACTGAAGGTAATATTCAGGCTTTTGGCAGGTAGGTATTCAGCTATCCAGACAAATCCATGGAAGGCTGGATAATTAGTCACAAAGATTCCCGGTTTAAAGTGTGTTCAAAATTTTCATTTTCCATTTTTGCTTTCCAAAATACTTTCTGAGATGGTGGAACACAGGAGAAGTCTATTTAATGAATTTTCTGCTGACTTGCTAATCAAGTTTCCAGAAATATGGACTTGGAACCCTTCCAACATTCCTTTGTTAATTAACCCCAAATGAACTTTTTGGAGCTACTTAACAGGAAATTCAGGAAAGGCCAGATTCTGTGGGAACCTTTTTTTTTTTTTATAGTAAAATATGAGGTAGTAGAATAGATACAAGGCCTACAGATTAAATGGGAAGAGATTAAGTGTAAAAGAGTTGCAAAATTTTTATCTATTTGTTGCTGCTTCACAACAGATAGCAAACCCTCTATCCTTTTGTATTTTTCTAGCGGCACATTTCAAGCTGTGTATTTTCTCCAGCAGGACTATGGGTATGGAAATTACTTCTGCTTACATACATTTAGAAGAATATAGCCACAGTCATACAATACACAACGGTCTGTATACAAACAATTTCAGAATATAGAGCAAACAAACGGATAGCGGTACAAACCAGCTGAACACCTGCTCTGGTCCAATACACTCTGTCCCGACCAGGCGTAACCCCAAACTGCACAGCTGAAGCCGGCACGCTGCTCCTCGCCCAACCCAAAGCTAATGACATCAGACATGTGCTCCTGACTGTCCAAAGCTATGCAGCCCATCCCCTTGGGGAAAGGCTGGATTTCATAGTCATTTAACAGCAGGAGGAAAGTGAAACTTGACTGTTATTAAAGCGAACAGGCCCAGTTCCTGCGTGTGGCCGAGTCCGGGGGATTCAGCTTGGGTCCCGGGTCCCACCCGAGTGCCTGTGCTTGCAGGTCCATGAGCCGCATCACAGCGTGATGCTTGTCAGCGTTAAGCGGTTGTGTTCCCTGCACTGGGTAACGCCGGGTCCTCTCCCGTGTGACGAGGGAGAACGGCTGGTGCGGTCTCCCTTCAGCCAGTGACTGGTCCCCAGCCTGCTTCAGACGGGCACAGAGCGCTCCGGAGGGGCTGTCTGAAGCGGTAAAAGGCAGGGCTGTCTAAACCCCTGCAGACACCGGGCCCGGGGCGAGGCTGCAGCAGCCGAGCCGCTGAAGACTCCCAGGTTGCGGGGAGGGCTGTAGGTCCGCACCCCCGCCTGCCCCCCGGGCTTCCTCCCTTCGTACCTGAGCGCTCTCCCGCCGGGGCTTCGCGGAGCTGCCGGTGACTCAGCGGCAGAGGCGCCCCGGTGATCACCCCCTCCCGCCGGCGGCGGCGCCCAGCCGCGGCTCTGCCCCCTCCCTCCTAGCAGGATCATCCCACCCCGCCGGGCGGTCACCTCAGCAGGAGGAGCCGCCGCGTCGCCTCGTCTCCCGCAGCGACCTGACGGCAGTGAGCCTCGCCATGCAAGCAGGGAAAGCAGCTGAGCGCCGGGACGCCGGCCGGCCCCTGCAGGTCACCATGAAGAGGGGCTACGATGTGCTCCGCGACCCCCACCTCAACAAGGTACGGCCGGGCGGGGTGGGTGCGCCGCGGCGTGAGCCCCCTTCCTCGTCCCAGCCCCCCGCCCGCCCGCGGGGGACGGAGGAACCTGCCGCTGCTGGGCGCCGCCTGCGGAGCTGGAGCTGGAGCCGGGCCCGAGGCGGCGGGGGCGCCGGGCGGCCTCTCGCCGCCGCCACCTGTCGCGGCGCAGCGCCCGGTGCCGGCCGGGCCGTCCCCGCGCAGCGGCCGCCGGGCCGCGGACGCCGGCGAAGCGGCGGGCGCGGGGCACCCGTACTTCCTGCGGGCCGAGCGGCGCTTCCTCTTCCTTCGGGGCGGCGGGGGGCCCGCGGGCGGCGGTGAGCGCCGTGCCGGTCCCCGACCCTGCGCCCCGCCAGCCCCTGCCCCGGGGCGCGGAGCCCGCCGCGGGCAGCGGCGCCGTGCCCTCTGTGTCTTCCAGAGAAGAGAAGCGGCAGCAGCCGGGGAGGATGCTGCTGAAAGTTATGCCGCTCTGAGGCGAGTTCCTGCTGCCCTGTCTGTTTTCCTGGTACCTTCCTTCTTTTCCGGCCCTCTTTCCCACGGGTATCCCAGCTTGTTTCGTGCCGGCAAGCCTGGCTGTTTGTACTGCCCTACGTTTTATGCCCTGACAGGTGAAAAAGGCATTTTATCACCATTATTCCACTCGCAGCTATAAAATTCAACTCATTCGCCCCGCTCCTCATCAGCGAATGCAGTCAACTTTTAAGAGATGTCATAGCACAGCAAAACCTTTCTGTGGCATCTCTAATTCTCTTAGGAATGGTAATTCAGCTTGATAAAGCTTTCTGAACTTGTTAATCTAATCTGGAAAAAGTAAAGCTGAGTAAGTAAGTGCACAGCTCTGATAAAGATGCAAAGTTCAGATACTAAAATACTTGATTAGCATAACAGGCCTTGGATTTGCTGCTGCAATGAAAAATGGGTAAAGTGAAGGGTAGATGATAAGCCACACCTAGCACATGAAGCCTTGGTCAAGTCCTTAGACCCAGCTTTGTTCTTGTGCATTACGTCTAATGGCGCTCAGACTTGTACCTCTGCATTAGAATGTATATACAGTCATTTTCTTATTGCTGAGTTGTATAAATTGACAAAAAACTATGTCTGTAGCTTTACTGGATAGGTTGACTCATCAGTAAATGCTCCATGTATTAGTTAGATGAATAGTGCTTTTATTAGTCCTGGTGCTTGACTACAAAGTTACCTCAGAGGCTGTCTTATGTCTCTGTGTGTGTATGCCTGAGAAGGTCTCCTGAGGTCGAGTGAAAGGAAAATTAACCAAAATGCAAAACTCCCAAGAAGAAACCAAGGAGAGGCTGTTTCGCTTGGGATTGCTTTTAAGCAGCTGCAGTATTCATGGAAAAATCTGATTCAGAATAACCGCGAAAGCCAACTCAACAAAAATCCACCTTGTTTTTAAGAAGTAAATGGGGCTTATTCTAAAATGGTTTGAATAAAGGCCCGTCAGAGGCAAAGCAGGCTCCAATGAGCCTTTGTCCTCTCAAATGTCATACATCTTGCCTCTGAACAGCATACCTGGAGGTGAGGTGCTAAAGAGGAAGGGTCTTGCTTGATTTTCTGGCTTAGGCTTTATTCTTCCCTTCTCTTTGGGTATGGTATAGCATACATATGTGCCATACAGCAGAGAAGCAGGACAAACTAGTTGGTCATTACCAGCCACATCTACCCAGTTAACACAGAGTTCAGTGTTCGAAAATGTCAGCTGAAAAATCTGGTCTTTATGCCTGTGAGGAGAGTCTGGTCCTGGTCTGGTGAAGAATGGGTAAACCGGATTTCTGACTGAGACAGGTGATTTTTAGTGGGTGTGGATGTATTACACCCTACTATATATATACACATACACATGCACACCCCATAATATAAATTTATTTTATTGCCAAATCTATCTATCTATCTATCTATATGTGGGCAATAAAATAAAATATGTTGAGGACTGCCAACACGGTTGCCAGTTTGATAACTTGTGGTCTGCCTGGGTGCTGGTACTCCCAGTTCCCTTTCTATTGCCAAGGCTGTTAAACAAGCATCAGATTGCAGAGAATTCAATAAAATATCTCCTTTAATGATTCTAAAGTACAGGGACAGCTTGCAGTTCTGCAAAAGTGCCAGAACTTTCTGCTGTCTCCTGGGCCCCTAAGAGCTGCAGTTCCTCGGTATCAGCACTTTCTTTCGGGTACAATGTCAGTTTTAATAGTCCTATTAGTGTATACTTGGCAAAAGTAGACTGTAAGTACTGAGTAGTGGTATCTAGCAGTGACTTGTAGAAAAATAGGACAAATTATGTTTTCAGGATCTCTTAAGCCAAGACAGCTGGCCTGTCAAGCAGGTAAAACTGAAGTATGCTGCAATATGTGGAAGCTTGTGTCCTCAAATACTACGTTCCTTTTCTCAGACAAATTGAAAGGAAGATTTTACAGGGAACCATTTATGCTTGGGCGTCTTTTAAAATAGATGTAAGAAGAAACAAGGAACTTTTTTTTTTTTTTTTAAATACCTATCTCTGTTGGATGAATGAGGCACTAAACCATCAAGCTGGATTTCTGCACACTCAATGCATACATTACTTTTTTGTACTTAACCTTGATGGCTGGTGAGAGGTGAGAGAAATGGCTGTGGGGATGTCAGGGTAAACACCCAAAATTCTTCCTTTCCCCTTGCCCTCTAATGCCTGGAAGGCAAAATTTCCAGAACATACGAAGTACTGAGGTATGCTGAAGCCCTAGTCAATGTCATTCTTCAATCTTATGTTTTACTTTGTAAACAATTCACAAACATATACAAACTTCAGGAGGTAAAGCTTAATAAAACGTTTGTTTTGGTTTGTTTTTTCCCACGCTCTGGCATTTTGCCTGCATATGAAACCATTGCTGCTTTTACAAGGTCAGCGAGTGGTTTTCCCCATCTCAGCAGCAGTGATATATCAAAAATCATGAGGAACGGCAGATTGTAGCACACTGAGTGTAATTACTTCAGCACACGTGTCCAAGTCTACGGTCACTAGTCACCATTCAGTTTATTGTCTGACATTTTAGGTCCACTGTTTTTAAAAGTGTGTTTAGAACCGTTTTTGGTAATTTGTCTTCCCCGCCCCACCCCCAGCACCTAAACACATTGTAAATAGCAATTACAAGGGAAATAAATACAGTTTCACTTCTTTTCACTGAAATAGATTGCATTAGAAACCTTTGGCTGCGTGTGGTATGCTATTTAAGCTGATGAGTTACAGAAGTGTGAAAGTAATTTGCTCTACTCCTACTATAAATCTCATTTATACTTTATTCAATATACAAGTTTATGATTTTAAAGCACACGAATAATTTAATGCTAAACGTTCATCTCATCTTTACTTTTTTTACCTTTTAATGTTTTTAAACAAATCATAGTTTTCCATGAGCTGCTTATTTTCAGAATCTGGATGTGAAGATATGCAAACATGTATTTCAATACCAAACTTTTCCAATAGTCTTTATTAGTTGCCAAGTCTAAACACTTCCTTGACTGAGAAACTTTGCCATTGGAGGAGGGCTTTGCTTCCAGGCTGCTTTTGTGTTCTTGCAGACTTATGCAGCGAGCAGAAAATAAGTGCTTCTATTACATCTTAAGTGCTGGAGGGTTCTCTCCCCTCTCCAGCTGGTTAATTTTAACCCCTCTCCTCTGACTGAATGCTATCATCATTGCTGAATGTAGTGCACTTGTAAACTGTTGGTCCCTCTTTTTTCTTTCCCTTTATTCAAGTTGCACTAAAGCAGTAGAGAATTTCAGAACAGACTGTCTGCTGGGGCTGCTGAATCCAAGAGCTCCCAATCTCAATTCTGCCTGCAATGGCATTGATGTTTTATCCTTACCACCTCCTGAATGTGGTGCTCCTGGATCTTAGTAGGTTCTCAACTAAGCAATGATGTTAGTTTTGGGCTGAAGTTGGCTGCCAGTCCATTGACTCACTGTGGGATTTACTATACAAGAACCATACTGGAACAGACTAAAGTCCCATTTATTCCAATGTCTTATCTCTGACAGTAGCCAAACTGGATCCCCCAGGAGTAGGAAAAGAGTGAAGGGTGCCTCTAGTGATACTTTCTCAGAATAGTCAGTTCCAGGCTGAGGGAATGAGTAGTTTATTAGGGGGTTGTTAAGTTATGAATGCTTGTCTTTCCTATCAGATTACACATGCTATGTGTACTAATTTACTGAAACAACTATTATAATTTTTTAAATTATTATTCAAGTGAAATAATTATCTGAGCTAGAGAGAAGCATGGTCTTCCCATTTTGCCTCTGTGTTTCAGACAGTAGGAGGAGAATACTTGTGAAATACATGTATATTTTGTTCTGTATACAGTTAGTTGCTTCTTTAAAATCAAATTTCATGTTGAGAAAGTATAGTCCTGTGACTGGTGTGGGATGACATGTAAAAAAGGTCTTACAACTATGACATGTGTAGGTGACACTGTAATAATCCTCAGAAAACTCAGACCTCAGTAAAAAATCAGAAGCATTTCAGGGAGATTTTCTCTATCTGATGGGTGAAAAAGAAAACACATTTAAGAAGCTCCTCTAAAGAAATATATTCCTTTGTCAAATACCAAGCAGTAGATGTCTTTTTTTCCTTCCATTGGTAATGTTCATATTTTCACATCTTAAACCTATCTGTACTTTGGCAGGGTCCTCTGGAGGGTCACTCTGGAGTGATTTTGCCTTAGCTGTGCATAAATGTTCCGGGAAGAAAACTCATGAAGCTGGGGATGGAAGAGGAAAATGCTCCTTAAAATGGCATATTAGAAGTATCTATATTAATTTGTAAAACAGGTTTTCTGGACATTACTTGATATTGCAAGGGACAATTTCATATTACGTGATGGTAGATATGATAGCGCCTTTTAGACTGGAAGATGGTCAGCTCTGTGTGAAAGTAAGGGTATGATTTGAGAAATTTTTTTTTTATAGTTGCAGATCACTCTCACTGCCTTCTACCTCCTTTTTTCCTATAAACGTTTTGTCATTTGCAACTGTGTAGTTTTAAAAAGTAGTGTTTCCCAGTTTCTTATCTCCATCAGATCACCTAGCAGAGCAGTTTCGATCTTGACAGGGATAAGCATATGCTATTTTTCTGGTCTTTGACAAGAGTAAATGGTATAGGTGTTGTGCTAGCACAAAACCCAAATCAATCTGGTTTTTGTCTGAAACGTTTTAGAGTGAACTTGTATTGATTTTGCCTGTGTGTTTGGTGAGCACTGCATTTTTGATCTATTATTGGGGTCTCGACACTTGGAGTTGCTGTTCTGTGAAAGGGCAACCTAAAATAGGAGGTTCTTCAAGTGTGAGGTTGGTTTGTGCCAAAGCTGTGGACTCTTTAACAATCAAGACCATAAGTTGCAGACTGGCGGAACTGCAGCTACCTTGTCCAGTTGGGCTTTGGGCAAGGGGGTGAACTCAGCAGTGGCTTACCAGTGGATTCCAAAGGGCTGGGTGAGGAGATTCTTGTATCGCCAGTGTATTCTCCCTTCTTGAAATCACCTCCTTGAGGTGTGAAGGAGTTGTGATACAGGATGTTTTTTGTATGAGTGCTTTTGTTTACAATATGTGTGAGGGGGCTTTAAAAATTAATTCCATGCTTTTTGCCACTTTTCTTACTAAGACAGTACATACTATTAATAAGGAAAAAGTCTTGGGAAAATCACAAAGTTATTTCAATTAGATTGTTTTACTGCTGTCTTATGTATACAGCTTGCAGCATTCATTGCCTCTTACTACTTTGTTCCTGACCTAGTAGGTAAGTTGTTGCTGTTGGTGTTATATTAAATATTTCTTCCTGTTGGCCTCCAGTTCTTTGCTTGCAGTTATGAAAAAGAGTGCTGAGACAGCAAGTTGGGAACAAAGTTCTGTGACTTGAATTAAAAGCAAATACACTGAAAGACAAGAAGTTATGTAGTAAGCTATATAGCAGTAATAGCAACTGAATAGGGGTATGAGTTGTCACAAGAAACTGAAACCTAGAGTTGTTTGCTGTGAAGCTGTTTCAAGCATTAAAAACACTTTTCAGTTGTGTAATTTTCTTGTGAACTTAAGTAACTGAACACAAAGTTGACACTTTTTCTTTAAAATGAGGAATCCTACGCCCACTGCTTATAAATGCTACTTGAATAGAAACATTAATCCTGGCACAGAGCACCTTGCAAACAGGATTTGTGTATTTAGAATGGGTTAAATGTGCTTTTCCACGTTAGGTTTTATAGAGATGCTGGCCACAGAACTTGGGTGTTGTTTTTTTAATTGTATTGATGGATGCTGACAATAAGTAGGCTAAGAGCTCCCTGAGAAATTGTACTTCTGCCTAGGTAACATAAACTGCAGGGAATATTAGCACTTTCTGCAAAAAGCATATTTCAGAGTACAGAAGTTCTTATTTTGCATTCTTCACTCTATATATCTAATTCTGCTCAATCAGTCTCCTGTATTGAGCTATCTGAAAAAGAACTTGGGGCTGTAGCAGGCACAAGCTGCTCTCCCCCTGCTCTGCTTCCCTCTCTGAGTGGAGAAGGAAGTGAAATATCTGTGACAGCGATGTTTCTTATTAACCCATGACCGCAAGTTAAAATGTGCCATCTTTGCTTTGTCATGCCTTTCCCTTCCTCACCGGCTCAGGTGAACTGTGTATTTGGTGCATGACTTGCTCGTGGCTGCCAAGGCCCGCGACTGCAGGGGTTGATGTGGGGTTTCTCACTGAAGGTCTCATCACTCCAGGTTCTGATGGCTAAGTGGTCCTCTGCCGTTGTGCTAAATATGTTACTCATGGAGGTATGGAGTAGAATATTAATACCCTTCAATTAGGTGCTTCACTTAGGTTTTTCCAGTTTATATTAGAGAATTTTACAGTGGAGCAGCTGTTTTGAAGAAGTGTCAAACACGTAATTTTCTGGAGGATTTGATTTTGAGATTTCAGCCATGGTAGCAAGTAGTTCATGCTTCTTGCAGATCTGAAAAGCTCTTGTAAGATGTCCTTTGTGTTCTTCTGGCTGAAGCAAATGTACGGTGGTTGCCTGAGAGCTCCGTGGCCCATTGTGGCTGGAAGAGTAGCATGAAAATGGGGAAAAAGAACAGAAATAAGAACGTTGTTGGGTTTGTGTGCCTTTGTAGTGAGATGTACAGAGTAGTCTGCTCACTTCCCTGTACCTGAAACAAAGAAAGAAGAAATTGTCTTCTGTGAGTATTAATAGGAGTGGGACGTTTAACATGTGCCAAAACCTTTAGTGAGTTCTGGGGGTTTTTTGGTGTTGTTGGGATTTGGTTTTGGGTTTTTTGTTTGGTTTTTTTTTTTCCCACCTTTAATGATGCTGTTGGACAGGATGGGATGATTTAAAAAAGGAAGAGCAGACCGATTCCATTTGCTGTGCATGGGTGCAGTGCTAGGAGGGACCTGCTCAGGAGAGGCCTTGGTGGATGTCCATTCATTGTTTCCATTCAACACTGAGTTAAGCGTGTCGCACTGAGACAAGTACCTCTGGACTTCTGACCCCGAGATGCACATACATGCCTATCAACAAGGCTTTAGAGCATGGAACTGAATTTGAAAAATTGTGTGTATTTTTCTTTGTCTGGTTGCTGTGATATCACAGTAGCACTGAGATGTTTTAAGCATCATTTAATTAGGTTGTAAATGGGTATAAATTAACAGTTCCTTGGATTTAATGAATAGTGCTATATTTGATCATGCTGTTATATGCACGTGATCTTCTGTTAAAAAGATGGTGATTTGTGAACTTGCTTTAAAAATACTTTTCCAGTGCGGTTAGCGAAGTCATCGTTGGAGGAATGCTCAGTCTTACAGCTTCTGAGCGTAAGGGATTGTCTGTCTTCAGCAGGAGGTTTTGTGAGATCCAGAGCTATTGTATAACTAGGAAAGGTGCCAGTTTTGAGAACACACCCTGTGACCATCCACAGAGTTAGCTTCTGTAGAAGTGGGTGTAGTGGTTATGTCTCTACTAGCACAAACCAGATGTTGTAACACCTGGAACTGTGTGTGTTCCTGGCTGGCTGGAGAGGTACCACATCACCGGGGCTCTGGCTGATGCTTCTAGGCCTCTTCACCTTCTTGGAATTATTTTGACTCTCTCCTTTGCCATGATTAAAAGCGGTAATACAATTTGGCAGTAGTAAGCCATTAGTTAAGTTTTGTTTGAATGGCCTCCTCGTTCATGGAGAGGCTTTCTCTTTATTATTAAAGATTATAATAGATTATATCTATTATAAAACTGACCGGGGACAGTTTTACAGTCGTTATCTTCATTGTCTGGTTTAACACAACGTTGAGGAGCTAAATCTGGTGTAGGAAAAGGCAATAAAATGTTGTAAGATTACCAATTTATAATATATGGTATCCAAAGTTTTGTACAGCAAAGCTGCGATAACATTGAAACAGTTGCTGTGTGCAATAAAATGCAATGAAATGTTGAAACAGTAGCTGTGTCCTGCAAAACTGGGATAGATGGGACTTGGAATAAACTTTCCAATGGACAGGTAGAAGTAACAAGACTATGCATTAACTTGTCTGAGAGCTTTGGTTCTTCCAGTGTATTACCTGACATAGGCATTCAGACCTTTAAATAAAGATGCTGGTGATTTCCCGTCAGAGGTGGAGGATGAATTTCTCTTGACACTAGAATATCCTGCCTTAACATTCATGGAGAAGGGTATCGTGCACAGTCAGCAGCACTGCTTCCTAGCAGGGCATGCAAACATGACAAATGTACCTTTCTCAATTGATATATTAAGATATGATACCTATTGTGGGTGTCCTATTCTTAATAACTAAGCACTGACTTGTGCTTCTGAAATTGCAACTGTGCAGTCTCCCTGTGGAACGTGCTGTATGTCTGTTCTTGAAAAAAAATCAAAGTCATGGATGAAGTTGACAAGGTAGGGGAAATCACTTAATAGTTACTTTAAGAAAGTGTTGAAATATACTAGAATCCTTTTTGTTAATATTCACCCTATGTAGCCTGCATGGATTGAACTTTTATGGCAGTCACTCTTTTCTTTACCTTCCCTTTTCCCCACCTCAATAGCAATTTTATAAGTAGCATTATACCTTTGATTGAGAAGTAAATGATAGCTGTCAAGCATGTTGAAACTCCATGAATTTACATTTTAGAATTTTTTTTCTTCTTTTTTTTCATTGTAGAACCAATAAAGTGGAATCATGATACACTTTCAGAGAATTAAGAAAATTGATGTGTAGTTATAACATGTTGGCTTATCGTTTTGACTAATTTGCATGATTTCATGACATCTAACAATATAGTAGGGAATTTAAGTCTGCCTCAAAGGATTGTCAGTATGATGCACATTACAGTCACCTCCAGGAGCTGGAACTGGCATGATACGCAGCCCTCTAGGAATCTAGGTAGGACCATAATCACTAATAAACTTATTGCTTTCATGATGATGATAAATTTGTGTTGGGTGATATTAGAAAAAGGACTAAGGACCTGATTCTGATATTGGTTTTAGTAGTGTAAGCTGACAGTAAATTAATGGTAGAGCGATGCAAGAGAGGAAGCTGCTGCAAAACTGGCATGAAATTAGCACCGATGCATTAATCCTTTAAAAAAAACCCAAGCCCCTTTCTTGCTTGGAGAGTTCGAGCTCCTTTAACCTCCACAGACTTCTAAAACTTGATTCTGAGCAGCCCATTTAGAAGGAAATGTTGAAATGTTAGCTAACATAACTGTTAGCTAAGATAAATGTTTTTGGCTAATCTCACCTTTCTGAGACTAGTCTAATTTTATCTAAAATGATTAATATTATAGTATGTCATTTTTTGATTAATTAAACTGACTTTAAATAGTCCAAATCTTTAGATGATTTCAGAGGAAAAAAATGCTGTAGAGAAAACTAAATGTGTTTCTGTTGAAAACAGATCTCTAAATCAATTTTGTATAAGAATTATTTTATGCGTATTCCTCAGTATATATGTATATTTTAGGAGTTAACCCCTCCCCTCTGAATTGCCTACATAAGAAAACAAGTTTTGGTCTTATGAAAGCTTAAGCTTTGCTGATATAATTTGTTGCATAATTCAGGAAGCAAAAATCCTGACTTAGGAGGTGGGCCCAGGGCACCCTCGAGGCAGTTCTTGCAGGCACGGTGTACTTCCTGTGGAAATCAGTGCCTGTAGGTTACTTGGATACTGATAGTGCCTATTCCTGTATGAAACACAATACTCTGTGCAGGACCTGAGGTTGTTTACAATGTGAAGGAAGTGGGGGAAGTGTGGAGTAAACACTTTTTATATACATCAAGAATACATAATGTAGAACTGAAAAAAAACCCATCACAATTCTCTTATGCTTTGAATACTTGTGACTTTCAGGCAAAGATGAAGAAATATGTCAGGATGTACTCATCTGGTGTAAGAGTTTGGAAAGCAAATTCATAAAATATAGATGAGGCATAGAGCAGCAATAGATTTTATCATTGCATGATTATGCTTAGGTTTTTACTTCATTGTTCAAGTAGCAACTGTTACCTGTTTCTGGCTTAGTAAACCTGATTTTTTTCTCTAATATGTATGTTTAATATTAAAACTAAAATCACTGTTCTGCATTTTCTTTTTGCGTATTCATAAAATAAATATCCCTAGAAGTGGTTTGAAAAATTACAAACACATTTGGTTCATGTAACTTTGCTTAAATAAACTCAGTCTTCAGTCTTGAGTTAGTATTTCATATTCATCTGTCTTTTTAATGAATTGTGTGTATCTTTGGAACAGAGTAGGTGCTGTGAGATATTGAAATGATTTTGGCATCCAGTTCAGATCGGATATCACAGTTTAGCATTCTTTCTGTTGTCCACCCTGAGTGATACAGTTTTAATTTTGCTTTTGGCATGGAGATTGGATAGTACAGAATCACTGCATTGCAAGAAAAGAAAAAGAACTGTTATGAAATACATTCTCTTTTCTACAAAGGCAAAAATAATTCTGGCTTTTACTAATGACTTACTTAAAAAAATCTTTGCCTTAAATCTGTCCTGGAGATGAGTGTGTAGTGATGACTGTGAAGCATGTTGTGACATTTTCAGTACTAGTGTCCAGCTGGCTTATTGGATTTCTTCCTCTGGATACCTGGCTTTGGAAAGCAGATTTATGTGTGGAGGTGTATTTATGAAAGAGGCAGTAAAGCCTCTTTACCTAAATAGTGCAAAAGAGTTCAATAGTTATAAATAGAAGTCAGAGTAGAAGAATGCTTTATTGCTAAAATAAAATGAATACCTGAGTCCGTGAAGTGCTTAAGGTTGGTTTGATTTGGCTTGAATCTCTTCGAGTCCTGTATGATGTGTTTTTGGAGGGGTTGGACAGGATCAGTGCACCTAAAGCAGAGGAGGCCTGTTTGTGTAACTTGGTAGGTAAATGCCTTTTTGAAGGTATTGATTATGCTCCTGCTTCTTACACAGACACTTCTCCACTCTGTCTTTGCTTAAGATCTGAAGAGATTATTACCTAGTTAATAAACTTAGATTAAAAATGTGAGGTGTTAAAATGCTGTACTTCCTGAGTTGATGGATGATTAAGTGTATGGTTCTAAAACTCTTAAGAGGGACTTTTCAAGATTTTGTTGTAGTTTTTTTGCCATCGTTAAACATGTTAAAATTACAACTGAACTTTTTTATGTAAAGTAGAAAAGTAATTTAATAGCTGAAAAAACATTTTAAGATTCTTTCAAGTACAGAATATTGAACCTTAATGCTGGCATGGTCAGCAGTTTTAGTCCCTGATAAATATATGGAATAAAATCCTTGCTGGATTTCAGGATACCGACTACTGAAAGAGAAATTTATCTGCTGCTCTTTATGGGCAAATGGAAGTTATTATGAAAATACATTTCAAACCCTTTGATTTTGTGCTGTAGCAGTAGTTGGAGTTCTTCTTTAAGGTCCTTAAGTTTACATAACTTTGGTTTTGCCCAGGCATAAGAGGATTAGGATTCAGGCTCTTACACCTGCAGAGTGAGATTTTGCACCAGTTCATTCCTCCCTCTGCCCAGGCTCTTCATTCTTCCTCAGATCATACATTTTAGATGCTTGACATCTTCATTCCTAAGGTTTCTCTGAAATTCTTACCTTGCTCTTGTCTGGAGCCCAGGCAGGACAGTTGTCCTGATTCCAGCACGAGTCTGTCTTGGGATGTTTCAAGTCACCTCTAGCCCAGGAGTGTTTCAAAGGTAGTGATGCCCTCTTTCCACCTTCTTCTCACTGGGGTCCTCATTTTTTTCAGGCTGCTTCTGAGTGTATATGGCATTTTGCAGACTTCTTCTAAAGCTTTCAGTCCTGGTGAAGGAGATTCTTGTGGCACAGCCTGGACAACCGTAACGCCTCGAGAGCTGGTTACTTGCTATACTTCAAAGCTTTTCCTCTGCACAGGGTATTCACTGAAGTTCTTTAAAAAAGATTTACTGGAGTTTGTGTGTTACAAACACATATTCATGAAGTCAATGAACTTTGGTTTGTGCATAGCTTATATGTAACAAGCTTGAGGTAATATAATTTTTAACAGAGTTCTAGACAGGAAGACATCTGCTGTTTGTCTTTTAGGGCATAGAAATTTATGTCTTTAAGGCATACAATTTTTATAGTCTCAGAAGAGCATAAAAGCAGTGTGGCTTATCTTTTTTGTGTGTTGTTACTTTTTATTAAGACAAGATTTCATGTCAAATTCTCTAAGGATGAGGTTTATCAATTGCATTGCTTTCTCTGAGTAAAGACTGGACAAAGCCTTTCTCTTGCTCTTGTGGTAGGGGATTTGGTATGGCTGTCTGTTTATTAGGTCAGTCAAGGGTCGGGTGAAGAAATAAGAAATGGCCCTTATAATAGCTTGGAAATTTTGAATTTTTTTTTTTAACTTTTTATAGAGCATACAAATTCTTACATTTAGAACACTGCAGTGGTTGAGCTAAATGCATTGATTGATGGTGAGAATAAATATATAAATGTCGGTGAGTGTGTAAACAGGTATCAGAAAAGGTGTCTTACTCGTACTGCTTTTTTTTCTGCATCAAAGGTGGCTTTCACCACACACCCTCAGCAGCTGCCTTAAAGGAACACTTTATCTAAGCTCAGGAAAAGCAGAATGTCTCACTTTGCATCTTACGTGGGGAAACATAACAGGTACAGCTCTGTCTTATAGCCACTGGCCTTGGATTTGCAGGCGTCTGTGTGAATCTGCTCTCCTGCCAGGCTGTTAGAGGCACCAAGCTCTTGTACTTCTTGGTGTACGTGGATAAACTCAAAGTGGAAAATAAAAAGCAAATGCTTCCTTCTGAGATAGAATTCTTAGGAAAAAAAAGTCTGTAGGATAAAGAAACACACCCTTCAAACTAACGTTATTTTCTGAACTTCTTACTTTTGAGTAGGTCATGGCAAGAAATTACTTTCTCCCGATTGTGTAGTTACTGAGTTCTCTAGCTTTATTCTGCAGTAAGGATGTAGTGGGTAAAATACAGATAAGAAGAACAGATTCATATAAGAAAGTACAGTTTAGTTGTCATAAGGTTCCACTAGCTATTTAAACAGGGCGTGTGACTAACAGACACCCTTTCTAGTTTGCTTTGAGGTACGGTTTGCAAATCTTTAAACATATGATTGAAGCTTTCTTTGTCTTACTTCAGAACTATGTAATAAGGATGAGTACACACATTTTCCCCCTTTAATTAGTGAGATCTACTTCAGCAAGAGAGACAAAATATTGTAGTAGGTTGGGCACTGGACTGGAAAATGAGTCATGCACTTGCAGTTATTAAATCTTAGTCATTTAGTTTTCTCATCTGCAAAGGCACGCAGCATTTGAGAAAGTCTGAGGATGAAAACTTGTATGAAGTACTTGGTCTTGTATATTTAGTCTTTTTAGACAATGTTTTGCTAATGTCTTTGTACTGCTATAGCCTAGTTTCTATTTACAATTTTCTTTCCTTGAGGGGGGGGAATAAACTTCTAGATTTTGCAGTAATCAGTCAGCAGGCTGCTGTTTCTTTTAAAGTCACATCTAAGTAGACTTAAGTCTAATCTGTATAGTCCAGTCATGTTTTGTCTGTGTTCTTCTAACTTCTGCTGTATTGCAATTACAAGTAGAGAGGGTATTACTGGCTATGCAGTCTCCTGCACATACAGTTTCCTGGATCCATGAAAATTAGAGAGAACTGCAAATCCTGGCCAGTGCTGAAAGCTGGGGAGACAGGAAGATCTGAATAGGCAGGAAGAAATTATCCGTGTAGATAAACCTGCTTCTGGCTTCAGGCCATGCTGTGCCACAGGCAGATTAGTTCCAATTAGATGAAGTGGTAGCTGACCCTTGGCTGCCTCCTCTTAAGCTGCTTGGTCCTGGGCAGCATTGGTAAGAGTTGCATCCATTGAGCTGAGTGGGGAGAAGAGGTGAGAAAGTGCTCACTATTTACTGTCTGAATGCCTGAGGAAGCTCAGGTCTTACTTCCTGCAATAAAAAGTATTTCAACCTTCAGCTAACCACCGCTGATAGTTTATAACTCAGTGAACTTCATTTATTCAAGAAGCTAGAGTTCATGTCTCCAGGACTTAAATTCATGTGATGATATGAATGAAGGCTGATTTTCCAAGGATACATTTGGCTATCTGAAGACTTTGCTAGCAATTGGATAGACAGAGGTGATACAAATATGAAATATTCTTTTCCCATACTAAAGATTCTGATGTTGATTCCCTAGAGAAAATGTCCTGCACAGAAAATATCTAAAGGATGAATAAAACTCCTGCCATACCTTGCATAGTAGAGCTGACTGTTGCCCACAAAGATATCTTTTAAAAGTTTTTCTTTTCCTTTCTAAAATATGCTAAAAACAATGCACTTGTATGGCCTTTAAATGGCCTTTAAACAGAAGGAGCAGCATACATTTTCTTTACATATGTTATGACAGTCTTAGAAATTATGCTTCTGAAGTGTAAATACCCAGCAAAATAAGATTTTATTCAAAAGATAACTAGATGAATGTTTAACAATTGATGAAATGAATCTATTTTCATGTAAAAATAATGAATTATATTTTAATCCTCTCATATTTTGTAATGATTTGTTATTTAAAAATAGGTTCCTATTTTCTGTTACGGGATTTCAGCAGTGACCAGAAATCCTGCACGATGAATTAGTATCTACGAACCTAATCCTGAAAATACTTAATTATAGAAATAGCTACAGAAAGGTGGTTCTTGTCTGGCTGTGCTCCAAATTGCCCGCAGTGCAACTCTCAAAATATACAATAATAAGCATTTTTTGGCCCTGAAAATACTTACATGCATCTGTTTATACTTAAATACATAGAAATAATCTTTCAGATGCTATGAGGAAATGTGTCATGTGCATAAAAGCCCGACTTATTTTGTACTGGCCTCTTACTTCCACTTCATTACATTACACAGGCAAAGCTGCTATGTGGAGAACAGAGCAATAATGTAGTAGTTAGACATACAGCTATAGAAAACTGAAACTGGATCCGTTACGGTGAATCTGCTCTGCATTCTGTGAATCTGTTGTCCTCAGCGAATCTCATTAACAATAATAATAGTAATAATAAAAACCTGAGTAATCTCATTTTGTTGTTGTGGGTGTTGGAATCCAAGTACTAGCACTGTGAGAAATCCAGCTGGGGTTGAAGGTGGCATGACTTGAATAGGAATTTTCCCAATCTCTCCTGTCCTTTCTTCAGTTAACAATATGTGTCGTTATAGGCAAGTTCATTTCTGTTGCAACAGGAGCAGAATCTGTTCTGGCTGGAAACCCTTCATTGGAGTCACAGCATGACGAAAGCCTCAGTCTCTCTAGATCATGTATGCTGCTATTCCACTCTGCCTTGAAATGAGTAGCTAAAGGAACATGCACATTAAGTATTGAGTGGTTTTGTCAGATACGGCATATAGGACTGAGTATTTGAAATAATCACAACAGCATGTCCTGGGTTTTGAGAGAATACCTTCTAAACAAAATTACTTCCCCTCCTGCAGTTTTCCATGCTAAGGAACTTGCAAAAAGAGCATTTTTATAAGCCTTTTCCACAACTTATCCTGCCCAATTTAGTCTATGCTCTGACATTTTATCCATCTAGTAAGTTTTGTAAGTTTAATTTGGGGGAACAATTTTTTGGGGTGTATGTTTATTGCACTGCAATTGGCCTATCTCCATAAGGCTTTCCAATGCTTTGGCCCAGATTCAGCTGGCTTACAGAGATGTATGAAACCAATGTGAGTGTGTGTTCATTTTTTTTCCTCTGCCTGACTCAAAGAGTAACATCAGCATCAATAATAATACAAACCAATTGAGATGTGGAATTGAAATGGAATCCTCACCATGAAGTTAGTTATTTCCAGTGTCTGGTGCTGAAAACTGCAATGCTTCGTGTAATGACCCTTTTTTCCTAAAACTATGAAGATCACTGTCTGAATGCTACTTGGTGGAAGGAGCTTGTAATATCACAGGGAATGCGAGTGGAATATTATTGTAAAACTATAGGGTAATTCCTGTCGGAAGGGATCCCAGGAGGTCTCAAGTCCAACTTACTGCTCAAAACAGGGTCATATACGGAGAGAGAACAACTTGCTCAAGGCTGTGTCCTGTCAAGACTTGAAATCCTGTAAGGATGGAGACTGCAGCTTCTCTGGGCAACCTATGTATGTGTTTGTGCTCATGGGAGGAATTTCCCTTACATCCAGTCTGAGCCTCTCTTGTTTTATCTTACGTCTGTTGTTTCCTGTCTTGGCTTTTCCTTCTAGTTAACCTCAGCATAGGTGCTGGAAGGCTGCTATTAGGTCCCCCCAAAACATCCTCTTCTCCAGGCTGCACAAGCCCAGTTCCCTAATGTGGAATGTGCTTACTGCTTCCCAGCAAAGGGATGGTGGCCCTTTACTGAACTCACTCCAGCTTATTGATGTCTGTCTTGTATTGGGGACCCAAAGTTGGACTCTGTCATAAATGAGGTCTAATGAGTGCCAAGTGAAGGGTTATGATTATTTCCCTCAATCTGTGCTCCTGGCCCAGGATACTGTTGGCTGCCTTTGTTGCCTGTTCACACTGGTGGCTTCTGCTCATTTTGCCACCAGGTCCTTTTTGATCTGCTCCCCTTCAGTCAGGCAGTCTTCGCCAGCCTGAATCATTGTAGCCTGTATTGTTTCCTTTATACGTGGTAGCACTTTGCATCTGTCCTTGCTGCATTTCGTTATGTTCCTCTCAGCCTGTTCCTCCAGCTTAAGTTCCTTTATATGGCAGCCCTGTTCTTGAATGTATCCACAGTTGCCCCTCTTTGATGTCGTCTGCAAACCTGATGATAGTATGTTCTATTGCCTTCTCCAGGTCATTGATAAAGATGCTAAACAGGACAGATCCCATTACAGACTCCTGCAGCACTCCACTTCTTACTGACCTGCAAGTGGAGTATGACCCATTAACTGTTTCCTTTTGAGCACCATCATCCAAAACCATTTTTTTGCTCAGATGGTTGTCCACCCGTCTAGACTGTAATATCCCAGCTTGGGTGCAAGGATTTTTGAGAGGCAGCTTTGAAAGCCTTGGTTAAGTGAGACAAATTACATCATCTGTCTCCCTTTGTCCATAAATTCAGTCATTTTACCATGAAAGTCAATCAGGTTGATCAGTGGTGTTTTACTCTTGGATTAAGTCCAGTCTGCCATGTCCTACTTGCCTTCCTCAATCCCCTTAGAATTTTGAACTGTACTGTACTGTTCTAGAATTTTGAACTGTACTAGAATTTTTGAACTGTCCATGGGCACTTCACCCAAGGCTGGCACTGATTATTGTGTCCCCAGTCAGGTCTTTCTTATTTGTGAAAAGCCAATCCAGCTCTGTATCACCCCTGGCTGGCTCACCCCTGGCTGGCTCACCCCTGGCTGGCTCACCCAGTGTCTCCTATATCATCTGTGACACTCTCCAATAATCTGGATTGTTTGTGTCCTGTCACATTGCTCTTCCAGTAGAAGTGAAGGAGATTAAAATCTACCATAAGAACAGGGGCCTGTGATCTGGGGACTCACCTTGTGGGTACTCAAGGAACAAGGACAGTTTGTCAGCCTGATACTTGGTTGCTATTATTGGTATCTATGGCAGTCAGAGATTTCATTTATTCAGCTAAGCATTTATATTGTCCCTATATAAATAGCAGGAGGAGGAAGACATGTCTGTATACACATAGCACATGTGCACAACCTCTCTGTCAAACTTGTGCGTTCCGTGGAATACAAGTCCTTGGAAACGTAGTACAAGTTTTGAAATACTATAAAAAAGAGAAGCTGTTGTGTCTCTGGTTCCTCTGCTGTTATCTGTGGTATTTTCAAAGAGCTGTCCACACTTCTGTAAAGGAAATACAATCCAACTAGAGCAGCTCCTTGAGAAGCTGGGAAATATTTATTCAGGCAAACCCCAGGCAGTGCTTTCTTTGCAGAGCTTCGTTCTGTTTGCCTGAGTAGCTGTGGCAGGGGAAAGGTCTAGCAGAACCCTGTAGTTCTCATGCCATCCTGCTCTGTCTGGCCTGAGAGAAGGCCATCTGGGGCTGTTCCTAAAGCAAAATTGTTAATATTAATTTCAAGTAATTCTGCTAATAGCTACTAAGTAAACAATCCCATCACCACTAAAGAAATGTAATTCTCAGGTTGAAAATGTGACTGGGTCTACAGAGCAAATCAGCTGTGATGATTTTTTTTTTTTTCCCCTCCCCCGTACCCCAGTTGTTTTCTCTTTCCTCAGCTCATTTAGATCTCTCAGAGGTTTTGGTGTATTGAAATTAAACTGCAAACCACAGTCCAAGTGTGCTGCAGAGACATATAAACGAAAGCTTTGAAAAGCTTCTGCTCTGTCTCAGGCTGTTGTCTGCTCCAGTTGAGTGAATTGTTAAAGTAGGTCCTACCTCTGTTACTAAGTAAACTAATATGAAAGCTGGCAAAGGCAACTTGAAACTCTTCTGGCTAGCTAACTACAGGTAGGCTGCTGTAGTTAAGAGTTCAAGCTAGGTAGAAAGGATGGTCTGTCTTGCTGTCATAACTGATTTTGCTCACCTAGAAAAGGGGGCAATTCATATTCATCTTGCTAGACTTATGTCTCTGATTTTTGGAACCTTTTGTTCTCCATTTTTTCCTGTGACTTTTTGGCTGTCAACTGTTTCCATGCCAGTTACCTTTCTTAAAGTTGTTCTACAGCTTTGAGATTTGTTTGGATTCTCAGTGGTTTCTGGATGCCCTCATAGTCGCCTAGAAACTAAGACCCAGAACCACAGAACAATTTAGGTTGGAAGGGACCCCTGAAGCTTATCTGGTCCAGCTTTTTGATCAAAGCAAGGACAACTTCAAAATACTGCAGCATGTCTGAATGGAATGGAACCAGATCAAATGTAATCTGGTGGACCTATAGTTTATAGGAAATAGGGATGCCTATGTGCTTTTACCTTTGGGTTCCTGAGAAAAGCTTGCCCCATTGCACTGAAACCTTGCTGAATGTGCCGTCTACTTCAAAGGAGGTTTAAAGCAACCTCCATTAAATTGACTAGCTAACTGACCACCTTCCTTCTTGTGGCCTTAGGCTGCTCAAACAGGCTGGAGCCCTACTGGCTCAGTAATCTTGACAACTGGAGAAGAAACTCGTCTTCTAGAGCTATGCTAGCTATGGAGCTTACAAGAGATGAAAATAAACCATAAAGTTTGGCTGACGCCAAAGAAGACATATCGGAGCTGCACTTGACCTAAGCAAAGATAATGGAGTAGAAATAGCACAAAATATCTTGGTGACTCAGAATCTCCATAGACCAGGAACCTCTTTTTAGGGAGAAAGCCAAAATTTGCTGCTGTTGTTCCTCTTGGAATTATAGGCTGTTTTTTTTTGATTTGCAATTGTTCTGAGTTGTGTAATTTTTTGACTGCACAATTCAGAATAATTTAATCATATTATTCTTGCTTATGTTAACATGTCAGTGGAAATACAAGTACACCATAAAAAATGAATGTGACGGGTTTCTTTTCTGTATTCTGTTACAGAGAAAAACAGAACATGTGCAGTACCCCATGCTCATGTTGGCGTAGTTTCCACACCAATCTCTGATATCTGAATTAGAGTAATGGTGCTTGCATGTACAGAGTTGCAAACTGTGAGCAAGTAGTAAACACTCTGCCCTTTATGGCCTGTACTTTCATTAGCAAATAGGTTTCATCTGTAGACCAGTTGTCCACAGTGTACAGTGTCAAAGATTTTTTTTGGAGAGTCTGAGGTTTGGAGTTGTTTAAAAATTTATTTTAAATGTTTTTGGGGAGGTGGATTTTTTTTACATTTTTTAAGGTTTTTTTGATCTGGCATTTTTTTTGCTTGGTTGGGATTTGTTTGTTGTTTTTTTGGTAGGATGTGGGAGGTTTGGGGTATTTTTGTGCTTTTTTTTTTTTTTTTTACTTTTGGACTAACTGTATTCTGATCATATGAACTGAATGCCTGCTTACAGCTCAGGCATATTAGGTGAACTGGAACATATCTTCTGATTACTTTTTATTCAAAAAGAATTAACTTCAAGTGCTCTGAGATTGTTCTGCAATACGAGACAAATATAGTGAGTGGTGACAATCAGGAAACTTGATTCAAAAGCCTGTATCCCATTCAGACGAAAGCCCTAATTTGCATGCACCTAATATATATCATTAAGAAATAAGGGATTCAAAACCTTTAACTGTCTGGGCTTAAGCACTTCTACAGGTCCCAACAGCTTTTAGTGCAGTAAAAATGTTTCATAGGGTGTTTCAATTGTATAGAGGTGTATGCTATGGTTTAAATCCATGCAAGAGAAGACAGTAGCCTTTCCGAGAATTTCACTTGTTTATCAGACCCAATATATGGAGTTGCTGTGGCTCGAAGTTAGCGCTGATTTGCTGGTTTTTTTTTCCACCTGAACAACCATCCTTCTCATAACAAAGAGGTGAGAGTATTCCACCTATAAATAAGTAAGATCAGTGAGATTACACATGTACCAAAATGCGGGCAGCACTTTCCGGGGAGTGTCCTGTCATTTCCATCTCAAACTCTCATCTGCTCCGGCTCAGTGAATTACTAAAGCTAGCAAAGGCTAGCAACTACTGGCTAGCTACCTACAGATAGTTTGCTGTAGTTGAGAGAAATACATTATTTATTGGATGTATTAGTGAAAGTGTGAAAAAATTGATAGAACTGCCTATATATAACATGCTTTGATGTCTTTCCACTTGTACATAGAAATAGCTTATGGAAAAACTCAGGTGGGAGCAGTGCTTCCTCTGTGTGTGTGGATACGAAGATATGGTCTAGTTTTTAGTAGCCATCAAAAAGTTTTGCAGTGTGAGTCAGACTGATGAAAATATTTCTGCTGCACTTGCTTTACCTGATGTTCTAAAAATTAAGTGGGGTCCAAGGCATAGCTACATTGAATCCTGAGGATTCAGAACTGGTTTTAGAGGTTGGTGGTGCCAGCAATCCCTCCTGTATTTCTTCTCAGCTTCAAGAAAAGCAGAGCTGGCTCTTCTCGCTTCTCTCGCTTCTCTCTTTTCTCTTTCCTTCCTCACAAAAGCTTTTCTATGCTGTGTGTATTTTCAGCTTCCTTTCATTGGTTCTTATCTAATCACTTTGGATGGATAGTCTTCAGGTCAGTGTGTTTTTTTGTGTTTACTCCAACTATATTTGGAAGGAAATAAAGAGGAGTACATATAGTAACATACAGTAACAAAGCCTAATGCTGAAAATCCTTCAGCTGTTACTACTGTTGGATGGCGGCTGCTATCCTGTGTAGTGTCTTAACAAAAGAATATTTTATATCAGATATTAAAAAGGATAATACAGCTTACTGCCTTTATGCTGTTAAGCTAGTAGTATCTTGTTATAAGGTCTCTCTCACTATTGCTTAGCACTATTAAGATGCAAACAGTTGTATTTGAACTGAAGTTCAAATGGGGGGGATTCTCCCACCCTCTCTCACCCATTGTTGAACTGCTGCCAGGATGCTGGTCTGTCTGCAGCTCCTCATGCTGGCAGGCACATACATTATTTAAATTCCCAAACTCCACTGGCTTTGAAAAAAGTTTGCAGCTCCTCCCATTTATACATTTTTCTGCATATTCGTTCAATGCACAAAGCCCATGAAACAAATTAATAAAGGGATCATTAGCGCTTGTTTTAGCACAATGTGGAAATGAAAAACAAAGAACCAGCTTTTTAGGAAAAGCTTTTTCTGATAGCCTGTGAGACCATCTGCAAGACAGCTTCTCCATGGATTCTCCTAGAAAGCATTGGAAAGACCATGTAATAGCATTTGTATTCATTAATATCGGTGATGTATCCCATGATTTTTATTTAGGTTCATTGATCTGTCTATACCTAGGAGAAAACTCCTTCCAGAGTTAAAAAGTCCTGTATAGGAGTATCACCTGGAAAATTGTTTTTGGGTAGTTATGTAACTCTTTCTGATGACTAGACGCTAGTCCTTGACAGAGTTTAAAAGGTTCATTTGCAGGATATAGAGCAGGTCTGGATAGGGGTTTTGAGGTAAATTTCAAAAACAAGGCAGAACACAAATCGTGTACTTCAGCGTTCCTAATGTGCTGCAGCCTGAAAGGTTTCCAGAAAGTTTCTTTATTGCAGGAGTTTTTATGTTTTCTCTTGTACTTCTACAAGAGAAAGTTGATGAAGTGCATGCAAGAATCACCTCATTCAAGGAGCTTGAATGTTTCAGGTTTTGTAAATATGTTCTACTTGGAAAGTATCCTGACTGATTATCCGTTTCCCCTCCCCGGCTTCAGCAGCGACCCGTGTGAACTTGCTATCTGCTCTCCCTCAGCAAGAAGACTAGCAATGCTTTTAATTTCAGTCATGGTACTGCGTTAACCAGGGCTATATATTAGTTTCGTTTCATTTGGTACAAATCTTGTTACAAATGAGTGACCATATTGAAACAGTTTTTAGTGTGTGTATGTTTCCAAAGGAAGCTACACAGACCAAAATTATTTAAGCAGACATACTTTTTTATTCTATTTTTTATTAATGATGTGAACAGTTGCTCTTGACGACTGTCTCAGGGAGGGGTGGGCGGTGATTTTGTGGAGGGCTGCAACAGAGCCTCCACTGATGCAGCCGTGGCAGTAGAGCCCTCTCATGGAGATGGGATGTATGCCTGCAGGAGGAAGTTTCTTGTCAGCATAGATTTGCTACTATCTCAGGCAACATGAACTGTTCTTCCAAAAGCATTCTTCTGCTGGCACATATGCAGGGCTGTTGCTCACATAACTACTTGGCTAGAGTTTGTGGCTTTCTCCATGAGATCCAGCCTGACACAACTGTCTCTGTTGGCTTAATGTGGATTGGTCCTATGTTGGGCAAGAATGCATAGAGGTCCTCCAGGTCTTGGTATCTGCAGAGCTCAAGCTCTGAAACAATGTGAGAAAGAGGGTTCTCTCTCTCACCTGCATTGCTGAAACTTCTTACTCTCTGTAGTGTTTAAAAAAAATGGAAAAAAACCCACTTTTTTTATTCTGAATTACTTTTCTGTACATGGATGAAAATGATCCCTTCTGGAGTTCATCCCTTCAGTGTACCTTAGAAATATGTTAATCAATATTATCTGTAAATATATTAACAGATACTGAAGGGAATTATTGTTGAACTGTGAAAAATCCAGTTGTTTAACAACAGAATATTTGTGGTTTTGATGACCCTCTTAGAATCAGTGTAAGTTAATGTTGCTGCAATGTCCAGAGGCTTTTTTTGTGATTCTTTTTTTAATAATAACTGTCCAAGGGTAAGAATTCACCTAAAAAATGCCTCTAGCAATGTCTTTTGTGACAAGATTGGACTTCAGATTTTGTTTCTAAATTGCCAAATAGTGTGAGATGAATAAACACAGTGGAAATAACAAGAAAAATTATTTGTCTCTAATTATTGGTGCTATGCTGAAACAAAAAAGTCACATTGGTGCTATAAATACTTCTATGATCTAACTTAAAAGCAATAGTTGCTGTGTTTAGGACAGACTGAAGAAAAAGAGATTACTGTCAACCATTAGTCATTGGCATTAAACCATGGATAAAATGACATTGTTAATTAGAGAAAATGAGATTAGATTAACCTTACCACCTTTCATATCTCAACTACAAGTTTCCCGTGGAAAACCAGTAGGTCCTGCTTCAAAAATTGGTCTGGAAATGAAAAAGTTTTATTCTAGTAAAGACGGAAAAACTGCTAGTACATTAGCAGATATTTATTATGCTTTCCTTTGTTGCATAGAGTATTCACCCCTTGAAAAGAAAAGCAAATTAGCTGATAGATTCTGTCTAGAAAAAGATGAAGGTAGAAGAAGAAGCATTTGTTAGAACCTCTTACTCATTTTCTAGAATGAAAATGTGAAAATAAATACTTACAGTTGCCTTCAGAGAAATATTGCTGGAACATTTTTGTTTGTTTGCTTTTTTAAAGAATTATTGCATACTGGTCCTTTCAATTTCTAAAAACCTGTATTTAGAAAAATAGAAACCCCCCAAACCCCATGATCTATAAATCCTGTCAAGGACCACAAACAAGTAGAGGTTGAAGGAAGGACAGACCAAATCCAGGAATGATAAGGAGAGAAAACATGTCTCAACAAAATGAGAAAAGCCTACATAAAGAAAGTGAAAATTACTCCTTTTCTCATTTACTGTTAGATACAATAAAGAGTAAGCAACTAATTTGGGAGACCACATAATTCTGAGAAACTAAAAGAACACTCAAAATCTGGAATAAAAAAGGGGACAAAATTTAGAGGCAGTGTTTTAAGACGGACTGTGTAGTAATTTGGTTTTCTAAAGATTTAATTATAAATAGTTTAAAATTACTTTGCTCTTGGATGGAGAACGGGTGATACTTATTTCCTAGTGCAAGAAAATGTAAGTTACAGCAGTTTCATAGGGTTCCCAGCTGAAAAAATAGTTATACTTGCTAGTGATCCTGGAGAGTTTCTCACCCAGGTATCACACTGGAGAAAATTACACATGGCTTGCTCTGACTTCTGCTTGTGTGAGAGGAGACAGGAGCAATGTCAAGAGGTACTTGGTTCAGACCTCTACTTAAATTCAAGTTTTCTGTTCCACTGGAAAGTAGAACAATATTATGATTTCAATTAATGGTTTATTGTGGTTAAAACATAATGGGCTGAACAATTCAGCATCTGTATTAATAAGCTGTATGATGAGAGAGACTGCACTACCTGCAGGCCTGAGGACTATACATGTTAGAAGGCAGGCTGCTTTTCGGAGTGACCTAGAAACCCTGGAAAAATGGGCTGACAGGACCTGCATGAAGTTTGAGAAAGGCAGATGAGCAGCCCTGCTGTTAGGATGGAACAACTGTATGCGACCTTACAGGCTGAGAAACAAGTGGTGAGAAAGCAGCTCTGTAGAGAAAGGCCTGGGTGACCTGGTGAACAAGTTGAAGATGAGTTACCAATGTGCCCTTGCAGTGAAGGTGGCCAATTCCAAACTGGGCTGGTTAGCAAGAGTGCAGCCAGCACGTCAAGTGCTTGTTCCCCTCCAAACAGCATTTGTGAGACCACATCTGGACTATTGCATCCAGCTTGGGACTCCCCACTACATGATGTGGACATGCTGGAGCTAGTCCTGTGGAGGGCCACCAACATGATCAGAGGGCTGGAGCATGGGATGTATTGGGGGCCTGAGGGAACTGGATTAATTCAGACCAGATAAGGCGCAGGGGGACCTTACTGCTGCGTACACGTACCTAGTGGGATGGTGTAGAGAAACTACAGGCTAATAATGACAGGGTCAGAGGCCAGGAAGGCAAATTGGAATATGGGAAATTCAAATAGTTATGAGTAGAAAAAAAAAATTCCCTTGAGGATGGTCAAGTGCGGTGGGAGGCTGCCTGGAGAGGAGTCTCCGTCTTTGGAGTGACTCAGTACTCACCTGGAGATGACCCTGAGCAGCCTGGCCCAGCTGGACCCACTCTGAGTAGGGGCCGGGCCAGGGAACCTCCCAAAGTCCTTTCTAACCTGCATGATTCTTTTATTTGTGGTTTTCATGAACTATATGCATATAAAAATGGTTTGGATTTCATGGCTAACTAAATTATAAAATTTTGTTCTCTTTAACTAATGTTAGGTTAACAGTTTTCCTGCTTTTTAAAAAAAATCTTTGCTCAAATTGCTTCATAGTAGTGACATCCGACTGCTAGAGAGCTGTGAAAACTGAATTAAATGGGTGAGGATGGTTCAGATGGTTAGGTATGCACTTGCTAGTTTTATGAGTGAGAACATAGGACTGTAAATTATCTGCTTAAAAACAACCTCTCTTTTTTAACTCTCATACAGCCAAAGTGCCATATATGTGCAGGCTGAGATACTGCAAGAGGAAATTAATGCAGAAATCCCATTTTTTCCCTGTCAATTGCCCTGTCTTTCATCTTCTGACCCACTAGTGTGTTTCTGTCTGTTTTTACAAGTGTTATTGAAGGACTGGTTTAAAGTGCTGCCATCCATGGTTTTCTGTCTCTTATGGACATTTTATCAACTTGAGGACAGAAGTTTTTCTAAATCAAACACTTTAGAAGTGAAGCTTATAATTGATTTACTGTGGATTTAAGCTGCTAGGAAAATATTTAATGATGTGAGAGTTAATTACAACTACAAAGTTGTAACTAAAACGTTTTTTTGAGTGTTCTTGCCACAGGGGGAAACAAGTGGGTTGTTTTTTCAGTTGATATATATGCCTGTAAGAACAAGTGTATGTAGGGTGTGTGAACTGTGGCCCCTTAAAACTGTCTAATGTTGGCATGCGGGCTTTTTGGCATCCAGTTTGGAAGAAAGCTCAGGATTTATCTTAGTGGTTTCCTTTCTTCAGGAGGAAGAAAAAAGAAGGTAAAAACAACCAATAGAAACCAGTCTAGATCTGATTTGTCTTCAGAGATATTTACCTATCAAACAGTGCTAACCTAAGCAGATATTATCAATTTCTGGTCTGCCATTTCAGAGCCTAACATGTGGTTGGGTTTGTGGGGTGGTGAGGGGGGAGAATGGCGCTTTTATAATCATGTGATTTCTGTTACTTGTGTTCTGTTTTATCCAAGCTACCTGCAGTATTATTTATGGAATTTATCAGTCCATTTCTTTATTTAAAAAAACTCACATAAAGTCAGACCATATATCTAAAATCAGTACAAATGCTTGGGAAGCTTCTGGAAGGCAAAGAACAGAAAGAAGCATTATTTTTTTAAACTGAATAAACAGTGGTGATTTTTATAGTACCGTTGTGCATTTGTCTAAAGAGAAGTGTGTGAAAAGATACCTAATTGTCTAGATAAAAGTTTTGCTTTGATGGGTTAGAAAATATGCTGAAATCTTTGGGATATTGTTGGTGGACTTCTGCCAATGCTGTGTATTTTCATGCAATGTTCATCTGAAACAACAAATAAACAAAAATATTTTATTTCTAGAAGACTGAATTTCCTGTAATGTAGAATTCCTTTTAGAAGGAGGTGAGTTGACTGGTTTTTGGGTTTGAACAGGCAGATTTCCTTAACAATGTAACTGACAGAAAAGAATGAAAAGGCATTCAGATTTGACACAGTTGTGAGTATGAGATCCAGTGGGAAAGAAAATGGGAGGGAGAAGGACAGAGCTATGTGAGCCCAGCCGGGAGGTTGTCCTGACCTACTTTTGGGTAACAGGTCTTAAACTTGGCTGTCGCTGACAATTCAGTAATGGCAGACATTAGATATTATGGTATCATAGATAATAACTCAAACAAAACCTCAAGACTTTTCCTTTTGTTGTTTGTACTAGAAGATGTTTCTTCTTTGGCAAATTGTATACCCTATGGAGGAAGTTACCTAGTTTGTCAACAATAGGTCTGTGTGTGTAACAGGGTAACTGTGAATTCTGTGCACACAAATCCAGAATTTTCTCATTAGCTGTGTTTATTGGAGTTGCATGTTTACCTTTCACAACTTGTGTCTCTACTTCAGAATATAAAATGTTAGAAATCTCTAAATGCTGCTCAGCTCATTTTCCCACATGTATGAGAAATCAGAGTATCTAGTAGGGGTTTTTTAAATTCTTTTCTATGGTACTACTAATAATAGGCTTGTTTAAGCCCTTAAACAAAAACATTCATTTTTCAGAGGACTAGTAAATAGTTCTAGTTCAACACAGTAGTATAAAGATTCCAGCTTTAAAAACATGCCAAGCTGGGAGATACTTTCCCAGTGGATGACATGTTTTGGGTACCTGCTTTGTTTGAGGGACCCTCATATTCCTCTCTAAGTGTGTGATTTATAATTCCCTCTGAAAGCCAACTGGGATTCAGGATTCATCTTTGTGAACTTGAGTGGGTTAGTGCAACACGTCAGAATTGTTTCCGCCTTGCGTTTTCAGAAGTAGTTGCTTTCTCCCTGTCAATAAATCAGAGATGTTGCTCTTGGGCCTGGAGTCAGTAGATGTGCTTCGTGCTGCCCAGTGGAAGTGGGGGGCTGTCACTAAATGGTTGTTTCAGTTCCTTATGGCGCAGAGTCAGCCTGGAAGGGTGCACATGGGTGTAAAATGGAAGTTGTTCACTAATACTTGTTCTGTCAAGGTGTGTGACAAAAGTTTGGAGATGGTGATACCGGTAAAACTTAGAGTTTAGATCATGATTACTAGGTGGAAACAAGTAATTTGGCCAAGGCCGTTAATTCCAGCATTAGTGAATGTCCTATATCACTGTAAGTGCTTATTTAGCAGGTTAGAGTTTTTCAGCGCTGCTGGAGAGCCCCGCTCACTCTCCAGTGCGATGCTCATTCCCTGTGCCGCTGAGGCCACCCACCCCTCCCTGGGGAAGAAGAGTTTACTTTTTGCAGGGTTATTTATGCTTTTCATCCAGGGATAATTAGGAGCAAACAGCAAAGTAAGGTGTTTTTTATGTGTGAAGCAGGTTGCAGCAGCCCAAAGCTCTTCTGGCACAATTGCTTGCTGCACCTATTTTTTTCATTCTCCTGTTCTGAGCTCAATTTCTTCAACCTTCACATTTGTATTCATGCCTGTTCCCTGATCTTAGTGTTTCCATGCACAGATTGGACTTGCTGTAAGTTGTCCATGACTTCTACCTTTGAGCTCTTTCAGTTATCCATAGAAAATAAATCCTGTTACTGTTTCCCTTGCTTAGCTGGGTTTGTCATTCCCCATCTGCCTGGGCCTTTTGCTTAACTTTTCCATTTCCATTGCTTTCAGTCACATCATTTCAGTTCTGCAGCTCGTTCTCTGATTTCCGTTGTGCTCTTTCATCAGCTCCCAGCAACTCCTTATGGTACCTTTCCTGTCTTTACTTTTTTCCTAGAAAAATCAGCTACTTCTTTTGGCCGCTCTGAGAGGCAGATAGACATAACTAACTAGGGTCTGCGTCCACAGGAAGGCTAGTGACTTTGCAGTATTAAAGCTTGCTTCCTGTGAGCAGTGAGAAGTAGTTTTTTACTATAAGGAAAGCAGTTTTTCTCATGAGTCTTGTAAATGGATCCTAAAGTTCAATCGATGTAAATCACTTTTCCTACTAGAAAAATAAGCTGTCGTTGGAAAATTTTGCATATTATAGCTTAGACATATGGTCTTATTTTGAGTGCCAGTACTGATGAAAGAAAGCTGTTCCTTTCACGGATTGCTTTGCTATGCTGAGAGACTTAAAACTGATGCTTCTGTACAACACCAGAAAATACTTTAAAGACCAAACCTTTTGGAGGAGGAGAGCCAGACTAGTCCCTCTAAAAAACCAACCATGCTGGTGAGGAGGATTGCCACTCCCACTTCATGAAGCAAGCAGTGTTACATTTGGCAAAACAGTCAGGACCAATGGTGAAATAACAAAGATTTTTAGATTACCATCAAGCTCTGGGTACCTAGTCATCAGGAGTGACTGTTAATGTCTGAAGGCTCCTATACCTTAATGTGAAATGGTCTGAATGGTGTCTGGCAGTACAGGTAGTCAAGGTACAGACAACCACCGTGAATGTGGTCCACTTTTCCATTTAAAGTTTCTACCATAAGCTGTCTAAAAACCCAAAAAATCAATTTGGGTGACTGAAGCTAAAGAGTGGGTTTTTGTGCTCTTCGAAACACTTTTGGTTCAATTTGTTTTGCTGTATGAATTAAGAAAGTAAATATGAGTATTTTGAAGTTTAATTTTCTGAGCCTTTTTACTGTGGTGCTTTTATCTTTTAGAGAAGAATCTTGACACTCAGGAAAGGAAAATTTTGCCTTGGTGTCAAAATGTGTCTATGTTGGGTTTTGGTTTTTTTTTTAATTTCTGTTTTTTTCTTATCTTGCTATTTTTTGCCCCTGAAAACAGTGCAGATCCTAACATACTCACATGAGAGTTCCCATAATAGTGTGTGATAAATACATTTGAAGTTTATCTACTGCCGGACTGGAAATAAGTTATGTGTTGAAATAGTAAAACTAATCAAACAAAATCCCCGGTAATGGCTTCAGCTACATTGTGTGCACTGGATGAGCTAGAAGTACAGTGTGCTTCTGTACTATGCTTTCCTTTTCTTCATCAGCTGGTCTTCTAACCATCGGGTAACTCCTTAAACTTTGTTTAATAAGACCAGCAAAGGAGGGGCTACACTTTTCATGTTAAACAACGAAACTCCAAAGATTTTGCGTAACAATATCTAGAAAAGTATTGTGCCCTAAAGGAAGTTTTCCTTTGGGTCTTCAGGGGGATTAAGGCTAGGAGTGATGCTTGCTCAAGCCCTGTGGATCTGCGACACCAAGGATTTCAGCTAGGACTTCGGTGGAGAGGATTGATTTTTTTGTACAGCCCTCATTATTTGTGGAGTTTTTTTGCATGTTTCCATCTTCTGAAATGAGATTATGCCATTTGAACTTTAGGAACTCATAAAATAAGTTTTGTGTGCTAATTTTAATGTGGAGGTTAATAAAAAAAATAGAACACAAATGTCTTTCTGAGTTGGTTTTGTTACTGTTTTGCTTGAAAGGGGCTTAATTTTGGTGCTACTGGTCTGGTTCACGTTAGTGTTGATTGTTGAAGACTTTCAAGACATGGACAGGCTTTTTTGTAGTTAACTGGTTATGAAACTGATGAAAATTGATGATCCTTCATCTTTCTTAGCCTAAGCAATTCTCTCACTGTTGCCTGAAATACGTTGCAAATGGGTATCTTAAGGATGCCTTGTAAGACTCAAAAAAACCCCTGTTAGAAGTATTTCCTTACATCTGTCACAGTCTTATACTTTGCCTTCATTGCACAAATGGTGGGGTTTTTTTGGAAATGCCTTAGCTATTAGCCTGAAAATGTTGTGTTTTATCAGTTTATCTCAAAACTACTGCCTCTTCCGTATTACCGATTGCCCTGCACTATGCTGTATAGACGCAATGTTTTTAGCTCTGCTAGCTCAGTGTGTCCAGAGCAAGTTTACATCAAGGGCCGTGGTTAATGCCTGCTTCAAATTAATCAGGTTTAAACAAGGTATTTGTTTGCCTTTTGTGCAAATAATGAATCTGTCACCATAGTTTCCTTTAGGAAAAGCAGCAGTTATGTAGCTAGAAACAGCCTCTAATGGGGCTGCTTAATTAGGAGAGAGAAATGGAGGGACAACATTTCCTTCAGGTTCAATCAAATGTGTGTGTTTAATGTTTAATGCCAGGATAAGTTTTTCAATGTCAGCACAGGAAATTCTTTTCATAAGATAATTTGTTTTGTGATTTTTTTTTTTCTGTTTTCTTTTTGTTTTTGTGTTTTAGACTTGAGTTTCTGTGAGTGGCACAGATGGATAAAAGGGCGAGTAAATCCTTGGTTTGCTTAGAAAACGGTAGGAACTTACTGGGAGGGCATTCTTGGCATATTTTTCACTTTCATGAATTTTCTTTCAGGTAGAACTCTTGTGTGCCTGATAGCAAGTTCAGATGCTTTTATATTGGCTGATTTCCTTAACTACCATTCATATTTTATTTCCATTATATTCACTTTTCTTTAACCTAGTATTTACTTTGATAAGTCTAGGTCTTTGGAGAGCAGTCAAATAAAAAGAAAAGTGATATATCCCATTTTATCACAGCTTTTTCCATGATTTATTTCCATCTGATCTATTTTATGCAGATTCTAACCAGATACGATTGATATGCAGGTTGTATCTTGGCAAAAGCAGAGCTGTAAGAATCCATCTGGTACAGCAGTTTTAAATGGAATTGTTCTGCCATTAGTAGAAATCTTCCTTTGATCAACTTTTTCCATACTCTGGAAGGCTGTAGCATGACTTTGCTTTCTCTCTATAACTGGTTAAGTGACAGTTTTAGGTAGCAAAATCAGAGCTTGCAGTAAGATTATGGGCTCACTGTATCTTATTTTTACTGTTGAGTTTCTCTTAAGAGTTTGCCTTCTTAGTCAATCTGGTCATTGATTTTTTTTTTTTTTTCCTTCCTGCTTAAACTAAAGGGATAGACCCAAATAAAATTATAGCAAAGTTCAGATAAGCTTAACATTTTCAGGAAGTTGTGTAACTGTGTGGCAAAGTTATGTGTGCTCTTCTGTTCCTTAGCTGCTATTTCAGGTGCTGTGATAATCTTTGTCAGTGGTTCTATTAATGAGTGTGGCTACTGATGGCTACTCTGAGTGTTTAAAAATTCAAAATGGAAAAAAGACCTTGTCATGAAACAGATGCTTCATTGCTATATACTGAGCAAGAAAACTATTGATTATATATACAGTTTTTCACTATGTGTTTGATTTGTGTGGCAAGGTTTTGGTAGCAGAGGGGCTACAGAGGTGGCTTCTGTGAGAAGCTGCTAGAAGCTTTCCTTGTCTGATAAAGGTAATGCCAGCCAGCTCCAAGATTGACCTGCCACTGGCCAAGGCTGAGCCCATCAGAGACAGGGGTAGCGCCTCTGTCAGAACATATTTAAGCAGGGGAAAAAACCTGTGCAACTGCAACTGCAGCTGGAGAGAGGAGTGAGAATGTGTGAGAGAAACAACTCTGCAGATACCAAGACCGATGAAGCAAAAGGAGGGGGAAGAGGTGGTCCAGGTGCCAGAGCAGAGATTCCCCTGCAGCCCATGGTGAAGACCACAATGAGGCAGGCTGTCCCCCTGCAGCTCATGGGGGTTAATGGTGGAGCAGATATTCACCTGCAGCCTATGGATGATGCCATGCCAGAGTACTGGATACCCATAGGAGGCTGTGAGCCTGTGGGAAGCTTGTGCTGGAGCAGGCTCCTGGCAGGACCCGTGGACCTGTGGAAAGAGGAGCCTGTGCTGGAGCAGATTTGCTGGCAGGATTTGTGACCTCATGAAGGACCCATGCTGGAGCAGTCTGTTCCTGAATAATTGCACCCTGTGAAAGTGACCCACACTGGAGCAATTTGTGAAGAACTGTAGCCCATGGGAAGGACTCATGTTGGAGAGGTTCATGGAGGAGTGTCTCCCGTGGGCAGGACCCCACGCTGAAGTGTGCGAAGAGTGTGAGGAGTCCTTCCCCGGAGGAGGAAGGAAGGAGTGATGGAGACAACGTGGTGAACTGACTGCAACTCCCATTCCCTGTCTCCTGTGTCGCTGGAGGGGAGGAGGTAGTGAAATCAGGAACAAAGTTAAGACAAGGAAGAAGTTTTTAAGTTTTAGTTTTTATCTTCTCATTACCTTATTCTGATGTGATTGGTAATACATGGAAATATTTTCCCTGTGCTGAGTCTGTTTTGCCTGTGATGTGAATTGCAGAGTCATCTTCCTGTCTTTATCTTGACCCATGAGCCTTTCATTATGGTTTCTCTCCTCTGTTCAGCTGAGAAGGGGATTGGTAGAGTGGCTTTGGTGGGCCAGGATCAATCCACCACACACTAAGTTTTGGTATTACCAACAGTGAAACATGCAAATGTGCTACCAACTGCCAAAAGAAATGAAATAGAGAGTGGTTTTTGTTATATTTATTTTGGCTGTATGTATGTCATTATAATAATTTCTTGCTTTGAAACAGGATTGTTTCATTAGGGAACCCTTTGATTTATGCACGGTCAGAATGCTGTGAGGCCCCTTGATGCATCTTTTCAGCGAAATGGGTCCATTATACAAATATTTTTTTTTTTTTGATTATTATTTGAGTTCTTGACTGCCAAAGCCATCTGTTTTTATAGTTACACTATATTCAGCTTTGTAAAGGAAAAAGAGTGGTAGGATAGCCCCCCAAATTTCATAAAGCTCTCATGGATTCAGTAGTTAGCACAGGTTTATAGTGAAGTTTAGGGCGGTTTTTTTGTTTGTTTGGGTTTTTCTATTGGTTTTGTTTATTTGTTTTTGCATTAAAGTTGTTAAAAACATTCACAGTTAATATGTACATAGATTTCTTTCTTACATTCTTGAATAACCATCTGATGTAGTCTGGAAAATAAGGGTTGAGGCCATGGAAATTAAATGACAATTTAGGTAATGTAGGTCTGTCTAACATAGCTTATTAGATAGTTAAGTATAATGACCTAATAATATCATCTTTCACCATATTTTTTATTAATTCTATACTAAGCCAATTAAGGTGTCTAACATTTCTACTTATTTGATGAAGAAAGCAGTGCAATTTATTGTTTGCAGTTATTGGTTATGTGATACTGTATAAGAAGAGAGAAATTAATGGCTGCACAAGGCTGATCCATAAAGAGCTGGTTAGATTGTAGGCCCATGGTTTGTTCTGCAGGTTGCACGGACTTAGGATGTCAGGGCCATCTGTGTTAGTAGAGTGGTTCATTACTACAGCTGCATACTATAGAATTAATTTTGTACATTCTTTCCAAGGTTATTCAGTGTATCATCATATGCTTGTCTCTCATTTCTGCATGTCTTAACAGCAAGTTTTTTTTCTCTCTTCACGGATGCAATGCAAAACTATCTGTAGCTGGGAAGGCTGAAGAAGGAGGGAGGGAAAAGTTGCTCTTCAGAGTGGCATCATCAATAAATTCTGTGGACACAGGATGGGGAAGAAAAAGATTGGTGAACAGAGTTTCAAGGAAACGTCAGCAACTCTGCATATGCGCTTTTATAATTTTTTTGGTGTAGAAACTGCAGTGTTCTTGATAGTCCTATACGGTTCCCAATACTGATAAATGCACATTGTCAGAAAGGGAAGTACGTCATCTGTCTGCAGATGGTTCTTTTAGAGATGCGGATAATTTGGTTACTTATTTTCTCTTGTTCCTAGTTTGCTAGGCTGCACTGCTTGCTTACAACGTATTTGCATTTTTAGGGTAAGCCATGTTGTGTTGATGCTTGTACCAGAAACCAGTTGTACGTCCATTGTTTTTGGTTTTGGTTTGTGCATGTCACTAGTGCCACCCATTTCTGCTAGTGAGTTGCATAGCCTGGATATGTCCAGTAGACGTTTCACATGAGGGAAGTTCCAGGAAGAAAACATCTGGGTTGCATCCAGTTCAGTCCAATTCAGTACTGGTATTAGTAAAATAAGTCATCTGGGTTATATAGAAAACAGATCTTACTTTAAGCAGCTGGGTACTGGTTTGATGAGACTTTTATAGAAATTTTGATTACAAAATATATTTGGATAATAAAAGTGAAACATGCGTTGGCACAACACAATTTTTATTGCAAGAATAAATCAGTTTAAAGAAAAACTGACAAATTTATTTTGCTATAAGTAGGAATTTGGGGTTGGGTATGTTGGGAAGGTTCTTAGTTGAGTCTTGGATCTGTTGTTGACTAGAAATAATGCACAGATCAAGACATCTGAACTTTGGCGTATGAATAGGAACTTAGATGCGTAGTTACACTGTATCTTATAAAGCCATTTTAGGTGCTCTAAGGTGTCTGAGAAATCTTCATGGAGCTGACACATGTGACCCAGGTCCTGTTTTTCTGGAGTGGTGGCAGGAGGCCAGACAGGATACCCTTGTGGCGTCTCAAATATATTGAGGCACTGTCCTCTCAATAGTAGTTTAGATGCCTACACTTCAACGTGAGCTAAATTAGAATAGTCAGGCTCAGCTGGTTTTTTTTTTTTTTTCCTCAATTTCCTTTGACTATAATGAGTGGGAGCTTACATACCTTAATCTTCTGTAGACACCTCAATTTGGGTGTCTGAATCTGGGAGCTGAATCTTACTCTTAACACTGGTAACATCAGTTATGTGGATTGAAACTGTCTGAAATGTTGAGTTGTTCTTGTAACATCTGAAAACCTATGTCTATAAGCATGACTGGACAGTTTAGTTATCTAGATTGTACCTTATACCTTGACTATGCTTTTTATTACAGCTAAACATAAACCATATATCTGAAAGTTCAAGGGAACACAGAAATTTAGGGAATTGTCTGTAAAAGCTCCATTTTGAGGCGGTCACTTTGTTCATGATAACATGGATTTTCAGTGACTTTTCAGCAAGAAGGAAAAGACTTTTACTTATGAGAATGTTGCAAATAGGATATTTATTGTTACAGCAAAAGTGGAACAAATATCTACCTGCTAGCCAGCAATTAAGGCTGTGCTTATAGACCAGGTGCATTCAGAGTGTAAATTTTGCATGCTGCTTTAATTTGGTTTTAATGTACTGCCAAATTCTGAGAACGAATGCTAAGGTTGGATGAAAAAGGTTCCCCAAACAAAGGGTTTGGATAGATTTTGCTATTTTCATGCATACGTGTATTGCCAGCTCTTAGACTGAGATGATAAAAGGAGAAGTAAGTTGCAATCTATAGGATGGGAAATGATCTGATAGGTGTGCAATATATGCTGTGACTTACAGGTGATAGACTGTGGTAGTAGAAATCCTGGGTTACCTATGACAGTAGAAAAGTATTCATCTCATGCATTTCTTCTGGAATAGTTGTTTGCATTACTTTATAGACCAAAAAAGAGAAAGGGTTACCTTCTAGAGTCCCACTCAGTCTTTCTCCACAGTCTGTGGAGGGTGCCCAGAGGCAGGTATTTTGTTTGTTTCAGGTAGGCGTGTAACTTTTAGACACAGTGAAACAATATTCTACTCACGAGTAATCTGGTAGACTGTGTCACTGGTGTCGGCACGTTTCAGAGCCCTCGGCTCTCCAGACAAATCTTTGTGGTTCATCAGGCTGGCCAGTCTCCCTGTCACCACATCAGTGCAATAGGGAGAATCCCCCCAAGCTGATGATGCTGGTACTGCTGTAGGTGTGGAAGGAGCTGTTCCATTGCAGTCATCTTTCAGCTTGAGGACCACGTGGATAAGAGTAGCTGTGGGTCAAGGAAAAGCACCTGCCCCCAGGGTGAAACTGGGAGGGAAGCAAAATGTAGATGTCACGTGTCTGTGTGTCAGCAACTGCAAGCCAAGTAGGCACTTAGCTTGCTCATCAGAGGAAAGATTCCCTTCTTTTTGAGTTGTCATAATTAGGAAGATGCTTAAAAATGGTGATCTGTGTGGAAAGGTTTTTTTTTTTAATTACCCACTAAACAAAGTCTGCACCTTCTTTGCAGTAGTTCTGCAGACACATGCCTTCGAACCATTCCTTTCTGCCCATGTCCATTTGCATTCCATTATCTCAGGCTGTTTCTTTAGATTTCCTTTACACCATTGTGGTACTAGAAGCGAAGTATTGAGATTGGCCTCTGCCTTCCTCTGAGCCATCCTGAGTTATAGTATTTAAACGGATTATTTTTGTTAATTATTTATCATGCAAGCGAAGAGATATTTGTTGCCTAGCCCTATCAGAAGCTCAGAATACAGTAGTTGGTAATATGTATATTCTGTTCAACATATCAGGTTTATCAAATCCCCCCAGGATTTCAGGGCTTACTAACCTGTATTTGGTTAAGAACTTATTTTATTCAGACAGAATTTTTGGCAGCCACTGAAATTCCTTTTCAACCTACATGGAAATCATGACTGAGGCTCAAATAATATCTGATTTTGCAAAGGTAAATATTGCTTATTGGAAACTGCAAACTTGGAGATCGTACTTTATTTGTAAAATTATAACAGCTAGAGATTGTATTTGGGTTTTTATTTGGAATCATTCTGGTTAGCAGTGTATCTCATGTCACCTGATATTATGCTCATCTAAATTCCCTTTATAAATAGAGATTCCATGTTAGTTATTCCACTAATAGCATTGCAGGCATCCTTGATTAGAGTTATATTAGTACCGACTCTCAGCATCTACTATACAAGCAAATTAAGTAGAATTTCAGTTATGGTCTAGTAAAACTTAGTGACATCTTTATTTATTAAAAAGATCACTATCATGCATTAAATTTTTAATTCCTGTGGCTATAAATTATGTATCTAAATGTACAAATGCACATTGATACATCTGCAGAAGACAGACAATACTGACAGAGGCAGTAATTAACAAGATTAATTTTGTTACCATGATTCATCCAAGAGATTGGAGCTGTAAAGCAGCCTAGAACCAGAGTTTTTAATCTATAGTATAAGTAAGCTGTGTTGAAAATTGACATCCATCATAAGAACGTATTTGCTGAACAGATTTGAAAGCCATGTTCTAAACTGCTGTTGTCCCTTTCCAGAACGGTTCCCGTAACCAGAGCTTCCCTAAGAAGGCATCTGTGAGGGTCAGTACATCCCAAGGGAGTTTTAAACTAATAAAAATCGCTTGGGAATAGCCAGAAACAAAAAAAAACAAAAACCAAAAAACCCCACAAAACCCCAAACTGAGTATTTGTTCAGCTCCTTTGGCTCTACAGTTTAAGCTGTGTTTAGTGCTGCTGTTTGTTCTTGTCTGGTAGCAGCAACCAAGAGAGCTGAGACAGGTGTCTCTACTCCGGTGTGATGTCCCTGCTAGGCGATTGAGTCAGGGGAGGCACAGTTCACAACCAGTATTTGTTAGCAAGTCTCTTGTTAATTCAGCTGCTGTTATTAACAGAATCAAGCTGTCACTGTTAATAGCGGGTAACTATGGCCGTTGAGCAAGCTCGCAGTTTGCTCCTGCACATGTTCGTTGTAGCTCCCAGGTGGGAGTGGCAGCAGGGAGGACAGCATGCCTCTTTGCTGGGAAGCAGAGTCTTGTACTGATGCACCTTTGAGCTGGGTGTTCAGGAAGTCCCCCAGGGCCCCTTGTTTCATCAGTTATCTCTCTGCAGTCCTTGGCTGCATGCAGCAGCCCCACTGCCTTTCTGAATGTGTTCTGAGTTGTGCAACTGGAGGGGAGTGTGTTCTGGGGACCTTGTGGAGATCTAGTGACTGGGTGTGATGAGTTTATCAGTTCTGGTGGAGTCAACAGCATGACCAGTTTCTGGAGCTCTGAAGATCTTGGGAGACTTCACGTGCTGTCTCTTGGCAGGCAGAGTGTCACCTCCTGTGTGCTGGAAACTATTTCTGAATCCATGGACATGGGGAGCTATGGAACACATTCACACCAACTCTTGCCTGCTAAACTGCAGAAGTGTTCTTCTCCCATGCAAAGTGAGAGGCCAGGCACCTCTGCAGATCTTACTCTAGCACAGCTCTCCCTGAGTGTGTTAATCATTTCAGCTGCAGGTGCTGTAAGATGTACAGGTCTGAGAGTTTGGGAGCTGGAGTGTGGGGCATTTCTGTGCCCTTATGTGTTGTACTTTGTAAATGATTTTATGGCTTTAAAATTACATGAAATCTGCTTTTAAGACAGCCAGCTCTGATTGAAAGTGTACAAATGCAGCTTTAGCTATTTTTTGGTTGCTTTGAGATTAAAAATTCCTGTATATAATTTCAAGGATTCAGGGTAAAATGATTTTTAATGGAACACGTGAATTGAGGAGTCAAAAGGACAATCATGGCTTGATGTAGCAGCCCACATATAGGCAACCAGTGCTCTTTAAGATACAGAGGAGTATTGTCCCTGGCTTTCATCTGTCCCTGTGCAAGTCTCCTATTCAACTGATTTATAGTTGATATTGTTGCCATAATGAACTATGCCATGTTGATTTCTCCAATACTCTCAAGCCTCCCAGGTGACAGTAGGTGCTTCCATGTGCAAATCTGAATTTGGTCTATAGTCAATACAGTTATTGCAGAAATTTGGATTATTAACTGCAAAGTATCTACTCTAGGGTGAGCCAGATCTTTCTTTAGGCCTTTTATTTTAACCAATAGTATATATCCTATAATTATCATGGGAGGATAGGTACCGTGATTGCATATGAACACCTATATTTAGTCCCATCCTGTGTTATACCACAGCATGCAGTATATTTGTATATGTTACTATCTTGGTGACTTGTTTTACTGTTCACTTTGTTATTCTCTGCTGTTGGTGTAATACAGCCTTCACAAACTTAAGGTGAGGAGAGATTAAGCGATGCAAAAAGATTTTGCTGTGTATATGTATAATAAAACAAATACATACAAAAGTTTCTTAAAATAGGTTTGCATGCTTACTTGCAGATAGTTGTTTACAGTAGGTTAAAGGAAGATTGCTAAAATAAGAATGGTGTGATGTGTCATTTCTAATGTGCTGGTCTGAATCACGCTTGTATGCAGTCATCGTATCAGCTCCCTGTGAGGCTGCCAAGCTGCCCACACGTTCCCATGATGAATTTGCCAAGAGAATTCTGATCTCCTTCTGGCCATCTGCATTTGTTTTGAGTCATAAGTCCTTGGGTCTGTTTATTAGCTACTGTATTTATTTGTGGAAGCTGGTTTTGACTTTTGTTTCAGTTTCCCCTGTTGACTTTTTAAGTTTGCTTTAGAAAATCCTGTGAAGTTAGAACTGGTCTGTGAATGTATTCCAGGTCTCTCAGCTTTCCTGAAAACTACAAAAAAAATTGTGCATTCATCGTGCTGCAGCAGATCTATCACAATTCTAGAAAAACAACTTTGAAATTATAAATGCCAAATGTCAGGATATAGTTCTTCAACTTAAATACTTGTTAAAAAGCTATGTTTAAAAATGCACGGAAAACAAGACTTGTACCTTTTGGCATTTTGTAGCTGAAACTAGGACAGTTCCTTCTTTTCTTGTATGGTCCGTGCTGTGCCCGTCAACAATTGTGTATTATTTTCAGTTTACTTTCAGCATGCCTTGCAGCCTCACAAGTCCTGATGCATGTCTGCGCACAAGGGCTTATCAAAAGGAGCGCAAGTGCTTTATCTAAACTGGGTTCTGCTGTTTACACTTCACCAGTCCTGCTTTTCTGGCTCTCTCCTTCCTCATCCCAGCCAGGATAGCTACCTGTATGTGGCTGGCTTTTCAAACTCCAGCGCAGGCACTTACTGGCAGGATTCACCGCTGTTCTGGGGAACTCGGCTGTAGTCCAAGGTATCTGCGTGCTCGGTACTGTGTAAAGACCACAAAACACAGTTCCTCTGCCAAAGAAGCTAATGGATTGTCAATCACCACTTTGTATTTTGATTTTTAAACAGTAATCCAAAATGCACAATCCAGAGCTAAATGTCCCTCACTAAATGCCCAAAGGGCGATCTGAGCATACTTTTGGGAGAAAATAACTGTACATTTTTGAAAGATGGCAGTTCTGTCTCACCAGTGACTTTTCTCCTTGGGGTCTAATAATACCTTAGAGAATGTTCATGTTACAAATGGTTAGCAATCTTTGCTTCTGAACATTCACTGACCTTTCTTCTCTGTCGGTTTCCAGAGGGTTGCAACAGAAGTGTATTTCCATGTTCAGTTTTCATTTCTTAACTCAATGCTACAGATCTTCAAACTGTGGTAACTTTCTGCTTTATGGTAACTTTCTGATCATATCTTTTCCTCTTACCAGCTTGTATTTGTCATCTTTCTCCCTTGTCTTCATGAATATCATTTAAAATGATTTTTTTCCTCTAAAATGTTAATATTCCTGATATTTTTTCAGTCAAAATTGGATTCTGCTATTCAAGCCCTTCTTTTCCATAAAGTTTTTACAACAAATTATTCCTAAGAAGAGCCATGGACCTCTAAGTTAATGTAAATTGACAGTTTGTGGTGCTGTTTTTTTCCTCAAAGACCTCTGATGACAGAAAACTGTGTGTGAATTTGCACCATTAAAAAAATTACTCCCTCTCCTTACCTGCAGGGGTACTTTGTGTGACCAGTCTGGCCTAAAGCACTGGTTGCAGAAGAGATGTTCATCCACAGGGCTGCATTAGTTGCCTGTGCTTGTAATGTTTTTTGGCAGTCATGACAAGAATGGGTAGAGAAACTAGCACTAACATCTTTAGCCATATATAGTGCTCCAGCCCCAATGCCTTGCCATGAACCACGTCTATTTTCAGCAGAATGCATTTATTAAGCAGCATGTGCTCAGATTAGTTACTCTGTTTCTTGGGGTATTGTACCTTGAAATGAGTGTTGGACATCAAGTATTTGAAGTATTTATCTGTTTTCTCTGAGGTCATGTTTGGATAATAAAAATGCGAAATGAGGGGAAATGCTTGTAAAACTTTATTTTTGCCTGTTTGTAAGGTGTTTTTTTTAAAAATACAAATTCTGTAAAATATCTCAAGAGAATTTGCAGATCATTAAACTCTTCAATGTAGCTTAAAACACTTCAAATGCATGTGTTCCATATTTTTATAGTGATTGTATAAAAATTTCTTTGAATGTGAAAAATTTCGCAGGGTTTTTTTATATATGAATATTTTTAATATTCATGAAGGGGTTTATGATATTTTTAGTTGCTGGAAACTGTTTTCCCATAGCTCATACCTAGCAGGACTATAGATATGTTTTTTTGCTCCCTCAGCCTAAGAAGTTTTCCTTAAAGTAAAGCCAAAGAGAATTGTTTTATTAATTTTGATTTGGCTTCCTCCTTAACAGTATTAGAGTATATGAGAAGCCAGAATTACTGAAGGCAAAGGCTTGACCGGCAAAGGCTTGACCAGCAAAGGAATTGCTTGCAAACAGTTACACATATCAAAGACTGTATTTTCTTAAGGACTGTGTCTGGTTCTGCAGTTGAATTTCTCCTGGAGACAATCTTCTACGTGAATTGGTGTTAGCAGTATGGGATGATGTGTGACTGGCAACTAGTAGTGATGCCACTGATTTTCATTTGGGACATCCTGGGGAAAAAACTCTTCTCCAGTAACTGGACGATGTTTTCAGACAAAAAGCATTTGTTTTTCAGACAAAAGTATTTGTTGTCTTTGCTTTTCCTTTTTTTTTTTTCTTTTAAAATATGGAATTGCAGGGTTCTGTAAGTCCATTTGTTCGAAGAATTGATTCACATCTTTAGCAGACTTGTATTTCAGGCAGCTGTGGGATTTTCTCAGAGCTTTGTCTGACAAAGCACTCCCCAGCCTTTTACTTTGCTCGGTGTTACCAACTGCTGCAGAGGGAGGCTGCAGAGGTGGCATAGAGCCAGTTATCCTCCTTCTGGTTATGGCAGCAGATGTTGTGCATATGTGAGTCCCTCAGATTTGGGTGATTCTTTCATGTTATTGTTGAAATTGGTTCACAGCACTTTTTTAGATATACAGAATAAGGTTTTTTAATTAAGAGATTTTTTTTTTTTTACTTTTTGATGGACTCTTGAGACAATGATGAACCTACTTGTCTGTTGCTCCCAAAATGCTTTAGAGACTTCTCTAGTAGTATCTTAGATCAGCAATCCAGAGAAGTCTTTCTTGTAGAATAGATTGTGCTTCTAGATATATTTTCTTGCTACACCTTTTTACCTTCCTCTTCATTTCTTCCTTCCCCCGTCCACAGATCCAGTCAGTTCAAATATGCATGCAGGTATTTGAGCTTGGATGTTGGTGTTGATGGTTGTCCCGAGTCCGGGGGATGACCTGAATTGTTATGGGCCTTGATCTTTGAGGAGAGAGTCACAGAATCAGAGAACCTTGGATGTGGACATGGTTGCCTTTTCTAAGCCAGCCTCCCTCCGGATGCTGTCAAGTGAATAGCTTTGTGGTGTAACTGCAGTGAGGCCGACAGAAGGAAATTAGCTTTCTTTTAAATGAGTAGAAGTTTCTAAAAATGGAAGTTTTGGCCTGCTAGAACAAAAGAGAGTTAGGTCTTGAAAGAAATTGGAGGAAGATCCTTGCAGTGAATACTGTTTGGAAATGGTTCTGGCTACACTTTAGTGAAGCTGAATCTACTAGGGTATAGACATGATGCACCATTACATTAGTGCACTCGCTTTTTCTTGAGAAGTTTATTTAAACTTAGCAATTAGATGAGCTTCATATATACTATCTAAATAGAAACTGTCAGTGCAATCTGATTCTTATTGAGATAAGACCTGTCTGCTGAACGTGAACAGAGGCTGAGACAGCTCCTGTAGTGTTTTGAATGTGTTCTCTGTCTTCTCAAGTGCTGTTTGAGAATTCTGTTGAAAGCTAGTGCAAAAAGCTATCTGATACAAGAAGATGTTGTGCTGTTTATTCTGTTTTATGGCTTTACAGTACTGCAACTGAACAAAAGAATTGCTATATATGTAATTGCACTAAAACAACCTTGTAGTTGAGGGGTTTTGGGGAAAATAGGGAGAAGTTGGGTGGAGGACTTACAGTTAAGAGCTGAGCTGGTAAACCAATAGAGATTAAACAATGAAAGAATGCCAAGCAATGTGCAGTAATAGAAATCACTGCTTACTTACAAAACTTCGCATTACAAACAGAGGCAAATTCAGAATTAAATGTATTTGCAATAAGTTAAACTTCCTGAAAATGAAAACAAAACAAAACAAACCACCAGACTCAGAGAGCTTTCTGTGCAATTGAAAATATGAGAGGTCATTTGTGTCAAAGGAGCAATAAAAAACCCCAATCCAACAGTTCCACCAAAAGGTTTGTGAGTAAGATAGATAATGAGGTAGATGAAGAACCACTTGTTTTACCAAAACCAGAGCATTTAAAGAAACCTGAAACACAGCCCTTGAAGAACTGCAAACTCTTAGCTGGGAGGCTTAATAATAACTATACATTTCTTCTTTATGATGTGTATGTTATCTTTTGAAAGCATAAAGCAGTTAATAAATCAAAACAAATTAGGCAAATGTTAATACTTACGGTTGTGGACTCTTGCTCTTGTGCGGCTTTTAGATTGTCACACTGTTGTTCTTGGGAAATTTATTTGTAATACAAAATGCAAAATAAAAATATCCGCATCTTTTATTATAGTTGGGATGCACATTAGGTGATGGAAGTCATCACACCATCCAGGTGTGTACAAAACACAGCTCTCAGGAAGAGAAAGGAGTGCATAAACCAAGCTGGACCTAGAGCCCTCTCTGCTGGATGGCTGGGAAACAACACTTGAAACAAGAGAAAATAAGAATTCTGATGTAGAAAAGAAAATCTGAGAAGCTAGTGCAAGACATAAACCACAAAGCTTATGTAGTTGAGCTCTTCCTATTATAAGCAGATGGAATAGCATACATTTATTGAATAAAATGGCCTTCTTTTATTAAATCATGAGGTGGTACATTGTAATGATAATTCTTTTGAGCATATCTGTTATCTTAGGGGGAAAAAAGGAACGGACATTCCATCTTAGAAATTTCAAAAATTTGTGATATCCGTGCCAAAGAAGAGTATGCAAGTAAAGAATTTTAAAAACGTCTATAGCATAGGAGATTTAGATGGGTGCTGTATTTTTGTAGTAATGCCCAAAAGAAATTAACACCTACTATAGAAGCTGTCACAATATGTGGAAAATATGCAATTCCAAGACAAAGTCATTTTTTTAAAAGGCACTGGGCAAGCTGTATCAACTTTTCGTGTGGCTTTTTTTAAAATGAAATACATTTTCCAGTAACAGGGGAAACTCTATCATATTAATTAAAGTCTTCCTAAAGTGAAGGCAAACACGTTAATAGAAACAGGGGAGAGATGCAGAGAATAATTGAATTGTCACTTTATTGCCAGCACTGAGAGATCTACTAAGACTATGCAGCTCCCTAAAGTCCAACCATTTGGAACTGGTACTGAGGGGTGTGTGTTTTTTAAGGAAAAAAAAAAAATCTACTGGAGGTAAGAAGAATCAACTTTGAATACACTCATGAGGTGCGCTGACTCTCTCTTCCTCCAGCGTCTTTCAAAATGTGATAGCAGCTGAACACACTCATGACATATCTGGCCACAGAAAATTTGTGTAGGGTCAAGAAAAAGTAGACCTTGTGTTCATTTTGAAATCATCTGTGCATGGAAAACTATAACAAAACAGTTATTGACCTTTATTAAACTTGTTTTCCCTCCATTTCTGTGTGTGGGAGAAACATGTTCTGCAAATGTTTGATGTTCTGTAAAGTGTTAATTATGAAATTTTTCTGTTCCTTTTTTTTGGGTCATTATTTCACTTAAGGGTAACATGTTGACTTATGGCATTTTAGTGCAGGTAGTGTGACGGGGTTGCTTTAGGGGTTTTTTTCCTACTTTTTTTCAAGCAACAATGACGTAACCACTTGAAAATTATTGAGATTAAAAATGGTATAAAAAGTGTAAAGTAGTAAGAGACAGGAAAATTTTGTAGTATATTTTTGTTCAGTAAGAATAAATCCTGTGAGGTGAATATTTATTTAAAAAAATGAAGCCTGTTCAGGTAATCAAACTATCTGGTATGAATTTATCATGTTATATCACTTACTAGGTGTTGTGGGAAAGACAGTAACGGTGTTGTGTAAAGGGCTGTGAAGTTGCTCTCTTGAATAGGCAAGAGTAATGCGAATGTACACTGAGGGATGCCTTTTGTATTTGTGCCCTTCTTTACCTGTTTTTTCTCGTCATTTTTGACCCAGCTAATTCTAATGGTAGCATGAACATAGAAATTTTAGAAGTATATTTATAGAGTTAGTTGTGTTTATTTTCCACAGGAGAGTAAATGCAGAAACATTACATTGCCATTTTTTCCTCATACCCCCTAAGGTGTTTTGTCTTTTTTTTTTTCAGAACAGTGTTTTGTATATAGTTGTATGATACATGTAGAATATGAGGCAACTATCTCATGTCTCCTTTACATATGTGTATATACACAGACAGAGTTTTATCTTCTTGGTAAAGTAGTAATGCTATCTAACCTCTAGTATATTAACTTTTGAGTGTGTTTAAGCTTCACAATATGCATATTGCAAAGATTATAGAAATTTTTGATGTTAACTTAAGAGAGACCTCAAAGACACTTGCAGATCTGCGGTACTGATTCTGGAGTGGAAACAGTGCACGTCTGATGCTAAAGGAGAGCTGTCTGTGGAGCCACCAGCCGGTGGCTATAGTGTGAAAAAAGCATGCCTTTTTATCCCCTGAAACTGTCAAAGGGGTGATCCCATCCATCAGTCCTGCCTGACTGTAGTTATCACAGCAAAGTAAAACTTGAGCAGTCAGAGTGCTTGATACACCAGTGTACTAAACCCATGGACATGTTTCTGCTGTAAAGGCATCCTCTCTCTTAAAGTAGCTTGGGTAATTTCTGAAGATGTTTTAGAAAGACAGACCTCATTAATTAAAAAGCAGCTATTCGGCAGTCTCTGCCAATCCACAAGCTGGATTTAAGGGGTAAGCATTCTGTGACTGTCTACTTAAGATACTGAATACTTTTAAATGTGTTTTCTGGTTATAATAAAGAAATCGGGTAAGTCTGTACACATTTTTCTTACTGTTACTGAATGTGAATTTGAAAAACAAAGTTTGCATTGAACTCACCGTGGCCATGTCTCTATTGACTGACTTCACTAGATGCTGGACGGGGCTTTTTGACTATAAAATGGTAATGACGATTTTATTGTACCTCAGAGTTTTCTGTTAAAAATTCAAATGGACACCTGAGATAACTAAGATCTTGAAAAATTTCCAGATATTGAAAGCGTAATGTTTAGACTGAAAATGAATGTTATCTGTGCTTTGTGTTTAGAAGAGAGCCTAACAAATGAGTGAGAGACAATATACTGCTGCTCTCTTCTTACGCTGTAACTTAATAATTTCTCAGGTAATAGTCTTGCGGTGTCAGAAGACACTCATTCTCTGCTGTATGGGCCTGTTCTCTTACGACTCAATAAAAGCTTTTTTCAAAATCATTGCATAATTGTCAATTCTGCTTAATATTAAATAATTTTTCTGATGCTGGCTTTACCTGTGTGTTTTGCTGCAGAATTTTCTTAAAAGGAATATCTTTCAGATATATATATACATGTTTTTTATTTTTCTTCTTTCAGGGCATGGCTTTTACCTTGGAGGAGAGACAACAGTTGAATATTCATGGATTATTGCCACCTTGCTTTCTTGGTCAAGATGCCCAGGTTTATAATATTCTGAAGAATTTTGAAAGGCTGACATGTGACCTAGACAGGTAAAGTATGTCTGTGAAACTTTATCCTAGTTATCAAACCATGAGTCCCTTATTTTTTCAGAGTCGTGCAGATGAAACTTTGTGGGTTTTTTCCAGCTGTGGTGGTTGATGATTGGGAATCATTAAGCTACATATATACTTACGCTAGAATGCTTTCTGCAAAGAATCAACTCCTAATTTTAAATTGTAATATTCCAGTGCTGTTTGCATGAACTTATTATTTCAATAACCAAATGGTTTAAAGGTCACCAGAAGCAAATGATTTCCTGTGAAACTAAAAGTCAGTAAGGTCTTTCATGGCTTGGCTTCGCAGACGAAGATTTGGGAAGGGCTTTGCCCACGCTTATTGCAAGCGCGCTGATGGCTGAAAAGGCCAATGCGGGATAGGCAAGACCGGTTGCAAAGAGCACACCGGAGGGTCTCCTTGGGTGGTATTGCTGTTTCGTCCCTTGCCTGTCGCTACAGGGCTTTGCAAACGTGAGTACACCCTTCAAGCCTGCGCGGTGGATTTTTTAGGTGAGGCGCAGCGTGCGCGAGACTGGCCCCACCCTTTACACCTGAGGTTCATCTGCCAGGGCCTAGCGAGCTTGGACGGTGACAGCGAAGTCCTCAGGTCGTAGGTTTGGTTAGAGTATCCTTCTCTTAGATGGATGGCCTTACAGGGCTAAACGAGCTCCATCTGCCCGGGTTTGGAGTTAGAGTTGTCCTTCTCCTAGGATGGTTGCCCGAAGGCTAGTGAGCCCATCCTGCCCGTGGACACACTTTGTCTGACCCTTCAGTTGAGACCTGTCTGGCTTGGGAGACCCTACCGGAGGCATATGCCACCACCAGCATAGCTCTCAACTTCGCAAGGGCACGCAAGCTCTTTCCCCACGGCAAGGGGGTGCCCGTGAAAGAGAGTAAGGTCTTTATTACATGCATATAGATACATATGCATTAAAACAAATACATAAAATTTATAAAATATTATAAAATTATGTAATATAGTGTTGTGTTTGGGTTTTTTTAAAGAAAAAAGCTGGAGAGGGCTTTAAACTTTTATGAATACTTTTTTTTTTCCCTGTGTTTTATAGGCCCTGGACCAAAGCACTATTCCTTTATTTCATCCCCTGTGCCTTCCTTTTCTCTGTTGTGGGATATCTTGTTACCTGTATGTTACACATGGCTTGTAGATACCTGTCTGTTGGTGGAAAGGCTTTTTTGTAGTTTCAAGTTGCCACAACCTTTGCTTTTTATGGATGCAGAATAGAATGAGTACAGCCTTCCTTGTACGTGAAGAGTTCATGATGGTGATATCTTTTCTAGGATAAGTATCCTCCAGTGCTCTCAGGGAGAGCGTTATTGGTTATCACAGAGTAGTAGCTTCCCAGGCTAGAATGTTTTAGACCCTGCGATTAGCAAAGTATAAAATTTCATGGAGACCCCTGCTTCAACACTGACGTTGCTGTAGGGAAAAAACTTTCTCTGTCCTTCGTTCCTCATCTCCTCCTTAACTCTGCCTTGAAGTAGTCCCTTTGTGATACAGCTCGTAGTTTCCTATCTTTCAGGACATTTAAGACTTTAAAGCTGTTTAAATTATTTATTTCTACTTGAATTACAGGAATTTCTGATCACCTGTAACTTAAAAGGAGGAAGAAAAAAGCCTTTTACCCCATTGTTGTGTGTGTTTCTTCACTAGCAAAGAAATTTTGCTCCTACTTTGGGTCATAGGAGAAAAGCGCTTGTGTTTTCTGATGTTTTGCAGATTGACCAAGGTCTAGCTAGGTGAAATTCAAGAGGAGAGTAGCAGTATTTCCAAACATTAATTTCTTATTTTTTTTAGAAGAAAATTGTGGATATTTAAATGGCTCTGCCAAAATGAAAACTTCTGCAGGAAAGGAAAAAAGAAAGAACTACCAGTTTTAAATGACAGAGTATTAGAAGTTTGAATGCTGTGCCATTTGAACCACACTAGAACACCATATACTGAAGTATTGATTGCAATGGGAATCATCAAATGAAAATAACTGTCTCTGAGTATTGTGGGAATACTTTGCATAAAACTTGCTTTATCATGTCAAAAAAAAGAAAAGAAAAGCTTGTCCGTCTTGGGGATGGGGGAGGAAAGGAACTTCTGTATTTTTAAAGAACACTTAATCAACATATGATAATCACAAATAATGCACAAATATAAATGAATATAAATACATTTACACATAAATGTAAATATAAGCTTTTTCAGAAGCCATTTGCTTCAAATTTTTTTTTCAAATTTGTCCTTGTTAAGCTTAATGTCTGTTTATATTTAATTAAACAAAAATGCAATATCATTATTTCCCACCTATGAGTCCTTGTGCGTTTTCTCTTTCCCTAATAAATAGTTGGATATGGAAGAAATTTGTTTTCTTCTCCTGTGACCAGATATTCTTGAAAGAGAAGTGCAAACATAACCGCATTACATCTATCCATATGTCTTGAGCATTAGGCTGTAGCTTGCCATTTTATACCATAAAGACAGTTTTTAGTATAATGCCTTTTTAGTATAAAGGTTATATTGTACTGTTCAGCTTTGCAGTACAAATTTGTGGTTGTTAATAGGGTTTCAGTGATGTACTTCAGCTGAGAAAAACTACTGAGTCTTTGGTTCATAGAAATAACTGGAAACTGTTAGAGGTCAGGCTTTTTTTCCTCACGTGATCACTAGTCAAAATACTTCAGTTAAGAATTTAGCAATTAACATAAGGAAAAAAACTAAAAGCTGTGTTTATTTCCCAGTCTTATGTGGTGGTATGTGGCAGCAGTATTTTCTCAACCATAATTTTTGGTCCAGGTATTTGTATCATCTTCCCTTTGTAGTCTGAATAAACAGTGTAGCTCCATTTATAGTGCTGGATAAGCTGGGCTGGAGTTTCCATCCTTGGAGATATTCAAAACCTGACTGACCATGGTCCTGTGCAACGTGCTCTACTTGACTCTGCTTTGAGCAGGGGATTGGATGAGACAATCTCCAGAGGACCCTTCCAACCTCAGCTAGCCTACAATTTCCTAAAGCAGGTCCATAGCAGTTAAGCAATAAGTTTTTAGGGGTAATCTTGGATCAATGCATATTTGTGTAAATTACATCTGGTTGGCCCTTAAGTACTTAAAATTACATAAATCCACAAGTCCCCCCCAAATAAAATTGTTTCTTTAAGAAATTATATGTGTATTTTGTGTGAATATCCACCAAACCTAAATTGACTATTCATGTCATGCTATGCTTTGATAAAAAATATTTTCCTCTTGTATTAGTGGGGCATTATTTTGCTGTGGTGTTTTCTCCAGCTTTTAGCAAAATAAAATCATTTGTGGGTTACTTATGTAGGTTTACATTTAAGACCACTGATTGAAAGACGTGGTAACATTTGCATGGAAAAGATACTTCCTTTGAAGACTACCAACAATGACATCTTGGGCTCCTTTGCAGAGAGAAAACACATGTGTGAATTGAGTGTGCAAAAACTTGTGCATGCAAAATGTGATTTGCAGCTATATTTGTAAGTCAAGTGTCTTGACAATTGTATTGGAGTATGTTGATGGACATCCTGCTCTGAGAGCATGTGCATTACATGTGTGTAAGTTCAGTCCTTCAAGGCAATATGTGAACTCTGGTCTCCTGTACTTGTATCGAAGCATTTTAAAGTGAAGAGTGACTGTGATCCTGTCTCAGTTACTCCTTGAATACCTTCACCGATGGAGAATGCCAGAAGACATTGACTATTTTAACTGGAACATGAAAGAAGATCTCAGCTGCTCCCTATACAGGCAGGTGCTCAGGTATAACCTTGTGAGAAGTGTGCAGCTATTGCCTTCTCCTGAATGTAAATGTTAGCAGAGTTCTAGAGTTAGTAAACTCTAGAAAAAATCTTTTCTTCTAGTATGCATCTGGCATAGTCTTCACCCCATAGGAGCAGTGGTGAAAAAGAGATAAAGGGAAGCTATTGTTTTCCTCCTAGAGCTCGAATTTGATAGTGGGTGTATAGCTGTGCATTTTATGTCCAAATACAAAAGCCTTTGAATATTGCGGAGGTGGAAGCTGTTAAGTGCCTGAAACAAAAGGGTATTGTCTGATGAAACATTAAAGCTGTTCATGCCAGCATCTTACACTGGCAGGATTGTAGTTTGCCCTGGTTTAGATTGGAAAGAGGGTGTGTGTAAATTCATAAAGCTAAGCCGATAGTAGCATGGCATGTCGTGTTTTGGCACAGATGAAACTCCTTTGCTGACTTGCAGCGTGGAATTGCTGTGCTCTGAAATACCAAGAGTTCATACACAAAATGAATGTGAAACAGCAGCAAATATATTGCCTGGTGTGTTTGGCAAAAAGGAAGCCAGTAACAGGAAATAATTCTATTCTTCTGACTTAATTTGGAAAAGCTATGATGGATTCTGCAAGTAATTTAATCTTTTTTTTTTCTTTTCTCCCCTCTATGTTTTTAATTGTCTTTCTTGCTCTGTATTGACATTGAAATCATTGCCCCTGCCATAGCCACATCTTCTGTCTGGGCTTTTCTTTCTTGAGAATGACACTGGTAAAATGTTATACTGGATAACTGAACATTAGGAGAGGTGCCATCAAACCACTGTTCCTGAGAATGCTGTGTTACTTTGTTTTCTCTTAAAGTTCTCTGTCTCTGTCTTTCTATAGAAGATACTGATGATGCAAAGTAATGGAGCTAACTTCTTACACAGGTTAAAAATACTAGCATTTCCTCCCGGTTTCCTGTATTTACTCTCATATTTTGCAAGAGAAGAACAAACAAACTTTGGGTTGTGTTTTGTTTTTTCCCCATTCCATTTTGACTTGTAAAATGCATGCCAGTGATAGTAGGACCAGTTACCCTCATCAATCATCAGTAATTTTCTGGTAGTTATATCAGTTTTCTTCAGGGTTTTGGATGATATTTGGGGTACATCCTTTTGTTGCTACTGTATTTCATTCCCTTCATAATAGCAGACTAGCATGAAAAGTTCTTAGGTGAAGTAAAGGCAAGGGGGAAAAGTGATATATTGAAATTTGAATGCTTGGCAGTCTTCTCCGGCTTACTTGCCAGCCCTTGGTTTTCATCCTCTGAAACTCTTCCCTGAAGTCTTAATTCAAGACTCCATGTCTGAGGACAGATAATATTTTTCTCCTCTTTTTATAGCACAAATGATTGTTCTCAGTGTTTTATTGCTTGTTTTCACTGTGTTTTCAATTAAATATGGGCTTCAGTAAAAGATTCCATTAAATACTGCATTTTAAACATATCTTTTTTTAAAACACAATGCTGAAAACTGCTTCAAGCTTTTAGTTGTGTATATTACTTGGATGTTGCTAAAAGATGCATACTTGTTGTCTAATGCATTGTACCCAATGCCACACTGAGAATGAAACATTTTTGGCTCTCCCGTCAAGAAAGAATTTTTGAAAAAGTTGGTACCCCTAAGCAAGTTACTGTGCCGAGAAGGAAGAGCTATGTTGCACCTGCCACTGAAAAGTAGCCTTCTGATCAAAATTGAACTTCTCTAGAAATATTTTTTGTTTTATAATAATATTTCTTATGCCAATATGGGTATGGCCGGTACTTAATATTTGAAAATATGATTATAAATAATATGTAGTTATTATCTTTGCAATATCTTTAGCATATTCTGAATATAAAAATGGTGTGATAAATGCAAATAAGAAAAAACCCACCCAATTTAATGCTAGGACAGTAAAAACAAAATGGAGAGTTTTAGCAAATAGGATTTTTATTTGAGGCCCTTGAAAAAGCCTTTTGTTAAACTTTTTTTTTTTTTTGGTAGAATATTTCTTTACCCCATTTAAAATCCAGGCTTGATCAAAGTCAGGAGAAAGGATGATGAAAATGTATTTTAAAGTCTTAAGTAGCCACATCTCATTTCAAATGAAAGTGATGGAAAGAAGAAATGTACGCTGGCAACTGCTTTGAAACAGTGATGTGGCTTGTATGAATTCAAAGATGTAGCTTGAATGAAAGTCTCTGGTATAGAGCTCTGTGTTCATAACCATATGTGAATGTGCTTGTATTTCAAGGTAAATGTTGGGATAATCATCCTCAGACGAAAGGTTTTAATAAAGAAAATGCTCCAAGAATTCAAGGGCATTGAAAGACGTGCTATATCATAATGAAATACTGGGAAAATGAAAGATTAGAAGGGAAATATAATATATATATATGAAAGAAAATTATTATGTATGTATATTTGTAGCTGAGAACTACAGGGGCAGGATATAATTTAACCTTGGAGAACATTCAAAACTAATGCGTATGATGATAGGCAGTTCAGGATGCCTCATGGTGATAGTATGTAGAATACCTCTTCAACTCTTTGGTTTCTAGATCTTTATCTGTTTAGGGTCTAAAGTACAACGGGAGGGACAGTGTTTTGCCTCACTTGTGTCACCCCATTACAGTCACCAGCTACCAAACTGGCTTCACTAGCCTTGATTATAGTACTTGTTCATGGTTTATATGAGGGATCATGGAAGAAATGCTTCCCTGATATACAGCTAAGCTCCAACGAAACGCATGCCCATTTACTAAGCTGTTCTTTGTTACATAGCTACCTGACTATATTTGTGTTTTTCCTAAAGTAAGAATTAGATTTTGTTGGTGCATGTGATGCATGAATATGCTGAAGGAGAGTTCATGTGAACAATATTTAAGCACACAAGCTTCCAGGCTTTTGGAATGAATGTGTTATATACATTTCCTCAACACTTGTGCTATAAAATGATGTGCATACTAAACTTTTTGAGTATTAGTAATAAATTATATTCATAAATAAAGTTAAAATTTTTATGCAAGCTTATTAGTGTAGAAGACTACTTTGTTTTTATAGTCGTAATTAACTTTACTAAAACTAGTGAATAGAGAGTTGAGGTCTAGGATTATGAAATTCCTAAATATTAAGTGTTCACAAAGTGACCATAGTAATACCTGTGTGAAGTAATATAAGCTGAAGCCACTCATAGACTCATACCATCTGTCACACTCAGCACTGAAATTTGGTTTTCTGGTTGGGATCTTGGAGTGGTAGTGTAATTTTTCAATATTAGAGTCATGGTAGTCAAAATTAGATCAAGCTAGGCATGAGCTTTTTTTCACTCTCATTTCTCTGATATTATTTTTCTCATTGGTTTTCTTTTTAAATGAATATAAAACTTATTCAAATGAAATCAGAAGTTTATTTCCATTAGGAGATAAAACATTGCAGATTTCATTGCAAACATAGACTTACGGGACGAAAGGCCATACACGTATGCTCTGTTTTTGAAAGCTTTGTCCTACAGTATTGAGGTGACGTATTTATTTGAAGTATTAGTCTGGATTTAAGAAAAATTTCTACCAAGGCAAGAGCAGAAAAAGCCAACACTTTTAGTTTTACTATTTTGGGCAAGAGAGTAAGCTTGTTTAAATTTTATTTAATGATCGTCTCATTTCAAGTGGAACAACTGATATGTACAGGTTAGATTCTGACAGACCAAATAATTGCAGCATAGTGTTTTAAACCTGAGAGGATGACCTTCCCGAGTATGTTGAATTTGTCAACTTTGTGATAATTTCAGCTTCTCTCTGTCTCAGCCAGTTTGTTATTCTTGTGTCCGAACCATTTGTGCTATTAAGACAAGGAGCAATTTAAATACTGTCAACCAGAAAGAGGCTGTTATAGAACAAACATAGCTTTAATTAATTATCTAAACACTTTCGTATTTCTAAATTTACTTTATATGTTCACTTGATGTCTGTCTAATTATATGTAATTTTCCACAGATATATTCTACTAATGAGTCTTCAGGATCGAAATGAAAAGCTTTTCTATAAAGTGCTGACTTCTGACATCGAAAGGTTCATGCCTATTGTTTATACTCCCACTGTGGGACTGGCTTGCCAACAATATGGTTTAGCATTTCGGAGGCCAAGGTATGTAAGTTTATACTTCAAATAAAAGTAGTTGTATCTTATTTTCCTCTTGGCAGATTTTTGCAGGGTTTTTGCTAACATAGCTGAATGTAAGCTAAAACTGCAATAATTGAGATAATTCAAACTATACTTTTGGTCTACATTAAACAATAATTTCTATTGTATTAAAAGGGCAAATCGTTGTTTTAATTGTATTAAAATGTGGGTACGTTGTTAATCTCATTAACTGACTCTTTTGGCATCTTAGCCTCTTGTTACAGGACCAGAGAAGAATGGATCCTTAGTTTTGTCTTAGCGACCTGAAAAGTATAGACTTTCACCTATATATTTATATTATAGGTATTTTATACATATATAAATTAAATTAATATGTATACAGACTAAGGATGCATTATACCTACAGATATCTTAAAAATAATCAATAGTCATCAAAACGCCTGTCTCACTGCTTAATAATTTGTTGTTTCATAGGTTGGTTACTGGAGTGCTTTTATCCTGTATACAGTGTCTGTTTATTTACAGCGTGATGAGGATGTGGTGTGAAAGAAGGATAGATGCTTCTGTTTCATTCTGCCCCTTGAACGTCAGCCCACAGAGTTTGAGATTTATGGTGGTTGCTGTTTGAGAACCTTGTGTATACCAGTGCCTTCAAGTACAAACTGGAACACTTTGGAGCCTTCTGTACAATTTTCTGGCAAAGGAAGAGATAAATGAGCTGTATGTGCATAGCTCTGTTAACAGAAATAGTTTTTTTACAGTCAAGGCATTGATTGAAAGTAAGAAGCTTGCGGGATTATAGGGAACAAATGACTGCTCACAAATTCTTCAACAGGATGTATTGGAGGGAGAAGACTTATGCGTTCATGGTTTTGTTGTTAATGTAAAAATAATTTTGGCATTGTGACTGACAGAATGAGTCAGGACCATCTGGCCAACTGCAGAAAACAAGAATTTCCACTTCTATACACATTACAAAGTTCAAAAAGACCTCAAGAATGCTTACTTAAACCTATTTAACGATCTGTGGCTTTTAGGTGCCTCCTCTAGCAAAAGAAGTCATCTTCTTTTTTCCTCTCGGTATTTACCGCCATGGACTTTTTATTGGCCTTCCAGGAAGTGCTAAATGTGTCTGGAAATTAAATCTTTGCCTAAGCTGGTCTCATTGCCCCTTGTTTTGACAACCATTGCTGTGTAAGATATTGCTCAAGGAGAACCTCTGCCCATGCATGTACTTTCTACTTTCTCCCTGGATCTGTGGATCATCTGTGGAGAAAAAAAAACCTTGTTAAATTAGACAACAGTTCATCTGAGTTAGTTTGCAACTGGGGAGACACAGCTTGCAATAGCAATTGAAACAACTCACCAGGCCCCTTTAGAGACTTCCAGACTCCTAAACTCCATTCTTCAGTCTGATTCTAAACACACTCAAGACATGGGGAAAAAATTATTTGAGAGGTAGGGACACGGAGAAGAAACATTTCGCCTTTTTTTTTTTTTTTTATTTGGTGGCATTTTTTATCTGCAGAGGACTTAGAAAGATGCCCTAAATCTTTCTCCTCTAGCTGTTAAGCCTCAAGCAAGGCATAATAGCAGTAATATGTACATTGTGCAGACTTTGGAGTAGCTACCAGAACTTTCTCAACTCAGCAAATAACTGCAGTATTAAACTACTAGTACGTACAAATAACATTGTACTAACTTTCTATGTTTCCTGTGGATTTTCCTCTGTTCTGCTTGAAAAACGTTGTTATTCTGGCACATGGATAGCGAACTTCCATTCTGATGATACATTTCGCTATTCTGAATGGTGACAATGATGATCCAAGTGATCATTGAGCATCCTGGTATTTGTATGTTCTTAAAAGGATGATTTGATTTACCAATATCGGAATGAATTCTGATATTGGTATCTTCCAAAAAAGCATTCATTTCCTTATGGAAAATAAGCCAATTCAAGACAGATTATACTACTTAGGTAATTTATTTCCCATATCATTTAACTTAAAAAACATATAGCTTTATAAGACATTTCATAATATGGTGTATCACACTGTGTTTTTTACTGCAGTTGAGCTGCTAATGACTAAATGATGTTTTAAACAACATTCAGTCATGTTTTAACTGATGTGTCTTTTGGTGTTCAGCTGTTGTATTCTTGAGCTGCTGAAGTCAGTCTTAGCCATGTTCATCTGTCTGCTGCTTTCCCAACTACATGTGAGCTTTGTATACGTGACTGACTGGCTGGGGAGATATAGAAGACATGTATAAAAGTCTGTTTTATTTCTAGTCCTGCTAAATTGCCTCACTACTTTCAAATAAGTGTTTTAATCACTCATTTAAATGGCTAAAAAACATATACAAGCTTCTTCCTGATAAGGATCTCAATTTTTTCTTAAGAACAAAATGTCATCTGCAAGTCAGATGTTTACTGTTCCCCATAAAATTCCCAAATGTTATGTCCGCAGTATCTCACTCTTTGCTCTTATCTTCCCACATGACCCAGCTGATGCCAGTGTTCATTAAAGGTCACAGAGGAAAGGACTGTAAAGGGTTTCCCCTTTGACAGACTCTTTGCTGCTTAAGATATACCTATACTTTGTGATCTTCCACTGCACTCTGTTACAAGGATCTGTTTTTTTTTCCTAAAGAAAACCTTTTCTAAATTATTCCAAAACCAACTGTGCAAAGCAGTTAACCTGATTTGGTTTGAAATTATATTCTACAGTGTGACAGATTTAGTATTAAGCATTATGTACCAGCATCCCTCATAAATGGCACCCTCTGTGAGCTGAACTCACAGAGCAGAATCAAATCAACATTTCATTTAACACAGAGAAGAAGAAAAGGAGGAAAAGATATAAAATTTAGTCCAGTCTATACATTCTCATGGGTTTTGTTGATTTTTTTTTTCCAGTTTTTATAATTCAGTAAAAAGGTATGATCTTATCATGCCTTAAAGAAAAGTCTTATCTGTAAGAACTCTGTGTACCTGTTTTATGCTGATATCTAAATGTTGTCTTTACTGATAAATTCATGTTTTTCTTTCAGAATTTTTTTAATTTCAGTGTATTTTTATTACTGTCTTTTACCACAGCTCAGAAAATGTTTTATATTTCATAGTTAAGCAAAGATCCTACTATAAACAGACGTGTTTATATAAGTAAATAAGTTAAAAATTACCCAGTTACTGCAGATCATATTTATCACACTGGAAGTTGAAAGGCAATGTCTTCTTATTCAGTTTAAATATGTAAGGGGTTTTTTTTATATTCAGTTAGATTTCTTTATGTTGTCAAGTGATTTTGAAGCCCCTGGCTCATGACATAAGTCTTCAGGCAAGGAATAATGGAAATTTATTTAGAGTTATAAAAATGGTGTCTCATGGGTTCGTTAAATGAGATCATCTTCTGTGACTACCTTACATGTCTTTAGAAGAATATATGGGCTCACATGATGTGCTTGCAGTTATAGAAGAACACTGTGGCTCAGGCGAGGTGTTTTCATTCCGAAGTGGTATTTCGCAATTATAGAATAAACAGTCATGGCTGACCAGCTGACCATCTGGTTAAGCCACATTTCTCAAGAACCAGCTGCAAAGTAACTTGACTCACTGGTTTGAAGCTCGTCTGGAGAATTGACACTTGTTTATAAAATTAAGACAAAACTGCATTACTTGCTGCGAATATTCAGTTTAAAATCCACCAGCTTAATGAATAAATGCATTATTCTAGAAATAAACAGCACAGATCTGGTAGCAGATCTTTAACGTGCACCACAGAGTTACAGAAACATAAATTAGAAGACCGGTCTCTAGTCTTCCTCACAACCATTGAGGAGGATGAGGAAAGAAAGAGGCTCCTCCAGGGAGTAGGTCAGAGATGGAATTTGGACCTCTACAGATAAAAGCTTTAAAGGCTTATGCTGGGAATGTAATGGAGTTGTGGTTTTATTGCAGTGATCACGCTATCATTAAGAGCATTATCACGGAATCTCTACTAGGTCACTTTTTGATGCAGAGTTTCTATCCATTGTTTAAAAATAAATTCCTAAACTAAAAAATTAATCAATTGCACAGTGTACATATATATGACAACTTTTGCTGACTTACCCAAGAAACAATCCATTTCTATAAATGGATTTCTAAAATATAACAGTTCTTTCAGTTGCTTTATTAATCCAAAAAGAATAAATATGGGAAAGCTCAATGGAAATTTCCTCTAAGAATCCAAAATCAACTTTTTACATTGTATGGAGAACACCCAGGAGTTTAAGGTTCTCATGTAAACTTTGCATTCAAAGGGAAGGAAAAATTGCCAAGTATTGCTATGCTGAAGACTTTGGATGTTGTTAAAATGTTAGGTGACTGTTTATGTATTTCCATTCCTAGAAGGAAAAGCCATTTCAAACAGAATAAGAACAGAGCAAGCCCTGGTAACTACTGCAGCCAGACAGGCATGGCAAAGTTCCTCTGAAATAACTTCCCGATGCAGTCACAGGCTGTCATGCTGACTAGGAACCGGTTTTAAGGCAGCTATATTGAATCTGATGCTGCATATTGAAGATTCGGATGCAGTCTCTTAAAAGGCAAAGTATGTTAGCCTTAGTATTTTTCTTTTCTTTTTTTTTTTACATACAGAAGCAGATCTTGTTCAGCAGACTGTTCCCATAGAAATTTTCTCTGTAATAATTCTTTCAACTTTGTCTTTTTTTACTTGTTTTCCTTCCTCGCAAATGACTAGACATCGCACATCTAGAGGTCTCTTATTCACCCCACGTCTGAGAAAGATTATGTTTTGAATTGACTTTTAATAAGTATTTTAAAAATGTGTTTGGTTTAGCTCTTTTAATATTTTAGAGAGCACTTGGAATGTTATTAACAGTCTTCAGTAGCAACTTTTCAGAAGGCAATTTATTACATTAAATATTCAGTTTGCACAAACCAGTATTATACCAGATTGCCGCCTCATTGAAGTACGTGACTGACTCAGCACATACAAACTCGAGATCAGTTCCTCTCCTCATATTCCTCAAAGGGAATGTATTTATTTACATTCATTGTATGTATTTATATTTTCAGTGTTTCAGATGCACTGTACTGAATGCAGGTGCTGCAAATGTGAGTTCTTTTTCTGTTGACTTAGGAATGTTTACCTGTTGAGATTGTCAGCTGCAAGATAGCATCACTTTTTTATAAAGAAACTGAATTGGAGACTAGAGAAATATTTATCTACAAATTATTAGACCTTGGCAGCAGAAGTTGCAGTCCCTTTGCCAACACAATGTTGATCCTGTGGTACATTTAATAATTTTTTTTGTGTGTCTTTTTTAATGAGGCTTTCATTGGAGTCTGGATTTTTCTTAATTCCATTGGGTGCCTTTGACATCCAAGTCTCTTTAGAAATGAGATTTGGCTTACAGGAGGCCAAAAACTTGTCAAGTACTCCTGGATCACATGAGCCAAGAAAGTTTGGTTGCTGGTGCTTTGTTGTGACTCTGTCTTACACTCAGATACATGCTCTTCTCTTGATTGAGACCAGAAGGTCTGGATTCTTCTGATCTAACATCTTCACCAGTATAACTGCTCCCTTAGATTTTTTCAGCACATCTAGGTGTTTTTTCCCAGGCAAAACATATATATATATATGTTTATTTTTTTTTTTAGAGACTTTATTAATCTGATTGTTAATATGAGTATTTATCTTAGTATCTTCTTTTAGTTAAAATGAAGTATTGTGTAACATAAAATTATGTTAGAATATATAAAGCAACAGTTACAGAGTGATTTTTCTTAGTATTTTTTCTCTGAAAACTATGCAGAATTTTCATCTGAAAGTGAAAAAAAGAAAGTGTGGGGGACTTTTGAGTGATCTCTTGTAAGGGCTTGATCATTAGGGCAGTCTCTGAAATCAAAACATCTTGCAATAAAGACATGAAATACAGCAAAATGCTTCTTTGAAAATAGCCTGTTGGAGTTCCATTCTCCATCAGGGACTGGCGTGGGTTGTGTGTATTAACAACACAGCTCAGGTGGCAAGTTATTCTGTAACATTATGACAGAGAATTAGCATAGCCATGGCATTTCTTCTCTTTTTAGACAATCTTTCTGTTATTGACTTCAAAAGCCTGATGATGATGGCACTTGCAGCCCCTCACCAAGCACTTTTGAAATGTATGTTGGTTTGTCATTTTCACTTTTGCCTCTTGGAAAGATGACAAGGTTGACACTTTCCAGGGAGCTTTTCATCTTGGGGTTTGGTTTTTTTTTTTTAATAGCCTTTCCTGTGAATTCAAGCACCCTGATGCCTCATGACACCCAGTAATTCTACTCTTTGGCATGATTCTGATCTGCTCTATTACCTTCTTTAAGCTAAAACTTAGCTTAGCATGATGTTGCTTCCTTGGCTTAAAAGGAAGGTTAGTAGATTCTCCCAGTATAACATTTGCCCTGCTCTGAAAAGTTGGAGAAGAATTGACACAGCATGAGAGTGTGGACTTCGTGTCTTCTCCTAGACTGTCCTCTAGAAACACGCTATGCTGAATGGAGCCCAAGGTGTGTTCAACTTGGTCTGTCAGCAGCCGGTAATGCTGCTGCAGGGGAAGGTGTGAGAAACTTGCGTAGAAGATGTCAGTTGGCCTCATTTTGGTCTTACAGTGCTCTGTAAATGTTAAGCCAATTTCTCAGAGAAATAGTTGAATGAATTATGTCTTGATTTTTGAAAACTTTAGAATATTCTTTAGGTTCTTTGTAGGTAGACATCTGGTCTCCCTTGAACTGTGTTAAATTCACTGCTTTTGGTAATATTTTGGCAATATTTTGGTAATATTTTGGCATTTAGTTACAGTGTGAATTTTTCTCTTTTTATTAAACTAGGACCTTAGAATAAAATAATGAGTGATTAGTCTGTACTAAACCGAGAATGCATAGTCCTGACCTAGCATTATGAAATATACTGTCCTCCATGTGGTGTTATTTTTTGTATGTACCTGATGCATGTAGGTTTTGCCTACAGCATTAGTGGAAGGGCATGGTATTTACAGAAGTCACACGTTGAGCTGTTCTTTCATTTAGTCTTGTCTGAGTTTGAGCTTTACTTATTATTAGCATCTTTCTACTCTCATGAACTGCCTACATGATTTCTTATGCAGGTAATATTCTAGGGGCTTTTCATCATGATCATAAAAGCTTGTCCTATACACATCACAAGCATGGAATTCCTGGCTTTCAGACCTAATTTCGTACCTCTTGACGATGCATTGCTCTGTTTTTTCTGGAGGGAATACATCTGGGCTGTGGGTAGGAGGAAATGAGGCCATCCCTACTCAAAACATGACTCTCAAAATGTTTGGCAGCAGCCAATGTTTGGTCACTTTCTCCCTGCTCTTAGCACAGTCTTCTGAGGAAGACAGCTAGAGCCTCAGGGCTCTTCTACATACATCCTTGGTGGTTTCTGTGCAAGAATGCCAAAATTAGAGTACTGGCCATGCTTGTGTTTCTGTTTCCTTGTCCATTTCCTTGACACAGTCCTGGATATTTTCTGTCCTCATTTGGTTTGTATTTTTACTTTTTATACATTTCCACTATCCTCCTTTATGGAGATTCTCCCTCCTCCATAAATTTGAAGGACTCAAATTTATCTTTTCAAGGGCATCTGCACTCTGAGACAATGGGAACATGCACTTCTATGGATTTTGGCATATATTATTATCTTCGTCACTGTGCATCCTACTGAGAGAGTCCTCTGAAACGAAGACTTTTCTTCCCGATGCTTTTCACCACATGGGAGGGACAGTTTGTGTGAGAGTTGTTAATGCAGTGCTTATTAGAGCCTTCTCATTCGGTTTGTGAAAACAGTCATCTTGTAGATCTACGTGCAGAAGGCTGGACAGAAAGTACATGATCCCAAGTTAAATGTCTTTACTCTGACTAATCTTTTCTCTCTAGTGCCAATACCACATAAAATGTAGACTATATCCTTTCAATGAATAAAGTATATATCATTGCATTTAAAAAATAGTGATATTCTTTTGGCAGGTTATAGTTTCATATCAATAATTAGGACTTGTACCAATATATAACCGCGTTACTCATCAATGTCTTCCTTTTCTCCTGAATTTTTAGAAAGATTTTGACTCTACGCCAACCCACAATACTTCCTTCTGGTTGCAAGTTTCCAGATTTCCCGAAGCAGTACATTCCTTAATGAAATGTACTTTAAGAATAGAGATTTTGTTTAGTTTTCACACCTTGACTTGGCCAAATACTTTTGCAAAACACTGAAGTATCAGGTACGGGAGAGATCTACTTATTGGCTCTGTTCTACTCTATTCAAGCAATATTTGTCTTCCAAAATTTTCCCCTCATGAAACAGCCTCTGTCAACCTGCCAGATTTATCCCTAATCATCAACATCATTTGGCCCCCAAAGCAAACCTTTTAAGAGTCATTCGCTTCGGTAAGAGAGCCATAACCTTCCTTATTTCAACACCTTTTCAAGGACTGACTATCAAGTCCCACATAATGTCTGCAAATGGATGTTACTTCATCTTTACCTCTTGTGCAAAATTATAGATATAGTTGCCTCCCTTCTGGACTGGGGGACTTTGGAGAGCCCTGAAGTTGTGGCCTGCAGTTGACAATAGTTTGCATGTTGCATCCATCCATCCATCTATTCCAGTGGACTGGAATTGTGCACCATCCTATCCCTCATTTAGGACAACACAGACAAGTGACAGCTTGTGCCACATGAACAAACAGGATGGTCCAAGACATTTTCAGGTGTCTGATAAGCCTTTGGAACAGGAACTTGAATTTTCAGATTCTTTTTTCCAGAGAGTGTGAATTCCTTTGTGGATGATCCTAGTAATGTCAGATCCTCGAAGACAGTGCTCAAAGTAAAGTGAGATGCAGCACTGATGCTGGTGGCTTCAGCATAAAGCAGGTGATAATTTTGGTTTTAAGATCTGAATCCCTTGTCTTGGAGACTTGAACTCTTATTCAGTTAGTGATCTTCAGTGTATTGATGTCAGCTTTACACTAAAGTGTCTCAAACCCTCATCATTTGGAGTGGCTTTCAGGGAAAGAACAGATTCATTTTAATCTTTAGAAGCATACATAGTAATAATAAATAAGTTTCTGCTGTCAATCTCAGTTGCCCCATATTTTGTTCCAGGGCTCTGGCCACCACATCACTGCCTGTGACTTACATGCTGGTGTACTTCTAGGCTTCTCTCTAGAGCAATGCAACTGATATGCTGCAAGAGCAAATTGTATTTGTAGCCAAATACAACCAGAAACTTTAAAATTAGAAACTACTTTATCTGAGGAGAGTAGATGGTTTCTTTTTTGGTGAAAACGGGTTAGGAACAGATGAGAAGCCACAGCTTTTTTACTGAGGCTGTTATGCACACCTTCAGTGTCAGGTGGAGAAGACTTAAAAGACATATATTATCTTGTGATGTGCTGAGACATCTAAGGGACTCTCAAAGAGGGGGACAGTTTGCATGAGTGCTATGAAGTAGCTGGAATGAAATTGCTTTCTGTCAATAAGTGTTATTTTCCTGGTTTGAGTCAGAACAGCACTAATTCCGTTCAGTGATTTCACTTTCCAGCTCAGTCTCTGCTCAGTGGCTGCACTGTCTGAAGTTAACGGCACAGTTTTGCAGACAGGGTCTGCTTCTAGAGGTGATAATGCTTGATGTTTGCAGTTACTACCAGGGACTGGTGTGCAGAAAGGCTCTTGCTCATCCTTGCTCCTGTGCAGACCCAGGTCACTGCTAAATCCCGTGTACCACGGTGGGGGTGCCGTAAGTTAGAGGCTGCACCTGTGGGGAGGAGCGGACAGGACAGGTGACCCTGAACTGACCAACAAGGTGTTCCATCCCATAGACGTCATATTTGGTGTAAAGCTGAGGGATCACAAGGGTCAACTCAGGCTGTTCTGCCTTCCTGAATCCGGTTCCGGAATCCAGCCCCTGCATCCTGTTCCCGTCTGCTGCTGAGCCCAGCCTGGGCCTTCCCCAGTGTCTGCCCACAGCATCAGTGGTGACGGTCAGGGGGGTTGGGTTCGGTATTGGTATTGTGTATATTTGTATATATTTCATTTTATCGCTATTGTTTTCATTAAAGCAGTTTTAGTTTTCTTTTCCAATCCGTAAGTCTCTCTCCCTTATTCCCTTCCCCTTTGGGAAGGGAGCGGGGTTAATAGAGAGCATCTGTCACTTGTCTAGTGGCTGGCCCAGCCCTAACCCATGACAGTTATTCACTGCACAAGTGGAGTTCAGCTGATAGTTCTCAACTTACGCAGTGCCTGTGACTGCTGAGTGTTTCTATACTAGACACTGGTGCTAACGGCTATTTAACACTTACGTTGAACTTGCTATTGCTGAGGAGTTACAGAGTTGTTTGCATTTTATATGGCAGTCCTTCAGTTTTTATAAAAGTGCCTATTCTGAAACCCCCCTAGGGGAGGTAGCGCTCCCCAGGGCAGGCACTGCAGGAATTGCTTAGTAGGGTGCATTTACACATGGAGGAGCACTTAAGGGAAGAAAACCTGCTCCGTTTCTGTAGTTGTTAGCTGTTCTCGGAGGTGAGAGGTGTGCACACTCACAGGCTATCCTCTTGCCCTTCCACGTGTATTTAAACTTGCAATTCATTGCTTGGAAGTACTAAGAAAAAAGTGTGTCCTTTTTTATTCCTTCCTAGGGCTACGCTGTGGAAGAGAAAGGGCTTGCTTCCAGATAACAATAGGATAAAAAAGAAATGGTATTACTGCGTGTATTTACAAGTAGGTATCACCAGCAGCAAGGGTGTACGCATTAGCTACATGAGCAAGTAGCAAAGAGCTGTTAAAGGTGACTGATAAGCATTTAGTGGTGGTGGTTTGGGTTTTTTATTTAAATATTAAGATCTTAGAAGTAGAGGAATCCTGCTCTCTCCTTATATGCAGTGAGGTTTATCCAAGTCCCCAGTAATTCGCATTGCTGTCTCCTGATGTTGCAAAATGAGATACCGGTAGTAATTCAGATGAGACACCAGTGACTTAGAAACGTTACAATGCTTTATTAGCTCATTCTGTGTATATCCCAGCCCATGCCCAGAGGATATTTTCCTGTAGGGGTGTGCTTACCCTGGAATTTCTCCAGCTCTTGTTTTCTGTACATTTGTTGCACGTCCTTTGGCACCACCCAAATCCCCTGCTTACACATTCAGCAGCTTTTCTGTTCAAAATACTCTCATTACTCAGCAGTCCAACATTGTGTCACTGTTGCATTTCCAATACAAGATATAGTAGCTTTTTATAGTTTTTCCTGTAACTGTATTTGGTGAAGTCCAAAAGAGGAAGGAAAAACCCCAGTGAAATCACTCTTAACTTTGCAGTAGCTTGGATATTCTAACATCATAGTTTTCTGTCTCTGTCTAGAAGCTTTTGAAGTAGGGTAGTATAGGATAAATAGTCAGGCCTTAAAATAGAAAATTGAAGGTGAAGGGAAGATATAAATATTTTCAGCCTTTAAGAACATAATGGGATGACTGTGTGTTTTAATATATCTTGTGTTTCTCTGTATTTATGGCTGAGTGCTTTTTAGTCAGGGAGATTTTTACATGCTGCTTTTGTGGCAGCTATATGCCACTGCTGATATGAGGCTTCTGAAAAAGGCAAGAGACAAAAGTTCTTGGATAGAAATGAACCCTTTTATTTCTTGCATGGCCTTTTCATCCTTCTTAGCAAAGTTTTATGGATTTATACAACTGTTTTCTTATATGTGCTGCTCAATAAAAAGCATCAACAGTGTGGATTATAAACAACTTCAAAAGCACAGGTCACAATAACTTTACCAAATCTAGTGTTAATGTAGTGTAATTTGCATTATAGAGTGGCATTAACATAATGTAATTTGCAGTTGGGTGGAGAAAGGTTAGCAGGATGTCTGTCATCCTTACCACTGCTCTCTGAATTAAGTGGTGGCATTGCAAGTCAGTTCTACTTTGTAGAAGGACCTTTTTCTGCTAATGGGTATTAAGTGATTAAACCACATGCAGGAAAACCAGTATTTTTTAGAAAACAGCTGTAAGTGTACAAGAGACTGCTGGAAGCACAGCTCAAATAGACAAAATGGTAAGAATGCATATAAACCAAACAAAGCAAGTCCTTATTGTAAGAAAAGCAAGGACTTCTAGCCAGAGACAGGCATTGATAGGGAAGGCACAAATCAATTGGCAGAAATAAGGGATCTACTCTAGGGAACTATGTACTGAGAAATATTAAAAAAGGAAAGCCTCAGTTTGTGCCGAATGAGAACCTGTGCCTTTGGCACAAAGATGGTCAAAAGCTAGTTTGCATTTTTGCCTCTTTATTCCCAATATTTAACTTGAATTTGTGTTTAGTCTTAAGGAACAAAGGAATTCAGGAGACCTCACAACTTTATTTCAGAGTACTCTAGCATAAGGAAATTAACTACTGTTTTTGGCTCTTTGGTGAGTGTTCCATCTAAGGAAGCATCTGAGATGAAGCTCTGATGTAGCTTACAGAGACACAGCAGCACCTTTCATTTGACAGAGTTCACCATATTATGGCGCTTTCTTATGTTAGAGGGTGTATTTTTGTTTAACTTTTCTCCTGGAGTTCTTTGGTTTTATCATAAGCATGAATGTACAGGTTTGCTGCACTGTATGTTGAGTGACAGGTTGTTCACGCTGCTTGTTTCAGGCAACAGTATGTCTTTGAGAGTTTTCCTTACCATCCTGGGTGAGCTTCTTAAACATGACATGTAGGTGTCTGCTTCTGAAAACACAGAACACAGTTTGTTTTCTGTTCAATTAATTAATGTTTTGGGTTTTTTTCCCCCACAAATAAGTAGAATACAAGCATGCGGAATTTGTGATTCTCAAGTAAATAGCAGATCTAAGAATATTTCAGTTTAGTTTCCTACTTCTGTTTGCTGCAAGCAATGTACCTGTTTCTATTTTCAGTTTGCCACTTCACATGGAATGTAAAAATACTCCAGTGCACACACACTGGAATGAGATTCTTCTTGAGGATGGTTGTAATCTCAGTCATGTGATGCGTGGTTGGTACATTGCATTCAAGCTTTACATTGACACAAATGTCATCTTTTAAAGGTGACTTTACGTATGGCCTATAGACTTTGAAAGGCAATGTCCTCAGAAAAGCCTGTACCTCTTTTTGACAGTGGACTTGAGCCTGCGAGTCCCTTGAACTGGTAGGAAGCTTGCAAAAAACATTTCAGAAACACTTCTACTGTGGCTGCTGGATGATGTGTTTTGAATGCCTCCATCACCCCATAAGAATGCTTCCACGACTCCTTGCTATGTCCATTCCATATCCTGTTCTGCTTTGTTTCATATAGGTATATAGTAAAGGCTAGCAATAATATTAGTCATTTGTGTTAGCCAATATCGTGGCATGCTGCATTTTTTCCCCAAATGTTAGACGTGGGGTCATGTCTACATTTATACAAAAAGGAGGGAAAGTACAAGTCCATTTGCCTCATTTTTATGACAGTGAGCCAGATACGTTGCAGATGTTTCATGCTTAAAATGTTACCTTGGGGTTCCATCTAGTACATTTTTTTTCTCAAAATTTACAATAAAGGCTTCTAGTAATTTTTAATGGAGTCAGAAAATCACTAGTTTATTCTTAAATATATTTAATTCCCTACAATTAAATAGGCATTATACAGATAATATAAGTATACATTTCCTGGGTTTTCCTGGTAAAATTTTAATATTCACTTTTTCGTGAGTGAACTTCAGGCAACTGGTATGTTGGAACTTTGTTAACATCAGATTGCATAGTCTTAAAAATAATCATAAGTGCCTCTTGGTTTCTCTGTCTGAGACAGAGCTGGACCCGCTGACAAAGCTGTTGTTGGGCACAGCCCTAGAAATTTTGTCTATCATCTCATACATTCATGCATGTTGTAAATTTAACAGGAAATAAGAGCAGAAATATTGCTGCGGATCAGGTTGTTTGCATTTTTTATTTTTAAGGCTTATATTTTTGAAAATGGAAAATATAGGCATAAAATGATGGAAATTATTGTAGTTTTGCTATAAGTACAGTAATTGTAACAAATTGGTTAAAATTGAGAGGCCAAATGAAAACAATAAAAGTTGGGTGTGGGATGGATGTACAGCCAAACCTTCTTATGCCAGGGACCTAATACCACAGCACTTTTGTGGAGTTCAAACTAAATTGATATATATTTTGACCAGTTCTTGTAACATTCCATTGAATTTTCTAAAACATTTTAGCTTAAGATCTGTGTTTGAAAATTATTCAGAATTTAACTAAGACTCTACCCTAGGAGATTACTGTTATTATACACCTTTTAGAGATGAACGTCTCAGTAAGTCAAACACTTTTTTGTTGTTGTTGTTGGGAGTGTAGTCAGGCTTAGTTTTGTTTTTTAGAAAGTTTTTATGGATCTGTGTAGCCTAAGAAAAACATTATTGTTAAAGCTACTTCAGTTTTCAAGTTTCGTAAGAAATTTGTCAAATTGCGTTATCAAGCTATTCAATGACCCGAACCACTAAAATAAGAACAAAAGGGAAATCAACAAAATGCCAATTAAAAAAATCTTTTTTTGTCGCCTTTTTATAAAAAAATGTTTTGCTTTCAAATGCTCATCCTTCATGAAAATAGGTAGCTAAAAGCTTCATGCTTTATGTCTTGCTCAAATTTCCTGTTATTATCCCTGAAAATTCATATTTTCTTGTGGCCTAGATATGGGTAATGTAAAAGCAGGTGAGCAGCTGGATGAAAGGATGAGGAAGGAGGTGTGTGCGTGGATGCGTATGCCCTAGCATCCTTCAAAATGGGTGAGAGTGCCTCAGGGTGCCAGGGCTTGCACACTCGGGGCGTGAGAAGCTGAACAAAATACCATCCATGTGAACTCTCTTCTCTCTTCTCAAAACCCCATTTTGCAGGACTTTAGTTTTCCAGGCCATTTAGTGGTGGCTCAAGTCCGGGAAGTCTGAGCCCCAGGTCTTGCGTGAGGAAGGTGGCAGGCCCAGAATGGGGCAGGGGCAGAGCAGAAGGTGGACGCATACAGGCTTTGTTGGGCTCTTTCCACTGTTCTCCTGGCACCTGATCCTGCGGTGAGCACCACACTGAGGCAGTTTGGTCGGCATTGATGGGCTCCTCTGTTTAAACAGCACTTGATGTCAGATCCAAGTGGTTTTTGAACAGTGCAGGTACCCTTTGAGCCGAGAGCTGCGGCTCTGTCTCAGGCATTACCTTTCCTGCAGATCTCTCTCTGCAGCGCTTGCCCTTACCTTGTCTAATAGTGAGTCGATGATATCAATCACTGCAACAAATTACTTGCAGGAGTATTAAACTGTGTGGATGTATGAGAATCCAATTGTGTGAGAATCTGATCATTTGGATTATTTTGCATTAGCAAGACTTTGTGCTTCTTGTTCGAATGATGCTCTGAGTGATCACTGAGTCACTGTGAGGTTCTGAGGAAGACGCTGTGTGCTGTAACAGGCAATAAACTCAAGCCTATCAATTTTTTTTGTTTGCAACTGAGTCAAATATTTAAATTAAAGTTTAAGCAGAAAACAATTTGAATGTAATTTCTGTGAATGATAGGAAAATAGTCTATGAAATAACTGAGACTGGGTATTTGCTTGCTTTTCAACTCACATTGCATTATTTTTAATGTCTTCTACTGTTTTAGTAATTGTAGGCACAAAACTCATGCTGTACCTGTATTCAATTCTATTAAAAGTTTCTAAGGAAGAAAATGTCCATTTTGTAAGGATTTAAAAATGGCTCCAGTAACTTCTTTGCTGTCTCTTTGTTCCTCTTCTTGCTCAAAGTAATGCTTGTGATGTGAAGACTTGTTTGGTTTTGTCCAAGATTAAATCGTTTGAGTTTATTATAAAATGTGCAGGTGATAAATTGCGAACTGTACTTTTTCAGAGTGTTATGCCCACCTTAACGTGCTAAAATGCAGGAGACTTGTTTTCAGTCACTATCTGCTGATAACAATTTCCACTGAAAGCAGGAATAGGTTTCTGCATATGTTTGGAGAGGAGCACCATCCAAAAAAGCATTTGATCTTAGGAACAGCAAACTCCACTAAAACAGCTAATTTATTTTTACTGCCAACACTCTGTACTAAAAACTAGAGAAAAATCACAGTCTGTACCAAATTTTTACCTCAGGGAAAACCTGAGGAACACAAAATAACTGCTCGGGAAGGGAGCTTGGATGGGATGATCTCCAGTGGTCCCAGATAACCTCGACGATGCTGTGATCTCTGTGCCATTGGGATGCAGGTCTCAGAAGTGTCACCAAATGCCATAGACAGACAGCTCAAGCCTGGGTGAAACTCTGTACCCGGCTGGTCACTGGCAATCTTGTATGACAAGTTTTCACATCAGCCTGTCTGACTTCTGACTTCTTGTTACCTCTTAGCACTGCAGCATCTTGCATCAGAAACTGATCTGTCACTGTGACATAAATTGAGCAGTTTCTTTGGTTCCTTTTCAGCAGATAAGGCCAAGCTCTACAAGTGGAAGATAGTGTCTCTTAAAGTGACTGCTTCATTGAAGTGGAAGTTGAGTAGGATATGCTGTAAGAAGCAGCATTTTTAATAAGTCCTCACTTTTGTCCTTGTTAATGGTTAATGAGAGCAAATGGTGGTGATTTAAAGGTCAATGAAAACTGGCTTAAAGGATGCTATTGTCTAAATACTGGAAATCTTCCATGTTCCACTGAGCCAGGGCAACACAAGTTGTTGAAGTAAATAGGACAGCGATCTCTCGTGTTTGACTACTTCACAGTTTAAATAACATTTACAAGGTTTTTTTAAAAAACATCATTAGCATTGCAAGATTCCTAGTAGATCCATAGTTGATGTTATTTGTCGATGGTTCTTTATGCAGATAATACTAACATAAGATAATAAAAACATGATAGCTATACAAGGAGCACAGTGGGTTATTTTTTGTTTTAAAAATGAATGGATCTGGCTCTGGTAAACCATTCTCTCATTCACAATCTTCAAATAGTTCTATTTGTGTCTATTAGAGTGTAAGTAATTACGTTATTTATTGAGCAACTGTCAGAAGAATTTGAATAGCTTCTGGCGTAAACCAGCTCTGGCTCTTAAAACACAGTATTTCTCGAAGTCTGCCTTTTCCTTTTCAAACAAACACTTCCCATTGAATTGCTTGTATGTGGTTAAGCAACAGTACATAAAAGGTGATCGTCTAGATGAATGATACTTTAGGAATGTAGTTAAATCAACAAATTAATGTTTAAAGAAGTTAATGTAAAGAAGGTATGATTTGATCTACCCTGTTGCTGTGTGGAAAGGATGCATTGTTACAGTCTGAATATTTAGATCATGGAATGTTGTGCTGTTTGCTTTTGTAAACAAAGGAGGTGAGGTACCAATTAAAAGACTGTGTTATCTAGATATACAATAATAAGTATTTCATATAACTGATGCAAAAATTCTGCAATAACAAAGTTGATGAAGTGGTTTTTTTACTATGAAGTATTCTTAATTTGCATCTGAAACAGTTTGAGGGGCACATTTTGGTTTCCAAAACAAAGTAGAGTCTGAGATTATTGAAGCTACAAGCTGTAATTGCTTTATGTACCAGGTAAAATTTGTTTTAAAGTTTTGTTGTGTAAGGCTTCCAATTTATTACTCAGATTATTTTATCAATGTAGTGTGTTTTGTGTTGAATGAGAGCAGTAGAGGAATTATTTCATGGCATTGCTTTTTGTTCTATAGAGGTCTGACTTCTTTGCCCAGTTCTACAACGGTTTACCAGACTGGGGTTCTGACAAAAAGACAGGAGAATGTTTCAAGCAATAAAGGTTCCTTTTGCAAGAGTCTTTATACACTTAAAGTACCAATGTAGGGATTACATGCTTTGGGAGCAAGCATCAGGCTCTCGAGGGCTGGGAGATCCAGACTTGCTGGAGAAAAGTAACAGGACAGCACAGAGGTTTTTTCTCTCTTCCTTTCTTATTTGCTTCAGGCTGTACTGCTATGGGCAACTTAGCCTTTTTTTTACTCTCATTTGCTCTGTTGTTTTACAAATTATAAAATATACGCTGTATGCAAGCTCTGGAGGCTGTTTCAGGTGCAGAAGGGCAGATGGGGCAACATCTCTGTTAGCTGTCCCCTGCCCGGGGTTGGATCAAGAGTGTTACAGCTCTCTGCATTGCGAGTTACTGAATGGCAGCCCCTGGTGTCCCACATAGGGTGGAAGAGGGAACGTGCTGAGACCTAAAGTCAGCTCTCTGGGCAGCTCTGGCTGTATTTGAAAATGCACTTAGTCCAGCTGGGTTGTGACTTTTTGCCAACGAAGACTGATGGAAGTAAATCACAAACTGTGAACAAAGGGGATCCATCTGGAAGTTTCTGCAACCCACGGGTTTGTTTGAAGCAGATTTTCTGACTACAGTGCTACCTGGATGAGGCTCTTTGAAGCAAACAATATCCACCATCAAAGAGACAAGGCAGAGCCATGGAGTCTAGTCGAACCTCTTGGGCAGGCCAGAGCACAGTGCAGATGATGTATTTACTTTTGTTCTTGGATGTGCAGCATCTTAAGTAGCTTCCTACCCCAGTTGTCTTTTTTAAATTTTATTACTATCATCATCATTATTATTTATTTTTAAATGTTTTGACATCTATGCTAAAAGATCCCACAGCATCTGAATCTTTGTGTCGCTAGAGTTATGTGCCTTTTACTCCCCCAAACACTATCCTTTTTTTTCTGAAACCTCATTCCCCCAAGATCATATTTTCAAATGCCAGGCTTACAGCTGGTATTTTTTGGGTTCGATTCGTGTCTCTTCTGCTCTTAGCGGTCATTCACATTATAGACTGTACCATTCTGTACGTGCCCTGAACTTGTCTCTGCTATGTAGATGTTATTTTTAACTCTACTAAGTGTTAAAGCACTGCACTTACTAACAGGGATTATTAAGCAGCTTTGATGGATTTGGGCTTGGGCAAGAGTTCTATACAGGCTGACAGCAGTGGATGAAGAGTGCCATGAAACAGGATTTACAGAAGGAATTAATGAAATAAGACTAAATACTGGTTTAAGATTGAATGTTCAGACGCCTTGACAATAGCATTTCCTATTCACAGTGATTATAAGCACTGTATTTTTCTCTGCTTTAATTATTTCCCTACACTTCTGTGCCAAATTGGGCTTTTGAATCACTATAAAAAATTTATAATGAGGCTTCAATTATTGTTTATGTATCGCTAACTGGAGTTGGCAGATATTAGCATCTGTCTTCCAGAATATTTGAAGTCACTTTCTTCTAAAAAATACATAATCATTCATTTAGGAAACCATGTGCCAAGCATGAAATAACATGTAATATTTATAGACTTCTGTGTCTTTTCCAGGTTAATATTTTATTCTCCATTGCCTTTCATATGGGGCTTGTACTTATCTGTTTATGAACCATATCTTACACACATACAGCTCCAGGTTTCAGAGGTGTTAACAGTACATGCTGTTCTCTTAATGCTCCTGTCCTATTTTTTATGTTGGTTTTTTTATTTAATCTTTGTTTTGCTTCTTACAAACTTTTCTGTTTCAATACCATTTGAGTATGCAACCTCTAGGAAATGTAAAGCCCAGGTTTCTTTAATACTGATGAATTCAGGATAAAGGTCGGTAGCAGCTGCAATTTCAAAATCAACTATCTTATTTCTTGAAAAAATACCTGTGCATTGTAAAGTAATGAACTTCACCCCTGTACAGAGGGAAAGGTGAAAAAATAAATCTGTGAAAAGCTCTGTTTCTTAAATCAGCCCATCAGTTTTATTTATGAGGCCTCAGAGGTCTTGAATGAATATTACTAAGCAAAGAAACCTGGTAAGGTAAGATGTAATTAAAAGTTTGATTATGTTTTATATGATGACAAGAGACCATATTGAACAGTTACAGTGGGAAATGTTATTATTTCTTGGTGAAAAAAGACCAGAATGTTCTTGGGGTGGGGGGATATAGGTACTTTTAGTTTCTAGTTCAATGTATGGTACCGCTTTTTATAATCTTAGGAAAAATAGGAGAGAATTTCAACAGGAACTAGGGAAGTAGTTTACCTCTTTCTTGCAAAGCACAGGAGTTTGGGAAAGTCTAGGCTCAGAGGTAAACTGAGGCTAGTCCCTGAGATTTTTTTTTTTTTTGTTATTACTACTGTTATTAAGCTTGTTGATTTAGGGTGCCTGGGGAAGTGAAGTCACTTCTACTATAATTCTATGTATAGTTCACAATTCAAATAACAGTTTTGAACATGTAGGGTTGTGAGAAAAGTTTGAACTATTTTCATTAAAAAATGTTTGACATTTTATGAGACATGTTAGATTGCCTCCTGTTATTATAAGAGGAAAGAAAGGATTATTCTGTAACTAGGACACATTTTTCTAAACTGTTCTTTAATAGAAAATAGACAAATATGTTGCTGGTGGAATATTGTTTCTTTGAAGCATAATAAACAAATACTCCATTTAATTCTGTTTACTTTGTTCTCATAGATCAGAGTTCTAATAAAACAGAGCTAGATTATGCGATGTAGAATGACCTCCACATAACTGGTAAAATCTGCTACAGTGAAGTGATCTCAGTGACCCAAAATAGATCCACCCTCTGCTGAGTGGATCACAATGTCCTAGCATGGGTTCCCCCCTCACTCTTCAGGGCTCCGGTGGTGTGACAAGAAGAAAAGGAGGCATAGTTCTTTGCATAATTATTCCTCTGCTGTAGTTTCATATATCCTCTAGCTATCTGAAGTGGGCATAAGTAGAAGTGAGTGCTTTGGCGCTCGACTGGTATAAACCAGTGCTGAACCGAAGGCTAACTGGAGGCCAAAGTGACGGAAGACGAAGATGAGCCCTTCTGCAAATGCACTCAGACAAGTTCCACGTAGAGCTGCATTGTGCCCGGTTCAAAATGAACACGTTAATTTGAAGACTAATCTGCTGCTGCAAGCTTCAAGTCAGTTTTAAGTCACAGTTTTGATGACTGGCTTTTACGCCTCAGCAGGTCTCCGTTGGCTTGCAAGAAAAGATAATATGTGTCACTGAGATGTCAGGTTGAATAGAAAGGACCGTACTGTGTCATAAAACCTACACTTGTTTTTACAGTGAGCTTGCCAACCTCTGAAAGGGTGTACAGGAGACCTTAAGCCTCCTTCCCTTGTGAGATGCTTTTCTTGTTAGATATGTGAATATGTGCATGCTGAAAAACAAGCAGCGTATTTCTCCTCATCTTCATTTTTACAAAACTTTAAGCATTTTTTTCTGTATCTTTCTTGTTTCACCATGTGCTGAAAAGCGTTATTTGTCTGTCTGCAGTACCAGCCCCATCCTGAAGTGCTGTGTCAGACAGATGCACATCGCACGGCTGTCTCTTGCTCTGCGTCTGGCAAAGCAGGGTGACACGGAAGTAATTATTGTTATTATTAACTTTATACTCAAATGGATAATTCTGTCTTACTTCTGGGCTGCAGTACACATATAATTTAATCCAATTTAAATTATGTTGCTTGCCCCTTTCTTGATTATTCTCTTCTTTGCAATGACAGACAAAAAATAACTAAAATGTCTGCTAGGTAGCCAAATAGTTTGCTGCCGTGTCAGCTTGTGTCACCCTGTCCCAATTGCAATAACCTTATGCAGTTGGTGCTTTTCCTGGACATTGCATGACCTCATGGAAAAGGAAAAATACGTCGTGGTACATTTTGGAGGTTGCCTGCAGGTGGAATTGCCAGCTAGTTCAGGCCAGTAATGTAAGTTGGATGTTCTTGTGGCTGACACCATGCAGTCTGGGGTTCCTCTTGCAACCTGGTGTAGCTTCTTGCAGAGGACACCTTAAAGGAGAAAAGTGCTTTAACGAAAGAAATAGAGGATGAGGAAAACCAATCAAGGTAAAAGAATATTATATCTTATTCTGTGTCCTTAAATCTAGGGGTATCTTCTCAGTCAGGCTGATACGTCCAGAAACATTTTACTAATCTACAGAAAGAATGGAAGGAAGGCGAGAAGGAGGGGAGTGAAATGCTTTCGACATGACTCTGTTTACTCTTCAGCCTCTATGTTCCATTGTTCTTTGAATGTGATCCTGCTTGGACAGATTTCTGAAATACGCTCTCAATACTTATTCAAAGGTCCTTACAAATGTTCTAACAGAATTCCTTCTGGAGCAGCCACCCTGCCTTTATTTTCCTCCACCGGGGAATTTATTCCATGGAGACCTCTCTCCCTAGCTTGTAAGGAAGAGGTCATTTAACCACAATGGGCTGCGCTCCGTCCCTTTAGAAAATCAATACAAAATCTTGCTTCATTTAGCACGAATCTATTAGGCTGGTGTAAATTAGAGGGCGGAGGGAAGGAGCGGGGTGATGCCTCTAGACAGCTTTCTCCTGCACTCTTCATTTCCTTTCACATGCTCATCTCTCATGATTGACTGTTGCTGAGGCTAGCAATTTTGATAAGCTGATTTTGATTTAATGATTTTACGGTTTGCACAGTGTTTTCTAAAATGACTCACTGTACAATACATCAGAAAGGAAGCACCAGCATCTATTTTGCTTTGCCTAACGACACTGCCTAACGGCGTTTCACTGCTAGGGCCATCTTTTTTCAGGTACCTGGTTCACAAATAAAAACGTTTGTAAGCTCTAAATACCACAACTTCTGAAAAGGGCTGTAAATATTAACGCTCCCACCCCTGAGGACTGTCAGCTTCTAACGAGGTGGAGGAATTAATCTGCTGACAGGCGTTACTTATTTAGAAACAACCAATAGACGTAATCGTCCAGCCTGGTGTGTTTGTACTGAGCGTGGGGAATGGATGCAGAAAGACAATTAATTGGGAATGCTGGGGTCAGAGAATTCCCAGTTCTAGGGGGAAATGCATAAAATATCTGTTAAAAATATCTGACAAGAAATGGCTGACTTTTTTTTTCCTTTATACAGTGAATCTGGATTTTTCTTTTAGAACACGCCAGTTTTTATTTAATTAGCTGCTTGAGGTTGTAGTTTCTGTTTCTGAATCGTTAGCTGTAAGATTAATAAATATTTCGGTTAATTGTGATGTGTCTTACAATACCTTTTGTCTGAAATAATAAACAATTTCATTTGCGCATTTTTGTTGTCAAAGAGAGGAAGACAACACCTAAATAAGAAATTAAATATATAAATATTTATGGACTTATATTGGTGTCTTGACTAATATACTTTTTAAGACTGCAGGAAAATTTTTACTTGATTTGGAATACTTGCAGTCATATCTGACAAGTGTTTCTATGTTTTATTTAAACCCACATGGGCACGTACCCACTTCTATGAATACAGAGATATTGTAGTAGACTTAGATTTAAATGATTTTTCAATACTCTCTTCTAGGTTTTTTACTTTATAATTTTTACTTTATAATTTTTATAATATGTGGATGAAATGCTTCAGACTAATTCCAGAAGGCAACTTCTTATACTTCCTAATGCAGAGTTTAATTGCAAGAAGGCATCTTTGGCATGTACTTCTTCATTGATATTTTCTTTGTTATTTTTGAGAGATTGAATTCAGTGGGAGAATTTTTTTCCACTATCTCACAGGAGAAAAGTAGATAAGAAATGGAATTAAATTAAATCTGAGTGGACCTGGATGTATATCTGCATGTCAAGTAAAATAAATGAAGAATAAAATGCTGAAGAGTAGGATAAGATACTGTATTGATTTTGCTTCTATAATGAATAAAAAATGAAATGAGAATTACACTTTTCTGTCATTTTGTTTTATGCTATTCTGTATTGGTGTGACTAAAGGCCAATTTACAGTCTTCAAAGTAAAAATTTGGTATGCTCAGCGCTGTAGTATGTGCTACATGCTTTCAAATCAAGGATTTTCAGATAGAGAAGATAATTTCCCACTTTCCTAGGTTTCAAAGGGGCAATCTAATTAAATAGGCAGACCATTTTCTAAACACATAACTGAATGCTCTTGAAATATTTCATGTAATGATAATAACGTGGTTTATTTTGAATTTTGTTCATAGAGTAGAACTTTGGCCTATTTTGTCTGTAAACATTAGGAGTGCTGGAACACTAGTGGTCATTGTCATGTGATAAACATGTTTTGTGGTCTGGGACAGTTAACGAACATATTTGAACAAATTAAGTGCTCAGTGAAATTTAAAATCAAGCAGCAATTTTCAGAAATTATTCTTACAGGTTCTTACTGGTCAGTGAAGCTTTACTGAGTTATGTGTTCTCAGACTTCTACTAAATGCAGACATTGAATTTATCATTCATGCAAAATTGAGCACTTAATATTGGGCTGAATCTATGTATGTTGGAAACATATTTACATAGAGGTAATTTATTATTTAATTGATTTATATTGAAGTCTTTTATTGCCTGTTTATATGAAAAATATTTTTTTATTTGCAGAGGTCTTTTTATTACTATCCATGACCGGGGACACATTGCTACAATGCTTAAATCCTGGCCAGAAAATACTGTCAAGGTCAGTTCAGTTTTACTTGCATGACACTGTTTTGCTCCAAGGTGACTTGGTTAAGGTATTTTTGTGGTTTTTGTCAATTGGATTTCAGTGATTTCTTAGCTTTTTTTTTTTTTTTTTTTTTTTTGAGTAGAAGCAGTGCTGTTACAGCCAAAGTTTGAAGCTTTTAAACCCTTCCTTGTTCAGCTCTAGGCATCCTTTACTGATTAATTGGTCAATTACATTGAGTATTATACATCAAAAAAAAATGTGAATGCTCTTTCTGACTTTCAGGGAATCACAGAGTGGTTGAGGTAGGAAGGCACCTCTGGAGATCATCTAGTCCATTCTGCTGCTCAAGCAGGATCAGCCAAGGCAGGTTATTCAGCTTTGAGTATCTCCAAGGGTGAAGACTCCACAAGAATTCATGACAACACGTTCTAGTGTTTGGGTTAATAGTTCACAAACGATACCTGATGAGCACTCTCACAAAAAATATTACATTTCCAAGTAAAATGACTTTGCCACAGAGTATGATAAGGAAATTGCTGTGTTGTCAGCTGCTTGCCATACTGAGCACTTCTTTACTATAAAAATCTTCCTTTTTAGCACAAGATAATATTGTGGGGTTTACTGAGTTACTGAGTTTCTATCAATGAAAACACATACTTCCTCATATGTCTAAGTATGATGGAGTGTGTTATTTGCTCAAGGGAAGAAGAAATACATCTTTGAGGAGTAAGAACCAGGTGGCTGTAGACAGCCCTGTCAAAGGCCAGCAGGAGTGTCTGGCTTTGGTTCTGCTGAAAACAACCATGACAAACCCCAGGAGTCCAGGCTGCTTCTTTTTTTGTGGATAAATTCCTTTCCCTTCCTATTCTGTTTTCGTACTGTTGACAGAAAAACGTAAGAGAGAACAATGCCAGTTCCCTTGTAATGCGACACTAAATACCTCTCTTGAGTATTCTTAAAAGTTTTTTATGAAAGTCTCATTTACACTGAAGCAAGAGTCTAAAATAGTGTAACAAAACCACAGTGAAATACAATAAAACAATCCTGAGCCTGTGTTGTACTGTTGATTTGTTTGTACCTGTCAGAATTTTTACATGAAGGTTTAAAAATTATGGTGAGAAGGTAATGGAATACTTAGTACATATAAGCAAAGAAGTGATTTTTACAGTGCTTTTATTTCTTCCTCCAGGCTATTGTGGTGACAGACGGAGAACGTATTCTTGGTCTTGGAGACCTCGGCTGTTATGGAATGGGCATTCCAGTTGGTAAATTGGCACTTTATACGGCATGCGGAGGAGTAAAACCTCACGAGTGTCTACCGGTCATGTTGGATGTGGGAACAGATAATGAGGTAAATTCTTTTCTGAGGTGTAGTGAATATTAGCTGTTTGAAGGGAACTATATAGAAGTTGAATTGTAAAAAGTTGTTTTTCTTTGTTATGTTACTGGCTTTGATTATGTGCACTCTAAAAAGTCCTGTGGAAAAAGTTTCATCCTAATAGACAATGTGGATATACTCATCCTAATGCACAGTGTAGACTGTTGTGTAAGGCTCAAGTAATTAAGGATGCTGTTGTCTGTAAAAATGTGCTGCATACATTGAACATGTTAGAAAGTGGTATGGGAAATTACATCTCAAATGAGGGGGATGATAGGGTTAAAACTGCAATTTAAGGCAGCGTTCTTTCTCCACTTCTGCTGCAGAATTCCTCTGCAGAGATTTCACATGTGAATTGTGACTGTGTCCCTTGTTTTTGTGAACAGCTTGAAGCTATAGCCTGATCTGTGCTGGGAATGCATGTCAACGTATTCAGTTGTACATTGACTTTAGCTATAGAAAGCACTGTAATGCTATGGATTTTCCCAAAATGAGATCCGAGTGCTTCAAGTAAGTGGACCTTACCCTCTTTAACTTAAATAATATAAATATATCAGAGATTTATGTGTATTACAGCTAAAAAAGGATGTACCAGTAAATTTAGCTGGGACTTCTAGATTGTTGAGCTGGGTGTGTGCATCTGCAGCTTGATACACATGCATCCACCCCTGCCACACTGGGATAATTTAGACAATACATCATGAAATCATTACTGAACTGAGAAATAGCCTGCTACCCTCTCTCTCTGTCCCCCGAGAACTCTGTTCTGAAAGTGGACAGACTTACTCCTGAGATGTATCTGAGCACTGCAGCACATAGCCGTATTGAATCACATGCAAGTCTCATTAGCTATAAAATGTTTTTATTCCTGGTTTGAGCAGCTGGGCCAGTTATCTAATCTATTGTTGAATGTTTCTAGGCAGTTAATTGCATGAGCTACTTCTGATACTGCAGAATGCTTTTATGCTTGAGTTTCATTGTAATTTTTAGTTTTTCATAGTGTATTATTTTCTTGAAAGATATAAACCATATATACACACACACAAATAGCAAACCAAGCTTACCTATACCGGTAGCTTACCTTTCATGTCACTGTTCTTATGACTAGATGATGAGTTCAATGCATATGAAAGAATAGCAAACCTGAAGTATTACAAGATGCATAAAAATTGTGTGAGCTGGGGTTTTTTGGTGCTCTGAAATATTCACCTTCTGATCAGGAGGATGCCTTTTGTTGTTTCACTTTGAAATATGGCTTCTTGTTTTCGGACCACGTGATGCACTGCTTCAGTTTAGTCATAGCATGCAATCAGAGGCTGAGTCTGTTTTAGTCTCCTGCCAGCACGGTGGTGAACATTGTGGGCCAGGACTGCTCCTGTTGGGGGGCTTTTCATTCCTGCCATGGTGTGTCTCACACTCAGACATGCACGCATTGCCCAACAGTCTAAAATCCCCAGCTAAATTTACCGGTATGAGAGACCTTAAACTAAGTTGGAATATTTGGGAGGTTGAGTAAAGAGTTATTTGTGTGGTTTTTTCCAGTGCTGTAGCAGATGGAAGGAGTTACATTAGCTTATAGATCAGTGCTGTTTATGTGCATCTGGGCTTTTGCAGGGCTGAGGAGAAGTCAGCAGCATGAGAGAGAGCAAGGCTGTGAATCATGGTTGGGTTACGGTCAGCTCTAGAAGCAGCACAATTGTGTTTTCAGGGTTGTGCTAGACTATGCTTCAAAATGTAGATGTTTGGTGGACTGTTTGCTCAGGTGTTTAAGCATTTATCCAACAATTGTAACTGAGAATGAGACCTCTGAATTCTGCTGTTGGATTATGAACAGGTGGGACTTCATTGCTGTACCCGTTGACTGGAGAGACTGAGGGGCTTGGTGATATTCGTTAACGGGAGCTTGGGTGTAGTTCCTTGCTACTTTAGTCAAAATCAGGGATCCGGGGATCACCAGCTCCCTTAATTTCTTACCTCTAACACCCTCTCTCTCCCCCAGCAGCACAACCCTGTTTCCTCCCTAGCAGTGGTGTTCGTGTAACCAGGTGGAGAGCCACTGCAAAGAACTGAAGTGACCGAAAAGCGATCACGTTTTGCTGGCTAAGCTGGTTATATTAGGTCATGCTGCTGTGGAATTGCACGGCAATTCCTTATCTTAAAGCTAAATCTCTTGGACAAATAACTGTATTTTTGTGCTATGTTGTCTTACTCTAGCCAAGATTTTGCATAATAAGACACAATAGAAATCAGTCTCATAACTTGCACACATATTAATAATAATTGTGCTGAACGTGTTTTTTGAAATGTGCAGATGTTTTCCATTTAGATTAGCTCCTTTTCCCTTTCTGTGGGAGCTTTAAAATAAGTTTTAAAATATGTATTTTTGGCAACTATAATACAAATTCTCCAAAAAGATTAAACCTTACTCTAAAATGGATTGCAAAACAAACTTCACATTCTCATCCTGTGTTGTTTTGTCATGTACAGGACCCAAAACAGTAACTCTGAGGGGCAATTCTCTCAATTTCTGATGATTACTAAAAGCCTTATTACTGTTAATTTTAGCAGAGGTATTTTTAGCTGGGGTATTACCCTGCTACTCATAAAACCAAGGAAAGAGAAGAGAGGCAAAGGCATTTTTAAACAATTGTCTAGATAATAAGCAAGAGAATTGGAAACTGCTTACTTATGAGTAAAAATTGACCTTGTAGACAGACTTGCGTGACCAAACTAGTAAATTAGACCATGTAATCAGTGTGGGACTGAGCCTCCAAAAGAAGCTGTGTTGACCACTGCCAAAAATAATATGCCTGTTTCGTAAGTCATTGACAAATTGGAGGCTAATAGTCACTGATTAACTGTATCTGGAAAGAATTGAGATATTCGGGAAGACTGGATTAAAGTTGAGGCTTTTATTTAAAATACAGTGGTCCTAGTTGCTGTAACCTTAGTTAAAGAATTGAGTAAAATCAGAAAATTTGACTAATCAAGAGTTGAAGCTGATTAGCATGGTTTATTAAAAACAAATTTAATCTAATGTTAAAGTGAGTTTACAGATTTGTGGTTGACACTTATTTTTCACTTTCAGTAACACATTTGAATTCATACTGTTCTTTTAGGAAACTGGACCAATGAAAAAACAAAGCAGGCCTCCTGTGTTAGTGGAGAAAATGTGATTTAAAACATGGATTTCTGCGAGGAATATTAAAATAGTTGTGGTTTTATGATATTTCAAGGTTTTTTCTTTTCAGCTCTCTAATGTTTAATGTCTTTATCAATGACTTGAAGGCAATATTTTTAGTGTCCAAGGGTCATAGATGAGACGTGGTTTAGTTAAAGTACTATTATCCAGCCAGAGCAGGAATGAAGTCTAGGAAGACTAATGGCATGTTATATAGAAGTCAACCAGTGGTGAAAGAGTTTCTTCTGACCATAAAAATCTTAATCTAATAATGGATGCTTAACAGAGGAATGAGAACTGTTTATTTGGTACCTTGCAGTAGAAGCTTTGAGAAGTCCAGGGCTGTCAGAGCAATCCTGGACTGATTGCATGTGTAAATTCAATACTGGCAATGGCCAGTTGTGGGAGCTTTGGAAAGATTAATTGTGTGTTAGCAGTTAAATGTAAACCATTAACCATAACTTCATCTTAGGTAGAAATCATTCAACTCTAAAAAAACAGTACTTTCACGCAACACGGAAATGCCAAGACAGCTGATATTGGTAGAAATTTTTACATAGGCAGTTTCTAGCAGAAGACGTCTTGCTGTCCTGGCACCAGTTCTTTAAGAGCTGGAACAGTGGCCACACTCCAGCCATCAGGGTTGCTCCGGTGTCAGAAGGTTGCAGCCGAGGTCAGAAGGCACTCCAGCTGCAGCCGAGATGGCTTCAAACAAGCTGGACGCACAAACCTTCTCTTGCCCTGGGTAGACGTAGTTAAATGGCTGGCTGGTCGTATATATGGACCGTTAATGTACAGATCAACCATGACGGTCAGTTCACTTTTTGCAGCTGGGTATCTGAAGCTATTCTTTATTCATATGACTGCCAAATACAGACATTTAAGTAGTGAATGGTGCACGAGAGAGAAACATGCGGGGTAGATGCTATGGCAGCTACTCCTCCTTCATCTGCTACACTTCACGGACTTGTGGGCTGTTATTTCCTGCATGCTTGCTTTGGAGTATTTCTTCCCTTAACTTACTACAAATATTTAAATGCGGGAATGTGGCAGTTCTTATAGTTGCCCTAAACAGGTCAGTGAGCATGGCTGGGCTGGCAGTTCTGTTGTGGAGAATGACAGGCATCTGTGGTGGAAGACTGAATCCAGAAAAACTGAGGTATAAATTCAAGCTCAGTTCTTCACCTCGTGCTAGTTAGCCTTCTGTATTTTACCAAATCGCTTCCCATTGTCATACGAACTGGCTCCAGCATTCCAAGATTCATGTTCTTGAAAACCATTTACTTATGAGTGTGCAAAGGGAAACTGTTGAGAAGGGAGAAACAAACCTGCTTTTATTATTCATATTCCAACTAAAATAGAACCTGGACAGAAAGAAAGCTGAGTGTAGAGGAAACCTGCGATTTCATCTTATCAATCTAAAGATAGAAACTTAACAAACTGTGTAAATTGTGTACAGCTGTAGGGATTTCTAAATAAAAGACAGTCAGAATTGGCTCAGTGTAGAAGAGTGGCACTTTCACACAGTTGTTTGTGTAGTGACTGTGTTATGGAATGGTTATGCTCTCTGAATTTAAAAAGGTCCTTTTGCCTTCCCCTTGAATGATGGTTTTAGAACTGGAGAGAGCATTTCACTGATAGTTCTACTCTAAGGTAGTAGTGGCATTTCCTGATCTCTGTGGAGAGAGATTGCTCCTGTCTATCTAAAAAGGATCTATTTTTGTATCTGATGCGTATATGGGAACATTGTTTCTAGGTTATATTCTCCAGTGTGTTCCCTAGTAGTCTGAGTATTTCTGAAATACAAACGACACTATATGTGATCAAAACAGGAGGTTTCTAGATAGACAGCTTTTCACTGAGCTCTGTGAAAATGTCACCGACCAAATGAACCTGGTTGGCTAAGAGAGGCTTTTTCCCGTGTTCTGTGAAGCAGTCAGGCCAGGAGAGATGATCGAAGGTAATGCTGTGGCCCTATGGTGCTGAATTCCAGGCATGAAAATTTGTAGAACTATCGATGGAGTAAACCTGTGGGTTTTTTGATGTTTGGCTACTGCCATCGTGTGCCATTCTGGTAGCAGATAATTGTACTCTCCTTCACAAATTAAGTTCTGTTTCACAAGTGAATTTTTTTTTTCCCCCTTTAGATCTTGCTGCTAGATCCTTCCCTGGTAGTACACTGCCAGCACTTGAACAAAGGAGAAGATACATGAATATTCCTTTTTCCTTCCCTTTCCCTGCTTCCAGCTGTCGAGAAAATATTGTGGTGGGATATTACTTTTTTTTGGAGTCAATGTCATGAGTAATTTTTTCTTTTTTTAGTGTTCAAAAGCACCGAAAAGTAAAGTAATTTCTGAATTACAACTCTGTCTAGCCTATTATGCAGAAAAAAAAAAAACCCACATTTTTTTAATTTGCGGGAATTAGTAGTCTCCTTTTAAATCTGTTCAGTTATTTGGAGCAGACTGAATACGCATTAGAGGAGGGAACGGACAAGTACAATCTATTTTTATAGATGTGTCTTCTAAAATTGGGGGGAGGGGGTGTTAGAGTCACCTTGCCAGTGTGTTTCAGATTCTAAAATAAATATGGCATCACTCATCGCTGCTAAACATGCTTTATTTAAACAACAGGGACACCTGAAACTGTGCCCATGTCTGTATTACACTTGCAAACCTAAAGAATGAGCTGGGGGAGGGATGGTACTTAGAGAGCCACCATTTCCCCTCAGGGCAGGGGCTGTTGGGTGACATGCTTCAGCGGATCACAAGGGTCAGTAATTGTTTGAAGATATTTCCTCTTCTTGCTCTTTAATGTTCTCTTAGTGAATAGTCAAAATATGTCTGGTAATACATTTACAACTTGGAAGTTTCAAAGGTTATTTCGACTCAGTATTTTAACTCAGACATGTTGAGAATTTCTAAGTGTGATAATAAATCTAGATTTACCATTTCAATATGTTTCTGCTGTATGCTGCTGATTTGTTATCGACACATGTCGAACTGAGTCTTTTGACTAAGCTGTAGCTCACTTTTTCTGTCCAAAAATATTATTTTACATTAGTCTGATCTGCATATTCCTAGCTTTCTATTTCTCGGGTATTGAGTCTTGTAAGCTCGCCAGGTTGGATTATCAGTAGACCACATAGAAAGTAATAAAACAGATGAGGAAGAGTAAATGAAATCACAGGCTTGAGGCAAGAGACAAGAAATTATGTTAACTAAGCTTGCCTCAAGGCAAACTTGAAATAAATTAAAACGTAAAGGCTTGTGCATGTGTTCTTGTGGTGTATTATATATCCAGAGCAATCGCTTGACAAGCCTAGTCTACTCTTAGTAGGAAATATTGATAAAAATTATTAAATTTTATCAGAACAAGAGGGTAGTTTGTGCAGGTTTTTATACATTGTTGAACGTACAGTTATTTTAAAATGAGTGTAATATGGTGACAAAAATTATTTACTATTTATCATGAAACATCTATTTTTTAATATAAAAGTTCAATTGGTGCCAAAAATGCTCCAGATTCTGGGTGTTAGTTTTTAGGTGGCATACTCAGTGAAGGACATGGTTAATCATGCAGTCATGAAGTGTACATACTGGAAAGGTAATTCGTGAAAAACTGAAGGAAAACACCTGTATTATATTTAAATATTCCAATGGAGTTGCATTTTTATTATTACTTTTTATTATTTTTATAGTTACAGAGGAGTTTTATCTAGATATTAGTGTTTTATCTGTTGCACATTAGAACCATATCATTGACGTTACTCAGGTCTTCTTTGGGCTTTTATACATATCGTTGTTTTTGTATTTTCTTCATGTGTATTTTAAATTTCATGTTGGCCTTTGTAAACCATATGTCATCACTGCTGGTTTTGTCTCATCAATATTTTCGTAGCCTAAATACTCTTCTGTTTGTACTAGACCTGAGGTGAGCACTTTACAGGATATGATAAACTTTATTTTTTCCTTAGAGTAATATGTTACAATCCACTGCAAACTTGAGCCCAAACCTCCTGTAGTCCAAGGATTCACATCTATGGGATGTTCTAAAACAACTGGTAAATAGTATTATAGACTGGGTTTGGATTTTACTGTATAGATTTGGCAGAGCGGAATTATCATTTAAATCCTAAAGCTGATTCCAACACTTTGTTTTGATGTCTTATGCCTCAGTATTTTTTCTCTGTGGGTGAGGAGTTACCACCTGATTGTGTTTCCTGCGAAGCTTCGTGGCCCCCCTGTTGCTGAGCTGGTGAGGTACACCCTGGGCTGTATGGTCTGGCACGGAGCCTTACATACCTATTACTGTAGTGAGCAAGCAGAGGCATGGGCATAACAGACAACAACAACAGTTTGCCCACAGATTTTATTTGGAAATCTAATACTTCACAATATATGATTTACTGTCAGCTGAAGTGAGGGAAAAAACCAAACATGCAAATATGCCTCAGAATTTCAGAATGTTGCCTCACTTCCAGTGAATAAATAGGGCTGTGTGACATTTTTGTTGACTGTTGCTGAAGTTGGTATTAGTTAATATTGAAATTCTTACCATAATGGCAGTGAAAGGTGTGATTAAATGAATATTTATCCAAGGTCATCTTCTGTAACATGTTAGAATTCTTGTTCTGTGTTTTCTTGCATGTACTGAGTTTTCTTCACTTTATTTTGGCAATATAATTGTTGAAGAAATTGTAATTTTTTATGTGCTTTTCTGAATCTTGTGGAAAAAAATTAAACTTTAATTTTGATTTATCAGATTATGTTATTCTAGTATAGACATTATCATTATTAAAAATAATGAATCAGAACAATAAGAGTCTTCAGAGATGTCTCCAATCAGGCCTCAGTCAAACTTTTTGTAATATTTGGCCCCGTGATATGGCATCACAGAAAGTTGAGTAGTATTTCTTGAGTAACTTGCTGTTTATAACATGATGAGAGGAGGAATGAAGTAATACAGTAGTCTGCTGTATTTATTTTTACTTCAAAAATCATAGTAAATGCTCGTTATTCCCGTCCCAATCTAACCATAGGTGCATATTCATTTACTGGGAAGTGTTTGTGCACGCGCGGATGTGTCCATTGCATCATACATGGAGTTAATATATCTGGGCTGTTAGAAATGTCCTATTTTCACAGGACCTTGTCATCAACAGAAATGGTAAAATGTTACTGGATAGAGAGGCCTTTATTGCACAGAATATGCTGTATTCTGGAATAATGTGTTTTATTTGGAACCCACATTTCCTATTTTAATCTTGTTATATGTGTCGATCTGCATGGTAGCTTGCATCTGACTTTTGTCTGTGCTTTTTCTCCATATGTTTCTTTACCTTCTGTCCAGATTGATTCTGAGAGCTATAATCAATTTTCACAGACTTTCTCTTTTTCGCAAATACATCCAATGTGATATGTGCAGGCAGGCACGTTGACAAGATGGATCATGCAGTGCTCAGGGAGAGTAGCAGAGAGTGACTAAAAGGAAAAAAAAAAAAAAAAACAAACCACCAACATAACAGCTTACTAGCCAAACAGTCGCTGTCTTCAGTCTTAGTAAAGGAAAGTGGCTTATTCCTCACTCTTGGCTTTTCTCCTTGAGCCAGTAAGAGCTCCAAGTCCTGCTGAGGTGGACTGCAGCTTTGAGCAAATGCCGAGGAAACCGATGTTAGCAGTTGATGTTGTCTGTTAGGTAGCCTTAAAAGCGCAGTTCAGAAACATTCAACAAGACCTCTTGCATCGTGGTTTTCTTGCGAGAAATCAGAAAATAATTTGCTGGTGGTGTATTTTACACAATTATTTTCATTGATTTTAACAGTGAGTGTTGCTATATTTCAGAATTCACTTCTGCATTTGAAAATTTAAGAATCAATTGTTAGTATTTTACTGAGTATTCAAATAATAAATGTCCTAATTTATACTTCCGAGCATATCCTCAAAACTGCATATGGCTTTAGTCAGGAAGGTTTTTTACCCTAAAACCCTTCCCTGAAGTGACCATTATAATTTTATGTTTGACTTGTTAGTCTTGCGAATCCAGAGCCCCATCACCAAGCTAGGTAAGCTCTGACTGACTGAGAAGGAGGTGTGGAGCTTGAGGGTCATCTGAACCAGAGCTAATCACCCTAGGCTAACTTTACGAAGAGGAGCAGATGCCTCTTGTAGAGTAGCTGCCTCAAATTGGTCAGGTAAATTGTATTTTAAAATTATCTTTTAGTCTGTTGACTATGGAAAGAGCTATTGAAATACTCAGTATAGGTTCTTAACTTAGATAACATGAATTCCTACTCAGTTTGCACTTCACCTGCCTCTATCTGCATCTGACATGTTGTTGCTGTGTGGCTCAGCAGGCTTCTACAGAGACTAAAAATTGGTTTTGAACTTATGTCAACCTCTTATGAAACAAAGTCTTTGTGTCTTTGTGAAATGCCATTCCACTGTTCAGTGAGTGAGAAGACCTCAGCAGTTTTCTGTTACTTTTGATCCATTGTCATCCTTTCAACTTGGCCATTTTGGCTGGGAATAGATGGTATTCTTTTTCTGAGACTGTTCATGTATTTTATGAAATATGCTATTTAGGTACATTTCTTCCTTGAAATGTTCTATTTCGTTAAACCATGGAAAATGTGACAAAGCCAAGATTTTCACAATTACTAAACAGCATATCGGCAATGAATTTTAAGACCCGAGAAGCTGAAGAGGGGAGGGCTTTAGCAGAAAGAACTTGAAGGGTGACATGGGATTTAAGTCTCAGTTTCAGCTGACATTAGGAAGAATGAGCTGTGTTCCGATGCTACCGGCAGTCCTGTCAGTCCATTTCGTATCTTCTTACTTCACATTTCAGCACAAGTGGCTCTATAAAAGAGGGCAGGAATGAATATCTGGAAATGCTTATTTTGGATAGCATGCATGAATATCCATAGACCAAACTGAGGGCAGACTTTCTTTCAAGATACAGTAGACATTTCCAACTTCTCATACTCAGAAGACAGCAACAGATAGTGTTTGTTTTGGTTGGCTTCCATTCTTTCTGAAATAGTTACTGCTGGCTATCTGCCTCCTCAGCAATTTGACAGGCTATGGTGAAGGCAAGAGAGGGAATGAGCCATAGATGTAGCTGTTATCACAAAATGTGGGATAAGATGCATCATTTGTGCCTCCATGGAAGCTGGCCTACTGTCGGGGACAAAACGTGCCACCTATGGACTGTACAGGTTCTCTTGCAAATGTTTGCCTTGCACTAGCAGGTCTGCTTTGTGCACAGAACTACTCTTCCCTTTTTTCTTCTGGTGCTAGGGCAGATGGAGAGTCAACAGCTGAGATATTAGCACCAAAATAATATCATCAGACTTGTTTCAAAGGGACGTTGCTGATGTGGCTTGTTTACGTAGGAAGAGGCCCAACCCGTTTGGCTCTAGTCAAGAAAGTGGCTGAGTGTCAGCACAGGAGACAGGGATGTCAGGGTCATTTTGGTGAAGGACCATGTGGGAGCAGCTTATGGAAGTAAATGAAATAAATAGACATATGTCTAGTAGAACTGAGAAAAGGTGCAAGAAGTGATGGAAATTTACAGTTGCATGTGAATGAAAAGAAAAAAATCAAAGCAAAATATCAGAAACTGTTTATATAGAAATGATATGTACTGGTAACATAGAACAGGATTTTCAGTTTTGTGAATGGTGTACCTGTTGCAATGTTAAAATCCTGTTCAATTAACTGTGACGGACTCAAGACACACTGTGTGTGCTGTCAAAATGTGTGAGCTGATGCAATGTTAGCAAAATCCTTTTTGTTCATAGAATATTAAAGATGAATGAAAAATGAGACTTTAAGTCTTCAAGTTTACATTATCTTTGGTGTTTACTAGATGAAGGAAAATTATTGTTTGCATTCTTAATATTAGTTAATAATAAAATTTTTTTTAATGTCATCTTCAAAAGAATGAGGCTTTGCTCTTTTCTGATTTACTTTGTTGTTGTTGGTTTGTTCGATTTTTTTCTACTATTTTCTTTTATCTTTTTTTTTTTCCTGATTTCGAAAGCTGGATGACTCCTTCCATTCAGACTTTTCAGCTGCCTGTCCTAAACAAAATTTGGAAATGTAGGTGGATGAAAATGAAGGGAGTGATGTGTTTGTTGCTTTACAAAAATGGTGTGGGAAAGTTTGATGTATTCAAAGTGGTTGAAGTACCTGAAGCACGTGCTTGTCATACTCTCTTGACTAAGCTGAAGAAGATAATTTATTAAGATAGCTACACTCCTGGTAACTTTTCAGGAAAAAAAAGAAAAGAAAAATATCTCCAACATTTTAGAAAGTTTCATTGAGACTAGACTTATTTTTAGGGTAGTATGTAGGCTACTGTGGGTACTATTTTGGCCCTTCTTAAATATTATCATTTGACCATTTTCTGTGATTTATTATAAGCACTTACTGCTGGACCCTCAAGTAGGGTCCAGCATGTCCTCCCTCATGTTTTCTGAGAGCAATAAGCTTTGAAATTTTGGTTGTGGTAATCTTGTAGCTTCCAGTTTCCATTGTCCATCAGCTATATCTCAAAATGTAGCATGAAGGGTATTGTTAAATGTTTCTTGATGTGTGACAGACATGCAGAATGGGATTGAGCCATGTAGCTGCTGGGGTTCATGAAGAAGAAATGGCAATTATTAACTGTGTGGAAGCTGTTGAATGTCGGTAGTGCAGAGAGCTTAATAAAACCCAACCTTTTACAGAAAGTAGATGTCAGGGGTCTCAGGAGATTTCTTCTTAGGTGGTCTGAAAATTATATGAATAAAATACAAGAGAATTCTCAGATTTCTTTGCTTTCTGATTATTATTTGTATGTTAAAATATTGATGATTGTGTGTAGCATAATCTGCTGAAGTCCTATATGTTGTCGGATTATTCAGGGCTATTGTTTCCTCAGTAGGCAAATGATTAAGTTTTTCAAGAAATACCACTGGCATGCAGACAACCATTTGTTTTCAGTTTTACCCTATGAAAGAGTTACGCATCCTAAAATTGTGTCTGATGATATGTTGCTCTGAAACCATGGTTCTGAGCGTCTTCCAAGTGCCAACTCAAATTACAGGCATTTGTGGAATTGGTATTGTCCCTATGCCTGCAGACAGATGTTAACATCAGGAGAGTTCTCTGAGACTGTTAAACATAATACAGAGTATTTATATTGCTGTGTATTTTATTTTTCTTAAAACACACAATGAGTTAGGCCTCTCTGATTTTCTTACTAACTCTGCTAGATATGGTTCTGTCAGCGGGTCGTATGATGCATGCTAGCCTGAATTAGTGCAGCAGTACCACCTTAGACATTGTGGTGATGCTCTTTTGTTGCAAAATAATTTATAACCTCCTGAGGAAAAGGCAGAAAGTACTATTCAATGGGACTAGTGTGTTATGTCTACAGAAGAGAGAAAAATTCTTAGGGAGAGGAGAAGGCTGTTGTCTGAGCTCTGCTGGTAGGAAACTCCACTTTTCAGGGTTTGTCAGAATTGTCCAGAATGGAGCTTTCTCATGGCTGTTTGGGACTTGTAACTCGTCCTAAGGGCTTCCTCAGCCCAGGGCATCCTTCAGCCACTGTTAACTTTATACTGTCTCATGAGAGATGAGGGGGTTTTGCTCTTATTTCATTTGTAAAGCTCTTTCGGAAGATAATTTTCGAGCTGAGGAATTGGGAGAGTTCTTTAGCTTAGCAGCACAACCAAAAAATATACAACGAAATACCTGTAACTATTAATGTGCAATCGCATATTTCTGTCAATAGAAAAAAAGACAGGTTGTAGTCAGATGATGATGAGGAGGAAGAAGAAGAGTTAGAAAACCTCTGGTGAACTTTACTTACAATTATCTAGGGTCCTTCCAACAATTAATAAGGATAAACTAAAAATTTCAGGGAGGTTTTGTGCTGGCTCTCCCTACAAAACTTTCAGGCATCTGTGGGAGATGTAAATTTAGAATTTTTTAAGAGTTTTGCAGTAAAGAGCAAATAAAATGATCACTGAAGCATGTTAGCCTAGGTATGTTACTTGTCTCCACTTAGCATTCATCCCTGGAATACAGCTGCCTCTGTATTCCACCCATGGTGACGGTGCCCTGTTCATACAAAGCATGCCATTATTTTCAGATTGGCACAAGTCACGCAGAAAATGGATCTTTCTATGCTTTTTGTTTTGTATAAATTAAGGAAATTCCAAGATTAGAAATTGTTTCCCCTTCCTCCTGGTAATCAAGTGCCTTAGTAATGACCTGCCTGGCATAGCTAGTTGATGTAGAAGTTAAATGTAGGTTTAAAGGAAGGACCTGATGCATCCCTGTGGTGGTGGTGCACAAGCATGGTACTGGGAAAATAACTTTAGTGCTATAAAGATCAGCCTTAAAAGGACTTTGTGATTTTAGTTTTGAAGCTAACTTTCAGTTAACAGATGTTGGCACAATTATATGATTACGATTGAAAAATCTCTTTAGTTTTTGCTTTTTTTTTTCCTAGTGTAAAAAATTGACAAAGAAACTTGCTAGCTTTGGAGGCAGGGTTTTTTTCTTCATAAAAACCCACCTAATCCAGTCCTGAGGAAAATGCCTGCTTTTCTCCTTATGAATAGTGCATGGCTTGTGCTGCAGATTCAGTGATGGCAGTTCTATGGTATTTGCTTCTAATATTTAAGAAGTTAGCCTGGTCGAAAAGCCACAACTTAAGCTAGTATACCTGAACAAGGTTCCAATGGCATTTAAATTTCGGCGAATGACCATTACTTTTTGCTTTGTCTGTTGGCTAGCAAAGATGTAGTCAGGGGTACGCTTCACTGCTCAGCTGTATTCCCAGGTATTTCCTAATTGGAAACTGCCATAAAGAACAAGGTATGCAGAGCAGTTTTTGCTAGATTCTCCAATTAATTTTGCTGCAAGAATTTTTTTTTAATACCAATGGAAAGTTGATGGAAAAGCTTTATAATTTTTGTGCGTATCTCTTATACCGTGTACTGTAAAGGTGAGGAGATGGAACAAAAGTCTAACTGCTCTGAAAAAGATACAATTAATCTGATGTCTGGTGTATTATTGCCTTTAATTTTTAGTATTCAGTATAAAGTATGGCAAAACATAAAGTTAGTGTAGCTGTACTGTGTATTACTTGTAATTTTCAGAGCCAATCCAGAAGAGAAGTTTAGGTGTCGCTGTGAATTCCAGGTTGTTAGGAATGGAAGAGTCAGTTTAGAGAGGCACTTCCTTAGGCATATGCATCATTGATGGGCAGCTGGCTGTAACTGGTATTGTGAGTTTCAAGGGCTAAGAAATCTTGAATTACACCTAAAAAGCATGAGATAAACTTTTGATATCTAAAAAGTATTTTACAGTTTCCAGTGTTTTGGATGTAAGCTAAGAGAGTGACTCAGATGTATGAAACAGACTCAGACCAGAAGACTAACACCGATACCCGCCCTTGCACTGTCAACAGCCTGTGAGCTTTCACTAAGTTCCACAAACTGACTCGTGGACACAAACACCAACGCATTGCCTGGCTTGAAGGGCAGACAGCACAACAGACTCTTGAAAACAGATGATGTGCATCTTGCCTCTTGCTGCAGCAACTTTTTTCTTTGGATTTTGCACTTGGTACTCCCTCGCTAATGACAGCTCAGGTAGCTCACGCTATTTTGTGTATGTGATGTATGTTTTTAAACATTGCCCTTAGGAGGGCTGAAAGGTCTTTAGCTTTCCATGCTCATGCAAGGGAATGAGTCTGACTTCTTGGGAGAGCCCTTCTAGTACCCATGCCAAGGGAAGGAGGGATGCAGGCAGAGCATGCTGTGCGAGAGGGCAGGAGGGATGGCGCCCACTTGGCATGCAGCCCGCTGTCTGCCCACAGCCCCCACACACTGGGGCCCTTGTATAGTGCCACATACGTGTGCCGGAAGGAGCCCATGGAATGTCCTTGGCACAGCCTGGCCCTGTGCAGTCTCTTACTTGGGGACAGGCTGTGGTAATTTCATAGCATGTTAGAAAATTCCTTCATGAAGCATTCTTTCCAGTCGTTAGAGTGATTTCTTTCTTTATTTTGTTGTTAAAGTTTGCTGGAGCTGACAGTTTTTCAGCTGGGTAAAACTGTCTGCGTGCATGGGAAATAACTAAAATATAGGAAAAGGAGCTATGATTTTAAACTAGAAGAGAGTAGATTTAGGCTAGATAGAAGGAGGAAATCTTTTACAATGAGTAAACACTGGAACAAGTTGCCCGGAGAGGTCATAGAAGCCCCATCCCAGGAAACATTCAAGGTCAGGTTGGACAAGGCTCTGAGCAACCAGATCTTGTTAAAGATGTCCCTGCTCACTGCAGGGGGATTGGACTACAAGACCTTTAAATATTCTTTCCGACCCAAAGCATTCTGTGATTCTATAAGCAATGGGGTTCAATGCATAATCAAAGCTACAACTGGTAATTCCTCTTCAGGTTAGGAAATGAGTAAGCTTCCTGAGCAGAAGGTAAGCAAAGGGTGTAAGGGTCAAATTGACGGATAAACAACCCTATGAAAGGAAAGAACAAGTTGGATCAGATAAGTCAAGCCTGTCTGTAAGGAGAAATAACTGAAAACATCTAGTGTAGCTGTGCAAAACTATAGGATCACTATGCATGTATGGAAGAGAACATTCTCTATATTTTTTAGCACAATCTTAAATTACTTTAAACAGAATTTGAAATACTGTAACTTCTTTTTTCTAACATTAGGATATTGCTTCATTGGAGTATTAATATTTATATTTTTAACTGTCTCAAAAATGCATAATATTCTTTGCTATGAACTTTTTTCCAAAGAAATTGTTCCCTTCAAGCACTGTATTTAAGATTGATGTCAAAGGAACATTATGGATGTATTATCTGTTAAATTCTTGACTATCGCAGGTCTAGAATTTTGTCTGGACAATCGACAGTTTTCAGCGATGTTTTTAGGTTTATAGATGGAAAAATGTTAATTATAGCACATCAGCTGTCTGCATACACAATATCTTTGTCTCTCAAGTACTGGCAGTCACTTGGCTTTGGCAAGTCTAGCACAGTTGAGCTCAACTCTTTAAACTCATGTCCAATGTGTGTGGTTTTTCCTTCTTTACTTATAACTAGAATGACCCGCTGTGATGCCCATTTTTTGGCCTCCTATTTTGGAGATCCTGTTTTGGCATCTTTTTTGACATAATCTCCAGTGGGGGATCCCCTGGGGGAAAATGAGGTGCAAAGAGAGTTGATGTTCTGTATGCCAGTACCTGGCTGTTGGGTGTGTCCAGATATGGTGATAGCTGAGACTCTCAAAGATGAGGTCTCTTTCTTTGGGGAGAAACAGAGAATAAGGACTCTTTTTTCTTGGCCAAGAGGCCCCTTGCAGTTTGCAGTTTGTGTAGACAAAGGTCTAGCCTTTAGATAGGAGAGGCCATGATCTCTTCTTAGTAAGTTAAGTGTGTCATGGGGCCAGTGTAGTACAAAGAAAACAAAATTTAAAAAAAAATCTTTAGCTCTCCGATTATGAAAGTTCTTTTTGCAAAGCATTCTACCCTCAAACCCAATTGGCATCAGTGTTACTTGCAGCATTCAGCACATCCAAAATTCAGTTAGCATCTGGAAACGCAGAATTTGTTACACTGAAGGGCATCATCCTGTATTTCAGACTTCAAAATAAGCTTATACAAAGAAAAAAAAGTCTTCCTAGTCTAATATAGATTGAAATCTTATACATTCTTCCTAATACCATAAAAAACACTTTGCAGCTGTAAGCAGTTCTTGCAGGACAGAAAATTATGATTCAGCATGTTAGTGCTCGCAAACCAAAAATTTAAATGAATGCAGATTGATGACTGGGTAATTGGTATTGATAGAAGCTGAAGTTAAGTCCAAAACATTGATGTTTTTTCTGACTGGCTAACTCTTTTATTAGAAAAAGATTCACATCAAGTGAAATTTCAATCTTGTGGAACAAAAAAAAAAAAGTTTGAAATGTCCAGCTTTCCTGGAGAGCAGAAATTTCCGTGTGCTGATCAGCCCTTCCCCAACCTGTGAAAACTGAAACAAGAAGTTGTTTACAGAAAGAATTTACAGTGTATTAATATAAGAAAATATTAACACTTGAAAAAGCAGCAGCATGAAATGTGTTTCATATCTGGCATCTGGCATGTCTGTGTCCCAAAGCTTCTGATGTCCCATACAAATGTAGTTCGTCTTTAATTTTTTAGCTGTGGCTCTAAAACAAATAATTTCCCATTGTAAAACCGAAGGATTTTGGCATTTTAATGGCATGGGGGGGTTGCTGCTCTGCATATACCAAACACTTTTTAGGGGGCACTGAGAGATTCTGGATGCTTTCTACTGCCATCCTTGTGAGTGGAAGGGCTCAGTGTCTTGCAGTTCTTGACCTCAAATTTCCATGAAGCTGTTCACGAAAATACGTCTTGGTGCCAAGCTTGAGGGCAGATGGCATTTCAGCATGATTATTCTCAACTGATGAAACCTATAAGCGTGCAGTTTTCTGTTTCTTGCTGCTTTGGCTTTCGTAGCTAAATTAGAGCCAGGTGCACAGCTTGAGCCTTGCTTGAACTTTGATGGTTTGCTGATCTCTTTACTATAAGTGTGCAAAAGTAAGACAGTATAAACGGCTTGCCTTTTTCTTAAAACCCCAAAGGTCATTACAGTTTTAATATGCTCAGGTGGTGCTTCAAAGAACTCTTTGTTATTTTACACAGCTAATTCTAAGCAGATCTACATGATATTTCCAGTACCAGAACCTCAATTAAGCTTTTTATTCTTGTAAAACCTTAGAGCTTGAATGTACCATATTGCTAAACCTGAATGTTTTAGAACTTTTTTTTTTAATCCTTGGAGTAAGTGTGTCTAAAAATAAACTGGCATCAACTTCTTCAGTATCATTTAATATGCATAATAAACCCACTAACCTGGAAAAAGCAGAGATACATTCTGAAGGAGATTTGATTTCCAACAGAACAAAACAAAGTTTAAGCTTTGACAACAAGCTGGGGAACAAAAGAAACCCAAGTCATTGAGGAGAAGTACCTAATCATCATGTCAGCTTGACATACTCGATTGTAGGATGGAACTTTCTTTTCGGTAATCTGTTTTGAAAGCCATGAAATAGTTGATAGCAAATGTTAATCTCTCAAGATGTGTGAACCTCTAAAAAAACCAACTGCAGCAGACCCGGTTTGCATGGTGTTGACCTGAATAAGGGGATAATGTGCTTAAGCAGCTTATTCATTCTTCAGTGCCCTTTGGAAAGGGAGCGGCTTCACAATGGTTTGCCACTCAGGGCTCAGACGTGACCACTGTTCTTTTCACTTGCTGAATGTTTCATTCTTCTGCCTCCGCCACGGGTTTCTTCATACGTTGTTCCAAACAGGACTATAAAGGAACTTTTTGGGGCTATTTCATGTCAAACTGTAACGTCTGTGAAACAGAATGCACTGAGCTGTAAAGGAATTTTGAACTCTGGGTATATAGCTGGCCAAGCTTTTCATCAGAGATGTGTTGCTGAATTAATTGTTTCTGCTTGCAAGTCTTCCCAGGCTGGAAGTTTAAGCATAACCCAGAAACATTATATTAATTGTTTTAAATATTCCACATTAAATTTCAGCATCAAAGATACATGAATTAATTCATGTAGTAGTCTTATAAATGGAGCTGTTTCAGAGTTCTGAGTTTTAGTGTTGCCTGTGGATTTAAATGCTCACAGACATGAAGATGCAAAAGGGATACAAGAGCCTACATTTTAAGATGGACCTGTGGCTTGTTTAGCACTTTTTAAACAGCGTAACTGTGAACACCTATTTCTCTTGAACTTTCGCAGAATAACTACCTAACTTAAGCTGGTTCCTTGAAGGAATCAGCATGGCTCAGTCTTGCCATGAAGTGTTTTGGAAACATATCTTCAGAATTTAAAAAACAGAAGGACCAAAGATATCTTGGTTTTGGTTGTTTGGGTTTTTTTTTTTCTTTTTTTTTTTTTGAGCATTTTTTTACAAAAAGATAAAACAGACATTGTTCAATAAAAAGCTTGTGGAAGTATGTTAAAAGAGCAAATCAATGTAGGAAGAAGATTCGTGGGTGTTGGAAAGGGGATAAATTACTTAGGCTGAATTGGGCCGTGGAGCATGCAGTGTGCCTGCACAGGACACGAAGAAACAGAAGCCTGCTATCCTGGAGAGCTGCGGCAATGGGGCTTTAGAAACGGGACTGCTGTTCCTGAGTCCTACGTGATGCTCCTGACAGAGGCTTCTGCCACTCGGCAGTTCTGTTTTCCGAACTTGCAGGCTCCGTCTGGTGGGAAGCTCAAGGCAACTCCCACGGGGTTTCCAAACTTGTCTTACGATTTCACATTGCTAAACAGCTGCAATTCCTGTGAATGTATCTCCAAGAGTAATAAAATTGTCTTTGATTTGTCAGATTTTCCTGAGGTCATTTCTAGTGACTAGGCAAACTCAAAAGGGAAATGAAAAAATAATTCCAGAAATAATTCCTGACTACAAAGATGGTAATGATTATATTAAAAAAAGACGACCGTACAAAAGGGGAAATTACTTTGGAAGATACCTGACATCAAGCTCTTGCCAGTTTTTCCTGCAGTGTGTGGAATAGGTACATCATTATGATTTTTATTTTGCTGCTAGAATACCTAGAATCATGTAAATACACAGGTAAAATAATTTCAGCCAACGAATATGCTATTTAAATGTGAATGCTACATAGAATTGGTGAAGGGAATGAATAAAATACTTCTGTAATGACTGCACCTTCACTTACAAAGTAATTTTAATTTTGAGCTTTATTCATTCTCCAATTTGAACAGTTGAATGAACAGGTTCTGAAAATCTGTAAATAATGTATTAGAAACTGTTTTGAAATGGTTATTAATTTAGCAAAAAATTTTAGGAAAATTCGCTTTTAATCCTGCTTGGTTTTTTTAAATATTCTAATATTCATGTTTTTATGGAAAAGCAGAGAAAAGTGAGGGAGAAACAAATACCTCTATCTGTCGGTCTGCATCAGGATACTCCCAGGGTAGGCAGAATACCACCAAAGGTTTTAAGTTTCATACTGATTCAAATCAGTCTTTAACAGGGACTTGTGACCCAGGGGATTTTTCAGTTTCACAGCACAGCAAAGCTGTGAAGACAATTCAGGCACTTCTCTAAATTACAGAACTCAGATTTCTGATTTCCAGCCTGAAGCAGGCTGAACAAGCTTTCTAGCCTTTTTGCTACATGTTGCATGGTGAAGGCTCCCTCTTGGAAGGAGAGATAGTCTGTACTTTGCTTTCTGATGTTTTTCTAGTTGAAGCTGGTGTACAAATTTCTGCAGCCTTGTTGGTTTTTTAAATTGGTTTTGGATGAAAAATGTTTAGTCAAGCTCCTGACTGATTCTGCAAGCTGTTTGGGCACGCGTGTGAGGGTTGCACACTAAATACAACAGAGAAATTAGCTTATTCATTTTCAAATGCCTGTGAAAAATAATAGCAGAGAGTGTCTTTACATGGAGAGTTCCTGGGAAAGCCAGTCAAAGTGTTGAGACTGGAGAATTGCTGTAGCTGGAGTGAATTGTCAAAACTGATTGCAAACCACTTTGAACACATTTAGTAATTTGTAAGTTATAATTTGGAAGTACATCATACCAAAACAAGACCTTCCAGTAGTTTGGAAGGAAAAGATCAAAGGCTTGTTTTTGTTTTGACATGTTGAATTTTAGAAAGCAGCCCATTTTCAGAGTATCAGCTCAACAACACAATTGAAATGGTGGACTTTGGGAGAGATCTGTGAAACATGATGATAAAAGTAAGGAAAATGGCTTCTTTAAAATGTCAGAGCACTGCCAGGATGTGAAGGAAAAAGAGAAAAGTAGTAACCAAAGCTTTAAAAGGTACTTTTGAATCTTGACTTCCAAGAATAAAATTTCGCTTTCTCTCTTGGAAACAATATGCTTCCTTTGAGACTAGGGTATTACTATTTCTTCATACAAAAGGGTGTTTCTTTAATCTCTTTGTTGCATTTTTTCAGTCTTTATATAGAGGTGGATAAATGGATACGTACTTCATATGCTTCGGTTACTCCTCAAACACTGCATTGTTGTCCCCTTCTTATTAACTTAGAGTGTACGAGTGTAACTTGCTCCTGTAATAGTTCAAACTTTTTTTTTTTCTTTTAAACAGACATTACTGAAAGATCCTTTGTATATTGGGCTGAGACACAAGAGAATCAGAGGTCAAGCCTACGATGATTTTCTCGATGAATTCATGGAAGCTGTGACTTCAAGGTAGGTAATATATCTGTGCTATTCAGTGGTGAATTCTACTGTGAACTTGGGAGAAATAAAGGTCAGTAGCTTGTGGAAGGAAGACACAGTTGTTAGGTTCCTGATCATTTTTGTTTTGACCATAGTATTATGTAAGTTCATAACTGTCTGAACTACTTGCCTTTAACATTACAGTTTTGTGAATTTACCGCCTGAGTGGTAAAATACATCTTGAGATGGGTGAACTAGTTTCTCAAACTTTTTTTTTTTTTTGAGATTTGGATTGCTAAGTACTTGCTTAGGAGTTTTCTATGCATAGTGCTGTACCTATGTGATTTTTCTCTGTGATTTCATATGTGAGATGTCAGCAGCCTGAAACAAGCTAACATACTTGGCAACCCCTGCCTCTCCCCCACCAAAACCATGACAGGACTAAGCTTTCAATGTTTTGGTTTTAAATGTCATGGTATGGATCTGTACCAAGTCAGCCCTTTCTCTTGCTTCTTTTTTTCCTATACAGAAAGTAGTTAAATTTATTATTAGACCATGATGCATAAAATAGTTCTTCTCACATGTCAAATAACACATTTGCTCATATTTTCTCTGTTTGTTAGAATTTTTTGGAGTTCTAGCCCTGCATTCAATGTGTATACCTATAATAGCCGAAGTGCCAGGATCCTTAGCAGAATGTGTTTTCTGCATCTGCATCCCAAAGCTGGGGCTGAGCTGTGGGACCTGGAAATACTATCCAGCCCCTCAGTCTTGGCTTGTGCTCCATCTGCATTTTGACTCCATGTCAGTACCTTACCTGGACATGCACAACCTCTCTTCTTCCTGACCTGGTTCCTGCATAAAAGAAACATGGGCAAGCAGGTAGTATTAATTTCCAGGCCTGAAACACGTATTCGTTCATGTATTACAACGCTCTTCCCCATCACCCCTGCTGTCTGACACTCCCTTGTTCAGAATCTTGCTATGAAAGTTACTGGCTTGGCTCTACCCTATAATGTGTTTCCTCCTCTTCTGAGTGTTCCCTTTCAGATAAAATTGATGTATTTTCACGTTCCTAATAGAAGGTTCAGAGCATTAGAAATTGCTCTGTGCAGCACCTTTTGAGAATCTCTAACTTATTGCATTCCCTAACTCACCCTTTCTTTAAAATGAAGCACAGTTCTTCATGCTGAAGGAAACCATCACAGTCAAATAGAAGATTATCTCAATAATGTTTGAAGGTCTGGTTGACATGCCCTTTTTACTTAAACATCTTTAAACACCATACTTCTGAGCAATTTGTGTTTGCCCAACCTTCTGAAAGATCACTTCATTCTCAGCTAAATCAGTCATGGTGTACGGTGGTGTAATTTATTTCATGTTTGAAGAGGGGCACTTGCAAATTATAATTCCAGCTTTGCATGGTTTACTTGTGGATTGTTTTGGCTGTAGCGTGACATCTTACATTGATTGCGATACTCATTTGCTAAGGTGAAGGGAAAAGTAACGTAGTTAAGTTAAAGTCAAGTCCATTTGCTCAATAATTTCGTATGTTCCTGAATTCAAATTTGAGTTCAGTGTGTTGCTGGCAGACGCAGCAGTTGCAGCTGATCCTGGTGTGGTGGGTTGGCCTCTTAAAGATGCAGGTCATGATTTGCTTTACCATGTATTTTTTTCCCTTGCCAGCCATAGTGGTGGTCTAGGTAATTGTATACTTTGGTTAAATGCTATTTATCTTTTCCCGGTGAAAGTTTCTCTTGTGTTTTGCCTCTTTTCACTTTTCTTAGCCTTCTGCTGGCAGTTTCACAGAGGGGTGTTTGCTTTGCTAATCTTAGATGCATGTTTGGTCTGTTATGTTTTAGCTTAGTCATATTTATTGTTAGGTATTGCCATGGTACTCCAGAAGAGGCTTTCTTAGTTAGCATTGCCTAGTCAATCTTAAGAATGGGAGAAGTTCTGGGGAAATCTTTTGTTGTGTTTTCAGTACCATGGAGTATTAATTTCCAAGACACACGTTAGCATGAACGTCGTAAAGCACAAAGCTGTCATGTATTTGTCATAAGCCAACTTTAAAGACAGGTTTTTAAAGTGATGACAAATATTTTCAAGTTTGAAAACTGTGTTAAATACCTGGTTTAGATCTTTTTCACCTTCATAATTCTCCAGAGAAACCAAATGCTAATAGAAGTGAGAGCCAAGTTTTTGCAGTACTGCCTGGGAACAAGCAGGAGCAGGCAGCTGTGCAGGGCACTGCACTTTGTACAGGCTCTTCATTGGCTTCCAAAGAATCTTCTCAGACATGCACATCTTGATTGGTTGTTAAATTTTGAAAATTGAAATTTTTGTAAGCTGACACAACATCTTTCATAATGTTTCATGTTGAAGTGACACCTTTATACAGTAGATGTCGTGATGTGGAATAAAGAAAATGCTTTATCAAAAAGCACGTCACATGAAGGTATAGTTTCACCAACTGCAATACTTGTCTCTTCTCATCCTCAACTGCTATTCACCTCCAAAAAGTTTTTCTTATGAAACAAAATTATTTATGAAGGAGTCAGGATTTAAACCCCCCCCTACAACTTAAACCTTCCATTACAAAAAGATTTTGGTACAGTATCCAGTGGCAGAATGGAACTAGTACAATGTGATTTTTCCCAGATGTGGGAAGGCAGAAGCATATGGAAAGTATCTGGATTTCTGTTTACATAAATCCAGTGAGCAGCTTTTATTTATTTATGTGTGTATACATTTATCTGTTCATTTCTCTGGCAGCCAGCGGCTGCCCTCTCTGACTACAAGTGCTATAATTCCTCTGGACATTTCCAGTTGTTTCTTGCTTTTGTGTCAGTGCAGTAATTTAGGGGAACAGGAATATTTTAAATGAAAGGAATGTTTTAGAACATAAAAAAAAAATGGATATTTATCTTTATCACCGAAGAACGTAAATCAAACTGTAATTCAGAAGCGTTTGTTAAGTTTCTGCCCAATGGAGAAATGGGTCATAAAACATTTTATACAGAGAAGTAAATTTTTCCAAATGAGAAGTTGTTCTTAAATATCTATGTCTAGAGAGAAAACCCTGTGAGGAAGGATTGCTGAACAAGACTTGGGTAGTTGGGATCTATCCACCACAGCTTCCTATGTAACCAGATGAAATAAGTCTATCTTTTTATTCCAGTTCCTATTTCTTCCCTACTTGCCTGAGATGATGCAAAGAGAAATATATCAATAGCCAAGAGGTATTAATGTACAGCAGTGAAAAGATTTTGTAAATGCTTGAGAGGAAAATATGCAGAATGGAGATGGAACAAGAAATTAAGGGAGAGGAAAAAAGCACCTTTTTAATAACAGGGACTTTAATTTCCTTGTCTGATGCAAAAAGTAGATTTAAAGGGTCTGGAAATTTTTTCCTTATTTTGAAGGACACTTCATTTTCATGAATCTGTTAAAGAGAACTCTACCTTGAACCCCTCCCAAAAATACCAGAGTGGGGAATAATGGCATCCTACCAGCTTGCTTTCTGTTGCAGACCCTCTGCAATGGAAAGTGTTGTTCATTGGGGAGGGACAATACTGACTTCCATCTCTGCTCTGTGGATAGATAGGAAACTTGTAGAAAATTGAAAGAACCTGGTGTAATTCCATAGCTTATTTCCTTGCCCACATACCACAACCCCAAAGAGTGATTGGAATAATTATTCTGTTATAAGCTATACTCCATATACTTGTGATGAGTAAAAGCAGCCCTGTATCACTGAAATTATCTTTCTCTGCGTGCATGATGGTGAGTTTTCAGTTTCACTTCAAGATGAAAATAATAGTGGTGGACCCTTGAAAAGTAATATCGTGTCATTTATGTTCTCTTCTGATCATATTTTAATTAAATCCTTCCCCACTCTTTTTATATGCTGTGATTTTCTCAAGTTTGTGATCTATAAACCAAGCTGCTGACAACTGTAATTCAGTCTCTTCTGTCCTAAATTACCATGATGTAGTCATTATTCCTCATTTGCCTGATCACATTATTCACAGATGGTCATCATGGCTTGGCTTCGCGGACGAAGATTTGGGAAGGGCTTTGCCCACGCTTATTGCAAGCGCGTTGATGGCTGAAAAGGCCAATGCGGGATAGGCAAGACCGGTTGCAAAGAGCACACCGGAGGGTCTCCTTGGGTGGTATAGTCGAGGCACGGTTCTTTCTGCGCTGTCTTTTCTCCTCGAGCCTGATTCTACGCGTGCTCTCAAAGGAGACAGCAGCGTTATGTATGGTGTGTCTCCAAATCTCCCGATTGGAGGCCAGGGTGGACCACTGATGGTGGTCAATATGGCCCAGGCTGAGGTGTTGTTTCAGGGAGTCCTTATATCTCCTCTTTGGAGCTCTTCTCTTGCGGCAGCCGGTGGCAAGTTCACCATAGAACACGATCTTAGGGAGGCGGTGATCCGCCATCCTGGAGACGTGCCCTGCCCAACGCAGCTGCGTTTTCAGCAACATGGCCTCAATACTGGTGACGTCTGCCTGTTCAAGGACAGCAACGTTAGTCACGTAGTCAGTCCAGTGGATGTTTAGGATTGTGCGGAGGCAGCGCTGATGGAAGCGTTCGAGGAGTCGCAGATGGTGGCGGTAGATGACCCATGATTCAGACCCGTACAGAAGAGTAGGCAGTACCACGGCTCTGTAGACACCGATCTTTGTACTTTTCTTCAGGTGTTTATTGCACCAGACTCTTTTATGGAGTTTTCCGAAAGCTCTGTTTGCCTTTGCTATTCTGTTGTCTATCTCTTTGTCGATCGTGGCATCTGAGGAGATGATGCTACCCAGATAGCTGAACTGCTGGACTGACTGAAGCTCTGACTCGCCAATGGTGATGTGGGGATGATGGTAATCATCTTGTGGTGCTGGTTGGTAGAGAACTACTGTCTTCTTCAAGCTGACTTCCAGCCCAAAAAGCTCAGCCGCCTCTGCAAAGCAGGATGTTAAGCGCTGCAGAGCTGCTTCTGTGTGGGCAACAAGGGCGGCATCGTCAGCAAAAAGCAGCTCGCGGACAAGGTGATTCAGGGTCTTGGTGTGGGCCTTCAGTCGCCTTAGGTTGAAAAGGCTCCCATCGGTACGATATCGGATATAAATGCCGTCTTGTTCGTCGAGGTCTGCCGTGGCCCTTTGGAGCATCATGCTGAAGAAAACTGTGAATAAAGTTGGTGCGAGAACGCAACCTTGTTTCACACCATTGGCTATTGGGAAGGGCTCAGAGAGTGCATCGCCATATCTGACTTGGCCGCGCTGCCCCTCATGTAACAGGATTATCATTTTGAGGAACTTGGGGGGACATCCTAATCGTTCCAAGATCTGCCACAGACCTTTTCTGCTCACAGTGTCAAAGGCTTTGGTGAGATCAATGAAAGTTACATAGAGACCCTTGTTCTGTTCCCTACACTTCTCTTGCAGTTGTCTGAGAACGAATACCATGTCTGTGGTAGCAGTGTTTCATTTCACATCATGTGTTACTTTAAAACAGTGGTTTATGGTAAATATGGTTTATCTAACTTTGAGAACAACTGTAAAAGTAATATATACACAAAGTAAAAATACACAAATACTTTAATAGATGTTTTCATTTAGTAGATTGCATTAGGATTTGTGAATAACTTAATTCATTCAAGCAGCCCTTACTTGTAGCAAGAGGATAGACTGTGAGAAGTCAACACAAAAGGTGCTGCTTATAGCTGTGCGTTGTTAAGGAAGTAGTTGGACCGCACAATGGTTCTGACAGTGTGTTCAAGCACAGATCATGAGTGCAAGAACATGGGCGCCTCTGTCCTCTTTTGCACTATAGTGGTGCAAGACCAAGACTTAAATCATGCCTGTATGCTCCCATATTGTTGAACTTAAAGTGGCTGTCAGAAAGCGTGCAGGAAGAAGTACTGTTGCAACAACTCCCTCCTATGGCACACTTGGTGATGATCTTTCTCTTTAGAGTTTTGTCCCTCAGTGAGACTTAGACCCTTTGAGCCAATTTTTCAAGTCTATGACTACCTGCTCCTTCCACCATTCAATGAACATTACATTCCTAGTGAAGAACCCTGTGGATGGCAGGGTGGAGAAAGGTGGGTCATTAGGCAGAAGCCCATACACCACCTTGACTACAGTTACAGTTGCTCTTTGAACCTACCTTCAGTTCCTTCCTCTCATTACATGCAGGGTTCATTTCCAGTCACTGATGGGTTTGTGTTCTTCCTGAAACTGCTTGGTCCTGCGGCTCAGGCTTCCTTACCCATCTAGACTCCCAGGTGGACTTTGCTTTTATACTGACAAGGAAAAAACATTCAGGAGGATCCTATCCTTATGTTGTTTGCCTATTAAAAAAGGCCCTCAGACTCAAAAACATTGTGTTTTCAAAACAGGGACTATTGCTTTGAATAGTGGAGAGTGTTGTGGAAGAGGAAAACTCAAACAGTTTGATAAGCAGGGTTTATTTTTATTCTGGCTCAAGCAGCTGTGATGGTTTGCCTTCAAATTTTGTGATTAATCATGGTGCCTTGTTACTATTATCACTTGCACCATTTAAATTCTCCATAGATGATGCCATCTCTAGGAGGTTTAAGGAACTCTGAACCCTTCCCCAAGCCATGTTGCTATGTAGGAGAAAGAGAGAAGTAACTAGGCTGTAGAATGTTTTTTGAGATGAGATGTCTGCGTGCTTATTTGCTGCTCTTTCAGTTGCCAAATCCAGGGCATTCTGAGATGGAGGCAACAAGACTGGGTAGGAGGCACCTACTTACGTATATTCCAGGAGGCAGGGGGAGCAGGTTAACTAACTCACCCCCAGTATGAACATCCGTATACAGGATACATGACAGAAAGAAGAACATAGGCAAGCAATCTTTCTTTTTGTTATATGGTGCCTTGTATTCCTCCTCTTCCCTTTCCTGATGATTCATTTGGTGGTTAAATTGTGTCTGATTGCTCGAACTGTTACAAATGTACACTTCACAGACTTTTCAGACACAGCAAGCGGCATAAGGAAAAGCGAATCTGTCAGTGAAGCAAAATCATAGCAGGATAGAGAGACACTAATCATGTCAGGTTTATTTGTAGGAAGAGTCCTGTTATTGTTTGTAATGCGAGACCTTAAGAGAAATTCCCAGCAAAGATCAGCGGAGGAGCCTTGAAGAAATGAAAATTAATTCATCCCTTAAAGAAAACATAAAGTAATGAAATCCTCAAACACAGTACTGAGCGGGAAGGCTGTTGTTAGGGTTTTGTGGGACAAAATAGAGTGGGGGAATATTTTTAGTACTTTTTAATATGCCTCTTTTACCAAAACTGATTCTGGAGCTCAGAACTGGATGTATCCATGTTCTAACAATGCTCAGCTATGTCCCAGACTTGCTGCAGTCATTTAAAACCCAACAAGTGAAGAACACACTGTTCTCAAGCTTTTCTTCTCCAAACTATTTTAAGAAGGGATTTTTCAAATGGAAAAGGCCTGGGTAATCTCAGTTACTTTCCTTCCTCTTTTATAGCTCCAGTAAATTGTGAGCAGGATTCTCAACAGAAGTTAGCTGCTGCAACTGTGTTGTAAATTGAGTGAATGTTGGTTTATTTGAATAATTTGTGCAAGTGTAATATTTTAACGAGGTTTATGTTGTTGTTACAGAAGTATAGTAGTTTTCCAGGCCATCAGAAGCAGCAGTTTCTTCCCCCCGCCTTTGGAAACTTAATGAAGTAAAATATCAAATTTTTGGCTGCTGTTCACAGCAGAATTGTACTAAGATATCTGTACCTCTTATCCCAGCCCTGTCTCTCTCCCATTACAAGTCAAGAATTATTTCTGTCTAGATTTCAGCTTTCAGGAAAACTTTCATTCACTATCAGTCTGGCAGACGGGATTGGGTACATCTGTGCTTCACCCCTCCCTGGTCCTTTACCCCTACCAGACAGTGACATGTCATGCTTTACTCAAGAGTATCCCACCCAAACTGTACCTCCTGCCATGTGAGATTTCTGATCCATGGCAGCAGATCAGCCTGTGCCTGTGGGTGCCTCTGCTGCAGCTTGCAGTCTGGGGATGCAGGACACCCACAGCAGTAGGACTTTGGTAGCCCAAGATTTTGCAGAATGCAGCAGATACTGCTGAGATCAAAGTCAATGGTATCTTCCTGGACTGAACTAGATGTCCTACCCTGCCCAAACCAATCCTGCCCTGCATGAGAGGGCCTGGACCAACCAAGGGCCATGGTCATCTCCCATCTATGAAACACTTAAATCTCTCTTTTCCCTGCACCCTCTGAGGCAGTTGCAAGAAGTTTTTAACACATGGCTTGTTGACCACCCTGGGTAGATGTCATGAATCAAACAGTGGTAGTCTGAATTTCCTGATCTCCTGCTTAAGTACAACTTTTAGAATTAAATCTGCATGTTACTGTCACAGAATAAGTATCAGAGGGGTAAGAAGGAAACTTGGATATTGCAATCCTGCCCAGACTCCTGAGACTGCAGATGTTTCTCTCCATTGTGCTTCATGTTAGAATTTTTTTCAGGCAGTGCAGTTTCTGTAACATGAAACATTGACGTCAGGCTGTAAGTCCATTCTCCTTTTAAAGGAAATACCATTTGTCAGATAAAATGCAAACCACAGAACACAAAATATTTAAGAGGATATAGGGCATATAGTAGAGTCGTTGCTGCAGACCCAGGACTGGTAGCGCCACTGTGTTTTAGTAAAGCACGACTCATTCACTGGTCAGAAGGTCTCATGACTTAACCAGATCCAGAACATCTAAGAGCTTCCTCATGAGTTTGGTGGGACCTAAAAACAGCATGACCCAAGCGTCAGCTGTTGGAGCAATGCAGTTGTGGTGTGTATCATAAGAGTATTTCACTTGGTTTATGTCTGCAGTGGATTATATAAACATTGCTGGTGCCAAGTTACCTACAAATAATAAGCCATTAATAAATAGCATTGACATAACCTATTCATCATTCGGATGTTACTAACTTGCTTTGCCGCTGGGTGATTTAGCAATAGAATAGAATTTTTGTTTTCAGTTATTAACACATTCGTCTGTTAAATTGTTTGACTGGACTAAGCTAAAAATGTAGTAATTCACACACCTGACAGAAAATTTGGAACAAATGTATGAGTGTGGTAAAGAGAAGTTATTAGAGGTGGCTGGCACATTGAACGCTTTAAGGAATTGCATCTTCAGAGTTCCTGTTCATTTGTCCTTGATTCTGAACAGAAATTCTGGAAAATTGTAAATCAGCAGGCATAATTTTTTATATAGTCTGGGCTATTACCTACTTATCACTTGCACCTGGAAAAGCGAAAGGCCAACAAAGGCTCTGCCAGAAAGCTTTCTTAGTTTGCTCCCAACAGAGAGTCTGTGATACCTTCTCAGTTCCTTTGCTGATCGACTGAGTAAACCTGCATCTACACTGATGAAATAAAAGTGGTCATGACCCGCTGTTGACATTAAGAGTGGACAACATCAGCGACCTTAAAAGATTCAGATGATGTAACAGGGCGAAATAAAGTATTGTAACACTGTAAATGTTTTTATATTGATCTTACCCACTCTTTTTTAAACCTTTTGACATGGGTTAGGGAGCTGTAACTGGAGAGAAGGACCTCTTTTACAAACAGCTCGCATCCCAGCTATACTGAGCTGGAGCAGGGGGCAATGTCCTTGATTGTCAAGGACATGTCCCCGAGGAACTTCATCCTGTGGTAGTGTCTGCAACAGGAGGTGACACTGAGGGGAACTTACTCTGTCCCCGAGACATGGGAGCCCCAACTCAGCACAGGCCTTTGCCTCACCCGTTTCTGTCCTGAGGCTCATGAAAAGAGATTATAGTATTGACAGCTCATGTTTTTCATATGGTATGCTTTTAGATTTTGGATCCTACAGTGGTGTTTGTGTATCACTTGTCTCTGATTACATATCCTAATGTACAGTGCATATATGCTCATATCAAATATTTATTTCAGTCTAAGCTGCATTTCTTACCTTACCCCTCATGGCTCACTGTTTGGTAATTCAGATACTTGCAAATTGCTCTATAACTGTATTTTTATACTGTTTTTCACTGTAGGTGTTCCAATTTTTAACAAAATCTAACATGAGAGCATGGACACATTGCCCTGGATCTTCAGTGGATATCTAGAACTGAAATAAATTACTTTAGATCTTCTTCTACCTAAGTATCAAAAGCTTTTTCTTGTAAGCATTGCCATCACTGTATTAAAAATAGTGACATTAGACAAACAACTGTACTCCCAGATTAGACAAACCACAGTATTCCCAGAATTTAGTTACCCACCCTCCTTGAGATGGTTGTGAGACAAAGCACTCACTAGGATCAAGGGCTCACAAACAAGTTTTTGTACAGTCTTCTCAGGAAATTGCAATGGAAACTTCAGTGACATCCCTGTCCATCCTAGAATCTGCACTAGCAATCCATATGTCCTTACATAGCAATATAGCCTACTGAAGTGTGGACATACGTCACTTCTGATAATCAGGATACTTCTCTTTTGGTGCTTAACGGTGGACATAAATGCTGACACGTAAAATGGAAGTATTTAACCGTATCCTGGGATTATGACCATGTTAGTATTTCAGCTCATGATATGAACTGTCTGCCAGCAATTTGGAACTGGGATCCGAAAGCATGTCAGAACTGAATTCTGGAGTTGTATGCATTATCAGTATCAGTAAGTATGATGAGTTTAAAAATAATGTAGAGTACCTCAAATGAATTTTCTTCTCTCTCAAGAACATCCTACTTAGAGACTTCATCTAGGTCTTTTCTGCATAATAAACATATCCAGTGTCTATAACTGCATTCTCCATCAGTCTGGCCTCTTTATAGTCCTTGAAGCTGTTGCAGAGTAAAAATTTTCCACTTTTACATGTGGGAACTAGGGCATTATATGTCAAAATTGGATTTAGATGTCTTCTTGGTCACAATCCAGTTGCCTAGACGTAGCGGTTCAGTATCACATTCTATCTGGCCTCCAGCTGCTGGTCCAGATACCTTAGTTGTTCTCAATTACGTATCTGCCGGCTCTGTGTGGGTGCTGTGGATAACCTGGAGTGTCTCAGATGGTACTAGGTTCCAGTGTTTGGCACTAGGTTCCATCATTTTTATCAAGCCCCACTGTCTGTCTATATCTCTAGGTGCTTGAAGGCTTTCAAACACTGGGTCTGAGTGACCTTCCTAGTGTGACATAAGACCACAGCAAATAGAGAAGAATCTTAAATATCCCGAGGGGTAGCCTTCCACCTATATAGCTATCCCTGACCAACTTCTCATATGGTTATAGTTTTGGTAAAATTAGAGGTTGCATGCAGATTTTGTGCTTCTTTTGAATGCTTAGAACTGCCTCTCTCCTCCTAACCATGCAGTTTCCCTGTACCAGTTTTATGCCAATAAGGCATACTGAGAGCTTGCTTAGTTGGAGGGACCTAAAGACTGTTGCTTTTAATTGCAAGATCATGCCATTGGTTTATTTTACTGATTCATGGTCTTTTTATTTAATATAGAAGTAAGGAGACAGTATTTTGTATCCGCAGAATTTTTGACACTTTTTGGAAATTCCAGATGCACATTTTATTTCTGCATTAGCAATTGCTAGTGTTTATACATCACTGCAAAAAATATTAGCCTAGAAATGGCTGAAAAATGCAATATGACACTTCAGACCCACTACCATATGTAAGTGCAGTTAACTGGGACTTCACTGACGCCCACGGCGGTGCCACTGCTAACGTCTGAATAAATCATGTGATCTGTTCAGCTAATGTGTTTGTTTAATTAGAAAAGTTCTTTGTGATTTTATAAGTGAGTTTATTTGAATAACTGGATTCCTGGAATTTCAAGGGATGCTGATTGTGTCCCCAGAAGCAGATAATAGTTATCTGGTAGATCTTCTTTATGTAACTGAGGGTGTCTGTGAAAGAAAAAAGGAACACATTTTGAAAAATAGACTGGGGTTTCAGTGGTTCAAAGATCTTTTTCTCCTAATCCTTTACTCTTTTAGATCTTGCTAATAATTAGGGAGAAGAATTTCTACTGCTCTCCCTGCATTGGCTCTTGCAAAAGGAAATTCTTTACTGTTCTATCTCCGGCACTGTGTTACTTTGATATTTCTCCTTCTAAAAATGGGATTTAGCTTAGTACAAAACCAGAAAGTTATCTGTTTCAAACATTATACTTTGGAAACTGAGAGAGAAGTATCACTTAATTGGCTAACTTTATTTCAGAATTTGGTGGATTTTACTATCAAAGTTAATCATTCATATACTTGCTGATCTGTAGCAAGCCTAAATGGTTACTGGAAAGAGATGGCTGGCAGGGTTTCCTGAAAATGAACTACGCAGATTTTAATAAAACTTATGTTAAATGCTGCTAGAAAAAGCTAAACCTTCTCTCTAGAACCATAGAATCACAGAATATAGTCTTTCTGCAAATATTTAGTTTAATAGTACTTTAAAACTCATTTTATTATAGTTGCTTTGTGATTAATTCCTACTGCTACAAGTAAATTCTTTCTCTTTTTTTTTTTCCTCCCCGCTTTTAAAGATCTTAATGGAATAGATATTTGGAGTCATTGCTTTTGCTTGGGACAGCTCTGATCTAGAAAACATGCACAGGAGTTATTTTTCCTTTTCCAAAACATATAAATAGAAGCAAGCTTATTTGTCTGTTAGATAAACTGAAATGTTTTAATAGTTATTAATACCAGAAGAGTCGGCACATCTGAAAGCATATTGAGAAGAAATGCAGGAAATAATACCACTCTTTTATTAAACCGTTAGCTGCCACATATAATTAAACTTATACTGTGTTAATTTTAGGTTCTGTATAAGCTTTGAAAATCTTAAACCAGTTTATTTTTTGCCTAGTTGTCATTTGGGTTTGTGGTTCTATACGTAAGGATAGAAAACACTTGTGGAGCAAGTTCCTGAAACACTACAGTTCTCACAGTAATCTCATATCTCACGTGATTTAACAAACTATGAGAATCTTCAAATTTAGCAATAATATTAAAGTCCACTTGTTTACATATACCTTGGTCCTGCACCATTAAAATGGATGGATTTTTAGATTTTTTTTATTATTATTTAGCTTCTTTCATATGTAGAAGAGACAGTCTGCCTTGTTGGAGGTTTAGCCCTGGAGTCCATTTCTGTGGCTGGGTGTAATGGTCCAGACATTTAGAGATCTTTTTACGGTAACAGTATCGAGTTTTTATTAAAAAGGCTTTGATTAGTCTTTTTTTCTGAAAAATTGATGATGATCTGAGCATGTGTTTGACTTCTGGAATACTACATTTCTTCAGCTGTGGGGCTGCAGTGGTTCAACTAAATTTATACTGGGAAAAAAACCTAGTTAAATCATCAATCCTTCACATTTATACCAGCTGATTTGAGAATGTCATAACAATTACAAAGAAGTGCTCTATTATATGTGCTAATGATTCTAAATTTGTATAAAAAACGGTGATTTTTCAGCTTAAGCCAGACTTCACAGTGTTAGGATTTGTTTTCTTTTCTTTGCCAGAAATGTATGGAAGCTGTAAATTACATATGGAAAATATTTTTAAAGAACAGTATTTTCAGGATAGGAGAACTGAATGCAGCTGCTTTGGTATATTTTCCAAATCAGATTTCAAAATGGGAACCAGCTGCTCCTCTGTTGCTCTTAGCTATAACGCCAGCACATGCTGGTTGTTGCACGATGGCCATTGTTGAAATAATATACATGAAGAATACCGGATAAGATCTTGATGTCAGATTCAGTTGCAAGGTATCCTCACCTGGTTGCAGCTCTGTCTTCAAAATGCTGCAGGTCCCTCTCCTAAAGACATTTGAGTTACTCCCTTGCAAATAATCCAGAATAAAACTAATGAGGGAATCGTGGTGTATAGCCACCACTGTGCGTTTTCAACCAGCTTTCTGCCTGGATTAGTCGAGTTACTCGCAGCTGTGCTGTTCGATGGCATTAGCAGGCACCGCTGTCTGAGCAGGCGGCTCCTGTGCCTTGGTCTCTGGACATAAGAACTGACTGTTTTCCCAGATGCCTCCTCCTTTGAGCTCGATAGGCAGGTATGCTTTGATGCTGGTCTTTGGCGCAGGAAGGAAAATGGGGCTGGGGCTGGGAAGAGGTGGGCTACATGGCGTTGCTGTTATTATTGTTAACTCGCAGGGAGTGTGGGATACGTGTTTTTTGCATAAGACCTGCCTTTGCAGCAGAGGTGCTGACAAACAAATTAAGAAATCTAGACTTGACTGTTAAAAGAAGTCAAACACAAGGCTGCAGTGAACAGTGCGTTCTTAAGGCCTTTAATGTAGACTTGGGGCCAAGTTCATTTGGTCTGAATGCAAGTTTCATGTTTAATAAGTATCACAGCATTTTTGTAGGGCTAAGTATTATTTCATATTTTTTTCCTTAATATAAAAAACACGAACATTAATATATTGGGAAATTTTAAAAGGTAGATTTGATCAATATCAAAATATGCCGTAGCATTTCTTACTTGTTTTATTTTAAAAAATATATTAAATATTGTGGAGACCCACTAGATTTTGTATACAAAGAATAGCAACATTACGGCATACATAAAAGAGGTTTGCTTTGCCCAGATCTCCAGAAAACCCTGTTTTGGCTTTTATGTAGACTTCCAAGAAACTTCTTGTTTTTTTCCACGTGAAAGAAATGGCTATACTTTGTCCTGGAATTATAGTCAACAATATTCCTGTTATGGTGGCTTCATAAAAAAAAATCTTGTCATACTTTTCTTGGAGTCAATCCCCATAAGCCCTCACTGAACTCAAGGCGCCTTCTGCAAATACTCAGCATTGGTGCAAAACCTCTTCTTCCACAGGACGTGTTGTAGCCATCGTTCTGCTTCTCCGGGCTTTTGTTGTATTACAAAATATCAGAATAATGGATTTTTAATTGCAGCTATTGATGTGAAAGCGTGTTATAGAGAAAACTTGAGCACAGAAGACAAGGGAATGGCTGCATTTCGTAGGACTCAATTACCTGCACATGTTTTTGCTTTAGAATTAGGTGCTAAAACAGGTTTTTCTACTCTGTTTGGGAACAGGAGGTCAGGAGGTAGAGAACAAGGAGTTAATGTGCATTTAGGCAGTTGAAAAGGTTACAGGGGCTATAGTGTTTTCTCAGTTGAGGCTTGTTGGCAGCAGGTTTAGCTTAAGGAGCAGAGGCAATGTCAAATAACCACTTCGCAGAACATGGGACAAAACAGATCCTTGACAAAGAACATAGTCTGTGCTCCAAAGAAAACCACTGAAGTACTTTCAGCTTCAGTAAGTACTGCTGCGTTGTACTATATAATAGTTTTTGAATGTCATCTTGCCTTATTTCTTTGTTAGCAAACCTACTGTGATTGGAAAAAAACTTTGACTGATAAACTTAGTGATATCGCTCATGGGGCTGGGGGTTTTGAGTAATGTTTTGTGCCTTAGTGTTTGTGTCATTGAAACGATTGTTTGCATATAGGTGTTTTAGTGGGGTTTTGGGCATACAATTTAACTGCAGTGATATCAACTAAGAAAGGCAATAAATATGTAATTAAAATTTGAAGATACTTTTAAAGAAATGCCCAGTTCTAGAAGATAAAATTTGAAAATGAAAAATTAAGAATAATGAAACTGTGCAAGCTATAGGTGTTTTCCACTGCCTGTCTTCTCTGGGGTTACAGAAGTGACTTTTTTGAATCATTGGAAGAGAAATGGCTCAGGCTAACTTGTGCTTATTCCCAAAGAAAAAAGTGGCGGTTTAGAGAAGGCATCAAATTCCGCTCCCATGTCAACTATGTATGTATGTATATGTGTTTTTAACATAGGCCCGAAGAAGATGAGTTTATGGCGTGTGTACAAACATTGGTAAAGATCACCTTTGGGTAAGGATTATTTGTAGTACAGTGTTATGAAAATAAAAGGGACTGACTTGTGGGTGAAGTAGGAGGCGGAAAACAAGTGCTAGCATGCTACTCACTTGTCAGTTATAAAGCAAGACAATGCTATGAAGTAATTTTGAAGTTTTGAGCAGTCCTGATGATACGAGAATAGACCTGGCTTAGATTCCTTTTATCACTGTGAAATGTCATTCCGTTTATGGCAGTCATAAACTTAATTACCACCTGTGCTAGGGACAGTCATCATTTACAGCGCCTGATGTCTGGATTCAGATTGTGCCTGTGGTTGAAAACTTTGTTTAAATATATTTACAGGAATCTGTGTTTATTTATAATAAGCTTAATGTTTGTTTGGGTTTTTTCCTCATTTAGCTATTAGGTAATTAAGTCCAGCATTGTGCTGCTCGGAGGTGTCACTTTGAGACTAACACAGGCATCACTGTTATATCTTCAAAAGGAGGATGTGATAGGACTAGGGGAGATGGTCCTTTGCTGGGCAGAATTTGATGTTTTCTTTTTCTGTACTTTGCTCTTCCGTGGGCTATGTGAGAGGACCACCAGTGGGTTATACTTTTTGCACTATTAAATGATAGCTGAGATTCTTGACTGTAGAGACCACTGTGAATGAACTACACCACCACTAAATGGCGGCAACTTCTATCACAGCAATGCTGGGGATTAAGAATAGTGGAGGCATAAAAAAAAAAAGAAATTGTCAGATTTTGTAGATTCAAGCATTCCCGGTGAAGCAGCTGACGGCAAAATGACCAAATGCTTATTTTTTCCCCTAATGTGTTACACACCTTGGTTAGGTTTTGAGTGTCATGGCACAATTTTTTGTGATCTGCTTGAATTTTTCCTCCCCTAGGGGACAGAATCTGTTAAAGACAATAACCTCGTCTAGTGTGATGTGGCTTGGATGTTCTTTGCTTAACACAACAGCACCCTACCTCACCTGTGAATGAGAAATGAGCCCTCATGCTGTTCGCAGACCATCTGCTGTGGGTGGTTAGCCTGAAATATTGTGCAGTTTGCAGTCCAAGCAGTGCCTGAGCTCTAAGTTGGTGTGGAAGTGCTTGCTTGCATGCAATAACAGTCTGCAACTTTTCATTGACTCACCCATTCCACATTTTTTGTCTGTTTATATTTCTGTTCTTGCTTACTTCTTATAGCTGCCTCCTACCGGTGGTATCTCATCCTGTTTCCTTTTCTTCTTGATTTTTTTCAGTTCCAGCTCTGCTTCCTCATTTATTGCCCACTTCTCTCTGGAGAGGTTTGTTCAATCCTAATCTTACCTGTGTTCTTATCTATAATTATCTCCAATCCTTCTATGTCACATCTGTTCCCTCCTTCATATCATTCCGGATAAGTGGATCTGAGTCTGAGGCTTTCTAAAAGTATTGGTTTTGTTATTTAATTACTTCCTTTCACGAGTTCCGAACTTCTGCTGGCTCTGTCATGCTCTTGCTGGCTGTGGTATGTCCCACAGCCTTGGTTCCTTGGCTGGCTCTGTCATAGCATAGCACAGCACAGGTCCCTGCCTTCCCAGTCTCTTAACAAGGGACAAGCAGATGATAGGAACAACTGCTGCTTTTCAGCTTCTTTACTACTTCCTTGCTATCTCTGTCCCCAGTAAAATTAAGGAAGTAATGTCAGAGCATAACTAAATTCTTTCTCAAACTAGTTTGCTTGCATATTCACTCTCAGGAAGGGCACAGGATGTTTTTTTTTTTTTCTTTGGATGCATGAACGTTGAAGGCAGAGATTCTGTCATCTGCCACCATCCAGCATTGTGAGGCATCAGTTCCTTTTGTCAGCCTCAAGAGTATATATTTAAATAGTTTTTATAACTGCTTTTATATATCACTGAAGCGTCTCAAATTTTGCTTCTTATGCTTAGTAACCTTGCTACTAAATAGTAAGGACTCAGCAAGATATTATCTTTATAGTCTCGTTTCAGAGGGATTAATACATTGTATGTAAGAAGGAAGAGGCAGAGTTTCTTTCCACAAACATCTGTTTATGATTTAAACTCTGCAAAATATATAAAAAAAAAAGTTTGTGTGGTGAATACTGACTTAGGACTTTCGTCATGTATTCTACTGTTCCAAGGACTGCTCCTGCACTACTATTAATTTTGCTGGTACAATCCCAAATCTGTCATACATAAGTTTTAAAATATATGTCATCACATAGCCTACTAATAAACAAAAATTAAAAGTGAGAACCTGGGGAACCTATAATATTTCTTGAATATTGATGCTGCACCTCTTTCACGGGCACCCCCTTGCTGTGGGGAAAGAGCTTGCGTGCCCTTGTGAAGTTGAGAGCTATGCTGGTGGTGGCATATGCCTCCGGTAGGGTCTCCCAAGCCTGACAGGTCTCAACTGAAGGGTCAGACAAAGTGTGTCCACGGGCAGGATGGGCTCACTAGCCTTCGGGCAACCATCCTAGGAGAAGGACAACTCTAACTCCAAACCCGGGCAGATGGAGCTCGTTTAGCCCTGTAAGGCCATCCATCTAAGAGAAGGATACTCTAACCAAACCTACGCCCTGAGGACTTCGCTGTCACTGTCCAAGCTCGCTAGGCCCTGGCAGATGAACCTCAGGTGTAAAGGGTGGGGCCGGTCTCGCGCACGCTGCGCCTCACCTAAAAAATCCACCGCGCAGGCTTGAAGGGTGTACTCATGTTTAAAGCCCTTCCCAAATCTTCATCCGCGAAGCCAAGCCATGATGATGCTGCACATAAAATTGTAGTCGAAAGCATATGGTCATTATCAGTGAGTTGTGCTGTAAATATATGTGACTGTATTTGAGAAAGCCAGGTTTGCTCCACATGCCTTTTTGCCTCTTCTGGTACGTGTAGCTGCTCCTTTCCAGTGTCAGATCTCACCTGTTTTCCATGTAACAACCATCTGGTGTTAATGCCTGAGATGCAGTCCCCTTTTTCACAGCTTGCTAGGTCTCTCCCAATTAGGTTTGCTCTGGTCAAGTAGTGACATGCAGAGCTAACGTGTTTAAAAGGATCCAGCTGAACATTGAGTTTTGTGCATCCTCGCTTCTGCACTAACATGCTTCTTCCTCTTTCCTAGCTGTACCTTGGACCAGAGAGAAATATATTTGGTCAGTGTTTAGGAGGCTTTTGGGCATCACCCTTAATAATATGCCTTGACTTTTGGTCAGCTCTGAGGTGGTCAGTTGGTCTATATGATCGTTGTTGGTCCCTTCCAACTGGAATTTTTTTTTTTTTGAGAGTACGTATTTTTCGCTTTGTATGATGCAATATGGTGAGGAGTTGTTCTCAGTGTTAATGTAAAGTTTGTTTGTAGTGTCGCAGTCTGGAAAAATTGTTGCTTTTTCTGACATCAGGTGTGGTCCAGATAGTCCTGGTTAGGGTATAGACTGTTCTTTTAGGAGGAAAATTTTGTCTCTTGGCACAAAGAATAAAAGCTACAGCAACACTTACTGGATCAGTGTTCAAATTTATATCAAGCAAACACTGTAAGAATATCAGGAGAAATATGAGATTCCAGCATCCAAAACCCACTTTGATCTGTTAAGAAGTACTTTGAAACTACAGAAAGGGCGGTAGAGGTTTTCTGGGACTAGAGATGAAAGCTGAGAGCTGATGAGGACATTTTCATAGGACAGAGTGAAAGCTACAGCATCACTCTTCCTCACAGAGAGGAGATTCCTTTTGGAGCTCAGGTCATGACATTATTGCTTCAGTTTTTCTAGAATTTTTGCTGGAGTCTTGAGCCAAGCTTAAAAAGTTTAGTTTTTGAATGCTACACTTAAGAGCCCAACTCTGGGTATGTTCGGCTAGTACATGCTAGCTTTCATGACTCTTCCAGCCTCTGTTGATGCTTGAAGGGTAAGAAACAACATCTGGACATTGACAAATGGACTTCCAGAGATGTAATTTGTAGAATTTCTCTGGGTGGGGATTGTTACTGTTTATACTATTCAGTAGCTCCTACGTGCTAAACTTTGCACACTGGCTTTGAGAGCATAAGTAGAGTCCTGTTTGCTATGTTTCAATGGTGTAACTATTTTCACAGCACTATCCACACTCCCAAACAGGAATTTCATGGAGGAATTCCTAGAGGCAATCTCTTCCTACCCTTCTGAGTTGTTTTCCCAGAAATTATGTAATATTTTTGAATCTGCAAAATCTTAAGTGCCTTTTTTAATAGCTCAAAGAGAAAGAAACTGAAAATATTTTTGACACATCTATACTTTAATTATTTAGAGATGGGTGGAGACTTGATTATTTAGCTGAATTTTATCAAGAGTTGAAGCACTAGCTGTCTACATTGAATGCCAGGAAATGTAGACATTTTAAAAGATACATGTGTGTATGTGTGTAAAAATTTATAAAACAATAGTAATTCCAGAAGTATAAAATTGGCTGTAGTCCTAGTTTTTCAGTTAAAAATAATAGTACTGGAGATATTGAATGGAATCTCATGGCATTAAAACTTTTTTACCAGATCATTTCTAGATGCTTTTCTTATTTAGTAGACTTTAAACATTTCCAAGAGCTCATTATTCCCATCTCTAGGGAAGAGACTTTGCAGACAACTACAGCTATTGTATAACTTTCCTTGCCTTCTTGAGGGAAGTGGGGGAGGGAGCAGTGTAATGGATGTGTGTTTCCTGACCAAGAATCCATCCCAGTGTCAGTGTCTTTCAAGCATTTGGATGAGAAACTGAGTAAATTCAACAAAAAAACCCCACCCTGATTACAGTAGCTAATGACTTGGTCCAGATGATCTAGCTTCCTAAATCTTATCGGGCACAGATGTAGATTGAGGGGAGACTTCCTTCTGTTAGCATTGTCACATTCTGAGCAGTTTACAGGACTAATCTCAGTTCTCCATGTGATCCTAATTTTCAGCTGAGTTCAGCCTATCATTGCCTGTCAGACCCCTTTGACAAATGAAAACAGAAAGAAATTGGCTGGGGTTCTGTGTAGGAGGAAATTTTCCAGAATTCTGGAGGAGGGTGTTGAATAGTGATGCGATCCCCTACTGGACAGCAGTCTCCATGTTTGGTGGTCGTCCTTTCACTATGTTGTCGGGGTCAGATGGCAATTTTTGCCCTTTGTCAAGTTATCATTTTGCAATTTGTCATTTTCATAATATAAATCGTCATTTTTGTTGATTATTACAGCTCAAAAATAAAAAAATAAATTATGAATATACCACATACTTTAATAGTAGGATAGATGGACAGTCTGATATTCCCAACTGTTTGCTCCTATATGAGCTTCTCTTTTGACCTATTAAACGGAACATTGTAATTGTAAGCAATAGGCAGTTTCAAAGCAGAACACTTACTCATGCCATTCTTATTTTTCACTCTACCTCGTCTTTCATAGCTTCTTGAAGTAGGAGCAATAGTCTTTTCATTACTTTTTGCATTGCTCAAGCACGTGATTGAATATGATACATGCTTCTGAAACAGTTTGTTGTCTGTTTGCAAATTTACTTTCTGTTTACTTTTTTTTTTAATTTTAATGGACAGATGATCCTGCCAGAATGAACAAATCTCATGATGTAATCACTCTGACCCTTTTTATATTTTTAGCTACTAAGGCCTACCAACAAATAAAAAATATTAATCAAACCAAGTTTTAGCTCTGTCTTTAACTCGCAAAGATGTGAAATTTGGAGACTTGAGGACCAAGGAGAAACCAAGCTCTAAGCTATCTTGTGTAAGAAAAGAATTATTAGTAAGTACACTTTCATTAAGGGTGTCCGGATGAGCTTCTTTGCTAGCACGTGACAGTTTGCAAAGAGGAACAGCATTTGATAGCACGATTCTGATTATATTAATATTTTATGGATCATATGCATCCTCTGAACGGCCACCAGCAAGTGAGGGATGGATTTTGGGGGACGCTTCAGGTGCCACAGTGAGTGTTTAGTGTGTGCTTTTAGATATCTGTCTGATACCGTACAAGTTGCCAGCATTATTTAATGTATTAACTCACATCTCTTTGTAAGGCTTCTTCCCATGTAAACACTTCTTCTGAGAATGGTAGCATGTGCATATGTGTATTTGCTTCTGCACAACTGGAATAAAAATGGTTGTAGCATCTTCCATCTGCTTCTTCCTTGCACTTCTGCCAAAATAAGTGTTTTGAGAGTTATCCAGTGTTACTGCTGAGATGGAGTAGGGTGAGCAGGTTCACTCTTTACAGGCACCCAAGCTGACCAAGTAAATCTAACTACACGTGTGAACGTTTTAATACTGACCAGGACAACAAAGAGCAGAAGTCAGATTGTTGGCTAGGGAAAAGGAATATTAACTAATCTTAAAATGCAGATGGATCTCCAGTCAATAAATCATAAACAGGGGACTTAAACTTACTGAAGTAATTGAGATGTTTTTTTAGGCAATATATCCTGAACATATTCCTTTAAACAATACAATTCTCTAAAGTCATTGGAATACATGTGTATTAGTAACTTTGAATAATTAGTCATAGAATTTACCAGTAATTACAAGTAACAGAAAGATTTTTGCTTCAAACACCAACATGAGAGAATCTGGAATTCGTCTAAATTTCTTTTCCTCATGATTCCCTCAAATCCTTCCAAAACAGTGTGGCCTGGGTCTGGTTTCAGAACTACTGTGCATCTTCAATGGTGATTGAATCCAGAAAGCATTCCAGCAGCTCATCTCTGAAAAACAAATTTACAAAGGCCACTAAAATATATATAAAATTTTTTGGTTGGATTAATATTCAGAAATCCAAAGAATGAGTGAATTATATGTAAAAATGCAAGTAATATATATAGAAATAGAATTTAGAAGAAACATAAAAACTGTTCAACTATTTGGTATGTTCTACTTTCTCAATACACCAAAGTTTGTATTTGAGCCAGCTAATTTGAAGCACGTTTATTCTGCAAAGTCACAGAACCACAGACTCACAGGATTGTTTTGGTTGGAAGAGATCTTTCAGATCATCAAGTCCAGTTATTAACCCAGCACAGCCAGGTCACCACTAAGCCAAGTCCCTCAGCACCACACCTACATGTTCTTTAAATACCTCCAGGGATGGTCACTCCACCAATTCCCTGGGCAGCCTGTTCCAATGCGTCACAACCCTTTCTGTAAAGAAATTATTCCTAATATCCAACCTAAACCTCCCTTGGCTCAACTTGAGGCCATTTCCTCTTGCCCTGTCGCTTGTTACTTGGGAGAAAAGACTAACGCCCACCTCACTACAACCTTCTTTCAGAGAGTTGTAGAGGGTAATGTGGTCACTCCTGAGCCTCTTTTTCTCCAGATTAAACAACTCCAGTTCCTTCAGCCGCTCCTCATAAGACTTGCTCTCTAACCCCTTCACCAGCTTTGTTGCTACAGTCATATCTGAGGATTCTAGTGTAGGCGTATCCTTAATTTCTAAACAGCCTGAAATAAAATAAAACCTATATCCATTAGTGTACTGCTGCTATAATCTACAAATAATGTAATGTTAAATAATAAACATATAAATAACTAACATTACATATATATAAAATAACCAGAAATTTGGAGACCATTTGGTATGCATCTGAGGTTCCCTGAGGAAAGCCTAAATAATAGTGTGAAAAGGGTAGATAGCATTGAACTTAGCAGAAGATTATAAACAGTTCTGAAGAGTGTGCAGCCACTTCTTTTTCTCACCTAGTTCCTGATTATAAGAGCTATAATTTTATGCATTACTCTTTTGAGATCACTGATATAATCCCCAGGGTCTTGCATATTTGAGGAGGAACCATCTAAAACTTTAACCACCTGTTTAAAATGTTAAAATAGAATTAGAACACAGATTTAGTACACTTCTGGGACCTTAATTTAGTCTCCAATTAACCTTTTTTCCAGTTATTGTTAATAAATATTTGAATGTAAGTTTACCAGTGAGACAGTTTGGACTGAAAAGTTTGAACTTGCTTCAAAGGCAATTTTGAAGAAAGTTAAATTCATGATGACAAAACGCAAACCATAGCCACTAGCACAGGCTACAGTAGCATGTCCAGTGTAGGTCAACGGAAAGCATTGCCAGTTTTTCAGTATAAAATACAATATATGGTCATACTTTCCCTTTCTCTCTAGGGATTTCTGAAAGCTCCTGTTTATGCAATGAGAGCAAGGACGGCTATTATTTCTTTTTGATGACTTCTGGAAAAAACATTACTCTTATAAATATACTTTTTTATTGAGCTTGAGTGTTCCACTTGTATGGCAAAGTTGATAAACATTCCTCTAATTTTTCCCAAGTGTAAGTCCAATTAGGGGTGATTTTGAAGTTAATATGTGAGGTTTTGACTTCATTTAAATACTAATACTGGTGGCAACTTTTGTACTAGCAAGGAGACTTGAAAAGGGGTTTCGTTAGTCTTTGAAGGTTTGCTCTTTGCATGGAGCTTTGAACATTGTGATGTATGCAAACTATATTAGTAACGTTGTAGAAACATGGGTTTAGTTGGTAGCAATAACAGGTAAGTTTCCCTTAAATTTTCAAGAGTCAATTACTTGAGTACTTTGGAAGAGTATTCTCTGAGTTTTGTTTTCTTTCATACCTTTAAATGCATAATACTGAATTTCATCAGTAGAAAGTATTGTTTAAGAATTTGTGATATACTTCTGACCTAATTTTCTGTGGTCATTGCTCTAAGAATTTTTTTTTCCCTGTGAACTCCTCCTTTCCTGGTCCAGAATAACCGGAGTTGTCCATTCACATGTCAAACTGGAGAGCAACCAAGCAGTTGCAACCCAGTTTTGTAACGTCAATGTGATACGTCAGAACACCATGTGTACTAAGGGAGATGCAAAGTGCTCTATATTTGAAGTGTTCCAGTTTTATGCCAACCATCTCAAGTCCAGGAGAATTTTTCTTAAAGGCAACTATGTAAAGTCTGTGGAGCCCTCCTTAACTTTTATTAATTTCTATTTTCTTTTGAAAGATAATTGTTTACTTGAGCTTGCTGTTGCCATCCGCTGCAGGTTAAATGTATATTTATTAATTTGGGTTGCTGTTTCACTTGCAGAACTAATTGGAAAAACCTTTTATTAACACAGAACGCCAATCTTCTGGCATGACCCAAAAGTGCTGGGTGCATTTATTTTTAGAGAATCTCTGATCCTCTTACAATAAGGCATGGTATGGAAGCTTTCTAGATTCTTGCTGTTTTATATAACTGCCCAGGGAATGATAGAAAAAAGGAAGGATTCTGTCTGAGGAATGGCACATCACTGTTCTCAGGAACTGAATGGTCTGGCTAAACACATACTTACATTCATTTTTATAATGTTTTATGGTTTGGGGGTACCTTCTGTGTGATGTGCACTGGTAGTGCTACCTATTTTTATTGCTTTTTAATTTCTGCTGAATAGCATTGAGCTGGAAATCTAAATTGCACTAGCAATGCTGCTCAAACAGAACCCACCCAGCTTCTGCGAGGGAAGTTAACAGTGCTCTTCATCTCACTAGAATGTCTGAGATTAATCTGAGGTCTTCCTCTGGGCATAATTCTTCTCTATGCTTATCTTTTATTAGAAAATATTTTGAAACATTTGTAGTCTTGGATAATCTCCCTCATGGATTACAGGACTTTCTGGCCTTTGCAATACGCACCTACTTTCCTTCCAAGTGGTCCAAATGCTGCTGCCAAACTTTTCTTCCTCTCCTGCACTTTATTCACGCTTCTTCTTTAGATAGTGTCTTCAGTGGCTGCACATTGCTTTCCTACAACAAAATAGGTTTTGTTCTTTCGTGGTTCTACACAGCCTTATGGCTGACTCCATCTCATCTCTGCTTTAGTTACACAGCTCTGCTACCCACCACATCGTTAGTTTGGAGTTTGGGGTCTTTTTTTCTTTTTTTTCTTAAGAGGAAGGTTTTTTTTATCTTTAGGGTGGAATACATTCCCCTGTTACATCTGCAACACAACCTTTTTTTTTTTTTTCTTCCTTCAGATTGCTGTTCAAAACCTCCCCTTTCTAAGTCCTTTCAGCCATCCCATAGAGCCCTGAGGGTGTCAACATAACTGAATATTTAGAATTCTATGTTATTTAAGCATTCTTCTAGCCGTGTACTGTAAGTTGATAAATCCAGAAAATGTTTTTGTAAATTAGTTCAACCTTCTGCATAAAATGGGGCATTTGATTAGAGTTAATTTGTTTTGATATTTAATTCTGTACTTATAGGCATCAGAAATGGTTAGAATGCTATAGCACTGGTTATACCAAATAGAAAGGTGAGATTACTTCATCCATGTTTGATAATCCCTTATCCGTACAGCCCTTATTTGTGTTAACATTTTTGACTGTGGTATTTGCTGAGCAATGGTGTATGTCCATTACCTAAAGCCTTCTTTGAAATATATCTTTCCAGAATAGAGTTCCCACATATTTGTTATTATAAACATTTAATAAAATTGTACCTAGAGCATTAGTGAGCCCACATAGGGCTCACTGGAGGGGTAAATGCTGCTTTCTCTTTCCTTTTCTTCCTCCCCACTTTCTTTTATTTAGGTGCCTCTGGACGTGGCTTCCCATAATACTTAGATTGCATGTAATAGAGACCAGAGATTTAGTCATATAGTTTAATTGTGTGAATGATCTTAAGAATGCAAACAAAGCGGAATGGAAAAATGACAAGATACATTGCAGAAAAACATCCTAGAGCCTATGCACATGGTATTCTTGGAAGACTCAAACGAGAAATTCTAAGTTGGATTAGGTCCTTTGGGCTTGTATCTGACAGAAGATTTAGAGTGCAGAAGAGTTGTGACACGCTGATCTAGTGATTTCTAAAGTAATGCCATCCTTAAAGACAGTGAGATTGGCTTCAGGCAGTTGTAAATGTCAAGGTTATTTCTTCATACGTAAAAATCTCTGACCAAGATAGTGGCAGGAACTGGATCATCACAGCATGATTATGAAGAATTTTAAAATCACACAGGAAAAGTTCAGATTTTGTCTGGGCAGACTTCTTTTTCTAATGCAGTGCTGCGTGTGAAACACATAAGCTATTTTGATACCAACGTGTCAGATCACAGAATCATTTGTTTGGAAGAGACCTTTAAGATCATCGAGTCCAACCATTCACCCTGCACTGCCAGGGTCCCTAAATCATGTCCCTCAGCACCACATCTACCCATCTTTTAAATGCTTCCAGGGATGGGTACTCCACAGGGCAGCCTGTTCCAATGCTTGACAACCCTCTCTATAAAAAAAGTTTTCATAATATCCAACTTAAATCTTCCGTGGTGCAATTTGAGGCCTTTTCCTCTCATCCTGTCACTTGTTAAATGGGAGAAGAGATCAATCCCAACCTCACTGCAACCTCCTTTCACGTAGTTGTAGAGTGATAAGGTCTCCCCTCAGCCTCTTTTTCTCCAGACTAAACAACCCCAGTTCCTTCACCCACTTCTCATAAGACTTGTTCTCTAAACCCTTCACCAGCTTCGTTGCCCTTCTCTGGATGCTCCAAGCTTCTTTCTTTGTGCCAGAGTGGAATTGAAGATTTGCTGGTCATCTTCCCTTCCTCTTTAGGATCAGGAAACCTCTAAGGTTCGCTGCACTCAAGGACATGCAGCTTACAGATTTTCTTAGGAAGTCTTAAATTTCATGTTTCTAGGCTCTGGTCTTTGACACTGATGACCTGCATACTGGGGAAACTGGAAAACAACAGACATGGAGATTTTCCCAGTTCCCTGAGATTTGGTCCTTCAACATCTTTAAGTGTCATGACTAGAAGCTGAGGTTCCTCTTATTCATAAGGCTCTGAGAGGGTAGTCTGTTAAACAGGCATCCTATAGACTGACTTTGGAAGGAAAGTATGTCACAAGAGACGAGGCTTCCATATTTCTGTCCAAAATACAGAAGTCCATACAACCTCAGCTAGCATCTGAAGATACTGCTGATTTCCTCTCTCTGTGTATAATTGCAAAGCCATTCATTCCACAGTGCCTAAGACTATGGGATACAACCCAGGCATAAATGCAAGTCTGTCCCATCTTAAGATGAGATGTGACACTTCCTTTCAATCCTTGTCCATCTTCTCTTACTGAAATGTCACTTAGATCTCAACCCATGCATTTATCCATTTAAGGAAATTATTTCATATGCCTGAACCTCTTTTCACGAGTCAATAGTATTTGTTTTGACTGAAGGGATTACAAATTAATTTTGAGCTTTTTTTTTTACTTCCCCAGTTTTGAAATGACGGCACGCTAAAAACAGTTTCTAGCATAAATTATCAGTGCTAGAATGTATTGGCTACCAATGGCTGAGGTTAGACATATTACAGAGTTCAGTGGTTGCTGGGGCACTCAGAAGTCCCAACTCTCCTTCCTGGCTGTTTGAGATACATTTCTGTTATATGCCACCCTTCTCTACAAAACAATACTTAAGGAAAATAAGAATTGAAGGAATATTCCATGCTACTCACTTAGGGGCTTGGAATAATTTTCATACAGGTAGATGGTGAGTGTTAACAATATGAGCTATTTTGGAAAAAAATCTCTGATGTGTCCAAGGTAGGCAGCAAGTTTTCATGTTATTAACTGTAGAAACTTTAAATGAGTAATTGTAAAACCTACAAACACATTCTTTTGCAACCTACTTTCCCTTGGTCCTGGGGAAATATGAGGAGAGACTTAAAGAACTACTTTCTTTACGTTCAAGTACCATGAGAGTATGTAGTCCCAAATGGCTTCTCAAATATCCCTACAGAAGTCCCAGGATTTTGTCTGATCCTGACAATTTTTCATTGAAGCTGATTCTGGAATAAATGTAATAAAGGTGTATCTTTTCTACACAGCGAAATAATAGCTCCATTGTGAAGTACAAGGGTTTCCAGTTTGAGGTTTCATACATAACTAAAATTACAGGACAAAGGCAGCATAGCATGCCGTGTTTGATGTGGAACCATTGTGGAAGAAGGAAGTCTGTTCTTCAGATCCAACCCCATGATATGTTAGGTACCTCCAACTCAAGGCATCTGTGAGGTTTAAAAGCACTCAACCCCTCACAGTTAGTGTGGTGTGGAGAGCCAGTGAAGTTGTTGTAATCCAGGAAGGGGGCAAGCTGAGGAATGCTTTAGAAATGTAATTGCTCTGGCTTATACAGAAGAAACTCCTTTTTCCCAACTTCAATTAGTGATGTTGAAAAGGTCTGGGCATAATGGAGTTACTGATTTTGTGTACATAAAAGGCTTTCTTCATAATTACAATATGTATCACCTAGGTCCAGTTCTAAAGACATCAGTGTAAATGGAAGTGGGTTTGGCTAGCCAAATACTATCCTATCCTATTTCATTAACTCTCATGTTTTACATGTAAATTATTCATCACACTGCAAAGTTTCTCCTGCCTAATTGGAGAAGAAATAGGTCTTTGTATTATGTAAAATAATTAATGCTGTACACATTATATGGTTTCTTGTATTTTATCATCCATATTCACCTGGAGTGCTGTTTCCAGCTCTGGCCTTCCCAGTGAGATATAGGAGAGATATACAGGAGCAATATACTGGAAAGTGACTAGTGAAGGGCCACCATGATGATGGACTGGAACATCTCTTGTGAGGAGACACTGAGAGCTAGGGCTGTTTGGCCAAGAGAAGAAGCAGCTCAGAGGGATCTCATCAGTGTGTACAAATATTGGATGGGAGGCTGTAAAGAAGACAGAGCCAGGCTGTTTATAAGTGGTGCTGAGTGACAAGGCAAGAGAAAAAATAGACACAAACATTGTAAGAGAAGTTTAAGCTTAAGAAAACAACCTTTTACTGTGAGAGTGACCAAACATTTTACTGTGAGGATGACAAAGTTGCCCAGAGAAGTTGTGGAGTCTCCATCTCTGAAGATATCCAAAAAGTCTGGACGTGGTCCTGCACAGCCTGTTTTAGCTGACCCTGCTTGAGTCGGGGGTGGGTGAGATGATCTCCAGAGGTCCCTACCAGCCACTACCATGCTGTGATTCTGTGATATTCAATGGTAATACTCACAGTTTATCATCAAACACCATGCTGTCTGAATAATGCTTTGAAAATAGTAAGCTCCTTCTTCCTTTAATTCAACATTCTCCACGTCTTTGGTCTAACCTCCAACGTGCTTCTTTTCTCAAGTGTAATTTGTGTTGCAGGTACATAAGATATTTTAATGCCTTAAAAACACCATCAAGAATTTGGAGAGGGATAGGTGTGTTTCATAAATGATTATAGAGTATATTTAATCTGTTGGAAATTCTTCAAGTATTCCTGTTACCAACCCCCCTCTGACATTTCTGAAAGGTCATTACTTCTTTGCCTTTTAACAGCCAAGGTGAAGGCTGTCACTGGTGGAAGCGAGATTTCCATCTGTTCGTTAAGTAGCAGTTGAAAGGAGCAGATGTGCTGCCCCAGGCTTTGCACTAATTTGGCTATCCAATTGCATCTTTTATTTTAGGGAAAATATCTATAAACTCATACAAATATAACCAAATGTGTAAGCAAATGCAAACATCTTGCTTTAACCTCCTAAAGCCACTTAGCAATCTTTAGGATGTGGCAAAAGATAAAGTATCTTTTCCAAAAAGTCATTTCATTTGGTATAAATCAGTCAGGCCTGATTCAGTAAGGAATCAAAATGTGCATTTAATTAGGAATAATCCTGTTGACCCAACATGGAATTCTCATATGTTTAAGTAATTAATAAAGTAGCCTTTATTGAAGTAGTATTTTTGAATGCTATTAGACACAGGTAAATAGATGCAATTGAAAAATTATTATGAAACTTCCTGGTGTAGAATTATCAACTGAGGATCTCTTTTTATTTTCATTGCTGTAATGCAAACGCTTCACCCTTTTCTGAAAGTGGGGAAAATTAACGTCTGGACAGTGAATATATGAAGGTTTATTTTCAAGAAAATAAGATGCAGCTTGTGTAAGCACAATACCACCTTGAAGTACACACAGTCCATGCAAATCTAATTTGTCAGCTAAGGGGGAACCTTTACCTTTTCCAAGTGCAGCTGTCATTTTAATACAGAAATCTGAGAACTTGCCCAGAGAAACATTTTATGTCCAGGTTTAAGAATCCAGGCTTCTTGGAATAGATGGTTCTACTAATCACAGTAATTATGAATAGTGATATACATAATATAGTATCATTCATCCTAGAAGATCTATAGAGGACCTGCCTGTGACAACCCTCTGCTGTCGCTGACCACTGTTCAAGGGCTGCAGTACTTCTTTTTGAAGGGGAAGCCTCACAGCTGTGGCTTTCTGATGCTTTTCTTGGCAAAGTAAAATTCCTGAAATCTAAAAAAGACAGTAATAATCATTGACATTGTAACAAATGTTTAGAGATTGCAGTCATGAAGTGACCAGGAAACACCCATTTGAAACCAGATTCAGATGTTTTAGGATGTGTAGAATGACTTATCATACAATGTAATGTATTTTATATGCCCTTTTTTCTGATATTGACAGTTCTTTTTTGGTTTAGTGTAAAGCTACTTAATTAAAATTTTAAAAAGTAAGCTTGAAGGGCTTGCTGAGGACCACTCTGTGTTTTGGTAGGGTGAGATGTGATACACATCTTTAGCTACAGCTAAAGATTCATGGGGAATAAAGCTAGTCGCTCTTTCCAGCTGAGATGGATTTCTTTCTTGAGTCTCTGTTTTTCTGATTTAGCCTGCTCAGACACTTGACCAATCCATGTGTTCAGTACCCTTCTCTCACTCAGCCAAAAGTTTCACAGTGCCAAGTCTGTAAAGAACTGAAGAGGCTGAAAAGTTAAAAAAAAAAAAAAAAAATCTCAGATCATCTGTCTCAAATCTGTACTCATCTCTTTTCAGTGAAAACTGAAGGTAATTTGAGATTGTTCTTTGGTCTAAGTCACCGTTCAAGCAGCTAAGCGGTAACATTGAAAAAAGCAGGAGAATAGTTAGAAGAGGTAGAATTACATTTTCAGGCTCCAGGAGTTTTACTTTTACTTAGGTGGGGTCAGGATCAGGTAACAAGTGAACCAATACAAATTCATGAGAAAACGTCACAGTAAATTCAGTTTGCTGTTTACTTCAAATCCAGTGGAAATTTTTTAAGGAGGAAAACCAGCAAAATTTACAATATAGTTTTTTCCTCTTCAGATTTAACCAGAGCATCAGCAAAACCTGCATACAGAAGCACAGAATGGTGGGCGTTGGAAGGGACCTCTGGGGATCATCTAGTCCAACCCCCTGCTAAAGCAGGTTCTCGTAGAGCAGGTTGCACAGGATCATGTCTTGGGGGGGCTGAATATCTCCAGAGAAGGAGACTCCACAACCTCTCTGGGCACCCTGTTCCAGTGCTCTGCCGCCCTCAAAGTAAAGAAGTTTCTCCTCATGTTCAGATGGAACATCCTGTGTTCCAGTTTGTGCCCATTGATCCTTGTCCTGTCACTGGGCACCACTGAAAAGAGACTGGTCCCATCCTCCTGACGCTGGCCCTTTAGATATTTATAAGCATTGATAAGATCCCCTCTCAGCCTTCTCCAGGCTAAACAGACCCAGGTGTCAGCCTGTCCTCGTCAGAAGGATGCTCCAGTCCCCTAACGATCTTTGTAGCCCTCCGCTGGACTCCCTCCAGTAGTTCCTTGTCCTCTGCATTTGTGAAAGTTTGCGTGGTATCTTTTTTCATGGCAGTGATCTAGTCTGCTGGGCTGATGTTTCTGTAAGTGTGGCTCATGTCTGACTTTGTGAAATTTCAAAAGTATAATTTATTTGTATAATGTGCATTACACTGTATCTCAGTACTGTGTCATCCAGCCACCTTCCTGCGGTTTCACGGTGGAGAGGAGGCAACTTGACACAGGGAATTAATTTGACCACACTCAATGCATGATCTTATGGAAGAAATAGGTGGGTCTATGTTGCAAAACTCTTGTCACAAAATCTCTAAACAAGTTGATTTTACTCTGGCAGTCTCACACCTGCATACTCCAAGCACCAGCATCTGTGTGTTCACGTGGTTTGGCCAGGATTGCTCATGTGTGACACTGAAGGCAAAGGGCCCTAGCTGTCCTCAGTGCCTTTTCTGGGCTCCTAGTGATGAGTGGTGATAAACTTCATTTTATACAGGTCTTTTGTGCCTTTAGGATCCAACAGCTGTGCTGGCATGGTTATTTTGCCTCAGGGTTTTGCTTACTTCAGCCTTCATAAATTTTAGGCAAGTCCTTTATGCTGTGCTTTTCACTGTGTGTCCTCATGTTGAATTTCTCCAGAGTGTAATAAGACTTCTTGCTGTGCCCATAGGACGAGTGGCATATGTGACATGCTGTGATAGCAAATTGCTGTTGTTGCTCCTCTGCTTTTGTCAAGGTGCAGGGTCCCAGACCAAGAGCTGGCTGTGCTGTAGCCTTCCCAGAGCTCAGGGCTGCTCGTCTTGATAGAAACAAGACATTTTTAATTTTTCTGCTCTCAATGTTGTTCTTTTTTTATCCATGCGTGCCACTGTTCTCACCTTTGTTTTGCTGCTACTTCCAGTAGTGCATTCCATCCATACTTCATTCATACCAGCCTTCATACTTCTGTTACGAGACTTTACACATGAAAAAAGTTTATATGTGGGAAAAGTCAAAGTTATGATCAAGCCCAGTTCCCAACAGCATTGTTGTGTGAAGTACTTTAGAACAAATACTACAATCTAAAATAATATAATAATATTTTTGCAATAAGAAGAATCTTTACAGGAATGGTAACTTATGGTTAATTATTTCACAGCCTTTATATTTTGCAGCTCTGAGATATCCAATAGTTTGTTCAATCAGCTGTTGAAGCAATCTAGTTCAGGTTATCTAGTAACCATCAATATTAATCCTTTAACAGCGCTTTGAAAATGCACAAAAAATTAAACAGGGTATGGTTAGAAGTGTTTTTAACTTAATGTTTCAGTAGAGTGGACTTGCAAGACTTCAATTTAAAAAGCAAGGAGTCCTCACTGCAGAGCTGATTAAAAGCTGATTAAGCTGATTAAAAAATTAAGTTTTAAAAAAAAGCATCTTTTCTTGTAGTAATTGTTCATGTTAGTATAGCACAAAAGCTTTCCATTTAACTACCTTTTTGCATAAGAGAAGCCCTTCATGCAAATAGTGCCTGACTGTAGACAGAGCATCTGGTTTTGCTTCTCTGCTTACAAGCAACAACTTCTAGGACCAACAACCGTAAGACCTTCATAATTCAGCACCACTCTGCTCCTGAGTGTTGCTATTCCCAAGGCGTGTGAAGTCCACACGTGTAGCAGTGCTGTTGGCTGGGGAGGAAAAAAAAGGGGAAATTATGAGCTATCTCCAGCCCGTTCTCCTCACTTCTCCTGGGATAGAAAGGCCATGGAGACGAACACCAAACTTGTTCTGGAGAGAGAACAAACAAGCAGAGGAGTGTTAGAAGCACTGGTACGAAGCAGGGCTGCACTGTGGACACTGTAGCACTGTGGTTGTGCCAGGGAACAGTAACATGGAAAGTTTTTGTAGTATTGTATTTCCTTAAGGAGAATGTGAATGAAGCAAGGGTCTGCTGCTGATACTAGGGTGGGAGCTAAATGCTGCTGTCTACCCTACCCCCGTGCCTAGTTTGGGTATGTGCTGAGCTCATCGAGGCAGAGATTGGTTTGCAATCAGAAAATGGCTATGAAAAATAATCCCGAGAACGTAAATGCTTTCTGTAGATAAAATAAAAACAATGGCTGCCTGCAGGGAAAAAAAAAAAAGAAATTTAAATAGGGCCGTTCATGGGAACGCAGAGATGCTGACAGTTTCTACTGAATCTGATTTGCTGGTCCAATTCAGGACAGAGAGAGAAAGTTATCTGTAATTTAATAATACTCCTGTGGGAAGGTATTTGCATTGTAGCACTGGCTCGAGCTCAGTACCCCTTGGACAGATTCCTGTCCTGTGCAGCTGTAGCAGTCAGGCTGTTAGACAGGCAGCATGAGTAGTAACATCTGCTCCAGAGTGGCTGTGGTGCTTGCTTGAGGGTTTCTCATCTTGGCCACCTTCTTCTACAGAACATACACATAGCAATTATTGTGGAAAAGCAGCAGGATAAAGTCTTAGTGAAGGAGGTGCTAGGATGGATGTACGGCCTCACTGCAGCAGTTTAGTTGCTTTATGAAAAGGAGTTCAAGATAGCCTGGGGAAGAGCAGAAAGAGAAGGTGTCCAGGTCGTAAGAGTTGTCAGGAGGGAAGGTGGGAAGATGATGTTTCATGAAAGCCTTGGCAGAAAGAGAATTTTATACCAGCGGTCATTGTGCTTTAAATCTATTTTAAACAATGGGATATATGGCAGTGAACAAGCTTACAGCATTTAGAGTGGGGAGGAAGGAGATGATTTCCACATTGTCCTGGTGCACTATAAATGGTTCTGGCTGGTGGAGAGTTGCATGACGCACGAGGCAAGGGAGAGAACACCAATGTTGCTATAATTTTGGTTTTGCTCCTTCTTAGGAATGGGTGGCAGCAACCGCTTCTGATGTTTTCTAAGGCTTTTTCAGTTCTAGGGCCATATGAACAAAGAAAATAGTCAAATAGAATTTTGGAAGCTCTAAGACCTAAAAAGCAACCACTTGTTCCTTTAGGAAGGTTTCCAAAACAACGGCTGGCAGTAAGAACAAATTATCCAAATGTATTTCCAGAAGAATTTCTTAGCTGTCGAAGCATGGATTTTACTGACCAGATGGTTTAAATTCAATATGATGCCCAAACTTTTATAGCTCCCATTGGATTCTTGAGGGTTTTTCCCGTTTGATGTTCTTGAGAGTGTCTGATTGCCAAAATGAATATTTGGGATTCTTAAAGAGTGTGGACATTTTTCTCCAGCCTGTTACATGAAGATTTAATCTGTAGAATGATTAGCAAGATTAACATTATTGTCACAGAGAATTGAATATAAATTTATTTATAAATGGGGAAAACTAAGCTAAGACCGTACACAAAATGTTGTAAATTGGGAGAAGTATTGGAAACTTTTCTGGTAGTCACACATTATTCAGTGGGACAGTTCTTTTTAATCCATTGTCCAGTGTTTGTCTCTCATGCTTGATGACAAGTCTGATGTTGCATGCGTGCCACCACTCTTGTCTCTGTTTTCTGTCCAAAACAGAAGAAGGAAAGATGGCTGTGAACTTCTGTCTAGTTAGCTCCTGATTAAGATTCCCTGTATGACTTGGAGCAGGAAACAAAGATCCAAATACACAGAAATACATGGGTGACAAAACAGGATTTAAGAGGGGGAACAGTGATCCGGATTATCACTTTCTAGGGACGATTTATGTATGTTTAATCAGCTACCACAGTGACAATCCCAAACAGGTGGAAGAGAGGAATTCACAGTGACAGAACACTGGCCTGCAGGACTCCAGCAGTCCTAGCCAGGCTACTCAAGCCAAGCTATTGCTGTCAAAGAAGTGTTTTCCAGAGCAAGAAAATAGTTAAGAATTCCCTAGGGTGTTTTTTATGGTTGCTCGCTGAGGAGGAATGTCTCCCAGATTTTCATTTATTTTCTTAATTTTGATAGTCTAGGTCTGTCATTTCTTCAAGTGTTCTGGTTAAGACTGTTGATGCCCCCTGGATAGGTTCCCCCTTCCATTTATTTGTACCACATTTCAATATGAACATCCATGTTAGTTACGTGCTTCTCCATTCCTCCAATTATCCCATGTGTGTCCTTGGCTCAAGAGTAGTGATAGCTGGAGAAATGTTGTCTCTGGTTTTGGCAAGCAATAAGGCATGATATGTTGTGTGTGACTCATGTTTGCATCACTGTAACTGCATACGATGTCTGCTTGCTCCTGACTATTGTTGGTGACACGTTCAAATTAAAAGAATGTTAGGGTACCTTTTAAATGTGTATGCTTTAAAACAGGAACATGAAATTCTCCCAAGGTATATGATGATCAAGTTTAGCTACTTAGATAAGCAGTACACAGGTTACCACCCTTATTTCACATGAAAATGATATGTAGTCCACTACTTTTGAAATATGGAGAAATACCTGTTATGGCATTTTCTATCGTGACAGTTTCTTGTAACTTTGCCTCGTAATCTTCTTGACCTGCCTGGAGCTGCTGGTGCTCAACTGCAGGCCGTTTGCTTTTAACATGTCCTCTGTAACAGTCAACCACAATGGTTGAATTGTGTTGTTTGAACCACAATGGTTGAATTGTGAATGGTGTTTTTAAATCTGATGATTTCGTTTGTAGTAAATATCACTTACCTGCTTCTGGACCTACCTGATCAGTCACTCTGTGTCGTCAGAGGAAACTCAAATAAGTCAATCTGTGCTGTATCTGTAAAAAGTATTGATAATAGATGTTAGGATTGTCATGGTTCAGGATAGCTGTGTGCTTGATTTTCTCTTTCCATAATGTTTGAAAGATAATATGAATTACAGCACTGTAGTGGCCCACAGTTGCTGGAATTTGAGTGGTTAGAAGGCACAACATGATTTGATGACTGCACATGGGCAAGCAATAAAGTGCTTGGTTCCCTTCTCATCCAGCAGTCTTTTGTCTCCCATTCCCACCTACAAAGAGGTGCAGTTCCAAACTGAAAATTTGTGATGAAAATGGGGCATGAGGTGGAAACAGAGAGGACATATTCTGCTTTCATAAGGGTTGATTCAAACAATTTCTCTTTATAGTGGAGAAACCACAGCCTAAAACCATCCGTCTGAGTGCCATAGGTGTGGAAGGTGATGTGGAAAGGAAGGTGATATGGCAAGGAAAGTGGAACTGAGCTGTTGGCTATGAACAGCATTTTAGGTTTTGGCTCAGCTTTCTGCTGTAAGTGGTTGTGATAGTAAGATTGGGAAGTCCTAGAAGAATCGAAGGCTGTTTTGATATGGTCGCTGCTTCCAGAACTGTGTGGCAGATTGTAGCCAATTCGTTATTGCAAGGGGATTTTCTGGAATGCCAGAAATTAATTATTTTGTGTTACCTCATCTGTATATCTAATCTGTTAGTGGTTTTGAGACTGGGAATACTCCAAGCAGTGAAACACTGTGTCATTTTCTTGTCTATTGTGGGTACCCAGTGACTGCACTTGATTAGACTTTTTGCAGGACATAGACCTCAAACTTCATTGATCTAATGAGGTACTACTGCTCTTGGGCAGCACTAAAGTCTCAGGTTTATACCTGGGTGTCATGTATAACACTGGCAACAAATAAGGATGCTGCTTGGAAATTTTTCTGCTATAATACAAAAATCTCAGAGGTCCAGAATTAGACTGCCTGCATTTTTTCCATTTTAATTAAACAGCCATGATATCTTGCTCAGAGAATTAGTATGGTTAGCGTTCCCAGTATAGGATGAGAGTTTTCTACAGGAACACTGATTTAATATAATTCACAAGGAGTTTTGATCTGTGTCTACAAAGGCAATGGCTAAGAAACTCAAGAAAAATCAAATGCAGATGAGAAAATGGAATGTTATATATGGTAAAATAAAGAAACAGACATTGTCTTAATGATATCCAAGAAACACTTCTAACAAAGCTCCAGGATTCCAGAGTGTTAATCTCATTAGTTTCATATTATTATCCAACTGTCAGCTCCTGGACCCTTATGGAATTAGAAATTCATGTCAGATACTGAATCAGGTTAGAAATTTAAACTAATTATTGAAAAGTAGCTCCAGTTTCTTATTTTAACTCAGTTCTGATTTACTGTACTGAATTACTGACTTGCCAGATTCTCTTTTAAACAGTTGCCTGTCATTGCCTGCTGAAGAAGTCCAGGTTTTTCCATAAAACCTGAAGATGTATTTATTTTCAGCAGGGATTACCACTCCTGCCAGTGGAATCCCAGTAATTTTGGCTAATTGTAATATGGCGGTACATATATGATTTCCATGGAAATTAATTTAGTCACAGGAATTTTTGTCCTTTTTTTTTTTTTGTATTGATGGCCTTGCTTAATGTGGTTGTCATATATATGGTTTAAAGAAAAACTTGATTAACATTAGATTATTTACACCGAACTGCTAGGTATACTTATGTGTTGCTTTTTTGGATGAAGCAGGAACTGCTTGGCTGCCTCTCTTGGATTTGTGGTGTTTAGCAGATAAGGAAAAACCTCCTGGAGCTCAAACAGGATGTGTGCTGTTGAGATCTTGCCCAGTTAGACCCTACTGGTAATAATTTCATAGTGACACCTTAGTGCAATATTTTTTTTAAAGTTTCAATCAAATGGTTCCTTAGTCCATGCAAATTGCCATTAGCTTTATTTAGGTTTAAAATACTTTTATTTAAGGAACTTTTCTGGTAGTATTATTCCAGGGTGGGATAATGTTTATATGATATTTGCAGATCCAAACTTGTACAGACAGTCTTATACTATTTTTTTTCCCCATATGACTTTGACAGTATTCAAGTTATGTTGTGGGTTGTTTTTTTTTTTTTTTTCCTGTTGCCAGTGTGTCGTGAGCTTTAATTTAGTCTTTACATAGTTTCTGTCTAGAAATGTCTTCAGCTTTTGGGGATTTTTGAGGGTTTTTGGTTTTGTTTTGAGAAAGAATTTGAAAATGCCATATGGAAATATTAAGCAAGGAGATCCAGAGACAGTACTACTGTGAAATGACTGGAGGATGCATAGAAGTATTAAAATAATGTAACTTATTATTAACTTCCATTTTAGGAGTTGTTATTGACACACCAGGGCAATTTTTTACTTGTTGGGTATCGGCAGCTGCGTCTAGTGCTAAGAGACTGGATTTTCCTTTTTCTTTCTTTTTTTTTTTTTTTAATACTTATGTGTTCCTCTTTTCGATAATTTTTAGATGTATTTGAGATGCCTTATGCCTGTTGAAGTCAACATAGGCACCTACCTGTACTAGAACAATGCTGTTGTTTGCTCCATGTTGGTAGTGAAGCCTTGGTACACAGTGGGTCCAAGGCAGAAAGGTAACACTGAATTGTTTCCAAAAAATGTAGTGATTGGCGTTAATTTTGAGATTGTTACCACAAGGTGCATCAAAAGTTACTTACCCATGTTGTTGAACTGACTTAGATCTCATACCAGCTAAATGACAGAAATTGTTCTTCTGATGCAACTGCATGCTCTATGTTCAAAATACAGTATATAGAGATTTCAAAGTGCTAAAGGAAATGTCAGTTTGAATTCTTTCATTAGCTACAGGATGAGAAAAGATTGAAATGGATGATAGCACTGATTCTTAGCATACTGTTTAAGAAACTTCTAGTCTTCATATCAGAAAATCAGTTTTGTCAATCTAGTGAAACAGTAGATGTAAGAAATGTAGATAACCTTGTTTCTGTATGTACCCAAAGTTTTAATATAACTCGATTCAGATTTGCAGCTACCACTTCCCTTCCTTAAAGTGTTCTCACATGGTTATCATTTGTCTAGATTAACCATATTTCTGATCAATATCTCTTTTATAATAAGAACGGTTGAGCATCACGTTGTGAGTGATGTCATGCTGCTGACCTGCATAGTGACGATAAAATAAAATCCATATTCTGAATGTGCTACATTTTTACCACCTTCCTTATGGGACCATTTTTTTTTTTGCGCACTAGCTGATTGCTCAGCAAAAACTTCTGTTGAGATGTCTGCAAAGAGATGAAGGCCTTTTCCCCTGAATTTTATTCTTAACTTAGAACCGTGTAAAGCATATTAGTAGTCTAATTAACTTCTAGATATTTTATATGAATGTAAAGATACAGAATATTACAGAAACATTACTACATGTAGCAATCATATTATACTTGTATTCAAAATCTGACTGCAAATGTCAATAGCTTTTTAATGCACAATTATTTGGGGTTCTTTGTATGTAATGCACAATTTCTTGTCTTTCTAGGTATGGCATGAACTGCCTCATTCAGTTTGAGGATTTTGCTAATGCTAATGCATTCCGCCTCCTGCATAAGTACCGTAACAAATATTGCACTTTCAATGATGACATTCAAGGTAACAGACTCTTTCTCTTCTCTTCACTCATGTGATGCTCACAAGCCAGAAAAATTAGTCTTAACAGATGTATGAAAGGGAGAAAAATGTATCAGCTTTCCTGTGATATTTGAAGATGTTCCTTACAGGTCACATTTTGCTTTGAATTTCCTCAGCATGGCTTTCTGGTGAACTGCCTTTGCTCTTAACCTTTCCCCTCTCATTTATGCCTCCTGCTTTATTCAGATGTTCACTCTTCAGGTTTGGGTTTTTGGTTTGGTTTTTTTTTTTTTTTCCCAATAGTTCAGTGTGCGAATGGCTTTCCCATATAAATTACTAACTTCAGATCATTGGGCAAATGTGAAAGCTGGAGCCTGGACTGTACTTCCCTCAGTTTTTTTTTTTTCGCTGCAATGACAACAGCTCCACTGTTCCACCATGCAACAGAGCTTGCTTGATAAATGTCAAACTGTATTTCAGTTCTTAAACTGACAACTCAGTTAAATATCCTTCTAATTTTCCTTGCAGTCTCAGGGCTGCATTCCATTTTAGAGACAAATTATCCCCCTGACTCTGCTTTCTCATATGAGTCATTTGTAGCAGCTGTCAAAAAGAAAAGATCTAGGATGGGAAGCATCAGCAAGGGGGATTCTCCCAATGCTCAATCTAGGTGGACATTTTGTCCCTTCCCTCCCAAGAAGACAAGCAGGGCCAAAGTGTCAGCTGCTGCTGCTGCTGCCTTATTGCCTATCAGAAAAAGAGCACTGGAAAATAACTTTCTCTAGGACATAAATGCACTGGCTCCCATCCTTGCAAGGATGAAGTCAGACGAACTCCTGGAGAGAGGTATCCAATGAAGGCCCTGGGTACCAGGATGCCTCTTACCCCCTCATGTTTCCTTGGGTAGGTGAAGGTCCTCAGCAATGACAGGATCAAAAATGGGAGTCATTCCTGAGTCATTCTTGATCTTATTTCAGGGACTCAACACAGGGTAGTGGATTCAAATAGCCCTTGTCTTTCTGATGCTCGGGATTTGGCTGGCCACATGAACCGTGTTTCTGTTACAAGCATGGCTGAGTTTTACTCCTGCGTTTGAAACGAATTATGGAGGACAAATTCCCAGATGGGAAATAAGCTAATTATAAAATGTTATTTCCCTTTGTTAAGAAGCGTGGTGCTTCTTACCCTGCAGGGTCTCAGTGTAGCCATGGCTACGACAGTCCAATACAGCAAACCAAACAGCATCTGGAAGTTTCCCTAGTTGTTTAGAGACCCAGCTCCCACAGGGAATTCTCTTTCTTTGCTCAACAAAGATCGTCACCCCATCTAGAATGTAGTTTTAAGAAAATGGAAGGGAAGCTTTTCAGCAAAAGCGTACCAAACATGGCTAAACTAAGCTGACAAAGTCTTCAGTGTCTCCAGATGCATTTTAAAAACCACTGCATTCTTTCTGATGCACCTTGAAAGGAGGTGTATTCACATTCAAAACTCTTGGAAGGTGTCTGTCTGGCTTTTGACTGACTTGCTGTAGCTGCTATTCCTCTTCCTTAGAAGTGAAGCCACATGCAGATTTTTAATTTATTCAGTTTCTGGGTCTTTTGATTTTTTCATAAATGATGTCTGGGACTTTTGGGTGATCTCCATTGTTAATGCTTATATAGGTTCCAAGAGGTGAAAGCAGAGGCATCTAGCCTCCTCTGATCTCTTGTTTGTCATCATATCCCCATAAATACCTTCAATATCTTTCTTTTGTAGGATGTCATCTTCCCATATTACATAGCAGTGGAATAACAACAACCCAAATACAGATCCAGTGATCTTTTCTCTCTTTTTCTATTCTAGAATCTAGATCTAAGGATCTAAGGTCTAAGGATCTTTCACCTGACAACTTAAATGAGGGTAGATGGTGCTAACTCCTTTAGTAATTGTCCTGGTTTGAGTTAGAACAGCACTAATTCTGTTTAGTGATTTCACTTTCCAGCTCAGTCTCTGCTCAGTGGCTGCACTGTCTGAAGTTAACGGCACAGTTTTGCAGACAGTGTCTGCTTCTAGAGGTGATAACGCTTGATGTTTGCAGTTACTACCAGGGACTGGTGTGCAGAAAGGCTCTTGCTCATCCTTGCTCCTGTGCAGACCAAGATCACTGCTAAGTCCTGTGTACCACGGTGGGGGTGCAGTAAGTGAGAGGCTGCACCTGTGGGGAGGAGCGGACAGGACAGGTGACCCTGAACGGACCAACAAGGTGTTCCATCCCATAGACGTCATATTGGGTATAAAGCTGAGGGATCATGAGGGTCAAGCCATGTTCTTCAATGGCCAATGTCCAAGGAGGGCTCTGTCCTTTTTGCCTTCAGTCCCAGTCTGTGCATTCCTGAATCCAGTTCTGGAATCCAGCTCCTGCATCCAGTTCTCATCTGCTGCTGAGCCCAGCCTGGGCCTTTCCCAGTGTCTGCTCATAGCACCAGTGGTGACTATGATGTGATTGTCATCAAGGGGTTCAATATTGGTATTGTATATATTTGTATGTATTTCATGTTATTGTTACTATTCTCATTAAAGCAGTTTTAGTTTTCTTTTCTGATCGATAAGTTTCTCCCCCTTATTCCCTTTCTTTTCCCTTTTGGGAAGGGAGCGGAGTTAGTAGAGAGCATCTGTCATTCGTCCAGTGGCTGGCCCAGCCTCAACCCATGACAGCAATCCTTAGAGATTTTCAGTTTCTAAATGGCATGATTTTTCCCAGGCTACTTGAAAGAGTGGACTTCTCTGTGTGCAAGTTGTGGTTTTTTACCACTAAAGCAGTAAAGCTAACAAGTAGCATCAAGCCAATAAAAGCAAACAAACACCATCATCTTCTGAAGAGAGTGCTTATGTGATATTTAAATGTAGTTCCTCCTACTCTGAATATTTGTCAAGCCAAAGCGACTTTAAGGATAGAAAGAAATGTTTAATATGTTTCATGGAAGGGCTTGAAACTTTTTTCAATGCCATAGGATGTCCACACAAAGGATTCCTGTATGTCTTTAGTTATGCAATAAGGACCTTTAAGTAAAAAACCTAATATATGGTCCTGACTCCTGCCGGATGCTATAAAAGATAAAGAAAATATGGCAAGCTGAATACCCATTTGCAAGTAGTAACTTGGGCAAATGCAGTTGCCTTCTGTTAGCTGCAAGCAGGGTGTCGTCATGCCCCTAACTGATGTCATTGCAGAACATTTGGAAAAGAAGTGTCTGCCAAAACGCTGATCTTGTAAAACCAATAAAGACTGGCCATTAAAGGTCACCTATAGATAGGTTTAAGAATTTCTGGGAACAGTTTTGTCTCCATTCCTGCTACAGCACAGTCACATCCTTTACTCTGGAAAAAGCTCTTTAAGTTTTTCTACATCCCCTCTCTGTACTCAAGGAATTGGGCACAAGGGTGAGCAGGATTCTGACCAACTGCTGTAAATATGTATTGGAATAATAGAATTGCTCTTATTTTATCATTCTAGAAAGCTGTTTTTTGGATGAATGTTGATTTTTTTTTTTTTTTCCCCCCACCCCACCTCTGTGGTTATGATAATTTCTTTATATTTACATTTTCAAAAATTTTTTTACAAACACAATAGTAATAATTTTGCTTTTAGGACTTTTTCCTTGGATTCTTGTTTGTTTTTATTCTGACCACAAATCAGCTTGCAGATTTTTTTGCTTTTTCCTCTCTGAAACATATAGAATATGATTTTTGGAAATGAAAATCAGTGAAAGCCTTGGGTTCAAAACAAATACTTTTGTCTGGTTCTCTCTAAGTATTAGAGAGCATTTTCCAATTTTTTTTAATTGTAATTTCCTGTATGGCAGAAATATTACTATTATATGTCAAGCTTCACAACATTTAGATATACCTGAATTAGATCAGGTTGCTGGCTTTGCTCGTCTCCAGTATATTTATGAAGGAGGAGTCATAATCATAAGGACAGGGTTGAATTTTCTTTAGGATATGAAATGTGTTGGTTTTTTTTCTCTCCAGAAGTATTGGAGAACTGTGTTTCCAAACAAAGCTGTTTATCAGGGTGGTAGATGTTCTCTGCTTGATCACCTTTGAAAGGAGGCAGGGTTGGGATTAACGGTTTAGGAGGCTGAAAATCTGCTTGGAGAAACTAACCTGTTCCCTTCCCTGATGCTGGGATGTTGAACAGATTTCTTAGGATCAGTTAAATAAGTCATCCTAGGGACAAGTCCAGGACTGATTGCAGTGTCTGAAACCCCGCTCATGGGTGGGATCAGCTCAGGCCATACCTGCCTCCCCCTTGTTGATCGCAGCTGGGGCAGAGCAGGGTCCCGTAGTGCTCCCCCTCCACACCCATCTTGGTTTTGGCATGTCTGTTGAAAGAGTTTTTGCCGTGAGAACAGTCAGTGGCTTAAGGGAAGTTTCCACATCTTAGAACCGTGCATTTGTTTTACATGGGTCTCCCAAAACATATCACGTGGTAGCTGGTTGTAGTCATTGCTGACGTGGATATATGTGACATAGAAGCATTAAGGGTAGAGAAATTTATGTCACTATGAAGGCAAATTTTTTCAGTTATTTAAATTGTTTTTATTTTTTTCCCCACCCCTGTACTTCAAAATTTTCACAATGGAAAATGACAAACTTCTGCAGTATAAGCAAATCTACATAAAATAATTGTTTCTCTATGCAGTATAATACTGTTAGTTTTTATTCTAGTGTTATAACTTTATTTCTCTGTGCCCCCAGTTTCCATGCTTTCCCCCATTATGGGTGCAGAGCCTGTACTTTATGCCAACAAAATTACTTTACAGGGAGAGATTGCACTGGATTGGAATTAACTTTGGTATCCATCATGACCTTAGATGTCATTAGTTTGTAACAGCTGTGCTGTTTAATTGCATCAAAATTTTATGAGAAGAAACAGACCTAAAATAAAAAGGTAGAGCACATGTAATTTATTTTTCCATCTTATGCATGTGGACTGATTTTAAAATATATGTTAATTGTGCAGCAGACTACCATTTGAATCATTAGGAAAATTATACCTGGAAGCTATGTTACAATCAGTTTACCGTTAAGTCAGTGCAGTTCTCAGAAATCAGAATTTTGCAGCCACAAGCATTCTCCTTTTTAAGGTTTAATTCTTTTAAATGTTAACATTGGAAATGATAAATTTGGTACCTGGAAATTCCAGTTTTTGAATTCAAATTGTAAAGAAGGTTTGGGTGTTGTGGTTGTGATGGGCACGGGGCTTCCAATTAATTCTCTGACCAAGGATTTGGAAAATGCAAAGCTGAATGACAGGTAATAGCTCATTTGTTGATATGATATATCTCAAATTCTGGTATTATGTGTTATGTAGAAAACCTCTTTCATAATATGAAGTGGCATTTGCTGCCAGGTGAAACAGTCATTAGGATTTTTAAAATAAAATAATAATAATAAAAATCCTATTAAGGCATATAGCGTAGGGGTATGTGAAGAGCGTTTCTTCTTCCACTGTCTCCAGGATATCACCTGTCCATTACACATTGGAACATTTACATGGAAATCCATATGCTTTCAAGTGTATTGCCCACTGTAGCTTTTGTGTACTTTTCCATGTACATGTATGTGTATATACAAGTGTATTTAGAGTAGTGTTCTGTTTCATTTTTCACTCATGGGTTAAAAAAAAAAAAAAAAGAAAAATTCATCATGTTCCTGTTCAGCCAGCTACAGATGGTCCTTCTTGAGCAAGGGTGTTGCACCAGATGACCTCCCAGCTTCATCCATCCTGTGCTTCTGGAACTCTGTATCCCTTTTCAAATACACCAAATAGTTGCTCCTTTAGAAAGGGTCCATTTGTCCTCCACTAGAGCCTTTCCCCCTCTTTGCACTGCCCGCCTGCTGCAGCTGCAGAACAGGGCAGTGCAAGATACAAAGCTTTGAAAAGCCAGTTCATGGCAAGGAGAAGGAGCTCTCATCTCTTAAAAGAGAGTCCTTTTGAACTACCCACAGCCATAGCATTTGCCTCACTAGCAACTGAGAATTACGCCTTTTAGACAGGATCTTTACTCTCACTTTTTTTGACAGTAAATGTACAAGGGGGGTTATTTTTTTTCCTAGTGCTCTATGCAGTGTTATTTGGAAGACTGGCCGTGTTAATATGATTACTATTATGCTGTGTATTGAGAAATACGAATTCTACTTTCACCACCTCCTAATCTTTTAGTCCAGAATGAATAGCTCAGATTTTAGGATGTGCTGCAGAAATTCCTCCCTCCTTCTTGTTTGCTAGCTTTTTAAGATGAAGTAGGGAAAATGACATAAAGGAACTGCTAATACTTGATTACAGGTTTTATTTTTGAAACCTTAAATAATGGACATATACTTCAGTGCCATAAGCAATTTCTTGATAATTTAAATAAAATAAAAATGAAGTTCTCATTCCTTATGTTTTGGGGCTTCCTTCCCCCCCCCTCCCCCCCCCCCCCTTTTATTCTTTAGTTGTTGCATCTGCTGAAAGAAGACTCTGTGCTCCAGAGCACTTATAATGTGCCAACCCCATACTCATGCTTGGTTGTACGGTTTACAGTAACAAGTAAGGCTAAAGAATCTTGGACAGAAAACGAAGACTTGATAAAGCATAGTGTACTTTGAAATTTTGCATCTATCATATTTTTACAAGTTACGACTCACCTTCCTAGAAAACTATTAACAAAGTGTTTGCTGTTACAGCAGCTGACACTGCTTTAGAAAAATATCCTTTGTTAAACTTACTGTGTTTATTCTCATATAAATTTAGGGGAAATAAAATCTCTTTTCAAAGTCTGTCAACAATGTCTGTCTTATTCTGCACACGAGGGATTTAACCTGTGCTCTGTGGGAGAGGGAGGTGAAGCCATTTCTCTCCTTCCTATAGCGATGACAGTCAGAAAAGCAGCAAAATTCTGTTTCTGCTTCGTAATGCCCGCAAGAAGTGGTTAGGCTTTGGCAGGGGGATGTGAATTGCATTTTGATTCTTTTCAAAAACCCAAGTTGCTATTCAGGGTGAAATTTAAGGTCATGCTGTTAGTTAGGGCAGTTCCGGTTAAACAGATCTGCTATTCACAGTGACGGTGCCCCTGGTTCGATAGGAAGGAGTAAGGGAAGCTGCTGACAAGAAGCGATGACAGCCACTGCCAGCAGCAGTGATAGTGGGTTCAGAAATCTAATAAACTGGCTTATTATACTTTTTAGAGTCAAATGGCTGAATAAAACTGATGTGAAGTACTTCTAAAATATCACTTTTAGACCAGTTCTTCTGTGCAAATTGTGAGTCGTGATAAATGCGATATTTAAGCCTTTATATATTTCTATTATAACCTTTGTCCTGAATCACCTTCATAATAAACATCCAGGTAAAGAAATGCCATGTAAATAATGCAAAATGTTATTGACATTCAATGTACTGTTTTATTTATGTTTCATATCCCTCTTCTCTTTCCTTAAATCAGAAGACGGTGTTGTAATAGAGTTTGTAGAAGTATCCCAACTGGTAATACGTGGGGCTAACAAACCCAGCAGCAGTACATCAGCCATGAAGATGAGCAGGATGCTTGCATTCCCATTCGTTAGAAATTGACGGGGTTTCATTTTGTCTCTGTCACCAGAAAGTGGCTTGAAGAACAGCTTTCCCGACTCTCTGAGAAGTCCTCTGATGAGGTCAGGGTGCTGCGGTGGCCACAACTTCTGTCTTCACGGGTTCAAAACAGGATCTTACAGTGTTCCAGCTCGACTTTCCTTTTCAGGGGATCAGATTGATGATCTTAGGAGTAAGCCGTGTTATGTAGGCTTCCTCCTCCCCTGCAAGCACAGCTGTGTAATATGAAATAGAAGAAAGAATTTGGCATCTAACGAGAGGATGGGATTTTTTGGTTTGCAGTTATGAGGATTGTTGTGTAGAGTACCAAGGGAAACTGAGAGAGTGGTCTGACTTCTCTCTTTCGTCATATTTGGCCTCTGCCAATTTGGCACTCACCAGAGGAAGACTTAATTTCATCTGGGAAAGGAACAAGCTCTTGGATTCTGTGAGGTGGAAGTGTCTCAGCCTGACAGTTGTTCCCAAAGCCGTGCCTCAAAGGAACCGTTTCTTAGATTTTTTTGTTTAGAAATGAGGGAGAAGAGAGTAAATGATCTCAGCTCTCAGAACAAGTAATAAAAAAGGCTAAGTAACTAAAAATGACAAATTTGTATGTTCTAAACATTAAGTGGGCTGCAAACAAGGTGTCCTGTATTTCTGATGAGGGAAGGGAACAGCCATAATCAAAAGCACGTAACAAACTTTTTAATTCTAAAGACACATGTTTTTGATCTGTTCACATGGATTTACTTTAAAAAGTGACTTTCTAAGGGACTTTCTAACTGCAACATGTGTTCTTAAATTTTACTAAGGGTTACCTTTTGTTTTTGAAAAAAATAACCATTCATGAAACTCAGATGATCCTACCTACAACCCACAGATTCAAACCCAGCCTTCAACACCCAAATGGTGTCTTTTACGGAGAGGTTTACCCAGTACCAGGTGTCTTATCTTCTTTTAATTCCTTAGCTACCTGTATTTGATAATGGTCTGTGCACCTGCACTATGAATACTTGTTTTGAGCATCTCCTTGATTTTAGTGTAGAGGTTACTGTCTCATCTTTAAACTTCACCTTGCTTATGAGAGAGTAGACTTGTGAATACCAAAAGCTTCAGGGGAGCTGGACGTTGAGGGCAAACGTTCAGTGTGCTGATTCTGGGCCAAATGCTTTTGGAGGGCTGGTCATACCTATTTCACGCTTTTTCTGAAGGAAGAATCAGTAGCAATGTGAATTCTCCCCTCAAAAGCTTCTCCCCTCAGGTGGCTTGTAGACAATTGCAGTTAGGGCTGTGGTGATCAGGACAGAATTTTAGGAACCATCAGATCTCTTCCTTGCAAGTTTTTGCAGGCTTCTCAAAATCATTTATGGCCTCATCTTTGGTTCCCTTGGGTCAGTCAATGGCAGCCACTGCCTGGAGAAGAACTGAACGAGGGGGACATCTCAGGGCCTATGCTTGACTCCTTGTGGTTCAGCTCTCTCTGAATCAGATAGGCATCATAAATCTTCAAAGACTGTTGAAACCCATTTTTCCGCTTTCAATACCTAATCATTAGTGGCTGATATAGCTTTTTCAGTTCTGATGAAATCAATGGGGTCCACTATCAGTTCTTCAGGACGTCCTTTAAAAAGACACATTGAGCACAACATTTCTGCTGGCATCATCTACCTCACAACGATATCCCCATCCACAGGATGTCTTTATGAGTTCTGTGAACGTGTTGAAAACTGACTACTTTCTCAGTTTTCTTTTTCCAGTACTTAATAGATCCAAGATCCTTACAGGAATAAGGAGTCTGACTGTCTTTTTTTTAGTCCACTTTGTGCCTGGGCTTTAGTGATGATGATCGTTTGTGAAAGATACAAGCTTGTTACCTAAAGTCAGTAATCCGTGAAAGAAGGTCTTCCTCCTCCAGTAGGCTTTGTTGGGGAGAAGCAGTAACTGGTCTTTGGATCAGAAGAGCCAGATATCCTGGTCCTGATGACTAAAACTTTCTTCAGCATGACAGAAGCTGACAGCTAGACTCAGCAGGCCTAACAATTCAGCTGCAGTGTTTGTTGTGTATAGATTTGGGTGCTGCAATTCAAGGAACAAATGGATAAAGTCCGGAAGAGAGAAATGAGTGCTAAGTGTTTTAGAAAACACAACTTTCTGAAAGAGTGGAAGAATTGGGATTGTTCCATTCATAAGAAAAGCAGGTTGGGACACAGTCTTTAAATATAATACATGTCTTGTTGCAAAGAGAAAAGGACAGGTTTTCCAGTGTCTAGGTAAGACGAGGCCAAAAGAAGAAGAAGAAAACATTTAGATCTGAAATTTTCAACAAATAGTATATCAAAGCACTGGAATAGCTTACTCATAGGAGTATTTGAAAGATGATGTTAGGAACAACTTAGACAAAAATCTGTCAGAAATCCCAGATATGGTTGATACTGCTATTGTGAAGAGGTTTGGGTTAGATGCCTTCTTGAGATCTCTTTATTGCCCTGCTTTTGTTAATAGATGTTTCTCATGATGAGGACCAAAAGTCTTCTATTCAAAGACAGACAGTAATCTTATTCTTTGTGGTTCTAATTTGGAGAAGAAAAGCCTCCACAGGCTAAATCATAAAGCTACGTGTTAGCCTTTTTCCTTGTGTGGTATGACTCAAAGATAGATTTGAAAGGTACTTCCAGTGCTTTAGGTGCTAGTAAGCTGGAACCCCTTACACAGTGGCCTGGAGTCCTGAGGGCTTTCAGACACAGCAGGGCAGTCGGTGTCTTAAACGACTTGGCTTTACTCTAAGCTAGCGTATTTTCTGTGTAAATGTTCACAGTTTGCTCTTCTACTCTGACAAGCTTCCCATGAGAAATAAAGTTTTATTTTAGTCTTGTATTTGAAGTATATCTGTTTGAAGAATGAGACCAGTATCTCAATTTTCAGCATCTGGAATCCTTCAAAATACTTCCATTTGGACTCTCATACCATTTCCTTCTGAAAAAGGTTATAACCAGAATACTTTGTAATAGTTCGAATGACCCAGCCATTATGCCCATCTGGTAGAATCTCAGTCCATCATATTTTATTTAATATTGCTCTGAAGATATTCACACTTACATTTAACTTCTGTAAGAATACAGTAGAACAAACCCCAATTCCATTGAGCTTTTTGTGACTACCCTAAGTACTGCTATCTTTTAACCAAAAGGTATTGTGGAATTATTTAGAATGTTATGCTTTGTAATTACTTCCAGAGTAACCCAATATATCAATTTTTTTATTTCAGGAACTGCATCTGTGGCTGTTGCAGGTCTTCTTGCAGCTCTGCGTATCACCAAGAACAGGTTATCAGACCACACAGTGTTGTTCCAGGGAGCTGGAGAGGTATGTACGTATATATATTGAACTACTCTTAATATATTCGGAAAGATGAGGAAATACATCAGGTCACCAAAGAAAAATGAAATAAAATGTATTTACCAGAGTCAGCATTACTTAGTAAGAAGCAGTGCCCTTTTGATTTTTCCTGTCATTAAATGTAGTTTTTCCATATTTTGCATGTGGAGATCATCCATTTTTTGAAGACTTTTATGCACGTAATTTTTTTATACTGATTTTTCAGTATAGATTTCTAAGCCACTGACACACAAGTGAAGGATGTACTTATCTACAGTGTGACTAGTTGTCATCTCTCATATGAAGTCTACAACTCCATGCAGCCTTCTGAAAAATATTATTCATGGTCACCAAACCCCCCTATATGTGCAATATACTAATCCAGCTTTGTGTAGTCCAGATATCTTTAATTTGATTCAATATTTGGTGCTACTGAGATCAGGTCTATAGTTTTTGGAATGACTTGCATCCAAGTCTGGCACGTCAACACCTTTGTATGTCAAAACTGCTGTCTCCATTCCTTCCCCTGGTTTTGCTTCATGTTCAACAGGCAGATGAATCCATGGTCTAATGCTTATTTATTTTTTTCGTTAGTATTGTCAGCGTGCCTGTTGCTGCAAATAATGGTAGATATCATCCCTGCCCTGGGAGCTCATTCCCAATAAAACTACTTATTTCCTAACTAAAAAAAGGTGAATCTCACTTGATTCTCAGTGAAACTGAGTAAGAAAGAACAAGAAACAGAATCTACCCCTTAAATATGTATATGAGTTGGTAATCAGAAATACTAAGTGTTGACTCATTTTTTGCCTGGTTTTTAATCTGTATCTGGATGACATTTGATCTGTTGAATGAAATGTTATAAAATCTAGTAAGAATCATACATTTCAGCAAAATATTGATAAGTGCATTTTTCTCACCCCTGCTTTCACTAGGAGCCCAGCCAAGTCTAGAGTTACTAATGATTAGAAGGTAAAAGGAGACTTACCTTCTTGATGGACATTTTAAAAAAAGATAAGAGCAAAAAAATCTTTTAGGACTGCATTTTACTTTCTGGCATGCAGAACATGGTTTCCTTTGGTTTAAATTACAAAAAAAAAAAAATCTAATGAACAAAATAAAATTTCAAAGAAGAAAAATATTTAATGTATTCTGAGATGATGATGTGGAATAAGGGTTAGTTTTAGCATTTTTCATTAGAGTTTAAACATTTATTATGCTCACCACACTGTAAATGCCATCTTAAGATTTATCTATACTGTGATTTATCTATAAGATTTAAGATTTATCCATACTATTTATCTACATTATGGTTCCTAATTATCAAATGGTAGCAACAGTTCATTAGTGTTTAATTTATGAAAAAATGATCCAGTTTTATTTTTAAATAAAATCAAGAAACTTACCTAAAATAGTGGGTAGACGAAACAAGTGAGCAGGGGATTTCTTTAACTTCTAGTTTCGTATACTTGTTTTCTTCTTTTTCCTTCAGGCTGCACTAGGGATAGCGAACCTTATTGTTATGGCTATGGAAAAAGAAGGGGTATCTAAAGATGCAGCTATCAAAAGGATATGGATGGTTGACTCAAAGGGATTAATAGTAAAGGTAATACAATTTTCTCATTCCTTTAAATATCATGATAGTTATTTGCAGTCTGCAGATAAAGGCAAGAACGTATTCTTTGTGAAAGCAACTACAACAATTTCTTTTTCTTGAGACAGCAAGCTGTATTTCATTTTTAAAGACAAGAAAATTGTCAAAAGAATGTCAGACTCCCATGTTACTTCAAGAGAGTGTGAGATTTTGCTTGGAGTTCCTGCTCTATTTTTATTAGGGATGAGCACATAATGAAGAGAATTTTTCAACAGTTCATTAAAAATGTGTAAGGAAAGAAATGTTCAACTTGTGGGTTTAATAATTCCCATGTTAATGTGCCTATTATTTGTTAGCACACTCTTGCACAAAGATGCATGGATACACTAATAGCAGTCAAGGATTTTTTAAAAGGAACAAGAATATGTTCAAGGAGAATGTTTTCCTGGTATTGCAAGCATGTCATTCTCCTGCAAGAACTGAGATACATTGCATCAAATAGCTTCTGTGCACAGTGATACAGCTTGTGTTGCAGATGTTGTGGTCTGCAGTGCTATCAACCCTGGTCAGAATTTGAAGCTGCTGAAAGACTTCATCAGTCACCCTTACCTCATTCCTTACATCTGCCAAAATAAAGAAACATACGAATTCCATGTGCCAGAATAAAGAGACTGGTACGTTTTTAAAGGTGGTTATGTATTTAATAGTTTGTGATCTACTTTAAAGAAATGGATGAGTTGGCTTTTTCGCCTTGCCTGTTGGTTAGCAGGGTTTAGGGTCATCTTTGTTAGTACTGCACTCTTGTGCAGCGTTCTTTAGCTGTCTCATACTTAAGAACTTCTGTGGTTCACATATCTTTGCATCAGGAGCATGCATTCTGCAGTCAGTAGCTGTGTCAGTTTATTGAACAATGTCACAGCACCTTTCGCTCATACCGTCAAAGGGAAAATAGCAGGATCATAGACATTGAGACGGGAGAGTATTATTAAGGTCATCTTGGACATCCCTTGCCAGAAAGCACAAAAGGTACAGAAGAATGCTAGTATTTGCTACTAACATAGATTTTTTTTTTTTTCTTCTGGTGTTTTTTATTTGTTTGTTTTAATTAGTGTCTTTAATCTTTTCAGTTTTCATCTAGTAATCTTAAAGTGCCTTTGTGTCCAAACACAGATGACTGAAGGCCTGTGTGTCTTCTGTGGCTGTTGAAACCTAGAGGTTGCCTAAGAATGGTGTGTTGCACAATTTCCTCCACCACAGAGACTGGGATTATCAAATAATGCAAATAACTAAAATCACCTCCTGCTGGTGTTAAGGAAACAAACTGACAGGGACAGAAGTATAGGAACATCACAGCCCTGAAGCAGTAACACAGGTCTCGCCGCTTCTGTCCAGCCAAGGTGGCTAACCAGCCTTTCTTCTCTCTTGCTCATTTCTTCTTCCTGCTTCTTTTACACTTCTCACTGCTAATTTGTTAGTCAGCCAAGAAGCCAAGTTGTTGCTCTTGGTACGCAGCGACTAATTCCTTTCACAGTTTCTAAATTTTTAGTGACTCGGTGACTGTATTCTTCCCTCACCACCTTCTAGCTTCAGCGCTCTCAAGCTGTGCCAAAACCAATCAGCATCTCACGCAGCCTTGAAGTTCCTTTCCTCTGCTTATTCTTCTTGGTGGGGCTTTAATTTGGGTTTTGTCCAAAAAGCAGTCCACTGAATTTCATGTCCTGCCCAGAGTATATTTGTGAACTGTTTGTGATAGCCAGACATAACAGCTGTCTGAGATAGATTAGGGCTGAACTTGTGGCCAGATGTTGATGCAAGCAGCGGGAGCCGACAGTGCATTTTTCAGGTTGTTGCTGGTGTTCCTGGAAGACCTGGGAGCACCAGTCTTCCCTCTGGCTGTCCTCGGGGGGGGCTTGAGAATGGGTGGGTACTTGCTGCTGTGGTGTGTTTGAATGCAGAGCCTGCTGGACCTAGAAGCTGGAGATACTTCAGTGCGAGGCCTGAGCTGGGCATAAGGAAACCCAAGTTTGGTCTAGGGCTCTGCAAGTTCTCTTGGCTTTCTTGTGCAGCTAAATGTTCCCCCTATAAAGTAAAAAACAAAAAAAATAACCCCACCCCCCCCCCAAAAAAAAAGAAAGAAAATAAAACATAAGCACTTTAAAGCTTGTGATTTAACTGCTGGGAAGTCATATATACAGCAAATAAATAATTAATCTATTCCTGGTTCCTTTTTCTATCCTGAGAGAAAATGCTGTACTTTACGTCCACTTGGGAAATTATTTTGGCTTTAGCTGATTGCAGAAAAGTGCTGCAAGACTTGAAGGACTTTCTAAAATCTTAGAAATGAGATAAGAGAAGTAAAATTGAGAAAATTTGTGAAGAACCGTACAGTGGGAAGGACTCTGTGTTGGAAATCTTCTCATTATTGGAAGGATAAGATTTTTCCAAGCTGCAGCATAGATCACCAGTTAACCAATTTTTGCATAAACTGACTTGTATTTCTTACTACTAAGGAGATGTTCAGTGAGAGTCCCTTTAAAATTTGCCTCACCAAAACCTGCTTGATCAAAAGAGTTTTACTAGAAGCAGGGAGACCTTTTCAGTCTTAGAAATATTCTGATCTGTTGCTTTAGCAGTATGCAAAATAACAGAATCTCTGAAGACTCAGCGATTACTTTTGCCCAACTAATTTTTACGTAGTTTTTATTCTATGCTGTCCTTTGATCATTAATTTTGCAATGCATGATTGTAGATTTAGACGGTTTTTTTCTCCTTTCATGTACTTTCTGTAGTATTTCAACCAGTGCAAAACAAAGAACAATATCCTTGGAATTTTCGTTGACCTGACTGCAAACAGTTTCCACCTTTTTTCTTCCCCCACCCCTAAAAGCTGCCATGAAGTCACTTATCAGGCTTTTGTGTCTGATTTTTCCTATGTGGCTTTTTAATTTTAGTTCAAGTGCAGCTGTATTTTCATTTTCCTGTTAATATTTTTTCCCGGCCTGGGGAACCATCTTTTTTCATTAAACCAAGTTTGATGACAAACATTTCTGCGATGTTTTGGTGAAAGAGCTGGTGATGAAGGCTTTGTTATACTGTCCATGGTTGTGTTTTCCACTTCATTCTGCACACCTTATGACGTTGCTCGTATTGATTCAGAGTGGTTGGGAGTTATTTTTTAATTTGTTCAGTATGATTTCATTGGTGGATGAAGGAAGTTTGCAGATCATAATATCATCAGAATTTTGCCACTTGAATTATATGATTTTTTGAAAGAGATACCACTCCTCTTGAAATGCCTGTCTTAAGTATCCCAGTGCATTCAGATGGAAATTTTAATGTTTAATTAAGATGCTTTTAAAGTTGCTTTTGCTCTCCTTTGTCCTTGGAGATTATGCCTAAGCAGTTAGGACTCATCTTTAATTCTGAATTCTATCACATTGTCACATTCTGTCTGACCGATGAACAGATATTTACCTATAAGAACACACCGATGGATAATGCCTCACACATTCCTTTTCTCTCCCATATTCTCTGTGTTCCCTTTTTTTTTTTCTGTTAATCACACAGGTATACATGAATGTGTGATGTGTGGCGAACACTTTTTATGTCTTCTCTAAAGCTGCCATATTGCCATGCTTAGCTATATTAGAGGCCAAATCTTCACCCATAAACTTCAAAGACAGTAAATCCCCATGTGTCAAGAAGCTGAGAATAAGTAGGAAGTGATAAACAGCATTGAGATGTTCATGAGGTTCACTCACCATAGAATCATAGAGTGGTTTCGATTGGAAGGGACCTTAAAGATCATCTAGTTCCAACCCCCTTGCCATGAACAGGGACACCTTCCACTAGACCAGGTTGCTCAAGCAAATGAAGTTCCCTCACGTAGGGATGAATGTCATCCTTAACTTTAAAGAGTACGTCAACATGGAGCAATGTTGCTTTTGACAGTTTTGAACTCTGTGCTTTCTAGTTCAGCACAGTAATACTTGTGACTTCTAACTGAGTGACTTCTATTTTAAATATCCATTAGATGAGTGATCTTAGCTTCCTCTAAAGTTTCAGATCATCTGAGTGAAGCCCAAACTGAATGGCAAGCACAAGAATGTCAGTTGAGGTCTGATAGTTGAAGGCCTCAGAATATCAATCTTTCTAAGAGGAGGACTGAAATAGACCCCAGAAATTTACCAATATCTGTAGTCCTAATTAATTAGAATGGAGATACTTGGGTAATCCAGCAGATAATCCTCTCAAGTGCTTTCATTTTCCCTCCTCCTTTCCCTATTTGAATATCCCTGGCAATCTTATTTGGAAAAGATCCTCACAACCAATGAACAGGCAGTGGATACGACCCTGATTAAAGTTCATAGTTTGGTCAAGGCTGGATACATACATAATTCAATCCTTGCTTAGAGGATGATGGAAGAGAAAGGGGGACATTTGGGGCTGATGCCAGAATTTCAGTGTCATATAGGTGTGGTCACTCCCATTACAGTCAGCAGAGCTCATATAACATATGAAAAAGGTTTTAGAGCTTACAATCAAGTATCTTCTTATTGAACTGAATCCCATTCAGACTGTCTGATTGTTCCTGAATTTTCTTGTGTTTTAGCAATAATCATGTTTTTTAAAAAGTTTGGATTTCATTCTAGATACTAATTTGAGAACAGTTTTACTGTTAACATACATATAACTTAATATTATGTCTGCCTCTTCTGCTAACTTTTATTTCTAGCTTTTTTTTTTAATCAACAGTCAGTTATTCTGATTATTTTGTCCTTGATCAGTTCATTTATGGTTGACTGCAACTGGCTAGGACTTTGAGAGCCAAAAACCTGATTTGCAAAGATGCAATGTCTTGTGTATCTCCAAGGCATCACAATCACTTAAAGCAGTTTCTGCCTTATTTTACTCACGTACTATCCCAAGGAAGCAATCCGTATTTTCTTTGTCAATTATTCTGATGTCTGGGGAATTAACCTGTGCAGTTTCATCTTGCATTTATCTTGTTCTATGTGAAGTAAAGCTTTGCAGAAAGGAAACACATTCATTTGTCTTTGAACGCTTACGGCATTACTCATGCTCAGACAGTAACATATGAAAACAAGTGAGGACAAGGCAAAAGGATGATTGGTGGGGTGTGCTCAAGGAATACCCGCATTATCTTCTCTAAAAGAGGCACCACCAAAAATGTGGGTGTTAAATTTTAGCAAGTAAATGTTTCCTATTTGGCACTGTGTACATTAGACGTACTGATGAGATGGTGACCTAGTTTGGATGGTTTATGATTTCTTTTGCTCACACTCTGTTATTGAAATGAGTGATTGTTTTGCTCCATTTTGTTTCTGTTCTGTGCAGTCCCGACTTGCTCTGCTTCTCAGATCTTATCTTCTTGAAATAATTGACTTTATAAATGTTGTCCTGCCTGTTAACCATGTGTACTTATTTACATGGAAGGGGTATTTTATAAATTTTACAGGACTTCAGTAAACAGCCCTTATCTTCTGAACAATGTGATTTAAAGTCAACACGAGAATTCCATTTCTTAACTAAATCTTATGTTTTACTGCCAACTGTCGTGACATTATATCTTCAAAACATTGTGTTTTCACACAGTCGGCAACAAACTGTTTATTAATTCTGTGTCTGAGTTGGTTTTGTTTGTTTGTTTGTTTTGTATGGGTTTGTTGTTTTTTTTAATTGCATCTTGTGACTCCTAACCAATACTCTCCTGGAGTTCTGGCTAGGAAGGGTGGCCTGGCTTGTCCCCTCCTAGCACAGTCTCTGTGCCTCTCCTGTCCCTTCCCTTTCATGCTTCTGGGGGACTCCCCAGAGAGGTCTCTCAGCGCTGTCTGCAGTCACTGCCTAGACCACGGATTTACTTAAAATGAAAGGGATAAGCCACGTAGAGATCATCTCCCAATAGGGAGATGTTTCATCACCTTCTCCCATGACTTTAACCACATCCTTTTTTCCCCCCACTTATTCCATGGTGCTTTAACAACTGTTTTTTTGTTTGTTTTGCTCTTAACTCTGCAATACCAAACTTACAGGAAAAATGCAAGTAAAACCAAAACATTTGCAGTTGGAAATACTCTACTTACTAATTGCTTTGCTTTTTGGTCTACAGTTCTCATGTCTTTTGTTGTTCTCATGTCTTCAGTATTTAAAAACCTCAGATGAATTTATTAATTTATCTGTGTCCTCATCTCTGTTCTCTTGTTTAAATAAGCCACAGTTGACACAGTCAAATGGAGGCAATTGTTTGTATAAATAGATTTGTGCCTCCCTGGTTGGGAGACGGGATGAGTGCCAGCACCGCCTCTAATGTGGGACAGTGCAGTCATCAGGGTGCTCTGGCTTATTCCCAGCTGCCTCACTGCTGATGAAAAGAGCAAATCTTGGAGAGCTTCCAGCCCTGCCTTTCTCACCTCCCTGGCATAAGCTGCTCTGCTCTTCAGCCGTGGTTTGTGGGGCAGTCCCGGCAGGACCAGCTCAAACAGGCCGTGGCATTAGACTTCGCACTGGTGGCGTTTGCAAGATTTGCCTCCTGTTTTGTAATATCCCACATAGACGTCTGCTGTGCAGTCTGGGCTTCTGTTTTTACAGCTGTTTTCTATGAATTTTCTCAGGGTTTTATTGATGGGTCATTTTTGTTTGTTAGCTGAGCCTCAATTTGGTTCTACAATAGGATGATATGAGTAACTTTCTATGGCAACTGTGATGTGCATTTGCTTGAAGTCTGATCCCAGTATCTCCTTTGCTTCTTGTGCTGCTGATCAGCCTAAAACCTTCAGAACTCTCCCTAAAACTAAGAACTGCTTTCAGTTCCAATCCAAAATACAAGGAGTTTTTCATAAAACTATTAACTACTGAGTCCTGTTACTTCCTTTTGCTCCTGAATTTAAAGGTCCTGGTGTCAGTGACTTACATTTTACTATTTGTAGCAATATTACGTAACACAAATGACTCTCATCTGTTAGGGACTATAGACATTTTAGGATTGCCAAGATCTTTCACACATAATGTCAGCATCAGCGAATGCTGCTATTGTTTCTTTATCTCTGTACTTCATCAGCTGACTTAACACAGTCCACATTGTAAGTCATTTGCTAATAAAGAATTTAGCTCATATTAGTTTCCGTCTGAGATACCACGGAGACTTCTAATATAGCAACATACCTGTTTTCAGGTTGCTTTGTTACTGCACAGGTTTCTTGGTACAAAGTGATACTGTGATAGAGACAATACTTTTGCCCTGCAAAGTAATTTCTGACATTTTCACTGAGACTTTGGGCTTAAGGTTTATTAATATTTTTGAATGTTTTTAATATTCTTCATCTTCAGCATTCTAGTGAAGGTGTATTGTATAGTTTATTCAGGCAGCTGAGTATGCATTAAAGATGTTTTGGTTGTCTTTTTGGTACTTTACTATGTAGTTTGTCTGGGATTTTTTTTTTTTTCCCTAGCAAACTCGATGAATCATCATACTGCTATTTGATCAACAGAGCAGTAACATTGTTTGGTAGGAACCCCTGGAAAAATTCCTGCCCTGCGTGGCAAGCACTGAGGTCCTTCAGTGAAACAGTGAGACTGGATGGAGACCTGGTGTACTGAAAGGGTCATGTCTTCAGATTGCTGATTTTCCTGAGCCCTTTCCATTGAACAAATGAATTTTTAATAATGCTAAAAGAGCAAGACAGTAGACTTAGACAAGGAATGTGACTGAAGACTACGTTTCTACTTAAAAGACTCAGAACCCCAGAGCTCATTCAAATTCTTTCTTAGTATGGAAGATTTAAAATTTTTCCCTTTCAAAGAAGAAGGAAAATATCACTGAGCCGCATGCCATGCAAGCATCTGAGGATTATGGAGATGCAAAAAGACCAGAGCAGTTTCTGATTTATGCTGCCTTGTGTTGATCCTCTACAGCTCATTCCTAGCAGCAGACAGCCAGAGTACAAGAGCTAGCTAAGCCAGAGCTGGAAATGGAAACGTCAGGAGATGGGCTCCACGCTTCTGGAAGATCTTTTAGTCAGAGCAGCTCTGCACTGGCAGGGTCATCTGTTTTGCATCTCTCCAGTGTCAGGAGGGAGACAAGACAGAAAAACACACAAATCCGGAATCGAGACTTCTGCATTTTGGCTCCATCTGCTTCTCTGCTGACTGACAAAAACTGTGATTTCTTACTCCAGCTATAGGCATTCAGGGGCAGATGTCTGGAAGCTTGAACTAAATGGACTGGAAACCCCTTAGTTTGAGGTTAAGCATGCACAAAACTGAATTGTTCCTTCCTTCCTGCAAGTCATTGCTTGCCCTGTCGGCAGGGCATGGAGAAAAGCTGACCATGCTCTTGCAGCTGCCTCTCTGCTATGGGGAGAGCAGAGCTTAAGAATTTGCCAATTTGGGGACAAAAAAACCTATCTAAAGCACTGTCCTGTGCATTATTAGAGCTTTGTTACCAAAGAATTTGCCAATTTGGGGACAAAAAACCCTATCTAAAGCACTGTCCTCTGCATTATTAGAGCTTTGTTACCGAATCAACTGGCTGGTCTTGAAATCCCAGACAGAGTTTTTAGGGCAGTGTTATGTATCTCCTTTAGGATCACTGAATTAACTATTAAAATACATTTCTGACAATTTAAAAATTACACCACCCCTCCCGAAACATGGAATATCTTTTATAAGCATTTTCCAAGCAAAAATCTCTATGTACATAGCTGTTGTTATTTTTGCTAAGCCACAGAATTTAATACATCATTCTTAGTTAATATACTATAAAAATATTTACTTGGAGACATGATTCATTCTGACTAATGAGAACAAGCTAATTCAGACCAAAGCTGAATAAAGAAATTTAAAATTGTTTGGGGTTTGGTTTTGGCTTGGGGCTTGGTGGGTTTTTTTGGTTTTTTTAGAATGGTAGAATGCCCTGTGTGAAATTAAGGGCAAATAGAAATTAAGATAGGGCAGAAGTGAATCTGACCTAAGATGACCCATCTGATTAGCACTAGTCTCACTAGCCAGTGGTCCAGGAAGGACTGCAGTGGATCACATCCAGCTTACCCTCAGTACTCCTTTGTAGCTAATTAAATGAGAGATGATCATCAATGTCAGTAGGAAATGGGGCTTCAAATCCTTGGTGTTGCATCAATAGGTGTTTTAACAGCTCTGCCATTATCTTAGTTTTAAAATGTTGAGTACCTACTCAAAAGCCAAAGAAGTGTAAAACTCTATAAAGAAGTAACTCTATTTCATGCAGGATTTTGGTTATTGGTTTTGATTAAAAGTGAAAATTAAAGAATATCAACATTTTTCTCTGCTAAGGTGTCAACCTGGCCTCTTAGCTGTTACGCACTGTGGAAAAAATTGGAGGTCACCTTTCCTGAGACATCTGCCCAGATCCGCAGATCCTTGACACGCTCAGAGCTACCAGCCTGCCACAGCCTGAAGAATGAGCTGGTCATAGCTCTTAGCGATGATTTCTATTTTCTTGGTAGCCCAGGGCAGTCTCCTGGCAGTTGGATTTTAAGATCAGATGGAAAACTGACTTCCTCAATAGCAGCCCAATAAGCTATTAAGGAACGAACTGAAGAAGCAGCGTGGGATCTGATGGTCACCCATGGCACCCATTCCCCCTTCCCAGGAAACCTGCTCCAAGTTGGGTTACAGTGAGCATTTCAATGTCAACCAACCAGATGATTTAGAATAAAAAGTGACTTTTATTATAGTATTTTGAGTTATTCATAGCAACAAACTTTTTTCCTGGAAGTCATAAATGTTTTTCTTTAGTGACTGAAAAGAAAACTTCATATTTTTCACCTGAAAACGTGATGGAAAATTCCTGCTTTAAAATGAGATGCATTTAAACGCTGTGTGTAGACTGTGGGGACATCTTCTGGGGTGCTAGGAAATGGCAGACTTCAAAATGTATATTGGAAGTGGAACGATTTGAGTGTGAATATGCCAAAAATTGTTAATATTGTGGTATTCTCTCGAGGCTGAGAATTTCACATTTTGCCCGCAAAGGAAGCCAGGTGCCCATATCGCAGGATTTCCATGCTAATTGCTCTAGGAGAACACTTAAGAACTGTATAAGCACATCCAAACATAACCCTCTTAATTTAAAAACTCTGTATTTTGGTCATGTAAAAAAATCTGTAGAAGAAGAGAAATCTCTGGAAATTCCTTGTAATCATGGGTGAGCCAAAAGAAGCTGGCGTCCTGTGAGGCAGACCAGCTCAGCCAGCCCTGACCACAGAACAGCCTTCCACAGCTTCCCGTGGTACCCTTGGGATGGAAACACTTTTCTTGCAGCTGGGAATAAAAAATGGTCTTCTCTCCTGTCTACCAGCTCTTGTGGTGGCCACCCGAGGACCAGCAGAGGAGCTTTGTTGATGAGACTGACACAGCCCCGTGTTGCCACATTGCAGAATCATGGTCTGAGTAGCATCAGATTTCTTGGGTTTTTTGTTAAAATTAAGCAAAAATGCCATTAAAAAACTAATTCTGGCTTGAATCTGATACTATATGCAGCCCTAAATTGAGCCAAAATTGACAAATTCATAGACTTCCGTGGAATCGTGGAATGACTTCTGTTCCAATACTTCAGTATAGTCTTAATTAACTTGCTAGGATTAAGGAAACTTTAATCTTATCAGTTGGAAAAGATGTGGCTGGAGAGATGATATATATCTGTTCTGGCTATTTGGTCAAAATTACATTTAGCATTCCACTTTCCTTGTGTACTTCCCTATATATCTGTATAACCTGCTGCTTGCTGTCAGAAATTGTAAGATGTTTGAGGGGCTGGCACCTTCTTCCACATTTCTGTTTGAAAAGTGCCTTTGCAGTGATGTTTTCTACAGACACAAGAATAAAATGAGGGGTGGAGGTACATGCATTTTAAACTCTTCTGCTAAAACTTTCAGATGCCTGTGTACAGATGGAGGTCCACGTACTTAGACAACTAATATAATTTTTAGAAATTCTGGCTCCTTTTTGCCCTGCATTCCATGTTACTTACACTGAGCTCAAATCCTGTTTGCAGCCCAGTCAGTGTCAGTGATAGTCTATAGCCCCTTTTCCTGCATCTATTGTATTCCATTTGGAAACCTTTTTGGGCATCGATTGGTGGAAATTGCTGGTAGAGATCAGGGCAGAAGTTGTTTCACAGCTGAGTCAATTTTGTTAATGCAAAAACAGCGTGCCAGACATCAGGTTAGAATTATTTTTATTCCATCCTTAAGAATGAATGACTTAAATATGAATAACGTGGAGCAAAATACAGGCTCCCCTACAGTCTATATACTCTCCCTGTATAGTCTCTATACTTTCAGACAAGAGCAAAGCTGAAAAAGCTAGGAGAAACTATTTTTGTTTTGCTAAGTTATGAATTACACACACACACACACACACACACACACACCCGGCACATCTGTACTGTTTGCTGTATAAATATATTTATGCTTTATCATTAGTAACTTCAAGCATTTGACCAAATGTTAACAGATAAAACAGCATTAAGAACGCTTCAAAGAAGAGACTAATGATGCTTTCATATAACTGCTAGTACAGTGGTGTTCCACAGCTATTACAAATTTAAAATTAAAAAATTGTATTGAATTTACCTACTGCTTAGAGAAGTAGATTAGTCCTAAATTATCCTAAGCATGTTAGCTGTACACAGTGTGACTTTGTCTAATATGGTATTTGATGATAGACACAAAAGTAGAAATGAAAACAGGACATGTTAAACCAGATACTTTGTAAACTGATTATCCCACAATATTAGGTTCCATTAAACTTATAATAAATATATTTTGTTTTTCCTTACTCAGGGGCGTGCCTCATTAACATCTGAAAAACAGCGTTTTGCCCATGAACATGGTGAAATGAAAAATCTAGAAGATATTGTTAGAGATATAAAACCAACCGTGTTAATAGGTAATTTCTTTTATTTTAAAGCAATGACCTTATTCTTTGTTGGAAAAAAAATGGGGATGTAGCTTTGTCTGAAGACAAGATCGCATTCCTCTGAACAGAGTTTACCTTTGTGTGTTTTCAGAAAACACTAGGTCCGTAATGGACTCTATTAAGCGACAGAACAAATAGTAACTATCCAAGCATGTAACGCTGCTTTCACTACATGCCATCCATTTTACAGGGGGAATAATCCAAATTGGTTTAAACATCTGATGGAGAACCTTGTCACCTTCCTAAATTCTGATTTAATGTGGATGGTGTAATACAAACAACCTCAAACTTAGACTTGAGAAAATTGAGCTAAGCACAAGTAAAGTCGAGCAAATAGAAGCATGCTGTAGCTGAATCTTCCCTCGGATTTAGATCCTTAGCTGCCAGCCCTTTGTGCAGACAGCATGAATTTTACAAAGACTTTTTCTTCTATAAAAACTGCAAAATTTGCTATCTCAGTAAAGGATTGCTCAGCTCCTGCAGTTTGGTTATTGTATTTCAGTGATTTTAAAAGATTTGAAAATTCATCTGTCTGGCTAGTAAAAATCATTTGTCAGATGCTGGAAAATCCAAAATGCCACACTGAGAATTATCCTGCACTTTAAGAGCTACCTTTTCAACTGTCCCTAGACCACGTGGTCATTGTTCGGTAAAATCTGCTTTTGACGATGGTCATGAATGAGGTAAAGAAAGCGTCTCTTTTTCTACCCTCCATAAAGATGACTGCAAGACAGAGACCAAGTAGTCTAGAGAATTTATTTGGTAAAATACGAGACTGAAAAACCTAGTGGAACTGAAGAACACGTGAATGATCTGTGATATTTATCTAGGTAACAGTGCGTGGATGCTTAGGGAATGTTTGCTGTTGTGAAATATGGATGTTTACACTGTGTCATTTTTATGTATAGATCTATGCAGTGCTTTCCCTCAAGGTCACTTTCACCTCTCCATATTGCATAATGAAGGTTCTTCCTACAGAAACAGCAATGAAAATTAATATTGGGGTTTTTCAGTTTGGAGGACTAGTCATTCACTATGTTCCCCTGAGCAGCAGGAGTCATGGTGAAATATGTTGATCGTCCTTCTCCAAATGCTTTACTTAACTTTGTCTCAGCAAATCCTCTTACACATTTCATCACCAAGAAAAAGCCTTAGTGTGGTGTGATCAAGTATAAGAAACCGCAATTTTAAAACAAAAACCAAAAAACAAATATTGTCAGTGAGATTGTTCAGAGCATTTTGTTTTAATCTGAAGATAATTCTCATTCTTACTACTGGCTGTCCAGAAGCAGTTTTAGAAGACATTAAACATCTGGCAACTGCAGACTTAACCAGAAACTTAGGAGGTGTATAACAGGCTCTTACACAAGTAGGTCAAAATCATGACTGCTGTAACTGTTCATCAAACATGCAGTAGCTCAGCTGGTCTAGCAGAGCTTTTGCATTTAAGCATCCTTGTCCATTCATAGAAGATGAAGTACAGAGAGCTCAGACCTGCAAAAAATAGTAGTATGTGAGCAAGAGATGTTCAAACTTTAAGAAAAGCCACTGATTTCCATCAATTGAGGAATTGACTCTTTTGTTAGCAGGGGCTGAGAATAAAGGAGATTTGGCCAGATGCAAAAGCAAATGAGTCTTAAACGTGATTTGGCCCATGTTAAGAACCTAAACAGCACCTAAGGAGTCTGTCATACAGTGCCTGAGTTTTCAGAAAACCTCTTGGGAAAGCTCAATTTAAAGCAATTGAAGGAATTTCAGAGGGGCAGCCACCTCTCCCTATTGCGAGCGTAGGCTGTGCTTGAAGATGTCTCTGTAAGATGATACCGTGCTTCATGTAGAAGGTCAGAAAATGGGACACCTTTAAGAAATGTTAGTCCTGGAGCATGTATGATGAAGCCAGCTCTGCAAGGTGAGGAACCTTTTCAGCTCGATCCCAGTACCTTGTGCTCTCCTCAGGCAGACACCAAGCTGTCGAGTGGGCAATGTTGGGATGCTCATTTGTGCAAAAGCGGTGAGAGGTTACAGTACTGACCCAAGAGAGACCCTCTCCTGGCCTGGGTTTGAATCCGCTCCTACTCCTCCAAGAGAGGGAACAACAGCTTTTTTCCTGCTGTTAATACTCAGATGCTGTGTAGAAAGTAGAGCAGGGAGCCAGGCACTAGGAGTTCTAAGCAAGAAGGTGGCTACCTTCTCTACAAGCCAAGTGATAGGGGCCTCTGTGGGCATAAAGATCCTTAGGTTTACTCCAAGGACTGTTTATCTGTTTTTTTACTTGAAGGTGTGGAGAGCAAGGACCTGATCCTTGGATTCCCAACTCTTGTAGGTTAGGCAGAAATACAGGTGTATCGGCACCTCAAAAACATGACACGCACCCCTCTTTCATTGTGAGTACACTATGAGGAATAGAAAAGCATTTCTGGTGGGATGGAAGGGATGTATTCAAAAGAATTCCTGCTGTCAGGGAAGACTTAGACTCAAAATTGGGATTATTCATCAGCTGAGGCTGGAGATGACAGAATGTTCAGCTGTAGAAGGCAGAGACTTTACTTGTCATGTCAGAAAAAATAGAAATCTGACACATGGATTTGGGAGAAACTATCCAGACTGTGGGTGAGACCTTAGGAGACAGAGATGTAACTTCCTCCTCCTTATTGGACTTACCTGCAAGTTAGGTGATACATTTCTATTTTATATAAAGGGCTTGAGAAAAGTGAAGTGAGAAATTCACCAAACTGTACGGGGGTGAATAGGTTCTGCCTTATGTTAGGGATAATACTGAATTTTCACTGTTGCAAAATCTTTTATACAAAACTTTAACCACGTGTAAGGAAAAAGGTTGTGCTCCGTTTTAAAGGGGGAGGGATGCAGTAAAAGGAGCTCTGTTCCTTTAAAATTGACGTGCATGTCTTACCTTGAACTGATTGTGTTTGTCTACTTGTTATGTGTGTGTTTTTCTTCTTTAGGAGTTGCTGCAATTGGTGGTGCTTTTACAAAACAGATTCTTCAGGATATGGCTGCTTTAAACAAACGTCCTATTATTTTTGCTCTCAGCAATCCTACCAGCAAAGCAGAATGCACCGCTGAGCAGTGCTACAAATATACAGAGGTAACCGAAGACTAACGTCTCTCCGGTATACATAGTGAAAAGTAAATCTGAAATTAAATTTAAAATGGGAGGAAAACAGAGGGTGGAATAACAAGTACTAACCATGTCTCTCTGTGTAGGTAAAATGAGTTAAATTAAGTAACAGATTTTTCAGATTTTATCACGACAATTTCAGGGAAGTCAATCCATGCTTGCTCCCTCATAAAACCATTTAATAGCTTTTCTTGGTGTCAGGCAGAACTCATAGTCTTTATTATAACTGAAGTATCAGTAACCATCAATCATGAAAGCCTTATGCCTGTTTTTGAACTGTACCACTTTGTGTAATATATACACACGGTGGCATTCTTTTCATTTGAGAGTTTATAAATACTCTTTAGAGTAAGAAAATACTTCAATAAAGGAAATAGAATCTTTAAAATAATTCTTCATTAAGAACTGGGATAATTGACTCCTTGTACAAAGATTTCTGTTATGGAAACAGGTGAAAATTAAGAGAACCCTACTTGCTTATTTATTATTGTATTATAGAAATGCTAATAAGCATGTTGTCCTGTAATTCAGCCTAGAATTTGAAATGTACGAGTACTTGGCTGCATGTGTTTCATAGTGGATTGTGTTTGGATTTCTTCTCGAATGCAGGGCGGTTTGAACGACAGTTTCATAGTGTTTAAAAGACAAATTTAGCATGCCCGTTGCCCACGGCACAGCTCACAATTACAGCGCAATGAAAGAGTTGGGGAAGTGGCCTACATGAAGGGTTGGTTATCGTGGGTAGTGACATCTGGTAGGCAGAGCAAAAGATGCACTGAAGTATTTAATCTGTCACCAAAACATATAATAAGCTGGCCATGATAATACTGCGTGACACCAAGCCAAACAGAATATTCTTCTGAAGAGCTGAATAGCAACAGTGGCGTATTTTTAAATGCGTGTTTCCAGTTCTCTAAGATATGCATAGGTATTTCTGATGCAAAGTGCTGCTGAAGTATTTAACAGTGACATTTATCACTTCAGCAGTGCTAGCATAAATAAAGGCTGTCTTTTCTTCCACAACTAAATTTGCTGCTTAAATTCGAGGGTGGTCTCTCCCCAGCAAGGCAAGAGCCAGGGGCAGACTTAAAGCCTGAGCAATGTCAGTCCCCTCATTAACCCAAAACTGCTGTAGAAATTACTCTCTCTCGTGTCAGGAATGATCTGGGGAGAACCTGGAGCGTAGTGCTGCTGCTGAATCACCTTAGAGGTGCCTCTTCTGCCACCCTTGAATGGCACTCGATGATGCCAGCGTCTGCTCCCATCGAGGTGTTCCTCATCCCAGGGTAACAGTGAGAGTCCATCAGACTTGCAGCTCCCTTACAGCCCATCTCTCAGTACTCCAGTGGTATCACAACTCGAATGTGATGCCACTGAATGACACCAGGCCTAATATTCCTCTTAGCTAATGTTAAGCTGTTATCAACATGAGTCCTGCCACCACATCTGGGCCACTCCACAGGTTTCTGTTTCTCCCCACAGCTGCCTGATGTTTGCTGTGTGCCAGCACGGAGCTATGCCTGTCTTTGGGTCCTAGGAAGAGATGTATAGGTCCCATGTGAACTACAACATAAAATGAGTTAGAGACAGTTCTCTTGTCCTCAGGACAAGTGATATGGTGTAACTTGTAGCTATACAGTTAAATTCCCTAATTCCCCAAAACAGGCTGGCTCTTCCATACCGCCAGCTGGGACTAGTGCATGCATGGTGCCTGGCCCTGGTGACGACAGCACTACTTGGCACTACCCAGAAATCTGCTTGGAAGCATCCTAGGGGTTTATCAGTATTGGATGGTCACACGCTGGTGCCTGAGTTTGTGCCCTCACCCCGCTCAGTATATTACAATGAGGAGAGCCACAAGGTCCTAGAAGAGGAGGTCTCCTCACCAATTTGTGTCATAGGTTGCACCCTGGGATGATGTTCCTGGGAGAGAGTTTGCACCTCTGTCATTTTGTTGAGCTGTGGAATGGGTGTGGGGGCCTGAAGAGGAGAGATTGGGAGGAACAGATAGCTCTGCCTGTCCTCACAGCTCCTCAGAAACTGCCACATCCAAAAGTACAACATTTAGTGGCTTTAGTGTCATTTTTGTTGATGACCTGTTGCTGGGAAAAAATTCAGCACCATCACCCGTTGTTACCATGACAGTATTGTCCACTTTGAGTTTTACAGCACCAAGTGTATACCTTTTTCCCATGTACCCTTCTTTTAGAGTGGATACACAAAGTGAGTATCGAGTGCTGGCTTTCACTTTCTCCTCCTCTAAATTGCGCTGAGAGCTCTTACCTGAACAAGGCAGCTGGTACTCCCTGACATCAGATAGTCACAGAGAATTGCCAGTGATCTCTAGGATCCTGATGCTCTTGAGACATATTCAGTTAAGTAGCTCTAACACCCTCTCAGAAGAGCTGTTAAATAGATATAACCCAGCTTGCTTCCACAGTGGTAGATATTTAAAGGGATGTGTGAAATACTTCAATAGCATCCTCACAACTAATGTGCCTCCTTTGGCTTTCTTGTTACAATCTAGGGCCGTGGCATTTTTGCCAGTGGAAGTCCTTTTGATCCTGTCACTCTTCCAAGCGGACAAACTCTCTATCCTGGACAGGGTAACAACTCCTATGTGTTCCCAGGAGTTGCCCTTGGTGTTATTTCATGTGGACTGAAACATATTGGTGAGGACGTGTTCCTCACAACTGCTGAGGTATAGTATTAAAAATTATTTAAATCTATCTATCTGTAGCTGTTTCTCATTTAAGAAAAATGTGACTTTCTGTGCTTTTCTGGGTCTTTGCTCCTCATCCACTATAGCATCACAGCACCCTTAGACTCCTTCCTCTGACCCCTTCCGTCTCACTCCCACCCTGCCCTGTCCTGAAGTTCCTGTCTCCTCCATTGCCTCTGTTGGTTCTGCTTTTGGCTGGCACCAAAAGCAACGTAATGAGTGTCACAGGACTCAGCTTCCTTCTGTTGAGTGTTGTGATAACACAGTGATGCTCAAGCTCCTGGCTGCTCTGTTCCCAGGAATGTGCTTCCAAGCTGATCGTGCTCAGAGGGAGACCAGGCTCAGTACGGACAGTGATTAGAGAGCCGTAAGCTGTGCATGATCATCTGACCATGTCTGTGCAAAGTCATGAAAAGCCTGATGCTCTTGGGGGTTTTTTAAAGGGTATGGTAATGAGGAAGAAGGCTAGCCTCAATTTACCAACTTAACTCTAATTAACCTAGATGCACTTCAGTGGTAATTTCTGCCCAGTCCAGTTCATATAAATTGCAATCCACAGAGCTTCATGAAAGTGCAACATCCTAATCTTCAAAGAAGGTGTGTAAGCATTCTTGAAAGTACATGGGTAATATTGGTAGCACACAGAGGAAGCCTTGAAACAATGCAATTAGCAACTATTAAGAAACAATTTAAAAAAAAAAAAAAAGAAGAAAAAAAAGTTGCCCCAGTTAGCAGAAGTGAGAATGCCTGACTCAAGTCTTGCAGCTTCTCTAGGGGATATTGCATTGCAGGATTCTTGCTCCTTGTGACCTCTTTGTGGAGTAAAGGGGAGAAAATGGTCATTTACTATCACTCGTAGGCAACTGATAGGGACTCTGATCCTATGAGGGGCAGTGTGTGATATGAAGCTCTCTTGAAGGGCTCACTTGCACACTGCCCTTACTGGATTTCTGAGGGTTTTTTTTAAGGTTCATACGATGGCATCTTTAAAAAAGTTTGCCAGCAGCTTGCCCTCTATAGGAAAGATATTCACAGTTTCCACTTTAAATTTAGTAAAAAGCCCAGACTGTCTCTACTGGCTTTAACCATCTTAGGAGAGCAATGATCCATCTCATAAGTCTTTGGATAATTATATCCTCCTTTTAAACCCTTCCCTGTAATTTCAGTTGGAAACAGTGATCCTCGCTTGCTGGTCCACACTGCTGTCTGTGTTAAAGAGTTGTCTTATTTCATTCTAGAAGTTGCTTCATTTTGGTTTGGGTGAAATGGTTCCTATATGTGGAATGCTAATGGATGAAAGGTGACCCATATGTGGACTGAAAGATGTTTCAAGTGGCAGTCTACTGAGTCAGAAAAAAATCTGTTCTGAACAAAGAAACTTAACCACACAAAGAAACGTAACAGTCAGGGAAGTGAAATGGTATCAGATATCAGGAGGAAGCCTTTAAATTCTCTCTTGATGTAGAGGTTCTCTCCCGACTCTTCTTTCTTGGTAAAGGTTTTGCTATGTAATTGCTGCCCTCTAGTAAAATCCCTAGAAAAGTTTGATGTGTATAAAAGAAATTTTTTTTTTCTTGCATAGAAAGTCTCTACTAGCAGCAAGATCAAAGGATAGCTACTTAAGGCTGGAGCTAAGAGTGGTCACATCTGGTCTTCCTGCTTGTGCGAGCAGCAGTGTGTGACTGGGGCTTGGGTGAGCTACAGCCAGTTACTGAGCAAGGCCACAGCTGATGGGTTTCAGAGGAGTTTTTGCCAGAAGAGATGTCAGGGGTGTGAAGGCTGGGAGGGCTCATAGGCCCTTAGCTGAAATTACAGTGCAAAGCAAAGGCAAAAGTGCTTTTTGTTTTGTGTTCTTGGTGTTTTTAATGGGAGAATAAAATCAAAATAGTTTCATGTGGGTTTTAGAACAGTCCTTTATTATTCTCCATTTGAAAGGGAAGCACCCAAGATGCTGCAAGATTTAAAGCACCAAACCATGCATTTTAGACAGAGAGACCTTCTCAGATTGTAGTGGTGGCTTACTTGACAAAAGAAAGATAAAAATAAGCAGCCTAGGCTGCATGCCTGCACATCCTGTCTTCTTGCTTTGCCACCTCTCCAATTAAATCTGATAAAAGTCACAAATACCTTATTGTAACTACAACAAGTTCTACTTTCAGTGTTCTTTTCTTCCTGCCAAATGAAATAGAATGTAACTTTGATTTCAGACGATAAATCTAAGGTACTGTAAGCTGCAATACCTCCTAATTGCAGGCCAATGCTCTGTGATGACAAGGGCCATTACCTATTCTTCTAAGTCCTACCAAACACAACAAAATGAACTAATGAAATACTCTTGGCATGTGTGACCTACAGTTAAGTTACTCCAGAAGTAATCATGTTAAATTATTTAATTATAGAGAATATGTCCTCCAAAAGCCACGATGCCATGCTTTGTGCCAGTTGTCCTGTCTTGGCTGCTTTCCTTTAGGTTATGCAATAAAACTTAGCTAATTTGTCTATTAAAAACTTCAATTAATTAAAATTTAAAACATGAAAATAGACTTTCTGTGTTGGACCTAAGATCCAAACAACTCAGTATCTTCCTATGAAAATAAATCAGCAGCAGAAGCTGAGGAAAAAAGGATGAATAAGGGGAAAAAAAGAGTGATCCTTCTGCTGAAATGGCTTCTCAGCTTCTGGCAGCCTGTACTGTATGGCCTTCCTGCGCTGGAGGTTTTATCCCTGTAAGGATTTCTCTTCTATAAATAAGCCTGGTGGCTTTTTAAACATGTTATACATTTGAACATTCTTTGGCAATTAGTGTCACAATCTAATTATGAGTTCTGTGGGAAAAGAAACTCTCCTCTTATGATTTCCTGCTGTCTGATGATTTGAGTTCCTTATAGTGCCATGAGAAATGTTCACCTTCAGTTGTCTTTTGTATTTTCTTTTAAGCTTCTCTTTTTCTCCCAATTCTATTTTATTATTTTCTGTCTCCTTGTACAACAAATAACCTTTTGATCATCCTTGTTATTCTCTATACAACTCATTATTCTATCCCATTCTTGTCTGAAGTAGGTGGAGCAAAAATGCACACTTTTCAAAGCGGTGTTACATGGGGGATTTATACGTTGGTGTAATTACATTTTCTGTGTCATTGTTTAGTTTCTTAATAATTGCAAATGTTGATTCATCATTTTTTCCCCTGCCACTGAACTGATGTTCTCAATGAAAGTTTTTCAGAGACCACGTGAAAAAAGGTGTGATTCTCTTTGAAAATGCTTCTTTCTGTGTTTTTTGCATAGTTTTTAATGTGGTAACAGCAGTTTGTCAGAAGGAATAGCATGGCATCTATATAGTTAAGCTTGCTACCTCTCCCACTTTGAGCACTGCTCAAATGTTCTGTGGCTTGCTTTCTATCAAACCCATCTCAAAACAGCAGTACTCTACCCCTGAACCTTTTTTTCAGTGATTACACCACCAGCAACTTGCTGTTGATTTCTTCAGATTTCATCTTTCCTGCAGAGCCCCATTAAACTGTTAACAGTAGAAATCTCGTGTTGTAAGCTCCTATTTACACATTCAGATGCACATCTCGTTTTATCAAACGGCCACGTATCATTTTTTAATAACCTAGTTGCTGTTATGGAAAGCAAAACCGAGATTTTATGTTGTCTTAGCTCCCCCTAGTGGAGTTTTATCTTTGCTGTATTTCTTAGTATGAGATTAAAATGTAAACAATTTTTCTTCACTTGTTATACTCAACAAGAGTATAATCTCTTGTTGCTCTTGTTAGCATTTCCACTCTGGATAGAAAAACTTACTACACCTACCAGCATGCTCAGTAGATTGCAGGACAGAATATTGTTTCTCATTGAACCTGGAGTTACTGAAGTGTTTGGCCTTCAATTCAAACTATTCACCTACTCCTGCCAGAAAGGATGAGTTGGTCATAGCCAGGCATCTCTTCTGACACAGTCCTAGTTGTCTGCAAGTGGCGTACACAAGGTCCTGTTTCCGACATGCAACAGGAACTGTAGGAAACAGCTTGTGCTCTGTTTCAAATAGCTTCCTACTATGTTCCCTCAAAAGTGCACCTCTTGCTTTCTCTGTGGGCCATGTTACCAGTTTCATTTCACAGTGTTTCCTGGACTTTCCTGGTGTTTTCAGAACCTCTTGATGGGTCATACGTGGCTCCACTAGACGCTATCCAGATGTAACCTTCCTTCCATCCACAGAGTACCCCCGCAGGTAGTAGTATCCCTGTGCTCCTGGATCAGTGATTTGGTTCTAACGTTTTGTTCTCTCAGCTTTAATTGCACAAAAATGTATTATTTCTCCTGATGGGAACACTAAAGGTGCCTCTACATTACTCTTCTCTTTAGCATCAGAAGGGTCTTCTGGAGCACATCTCCCTGGTGTTCTACATATAGTCCACTTTGGTCCACAGTGTGGCATGGTCTTGAGAGGAGAGGGGGACTGTTTCCTTTTGGGTTAAATTAAATGGAAGGATACGCTCCAGGAGCAAGCCTAATGTACTAAATATCAATGGAAACTGCTTATGAACTGTAGCAGATTGAAGAAGTAGGAGCTTGCACTGTACAAAGAACCTTCTTTCCCTATGACTGAAAGGGCAAGTTACATCCCCTCCCCAAAGTAATTTCCTTTCTGTCCCAAAGGGAGATTGAGAAATCTGAAATTTGGATTCTGCTGATGTAAATCTCTCTTAATGTTTTCTGATAATTTATTTTGAGAATTGTAGTAGAGAAGGTAGTTAGTGAAGGTATGGTTGAGATGACAGACCCACTGCAGCCTTCGAGTGGGCAGGCTTTTTCTAAGAGCACTGTTTTTTCTGTCCCCGCAAGCCAGAATTTAGCAGTAGACCTTCTATTTCTGAATCTGCCAGCAGTGACCACCAGGGCTTTAAAAGATCCTGGATAATCTTACTTTTATTTTACTTTGTTCTGTGGTTGACTATACTAACTTTTATGATCTCAGACAGGCTAGATGTGTGAGCTGGACACACGACAAACCAGATAAGCCACCAGTAATTTTATTCAAAGCATTTTACACTTAAAGGTTTCATCTCTGTTCTCTGCACAGGATGACTTGACAACTCTCAGTATAACAGCTGCTTCTTTAATTTTAGAAGTCTTTGACCCAGCTGCAATTCATATTTCACAGTGAACAATTTGCTAGTTTATGTGTGTCGTGGCCTTATTGAAGACTTGAATAAGTTTTATTGGCCAAATAAGAAAAACTTACTACACCTACCAGCATGTTTAGGGCATAACTCCCTAAATTTCTAGCTCTTTTGTAGCTACGCCTAATGGTAAAGCTGGTTGTAAAACACACTGCCTAGGTTGATTAAGCTGTATCTGCATGATTTGCCAAAGCAGAACTATTTCTTTGCTTAAGACTAGACCACTGTCTAATAAAGCTACAGTGGCATCTGCATTTTAAGTTAAATGTGCTTTGTTTCTAGGTAATAGCTCAGCAAGTTTCAGACGAGAATTTACAGGAAGGTCGTCTGTACCCTCCATTAGTCACTATTCAGCACGTGTCACTGAAAATTGCTGTGAGGGTAAGTAATTTCATCTTTTGTGGCTTCTTTTCTTCCCATGCTCTCTACATAATTGAGCATTTGATTTCATCAACTAACACGCCTTCACACAAGCTGAATTTGGTTTACGTCAATCAATCTTGAACAAGTAGCAGTTTCAAAATTAAATTTAAATTCATCAATGTAAATGTAATCTAAACACAAGAAGGAAAGATATGGAACTATAGCAAGTGTTTACGTCTGTAGAGCCCAGACTGCGCTGTTCACCAGTTAGGAGCAGGTCCCCAGGCTTACAGTCATGGAGGCTGCACAGCTTTTGGCCCTTCACGGTTATCCATTGCCTGTCAAGAAAGTAAATGTCACCCTATCTCCAGGCACTGTTCCATTTTGTTCCCATCATTATTCTGCTCTATTAAAATAACTGACTACAGGGAATCCTTTTTCTGGCTCAGGTTTGGGTAAGGGGTTGTTCAGTTGTTTGCTTTTGACTGGCAAATACTGAGCTGATGCAGATGGATTTTGAGAAACTGACCTAAATCCATGGTTTCCCAAGAAACTTGGCTGCCATGGAGAGAAGAGGAAGCTTTCAAATAATGTATTTATCCCAGTTCATCCCTTGTTCTGTTTTTTTTTTTTTTAGGTTTGGGGTTTTTTGGGTTTTTTTTCCCCAGCATTTTAGAAGGTTTGTTTTGCTGATCTTCTGTGACCTTTTTTTCCTCCAATTACTGTTTTCTGTCTTGGTCACCTTACTGTGAATAATTCCACTTACTGCATATTCTTTTGAAAGAATAACAAGGGGCCCTCATGCATGAAACAGTTCCTCTAGCTTCATGCGTTCTGTGTTGGGATTTTTTTAAAAAAAAAATCCTTCCCACAGTTCACATCTTCTTAGGCAAGTAATAACTCTGTTCTGTAGATGTCAAAATGTTACCTAGATTCCTCAGGCAAAACAAACTGCCTGTGTGTTTGGCAGAAACATGGTGATGTAAATTCCTCCTCTACTTGTGTGTGTAATATAAAATATGAAAAAGGAAAATGTTACTAGATTATTCTTTCTGTCTGTTGAAACTTCATTCCTGCAAATGCCCGTTCTGGCTCATGCAGCCCAAGAAGTTTAGTGATGGTGCCTGCCTTTTCCAGGGGAGGAATACTAAGGAAACTTTTTGGAGTACCAAACATGGGGTATAAACCCAGACCTTATTCAACAGTGATAACTCTACGCACAGACCTGAAGATGAACTTTTGCATAAACTTCATTTTTCTTGCAGCTATACGCGTGATGCATAATTGATCCACTTAGGTGTGATCTGGGTGACGAAAAAGCAAGCAAATATTTGTATTTCCGCCAGCCATCTCTAGAATTAAACCTGTGCACTGCGCAGGACTAATTTTTTCTTGTGACTTTATCTTTAAGAAATATATTATCAAACTGTGGCAAATAATAAACTTCTCTAATATGCAGGGAGCATGGAGGCTTTGAACAAATCACACCTTTTTTACAGTGCTTTGAAGTAGATGATAAGCTAGGGTAACCTGATGATGCAAAAGCAGAAATTGTATTTCAGTGCTTGGGGTTTGTGGAATGTTTATCCGCCACTGCAGGATAAAAGCTAAGATATTACTGGATGAGGAGGAGGAGCACTGTATTTGTAACAGCAAAGACATAACCCTGATCAAAACCAGCATGAGTCACACTGACTTAAATGCAAGCACCACCCTGTTCCTATTCTTACTGCCTATATACTAGCGGGATCCAGAGTGAATATAGGTGACTGTCAGCTCTTGAAAAGATGGTCTTATCTTGACCTTGAACATATCCTACTTTTAAATCCCATTAAACGTACTGAAATAGTTTATCACCACTAATTAGGATTCTCATGCATCTTTCTAGATTGCAGAAGAAGCCTATAGGAACAACACTGCCTCCACCTATCCTCAGCCCAAGGACCTAGAAGCCTTCATCCGCTCTCAGGTTTACAGTACTGATTACAACAGCTTTGTGGCTGACTCCTTTACCTGGCCTGAAGAAGCTATGAAAGTGAAACTGTAAATATTAATTGAAGAATGAAAAAACTAGCAGCAGTTTAAAAGCATTAAAAAATTCAGAACATTTCTGCCTAGGAAGCCCAAGAACAGCTCATTTTTTTAAATGCAGAAATTTTTTTCTAAATTGTAATATTTGCTTGGAAACTTAGATCAAGGAATCATATTAATTATACATCAGAAAATAAAAATTCATCTGAGAAATATATTTGGGGTGTTTGGTTATTTTGATTGTTATTTTAACTGAGATATCCTACACTACAGTTTGACATACCTTTTTGTTATCAAAATGAGTGGTTGTATCTTGATTTGAGAGTGTTGTCACAAAGGTCAGTGAGAACTTAAGCAGACAAATGGTACCATGGAAAATGAAGTAAGGCATTCGATGACTGTTTAGTCTGTTACTGATCACAATGTAATTTGCATAAATTGTTCAGCTATTATTTAAAAAAAAAAAAACAAACCACAAAACTTTAAACAACAGTAAGGTTAGAATATTTCCCTCCAAAGAAAATCCTTCTTGGCCACGCCCATGTGGATAATGAAAATTTTCTAACAAGAACTAAACCGGCAGAACCTTTTGCTCCCATCTAATTAGAGTATTTTAACATTGCTTAGGTAAGCTAAAGTCCTGTAAATGAACAGAGATTTAATTCCCCCACCAGGAGAATTGCCGTTCTGATACGCTGCAATTGTTCGGCCTAAAGTTCATGGATGTGCTTGGCCTCCATGTTCTTAACCAAAAGGGAGTATCAAAGCATTATGAATAGGCTTGGTTTTGACTAAATGTTTTCTTACTGACGTCAGTTACCTGGCTAGTGGTAGGTTTTTTATGTATTAAACCTGATGAATTCCTGTAGAGTTTGAGGCCAATCGTATCCTATGTGAAAAAGTATTGTTCTTTGTAATAAACTCCCAAATCACCCAGCTGAGGTCTACTAAGTGATAAATTATGGGAGAGACAGTCCATCATTATGGAGGGAGCAAACATATTTTCTTAGCTCCTTGATGTTTACTCGTTATTTCTCTCACTGCTATTTGGATGATCTGGTTAGCTCAACTGCTTCAGTATGATCTTTAAAACGGTTTTTACAACCTCACTGATAATTCAGCATACTGAGTATGGTCATCTACACACTTATTTCAAGTAAAGCTGTATTTATACTTTTTTTTTTTTACCCCTTCTCATCTGTCAACCAGTTATCAAAAGTGATTCCTGGCAGTGACTCCTATTCTTTGTCGTGGTTTGAGCTCAGCTGGTGACATGCAGCCACGTGCTTGCTCACACCTTCCCCCTCAGGTGGGATGGGGAGGAGGGAATACAACAAAAGTCTTGAGGGTCGAGATGAAGGACAGGGAGGGCTCGCTCACCAGTTATGGTCATGGTTGAGAGGAGGGAATTGGACCCGGGTGGCTGTGGCAGCCCTTTAGGTCTCTAGTAATTTCTGTGTTTGTTGGCTAAACAGCACGCTGGTGAGCAGGCTGGAAACTGCAGTAACTTGCCTTCAGGGCAGCTTTTTGAAAGCACTGTTTCACTTGTGTTTGAAAAGCTAAAGCACGGCAGGAGAAGGTTTGTAGCTTTATTTCATTGTGGCAGGGAAATATGAGCCAGGTCTGATCAATGCAACTGCAGCTGGTATTTCTGTTTGTGAAAACCTGAATCATCTGAGCTCTAAGATGAAACATCTCAAATGGAAGCAGGGGGTACTTTAAAACGAGATACTTTTCACATCAACGAAGAGCTCCATGAGTTACTGTCTGCAGAGTGTCCAGGGTGCAGCTCTGACTGCGCAGGGTGTGCTGAGGATTCTGAGTCTTTCGATCAGGTGCAGCGCGGTTTCCTGGGTCGTTGTTACATAAGATTGTGACAATGAAGCTCAGACTGAAGCTGCTGGTGGTTTTTCTGTGGTGCTGTGCAGGACAGTGCTCTCTTTTTGTTGAGCTGTCTCCAAGGGACCTGGCTTTACTTTTTAAAGTCATACAGCTGGGACAAAGCCACGAGCCATTATTAAAAAAGGAAAGGAGCAGGAGGGGAGCACAGAAATAACTGAGCTAAATGGTTTTCCACTAGGGGACTTTCTCTTGTGAAAACAATCAGCATCAGCTACGTGTGCTGCTCCCCCATGCTTTTAAATTGTGAGCTGGCACCAACTTCTAGATTTATTAATAAAAATATGACAGCTATTACCAGCTGCAGGTTCTGGGTTGTTTTTTTTTCAGGTGAAAATACCCTGTTGCTGCTTTATGAAATACTTTTTGTTTTTGTGATCTCTCTATAGTTTTTATCATAATTTGCTTTGAACCTTTTATGTTAAAGCTCTCACGGCCAGGGGTTTGGTAACGCAGTGCAGTGCTTGCAACTATCAGGCTTTAAGGTAATTCAGAGCCCCTCCTGGCCACTGGCATCCTTTGCATTTACAGACTTTTTTTGTTGTTGTTTTTTGGGTTTTCTCCTTTTTAGGTGTTGGTGTTTGGGGACCACCAGGCAGATACACAGACAGCAGGACACGGGTGCATTGCAGCATATTTCACCGGAATTCCTTAAGCTTTGCTCAGTAATTTGTCCACATCAATACAGTCATTAAAATCATGTGGTGGTTTTAGACTGTCCGTGCTGCTGCTCAGATTAAAATACTGCTCTAGTTTCAAGTCCTTAGAGTCTCCTCAGCTGCCAAAGCCAGGCATTTGATACAGCCTCTGCTCCCACAGCACTGTCTTTGCGGACCAGCAAAAACCCCCGGCCTGCTGTGCAGAGCCAGGAAGAGCCCGGGCAGAGGTCGGCCTGGGCTGAGGGTGCTGCTCAGCTCTGCATCCCGCCTGCACCACGTGGCAGCACCCCGCCTGCACCACGTGGCAGCACCCCGCCTGCACCACGTGGCAGCACCCTGGCGCTGGCAGAGACACGAGGCACAAAGCATCCCCACCTACAGCTTGGGGAAGGCACGGCAAGAAATGTTCCTCACCTGTAGAGTCAGTAGAGGCAGAGAAGATCTGCAAAGACCTCCTGTCCACAGACCCGTCTGCCTACATGGCCCCCAGCATGTGGCCTGTCCACTACCTGAGGCTGCAGTGAGACAGCAAAGGTGTCCCTCCCCTGTGCACAGGAGCGGAGCTGATGCTCCCTGGCTCTCTGTCTATCTGCGACTGGCAGAAAATGCAACTCCAGCAGGAATGCGGTTACCAGCTTGTGAAATGAAGGAGTGTTCAAAGTCTAACACTGGTTTATGACCAGCTGTTTCAAACAGAACATGACTAGTTTATGTTTGCAGCCCACAAGATCTCCATTTACAGGACAACATGAAACGCGCAGCGGACAATCTGAAAGTGGCATTTCCACAGCTGACATCTGTTCTTTTACAGCTTCACTGGATGACTCTTCCATCTTGTGACCAACCATAGGAACACAAACCCGAGAACTCCCTGCAGCCAGGCAGCTCTGGTTCACAGATGCTCTTAGGAAAGTTGTTTTGCTTTTTTCTGGAGTTGTCACCAGTCTCCTTAAAAAAAAGCATCAGTACTGATAGATCATCAAGGACTAGATGACAGTTTTTGAGCCCTTTACCTGCTGTGGTACATTACAAAGAACATCCTAAATTCTCAACTCTTACAAAAAATTCCAAGAACCGTTTTCACCAATTTTTCTCTAGTGAAAGCCAAAGTGCAAGCTTCTTTGCTGGGTGGAACACACTTCTCATCCCATTAAAAAAAAAAAAGGACTTACAGATCCAGACTAATTCCTAAGTGAATCCACTTTATGAGTAGTGATTGCAGACAAGGTGTTACCCCACCCAGAATATCCATTAATGAGAAAATGTTTTGCTCAGGCCAGGGAAAGTCACAGACTCCTCACGAGCTGTGGGGCTGGGTGCAGTGACTACCCACCCTGTGCTCTGAGATCAAAAATAAGCAAAGGCACCCAGAGGACTCCTGGGGTTGCGCTTGATGACACAGATCGCCACAGCGACTCTGACTTCGGCAGTGTGCACCGCAAAACGAAGGTATTTTGGTTTCAAATACAGCAATTCTTTCTTTAGAACTCCATACATTGTGCACACGCAGGATGCTTTACAGATATGAGTGACAAATACTTCTGAAAGTCATTCACCTCTGGGTGAAACCCTCCTGGTTTTATAGAACATGTAGGGAAAGAAAAAAAAAAAATCCAAACCAAAAAACAAACCTACAAAAGCCCAAAACAAAAGCCCGGGTTTTTTGTCCTTTTCAGGATTCACGACTGAAAAAATGTAAGATAGTGGGTCAGCAGCTTCCACCTGGGCTGAATGTCCTGTGATTTAACTGTCTCCAGGTGTCTATAAAGCTGTATTAATTTTAACACACTGTAGAGGACATTAGGATTTTTTTTAACTAGGCCAGTGTAGCAATGTGAAAAACAACAGTGCTCTTCTAAAGCAGGTAACAGGTCTACTCTTTTATTCTTTTATCTGAACCAAATGCAGGGAGGTGTGCTGGCTGGAAAAATTTACTTCTGCCTAATGTCACCCTCCCCTCCTCGTTTTTTTAAAGTAGCAAGTTTTATGTTGTCAGCAAGTAATCTGGTAGTTCTGTTCAAAAGTGTAACGGCATCTGCCGTAACTAGTCAGGTAAATTACTTGAGTCTTATCCAGTTAACTGGCTCTGGAGATTTTAACCTCAGCCTTCTGTGAAGCCGCTGTACTGGGAAATGGCTTTAGGGAAGATCAGGTTCCTTGGTACAGGCTTGGAAGAGTTAACAGTGCTATTAGGACTATAACAACCCAAAGCAGAAGCAGTTTCCTGCTTGTGAGAAACCAAGAATCAGAGAGAGTATGTCTCAGAACACGTTGGGATCACAGGAAAGTGTACACAGTATTCTGATTTATTCTATAATTTGAATGTGACTAGATGCTCCCAAGCTCTGCAATCCCAAATGGTCCTTACTTAGTGAGCATGCACATAAACAGTAAAGAAGAAAAAATAGAAAGGTAGAGCCTTTAAAACAACTTGAAAACAATCAAACTAGTGAACAGGTTTCTGCAATATTGCTTTTAAAATAAATTTTTCCAGACTTCACTTATCTAATACTCATTTTCTTCCTCCTCTTCTGCTTCTACTGAGTCTATGCCGACTTCTTCATAATCTTTCTCAAGGGCAGCCAGATCTTCCCGGGCTTCAGAAAATTCTCCCTCCTCCATTCCTTCCCCAACATACCAGTGCACGAAGGCTCGCTTAGCATACATGAGATCAAACTTGTGGTCGAGGCGCGCCCAGGCTTCAGCAATAGCAGTTGTATTACTCAGCATACACACAGCCCGCTCCACCTTCGCCAGGTCACCGCCTGGCACCACTGTTGGAGGCTGGTAGTTAATGCCCACCTGCAAGAAAACAAACAAAACCTCTCCTTATGAGCGCTAAGGCTTAAAGACTTATTTCCATTAACAACCCAAAATCAACGCAGTTGCGAACAAATAAAACAGCTTACGGTTATTTCGCACTTCAAAGTGTTTAACAGAGACATTACAACGCTGTGCAATGACTGTTTCTCTGAACACCACACTATTCCTGGTAACTCAAATGTCAGGCACTTAAAAACCTATCCGAGTACCTTGAATCCAGTTGGGCACCAATCCACGAACTGAATGGTACGTTTAGTCTTGATAGTAGCAATAGCTGCGTTGACGTCCTTGGGAACCACGTCACCCCGGTACAACATACAGCAGGCCATGTATTTGCCATGGCGAGGGTCGCATTTCACCATCTGGTTGGCCGGTTCAAAACACGCATTGGTGATTTCAGCCACGGATAACTGCTCGTGATACGCTTTTTCCGCAGAGATGACAGGGGCATATGTTACCAGGGGGAAATGGATTCGTGGGTATGGAACAAGGTTAGTTTGAAATTCTGTCAGATCTACATTGAGGGCTCCGTCAAAACGCAGAGAAGCTGTGATGGAGGAGACAATTTGCCCGATCAATCGGTTTAAATTGGTGTAAGTAGGACGTTCAACGTCAAGGTTACGACGACATATGTCATAAATGGCTTCATTATCTACCATGAAGGCGCAGTCGGAATGCTCTAACGTGGTGTGGGTAGTTAGAATGGAGTTGTAGGGCTCCACCACAGCGGTGGAAACTTGTGGTGCTGGATAAATTGCAAACTCTAGTTTGGACTTTTTGCCGTAGTCAACAGAGAGCCTTTCCATGAGCAGAGATGCAAACCCTGAGCCAGTGCCTCCTCCAAAACTATGAAAGATCAGGAAACCTTGCAGCCCTGTGCACAGATCAGCCTATAATGGGGTGGGAAAAAAGAGGGAGGAAAAAAACATTACAAATGATTTTGGAGAAAGCAGTATTAAAGTAATCATTCAAAAGCATTTTTTTCTTAGGTTTGTCAGTTTTAGATTGTTATAAGAAAAAGCAGCATTCTTGAAAGGTGGTTTCCTTTTTTCTTATGTGTCTTTTACTCAGAACTACCAGTGCCTCTGCATAACTCTTTCGGAAGAGGAGTATTTTAATATTTAAAGTTGCCTTATTGTCTTTGATGCCATTTTAATACTACTCTAAGCAAGAGCAGCTGCGCACCACCGTGACACGTTACCACAAATTACTGCTGAGTTACAGCTTTAGAATCTAGTTAGGTTCCCATTCCATCTTTTAGCAAGTATCAGTTAGATGCTGAAAACAATTTTATATTTTTGGTACTTTTAAATAGACACCCTTTCATTTTGAGTTTCTCACAAGGCAATGTCAAGGAAAAAAAAAAAGATAAAAGTAATTAAAATTGTTAAGCATTCACCCAAAACCTGAGGCTCAGAGTGCTAGAAATATTTTGCATGGACACATAATGGCCTGATTCAAACTGAAAATAACAAACAAAAAAGTATAACAATGTTGTTACACTTGTTTAAGGCTTTTATAACTTCTCTGGGATATCCGTTAAATACTTTCAAACAATGGTATTTCAGAGCCTAAAAAATATTAAGATTTACTGACTGAATTTTTATTTAGTGGAGGGGCAGGGAGCAAGGAGAAGTTTTGTTTTAAACAATTGACCATGCACAAAGTTCTCGGGGAAAAACATCGCAAACCATCACTACTGACAGCTATAGAGCTGCGTCAATTATTTTAGATACTGACTCGCAGCACAAATTCTTACCAGTTTGCGGATGCGGTCTAGCACGAGATCAATAAGCTCTTTTCCAATGGTGTAATGGCCTCTGGCATAATTGTTGGCTGCATCTTCTTTCCCAGTAATGAGCTGCTCAGGATGGAATAACTGCCTATATGTGCCTGTACGTACTTCATCTAGAAAACACCAAATACCACTACATAAATTCGATCTGTTCAGTTCTGCGTGTGCAGCCTCGTGACTACGCACTAAGTGCACATGTAAAGGAGTCCCTGACTATACCAGCTGAGAAGTTGGCACAACTTCCGCCCCTTTGTTTAGCGGAAAACATCAGGCACTCACAAAGCAGCATTTGTCCCCGAGCACACAGAGGTCACTCAGAAAAACTACATTACATGTACAGACAAGAGTCCAGATGGCAATTAAACAAATCTCCAGACGCAGTGCAGCAGTCTAGAAAGATTATCTGGACTGTAAAAAATTCTGTTGTTTTCCAGACGTTGTTACCTGTAGAGCAGTTTTTAATTTCTTTCAAGTAACAATAATCTCAAATGACAAAACACATCCAGACACACATCTTTTAAAATCTACAGGGTTCTGTGCAAACAGAAAAGACCGTAGGGAATCCGTAGGGGGTCTTTGCTTTTACACAAAGACCTTTAATGGTGGGTACGTACCAACTACGGTTGGCTCTAGATCCACAAACACCGCTCTGGGAACATGTTTACCAGCTCCTGTCTCGTTGAAGAAAGTGTTAAATGAATCGTCTCCACCTCCCATCGTTTTATCGCTCGGCATTTGGCCGTCAGGCTGGATCCCATGTTCAAGACAATACAATTCCCAGCATGCATTGCCGATCTGAACACCAGCCTGACCAATGTGGACAGATATGCATTCACGCTGCAAAGTACAAACAGCACAATGCCAATGAGATGCGCAGCTACCTGCCTTCTAGCTTTTCTTCTCATAACAACTATCTGCGGGTTCCATCTTTCCAGGCTCTTTCTATTCCCTGGCTGCTCTGACTGACAACGCAACGGATCAAACCATCTGCCTCTGGCAAGACTCTGCTCACCTTAGCTGATCTGGGATGGACTTTGAGAATATTGCAAGGTCTTGAGGACAACACAGTCTCTATGAACACGTAGGGCAAACACAGACTCATCATCCCCTACCACGCTGCACGTATGTTACATCTTTAATATTCTGCCTCATCTCTTTTTCACCTTCCTTTAGTTTTGGAAGATTTCTTTATATAATATCCCCAAATTTCCTAGATGTGTAGCCGAAGCATGTACTGGGTAAGTGTTGCAACAACCTTCCCTGCCCAGGACCACTTACTATGTCCTCCTTTATAATAAGCGCAGAGGTATCTAGAGCCCCTGGCAGTTCTATGTGCTGAGATCCTCTCTGAAATCATCCCAGAGTCCCAATCCAATGTCACCTGCCCACTCCTAGCCATCTCCGTCGATTCTAAGTGACTGAGCCACGTACGTTTGCTCTCTCAGCACCTCGGTTTTGTCTCACACCCGGATGCAAACACGCTCTTTCTCCAGCTCGCTGTTGGAGCGCATCTGGGGAAAAGCGGGGGTGTGGGTGGGCTGCCTGGGCTGCTCACCGACAGCTTCACCGCCACTTGTATCCCCGATTCCGCGGTTCTCCCGGCAGTCTCTTGCCGGCGAGACTACCCGTGTGCTTATTTCCACTTCCCCTCCGCCGGCACCGCGTTCCCAAGGCTCGCGCCCCGATCCCCGGTCCGGGACTGCCGCCCTGCCCTCGCGGCCGGCGCGAGCGGCTCCTCCCGCCCACCGCCAGCCCCGCCCCTTCGCCACCGCCCTCCCGAGAGCACGCGGCGCCGCCGGCTGCCGGTCCCGCTCCCCGCCCCTACGGGCCACAGAGACGGCGGCCCGGCCCGGCCCGGCTGGCTGTCGCTGTGCTCTGTCCCGCCGCCCCTCTGCCGCTGGGCCCGGGGTTCAGCCTGCCCCGCACCTCTCCGCGCGGGAGGCGCCCGCTGCGGACACGCTGCCGGCGCGTTCCTACGTGCCTCGTCTCCCCGGCCGCCACCTCCCGTGAGCTGTCGACGCTTACGCTAATTTCGGTCCTTCTCCCCCCACCCTCCTGTTTCACCGCTCCCGCGGAGACTTCACGCAGAGGCTGCCCGCAAGTCCTGCCGCTGCACCCGCGGTCATGAACTCCCCGGGCTGCCGCAGCAGAAGCGCTCCCAAATTCCGCCCCTCCCTCCTTCCTTCCCTCTCCCCAGCCGCGGGGACCCCGTTCCCCACCATGGTGCGTGGCTGCGCTGAGGAGCTCCGGCTGCACCGCCCCGCGTCCCCCACCGCCCGTCCAACGGCACCGACCGACGGCGGCTTAACGACCCCAGCAACCGGCCCTCGCCCCCTGCGTCCCCATTGGCTGTTTCCCGGGCATGCTAGAGGGTAGCGGAGACCGCTGATTGGCCGAGGGTGCTCCCCGCGTGGGGCGATGATTGCCGCATGCTCTCCTGAAGGCACGCGAGCACGCGTGCCTCCAGTGGGCGGGGCCGGAGCTTCACGAGGCGGGGCGGGGCGGGGCGGGGCGGGGTTGGAGGCGTCGAAGGTTTGGGATGGTGCGCGAGCATGGGCCGGGCTGCCCTCAGGGTTGTGGGGAAAGGCCAGCGCAGGCTGCCCGCGGGCGGCTGCGTTTGCCGGGGGCCGGGGGCTGGAGATGGGGACGGCTGTGGAGCACTGACTTGGCTGGGGCACGCTTCAGTGAGGGCCATTTTCGAGGCCGTGCAAGGGCTGCTGCCTGTCAGGGGAACAGCAGGAGCGCCTGGCGCAGCGCCCGGCAGGGAGAGAGGCCGCTGGCAGCCTGGAAATCCCCTCTAGCAGGAAAAGACCTGTAGCTGGATGTCCAGCCTTGAAGTGAGCACACTCAGTTCCTTTCTGGAGTAGCAGCTATGCCACAGGTGGGTTTTCCCCCTCCCTTTCTTTCCTCTGTCTCCCTTTCTGTCAAAACTCATTCCTGTTTAATGGTCAACATACCCTCTGTAATGCTCTCCATGTAGCACTCCTGCATGGAGGTTTTTCCTGGTGGCTACATGAGGCTGGAGTAGGAGATCAGATTGCCCTACGAAATGCAGCAAATGCTCTATGAAATTTTTGACTAGCAGCAGCGAAGATTATTTTTCTGTAATGTTAGTTCTGCCTAAGAGGCCAACAGAAATCTCACAGAAAGAACTCTAGCTGGAAGTCTTCATTAAGCTACTTCTAGTCAAGATGGGACAGGAAGGCATTACAATCAAATAGTCCTTTTTTTTTCCTGTTGGGACTCTTTTTTAACTTTGGCATAGCTTATTAACAGCATTGAACAATAGAAATATTCAGTCTAGATTATTAATTTTTATGACAGATTGAATGAAAGTTGAAGAAAAAAGTTACCTTAGTGAGAGCTGCCTGAAAGTTGAAATGAGAAATTCCATGTGGTGTTATAAATGTCAGCCTATTCACAGTCTATTCATGTAAATTGTATCCTTGCTCTGTGTTTAAAAAATGCTGTGCTGAGCAAAGGACAGTCTCTGTTTCAGGTGTCTGCCCACAAGGCTTGATTTCAGGTTATCACTGGGGTTAGAGCCAGTGGCCCAGGGGAGCTGCTCCCTCACACCTATAATCACATCCTAACTTGAGACTGGTGTTAGTGATGAGGTAATATTTAAAGTGAGAGATAGTAAAGGCTAAATTACTTCCTTTATTATGGAGCCTTTCAAGCCTGATGCATAGAAAAGGCTTGCAAAGACTAATTAATTATGTACTAGGGATGACCTAATTTATGGCTGAAATTTGACTTTGGCCTTAGAGTTAACTTAAAACCCAGGACAGGAGAGTTTTACAGTTTGAGTCTGGAAGTCATAGGCCTGTAATGAAGATTGCCGTGATAAAAGAGAATGTAATTCTGTCAGTGGTGTTGGTGCTTCGTCCGTCCTGAGGCTTATCCTGAGGCATTGTGACTAAGGAGTCTCTTTAAGGTGCAGTTTTAGAAACACCACCGTGATTTGAAAATAGGATCATTTTGGCTTTTTTTTTTTAATTTATAGTCCTTTTTAAATTTATAACCTCACTGTTAAAGGTGCCAGACACTTCATTGAGTCCAGTTCTTTATGCTGATTTACATCCACACAATCATTGCTTTTTAGTGCGTGAATTGTAACTCCATTTTGAAGTACAAAAGTTTGTAAAATTTCTCGAGTGTGAAAAAAAATCTGTGAATTATTTTACATGAACGTTGCATGAGAAGGGCAGCTCTAAGTGTAGGCACATTTTGGGGTCAAGTCCTAACTTGGGTCATACAAAGCCTGGAAAATGAGACTGGGAAGAATCAGGTGTTGTGCAGAAACCCTTTCTGAGACAAAGATGGCACCACTCAGTAGCAACAGCATTTGCATCTTTCCTTTGAATCATCTTTTCTTTGGAGCAGCTAGGCTGAGTTTCCTAGGCTTGTCACCGCTGCTTTTTGTCCCTGCTTCATCTCTCTCCTTTTTCTGGAAGGGATACGGGGAAAATTATATGTTGGCTGCAGCGCTGAGAAGTCCTGAAACAACCCTTCAGCTGAATGTGTTCCTGTATTTAGTTTGGAAAACGAAAAAAGGTGGTGAGGATTTACTTGCTTGTGAGCAGTTTATCCTTTTTATCCTTGGGGTTTTCTTTTTATTAATAACCTACTAAAATTAAGGTTCCTTTATGTTCTACTTTTAATATAGTAACATCAAAATTATCATCTTCATAAACTTGCATTGGATTATTTGAAAACAACCCATTTATCATCTTGCAGATCTTTCTGTGATAGCTTTTCAGAAGAAGTCATGGAGGTGACTTTAAATGATGGTGTTTTTCAGTATAAATGACAGATGGATACTACTTCAAAAGTTGCCCTTTTTGGACCAGCCCCTCAGTGCATGCAGGACAGAAAACAAGCTTTGAAGGGACAATAGCTTTAGTTTTCTTTAGACTATGTTGTCCTAATGCAACTGAAATATAACACAGCCATATATGTAAGTTTCTGAAAGCGATAGTGCCCCTAACTGTTCCTCTTTTTGTTGTGCAACAGGCAACTGATGGAGATGTGCTCAGTGTGCATTTACATCTGAATTGTATGCTTTTGTCTGTTTGAATCCTGAAATACACCAGAGTAGTAAAGGTCAAAAGACTTGATATTAGAATAAAATTTTATCCCCTTATTATATTGGGTCTCTAAGCCCACTGAGGATCTTCCGATGTTTTAGCTAAGATTTTTTTTTTCTTTTATTCCTGCCCCTTCCCTGTCCATTTCCTCTTGCAAGTCCTTTCACATTTTTTAAAATCTTCTATTTATATATTTTCATTTTCTCACTATTTTATATGTAAATTATTCCTATATTGGTGTAAACCAGCAGTCAGTTATTTGGAGCCAATAATAAAGGCCTATTGTTTACTCTCCTGCAGTAAAATGGGACTTTGAGTATGGGCCAAGATGGGATAGGGATTAAAACTGGAGAGGGCAGAAGTGGCCGTGACATCATTTTTAGCACACCATCATTCCTGGGGTATCATTATTTCCAGTGACTTCCTAGCTAGTGACAACACTTACGAGTATGTAATTCTTAGCTTTTTGTCAATATGTCTAATCCATTCTGACAGAACTTCAGGCAAGATGCTGCTTGGGCCCTTCCTCCTTATCAAAACTATTTTGTATCATTCAAATGCTCAGCGTCTTGTCTGGAGAAACGCATAGTTACTCACAAGTAGAGTATGCCTTAATTGGCAGAGAGATTTCAAGAATTATTATAATTCACTGGTAAGTATTGGTGTCAAGGGTTAGGGCTGGGCGGGCCACTAGACGCATGACAGATGCTCTTTATTACCCCTCTGCCTTCTCAAAGGGGAAGGGAATAAGGGAGAGAGACTTAGTGATTGGAAAAGAAAACTAAAACTGCTTTAATGAAAATAACAACCATAGAAGGAAATACGTACAATACCACACACAGTGTCTCTTATTTGTCTGAAATTTTGCCTTTGACACCAAATAAAATCTGAAAAATGTGTTCACTCTGATGTTGTTTCAGGAACTCAAGGAACTGGCCAAGATCCATGTGATAGTCGTTCCTCAGGCCATAATCACCATGTGCCTGAAACTGTAGGTCTTCAAAAGTATGAAACAGACGAAGATTATCGATGCTTCCCTCCGTTTCTATAATCTCCACATGCTTGCATGAAATATGCTTCCAGTTGGGATACCTAATAACACGCCAGAACTCTTCAGAGTTTTCTTGGAGTCCCTCCACACAGATGACACCAGGTTTCCCTGTTAGGCAGAAGCCAGTCAGATTTAACTTCTTTGCACAGTCAAAAATCTTTTTCCTCAGTTCCTGCCTATATATATGGTGGCTGTAGATCCACATGCGATGCAGTGTTTCTTTAACTATGACTTCTTTTGAAGCATTTTCAGACGAGATCTTACTGTTTTCCAGGTAAGGCAGGCTATTGTCTTTCAGCCACTGCACAGCGTCATATATACGTGGTTCACCTGAATCCAAAGAGCCGATGTGAGAAGCGAGACCAGTGTTGAGCTGCAGCTGTTGCTGCCTGTGCAGTGCATTTGATCTTGCATAAAGCTCAGGAGCTACATGAGGGTACATATGAGGCAGCCGCACCTGCAGTTCCACTTTTACCTTAAAAACAGAACACACACACACACACACACAAAAATGAGTTCTACAGCTACTGAAAGATACACCAGACACCACTTCTCTGTCAAAGGCAGACTGAGGAGCTGTAATTAAGATTGTAGCATTCTAAAGACTGGAATTACTACTTCTGCTTTCCTTTTGTCCGTGCCTTTCCTTTTGTTGCACCACGCTGGGACTTTCCCAACACACCTAATGTTATCTGACACTGTTTGCAGATATAATGCTGTGGCTTGAAACAAGGTACACAGGGGTATTTCTAGTGCACGTTCTCAGCACGTGCTCAGTGATGTACAGCAATAAACTACGAGTCTGTCAGAGTCAAAGGGCAAGTGGCTGTTGAGAATCTTGTTCCTTATCAAACGCACATCTGGTCAATGAACTCATCCCAGCTGCTGGATCTATCCCAGGGAAAGGGCCACAAGTTAAATGAAACTTTGTTTATGATTGTACATATTGTACATAGAGACACTTGGCCGGGGGATTGGATGATCTTTAAAGTCCCTTCCAACCCAAACCATTCTATGTTTCTGTGCATTAATATTATTTTAAGCAAGTACGCACCCTAAGAGAGGAAGTATTCTCAGGATTTTAGGGGATAAAAAGATTTACATGCATATTTGGCTGTGGAAACCTCTAGATTATCTTGCCTGATCTACAAACCATAGGCTGTTGAGATTCTATTGATTATTCCTACAGTGTCTTAAATGGAGCATCTCCTGATCTTTGGAAACTGAACCCTGCCTCTGGTGCAAGAGCAGGAGAGGATTCATGTGTCCTCTGTGATAGAGGCTCCTGTGTACCATTAGGGGACTTTCACTACAGTATACAATCATATGCTGAGTCCTGCAGGGAGAAATGAATTGTGAAATGACTGTCTTTCCAAGTTCCTGGACAATCTGTCATGGCAAAAAACCTCTTCCTGCACAAGCACTACCTACAGTTCATAAAACATCTCTCTGAAGGCTGGTGAAAGGATGCGTTTTAGAAATACACCTATGGTCATACCTAAGTTTCCAAATAATCATGAGGCCACCTTGTTACTCAGTATATTGTTTTCATGTTCCTTATTCCTAGGAAAATGCACGTACTTCCAGGCTGAGTTTGTGAGTGTTCAGTTTCGAGTTATTGCGTTATTTTATACCCAGCCAGACCTACACCAACGGCTGTGTTCTCTATGCAAGTATTCACATCCCTTAGTTGTCATACGTAGCCTTTTCTTCCACTGGATAAACTGTTGGAACTCCTTATTCTGTAAGTTTGGGGGTTTGTATTGCAGTTCACAGGCCGGTTTTGAGTTAGTGTTTGTGTGACTCTTAATAGTATTCTACCTTTTGGGGCTATTTTTACGCTAGTGTATTTAAATACAGATACATGAATGTGGCAGGGGGTGAAAGAGAAATAGTAGGGGGTTTCACTCGAATATCGTAAAGTCCAACATACGCATTCCCATGAGGGGACCGTTGCCTTTGTAATGCACAGCTCTTTGTAAACCAGTAAACCTACGACCCTCCTGTGACTACAACCCTAGCTAACCTCCTGTGAATGCTGTGCATGCTGCTGCTGACCCTTGTCCATTCCTGTCAGCGATTCTAGTAGCCTTTCTTGCCCAAATCAAGACTCAAATATTTAAAACCAAGCGTTTTTTGTTACTCTTGACTTTTGAAACAGCCAACAGAAATCTCGGGATGTGGGGTAGTTTCCACCTTTACTGAAGTGCAGAGTTTTTAAGTGTCTGCCGCACAGTAAACAACACACGTGAACACCACGTACATGGAACTTCTCACCTTCGACTCCCCTACATCAATAGCCATTGAAAATTCGAGCTGTGGGGGCAGAGCTCCATCAGCGTTTCTCAGGTAACGCTGCACGCTGGGCACAGCCTCCTCATCCAGATTTATTTCACCTTTTTTGGGAAACATTGTAAGGAGCATTTCCACTTCCAGCAGCTGAAGCTCCAGGCATTCTTTCACTGTCACAGCCATTTCACTGCCCTTCACACGCACCTGAAACAAGACACCTAGAATCAAACCCCGGGGTTTAACACCAAGTGAGGTTTAGCCCCACGTGCCGACCTCCGCCGAGAAGCCCGTTTTTTAAGGACAGTTTGATTAAATACGGCTGCGCACAAACAGCTTACAAGGCAGTCCCTTCCGGGCGTGCCCCGCAGCCAGGCTGGAGAAGGGGTGGCAAGGCAGCACCCCGAGGAGCGAGACCCCGCCGCCGCAGCCGGGCCGCGCAAGCGCGCCGGCAGCCTCACCTGGGCTGCACGGGTTTCAGCCACCACCGCAGAGAACAGCCGCCCCCGGGAGCGGGGAGACGGTACAGATCTTCGTGCCACCGCCCCCGCGGTGGGGTCTGCTGGAGGCGGAAGATGAGGACGCAGCGCGTCTGCAAGCGCCACCGCCACCGCCCGCAGGCCGCAGAACAGCGGCTGAGCAGCCGCTGCGCGAGACACATGCGCGCTCGGCGGGGCGGGGCGGAGCGGGGCCAGGCCGGCGCTTGGGCGGGGAGGGGGGCCGTGCGGGCCGGGCAGGCGTTCCCTGCCGAGAGTGTTCCCTGCCGGGGGTGTTCCCTTCTTGCGCGCAGGGGTCTTGCGGAGCGCAGGGCCACACGCCATTCTCCGCTAGTCGCCCGCCCCGGTCAAGGCATAAGGCTGAACCTGAGGTTCCCGCCCCAGTTCAGCTTCCTCAGCACAGCCCTTCTCGACAGCCTGGCAGGGAAACCCGCGGGAAGAGGCGGAGCGGTGCGGGGGGGGGTGGCACGGGTGGGCAGTGGACAGCGGCGGGAAGCGGGGGCGTCGCTGGGGTGAGGAATAAAGCCATAGCAGACACCCCTCGGAGGGAGATGCCGTTCGCTGCTCCTGAGGCACCGCTGCTGCCGTCGGGCGTTCGCTGCCGCTGAGGTGGGGCTGGTCCGATGAGGTAGGAGGCACCGCCCGGTGCCCCACGGAGCCAGGCAGAGCCCTGCAGGCCGTGCCGGGTCAGTGAACAGCGTGGGCTGCTGCACGGGCACGACAGAGCGCAAAAGGGAGACACCGCGATTATGTACGTGGGCAGATGTGGCTGGAGCCTGGGGTGGCAACGTGGAAGTGACGTCAGAGAAGTTGCGCAAGATTTGGCGTCGCTGAGAGCGAATCTGTTACCGAGAAATTCGGCAGCTCTAGACGCCGCTCCCCCGCGACGGTAACGCGAGCGCCACGATGGCCGCGACTGGAGCTCCGACAGGCGAGTGGGCGTGGCCCGGGCGCCACGTGGCGGCTCTGTGCCCGCCCACCGCGCTGCCATTGGGCGGTCACGGCCTAGGGGCGTGGCCACGCCGGCTCTGGCACCGGACCGGTGGCGGTAGGTGGGCGGGGGTCGGCCTCTGGTTGGGCGGGAGTGGGAGGGGTGGGGGTCCCTGGCGGGGCTCTTGTCCCTGAGGGGTGGGACCGGGTGGCGGTGCTGGGTGAGCCCGAGGCCTTCAGTCGTGTGGGGAGGCGGCTGCTGAAGCCGGTTGTGCTCTTGTGGTGCTGTGCGGCCGGCTGGCCCTTCCCGGCCCAACGGGTGTCTGCGCCTCAGGTGCTTGGGGCGGGCTGGGAACCGTGGCGTTGGCACGGCGGGTCCCTAGAGAGCACCTGAGCTGGGCCGCGAGCCGAGTCAAACATCCAGGTGACACTGCTGGGTTTTCCCTGTGTCTGCAAGGGGTTGAAGAGGAAGGACAGGCTGGTTTTTAACTCAAAATATAACGTATGGAGTCGTAGCTGAGTGCACTGAGTGGCTGATGTTACAGTGAGAAAGAGCTGCAGTGACTTTGTATGGATCTGTGGTTGAGAATCGAGGGTCTCCTCGCCGAAATCATCCTCACCTAAATCACTTCATGCTCTGGTGAAATCTGGTCGAGCTCTGTTTGTCTAGTGCTGTACTGGGAATGTAGGGGCTCCCTCCTGGATTGCTCTGGTAGTGGTACCCCTCACAGTCCCACCAAGGGATTTGGTATGAACCGTTTAAGATACCTGTGGCTTCAAAATTAATTAGTTTCACATTTTACACTTTATTTATCACTTGACTTCTCTTACTTGAGTCTTTGTTACTTCCTTCTCTAGAAATGGATTCTGAAGCCCTTAAAAAATACTCAGCGCTACACCCTAAACCTGCTGGACTTGCTCTTCAGTATGGGACTGCTGGCTTTCGCACCAAGGCTGAACAGCTTGATCACGTCATGTTCCGCATGGGCTTGCTGGCAGTTCTCAGGTCCAAAGCTACGGTATCTACTATTGGCATCATGGTCACAGCATCTCACAATCCTGAAGTAAGAACAACCTTTTCTTTAAAAAGAAAGTAGATGTATATAGTAGTGGCTGTTGGAACCAAAGCTCTTCATGGTACTGAGACAGCAGATCCTGAAGGCACTTGGACCTGCTTAAAGCATGTGTGTAGCCTGTTCCCTGTAAATAGTCTTCAGCATGTTTGAAGGTACATTTCCCTGTACATGCAAGTGTAATTTTTCTCTCATGTGGAAATGCTGTACTGTAGGAAATCTGTAATGTTGGCAATAGGAGACCCTCGAGAAGAGATGAACCTTTGAGCAAAATCTGCAAGTTTAAAAAATGAAGAGATGCAGCAATTATAAACCAGGCATTTACACTTCTGCTATTGTGGAGCATTCCATATTATTAGAATCACCCCCTTATGTCATTTGAATGTCAAATGAATTTCATACCAAATTCATAAGGGGGAAAAGTTGATTACTTGAGATGCTAGATAGGTTACTTTATTGGGCTTGTTGGAGGTTTAAATAATCAGCTAAGCTATTGCTTGCCAGGAATGCCCCATGTGTAAAGAAGCAGTGTGATTGAACCATGAGTCACCTGTCTTCCGAGAGACTTTAGGAAGTTTCCCACTTTTAGGCTTACTATCTTGTGTTCTTTTTCCTTTTAAGGAAGATAATGGTGTAAAACTGGTTGATCCTCTTGGAGAAATGCTGCACCCTGCCTGGGAAGGGTATGCCACACAACTAGCAAATGCAGAGGAGCAAGAATTACAGAAAATAATAACTGAGATCTGCCAAAAAGCAGCAGTGAACCAGGACAAAGATGCCTCAGTTGTTATTGGTAGAGACACCAGGTAATTATAAAATGCTGCAGATACATGCTGCTTTTATGGACGTGGCAACGTTTTGTTCATGGGTGCTTTTGGATGTTTAGCCCTCCGCAGCCTGATTATGGTTTTTTTTAATGCCTAATCTGCTACCTGTTCACTTATGATTATAGCAATTAATAAAAGTTTTCCAATGCTGTTCCTCTATTAGCTTCCCTGATAGTTATGAGAATGTCCTAGCACTGTTTCTGAACAGGGTGCATTATTGTGGGTTTTTGTTTGTTTTCGTTTTTTTTTTTTTTGTGGGTACCACGTGACATCCACTTGTGTGCAGAAGTTTCTTGTCTTTGCAATTCTCTGGGGTGGTGGATTTCACACTGCTTTATTGGGAGGTGCCTACAATAAAAAAGGTGTGGGTTTCTTCATATCAAATGTAAGTCTACTGGCGGGAAGATTGTAGAGTCTTCTTCCACATCTGCTTCCTTCCCAAGTCCATGCATAAATGTTTTCTGCAAAGATTGTCAGTTGTATTTGTTGTTTTCCAGGCCAAGCAGCGAGAAACTTTCACAGTCAGTAATAGATGGTATCTCCGTTCTCGGTGGTCAGTACCACGGTATGTTAAACTTTTGCAATTCTAGTCTGATTTCAGATTTTTATGCAAACATGACGCTGTGATGTAGAGCTAAAGCAGCAGCCCAGACACCGTTCCCATTTTTGCTCATAACAAAAGGGCAGCTTTAATGCAAAGAGGGGTGGTTGTCATCTTTCCGTAATAGAACTTGAAAAATTTCAAGTTTCCTTTCCAGGGTTTCCTGCACTGCTTTTGTCTCTTGTAGAATAGCGAATACGGTACAAATTTTAAGTAGGAATTAATATAGTATTCTGTTTCTGAATATGGTGCCTTTTATTTTGTTCTAGATTATGGTCTGGTGACAACACCACAGCTACATTACATGGTCTGCTGTCGAAACACCCAAGGGCAGTATGGGAAAGCAACGCTGGAAGGTTATTACGAAAAACTATCCAAAGCTTTTATGGAACTGATAAAACAGGTGAGTACTGGGTGTTGTCTTCTTCATGTGAATGCACAAAATAAGTGTCTTCTGTTTGTTAGCCTGTTTGGATCTGAAGTTTTGCATTCAGCACGCCTCTAGGTGTGGTTTCACTAGGATATGTGTCCACTTTGCACTTTCTTCCCTTGTGCAAGTCTCCCAGCTCTGGAGAGAGTCAGAGGCACCTGAAGATTGACTGTGCCAATGGAATAGGAGCCCTGAAACTAGCAGAAATGGAGCCCTACTTTCCAAAGGAGATGCTAATTCACCTATACAATGATGGAACCAAGGAGAAACTCAATCACTTATGCGGTGCAGATTTTGTGAAAGTTCACCAGAAACAACCTAGAGGTACGTAGTCAGTAATTTTACATCCTTTTACCTCTTTTCCATATCTGAAAGTGCAGGCTCTAGCAATAGTGTATCTGAGCTCCCTGTTTCTTACCAAGTGACTGCATGAATGGTTCTGCTTGTGCAATGGAAAGAGAGAATCGAACAGCTGGCGTGGGCACACCCCTAGTTAACATTAGTCTAAATTCTTTGGAGGAATACTGTATGTCTCTGGCTGAAATACGTTTGACAGTCCAGTCTGAATGTTAAGCTGGTGGAGTCCAAAGATCAGTTGGAATTGGCTTACTGTTATTTACTTTACTTCCCTTTGTGTGCACTTTCTGGGTTCTTAAGGAAGAGCTTGGGTAGTTAACAGCTTGGTGACAGCAAACTGACTGATTGATGTAAATCAGTGAGGAAGTTACTTCAACCAATTTTCTGCAAAGTGCATAAAAGAAAATCCCTGAACTGGGGAGAAGGCTAGTGTGGATATTAGGTTACCTGAGGCTACACTGCGTTCTCCAGTTGACAACTGCACCCTCACTTCAACTGCTGGACAAATCCAGACACCAAGGTACAGTGTCATTTGCCCCTTGCCACGCTGCTCATGTGCTGAAGATACATAGAAAGGGGAGCAGCACAGCAGCAGTCCCTGCCAGGGATGGATGCGATCCTGGATTTAACTGGGACTGAGGGGAGACTCCTTGGTTGTTTCCATGCAGGGATGTGCTCTGAAAAGAAAATGGGGTTTCCTAATCATTCACTGAAATAAATGGTCTGATTCCTCTGAAGTGTTAAGTGGTTACAGCTTCCTGTTTGAAGTCATATGGAGTCTCAACCTGTTAAATGTTGCAGTTGCCGTTACTTCATGCTTTAGCTTGAGGATCTCAGTGGCAGTAAGGCCCTGTATCGCTGTGGGCATGCAGGAGAAGAAACAGGCAAGTTTTGGGGATAGTCTCCTGTGCCCCAAAGGACGAGGTGTTAGCAACATGGACCAGTTTTCCTGTCTCCTTGTGTACTAAAATCTTTTTCCAAGAAGGGATTACAGGTGCAGTGTGTCCTTTGGAGCTTCCTGCTGAGTTCCTGATGGACTCTGAAATCAGCCTAGGAAACGGCCAGCTGCAGTCTCTCAGAAAAGGACTCTGAGGTTACTGTGGCCAGCATCTTAAAGAAAAGCAAGATGAACCTTGATAAAAGGGCAGTTCATTTTTGTGTGCCATTGCTGTGTCGGGTGGTGACTGCTTCCTAGCTATTTCTCTATGGTCATAAAGCCTAGAGAGTTTCCGAGGCAGGTACTCCTTATGCATTATAGCATTGTTGTATAAATGGAATGTCAAACCAACTGACTGTGAGGTATTTTATAGCCAGAAGATCCACTGGTATGTTTTTTGCCCAGCTTTGAGAAATGTTGTTGATGGTTGCTTTGGATTGGGGTTGTTTTTTTCGGTGGTAGGATTTATGTGCTACCTGCTGTTGTAATTGCACTTCAGTGATGGTTTTGCTAGCATGGTGGTGCACACTTGTCTGGCATTAGGGAAGTGTGTCTCCTGTGTGAAAGGAAGCAAACAGGAGATGCAGGTCTGACGAGTGGGAATGGAGTAAATTTTAAACAGGCCTGAAAAATGTCCTGAAGAAAAGCATTTTTGATGCAAGGGAAAAATAGTTAATTCCCAGGTGTCTTGGAGGGTGAAGTACATCATTGTAGTGTGATACCAGGAGTGCGCGGTGGACACAGGAAATGCAGGTGGTGTGTTCTGCTGCTGCAAGGTTTTCAACCTTGTGCCATAACTGACATTCAGTGCTTATTTCCAAAATTCTGAGATGTGGCTACACCTGGCAGTTCTGGGACTCATTTTAATACACATTTGGGGAGACAGTATAGCATAAGTGTTTAGAGAACCTGCGTTTTTGATATGAGTATTTATATTTTTGATCTGAATCTGAAATTTTCAGTTGCCATTCAATACAGCTTCCCTGCTGCAAGTCTCTTATTGAAAGCAATGTCTGTTTCAGAGCATTAGTTTTGTGTGTGTGTCTGCACAGAGCTCATCTCTGTATGAAGAGACACACTGGGGCTAATTTAAACATTTTGTATGTTTTTCTATCTGTCTCTACCTTGCATTTGAAACTCTGTGTGCACTAGGGCTAGACTTGAAGCCCAATGAGAGATGCTGCTCCTTTGATGGCGATGCGGATAGAATTGTTTATTACTACGAGGACACAACTGGCCATTTTCACCTTATCGATGGAGATAAAATAGCAACTTTAATTAGTATCTTCCTTAAAGAGCTTCTTGCCAAGGTAACTCTAATGTATGAAATGAACGCTGACACTTTAATCGGAACCATGTAAAAGAGTCTAAAGAGGTTGTGTTAGTTTTTACATATGTGGTCTCTCTACATCTACCTAAAGTGAAGCCAGTTTAAAAATGAGATCAGTCCTATACCTCATGGGTATGGCCAACATGGTTTTTTTACAAGGGTGTGACTTCCACATTCCAAATAAAAATCTGAGCACTGATATTTTAAGCTGGAAGCTTTTCTTAGAGGGTGAGAACTTTTCCAGTTTCAGTGTACAAAGTATTGATATTCCATTCTCTTTTTTTTTTATCTTTCATTAATTTTACATTAATTTTGGGTTCAGTCTTTCTCTCAGCATTTCTGTGAAGCCTTATGAAGGTTGGGCAATCTGTTTGCATGAGAACTTGGTTTTGGCAGTCAAGGGATGGGTATGTCATCATTCCCAAAACCCTGTCTGCTGCATAGCATCCTTTCCCCACAGGGGACAGAATGAAAAAGCTTTTCTGTTTCAGAAGTCCTCTCAGACTTGGTGTCTGTGATACTAAACCTAAACAAGGTATCTGGGTTTTGTTTTCTTAAGAGACCAGCTCATTTCTTACACTGTGGCAGAGCAGCAGGCCAGTGAGGAGAACTCGTGCTTGCCACCAGCCTATGGTTGCTTTGCACTGGAACCTTTGACTTTAATGCTTGTGTTTGTGGCCTCATGTAATGCCATGTGTCTGACCAGTGCACTGAGCTGGCTGAGTCTGAAAAAGGGCTTTGGAAAGCCTAAGCTTGGAGAGCTGCTTCAAGCCAACCGCAAAAATGTGATATACAAAGACTTGAACAGAATTTGTGTTGCCTTAAACATATAGAAGTTCTCTGTGAGCTGGTGCCCTCCTCTGATGCCCAGGAGTTTTAAGAGTCTGTAGGAAAACGTATGTTTTGTAATTCTGATTATCCTTCCATTTATCTGACTTGCCCAGCTACGTGGCTAGGGGACAGTAAAGCACTTTGCTTCTTGGTTTGCTCAGGTGGGGCAGACCTTAGAGATGGCAGTGGTACAAACAGCATATGCCAATGGCAGTTCCACACGCTACCTTGAGGAAACACTAAAGGTATTCTCCATTTTTTATCTATCATCTCGTAGTTTCTGCAAATGTTGTTTACTGCAAATTTGTTTACTTTTAAAATAAATGCTACTGTAATATGATTACTAGGAATACTTAAACTCGGGTAAAATAAATGGCTCTTTCAAACCGGTGGTAGCGACTAAATTCTTGGTGGTAAAGGAGATGTAAGAAAGAGAGCAAAACTGAAAAAGTTATAGTCAGCTTTTACTAGCTTTTAAAAAAAAATTGCCAAGAGCTGAACTTTTCCCTTGTTACTTCTAAAGCTAAATCCCTTGTTACTTCTGGAATAAGTTGAGGACTTTATGGCTTTGCATGGAAGCGAGTGGATAAAGGCTCAGTGATACTTTGACAGTGGTTGTTTTATTTTCTGCAACAGTCTAAATATTGAGCCAAGGTATTCTTTCCATTTTGGTAGAACTCTAGTATGTTCCCTGAAACCATAAAATGAATTGGTCTTTTATGGTCTTTTATATCTGTTTGTTAAAAAAAACAATATTAAGAAAAAAAATCAGCCTTTATTTCCACTTGAATAAATGGAATCTTGTTTTTAATTGGGTCTGCAGAAATAGTGGATAATTTTATCTCTGGGGAATGAGTAGATGATGTAAAACTCAGTTCCTGCCTACTGAGGACAGTCTGAAACACTGTTTACAGTCTCTGCATACCCTTGGGCTGCAGGTTCCTGTGCACTGTGTCAAAACGGGAGTGAAACACTTGCATCACAAGGCCCAGGAGTTTGATGTTGGTGTTTATTTTGAGGCAAATGGACATGGTACAGTAAGTATGAGCATGTAATGCATGAGATCAGCCAGCAGGTACAAAATTTTAGTTGGATTTGCTAGAGAAGGTGGTCTTTTCATTCTCCACTTACGTTTATAAACGACTTTTCCATCCCTGTTTGAGACTTGTTTCCCCTTCTGTCTTTATCATAGCATTGCCACGAACTCCTCTGTGTTTTATGTGGGGATGGGAATTCGTGGTAGCAAACATTAGTGATGGTTAGTCGGGCTTAAACGGTAAAAGTTTTTTTCCTTACTGCTGTGCATATCCTAGTGCGTGATGTGGGCTGATCGTGACAAGCTCTCATCTTTTTATTCTAGGTATTATTTAGTAAAGCTGCTGAAACTAAAATAAGACAACTAGCAAAAGAGGAGAAAGATGATGAAAAAAGAGAAGCAGCAAAGGTGCTTGAAAACATGATTGACCTGATTAATCAGGTAAAAACTGAGAGAAAAAAATCGCTGTGGTGACGGTCATGGGGCTACCCCTGTTTGTGAATACCTGCCAGGTATTGTGGAGCAGGAAGTAGGGTGCCATGATAGAAGAGGCCAAGAAGAAAGGGGGAGGAACAGTCTTCCCTGGAAAGATATAATACTTTCTCATGGACTGATGCAGAATGCCTTTATCTGGTGCAGTCTCCAGGCTTCAAGACCCTAAGAGGGAGTGGGATAGCATAAGAACCTGGTGGTAGGATGTGACTTGTTCATGATTCAACAGCAAGTCATGCCCCATCTGGTATTTTCCACTAGCTTATGCAGTAGGGGAGGATGGAGCTGTTCCAGTGCGCATGTCCACTCAGCTTGGGGACTCCTTGTCTTAGCACATATGTTACTCATCTGGGGTAGTGCCAAATCATACTTCACAGACCAGCTTTAAGCATCCTGACTCCAGAACAAAAGTGAGGTGCCAGTTCTCCTTGGGAGAGGTGAGGACTGGTGCTTGCACTTGGCAGAGAGGTGCAAGCATGCTGCTGTTCTCCTGACCACAGGGTCCACGAGGTAAGGGGGAAAAACAAACCACCTGTCCTCAGGTACCCAGACTGAGGCAAGTGAGCCTGGCTGCATTTTCACTCTCCAGCTGGAAGCTTACTGATCAAATTGTGCCTTTGTTTCTTGACATTTGACTGCTCCAGTGTTTCTTACTGTCCCCTTAACAGACAGTTGGTGATGCGATCTCAGACATGTTGGTTATTGAAGCAATCCTGGCTTTGAAAGGCCTGACTGTGCAACAGTGGGATGCCATCTACACTGACCTTCCAAACCGGCTGCTCAAAGTTCAGGTGAGTCACACACCATGCTGCCTCAGGTTACAGCAGTCTCTTGGGGCCCTGCTGTGAGCATCTCTCTCCTGCATATATTCAGGTAAGCTTTATCTTAAAGCTGAAACAGCCCATTAAGGGGCAGCAGTAGGCCAGAGAAGCCATGAAACAACCCAGAGGAGGAAGCAGAATGCCACTTGGACTAAAATAAATATGACTTATACAAATGATGAAATAATAGCCAACTAAGTGAAATGGAAAAACCTGACCAAACTTTAACTTAGAAATTATTTCTTACCTTTCAAATTAGAAAAATACTATTTTTCTAAGGGTCCTGCCTCTTGGGCAGCTCGGTTTTTCTTGTTGTGCTGCTTTGTGTAACTTGAATATTTGAGTTCTTACTTCTGTATCTTCTCTAATATTGAGACAAGGACCTTGAGAAGAAAAGGCTCCCATGTGGCAGTATTCTCTTAGACACAGCAAGGGAGCTCTGGGCTTTAAATTAGTCAGAGGGGAGAGTTTAAGCTTTCTGGGAGAAGTTGCAGCTTCAGCTCAGAGGCTCGCCAAGGAGGCTGAACTGACTTTTTCCAAACTAAGCAGCTGAGTCCTACCAGGACTTAGTTAATATGTGCTGAGCAGGGATCTGAGGGATGCCAAAGCCTTTGAGTTAAGCAGGGAACTCCCACACTGAGCTGTTCTTCAGGCAGCACAACACATCAGAACCTGAAGTTCTCTTATCCGTGACCTTTTTCATTCTGCTCTCATCATACAGCTCCAGTACACAAATAAATAAATTGTCTGTTTCTGATGCTGCAGGTTGCAGACAGGAGAGTTATTGACACAACGGATGCAGAAAGGCGTGCAGTTACCCCTCCAGGACTACAGGAGAAAATTGATGCACTTGTAAAGAAGTACAAATTGTCACGGGCATTTGTCCGTCCATCAGGAACAGAAGATGTAGTTAGAATATACGCTGAAGCAGACACACAGGTCAGAGCTTAAGCAACTTCTATATATAGATAATGGCTTTATGTTAAACATGGAGGATGGAGGGAGAAGTATGTTTACATACTTGTCATTTAATCACACTTAACAGGTGCTAAATTTTGGGAAAAAACCCTTAGTGATCACAAAAAGTCTCTTTGGATTTTTTTTTTTTAATACAGGTGATGTTTAATGTTCTCAATGTTTATCTTTAAAAGCTAAATATTTTTAAAGCAGATTTGATACTAGATGATGTTGAAAAGAAAATCAGCCTTCTGAGAACTCAGACTTAAGAATAAAGTTACTAAAGAGCCCACAGCTGCATGATTTCATAAAAGGCAAAATAAAAAAAAATAAACTTTGGCTGCTGTTATCAATTATGTGAACTTAGAAGTTGACAGCAAAGCAGTGGTCCTGCTCTTCTGCCTTCACATGCTCCTGCCAGCATAACCACAGTGGCAGAAGGTACCTCAGGATGACAGAGCAGTATCAGGAACACAGCATTTCCAGGAAAAAAGCTTGCTTTAGTATCACATATTTGCTCTAACTTTCTCAGGCTGACACCAATGTAACTAACTTTTAACACACTCCACAGGAGAACGCAGATGCCCTCGCCCATGAAGTAAGCCTGGCTGTTTACCACCTCGCTGGTGGAAGAGGAGCACCACCTCAGCCTATATAATGATTGATAAAACTGCCGTTCAAGTTCATTACTTATTTTTTTTAATTATTCTTTCTACTATTTGCTAGTGTTGACGTACCCAACCCTTCCTGAGAGCAGCAAGGGTTAATCGGGACTGAGTGGGATATTACTCCGCTTATTCTTTACCTCTGTTAGCAACTTAACTTACCTTTTAATGAGATGCTCTTGCCGCTGAATGTTTTCCCCCAACAAGTCTGTCTAAGCTCTGAAGCAGAAGTGACTTAGAGGTGACTCACTTCTTGACAGTCAGTGGCCTGGTCATGCCCAGAAAAAATTCTGTGCCCCAGCACCCCCCAGCTTATTTTGTAGGTTATTGTCACATTGTGCCTGAAGTCCAGCTCCCTTACCCTCAGCACACTGGCAGTAGCTGCCTTTGAGTCAAGCTGTTTCCTTCTGCGGAGATATCATCCCCACCTTCTGAATCATCTGAGGGCAAACCCTGTAAGGCAGAGGCTAGCACTGGTCTCAAAATTCAGTTCACCTCAGTTCAAGGGGGAAACAACTTAATGAAGAACATTTGCAAATGATAATATATTATTGCAGTAATATCTTCATTAGATACTTTTATGAAATTGAAGTATTGCTTAGAAAGAAATCTGCAGTGATAGTGTTTATAATCACTTATAAGAGGGAAGGGACAGAGACAAGTCTTTTGTCGCCCTTACCACTCGCCAGCAGTGTGAAGGGGTTGGGGCCAACAGTATGTAAAGTTTTAAATACACAAGTATCCTCCTCTGCATATTTCAGATCAGGGTACCTACTTCTGACAAACATTTTTCAGTGTAGTCCTGTATTAACTCCTGGCATAATGGCATCTTCCAGATTGCTAAATAAGCACAAGTTCCTATGAATCAAAAAAAAAAGAAAAGACAAAAATAAACTGGAAACAAATTGAAAAAATGTGCACCTTGTATTTTTTTTAGGGTTTTTTTAAAGACAGAACTCAAGACAGCAAAACATGTACTGTAAATAGTAGGCACCATAATCAATATGAGCCACCAATATTTAAACTTGATTCAGGCCACAACCAGAACTTTCCTCTTATTTACAAATATTTAACTTAAATACAACATTAAGTATTTCATTACATACAAAGTAAGAAAAGAATACTATACAACTGGGAAAGATACAGTATTTAATTTAAATAGTTACACTACATATAAGCTGAGCAGTACCAGTTTGGTTCATGTTTTTATGACGCCTTCAAGAAAATCCTTCTCAACCATTTCTTCTATCTTTTGTCTTGCTTTGCTGGAGAAGGTCTTGAGGTTCTCCATTTTTATGTCCTTATTTGGAAAACAGTTGGGGTAAAGGACAGGGCTCCCTGAGTGTCCAACGCATCTGCTTGTGACTTTGCTGTTAAAAACTTGGCTCAGTACATTGAAGAAAGGCAAAAGCTGCTCAATGCTGCGAACAGTGTAGATGGTTAAAAGCAGGTGACCTGGTTCCCAACTTAGTGTTTTCCCTGAGTTGTCTTCCTCTGGGTTTTTCTGCAAATAGAGAAAAATGAGAAGTAATACAGGACAAAACAGAAAAAGCACAGGTAAAAATAAGATTAATGCCCAATCAGGTGTTTCTCTGTATTCCAAAAATATTTATCCTATCAACAAAACACACATATCCTGGGGTGCAGCTTTCAAAGCAGATGTCCTGCTCTTCCCTCGCCAGCAGGGAGTGGCTGGGAGCATACAGGCTGGCAGCCATTTGGCTGATGCTAACGGGAAAGCTGTGGTGGGTGTTTGAGTCCACCACCTCAGCGTGGGGCTGCCCCAAGGCAAGGCAGAACCCCATTGTGCTGTGCTGCAGAGTTGCCCCTGGTGCAGCATCCTGCTGGCTAACACCGACAGCCCAGGCTGGTGACAGTATTGCAGCTGCTTGGGGAAGTTGTGTGCTACTGCAGCTGCTGTCCAAAGCAGGCTGCTCTCTGGTAACACTCACCCTACTGCCAGCATTAGTGACACTAAACCCCAGTTAAAGTTAAATACAGAAACAAAGCATTTTAACTTCAAAGCTGGAGTTGAGGGTTTTCAGGAAGAGCAAAAGCTTCTGATACTGTTTTCAGTATCAGAAATAACACACATGGAGGCTCTGAGCAAACACTTGAAGTTATCCTCAAAAGAAAACGGTGCAGTTACTCACTGTGTGTCCTCAGAAGACCTCACTTACACACCTTCCATTTCACAGGGGGCATTTTGAGGGAGAGAATTTCAGGAACCCCACCAGTGAAGGCAGCAGTCACACATACCAGATGCTCACAGGCAGTGTCAGTACACTGCTGTTTAGGGTTGCCTTAAATATCTGCATACTGAAATACCTGAGCACTAACATCCAGCTGCTTGTATGGTACTCTTCACTCATTTCCCTTTTTTTTTTTTCCTTTGAGTCAAAAAACACATTAAAATCTAGACAATAAGGTACTACCACCACCAGAAACACCTTGTTTGGACTGTTACTGACAAACCAGTACGGGAGAGCTTCTACCAGGAGGTAGAGTTCCAGCAATACTGTTTTTTATTCTCTGAGGAAGAAGAAAAGAAGCACAAAGACCACATCAAGGAGAGTCACCTCTTGATCCACCCCTGACCAGCACCTCCCTCCTGCTGCCCTGGTGGGACTCCGAGACCCCTGCAGGCTGCGCAGCTCCTGCAGAGCAGGCTTTTTAACCAAACGAGAATAAGGGGAGAGAACAGCAGTGGTAGCAGCATACGGCAAGCTGTACTGACTGCACAGCCTTGAAGACAATCTGTTTGCTCAAAGAGATGATATTTTAGCAAATACAGTTTTTTGCGCTTTAAATGAAGCATCTGTCTTCTGCAGTTAAGGAGTCTACACAACATCCGTGTCACAAAAACCAATTAGGTACAAATATGAAAGTACTTAGTATTTTAATCTGGCAGTGTGGCTCCCTGTCACAGGATGTTACTATTCTAGCTCTACGAGTCTTAAGAAAAGAAAGGCTTATAATGATCTAGAACAAAGGGAAGATTGAATTCCCACACAGGAGTTGTTGATGCCTCCTACTTTTAATGAAGCTACTAGTTTTAAAGTTTCTTCTTTAAAGAGTTCACACTGGATTCACAGAAGAGAGGCTTTTCCGTACTGGTTCTCCACCATGCTCAGTATGACCCCGGGGTGAGCATAGACCATCTCCAGCTCACAGCAAGTGCCACCATTACACAGCAGCCAACCAAATAGGGTGCACAAGCAAATACTAACTCTCTGAGCCATAAAACACATCCAAGTCATTTCCTCAGGGCAGTATCTGCTAAGCAAACACTACTAATTCCTCAGATATTTAAAACAACAGTTAATTTTACAGGGACTGAATAGGGATAGTGTGTTTCACTCCCGCTGTTTGGTAAAAGTTATTTTAATTTCATAATGATTTGCAATCATAATTCTTAGAACTAACATTAACATTTTGTAATCTATTTCATGTAGGAAACCAACTTAAAAATAATTTATCTATAAAAATAAGGGCCCTTATGATTCTTTCACTTCAGAAATCTCTTAGTTTAGTCCTCTAACTGATCTCTCTCAGTTCCTACACTGCCCAGGGCCCTGAGGTGATGGTATTATTATGGCGAGTTTGATTCAGAACTCAAGCATCAAAGGCCACCCTCACCTGATGCTTGGCCATCTCCATTCCCTCCAAAACCACCGTCTGAAAGTCCTCCTGCTTGTCCTGTGGAAGGAAAGAGGAGAACTTTCAGACTGCATTTCACATATCAAAGTAACACTTTGCCATGAAGGCTGTGCAGGTGATTGGTTGGGTGCTGTGCTGCGGCTAGAAAAATCACCCGCCCTAGAGTCCACGGTCCAGAAACAGTAGACTGGAGCTAGCATGGCCAAGACACTATTAGACAGTAACGGCACAGCCAGTTTGCTCTCGTGTTTCCTGCCAGCAGTGCCGAAGGAGGTTTTTAAGCACGTTTCCTTCAGACAACAGAGCCTGAACGACATCCTGCTACATGAATCTGAGCGTTAGTCAGATTGCCCTGAAGGAAAATTAAGATTCACTGGAACATTTTGATCAGAAACAGTTATTTTCTAAGAAAAACATGCAGCTATATGCAACACTCTTCTCCCATGCACAAAGAAGAAATGGCCTGGAAGTCCAATATTCATTACCCCATGTTTATCTCATCATCATACCTCTCGCTATGGTTCACAGTGTGCAGCTGCTGCCATGACCAGGGGATTCCAGAAATTCCAGGAAGTTCTTTATATTCTTGAAGTATACTGTGTGGAAGCCCTGACTTCTGGCATCTGTCTCAAGTGTGATGACTTTCTAACAGGTAGAGCACACTACACTGAACATCAGGGTTAGAGGCTATGGCTGATCAGCAGTCACGTAAAACTGATTATTCCTTTGCACATGCATGAAGAAAGATTCAGTCTCATCTTCACGGTTCAAAAACAATAAAATGAAGAATGCAGATGTGCTCCACACACTTGTTTTATACCCACCCTATAGTTGTGAGCCTTGCTTGAATAGTTCAGATCTGCCTGCAACTAAGTTATCCCTAAATTTTATGTAGCCACTTGAATGTCAGCAGTAGTTTTTTTTACGCAGTGAAAACATTCATTAGAGATTGTAAATGCAGGAGCTACATCAGGCTGACAGTGTTACAGCCCTGACCATGCCATCTACTTGGAAGGAAACACAAGAAAGAAACTTCAAAGCTTTCTCCCATACGGCTTTAAGCCTCCTCCCTGTTTACCTGTCCCACCCAGCAATCTTTTCCAGTGAAGTGCCTGTCTGGGTGACTCTGTCCTCACAGCGGGAGCAGCAAAGTGTCTGACACCAATTTTCTAGCAGAAGAGAACTCCCTGGCACAGGGATTGACAAGCTCCCATTAGCTTCATTAAGTGGATCAGGCCCCCACCCTGTCCCAACTAGGGTTTTAATATACCCCAGGCACCAACATAATTACAACCCTAATTCTGCTCCCACCCTACAAACTGTGCTGCCAAGATTTCTCCAGAACTTTTTCTACTGCTCTGCTTTCTTCCATTCATCGCAACTGCTTCAGGAAAGAAACCCTGCCCTCTCTGGCTCTGCATAGTCTCTAAACTCGACTCTATCATTTTTATGAATGCAATAGTTTTCTAAATATTTAGATGTGATTATTATTAACAAAAATGCTTCTCTACTTCAAAAGGTAGCTATTTAAACTAGTATCTAAATATGCCTGTCTCTCTGATAGTGTTTTTATGTTAAAACATATTAGAAGCATGTTTTACTTTTTACTTAAATAATACAAATAATACTTTTAACTGGAAACTCCAAAGTCATTGGCCATAGTCTTTTTTTGACCACAGCAGGTTTGAGGGTTTTTTGTTTGTTTTGTTTTGGGTTTTTTGGGGTTTTTTGTTTGTTTTGTTTTATGTACCTACATGTTGGTTTTGCCTGATGCTGAATTAAGATTACTCCAGTGGGCATCTCCCATACCAGATAAACACCTTTCCATTCTTCATTGTTGAAAAATAAATAAAAATGTCCAGAATGAAACAGTGCTGTAAGTTAATGTACACCGAAGTTTTCAATGAAAAGCAAAACTGGAAGAAAGCGACATACCTTTGCTTTTTTTCGCAGCAGTTTTGCTAAACGCACCACGTATGGTTTGAATTCCCTCTGATGTGTACCCTGTCTTCGTACTTCCAAGCCCGAATCATCTGATGCTTCTGGAATAAAAGCCCAACGATACCTGTCATGATATAACACAAAGAGACATTATCCTTACCGAACATGTAGGCTTTTCTGCTAGATCTGAAAACATGAGTGGATGAGGTAATCTAGATAAGTATCTAAGAAAGAGGGGGAGGATGACACCAAAACTAACACCCACAAAAAACCATCACTCTTTGACAAGAAAGAATAGCAAAGGCACATTCTAAAAAGCAGGAGGTAACACGGCCGAGGATGTAGCATTGTCTTTTTCCTTTAGAGTTTCTTAAAGTATTTAAGCATGCCAAGAGCAAGATCAGGCAGAGAAGCTAAAACCAGTAGTATTCACATCTTCATTATATGCAAGAGAAAACTGAAAGCAATTCTGAATTATAAAATACGTAAGTTACTTAAAACATTTTGCTACACATTTGCAGTATTCACTGTAACACACAAAATGTCCTCAATATACCACGTTGATAACAGAAACTTGATTTATTTTACCTATTCATAGGCCAACAAGACCATGTGGAGCATTCCCTCCCCACCACCTTGCTGCACTGCAAGGACTGCTACTTGCATTATAAACTATGAAGGAAATCAAAGTTTCTGTCCTGAAAACTTCAATCCAAGCTTCCATGAGAACACCACAAAAGACAGTGTGATTCAACATGACAATTGTCTTTCCAGAAATGCACCATAATGACCTAAATAAAACTAGGTTGGCTAATAACAGGGATTAGGACAGCTTGGAGAACTGAACAAGAATTATGAGCCAAATCCCTAGAAAACAAAATAAATGAAGGAACCTTCAAGATTAGATTTAGAAATATTACAGGGCACAACTGACACAGTGTGTGCGCATCCTTCTACCCTCTAGCCCACATAAGTGTCTTTTAAATAATAGGATAATTAGAGGTGACCAAATGTCTACAGAGCTGTGCCAGGGCAGCAGCTCTCACTCGGTCACTGCTGTGCAGTGTAAAGGAAGAGACTAGATACTTTTTGTCCTTGGTGGCCTCTCCTTTCTAGGGTCTGCAGCAAATGCCAGTTGGTTTACATTTTTTTCCCCCCCCCGCCAACAGAACAGAATTGTGGAGGCACTGAGGAAGCAGTTTTCACACATGAACTCTACCGACCAGGAGAAAAAAAAAAAAGAAAAAAAAAAAATCTATGGGGTTCTCTTCACAAGCAGGTTGGTTGCAACATCTTCCAGACACATCACTCAGGAGTAATTTATGTGAGTCACGCTGAGATGACATACTGTCATCTGATCTCATGCATTAATCACTGAGATATGTGGGTGTATTTTGAGTTCCTAGACATTACTGCAACTAAATACTTTAAAAATAAAATACTTGAATAAATCACTATTACTGATTAGTTCACAAGTGTGAACAATCTCTTGCCACAGGCTAAATCAAACTGGCTTGAAATCATTTGGTGTGTAGCATCATGGGCTCTGGGGCCCACTCTGACACTGGGAAGGAATGGGTTGCCCTGAGTGAAGGCCAGAAAAGGAAAGCGGACAGGAAAACAAAATATCTTCATACACTAGAATTTTACCAAGATACATGGACAAACCTCCAAAAACTTAAGACAGTCTTCTACTTAAAGAACTAACAACTTAGAGACAGTGTCTTCTACTCACATTTGAAACTGAGGCAAGTTTTCAGACGGTAAAGCTAGGGCCAAGTCCAGAAACTTGCAAGCTGACAAGTACAGGTTCAACCATCTCTGGCTATTGTAGGATGTGGAGAAACCATTGCCGCCTGTGTACGTTGTTTCCAGACCAGCAACAGAGGGGCCAGAAGTTCTAAAATAAATTATAGCAGGCAGGTGAGTCATAACAGTCTTCTGCCACTATGGAAACATCATCTTTCTTACTTGCCTTTATAAACACACAACTATTTAACCACTTAATCCTGAACCCACAAATCAAACCCGAACATTGCAAGTCTATGCTATAGGTGGAGTTTTTATATATATGTTTTTATATATATTTATTATATATTAATGTATTTTATCATATATATTATGCTGTATCTCATTCTCATCAGACATCCAAATTAAGAGAAAGTTTAAAGTTGCCAGACATGTCAATATTATTTCATTTTAAGGATAAATTCTTCAAAAGAACAAAGAGAATCTAGGAAAAAAGTGAAGAACAAGACTTGGGCAAATAACTCCTCCTGTTCTTTTGAGAAATCTGCCTCTAGTGCTAGCATTTGCTGGAATTGGATCATATTGTGCAGAAGGTAGATGGGATAAAAATGGACAATGAAACAAGAAAAGTTACCTACCTTATCTTTATGTCTTTCTAACACTAGAAGAAAATACATTTTTATTTAGACCAAAAAAAGCCTATCAGTTTTATTCTAAATAAGTGTATGATATAGAAAAGCTATAACGTCATGCCATGCATATTTTCATTGCAGAAGCAGTGTCATTTTAGACAGGAAGACACTGTAAGAACATACTTGCATTGTGCAATTTACCTTAGTGGTTTATGAGCAATCTGATAGTGGGATTTTTTTTTTTTGTGTCCTAAACAGCATATCCCCGCTACTGACTCAATTGCCCTTTACTTGTCCTTCTCATTTGACCTTGACAATTGTATCTAAGAAAAATTTCTCTGAAGAATGACTCAACTGCACACCAGCATGCCAGGAGACTGTTACCAAATTAAACAAGTGGGAAGGAAGTTCGCAAGTTTACCTGGAAATGTCTTCATCAGCAGTGAGCTCCTGTTCCATCAGTAAAAACACTTGTACCTGAAGATCAAATGCTACATTTTAATACTATTTTTTATGGACTGTGACTCAAGAAAATGCTGTAGGGACACTTGAGTAATAAGCCTTAGAGGGACCGTTTGGAGCTTTATTTCCATTTCTGGATGATGCAATAACACTGGCACCCTAAAGCTCTGTCATCCCTTATATATAGCCAGTAGCACAAGGGCCATAAGAACCTGGCTCTTTTCTGGCCAGGAAAGCTCTCAGAGGCTAATGCCCTCCACTCCTTAGAAAGAGAGCAAGACCTAAAGGAAATGAGAATAAAGAATCACATAACGGAGCAGTCAATCTCAGATGTGAATTCCCAGAAGTAACACAGTCCTGTCCACTGAGAGTCATTCCAGGACTGCAGTAACTTGTTTAAAAACCAAGGGACAGCACAGGAATCAGAGGGCCACACTGAGTAGAATGAATTTCGTAATATTTTTATGATTGACAGGCTCAAAATTAAATGCATTATTGCTACAACAATGCACTCGGATCTTTAAAATACTTTATATAGCTTTTCTCCTCCTATTGCTTAGAGCTGTGGTTAACTACGGGCTAGGTTACGTGCCTACAGATAACCAAAAAAAAAAAACCAAAACCAATCAATCGCAGCAGTGATTCTAATTTGCTATCTGTGGTAGCCAGTCCCTTCGGAACTCCTTGGCTAACAGTTTACAGGGACCACAGGATGCACCAACCACTCTCCACCATTCCCACTGCCACAGCTGAAACCCAAAAAAGTGCGTCAAACAGCCAACACTGGAGAGCCTATGCATAGGTAGCAACTCTTAAAACTCATGTTTATCCTCTCTTGTTATGCAGAGTAAAGCAAGAGAAAGAATAAAGCTGAGTGTAGCCTTGTATAAAACTAGATACAAAGCTTCAGCCACAATGTGACCTGAATGACCATCAACTACCAAGGCAACTTGGATTCTGACTCCTTAATGTGGCTTCTCATATTCATTGCTGGAGGAAGAAGGCTGAACGACCAGGAAAGTAGAAACAGTAAACACTGAGCAGAGCGGGAGTGGGAATGGTGGAGAGGGTACAGGTATGTTGGCAGAAATTGAAGTGAGAGTCCATAGGGAATAAAGAGGGCAAATGCAAATTTAATTCAGGAGACATCTGAGACAGCTTAAATAGCTTAAGGCAACAGATTTTCTATTTGATTGCAAAAAATAAACATCAGGACTATGAAGATAAGTCAGCTTTCAATTTGTGTCCATTGTACACTTACATGCACAATATCTAGAAGAGATTTTCTTAAAAATGTTGAGGAGGAGTAAGGCTGTGTCTCAAATTTGCACCAGTCTTCCAAATCATGAATGTTAACTGCAACTCACCAGTTCAGTGATCATGGTCGGCCAAAGTGAGGTAAGATGCTGTGGAGACATTCTTAAAAGCAACACTCTGAAAAACAGGAACACTTGGGAATGAAGGGTGGGCACCTGTGGCAAACGCAGACTTTCTACCAGCCTTTCTGAAACAAAAAGCCAAGAAGGTTTCCTCAGTTCATAATAATTCCAGCTAGAATTTTTTCCTTCCTTCATATACTCTCAATTTTTACCTTTTTTTGTTATCTACCACGTTACTGTTTCAGTACTTTGCTACAGTTTTATTTTGTCAACATAAAAAATAACCATTTTCACCAAGCAATGAACAAAAGTGAGAAACCTCAAAACAGTGCAGTTATATATTTTGATTAATGTTCTCCACATAAATGCGATAGCACATCTGGGAGTTTTGCTCATCTTATCACCCATTTCAAAAAGAGGTAGTTAACAGATTCCAAATACTAGAAGAATGGCCTGAACAGCTGGCATATATTATTATTATTGAAAGGCTGCATCATCATAGTACATGGGATATTACACAGGGATGACATGCTCTTATTTAACCATAACCACCTCTAAGCATTCAACATATACAGAGGCAGATGCGTGAAGAAATTTTTCAGACAAACCAATACATGCACTTCAGACAAGTAGAACCACCTGATACCTTGAACACAGTAAACCCAGTTACTGATGTGACTAGGGGGAAAGGAAAAGAACCAAGCACTTCAAAGGATAAATCCTGGAACTAATGACACAAGAAAGATGATGCAATTGACTTTCCATATGGAGGAAGAGATCAATGTGTCCACCTTGGTAGCACTAAAAGACAATGTATCGAGAAGCTGCTTGTAACTATTTGCATCACCTTATAATAAAACCAAGCAGCTCCCATTCCCAATCACTTAATGTAAAAGGTCACTGGAAGAGACACTCTTCAGTGATAAATAGGGCAGATAAACAGAACAGCAGAAAAACCAGCTAAAGAAGTCAGGAATTCAAAACATCAAGGTCAACCTATTTATCCCTACTTGATAGGTGTTTATAGCTTGGATGATCATAATGAAACACGTGTTGCTGGTACCCAAGGACATTGATCTAGGTATAAAATGACAGATCAGTGAAATAATCTGGATAAAAGCCAACTGGTAATCACAAAGTCTGTGTAGTTTGTAATTATTTAAGACTGAAAAAGTTCTAACCAAAATCTGCAGAAACTTTGAATCCAGTCAGGGAAACGGTACTGAACGCCATTATTCCAGGGGACAAATGTACCTGCTCTTAACCTGTCATACAAATATTCCTCAGTTAACATCAGAGTTCAGAAGTCAACTAAATAATACATTTTTACTGACCTTGTATGTCTGGAAGGTATTTCTGGTATTGGTCTATCTCACTACTAAAAATTGCGAAAGCCAGTCTCTTGAGGAGCATAGCACGCTGTTCCAGCTCCGCATCTCGATTAGCAAAGAGATTGAGTGAGCTGCTCTGAGCCACAGCCACTCGCGCTGAAAGAGAACATGCATAGTGCAGAGACCAGCTTCAACATTTCCCATGTTAAATATATTCGTCCATGACAGAGGGCTTTGGGGAGGAAGTTTAGCAATTTTTTTTTTTTAAAAACACAATTTGCAGGTATAGATGCTCAGAAGTTTGGAATGTGTAGAATCAATTTTTCCTTAAGGAGAGTTAGTATCAGATCTTAAAAAGAAAAAAAACCTCCAAACCAAACAAACCAAAAAACAACAAAACCCACCCCCACCCACTCTGCTTAATCAACTTCGCCATATAGGCAAAATTCACTGTGTGTCAGGCTGGTCTCAAATTTTCTCACTTTATCTTATTTACAGATCTCCAGAAACAAGTAGTTGAAAAAAACATGAAAAGCATGGAATACATCAAATAGATTGGAATAAATGTGGAACAAATGTTTTCTTCAAGACACTTGTTTGCTCTTTTTTTAACGTTTGCCTTGGAGAAAAGTCACTACTACGTCAATAAATACTTACTCATCAAATCTCTGAATGTGGTTTTGTCATGTGTCATCAAATTATCCATAATAGCTCTCCAACTAAAAGAGAAAGATTGTACACAAATCAGAAAAGCAAGAAACAAGAGGGAATTTACAGGAATATTTACAGACCTTTTTGTGCACTTTCAATTCAGGCTAAGGCTTTCAATCCAAGCTCTCTGCTACGTAGGTACCATTTACTTTGTGTGATTTGAACTAAAACTACACGTTTTTGAACCCCCTTCTCATATTAAATAAAGGATGCCATCCAGAGGGACCTTGACAGGATAGAGAGGTGGGCCTGTGTGAATCTAATGAAGTTCAACAGGGCCAAGTGCAAGGTCCTGCACATGGATCAGGGCAGTTCCAACCGCAAACACAGGCTGGGCGAGGAGTGGATTGAGAGCAGCCATGTGGAGAAAGACTTGAGGGTCCTAGTGGGTGGAATGCTGGACATGAGCCAGCAACGTACGCTCACATCCTGAAAAGCCAATCACATCCTGATCCGCATCAAGAGAACTGTGGCTAGCAGATCAAGGGGGGTGATTCTCCCCTTCTGCTCCACTCTCTTGAGACCCCACTGCAGTACTGTGTTCAGCTCTGGGGACCCAACCACAAGGTGGCCATTGAGAGTCCAGATGGGGGCCATGAAGATTATCAGGGGACTGGAGCACTTCCCCTATAAGAACAGGCTGAGAGAGTTGGGATTGTTTAGCCTGGAGAAGAGAAAGCTCCAGGGAGACTTTATAGCAGCTTTGCAGTACTTAAAAGGGGGCCTACTGGAAAGATGGGGAGGGACTCTTTATCAGGGACTGTAGTGATAGGATGAGGGGTAATGGTTTTAAACTGAAGGAGGGTATGTTTAGGTTAGATATGAGGAAGAAATTCTTTACTGTGAGGGTGGTGAGGCACTGGAAGAGGTTGCCCAGAGACATTGTGGACAACCCCTCCCTGGAAGTGTTCAAGGCCAGGTTGGATGGGGCTTTGAACAACCTGATCTAGTGGAAGGTGTTCCAGCCCATGGGAAGAGGGTTAAAACTAAATGATCCTTAAGTTCCCTTCCAACCTAAACCATTCTATAATATGTTAACCACTTTTTCCTCATAGAAAAAATAAAGAAAATCTTGAAATTTCAAAAAACCAGACTTGTGCATAGAAATATACCTTAGGTAATTGAGTGTCATATTTCAAATGGTAATCTAAAACACAGAACATCCCTCTTTATTTCTCTCAACAGAGATCTGTTGGGAAATTTTGGTCCACATTATACATACTCTTGTGTAATGGCATACATAAAACTTGTAACAGCCATTGATATAAGCAGGAAAAAAAGTCTTACTGGTTAACACATGAAGCATCCATCTGGAAAAAACTGGAATCCATAAAGAGGTCAAATGCTTCCTTTTTCCATGCTCTCCTTGTATACTGATACCCACTCAGACTGCTTAATAACTGGACACAAGCTCGATAGCTAGATGCATTGTGAGCACTAAACAAGAAAAAGAAAGTCAACATGGAAAAGTTCTGAGTTGTTGCTTTATAGAAAGTTTGATAGACATCTAATCCTTATCGTGCCTGTTTCAACTTCAGTGTTACTGACCAAATTTCAACTGGCTCTAGAGATCTACATCAATTCAATAAATTGTAAAGATACCTGTGATTACGGAGGTAGGGAACAACGTAGTGCATAATATTTACAAGTAAAGGAATAACCCTCTCTTTTTCATCACTGTAGAAAACCATATCCAAGAGATGAGCCAAAACCTATAAAAGGAGAGAAAGATATGTTACATGCACTCTCAAATTGCTTTTTATCTACTATCGAGCATTTTTTTGTATTATGTCCTTTACTGAATGTTCAAGTTTATAATAGAAGTGATCAAATTTCAGAGTCTAAAGATCCCAGTATTTTTAAAAGAAACAGAGCTAAAAAACATGAAAGCATAAACTCCTACACAGAATAAGCTACAAACAAACAAAATAATTCAAAGATTATCAACAGTAAATAACACCTACCAGTAATGACATACAAAGTTTGCCACCAAAAAAGTTTCCTATACTACAAATTTGAAAGGTCATGCTTTTCACCTCATCCATCTCTACTGAATCTCTATAACTGGGTTAGTAACAAAATTTTATATATTGTTACATGACAGGACCTAGAATCCATTCACATTAGAGTTTTCCATCAAATCTCTTTCCCCAAGCTTCTAGTTCAAAGCTTTTCACAACACAAACCTTTACTATGAGACAGTATTTATTACATCTGAGGAGACACTTACCTCAGAAAGTAAGGTCAATGCATGGACACTATAAACAGATGGAGTTATGTTCGAAGTTTCCATTGCTGGAGACAACATATCTAAATGAAGATAATTACAAAAAAATGTTCAAAGTTAGTTTTCTTAAGCCATTATTTACCTTATGAGCATATTTTAATAGCACATATTTTGAAGATGTACAGACTTTGCCAGATACTAATGCCTGAATGATATTGAAGCATTTTCAATGTATTCAAATACAGTAAAGCTATCCTCTTTTCTCAGTTTGGTCTGGTTTAAAATAAAGACGAAAATGAAACTACCTTCAACATCTGATTCTAAGTTGTTTCCATCAACCATAATCTTGGGGGAAGGTTTAACCTCTAAGTTTCGTCTTAGCCAAGTAGTCTGTTCCAAGGAAGAACCAGCAATTGCCCCAATGGCATCCACTATCTTGTGTGTTACATCCTGGTAGAAAAAAAACCCAAGCGTTTTAAAAACTTTGTGTGGCAGGGCTGTATTTGTTGTCCTGACACTTTTTTGAAGAAAACCTATATAACTAAGTATAGAACTGCTTTCAAATTGCTTCTGTTCTATATTAACACTGATTAATAACTCACAGAAAAAGAGGTCTTTTTCAACAAATTATAAAAAGTACTAAGTAGAAGATACTAAGGAGTCATTGCAGACTACAGAACTGATACGCCAGATAATTCCAGTACATTCAATCATTTGTTCAATATTTTCGAGAGAGGCATACATACCACAAATTTCTTACCTGGAGATCTCTTTGATCTTTCTTATTCTCCAGGCTTGGGTTTTTCATAATGAACTCATTAAGAACACTGAAAAATATATAGAAGTAAATATGGATGTTCTTCTCACAATGCATTATTCAGACGTCAGAGGTGGATGTTGGTGGTCTGGCATTAGAGCTTGAACCTTCCCACCAACATCCCGTTAAATTTTGTTGCCGTGCGACAGACGGCAGCAGAGGGGCAGTCTGACAACGTGGCCTCTGACATGGTGGTGTATGTGAAGCAAAGGGGTGTCACTGAATTCCTCCACGTGGAAAAAATTGAACCCATTGACATTCATCGATGCTGCTGAACATTTACGGAGACCAAGCAGTGGGTGTCAGCACAGTGAAAGGGTGGGTGGCGCGTTCCAGCAGTGGTGACAGTGATGGTGGGCACCCTCCACCGGTGCAGATTTTTACAAGTGCAGCACACAGGCTCTTATCGTTGGTGAAAATGCACAGCCAGGGGTGGGGACTGTGTTGAAAATGTATTTGTAGTTTCCATGTAGTTTCCAAACAAATAGGAGTCATTACTTTTGGAGTGACCTATATAATTTTAAGAGCTAGGACAATTCTGAAGAAATTTATGTGCACAATACTTATGTACTAAACCTTCAGTCATTGCTACTCATAATATCGTAGAAAACATCCTTTCAAGTTTCTTATTTTTGATCATATACTAATAGTTTAGCAAGAACATGTTTTACTAGACTATACACACAAGTATCCTTAGAGACAGTTTACACGGGAAGATAAATTCCAGAAATTCAAGAAAATGGTCCTTGAAGCTTTATACAGAAAACCATATTCAACATTTTATTTCTAACACTCCACAAACAGCCTTCATGCTGGGAATGAATCCTTTCTAGCAGGCGACTAATCTACATGTACCTAAGAAATAGTCATCGTAGCTATTTTCTAAGAAAAATCAGAAACTTAAACATACTGTTTGAAGAGCCTGAATCACACAAATAATCAGTAAGGCAAGATCATGGCTTATATCATATTATAATATAAAATTTTATGTATGTAACCATTCCTCAGAGAAGAAATTGATCTGATATTAAACCACAGAACGTGCTACCACTCAAAAAATAAGTGACAGAAATTTGACTACACTAACGCTTCAGTATGATTTCACACACTCACATTTGACCTTATTTGGAAATTGCAACTATTAAGAGCACTTACCCAAGTATGAGGAATTGTCCCGGAGCTGGAAGACCAACCTGGATGGAATCTTTCAACAGAAGCAGCAGTGCTGCCCAGCTATCTACTAAGCTGGTCACTGGAATCCTAAGAGAGAAGTGATGGCAATGAAAAGAGCATCATCTTCCTCCGGTATTCCCCATTTTCTTTCTACCTCACAATTTGCCTGTCAGATATCGTGAATCAATATTCATATAGATTCTTTGGTTTTTCTTTTAGTGTTAGGTGCCTACATCAAGTCATTAAGAAAAGCAGGAAGGCAGAAGAACAGTTTACTTAAAAGACATGCTTTTCAGTCCAAGGTTGGAGAAGTACCAATGAGCTACAGCACAATTAAGTTCAGCTTTCCTTGGGCAGGGGGCAGATTTCCTCCAGGATATTTAGGCAGAGAAGAAAGGTGATGCAGAACTAGGGAACTTGCAAAACAAATCCCTTTTTTTATGATATTCACAGTTCAAAACCATTCATTCCTCATGATTTATATTACACAGGCTATTTCTCATCCTAAAGATTATAAAAAAAGATGTAAAATATTCAAATTATCCATTTGCTTCTTGATGAGAGAAACAAAGTTTAACTTCTTGTCTTACCTTTGAGTATAAGCATAGAAAAACTGCAACATGCAGACTTCCAGTGAAAGATGTTTCTAGAAAAAGATACGAAACCTGTGTCATCAGGAAGAAGAAAGTGACTTTTTTTTCCCCTCACTTGCCAGGGCAAAACTGACAGTGCTATAATGTTATTGCAGTGTCTGAAGATACAGCTTAATTGCTTAACTTTATAGAGAGATGCCTAAATGAACATTCGTAATGTCCAATGTCCATTTAGACATCTCTCTATCAAGTTATTCTTCTCTTTATTTCTTTGTCTCCTTATTTTCTTTTACCAACTGAAAAAAAAAAAAAAAAATCAACCTGATGTTAGAGTGTGCACCTGTTTCCCTAACGTAAGCAGCCTATCCCCCAAAACCATGGTCTTGTCCAGAAGTAGTAAACAAGATTCTGGAGTTTTTCAGTAAACGGTAATGACTTAAGGAGGTAAGACTTTCCTCCAGAAGTTCATCCATCTATTAGATAACATGAAAATTTTCACACTGTACTGCTCAGTTCTGTGAATAAAGTAAGTGTTCTAACCTCCACTGAGAGGACATTAAATAAATCAATAGCATCCCTGCAGTATTCATACCTTGTCCTTTGCTATGGCTGGAGGCTGCTTCAAAACTTCTTTCACTGTTTGTATAACAGTCTCTGTTCTCATAACACTGATAGAGCGAACCAGCTCGACCAGCAGAAGTTGTTCTTCACCTGCTGTAGGAATAACCTAAAAGAATCAAATGTGAGTCACCAGCTATCATCACAGACCACACTATGCCAAAATTAAGGCAGCTGGCCTCATGGGATTGAAATGTTAGTAACTAACAGTTCATCTAGAGACTCGGAGTCACTTATTCCCTCCTTGAAGAATTCAGGAAGATTATCCTCTTCTAGAATAAATTGGTAGGTCCCTGACAGTACAGTTGCTAATGAGCAATGGAATATAAATATTCTCCATACTTCGCACTACGTATCTTTTCACTGGAATGTCTGAATTTTCTCCTTACTGTTTCTAAATCACTTAAAGCTATCACCAGTATTTGAATTGACCACTGCAGTATAAACATACCTTTGTCCTAGAAGTATTTTTATTTTGCCTCCTTTCATTCCATACAAATGCAATAGCAGCCATGAAGTGAACACCATGATTCATTGAAATTGGACCCAAAAGTTCGAGAATCTGCTGCCTCAAATTCTGAAATGTGGAAGTAGAACAGATACACTTTTAGGTAATTACCTCAACATTAAGTTCAAACCAGCTAGCTATAAAGCCATACTTGGATGGTAACTATCACTAACTTTTATAAAAATGGAAGGATGCACTCAGAGGCTTCATAAAGCTTTATTCTACATCTAGTACTCTTCAACCGTTTTATTCATGACTAAGACAAGGCAAGATAAAATACACTTGTTAAATTTGCAAATGGTAGTGAAGTGGGAAGCAGCTGATAGAAAGGTGCAGAACTAAAAATGACCTGACAAAGTCAAAAAGCATCCTGAAAATAGATAAACTGCAATAAAGGCTTGATCTTTGTATATAAAGGTAGGGATAAACAACTTCAGTGTTTCAGGATGAGAAACTATTTAGATAGCAATGCTACAGAAAAGAAGTCTTGGGAATCTAGTGGATCACAACCTCACTGTGACGACTTTGCAAGGAAGAGGAAAAGAGCATTCATAAATAGCAACACCTCACGAATGACATTAAATGTTTCCCCTGAAAGAAGATACCACATACCATGTACAGTTTTGGACACCTTACTTCAAAAAATGTACCACAAACTGTCAGAATTCAAACAATGAAAAGAATGACTAGTGCTATGGAATATGACCTACAAGGGGCAGAAATAGGTTTGTATATAGACAGGAGAAAAACATCTAAGTGGAGATATAACAGTTACCAAATGTGTACAAGGTAATTAGGAAGAAGAAAGGAAGATGATATTCATGTCTGCCACAAATAGTGATGGACTTGCTTTGTAGCAAGTGAAACAAAGATTATGAAGTCGGAGTGGTGTGGAAATCCTGAAAGAAAGAACACACTGCTCTGGAAGACTGAAATATTCACTGTTGAAACTCTTAAAAACATGTTTAAGCACGTCAGAAGTAATTGAGGCACATTTGGGTCAGGAAATACATTTCCTGAGCTGTTGTCTTGACCCGTTTTCTGTGACAGGAAGATTTCATATGAAAATGCACTTTCCACTTGTTTTCTGAAAGTCATTTTTACCTTGGTCAGAGATACTTCAGTAGCAACTGTCTAAGCTTGCAGGAAACTACTGTATACAATTCCAGAGCTTGACTATACACTTCACGCATTTGCCAAGAGCGTGGCTGCCAAGGCAGCCTATTTGTACTGAAGCTGAAAAAGCTTGTTTATACTTTAGACATACAATTCTGCAGAGATGTGTTTTTAACCACATCCACCAACTCCAAGGCAGCTACAAAAGCATTACCCAAAAGCAACGAGGTGGAAAAGTAAAATAACCTATCCTGATACTACACCCAACAAGCTAAATTCAAACTGGACTTTTTCACATACAGAACATGTTGAATGTTCTTTTGAATACTACGGATTTGGGCAAATTAAAGAAAAGCTGGGAGGTACCGAAGAATTAATATGTAACCAGAGTAGAAAATCTTAGGCCATCAACACGTACAGACCCCCTTCCTTTCAGTGGGCAGGAAACCCTGTGGACAGCACAAATATGACTGCGGATGTTGTCTGTGCAAAGATAGGGAATCTTAGGTAAGTTATTATTTATTCCTTCAATCTGAATGACAAAGGTTGAAAAGGATGTAACGCAGCATCATCACAAACAGTATCCAAGAGCATTCAAATTAACTGAGGAAACATTATTTTAAAACATTTCAAATTTAAATGACAATTTCCTGTTTAACAATGTGAAGTTTAGGTAGTTTGAACTGCTTCCAATAAGAGGGCGAGGCAGCATTCTCATATAGCCCAATTTGACCCCTTCTCAGGTTCTTTTCCTTACGATTACTAGCTCACTATCTGCTGTGGCATTTCCTCGTGCACAGTGACATAACTGTATGGGAATTGAATGAACTAGTTGAATTGAAGGAACTAGTTCATAAGTGTTTGAATACTAGATGTTTTAAGAGGAGAGATCTCTTTTGTTAAGATTTACATTAATATTTTATATCTTTTGAGGCATAAGCGGCTGGCTTAAATTTTTTCAGGTTGGTTTTCATTTTCTTTGTAGAAAGCAAAGAGGTGAGACATTGTCTTGAATTGATACTCTCAAGTTTAAAAGCAGATTTAATACTCATTTATAAAAGCCTTGTTTGTGGGGAGGGTAAGGACAAAGGTATTAAAAATATAAACAATACTGTCCCTGATATTCTGACCTTTGTTGACCCAAGATTAATTGTGGTAATGGATGCAGCAGCAGCAGTAGTTTTCTCCGAAGAATCTGCAAGGTGAAGGATGCTCCACAGTAAAGTCACAGAAGACATGATCATATGCAAGATAGATAGGATCCCATTGCGTGCTTCAATCAAGTGCTTCTGATCTACATTAACCAAAAGCTAGTGGGGTTGAAGGGGAGAGAGAATGAAGAGCATTAAGCATCTACATAAATAGCATAGGTAAAATAGTATAAATTGAGACTTAATAGACATGCAAGCTTTCAACTTTAACTCTTCTTCAAACTAGTTTTTCAATAATTCTTGTGGTATATACAGGTTTTGAGTCTATTACAAATAATAGTTAAAGAATCTTTTGACTCAGTTGTACAATATCAAATGTATTCTGAACACGTGAGGACTCACGTCTACAGCACTCAATTTTGTATCACCTGCCTCAACCTTTGCAAAAGTATTTTGAGTGTAACTAATACTCCAGGCAAAATTATTTACTTGCACAGACAATAAACAATTTTCACAGTTATTTTTAAATGAATGGAAAGCAAAGGGGTATAAGAACAACAGCAACAAAAGGCTAAAACAAGATTGTAGAAAGAGGAGGGAAGAAAAAATATTCTAGCAGAACCTGGGCCAAATTCTTAATAGAGACTATACTCAGAGTATCAGATCTAAAAATATTGCTTGACTAAAAAGACAAATTGTGAATATACAAAAAGAGAACGTTTTGACATATTGCGAGATGAACACAGTCCATCCAGAAAGTAACAGGAGACCATCAGTCTGGAAAGTTCCACAAAACAAAGCTAGGTCTAAAAAGCGGCATTTTAGAGGTCTGAAAATTAAGGAAATCCTACCTTAGTTATTTCAGGTAACAAAAAAACCACCCAAAACACAAAACAAACCAATCAAACAAACAAACAAACAAATCTAAGACTATTCTCTTAAAAGTATAATTAATAGAAAATTGTTCTTCTGTTTGAGGTGTGTATACTATCAAAAAAACATACTTATAGCTAAGAGAATATACTTGGTATTTTTGCCACTTTCATATCTGCTAATATAACCACAGTCCTTAATTTGAAACATGCTGCATAGGAACCTCTCAAGACACCCAGATAAGTTCTACCTGATGATACTGTGTAGATGGATCCAGGAGGCAGTAATGAATTATTGTTGTGATCCCTTCTAGCAAAGTAAGAACCATATCTGGGGGAGTGACTGATGCCATCCAGAGAGGCCTAAAATAAGAGATTTTTTTTTTTTTAAATGGGTTAATCTGGTTGTAAAGTAATTTGAACGCAATCAAATCTGCTTAAAAAGATTATACACCTCTATATACACATACCTATTATCAGATAATCCTGTTTCATATTTATACTGCTGAATTAAATTATCCAAGTTCCTGCAGAGCTGAAGAGTCACTGAAATAACAACCCTTTGAAGAACTTTTCCCATGTAAGGCAACGTAGAAGTAATAAGGCCAATCCACTGGGGATGCATTTTACAGGCACAGTGCTGGTGTAAAGCTCGTATCACTGCGCAGAGAAACATGCCTTGGCAGGTTATTGGCTGGGAATGTAAATATTGAAGAGAAGTCATTGGCTGCTGGGGACCGATGTGCTCCAAGTCCGTTATGACAAAGTCAAAGCCTGTTTCATTTTCCTCAGGCACAGTCATTACTCTGTGTTCCAGCACGATCAGCCGCTGAAGTACTTTTAAAAGCTGTGACTGAAGAGTACTACCATTGTCAAATTCATCTTCAGAAAAATTTATAAGGCTGTCTTCAGAGAAACCTTCTTCTACAGCCACTATGTTTTTTCCAGCCATCTTTTCACTGTGCCATTTCTGTGCACTGAAGATAGAAGATAGCAGACAATGCAGGATCACTTTCTGAACCTTGCACTTTGACAACATGTCCGAAATAAAACTAGGAAAGCCCTTTGCAGAGCTCTCTATCACTTTTGCTAACTCCGCAAAGAGAAGCGTCAGAATTTCTATACTCATCATTTGCATGTTACGGTTTCCTATCAGATCTTGTGAGGTTACTTTAACATGAGTTGGATAGTGGCTCCGCATGTAGTATAAACACAAGGAGATAAGAATTTCTATGTACATAGAGCTCCGAAAGTTATGGTTAGAATCAACTGGGATATGACTATAGAAATCTTTGCCCATAACAGATATTCGATGCCTGGCTAGAAGATTCTGGAGCAACGAAAGCTGAGGAGTGTAAGCATTGTTGACGCTGGTAGTGGAGATAGCACTTACAAAAGCTGAAGGATTTGTTTTCAGAATTGCTTTAATTGCAGAAAAAGCATATAACGTCCTTGAAGAGTCATACAGCTGGAGATAAAGCAGCACATGTTGATACAATGGATGGATATTAAAGTTGGGAGATTTTCTCATTCCCGGGGACCCCACATCACTTTCTATTTCTGAAATTTCTCCTTCTCCACAACTGTACCAGTTTTCTAAATCAAGACCATCACTAAAGAAGACATTTGTTTGTTTAAGCTTTTCTGTTTGTGCTTTCTTCTTCTCTTCATCTTTCTTTTTGGCTATTTTCACTTTAGGTTTTGCACCGGGTTGCTTACCGGCCTCTTTAACAATTGTTTCTTTTTCTGATGTTTTTTCTGGGAGCTTTCCTTTAAAGCTGAACTGAATACTACTGTGGCTTCGCTGTCTGGACTTTGATTCAGTGGAAGCAAGAGTGAGATCCGAGAGGGATTGCTGGCTTTCTGCAATACAGGGTGAAGAGTTATTTCTTGAAATTTCATCTCTTAAGCTCTCCAGGCCAGTCTCAGTTGAGGCCGATAGCAATTGGGAGCTGTCATTACTCAGCAAACTACTCTGGCTACTTTGAATGGTTTGATCTTCATTTTTTGTCACCTCTACAGGGTTATCCAAAGGACTGAATTTACATGAAGTGTCCTCAGAGTGTAGACTATGTTTAACTGCTTCGGCCTCTTCTCCGAGGCCACTTACAACTTTGCATATAAGATCTGTAACCACCTGTTGCACAATTTCATCAGGTGAGTCTTCTCTCAGAGTCTGAGAGCTATCTTGAGCACTCAGGCTTTCTGTTTCCACTTCATAACTGATGTTGTCTCCAGTAGATGACTGAGAACAGCCAGAGTCAGAACTCTGCAGTATTTCAACTTGATGGTCAGGAAGGTCAAAATCAGACACAACCATTGGTATGGTCTCACTGCTGGTACTTAACAGGGAAAGCCGGTCACTCAGAGGGTTGACAGTCAGGCTGAAGTTCTCCATTTCATCCATAGCAAGCTGTTTTTCATTGCCTTCTTTAGGTATAATAAGTTGTCCTTGGCTTACAGGCACATGGGAAAACGCTTAAAGAAAAACACAAAAATACTTATACACATAATATGTTGTCCTTCAGAATAGGAATTTAGAATTAAAAATTAGAATTTAAACTATTATCAAGACTTCAAATTATAAAGGCATGATAAATAGTGTCTTTCCACTTCACAGTAGAAAAAAAAATCATGTTAATATGCAAATGACACACATTCACATAACCAAATCAAGGTTACTTTAGCAGCAGGCCTTTGCAAACCACAAAATTCTCCAACGCAACCTTATGCAGTCTTATCTGCTCGTGTTTTCTTAAAAAAGAATTATTAGTATGTTAAAATTACATAATACATGCAAACACCTTCAAATCTTATCAGTATGGTTTTGGCCACTCCCACCGTGGCCCTAACTCATAAAACCATTTAATTTCTTGGCTAAGCTTCAAGCCATATTCTTAAGGTCTACAAGTTCAGTAAGACATAAGAAAATGCTCTGCATTAAAATACTTGCCTATCACCTTAACCTGAAAACACTAAACCTTCAATGGTACTTGGGACACCCAATCTTGAATTAGAAAAAAACATACAAGAATGCACATATAAGCAGTAGCTATTCCAGCATTTTGTTTTGCAAGTTACCCTAAAAAATTTCGAAGTTTTTAATGTTGCATGCAAATAACAAATAAAGAAATTAAACAACGAGCTTCCTACAGTTGTCTTGTGTACATACCATCAGCACAGCTAAATTTCTGCATGAAGTGCTTGTCATTTTCTTCTTCAGGGTGATACGGAGATTTAGTCCAGTAACATTCAGCCTGTACTCGCTGAACAGAAACTCGCTGAGTTTTTGGGTGAAGGAGCAGTAGGAGTAAAGGTTCGAGAACCCTTGCAATATCATGTCTTTGAAGCACTTGATTTAACCAGGCTTGTCCCACTGACCACGTTGAACCATCCAAACTATTAAGGCTATCCAGCATGATAAACAAAGATCTAGAATGGAAAGAAGAATGAGCCTAGCACAAATTCTACATTACTCACAGAATAATTCCATTTTATTCTGATGTATGATAAATTTCAGCATTTCACTACATACCCCAGTCTTCTCCATATAAAACAGTATCTTCTTTGGAATCCAAAATTTGCAACCTGAAGTTTCTTATTTTAGTCTAGTCTAATGAAGAAACATCCAGGAAGAGCTAGCAATAAAGTCAGTTAAGATAGCTGCTCCAACAGCAGCAACTGTACAGTCAGTTCAAGTATTTGTACAGCTACTGGCATAACAAGCTCTGGTGCCCTACTAAGTGCTAGTGCCGTACAAAGAGAAAAAACTTTAAAAGCCAATTCACACAGATGTATGGGTAAGAGAAGATTAACTTATCCAAGATCTTTTCTTCAAGAACAGAGGGGAGGAATATACTTGACAATTTAGCACTTCCTACTTTCATTATTTTCTCCTTTTTTAGCTTTTAGAATCCTTTCCAGACTTGAGGAAAAAAAAATATATACATTTTCTGAATTTTACCAACTGTTTTATGACCTCCAGTAGGACACGTTCCTAAGCTTTCAGCTGTATGTATAGAATTTATCACCACTTCTTCAGTGAGTGACAGTATCAAGCCGAAGTAGTAACCACCTTTTTACTCTGCTTCCTACAGCTAAGTGTACATTAGGAAATTTAAATAAGCACTTTTCCACAACATTTTCCCTAGCCGTGGAAGACAAGACTAGTTCAGAGTCTGGATCATTCAGTTTTTTCTGAGGAGGTAGTTTGATACCAGAACACAAAACAGAAATCCTCTACTGCTTGCCATAATGACATCTTACACCAAATACAGAGATTAACCTAAAGGACTTTCATATCTTACTGCTTGCTTTCGATTTTGTTCTTAAGTATTTTTAGCTTTACTGTTACTTTCCATTTTATATAATTCAATTCTTGGTTGACCCATCTCTCCTGCTTTTATTTTTACCAAATCACAGAAAAAACTCAGATACTATGTTCAATATACACAAGTATTTAACCACAGTCATAGTCAACGTGACAATTCCTGTGCTACTCTTTACAGCTACCAGAAAAACATACCACTTACATAATCATCATTGTAAAAACAATTCTAACACAAATTCATTTCTTGTCCTCCTTCCTTGCTTTCACAGTTACAGTATAGTTCTCCAATTTCTAAACACTCTATGCTGCCTCTATAATGTAGTTAAATATTTTGAAGCAAAATTATTTCAACTGAATCATGCTTGCAATCACCAACCTGTCAAAGGTACGGCCAAAGGAAGATGACTTATTAATATGAAGGTCACGGGTGAGATGCCATAGCACTGCAAACTTTGCATGAGCTTCCATTCTGACTTTCTGTGGACCAAATCATAAGTTAGATCTATCAGAATATGACAGCCTCTGATAAGAACAGGGAAAAAAAGAGGTATACTGCAGCCTAAAAGACATAATGAAATTATTAAAATTAACTTTGACTACATGTTCAAATCCTGTTTTCTAACATTAAAAGCATTGATCAGCAACAACAGGTTTCTGAACAATTTAGAAGCATGAAAGGATTCTCTCCCATCTTGATGTTGGCTGCCTTAGTTTCAAAGTTTAAGTATTTATAACTTTTTCAAGCTAATGTGGTAGCTTAAACAATACTTATTTTATGCTCACAGGTTGCACAGCTCTGTTTTCAGCAATTTCATCTATATATTTCAAGGCACTAGGAGAGATCATGAAGAAATAAGAAGAAGAAACATGATGGCTCTTCAATTTGAAAAAACTCAAGCACACAGAGGCAGAGAGAAGAGACAGAGAAAGAAGCAAAATTTTTAGAGACAATGTCTGGAATGATGGGATTAAACATAGTATCCATTGCAATAAAGGAATGAAAATAAGCTGGCTAGAATGAGACATAAGAATTTTCTAGTTAGATACGATGTAAAAGGAGTTCATCACTAAAATGCCAAATTTAGCTCTGGAACCTAAGAGCTTTGTTTGGACAAACAGGACATGCTTACTGCCCAAAGGACTTCTAATGAGTAGTAATAATATGCAGAATATTTAATGGTGAAAAGGGTACTAAAGTATCGATTTTTACGCCTTGATGTTTTTACTGTGGCTGAGCAAGGCAAACAGTTATTCCAGCAAGGCCGTAAACAACAGTAAATGCCATGCTATGACACAAATACATGGGTACATGTATGAAAACAGCTTTACCCAAGAGGCAAGGAAGCTGCTAAGCATTTGTTGGGGTGAACAAAAAGCACAGCAATCAGGATGGTTACACTGAATAAAACCTCAACATTACTTTTAAAATACAATCAGGGTTTAAACTAAATTACTAGATGATAAGCGAGACAAGAGGACAAAGATTTTCACTTGTTTGTTCTTAAAATATATACTTACAGGGAATGAACAGTAGGTCCATTTACCTCTAATCAAAATGAGACCAAACTAAAAGGTGTTAGTACCACAGTGACAATCTGGCATACTTCCAGACTTAATTTACAACATACAGCTTAAGCAGCTTTGCAACAGCTAATACAACCAGTATCTGCCACAATAATGAAAATTTTCAGTAAAGGCTATAAAACCTGAAAATTGCAGAAAGGACACAAGACAGATCACATCAGACAAAAACTAAAAAAAAAAAAACCAAACCAAAACAAAATCAAAAAAACACCAAAAAACCACAAGAGAAACAGCAGCATTCTGGAACGTAAAGCAAGTATTGCATGTATTTAGAAAAATTATGCTTCTCACAGGAAAAAAAAAAAAACCCAATAAAACAACACAACAGTGCTGCAAAATATAAACAGTTGCACAAAACAATTCACTAATATCTGCTGAATAAAGAGTGAAAATACCAATTCTCAAACACATGCAGATAATGCCAAGTAGGCCCTTGCAATCCATGCTGGGAAGACGTAAAAAATTACTGTTTTCACAGTAAGGTTGGCAGAAATGAGCGACTGTCACACCCAGTCACAGCAGTTCACAGACCAGCCTACTAAGTGAAACTATAAATCATAAGCAGTTTTATCAATATGTCAAGCTGTGACCTGCAGCTTTATCAGGGGCAAAGCAGCTCTGTGATCACTTAAGAAGTTCTGCTCAAATTATAGCCCGTGGCTTTTAACATGAGACAGAGATGAAAAGTAAAGACCTTCAAGAAAAGAGTAGCTTCAGCGGCATACTGCAGAGAAATGCACAGACAACTCACAACCCAGCTGCCACGTCAGTCAGAGCAGAGTAGGCAAGCACATTTCCCACAAAGACACAGATGCACAGAAAAATGGCAATTACTGATAGAGCAGTTTATTAGTTGCCCTCTAGAACTGGCAAACATGAGAAACATGGCAGAAAGTCAGAATTCAAATCTTTTAAGGACAAATAACTAGAGAAGAGAGGGGCCACATAAGATTGCAGAAGAATTGTACAGAAGCCTCTTATTGAAAATATCTAGTTATTCCAATTCCTCCTCTTCCCAACAGGGGAAATGAATCTCACAGAAACACTTTAGCTGGAAATAATTAACTGAGACAAGTGTCAGAAGAAGGTGCTTAGAAATATATAGCACAGCTCTTGGGACCTGGAAATAAAATAAAATCTTATTAGTGACAAGCAGCTCTTTTGTCTTATATTTACATTAACTCTAACAAAAAGAGCCAGAATCAGGTAATACATAACAATTATCAGAAAGAGAAAAAAAAATTCACTGCTACTTAGAAGAGAAAGGGAATTAAAGCTGAAGCAACAAATTAAAAATATCAAGTGAAAGACTCATAAGGATGTGTCCCAAAGAAAGGGAAAGGAATTGAAAACAGATCTCAAACTGTAAAAAGAAGGTGGTGACACAAAGAGAAAGGCAGTAAGGACACCTCAGCTGAAAGAGAGAGAAAAGAGAAAGCAAAAAAATAGAAAAATAAAGGGGATCACACATGATTTAAGAAAGAAGCAATCCAACCCCACTATCAAGAAAAGCAACGGAGACACAGCAATGACAATAACCTGGCTGTTGCTCCTTTGCCAAGTTCTGTGGAAAAAAGGAGGCAGAAAGTCTAGGTGATATATTAGGACAAACTCTTAGACAAGATGCAAGAATCAGATGAAACAGGACGGAGCATACCAGAGGACTGAACTACAGTTGGTTAGGACACAGCAAAAGAAAGTGCTTAAATTTGATGGAGCTGTACAGGGAAAGAAGAATGGTTAGGAGCACTGGAATGGAATATAGAAAATTTATATTCAATCACTACCATGACAAACACTTGTCATAGGTTTGTGAAACATCAAGATATCATGAAAACAGGGCTTGACTACTACAGACATAAGGTTAAGGTTTCTTGCGAGTAGGAATATAGGAAAGAGGGTGGTGGTGTCAGAGTGTAGACAAATCTCATGCAAGTAAGACATAGAAGTATTTTTAATGTTTCAACAATCAATGTAAGGCAACATTTTTTCAACACTGAATTTAGTTATGCCCTTCTCAGAAGCACCAATTCCTTTTTCCACATATATTTCTGTAGTTACATACTTAACTCATCATTTAGTAAATATACGAACAACTTGCCTTGTCTCTGTGAGTCAGCTGATGACTAATAACATCTTCACAAATGCTAGAAGATGGAACGAGGTTGTGCAGCTGGTAGAAGAGCTCCACACTCTTCTGATGATGCTGAGGAGTTCCATCACCCAACTGGTCCCAAAGAGTTAAAGCTATATGCTTTGTACATGAAAATAAAAGTTGCAAGACACACATGAATGAGTATCATGCCTTGTTTTGCTTTAGACTACATTGAGCTCTATGCAATGATGGGAGACATTATATCTGATGACACAATATGGCCAACAGGCAACCTATAAAACTGTTCTTTTTCATTCATATGAACATATGGGGAAAAAAACCCTAAAACTGTTAGAAACACCGCAATAATTTACTAAATTAAAAAATTCCTGTTAGGAGTCAGAACTCCAGAAATAAATACATACTGAAATATAATGAACTACACAATAGACTGCAGAGACTGTGATTTACCAAAGTCCTACACTATGCATATCTCAGTTTCAAACCTTCGCTAGTTAAAGATGATATTCAATCAGGTTTTATTTATATTTTAAAAATATTCATTCAAACCAGGATTTTCACCCAAGCAGTCAGTAAGACAATCACAACTCACTGTATTTTCATTTAGAGTCTAACACAGGTTGCAACTGGTATCAAAATACTCAGCAAGATAATTTGGTTTACCATCCCAAAGATGGTGAAGTGGCCAAGACTGTCAGTCTTCACCAACCAGGAAAAGAAGTCTAGAGAAAACAGCAATGAGATGCTGCATTGTACCTTGAAGAAATCTGTCTTTTCAGCCATGTATCTCAGATTGCCTTGAGTAAGAGGAGGTCTGATGACCACAGCCACTCTTCCCTGGTTAGGGCTAAGAGGCTGGGCAGTTTCCACACTGTTCAGATTTTCTCCAGTGACGAGAGCAACAGATTGAGTCAATCCAACCAAGTCCATCACAAGGGAAATAGTAACACCCTGAACACTGAAATTGCTTGCTTGCTTGCAAGCATTCATTAAAGTCTGTAGCCACAGTGGAGGCTGTACTTGTTCACAATCTGAAATAAAAATCACAGATGATACATTCATTTAACAATTTAAAATATTACAAATTTTTCCTCCTATCCCATAACTATATGCACAATTGTCCTTTATCTTTGAGATTTCAGCCTGCCCAATGTATTGGTGTAGGAAAATGCATGCAGGAGAAAGACACTTTTTGATATATCTCTACCTTCAAAATAATCTAATTAAGAATGCAATACCGTATCACTTCAAATATCTAGTAACCAAAAATAAATAGGTAAATTTGAACAAGGAAGAGAAAAATAAAATTTTATTGAAATGCATCCACACAATTTCAAGTTTCAGACAAAACAGGACTTTAAGTACTTTGCACATCCTTTCATTCAGTTTCCTCCTTCAGGAAATTCTTGACCAGCAATCAAGTCTTAACACTATAGTTCGTAGTCTGGAATAATTCCGTAGAATTAAATATATATATATATATATTATATAATGTATAAAATATTACTATGTTATACGGATATTACAATACACAAACATACAGAATTATTTACATATATTATTTATATACATAAACTAAGTTTAAACTGACAAAAAAAAAAAGATATTTTCCTGGCAACACTTTAAAAGTATCTGTGAAAATTGATGGTTTGGGTGGCAGAAACTTGATTCTATGAGATCATACTCTGCTTTCACTCGAGGTGATTTTTCCCCCTTCTTACTGTCTTCTCACTTAATACCATACGCTAGCCTGATAATGTGTCTTTCTCTGAAGTTCAAAGTGAACTCTCCAAGTTAATAATGCAGCCTTTTATTTCAGAGGTACCAAAGTAATTATTCTTAAAACTTCAAAAGGACTCTTTTAATTGTGTTGCTAAAATAGGTAAATGGTTCTAGAATCAGACACAAGTGAAGAAATGTTATTTAATAAGCACCAATACAGCATCTATTTAGAATTAAGAAAACAACAACACGATTTCCAATTTATAACCACAATAGTTAATTTTGCAGTGTAAATTGGAGGCTAAATATACCTAACAATTCCACATAATGTTCTAGTTTACAGATATAAACATTATACTGCGCTTGACTCAGCTCCCATTTTAATTTCTTCAATTAAAAATAGCACGTATTCATTTGAGAAATTAAGCATACAGCAAAATTTAAGCACAATTTTGTTCTATCAATATCAGATTAATTTGCCTCTTGAAACAGACTCTGATTCTCACCATTTAATTAAAGGCAATTGGGTCACATCACTAATGCAACCCCTCAAAAACATGTTCCAAATTTAGGAACCCTTCAATAAAAACAACCTCTTCTGCAGCAGAAAAACATCAAAAGACAAAGAAAAGGCTGGTGTGTGAACTACGGTAACTACCTTCTCCCATTTTCCACTCCACCGGCATTCTCTGTTATGGGAAGCAGGACTCCTAGGACAGCTATACAGCCCTGTTCCCATCACTATTCCTGTCCAACCTGCCATTCTGTACAACAGATGCTTACATCTGAAACAAAACCCTTCCCATTGATTTCAACCACCTACAATATATGCTCATTCCTCAAAGTCACACTGTTTAAAGGACTGCAAATGGAAAATCACAAATGGGAAGGTCCAGATGATGAACAAGCAATGCAAATCCAAGACATTTAACAAAGTGGAAAGGATTCTTAGAATCACTCTCTTCATGTGATTCACTCAAACTCTACAGGCTTTCTGCTTTAGAGTTTACAAGGCAGCAATAATCAAAAATGCTATATCCACAGAAAAGTAATAAGCAAACAGCTGATTTTTTAGAATACTTTCAGTCTTCTTCTATATCACTCATTTGTAGGCTGCTAGTGTTTGGAAAAAATAAATAGATTTTTAAAATCTCATTTTTCCGTATCACGCACAAATATCCTTCCGTAGAAGCACAGATATCCTGTGTTAGATCCGTTACAAAAGGCAGCAGCCCTTCAGAATTGCCATAGCCTTAATGAATAAACAGCTGTAACCAAATCACCTTCAACTGACATAAGCATTTGGTATGTCTGGATCTCACAAAGTCAAAGATATGCTCTGCTCCTGGATGTATAATGAAGACATACATAACACATCTTAAAGACTACGGGAATAGAAGCAGCAGTCATGTTAAATTAACGTGCTTGTTTCCAAAAGCCAAGAAAATATTCATCTCCAAGCAGTGCTCACTGCTTAGCTTTTAATAGATTTTGAAAATTGTGGAAAAGAACAAAAAGCTGCAACCATGAAGTTTCCTAGAAAAAATAAAATCACAGAAGACAACTGTAACAGTAGCCCAAATTATTATGACTACTTGCAGTCTTCAAGCATATCCACCATGATACCATTTTAAGGCAGCAACTTTCAAGCTACAGACCAGAAGTGGAATGAAAATTAGAACTGCAAATTGAAGGCTTTACAAATTGAAAAAAGGGTTGTCCATCTAAAATGTCACATTTTACAGTAACCCAGAACTGTGAACATTTTAACCACATTTCTGTATCTGTATCTGAATGTGTTCCCCTATCCGAACATATTCACATTTCACAAACCCCACCATTCTTATTTTGTTTTCTAATGCAACTGCAGCTAGAAGAATTGCTTGCAAGAACTGTTCTTTTAGAAGAAACAAAGTAAAATTAATGAATTTCTTATCTGGTATGATTTTTATTGGACACAAGCTTATAACTTCCATGTATTGCACAGTAATCACTATGCACATCAATCCAAAATTGCTAAAATGAAGCTAAAAACATACTTGATGTCAGCTGTGGCTATTACAAAATATGATAAAGGAAACATCATGGATTCTACTCTGACTTTGGTTCGCATAATTTGTATTTGTTATCCCAATATTAATTACTGTCAAATCCCATACCAATAATATTCTTAAAATCTATGAGAAAATAGTTTGGTTTCCAAAAAAGCAAACTAATTGATACAGAAGGAAACTCTCATTTCTGAGAGGGACAGCAAACAGCACCACACACAAAGCATGAATGCTATTACTTCAAATTAGTAATAATAAAAAATAAACTGTAAAGCAAAGAACAAAGAGTGCAGCTTACCAACTTCGGGCTTCCCAGGATGTAATTCTGAAGTACGGTTTCCTTCAGCAATGTAAACGGGAAAGCTTGAACATTCAAGATACAGCTGACAAGCAGCAATAAAGGCAGAAAGGTATTCTTTCGGTGTTTTTTTCTTGTTTGTTTTCTTCACCTTAGCATCAGCTTGTGATTCTCTGTCCCATTTTGTGGTCTGTCCTTGCTCTCTAGTAAGGTCCCCTGGAGGCTCTGCCCCTAAGGGCTGAGACAAGGAATTACTCTGAATGATATACAGGTTGATGAATCTGGTTAAAAACTGCTGGACATACTCCAAACAGCACTGCATTGCAGTCTTTTGGATCGTTTTCCCACTTCGAGTTGCTGTCTCCTGTGTCACTATGGAAGGAGGCTGTACAATGGTTTCCTCAGATCCCACAGTTGATGCTGTCTCAGTCTCTGAGGACGTGCTACCAATAATAGGAATGCCAGGTGCACTGTGACCTTCATTCAGTGCTCTATCAATGTCATCAGTTGTATCTGCCTGGTATTGTACAAACTCAGTGAATCCACTTTCTGATGATCTACTGCTTGGAGGATTTTCACCATCTTCAAACACATCATTAGGATTTTCAAGTGAAACTGATGGCACCTGAGATAAAAGTTTAATGATTGTTCAAAATGGGTTATTTAGGCCCTAGTGAGAAAACATTTCTTTGCTTCTCCACCTGAAAGCAATAATTTTATTCCACAATTTTAAATCTATTAATACAAATATATTTTATGCAAAATGATGTTCGGTGTTTCAGTAAGCTTGCCAGACCAAGCTAACTATAAAAAAACCCATTGTTTATCAAGTAAAATACTTTAAACATTATTTATTTTAACATTTTCTGCATATCATTATCATGTCTATTTTTTATGAAAGAATGCTGAGATGTATAGGCACAGGTATTTATACAGCATCATAAATCAAAAGAGACAAACATCAAAGAAAAGGCCCCACTTCCAGCAGGAAGCAGGACATTGAACTATGTTACTTAGGGTCACTTTAGCTAGTAAGATTCTTTTAATACTTTAGATTTTAGCATGTTCTACAAAAGGACAAGATATTTATCTGCTAAAAATCGCTGCAGTCGTAAAGGAGTAATACGTGCCTACAGGCAAAAGAGACAAAAAGGAAATGTCAGCCAAGAAAAACGGGAAGACTTGAGAGAATCAGAAAAAGTATACTCTTCTCTGATCACACTTTTGAAGTTCCCACTGCACAAGTAAATAATCACAATAGATATTAATCTATTTTAACCTAATAACTGTCTATATATACTACTGACAGAACAACCCCAACTATTAAAGTTTTATCTCATTAGGAAGGCAGGATCAGTGTCATTTAACATTATAAATCAGAGTTGTCAAAACGCTTAAAAAAGTGACCTATGGAGCTGTAAATGAAGAATAAAATCTTTCATAACTTTAAACACATTTTTCTCACTTCCACATTTATGCTAATAATTCCAGCTCAATTTTTCAATACCGTTTATTCTCTTTGACTTCAGAAATTGTCTATTAAATGTGTATGGAACCTTAATTAATAAATGTATATATGGTACAACTTCAACTAACTTGCATATTTCTTTTTATATACCAATCTCAAGATTTGGAAGTTGGGGATTTCTTTAAAATACTATGTCATTGCTACAAAAGAAGAAATAAACTTTCATTTAAAAACTACTAACCATTTGCAACTAAAAAGACAAAAATCATCTACAAACAAGAAAGAAGCATTGCTCCAGCAACAACAGTTATTAATGACTCGTGCGCCTTAATTCCTTATCAGTTCAGAATATGCACAGATCTCATGAATGATTTCTACTCAAAAAGTGACGGCTTTCTGGGCTGCTCTAACCTCTATAGTCTTGTTGGTAACGGGTAGCATAGTGTCTGCTTCCTAGTGAGAATGTGAGGTGAATGGGGAAACAAGTTAAAACAGAAATGCACGGATCAGCACGAGTAAATGCAGGTAAAGAAACGTGCTCACGTACTTCTCATCTAGCTATCTTACTGGTGATGGTAGATGTTGCCTGAGATCTAACAAGTCCAGAAGTTTTCTTCTTCTCTGACATCCTAATCACTAGCCATTTTAAATACAGAATTTGAGCATCATCTAAAAACCTGAATAACTTTTTCAAGAATAAATGAAAACAGAGACATCCTTATATACAGTAAATTACATCTTGCTTTACCAGAGATGAAGCGAGAATGAAAATTTGAGACAGCTTTCACTGCTTCCTGTGTCAGTACGCACTAAAAAGCTCCAAAGACATAAAGGGTGACCCTGTTTTATAAAATACAACATAAGGAGATCAGTAATTAATTTCACTGTCTCTAACAGAAGCCATGGCCACATATAAGTTGGTTGTAACTGAAAGAAAAAGTCCATTGAAGGTTCAAAGGGCAACATTATTCAATCAAAACAGCATTAAAAAAAAAAAGGCAAAAGAATGAAGCAGATATCAGCTGGCTAGAAAGAATAAGGATAGGATCCTGTATAAAGGATCTTAAAGTCTTAATGGACAAGGTGAACATGAACCAGCTCCCTCCTCTGATGAAGGCTGCCAACCACATACAGGACAATATTCACAGAAGGATAGCCAGCAAGTCAAGGGAAGCAATTAGTTCCCAGTGCTCAGCAGTTTTAAGACCACATTTGGAATACTGTGCCCAAGTTTGCACTCATTAGCACAAAATTAACATTGATGTACTGAGTAAGTGCAGTGGAGGGTCACCACAGGAGCACCTGATATGGAAAGTGCAGAGAGTTGGATTTGCTGTCGTAAGAAAAAGAATACTAAGAGTTGTGGAGGAAGTGAAGGTGTCTATTGCTGTCAGTGACTTCCCATTAGGTATTTGAAAACATGGAGTCATGCTCAGAAACCCAAAGTGAAAGAACAAGAGGCAACAAACACAAGCTGCAACAGCAGAAATTCTGATTCAATAACACAGTGCAAAACCCCAAGCTGTACAGAGAAGTTGTGGAACCTTCATCCTTGGAGATATTCAAAACTAAGCTGGATATGATCCTGAGTGATCTGACCTAACTTTAAAGTAGAATCTAACTCTGAAATCAGCCCTGCTTTGAGCAGTGACCTGCAACTGTCACTTCCAACCTAAATTATTCTGTGATGTTCCTCTAGTTTGTTCAGCTGGAGAACAATGATTTCAGGGCATGTCACTTAATGTACCTTACAGAGTCATGGTTGCACAAACTAAACTAGACAATGTTAAAAGCAAAATAGCTGGCTGGTTTCTTTCTTCTATTTCTTTATTAAATGATTCTAAAAACTTAACAGTGACAGTAAAATAACTGATGGATATTAATCTGATGCACATAAATTAGGTGGGAGAAGAATTTACATGTGCCCGATAAAGTAACCAAAATGGCAAATTCAGTCAAGTTATTCTACATGATTAGACACTTGAAGCGCATTACAAATCTTAGTTGATTAGTTCATTCTTAGGACCTGATTCTGAAATGATTTATACATGTATAATATTAAACTTAGATAAAACTCCTTAAGAATGAAGACCTTTTACCACAATGAATTGTACAATTATAATTTCTTTTGATGATCCAACTTTCATGAGTATTGTATATTAAACTAAATCCAATCAAAGACTTGTAGGTGCTTCAGCACAGACTTAGATAGCCCACTTTTCCTTTCCATACAGAAAGTACTCTTCCAAGATGCTGCAAAACATAATCAGTTACCTTTTTATTTTCCCATTCTTTGAAGGAGCTGCTGTGTCCACTAGGAAGCTGCAGGATACCATCTGTACCAGCAGATAACAATGGAGGTTGAACCTTACTAAGGATCTTTGAGCAGAGTCTGAGAGAATCAGTAAGCTCAGACAAATGCAAAGTATGAAGATGGCTCGTCAACGCAGAAATCATTCTGAGCAACAGCTGAGGCAAGTGTTCTGTCTGTATTTCAATGTAAGTCTCCTAACAAAGTAACAGTAAACCTCATTAATTGTAACTCCAAATTCCACCCTGGAAGTTTTCTTCTATAACAGTAGTACCTATCGATTGCTTAACTGTGTTCTAAACATATGGCACATGGAAAAAGAAAAATTAATTCCTTAATATCCAAGAATAAGAAATACATGCTTTACTTAAAAAAAAATTTACAAAATTAACTTTACACTTGGTTAACCAACAAACAGAAATACATTTAGCTCTTTTTTAGAATTTTACATCTTGTTCATTACCCAAACATACTACAAAATATAACAATAAGGCTAATGAATGCTACTACTATTATTTTAATAACCTTAATTTAGAAGTTTAAGAATGAAACATAAACAAGTTAGTAAGAACCAAGAGGAAAACAGGCTGATTGCCATACCTGACACAGCACTCTCATACTTCTAGTAGGCTTCGAAATGAGAAAGCAAAGAATTGAGGAAAGACAGATATAGAAACAACAGTACAAATAGTCTTTGCTACATTAATCAATGCTAACAGAGAAAGAAGATACATCTTATCATGACATTTAAAAGAGCCTTAAAAGAAAGCTGCATACCTAAATAAGCATATCCAACTACAAAAGACTATACTTATAAAGAACATAGTGTAGTTTTAGAAAAAAAGAAATCGAGGACAGACAAAAATTTTCCGGTACAAGCATCATAAACCCCACTTTGCTTATATCCAACCAGTCTATCAAGAATTGTACAACAAAACCAAAACTCCTCCTAAAAGTGTCCACCAATTTATGGCAATATATTTTCAGGGAAAAACAATTAATAAAGCAGATAGAGTATTTCTATAGACTATAAATTTACAGAATCCCAGTATTAGCAATGGATAAAGCAATTCTTACCAAAGAAACTATATCCAACAAAAAATCCACTAACAAGCAGAAATTTGTCAGGGGTAACTCAGATTGCTCACTACCACCTCCAGGCCCAGTTTGAAGTCTGGCATGTAATGTCCTCCTGCAAAATTCAAATAGGGTTTCACAATATTTTTCCCTCCCCCTTACATTGACCATGTTTCTGTAACTTAATGCAAAGCTGTACACATCAGGGATAATCCCTATAAACAAATAAGCAATCTCTCATTTTACTGTTAAGTAGCTCATTTGTCCCCACTTCATCCTTTCAGAAAAAGCAGCAGCCAGCCTCTCACTGTAAACCAGTCTTCATTCGTAAACTAAGGAAATTCAGGCTACAGAACATTGCATTTATGACTCCACCATACACAGCAATATTTACAGGTATGACCATGGGCACCAGTAACATAGTTAAGGGGTAGAGTTACTGGAAGCACAGTAGTTTTGAAGAGATCTAAACCCAAGGCATTAAGCACTTTAGATAAAGACAATCAAAAGTGAAATAAAAGGCCAATGAAGCTGTAAAGCTGTGCAAGAGGAAAACAAAACAAGCTCTTCTAAATGCCCACTTCAGCCAACCGCTTTGTTTTACTATTGTCAAGAATTCATGATGAGTTTTATTGCTGAGCAAAGTAAGGCAGAACACAAATCCCCTGTGAAATCATGTTACAATCTGGCAATATTATAAGCAAAGGATGTGAACAAAGGAATTATATTTTGTTTCCCCAGTTCATTCATTCTGCTGGGGTGGTGGTGAGGGCAGTGTCACATTTTCAGCAATAGTTAATTAATGTTAATCCTTTCCCTCTGTTTTGGAAGGACTCATGAACATATATTCCAGGACTGAAAAAAGGATTCATTTGAAACAATAGAAGCATTACAGCAATGAAGTCTGAAATAAGTATTTATCGAAAGATTTTTAAAATTATATTTGAATTGCATTCTATCAGCAACCTATCTTTTAAAAGTAGCACTCTACTTAACCCACACCTCCACTGGGTTACTGTATCTCTCAAACAACAGATAATTATCTTTACAAAACTAGCAGACTGTTTTACTCTTCAGTGAAATGGTCCCTTTGTGTAAGTCATAACACACATTCTTTTACACATTCCGTGCTCCTACCCAAAAAGATCTACCATTTCATAAATTACTCACAGATTTATTCAACTGTAATACCTCATAAGGGATGACTTGAATTCAACTCACTGAGCTCCTTATCAAAATAGCTTTGAGAGAAGGCTTAATAGCAGTAAGCAGTACTTAGATGGGAGAAAACACTAGATACAAGAAATGCTATTTTTAATTTTTAGTGGGGGAAAAATCATAAGAAAAAGCTTAAGAAAACATGATATAAAGATAACTTACAAATTCACAGTTTAAAAATCAACTGGTTATGTTTTCACTTAATGGTGTATCTTTTTACACAGAAAGACAATAACTTGCATAAAACAACAGCTCTTGTAGAAAAAACAACCAACACACATTCTCCAGATCCCATTTGTTAATTAATAAGGTAATCTGGTATCCATGCTTACAGGACTTACATTTAGAGAAATCCTCACCTGCTTCTTATTTGGTTTACTTCAGCAATTCAATCCAATACACAAAAATTAAGTCATGGGCACATTGAAAGGGATTTCATCTAGTCCAGCCTGTCACACTAACCAGGACTGCTAACTATGTTAGATAAACACACCCTGTTTTGTCTACCAGAGTCCTGGAAATCTCCCAAGGAAGCTCCACAGCCTTTCTGGGTAACCTGTTCCACTGCTGCACTATGTTCCTGTCCATTTCCTCTCCAAAAGTCCAACCTGAACTCGTAAGCCAACACTTCCTGTTGCTGTCCCTTGTTTTACCGTCAGCCATTACCAAAAATATGGCTGTACCAACCTGGTAGATGCCCTTCAGGAAGTCATAGGTCACTATTCAAGCCATCTCTTTGCCAGGTGAAACCAAACTCACCTACCTCAACCTCCCATGCAGCATCCTATGACTGACCATCTTAGCAGTCATCTGCTAGAGCCTCTTCAGTTTTTCAGCACTCCTCCTCAAGCAGGGTGCCCAAAGCTGGACACAGTATTTCACATATGACCTTAGAAACACTAAGTGAAATGAAAAATAACTTCCTTTCACCTGCTGATCATTCTCCCCCTAATGCAAGCCCAAGACAGTTTTCTTTAGTTTTTACAGCACACTGTTGGCTCATAGATAATTTGGTGTCCAAGTATCTTAACACCTTATTAAGTTATTTCATAAGGAATGAAAAAATTTTTTGGCAAACTTCATTTGCAATCCTTTATCATCTATCCCTTGCCAGCTGTCCTGTGGTCCCTTGATCTCCCTCCCTCTCGTTAATATTTTCAGTTCTCCCTTATTTACTATGTTCCCTCCCGTAGCCTTCGTTGCCATGTACAGGACTCCCACACTGTTTCTTCACTAAAAATGTGGGGCAAGAGGTAAGACATTCCACAAGTCACTCTTGGTATAGCTGTCGAGTTTGCTAGACACCCAATGAGTAATCCTGTACTGGACTGACAGAAGAAAACAAACTAGCTTTAAGATCACTCTGGAGTCTTCCCTTCAGCAGAGATGCTAATTCTGTCTCTTGATTTTTATCCAGACTGAGTTTGTGAGAACTCACATTGCTGAGACCACCAATTGCATCTGACTGAAATTGGCCAAATGATCAAAGTTAAAGGGATGGGGAAGAAAAAAACTGACAGACTAAATGATCACATTAGACTAACTTTTTTGAAGAAAAAAAGCTTATAAAACACAAATCTACTTCAGCTTCGCACATACAGAAATTAAATATTACAACGTACCTACAGCATTCTTCAAACCAACGAGCAATGTAATCCCACATATAATAAGGCTCAAAGGAATTAAAGAGAAGATTGGCAGTTTTAATCAATTCTGCTGTTTTCTTGTTTTCTCTCAGCTTGCTGAAAGAAAATAGAAAGAACTTTTTATATTTTTACACTTCATTTCTGAGTTATGTAACTAGACATCACTGGGAGTTTACCCGCTGTCAGTTAACACTGAAAAATTACCCTCCCCTCATCCCTATAGCAGTTGTTGCTCTAGGGCTCAGTATATTGACAGGCTCCTCTTATCAACATTTTTTCACAGTTGCTCAGTTTTCCTCTCTGTCCTTTCTTTAGCATTTGTCTTCTAAGCACATTTTTAATACATCTGTTTTGCCATGATCATTCCTACAGCTTTTGCTCCCCCTCAGCTTTGAATTTCCCTCTTCTCACTCTTTTTAAAGATATTAAACTCAAAGCTTTAAACCCTTTTTACTTCCCTCTCTGGCTGTCTTGTAGCACTCTTCATTTTTACTCTACAAGAAAGCTCATCAGTCTTTTTTTTTTTTAATTAAAAGAACGACATACTGACTTCCAGCTGTATCAAGTAAGCATTTTTGTCATGGATAAAAGAGTATGCTAATATTTTAATAATAATAAAGCCACAGCCCTGCAGACCTTGTCATTGAACACAGAAGTTGTAATTAATGTCAATGGATCCTGCATCATGAAGAAACCAGGTCACAGTTCCACAAGCTTCACAGTCATGGTTTCAGCAAAGAGATATATTATTTAATACAAAATACATTACACTCATTGTTCACCTGCTTAGCTGTGTGTGATCTTTGTTGAAAGAAGGTTCTGCCTGAAGCTCCAGTTCTGCTTTGCACTGTGTATATAATGTTCGAAACACTTCAATCAATACATCCTCTAGGATGGCAGGGCCTAGGGAGAAATACCAGCAATCACAGTGTTACTCATTATAGCACCACTAACACTTCACATCTGAAAACTATCCATATCATTAGCTAGCTTCACTCACTGAAATCATAAAATTCCTCCCTTTCAATTTCATAAAGTATGTCAATTTCAGGCAGTTTTTCTGCATTCCAGAAATACAGACAATTGAGGTGCCTGTGCATATACAAAAGCGCAGAGTTCTTTTCCCATACAATGTGTGTGCAACGATGGCTGGATACAAACATACCTACTTCAAAAGCTGTGCAGTCACATCACATATAGCCCATGTTCAAGCCAACACACCCGCCCTGAGGTGTTATTAGCTCAGCTCAGTAACCTGTAGTTGTTACTTCATGGATTCCTGATCAAAGGCAGCTTTCAACGAACCAGTCACAAATACCCACCCAGAAGACGGCTCGTGCTGTTATCATATGAAAAATATACTCAAATATTTAAATGCAAATATGAGGTAAAATATTTTGAGCATCTTCCTTTCTTTTAATCTGAAGTGGGTTTTCGTTAATTCTGGATATAGTCTCCAGAATACTTTTTGATATATCATGTCCTTCAGATTTGAGCTCAAACTCAAGTTTGAAAAAAAAAAACCAAAACCAACTTATTTTGAAAGGTGTTCACAAAGTGATTCTGCTTTAAATGTCATTTGCTACTTCATGTTTTCTTCCAGCCTCATTGAGCTGCCTTCAGTGAGTGTGCACTCACTGAGTTCAGTAGAAGTCCTATTAGCCTCTTCCATCTGTTTGCTGAAACAATAACTCTGCTTACTTCATGAAATCTTAATGTACACATTGCCTCTGAAAATGTAAAGTGACCCCCAGAAATCACAAGTTACCAGGAAGATGACAAATTCCTCTCAGATATTTTGTTCCTTGTGGTCTGTCTTAACCACTTTCTTTTAAGCTGTACTCTTTAATTGATGTGGTTTTATGCTTTTGTTATCCCACCTGCAAATTTTAGGATAGACTTTAAAAGTAATTTTAATTTTTTCAATCACCTCCAAAACTGTTATGCCAAAGAAAAAGGCAAGATATCCAATACTTAACTGTTGTAAACACTTTTGCCTCATCTACCTTTGTCCCATAGTCTCCTGCACTCACTTGCTAAAAAGTGCATCTAAACACTCTGAACATGGGAAAGGAAAAAAAAAACCAAACCCTAACCACCCACAAAACAAAACAAAACAACCCACCTTGCTTCCTCTGGACAAATGCTTCTGAAAAAAAGTAATTGTTTTCTTGTTACTATCCCTCAACCCTATGTGTATATTAGAGGAAAGAGCAGATTATTCCCAAAAGCTGAGATTTAAAATAGGAAAAGTCACTATTTGGTTAAAGAAATGGAAAAGATCCAGTCTGCATTTCTTCCAACATGCAGTCAGTTCTCTCTATGACTTTAGCTTACCATTTCCTGTGTTCAAAGTAGAAGAAATTGCATTTGGTAAAAGGTAAATCTAATGCATACATTAAATACATATTTAATAAAGCTTGGAAGATCTAAGACATCTAGCTAACCCGTCACTATTAAGAATACACCTTTTTCAATTTGACCAATAAGAGATAAAAATTCTCAAAGTAAAACCATGTCAAACAAGTTAAAGACTGAAAGTAAAATAAGAATTACCTAATTCAGGCTTATCCAGCAAACTGATAAGAATTCGAAAAGGTTTTAAGTCTTGCATTAATGTGCTCTCTTCTCCATGCCCATTAACTTGTAATATTCCAACCATTGCCTACAAAAAGCAAAAAGCATACGAGGAAAACAAAAACAAAACCAGAAAACAGTTTTTGAAAGAAAGATCCAATAAAAGCTGTATTTAAAGGGAAAATTCTTGGTAGTGGAGAGCACTCACTGCAGCTCATTCTCCCCATGCTTAAGTATTCTGTCAACTTTGCCTGTGAGAATATTTCTGTGGAACAGATCTTGATAACATGTATATACTTAAAGTCAAAACAAAATATAAACAGATACCAACTCAAAATTTCGTAAGAATAAAAGAGAAGATATGAAAAGTGATGAAGAAACTCTTGGAGAAGGTAAGGCATGTAGATATTAAAGGCTTAATAAACAATAACCTGTCCATCTAGGATATACTGACCTATGTGGCAGAAAACTTTCTTGAATAAGTCGACTAGATAGCAATGACAACTTCAAAACAAATGGGAAAACTGAGTTTCTATGCTGAAGTTTAGGGAACAAGCTGCAGAATTAAAAAAAGCCCAATGAAAGTGCCACACTGTTTGCTTAATTTTCTCTCTGTGGATGGCTTCGCTGTCTGAGTCAAAACTAGTTTGCTTCTTTCACAGATTCTAAAAAAGGAGGGCAAAGAAGAGAAAGAAAAAGATGGTCAAGAACAGACAGGAAAACAGGTTCCACCTTGCTATCTGCTATAAACCAAGTATTATCAGCCAGCATCCTGAAAGAAAAATCTGTACTTGAACATGTCATTAGAGGGTCAGAATTTTCAGTACATTGCATCAATGAGTAAGATGGGGGCGGACTGGATAAAAGAACACACAAAGAGAGTGCTAGGGAAGAAGGCAGAAAAAAGCAATGCTTTTGAAGTCTTTCAAAAGACAGCAAATGGTTTTAGAATGCATATGCAATCTGTATTATGTAAAGCAAGCCACTGCTTTTAATGTCCATAAAAAATTTTAAAGCAAAAACCAAATGAATTATCCTCGTTACAAAAAATGGCCACTCTCCATTCTACTGTAGCAGTAGTCCCCGCTACCAAAAAAAAAAAAAAATTCAGATGGACTATATCAACTCTACACTGCTGTTACTCTTTTCAGACAGAAAAGCTTTAACGACACTGATGAAGCTAGGAAGTTGGACAGATTTAAAAGGAAGATCACAGCCTATTAACAAATAACTAAATGTTGCTAAAAGCTCACTGCATTTTGTATAGAAGGTACATGTGAAACTGCATCTCATTCAGGCCTCTCCTCTACACTTGGATAATTTTGGAATAATCTACTAAAGGAGACAGAAGCGTGATAAGAGAAGGGTGAGAATGTGCCAAAGAGGTTCTTGCTGCACTGGAATTCTGAGATCTCTCTCTCATCAGTAGAACAGCAGATGTCATTACCTTCAGATAAAACGGAAAGCGCTAGCTCTGTGCTGGGTATCAGCTTTAAGTTGTGATGAGCTAAATGTGCCTATGGCAGCTGCGAATACGGGAATCCCCACTCTCATTCCCATAAGTAGCACTGCAATTCTGACTGAGTATCAGAAAAATCCTGAACTTATCAGCTTGGCTTAATGATAAAACGTCTTCCTGATTGCAAGATCAGACTCACAGCCATCTTGAAAGACATGTATACTTTAATAACTGTGAGAGAAGAAGCACAGTTCTTGAGGCCAGGTGATCTCAGCTCACTTTGCAAGGCATTAAGGGTCATATAGTATCACTGCCACTTGGCACAACTGTTCCTGACCGCCAATGGACAACAGAAAAGATGTTGCTCTTGTCTAGAAGAGAGGAAGACCCTTCTTACTTAGACCTTCTGAACATTATCTGATCAAATTTTTCCAGTTCCCAAGACACAGAGGAGTTTCCATAACCACGGAAGTAGAACAGAATTCTCCAATTTCATTTTATAAAAGAACAGGCTCCAGTGTGCTGGGCTCATAATCAAATATCTTCTATGTACGCTACATTCATTGTGGAAGAGGAGAGAGAGAAATTCAGTATTTGTCCTGATCATACTGTTATTCTACAGAAACACATTATCCCAGGTCTTCGTTATTCCACCAAGAAGGTTTTAAAGAGTAGGACAGAATACCATAAGAAGACAGAAATTACATGGTCATATTGAGATGGCAAGTTAAAAGATAAAGATCCGGCAACTTTGATCAGCATCCATTTATGAACATATATGCCACAATAAAACATCGTATAGCTACCTGGACTAACATCTCCTTAGAGAAGGTGTTGAAATAGTAAGTGGCATGCTCCTCGGGATTGCTGTGCCTTGTACTTCTGGGTCCTATAAGGGCACCATTGTTATCAAAACCTTCAAGCAAACAAAAGACAAGGCATATAAGTAACTGTCTCTTAATAGAATATTTTGCCAATTTCTTTAAACTAGAAATCAACACTAGCACTGATAACTTACCAAGATGAAGTCCAAGTAATGTTGGCAAGAGAAAGATGATTTTATAGAGTTTAATATTGGAAACTAAGTGACACTTCCATGCAAACAGTTTGCACACAAATTACAAACTTTAGTTTTATGTAACAAATTACTTCTTGTCCAAAAGAAACAAATGTTCACAAACACTGCACAAACCACATAGTCCTAGAGTATCTTCAAAAAATGCTATCCCACAAAAATATTTCAATATTAGTATTATTATGAGAACACATAATTCAGCATTTTAAATATACAGGGACAATCACCAAAACATGCTGACATGACTAAGGCACTTGGAGAGAATACCGGTCATACTACACAAAATCAGTTTTGTTATTAAAAATATGTGAAGGAGATAGATCTTTGTTTTGTAATTTTGTATCTTTTAACCAAGTAACTTTTTTATTCTACAAAAAAATAGGCTTAAGGAAAAAAAAAATTAAAAAAAAATAATCAAGGTGTCAGTCAGGATATCACACTGTTCCACAGCAGCATTTTCCACGGTTTTTGTCCTGCAGCAACTTACAACAACCACTGTTAACCACAGTTAAGCTAATGTGAATTTAAAGAGGTGTAATGTGATTTTTATGCCTAGAGAATGTTAACAGACCAGGCACAGCTATGAAATAATAGGAAGGAATAGCTAACATTGGACTTAAGCGATGTTATACAGAACATCAGACTTCAGAGAGTCTTCCAACCTCACTGACGGCCCTCCTCCAGTGTTTTATATTAGGAGTAGATTATCACGATAATATAAAAGCAGCACAGTGTCAAAAGAAAAACAAGGAAGAAAGCTGTATTGTCAGAAGGTCTGTCCAAATATATAGCAAATATGTTCACAAAATAGGACCAGGAGCAGTCACTGTTAAATATCTTCTTAAGCTATATCATCTTTCACTGGAGACTATGCTTATGAAATAGCTCTAGAAGAAGGTTGCACAACTAAAAAAAGCAGAATGATATTTTAAACACATAAAATATCTTTTTCAGTGACAGCAAAAAGACACATCTAATCCATCAAATTTAGATGAAACATTCGTGCAGTTTTTAATTTGGAAATTATTTTTCTCCTACATTGAAAAATGTAGGTATGGAGTATGACAGTGCATTTCACTGCCTTTCTTTAAAAGATGAGTAATTTGCAAGTCAGCGTCTTGAGAAATGATTAACCAAAGAAGCTGAGATTTTTTTCACACTTATGTTCTAAATCCCTGCAACTTCTACAACAACAAAACCAATCCCCTCATACAAAACACTGTTGTTAACTTCATCTCTCCCTTTGTAACTTCAGTTCTCTCTCGTGTTCCTCGACTACCTACTTCTCTGCACCCCAATCACCCACAGGCTACCTGCCTCCGATGTCTTAACTCATCTGGGAAAGATATAAGTACTGCTGGGAAGGGTTCTGGGTAGCCTGAGAATTGCTGGTGAGCTGGGAAGTCAAAGAAAAAAGGAAACAGCAGACCATAAAACTGTCTTCCACTCAAGTAAGGAAACCACTTTATGTCTTTCCACTCAGTCTCCAGTTTCTGTGACACCCTTTGGAACATCCATGTCAGAGACACCGACTTTTCTCAAAGTGGGCTGAAAGCGGTTTTAAAGCGTGACAGGCCAGTTTCATATGACCACAGGCTTCATTTCCTTAAAATAATAAGGCCATGTAAGAGTGTTTTCTAAAATATTCTGATTTTTAGTTTTCTAAATATTCCCTAAATAGTTTGAGTCTTCTAAATACCTATTATTCTCTGCCACCCTCTTCTGATTACATGCTGGTTTCATATAAAAAAATTAAATGTGTATTGTATGGATAATCTGCCATTTGGTAGGCGTAAAAGGTGCAGCCTGTCCTTGATTGATTTTTATCCCAGAAAGGTGTTGAAATAATGTTCTAGTTGCATGGAGAACATAAATGACTGATTTGTTAATTCAACCATGTAAATACCTAATGAAGCTTAAAGTTTGTATATTCAAGCCTCCATCAATGTAATATCAACATTTTTCAGCATTCTTTTATCCACATCACTCCTATGTTGTTGTGTTCCAACTGCCTTCTACATATAATGCCTGTTCCCTTTTTTTCCATTTTATTTTTAGGGAGACAAAAGTAGCCTTTCAGTGTCTGCTTATGCAGGCATAGTGCACCAAGCTCTACCCTTGAATGTGGCCCATAACTGCTGCTACAGGGAAACGTACCAATAATTTATATAAAAGGAAAGAGTTATAGCATGACATTCTTCATCTTTTACATCCACGGAGAAAGACAGTGTATTTCTTCCTTGTGATACAGTTTTAGTATTTCATTTTTCCAAGAATCTCTCTCTACAGTATAGCAAAATACTGCTAAGAAACATAGGATCCCTCCTCCGCTTTTACTGAAGAATGAAATTAAAGACAAACCTACCTAGAAGCCATGCATAAAGCCTTCGGTTGAGTGACATATCCCTGCGCAGTACTACATGAAGGGCTGCTGACAAAATTCTGATCATGTCTGGACGTGTTGCCTGAAGAAGTCAGAAACACGATTAGATGTAACTACGAAAAGTAACGCTTTATCTATGCTAGAATCTTAATGTGCACTCATTTCTGAATTCAGAATGGAACAAGAAACCATAATCTTGCTCTTAGGAAACCAAACTATGATTATTATTTGGAACAGACACTTCGTAATAGTATGCACCCTTTATGAACAGCAAAATACTTGACTCCATTAACAATTCATTTTTGTTACAAGACATTTCATTTTGTTCATTAGGTAAAAGCCTTGGAAGCAAATTAAACTAAAATCCAGCATGGGGAAAAAAAAAAAACCAACAAAAAGAAACACACAGAAGAATTTTAAATGCCTGTGAATATCTTACTACTTTAATTGTTTATGTAAGTCTTAATATAAAAAAAATGCTGTATTGATAATTTCACCATTTTAGCACCTAAAAAGAGACACTCCAAATATTCCTACAGTAACTGATAAATGTGAATGAACCACTTCTACAAGCAAGAACACAGTTCTTTTTACAGGAAAGTGCAGGTTTTCCATGATTTCTAATACAGTGAGAATCAAACTTGTATAAGTTTTCCTCCAGGAGTAAAATAAATCATGGAACATTTGAAAACAGAAAGAGACTAACAATAAATGCAGTCCAAAAAATTACCTAGGATTTGTAAGGTCTATCTCTCACTACTACTAGGGCTAACTACTCACCCAAAACCAATAGTAATTTTCAATCCTCTAGTGTTCTGAATCAGTCATACTAAGAGGATTAACTTTTGCTCCTTTTGAACACTGAGAACTGGAAACTAGCACATGAATGTTTCTCATCAAATTAGAACAAATTAAAAGTTTCTGCATAGACTCAACATCATTGTTTATATTGGGTTTGCACACACAGAAGTTAAAGCTAACTTCAAAGTTAACACATCAAGTTAAAAAGCAGAAGCGCAGAGATCACTACATGAGGATAGCCAAACCTATCGGAGAAACTCTTACATGTGACTCTAGTTCAAGCCTGGAGAAAACCATTAACAAAAACTGACTAAATACTGTTACTGACTTAAGAAGTGGAGCACATTTAAGAGTTTGTCAATTCACCTCTCATGTTAATAACTTACCTGGCTCATGTGGAAAGGAAAACAAAAAAGGATAAGGTCCAGTGTGCTCCTCTGTACTAAAACACTGGTATCTTGCACTGATGTGCTCACTGCTTCCACCTGAAGTAATGGCAGACCCCCAAAAATCGTTATTTACCATAGTATTTTAAGAAGGTAGATATAAGAGAACACTCACAAAATAAGAACAGTTGTTTATAAAAAGTGATATGTTCATAAAGAAATTATTTTAAAATTTTGAATAATGAAACAAGATAAACCAGAAAAACAAGAAGTTTCACCACTAACGAAACATATAATCAGCACAGATTCCCTGAACTATACTAACATTAATATTTTGCTTTTTTATATTACCAACAAATACCTCAAGTTTAAAAGACAAAATAATACTCTATATTTTTCAAAAAAATACCACAAAACACAACCACTTTTAACTGAAGTGTGTCACAAACGGAAAGTTTTATACAAAAACTAAGCAGTTTTGAAATATTAACTCAGCTTTGCAACACTTTTATCATGCACAAAAAAAAAGCAGCTTAACTACAGCTGTAATAAATAAACACGCACTTTAATCTCTTCAAAGGCTATGTTCAAAGGAAGAGAAGACATCTAACCCCCTCCCAGAAGTATGTTATTATATAAACAAGTAACACCAATGTCTTCATTGTTCCAAAAAAACGCTACCATCAATTCAATATCACTGCCAATTATGTAGAGTTGATCCTCCATTGAAAGCTTCCTGTTCAAATGGGAGAGGACATAGGTGATCCCGGGCAAGCGAACAGCAGGGCTGGTGAGAAGGCTACCCCAGAGAGCACTGTAGAACGCCGACTGATCCACAGCTGAGGCAACCTTCTCCAACAGTGTGTTTGTTCTGCAGTGAAATCAAGTCAGCTGAATTAGGGCATGTATCACAGCCCCTGCCTCCGTTTTAAAAAATCTAACAATAAATTATTACAGGAAAGTCAAAACTTTCTTTTGAGAGGCCAAGAGAAGCCCCAGTTATACAGTGAACATATAATGCAGCCCAAACATAGTGATCTAACTAGCAAGCCTGTGGGCCAGCCTGGCTTGCAAAATGCTTCTGCTAGCCCACAGCTTCTCCTTATGTACTCTATGTTCAAAGCACCAAATAGCCCCCTCATCTGCTACTTAAAGCCAACTGCTGCTCAGACAGAGGTTTCAGAGAGAGAGAGGAGGAAAGCACAGCTTCTAAAGAAAAGAATCAAGCAAATGGCTTCTGCCCTCTCATTCCATGCACTGAGCACTTCAGGCGATAACAGGGCATAAAAATATGACAATTATTTGAGCAGAAGCAATCCCTTCCCCTGTCCTCTTCTCCCCACTCATACGACAACACCACTACACCCTATGGCAGGCCCCAGGAGACAAGTTGAGTAGCCCTTGTTCCCTGCTGTAGTGCTGCCAACTACACTGTGTGTATCTATCTATGCAGAAACAGAAAAACACAATGTTAAATTGCTCTTTACATACACGTCATGAAAACTCTAGCTTCTGAAGTTGAAAATATCAAGAATACATAAGCATGTGAACAATTCCAAGAACACAAAGCCGTGGAGTGTAACTTCATCCTTTAATATGTTAAGATTCTAGCCCAGCATCCCAAACTCCACAGTGAAGATAATGCAACTGGGGCGTAGACTTGCTAGGTAAGTGAGCTCTTATCTCCCAGGCCACTCTGCTAGAAATAGAGTAATAACCTATAAAGATAGGTGAATTATTGCTGTCTCTTACATAGGTGGTTTAATGACAATTTAGGTATCATAATGAGTATATCTTAATGATGGAAGCTTTGTTTGTTTTCTTAAATTGAGTTAAGATATGTATTTTATACCAGGAATGTTATGGCAGTACTACCTTAGAGGAAAACCATGGAAAAGAAACAAGCAGCACGTAACATATCTCAATCCATAACAAGAATCATACAATCATTTAGGTTGGAAAAAACCCTTAAGATCATTGAGTCAAACTGTTCACCCAGCCCTGCCAAATCACTGCTAAGCCATGTTCCTCAGCACCACATCCACACACCCTTTAAATACCTCCAGGGATGGTGACTCCACCACTTTCCTGGGCAGCCTGTTCCAGTGCATAAGAACCCTCTCAGTGAAGAAATTTTTCCTAACACCCAATCTAAACCTCTCCTGGTGCAACCTGAGGCAATTTCTTCTTGTCTATCGCTTGTTACTTGGAAGAAGAGACCAACATATAACAACACTAAGTCTCCTTAATGTCAATTCTCTTTAAAGAACAGGAACAACTAACTGTTAATTTGTAATAATTAATGACAAGAATCTTCTTCCATACTATTCCATTGTAATTAATATGACTGGGTGAAATTAAATACCACCTATCTTTAAAAAAAAACCCTACATAAAGTATTTAATGAGAAGTTGCAGGAAAAAAAAAAACAACAAATCAAGCATATCCCCTTATTAACGAACCTATCCTTACCTTTCGTAATACTCTGACCCCTCCTCTAACCCAGGCAGAATCCCAGTTAACAGTCCTTGCAGTCCTGGTTTCAATGTTTTCCCCAAAGGGAGGTAATAAATCTCATACAGGCTCAACAATGTTGGCTTGACAGACATAGCAGCATTGGCAAGGAGTGGAAATAGTCCAGAACTGTGAAAAAGAATACATATATTTTTAGGAAGCTTCTCATGTAAGACAACTTCATTTATATCTTAAGACTGTTACAGGCATATCAGTTTTTTATCTTAGAATTTTGCACACACGTAGACCATCACACAACATGACTGCCTTCCACACTGACAGACTAGCATGTCAAGAACAGTATTATGAGCTTTATTAGTATTGTGACAGCAACCACTGAAGGTCCAGAGATGACTGTATCTTTCACCAGTAAAATAAATATTATAAACCAGAAGCATCTCTGCAAAACAAAATGTTATTTTTCCCATGCAGAACTACCTCACAATGGAAAAGGTATTTAAAAATACATTGGTTTTGCACTTATTAAAAAAAAACAAAAATGGATGAGAACATTTGAGGAAATTCATAGAAATAATTATTTTTCTGTTCTTACAGAAAAATAATTATGTTTTACTTCACCAAGTAACCTAAAGATAAATTTTAAATTTATACTGTTAAGTAGAATCAAAGTACATATTTACTTGAGAAATTGAGTTTAAAAACAGATTCTCAAACTAACAATAACCCTCTGTTCATGATGCAGCATTTAAAGGATTGAAAACATTGAAAGTATATTTTTACTATGAATGTAAGTGTGTGTTCATGAAAGTTACAAATGTGATCAGCTCAGAAGTTACCTACACACTAAAAACATTTTTGCTATTGCTACTAAATATCATAAGTTACTACAAACAGCACCAGTTATCAAAAGGCATGTGAATACAAGTGCAATTTTCAAAGTCACTGAGAAGTAGGTCAGAAGACCCCTGACACATGAAGAAGAAAACAAAGAGTAAAAAAAAGTAAGCTTGAGACAAGGGTCTTAAAATATACACCTACAAATATACTATTTTTAAAAAAATCATCTTTGTGGATACAATGTTTTCCATGTTGGGGGGGGGGGGGGGGTAGGGAAATCTTTCCAACTTATGCAAATGTTTGTAAAAATTATTTTTGCCATTTTCTAGCTAGAAGAACTACTGTTTTGTCATTGTCAATTGTGGTTTTTTCTGCAGAAATTCTCCTTTTGTTCAATAACCAGCACACTCCCCGACAGTCTTTCTTTGTAAGGCTACTAGTCATCCTCCAAGATTTGATGTTCAGACACTATCATTCTGCTTGCATGAAAAATACTGGAATCATTGATAATGCCTTAATGTGAACATCAAGTCTTCTCCCAAGCATCAGTAACAACAGCTTTTAGTTACATTACACAAGGCAGCATTTTCCACTGCCCTTGAACTTCCTTGGTATTTCGGCTACTGAATCACAGCACAAGCAAAACCCGCGAGCTATGAGTTTACAGAATATTTAAAAACAAGTGAAAACACAAAACTGAGGCATGCCTCTCCCCCCCTCACCAAATGTAACTATATATAAACACCTTGACAATGCAAGACAGAATAGCTGATGTTAAGGCATACAATTTATTTCCAAGCATTAATATGCACCTATTGAAAGCATAAAACAGTGAAAAATTACAAAGCTCAGTACTGCTGATGTATGTCTGGCAGCCAAAGTGGACACAGAGGCTGGGTAAGATCCGGTGGCGTGTATTGCCATGGCACCGGGTAGGATCGTGAAGCGAGGTGGCGGCCACACAGTCCTGTTCTCCCGTTTACCTCTAGGGTTGCACCAAGAGATGTTTTGTGCCACCTCTCAGGAGTTATACTTAGAAAGGTGGTTTAACTGTCAAAGGAACAGCAGTTTGACCACAGTCCCATACACACACTTGGCGATAATTGGGTATAAATATTAACCCACTTGCATACCTTACTGGGGACGAGATTTTTGGCACCAAATTGTAGAAAGAGATCAATGGGTTTGTCCTCTCTCATCTTCCCAAAAGGGATGCCTTTTGGCAAGATTTGCAAGCTCATCCATACCAAATGCCTCTGGGCGAGATTAAGCTTGTGACTGCAATTGTATTTTTAGAGCTACATAGCTATCTTGCAGTTTGTGCATTTATCGCTGGCAATCCTAAACAATCTGTATATGTTGCATAGAAATAAATGGTACTCTTTGTGCACCCGACTTGCTTCTTCTGGAAAGTAGACAGACCTAAAGCAAACAGGCTATTCATGTATCCGGTGTCAGGCCTAGTCTCAGATCTCTTCACTAAATGCCACATTAAATTGGTGTCACAGACAGAATTGCTATGGGTAAACTACTGCATGAACATAATTGAGCACCACCCCAAGCAGGTATGGAATGGGTTCATAAATTTTGTAAAGATGAGGACAAGGTGGTAGAGCAAACAAAACAGAGTAAGAGTCAGCAGCAAGTAAAAGAAGGAAAAGGTGAAGGAGTTATTTGCGCCGTCTTGGGGGCTTGTTTGTCATGTACACAAAAAGAAATCAGATTGCCCCGACCCCTTGAAAAGACTTCAGATGTAGAATATACAGCTCTGAAGTTGAAGAATGAGGAACTTAAAAGCACCACCAGCTTTTGAGAAGGAAACACGTGGGAAAATGGAAAGACAAGTACATGATCTTTTAGGTAAAAACAAGCAACTAGAAAAACTACTGGCTGTGGCTGAGCAACAAGAGGAACAGCTACAGGGACGGTTAGATAAATTACTTGATCGAATCTGAGGCAGACCATTCTCTGATGTGGTCCAGCACATCTATAAACTGATACACTGTGAGGATCCTGAAACATGGGATGGAGGCATTTGGTATGATGACAGTGACCTAGAGGAAAACCCTGACCCTATACCAGAACCAGTACAAGTTTGGCCATTAATTGAGACTGAAATTGCTGATGGGAGGGGTGGAGAAGCCCACATTACCATCCCCTGGTCCCCAGCCCAGGTAGCTAAATTGCAGGAAAAATATTCCAGGCACCCAGAGGAATGGGAAACAGAATACATGTGGTAGGTCTCCCTTAAGAGCGGAGATTAGGTCTTACTGAGTGAGGAAGAGGCAGAGGGGTATTGGGGACCTGGAGTATTTCTGACTACCACCCCAGGTAACCAGTAATTGACTAACTGAGTCACTTACTGGATAGGAGGCATAGACCCACAGGAGAAAGAAGAGACTCTTATCATTAAGACTTCAGGATTCTCAGATCTGGCAGCCTCTGAGCAAAAGGCAGCACGTGTGCCAGTGATGTATGGGAGAGATGTGTAAAGGCAATCCCCGACGCTAGCTCCCATCAATCCAGCCAGGTTAACCCCTCTCATTCATGGCCTTCCAGATAATCTAAAAATACAGTATCAAATGCCCAAGATCATACACAAATGACATGTGCTATGAATGTTGCTACAGTGGCAGCGCGACCACCCAGAGAGCAAATTCACATATCTACCTGGAGTGAATTTGTCCGGGAGACAGCGAATTATGGGCACCGCATGGGCTGGGTTGGAACAACCTCCAGGAAGCCACCTGAACCCCGCAACGAGTCCGTCAAATCCATACCCGTACACATAGCCCAGAATCTAGACGACGATTTGGCCCAGATCAAAATGCCTTACAGCATAAAGCTTTGGCTTTGGAAGCACGTCACATGTGATATAACTACAAGCCAACTAACATGTGATATAACTACAGCCGATCTCCAAGCTTGAGTACAGTCATTAAGACAAAAACCCAGAACGAGATAAAACAAGCCATTCAGCTGGGCACAAATCCACTCCTGCTAGGACTGTACCTTCAGCCCTGCTGCAGGACTTGATTGATCTAAACGACCCTCTGACAAAAAACTTGCATTCCCGGGAGGACAGTGAGCCACCCTACCTCGTAGGTCCTGGCTCTACAATGGCTCTCGAACAAACGTCATGAACAGATTATTAGCATCCCAACAGGCCCAAGGAAATTTGTATAGACTTTCTCATTCCTTTTCCAATACCACTTAAATTACAACAGAAAAAAGTAATGCGAGCACATTGAAAGAAGTGCTAACACTTCAGTTACTTTTCGTACTGCATAAAACTTTATTTCAATGAAGAAATAATAAACTCCAGGTTTTCTAGCACCAAAGTTGGTTCCTAGCAAAAGTTCAGGTGATCTGTTAATCCTCTGATATACAATATTCAGCAGAAGAGTACTACACAAGCACCAGTAACATGAGGGAAAGAAAGTGACTGATTCTTGCTATATAACAAAGCAATATTGTAAATATAAAATGTGTAAAACCAAAAGCTTCTCAACTATGCTTAAACTATTTACTGTTTTATTGTTTAAATTACTGTACCTGTAGAGGAAGAGATCTTTGGCCAATCGCTTGGGTCCAATGATTTTGAAAATTATCTCATATGTTTCAAGTGCCTTCCGATGAACCCCTCCCGGCAAAGCTGGATGAAGGCATTGCGCTAAGCGCTTGCCTATAGTCAGCTTTTTTGGTACTACCTGGTACTTCGCATTGTTCTGTAGTACCTGATAAATCAACACATTAAGAAAAACAGCACAAAACAAGTTATTCATCAAATGCACATTTTATAAATCAGTTCCTGAACTTGGTCAGTAAGTCACAACACAAGGGAAAAAAAAAAAAGAAAAAACAAAAAACTGTTAAGATGTTCCATGGAGCTTTTTCTTTGCAATGCCTTTCACTGTACGCTTGCTGTAGATGGAATTGCCAAGCCATTTAAAACTACACTTGCAATGCGCTCCTTACTTACAGCTTGTCCATTTCTTTTTACTCATCCTTCTGAGGACAAAAAATACTATCTCCATTTGTTAAAAACGATTGCCAGTAGCTCAAAAAGGACTATTAAAGTGTGAGTGCTAAGTTTGGCATAACTTTAAGAATCTGTCATAGAGGGAGACAACATACGAAACTCTACCACTGCCTGAAATAATATAATCACTTCAGGACTGGAGCATAGAATTGCATTTACATCTTCAGATTTTTCTTTCCCAATATCATAGCCTTCACTTTGTATACATGTGCAGCAAGAACTGTTACAATCAAATAAATGATAGAAATGGGAGTTTACTCAAAGAAATTATGCCATCAGCATTGACAACTATACTGTCATTCTTGATTTTCCACAAAGTTTAATGGGTAAAATGTAAATGCTTCAGACTTGTGATTTTCTATACCAAATTCTGCAAAGCTTCACGTTGGTAAAATGTGCGTGTGTAAAGGGAAATCTATGACACTGACTGAAGACCCCTAGAAACACACAGGACTGATTAGAACAAGATTTTTATGACTATCATGATCTGTACCCATTTGTAAACTGCTATTAGAGATCTTGATGATATTACACATTCAACTTAACTGTTAAAACAAATCAGAACACTAACATTCTCTGGTCAATGAATACTTCATAAAAATATTGCCGATATTTATACTGGCTACTATTTTTCCACACTATTTCAATAACATTGAATGACATTAGAAGAAAATGTTAGTAATAAAAAAAGATGTAGCATTTATTTCCACTAGAAAAGTAAATAACTTTTCCCTTTACTTACAATTACAAAGGGTTCAACTTTGTAGTTATGATGACTTCAAAGTCATTTGTTTGCTCCCCGCACACACCCAACATTTGGCTCACACTGCCAAAATACTGCAAGAACACTAGACTGCTAGAACCTTGCACTTCTGTATTTTTACCCTTTGCCAGTTCCTGAATCTTTTCCAAGAGCACCTGTCAGGCATACCTTGTTTAGCTTTCCAAGTGCTGATATTAAATCTGCCCATTCACTGGAATATTCAAAGTTCTTCAGTGCTTTGTCAACAGCTGCTACGTAGTTTCTATACTTGGAATCAGTCAGTAGCTCCAGCTCCTCCGTGTTCATCCTCCCACGGTGTCCCCACTAGAAACTAGCTTGCAATTCATGTACAGACATTACCTGGTCGAAAACAAAAAAAACCCAACCCTGAAACCATTGTTTCCATAGACATATTATCAAAACTATTTTGTATAAAGGGCACTATATTTTCCTCAAAGGCATTACAAAATATCAATCTGAAACCAGTTTACAGCAAACCCTAAACAAAAGTTAACATATTGCACACAAATATTAAATGAATCTGAAACAGTACATTTGTAATCAAGTTCTGTTTAAAAAACACCATACCACAAACAAACAACTCCACAAACCCAAAACACCCTAGAAAATTAACATCCTGCCCCTCCTCCCCAAAACCCTGTTTATTCTAAACAATGCAGCAAAGGGATTTTTTTTTTTTACTTTTTTCCTTCCTCTGGGTCCATCACCAGAAAAACCCACCTTTCCACAAATCAGCCCTTCTGAAAACAGAAGACACCAATCTTTCTGAATCACTTCCAGGCAGAAGACAAGATTGAAGGACACATGCAATAGTCACTCACTAGTCAAGAGTACTTCCATGCATCCACACTTCCATTTACAAAACCTGGTATTCTAATTCTGTGATGCAACTCTACTTCGTTTTTATATTTTCGTCATCCATGCACAACAAAAGTATATGTTTACTAGTGTTCTGCAATCAGCAGCTTTTGCAATTTGCTCTATATATTTTCATCACATTGTAGTCTACACCAAGTAATTAGGATATTCAAGTTCCCGAAACATCACCTCATACTTTTATAGGCCATATGCTATTTATTTCATGAAATGCAATCACTATTAAAAAGAAATATGTTTTTAAAGCTGCTTTAACCCCAAGAAACTACAACTCATAATGGGAAATCCTACTGCAGCATGCCTGTGAAAAACGCAGCCTTTGTGCTCCTTTTAATTGGAGTCTTTTGGGATTTCTCCCTGCCACTCAGCTTCAGAAGAGACTTCACACTCAGCAGATGCTGCTTTCTTGTGTCTTGATTAAACAAAAATGTGAAGAAAATTGTGGGCAGAAGAGAAGGATGAAGAATTGTAGACCAGAAAAAAGAAAAAAAAGAAAAAAAATCAAAAAACCAAACCCAAACAAACCCCAGAACAGGTATAAAGAAGCTGTATTCATCAGAGTGTCTACCAAGTATGATAAATAGAGTCACAGTGAAAACAGCAGCTTCAGTGAGTCCTTCCAAAACAACTGCAGAACATGCCTCATTGGCTCCTATACTCAGTGAGCAGCAACGTGACAAAATTTTGAAATGAAAAATGCCTATGAAATAATAGAACAGAAGAATTATTAGAAATAAAAAGTGACATTCTGATTCCTGGTGGTTTTACAGTTGATGGAGATAATAAAAACACTCATCTTTAAATTCCACTCAGGAAAAAGTTTAAGTGTTTGAGTATTTTTAAGTGTTTTAAAGTGTTTTTAGACCAATCAGAAAAGATTAACAATTCAACTTGTATTACTTCATGTAATAAACACTCTCCAGCTGTCCAAGATGCAATTTTTCCTTATGATCAGATGGAACTTCCTGTGTTCCAGTTTGTGCCCATTGCTCCTTGTCCTGTCACTGGGCACCACTGAGAAGGCCCCATCCTCCTGACACCTGCCCTTTAGATATTTATAAGCATTGATAAGATCCCCTCTCAGCCTCCTCTTCTCCAGGCTAAACAGACCCAGGTCTCTCAGCCTTTCCTCATCAGAGAGATGCTCCAGTCCCCAAATCATCTTCAGAGCTCTCCACTGGACTCTTTCCAGTAGTTCCTTGTCTCTCTTGAACTGGGGAGGCCAGAACTGGACACAGTACTCCAGATGTGACCTCACTAGGGCAGAGTAGAGGGGGAGGAGAACCTTCCTCAACCTGCTGATCAAACTTATCGTAAAGCATCCCAGGATTCCATTGGCCGTTGCTGGCTCATGGTTAACCAGGGCTCCCAGGTCCTTGTCCGTGGAGCTGCTTTCCAGCAGGTCAACCCGTATGTAATCTGTACTGGTACATGGGGTTACTCCTCCCCACGTGCAGGACCTTACACTTGCCCTTGTTGAACTTCATTCAGTTCCTCTCCACCAAACTCTTCCGCCTGTCCACATCTCACTGAATATCAGCACAATCTTCTGGCGTGTCAGCCACTCCCCCCAGTTTTGTATCATCAGCAAACTTGCTGAGGGTACACCGTGTCCCTTCATCCAGGTCACTGATGAAGATGTCGAACAATACCAAACCCAGTACTGACCCCTGGAGAACAGCGCTAGCTACAGGCCCCCAGCTAGACTCTGCACCACTGATCACAATCCTCTGAGCTCTGCCATTCAGACAGTTCTCAATCCACCTCACTGTCCACTCAACCAACCCACGCTTCCTAAACTTCCCTCAGAGGATGTTACAGAGACAGTGTCAAAAGCCTTGCTGAAGTCAGGGCAGACAACATCCACTGTTCTCCCCTCATCTACCCAGCCAGTCACACCATCACAGAAGGCTATCAGACTGGTCAAGCATGATTTCCCCTTGGTGAATCCATGCTGACCACTCCTGATAACCTTCTTTTCCTCCACATGCTTAAAGGTGACATCCAGAAAGAGTTGCTCCATCACCTTGCCAGGGATGGAGGTGAGGCTGACTGGCCTGTAGTTTCCTGGGTCCTCCTTCTTGCCCTTTTTGAAGACTGGCGTGACACTGGCTTCTCTCCAGTCCTCAGGCATGTCTCCTGTTTTCCATGACCTGTTGGAGAGTGACTTAGCAATAACACCTGTCAGCTTTCTCAGTTCTTGTGGGTGCATCCCATTGGGGCGCATGGATTTTTGGGTGCCCAAGTTGCCTAAATGATCTCTAACCTGATGAATCTAGTGAATAAAAAGGCCAAGAATTAAAAATCTTTTGCACTCTTCATTTTGATGCCAGACTAATAATGACAGACTGTCTCCAAGGCAGAACACTAATGCAAACCATTACTTAAAATAAAAAAACATATTCTGGGTGCCAAAGTGATAGATTTTGTGATATGCCACTGGCCTAAAGCACTTAGATCCCACTTTTTATTTAAAAAGTTTCATTTTATAGCAACCAGCTTTCTTTGGATTAAGTCCAGAAAAAGACCAGGCTTGCTTTGAAAAAGCAGTAGAATGTCAATAGATTTCTCAGAGACAGTTGTAAAACCACCAACATCTGACCTGCAAAAGTAAAAAAAAAAAAAAAAAAAAAACCAACCCACAACATCAACACTAAAAAAGAAGAAAGGACCAATATACAAAAGCAGCACATTTCTTATTTTTCCAGGCACAAAGGATGGAGAAAGAAGTTGATACAGCAGATAATGCTTTCTGACTGAAGAAAGCACCAGCATCCTTTTTTCCTATCTAGCTACAGCGTAACTGCAACCACTTATGGCTGAGTGGAAAACAGGGCTCTGTCTTCCTCCAGTGCTTGAAAAACCTGAAAGCTGAGAGTGGTCCGATTCAGGATTATCAAAGATTAGACAAAACCAGCAGGAACACAGGGTTTAACACATAGCTTTTTTTCAGACTTACTAACCAATCAGAATCTTTTCTTCCCTTTAAAAACAAAAAACATCAATGACTTTGAACAACCTATACTTTTAGACAAGCCTATTGCATACCAGCTGATACTAATGAACTTGTTCTAGTCATATAATTGATATTTACATTTATTCATATGCTATCAGGAAGTTTTGTATAGAGAAGAAAACATACACTCTTAAATTTTCTTCCTCCTCTGTAGTTATGGTCTCATTTTTCTTTTTTCTTAAAAAAAAGTTTTATATAGTTTTAGGTTACACGGAAATAAAGATTTTTTTGCGTATTTTGTTCCCCACAATGAAGTCTCTATTTTAAACAATGTATCCTCCAAATCGTTTCAGTAGCCATAATAAGCCAGGCATGCAGAGAAGACACTATGTAAATATTATGTATTATTTTTATAAGCCTGGCACTATTTTTATTCTAAGATCCTTGAAACTGCAGGAATGACTATTTTTATTAGCTCTCATACATAAACATATACTTGTCCTACAAGGCTTACTTTTTGTTTAGCTTGAAACTATTCCAAAATACAGTTTTTAGCCTTTTCTTGTTTTTATCATGTATTCTTATAGATGAAGAGAACAGAAAAGTATCAGTAATAAAAATGCAGATTTAACATAATTTAATTTTACTGCACTGATATTTCAATACAATGTTAAAGCTAAGTAACATCTATCTCCTTGTAAGTATCACACGATTATTCTTTCATGGTTTACTACTTTGAAAAATGAGGTAAATAATAAAATTTGACAGATCAAAATCATTGAAAAACAGCAGTGGCTGCCACACCATCAAACAGCCCAAAGGATAAACCATTGATCTTGTCACTCCACAATCACCATTTAACATAAGGGCCAACTTTCCTTGGAATGTTCTTTATTTATTTCTCTTTTTAAACAGAGATATGAAGAGCACTATCCTTTACTCCTGTTGGTTTTTTCCCTTTTGGCATACCTCATGAGATGAGATAAGCTTCTCAGATTGAATGTTCAGCCACTCTCATGAGCCTGGATATAGGTAATCATTGACCTGTTACATGACCACGCCTCTTTTTAATGGATGACAAAAATCAAATGGGGGGTGTCTAAGCAGAAGGCTTATTATCAGTGAGGAAGATATTACCTAAGAAGTGTTATACACTTTCAAACAATTTCATAAAATCATATTTAAATTATCAATGATTGGAGAAGTAGGTCCTGACACTTAACTACTTTCTACTTCATCTTCTCATAGGGATTAAAAAGCAGACACTGTACAATTCTGGATATACTGCGACGCCTGCAGAGTCTTCGAGTATGACTTGGACAAGGAAAGCAGTTACCTGGGCCTGTGGATCTCTTTTTGCTGGGGGTTGTGTTTAGTGTGTTCACAGAGCAGCCTTCAATTCCCTTTATCAATGAGGTGGTATTAGTTTTCCTTTGAGTCGTGTTAAGATGGTACCGCTACAGCTGTGCTCTCCACAGCAAATCCTCATCTTTCACAACATGTGTGCCTAAAAGCCTTCTGCCTCACATCAACACAAATTATTTACCTGTTTAAGAGGCTCTAAATGGTTTTCTCTGAAGCTAAAGAAACCTGATTGAGAAAAACAACAGCTTCATCAACATGTATTCAATAAAAGCAGGTTTCATCTAGACCCTGTCTCAGTTTAATCACAAGGTTATAAGACTTCCCAACTGTTCATGATCTCTCCAGTATCTGTTGTTCCCTGAGGCTCCTCTTCAGGTTTGATTTGCTACTGTTCCACTCTTGCCTTTTTTGAGCCTCAAAGAATTGTGCTACTTGCCTAATTCTGCAATATGGAAATGTTCACTTTCTGGTACAGGTCAAGGGGCTGATTGCTATGGAGCACAAATCTCTGCGCATACTGTCACTTCAAGAATTCTCAAGATTTGTCCCAAGTACTGTAAGAACCTGAGCTCAGAAACTTGTTCCCTTTGAATTCTGCAGAGTTTCAGCTTTGCGGTATTTCAAGGCTTTTCTAAAACTGTTTACTGTTTCAAGCGTGGCTATGGGACATACAGCAAAAGAAGTAATAGATAATTAGAAAGCAGATGAGAAAAAATTCATATTTTATTATTTATTATTCATATAAAACTCACAGTACTGGGCTACTGCTTTTTAAGCTGTGTACAGTGCCCACATACCAAGCTGAAAACTGCAGAAACACATTTTTATTTAAATAGGCTTAATGCAAACACAGATGTGAATACATGGAAAACAGAAGCCTTGTCATTTGGTAATTTATTATGCTTTGCTTCCCCTCAGAAGCATTTAAAAGCACAAATACAAAATAAATACTGCAAATCCCAGGCTAGTCTTTTAAGATAAAAATCAAATGTTGGAAATATGCATATTCTTTTATCGCCAAAGATAAAGACATTCCAATTACAGCTAATTATTTCTAAATTGACTTTCTACAGAGTCCTCTTACTTCAGAATTTACAGAGGCATCTCTAATATCTTCTGAAGAGTAAGAACTGTTTGAGCTTGTTATTTTGGATAATTGCTATTCAGCAGAGTAATGAAAGATGCAAAACCCATCCATATTACCCAAATAAATGACAAAAAAATCCCCCTCAAAACCAATCCAGAATGTATAATTAACGACAATTAGCCATGATCTCTTTAGTACCATGCTACATTACAGAGCACTTAAGATTTAATATTATGATTAATAACTTCCCAGTACATTTTTCTACCCAGTCAAAATTCACAAGTGGAAACAGCTTATTACATTTTTCCACAGGAAAAAAGGACACTTCTTTAGGCGCTTAAATTGCTTTCCATGACAAAACTGAGCTAGATCAGCATAAAAATCTGTGCATTACCCATACTAGCAACTTGTAAATCAACATAAGATGTTCTCCGGAGAGTGATTCTCATTCGAACAGGAATTAAATGAGAGAGAATCTAGGGCTTGTACTACAGAGGTTACATTAGGTACCCAAGTGGATGTGCTCTCTCCTTGCTTTAGAATCCACAAAACACATTTATTATTACACAAAAAGCAAATTATCAGTAAAAAGAAACTAAGTTCACTTTTTCTGCTTTGCATATACAGGAATTCACAGAAGAAACATGACTAGAATAAAACTGTAAGTCTACCACTGAGCCTAGTCTGATGGAAATACGTAAGGTACATAAAATGTTCTTTCTGTTATTGTTGCTTGATGGCATTCCAAAGTTTGACTCACACCAGAGGCGAGCTCATAAAGACTAACAAGTAACAAGCTTTAAAATTCATAAGGAACATTCAACAAGCCTCCTCAGTAATCACCTTCGCCATTCATTGTTTAAGAAAACAAATTCATAATGATGAACAATCTCTAAGTGAATGTATTTCCTTTAGAGCATAATTTTTCAGTAGTAAAGAAGTATCAAATCTATGTCTATCTGTTTACCGGAGAAGAAAGTAACCAATGACTTCTCACTCTTGTGGGTAAATACAAGTCTCTTCCAACTGCCCTTAAAAACAGAGTTTAGGGTGACATTTTAATCCCTCTACCCACATCTATTTTATTACAGCTTCTCAATGTATAATAGGTGAGCTGTAAAACAGCTTGATATACTAGACTGAAATTTTGATTGTGATTCCAGACCCACCAACAGAACACTACTGATTCCTTTTTTGACAGTCCTTGCGCACTGTGCCTGCATACTGCTCAGGACTATCTTGCTGCTTATGGCAAAGTATGAGGAAAAAAGCAGCCCTGTTCACTACAAGAACCTCCAAGCACTGCTGTAATAAAAGGTTTCCTCTGATAAAATAATCTTTGACTTAAAGCCAAATAAATATTTTAACCACATCTAACAATTAAAAATTAATTCAAAAAATCTGAACAAAGGAAACTAAATGCATATTAGACAATGAAAGCATTGTAGGGGCATAACACAGATGCTCAAGTGACAATGTGATAATAAGAGAACACTTCCAGAGTTAAGTCCTCTTGCGCTGCACGAATGTTGGAATCTTATACTAAAGTTTTGACTTTTAAAATATCATATTCTTTTTGAGATTAAATCAAACATTCAGATTTCACAGATCTGAATTTATGTCACTCAGTAAATGAAAGGTAATGATTTGCATGAGTTATCTATCTACTGTATTATAACTCAATCAGCATGCATTTTACATCTAAAAATCAACAAAACTCCAGATACCCACACTTCTTATTTTAAATTATGCAAAATATCTCACATGTCGTATTGAAAAACAGATGGCAATTTAAGTCAGAATAACACAACACAGAGAAAAATGTGGAAATGCTTCCTTAAATTTGTGGTTGTCCTTCAACACTCACAACTACTTTTCTTGTCCCTTTCTTCTTTCTTTCCCTTGTTGACCACTCTGTTTGAACAACCAACAATTCAACCTAGATCTAGAACTCTTATTCAATCATACATTTGGAAAAAAGAAAAACAAACAAACAACAACAATAAAAAACACCTAGAATTTAACCTGCACTCTTTTGAGATGTTTGCAGAGGGTTTAAACTTAATTTCATCTCAGCTCACAGAATCACCATCTTAATACCCACTTTAAATTATAGCAGCAATGCATCCCTGAAAGAAATGTAAACACCCTGGGTAAAGGCATTATTTAAAATAATCTTCATTTCAGTCTCCAGGCTGCCACCTCAACAATCCCAAATGCAGAATATAACATTTAAGATTTTTTTTTTTAAACCATGTGAAATGTAACCTCCTGAAGCCAACCAGTCACCTTGACCAAGCCAAGCCAAACAGGAACACAAAATCCTTACACAGAAATTATGTGTAACATTGTATATAGTATACCACCTACTGTTCTGTGGACCAAAACAAACTGTTGCCACGCTGAAAAAGGTTAGCTTGCGCCCTGGATCAGTAAGGCCTTTTTCAGCTGTCCACAACGAAACCTGCAGCACCCCGCAGTTAGCAGTTTCCCCACCTCCAAAAAAGATCCTGAGACTACATATTAGAAATAAGGCTGTTTGCATTACTCCAAACAGAACATGGAAGATGTTTATCCGACATAGGTAAAACCATGGTCACCACACAAGTTTGGTGGGTTGGAAAAATCATTAGCAAAAAGCAAACAAGCATGTTCTGGTGTGAGTGCAACTGCACCCTCTCAACAGCTCCCGTACCACCTGTCAGCACCATGAGGCTTTCCTGTAACACAGTGGAACCATTCAGCTCTCGCACACACCGACCAGGCTTTGGGGCTACTGCCCTCTCTGTTGAGCAATGATTAATCAGTAATGATTTCATGATTTCAGATAGTTACTTTCTCTCCAGGTGTCTGAGCACAAATCAAGACAAGCTTTCTAAAATAAACTGCAATTTACTTTCACTTTAGTGTTTCAGCCTCATTCCTTAGAATGATCACTATACCCTCTCTGAAAAAAATCCCTTTTTCACTAGCTAGCTCTCCTCTTCTGATCTTTTCCAAGCACTTACTGATGGAAGACTTATCTTGAGGTATTCTTTTTATTTATTATTTTTTACTCTCAAACTAGTAAATCCAATTAATACAGTAATACAGTTAAAATAGAGAAATAATTAAGCAAGCAAAAAAAGCACCAAAGCAAACACAATGAAAAACAACTCAAACCAGTATGACCACGTTTAAACCTAGATTTGTACTATACTTTGGTTTAAAGGACAGCTTGTCAGCTTCTGTATGCTTTTCAGCTTGGTAGACCAAAAAAGGACTTACATGAGTTTCTCTGTCTTACATCACGCTTGCAGCACTCTATTGACAGAGAAGCCTTGCTTGCAAGGTAACACTGTGCCTTCACATTGTGGCATTTCTTTAAACACTCCGATACACAGCTTAACACAGAATCTACCTTAACAAAAAAAAAAAAAAAGTGGCCTGATAATTTATTAATTTTTATTTTTTGCTCACAATAACTTTACAATTGAAGATTTAGACAAACCTTTAATTCATCCATATCCATCATTCTAGTAATATGTAGCTTCAGGTGAGTTTAACATTCTGCTCCCACACAACCCTGATATTTCTTTTCACAAAAATATGTCAGAAGTCCTCATATACTTATTGTTGCCTTACTCAGGGAACCTTTTAATACAATGCATTTGGACAAGACTTTATCCAACTTCCTTTTTCATTATACCCCGAGGTCCTAAGATATTATTAATTCATTAATTTCAAATTTCACCTCCTTTCTATCATTTTATTCTGACTTCAATTCTGAAATAGTGTCATATGCCACACGTATACCTACACATTATCTAGATTGTGTTCATATTTTGCAATGTATCTGATGTCACATATTCTACAGATGGATTTCAAAGGGATTGGTAAAGTAGGATCTTTTCTGACTGTTCTGAAAACAGTGGCTGGACCAAGACTTGTTTGTTCTCCCGATCCTCAGAAGTAATCCAGAAAAGGCTTTAAATATAAGGTTAAATTCCCTTTGATTTTTGCAAATTATACTAGAAACCAAATCAGGCAAAGCACCATTCCTTTATATAATTTTTTATGCTTATCTTGAAGTACGAGATTCTGATAAAAATAGGGATGTGTTGACTAGTGAAATAATTTACTGAGTCTCTTCGGTGTTTTCTTCTCATTTCTTGTTTCAGTTATTCAGGGAAAAACAGTTGATCTTGCAGTGTTTCTTCTCTTCAAGCTTTCAGAGGGAAACATAGTGCTTACTGTTTCTATTTATCATTCAACTTCTTTTCAGCTACAAGTCAGGGCAACATGATTATTAATCTGAAAGACAATTTATGGGGAATACAAATAAACTACTTCCATTTTTCTATTTCATGCTTTAGCAGGTATCATTTAGTTTAGTCTATTTCTATCTCCTATTTCTCTCAACAATTTTCAAAACAGGTTTCCTTACAACACGCTTCATACCTCTTCTTGGTTCTCTTCTACACACTGCATATAATATATATATAAAATATAGCTCCACCAAAGCAAAAAAAAAAAAAAAAAAAAGATAAAACAGTAATAAGCATTTTCAGTCAACCCAGCCCAAGCAGTCATTCTCAGCTAAATGAGAAGACACCAAAAGTGGACAGCAGTAACTCTGGTCAACAGAACTAAGCCAGCGATGAACACGTGGAAGAGTCCTGCCCTTATTCAAACAGAGAACAATGGCAGAAGAATATGGGCTGAGGCCACTTACACCGGACAGACTGCATTCTTACCCGTGTAGCTTGCTGCACTTGCAATGAGCATTTCTAGTGGTCAGCGTAGCATGCCAGTATTTTTACACAACAAAAGCACTATCAGTATAAACATGGCCTAACTCATGAACATAACCATCCACTTGTTTGCACAGCCACTCTGCTAATGGAAGACGTAGAACAACTTCTCTTTGCAAGATGCTGTTTAAACACCTACTGTCACAGGTGCTACAACAAGTTGGGAAAGTAAGACATTCAGTAAGTTAGAAATACAGTCTCTCCTTCCCCATCTCTCATTTACAGGCTGCTTAGTTTTCAAAAGTGCCTATTCTCATTTCAATTAAAATAAAACCAGGAATTATACTGTTGACGTTCTGCCTGTTTCCAAACTAACATTCCTCCACATGACATTCATCCATGTTATATTAAAAATGACTGTACACTTTGGATAATCACAATATTTAGACATCACACTATTATCAGACCCATAAAAGTTATACTCTATTTCAACGTGCTTTTGAAAAGTTCCCAATGTTTCAAACAAAATATAAGCAAATCTGACAGCCAGGCCAGCCTAGCCTGAGTATTTAAGGCAGACAAACAAAGGCTTGGCAAGAAAATGAAAGCCTGATCTTCAGCCTTATATTATGCCCCCTTATTCCCTGCAAGCATCTAGTCCATTGTATTTAGATAGAGTCTTCCCACCAGTTCACGCTACTATAGCTGGAATTCAGGTATCGCATTACGCAGCTCTCCTGGGAACCATAACACATCCACTATTACTGCATCTCGAAAGAAGATCCAGCAGTGCAAGGGTTCTTGCTAATCAGCAACAAAAATACAAGGGTTGAGTCACCCAGAACAAGCTCATCAAAATCTGCACCCCATATCCAGCATATTTTAGGATTCTTAAAGAATAAATTGTTTAGGCTTTTCCAGTTATTATCACAGGTATAAAAATGTTATTTCTTAAAAAAACATTTAACACCAGAAGCTGTCACATATTTCTGTTTTTCAAACGGGCATCACAAGATTTCTGGCCATCCCTGCATCAACAGATGAAATTTAACTCTGCACTGCACATACTGTGGACAGGCGTAAGCCCCACGTATCCTTCCAAGCATAACACACAACTACTCAAGCATTCGAGCCAGCCAGCCAGGAAACTCACCCAAAAGAGGCCCACAGCCCTTTATATGCTCAAGGTCAAAACAGGACAGCTCTGGCAGTCCAGCGCCGAGCTCGTTCCCAAACGAGAAGACGTACCCCGAGGAAGCCCCTCCACGAAGGGTGAAACCAGGCCCTGCCAGCAGCGCCCGCGGCTAGGAGGACAGGAAGGGCTCTGCCGCCTCGAAACCCACCCGAGCCCGCTTTGGGCTACGGTGGGACAGCATGGGGGAACGGAGGGCAGACCATGGAGCGGCAGGTGGGCGAGCCAGGTGCCACAGGTTAACTGATGCAGAGCATTTAACAGGCTAACCGCTCTCCTCAAGCTCCTCGGCATTTGCCTCTCACCCTCAGGCCAGCTCAGGCCTGGCTCGACCCTCGCTCTCCTCTAGTGTGCCCGCGGCCCGGCTCGGGGAGGGGAGAGGTGAAGGCCAGCTCGGCTCGGCTCCAGGGGCGGACCCCGCTCGACTGCGGCGCCCTCCCAAACACAGGCGCGGCGACGGGAGGGAGGGAAGGAGGAAGGCAGCGGCCGCCGCGGGGCCCCGCAGCCTACCCGCGCCGGGAGAAGGAAGGAGAGGAGAGGGAGAGGAGGAGAGGAGGGAGTGCCGGCGCAAACGGCGTTACCTGAGCGAGCCGGAAGAGCCCGACTGCCACCAGCAGCCCCGGGCCACCCTGACAGCTCCCGGCATGCACTGCGACGCGCCTCACCCCCGCCCCGCCCGCACCGCGCCGCCGCACCCCGCCCCCTGGCGGGTCGGGACAAGCGCGCGCAGGCGGGATAGCGGAAGACGCGCGGGGCCCGGTCCCGGGAGCTGCGCGGTCAGTGTGTGGCTGTGTGAGGGCGCAGCGCCCGGCGCGGAGCCGCCCTCGTGGTGGTGACGGAAACCGGCGAGTAACGCGCAGGTGGTTCGCGGCGTCAGCGGTGGCGCGTGCACGTGCGTGGCGGGGTGTTTACGTCCGCTCCTGCGGTGGCGCGGGAGCCGCCCGCCCGGTTTTTAAGGCACCCTGTGCGGGAGGAGAGGCGGCCCGACGTGTGCGCCGTCAATTTCCGTGAAGGAGCTCCCTGGGCCTCGTTGGCGCTGTTGGCGTCGTGCTGCAGGTGGTGAAAACGTGCCAGTGGGCAGGCTCGCACTGGTGGAAGTAGACGTGAGGGGTTCGTATGTACGTGCATACGTTCATTGTGCCCGATCTTTACTTAGTTCAGCAGATACAGCGCAGGTGAACGTGGAAGGCAGGCGGCACTCCAGAAAATACTATAGTAGTAACAGCTGTGTTCGGAATTCTCTGAAGTTTGGTACGCTTGAGTCCTTATCAGACAGGAAGGGCTGTGGGATGCCCTCGGACAACACTGGAATTTCGTACTGCAAGGGCAGTCTTCAAGGGACCAGTTCCACAGCTGAAAGGTGCAGGTCTCAGACTGCTGTCGGTTAGTTTCGAAGTCGTCATTACGCCTCTCACATTTAAGCAGGTTTCATAATAGCAAACAGTTATGGTTATAAATGACTGAAGTAACTGGGAAAAAATGCATTCAGCTTATATTATCAATCTTTTAGACTTTGTCTGAGGACAAGTAAATATTTCTGAAGTATCGCTGGGGAAAATCTCATAACATTTCTGTGAGAAACGAGCAAAACCTCGCGAAAGAGACTCAGGTCAGACCCCACAATGAAGCATGTAATTTTATTACGTTCTTGCAAGACCGGGTGTCTAACTAGTAGGCACACCTGGTTAGAGAAATACATGAAGTTTTATACCCTATTCCCAGCCGCAAAATCCCTACCTTGTTTCCCCATTGGCTGGGTACTCCAAAGTTTACAGACTAACCCGACACACCTTCTACATGTTATGGTACATATAAGTTCATAGGTCGCATGTCTCATTATCTCAAGATTATGCCTCCCCTGGGAGGAGAAGTTAAAATTCAATACCCTATTAAGCAAGCGCAGTACTGCTTCAACAGACCCCATCTATCTCAAACAACCCTGGCTGACAGATTTAAGGTTTTATAATCTCCTGTCTAGCACTTCCCTCCTTTAATTGCTCTCTGGTTTCTTTCTTGTCCTGCCAGACAGCCTCCCGCTTACCTTATCAGGTTCTAATCATGCAAGGACAACATTCTGTGTCTCACAATTTCTAAATCTTCCGAAGTTACTGGCCAGCATTTTATGAAGTCTAATTTTATTCTCCAGACTTGTGATAATAATAGGGAGGAAATACGATTCCTTTTCTCATTACACTATTCCAGGATTCAGTAGCTGAGAAGCACTTTCTTTTGGGAAAGCTGGCAATTCCCACTGGTTTTCTGAGGCATTGAGTATGACTCTACAGGTCATGTATTTCCAACTAAAACAGTGCATTCACATTCATTTTTCTTTGCAGATACTTAAAAATGCATTTCAGATTTAATTCCTAAGTGGGGTTGGTGGTGCTTTTGGAGCTACTGAAAAGTGGTGATCTTCACAGAGGTAATGGGACTTTCCGTTACAAACTACGTGCCTTCACATGCTCCTGCACCATAAAGCGGTTTGATTTCTAAGCTGACCCTTCGCTGAATTTAATAGTGGCAGTTACAACTCAGAGCTCACAAACAGTTCTCCAATACTGTCTCATCAACTTTATGTGCAGTGGCAATCAAAAAACCCCCACAAAACATTGTACTTTGTGAGGAAGAATATTGAGAACAAGATAGAGGTGGTTGTTTTCTGCTGTACAAAACACTGGCGCAGCCTCTGATTGATTACTGCATCAGTTCTTGTCTTCACAGTGAGTTAGGGAAGGCATGGGGGAGGAATGATGCCACTGCCTTGTGGCACGAGCAGTAACATCTGAGACTGTTCAATATGGAGAAAGAAGGCAGGGGAGAGGATTGATCAAGGTGTACAAAATCATGCATCCTGAACATGCATGAACAGCACTAATTCCATTTACTGATTTTGCTTTCCAGCTCAGTCTCTGCTCAGTGACTGCACTTTCTGAAGTTGACGGCACAGTTTTGCAGACAGTGGCTGCTTCTAGAGGTGATAACGCTTGATGTTTGCAGTTACTACCAGGGACTGGTATGCAGAAAGGCTCTTGCTCGTCCTTGCTCCAGTGCAGACCAAGGTCACTGCTAAATCCTGTGTACCAGGGTGGGGGTGCAGTAAGTTAGAGGCTGCACCTGCGGGGAGGAGCAGACAGGACAGGTGACCCTAAACTGACCAACAAGGTGTTCCATCCCATAGACGTCATATTGGGTATAAAGCTGAGGGATCACGAGGGCCAAGGTTGCTTCTTCAATGGCTGGTGTCTGAGTAAGACTCCATCCGTTCTGCCTTTGATCCCAATCTGTGCATTCCTGAATCCAGTTCCAGAATCCAGCTCCTGCATCCAGTTCCTGTTTGCTGCTGAGTCCAGTCTGGGACTTCCCTGGTATCTGCCCTGCAGCATCAGTGGTGACTGTGATGTGGTTTCCATCAGGGGGGTTGGGTTCAGTATTTTTTTTTTCTATATTTGTATATATTTAATTTTATTGCTATTATTTTCATTAAAGCAGTTTTAGGTTTTTTTTCCAATCCATAAGTCTCTCTCCCTTAATCCCTTTCTCTTCTCCTTTGGGGAGGGAGGAGTGGTAATAGAGAGTGTCCATCATTCGTCTAGTGGCTGGCCCAGCCCTAACCCTTGATATCACGAAAGATAAAAATTTGTTAACCAAATTGAATGGTATGAGAATGAGGAGGCACCTAATGAAAAAAGCAGAAGATCATTTTCAAGACATGTCAAGAAAATGGTTTTCTGCAAAGCAGATTTTGAACTTCTAGAACATATTGCCACTAGAGGTTGGCGACCGAGGGTTCAAGGTCGTGTTATTGATGGCAAACACATTTGTACGTGGACACTGAAGAAAACGGGAAGGCATGTACCCTAATACAATGAGAGATACAGGGGTAGTACTGGGAAGTGACCACACTAAGGAGCTCTTCCTGAACAGTATCTCCTTTTACTGACGTTGAAGTCAAAATACTGGGCTAGGTGCACCACTGATGCTAGGTGCACTTGCTCTGCAGGACATTTACCTTTATTTCAGTGTAATTATTTCACTGCAGAACTGGTGAGAAACCTGTAATAGACAATTTTGAATAAATGAAGCTCACACCCTGCAAATATGTAAGATTATTCATAACTTTGTAGTCTTGTGTAAGCCTTTGTAAAGTCAGAGCCCAAAGCCCTTTTACTAACACCAGGAGTTGATTCTCCTATAATTATGTGGATTTTATGTTTGACGTGTGACCTGGTTGCTCAGAACAGTTTGTCCTGCAATATGTACATCAGTTTATGAAGTAATTGGAAATGGAAACCACCATGGACTAAATATTTTTCTTCCTTAAAAAAGCAAACAACAACATCATCCCAAACCACCACGCTCAGAACAGCCTGTAGAGGGTACAATCCACCTCTTGGAATACTTGAATGAATTCGTGCTTTGTAAAAAGAATACTTGGCTGAGACAGTTTAGCTGACTATTGGTCTGCTATATTTTGCCCACAAAAATCTAACCGTACTCCATCTACGTCTTTGAGACTCTGCTAAGGCATCTGCTTGGTTTTAACAACTCCAAGGACTACGATTGCTTCAAAGTAATCATGTCTTAAATAGTAAATGGCTATAAGATTAAGATGTGCAAAATTTTTGGAGCTTTGCAGATTATGTTTTCAAATAACTCTCTGCAATCACAGAAAGTCTTGTGATTTTCATAGAAAGTAAACACTGCACATTGCAAAAGACTGTTTTTTTCCAAAGCCAAAGCTTCTTTCTTTGGTGTCCTTCAGTACAGACCTTTAACAGCCTCTTACTGTGAGGGCAGCAGGTGGGATGAAGGGTGCGGTGGTAACACTGCTCATGAGCTAAGGGACAGTCACACAGGGGTGTCTTATTAAAAGACCTGGTGAGAGGCAGTAGGAAGCCTCATCCCAGAGCAACAGATGCCTGTGCTGTCTGTTTGGTATGAGTGCAGTGACAGCATTCAAGAGCTGGGTGAATGTGGATTGGAGGGAATTCGGGCAAACTTGTAATGTTGCAAGAAAGGGCAGAGAGGGGATTGTTCACAAGGCAGGGGACAGGTGGTGGTGCAGTGACACACAGTGACACACCACCATCAGCACTGCCTGGCTCAGCAGAGGCTTGTGCTCAGACAGAGCTTCAGGAGCATGGTGGGTAGACCTTAGCCAGCTGCTAGCTCACTGCTCCTTGAGGTGGGGGGGGGGCTAGAAACGGAAGAGCAAAACCAAGAAAAGTTGTGGGTCAAGAGAATGATGGTTTAGTAAGTGAAGGAAAGAGGGTAAAAAAAACCATGCAAAGACAATCACTTACCACCTCCCACAAACAGACCGCTGATGCCCTGCCAGTCTCTGAACAACAGCTGCTATGGAAAGACTACACCCCCAGTTTTTGCTGCTGAATATGACATTACTATGAAATATCTCTCTGATCAATTCAAGCCAGCTGTCCTGGGGATAAAAGACCCCCATCAGCCTCTTCCACAGCCCCAGTCTACTTGCTGGGAAGGCAGAGTAAGACACTAAGAAGGCCTCAACAGTGTGTAAACACTGTTCAGCAATAGGTAAAACAACAACAATGGCTATCAACACCATTTGGTCACAAATCCTAAGCACAGCATCATACGGGCTGCTGTGAGGAATCTCCATCCTAGCTAGACCTGATACAGGGGACTACAGCTTTGGAGGCCTGGGGCTGCAGGGACCACCAGCAGATTGTGCAGTACCAGGGAAGATGAAAAAAAGTTGGCAGGGTCTTCCCAGAGACGCTAGGGAAGTGAGAACCCAAACTGCACAGAAGGAGGGTCAGCTAGAGTTTGTGGTCGGATGTAGGGAAATGGAGGGTTTCCTGTGATAGGGAAGGCTGGAAGTTTGTGGATTCTGGCAACAGGAGGACAGCTCCTTCTTCACTTACGGATCTGCAACTGGAATATAAGGTCCATGCCCTGGTAGCACGTCAGGGAGAATGGGTTATATGGAGAAGCACCACAGTTGTCCGAGCCTGAACCACACAGCAGCACCATCAGGAGAAAGTGGTGGATGAGTGCAGTGGGTGACTCCCTACTGCGAGCGATGGAGGACACCATCTGCCAACCTGACTTGCTGTCTGGGTTTTTTTTGCTTGCTGGGGGCTTGCATCCAGCATGTTGCAAGGACACTACCGAGGCTTGCCCATCTCTCAGCCTATTCCCCTCAACTGCTTATCCACATGAACACCAATGATACTGCCCTTTCTGTCAAGCAGCGTCTTTGGTATGGGGAACTCTTGTATGGGATGGACAATGGGATGGGTCAGAGCTTGTGTATCAGGATCAGAAGAGAAGTCAGGGAGGGTGACAGCTTGGTGGGAGTATGTTACAACCCACCCAATCAGGATAAGGAAGCGGATGAAGTCTTTGATACAAGGCAAGGAAGTCACTCTGTCCCAAAGCCTGGGTATCATGGAGGCTGCTGCCCCTGGGAAGGATGAGCCCTGGGCACCAGTAGAGACTAAGCGCTGACTGAGGAGCAGCTCTGTGGGGAATTCCGGAATGCCCTGGGGCCCTGGTGGGTAGCAAGCTGAGCTGGCATTGGCAGCAACAGGGGCCAACAGCATCCTGGAGCACAGCCCGTAGATCAAGGAGACCGACTATCCCAGGCGCTACCCGACAGCCGATCGCGGGGCGAGCAGCGGGTGCGTAGCAGCTACTCCGGGGCGCCTTCCCGCGGCGTCGTGGGCGTCGCCAGCGCCGGGCAGTAGGGGCCGCTGTGGCGGGCGGGCGACCGAACGCTGGCGGAAGAGCGATCCCTTCCTGCGCGGGCGGCCGTCGTCGTCCGCCTCTCGGCATGGCGGGATGGTTTCTGCTGGAGATCAGGCGGGAGACGCAGAGCGCGTTGCTGGTTATTCGGTAGTGCGGGGGCGCTGCCTGCCTTCCGCCGCTCGGGCCGTGAGGATCGGCCGGTGCCGGCGGGGGAGGCGCAGGGCGCGGCGCTGGGGCGGCGGGTCTGGGTTTTAGCGTCCGTAGCCATAAACGAGGGTGGTGGTGGTGGGGAAGCGGGTTATGAAGCGGCGCTTTCCCCTGCCCTTCCCTTCTTGTGCGACTCGGAAAAGCCTGAGTTACTGTGCATGAGTTACTGTGCAAATAAATGCTTCTGAGAACGGTCGTTTATTTCTCTCGATTGCTTCTCACGGCCACGGGAGACCTCGGCTTACCGCGTCGGTCCTGGGGCGCAACTCAGGCCACGGGGGAGCTGCAGGCCGACCCCGGGCTCGGTCCGCTCAGGCCGCGGGCGAGGCGTCCCGCGCCCCCTCACGCCGCCTTCGCTGAGCTGTTCCCATGTTGGCCGAGGCGCACCCCCGCTCTGGTGCCTTAGCGCTAAGGTCCTCCTCGCCCGTTTTGGCCTGCGTGTGTGAAGCAGCGGCTGGTCCCGACACCTCCTTTTCTGAGCTAAACCCCTTCCTTTCCCTTCCCAGCGAGGCGGTCCTCCCGAGCTCGCCAGTGGACGTTTCGGTGGCCGCGGACTGCGTGGAAGTGAGAAGCGGCAGGAGCTCTGAGGCGGCGGCGCTGCCGGCAGGGGTCAGGCTGGCCCCGTCCTCCTGCCGCGGCCTACGCCGTCTCCCCGGCGACGGCCTGCACCTGCGCCTGCGCCTGCGCCGCCCGCCGCCGGGCCCCGGTAAGGCTGGGGCGGGTCCTGCCCGCTCACCGCTGGCCGGGGGCGGGAAGCTTGGCTCACTGCTTGAAAAAAGGCGGCTTTGCTTAGGGTAGCCTGAAACCTTACAGTTTGAAATGACGTGCAGAGACTTTACAGTGTAGCTTCTGCAGCGGACAAAGAACCCCCCAACCAACTCAAACCGGCTGGAGCTCATGTTATACATTGTGCATATGCTATTGCTTTCAGCGCTCGATTGAAGATTTAAACAGGAACTGATAAAATTTAATGAAGTTGACCGTTTTAAAAATTAAAAATGCAAAAAGTGTCATAATGAAAGGGAATCACAGTTGGTGAGTAAGTGCTTTGTATAGGAGCTTGAGAACTGCTCTCAGTTCCACTCCCCCGTGCTTTCTTGTATTCAAAATTATTTTATTTCCCCCCCACTTCATGTTTGGTAGCTGAAAATGCTGTATTATGGTTCATCCGGGCTATCACACTATGGTTGTCACTGACCACTTCATCATAAAGGATTGTGATTCTTTTGGGATGATTTTTGTGATTTACTGTGAGGGTGGTGAGGCACTGGAACAGGTTGTCCAGAGAGGCTGTGGATGCCCCATCCCTGGAAGTGTTCAAGGCCAGGTGAGATGGGGCTTTGAGCAACCTGGTCTAGTGGAAGGGGGTTGGAACTAGATGATTTTTAAAGGTCCCTTCCAACCCAAACCATTCTATGATTCTATGATTTTGTGTTGGGACTTGTTCTCACAGTCTCAGTTTGCAGAGGTTAATGTTGCAGGTAACATCTGCCAAGTTACCTTCTTTATGTCCATGATGCTAATTCAGGTCTAAGATGCGTTTGCATAAATTGGAAGCATGGTGGCATAGGTGATGCTTAGTTCCATTCTAGCATCCAGGCTCAGTATGTTTAGGTTCATTTAATGGGATGTGACACAGAAAGATATATTAAATAACACAAAATTGTCATTCTGGGGTTTTAAGGTAGAAATGACCAATAACCTGTGTGATGTAGAATAATGTTTTCAGCACCAGAAACATGCTGGAATACTCTGTTCATTTTATGGTCTGCTGATGTGGCTTCTGTACATTAATCTGTAATTATGCATGCGCTTTGACAACTCAGTTATACAAAAATTATTTAGTGTGTCTTATTAATGAGGCATGCTTCAAAAGATCAAAGGTGAAGCTTTGAAAATTTACCTTTGAATGTTGTACCCATGAAAAACATGTATGTGAACCAGATGGTAATCAATGTATTTACTGGATAACTTTAGTCAGCCTTTAACGTTTTACGTTAGTATGTAAAACTAGTTGTCTCTTACATGAAATTCTGGAAGGGTTTAAAGTACTTTTCATTTGTGGTTGCAACCTAAATCTTAAATACTGAATGCTAGTGCTGAGAATATCCTTTGATTCTTAAGTTTGAGTAGGTGTGCAATGCAATACATATTTGTACATAGAGCTGGGCTTACAGTTCTACTTTTCTTCCACCTAACTTTATTTGATAATTTGTGGAGGCTTTTATAGCTCCTTTTTTAATTTGGAAAAGTTGTCTGAGCTGGCATTTGTGAGACTGTTTTTGCTTTGCTGGCCTGCAGAGGGTATTGCTCACTATCTATTCCTTGAGTGATACCACAGTGGCTGGTATCTCACCTCTCTGCAAATTTAAAACTAGTGCCCTCTTCCCCCTCCACAGCCCCAACTATTTTGTGTTACATATTGGGATGTACCCACATATTTTAGAGACACTATTAGCAGAAACGTCATTACAAGAGAGTGGCATTTAATTTCAACTTCTAAAATCTCTGCAATGGTATTGATATCTCAGCACCCTCTGTGGAGGGTATTTGCACCTTTAAAGTAATTATTCACATATACAATTCCTACTCGGCAATGTGAGGCATGAGATGCAGATGGCAAGTTTTTCCTAAATGTAAGTACTTGCTTCTACAGGTAAGTAAATTAAGGTTGTATTTAAAATGTCAGATTTTGCTTTGTTTGTTAGATTCTTTTTTTGGATTGAAGTATTTGGCAGGATTTTTCTGTACAAGTGGCTGAAAATTTTACACAATTTTTAATATGTCTTCTTCTACCAATAGATTTGGGGTTTGCTTTGAGGAGGAGCCTGAAACCCCAGAAGAATTACATCTTTTACTGTCAATCCTGTGGTGACGTCATATTAAAAGACCGGTGAGTATTGCAGTGTCTTGTATTTATAGCAATAAATACCATAGCAATTGGGCTTCGTGTTACTTTGTGTACTTAGAGAGACAGCTAAAAGGTGTTTATTTTGAAACTGATAGATGAGAACACTTCCGAAGCACTACGGATGACTAAAAGCAAAATTACCTGAAACAGTTTTTTCACCATTTATTCATTTACTTCTTGATTTCATTCTGGCTGGAAAGTAGAAGAACCTTACAATGAGAGTTTGGTGCATTGCGCAGAAGCTGCGAAATCTGGATTCTTTTCCTGCTTGTCTGCTATGCTGTTGGAGACTGCATAGGAAACCATCATTTTAAAGACTAGATTAGAGAAATATGCTAGGAATGGTTTAAAAGTAAGTGATCCTTCCTTGATGCAAGAAAATAGACTCTATACATTTTCTGAAATCCCCTGTGTCCTGGTTTGAGATAAACAGGGTTAGTTTATGTCTGATGGACACATCAAACAGCCAGTAGTGTATTCTTCCCATGTATGTCAGCTCATCTCTACTGGTTGTGGAGCTTTTGGCGGGCCTCGGGTGCTTCCTTAACAGCGGGGCGCAGGTGGGACCACGCCCCCTTTTCTCCCGCTGCTGGGAGCTGCCATGGCTGGGAGGAATACACTACTGGCTGTTTAATGTGTCCATCAGAGATAAACTAACTAGAGATAACAGGGATAAACTAATCTCAAACCAGGACACCCTGGCTTAGTCTGTTTCCTTCCATGAATCTGACAGTTCTTCAGAGGTTAGGGTTATGCTCTCTGATTTTTCTCCATTACCTTCACATTACAGGAAGTGATTAGATTATTTTTTTTTCTTCCATGATTTAAGAGCTGCAAAGAGCTTGAGTTACTTTCTTTTTTCTTTCTCTCCTTCCAGTTAGGCTAAGTGTAGCTCAAATAGAAAATAGTTCTTTAAGGCTATATTTCTGTCATGAAGAAATTCTTAAAGGCTGAATGTTGGGAAACATAAATTTCATAAATTGACCATTAAGCAATAAACCTTTTCCTTAGTCCAAACATCGAGAATTTGTACTACATAAATATTCTATTGAAAAACAGATGGCAGGGGAAATCTTCTAATTGCACATTTCCTACATAAATAGTTTTAAGCATGAAAATTAACTGTCAAGCTCAGCTGTCCAAGATTTTTTGGTAAGTAAATAAGGAAGACTGCTGTTAAAGAAATTCAGTTGGATCTTTTCTCTTTCTCTTTTCCTCTGTTGGAATGGAAGGGTTATATGTTTATGTGGTGGTTTAGGATTTGGTGCGGTTTAGGCAGTGGGGGCGGACACTGCTGCTTTCTGTTTGATGTGGTTTCAGTAGTAGGGAATGGGACTGCTAGCATAGCCCCTGTAAGAAGCTTCTTGAATTAAGCTCCCCCAGCTCCAATTTGGCCCCATCTCTGGCCAAGGCTGCGCCAATCAGTGCCTCTGCAAATAAACCTATTTAAGAGGGGGAACTGGTTTGGGAAGGCCTTTTGCTTTTGGAGTGTTCTTTTATTTTGGAGGGGGTAGGGTGGAAGGAGGAGCGACCATGTGGTCACCAACCATGCGGTCACCCAGGGCAGTGAGGAGAAGGTTGGGGAGGCACACCGGTACAGCCATTTCCCTTTGGCCTGTGGCAAGGTGGCAGGCTGAAACCCCGCTGTCTTCGGAGATCATTGGTAGAGAGAAAGTCGGCTTGTGGACCATCGTGGAGGGGCACGTGGTGGAGCAGAGAGCCATGGAGAGGACCATGATGCAGCTGGCGATTGATCTTGAAAGAGGCTGTGATTCTGAGGAGGATTGATGCTGGGTTGGTTCAGCACTGGAAGAACCGATACTGGCGGAAGACCCCCATGTGAGCTGGAGAAGTTCACAGAGGACTGTCTCCTGTGGGAGGGAATCCATGTGGCCACAAGGCAGAACTGTGAGGAGTGTTTCCCATGAAAAATAGCAAGCGGCAGAAACAGTAGGAAGAGAACTGAGACTGACTGCCCCCCCATCCTGTGTTCCCCACTGCACCAAGTTGGGAGGGGAGGAGGTAGCAAAGCTGGGTCCAGAAAGAAGGGAGGAGTGGGGGGAAAGATGTGTTTAAGAGCTGGTTGGTTGTCTTACTGTTCTACTCTGTTTTCAGTTGATTTGGCTGCAGTTTTGTTGTTTAATTTAAATGGATTTTGTTTCCCCAAGTTGAATCTGTCTTTTTCCCGTGACCGTAAGTGGTGAGTGAGCCCTCCTTGTCCCTTGAATCGACCCTTAAGTCATTTGTTCTACTAGAGTAATAGAGTGGTTGCGCGGTGCTTAGTTGCCAGCCAGGTCTAAACCGTGATGGTTTAAAAGACTGAAGTCCACTGTACTTCCAGTTTTTTTAAATTTTCAAATCAATAGGATGATATTACTGGGTTATTGGATATTAGTTAGTAATAGAGTTAGAGATTATTTTTCTTAGTCTAGTCTTAAGGCTCTCTATGGTCAAACACTGACTAGCATGGAAGCCCACCTAGAAATTACAAGTGCCGCTCTGAAAGTAATGCCTCCTATTTTAATATGTTGACTCACAACGTCAGAGGTGGATGTTGGTGGTCTGGCATTAGAGGTTGAACCTTCCCACCAATATCCCGTTAAATTTTGTTGCCATGCAACAGACAGCAGCAGAGGGGCAGTCTGACAACGTGGCCTCTGACATGGCAGTGTGTGTGAAGCAAAAGGCTGTCATTGAATTCCTCCATGTGGAAAAAATTGCACCCATTGACATTCATCGACGCTGCCGAACGTTTACAGAGACCAAGCAGTGGGTGTCAGCACAGTGAGGGGGTGGGTGGCTCGTTCCAGCAGCGGCAACAGTGACAGTGGGTCCCCTCTGCTGGTGCAGATTTTTACAAGCGTGGCATGCAAGTTCTTGTTCATCGCTGGTGAAAATGCACAGCCAGTGGTGGGGACTGTGTTGAAAAATAGTGTTTTGTAGCTGAGAATCTGCTCTATCAAATAGTGTTATTGTGCTCTTTGTATCTGTTGTAGTTTCCAAACAAATAGGAGCCATTACTTTCGGAGCGACCTATATAATTTTAAGAGCTAGGACAAATCTGAAGAAACTTATGTTCACAATACTTATGTACTAAACCTCCAGTCATTGCTACTCATAATATCGTAGAAAACATCCTTTCAGGTTTCTTAAGTTGTAGTTTCCATGTAGTTTCCAAATAAACAGGAGGCATTACTTTCAGAGCGACCTACGTACATCCTTATGGCAGGACTCTTTTACACTAGTGCCTAACTTCTGTTTTTTTAAAATTTTTATTACCTAGGCATCCTCTGTTTGGAGATAGAGAACTATCTCCAGAAGGAGACTCAGTCTGACTATATTAGACAGGAGAAAGGAAAAGGAGAGAGTTTCTTTCAAGGGTCCCAGCATAAGAATTGCTTGTCACTTTCTGACTGTGGAGGCAGCCTAGGTGGCTATCTTAAAGTAGAAGCTCAGTTGTTATCAGGAGCAAGTTTGGGGAGATAAGTCCCTCTGTTAGCTAGGTTTTATCATACTTAGCACCCACAAGTTGGTTCAGCATGCAGTAAACCTCAAGTTTCTTTTTTTTTGTTGTTTTTCTGGAAAGTTGTACTTTTATTAGTGTTACATTCTTCCAGTTCTAGTGATCTAGAATATGGTTTCCTGCCTCTGAATGGCAAAAGCCTTAAATACAGTGGAAATGCTGTATTTTCTGTATATCTCAAAGTTAAGAGGAGTCTGTTTAGGAAATTCATGCTGGTTGGAGCAACTGCTTTGTTGGGTGAGAGTGCAAGGTCTCAATGCTCTAGACTGTGAGGGTAATGAAAGGGTAATGTAATGAAACTGGACAGCATTAGTCTGCAGCATAAGGTAATCTCTGTCTTTTTTCCCCCCCCAGGATGTAACTTTTGAAAAAACATTGCTGAGCAGTACCAGCTTTTTGTTGCTGCGGTGTAAAAAGCAGTATATAGGAATGAAGACTTGTTTTTTTTCAGCGTGAGTCCAGGCACTGGAACTAATTGTACAGGGCTGACGAATCATCAGTCATTAGGCCAACACCAGAATTAAGGTCCCACCATGGCAGAATTGTGGTCGTGTCTCAGGCAACATGTAAGACCACAGAGAGTGAAGACAGCGTCAGGTAGTGTGGAGAGGTTATCTTAGTTATGGTAGAGCTGTATCGGAAGAAGAGTTATTCCAACTTTCATCTGCAGGTGGGGCAAGCACAGTTTAAAATGTATTGATGATCTAGAAATAAGAAAATTTTTATAAAAGATTTTGCATTCACTCGCCCAACAATCAAAAGGTGCAAGAAACTACAGTGCGAAGAACCGACATCTTTCAGAGAAGAATAGTGTATGAACTGCAAAAAAGGGAGGGTGTCTAACTGTTGGCTTAGCAGCTGTGTGTTTATTTGTGAAGTAGCACCATAAGCAAAGTTGTATTTGCAAGTTTTAAGTAAGCAGTAGAATCAAGAAACCTCTATGTTAAAGGTTTCAAACAACAGCAGAAAAAAAAGGGAACAAAAGAGCATTCAAGGAAACCAGGCAGAGAGCAGAAAGCGCAGCTCAGCAAGAAACAGCACAGCTAGAATACTGTTGGAGAGGTGCACACTGTTAAAATCATTGCCCATTGTTTTGGTAAAGAGGCTGAATTTTTTTCCAGTGCAAGAGTTTTCTAGAAAACACAGACTGAAGAGAGTGTAAATACGTGGGCACTATCCATCCATACTTCTACATTCTTAATAAAAATGGATATGGTGAGACCACAGAATGGCTATAGCAACTGTAGGTAGAAAAGTGTTGACCACTTGCTCATAATGACCAAGATGGTATTTATATAGCCACATGTATATGTTCTAGCTTTGGGGGTATATATTGTAACTTAAAGGACTGATTCCAAACTTTGGCTTATAAAATGCCCTGGCACTGTGTGTAACCTAAGTCAGTAAGTTAAGAACAACTCAGATAACCGAAGTGTAGTATTGCCTGGAGCAGCCTCCTTGGTCCATACAGCTGTTCAGGAGAAAGGGATTTGGGATTTTTTTGTATGTGACGTCTGAAAGTGGAATCTGAATCTAAATTAAGATTGCATTATCCTTTTTTTTCTTTTTGTTTTAATGAAGATACACTGTGGTATTTTTGTCAGGATTTAGCTTTTTCAGAACCTGGTATCTGACTTTGAGGGACTTCAAAGGACATTCTCTCCCTTGCTGTGCCAGCAGTCTGCTTCTGTTGTTTCTATATCAACATTTGGTGCAAGGAAACTTTACAAGAAGTAATAATAAATATAATTGCAAAATGCCCATTGTTATATTTTTCATGACTGGATAGAACTGTTTTATTTTTGCCATGTGATTCATTTCAAAAGAGAATTGTGCCAAGTTTTGCCTTATAATCATTGAAGATTCACCCTTGGGAAATGCTTCATCATAAACTTGGCAGGAAGCATTCAGCCATTGCTTTCACAGAATTCATCCAAAGAAAGTGCCTTTGACTGAAAGGAGAGTCAATCACTGCATTTTGCGAAAATGCCATACTTCCCCTCCCTTTTTGTAAGGAGTCTAAACTCCCTTTTAGTGTCTTGGAAAAGAATAGGATATATTGAAATATTTTTTTCTTCTTCCTTCTTAGGAAATTTCTAAGAGTTCTTTCTCTACCAAGTGAAAACTGGAGTGTTTTAGTTGAAGAGTGGTGTTGTCACCCTAACCCCTTTGCCAGAAGCACTTTGCACCCTCAGCATGATGACTGTTTTCTTGGAGACACTTTTTTCCTGTTGAATTCAGGAGATGAATCACATGTGCCTGCATCGCCCATGTGCTGCTCAGAGGCTGGACACTATGCTTCTCAGAGTGGCTCTAACTTGGTAAAGTATTTCATTTGAATGATTCCGAAGTGAATGTATTTGGACTTTTTTCATTGTAAAATACCTTTTTGTAACTGGTTTATTGTATTACAGAGCCATTTTGAAGGTCATGGAGAGTTGTTGACCTTCAGTTGTACAGAAGCCAGAAAATATTCTAAGCTATGATTTAAATTTTCTAAAGCATGAACCATGGTCTTGATATTGTTCTAGATCTGCAAGAACTTCTGCCTATAAACTGAATTAGAAACTACTTAATTATGTATTTCTAAACCCAAATATTTCCCCCCAAAAATATCCTGAGTGAAGGACGTCAGCATTTGGTAAGATAACTGTGAATGGGTTGGGTGTTTGTCAAAGGGGAGTGGAGCAAAGAATGAGGACAAAACTGGAATAACAGTGCTTTTTCTTCTCAAGCTATGACTGAATGCATCGCCATAAATGTGCTCAAAGCAAGGTGTGATTTTTTTTTTTTCCCCTTTTTTTTTTTTAGCTTTAGAAAGACTTGAAAAAATCAAAATGTGTTTTGGGTTCAGATGTGGCTTTTTTACACACTTAGAATATAGTAATGAAATTGAGTTTGTTTGACTGCTGTGTCTAGTGAAAGGGACCTGCCACCCCAGGTTATAACTCTTCATGTTGATGTTTCTGAGGCGTTCCAGCTGAGTTTCTAGGAAGAAGGCTATCATTTGGCTTAGAAACATCAAAATTTGTTGTTCCTCAGGAAAAAAAAACATTTTTAGAGATATTGATGTTCCAGTGGTGGGATAAAACACATGGTGAAAGAAAATTCAGTGCTTTACTTGTCTTGGAAATCATCTTGTATAAAAGTTCAAGCAATTGTCTTTTCTTCTGCCAGAACACCCAGGAACTTAGCTCACCAAAGCCTACCTTTCCCTAAAACCTTTTCTGTTAATCTACTCTTTGTCTGTATTTATGCTGACAAAGGTTGGGCCTGCAGATACCATCTTTTCTTCCAAGACCATGTATTAAACCTAATTACTGAAATCCTTCTACAATTATGGGATCTGTTGCTGCCTTGGCAACTTTTGTCTGTAACAGCTGATGTGCAGATTCCCAACATGAAACTTTTAATCTGATGGGAGGTAACACCAGAGACCCTGATATTCATCTGCTGTTGCTGCTTCTCATCATTAGGGATTTGTATCATCCCCAGTTAAATTACTGGGATTCTTGCAGTTCAATGGTTGCTGGTGCAATGCATCCAAGCGAGCCATCTGCCTGGGGAACAGCTCTGTCCTACAGTCCATATCTGCAAGCCTTGCAGCTGTGGTCCTTTGGTTTCTTGTTCCATTGTTCTTTGAAAAGCAGAATATGGGGAGGGGAAAATGATGATAAGAACTGATACCCTGAAAGAATATCAGCGTGGGAGAAGCAGATTAATTTGGGTTAACTCTGTGGCAATTGCAGTTACTTCTTCTAAGTATCCTTTAGAAGGAGGCTGAGCAGAAGATTTCCAAATTTCCAAGAGGACAATGCTTTCTGCCAGAGGTTCCCAAAATGAATTATCTCACATTTCAGTAGTCTCAAAAGAGATCTTAGAACTATGGGAACAAAGATGGGAAGAGGCAGAGTGCATGGAATTCATATTGCAGCCCAAAGACAGGGAAGCAGCCTGCCCAACGTACTTCTTCAATCAATCAAAGACAATGTTTGCTAGGAAAGGGTGTTTGAGACAGAAACATGATAAAAGGATTTGGAGCAAAGATGTTACTGACATGTGGGTAAAACCAGGACAACAGCAGATTTATTTAATGAGTGAGGAGGCTATTTTCTGTCAGAGGCATACGATAGTAGTTTAGTGTGATGAATTTTCATGTTTGCTTCCTTAAACTTGCATTGAAGTTGAGAATTCTTTTCTTTTTTGTGTCACATCCCTCTTTCTACATCTTTCGCACTCTCAGTGAATTCTCATTTCTATGTTTGCTTAAACCCAGCATCACTCGATTGCCAAGCAAATGAGCAAAACTGCAAGATCCAACAGAAACTGGACTAATAAGGAAAAAAATCCTCATACTGAAACAGAAAATTCTTCTACAATATGAGTAATAGAAGGTTACAGGCAAGATAGATTGCTATTGGCATAAATGTTCTCATTTCAGAGAATATTGTTGCAGTCTGACCCGGTATGAAGGTTCTTTTTTAATTGCATTGCAGTTCTTTGGAAAGTGTTTGCCTATGACCAAAATAGTAGCAGGAATGTACCAGAGATGCTTAAACAATCTTTTCCAGCCTCCAGTGGGACCAAGACAGCATCTGTCCATTGCAAACATATTTTTTACATCTATTATTCTTCCAGTGTACCATGGTTTTTAAATGTCACATGGTCTTGCAGCATCCTAATAGTATCTCTTGGGGAAAATATTTTCCCTGACACCGTATCAGGGATCCTTAGGAACAGAAACAGAAAATACTAGTCTGGAGATCCTCGTCCCTCTGTAGATTGCCAGCAGCTGCAAGCTGTCAAATAGATATATCGATTTAATTAGTCTAGCTAAAACTATCGCTTTTTCCATTGAAGCATGATACAATGAGTTAGCGGTGGTTTTTAGGTAATGTACTGCACAAATCTCAGCTAGCACCTGTAACTGTAGTCAGAAAAACACATTCAAGTTGTAGCTATCAAGGAAGCACTGTGTATTATATACTTGCACTGTGCAGAATTTGTACCAAGCTCGAATACTGGTTTTCACAAAACCCTGCATGCTTATCCTTGCTTTTCATGCTAAGCAAGTAATTTTACTTCACACATTTGAGAGGAGTAGCAAGGTAGAAATTGTGAAAGGGGATAACTGCATATATAGGAACCAGACTTCTTTTCTGATATCTGTAACAAGGGAGCTGTAGTTCCAACATAGTCAGCTCTCTGAAGCTTTAACAGAGACTGTTGGGCTCTCCCTGGGGCTTTTAGTTTAATTCCTGGTTTGTGAGGAACAAGCAGGACTTTGTCATCATAGGTTCAGATTCCATGTGGAACGCTTTCTGGTTTTCATGGAGCTTGACTGGTCCTTTCAGTTCATTTTATTATTTGCATAGTACAGGTCAGTTAGGTATTTCCAGCATCAAATCCAGCAGTTCTGTCTGAGCTATAGCTTTGAGAAAGTATGGTGAGGAAGTATAGTATTGATTTAATACTTCAAATGATGGAAGCTTTATCACATTCCTTAGTAAGCTGTTTCAGTGGTTAATCATCCTGACTCTTTGTTGCCTTCTTATTAAATTAAGCACTCTGTATCTCTTTTTATCTCTAAGGTGTATTTATTTTCTAGGAATTATTTTTCTAACAGTTTTCCAAAACACTTTCCAAATTTTTAACATACTTTACAGATCCATTTTTGCAGTAATCATTCCACTAAGTCTGAAGATGTTATATTTTTCTGTTTATGCCTATCAACTATTCAGTTGTTCATGCATTCAGAGATCCAATTTGCCCTTTCTTTTCTTGCATCTTGCTAGTAACTTTTGGTTTGGTTAGTTGCCATTGTCTAAATTTTTTCAAAATTTTATATCTTTCACTATGTATTCCTTTATTTCATCATCACTGGCTTTGTTGTTTCTGTTTCTGGTGTTTGGTTGTATTTTAGTGCAGATTGTTATACTAAGCACAACCTACTTAATAATCCAGTCTGGTGTTTAGAACTGCTCTATCTCCCTTGTTTACCCCTTCCCTATCACTGCAGCAGGAAGTACTTACACTTTTCTGTAGACTAACTGACAAAATGGGCCCAGCCTGTCCGTTTAACTTGTCTATAATCTCTTTCATCACTGGTCTAATCACAGACCACGTGTCCTTCAAGGCACCTGAATTAGAATAAATCGATTAACAAAGCATTATTCAATTTTTGATTGGGATAATTGTACTTGGAAATCTGTGTAGTCTGTAAGTCCACAATCTAGGTTCTGAAGACAACCTGTAATGGACTTACCTTTGTAAGACAAACAGTGTACCTGACATAGCAGGGCCGTTGCATTCACTTCATGATGCTTTTTTTTTTTTTTTTTTTTTTGTATCTTTGTGATGTAATAGGCCATAGAGCACCACTTTTTGTTCTGGACATCAGTTTGACACAACACCATCATACATTTTAAATTATGAGTACTAAAGAGTATGATAGTGGTGGTGAAGAAAAACTATGCTCCCCAAAGAGCACACGTGTTCCCTCCAGTTGGAATCCATGGGAACTGTTGCCGTCTTTTACAAAGGTTACAGAAAAAGATAAATTTGGAGTTTTTTCCCCTCAGCCAGTTTAATTTATGCAAAATTTAGATACTGTTTTTGTAGGCGTGGGTGGCGATATGATTTCTCAAGTTGGTAGTGACTTGTTTGGGCTTACAAACCAAGCCAATAAACCAGTAGCTGTTTAATTACACATGGGTATTGTTATGCACTGTATACTGTATGAACAGTTATAAAGGTGATTATAAGAAGACCACATGTAAAAATCCAATTTAGGTGTCTTCTCGTTAACATTCTCAGGATTTCTGGCTCCAGAAGGGTTTATTAACTCAGGAGCATCGTCACAGTTGTGTATACGTCCTGCTTCCTGACCAGAGCTGTACTCTGCTACACTCAGATTAATAAGCCCACACAGAACCAGTACTAGAGTTTAGATTTTGGATTAAAATAGGAGTTGTGCTTACTTGTAGCTTTATACTGATACTGAATTTAAACATTAACACTGGAATCAGTAGGTGTATTACTAGGGCAGGTTGCAGGTTCATCCAGAAATGAGATCTTTTCCAATGAGCAGTAATGGGTGCGTAAGAGTAAGGCAAATATTGATGATGTTTTGGCCAGTGTAGAGACTTCTTGAACTAGATATTGTCATCCACAATTTTTGTTTTTAATAACCCCTTGATGAACACTGATGCCCCTGAATTTCTGGAGACTTTTTATATACTTTTAATATGAAAAATAATGTCCTATAGTGAGTACCAAACTATGTTATGCATTGTGTGACAAATACCTGCCTTTTCTTTGATACAAGCTAGGTATAATTTCATATCATGAGCTTTGAGAGTAAATGTTTCTTTTCCCCTTCAGCTTTTCTGGAATGTTCATGGTTTTGTGTCTCAGTGATACCCCTCAGTTTTCCATCTTTCATGCTTTCTCCCATTACCTGTGTTTTCTTGCCACATATGGAAACTGTTTTGCACCTCTGACAATTATTCTTTGTCAAATCCTTTTCCGTTTCTGCTTGAATTGAGAGAGAGGGGTTGTTCAAGAAAAGAATCCACTGCACCTTTCTGGAATAGTCATGCTATGTTGTGTTCTTCAGCTGTTTCCTAGTAATTCAAAATACTCTGTGGACATTCTCTGCTCTCTGCTGAACACTGAACAGGTATTCCTATAAAGCTGTCCACAGTGGCTGGAATGAGTGGTAGTAGTCACATTGCAGCATAATATTTTACATACGTATTTTTTAATACTTCTTTTCATGTGCACTATTTTGCCCTTATCAAAATTGAATTTACTGTGTCATTTTATCATCCAGTCCCTCAATATTATGAGATTCGCCTGTTAGTTTGTTACAGGTTGTGCTGTGTGGTCAGTACGTATTGCCAGATTTTAAAACTATTATGAAACTTGCAGGTGTGTAAAGCTGAAGTAGTAAATGCAAATCTCTGTGCATGTAAACATAAAGAGAACAGGAACAAGAACAAAGTTTACTATCCACTCTGGAGAGTATGTTAAAATTATACATTTCTTTTTCAGAAAAACTGAGTGACATTTAAGTAACATTTCTTTGTCCTACAGAAATCAAAGGAAAATACCAGAGTAATTTGTAAGCGCTGCAAGACATTGCTGGGAGAAACATTATCATCAGGTATGGGATGTACAAACCAAACTAGACCACTGCATCAGCCATTGAGCACCGGAGGTTAAACACTTGTGAGGAACAGAGTTATTCATTAAGGTGCAGGGCTGATTCCTGTGTATTTGTCTCTCTCTCTTCCTTCTGGAACAGATGAGGTTGTTGCTTCCACCGTTAGACCTTGAAAGTGACTTATAACAGGGAATCTCCTCATCGTTTCTGCGGTGTGTGTGGCTAACTCTAAAGCTATGGAAGACTTAATGCATGGTTCCAGTTTACTAGGAATCCCAGTAAAAAAGGATACCTGAGAAATTACAGGTTGTTTATTTTGCTGTCGGTCCTACAAAATATTGACAAGGTTAGTTCAGAACTTGGTCAACACAGAACTAGAAGCTAAAGGTATGATAGTGTGGTGAAGTAGTGTAAAGATGATTCTCTGTTGGTTTTTAAAATGCAGTTATTAACAGGAGAGAGGCAGTGATAAGACTGTTATCAACAGGGTTCATTCCTTCATTCTCCTTTTACTCCACTGCATCAGTCCGAGTGAAGCTGGCTCAGTTCAGAGATCTGGAGAATATAAAAACTTGTCAGAAAAAGCAAAGCCTGTTTAAGAAATAAGTCATGAGGAGACGCAAGACAGAAGGTCTTCTGTTATAGAAGGTTCTGATTATCCTGTACAGGGATCTGAACAGTACAGGCTTTAATAAAACCAAATTTAATGTAAGTCGTTTGAAAGCCCACAAAGCAGGTTGTGACTTTGGGAAAGCCATGGTAGGATAAAAGCTTCACAGATCATCATGAATAATGAGTGGCTTAATCTAAGCCTTCAGATGGTTGTAGCAACTAGTAATTGATGAGATCAGTGGATATGGGAAAAGGCAAATATTGCACAGATGTACAGGGATTTCTACTGGACTCTCTACATGACTGAAGTTAGATAGCATGTCCATGGTTTTGACTTTGTTTCTTCAGTGCTGTAGGAACTTTCTGTAGGGTTCAAAGAACAGACAAAAAAAACCTAACCAGAGATACATGGTATAAGTCTAGGCAGAATGATCACTGTGAAAAGAGACTAGAATCATAGAATCATAGCTTCATTTTAGTTGAAAGAGACTTTTAAGTCCAACCACTAACCTAGCACTACCAAGTCACCACTAAATCATGTCCTTCAGCAGCACGTCTATATGTCTTTTAAATGCCTCCAGGGGTGGCGACTCCATTTCCCTGGGCACCACTTCCCAATGCTTTACAACCCTTTCTGTAAAGAAATTTTTCCTAATATTCAATCTAAACCTCCGCTGGTGCAACTTGAGGCCATTTTCCCTCATCCTATTGCTTGTTTCTTGGGAGAAGAGACCGATGCCCACCTCGCCACAACCTCCTTTCAGGTAATTGTAGAGAGTGATAATGTCTCCCCTGAGCCTCCTTTTCTCCAGGCTAAACAACCTTAGTTCCCTCAGTGGCTCTTCATAAGACTTGTTCTCGAAACCATCTACCAGCTTCTTTGTCCTTCACTGGACACACTCCAGCACCTCAATGTCATTTTTGGAGTGAGGGGCCCAAAACTGGACACAGTATTCACGGTGTGGCCTCACCAGTGCCAAGTACAGGGGGCCAATCACTTCATTATTCCTGCTGTCCACACTATTTCTGATACAAGCCAGGATGCTGTTGGTCTTCTTGGCTACCTGGGCACACTGCTGGCTCATATCCAGCTGCTGTCGACCAACACCCCCAGGTCCTTTTCCAATGGGCAGCTTTCCAGCCACTCTTCTCCAAGCCTGGAGCATTGTAGGGTGTTGTTGTGACCCAAGTGCAGGACCCGACACTTGGCCTTGTTGAACACCATACCACTGGCCTCAGCCCATCAATCCAGCCTGTCCAGATCCCTTTGTAGAGCCTCCATACCCTCACGCAGATCAACACTCCTGCCTAACTAAAGCACAGACTTGACTGTCATGCTTTGGTACTTCCTCATGAGCAGATACCACTGCCTTGAAGATAAAGCTGGATTGTAGTGGTGTAACTGTGGAGGCCATATTTGGCTTTGAAATTCCTCTGTTGGAGATTCCTTCCCCGAGTTCTGCCCCATATACTTATATGATCGTTCCTCGGAAAATACCCACCTCCTATTTCACTGCAAGCAAACATCTTAATTCCCAATGCCCTTGCATCAGTAACACCAATTCCTAGAGCTAGAGTGACTGAACTGGCTTCTTTTCCTCTTGTCTGCCAGGACTAGGCACAGTGTGGAGCAGACTAAAATTAAACTTAGAGGTAAAATACGATTTCCTAACAGTGAGGATAATTTAAAAAGTGTAGTACTTTTCTGGAGAAGGAGTGCAATTACCAAGCTTTTGGAATCTTTAAAATAGATTAAATGTCTACTGAAATGCTTGCTTTCTTCCAGTTTTAATGGTGTGTGTGGATGGAGATCAGATGAGACAATCCCTTCCACCCTTAAAATTAATGCAGCTGATCAATCTTTACGGTTGTTCCTATGCTAAGGCTTAGTGGAATGAATTTATTACTCTAAATATTGAACCTGTTATGCTGGCCCTCTGGTTAGGCCGTGTTCATAGCAAAGACCTAGAGCTTATAATATGATCATCTTTGACCTGGCTTTATTGATGGGGATTAAATTCTGGACTCAAAACACTTCAATGTACTGTTAAAGGCTGTTCTGGTGGAGGTTTTGGGGAACAGTTACATGGAAACTCTGAATGTATGCAGTATTCGTGTTGAGTTAGTGTGTTTTTTGGAAAGAAGTCTATTCTGCTCTTTGAGCAAAGAAGAAAATTACTTCCCCATGTGTGCTGTTATTAAAACTGTCTTCTGTGATTCACTACAGCACTACTGAGCAGCATAAAATGCTTACGTAAGCTATGCTGATCCCAGCGCTTTAGGAAAGTTCTTTCAATTCATCTTTCGGGTTTGGCTTGAGCTCTTGCTTGCTTTGTTTCAAGATGATTGTTCCTTGCATTAAACAAAGATCAATATGAATGACAAATTGCTGATCATGTAATTAGCTCAGAGCAGTTTCCTTCTGGCAATGTATGTTTTCAGTTATCAGTTGCTTCTCCTCCTGCAAACCAAAGCAGAATTTGACCATCTGCTGAACCTCTTAACTGAGTGCTGAACAGAAGTTTAATTAGTATAGTGATACTGTGATGTACAGTCTACTCCTAACAAGTCAGTTGTTCTGTTGTACTTGAAAAGTGTTTTTGTCATTTTAGATACCATTAAATATTATGTCACCGAGGTAATTATTCAACCAGCTGAGGGAAGTTTCAGCCCAATACCAAGGTAACAAATAAAAATTAAAAAAAATCAGATAATTTGCTCAGGTTTATGTTTTAGAAAGGATACTAGAAGTGCACTAACGTATTAATTTCTTGAATAATTACATGTAATAAAGTTCTGTCAAATTTCATGTAATCATCACAGAATTAAGCACTGCAAAGGTAACGTAGTCTGAACTCACTTGTACAGTTTTGTTTGCTTGTCTTTGTGTGTGTTTGTGTGTGATGCAATTTGTCGTGTTGTCTCACTATTCAGGTGATAAGCCACAATTCAATAATTATTTACTTTGAACTATTTAAGTTTGCTTGATATCTGGTGACTAATTATGGAAATGAAAGGTTACATTATGTAAAGTTAAATTAAGCAAAGCTTGAAATGTTTAATTGGACGTGAGATGTCTGTATTTTCAAGAAATTAAGTTTGAAGATGAAACAGAACTTGATCTACCCATCTTGTATCATGTACTATGTGTTAGTCACAGTTCTTTCCTTTTGTGAATTATATTTGAAAGTTATGCATCATTCTGAACTTTTCATTCATATGTGTAAAATATAACAGGGAAAAGCTTTTATTCATCATTTGACATTTGGTTTTGCTCACAGTAAAGGATATGGAACAATTTAGGTGGCTGATCTATTAAAAACATCCTGTTGCAGGAAATAAAAAGTCCTCTGGTTTTGAGGGAGAGAAAGATAAAGAAGACCCATCTCTCAATAAAAAGTGATGTAGTGGACTTGACAGTGTGGAGATATGCATGCACTTGTACTGCATTGATGTGAATGATTTTGCCCATGTAGTTGTTATGAAAACATGTAATATGCGGTTTATTCTTAAACAGGTCTCAATTCGTACAGAGCATGGTTGCTCAGTGTCTTCTGGAATTGTCCTCTGCTAAAAGCACATTTAGATTCACTGTAAAAGGGGATAATGGAAAAATCTATATTCTGGTAAGTTTACTTTTTTTATTTGTATCCTGCTGAAAAAGTTTAACCTATAAATGTATTATTTATGCTGTTCATGATTGTGTGTTTTAAGAAAATTAACTAATTCAAATTCTTGAAGTAGTTCTGAGGAGTAGTGTTCAAGTAAGGAATTTCCCCTCTTTTTTAATCTAAGTAGATGTACATATGGCAATTTTCTCTATTAATGTAGTAATGAAAGTACTACAGATGCACAACAAGTACCACAGAAATTACACTGTGTTTTTGTTTCCAGAAAATATGGAAAGCTTAAGTTTTGACTTTATAATATATATTTCATCTTCTTGCTCCAGCGCCTATCTTTAATCACCAGAAGTTCATCAAATTGTATAGCATCTTTCATGAATATTGTCGTAAGTCAGCAGAAACTACTAACATAGTCAGTACATTACATTGCAAAGTGAAGTGCAAAAATAAAATTGCCTATTATACTTAATGTCCTAATGCTGTTAAACTTGGTTAGTCTTGATATTTAAATAGTGACAGCTAAATTCTTCAAACTTTTAAGATGGATAGGAATTTGGATTTGCAATTATCATAATACTGTACAGTTGGTATAGCTGGGGATGTTTTCTTTTAGTCATGAATTAAATATAAGCACAGAATTTGTAATTTTGCACTTTGTATGAGTAATTCATAGGCAAAAAGATAAAGAAATACGTGATTGTAGATTCCTGCCCTGGGTAAACTTATAAATGCACTTCACTGAGGTAGGCAATCTAATTAAATAAACTGGTTTATATATACATCGTCCAAGTTCTGTAATTTCTGAACATCCAGATTCTGAGGTAAGTGTATATCTGTTGCTTTTAAATACATTTTAGTGCCAGGATAACATTTATGGAACCACTGAGAAATGCTTCTTCTGTGATGATAAAATAAGGTCCCATGAGGAGGCCCGTAATTGTCACTATGTATAATCTAATTGAAGAGTCATTAAAAATTGTTTTGATTATTAACTTGTAGCTTATGTGTTTCCAAGTTACCTAATATTCTGCTGCTGAAGTCTAGTAGCTTATACGGAATGAAGTGGCTATTTTCTAATGAGAAATCACCTTATTTAGCAGATTGCCATTACTCTTAGCTCCGAGTTGCATTTTTGCCAATGTACTGATTAGAGGAGTGGGCTGAATTATCATAGTGGCTGGCTTCTGATTGGCATCCCTTCCTTTTTATTAGTGAATTATTAGTAATTTTTTTGTGTTTAACGTCAGAAAGCCCTCACTCGTGCCCAGGGTGAGGTTCTAGGTGCTGTATACACACCAAGAGGTGTCCTGGAGTCATAGGTTAAGACGGAGGACTCAGAGGCCTTGTGGACACAAGAGTAATGTGAGCACTGTTTATATTAATGATTGCAAACAGCTAAACAGTAAAAAATGTAGGTTCTTGAGGCTGTGAGTCCACAGCCAAGTTAGAAAAGTGGCCTCATCACTGATGCATCATGGACCAGCTGTCCCACTTAAACATTTGCTTTTACAATGAACCAAAGATTCTCATTCACAGTGTTTGTGCTTACATACCTGAACTCACACAGCTTAGGCTGTGTATGTGATAGTTAAGGTTAAGGTATCTCACAATTCTGTTTATTTTTTTTAAAATCACAAATATAATGTATACTTATTTTCCTTATTTCCTGTGCATGTATCACTTAACTTTACCAGTTACATTATTTGTTGATATTATAAAATGAGTTTCTGCTGTTTAAGTTGGTGATTATGAAATTTCTGAAAACTATATAGTATTTATGTGGGTTTTTTTTAAAGAATGTCAATAAATAAAAATCTCTTTGTCTCAGGAAAAAAAGAAAGTGGTGTATATAGATCTCCTTATTTATCCTAACTGTATCTCTGCCCTCTTCACATTCTCTAAAAATTGCCTCCTCTCTTTGCTCCACTGTTGAAGAGTTCCCTGCCTTGAAGTTGCATGACTAAGAATAAGAAACTAAGAATGAGGTCAGCAAGTGGATAATGAGCTCAGAGAATGCAAGCAAAATGGTACATTATTGGTCAGCATAGCAGCATCTTAATAGATGTGATTTCATCTGTATTATAAAAAAGGGTAGGTTTGAAAGAGATTAATAAGTAGTTCTGTGGATAGTTACAAGGAATTTATCCCGTGGATGGGATCAACCTGATAAAACCCGGAAAGATACATCTGTGAAAATCAAAAGGTGTGTGGTAGAGTTTGGAGTGTTTGCATGCTAACTCCAGTCTTTCAATACTGAATGGAAGATGTTTTTTGGAGTGGGATTAGTCTGTAATGTAAGGCAGCTTGTATTTCAGGAGGGAGTGGAGAGGGAGTGGGAAGATATCCCTAGAAAAGAAAATGTGTAACAAAATGGGAGAGTCCTGTCAATCAAATACTGATTCTTGGACCTTTTCTTGGAAGGCATGAGCAGAACAAGTTTGCATTTGTCACGGTTTGAGAGGGGGTCATTGCAGTGACCAAGACATGAGATAATGAGTACCTTGTTCAGATTTAGCTACGCAGCTGTCTTAGAGAGCTCTATTCTTTATGAAGGTCGAGGAAACCACTTCTTTATCTGAACAGTCTGAATGTGAGGACAAAAAAGCTGTAATGAAAGAAGTTTTCATTACTAATCTGTGTGGTGATGAAAAGTAATGGTGATGTCTGCAATAACTGAGAAAAAACTAGCAAGGAACAACAACAGCTTTTATTTTAGCCATGTTAACTTCAAATTGATGCCTAACTGTCCACAAATTGATGCTGTTGACACAGGTTGAGATTTTAGGAAGCTGATCAAGAATGTAAGTCACAGTATTTCACCTGTTTGAATCAGGTCTCACAAAGTATAACTGAGATTTATTGCACCTTTTCTCCTAAGAACATCTTTGAAGCCTACTGACAAGGTGATTTAAAAACCAAACCCAAAGAGCAATGAAAAAAACCACCAGCAAAAAACCCAAACACTTTCTCCTGATGCTGTCATTTCAGAAAAGGTCATCAATCTGCACTATGAATGAATTCTAAACTTTATATATTTATCTTTCTCTAAAGGTTCTTTTTTTATTGGAGTTAATATGAAAGCAGTATGGTTGTGCAGGCTCTGCTGTACAAAGTGGTATAGAGGAAGGAAGGATTGTACATCGTGAGTAACGTAGTTGAAAGCACAGATCAAAATTTGAAACTACGTTAGCCAGAAATAACATGTATAAACTGGTTTGAGTCAACAGACCAAGTCATGGTGAGTGATTGTTCATTCTAGCCAAAAGCAAGATCAAAAAATAATTCATGCATGCAGAAAAGAAGGAAATTATTGCCTAAAGAAGCAAACACAGTTCAGAAGTTGATTTTCTTATGGCAAAGTGTCCTTCCAGCTGTGAAGATTAATTTTCTTTCTCTGTATTAATACAGATCTGTTGCATTGCTGTTGAGACAAAGACATACTGTGGACAAGTGCTATAATGTTATTGTCAAATGCCACATATCAGCACCTGTAGTAGAAGGAAGTGTTTTTCAGATGGACCGTGTTGCGAATGAATTGGTTCAGTTGCTTTCTCTAAAGCAAGTTGCAGAAGGATTCTGAAAGGAGCAGACAGCTATTGTTGCATTGTTCCTTAGATTAGTTTGATTGATAGTCCCCTTTTGAAAAGCATCCCAGGAGGCTCCTTCACAGGGAAGTGTTAATAATTTCCAGAAGAAGTAACTGTTTACTTAAAGCTAAGCATGTCAGCAGTGGTCTCTGTTTATAGAACAGTTCTCTTTTTTCCCCATTTTCTCCAACACCTCTTCAACACTTGGCTTAAATCACCGTTGTGTAATGGTGCTAGCTAATGAGGTATATTTTGCAGTTTAGACTATGAATGTGTACAGTGAGTTACCAGAGCAAAACTGATGAACAGTCACTTGGTAAGCGAAGTGCAGTTTCTTGTCATCATTTATGTGTGTATGCTAAAGTGATTTTTCTCCTCCCATCCCCTCCCAAGACATCTTTATCAATATATCTCATTCCTCCTTTATGAAACTTCCACTGTAATGTTCTGAGCCTTGGGCTCTGATGAATTGTGACTGTCACTTTCAATTATAACATATACTATGTATCCTGTTAACGGAGGCCTTCTCCTTCCACAGAGGATATCATATGTCTGCTACCTAACATCATGTAACTTGTTTTACTTGAAGTTGGTTAGGTCATGAGAAGCAGAAGATTACTCTCTAGTGAGCAGCATTGCATAAATCCTGTTTTCTATGATAAATATTACATATATAAACTTTTAATACAGGCTCAGGACTTGTAAAAACTGATTTCCATTGGTTACTCGGATCACTTCGCTACTGCAGGCTGCGAATAAAGGAAAAGATTGACGTTTTTGTACAGGGCTTAGCATGAAGGCCCTGAGTCCAAGTTGGAACACTGATGCACAATCACACAAAGATCCATAATGTGATGCAAAAAGTTCAGATTTCTCAAAACTCTCCCAGGTAAATATCCCATGAATTACTGTGAGCAGGTAGTGCTGAAGAATTCCCATTATCAAATTTGATAAAGATTTATTTTACAAGGCTCTACAGCCATTTGTAAATCCCAGCCTTCCTTTCAGACCACATTAATTGTCTTTTCCCTTGCATGTCTTATCTCCATCCAGTCATACCTATAATGCTTTTTCTAAAAATTCTTAGTTTTTTCTCTTCTAGTGGGCAGTCTTTCAGTTCCCTGTCTTTAGCCCTCAGTCGTTCAACACCATATGCTCAAGTAATTCCTAAAAAATTATGAAATTAGAGAAATAATCCGTTTGGTGCCGAAACAGATGACCTGGGGCAGTTTCTTTTGTTACTATTAAAGGGAATGTACTGCAGCCGCAAGAAGAGGCAGCTTCACAGAAATAATGAACTTAAGAGTGACTGTGATAAATCAGGCATCACTTTATTGTATTAACCTGTTTTTCTCCACTAGAGGCTGTGCAGACTGTGCTGAAGAATAAAATGTCAATTTATGTCTGTTAACACTTTCCTAGAAACTTCGTAAGAATCTGGCTTTAGTATCAGCTGATTTAGGAACAAATTGCATCTGATGTAATCTACAGTAAAATAAATTATTTCTTGATTTATAGATGTGGCTTTTAAATTCTGACACATTGCTGGTGGAGTCTTTAGGAAGTTCCTCCTCCCACAGTGTTTTTACACTGTTTGGAGATAATTTCATGCCCAGCTCTGGACCAGTGGAGGCTTGGAATGCTGTCAAAGTCCTTTACCAGCCGTGCATTAAAAGCAGGAATAAGGAGTAAGTACAGCCTTTTCTGACCTCAGGTTCTGAACTTTGACTTGTTTTGCATTACAGGGCAGCAATATTTCTTTGAGGTTCTTTGGACAGTCTATTAATCTCAGAGATATATCTCTTTGAAGTTCCATACAATTTTTTTTTTCTTTTTTTGTGGGCAAATGCCAGAGGATTACTATTTGGTTTCTTTTATAGCCAGAGAGAATCTAGTTGTTAAATTTTTGCACCGTAATATTAAAATGTGGACCAAAGAGTTGTGTTGTTTCTAGGGGTACATGTAGATAACTTAGGTATATGGTACAAATAGAAGTTGTCTCCTTTGCACATGAGAGTAATGTGCATTTATGCTTTTTTTCCCTGTGTTAACTCACTGCGCTTTTAGAGATTGGTCATTTTTCTGGCTCTGTTGGCAAAAGCTGAAAGGATGGTGGTGCCATGAATCCTGTGGACTGTCAGTGGGTTCTATCCGTATGGTCTCAGAACATACTGCTCTGCAGCTCTGGGTCATGTAGTTCAGGAAGGAGCTAAAATTAAGAGGAGATAAGGAACAGAGGCTGGCTTCTGAATGATGCGTAAACTTAGCCAGATCTCCCTCTTCACGTTCAATTTCTGTATTTTGGGTGGAAAATATAATCTCATCTGTCAAGTTATTTATGGGAGTAACCTTCTCCTCCCACAGTAAGGAATTTGGACCTCTTTGGTACAGCTGAAACCAAGACGGTAGAGGTGGGTAGCTACTAGTTTAAATTATACCTGTCTGTTCCAGCTTCAGTCTTGAACTTTTTTGCCTTAAATTTATGCTTTGTTTTGCAAGAGAAAGAGCTGTTCACAAGAGTGGAATTTGTCTGTTTAAGCCAAGTTATCTTCAGTAGTACAGGTGGTGTCTGGTGGCTCACAATAAATTAGGGTAATGATCATCTCTGAATACATGGACAATGCATTTAATAGTGTCCTTGTTAAAAGATACTTGTGCGTGCAGCCTAGCAGAATAATATGAATAGAGCTATATCAGTATAGCATACTCTCAGCATATAGCATGTCCTCAAAAGGAAAGCCCTTTCTAACACAATCCAGAAGTTTATTGTTATCTAATCAGCCTTTCTGTGTTTAACTTGCTTTCAGACCAGTGATGGAATTATTTCAAAAAGAAACAGGGCCCTGAGAGAAGGGGAAAGAGGTGAGGAAGGTGGTTGCGTACAATGCCATATAAATGTTTTTCTTGGTTGTGTCCAAGTCTACTGGAGCCCTCATAGAGGAAACATTTTATTTCAGCAAGCTTTGAAGTCTACATTATGAAAAACACGCTGCCTAAAATGTTAAACCTTTATCTGTTGGAGAGTAAAGAAGAGAATACTGATTAAGCAGTGGCTCCAGTGTTTGCGGGTAATGGAGTATAATTTTAGCATAATTTTCTGCTTTTGTTTCTGCAGCGATAGAAGATAAAGCATTGGTTCTGTATAGATCATACTTAAATAGCAGCTTGCTTTTGTTCTTTTTCTTTAAACTCTTGGAAACTAGATGACAGATTTAAAGAGGTAAATTTAGAAGACCTTCCCTCCGGAATCGGTCAGTACACAATTGATAACCCAACACCTCATGAAAGTGTGACAAAAATGTTCTACATTTTTGCTTTTCAAGTTTCAATTATCACTGAGATTTAATTACTTTAACACACGTTCAATTACTTTGACATGTTATTGAGATAAAAGTCATATCTACTTAGTCACTTACCTGGCATTCACAAAGTGCTTTTCTTGAATGGATTTCTCAGCAGCAGAATTTTACTGTGAGATTATATTGATTTCTTTCTGTTTCCCCAGACAGACTTGTTAAAAATAACTTGTTTCTGAAGATTACTTTGTATTTATCTTTAGGATTTTGCAGTGAGCAGAATGCACAACTGAGGTTTTAATTCTCCTCTGATAGTAATTATATCTTCCCTGTCCAGTCCCTGGACAAATGCAAAAAAAAAGAAGAGAAAGAACAGAGGGTTCTTTTTAAGATTCAGGAACCAAAGTAACTATTGTTTTAGTAATGTTTTCCTATTTTTATATTTCTAATAAAGAATGATAAAAAAAAACATTAGCACTTCAATCTGTTTCTACTAACTCATTTATCACTTGGCTTGAAGTACTGCCTGGATCTTTGCAGTAAGACTGAAGTCTTTCTATATTGAACAGGAATGTAAACACAGCAGAAGCAAAAATATCAAAAACAGTACAACTTATTTAATGCAATGTGTTTGCATTTAGATCTCAAATGTTATTTCAAGAATTCTGAACAAAGTATCTGATTTCTTGAATAGTGAAGTTCCAAATGTTTTAGATGCCCATGTTCTGGTAATAATTATACTGCTTACCTGGATTGTTTCTGCACATACATCTGACTTTGAAATAATCCAAAGGTTTCAGAGCCCATGGTCTGCTCCCTGTAAGCGGGAGTAAGCAAGGAAACCTCCTGTGTGGGAAGCAGTCAGCAGGAGGTCTGCTTGTGACCTAGACCCCAACAATTGCAAGGGATAAGCGTGTGCTCTAATATCCTGTTGCGTGTCAGAGAGCCTCTTCAGTTGTTGCAAGTCACTGCGTACACTTGGGTCGTGTCCAGTTCCTGCAGTGCCTGAATCTGATCTGTGTGATGGGAGAGAAGGCACTTTTTTAACCTGTGAACACTACAGGCTCTCTGCTGGGTAGCTGGTCCATAGGTTAAGACAGATTAAGGTAACCTAGAAATAAAAGCATTTATTTGTAATATCTAAATGTAATAATGTAATCACACATTTTTAAAACATGACTGAAGAAAAGAAAGAATATCTGTACTTAATCTACTTACACAAGCATAAATCTACTTATTCTGAGATAAATACATGGTTCTATGGTAGTAGTTGAGGTCTTGGGCTTTGTGAAATTCTCCCCTGGCAAGCTGCTTCTGCTAGAGAGAGCCTAACTGGGATTGCCTAATAATTCATATTCAGGCACCCCCTTTTTGGAGTAACCCTTGGGATGCACTTGAATATTTCTCATGAGGGGAAGCATAGTAGCTTTTATGCTTCTAGAATATCAGGAAAAAATTATGGTCTCACTCAAAAATTAGTTTTATTTCTTCTTTATTCAGGGCAGAGTTTTGCAATTCTTCATCATTAACATGATGCTTATTTCTCTTCCTCAAATATGAAAGCATCTTTTTCCCCTTAAACTAGGAATTATGTCCTGGAAACAGCACTGTGCTACAGTAAGCAACAGAACTCTCTTTCTTTCCTCCAGTAAGTCACTGGCAATATCTATCACTGTACCTTACATTGAGTATTACTCTAAATGTTAACAATGCAAAGGAAACAAACATTTGAGTAGGATAAATGTTCGTGCTTCATTACTGGCTGCTGAGTGATACCAGCTGCCATGATAATTAACCCACTTGGACTGATAGCTGTTTGGGGCTGGCTGACCCCAAAGCCTGCTGTAACAAAACTGTGTTCTGAGTTAGGCTGAATGTTGCTGAGAAGGTGATTATCCCTTGTGTGGCATCCACCTTTTTATTGACAACATGCTGATTCATGTTCAGGTTGGACAGGGCTCCAGGCAACCTCATCTAGTTGAAGATGTCCCTGCTCACTGCAGGGTGGGCTGGACTATAGGACCTTTGAAGGTCCCTTCCAACCCAATTCTATGTTCAATTTGTTGATCTGTGTCCTTTCCAGTAGACTGCAGTCTACTAAGCAGCCTTCCTGTTTGTTTTTGTGCAATTGTCCTTTGTGAAATTACATTCTAATTTCATTCAGAACCTTTTTAACTGTTGGCTGTGGCCATTTGGATTTTCATCATGGAGCGTACTGATGCCCCTTTCCAGCATCATGTTGTCTGTGAATGAAAGAAGCATCTCATCTCTCTTGTTCCACTAGTGGCTGAGATATGGAATAGGACCAAATTAAGAACACATCATGTGGAGCCTCTCTACATATACCTTTGTTTTGGCAATTAATTATCAACAGTTGCACCCTGGGTGTTCTCTGTGTGTTAGACTGCATTGCTTAAGCACGTTCAGTAGCTTTTAAGGCATTGTGAAGTTAAGACATGGTTAGGTATATCCAGACATACTATTTATAGTGTGGCTCTTGGCATTACTCCTTGCAGAGCCCTATTCCTCTGATCTTCCTGAGAGTAGCCTTTAAGTGTTGTATTGATTTGTATCTTACTCCTTCAGCTGTTAAACAGGGCTAGAAACACTTAGGTGTCTCTTACGTGTGATAGCTTGAGTTCTGGATAGGTCTGTCTACAGTTAGGCTTCCAGCCCTTGCGGGAGCTTTACGGGCAATCCTTCTACAAATCAGCTGAAAATATATGCTGTCATTTCTCCTTGTCATCTGTGAAAAAAATATGAGTGTAGTCGAGTCCCATTAGAGAAGGATGACTCATGCATTTTCTGCTCCATTCTTAGTTATTTCTGCATGATGTGTATGTGATTATGTTGGTTCCCTCCACTTTCAGCAAGGCTCCTTTTCTTCACCTACAAATCTGCTGTGCAGACAGAAGAGGTCTTCCTTTCGAGTAATGGGTTCTTGGCAAATAACATCTTACGCAAACAACCTTGACTGCTGGAAGTGATAATGGCAAATACTGCTGAAGTGAGAGTGTTGTAAAAATGTATGAAGAAAATTGAAAATATGGTTACATGACAATTTGACTACAACTTGATCTCAGAAAATATATGTGAAAGTACAGTTAGAGGAAAATTGCACTTTTCCCTTTACAGTATTTTGCTAGGCAAAGCTTTGTCAAAAAATCATTGATAGCTTTTTATTTCTTGTATGTATCTAAAGTCTCTCTGAATGGTTTACAGCTTTTGCAGAAGCCTTCTCCTATGTAAGAATTTGCTGCTTATCATTTCAGGGTTGAAAAATTACTTCTAAAAATTCTTTGTTTTATTAGCTTTAGAGGGACAGAATAAGCTAGAAAATCAAGTTTGTGGCTGAAAACTTGAAGGTTTTGAGTCTCAGTGCTTTTATTACAGACTGTGTGTAGTGAGCTGTTTATGAAGCTGTTACTGATATATTCCAGAATGTTATTTGTCCCAAGAACGGCTTTCATTCTGAGTATGACTCTAGAGTAATTCACCCCTCATAAAAGCACCATACTGTGCTTCCCTGTTTCTTGATCCATAAAATTTTAAGAAAGCTCATAAAACTAAATTAAAGAGCCAAAATAATCTGCATTCACTGATATGACTGTGTCAAAGTACATGTGTGTAGCCCCCACAGTGCTATCTCAGAAGGGTGACTGATGGCCTCTGTGATTCCTCCAGCTCTTCTTCATGTCTGCAGCAGTACAGAAAGACTCTGGACAGCTGCGTAAGCGCTGCAGAGGGCTCCATCAACAGAAGCATGGATTATACAGATAGTTAAACCTCTGCCATAGCAGAAAGGGAAAGCTTCAGAGTAGTTGAAAGGGAAAACTTGGGAATTAGCTCTGAAGAGAGTAGATGGTAAAATTAAGGACATTAATGACAGTAACCTATGTCAAAAATGTTATGCCAGTTTATGCTTTTGAATTAACCTTATTTTTAGGAAGGGAAGCTGGTTTTGTTTATTTAGGATTTAATTGCTTGCTAAATTTGACTTGTAGCCACACCTGATATTTTAATGTGCGGATTGTGTCATACCTGCATAGAGTGAAGATCTGTACAAATTTTGCCACAATTGTATCAGTGAAGAGGGAAAATGATGATAAAATTAAACTGTTCCAGGAAAATTATGGTTTCAATGGGAAAAGGAAAATATGGCATATGGGAATTTCTAACTTTAGTAATTAGGCTTTTGTTTGGCAATGGTTTGGATTGAATAAGTGGAAATAATAAATTTTGCTTTCAGTGAATTCTCAAGGTCAGCTAATTCTGTGATTTGTGGTGTTCCTTACTTTGCTTCAGGTTCACAAAATTACATCTTTAAGTACTGAATTTCCTTCTCTTCTGAATTCAGTACATCAGAAAAAAAAAACCCCAACACTTTAAAGCAGCAAGCTGAGAGCTTTTTGTGAACAGTGATTACAGCTTTTATTTGTACAGCAGGATAACTTCTCCCTTTGGATTCAGGCATAATGTTCTAGAGTGCCTGGTATTTGTGAATATTTCTATATGGAATATCTGCAGCACTGTGGAAGTGATTTAGTTTTACCTACAGGTTTAAAAATCAGAGGCCAGAAAACATTTTCATCTTTATACTGTTCTGAAAATCCATTTCACCTTCAGAAATGGCCTCCTGCTTAGTATAATAGGTCTTAAAAAGGGAATTAAATTTTATAGAGCATATGCAAATCTTCATGTGGCACAGCTGGTAGGAATACCCTGCATGAGAATATCCAGGGAAGTGCTTTGTCCTGTTGCCATGGAATCCAGCCCTTTAGGTACAGGGCAAGAGTAGTTCTGTACCATCGCTGATCATACAGACCATCAGTTCATTCAACTTTGATTTAATTTGATTTTTTTTTTAAATAATTTTTCTTCACTGCTTGCCTGGTTGATTATGCTGAGGAAATAAGTGTTACTCTGTGTTGCTAGTCTAGGGCCCTGATTGCACCCCTATTTCAATACTGTTAGGACAGGGTATCAAAGACACCGTCCAGCTGGTACTAGGTGCCAGTGTTGAGGCTGCTGGTTGATATGGTGGTGGTGAAGAGCAGTGGAAGGTAGACAGTCAGAGAGACTTTGTGGGAGGACACTGGCATCTAGCATGAGTACAGTTCACATCATTTGCCTACGAGTTTCAACAGGCATCTCTGTCCTAAGAAGCGATAATGCAGCTGTGAGCTCTGTGGTTATGGGATGTTATTTTCTACATAGTGCCTAGTGCCATGCTCCCATGGCTTGAGGTTGGAGCCTTTACTGAGGACTGTGGTGTGACCACTAGTAACAAGGCAAGAGGATACCACACTGCTTACTGGGTTGGCTGCCTGCCCATGGGGCATACCACCTCTCTGCTGCTCTCCCTGAACTGCCTAGATGAGGAACTTAGATTGTCTTGGTTAAGCTAACCCTGCTTTTCAGTCACAGCTGAAGTTACTGTACCAACTGTTCGACCTCCTTTTGCAGCACAGACATCTGAGCCACTTGACAGTTAAGTCCTCAAACTGCTGCAGTTGAGAGCATATGATTGAAGGTAAATTATTGCCAATTTGGATTGCTTAAAGACACTGCACTGTAAACTGTGGCAGTTTAGGAGATGAGTGATGAGCATTTCAGATGTCCAGGCAGGGTCAACAGCTGAGACCAGTATCTTCATTAGCTATCTCTTCCTTGCTCATCAATCAGGTCACTGAGTACCTAAACCCAAGTGATGCGAATACCTCCCAGTGTGCTCACAGTGCACAGAAACAACAGGTCACACCAGCTTTACAGCATTTAAGTGTTACTTCTGTATGTCTCCTATTTTCAGCTGTAACTACTATTTTTTTAAAAAAATTAATCGTTACCTAATAAACCTATGCTGATTTATCATAATTGCATCTGTAAAACAATTGCTAATGGCTGGATACATGAATTTCAATACTCCCTTCCCTAAGGCCACATTAGTCAGCACGAGCTCAGACTGATATGTAGACAAATCTTTTTTTTTTTCAAAACTCATAAGGAAGTGTAAAAAATTTATGACGTTGCTTTAACAAGGCCCACTGGGATTTGGAAATTATTTATCTAAGCCCTTATTAAAGACAAAAACTATTCTATGTTTAGCCATGCAGAGCAAAGCTGCTTTTCAGACAGTCCAGTGCACTTTAAAAATGAAGAGAATTTGATAAACGTAGAACTGAAATCATAGAAAGAAGTATGAAGGATCTTTCCTCTGTATTGCTTTACTGCAAAGTCAAGGTTACTATTAGACTAATAAAGACTAATATAAAAATGGAGTGACAGCACCTCTTGAATTTTAAGGCCATTTCACTGTACTAGGAACCAGCAGTGGAAAACTTTTGTCATTGTTAGAAGGAAACTACTTGCGGCACTGAAGAAAAAAACCAGAAAGTGAAAAAGATCTGCCTTATTCCCTAGCAGGAGGATTTGTTCTCCTGTACAATTAATCTGATTTCTTAACCTCATTGTTCAGCACCAAAATCTCTATTCTTTTTCTGTGAGGTAGTTTTTACTCATGTATAGCTCTTTTGGGACCTCAGTTTAGCATCCTCCTACTGCCTTCTCCTAGGAAGCTCTAGAAGGAGAATTAAATGGAATATATTTCGTAAGATATTTTATGTTCAACTCCCTCTTGTTTTCGTTCAGTAATTCAGAAATGAAAGTGTTTCTAAGGGCTGGAAAATGAAAACTCTGATGTAAAAACAGACCATTTAATTAAATTATAAAAATCAATATTTTTAGGAACAAGGATTTTTACAAGAGGCCATAGTATGGTTGGTAGAAAGTTTTAAGTTACACACTTGCAAAGCAACAGAGTTGCTTTAGACGTTTTTCACTCCTTTTGTAAATCTGAGCAATCTGTGTATCCAGAAACTTAAATGCATTCTTTGTCTCTCAAAGGAAATGAGCCGTTCTTCCTTTTGTGAGAGTTGCACATTGATAAATACCTACACTATTTCATTCAGTCTTTCTTTGGGTAGATTTCTGCCATTTTCATTTTCAGTGTTTGCTGTTTTGAATTAAGCTTTGATTCTGACTTCCTTTACCAAATCTGTAACAGTGCTCCTCTGCCAGCATTTCAGAGTTAATATATGACCGTTCGGAGGCACAAATGAAGCATCAAGACACAGTGATGTTGCAGTCTCATGAATCTGAGTTCACCGCTTCTGCAGGCATGTCCAGATCCTATTGTATAGAGTATTCTCTCTTCAGACTTGAATTCCCACACACCACAAGAAAAATCCATAACGCTGCATATTTGCCGTAATGCCTTAAGGGTGTAAGTTACTCTAGAAAATTGTGAATTCTATGTTGCCAGTGTTAGAGACCTTATTTGGAACCATGACTGGGAAAATATACTTCCTTTTCTTCGCAAAGGTCCCCATTCATCAAGGCTTTCTGATAACTAGCTCTGAAAAGGTGTTTAGCGAAGTTCCTCTGAAAGAATTTACATTCACTGGCAGTCCATACAGGACAGTCTGCAGCTAAGTGGGCTGCACAATCCCAAAAGCGTTGAATTAAAAATGTGAGCCTGAATGTAACTGGGGCTGCTATTACCATTTTTCCAAGCAGTGACACTGAATATTTTGTGAAAGGATGCAGATGCATAGATGTTCTAGATTATTAAGCCACGGGTGCTGACCTTTAAGCAGCGTGTGATGCATTTCTACAGTGTGGATGCAACAGGAACATGTAATCTCTCCCACGCTCCAGATAATAATTAGGTTTTGTTTCAGTAAGTAATGGGAACATTGTCTTGGAACGTCATTGCGTTCACCTTGTTTAATCTAGAATAATTTAATCTGGATACAAAATTCTGCTTTTTCGGGCACGGAACTGACAAAATAATCTTTAAATCTGGTGGGGCTCCAAACCATTATCTTTCATCTCTTGAATTGGTTTTTTGGTTATTTTTTTCTGTAGCATCTGTGAGATTTGAGATTTTGTCAATAGTGGGCATTGAAACTGGGCACACATGACACAGTTGCTGCTACTCTGAAGATATTTTAATCAGATTTACTAATTTGGAAATCATCTTGTAGCTGTTTTGAGCAAGTGAATCAAGTATTTTTGGACTGACTGTAATAATGTCTCAGTGAGCAAAGGAGGACTTCAAACATGAAACTTGAAAATAAGTCAATCACAGCTGAAAGTAGGAGCTGAAATAACTTAAAATCATTCTTGAACTTGCATTTGTGGTGCTTAGAATTATTATGAGAGGTTGAGAATAGTAAGTGTAGTTGTTTCCTTTAAATCTTGGACATTGTAAACTAATTTATTTTGAAATAGGTATTCTAATATAATTCCTGGTGGTACAGCTTGCTTAACTGCCCCTATTTTCATTATGAGAAGTTCTATTCCTATTTGAAAACTCAGTAATTGTTAGTGTTGCCAGCTTTAACATTTTCTTATGCATTTGCTCTTTGAATAATTTGCTCATCTGACAATTGATTGGATAAACTGAAGTGAATTAAATGCCATTTCAAATAAGATGGCTTTTCTCTTTCTTAAGCATCTGACCCTCAACAAGTCCAGGATGACTGCTTGTGAGGTTTTTGGAACCTTTCATACTGAACTAGTTAAAAAATTTGACTTTTATATGTAATCTGTCTTGCCACTGCTTTGAATGATGGATTTGAGCTTTATGGATGCCTGTTTATCAACCTTTCTCATTTTACATGGTGCAAAGTAGTTCTCAGATACCAAACATGACATTTGTACATAGGGAAACTTTCTGTTGAGGTAAAGGGCCCTTGTATTTATGATCGGATACTTGACACCATGTGGTTTGTGTTCTGTAATATAACATCTCATTTTGATGATTTTTAAATTAAGGTTATACTTTCTTGAAGAGTTGAAAAGGCATCCCAGGAAAGTAGTGCTATTGATAGCATCTGGGCATTCAATATGCCCATATTGATAAATATGTCTTCCTCCTGAGTCTTTCTTCTGTATTTTGATTGGAGTTTCCAATGTGTGGGAGGAAAAGGAGGGAGTAAAGAGTCTGGAAAATAATTCCTGTATGAGACTTTGGTGGAAGTGTAGCCCAGGAGAGAGCAGAGATGTTTTGTGTTTTCACCAGGACTTCTGCCTAGTGTCGTGATGCCTGGAGGGGCTTAGAGACCGCTTGTTGTCTCAGCCTCTGGGTGGAAAGGTGGGCTGTGTACGTGAGCTGCTGGCTGGTGTGCACAGAAGTAGGAAGAGGCCCCCGGCATCGCTAGAGGGTGAGGGTAAGTAGAGACAACCAGCAGTGTTGTCCTTTGATAAGATTCTATAAGTTCTTGAGCTTGGTTTATGGAAAAAACAGAGGCAAATATTTTCTATTTCTCTGGGGAAATGGAGTGTGTGTGACAATACTTTCTGTCTGCCTTACCCCACCCTCCTCCTCCTGCCCCTGACTTTTAAACACGTTGGACAATTTTGGAGATAAGTGGTCTGAATTATACTTTTCCCACAGTTTATATAAAACAGGTGGCTATATGAAGGAGAGCATCCTTGTTAATACCCCTGATGAAAAAAAACTATAGGGTGAAAACAACAATTACAAGTTGAAGAAGGCAGCTGGTCCACCAGATGTCACTAGTCCCATGAGCAGGTGGAAATGCTTCCTTAAAATCAGATGAAACTTTCCAGGGTGAGCTATCTGGAATTATTTTGCATTGTAGGATAACCATATTGATATCAGCAGTTGCCGTGAAGGAGCTTCTACACAGTACTTTGTTTTTCTACAGCCCTACTGTGCACTTCTACCCTTCAGGAAATGAGAGTTTTTAGAGGAGGCTTACTCCCATTTGCCAGGGTAGTGGACCTTATTTTTCTGCATACCTGAAAAGTTGGGAGGTTATTAAAAAAAAAAAAAAAAAAAAAAGATACAACCTTTAGGATTTGAGTTCTTGGTTCATGCATGCTAGGAAGGGAGGCTTTTTAGGTCATTGGCACTACTGCTCACATTTGATATTCCCCGTAAGATGCCACAAGTCAGGCTCTTCACCCAGGTCAGTAACATCCTGTTCCGTGTCCTCCGCATCCATCCCAAGCACAGTAGTCTACAATTATTGCCATACATTAGCGAAACTATGAGCCATCTGTTCTAATTTAGAGTAAGTTGTATCCAGGAAGGAATCAAGAGGTGCTAAAGGTGAAGAAAAGTGTTTTAAGAAGTGAGCAAAGCTATCCCTTCATTCTGACCTCTGGGCATATCCAGGAAAACTGCAGTCTAGAGTAACCGTAGAACTATTGCTAGTCTAGATGACTATCAGCAGTGCCATCCTCCAATTTGGTGAATTATCGGCAGTGATCTGGCTATGGCAACCTGATCTTTATTGTTTTCGGGAAAATAATTCGAATTCTTTCCACCTGGGATGCAGTAAAACATTAAAAAACTACAGATTAAAGCCTCAACACAACCATTAAAGTGAAGAAGCACATTGTAAAGCATTGTCCATGCAGTTTTTACGAGAGTAATTTGCTTCTCCTTTTAGTGGGACCACATTGCTTTGCTGCTGAGAAGTCTGCAATTACATTGTACTTTGGAGCTGCGCCAGCAATTCTGCATAGCGTGGATGTTCAAGAGCAGTTGCAGCAGACTTTAGGCAATGCCTAGCAAGAGCTAAGCTCCTGTGCTTTTCTTGCTTCTGTAAAAGAACTTCTAAATCAACATGTGAGTCCTACTCTTGCACCTAGCTAGGCAAAAATGACATAGGGAATTTTAAAAAATAAAGTTTTCAAGGAAATACATTGTGAATCTGCTGAATTCTGTCTGTCACAGAATCCTAGAATCAGAATCCTAGAATGTTTTGGGTTGGAAGGGACATTTAAAGGTCATCTAGTCCAACCCACCACTGGAGTGAGCAGGAATAGCTTCAGCTAGATCAGGTTGCCCAGAGCCCCCAACCTGACCTTGAATGTTTCCACAGATGGGGCATCTACCACCTCTCTGGGCAACCTGTTCCAGTGTCTCACACCCTCATTGTAAAAAATCTCTCCCTTATTTCTAGTCTAAATCTCCCCTCTTTCAGTTTAAAACCATCATCCCTTGTCCTGTCACAACAAGCCCTGCTAAAAAGGCTGTCCCCATCCTTCTTATAGCTGTCTAAGTACTGAAAGGCCGCGTTAAGATCTCTGTGGAGCATTCTGTTCTCCAGGCTGAACAACCCCAACTCTCTCAGCCTGTCCTCATAGCAGAGGTGCTTCATCCCTCTGATCATTTTTCTGGCCCTCCTCTGGACCCGTTCCAACAGGTCCATGCCTTTTTTGTGCTGAAGACTCCAGAGCTGGACACAGTACTCCATGTGAGGTCTCGCCAGAGTGGAGTAGAGAGGGAGAATCACTTGCCTCAACCTGCTCTCCATGCTTCTTTTCATGCAGCCCCAGGTTGACTTTCTGAGCTGCAAGCACACATACTTGGCTCATGTCCAGCCTTTCATCCACCAGTACCCCCAAGTCCTTCTCTGCAGGGCTGCTCCAAATCACATCATTCCCCAGCCTGTGTTAATACTGGGGATTGCCCCGACCCAGGTGCAGGACCTTGCACTTGGCCTTGTTGAACCTCATGAGGTTCACGTGGGCCCGCTTCTCCAGCATGTCCAGGTCCCTCTGGATGACATCCCGTCCCTCTGGCATGTCAACTGCACCACTCAGCTTGGTGACATCTGCAGAATTACTGAGGGTGCACTAAATCCTGGTCTACGTCATTGGTGAAGATCTTAAACAACACTGGTACAGACCCCTGGAAGGACACGACTTGTCACTGATCTCCATCTAGACATTGGGCTATTGACCACTACCCTCTGGATGTGACTATCCAACCAATTCCTTATCCACTGAACAGTCCACCCATCAAATCCGTATCTCTCCAATTTAGAGAGAAGGATGTTGCGAGGGACTGTGTCAAAGGCTTTATGAAAGTCCAGATAGGTGACATCCATAGCTTTTCCCCTGTCCACCAATGCAGTCATTTCATCGCAGAAGGCCACTAGGTTGGTCAGGCAGGACTTGCCCTTGGTGAGGCTGTGCTGGCTGTCTCGAATCATCTCCCTGTCCCCCACGTGCCTTAGCACAATTTCTAGGAGGACCTGTTCCATGATCTTCCCAGGCACAGAGGTGAGGCTGACAGGTTGGTAGTTCCCAGGGTCCTCCTTTCTACCCTTTTGAAAAATGGGTGCAGTGTTTCGTTTTTTCCAGTCACCAGGGACTTCACTGACTGCCAGGACTTTTCCAATATCATGGAGAGTGGCTTGGCAACTACATCAACCAATTTCCTCAGGACTGCGGTAAGTCAGTGATACATGTTGTCAGGTCCCATAGACTTATGTATGTTCAGGTTCTTCAGGTGGTCACGAACCTAATCTTCTCTTACAGTGGGAGGGACTTTGACAGCCTGGTCCCCGTCCTGTGGTCCATCAACTCAGTTGTGAGAAGAGAGGTTATTAGTGAAGATCAAGGCAAAAATTTGCTGAGTACCTCAGCCTTCTCTTTGTCTGTTGTAACCAGTTTGCCAGTCATGCTCATCAGAAGGGGTGTGCTCTCTTTAACCTTCCTTTTCTGATTGATGTAGCTGTAGAAGCTCTTCTTGTTAATCTTTGCATCCCTTGTCAAGTTCAGCTCCAGCCATGCCTTGGCCTTCCTGACACAACCCTACATAACCAACTGGGCAGTGTCCCTATACTCTTCCCAGGATTTCTGCCCCTGCTTCCACTGCCTGTGTAGTTCCTTCTTGCCCTTTAGTCTGACCAGCAGGTCTTGACTCAGCCATGCCAGTCTCTTCCCTTCCTTGCCAGATTTCTCACACCTGGGGATTGACAGCTCTTGTGCTCTATGGAAAGAACCCTTAAAGATCTGCCAGCTCTGTTCTGCTCCGTTGTCCCCGAGGGCTGTTTCCCAGGGGGTCCTATTGACTAACTCCTTGAAGAGCTGGAATTTTGCTTTCCTAAAATTCAGGATCCTGACTATACTCCTTGCCTGACCCATATCCCTCAGGACTGTGAGCTCACCAGTGTGTGGTCACTGCAGCCCAGGCTGCCTCCAATCTTGACATCACCAATTAGCTCTCTTGTGTTGGTGGCTATCAGGTCCAGTATCGCATCACATCTGTTACCTGGCTTAAGAATTTCTCCTCAATGCATTCCAGGAGTCTTCTGGATTGGCTACGGCTCACTGTGCTACTTTTCCAGCAGATGTTGGGGTGGTTGAAGTCCCCCAGCAGGACGAGAGCCCGCAAGTGCAATGCCTCCTGTAGCTGGAGTGAGAAAGCTTCATCAATAGGGTCCCCTGATTGGACAACCTGTAGTAGACATCAACCACAAGGTTCACTTTGTTGTCTCTGTCTCTAATTCTTACCCAGATTTGACCTGCTTGTGGCTATTTTTCAGGGTCAGCTCTTCACACTCTATCCATTTTTTGACATAGAGGGCAACACCTCTGCCTTTTCTTCCTCGCCTGTCCCTTCTGAACAGCCTGTAGCCATCAATAGTTGCATTCCTGTCATGGGATTTGTCCCACCAAGTTTCAGTAATGGCAATCAGATTATAGCATTCTAGCATCATCGTGGCTTCCAACTCCTCCTCTTTGTTGCCCAAGCTGCATGTGTTGGTGTAGAGGCACTTCAGCTGGGCTGTTAGCCACGTCACCTTCTTGGAGAAACACCCCTTAATTCCTTTGAGATATTTCCCTTTTGTTTCGCTGTTGGCTCCTATTACCTCAGGAGCCCCTGGCTCATCTCCATGACATCAACAGTGCTGCAGAGTCCCCAGCATGCCTCAGAGCAACAGACTGAGGGCTCTCACTAGCATCCTGTCCCTCTAACCATGGCGTGTCTCCCCACAGCTTGTCACAGGGAAGCCTGATATTATCCCCCTCCCCCTTCAAGTCTAGTTTAAAGCTTTGTCAATGAGCCCTGCAAACGCCTGAGCAAAGACCCTCTTCCCGCTTGGAGAAAGGTGAATCCCATCTGACACCAGCAAGCCTGGTGCCATGTAGACCATCCCATTGTCACAAAACCCAAAACGGTGGGAGTGGCACCAGTCACAGAGCCAGGTATTGGTAGACCGGATCTGTCTGTTCCTTCCAGTGTCACTGACTGCAACTGGAAGGAGAGAGGCAAAAAATAGCCTGTGCCCAAGATTCCTTCATCAACCATCCCAAGGCCCTGAAGTCTTTTCTGATCACTTCTGGACTACAGGCTGCAGCTTCCTCTCCATCTACGTGGAAGATCAGTAATGGGTAATGGAGGACTGTACCAGGGTAGAAAGTTTCCTACTGATGTCCTTAACCCAGGCCCCAGAGAGGCAGCAGACTTCCCATATTTTCCTCCTGTTATGTCATGTATGTTTGAGCATCACAAATCCAGCAGGAGCTGTTTTCTCCATGAGCTTGTATTTCTTCTGCTCTGAAGCAGAACTTCATTGTAACTGATGAAAATTTGCTGAAGTTTTCTGCTTTGACAGCTTCAGCTCTGAATCTTGCAGATGAATGAAGAATTTCTCTCACCATAGGCAGTTACTATTATGGGTTGGCTCTGTGGATATATCTGGTGCTGCTGTACCTTTATGCACCATGGTTTTCTTGGTAGGACATATCCTGGGAAGTACCTGGCAGGCTTGGGATTTTATTTCCAAGGTCAGTTCCTGCAAAATCAAAATTCCTTTTTCTCTTCATTCTACGATCAGACTATTTTTGCTTACCTAGTGTTCAAGCTAAAGATGATAATGACTTAGTTATACTCACTGATCATCTGTGTGTGGTTTGAGTACTGTAATGAATTTTAAGTTGAGTACATTTGCAAGTGTTCATGGTCCCACACATCTAGATGTCCCACTGAACACAATCTGCTTTAGACATTGTCGCTTGATTTAGCTTTTCATACGTTTATTTTAGATATTATGAATCTTCAACTTAGAGGTTGCAGAATAGATGAACACCTGCTAATTCTTCCTTGTGATGTTTAAGCTTTATCTCAGTGATTCTTGCAGCTGAAATGCTGTTTTGTTTTCTGCAGAGACTGTACCGTTGGTGTTGTTTTGCAGTGGAATGAAAATATTTTATGGGTGGTAGGGTTTGCAACTGCATAGCAGCCAGCTGAAGGAGGGGAGGCAATATAGAAAACTAGTTGGTTTTCTGCATTGGAACACTCAAAAATCTTTAGTCTGGAGAAGTATGTTGACCATTTCTTTGAAATTACATGCTCCAAGGCAAAGTTAATCCTGGATAGTATTAAAGTATTGAGATTTATTTCCATGCAAAAATTGCATTATGTTGAGATAGCTTTCTGTGCTTCCAAGGAATAATCCACTTGTAAATAACCCTGTCTGTCTTGGCACAGTATACTAACAGGGCTGTTTTGTTTTCTGTTTTTGCTCTTTACCACTTTGAGAAAAAAAGAACTGAATTTTCTGGGCTATACACCAGCTTTATTTGTGCTAATAGCATGTTTTAATAACTGTACCAAAACCAATGTAGTTACATTTAAGTTAATGTAATAAGTTGAGTCTAATAAAAATATTGGTTGGTGTGCAGCGAAAGAAAGGTAATTTGGCCTGTACTTTACAGGCTGAGACAGAAAGCTTTGACTTCTCTGTCTGACTTCCCTTGGTTTAAAATAATCAAAACAAGTTGAGAAGTAGTAAAATAATTTGAAGTACATAAATAAAATGAATGTAGTTGTGATTCATATTCAGTTGTGTAATGCAAACAAAATCATTGAATCCACTGTCTTTTAATGTACCTTTTAGCATGAGTTATTTAATCTATGCTACATACTGGAGTTTAAAATGAGAAAAATGTGTGTGGAATATCTACTTTAAATCATAAAAGCATTCACTGGAGCAAAAAGCATAATTTTACTTAAAAGGCTCTTTGAATTATTACAAGAACATTTGATTCTTCTTGTGTCAGCCCTTCTGAAAAATATTACGACAATGGGCAGAAGGTACTCTGGCGAGGTTAAATCTGAATTTTCATTATAAGCCTTTCTGTTGGTATTAAATAACTTGTGCTTCAAGTTCAAGAATGACTTCCATTTTGTAGGATAAGGTATTTTAAACCTGCTGAATTGTTTTTGTAGTGGATTTCTAGATAATTTATTTTTGACCAGACTCTAGAAGTGCATAGTTTTTCTATTCAAAATACGCATTACTCAGAAAAAAGGTAGACTGTTAATAGTGATCATGTGTTTGTGTATACAACTATTGTAATTATTTATGTTAATTTATAGAAGTGTGCATAATTGTCTAATAATATGATTATTTTACATATAATTAATATATAATAATATATATTAAAGTATATGTGCTATATACTATGTATATTATTTAACTTTATTACAAGGATTATATATCAGTAACTTCCTTCTAAGAATGCTTCACAGGAGAGAGTATTAAAGACTACATGACAGGATAGAAGTTCAGTTAAATAAACCTTCATCCTGTCTTTATAGTGGTATGCCAAAAAAAATTAAGGTTTAAAACTTAAAGATGGAGCTTCTGTTGTTGGCCACTGTAGTCCATTGCAAGAAATCTAAAAAAGCACCTCCTCATGTGAGTCCCTGGATCACTGCTCTCTGTCTTCTTACTTCCCTTGGTATGTTCCTCTTCTCTTGCTCATTTCCTTGCAAGGACACCAGTGGGTTAAATTTCCGTTCCTCCTGTTGTTGTCCCTTACAAGAGATTTAATAGCTGTTGATTTGGGATACCAAGTGACCAGTAAAGATCCCAGGGAAGATTTGCTCAAAAAACACACTTGACACTGCCAGATACGAAGGATGAATAATAAACGGCATTCGAACAAGACTGCAGATGTTTCTTTTAGGAGGGAAGCAGTGATTCTGTAATGAATTTTGTTTTTCCAAAGGACTTTGCTGTGTGCTGTGGAAGCACTGCACTTCTTAGTGTCCCGTATTATATAAATTTTGGCAAGATTTTAGTAGCTAATGAGCATGCATTGATTTTTGTCATTTTTAGATCACTGCAAGGGTAATTAAAAGTATAAATAACTTAGCTTCCCGGTATATTAAGTATATAGACACATCATCAACATCATTTAGAATTGGTTTTAGATTAAATCATTTTTACAAATAGTTATTTAATTTTGTCCTTTGGCTCAGTAAAGTCATCTGTCATTTATATCAGAGCTGTAGCTTGTGGAAAGGGCAGCTTTAAAAACATTCAATGGACTCAGAATCAGGGCTGAGCTTCTGCCAGCTTTTATAGAGGACTCTTCAGTATGGCCTTCATTCAGCAAAACACTGAAGCCGTAGCTAACATAGCAATCTCCTTCAAGGGTTTCACAGCACTTGGAGCCCTAAATGCAGAGTGCATTTACCTAGGTCATAACTAACCAAGACAAATTAATCCAGTGCCTTGGTAACAGCACTGAGTAGTGCACTAGGAGCTTCTTCATTTTCCAATGTTGATCTCTATAGACTACCCTAGGTCATTGTACTTACAGAAGTAGCCTCATAAATTTTCAAAATCTTGTGAGAATCCTTATCATTTTTTCCTGGTTTTGAAATACAAAGCTTTCTCTTGCTTCACTGACATGCCGTGAATACTGTGTTTTTCAAGGAAGATTTAGGCTGTAATAGTGGGTTCCACAACCTGGTGGATGACACTGTTTGTTAGTATTTATATTAAGGAATTACAAAATAAATGTATTTCATTATTTTGGTGTCTTAAACCTTGCCTTTAAGGGCACAATTTTCAAATGTTACTCTGACTAACGTAGGCATTTTAGCAATTCCTTGGGATCTATTCCATAATGAGCAGTGGAGAAATACCGTTCTCTGATGCGTGATGAATCAAATGTGCTTATCTGACAACATTCTGATTACTTCTGCTGGAGAAGTAATTGTCTTATCTTTATTCTTATCTGAGTAATTGTTGTAAAGTTTTGCTTGTAGTTTTACTATATCTTATTGTTTTAAAGCCTGGTTTCTCAAGCTGACTCACATCTCCCTCAAACATTGTTAAGGACAATATGTAATGGTGAGATTTTACCTGTTCATAAATTCAGTCCAAAGTAGGTGCAGTCTTGTGCCCTGTGATGGCTTGGGGAATCTGTGTAGAATTTATGAATTTTATTTGATGCGTAGGGTCATAGTTTTTTTGTCGGACTGGAAAGTTCAGAATCTCCAGGCTTCTTTGCAATGTAGAGAAGCTGCACGTTTGCAGAAGGAAGAACATAAAATAGCGTTTTTTCTCTTGTTAACCTCACCTTCCTCCAGCTAATCATCTGTTTCACCTCCCCCTTATTCCTTTTAGCCAGCGTAGCAAGCTGTGCTGTGCTCTCTGGGAATTATACTGGCTCTTGCCTTTACTCACAAAAGGAGCAACCTTGGCTCAGTCTGCTCTCTCTCAAGAAGCAGGAATTCATTGCTGAGTAAAGGTGTTAAGGAGCCGGGGAAGAGGGCACATGCACGCAAAGTCCTGTCTACGTCCAAAGTTACCATGCGCACATCTGTACTACTGGTCTCTTTCCCATCTTCCTTAGCCTGCCCAAAAACTCTTCCTGATAATTTGCCACATCTTAATGTCAAATTGAGTTATTCTTTGAATATCAGGAGAGCAAAACCAGCTTTGTTTATGTGGCTGAGGATCTCTCAGCCAGCTCAGTCTGCTGGCATTTGGGATTTGTCTGGGAGGAAGCACTGAGCTGATGGCTGAGTTGTCCTCTCTGGGTGCTCACTCTCTTAAGGAGCGCTACCAGCCAATCTGCTTTTTTCAGTGAACAGAAAGCAGTCTCCTCTCCTGTACTGGAAGTGAGACAACTCTCGTTAAACAGAAAGGTTCTGTGAAACCAAGATGCACAAGCAGGAGTTTTTTGTGTTTTGTTTTGCTTTTGTTTTGAACATAGACATTTTTATTCTTCCCCTACAATAAAGATTATAGAAAAATACTCCCAAGAGTAATAGAGGTAAAGAAGAATAGAGAGACATGATCTAATAAAGCAGTGACTTCCCACAACCACTTTTGTTAAATGCTGCGAAAAATCGTAAAGACATTTCTAATCTGAGAGCTCCTGGAGCAGTACATGCTAGTACACACAGTGTTTCTTTGTAATAAGAGAATACACTGGAATTGTTTCAGGAAATACTAATAACTGAGCCATTAATAAACAAGAATTGCAATATAATTAGTCTAGAATGTCTTTATGCAAACAGTCTTTCCCCCAAATAAATAAATAAACAGCCACAAAAAAAAAAAAAAAAAAAAAAAGCCCTAGTGCAGTGTCAGGGCTGTAAGAGTTGAACTTTAAAATTAGGAAGCAGCTCCAATAAAACCTCAAGTCAAAACACAAGAATAGAATCAGGGTACTGAAGTAAGCTGTGTTGTTTTGAATAATGCTTGGAGTTCTGAAAAGTTTCTTTGCAGAGAAGGTGTTGATCTGTGGAAACACCTCCCCAAGATCCAGAACCTTAGCATATCACCTCCAGTCTCTGAACTCTCTAGCTGTGTTTGAAGGTGCCTGCACAGAGCTTTGTTTAGATTTGCTGATACCTGAAAAAGTGAAAGCCCCAGTTTTATTGCCTTCACCTAAATTTGCCTGTATCACTAGACAGAACTGTAAAAAATATACCACAAAGACCTAGTAAGGAACATTTAAAGGGAAGGTTGTAATTATGTGTGGAAATGAAGTTACAAATGATAGTGAAATATAAAACTCAATTCTGTATTACAATTAACAAGACTCCTTGGTTACTGGCTGCTCAGTGCGCATCATCTAGAGCTAGATGTTCCTCCTGGAGCATTTACAGAATCTCTGGGCCAGTCAGGGCTGCCTCTTGTGTAGTCTTTTAAAGGAATCCTGCTTCCTTGCAATATATACAGGTATTTGGGGCTTAACTGGAGGCTTGTACCTTTCAATAGTGAAAATACTCCACGGTGTCTTCTAAACTAATCACCTTTGTGTCAGCAGACAGGGTTTTCTTGTGGTAGCTTTAAATAGCTTTTCCAGATCTGTCTGGTGCAGAATAAGTATCCTGTGACGTACTTACTACATATTATGAAGGCTGTTAATGTGCTGTAGATTTTGACCTCTGTCCTTTGGTATGGTCTCAGCCACATGTGATGTGCTGGGTTGACCCTGGCTGGACATCAAGTGCCCACCAAAGCCTCTCTATTATTCCCCTCCTCGGCTGGGCAGGGGAGAGAAAATATAACTGGCTTGGTGTCTGCAGAGTTGTTTCTCTCACATATTCTCACTCCTCTCTCCAGCTGCAGTTGCAGCTGAGCAGGTTTTTCCCCCTTCTTAAATACGTCATTGCAGAGGTGCTACCACCCTTGCTGATGAGCTCAGCTTTGGCCAGTGGTGGGTCTGTCTTGGAGAGGGCTGGCATTGGCTCCATCAGACATGGGAGAAGCATCTAGCAGCTTCTTACAGCAGCCACCCGTGTAGCTCCCCTGGTGCCAAAACCTGGCCATGCAAACCCAATACATGTGGAGACCTTCAGTGATGAACTGCCATTAGAAGTGCCGGAGGGCGCCTAGCCCAGACTGCCACCTTCCTCCTTCTCCTTACCATGTACAGTTTAGACCTCCTTACGTCAGAGTGACCCACTCTACTTTGTGAAGACTGAGAAAAGACAGGGTACATTTTGTAATTTAGAAGTGATATAATTCTCTTTGTCTTTTCCTGTAGATTTAAAAAAAAAAAACGAGTGAGAGAAAGCACTCCTTTTAGTAGGGAGGTACCTTGTGTGCGTTATGAGTATCACCACTGTGTGTTGAAGCAGAAGTGGATTCTTACATAACCAGAGATAAATGAGGAAAGAGGGAAATATATAGAGATTAGGGGGAAAAAAACCCAGTTAAAATTCAAGAGGCCAATTTCAGACAAATGGAGGTAAGAAAGTGAAAATGCACCCACTCTTTGAAGAAAGATGCGTAAATTATGCTGAGTAGAATATCTTCTAGAGGAGCTAAGAAGGTGCTAGGAAGAGTTAATAACGGAAGCATATGTACAAAACGTGTGTATGCAAGCCTGTTTCTAAGAAGCGGGACTTTTCAAAGAATCAGTGGCTTTGGAGACTTGAGAGAATGAGAACCATCCAGAAGGACATAGATATTGTGAAGGAGAGTATTTGCTCAGTTTTCATCATGCTGAATGTTGGGATGATGCCTACTCTTCCAGGTGCTTAAAAAAATGCAGCAGTTTCTGGATAGGGCATTAAAACGAGTTTGTACGTTCATGAGTAGTAGTTCAGTCAGAGTAATATATTTCTAGAAGATCTGGAGGAATTTAAAAATGAAAGCTGATGGTAAAATTATTTATTGAAATCATGAAGTCTTGGACATGGAAGGGTGGCAAGCATTGTCTTCTGAAGTGATGCTCTCAGACCTGCTGAGAATAATTGGCATCTGTCTTGCTCTGGATTATCTGATACTAGCTGCTCAGATAAAATTATTAAACTAACTGGATCACTGATCAGTCTGACAGTTTCTGCATTAAGGAAGAAACAAGCCTGAACAATAGGAAGTGGAACGTTCCTATGTTTTGAGTTGATCTTGTTGAACTAATCTTGTTCTTCACCATGTGGTAGTGGGAATAGTTTATAGAAATATGCTTTCAGAAGGTTGTTTTTATGACTAGCTCTAGGAATCTTAATTCTTTTAATACATCTAAAGCAGAAAGCTGTATAAAATAAACTGGGATTGAGCTTTTGCTTGATATAGACTGTTAGTAAGGTTCCAGTGAGAGCATCATAAACATCAATTTTTAAAATCATGCCTGACCTCCTGTCTTTTTAGAAGTAAAACGACATTTTTCTTTCTAGAAACAAAATAAAAGTGGAGGCATTGTGTTCTATGAAGAATACTCTATTGTAAAAACACTGTATCGTGGGAAATTGTCGGTGGTGGATGAAAATTAGTTCAGAAACACTCAAACTTTGAATTAGAAACATGGCAGATTAGAAACAGAGCAGGTTGCTCTAATGTCTGCTAGTTTGCCTTTCACGTTATGTGCCTTTTTGTAAGATTAGTGGTACTCTATTGCACCTTGTATTTTTGGTAAAACACAATTATCAGTGACTTTTATGGGGAAAATGTGAAAAGAGTGTTTTATCACAGTACTACAACATGTACTAATATTTAATTGAAACAGGTTTTAGGTATATTTTAAGAGAATGAAAAAGTTTGTTTGTTTTATATTTATAGCCTTGCTGATGCATGGGAAAATGATATTGGAGTTCATCCTTTAAAGTTTCCATCAGAAACATGTTTGGAATTACTGCTGATACTGGGTTTGAGTACCACCTCCCTGCCACCCTCACTTCGATATATGAACTCTTTTCAGGTAAGGAACAGCTGCTATTTCAGTATATACAGTATATACTTCTAGGAAAAAGAGAGATCCCTGGGGCCCATAAGCACTTTCAGAGTAAAAGTTTGTCTTCTGTAGTCGCATGACTCTACATTATATTAAATATAGCAATGGAAAACTTCTTGTAGTGCTCATTTTTTTTGCAATTGTATTAAGTGTAGACCAAGGCAAGAAATGTCATTGGAATTTTAAACAGTGAATTACTGTTTAAATCAGATGTTTAAAGAAATTTCATCAAGCTTAGGCTGGAGTAGCCAGAATCATTGTATAAAATCTTCTTGGCTTAAAAAAAAAACCATCCTCAGCTAAAAATAAAGATTTCCAGTGGTGAAAACCTGTAAAATTAGGAATGAAGCATTTACAGTTTTGTCCAGTGTTCTTCTGTATGTTACTGCTGAAGTTCTCAGCAGTCATAGAAATTTTCCTAAGAAAAACATGGTTGCAGGCATGTTAAATTGTGATTTGTATTTATCATGTGTCTGAAGATGTATGATTTTTACAAATTTGAATACACAGACATCTCAATTCCTGATGATACAACATATCAACTCAACATTTTTATGATGCTTCTGTCTCCCCTTGTAGTTACGTATTCCATCAATCATGTGGTGATGCAAACCTAAACCAGCTATTGAGCATTAAGCAAACCCAAATCTGTGTTTGTTTTGACAGCTATAGAAGAATCATCATCTTGGTGGGACTGAGTGTCCTAAACAGTTTATAGCACAAAATCCAGTAGCTTTTATTTGTCCATACATCCAGTTTGTAGTTAGGAGCACTAATTAAATGTGTCTTGAGTTATGTTTACTGAAAAATAAGCTTCTCATGGAACTTTGGAGCTAGAAAGAATATGGTCGTAAACCAAAATCAAGTCATTGATTTTCATAGAGTTACACTGCTATACAACTGCTAAAAACACATCTAGATATTAGGAAATAAGTATGCACCTTCATTGTCTGCTCCCTTTGCATCTTGTGAGCTTGAAAACTGGGGGTCTTTGTACAGTGAACTCTTGGGTATGGCAGCAGCCATTGATTGTTTCAACATGATATCTTAACACCCAAGGTCAGAATTGTTATTGGGTTGTACATTCAGAGGCCATAAAATTGAAGAACCTTCTGGATGTCAGCAGAGAGAGTGAGATCAAAAAAATTGCAAGTTTCAAGGATTGGCCACTACTAGTTACCCATGCAGTTGAATAGTCATGTTTCCTATTAAAAAGTGAGCATTTAGGTTGTCTAATCCAGGAGGATGTATTCTTTGTGCATTACATTGACAGTCATCTGCTGTAATCTTCTCTGCTTTACCCATGATAGGTTAAATAGGAGCCTCTTCTTGTATGCCAAGGCTATATGTCCTGTCTTATTTCTGTACATACTCAGTCCCAATCTGTGCATGTAGGATTTCCTTTGGTTTGCATATCTGGGTAGAGGTAGGAAGTTATAAATGACTGTCAACTGGTGCAGGTATCAATCAGTAAACTCTGAAAGGAGTTTTGCCTCGAAGTACACAAAACACCAGACTTTTCTGTTTCCTTGTCAGACTCTCCATGATTGTGCTTGATTGCTCCTGGGTCATTTTAGCTTTGTGACACTGCCTCTGGAAGGGAACCGTCACCCTAGAGACCTGCCATACAGCCCAGAAGCAAGTCAGGGGTAGGGTTATGTCAGCCGTGGGGCTGGGGTGGGGAATGCCATGTGCTTTCCCTGGAGATCAGGGGCTTTCAACTCAAACTCAGGTTTGGGTGGAACTGCTGAAAGCAAACATTGCAGTGCTTTGCTGAACTGAAGTCCTGTGGGGAATAGCATCTTCCAGCAGTGGCCTGCAGAGATCTTAGTTTGCCCACCTGTGTGCTAAAGTAGGTGATGTCCAGTCTTGGTTGTGAACATGATTTCAGGCTGAAGATACTATATTTTGAACTGATTCCCAGTGTCTGTGCTTTCATAGCAGCCCAAATGGCAAAAATTCATAGTTTTTGAGAAGCCCGAGTTCTGAAACTCCCTCTGCTAAGATAATGTTATATTTTGCCAAGGGAAAGGAAAGGAAAGTGGCTGTTTTGATAAACTTCTGGCTCCAACTTTCAGTCTCCTTGCCAGACAGACAATATCACCAAGTGTTTGTCCTGGAGGGCAAACATTGTCCAGGAAAATAGTGTTTTATTTATTTTCATCCTTGCAAACCTTGTTTGTGTCTCAGTTTGTGAATCCATGAAAGAGAAACAAAGTTTACGCAAGCTTTTCACTGATGCTTTAAAATGGGCTGTCAGCCTTATCAGGTTTTTTTTCTGGCTTGCTTCTTTGTACTCATATTTGCTTTCTGTTACATGAACTAGTTTTTTTTTTTTTTTTGAAAAAGTTGGCAAAATCAGTGGAGAGTTGAAATAATGATATTAAATTGTGCTGTTGCCTGAGCATAAGACCCCTCTGCAACCAAAATAGTGAAGAATGTAAGTCAAACAAAGAACAGTAAAAGGGCACTACTTAAACTGGTAATTCATGTGTCTTAATTCAGTAATGGCAAGATGACAAAAACTAGGTTTGTTTTATTTTGTGATAGACCTAGACCTAGCAGTAGTCTAGGGGGAAAAAAAAAAAAATTCTACATTACAATAAACCTCGTATTTGAACTGAAAATGATTGCAGAGTTTCCTGTTATCCACATGCGGCATTCCTGTTCAGCAGGAGGCCAGGCTTTTGCAGCTGAATGCTGACTTCTGAATGCTGGGGGAGTTAGGAGGAAAACAACCCCAGAAGGTGACAGAGTTTTCTCCTTTCGTAAGTGTTCCCACTGTTGGACACATGGTATGGAGCTAAATGGACCACTAGTTTGCACTGGTGCTTTTCCTTGTGTTTTGATTCAGTAGTTGAAAATGCATCTAACAGGTATCTGTATATGTAGAGATCTAAAAGTTAGAGTTTAAGTCCTGATATCGTGCTAGTATAGGTTTTAAAAGTCCTATTGTTTTAAATTAGGTAGCCAAAAATGATCTCACCCACACCCCTGTGTAGTTTGAGAATGTATTTATCCTCTTCCCCTATTGTATAACAATATTTGCAGCGTTGACAAGCCAAAATTTTAGTTCATATACATATGCATTGGATGATGTTTAGGTTGTAAAGAGCACACTCAGGAAATGTACTTAGTTCCTAATCATCTTTGTAATAAACCCTGTTCTGCTTTGTGCTTTAGAGGTGCTCTCTGGGACTAGCTTAGCAGACTCCGTATCTATGCTGAGACATAAATTACATTTTATTTTCCAATGGTGTGCTACTGCTTAGTAACATAATATTTGAAATCACTTTTCAATTCCATTTTGACCCTGTGAAGATCTTTCAATGTGATTTATATCGCTGAAGGATCCTGGAAGAGAGGAGCAACAGCAGCAGACTATGTTACAGAACTCTCCGCTGAGTTTAAGGTGCTCACTGCAGCCAGCTTTTAAGCTTCCCAGGCTGTTGATCCTAGGTACCGGATTGTCTTTGGCTCATCTCTCTTTTTACCTGTGCAGTTACATTAACATTGTTCAGGTGGACTGTAGAGAGTTAAATCATAGGAAGCTTGAGCCTGGAAACTGTAGAGAGACCAAAGTGGATAGCCTAATTCTTGCTGGTTAATGGCTGCCTCCAGGTTTACTGGAGAACACAGGTTTGCAGCCCTGACTTGCACCTTCCAAGGCTTCTAATCCCTCGCCCATACTAAGGATATTTCAGATCAAGGGGATAGAACTGATTGAGGCACCTGATATTTATCCTGCAGCAATGCAGAAAGCAATAAGGGGGAAGGGTGGCATTCACTACTAGGAAAGATTAAAACATTTTTTATCTTGCTTTTGCTCTGAGCATTGTTTTGCTGCTCTCTCTTCAGGTCCATTACATTGTATGGAAAGCCGTATTACATTCTTGATCTGTCTGGCTTTCCACCCACCTGAGCTGTCAGCTCTTTGCTGTGGCAATGGTTGGGCTTGAGTTTGTGTATTATTCTTAATACTTGCAAGCACTTGCAGCTAGCACCCGCTTGAGTTACCGTGTTCTTTATCACTGAACTGCTACTCCTTAGCTGCTACTCCTCAGCGCAGTTCTGGGAGGATGTGTTGGTACTTTAGAGCCTACAACACAAAACAGTTAACACGGGGAGATGCTTTAAAGTGGCAAGTAATCTCTGCTGTGTTTTTCTAACCTTATCTCGTCTTTCTCTGAATTCAAGCACGGTGAACAGAAAAAGTCCTGGATATTGAATTCTTATGATGATATATGGGGCTGTTCAGCACATACTCTCTCACTGCCATTGTGGGAATCCAGGCATTTTACTTCCTGTGTCAAGGCACTATTCCTTAGGCCACAGACTGTAACAAGAGTTCTCAGAGTTCAATAGATCACAGGTTTTTTTTTTTTTACTTTTACAGTTGAATGAAATTGAAAGAAGATTGTGGTAAGAACTGCTGAGCGGTTTCAAAATTTCATTTGAAATAGCCCTTGATATTCTTTGGTGCTGCACCCAATACCACTGCTACCTTACCAGCACACTGTCCATTTTGGTTAAGAGAAATAGAGCCAGTGTTTAAGAAAAAACAAGAAGTGTTCATTCTGTGATTGCAGTAAGCATGCCTAGAGGTGTCTCTGAAGGAAAAACTCATTAGCAGTTACTTTGCTTCCAAAAAAAGGAGGAAGAAAAAGATTTCTCGTAGAGCAGCCTGTCAAGTTCTCTGTCATTTAAAGACCTCTACTAAAGTGCAGAAAAAATGCCTCAAAATGGCAATTTAACGACATAAAATAGTGAGTTGCTCAGAAAACACAAGAATAAATAAATACAGTGTTCATTATAGTTTGGCTCTAGTATATGAGTATCAAAAGTACTCAAAAGACTTATGGAAGGCAAAACATAAAATTACTGCCACCTCTCAGGTCTGCACATGGTCTGAACTAAAGTGTGCCTTGACGTTCAGGGTTTTTTAATATTGATACTCTGTGTATACATATAAGCACTTTCAAACTTGTTTATCACAAAAATAAATTAGCTGAAGATAGAGGACGACATTTGCAGATGCACTAGTGTATTCTGACAATACTTTTTGAAGCAAACAGCTGAGTAAAATTTAGAAAAATCTGCTCTACTTAGCTCATCTTCTCCTTTTGTTCTATTCTGGGCATTTGGAGCTGGAGAAGTTGCACAGATTCTTTTAAGCTGGACTTCACTCCTTTGGGGCACTGTTAGGCAGCAGCAAAGACAGGATGAGTCGCTACTCTGGCTCAAAATGATTTGAGAAATGGTGATATAAGAAATGAAAATATCAAAAGGGAAGAAATAGCATTCAGAATGCCATGGCTTTTATTAAACTATCCCAGAAAGGAAAAATAAATAAGTCCACTTAGGCAGTAAAATAGCTTATTATCTTTTGAAACATTTTTAAAAATTACAAAATCTCCCACAAAAGGAATTACAAATTTGAATAGGTATATTCTGTAATATCTTGCAGACAATGCATGAGTTCCTAAATATAGGATTTTTTTTGACCATTGGGGTTTTTCTAAATATATCTCAGAAGCTTGCAGACTGCTTATGTCTCTGAATTTTCTGAATGAACATTGACAGTAATATGGAGAAACCACTGCAAAGACATTGCAGGCTCTGCTGAAATACAGTCACTTTTGTTTCCATTGAGTGACTTGTCTTTCAAAATGTAAAAACTACAGCGAGGAAACCAAGTGTAGGTAGTGTCAGCCTTTTTTTGATACTCCTATTTTCCCCAAACTGAAGGTGTTTTGGTTTTTGCAGATTGATATAAAAGTGCCTGCTGTGTGCTTTTTCTGGTTTTGGCTAACTCAGTTAAGTTGCCAGGCTGACGTAGGATGGATTCATTTTCTGGTTTATTGGGATGATTATGTGAAGTTTTTAAGTTTGAGTTCAAGCAATTTATTTTAAATAGGAAATAAGTACCCAAACCTTATATAGGAAAGCAGATGTAGTTTTGTAAAATATGCATACAGATTTTTCATTGATTTTAAAATAAGAGAAGCTATAACGTGTATATTTTGGGGTTTTGTTTATTTGTCCAAATTTACTAAAAGTCATAATAAATCTGTTGAAACACTGCAGAATAATTTGGAAAAAATATAAAATTATATTGAACAAATGCCGACAAGAGCAAATGATATTAAGAGTGGTTCAAAGACAAATGTAAGTCCTTCTTTGCAAAATGATAAGAGATTTCTAGGTTCAATTAAGAGATTATTGTCTTGGTTTTTTTGTCTGCTAAAAAACTGGCTGGGTGGCCAGGCCCAAGGAGTGGTGGTAAATAGAGTTCAATCCAGTTGGTGACCTGTCACCAGTGGTGTTCCCAGGGCTCAGTATTGGGGACTGTGCTCTTTTAACATCTTTATCAATGATGTGGATGAGGGGATTGAGTGCACCATCAGTAAGTTTGCAGATGAAATGAAGTTAGGTGGGAGGGTTGATCTGCTTGAAGGTCAGGAGGCTCTACGGAGGGATCTGGACAGGCTGGAGAAAAGGAGGCTGAGGGGAGGCCTTATCACTCCCTACAACTACCTAAAAGGAGGTTGTAGTCAGGTGGGGGTCAGTCTGTTCTCCCAAGTAACAAGTGACAGGACGAGAGGAAATGGCCTTAAATTGCTTCAGGGGAGATTTAGGTTGGATATTAGGAAAAATTTCTTTACAGAAAGGATTGTAAAGCATTGGAACAGGCTGCCCAGGGAAGTGGTGGTGTCACCTTCCTTGAAGATATTTAGAAGGCATGTAGATGTGGTGCTTAGGGACGTGGCATAGTGGTGACCTGGCAGTGCTGGGTTAACAGTTGGATTTGATGACCTTAAAGGTCCCTTCCAACCAAAATGATTCTGTGATTCTATGTGAAGTTGATTTTTGTTATCGCACTTCGTGTATCCCACTTCATGGTTGCTGTAAGCTGTCTTTTAAAAGTATCTCTAGAGTGTTCAGTTTGGTTGTTGAACACTGAGACTATCCACTTCTTTTAACATTGGCTCTTGAGGCCTCATGCTGAGACGGAACAATTTTTTTGTTGAACTATAATTAGTATTTTTAAGTCTTTGTTGAACTTGTACCAAAAATGTTTCATGGTAGTGATTCTGCATAAACTCTATTAAAACATAATGTCTCCTAGCAGAGAACTGTTCAGCTCTGCATATGCGGTAGCATATTGAGCGATGTCCTATAACTCCTTATATGTGTCCCATACATGACTCATCCATATCTGCAGCACAGGCTCTCATTTCTAGGCTAGGGTTTTGTGATACCTGATGCTGCTTTTGAGATGCTGATGAGAAGGCATTATATCACATGTCTAATATTTGGCATGGCTACATTTCCTCTAATGGAAAGGAGCTGCCCATTTATATTGCCCTGAAACAGAAAAAAAATCAGTCGCGTGTAAACCTAAATTGAAGCTGTGACTGGGAAAATGCAGGCTGAGCTTACATGTGGAAGCACAAAACTTTATGGTTACTCCAGTGCTCAGAGATGGAGAGTCAGGACCTTGACAGCGGTTTAGAGTGAATCTAAACTGAGATTCAATATTCGTCATCAGTTTCTGAGAAGATGCTTCTTTTTTTCAAAACTGTTCTCCAATAGAGAAGAAATCAGAGACAGTGAACCTGGACATATCCTAAACAGAAGCAGATTTAATTAAAAAAACCCCATGAGCTTCCAGTGAGAAGCAGTGTACGTGTAGCACACAGACAAGTGACTCCTCTGGAAATACAGTCCCCTGCTGCTTAAGAGGGTAGATCTGCCAGAGGAACCAACTCATCTGCATGCAATTCCCTCTGCCTAGAATCTGGCGACAGCCACCTGAAACATCATTGTCTGTAATACACTTCAAAGCAGTTTTCTTAGAAAACATGCTCAAATACGTCATTGTGGTGGGTTGACCCTGGTTGGATGTCAAGTATCCACCAAAGCCCCTCTATCACTCCCCTCCTCAACTGGACAGAGGAGAGTAAATACAATGAAAGGCTCAGGGGCTGAGATAATGCCGGAGAGATCACTCACCAGTTACCACCATGGGCAAAACAGACTTGACTTGGGGAAATTAGTTTAATTTATTACCAATCAAATCAGAGCAGGATAATGAGAAATAAAAAGAAACCCTAAAAACACCTTCCCTCCACGCCTCTCTTACTCCCAGGCTTAACTTTACTCCTGATTTGCTCTACCTCCTCCACTCAGCAGTGCAGTGGGACAGGGAATGGAGGTTACAGTCAGTTCATCACATGCTGTTTCTGCCGCTCCTTCCTCCACCTGAGGACACTCACTCTCACTGTTCCCCTGCTCCAGTCTGGGGTCCTCCACGGGCTGCAGGTGAATATCTGCTCCACCATTAACCTCCATGGGCTGCAGGGGGACAGCCTGCCTCACCCTGGTCTTCACCACGAGCTGCAGGTATATGTCTGCTGCAGTGCCTGGAGCACCTCCTCCCCATCCTTCTTCACTGATCTTGGTGTCTGCAGAGTTGTTTCTTTCACATGTCCTCACTCTTCTCTCCAGCTGCAGTTGCAGTTGAGCAGGTTTTTTTCCCCTTCTTAAATATGTCGTCACAGAGGCACTACCACCCTTGCTGATGGGCTTAGCTTTGGCCAGTGGTGGGTCTGTCTTAGAGCTGACTGGCATTGGCTCCATCAGACATGGGAGAAGCATCTAGCAGCTTCTTACAGAAGCCACCTGTGTAGTCCAACCCACTTCCAAAACCTGGCCATGCAAACCTGATACAGTCACTTGCCGTTTAGATGTGAATATACAATTGATTGCAGATATGCAGTTTAGATTGAGTGGTATAGCGCATGTTATCAACTGCTTGAAAGTGGTGAAGACAGAACTAATTAGGAATGAAAATGCCTGATTGATACCACTCATTTTATTTCCCATTTGCTTCTATTGCCAACATTCTGCTTTTCCCAAGTAATTTTGAAATCTCAAAGTGTAGCTGTTACGTTCTAATTATCCAGGACTTTTATAGGTAGTGTCCTATTAAACACAAACTGAGAGTTTGTGTTTGTTATCAACAGGCAACAAACTCCTGTTCTGTAAAGGGAGGCACCACACTGTGAGTGTGTTATGGGAAGAGACCAGACAAATGTTTTATGTATCTGAGTCTTATGGGAGGCCTGATGCACTTTTAGAACATCCATTTGTGTTTATTAACTGAAGCTGTTGCCTTTGCAACTGAGAAACAAGCTCTGCTCAAAAGAAATATTTAGCCCTTTGCACAACCAAATAATGCTGTACATGTTCTACATGGTTTGTGGGTAATATATCTCTTTAGGGCTGCTTCTCTCCAAAACCCTGGTTTCTCTAAGTTAGTCTTAGGTCTATTCAGGTGATAATTAATAGATTGACTTATACAAGGAGTAAGTTTCAGCCTCCTAGCCAACAAGGTACAGAAATCTGGTTATCAGCTGCATAGAGCTAGGTATCCAGCTGTAGCTTGAAAATAGTACTGAGTCATTGGATAGCAATGATTCTATAATGGATTTTTTTTCCTTAAAGTTTTATGTTCTTATGCTGTGTGCTTTGTCAATGGCTGTTGTTATGGAAAGCTACAGTGCTGTTTATTTCCATTAAGAGTCTGCATGGAAGCTTTGAAGCTACTTAGGAAGTCCAGAAAGCTCTGCAGAGAAAAAAAAAAAAAAAAAAGTGTTTATAAGGATACTTTGTAGTAGGTGTACAGGTGCTTGAAAAATAGATGGATTCAACCCTATTGGATTTCAGCTGTAGGCTGGAATAGGTGTGATGTTATCACAGATTAAAAAGTTTTGAGGGATCCTGAAGGAGGTTGTCACTGAATTCTAGCATTGTATTAGCAGAGGGGGCAGCTTGCCAAGGCACTCAGAGCAGCTCAAGAGTGTTATGTGTTCATGAGTTGGAAACGGTAATGATGTCTTCAAGGAGACAAATGGACAAATATACTGAAGTCTGCAAAGCCAGAGCATAATAATTGAATCAATGACTTGACTGTGATAAAGTACATGGTGGATGTAAAGGAAGAGGGTTGTTAAGTTCTCCTTTTTTTATAGTCAGTTGAAAATGAGTCTGGAATGGATCTTTTGGTGAAGAAGTCGATAATGCCTCCAGTGAGGAACATAGTTTGCCTTCGCTCAGAACCAGAAGTCCATTATTCTGTTGCAATGTCATTAAAGAGAGCAGTGTGGTCTAAATCCCTGTGCTTAAATCATAGGTCTTTGATCTGGGGAGTGGGCTGATGGCAAATGGTAGTACTTGAAAGCTCTTGCTCATTAAGGAAGGAAACTTTAGGTCTGGATTTTAGGAAAGCTAAAATGGGCAGAAACATGACATGGGAAAACAGGTCAGATCACTGTCCAGAGACAGGGAAAGACCTGAAAGGAAGTGTAAGAGATAAGATGGACCAGCAACACTTGCAGTAGGCTGGTGCTGTTCTCATTGACATACACCAGCACAGTTCTGACTGACCATAGAGCAGAATTATTTCCATCTCTCAAGTTTCTTGCTGTTTTGACAAGTGAAAAAGCTCAGTTGTGCCACTATTCGTTTGTACTATAGCTCCTCTACTTCAGAATTGAAGGAGGCTGTACTACACATGGGTGTGTGAGGAGGTACCTTAGTGTATGCATTTTATACTGCTCCTAAAATAAGATTTGGAATACTCCTACAGGAAGAAGACAGAGAAGGGCAAAAGGGCATGTAAGCATTAACACAACCTACTGAGAGACCGTTTAGCCTTCAACCATAAAGAGACCATTTAGCCTTCAACAGAAAGCTGTTATGCCTTGAGGTGAAACCTGGAAACCATTTAACAATGCGTAGGAAAAACTTGCAGAAATCTGAAGACGCTGTAGCCAAGTGAGATCACAGGGAGTGTTGGGTGGGCAGAATGTGATTGCTGTTAGAGCTTCTGCCAGGCATTCTGGTTAATGTTTCTTTATCTGTCTCCTGGCAGCTTGTCAAGTAAAATAGGAAGTGATTCTGCCTTATGGAAAAAAATACGCTAAAGTATTATTCCCATATCACTAATGTAAACTGTAAAAGCATTGTCTATAGAGAAGGAGACTATTTTAAAATGCCAGTTCCCATTCTTCATTATTTTCGTGAGCTGTGGCATTGTGAATTGATGAAACAGATCAGGGAGCTATATTCCTTCTGTTGCTTTTAGTGAGCTTGAGTTTTATACAGAAAATAGAAGAAAAAATGTGTATTAAGCACCTTGACTACATGAAAAGCAGTATCTTGTCTGCAAAGTTGTACAAGTGAAGATGTAATTTTAACCTTACTGACTATTTTGGCTGTTCCATCCACTTCCAAGTTCTTCCATAATGCCTGACATTCCCAAATATGACCCTGAAAATGACTGAACATTGTACTGTTGAGGTGTTCTCACTCTCTGTTACTAGTACCTCTGACCCTAGTTCTAGTTCATTTCAATAAATATTTGCCTGCATAATTCAGTTTCAGCTAGAAGTTTTTCTTGCCGATGATGCTTCAGTCTCTGGCACATTTTCTGTTTTCATATGTGCATGTCCCACCAAATAAAAAAAAAAATGGCTATCATTGTGTGATGGGGGGTGACTAGCTAATACATTCCTTTTTTAACTCACCAGAGAGCTTGCTGCTTGCTTTTGATTTCATGTTTTCATACAAAGTCTATTCTATTCATCATCTGCCGGCTTTTCACAAATTCAGTTCTGGAACTGCCTTGTTTTCTTCTTTGTTGACCACTTGGGGTTTTCTGCACTGATGAGTTTCCATGTTACTTTCTCATTTCTGTTAGATACCAATTTACCTAGTTTCTCTACCATTTATGAGCAGACGGACCTGTAATTCTCTTACACCTTTTCACTGGTTAGAAACTAACTTTTAGTACTTACAGTTATCTGATTATATTTGTCTCTTTGCAGGTAGGGTGGAAAAACTGAAGCTAGGAGGGGAACAACAGGGCTTTATATCCTTCTTTGTAAAAAAATAGAGTCAACTTTACTACTTATATATATAAAAAAAAAAAGTCTGCTGAACACACAGAAACCTTCATATTTCAGGTTGCATTCTCTGCTTCCACAGAAAGAAAATGCATTTTCAGCTGTATTTTTATAGAGTGGTAGCTAGTGACTAGTTAAATTAATGAGAAGTGTCTATTCTGCATGGTTATCCTGGGGATATATTCCATTAAGTGATGGCTTTTTCTATTTTAAGGTGATATTTAGAACGTGATAAAATACTGTCTGTAAATCTTACAGTATTCTGTTCTGTAAGCTTTTACTCACCTCTTCTACTTTTTATTTTTTACCTGGTTTTGACCTCTCATGTAGTGTTCTTTCTAAAATCTGGACTTAATCCTGGTACCAATGAACAAGGTTAATTTTTTCAGTTTGAAATGTTTGACTTAGAATTCTTTGAGAAGAAGCTCATCAGAAAATAAAATTAAATCCATGTGTCATCCCGCATAGCTAATAAATCCTCAGGGATAGAAATTTAAGCGTGTAAGTAAATACAAATTTCAGATAAAGTTTTCTCTGCTCAAGTGCTGATGCTATTGGAGAACTGCAATTTGAGAAGGACTCCACTGCTCCAGCAGTGTACTGCTGCTCTGAACTCTCCTAGGAGGAGCCAGGATACTGGTGAGGCCAAAATTTGACAAGATCTGAGACAAAATGGGATTTTGATGTATGTGAATGGGAAATGGTGAACTATATGGAGTAATGCTAACATCAATTTTGAAAGGGCTACTGAATAGTCTTCCATGTTTTTTTAAGCTACTACTGCATGAGGAGTTTGGGAGGAGACCATTCTCCCATTTGCCTGGTCTTTGGACTACCTTCTGAGTGCTCTAGCATTCGAAAAGGTTGTATCCACAACACCTGATTTAGATGACACAGAGCTCCAATTCCACCTGGAAATTACTGTGCTCCTGTGATTTAGTTAAAATGAACTGTCAGAAGTGAGACACTGTTTACATATTTTTAAGTGTAGCTCAGAAGCTGAAGAAAACCCTGGTGACACTTATTTAGCTAATCATTTTATGTCAGCCTTTTCTGTCAAGGCAAAGTCTGCATTCCTAATAGAAAACAATGCAGAAGTCGGATGTGGTTCTTTTGCAACAGTACTGATACTTATTAAAGTGCAAGTGCTAACATCTGAAAATGTTGCTGTTGGATATACTCCTTCCCCAACCTACATTCAGATAATTTACAAAACAGCTGAGTGTCTGATTAAATCTTCCAACATAATTCTCAAAACAATCCATAAATTTCTTTTACAACAAGGTAATCATCTTGAAGAAGATGCAAGTCACAGGAAAAAGAATTTCATGTGAAGACACTATTTTAGTCTCACATGTTGCTCTGTTCATGCAGAAGTGACTTGCCAGTCCATTTTTGGTCGTTCCAATAAAAATTGCTGGTACTTTGGATTTCCTAAAGTTCTCATTCAAATGAAAGAATACTGAGTGGGTTTGAAAGTCAGGCAATCTATTTAGGGTGTCCACCTGAAGACTTAGGAGCTTGTTTCTCATCTTGTAAGCTTAAAAATGCTAGACGTGGTCCCTTAGTAGTTGCAGCTTTGCTTTGATTAGTTTGTGTTGTATTATAGAAGTGCACCTGAAGCATTTGTGGTGATAGCTCAACATTGTAGGCAAGGACCTGACCCTATTGAATTTGATGTCAAAACTCTCTTTGGCTTCAGTGGTGCTGAACTGAACTGCAAATGAATAAAGCAGCTAGCTGGGTATGTTGTAGAGACATAATTATTGCGGACTCCCTTAAAGTTCCTCATTAACATTACTACATGTGAACTCTGCAAGCCAATGCTTGCAGCTAATCTGCGATAGCTATTTGCTAGACAGGTGATAACTGTGGCTGCTCGTTCATACAGAGGGTTTTCTGTTAATTTTTGTCATTTCTTTGAAGACTGCAAACAGTAGACTAGATTTAAAGTCTTCACTCCACTAGATGGGAAAAAAGATGCTTATAGTATACTACTTGCTTACACTCTACAATTATTGATACGACGTAATATTTTTACACTTGGGTAAGTATAGATTTTGAATAAAAGAATTTAATTAACACTGAATAAATGTTCCTCATAAGGGGAAGGTTCTCTAGCTCTATTTCATTAATGCTTCATGCTTCTAGCAGTTAACTAATTTAATTTTACTTCTGGTGTCCAAGGTCTGTGCTATTCTTTCCTTCTGTCTTTCAGTCTGTATGTCTTATAAACAGGCATTGTTTGTGGTTTATAGTTGGGAAGAGAAGATCAACCAGAGAAATAAAACACAGTGAAAAGTGCAAGACAATTTTTTTTCTTTAGTTGGACTTTGTGTATACACACGTATCTATGACTGTGCATAAAATGCATGTAATGTGAAAAATGAGGTATTTGGAATGATGTCTGAGATTTAAAGACTAGAAAGCCTATTTTGAGAAATCAGGTAAAGGAAAATGAAATATTTTAAATAATTAAAATAGGTAGGATCAGGCACATTGTAAAAGTAATCCTTCCACATGCAAAAAACCATGCTCATTTAATTTGGCTCACTAAGGAATCTGAGTTTGGGGGATCAAAATCCCTTTTGGAATTAGTCTTTTTTGAGTTTATTTGTCTCTGCAGTACAACAAGATTTTGTATAAAATATTTAAATACAGGATACAAAATAAGTGACCTGTGGCAAATGTCCAAAGTGAATAAAAAATATCTGTTTGAATTGTTTGTCAAGCAGTAAGGGGTTTGGTGTGAAAAGTCCAGGAGAATGATTGTTTTCAAAGTCTGAGGCAAACATTTTTTCAGTTTTCTTTTTTTCACTAACTCAGTACAATTGAATTAAAGGTTTTCATGCAGAAATGTTAAATGCCTGGTTCCAGGCTGTGCTAACTCTCGGTGTTTATCTTGTAAAGCTGATAAAACTTTGAGCAACTTCAGGTTATTTCATTCAGACCTTAAGGTCATCTGTTATGATCTTCAGCTTTGGATCTTGCACATTTCTAACTGTGTTCTTGATTATCATTTGTCTACATTTCAACTAACTTATGCTATTTTTCATTCATTGAATTTTGTGAAGTGCTAGATTTTCTAATAATGCAGATAATTAGGTTTTAACAACATATTTTTTTGTGGCCTTGCTCTGAGAAAGGAGTTTTAAACAGTATTTTGGAAGTCTTTGAGCAGACCAACGCTCTATAATAATTATACTTCAATAATCCAGAATGATACCTCAAGGGAGCTATGACTCCAGTGTGTAATTTGTTCATATGTACTTGTCTTTGATGGTAAAATTGGATTAAAAAAATAAGAAAAAGAAGAGAAAGAAAGAAGCCAGAAAATTGATTCTCCTTGAAGGTCATTAATGTTTTCTAAAAAGAAGATAATAAATGAACATTAAAATCTCATTGTTAAAGAAATTGTGCTAGCTTTGTTTGAATAATAAGATTTTTATCAGTACAAGAAAAGGTCTCATAATAATAAAACTTAATAGTTATTTTCATCTGAAACTGGAAAGTACTCAATGGCTGAAAAATGGCCAAAGAAAAAGAGGGGGGGGAAAGAAGCTTGAAGAGAATAATATGGATTGCATGGAACTACAACCTGAAGGACAGACTCATACTATATTGTAATATAATGAAAAGAGGGTGTGAACAAGGAGAGAAGGAGAAGGCAAGTAAATCAAAACTGCAAGATAATGTTTAGTTTCTGTCCAGTATTTGACTAAAGTATCTTCCAAGTGAATGAAAGAAGTCGATATATAAAAGGAACCTTAGGGAGCAAACTGAAGAGGGAAAGTGAAATTTGCACTGCATCTGAACCCCCCCAAAAAAGAGCAGAGTGGAAAAAGTCTGGTCTGGAGGTTTTACAAAACATCGGGATGGTTTGTCTTGAAGGATTGCCTTAATGATCAATCCTCGTAAATAAGCTTGTTTACTTCAAAAAATGTGTTCAGCAGTATATTTACAGAGTCACAGAGTCATTGAGGTTGGAAGTGACCTCTTAATATCATCTAGTCCAACTACCTGCTAAAGCACAGTCAGCTAGAGCTGGTTGCCTGGGACCATGTCCAGTTGGATATATCCAAACATCTCCAAGGATGAAGACTCCATGACCTCCTTAGGCAACCTGTGCCAGTGTTCTACCATCCTCACAGTAAAAATGTATTTTCAAGTGTTTGAAAGGAATTTCATGCTCCTTAATTTGTGCTCATTGCCTCTAATCCTGTTAGTGGGCACTACTGGAAAAGTCTGTCTCTCTCATCTTCAGTCCCTCCCATCAGATATTTATACACAATCATATGATCCCCTGAACCTTCTCGTTTTCAGGCTGAACAGTCCCAGCTGTCAGCCTCTCCTCATAGGAAAGATGCTCCAGTACCTTAGTCATCTTTGTGGTCCTTTGTTAGCCCTTATCTCACTTCAGTAAGTCCTTATCTTTCTTGTACTGGGGAGCCCAGACCTGGACCCCGCACTCCAGATGTGACCTTACCAGTGCTGATCCTTCACCTCCCTCAACTTTCTAGCAACACTTTTCCTGATGCAGATGTATGTCCATGGTATCACGGTCCTCCTTCACCAAGGGTGAGTATTCTGGTTCCAGACTTGCCCACAGATCTCAGGGGCCTGGGATTCCTGCAGGCTGATCGTACCAGTAAAAGCTGAGACAAAGAGAACATTGAGTAACTCCACCTTTGTCAGCAGTGCCCCTGGTAATGTACAGGCTAATGCTGTGCTGTGTACTGCTTGTGTCTCGCTGAGAATCTGAAAAGAACCACTTCCTGGCTCACTTGGTTCTCATCGTTTGCTAGAATAGTTTGCTGTTCATGGTGATGTCTGACGTTGCAGTTAATCATTTAATTAGAGCAAGTAGGGACCCAAAGAAGCTATCTCCATTCCCACAACATAGGGTTGACTGTACCTGTTAGACGCTGGTCTAGATGTCTTCAGTGAGGGTTAGGTTGGGGGTGCAAATATTTGTCATGAGTACTGCAAGACTTTTTGCTGTTGTAATACAGGTAGTAACAAAATGCATGGACTTTGAGTTACCTGTATCCTGAGGCGGTACTGTAAATAGTCTCATTATCCCAACCCTCTGAGACAAGGAATCCATAAATATACCGTACATGTGTGCATATGCGTGTAATTGCAGTTAATATGTTTTACTGGCACCAGCGTTTTAACATCTATTTTATTTTGAAATGGTTCTCATTTCAGCCAGTTAGACAGAGTGCTGCCTGAGCCCATGAGTGAGCTGTGCTGTGCAGTGATAAATGAGTACAACTTGTCTCAAAATCCATTTGTTTTTTTTGCTGGGATCCCTTTTCAGAATATGATGGGTGGCCTACTTCTGTGGGCATGAAGAATTATTTTCCTGATCCTTTGTGACATTATGGGTCTTGGAAACTGTTGCACAGTCTTTTGGAGTAGGTGGCCTTATTAGGATGGATATTAATTGTTTTCAGGCTGATAATACATCACCTCTGCATGATCTGTATTTGTCTCTTGAATGTTCCCCGTCCCTTGCTAATTATGGGTAGCCTTGAGGGAACCTGCTTCCTAAGTTAAATAGACTAGTGTAACACACAGATTGTTTTTGAAGTGTGTTCAAGTGAGAGCTGATTGGTGTCACCTACTTGCATGTTCACAACCCCCAGATTTTTTCACAGTTCTGGGATGGGCGTATGCTGATACTGCTACCCACCCCCCTGTTTGGGAGCAAGCTTCCTCAATCCCCTTGCCCTGAAAGCATGTTAGTTTCTTCTGTTTCCGGGCTTGTTGAGCAAACTGGTTATTTTGTTTCTGCTTTAAGAGAAGTCGGATATTTTTTCTTTTTGCTGTCTGTTAATATTTTTCCTTTGTCCTATCCATTACATTTTTTAAAACCAGATTTAAGCTCTTCAGCAGATTTTGTGATTACTGTTACATCAGTCATCTGAAACTGAGAAGGGAAAGAGCTTCTGATTGTCTATTTCACTTATCTAAAAAATTCTCTCTCCATCTTTTTTTTCCTTTCTTTCTCTTCCGCTTACCTGCCAGCCCCTGAAATTTGGAAACATGAGAGGCCTTGTCTGAGCATTGGATTAAGAGCCAGGAAATCCTGGCTTTCCATGACTCATGGTGCGCATCCTTGGGCAATCTGTTACTAGTACAGAAAAACGCCACCATACATAGCACTTGGCTGAAAAATTAAAAGCATGGTGCATAATCAAAGGAGATTTATTTTCAAATTTGAATCAAAGCATGGCAAAAGTGGATAGGAAAGAGGCTGCAGAAGGTGAATACTGGAGAAGCAGTTTGTTTGTGAGCTCCATGAATTGTCTTTGACAATTTATTGCTCACAGTTACTTTTTTCTTGTTGTCCTTTGGTTCCATCACAGCGCACATATATGCTGTGACAGATGATGGACGCACAGCCCTCGGTTTCAGAGTTGTTGCATTCTTATTTGAAATGAACTAGGTAAGTAAGAGTGGTGGAAGAAGAGAGGGTGCACTGTTGCTTAGATGAACTGATCCTCAACTTCATAAATACAACCCTCTGAGGGTTTTCCTGGGAGATGAGATTGGGTTAAAGCAATGTAAATGCCTGAGGTTTTTCTGTTTGTTTGGTTGGTTGGTTTTTTTGTTTCACATCTTGAAGGAGGTGAAGACTTCCTCACAGTTTAGAAGAAATAGCAGACATCTTTGGAGAGAGCAATGGTCTCTGGGGTTTCTAGGCAATGTCACTTGGAGGTCAGGGAGGACTAATAGGATCATTTACCTCTATTTTCCATGATATATCAGACATGAAAATAACTTCCAAAATTAACAGAATATGGTATAATAGAGAAAGCAGCTGCTTCTGTATTGCTTATTCTTTGGATAAGGCTGAATGACATGAAAAGCTGTCTACAGGACATGCTGCTTTCAGAGTGTATTTCCAGACATTTTAATACCATGTCCATTCAGTGATCATTCACATGATATCGCCTATAGTTTGACCATTTTAATGGCCTGTACATTAGCTTCCATTGCTGCAGTATTGAGGGTGGTAGTTTTATATTCAGCAGCAACCTATTTGATCTGGTTTGAGGTAGCTCTTCCATCTCCCTGGCCTCTGGTTCATGTAACCTTGGCTCTTCCCCCTGCACCTTCTGCATTATCCAGTGACTATGCAGCTGTGTCAGCACAGCAGGGCGGAAAGTTTGCAAGAGCATTTGCTTATTGCATAAACTGCCACCAAAGAAATGCATACTTCTCTGGGGAAATACATCAATGAAAGGTACTAGGGTCTTTGTATAATCTTTGACATTTTGTTTGGCAAGAAAAAAAAGCAGGGCTTGAAATGAGGGGTTTGGTTTTGAATTATTAAGTGCCCATGTAATTTTTTTTTCCTGTTTTTGATAGTGGTGGTTTATTGAAAAGAAAGATGTCAGGGTTCTGTGCCTCAGAATCTTCTCGTGGTGTGCTAGGGCGTGTAAAAGCTCATTGTCTCAAAAGGTCGGTCCTGCCCCTGCAGTGATGGTTACTGTCCCGGTGGTAGAGAGTGGGGTCTGTCTCACCTCTGCTTGCAGAGTCTTAACTTGCATTTCCCTTTGTTGCTGCTCTGTTGACAGGCTGGGATGGGAACATGGTGAAAGGACTCTTTCAGAAAGCTCTGGATTTTGTGCTGTCAGATGTTTGTCCTAGCTTTTATGATCTGCCTTTACCCCATGGACTTGCAGTATTTGGTGTGGTTTGTAGCTAGGCCCACATAGAACTCTTGTGTTTCCATAAATTTAATCCCCTGCTATTGCAGATGACATATCGTGTATCATCAGTCAGTCAAGGTCCATCCTTTAAAATCTCTTTGGTTCCTTGTACAACCTTTCCTTTTGGAAGGCAAATTCGTTTTCTTCCAGTAGCTTCAGAAGTGATCATTAACTGATGCATTCATGAAAAATTTCAGATTCTGTCCTGATAGAGAGTAAGTATCTAGAGTTGTCTGATGCCTATCAGGGGCAGGAATCCATAAGCAATTTATGAGTCTGGATTTGACTCCCATAAGCACTTAATTGCCTCCTTTGGACAATTGAGTTAAATGTTGCTGCTCAGAGCTGTTCAGATGTGTGTGCAGAAGCAATGATACAGGGCCAAGTTCAGCTTCTGAATAACTGTTCTTGTTGATGAAGTCACTAGAATCAAAAGTGTGAATTTGTCTCAGGTCAAAATTGTTTTCTTCGGTACTATTTTCAAAGAGATAATACTATGTCGTCAGTCATTTTAAAACCTTCCTTGCTAATTTAATAGACTAATTCTCTCATGGGTGACTACAGAAAAGAAATACTTAGAAAGTATGCAACTTAAATGTATTGAAGTCAAAGATAATTGTATTAAACCTTCTTAAAATGCAGTAGTCATTTAATGCCACCCAAATAAACATCTAGCATGCAGAAATTACATTACTACATTCTTCAGCCAGTTGTTCCACAAGCCACAGGAAAGCTTTTTCGTAGTGAAAGACATAAGGGACTTCAATATAGTCTAGACAAGCATTTTAGTTTCTTATGATATTCTCAGTCTAACTTTTGAGTTTTGAGAGTCAACCGTGCTGGGAGTTCCCACAGCTGAGGACTCATGCTGCACATGGAGAGTCTTGACTGTAACTTCGTAGTTGAATTTTATTTATTTTGTATATTATGTCCTACTCTTATAAGAAACCGTCATGGAGTAGGGCAATAATCAAAGTGATAATAATCACCTTACATCTTGCAACACCTTCCCCTCCTCCTTCACTTTTAAAACTCATTGCTTTATTTGCTTTTACAGTTGTATGAAATTAATAGTACATCTTGATGCAAAGAGGTTTAACTTGCAGGATTGGGGTTTGAGCACAGTCTGCTTTCAAAAAAACACTTTAAAGCTTTTATATTCAATTATCTTATTGTTGAGGGAAAAGTGTTCTAAAAAATGGTGAATATTGTATTTTCTTATGAGCCTTCAAGGTCAGTAACTCCTCTTTTTCTGAAGAAAACATCAGGTTTTATGAGTTTGAGCCTTGAAACGGATGGTTTCAGCTTTTCTTCTGACTGCAGCTGGCTAAAGAATGTGCTCAGTCCCTAGAAATAAAAATCAGTTTGACCTAGTAATGGCTGTAGGTATCTAAGAGGCCAGAAATTCACATTGTAAAAATACCTGATTAGGAACTCAAATCTCATGGATAGTGGCCTTGAACTCTTACATAATTTTGAGACTTTGAAAATGTTTTATTACCCAACCAGCATTAAGCAGTGAAACTGGTGTTTATTGAATGCCTGGCCTTTTAACAGGCATCATGAGATTGTAAAAAACCAGGATGACCTGGGACCAAGAGACAGCCCTGCTCAGGATGTGTCCCCCTGGGAATGAATCACCAAAGGCAAAGGTGTTTTTCTAAATATCCCTTAGCTGTTGTGAATTTGCATTTTCTTTTGGGTGTCTCTCTATTTCACAGGATAAAAATGAATGCCATATTTAAATTATTCTTCCCTTCATCTTCTTGGTTAGCACTTTTATTACAGCCATATCATCTTCCAAACATCTGTTCCTATTTTAACTCAATCTTAATCTCGTGCCAAAAGCTGAACTCGGGTAGGAATACAGTAGTCCCAATAAGGTGTTAAAAATAAAATAGTGGTTGATACTTAAATACTCATTTATATACACAAACAAATTAATCCTCATACCTCATGCAGGGAGTTATTTATTCTCATTCCAGTTTTAACTGCCAGGAAGCAAAGAGAGAATTTAAGCAGCTAATTTTTCAAACCAGCTTTTTTCCATAAAGTTTTCAAAAGATAAGCCAATGAAGACACCTGTTCAAACTATCTAGTTTCAAAGTGTTACTTAACAGCACCACATTCTCCTTTAATCTCCTCTACCTCGTTCTTTTGAGTTATGATAGGTTGACTGTTTGGACCATTGATTGACTGTTTACCTGTAAATGCGAGCACATAACCAAATACCTCAAAGTAAAAGATAGCATTTATTTTCTATTGTTCTTTAATGCGCCCATTCTGTGTCCTGTTCGCTCTGCCTCCTCTCGGCATCTGGGTATTTCAAATGGTACTTCAGGTAGCGTTTGGGTTTGGTATATTCAGAAATGGATGCACACATAGGAGATGGCCATGTCTTACACTGTGGCAACGTGACGTATGTGACAAGATAACCCAGTAGTTTCAAAATGACATCACAGTGTGCTCTGCTCGTGTAGCAGTTGCTGATGGAGACTCTTACAAACCCAGTTTATGTCTGTGTACTGGTTTCTCTGCCATCGCTAACTAAACATTGCAGAAAATTAAGATAATAGACCATTTCTTAGCTTTCAGGATTTGGCAGATTTTCTTTTTGGATATAAATGAAATGCAGTTTGGAAATGAAAGCAAAAATAAACTCAGCTTCTCCTGTCAGGCCATCAGCAGGTAAACTATTAACCAGAAGTGGTTGGCTTGTTTCTTTGTTACCTCTTTGTTTTTAAAGCTTTACCACAATAGTTTTTAGTAATAGCTTTTTCTCACAGTTGTTTTGAAGACAGAGCAGGTGACCTCTGGTGCTGCTCTAAAGTTTCTTGTGTCAGTTTTACCTGTCTGTTTGTTTTTCTGTAGCATCTTGGTGTAAGAGATGAGAAGGTTGTCTTACAAGTGGCCTCAGACAGACTCTCAAACAGGTAGCTATATTTGAACAAAGAGAGAAAGATTGATTTTCATTAAATTAAAATTCAAAAATGCATTGACCTACATCATTAATATCTAATGGCTCTGGTGTCTTGCCAAGGCTGAAGCCTGCAGATAACTGTATTGCTATTACACTGAGAGTTGTGGAGAGCATGAGGGAAACCCAAATCTTTTTTTTAGTTGGTACTTGTATGACAGCCTTGATAATGCACCACACCAATTACCTATCTGTTTTATTTAGTTTGGATACTTGTCTACACTTCAGTTTTTAGCAAGAGGCTTTCTCTTCCTTTCTCCTTATGTTTCCAGTTCAGTCCCTTGTTCTCTTTAGCTTTCCACAGTGTTGCTTCTAAAATTGAAATAGCCTTAGTCTATTTTATCCTCCTATTAAGGGCAGGGGAGGCGGGGAGAAAAAAGGACGGACAAGAAACACAAGCAAGAAACAGGCATCTTCAGCCAGGCCCTGAAAGAGATTCTGGCTTGCAGATTTTACCTGCTGCTGCAGCTGGGAAACAAATAATTATTTTTGTAGTAATCTTGCTTATCCTAGGGAAACTGTGAGCAAGACTGCATGAGCACTTTGTCTCCTGCAGTAGTATATGAGCCATAGCTCAGGCTGGAGGTAAATCCTGACTAAAGGTGTATTTTGTGGGTTTAGAGGAGAAGAATGTTAGGGGTAGTGGTTAAAAATAGGAGAAAGAAGATTTGAGTTAATGTCGTAAATGGTTCAATGAAAATGTTTGATATGGTGATCATCTGTTCCAGTTTGGTGTGTCAAGTATTAATTTCTTCACATGTTTCTAGCTTTAAGAGGTAGCTAGTTTGCTGTAAATTGACACAGCATCTTGCAGTGCCTTATTTGTTTTAGATTAACATGTGTCTCCAAACTGTCCACGCATGTATGTGCTTAAATAAATGTCTTGTCTACAGCAGTTTAAAACCACTTGATGCAGAAAAATATGTGCTGCTCATATTGCCTGATTAATTTGAAGTTCAGTGTGGTAATTACTGTAGTAAAACCCAAACATCATCTGATGTTGAGTAATAAAATCCTAAATTCCATGGATTTTGTAGCCTGGTTTGCTTTGGATTGGTAATTGCAATGCAACATTAGTACTAAGTTCCGTCCCCCACTGTGATTTCCATTCCAGAGAGAAACTGTATTTAAGACTAATGAAGGTAAATAATACTGCTGTTTCTGTGCCTGTCTTAATGATGGGTATCGCAAGAAGTAGCGTCTGCAATGAAAGTAAAAGTAGTATAGGCTAATGAGTAAGGCTTGGTAAAAGACAGAATAAAACCATGAATTTTGAGGGCCTGTCATACAAACAAATGATTAACAGCATTCTCAACTTAACATGAAAAAATAACTCCAGAAAACCTTTTCCTTTTTTAACACAAAGAACTACTTGATCTAAAATTAAAAAAACTAAATTGTTTTCATATAAAATAAGAACATGCAGAGATTTATTTTCTACTGTTTTATCAGCTGCTTACAGTTTTCCCTCAAAAGCTTGAGCAAGCTTCAGCATTGTCGCTGTTGCGTTAGCAAAGAGGTAGCTTGCAGTGCGTGTGCACAGCCGGGGACTTTGGAGGAATCTCTAGCTTTTTCTCATTTGCTCTGTCACATTTCAACTCAAGCTTTATTCTTATAAGAAATTAATATTTTTAGGAATGATTAATTGAAAGAATGCATGCTGATTTATAGATAGATTTATTTCGTAAATCCTGAAGGGGCATTACCAGATTGAGATATCATATTTACAAAAACAAATCCTTGCTTTGGTTACAGTCAAATCCACTAGCAATTGAATGAAAGGAATCTAGTACTCTTTCTGCTTGTTTGTTTGGTTATATTTTATATTTTCCCCAGCTTGGACAGAAGAGGAAACTCATTCAGAGTGACGTTCTCCTAATAAATGTCTTCCTGCAATGAAGACTGGAAAGCCCACAGATCTATAGCACCTTTCACATTGTGTAGAACAGGACTTGCATTTCCCCAGCCTTCTCCTAGAGGTGCCAGGGAATTTGGCTGTTTAGATGATAGGTCTACTGAAGCCAGTTTCTCTTCAGCTTTCATTGCCGCCTGCTTTTGTGGTAGCATAGCACTGATCAAAAATGTGTTTCCTGCAAAATCTTAGAGCTGCTTGAAACAACTTCTCTTTGAGTTGGGGAATTCCTTGAGAATACATATGCTAAAGAATGACCTTGACCACATGTGGAGTGAGTGAGGTAGGAGTCCTTCACAAAATGTCCTCTCTTCCACACCGAATCTGAGCCCCATAGGGGTTAGTGGGTCAGAATGCAAAGCTGCCATTCCACATACTCTTGTTTGTCAACCCTATTTGCAGGGTTTTAGCTTGTCAGGATAATATAGTTCCATGTGTGTTGCTGTTGACTTCATTATTGCCGTCACCACACAGCCCTGTGCAGCACAGTGCTACTGTGTTTGGCTGTGAGAGTATTCTGGATATATTTTAGTTTCTGTCTCCATTGGAATTCAAACTTGATAGTGATAGTTGTGAAGGCTTTTATACCGACCCTAGGTTTTAGCTTCTTTTTTGATTAAGTGTTTGAAACTTGGTTTGTCCAACTGTATCTGTTCAATCTGTAATATTGTAGTATTGTTTTAGTGACCTTTTCAGGGGACTTGTATTACTCTAGTGACATTTGGGGTTGAAATTGTTTGTTTTCCATAGTAAACTGTTTAGGACTTATCAGCATAGTGGTGTGAAGTTCTGCCACTATGAGCACAGGCTGGTGGTTCCTCAGTTTGCTTAGTGCAAAAATGCCAAGGAAGGGTAATTGTATAAAACATTTTTTCATGTTCTGAAGCATAATCAAAACCAGACTCCTTACTGCATAACATTTAAAGCATGTTGGGAAGCTTTCCCTATCTGAGAGAACCTGAAACAATTATTTTTGTCATGTTGTGATCAGTGGCTGCCATTGATTGGCTGTGAAGAGGATATTAGAGCAGCCAAGTCTGCTTACATGACCCCTGTGGCATAGGGGAAACAGGCATGCAGTGACTTAATGTTCAGCTTTCATCCCAAGAGCCTGGAGTGTAGAAAAAAGAATTAAAAATCAGTGTAACAGAGGGCTACTTTGCACCTGAAGTATAACCAGGGAGTTTGCAAGCTACCAGGAGACCATATTAAGGCAAGTAAAACCTCCACTGTCAAGGTAGGGATATCTCTGGCTCCTCTCACTATTTTAGGAGGGAATATGCTGCCGCCTCTCCGATTTCCTCTAAAAATGCCTTTGAACTTCCCAGGAGCAGCCTCAGAGATGTAGGGGTAATGTGCAACAGCTTGGTACCATTCATTCTGGAAAAGACAGCTGCTTTTTTATGGGTCTGTGGATTCAGTGGGGGCGAATGTAAATATAGCAGTTAATGTTCTCTCACGTCTCTGCTCATCTAATGCCATCTGCTTTGGGTCCGTTCATTCACACTGGTTCCAAAACCTATTTCTGGAACTGGTTTTTTGTGCATCAGCGGACTTGGTCCTGGACAGTTAGGTGAGAGGGAATATGTAAACTCTGCAGTATGGGTAGGCAGATGAACTCTTAAGTTTTAATGGGTCCATTTATAATCAGCCATTGCCAATAGTTACTAATCCACAGGGTAATGGTAACAGCTATAAGACATCGCCACTTCTGGTGGTGGTGCAGGAATGGGAAGAGCACTGTTGCACCTCAGAGAAGGCAGATTTCCTCTGGCTCCTCCATCCTTCACCAGCATCTGTGGGAACACCAAACTTCACATGGAGTTACTCAGAAATCAGATATTTATAGAGCTGGGACCTAGACGTGGTGCAGATGCTTTAATCCGTCCACTCCTTGATCTGTCTTTTTTTTATGGAGTGAGAAATGTATCAGGGAGGATTATGGCCTCCTCTGTGTGTTCATGCACATTGTTGCTGTAGTTGTGCCAGTGCATCATTAAATACAGGGCGGGGTTTACATGTAGACTCAATTACCATCACACTACCATGTTCGTATCACTTTCTCTGATTCTTTTTTCAAGATAGAGGTGTATTCTATGTACAGGGCATCTTGATTATTGCACTATAGTTGCAATGACCCAAGCAGTTGCACTAGCTGTAATTATTAAGGTTTAAACTATAACACTTATCACTAGTTTTTGTAGCAATACAAATCTGTATGTGAATTAGACTTTCGTCTGAGGCTTTGGGTATATGTTATTTTCCAGATCCAGCTGTATATGTGGGAAAAAACACTATTCTCAGCTTTTCATTCTTGTTTCCACCAGAGCTTGGTCTGTTCTCTGTGATCTGCCAGCAGAATTGTTTGTGCAAGCTCTCCCTTTCTTGTTTCTAGGATAAATCAGTCTGGTTAGCACAGGCCAGAGTTTAGCATACCAGTCTGATTTCACCAGACACTTGGTAGAAAGCTTGAAATGGCATTTCATGGAGAGAACGGAACAGTAACTTACGGCAGAGGGTTATCATTGAGCCTGTGAATTTAATGTCTTCCACCAGTGCAGCTGGATCAACAAGCAGAGATCTGCCCACAGCTGTCCGTGGCTTTTTGGGAAGGTTATTCTCTTCCTGTGCAAATGGATGGCATGGCATGGCTTGATTACCTGTCAGCCTTGAGTGGAAATCAATGCAGCATTTGACGCTGATTGTAGGCTGTAGCCTCATTGGCATATAATGAGCATTTCCTCTACAGTCATTCAAAGACACCTGATTTCACACTGGCACACGTGCAGGATTAAAGCATGGGTATTTGTTTATGTACAGATTGTCTGATTGCAGTAGATGTGATTTGAGATAGCCGCGTAAGTTTTGTTCTTCTAAAACACAACGTAGTGCTACGAACTGTGTGCGGTACTGTTTAAAGATTGGTCTAATGTTCAAAGAATTCAACAGTAAAATGTCTTTTAGGCATTTAAGCTTCAGTTTTGAGCTTGGTGGTGGAGTTTTTTGTTGTGCAATGGAAAAGCAAACCCAGAGCATTTTATATTTCAGGAAGCGTTTGTAAGTTCAATAATTCCTTCTGCTGAAACGGAAGCATATGTAACTACTTTCAACTCACTATTTTCCTTTATAATTGTGTAGGAGTAAGCAGAAGTACAATTCCCTCTATCATACTGAAGAGAACTTCTGTGCTGTATCTTCTACCTACTTTTGTTTAGCTCTTGGGAGAGATGTAGGTATTAGAAATTCTGTGTCCTCAGATTTGAGACACAAACAGAGGGATCATTACTTATGCATGATTCACTTGGTCTCCTTTAAAAACAATACAAACATAAGAACAGTTAAAAGTTTGTGTTAGAGAATGGGAATACATCCTTTGGCATACAAGTTGTTTTTCTGTTTTGTTGAAATAAGGATCTGACTTCTTTTCTTGTTCTTGCAGCTGATTGAAAGATTTAACTGCTTTTCCTTTCCTTAGCTGAGAAAATATTTTTCTTTTAGTGGTGCATTTCCTCTGTCTGTTGTCAGCTCCACAAGACAGATTGTATGCACTGGATTTGCAGACTGCATTTCTTTAAAACATGTTGTTTAGCTGCCTCTAGTCATGCTTCTGCTTCTCTCAGAGCAGTCATCTGTTCTGCCTGCTCACCCAGTGTTACCACTTGGGTAGAAGAGATTTCTCTCCATCACCTTTTGCCATCTGGAAGCACCTTCTTTTATCTCCCCAGTTCATTAGTCCTCCATACTTTTAAAATATTTTCTGAAATTACAACTTTTTTCTTTGGCCTGTTACTCCTCAGTGTTTGACTCTGACTGGTTGCTCTAATTTAGTAGGAAATGCCCTTACTCTGCTATTTTCCATGGGATTTTTATCCTATGAAGTCAGGAAAACGCTTTGAGGCACATGTTAGGGGTTGAGCACTGGGACAGGCACAGTTTGAAGAAACCACAGAACCACGGGGACCGTCTGGTCCAACCCCCGCCCCTGCCATGGGCAGGGACACCTTCAACTAGATAAGGTTGCTCAAAGCTCCATCCAACCTGGCCTTGAACACTTCAATGATGCAGCATCCCCAGCTTCTCTGGGCATCTTGTGCCAGTGTCTCACCACCCCATCATAAAAAAATTCTTCCTTATGTCCAATCTAAACAAGCTCTCTCTAAAATAATATGTTATTAGAGAGTTTCAGAAAGACTGAAGCCTATAAACCCGTAACTACCTTTGCCCTGAATATTGCCAGCTTCTGGTTTTGTAGCTTATTAGTAAGAGAGTTTTCCACCAGCATAGTGCTGCTGTTTCATTTGCCTCTGTGTGTGTACATACAAAATTGTCGCACAGTCGCAGAATGGCTGAGGCAGGAGGGCACCTGTGGAGACTGCCTTGTCCAATCCCACCACTCAAGCAGGGTTGGCTCAGGTGCCTGGGCTGGAATATGCAAAAAGACAGATGGAGATTGCATAACTTGTCTGGGCAACCTGTTGCAAAGTTTAACCTCGTAAGTACACTCTGTCAGGACACTTTTCTCAATCCTCGGTACCATTCCCTTGTAGTGTGGAGTGTGCTTAATTGTTTGACATTCTTCATTTTCCCGGTTTCCTGCAAAAGCAAAGAGACCCCAGCTTCTAGAATTGAACGTCACAACCTGGATTTCTTAACTTGTCCTGGCTCTGTGAAAGCTTTTAACAAAGTTGCTGCTTTATTGTTGACGGAAAAAGTGATTTTGTGAGATAACATCACTCGTATGCCTGTGGTGCTCTGCTGCTCCCTCTCTATTGTTATCTCTTCAAATGCTTGAAAAATGGAATTTATGTTTGTTCATTATCGAGAGATCTTAGCAGCTTCTGGCTCTGTGAAAACTAAAGGGGTGGAGTGCTGAGATGCACTTGATACTCTGAGATATAATAAGATTATCATCTTCATAAATAATTGAGAAAAAATGAAAAAACAATGTCTCCTGTCATAGAAGTAAGGATGCTAGAGTACAAAAAGCAGTTCGTAATGATGGATTGATATTAGCTATCCTGAGTGCTTCAAGAAGAACGGGCTAGGGTAAGGTCAATAAAAAAATCCTTGAATAAACTAGTTAGAGAACTTACTTTTATTTTGAATTTAGTGATAAACTTTAGTTTGTAGATTAGACAGCTGTTCAAAGTCACTAGTAGTGGTGAAATACTGGATTTGCAGACTTTGCTGAAAGAGTTGCTACAAGGCCTGGAAGAGGCCAATAGTTGTCTGTCTTGCAGAGAAAGTATCCTAATACATGGAGAGATGGAGATGGAGGTGGAGAACCACTTAGTCCAACTTTCCCAGCCTATAGTAATTAATTTATTATGTAGAATGTATAGTTTACCGTTGTTTAGAGATCCAAGAGCATCTGCAGTAACAGTTATGGTAAAGAAATATTTTATATGCTTCGTATTGAACTTTGGATAAGGTGGAACCTTGTAAGTGGTTTAATTTCAGTTGGTTTTGTTCTCAAACATCTTCATGTGTTTCAGGTGTTTATTTTAAAGTGCTTGTAATTCCTCTTTTTTTTTTGTTGGCTCTGTCAACTGTGGAGATGATCTCGTGCTTTTTTCATTCACACTGGTAGTAAATATAAGTACAGACAGTGACAAATTATTCCTTTTGATGTTTTTCAATTTATTGGGTAGTAGGGGAGCCTGGCAGTCTAAGGAAACGTTATGTTGCAAATAATCCTTGCAAAGGAGTGAAAAGGTGTATTTCATGTGTTATAAAATATAGCAAGTAGTCAAATTAAACAAATATATCCACTTTAATGACACCTCAAAACTGTGTATCAAAGGAGCCTGCAGTCTCGGGCAGAAAAATCTGCTTAAAATTTTGAATCTTGTCTATTGAGATGGTTATTGCTTTTCTTGATTTTTTTTCCTTGCAATGCAAGGACAAATTCCTCACCTTGTTATTGTCAATGTGAGTTTTGTCTTTGACTTAATTGGTGCCAGAATTCCATCCCTAGCCTGTATTAATTGTGACTCTTCCACATAGGTAAGATTTTACATTTGCTATTAATACGGGTCTGTCTCTATTCAACTGAGTGACTAAATCATTAGAAAGGTGACAGGCATATTGATTTTCCTTTTATTTTATGTCTTTGAGGTTGGGAGTCTCTGGCCTAGTGGATAAATTTTGCTACGTGATGAGTAGTCTCTAGCTTTTACAACACTCCTTGGCTGAGCTGAGAGAAATGTTTTTGATGTAGCAACTTAGTGTTGGAAAATGGTGACTGAGCTGAATGAAAACACTAAATGGGAATATGTCAGTGTGATGAGGTTTTCACAGGAAAGCCAGCAGACTTCCACCCTGGCCAGCCAGCTATTTGCTGGCCAGCTTTGTCTACAGACGTTTCTGAAAATTTATGTTCTACCTGAAAATTCTGAAGTTTAGTTCCAGTTTGGACGAAGAAAAGAATGATTCACAAATGTGGAGGATTTGGGGTATCTCAGGTGTCTTATCTGTACAAACCCAGCCACGTAGTAACAGTGCGGCTTTCTAATAGGTTACTGCTGTTAGTGTTGGAGAGGCAAAAGAGATGTTCAGGAAGTGAGATCACTTGATTTTGTCCATTCTTCACTGAGAATTGCTATTGTCATGCCCCATTCATGCCTCATAGTCATGTTATTTTAGACATGAATCCTTTGTATGAATGACTTTCTGAGAAGCCTCTTAAATATGTTAAAACTTGCTTAATTTTTTGCATCCTCTAGCAGACATAGACATCTCTTAAACATTTTTGGAGCATAGGATTCCAAATAAATGTTTGTACTCCATTTTGCCCTCTGTTCTGAACACTTACTTTATGCTTTAATCCAATTCATTCTGGTTGATGATGCTTCGTGCATTCGTTTCTTACATTATCAAGCAGAGCTATGATTGAGGGTCAGCTCTGAAAATCCAAAGTGGTAATTGATGGTAATTTGAATCTTCACGTAAGTGATTGTTGAAAGGTCATGGAGAGAAAAAAAAAGAAAGTGTATGTTTCAAATGTTTTTTTCTTGTGTATTTTTTATGGGATAGGAGAAACAGGTTATATTTTCAGACGACTCTTGTGTAACCTGGTCTTTTTTTTTTTTTTCTGGTCAATCTTTTCTTCTGTCCTTGTGACCAGAAAAGTTCCCAGTTTAATATCTGAAGCAATCTCCCTGGCAGTTGAGAATCCAGTCATGTGATTGTGCTTCCAGTCAGCTAACAACTTTCAGAGTTAGTATCCTGCAGATTCTGAAGAAGGCTAAACAAAAATAAAACCATGCAGGGGAAACCGCTGCATGTATGTGACCAAGAACAAATGAGTTGGGACACCAGAAATCCTATAGGCCTCTTGTATTTGATAGATTTTCTTCCCTCTAAACAGCTGTTAGGCATGGCAGTCCACTGAGTACACTAAAAAGAAGAGGTATGTCATTGGGTTTTGGTTCCTGGTCATTATAAAATGTAAGGCATTTTTTCATTATGACTTTGGACTTTTCATCAGGGCTTTTCTTGACTTTGGAATTAGGATTTCACTTACAGTGACAGCACTGTTCAAACAAGCTAATATTCTGGCAAAGCAGGGAATATATCAAAGATTTAATCTAAGCTAGTTTCAAAATACTATCCAACGGCCTTTTAAGTTAGACAAGATGAACACCTTGTGCTTTGTTATTCTGGGCAAGAAAGGGTTTTGATATGTAGTTCAACAGCAAGTGCAGTGCTTGAGCAAAAAGAGTGAGCTTTGGAATTTTTAGCAACACGTATTAGGTAGAAAAGTGGTTGGAAAGTAGCACTACTCTCAAATATAGCCTCTGCTCCCTCGTTAACGTTAGTGTGTTATTTTTTTTAAGTGAAAAGATTATTGTATTATGTAATTTCAGTTATCACAATGAAATATCTTTGTTTCACCTGCAGTGTTGAGACTTGTCACAGCATTGTTTTTGCTTGCTTTTACAGGTTGCCTTTTTGAAGATGTGAAGAATGCAGATACTTGTGTAAAAATCCACTGGCAATACAGAACAAAATGGGGGTGTGGTGTGTCATTTTTCGTGGCTGGATGTGTTTCAAAACCAAAGAGAGAGAGATTTAGCTTTGGTATCCCATACATTCTGAGGTGTTATTCTAAGAGTGACTTACCTGTCACTCCTGTCACATCCAGCTGGGGTGACTGTTACGACCTTTTCATTGCCAAAAATAAATCATATATGTATCTTAGTACTACCTTTATCGGAAGGTGTTTGATAGTGACCTGTATGTCCTTAGGAAAATTCAGAACTGGTAGCAAAGAGGGGTTTCAAAATATTTAACGTTATCAATACTAACGTAAGTTAGGGTTGGACTGCTCTTGAGCTAGAAGGAGGTGAGCCTTTAATGTCAACCATCTCTCTTGGACCCCTATCCCTCCAGGGCCTTATCTGCCTTGTTTATCTGCAGTTTTTCTTAAACAACTGCTCTTGGCAAATCAGCCAGGTTCTGGAACGGATCGTCTGACCTAGTGTTCTCAAAATTCTTGTGTTCTTAAAATGTATACAGAAAGGTCTCCCACAGGGAAAAAAAAGGAAGAGCCTGTTTACGAAGGCTGGCTTTTTCAAAGTCCACTTTAAACTCTTAAAATAAAAGAAGATGTTACCTTGTTGGAAAACAGCTGTGTTTTGGGAGAATGGATTCTGGAGGGAATATTCTTGTTAGAGGAGTTCTTTGAAAATTCCTGGATTTCAGGAAAAGTTAACATGCCCTTTACTCATGAAATGATCATAACGTAGGAAGTGACCCTGCATAGTGTTGGACACCTTCTCTGGCTTTTACACAACCAAAGACAAGCAGCTGAGGCCTCCCAGCACCTGGTCTGGATATCATCGTAATTTTCCATTATTATTTTAGTTTTCAGTGTGGAAGAAAGAATAAAAATATTCTCAGTTTTGTATCCAGGGACTGAATTATCTAGCTGCAAGATATTTTGTCTATGCACCAATGTTTAGTCTTTTCATGAATAAAATACATTTTCTAAATCAGTTAACAGTTCGTTCCGTTTAATTTCTGTGACAGTTTCAGCTTCCCAGAATACAAGTAAGCGATTTGCAGATGAAAGACATTCATATTACACAGAAATACTCCAATACTTTAAAATCTTTTCCAACCTATTTAAATGATTTCTGTTATGGTTTTACATGTATGGAGCAATCTTAGGTCAGAGAATATTTATACTTTTAAGGTTCAATCTCTGTCATGTCCTGGTATTGTGGCCATAAAGAGTTAATCTGCCTCAGGTAAGATACATAGTTCCAGAATTATGAGTGTGGACATTTCACTGGGAGTATTTTAGTGGGGAAAAAAATGCTTCCAGAAATGAAAGACAAATTAACCCCATCCTGCCTGGTCTGTCACTCAGCTGTAGGAGCTAATGGCTCCAGTCATGTTACTAGGATGTCAGTGCTGCAGCTGGCTCAAGAAGCAGATCCTGAGAGAGTGCTAAGCCCGGTATGTATACTTGAAACATTAAACGTTTTGGGAGCTTGCCCTCTGCCTACTTATGCTTAAAGCTTTTCCTTGTTCTTTTTTACCCTGTACATTGGTGACCTGGGTGTGGCTGTGGTGACGTTAACAGGCTTCGTAGCAGCCCCTGTGGTGCTGTCGTTTGGATTTGAGGCTCCAACAGTGCTGGTAGCACACCAATGTTTTGACTACAGCTGAACCTTCTCTTATTTCCCACTCCATCCCTGCCTCCTGCCAGTGAATAGGCTGAAGGTGGGTAACAAGTTAGTACACAATGGGGAACACAATGGAGACCACTGACCTGAATTGGCCAAAGGGATGTTCTGTACCATACAGCATCATGCACAGCAGTAAAAACTGGGGGTATAGGAAGAAGGGGGGAGACAGGTGTCTTCCAAGGTGGTGGTTCAGAGAATAGCTGGATATTGGTCTGCTTGTGGGGTTTACTGCCTTTGCATCACTTGGTCTCGTTTGTTGGGTTTTTTTCTCTTTCCTTCACTTTTTAAACTGTCTCTTGACCCACAAGTTTTCTTACTTTCACTCTTTCTGCTCTCTGACCCATCATGCTGGTGGAGGGATGGGGGTGGCGCTGAGTGAGCAGCTGGGTGGGATTTGGGAACAGAAGCTGTGAAGTCTCCAAAAGAAAACGAATAAATCTTTCTGTTCCAGCTGCCCACCCAGTTGTCGACATTTTCCTTCCCCAGGTTCCCCATGGCTTCCGTTGTCCATCTGTGTCTATATGAGGGGCAGGGCAATTTGGCACTCTTAGTGGATGTTTCCCTTTACTTTGAATTAGAGATTCTAGCTCTGAGAGCTCCATTAACCTTTAACCATTGACATTATCTGGAAACCATCAGACCACATATGAGAATATATAGTTGCCTTGGACGAGTTTCCATTTGAAAATAGATTTCTTTAGCCATGTTCAGAAAAAAAATGTTTTTGATACTTTTCCAGGTACCAGGCAGTACATTATTCAGAACGCCTGTTTCTGAAGAGAAGTTTCTTGGCTTTTTTTTCCCTCCTCCTGTTTCTTATGTGATCTTTCCTGCTGAGCCAGTAGTGGATTTGAGGTGTGACAGCTTCATTTGGCACTTTCTCATGTTCTAGCTGCTTTATAAAAGCAAAACTTGGCCATTATTTCGGGATTATCTTAGCAGTGAACCACAGCTCTCATAAACAAGGGACTTGGGTTCAGGAACCCCGTTGAGTTCCCCTCTAGGCTCCTTCCTTGACCTTTACTGTCACTGCTCTTGCCCTCATTTCTGTGACTGTCGAATAGCATGATGCCATTTGCTTGTTGACATCAGCATTTTGAAAAGCTGTGTAAGTACAAAGGATGGTTAGTTGCTGTGTTATTTTCCTAGCATCCAGAGTTAGCGGTACATTTTAGTCTAGTCTAAATATCATGTCTGGGTATATCCATAATGGAAAACATGTTTAATTTTGAAGTGTGCAGACAGTATCTCTATGCAGATGGAAAAACATGCACCAAGATAGGAATTGGCCTAGAAGCTGTGTTCTTAGAAAATGTTTGGTCTTTCTTACTGCTTGCCTTCTCTCCCCAGCACTTTTTATCTGTTACGGTCTGCATTTTTTGCTGCAGAAAGTGTCTTAATTTTTGCTTTCTGTAGTGCCAAGCACAGTGTTAGTCTTAAAGTAATAATAATAAATCAGCAATGATGTTAAGAAGTCCCCAACTTACATTAACTGAGATAGATGGGCATCCTTTCCTAATGTGCAGTTTCCAAATAGTGGATGTCAACAAGAAGTTATTAAAGATGTCAGCTTTAATTCTAATATGCTGTTGGGTTATACAGATGGCTGTTGGTGTGGTGCAGAAAACATGCCTATCTGTCAGACCAGTACTGTTCTCTCCTTTAGCAACAACAGACAGCAATATTCTTTTTGTCATTAATGGGTCACAGGGCAATTATATTAGCGTAGGGCTTGTTACAAGTTTGACCATTTAACTGGCATAGTTAAATTGGCATACCAAACTGAGTCCCAGTGGGGTTATTTTAATTCCAAATTAAGGTGACTTTTAGCTTAGTTTAAGTTCCCGCTGGAGTCGGTTAGGATAAACTGAATAATAATAACAAATGGATCAGGGAGCTGTAGTGGTATTACCCTGTGAGTTAAAGGGCAAGTTCTAGCTTACCTCCATTTTACTCTTCTGTGTAGAGAAACTTTTGTATATAAAGAGCAACTTTAATTAAGATTTATAATAGATGTTTCTGCACACAAACATTCTGGGTTTAAATATGAATGCTTTTCAGTAATTTTCTTGCTGTTTTGTTGCCTTCATTTTTGTTCCTCCAGAACGTCACTTTGTGGTTCCATTTTTAGACTTTGCGTCCTTTCATTTCTCTCCTAGCCAACTGTGCTCCATTATAAATGACAGGTAACTTGTTTGCATTAGCTCATCAGCCTCATTCCGTTTGGTTTTCCTGCACAGGCTTTCTTGCTACAGTTGTGTGCCACTGCAAAATCTGCAGACAGACAAATTATAGAAGCATTGAGCAGCTCTGTCCTTACTAGACTTCTTGGTTTATTCTTCCGGAGCAGGCCAAATTGCCTCATAGCAGACGCCATGGAGCATTAGGCAATGTTCACAGAGTGTCAGGAATTTTGCAGGTTTGCATGCTAACAGCTCAGTAGCAATACATGTGTCTTCTGATACCTGTGACAATAATGTGTGGCGTTTTTCTTACTGTGAACAGCAATTGCTGTGTTCAGATCCCATGGTTCTGTGGTTCAGTATGTTCAGATGATGTTCTCTTAAACATGGCAATAATATTATTGTCTCACTGCCTTATTGTGTCCAGTGGAACATGCTTCATTCCCATCCGACTGTCTTGCACATGAATTGTGCAGGTCTGTGCGCTGTGTCCTTAAGTGACAGACGCTTCTTCTCCCCACTTATTTTCAGCGATGATATAAATGTGTACAAATTTATCATTGTAAACAATGGAAAACTGTTTATTTCCAAATATAAAATGACATTTTAACTTAGGTACTTTTAATCACTTCCTCACAGTTGCAAAGTATTTTATTTTATTATTTATCTTTTTCTGTGATAACCAGGTTTTCTGTAGTGCGGGTAGGAAGGCGGAGCTGCAGATGGGCTCTACCATGTGTTTGTGGCAGCTCTGTCAGCTCTGGGCTTGTGAAACAGACTTTACACCTTCGTTACTGACACCAATTAATTACAAACCCAATTGGTTGGCCATCTTGCCTTTTATCTACATGTGTGTCCTTACTTTAAAAACTATGACTGTGTCATAAGGGCCATGACTCTTCTATCAGTGACAAGGTCACCTGCTCAGCAGTGCATCCGGCAAAGAGATCCCTGTGTGGCTGTAAACTGAGTTATACGAATGAGGGGCAGACTGTCAGATACGATAAAGATGATGTAGCTGTCCTGACTTCAAGGGAGCCATTGCCAATATACATCAGCCAATGATGTGCAGTGTGGGCAGGAGGGAGGTGAAGTCTCTTGTCTTCACCCATCTGTCCCACTTCAGAATATGAAGTTGAGTTTGCACATGTATAGGAATGGGGCTGGCTTTGAGAAAGGCCTGAGACCATGTCTGGATAGCCATGGAGTCATTTGTCATCATTGTGTCATCATAATGGGAGGGCTCAGCACAGCTCACAGGAAGAAGGGAGAAAGATACTCAGTCAGTGCTCTGTAAGCTTTGCGTGATGTAGTCCTGGATTAATAGGTCTATTGAATATATCCATGATGCAATGTCTCTGCTCTCAAGTTCTTTGTAAACTTTGTCAAAAGTTTCTGTCTGTGACTAATGGGAAGCATGACACCTAACGATCCAATTGTATGGTTAGTGTAGGCTGTTTGCTCAGATTTCTAGATTTGCCCTTTACCAGGCTTTGATTTATGTGGACCTAATATGAGAAGGGCCAGAACAGTCCTTTGTTTGAGCTTTGAAAGATAACAGAGGTGGGGGAGAATTTACAGCTTATGCTTTGTTACTGAAAAGGAGTTTTGTAAATTTGTTGGAATAAATATCCTCAAACAAGCAAAATGAAAACGCACTAAATTAAGAGTGCCTTTTAAATTAATGGCTATTGAGAAGAAAATACGAGTTGTTGTTTTAGTTGATTGAGTGTAATTATTAAGATCATATTTTGTGGTTGAGATGCACAAACACCACTTGACTGTTGCAACCACTTATCTCGAGAGTACAAAGAGCAATGTCTGTTCTGATCCAGCAAACACAGCTCTGGCAATTCTCTGCTTAGGTAAGTAAACAAGGCATGAGTAAGCCCAGCAGAGGACGGGGAGCATGGCAGGACAGAGGTGTCTCTAAGATGCTTAGGGGGAAAATATATAAACAACATGCCTGAAGGAAATTTTTTCCGTAAAAGTGCTTTTTAGATCATGCGGGCATATGGAGAAACGTCTTGGTGGGTTGGGGATTTTGGAATTGGCATCATAATTTGCAAATGAAAACATATTTCCTAGCCTGTTGAGTTTTTTCAATGATCACACGAACTCAGAAGAACATCCTATCGTATAGTAAAGCTGATTTATTTTACAACTATTTCTGATTTCCTATGGATTTACTAGGGCATGTGTTACAGTCTGTACCCTCCTCCTCTTCCAGATTTTGACACTTGCTCTGCAACAGTCACCATTTACACAAGAGTATATTAGCTTTCACCAAATGTAGAAAATTTTTGTTTAACGTAGAAACTAGTGGCAATTTGTTATTATAGTTACCAGAAGACTAGTAAGTAAAGTAGTAAGTAAAGTAGTAAGTAAAAAAGGCCTCACATGGGCTATTTGTTTTGTTATGTATCATTTCACATTTTAAAGTGGACTGTTGTCCTCTACTAGGCAAATGTTCGATTATTAGTATTAATAATTTTTATTTGTGTCATAGAACATAATTCTAAAGTATTTTTAAAAGAGCTGGAATTCAGAACCTGTAAGACACTTCCATCCCTTAAACTCGTCTCCTGCTACAGCTGGCACTCTTCCACACGGTTCTGTCTCATATGACTCCTTTCATATCTTGATCCACCCTAAATTCATCCTAAATCAGGTTTCTTTTGTTTTGTTTTGTTTTTGTCATGTGGTCCTGACTGGAAACTGGCCCCAGAGCCTCACTCTTCTGATAGGAATCTTCAGCATTCTAGGATAAGCCTATCCCTGGCTAATTTGCACCCATTTATTGTTGTGCCAACAGCATTCTTTAATGCAGGTAGGTAGTTTTATTCCTGGGTTCTTAAACCTTATTCCGTGTTTGGGGAACAATCTTGTCTCCTTGGAGCTCATTTTATTAATACTTTCTTTCCCAAAGATAGACTTTGCATTCTACCATACATCTGTTCCACTTCGAACAAATCTCCCTTGTGCAGGAGTGAACAAATTGTGCACAAGTTGTGCATCTTAGCAAAGTGACATTAATGCTTCCTTATTTCATTTGGGAACACCTCGCTTCATGCATTAGCAAATGCTTCTGTATTTTTCATGTCTGCAGCACCCTGGAGGTTCACAGAGAACACCCTAGCTCCTCTTCTGTGGAGACCCAAAGAATTCCATTATTCTCTTCCAGAAAAATATGATTAATTCTTAAGTGCATGACCTGTGCTTTGTATGTTTGAGCCTTTCCCTAGGTTTCTTGATCCTCATCTTTATTTGTGATGCTTCTGGCTGTCACATCAGCAAACATTCTTAAAACATTTCTAGTGGACCATGTCACTAGTGAAAATTTTAATAATTTTGGCTCATAGATGGAACTATTCCCTCTAGCTGTTGCTTCTCCTTTTGGTTTCCACTGAGAAACTTTTCTTGATTCAATTCAGACCTCAGCAGGAGTCAGGATCTCAATGCCATCATCCCAAGCCCTGTGCCAGTCCTGATTTACCAAGCAGAACCAACTCTTTAGCTGTCATTGACACTCACTGGAGGTTTCTGACCATACATGCCAGATGTGTGCTTGAGGGAATGGAATCTCCATGTCTGTGATAGGCAGGTGTTGGTGTATTACATATTTCAGCTACTAGGTAAAAATTGAAGATTATCTTTTTATTTAGTGCTCTGTTGCTGATTCATTAGGTGTTTTGCTTTTTTATTGTTGTTGTCAAGGGTTAAGGCTGGGCCAGCCACTAGACAAATGAAAGATGCTCTCTATTAACCCCGCTCCCTTCCCAAAGAGAAAGAGAAAGGGAATAAGGGAGAGAGACTTATGGATTGGGAAAAAACCTTAAAACTGCTTTAGTGAAAATAACAGTAAAATGCTATATGTACAAATATATACAATACCAATACCAAACCCAACCCCCCTGATGGAAGCCACATCACCATCACCACTGATGCTGTGAGCAGGCACTGGGGAAGTCCCAGACTGGACTCAGCAGCAGATTGGAGCTGGATGCAGGAGCTGGGTTCTGGAACTGGATTCAGGGATGTACAGATTGGGATCGGAGGCAGAACAGCCTGAGTCCTCCTCAGACACCGGCCATTGAAGAAGCAACCTTGGCTCTCGTGATCCCTCAGCTTTATACCCAATATGACATCTATGGGATGGAACACCTTGTTGGTCAGTTCGGGGTCACCTGTCCTGTCCGCTCCTCCCCGCAGGTGCAGCCTCTAACTTACTGCACCCCCACCGCGGTACACGGGATTTAGCAGTGACCTTGGTCTGCACAGGAGCAAGGATGAGCAAGAGCCTTTCTGCACACCAGTCCCTGGCAGTAACTGCAAACATCAAGCGTTATCACCTCTAGAAGCAGACACTGTCTGCAAAACTGTGCCGTTAACTTCAGACAGTGCAGCCACTGAGCAGAGACTGAGCTGGAAAGTGAAATCACTGAATGGAATTAGTGCTGTTCCGACTCAAACCAGAACAGTTGTCCATAGTAATTCTGGAGCAGTATATGTTTGATACAAATGACCAAATGCTTCTGTAAAAACCCAGTGTTATATTCACTCCCTTCTGCTGTGAATACCAAACACAGCCCGTTGATAAATGGAGGCCAAAGTAGTGAGAGCAAGACATTGGTTGTATTCCAGCAGTTGACTGTCAGCAGGAAGTGTTGCTGCTCCGAGCTTGGATGTTTAATGTTTTAGCCTTGACAACTTTGTGGCTATAGGCAGGACCTGTGAGATTCATACTTATCCTGAGTGTATAAACTTTCAAAGAGATGTTTGACAGACCTCTGACAGATCTGTGCTTTAGTTTTTCCATATGAAATATTATTTATATCCCAGGCTAATAATAATGCACTATATCCTATGTAAGCTTTTTATAACTGTGAACTCTTCAAATCTCCCATTCTGTGTGGTATGAGTTTGTCATCACCGTAGTGTTGGAGCAGCTTTGTGTGTTGCATAACACAGGTAGCACCTCTCAAGTGTGACTTATCCTTCCTCACTGCAGAGGGGAGGTGCCATATGCCTGTTGTTTTGACCTGCTGGCGGTGAGCAGGGAGCAGTTGCTTGCTTGTTGTGTGCCCTGCTCGGTGTATCTGTTAGAAGAGGTGAGCAACAGAAGCATGTCTTGAAGGAGAGGGTGTTTGGGTTTGTCATGGTCCAGAGTTTCTATGTGAGGTCCCTCCACAGCTGTAGAGGCCACTGTGAAGAGTTTTTCTCTTGCAGAAAGAGTGATAGCTATCCTGGGGCCAGGTTTTCAGGTATATTGATGAGAGGACTTTGGGATCATGGAATTTGCTTCAAAGCTCCATGAGACAGCAGCACAGACAGCAGGTGCTAGGTCATTGACATATTTTATTGAAACTTAGCTGGAAGGAACATTTTTGTCAACAAGCTATGTTAAAAATGTTATCCATTGAGTATATATTGCATGATTTTCGCCCTGTCACTACACAGACTACATTGACCAGCCAAAGGCTGGTTGGTCTGTCACCATTATGGCAGGTTCTGCATTCCTCTGTCTACCACCCCAACTAGAAGCTCTTTGTCTTCCTTAAGTTCAGTTTCAAGTAATTCATGTCAAGCAAGCATCGTTCAAATGTAAGGTCACTAATGGTCGTTGCCTGGCTTTAGGAGGTGAAGGATGGATAAATGGGTAGAGTTTCTGCAGGAATCTTTGTCTGATTAGCAGTGTGTATTTGTGTTGAAACATATCATGGACTTTATTACCCTAATGCACACACAACAAATGCACAGGAGCACCATATGTACCTACAGCTGCAGAAGATAACCCAGGCTATTATTAGTTATTAATTTAATATGATCCTCTAATCAAAGATGATACAGTAATACACAAAAGGACACACAAAAATTTATATTGGGTATTTTCGGCCTTGAATTTTTTGTCACATAATCTAAGCATGGGTTTAAGTTTTTCACGATGTGTATGAAAATTTTTTTATTATTTGGAGGAAAGCATTAAGGAATTCTGAGCTTGTCATGTATTTAGACGCAGCCTCCTGTACAGCTTCAGGGACTGGGCTCGCTCCTTCAAATAATAATATCTTGTACATTTGATTTCATGAAGAATTCAAGAATAAAGTCGTATATGAGCAGTCTTCATACTGAGATAGTTTGTTGATAATAAAGCACAATTTTGACTTCTTATCCTTCTAATTAAATGGTGTTGCACACATCACATTGCAAAACTCTGGTAATTTAATTTTACTGCAATTCATAAAGAGAATAATAGGCAAGCAACAATGCACTGGGGTGTTTTATTAGGAAATTGAGGGCCATCTTCACTAGTTTTTTCCAGATAGCTTTCCTCCTTCCCTCTGTGTTGTTGTTTTTCAGAATTGCATTGCTTTGGTACTATCTCACTTCTGCAAAAGGCAATTTTGTTAAACATATTCCCGAATGCACTGATGGAAACTGTTTGGCAAAGGCTTGGAGACGAAGATGCTGCTGTGAAAAATGAGCCTTGTCAACAGAAAACTGGTTTGTGACCACAAAATGTGGACAATGTGGTCAATATTGTATTATCTCTTTGTCTTCCACTTTCAGATGTATCCACTATCCTGAGGGAGTTGTTATATGTCAGAAGCATCTATGGACTCTGTCAAGTCTTCTTCACTGTCAAATTATATCAAAGCAAAGACTTTCTCTGTCTCTCAGTGCTGTGGCTTTTGATCGGTGTTACTGAATATCCTTGGGCTTTGTGACTGGCACTCTGGGATTTGGGCACATAGTCCTTTTTTTTTGTGCATCTGTACCTGTCTCAAGCCAATGTCTCTCATCTATGTTTATAAAATGGGAGAAAAGCAGAGTCTGGACTTGAGAGAGATGTTATGAGGAGAAACGTGTCAAAGAGCTTTGGTGAGCTTTGGTGTAAGCTGTCAAGGATTTAATAGATAAAATATGAATTTGCTCTGAACTGTTTGTTCCATACTAATAGTTGCATGGCATTTTGGCACTCGTGTGAAAAGCTGTTGCTCCCAGTGTCTGCTATGAGATCGTATTATTTCCTTCTCTTAACTCATGACACATTTACCCTGCCTGTGATTTATGTAGACAGGAACAACAACTAAAGTACTTACACAGAGGAGAGGATGGGTTCCTTGTATGCCAGAACTGTTAAGTCTAAATCTTTGGATCTTTAACCCGTAGGATGGTATTTCTAGACAGGATGCCTTAAACCTGTTTGTATTTATTTATTAGTTTCACTACTGTGTTATTTCTACACTGTTTAACAGAAGCTGATACCTTCCCATATTTTTCAAGATACTGGGGTGTTTATTGTCATTCCAATCACTCTTTCATTGAGATCAGCAGAGTAGCTGGGCTTCTACACCAAATGGAGACTACAGATATGTTTTAGCCAATGAGCTATTAGTTTATGCTAGTCGAGGAAATTCTGCTTTCTGTTAATCTGCAGCAGCTTATTTATACTCTCACAGAATTGGCATTAATAGTATCTAGTCTTCTTAAAATGTGCACTCCTTATTTTCTTCTAATCCATTTGCTTGAAAAACAAGTTAAATGGGTTATGCATTATGTGTGTTGCTTTGATGACAGATTTGGAATTTCCTGCCTTGGATAAAGAAGGAAGGATTAGGCTTAAAGATGTAATTCCACCTCTGCCATCCAGATCTAACGCTTGCCTTGCAATAGGGGGAACAATCCTGTCTTTGCAAGGGATTCTAGGAGGCCCTTTTTCTGAAGAGCAAAAGCTGCACTCCAGATGCTCAGATAAATTGTCAGGGGTGTCCCTTCTTTCACAGGCACCAACTAAGACCTAGGAGGGATGCTGTCTTTCCTTGTTCCCACTGACTAAGGAATAAGAGGTGACTTCTCACGTATGTGCTATTTTTGTATAATCTGAGTTTCATCGTATTGTTTGGGCTGATCATCCTACAGGTCGTTAGAAAGGGTATGTAATATAGGAAGGTTTAACGGAGTTGCAGGCAAAGAAATGCCCTGCCCCTCATATAGATAGAATCAGACAAAATTTAACATATTTACTAATGTTTCCTCGCTACTTGAGTGCCCTGCAAGAGAAGCAACACCAGAAAAGTAAGGCAGGGTCCTAAAGGAAGTGGTACATTAAAGAGGCTAGAAAGCTAAAGGCTGAACTCTTCCAGGGAGCCCTGATGACTGCCCGCATTCTCACTAAAAATCTAATGGCCAGGCTTTTTCCTTCCGTGATATTAATGCACCATGCAAACACTCCTATGTCTGTGCAGCCTATATCTCTTAGGTCAATAGGAACGTAGCCCTCTAACCTCTGAAAGTAACACCAGCTTCCCTGGGCAGTTACTTTGGCTGTTTTGTGCTAGAAATGGTCCTTCAGTACTGTAATAATTTAAAAAAAAAAAAAAAAAAAAGCTTTTGGATTACCTGAAAGGAAACTTTAAAAAACTTCAAAAGGTTTAAACAAGCAGAGGTGAAGGGGACAAAGACAGAATAAATAGAACTGTTCTGCATGTAACGGAGCCTAAACAACATAAACCTCCCTTCTCTCTTTAGCAGAAACCATCCTTCAGACTGGCTGTCCTGTGCAGCCAGTGTAAAGGAAGTTTAAATATAGCAGAAATAGACTTACTGAGAAAGTTGTGAGCAGCCTCTAATTTCCAACATCCTTGCTCAACTCTGAGGCATCCAAAATGTGTGCAAGCAGAAGTCACTGCAGCTGAGTCCGAACCCATGTTGACTGTCACTTGTGAGGGCATTAGTGCTGAACAATTTCCCACCCCCTGAAATGCAGAAGGGCTCTTGCTTGCCAAAGTTTCATGTTGTTGCAGTCTATCTGATATTCCCCTGGTCGAGGGTTCATGTGCGCAGGAATGAAGCTGTGCTTCCACGCCAGCACGTGGAGGGTGTGGAAGGTGTATGTTCCTAGGGGTCACCTTTCTAATTTTTCCTGATGTGAAGGTGGATGGGGAAATTAAAATGTGGATCCTATTATGCCTTTTTTTAAAGTTTCAGTTAAAGAAGTTAAAGTTGCAGTTAAAGAAATACATGCTTAGGAAAGTATAACAGCTCCATGCAATGCTTAAAACCTGAAACAAGTATAAACACTTGCAGAACACTTTTCACAAGCTTTATGAGTCAAAAAATGAAAAAAACAGGCCATTAAAAATTCAATTAAAAAAAATAATTAATAATTTCACATTAAGGCAAGGAAATTCCAATTAGAAAAATATCCATTGTCGGAGGGGCAGCACTGAATGCTGTAGGATATCTGAACCCCCAGCTGACAAAGAATTTCTAATTTAGGGCCAAATTAAGCTCTCATTTATGCTGGCATGTATCCCCAGGAGCTCTTTTCACTTCATCAGGGTCCTTGAGTTTTACCCCTATGTAGCTGAGACCTTAAATGAGCCCTTAAGAAGCTTTTTGCTACTGAGAAATTTTTTTGAGCCTTATCATTATTTAAGTTCTTTCCTGAATAATGAATAGGCAGAGTAAGTAGGGAGAAAAAACTGGCAGGCATGAACCTGCTGTTATAAAAGAATAAAATATCCTGAAACTTGAGGATTCTGACTTTGTTATAGATAACCACTATTTAAGTAAGTCCTTATTGTTTACCTCTGACATTTAAATCCACTAAACATTGGGAATCCAAAAGGGTGAATGGGCCTGATTACAATGTATAGCACTGTGTTATTCATATGGATGCTTTTCAGAATTGTCTTTCAATACCTTCTTTCCAAGTCTAAGTAAAACAGATCTCTGCAGCTGGACATTTGTGTACTGTAGTAGGTATGTTACATATAAGTGTGACCTTCAAACACTAGCTTTTATGGGAACGTCTCTTGTGGGTAGCATGATAAATGATGTTATGCTGGCTAATTAAATGAATACATCTCATTAATGTCTTGCAGTTTCTGAATTTCTTGTCACTCTTTAGTCACATGGATCACCTTCTGTATCTGCATTTCTCAGTTTTTCCCCTCTACTTTCTCTGCAGAGATAACAGCAATTCCTGAACTCCCCATATTGGAATATGTTAATTCTCCTTTTTGCCTTTTCCAGTAAATCATGTTTTCAATACCACCTCAGAATAGACAAAAAATGTTGGTGTTTTAGGGTTTTGTGTGCTTTTTAAATTTTTTTTTCTTTCTCTTCTTTTAAATCCTTTTATTCATAAGTTTCTTAATAGGCAAAGAAAGGGAAGATAAGGGAAGAAATTTCTTCACAGTTAAATATCTCTCTGGAAAAGCTTGGAAGAAGCAGGTTTCTACAACAGATAAACAAGCAATGTGAGACCAAAAGGAGCAACTGCCAATGTTTTGGGCAAGCCTAGCAACAGCCCACGTCTGGATAGCTTGTTGTGATTTAAGAGTATGTTTTAATAGGGGAAAAAAATCCCATTGGTTTGAATGCACTGAACACCAGTAATTCCTAGAGAGCTTCCTGGCTGTAGGCGAACACCACCTCTGACTTGGACGCTGTGATATAAATGCATTTGATCATCACACGCTAACAGCTTTACACACAGACCTGCCCCCATCCCTGCATCATGCCAGGATGTAGGAACACAGCCTGGCTCCTCTCTGGGAGTCCCGTCTTGCCTTTCTTGATTTGTAATGAGTGCACAGAAAGATCCTGGAGTAGACAACAACCTTCTCTGCACCCCTACGGCCACTAACTCCGGTCCTGTGAGCTGTGGTGCAAATGGGAAGGGAAAGGTGAGGAATAAGCAACCTGACCTGTAGATGTGTTAGGATGGAGTGCTGCCAGGGAGAAACATTGGGGTGATTATACCCACAGCATCTTGCTCAAAGTATTGCCCAGGAAGCCTTTTTCAGGTAAATTAACTCCGCTTTCTTCTGAGCCTAGACTCTTATGCAGGACTTTGACTGCCTTCTTTGCACTATATATATTAGGTAAGTTAGTAAAGCCCTGGATATAAAACCGGTCCTCAAGTTGTGTTGCTTCATATACCACTAACCTGTCACTTCGCAGCTTGTTCTGCACAAATGGGGGCGGCATTCAGAAATCCAGCTCATTATTTATAGGTGATACATCGTGGCTTTCACCCACTCTGTTTCTGTGGCTAATAGAGCTGTCAACTCTGTTGTCATTCGCTTGTCATCCTGTCCAGAAACATATAGAAAGCCTTAAAGGAAACAGGTCATTCCAAGAGCAGACTCTTAAAATAAAATTGACCCTTATTCAAATGTAATGCAAAATAGTTTGGACTTTTCCCTTTGATTGTTATTTGTCCTGGATTTGCCTTTTGTTCCACAGAGAGTTAATATGGGTTGAAAATAGGACATTTTTCAGGAAAATATCTGTTATAGGTGCCAAAGACTATTTTGTTGTCAATGCTTTGTGATATTTTCATGGCATGTTTGGAAGAAAGGTTTTCCTCTCTGTCTCCTACAGTTGCCCTAAGCCCAGTGTTGCACAGAATAACAGAATCATTTTGGTTGGAAGAGGCCTTTAAGATCATCAAGTCCAACCATTAACCCAACACTGCCAGATCACCACCAAGCCGTGTCCCTAAGCACCACATCTTCTAAATACCTCCAGGGACGGGGACTCAACCGCTTCCCTGGGCAGCCTGTTCCATTGCTTCACAACCCTTTCTGTAAAGAAATTTTTCCCAATGTCCAACTTAAACCTCCTCTGGTGCAATTTGAGGCCATTTCCTCTTGTCCTATTGCTCATTACTTGGGAGAAGACACTGACCATCATCTCACTACAACCTCCTTTCAGGTAGTTGTAGAGAGTGATACTGTCTCCCCTGAGCCTCCTTTTCTCCAGGCTAAACAACCCCAGTTCCCTCAGCTGCTCCTCATAGGACTTGTGCTCTAAACTCTTCACCAGCTTCATTACCCTTCTTGGAACACCCTCCAGCACCTCAATGTCCTTCTTGGAATGAGGGGCCCAAAACTGGACACAGTAATCAAGGTGTAGCGTCACCAGTTCCGAGTACAGGAGGACAATCACTTCATTATTCCTGCTGGCCACACTATTGCTGATCCAAGCCAGGATGCTGTTGGCCTTCTTGACCACCTGGGCACACTGCTGGCTCATATTCAATCAGCTGTCAACCAACACCCCCAGGCTGTTTTTCGCTGGGCAGCTTTCCAACCACTCTTCCGCAAGCCTGTAGCATTGCAGGGGGTTGTTGTGACACAAGTGCACGACCCAGCTTTGTTGAACACCATACCATTGGACTCAGCCCATCAATTCCAGTCTGTCCAGATCCCTCTGTAGAGCCTCCTAACCTTCAAGCAGATTGACACATCTGCCTAACTTGGTGTTGTCTACAAAATTCCTGAGGGTGCACTCGATCCCCTCATCCGGATAGTTGGTAAAGATCTTAAAGAGAACAGGCCCCAACACGGAGCCCTGGGGGATACCACTGGTGACCAGCCACCAACTGGATTGAACTCCATTCACCACCACTCTTTGGGCCTGGCCATCCAGCCAGTTTTTGACCCAGCAAAGAGTACACTCATCCAAGCCATGAGCAGCCAGTTTCTCAAGGAGAATGCTGTGGAAAACGGTGTCAAAAGCTTGACTGAAGTTGCAGTAGACAACGTCCACTTCCCACATCTATCCTTGTCACAGAAGGAAATAGAAGTTACAAGTTAGTCAAGCAGGACCTGCCTTTCCTAAACCCATGCAGACTGAGCCTGATCACCTGGTTGTCCTGTACGTGCCATGTGATGGCACTCAAGACGATCTGCTCCATAACCTTTCCTGTCACTAAGGTCAGACTGACAGGCCTGTAGTTCCTTGGATTCTCCTTCCAGCCCTTCTTGTAGATGGGCATCACATTTACTAACTTCCATCAACTGGTACGTCCCCGGATAGCCAGGACTGATGATAAATAATGGAAAATGCCTTGGTGAGCACTTCTGCCAGTTCTGTCAGTACCCTTGGGTGGATCCCATCTGGCCCCATGGACTTTTGCACATCTAGTGGTGCACCATCTCATTTGAGGGATGATAATGACTGTGTTCACTTGTTGCAGTTTTTTGTGCCAAGGATGTTTATGAATATTCTATCTTATTTTACATACAAACTTTAGTGCTCGAAGACACCTTCACATTGGAAGCAATTGAGTGACCATAGCAGGTTCAGCAGGTAAAGCCACACTCAGTTAAGAAGGTGCTTGTTGGTTAGTAAAGTACAGGAGATGACAGCTGGTGTGACAAAGTGAGATTTGGATCTCCAGAGAAGTGAGACTTTCTTAATTTAACTGGAGAAGTGTCAAGATCATCTGCTGAGCAAGTTAGAAAGAAGTTTCAGATGGAAAGAAAGTTTCAAGAGAAAAAATTAAATCTGCTCAGAGCCTCTGGAAAGGAGATTAGTTATAGATGTTGGTGTGGAGGAAAGGTTTTTCTCTAACAAGTGCAGCCTGTGACACATGACACACAGGGAGCTAGCATTCCTGACATGTCAGGAGAGCACCTGCAGCAAATGAGCACGATACTGAATAAAAAGCACCTCTTGTACTTTCTCTTGTAAGCAGGCTGAATATAGCCACTTTCTTATGCCTTAAAACCCCTCTGTTACTTTGTTGTCTATTTTGGATGCTGTAAATAAATACTCCTGCTTGGATTTTGCTTTAGACCAGCTGGAGTTAAAATGCTTGGTTAAAAACAAGACGTTCCTTGTTGAAGGCTGCTGCAGCCCTAATAGGCAGCCAGGGAGGTGGTCCTGTAGGGGTGAGGAGGGGAAGATGCCTCCTCCCGCAGTGAGGGATTGCTATGAAGGCTCGTAGCAGGCTGCTGGTGAGCACACCTGAATCTCAGTGGTCCTGAGGGAATTTATCAGTGGTGCACTTGAGTCATACTGTGTTTTTATTCCCCTCTGAAAGAGGGAACCTCCATATTAAGGGTGAGTTTATCTTTCTCCATTTCTTTCTTTGTTCATGAGCAGCTCCTGGTTTGCTGAGGCAAGTAGTTTACCAGTAATCGTGTCAGAACATTTGTGAGCATCATGCTCCCACTTTTAAGTCATAAAGCAGCAAAGGGAATTATTGCTGCCATCTCTTACGTAAGGGGACAAAGACATTGAGGTTAAGAACGCACTCCCCTAAGTATTTACCCAGTTCTTTTCACATGCCTTTTCTTGTTTTCCCAAGGGAAAAAGCAGCACTCCCTAGCAACCATTTTAAGGCTGAGGGCATGCTGAAAGTGAGCTTGACAAATGAAAGTGAGATGCTGTGGCATGTGGGACTGGCAGAGCAGCCCAGTGGAATTATCAAGTCCACGCTACATCCCTAGCAGGCTGCATCCCCGAGTGTCACAGGGACAGGAAAAATGCAAGCAGCCACCTAAGCTAGTGAGTGGGAAGTACTTGGGAGACAGGTTTTGGCATCTTAACAACTCTGAACCCTTTCCCAGAGTTAAGTGCTATATGCTTTCTTTTTTTGGGAGGGGGGGGGAGGGGCGTGGAAGAAGTGGTGAATATTAAGCTTCCTTATTAATATGAGTGGAGAAGAAAAAGTTCCAGTTTTAAAAGCTGACCAAGCAGGAAGAGCACTTACCTCAGCTGTAGAAGGCGAGATTCAGATCCCACCTTTGCCTGAGGAGATCTGACTATCAGCGTGTGACGAATAGACTCTTCACCAGGATGTGGGGCATCTAAGACAGGATTCTTTCCAGATGTGGAACTAGCTCAGCAGTATCATCTAATGACTCAATGACAGGTGTCGCTCTGCTGTGCCAGCCGTGTAGTCCTGCCCTCTTCTCCATGCCAGCTCTCACAGCTTTCTGATCGCACAGCACACTGCTAGGATTCACTAAGCAGAAGATACTCATCTTGGTGTTGTCAGTTTATTTTCTTCTGCAAGGGGAGAAAAGAGGAAGACAAAGGTATGGAAGAGCATGACCTCCTTCCTGGAGTATCAATGACTGGTTGGACTGACCCAGCTGTACCACTTATGATTCCACGTGTTAAAGCCGCTCAGCATCTCACGGAACTGTAAAATATTTCCTGAGCTTGAGAAAGACTATTTAGCCCATAGCTGAGATGATTATATAGGAAAGATGAGACATGGACTTTAACCTCTTGCCATGTATTTCTCACTGTAATTTTTTTTTCATTTGAAATTGTACTGAGCTCATTTCAGTTGTAGACCTGTCATAAACAGCAAGACTGAGATTGTGCAGTCTAAGAGAATTGGCTAGGTCTCTCAAGCAAAGAAATGGAAGATTGATTGTGTTTTGATTCATGTTGTATAACCTTCACTTAGTAAGTAAACTAGAAAATCTGAGTGTTTCCTTCCAAACTCAACAACACGTACAATTTTAAGAGACTTCAGCAAATGTCCTCGTTACCTGCCTCCGGTGTGGCTCCCTGTATTGCTTAATGAGTACTGAGCTGGATAACTGGAAGTCTTCATATTCTCATCTGGCACTTTGTGCTCCAGTAGGTGCTGCTTGCCACAAATGCTACTGAAATGAATCAGCCCTTGGAGGAGATGCACAGGAAAATAATAAGGCAAGGAAGTTGTCAAGTGTCTAGCCAAGAAGGTTTTTCTACCAATCTACACTAAATAGTGTCAAACCCATCAGTGTGACCATCAGGCAGAGACGTTAAAAGGTAACAAAGCAATCAGTGTAGCTGACTTTTAGGTATATCTTTCTGTTCTTACAAAAAAATGGTTGTCATCAATCTCGAGGATCTCTATAGCAAAAAATAAAGAGGCGATATATATGATGGATTTTTTAATGCCAGTGAAAACTTGCTGTTGCCCAGATCCATTAGTGCTGGTGGGGGCTGCATGTTTGAGAGCCGCATTCTGTCCATCACCTCCATGCACTGTTTAGAAACATAATGAGTGATTCAGAGCACCCACTGTCTGGTGTCCATGGTCATGGCTTATTAGACAGGCAATGACTAAAATAATTTCAGTGTCCATAACAGGCATCCATAACAGAATGCTTGAACTCAGATCTAAATCTCTTTGTTAGCTTTGAAATCCTTACAGGACATCCAATTTGTCACTTTTTTGTTTTGCCAAAAAAAATATATTTTCAAGTTTTATCAAAGACAAGTATGATAGAACTGTGAAGGAACATCTTTTGTCTTCTGGTCACTGAGCCCAAAAATATTGATATGCACAAGGGTAATAAATGCCTCCAAGTTACTTTACTCTGAAGATGGTGACTAAGCCCATTGAGAGTTTAGTCCTCTTGATTCCAGTTACCTAATTTCTTATATTTGCTGGACTTATTTCTACCAATTTTGTCCAAAATGACATGGTAGCACCCAGATATTCTACTTTTTTCCTAGACTGCAGCTGCCTATTCTTCACGAAGGCTTAGTCCAATTTTGTTAGTAAATCAATGCTTTTTCTATTTCCTCCTTGTTTGTTGTTTCTTTTAAGGTTCTGCAGTTGAAACAGTAATACTTCATTAGCACTGGCGTTAGGGGGAAATTGCCACACCTGTAATTAAAAGTTACTGAAGCAGTCTCCTGCTTCATGACATTTAACTTGGGTTTGAGCAGATAAGTTGCTCTGTAACAGCCAATTTTAGTATTTTGGTAACTTCCTGTTGAAGCAGCTTGCTCTGGCTACTGTTGGAAACAAGTCAGATGACAGTTCTCATGCAACATAAAAAAGGTTGAGTTCCTTACCAAAAAGAACTCGCACTCCATAAACATAGGCTAAAGAAACTTAGAGACTCTGTGTATTTTTGCACTTGCTTCACTACAGTTTGCCCTATATAAAACCATGTCACTTAGTAGCTTTCATTCATATTAGCTAGTGAGACATCAGCTGCTATTGCCTGTATATTTAGGTTTAATGTATGTGTTAGTAATACAGAGAGTCTGGAGCATAATAGGGTCACGTTCTGTTTATTTTTGGTAAGGTGACTCCAAATCATATTAGGAGCTGAGGAAACATCATCAGCTCCTGAGGCAGTCACAATAACGATAGCTTTATCAGCACTCATTCACCATTTTAAAGAACAAAGGTTAATAAACACGAGATAGAATATTTATTCTAATATGGGTCTCTGGGGTACTAAGTCATCATTAATGAGAAATGAGGTAATTACCAGTTCTGTCACCTTCCATCTCTTAAATACACTTGAAACTGTTTAATATGAGGCCCATGTTGTTCAATGGAAAATAAAGACTTAGAAAGTATTGTAAAGCATCGCAATATCACTGTATTGTATCACTGTATTGTATCAACCTGAATATCCAAGTATATATCTAAAGGTCATTTGAACATTTTTCTTAAATCAGAATGGGATGAGATGTCAGGACAAAAAGACACACCCGTTGTCCTGATCTGTCGTCTCCCTAATCATTACCGACTACTCAGCTCCTCAAATTAGAGGTATTTTGGGTTTGAAATGGAAAACATAGTGAAAGAATTGGACTGTGACAAATTTTGGAAGGATGAATTTCTAAATTTGCATGATCTGCCTTATATGCAGAAAGCTTGTAGAGAGTGATAGAAGATCAGCTAGGATGAAAAAAAAATCACAAAGGTAATGAGCATGAAGAAAGAATAAGGACCGGCTGCCGCAATTACAGAAAATACACGCTGTCAGACCTCTGGAAGCCTGTAAGCCTCATTTTCCTTTGCTTTGCTGTATTTGCTGGATCAAAGATTCTTGAAGTGGATTTAACTGCCTGTCCCTTTCTGCAATGTCAGAGCGGTGGGAAGGAGACAAGATGTAGATGAGAACCACGTTCTGCAGAATTAGGTTACGGAAAGATAATTACACAAACAGCCTTCATCCTCATGCTGTGCAGTGCAGGCAGGAGATTTAAATGGTTTAAATTACACAGGACAAAATAAATAGTCGCTATCAGGTCACTGGTGGGCCAGGGACATGGCCTTCTGGAGGACAGTCTCCTCCAGCCATCTCTTCATCAGGAGTGCTGCTTGGAGAAAGCCTAAGCAGGGACAGGTTTGCCGGCACCTGGCTGCAACTTGTGGCAGAGCTGGGAGAGGGGCTTCAGGATGGACCACAGCTTTAGCTGCAGTCATGGGCTTCCTCTGCAGGTGAGGTGTGTCAGGGGAATGAAGATGTCACAAAACTTGGTGGAGTGACTGATATGCCAGCTGTTTGTGCTGGAGAAATGAGCTGACAGGTGATCCTTCCTCTTAACACTGGTGAGGCCACTCCTGCAGTGTGTGTCCAATTCTGGGCTCCCCAGCACAAGGAAGACATAGAGCTACTGGTGAGAGTCCAGCAAAGGCCCACAAAGATGATGAAGGGACCAGAGCATCCCAAAGGAACTGGGACTGCTTAGCCTGGAGAAGAGAAGGCTCAGAGAGATCTTTTCAGTGTGTATAAATACCTGCAGAAAGGGTAGAAAGCGGGCAGAGCCAGGCTTTTTTCAGTGGTGCCCAGTGGCAGCACAAGAGGTGACAGACAAAAACTGAAGTGCAGAAGATTCTGTCTGAACATCAGGAAATACTTCTTTACTGTGAGGGTGACCAAGCACTGGCACAGGTTGCCCAGGGAGATTGTGGAGATATTCAGAAGCTGTCTGGACACAGTCCTGGACAACTGCTTCTAGGATGAGGTGACCTCCAGAGGTGCCTTCCAACCTCAACCACTCTGTGGTTCTGTGAGGACAAACCCTTTGTGGCTGTGTTTGCTCAGACTGTAAAATGGCAAGGGCAGAGAGGCCCAAAGCAGGGTGCAGAGGCAAGGGTGCTGGTGGGATGGATAATGGGTGCAGAGGGATGAAGAGGAGAGGGAGGGCAAATAACATCCAGATGAGAAAGTGCTGAGTTCAAGTGGCTGTTTGGCTGAAGATTTGGGGGAAAGGCAACCAGCAGACTCCTGTCTTTGCAAGAGGAGTAAATATGACCATGACAAAAAGCTGGGGAAATATCTTGGGTGGCAACAGTGGGAGAAAACTCTGGTGGCTCTGCTGTAGCCTGTTACTAGTCAGCACTGCCCCTTTTGCAAAGGTGTTAGGGGGATCGGTGGCTTCCCAGGCCCTCATGTCTACTCCTGTCCCCAGGGAAGGAGACTTGCAAAGGCAGCAATGGGGACAGAGAACACTCTGAAAATCCAGATGTATATTCACAAACAAGTCGTGTGTACTTCCACCCTCCCCTGCTTTTCTCCATGTAAACTTTTATTTAGCTTTTAAAAATGACTAGCAAATGGCTGCTGGTGTTCTCAGGTTAGAGTCGCTAAACCAACTCCAGACTTTGTTCATTACAGGCTGATGATGGCTTTGCATCTTGTTTGCTATTCAATAATTGTCCTCTTGAGTGAAAGTGCCTATTGACCTGAACAGAATATAATTGTGTCTCCCTCAAATTTCGTATTTTAAAAGGCATTTATCTGTTGAACTGGCTTTCTCCAATAATGATGGTATTTGTTATAAATTTCCCAGGCAACATAGCAGTATGGGAATAAGCATTTATACTAATCCTTTCTGCTTCAGTTCTAATATGCAATAGTCATTTCTACATCAACAGCCACCATCTAGCTTTCCCTTCAGTGTAGAGGTGAAATAACCCCTCAGCATCACTAGTGCAAATGATGTGTCTCTCAGCTTCCCTGTGTCACAACACCTCAGTAGCTCCTTAGTCCCATTTACTAAGCAGTGATAAATAGCATCTCTCTTCTTCTGCAGGTTGGCAATGGGTTGGCACCTTCTTTCAGTCTCATCCATGAAGACAGTTTTCAGAAGTGCTAGCATTGGTAAATCCACTTAAAGACACCAAGAATTTGCAGACTCTAATAAATCAACTCACTTTTCTTTCTTATGTGAAGGTTTGGAAAACTCCCAAACCATGGAAAGTTTGGGAGCCTATTGCTCCTTCTCTCCTCATGGTGCACTGTCTAGGGAGTGATTGGGGAATTCACTCCCAGGTGGCCAGAGAAATGCCACAGCAAAGTTCCAGCTAGCTGTTTGGTTTGATACTTACTTACTCCACACTGAAAGATCATCTGGTTTATTTAAAACCGTAGCATAATTCTGCACAACTAACTACTGTTATCAGTGGCTTTGATCCCTTGCGAAAACTGCACATAGCACTTCTGAGTGTAATTGTTTCTTACCCTAACAGGCAGGAGAAAATTTTCAAGACCGTTCTATGCAAAATTAGCTGCTTTGTTACATTTAATTAGTTCAGGGTCATGTAATTTTAGTGCAGCATAAACAGTTAGGTGTTGAGAAATGGAGAATGTAAAAATAAAATTAAAATCACTTTTTCCTCCAAATCTTATGATTTCAGTTTAGTTTAAAAGACTAGAAACAGCTTCTGCGAAGAACAATGAGTTACTAACTAAGGTAACAACACAGCATAGGGTCAAAATATTTTTAAAAATTTGCAGTGTGGTCACTTGGTGCAGGAATTTAAATATTTACTTTGAAATTCCAGCATATGCTTGTTCCACATGAGAGGCCACTGCGAACAGTCCCAATTACTGCTAATTGATTTAAACCTCAGAACTCAGTAGGAAATCACAGATGTTAACTGCTCAGCAATGCACTAAAACATCCTGAGTTGCTCAAAAAAGCTTTGACGTAATTGCAAGGTATTTTTTTGAGGCCCAGGGATTATATAAATCTGTTCCAGTGAGAGCTGTTCCACAGAAAGCATTGGTGTTAGGCTTGTAAGGCTTGTAACGCAAATATATTTGTTTCGGGACATTCACCATGTGGAAGACTGAAGAAAATGTCTAATATTTTTGTATATTATGTCTAATATATTTTGCAAAGAAGAGAGAAACTCCCTCTTTTTTGGACTCCCATGAAGGATATCAGAGCCCTTTGAAAAGAAAGCTGGCTGTTTTCATGAAGAGCTGAAAAAAGATGTGGCAGAAAGACTTGAAAAAATCCAGTCAGCAGAAAATAAGTCTTCTGAACTGATATGCAACACTGAAGCTTATCTTGTAGGACAGAGAATACAGGGAAAATGTTCCAGAAGTCTTTGATTAAAAAATCATAAATGTTGTCGATGCACTATCTTGGAGCCTGAAGTTAAACAACGCACATAAAGTGCATAAGCAGGATGCGATAACCACTTAAATGTAAATGAATACAAGCTTCAGCAACTAAATTGCTGCTAGAATTATAATGACCCTGTTCCCCTGCTCATCCATAGAAACTACCTACAGATGCTATGTGCTGGCTAATCCTCATCTTCATTTCCCTTCCTGTGACAGTTATGATGATGTTCTCTCTTCTAGAAGTGATTTTTCTGAAAGATAAAGAAAACGGGTTTTAGGTTTTTGGTTTTTGGGGTTTTTTTTAATACATCACTAGTAATATAAAATCTTTAATATTATAAGGAATTCAGAAATATCCCAAGCTGACAGTGAATCTTACAGCAAGATCATAGAATCATAGAAACATAGTATCATAGAATGTTTTGGGTTGGAAGGGACCTTTAAAGGTCATCTAGTCCAGTCCCAAGATGAAGCGTTACAGATCAGTTACTGGCAGGTTTCCCATCAGGTGAATTGGGAGCTCAGCCTGTATGGTTTAAAGCCTGAAAACATCTCTGGGCTGCAGATTAGTTTTTCCTGAGGATCTGCGACCTCAAGGGTTGGTGGCTCTGGCACAGCATAGGCTAAGAGTGATATCTTGCTGAAGAAAGTGAATTGGACAAAATGAAAACTAGAAATCAGGAGAATTGGTATCTGGTATGTGAGTGCCCTTTTCCCATGTCTCTGAATGCTGTTTATAAAATAAAAGCATTATTTGTCCCCCGTGAAGCTTTCTGAAATCATGTTAGAATGTGCTGTATTGCCGGAACGAGGTGTTCGCAGTGCCGCTGCAGGTCCCAAGCATGGCTCCCAGCCCAGAAGATGATGGGAAGAATCCCTTTCCTAGAGAGTGCTTTTTGAGACAGTGGTAGCAGTGCAAAGGGAATGAGGATGACCAGCCTTCTGCAGCTGAGGTTATGTTTACATCAGTGCAAGTTGGTATGTCTGACAGGTATCTGTCCCCAAGTGCACTGGCCAGAAATGTACAGCCTAAAGGACAGAGCAGCCATGTAAGTAATGCACTCTACCTTCAGGTAAAGAGGGCGCTGCCCAATTACACTGGCAGGATTAGGGGACTCCCTCTGCCTACAACCTCCTGGCAGCCCATTCCTGGTCAAAGCTTACCCTGCCTCTCCTTTCCACCCTGTCCTCTCCAAAACCCAGCAAGACAGTAATGAAACATGAGTTAGTGATCATCATCCTAGTTCTACAGGGTCTCATATGTTGGAGAGCACTTTGAGGGTTATCTAGCTCCAAGACCCCACTCAAGATTGGGCCAATGTCCACCAGGTCCCTCAGCCTGGCTGGATAACAGCCTTTGTATAGTGGGAACACAGGCGAGGGCTGTTGGCAATGTCAGTGTCCTCCTCTGGACTGCTCCTCGCCATTCGGTCCTTCTTGGCAAGTCTGCTGGTCTTTTGGGGAAGGCCCCTGATTTACCCTGCAGCCTTTTTCACGTGTGTTGCCTGGACTGAAAGACTCCCTCAGCCTCCTTCTGTACTGTGCTCCAGTACTGGAGTATATTTTATATTCTGCCCTTCTAATATTATAGTTTTAGGTATGCAAACTGAAAGAGATCCATTGTGTGTGTTCTCTTCCTATCCATCCTCTTAAAAATACAGATGAAAAACCAAAGATGGACAATACTTACTGTGGCGAAAACAGCCTTCAAATTGGGAGTAACATACTTCCCTGTGTTGTTATGAGTTGCCCTGGTTCAGCATTTTGGAATATGTTATCCTGTTGTTAATTTAATGAGATTGTACTGGGAAAAAAGGAGAAGGATGCAGGTGTGGCACATGTGTCTAGCAAATCTTTAAATGCCTGAGTGGTGATGATAATGTGAGCATGGATTTATTGCTCTGCATTTTAGAAAGACATTTTAAAAACTTCCAGTTTTGCTAGGCATTTATTCGCATACAGGCAGTTCTGCCTCTCCTTTCTGTAATTGCAACTGTAATAAAGATTTTGGAAACCAAATGCATTCCACTATATTTCAAAGCTCTGCCTATGCTACTGGGTGATATCTTATTTATGAAAAGAAGGCATTATTTGCCCCACCCTCTGTGTATCTGATGCAAAAATACAGTAAATTGAGATTAATATATCCATTCCTTATGCATATGGGTGGATATAAAGGAGGATGCAGATTTCAATCTCATAGAGGTTTCTTCTCTCACCTTATGTAAGCTTATTGGATTATAATACAGATTGTCATTGTGGTTGTTTCATCTTTACTTCACAGGTCTCATGCTGGATGCTTCTAATGGGACAGTACCTTTATTGGCCATTGAGTCTTTCTTGAGATTGCTCCAAGTGCATCTTAGTCCTTTGAACTTCTGTCTGTCATTTCCTCTTGTCCTGCCACTTGATTTCAGGCAGAAGAAACCGACCCGCACCTCGATCCAACCTCCTGTCAGGAAGTTGGCAAGAGCGAGAAGGTCTCCCCTGAGCCTCCTTTGCTCCAGGCTCAACCCCCCCAGGTCCCTCAGCCGCTCCTCAGCGCACTTGTGCTCCAGACCCTTCACCAGCTTCATTACTCTTCTCTGCACACACTCCAGCCCCTCAATGTCGTTCTTGGAGTGAGGGGACCAAATTGAACCCAGGATCCGAGGTGTGGCCTCACCAGTGTCAAGTACAGGGGGACCATCGCTGCCCTGGTCCTGCTGGCCACACCAGTGCTGGCACAAGCCAGGATGCTTGCAAACAGAAAGCACCTGAACCAAAAAGCATTTGGGGTAACTTTCACTAGCCTTTAAAAATGGAATAAATATCCTGTTCTCTTCTGACGCTGGAATTCAAGATCCTGCTATTACAATGTGGAGAGCACCAGTAGCGGTAGCAAGCAGAGAAGGTTCTTGCAGAATCACAGAATGTTTAAAACTAACATTTTTTCCACTAATTCGGCAGATGGAAAACCAGCAGCACCCAGGGAGCAGATCTAGTGCGAAGGTTCCTTGCATTTAATGCAGTATCTTTTTTGCATTTCTATAGCCAAGTATATTTTTATTTGAAAAAAAAAGCAAACAAAAAGGCAGTTTCAAGGACAGGTGGAGAAATCCAATGGAAACCAGAAAAAAAGATTAATTTTTGTGCTTTATGATCCCTATGTGCAAATGTTGGGGGTTTTGTGTGGTTTGTGTTTATTTTTTTCTTTGGGTTATTTCTCATTTGAACTCTCTTGGAGGAGGGGCGGGGGGGCATCCTCCAGCGTCTCTGCATGTGAGCACGGAGGGTGCACAGGGAGGAGGATGGACGAAGGCCCTGGAGAGCATGTCTGGAGCCCAGGGCTGTGCTACCACTGCTGCTGCCGGGAGTGCGAGGACCGTTAAAAGTTAATTTCCTGGCCTTTAGCAGTCTCTTCCTCTGGTCAAAATTCTTCCTTCGGATCTAGCACACCAAAGCTTTACTGCGATGCCCTGAGTGGCAGCAAGGAAACAGCTGCATTTTACGTGAGCTGAGGACCAGCTGGGGGGGTCCTGCTCCTTTTCCGTCTCCCTTCCTCCGGGAAGCACCCCAAGGTTCCCCATCCTACAGACCATGGGCTTCCATCAGCTTCCAGCCCTGGTTCCCTGGGAGACGTGCCAGGCCCCACTGAGGCCCTTGCCCCTGCCGGCACCAGTCAGGGAAGGGTGTGGGGGGCTGCTGGCCGTTAGAAACGAGGCTCTGCCTGCCCCGTGATGTCACAGAGGGGGGCTCTGCCTGACCAATGATGTCACAAAGGGGGGAGAGGTCATGGCTGACAATAAAAGGGTGGCGCAAGGCCCCCTGGCAGCAGTCAGCTGGCAGCGGCCACCACAGTCTGGCCCTGTCTCGGCAGACTGCAGCCTCAGCCTCTGGCACTCGCCAGCAGCGTTGGGGTTCCCGTCACTGGAGACCCAGGAGGTCACTGGGGATCTGCATCGGAGGCCTGTGTTGGTGTCTCAGAGCACCATGGCTGCACCAGAACTGGGAGAGGGCCTCGCGGTGCTGATCTGTCTCGTGGTCCCGATCTTAGGGCCAGAGCTCAGCTTGCACTGTGCTGCGTGGTTGGTCAGGTGGCTTGTGGTTAGTGACCACTGCAGAGCACCACACTGCACCGTAGCGTGACGTGGGGCAGGGCGGGGGCGGTGGGGCATGGCGGGGAGTGGGGTGGCCACTAGTGCCGTAGTGTTAGGTGGGAGCCAGGCTCCTTTACAAATGTCTCTCTCTCCTTTCAGAGTGGCACAGTGTGCTCGCTTTCCAAAGTGCGGCAGCTACAGCTGAAACAGGACAAACACCCGAAGGGCTCCACCGACAAGACCAAGGAACTGGACCGTCTGGAAGAAGGTGACCCTAGCAAGCAGGCATCTCCTGCCCTGGCAGCTCCCACACATGCTGAGCTGGGAGCCTGTGCACCTGAAGGAAAGCCTGCCTCTCCCATGCCACAAGAGGAGGGGGAGGCAGAAGCTTCCCGAGCCTCCCGCAAGCAGATGAAGGCTCAAAAGTGATGGCGCGCCTGCTTCAGGAGTGTGCTCAAAGCTCTGCGCAGGGCTTTCAGGTGTTCCTACATCGCAGGACAGCCAAAGCGGCAGCGCCCTGCTGCCAGAGAGAGGCAGGTGCCCTGAGTATGTGCAGCATCCACAGGGAGTGGCACGGGGAGACTCGCCAGGGACAGATGCATGGACGGAGTCTCAGGCAGAAGAAGACCTCATGCCTTGGAGACATCATGCTGCGAGCTGCCACTCCGGCATGGATGCTTTCTGAGACAATAAAAGATGACAGTTTCCCTCAGGAATCTCATCTCTGCCTGGTCCATCTTGGCAGAAAGAGAGCTGTCGGAAGGCCCGTGCCAGCAGGCAGAGCCGGAGAGCCCCTGGCTGAACAGAGAGCTCTGGCTGGAGCTCAGGAAGAAGAGGAAAGTCTATGTCCTATGGAGGAAGGGGCAGGTCACTCAGGAAGACTCTACAGTTCTTGTGAGGCTCTGCAGGGAGCAGGTTAGAAAGGCTAAAGCCCAGCTTGAACTTAGTCTGGCCACCACCATAAGGGAAAACGAAAAATGGTTCAATAAATACATTCAAATTAAACAGGGGTTGGATGTGTTAGCCTCTTCTTTTCCACTGACTTGGCTACTGTCGTTACACTGCTTGCTTTTGGACTCCCTGCCAGTTCTAGCAGCTGTTTTTTAGAAAATTACTTTTCTTTCAGTATCCCTTCCCTAACTGGAGTTATTACTCTTAGAAGCAACTGAGATGCCATTATTTTTGTAAGTTATATGACAAATTTAATTTGAAATTGACACTTGAGATCAGATTTCACCACCACCTTCCCCAACCCCCACTGTCTGTATCAGAGGTATTGAGATGGTCTCTATGGAAAATCCTTGGCATTCTGGGTTTAAATTGGTGGATGAAAAGGGAAGTCTTTTGTTCTCCATCTTTGCCAGCCTCCTCTGGAAGCAGCAATACTTGATGCTGACCAGCACCCTAAGAGGTGAACCTTCTCTATTTTTGGTTACCAGACAGTACTCAGTATAAATTTATTAGCCATTTTTGCCTTAAGTCAAACTCAGATTACCAGATTTAAGATGCTGTTGTGTGGTTTCTGAAACAGTTATTTTTATCAAATCATATTTAAGCATTGGAAGTAGAGATGAATAAGCAGCAAAGAGAACGTTATGTTGCTAAGAAGTTAAGAAGGGTGTTGATGGAAGATAATGTATCATAGAAAATGAGACAGACTGAAAAATAACCTTGCTGCATCTGGATACTGGTTTTGTCATGGCATCAGATAGCTATTACAGAACTGCATACTGTCTTTCCTGCTGTGAAACAGGAGCTGAGAGAAACAAATTTTTAGCCATTTTTACATTTCATTTACAAATGAAGTTCTCTAGATCCTGGGAGTAGTGAGATGTCTGTAGACAGGAGCATAAGTCTCCTCTCAATGATTTGTGAGGCTGGATATTAAACCTGCAAAATTCTAAATGTACCTGGCCATGTACCTTAAGATGAGAGCACTGGTAATGTTACTGCTCAAAATACCCTCTGTGAGGGCCATACAATTCCATTGTCATGTAGCAAACTGCAGCCTCCTACCATCAGACTTGTTTACTGTCTTCTAGATGAGCACAATACTCAAGCAAAAGTAATATCTATCTTATTTTCCAGCTGCTGAGCTCCTTAGGCCTTGCAACAATATAGAAATATTATTCTCAACTCTGAGAACAATTTTAATCTACCCTTAAGATACCAGCAACTGCTAGTAATCATGTAAATGTTATTGTACATCTTTCCTTCTTCCAAGTTACTTACAAGGGATACAGTTATTGCAAGCAGAGAGTGAGTGCTGGAGGGGTTTTGTACCCTCAGTCCATGACTGTGGGTGGACCAGCGCTGTGCCCCGGGTGCTGCTGCCTGCTGCTGGGGGGAACATGGCATGTGAGGAGCACACCTACAGATGCTGCTTTTCTGAAGACATTTCTAGTATGAGATTTGTGTTATTATTCTCTGCTCTTCCTGGAGCAAGGCAAAAGCCTACTGGAAAAAGCCTACTGGTAAAAGCCAATGAGGACAGTAAGGCAAAATGTAAAGAACTGACTTGTGTTTGTTGTTAGAGAGCGTTGTGAAATGTTTGCTGTGCAGCTTAGGTCATCTGCGGGAGAGTGATGAAAATCACACTGGCATGAGTGTTGTGCAGCATTTATGTCTCTGCTTGCTCTTAAAATGAGCAGATTTGGGTTATAGAGGAATATTTGTGATTACGAGGCATTGTGCTAACTCAATTTCTCCCCAAATGCGTACAAGTATAATGGAATAAACCCCTCAAGCAACCTTGCATTATCCAGTGATGAAAAGGCCAAGGAAAGTTCATGCTACCAATCCAAAAGCAGAAGTCTGTGAAAGGCCACTGAAAGCAAGAACGGTGTTTACCTAAAACATTGTAATTAAACATACAAATAATGATGTTTTAGGCTTGGGTAACTGCAGTGGGTTCCTTTGTTGCCACCATCCCTGCATCAGCACACTGTCACATGTGACACCATGCACAAGCAAGCATTCAATGAAACCACAGTGGAGACTTGCAAAGCCTCAACCTGAGCTGTGTAGTTCAGTGCTTCCATCCTGGAGGCCACAGCTTGAGGATGCAGAGGACATGCAGAACATGGCTCATGTTTCTGTCCAGGATGTTAAGACTCTGCTGTTGTTGCTGGTTACATACAGACAACGTTTCATGAAATACTGATACTGCATAATGTACATCAGAAATCCTGGTTGTTTTAGTGCTAATATGTCAGATACCTCTTTAACTTTTGACTAGGCGTTCGTTGGTGTTGATATAATTAGCCTAGAGGAAATAGACAACACCCTCTCTAAAGAGTTCAGGCATGAATAAATTAACCTTTCTAGGACTGCAAATGGACTTGCTTGGACTTTTGGTCCAAGGCTGTGGTTGCATGGCATGGTGAGTTTGGCTGCTGGGCTTCTCATACTGGACCCAAAATGATGCAGCAGGTTGACATGGTATGAACTCACCCTGTGGTTTCAGATTTGTTCCAAAGATGTTGGATGGGCTAACTTTGCACCAACAAGCTTTACACAAGACCAGGCTTCATCTGTCCTCTGCAGCCAGTGCTCCTGGTTGCATAAAGCTGGAATAAATTCCCTGCTGGTTGTGTATGTTATTCAACAGAAATAGGACCATCTGCCTGTGCCTGCTCTGGATCGTATCTGTACTGCTGACTAACCTGGTAGCACATGGGTAAGCACTAGTGATCACAGGACCATGGTCTCAGAGGTATGAGCCTGAGATTAAAAAACATCTTGAAATTGTTCATTTTTTCCCCTTAGCAGTAGATTTACTACCTGTTGTTTCAGACATCCACTTGAAAAAGGGCAGGAGGTGGAGGGAAACATTAAAAACTAAAGGAAAAGGATCAACCCAGCTTTCTGCTGCATTATTATCTTGTATATTTGTGAGAAAATCATGCCTTGTTCCTTCCTCTCTTCTTCCTGATACAGAGCTGAATCATTAAGATTCTGCTAATAAAGTCCATTTGGGTTGTCTGCGCAATTTCCTATGCGTTTAACAACAGAATAAATTCAATCAAGTATCCATGAGTTAGCTGACCAACATCAATTGCAAGCAAAAGGAAGAAACAGTGTTCTGCCCAAAAGCAACCATGGCTTTTAATCCATCATTGAAAGAACAGTATTTTACACTGCTCTTTTATCTGTCCTTTGCCAAAGACGTCTTTAACGAAAGCTGTACAGACGCTCATCACAATCCTGCTGTCTGTTGCCTACCTCTAGTTGTTACAGAGCACTGAAATTTAAAATGCTACTTGAAGCTTGATTCATTACCACTCTCCTTAGTTCACTCACAGCAGTCCTGTTTGTGTCAACAAAACTTCATGAAAAGCATTGCCTATTACCCTGAGGGGGACTGAGAGCAGTGCTCCTTGTACCACAGCCCTGTTTTTCTAAAGAAGATTTTATATACAGCTATTTCAGCTTTCTTACTGCTCCTTTATGCTGATTTAAGTTCAAAATTGTGACAAGAACTTTGTTCTGTCAGGGTTGTTACTAGGACAAAGATAAAATATTGTGGGTCTTTTCCTAATGAATATTCCAAGTTCACAAATCTTTGTGATGTGCTTTATCTAATGACAAGGGGAGGAAAAGGAACACCAGATGACGAGATGCGGCTGTCTAATTTAGCAGGCCAAGCAAGAAACCGCTTTTCACATACTCAGACACCCCCGTCACTTGAGAAATGTCCCTCTCATCTCTTCAATGAGTTAGTGATGCTCATTCCAGCTGGTCCCTGTTGCGAGCTTTGGGCAGTGGCTTGGCTCCAGTGTGTGTCGGTGCCAGCTCGGATGCTACGTGGTGTTGGACATCCGTGTGACAGCCCTGCCCTCATCACCAGCCCTGAGGGTCATTATAGCCATGTGTCAGCACTGGCTGCCAGTCCCTTTGTCCATGATGATATCTTGCTACACCTCTGCAATAGTTTCAGGTATGCACTCCCACAAGGTGTTGGTCCAGGGTCCACATAAGGCTGATGCCATGGTTTGCATTACCCTGTTGGATGCAGCTTATCACGCTCAGCCCTTTCGTGCTATGCCCAGCTCTTGGCCCTGATGAGGCCATGATTCTTCCAAGTCACCTTAAATTGTGGAAAGGAACTTCCTGCAGTTAAATTTTGCATCTTTTGGGAATCTGTGCTAAATCTCTCCTTTTTGATTAAATACAGAACTGATGAAACATATATGTGTATACATATATATATAGTTACTACTGGCTGTTGTACAACAGAACAGACCAGGAACTGACTAATAACAAAGATAAATAAATAACTCCTTTTTACTCTCTCTGACACATTTCCATGTCATTTAATTCCCATTCTGTTTCCCTTGTCTCAGTTGCAAGGTCCCCTTCTGCTTGACTGGATGCGTGCAAGGGTCTCACAGTTTCTGGGGCAGGGACCTATACTCCAGCCTCCATCCTGGGCAGACTTTGACTCAGGTGTCCAGATGGAGGCCAGGACATGACCGGCCACCTGGGTCCTCATGAGCATGTCCCTGGCATCCACCAAAAGTCCTTCTAATTTAAGAAACTTGTGATGGCCAGTCCTGGGACTTCATAAGACAGGGCTGTCTTTTGGCCTAAAGGAGAAAGCACATGAAATATGTTTGTGTAAAAGAATATAAAAGGAGAAAACTACTGAGAAAGAGCTTCAGAAACAAATCCCCTTTCTCTAGTGTGTTTGAGGAGCAGCTGGCTGCAAATGATAATTGTCCTCTATTTAGGAACAATAAATTAAAGCAGAGTGAAATAAAGGGAGTGATATTCCCGAAGACCTAGCTGATAATTTATAAGGGCTTGTAATCACTGTAATTAAATGTATATTAGAAATCTATAACTACCATATGAAGCTGATTTAAAATGACAGTTACTTTCTTGCATCCCATACCTCTTCCTAATGATAACTTGTATTTGACAAAGTTGAATCAACAGTGTTTGTATTAAAATGTACTCAGTGCATTCTTGCTGCATGAACCTGTCAGATTTGGTAATGACATCCTTTTCAAGAATATCTCCAGACCTTAAAAGGACACCAGGGCTTCTGAGTTAGGAAAATACTGAGCAAATTCATATATTACATTCTAAAAGCCTGTGGGTGCAGGATTGTCCAAAGAAGCAGCAGAGAAGGACACACAAATTTTAGCTCTCCCTGTGTGCTTGCAATGTTAAGGAGCAACTTTCTGAGTTTCAGAGCAAGGGTGATCACATTCCCTTCAAGAAGGCACTGCCTGTCACATGGAACACACCTTTCAAAATGTTATTACATAGCAAGGCCTTGTTTCCCTTAATGAGATTCCTAATTAATTGCAGAGCACTGTTTTGAATCAAAACCTACAATTTTTTAGAACTAAGGGCCCGAAACTGGAGACCTGGGAGCCAGGATCACCAAGAGCATGAGCAGTCCCTGGAAGAGCAACAGTAGCATTTCTTGCTGGTGAAAACAAGTCTTACATATTCCAATAAATGGTTCCCATTTGCAGCTATTCAACAGTTAATTATGTCTCACTGTAGATTTCTTTTTTGTGTGTGTATGTGAGCACCTGCCTCCCTCCTTGCTTTGGAGATACCTGGAGAAGGTCTGGTAGGTAATGCTGCTGTCCCAGTACACCATGTCTCACCTGTGTGTGTCCCCTGGCATCTGCCTATTTAGGATATGGGGGAGAAGTGGGTAAGTTACACTGTGAACACCCTGAGAACTCAAACCTCAAATATCTCAAAATGTGCCATCAAATTCACATATGTCATAACAGCTGATAGCAGCTTATTCTCTCTTTTGTGATGTGCTCTAAATTTTCTTCCTTTTTTGCCTGAAAATAGAAGATGTATTTCAAATGTGAATTTGGAATGCACGTACATTTTGGACTTGAAACTTTTAATTGCTCAAAATGTGATACTATGTGGTGTGATGGGAAAAGAATGGGCTCTGTCTTATGTAAGTCCAAATTTTTTGCAATGCTTGGATCAGAAGGAATGTGCTGGGATAAAACGTGCTATTTGTTAAAAATATGGGCCAGTTTAGTGCTATGAGGAAAAAAGCTAAGTAAGAATAAAGTGGCACACTTCTGGAGACCATCCAGCAACTGGCAGAAAAAGAACTGAATCAGTATTTCAGCTGTGAAAATTAAGAAGGTTTCTAATCACAAATGCCCAGATCCTGCTCAAGTGCTTTGCTTAATAACAACTGTGTTAAAGCTTAAAACACATCTACACGGGTTGCTGAAATGTTTGACTGAACTGGAATAAGAGGAGAGCAGAGGTGAGGCAGAGCTTGAATCTCATTTCTAAAATTTTGGGCTTGGTAGAAAGTCTCTTAGGTCTGAGAGGTTTAGAACACAAACATCCAAACTATAGCTTTCTGCGGAGGCACAGCCCCGGGCCACGGCTAACAGACAAACTCCCACCTAGCTGCCCACTTCACCCCCTCCAGTGGGATGGAGGAAGGAAATAGGAAAAAAACATAAACAAGAGAGCTGGTAGGTTGAAGTAAAGATGGGAGATTGCCTAACAATTATTGTTTGGGACAAAACAGACTTGACTGGGGGAAAATTAGTTTTCATTTATTGCCAATTAAAATAGTGAGAAACAAAATGGCAAACATTAAATCAGCACTTTTCCTCCCCCCTTTTCCATGCTCAACTTCACTGCTTCACTTCTGATCCTCTACCCACCAAGCAGTGCAGGGGAATAGGGGGTTGCGGTCTGTCCATAACCATTCCTCTCTGCCACTCCTTCCTCTGGCTGGAATTGTCTGTGCCCGGCACAGGGCAGCCCCTTGCCATTTCTCACAGGGGCCAACCCTGCACTCCTACAGTGCCTTGACATCTACACCCAATGTAACGCCTTTGCAGTGAAAGGGCAGGTTTTGTGCTTTATTGAACTGAGACAAAGGCCAGAAGTCAGTGCTGGTTTTGGTCTCCCATCTCATGCTGGAGGGTCACCCAGAAAATTAATGGAAACCCTTGGAAAATTAAAGACTCACTGTGCATCGTTAGGTAAGTGGTGCATGGTTAGATAACATCAGAAATGCCAGCAGATTTCTGATGTCTTTTTTTCCTGACAGAAGAAAATAATCAGTAATGAAACACACGCAAAGATGACAGTGGATATGAGATAAATGTAAACACGAATATAAGCAAGCCCACAAGGGCAAGGGTGAAGGTGCAGTGCAGTTACCAAGTGAGAATTTTGTGTGAGAAATGGGACAAAGAACTTCTGTGATTGCCTTATTTTAACTAGCCTGTGCGTGCCACCACAATGTGCTGGCATTTCTGAATAGCATTTTGTTAGATAGCTGCATATTGCAAGTACTAAGTATATTTACCACAATTAGATAATTATGTGCCATTATACAAGTGAAATAACTGCATTATAATTGACAAAATCCTATATATGTGCTCTCTTTCTAATGTAATGCTGTCAGAGTAACCTGAACACCCACTGAAATACAGAAATAGGCACAGATGGGAATATTTTCCCTCATGTATCCATATGCTTCTATATTTACATCACTGCTAATTATGTATATATATGTAATATCTTTATTGTGAACAAACAGGAAGAGCTCTGCTCATTTTTCAGGAAAAAAAAAAAAGACAAAAACCATCAAAGCAAAGTGTTTATAGTACTTTCATACAGATGAATGAAGAAAACATTAGTAAGCATCTGTCAAGATTTATATTTGATGTTTCTCATTTAAACTTGTAGTTTTAAAATACAAAGATTCCTACAGGTGCAGTGGGACAGGCATGACCTTATGTTCTTTTCACTCTTTCTGCCACTTCAGTGCAAATGATGCACAGGGGTACAGATGACTCTGAAGACACACGGTCCTTCTCCCTCACTCTTTGGGGAGAAGTTTTACTAAAATCTGGATAAATCTGGAGATGAATGAGGATTGGGGGCAGGGAGAGAACTGCTTTTCTTCCCTTTCTTAAGACTTGTTTGTGAAACAAATCTGTGCTCTTGCACTTCTGGAGCAGGTTTAAGAGCAAGTCTCAGGCAGGGGTCCATTCCAGTTCCCCAGTTACTGCCCTCCTGCAGCAGAAAGGGTGGCAGCAGCCACTGCTGGGGGCAAGACCTGTGACCCCTGCAGCAAGGTAGGAAGCGGGATGCCCTCTGCTCCTGCTGGAGAGGAAAGAAGAGCAGTACCCAGGCCAGCATGAGGTGCAGTGGGAAATGCAGCATGAGACTTCCAGGCAAGTCACTGAGGTCAAGACAATACCTTGGAGGTGCTCATCCCATGTTGCAGAGGGCAGGGCAACCATTTCAGGTCACAGGAGTCCTGTCTGAATGAGGAATTTGGAATTTGACCCAGAGCAGATGAGCCTGATGCCAAGCCAGTCCATGGAACACGAAAATAGTCTTTATTGCAATCACTCCAAAGTAGTTCAATGGTGAAAATGAGCTTGAAAGATGTGAAACAGGAAGGGAAAGGGGAAAGATGAGGGGAGGACTGTGCCTTGCGCACTTGTTGCATTTTATCAGAGGAGATGCAGCTGGCAGTACCACAGCGAGTGGTCACCAAGAAGGCAGAAATAGGAACTCAGCAAGCCTTCCCCACTGACACTGATACTAAACAAGCAGGCAAGACTGGTACCACAGCCTTTGAGCTATCAAGCAGTACATTTTTCCCCATTACATATTTAAAGACCAAGCTGCTAAAAATATACATTTCCATGTCTGCAAAATTCAAGGCAAAATCCATTCAGATGTTGCTTCAGTGGGGGAGATTATTAATGTGGACATTAACATTTTTTTAAGCTTTAACAGTCAAAGCATAAACTAAAATGTCCTTAATTTCCTCTCAACTCGCATGCAGTAATGTGTACTGCTAACTATATTCTCTGTGCAGAGTGTTGTTCTTTTGCTGAACACCTTGGTGTGATATCAAAACTGCAGCTTTTAAGGGCTGCAAAGACAGTTTGCTACACTCTCTCCTGTTTACCTCAGTGGACAGGGTTTTCCTGAAAATTGGAAGAAGAAATCAAAGAATGATGAGATCAGCTGGAGAGTCTGAGAGCAAGTGGGACAGTGCAAGCTGATATGAACACAGGACAGGAACAAGGCAATTTCCTCACCTCCATTTTCACCAGGAGATGCCAGAAAGGGGCTTGCCTAATATTTTTCCTTATGGAAAAAAGACTTACTGTTAAAGATTAAAGATGTCAAGAGAAGATGTGCTTGTCAAACCATTGAATTTGACATACACTATCTGTCTGTTTTCTAGACTGTGCTAATCCAAGCTTTAAGAGTCTTCCTAGGAAGTTGGTAGAGGCTTTAATATTGCAACCCAGGGTACTGGCAAATGCCAAATACTTATTAATTTAAAAAGAAAACCCAAATAGAAAATGCAATAGTAACAGCTTTGATAGTTATCAACCAGTAATTCTTTCTTTAGGAAATGGATTTGAATCATGAATCATTGAAAAATGTTTGAAACAATGAGAAATATCATGGGCTGCTCACATGTCACTCATTAAATTTTTTTTCTATGTAAGATATGACAGTGCAAGCTCTCAAAAAAGGGCTTTCAAAAGGCCCGAGGCAGAGCCATGTACCAAGTGAGGCACATAGAAGAGCACTGAAGAGACTTGCATGCCTCTACCAGCCCATTTCGCTTTAAGTACACAATTAGTGGAATAAGTTTGTGGGGAGTGCAGGATAGGGAGGATAATGCCATCCTTCCTTTCTATGCAAGACCATACCCAAGGATCAGTACTTTTCCTCCTTTAAGTGGAGAAGGACAGACCTTTCCTCCTTCAAGAGTGATAAGGACAGACACTAGCAGTGCAAATTCATCAGTGTTTCTGTGTGTGGAAAGATGAAGGCATCTCTGAGGAGTCATTCAAAGAGTCTGAACAAGTGCTTGAGCCGGCACCTTGAGCTGGACACTTACCCTCTCCTTGGTACTAACTGCAGAAACTGTCTGAGTCACCTTTAATAAATGGGTCTTGAGAACTTTTTTTATGGCAGAAAAAAATTAATAGATGACATCTTGACTGTTCCAAGAAAATATAACGGATCCATCTCTTTTTAAATGCTGTGTGTCCAGAATTTAGTTTCATAAATATGATCAAAGTACTGTAAATAAAGACACTTCTAACAGTGGATCAAAGGAAGAACAGAATAACTCTGATTCACAACTATTTATTATTTGCATAATTAAATCAAGACTGTGGATGGAAAAGACATCTTTTGGGGATGTGAAATGAGAAAAGAATGTAAAATAACACCAAACCTAAGTACAATTCTGATTCTTGTTTATTCTCGGCTGATTAAATCTTGCTCTGAACATCTTGTTTTTTCCTAGGTCAGTCTGATGACTTCAACTAAATGTATTTCAAACTTTTAAAGGTCATTGTGAAAGAAACTAATGGAAAACTAAAGCTTAGGTTGTGTTTGCCAATGTCCACAACATGAACTGTTCTGTTTTCCACCATCACTTCAGTTCTTCGTACCTACACTCCTATCTATGTATTGCAATAATGTGCGAGAGAGGAGACCTGTTTCAATAAAACCATCCCTATTATAGCACATATACAACACTCCCCCCCAAAAAAGAGAAAGCCAAAACGTCCCCTTTGAACACCTGGAAAATCTTAAGAACTCATTTAGAATTACTCTGCTTGGTGAATTGCATTATAACAGCCAAAGTTCACTTATGAGGCAGTATTTATTCACTTTCTGTTTTGATAAGTGGTTCACTTTGATGCATGCTAGTAAATCATTGCCATGCTTTAATTTCATTAGTGCATGTGAGCTGTCATGGCTAAAGGACATCTACCTTAGTTTCTGCAGCATCTAGACATGGCTCAGATGGCTTGCCCATTCTTTGTGAGGAGCACCAAGATGTCTGGATGGAGAGGAGAGGAGAGGAGAGGAGAGGAGAGGAGAGGAGAGGAGAGGAGAGGAGAGGAGAGGAGAGGAGAGGAGAGGAGAGGAGAGGAGAGGAGAGGAGAGGAGAGGAGAGGAGAGGAGAGGAGAGGAGAGGAGAGGAGAGGAGAGGAGAGGAGAGGAGAGGAGAGGAGAGGAGAGGAGAGGAGAGGAGAGGAGAGGAGAGGAGAGGAGAGGAGAGGAGAGGAGAGGAGAGGAGAGGAGAGGAGAGGAGAGGAGAGGAGAGGAGAGGAGAGGAGAGGAGAGGAGAGGAGAGGAGAGGAGAGGAAGGGAGCTTCTGCTGGTGGAGCAGCTCCTAGAAGTGTTTCCCCTCATCACAAAATTCTCATTCTTTGCCCAAAGAAGACACAGTTAATTCAAAGCAGATTAGATAAGTAATCTTTGCAGTTTTATTAAAATGGCACATCTCCTAATCTTGTGAAAAACATATCTCTCATAAATCTCTAACTAAGATTCTTTGGGTTCTATGAGATCAATCTCAACACACGTTTCATTTTTAAGACCTAACACATAAGGTAGTTTTGAGAAAAACTGTTCTAAAAATCAAAGTTTTTAGAAGTATGTTTACTTCAAGCTATGGAATTTTTTTATTGTGGTAGCATATTACACCAGGGGGTTGGTTAATTCTTTAGATTCTGCTGCTAAGCAAATTTTTATATAATAAGTGTCTCATCTATTTTTGCTGCACAGTCAAAATTCAACCCTCTTACTATAGTAGAAAGCTGTGTTACAATAGAAATTAAAAAATGATGAAAAAAAGTCTTTCACTAATTTGAATGCAGAATACATTCCTCTTCTTATGTTCATTTAGGGTGTACATGAATTCTTTGGTCTCTTTCACGGGCACCCCCTTGCCGTGGGGAAAGAGCTTGCGTGCCCTTGCGAAGTTGAGAGCTATGCTGGTGATGGCATATGCCTCTGGTAGGGTCTCCCAAGCCTGACAGGTCTCAACTGAAGGGTCAGACAAAGTGTGTCCACGGGCAGGATGGGCTCACTAGCCTTTGGGCAACCATCCTAGGAGAAGGACAACTCTAACTCCAAACCCGGGCAGATGGAGCTCGTTTAGCCCTGTAAGGCCATCCATCTAAGAGAAGGATACTCTAACCAAACCTACGACCTGAGGACTTCGCTGTCACCGTCCAAGCTCGCTAGGCCCTGGCAGATGAACCTCAGGTGTAAAGGGTGGGGCCAGTCTCGCGCACGCTGCGCCTCACCTAAAAAATCCACCGCGCAGGCTTGGAGGGTGTACTCACGTTTAAAACCCTTCCCAAATCTTCGTCCGCGAAGCCAAGCCATGATGATGATGATGAATTCTTTGGTCTATGTACAGCAAATATGCTGGTACTTGGACTGCTTTTTCATTTAATATGTGTAAAAAAACATAAACCATGGCTGTGGCATGACAGTACTACAGTAACACTATTTCTGGTAATCCCTGATGATATGATAGACCATCTGCTAAGGACCTTTATCACTATTCCAGTGTTCAGAGTGCTTTAGCTGCGCAATGAGAACTGTGTGTATTTGGGAAATAAGTGTTTGTGCTTCTGGGATTCCCTTTCAGCAAACTGTGATCCAAAGCCCTGCTGCAATGTGAGAGAGATTTGGGTAATTAGGATTCAACTGCAGGCATTCCGTTTCGATGTACATTCAAGGTATCTTTCCCACCCATCACACTTCATGAAGCTTAGCTTTCCCCTCCTTTTAAAAACACATTGCAATAGGAAATGTGCTGCTCCCATGTCCTCCTGCCAGGGACGTTCCTCTCCCACAGAGGTTTGTGTACTTTGGCTCCTGTTTGGCAGCACCAAGGGATTGTTCTGCCCTTGGAGTCTGGAGCTGATGGGCTGTGAATCACACCAGCCTGAACGCAGATTGAGTGCTAAAGGCAAGAGCAAAACTTATCTTCCTTCCCAATTTCTAAATAAGTACTGATCTACTTAGTGCTTCCCCAGTCACTCAGGTCCTTTTGTTCCACTTCAAATATTAGGCCATGGATTACTGCAATATAATAAGGAAAAAGCAGAAAAGAACTCCACACCAGCTTTTGTTTGAGAAAATTGCTCGGATCCCAAATCCAAGGAAGGCATTGATTTTACTGGGCTCTGGACCAGTGGCTCGGACTCATTTCAGCAAAGTTGCAAACATGCCTTCCCCTGTGCCTTGTTGAAGTCACGAGCCAGAGCAGCTTTCTGAATCCGAGCTTAAATTAATATGGCAGGCTAGAAAGTGGAAGGGATAAATAAAATCAGCCTTGTCTTCGGACCTTCACGGATACCACGAAGAACCACTCTCCAGGAAACAAGTGAAGACAGACCTGCTTTATGCAGGTTATGGATGATTCCTAGTGCATCAAAGAGATGCTAATGCATGATGATCTTCCCAGGCTCTCATTTATATGCTGACAGTATAGAAGAGCTTTTCATATAGTGTTTTCAGCTTGAGGAAAGCTTCCTTTTTAGCACAAATAGAATATACATGATAGGTCTATTTCTCAACATTTACACTGGGTTATGAATCCTGATTATTAGCATGATTACACTTCTTGTGTGTTCAGAGATCAGCAGTGTTTGTTTTCTCATGCACCTAAATATCAGAATGATGCTTAGATGTTGCATCCTAAATATTAGGTTACGTAGATCTCAAGTTCTTACAGAAACTTATCACTTTCTTGATCTAATAAATACTTAATATTTTCACAAGTTTGAAAAATCATAGTGCATTGTGTTAGATTTACCAGCACAGGTAGATGATCTTTAAAGCAGAAATGTTTATAAAAACAGTATATGTGGGAACCAGCAAGTAAGAGCTCTTTCACCTGGTGCAGTTTGCTTATTTTTACAATACTTTCTAGTCCAGTCTCCTTCCTGAGTAATCCCAAGGTCACCACCTCACGACTTTGAGTAGCAGGTCATTTAACCTGCTTACTGCTATCAGAGATGAAAAGTGATTTTTTTTTTAATGCTTTCTTTAAATTTATTTTCCATTAGCTTCCATTTGTGTTCTTTTTATCCAATCTTCTGTACTCAAGCTCAAAAAGAAGCTTCTGTTATCTCAGTTATTTATGATTTTGGTCACTTCTATTAAATCCCTACTTATGAACTTAGTTTTCTAACTTGTTCTCATAACACATTTCTTTTAATCTCAAGATTACTATGGCTCTTCTTGATCCTTTTTGATTTTTTTCCAAGAGCTGCACTTGCAATGGTTTCTTGTGGGGGGTTTTCTAATTCAGGGTTGGGTGGTTTTGGTGTTTAGATTTTTTTTTTTTCATAAAATGCTTGCAGGAAATAAAAGGAAGCCGTAGGAAGAGTTTGACCAAAAATAATGCCCAGCATAGCGTCCATTCATGTTTTGCTTTCTATGAACTAAACAGAAAGATCATGGGGAAGGAAACTTCTTTCAAACATGCAGTTTAAATATTCCATTTTTTTCAGATCAAGTACCACTTGTATTACACTTGTCTTTTTATAGGAAAGCCAGGAGTAAACCTATATTTAGGGTGAGTATTATGTGCTATTATAAAAATTCTTGGAGGCTTTCTGTAAGAAAGTCTAACACCCTCCATTGTTTGCATCAGGCTTTTGAGATTTTCAGCTGAAGAAAAGTGCCTGGGGTAGATAATGCCTTTTCCTCTCTACTTCTGCCCATGAAAATTCATTTCTACTTAGCTGAGATATAGGTTGTTAAATTTCAGTTTCTTTCCTTCACTGGTACTGTTCTGGAAAGCCTTGGCGTCACATCAAATTAATAACAGACCATCCTCAAGCACCAGCGTGCCACCGATGCCACCAACATTGCCAGGAGCTGTCTAGCCAAGAGAGGGGCAGGTGAGAGCAAACCCAGGAGCTTTGGTTTCTGCTGACCTGACCTGGGGCCCCCACGAAGGACCTCCCTCCTTGTCTGGCTGTGGATGTAATATTTGTAAGTGTTAATAGAGCTGATGTGCAGCATTAAACTCATGTCTGGGTTAAACTTTGACTCCCATAGAGCCATTTTTGCCAGTGTCAGTTCAAACTCAGAGTGGTATTGAGCAGTGCATAAATCACACTGTAGATACTGAAACTCCCGCTTCTTCATTTGTCGTGTTGTAATTGGAGATTAGAATTCTAAAACCAGAGTTTTTCCGGTCGATATGGCTCAGCACACATGTCTCTTTTCCAACTCTTTCAAAGGAGATAAATATTGGAATGATAGGCAAAAGACACTGTCAAAGGGGGAAATCCTGAGGGCTCTTAATGTCCCTCACTAAGCTGCAATCCCCGTAACATTTTCCTGCACCACAGTTATAGGAGACACCATCTCACAGCCAGTAAGGTGCTGATGAAAACATGATTTTGATTGATCAGGATGACTTCTTGATATGGATGACCTTGGTTGCTTGGGACCTTAGTGCTTCAGTCAGGAATGGAACTATCTGAAATAACTGAAGTAATTGAAATAATATGAAATTACTTTCTTAGCATATGAAAACATTTCTTGGTTTCTGAACTTCATTTAATATTTTTACTTCAAACAGAGTATTTCTGTACAACTTATGATAACTCCTCTACGTTTTTTGCATTAAGAGTGCAACTTTTCTTTTAATAATTTTTTTCTAAAACCTTCAGCTTTTCAAAGGTCTATACAAGCAGCTTCACCAAGCCTTTTTCCAGAGCAAATTGCCTGAGAAGTACCTTGTAATAAGCCTTATTCCTTCGCTTCTAACATGTCAGTGGGGCTAGAGTCTGAACACTCCATCAACTAGTGCTCTATAAATACCTTTCATAGATTAATTACAAACTGTTACACACTAGAACAGGTTTTACTTGTGCTGTGCAGTCAAGGGCAGGGAACTAACCAAAATAAGCACAGGCTTGCTGGTGGACTGGAATATATCATGAGGACTTCGTTTGCCAGCTATTGTCGCAGCTATTTTCTTTACCTAAGCGCAGGGATAGAAATATAGTAATTATTGTTGGTAAATGCCACTTCATATCGCTGTCTGCTGTACTTTCCAAGGACTCTCATTACAATATAATCATTGCCAATTTTGATTAATGAAAGTTGTATATCTAGAGCAGCCGTACCTCCTGGGAAGTGACCTCTTAGAGTAGGGGAGGAGAAAGCTGAAGGGAGATTTTTCTGGTTTTTTTTCAGAAGCATGTTGATCCCAAGTGTGGTGCCTGTGGTATTGGTAGTCATCAAATATCCCAGACAGGGGGACTGACTGAAACAACCAGAACAGTTTAAAATGATGCAAGAAAGGCAGCTGTGAAAGCAGGTGCTGAGCTTCTGGAGCTTGGCGACGCTGGACATGCTTGAGGACATGTCAGCAGGTTGAAGAAGCTATTAAACCTATCTATGGCCCACAAGTACATAAACAGATACTAGCAGGGATATGCAAGAATCTAATAAAACAGAGGTGTGAGGAAATGTTGAGGCTCATGTGATCCCATAAATAGCCTTTTCTACTGCCACCGCTGAGACCAAGTACTGGGCAGGACGAACTGTTGGTCTAACCCTGTAGTGCTTTATGTCCTTAAAATACGGCAAACACAGAGCGCTGCTTCTGCCATAGATGCCGGCACAGAAAGCTTTGATATGTCATCATGAAGCAGAGGGTGGAGGGAATGGGACAACCAGTGTTAGGGCTGAGATTTTTAAAAAGTCTGAAAGAACGCATGGTAGAAAAGCACACTTCCGAAAACATGGGGTGTTACTCTGAAGTTCAGCTGTTTACTTGTATGCGTTATTATTACATGTATGTGTCTATTGCTGTGAATGACAGTATATTTTCTTGAATTTTTGTTGTTGTTTTTGTTTCAACTGTATCTTCACATGTTTAGTAAATATGGCTATGAAGAAACCCAGGGAGGCAGCTTGCACTGAGGTGCCCAGATTTGCCTGCATTATCTTTCAGCTGCCTCCATCTTTGTTGGGATCTGTTTCTTTCTCTTCTCTTTCATAGAAGTCTTTGGAGATTCAACAATGGCCAGGAGACGTGCGTATAATTGCAAGAACCCTTTTGTTTACAGCTCCCTTCCCTGTGCTTAGAGCTGTTCTCCGCTGGAGGCTTAATCTAGTTAACACTTTTTGCTGAGGAAAGCACATTTTTAGGTTTTGATTTAATTTTTGAGTAAGTTTATATCCTCTCCTTGCTGAATCAAAAACACAGTCTTTGTTCCTTCCATGTCATTCATCACAACCTTAACAGGGAGAGATGGAAGACAGGTTCCACTGGGAGACATCTGTGCAAACATCACTGCAGCATTTCTATCCATCAGGTTTTAATCTGGACCCCTGCCTTTTTCGTTTCTCCTTCAGTCCTGTGCTTCTCAGAGCCTGGGCAGCAAGCTGCAGTTTCTTTATTTATACCCCTCATCACTGACCGAGACGCCATTGGGTGAGACTAAAGAGGCAGCTGCTGTTTCCAAAGTTATATTTTGGGGGTAGACTAGAAAGCACTTGCGCCTTCAAAAGCCCCGGAAAAAACCGAAGTGGTTTATACAGCTGTTCAATTCATAAAAAGGATTTCAGGGTAAGTTAGACCTCGTCCCAGAAAGTAGTTGCTGAGCTGAAAATTCAGAAACCTCCTCTTTCATTATAGGAAAAAGGGGTTAAGTCCAACTGAACTGACGGTGCTCTATTTAAAATGCCCAATGTTTTCAGTATTTCATTTAGTATCTAACTTAATTTCATACAGATAATAGAGTTTAGAGGCAGAAGTGAGGAGTAGGTAGAGATGATGTCTTTCCTCAGAAATATCCAGGCTTTTTATGGCCATGTCCAAGTGCTGAATTTTGTGGAAGCCAAATTGAAAGCTGTATTCCTAAGTGCTTGGATTATCAGAAGAATTGATACCCACAATTTGAATTACCCTCACAAGGAATTTCAGCATCCTTCTGAAAAAACCAGAATGCTAGTTAGATGTGTAGCTTTGCCATCTGAATTAGTGGACCAAATTCCCAGCAACTCCTGATGTGACTTCTGCAGTGCACAGCTCTAGCCAGTTTCTATTGAGAATTTTGTTCTCTTCTCTTACTGACAGTGGCTTTACGATTCTGATTTATTTTGAGCTTTATTCTCTGTACTTTTCAGTCTTTAATAGAGTCTTATATTGTAATCACAGCTGAAATCTGCAGATTATGCTGCCACAATAAATTATTCACATGTGCTACTTAGACTTCATTTTACTAAAATGGTTCCATCTCTATCAGTGATTGACAGTTATTTCTGAGTATTATTTAGCTTTTCACATTACAAATCAGGACCCCTGCCTATTGCCAGCTCCAGTTGAGTGCCAGATTCCCATCTGGCGTTGTAACAGGGAGAATTTCAGTAGCACATACTGCCTTTATTTTAGTATCAAATCTATAAAGCTCACAAAGGAAAAAACCAGCTTCTTTTATCCACTGAGCTCAAACTTACACATTCTGTAAATCATCTTAACTTCTCAAATGTCAAGATGACTTTAATAGCCCTAATTGAATGGAAAACTGAGCTGAAACTTAGATGTGGAGCTGAAGCTCTCAATGAGATACAAAACATCTTTTTTAATAGCTCCTTATTGAAAAAAAAAATTTAAGTTATATAAATGTTTCTATTATGTACCTCCCTAAGCAGTAATTGCGCTCCTGCCTGGACATCCAACTGGGGCTCTGGGGAATTACAGAGCTTTTTCAGCAAGGTGTGATCCCCGTATCAGCCACCAGCATCCATGATGATCTACCAAGTCCTCCTGACAGCTGCAGGCTCTCCTGACCTGTCAAATCTTTCCTGAGGAGCACAGTGTCCACCTGCATGTCTTCCTGCTCTTGCCTCACATGCAAGGGGTTGTCTACTGTGCTGGCTAGGTACATGGCCAGGCTTTTTTTGTAGTCTGGCTGTGAGGTGCCCCAGGTGAGACTTTCCTCATGCCCTTGTGTGGTGGTTTGTTGGCAGCATATGTCTTGTGCAAAGCCAGCTGCTGGGCCAAGGCAGTGGAGGCTGGAGAGGTCTGTGGGATGTGCTTTGAACTGTATGGGAAGAATATGTCTGAGCAGGGATCTGGCATCTCAAGTCTAAGCTTAGTGTGCTAAGTCCCACATCCCTCGACTGCTATTATTATCACACATATAACAATAAACATGTTTACAATAACATATTTTCATGTAACAATAAAAATGGAATCAATCTCAAGATGTATTAGAGTACCAGACACTTTTATGCTAACTTTAAAGTTACCGCCTAACAAACAAACAAACAAAAATCTCTAAGATAGTCCCTCTGTGCCAGTTTTTTACTCACACATATTTCATATTTCATCATTAACAGAAGTCACTGTCTCACCAATGGCATTTTTTGGCTCATTATCACAAAATTATCTCCCCATAAATTTCCCTCTTTCTTGATACTGAAGTGTTTGATCAGGATTTTCTGCCCTTGAGGGAGGTTTCTTTGGTAGTCATTTTCCTTAGGAAATACATGAATGTGTACATATCGTTCTTCAGAAATTCAGGTCTAATGTTTCACAAGGAAACACAACATGGCATGGGGCTTTTCAAATGCATTGTATTAATGTACCTCCTCTTTTTTGAGTAGCTTCTAACATTTAGTGCCACAAATTTATCTCTGCGAAATCAAAGATGGTGGCTCCAGTGTCTTGTCTCTGCTCCTAACGCTTTAACTAGACACCAGCAGAAACAGTATCAGCAACAATCAGCTTTCAAACAAAGTTTATGTGAAGTATCAGAAAACTCTAGTTTCTCTATCTCCGTTTCCTATTCTTGCTCCTACCCAAGCTAAACAGTACAAGTTTTTCACAGCTAACACCTTTCTTTCCTTGCTTCTGTCTTGCTGGGGAATTTCTCTTGCCTCATATGGGTGGTTAGGAAGCTCCAGCTTTCTACAACCTATGTAGAAAGTATTTGTTGAAGTCCTATGGCAGAGGCAGTCCCTACAACATCTGTTTCATGGCTGCTTCCAAACTCAATACTTTGCATGACAAGTTACATGGTCTCTGTCAACAAACGACTGATTTGATACATGTAAAAAGTGTTAAATGTATACATGGAGTGTATGGTATCAGTCTGAATACACTTATTTCATATGTCATATACTAACAAGTACTAGTAAGAGCCAGAAGTGAATACTTGTGAATATTTGATATTAATACTACAGAGTGAACAGTAGTCTTGAACAACATTAAGTTTGGTGTATTTAGCAGTGGAAGTAGCAGCTGACAGAGCACTGGAATCCTAAGGATTGAGGTATCTAAATATATTTATATAAAAGGCATAGCTTGCATACTTAAATAACTGGTATAGCAGTAGGATTTGACAGAAAGCTGGAATGACAAGCAAGGAGGAGGAGTGGAAGGACAGCTTCTATATGCACGAGTGGCATCCCAACTATCTGCTGACTACTGCTTCTATAAAGTGTGGAGGTATACACGCGTGTGTGTGTGTGTGTATATGTATAGGTATATAACTCTTTCTACTGCCTGTTCCTGGGCACTAGAAGGATATGATTTTGGCCACTGGAAGGAATCCTGGCTTGTTCTACAGAGGTTAAATGTCAAATGTAATACAATTTATTAAAATGAAGTATACTGCCAACTCCACCATCGCAAACTCTGCAATAACTTCATTATCTGGTTTTTGCCAAGTGAGAACAGCTCAGTTGTTACATCATGTTGTATTCCAGTCATTCTACAGCCTGGCATAAACAAGCTTATGTTCAACTTTATCCTGAGCAGACCACAAATTTGCCTTTTGTTTGACCCAGTCTGTTACATTTGCAGTTCCTAGAGAACAAATTCTAATTATAGGATGCAAGTCTTCGTGGATGTAGCCTTAAATGGCTGTAAATAAGAGACCTTATTCTGTTAAAAGAGGTTTTCAATTTTCAGATTTAAAGCTGTATCAGGTCTCTGACCTAAAACTGTATTATAAAAGTTACTGAATGACTCAGTGTTGTGCCCCAGGACTTGTGTTAAGTGGTGCATTTTACCTGATACTGCATGAGGGATACTGAGGCACTGCACAGTGAAAGGGCAACCAAGGTCCTGATTCTTATTCATATTAGGCCCCATTAATCTGCAGAGGAGCATGCAGATAAAAAGAGAAGGAAATGATGTTTGATGTTTCCAGAGAAATAAGATGTGTCATGGTAGTCCCATTTTTTGCATAAGCACAAGTTAAAGTCTTTGCAGATCATGTCGCCTCTTTCAGAGTTTAGAAAAGGAAAAATAAGTTTATTTTAAACTAGGGTAACACGCTCAAGTGGATGAGGGAAGAGATGTGGACGTTGTCTACTGCAACTTCAGTCATTTTTGACACTATTTCCTGCAGCTTTCTTCTGGAGAAACTGGCTGCTCATGGCTTGGGTGACTGTACTCTTCACTAGGTAAAAAACTGGCTGGATGGCCAGGCCGAAGGAGTGGTGGTGAATGGAGTTCAATCCAGTTGGTGGCCGGTCACCAGTGGTGTTCCCCAGGGCTCAGTGTTGGGGCCTGTGCTCTTTAACATCTTTATCAATGATGTGGATAAGGGGATCGAGTAAGTTTGCAGAGAACCCCAAGTTAGGTGCTAGTGTTGATCTGCTTGAAGGTAGGGAGGGTCTACAGAGGGATCTGGACAGGCTGGATTGATGGGCTGAGGCCAACGGTATGAAGTTCAACAAGGCCAGATGCTGGGTCCTGCACTTGGGTCACAACAACCCCTGCAATGCTACAGGCTTGGGGAAGAGTGGCTGGAAAACTGCTAATTGGAAAAGGACCTGGGGGTGCTTGTCGACAGCTGGCTTAGTATGAGCCAGCAGTGTGCCCAGGTGGTCAAGAAGGCCAAAGGCATCCTGGAATGTATCAGCAATAGTGTGGCCGGCAGGAATAATGGATTGTCCCCCTGTACTCAGAACTGGTGAGGTCCATCCTTGAATACTGTGTCCAGTTTTGAGCCCCGCGCTCCAAGAAGGACATTGAGGTGCTGGAATGTTTCCAGAGAAGAGCAATGAAGCTGGTGAAGGGTAGAGAGAACAAGTTCTGTGAGGAGCGGCTGAGGGAACTGGGGTTGTTTAACCTGAAGAAAAGGCGGCTGAGGGGAGACATTATCACCCTCTACAATCCCTATTATCAGTCTGTTCTCCCAAGTATAAGCCATAGGACAAGAGGAAACAGTCTCAAGTTGCTCTCGGGAAGGTTTAGGTTGGATATTAGGAAAAAATTCTTTACAGGAAGTGTTGTGAAGCATTGGAACAGGCTGCCCATGGAAGTGGCTGAGTCCCCATCCCTGGAGGTATTTAGAAGATGTGGTGCTTAGGGCCCTGGCTTAGTGGTGACCTGGCAGTGCTGAGTTAGCAGTTGGACTTGATCTTAAAGGTCTCTTCCAACCAAAACCATTCTGTGATTCTGTGTAATTAATTGTGAGTATTTTGGTGGCCTTGTTATGCTAATCAGATCTTGGCATTTCATTTTCTGCACTAACTACAGTCAATTTCTGGTTGTTTTGACTCCTGTGAGTAGGGGCCATGCAGTGCAAATGAGCCCTTTCTAATAAAAATAGCACTGTCACAGGAATGACTTCTACACCTGAGAACATCTCCAGAACTTGCATGTGCTCAGCCAGCCAGCCAGCACTGTCCTGCCTTCTGCCTTCTGCCGGTAGCTCTGGACAAAAAGTCATTTGGGAACTATTTATACAATAAATATTCTTGGGTGGGTGAGCTGAGTCAGCTGTGCAGCTGACTGTAAAGACCTCCTGCACCCTCATTTTCTTGACTCGCCTTTGTTATTGGCATTATCTATGAGCGACCCTCCTCCCTTCCCATTTATTCTCTTTCTGTAGGGGCACTTAATAAGGACAAGGACTCCCTTAATCACTGCTAACCCAAGGAGACCAGTGTAGAAAACAATTGGAATACGGGACCGTCCTTGCTGACTGGTTGTCTTGGGAAATGTTAGTACTAATATATATATTTCCAGATTTTTTAAAGCAATGAACAGGTTTAAGCATTTTCTGGCTGTCGGGAGATGTGGTGATAAAACTCTGCTGCCATTGTTGAGGCAGGCAGTATACGTATCAGCCACACACCAAAGTCACTGAACCTTATGTGATAGAAAAGAAATGTTGCTGGAGGAAAGGTGATGCCTTGAGAAAAGTAGACTTTATATTTCAAGAAACACTCAGAAACATCTAGAATACGAAGGGACTGGTATTTAATTTGCTTTTGGATGACATGTTGCTTAAAGGTTGTGATTCTATATTCTTTAATTGCTGGTGACAACAAATGACACCAACATCCAGTGCTGCTGTCCTGGTGGTGACAGTAGCTGCCTCCCTTGGCAGTGAAGCCTCACAGTTGCTCTGAGGCGCATCTAGATTTTTCGCAGTAATGAAAGAAAGACTGGTGCCACAAATACGGGGAATAAACTCCCATAAAGGCTGATGATGGCAGCATGGAATTCAGTGGGGTTCTTTCTAAGTGCAAACCAGAAAACAGTCCTTTCAGTGAGTGCTGTTCTGCTGGGCTTGAGCTGCAAATCACCCTTGGGGGCTGGAGGTTTCCCAGGGTCTCACCATGGATGAGCTGGGTGCATGGTTGAGTTCAGGGTCTTTACAGACCATCTTGATCTTGTTTAGGGTGTGCACAAGGAAGAGACGCTCATACAAGGCCAACAAAGAAAGTAGGTCTGGATAAAAATGGGCATAAGGTCTCAAAAACTCAGAAGGCAAGAGAAATCTTACTCCTTCTCTGTCTATGCCCCAGCCAAACACAGCTGCCCCTTACGCTCACGCACATCTCTGACACGTACGAATATCATCTTTGGCCACTGCTGGAGCTGCACACAAGTCAATACGGGACTGTCATTTTGTACGGTGCCTATGGGAAAGGGGTTGTTTTTATGCCTGTATCATTATATTGTCATACCTGCAAATGAAAAATTCTTCTGTCTTGAGTTAAACACCATCTGCTGATGGCACTTGGAGAATGGCAAGTACCTGAGAAGAAGGAGGTGATTTTTTCCGGTGACTTATACCCTGTTTAATGATTTACAGGAATGAAGCATGAAGAAAAGGTTAGAAATCAGAGCAGCAGCTACATACCCTCCACTTCCAGTTTTATATACATCTGCATGGTGTCTTGTGTGGGGGAACGCCTCAATGGCACACATATATTTTGAAAATTGGTAATGTGTTGCTGAGCCTTACAGATGGCTTTCAGATTTCAAACCAGATTCCATCCCTCAAATAGATGAGATGGGAACAAACAGAGAGACTACAAAAGGATTTAAAAGCTGCTCAAGACTTTGGTGAAGAAAGAAAAGAAAGAATATTAAACTTTACAATGCATTTATTGCTGACCTGGAATTTTTATAAGGCCAATTATTCTGTTCTAATTTTTCCTGATATCAAGAGGCAGCATTAAATTTTTCCAAAAAGTAAAGCACCTCACATAAAGTACTCCAGATACCTCTGAAAAGCAAGAAAAGGTGATTTGATTACATACTTTAAAACTAATTTGCTGTGAATTACCATAATATTCTGCAGACAGTTCTCTTTAGTTGGTTGCATTTGCAGTTGGAAATGTATGTTCCAGGATTGTTCATATATTCTTAAAAATAACAACCCCTAATTTTTCTGGTGATATTTTATACTCCCCCCCCTCCTTTTTTTTTATTTCATGTAGTTTATTCTAACACAAAATAAATGGAAAATGTCACACTTTGCCAACAGAGTACTTTGTCATAACAGAACTATTGTGGGAGTTACTTTAGAAAAGACGAGAACAGCAGTGAATTGATTATTTGGTGCAATGCCTGGACTCATAAAATATATAGTTTAGGTTAGAAGCAGGGTTTCCGGTGTATTTTATCATGCAATCCAATCTTGTCCCATCAGAAACTTCCCCACAAACAGTAACCTGAAATAATGTCATCATACCTTGTGTTACTGCTTTTTAAGTTTTCCCACCTTTTAAGACACTTACACTTATACTTACACTTAAGATACTTAAGACTCTTGAGAAATGAAGTGACTGGTGAATTATACTTTTCATAAACATACATAATCTATTTTTCTTTTAAATGGTTACATTATTTAATTAAATTCACAGAATCACAGAATGGTTGAAGTTGGAAGGGCTCTCTGGAGGTCATCTGGACTAGCCCTCCTTCTCACCCCAGAGGTGACCCCCAGCGTCACCTATAGTAGGCTGCCCAGGACCACATCCAGATGGCGTTTGAATATTTCCAAGGATGGAGACTCCACAAACTCCCTGGGAAACCTATGCTAGTGCTTGGTTAACCTCACAGTGAAAAAAATGTTTCCTGCAGTTCAGAGGGAACATCCTGTGTTTCAGTTTGTGCCCATTACTTCTGGTCCTGTCATCGGACACCACTGAAAAACAGCAAAAAGAGCCTGGCTCTTCGTACGCTCCCCGCAGGTATGTGTACACATTGTTGAGATCTCCCCACCTCCAAGTCTTTTTTTCTCCAGGTTGAACAGTTCCAGTTCTCTCAGTCTTTCCACATAGGAGATATGCTACAGTCTCTTCATCATCTTTGTGGCTCTTCATTGGATTCTCTCCAGTAGCTAGATGTCTCTCTTGTAGTGAGGAGCCCAGTGTCATTATTATTAGTTACTAAAGTTATTAATTACAGTAACTGTGTTTGTCAGGAGACCAACCCCCTATATTTTCTAGGAGACATGCGTAGCAAAAGCTATTTGAACAGTGTGAAAACAAAATGTCCATGCTCTTGAGGAGCATTCTACTCCTTGAAATGCAGCTTGTCTTCACTGTTTTGTACTGTCCAGATACATCTAATAACACTGTATGTCCCACAGCTGCAATCTGACTAAGGCTGATCACTAAGTGGTGGTCTCCACTGGCCTCAGTCTACACATCTGTGGTTGCAGTAGGTTAATAGATTCACTCTGTAGCATTAAAAAATACTGGCACAATAAATTACATTTTTCTGGCGCTGGAGTATGCACACAAATACATTCAGGTTTGCCCTTAGGGATCAATAGACCCCCCAGTCTCTCAGTCTGAAGCCGAGATGAGCCAATGTAATGGACCAAGAGCAGTGGCAGAAGCACCAGAAAGGGCTGAAGAGGATGTGGAAAAAGTAATTTCTTGGGGGCATCTATGTTCTGCATCTATGCCCTCATTATCTAGCACTGGGGTTTTTGCTTTCTAACCTGAGTATGGGCTTTGTATCATGTTTGTTGTAAATGAAAGATAAAAATTCTTTTCCCCACAAACATTAAGGTTCTGCTTCATTATACTTAGTGTATCCAAATGACAGATGATGTAGAGAGGACTGGAACATGGTGTTTTGTTTGTCCTGGCATTAATGAGCATTTGAGATGCTGATGTGTAGGCAAATCTATTTTTGCTTTCATATTTTGCATATATATTACTGTATAATGCCTTGTGGGGGGAATATAAATTTAACATCTAAATATTTTAATACTCAACAAATAGTGTTACATAAAAAATAGAAGGAGAAATGATTTTTCCCCTTAAAACACAGCAGTGAATGTTAGTTTGGCTTCGTGCAAAGTATTACAACATTTGTCCGTCTAATTTAGGGTTGATAGATGTTATTTTTTGTCTTCAGGAAATACACAGCTCTTGTCCTTTTCATTTAGGAGGCCACCTCATTGTAGTCTAAAATTATGTACACTGGCAGAAAGGAGTTTTGTATCCCTTCAGTTTGGCAAGGAAAGATTTCAAAATGGCCTTGAGCCGAATCAGCACAAGCTCCAAGTGGAAATAAATGCTTGTTTTTAACATGCTGTAGTCAACCAGAGGTACATGGTGTCCTTAGCTGCTGTGGATTGGCATGGCCTGAAGCCTTTAATCAAGCCTGTGTGTCCCTCTAGAAGACATGTTCCGGCATCGCGTCATGACATTGATCATAACTAGATTATGTACCACATCCTCATTATGAAGACCAGAATACATAATCACAGAGGTCCCTTCTGCTCTTAAAATATATCAATTAATTAACTTATTGGTTTACTTGATTTGTTTAGATAAATTGTAGAGATATTTCTATATTTTGACAGTGGGAGGGAAGGAAAGAGTGAGGGATACATTCGAGTGAGAAACAGTAATCTATCAACTGGTGCTATGCGAATTGTTTTTGTCCTTAGCACGTGGTGTGAATATGACATCATTTTCACTGGGCTTTGTCATCCACTGAAGTTAGCTGAAAGACTTTCACTGAATCTGAAGGGCGCTCCTGTCCTGGTGAGCAGTCGTACACAGTTTTCATGGGCACCACAGCATTCAGTAGGAATTTTGCTGGCATGAGATTAGCCTGAGTAGCCATTTAGTACACAGCTCCTCAAACTCAGAATACAAATTATGTATCCAGAATTACAAATAAATAATGCAAGAGTCTGCCACCATATGCCATCTATATATAAAGGATGCCAAAAAGCAAGGCTTCCATCTAGCTCTGTGACTACTGCAAAGAGCAATGCATATATGGATAGACCTCTTTCACATAAATTACAGGGAAGAATGCATTTCGCAGGTAGCAAAAGATCTTTAATGTGTACAAGGTGTGTTCTTAGCCTGCAAGTATTTAAAACACTGAGCTCCTCCTGGATTTATTTGCTTTGTTTCACGCTCATTCTCTCTTACCTTGGAGCAACAATTTATCATGTAGTCTGCTTAAATTCCTCATTAAAGAGATTTCAGTTTAACTCATTATTACCCTCACACCATTGTATTTTTCTCATAATACCTCTTGATTCATGTAATTCCTTCCTAGAAAGCTGAAATCCTGGGAATTGTAAGTGGCATAACTTTTACTTACGTTCTTGCAATGATTTTTTACCTGTAAGTTGATTTAAATCAGCACAATTCGATTAATTTATTTCTTGAGTATCTGTCAGTTGTATTAGCTGATATTCTAATTTTGCAGTAGGGTCTGTAATGTTGTTTACTGTCTTGGCACAGGACTTATGGACAAAATGCTGTGGCTTTCACCCAGAATATTTGTTTCTGTTTATGCCTTCTAGTGGGATATAGTTCCTCTAGAGCATTGGAAGCTCATTCAAAGAGAAAACCAATTTTGGAATAGTTTTTATTGTTTAAATTATTTCCAGCTGATACTTTTCACCAGATCTTTTAAAATCAATATTATTTTAATGTCTCTCCATCTCAGCCTACACAACTTCCAGCTGTGTGCACATTTTTTTCTGAGTGCAATAAAATGAATTACATTCACAGGGATTTTCCTCTTACTTTCTTACTGTCTTTTTCACTTCTTAACTTTTCAAGATTTCTCCCACTTTCGGAAAGTCTTAGAGGAAGAAAGAAAAAAATTAAAGATGGGCTTAAGTACTCTTGATACTGATACTGAAGCTTGTGAAAGTTTTCAGAAGTTCGGGGAAACTGTAAAAAATAAGTGAAATAATTAGAAAACATTAGGCAATTAGTGATAGAGAAACAAAGCAGGAAGAGAATAAAGAGAAAATGACCCTCTCCCCACAGCCCACCCCCTAAACTTCATGTTTGGTTTTCAAGACCTACTATTGAATGAAAATAAAACCATGAAGTTAAATGAACTAGAAATGTTCATTTTGTTTTGAATATTATTGCTGAAAACACCTGATGAATATCAAAATGGAGTTAAAGCTCCCTAAATCACCCCTGATTTGGGAGTTGGCTTACAATTCACATACATTACTTGCTGACAAGGTCCTTGTCTGCTTTTTTGCAAAATACCTAAGCAGCTGAAGCACTTAACCTGAAAAGAGGACGGAACCTATGCCGTCATCCAGATGCTCCTTATGTATCCTGAACAAGGCACCTTTTCAAACTCTGTTGGCATTTGGAGCATCACACATCTGGAAATGCAGTAGTCAAGGGACAGGTTCAGAGAAGCAGATGTGAGCAATCCTAAGTTAGCCTATTGGTTAGGTTAGGCAAGCAGCTATAGGTGAAATGTATATGTATTTACATTAGACAATTATTAAAAAGCCAGAAAATAGTTCTGGGGCCTCAGACCAAACTCATCTGACTTTAAGGTGAGTATTTCTCCGGTTTTTAAGAAAAAAATTTTGTCATCACAAAGGCGGCAATGACTCTTCTTTCCTGGGGTGGATTGAGAAACCAGACTGAACCAGCCTCCTGGTTAAAGATTCACTTTGAAGTCTAATAAATCTGCACTTGACTACAGGACAGAGCTTCCTGAGATCTTCCATATCATGTGTATGTTATCACAACAACTTGACAGGAGATGTAAAATTTGGGATGTAAACGAGGAGAACTAGTGCAGCATTAGGATGGGATGGAGTTCAGGGCCAGGGAAAATTATAAGCTACTTGTTTTGTGATGAGCTGCGAGGTCATGAGAAAGTCTGCTATGCTTGAAATGATTTGAAAGATTCAGAATAAACCTTATTGGTTTCATACACTGTTTCCTATGCTTGCTAAAGAGAAAGGAAAAAACCAAAATGTGCTCAGATCGGTCTTAATGTTTACTTGAATAAATTGCCAGCAGAGTGCAAAGCATTTCTGAGAAATGAGAGAAGGGCAGAATGGCAATTTTGGAAACAAAATTGCAAAAAGAGGTAATATAAAAGTAATGTACAATATGGTAATAGTGTGCTAAGTAAGTTATTAGCATGCAAGAGTTGAGGGGAAACTAGATGTATTCTCAGGTCTGTTCGGTTTAAAAAGCAACACAAAGGTTCTGTGAAGAGTGTTAATGTGTTGCATATATTATCTTCTACCTGAAATGGGAATGCTAACAATTTACAAAGAAAGTTATTGAGAGACTAATTTATTTAAAAGAGCCCTTTGAAGCTGGTATTGTGGGCTGACTTGGAGCTTGATTTAGAGTGGGCAACCAGAACAATTGCCTCCAAAGGCAACAGAGAAGCTTTGCAAGGTTAAAATGGGGAACAGGAAAAGACAATGTGTACATGGATAAAGAGCTTGTGGCTATAACTCAGCCTCTGCATAAGGACCCTGCAAGGCTGATGTCAGCTGTGAGCAAACTCACAGCATTTTTTCTGTTCTGAGACAAAATGCTGTGTGTTTTGGTAGGTTTATTTCACTCTATATCATAATAATTGTTAAAAATGAGTATCCCATGAGTGGCAAATCTTCCATCAAGAAAGAGAGCCGTAGAAAATCTGAAGCTGGTACATATCAAGGAGGCAGTCCACTTGGAAAAACTAATCACAAGATGTTAGTTCACATAATAAAGTGAGTTCAGATGAGTTCAGGGTCCTGACAAATTGACATAGGAGGCCCAGTGGGAGAGTGGTGGAGGAATTGTCACCAAGACCTCTGGGTAAAATAAAAGGGTAAAAGGAAAGGCATGGATGCTCTCCTGAAGCAAAACACGGTGTCTGAATCCTTGGAGCTCTTGTAAGTAAACCTGTGCCATGGAGTCAGCATCTAGGGTAGGAAAAATGCGTCCACTTAGCCTGCCTTCAGCTTGAGGCTTTTTCTTTGTTCAGCTAGGCACCGCAGTTAGGTTAGTCTGGGCTATCAAGAGGTTTGTGTTTGCCTCATTCCTCATCTTCCAGACGCAGCTCAGAGCTCAGAAGTTGATGCTCCGGATGTTTCTCCTCTGCAGTCATCATTGTGCCTGTGGTAGCCACACCAGATGAGAGGTCTTGCCAGCGATCCTGTGCCAGTCCTGATCACACTCATTTTTCCAGGTTGCTGTACAACACGTGCACAATTAAAGCTCTGCCTTATATTATCTTGCTTGTTATAATCATGTTCTTTATAAAGAAAGGAATATTTCTCATTCATTGGAATAAAAATGTAATCTGTATATATAAAGGTTTTCTCTATCCTGCTCTTCATTCCTTAAAGCTATAGTATTAGACACTATAACTGTTCCTTTTGTAACCAGCCTGACGAGCCAAAGAGAATTACGACATTAGGTAGCCCAAGTAGAAGGCTCAAAGCAAACATCTTTAATACATTTATCTTCATGAGGAAAAGAAAAGCGAAGTATCTCACAGTTCAATTTTCCTTAAGACTGCTTCATGGATTTTAGATTTAGGTGGGGTTGTTTTTTTCCTTTTCTTTTTTTTTTTTTTTTTACTTTGAACAGTAGTTCTCTAAACACAAAGCTTTGAAACATGATTTAACCACTGTCCATTTCTTGCACATTGCAAACCATCTATGACTCGGAGTGCTTGGATCAACTTTGCTTCAGTCAGACCTTGTACTTCGGTGGATCTCAGTTGAAGATTTTAATGGTATTCCTTCAGGTCATCTATACTGAAAATGAGTGTCCAGATCATCCTCCTTCTCCCTGGTAAAGGATTTGGTGCTTCAGGTTAGCAGAAGGTGTCAGCTGAGGGAGAAAGTAGGTGGGAACACTGCTCTGAGTGAAAACCTGATGGTCTTTACAGGTCACCTGTCTCTATTTAATTTAGGGGCAGGATTGCTTTATCATACCACAGAAAATTTCCTGACCAGCTTGACCTCATTTCTTCCCTACCACTCCAGGTCCCCTTCCCTCTTGCACCCAGATGCACTTAGAAATTTGCTGTTCAGAAAAAGCAGCTGTGGCTTTGCAAGCACAACCTGATAGAAACCCATGGAAAAAAACCCTGTATATTTTGGTGATACGTTAGCTTTGCACTTTCTAACAGGCATTTACCAATGACTGCAATACTGTTGTTAACTTTCTAAATCTGCAGCCAATGCTGGCAAAGAAAATGTACCAAAAACCTAGAAAGAGATGCTGCACTCCCAAGTAACCGCAGCATCCCTGAACTAGCCTATGTCTTGAAAACAGAACTGAGCTCTACTTTGTCCTGAGGTAGCCATCCATACTGAGGTATTAAGTTGCACAGATGGGTAAAAGTAAAATGGAAGCTTGCAAAATGAGACTTCAAATACATAAACAGATTTCTGTCGATGGCAACCTAATAAAGCAGGCAATTCTCTAAACATATTGTTCCCATTTTGTTTCTAATTATGGCGAAGTACAAGGTTAGTTCTGCTCTTTAGGTGCACTTTAATTACTCTCTCAATGTTGACTTTCTGTGTTATGATTCCTTTAACATGCTATAGGAAATAGACATTTAATTAACCAGATGTCACTCAATAAATCTTAACTTCTACTCTCTGAATCAGAAAAGCCAATGTTAACAGGCGTAAAAGGGACAAGGCTTTAGAAATAATTTATTTTTTATGTTCCTTTAGGTCTTTGTTATAGTAGGGAAAATGTCTGTAATGAAGGAAAATTAAACTGTTGTTTGTAAGCATTTAATTTAATGAAAAATAGTTCCACAAAGTAAAAACAAGATTCTAATGTTATGTAAGGGTTGATGTTTCATAACATGTAGGAAAGGCAATTGATAACAGTTAGGTTAGTAGTGTGGCATGACTACAGCCTAATGTTGTATCAACATATCAAGTTCACTTGTATTTCACATCATCTTGCCTATACTCATTTAATATCTCTGTCTTTCTGGAATTGTTTTTTGCATGTAGCTCTATAAGCTCATAGACTCTACTCATGCCATTATGGTGCTCCAGAAACGTTAGCTGTAATAGCAATGCACAGCACACATAGCAAAGGTAGAGTGAGATAGGTTCCCAATGTGACAGCTGAGAGTACCTCCTGGCTTCAGAGGAGGAGGGCAGAGTTTGGCCTCCTGAGATTCTGCTGACCCTTCCAGCTGAACAATATAGAGACTTGTTTTGTGCCACATAGCATCCATCATGATATTGGTGCACTGCCTCCCAGTGCACCCATTAATCCTCCACTTGGAGGTTTCTGAACATCTCCAGCATCCTTAAAGTCGAAGGAACACAGCCAGATAGTCAGGTTGGAGGCAGCCTAAAATGTTTAAATAAGTGTTTCAACAGCAGGATGACCTCTTCAGGTGCCTTTCTCTGGTGTATCTACAAAAGCTGTTGGGGCTCTCCACAGCAGCTTGCAGCATTGAGTCCTTTTCCCTGACCTCTTCTCCTTAGGGCTGACATCTTGTCAGAGACTTTCTCGTATCTGACCTCAACCCTAGACCCATTTCTTAAGTATTCTTGTTTTAAATTATATGAACCTCTTTACTACAGCCACATCATTCTTCCTTTCTCCATTCCCCCTATATAGACAGTACTTTTAGCCTTCCTTTGCAATGTCACTGAATATGGCCAGAGTCCCATAAAAGAATACAATAGGGCACGTTCTTCCATTAATAATTGCAGTGCAAAGCTCCTATTAAAATTAATGGGCACTCCAAGTGCACTGGAGCGTAAAAATAACCCCCCTATTCTCACAAGCTATTTTAGTCTCTTCACTGTCTAACCAATGTTTCCACTTTCACTACACTTAATGAATGCTGTGAGAATGCAATTACCCCCTCCAGGGTTAGTGGCATCAAAGTTGTCCCTGAGTCTAAGATTTGCACCGCGGCTGCCCAGAGCCTTTTCTTCAAAATGGAACCAGGCACATATTCTGCAGTCTTGTGAGACCATGTTTCAGCATTTTCCAAGAGTGATAATGTATGATAATAATACCGAACCTTTTTAGAAACCAACCCAAATGCAAAGGTAGTGACATCAGGGAATATGCTGTTCCTGAAAGGTAACTGTCAAGGATTAATTGCTTTTCCAGTCTTGATCTTTGCCTCTTTTGATGGCCAGCCTACTTTTTGGCAGAACAAGGACAGCTTTTTAAGGTTGGCCTCTCAGCTGCAAGGTATTTTTCTGCTAATCTGGTAAACCAACTGCTAGCTCTCTTCTTGCACTTTCAGAACAGATTTTTTCATAAGTTCTCTGTGCCCTGCTTGGAAATAGCAGTAGTCAATACATTTTATAGACAGTATGATTCTATTCAAGTGACATAAACAAAGAAAATAAGCAAAAGAACGTTAATGTTGTGTGTGGATCCTTAAAGCTAACAAGTTTGACAAAGCTTCCAAAATCTGGTGAGAAAATAATGCGTATGTATCTCTTTCAAAATGTGATTAAAATCTGGTTGACCCCAAAACATTTTGCATGGGCATCCACAGCCTTAACCCAACCCATTTAGAAGACAAAACCCCATGCTTCAAAAAGATCTTTAAAAAAGATTTTTCTTAATTGCAGAGAGCACGTTATGAACACTCCCACACGTCTGCATTTGTTAGGATGGAAGACATGAAACTTCTTGTGTGCTCTCCCCTGCTCTGAGTCGTCTGAATGCAGCAATGACTGGGCTGAGGACTCAGTGAGAGCTGCTCCCAGAAAAGCCTGCAAACCTGCGGCAGAGCTGGAAGGTTGTGGCTGCTGGTGTTGGGGGTGCTAATGCAGCGTGACACTGGCTTTGCTCTTATGCTGGCTGCTGGTGAAATATCAGAAGATTGAAAACAGGGAAAGGAATCACAGGAGCACTGTTACAGCTGTTTTCTAGCCTCATACAGAAGGATGAATTTCCCTGTCTGATGGCTGCATCCACAGTGGAGCCTTGGGCATGCACAGCCAGAGCACCTGGCATGATTCCTTGCATGTTCCCAGCTACCTGTCCGTGAGGGGAGGCAATGGGCTGGTTTGGGACAATGGGCCAACGTGAGGAAGGATGACTGTCTGAACCCCCAACACTGCTCACAGCAACATAACCCAATAATGGGCAGGAGTACTTCTAGTGGGACTTCTGGACAGTCCCAAAGATGCCATAGGCAGTTCCTCTCGTACTTAGACCAGTGGGTAGGCTGGGTGTCCAAACCTGTGCTCTGCTAGGTGGAGCTTGCCTCTGAAGATTACATCTCTTTTCATTTTCAGCATGTAAAAACCAATTACTCCCAACTGTTCAGAGTTCCCTGCTAAGCTCTGGATCAGCAATACCATTTCTGGGCTGGAATTTCCTTCCCAAATCATGCTTCTTACCTCCACCTGTGCCTAAGCTCTCCTAAAGGAAATAACTCTTTAGTTGCTTAATTGAGCTCTGAGTTTAGGAGGGCATTACCTATTCAGAAAGCCCAAGTGAATTCCTATTTGTGCTAAATCAACGAGGTGACTCACCATCACCTTTTAAAGATAAAAATTCACATAACAGTAGTACAGTAATAGCTTCAACCAATTAAAGTGAACAGTATCAGTCAAAATAGCCATTCAGTGATGAAATGGCATTTTGCAAGAGACAATTTTTGGGGACCTCAAAATACCCTCTTTATATGAGGATACATCTTATGGTTGTGCCTTTACTTGCCTCTTGAGAGCTGGACTTTTAGTAGGACGTCTCATCTGGCTGATTATGCTGCTGTATAACCTACTAATATACTCCGTCTGTGCCATCTCAGAATATGTGGTGTCCCTTATAATTACTCTATAATTATTTACTCTCATCAAGGAAATCTAGTAAGTTCATCTGCAAAACAAGATTCTTAAATCAGCTGAGCTTTTGTAGTATTCCTTTCACCTAGTAAATGTCCTACCTCAGTATGGGACCTCCACTTTTCAAGAGTGCTCTGTCAGCCCTTGTGCTGCTTCAGAGGAGGAGGTAGAGAAATTGGGAGTGAAGTTGAGCCCGGGAAGAAGGGAGTGGGGAGGTTATTTTTAAGATTTGGCTTTATTGCTCATTACCATACTCTGATTTGGTTTGAAATAAATTAAATTATTTTTTCCCTGAGTTGAGTCTGTTTTGCCTGTGACAATAATTGCTGAGTGATCTCCCTGTCCTTATCCTGACCCATGAGGCTTTCATCATATTTTTCTCTCCCTGTCCAGTTGTGGAGGGGATTGACAGAGAAACTTCAATGGGCACCTGACATCCAGCCAGGGTCAACACACCACAGGTGATAACCAATGAATTAAAATCAAAGAGGAAACTCATCCTGCCTGAACTGATCCCAAAAGGATTGATCAGAGACATCATAATTTCTCGGTTAACCGTGTCCTGGGGTTTTCCCTTCCTCCTGTACACCTTTTCAAGAAATGTCTCTGAGCCAGAGAAGGATCTAGGTGACAATCACCAAGCTGGGGATGATATCTTCAAGTTAGTTTATCAAATAAGACTTCAGTTCCTTTTGTTTGCCACGCTCCAAGTCTCCTCTGCTTCTCGTTTCTGTTTCAAAAGGTGTGTCTGACCAGTCTGGAATCTTTTGCAACACTGCAGTGAACCTTATGACTAAGGCAGGTGCTAAAAATAAAGTCTTCTTACATGTCCTAGGGCTGACATGAGCTTGCCTGGGCTCAGAAGGGATAACAGGCTGAGTCATGGGCTTGTCTTCCTCCAGCAGTGAGTCTTCCTCTGGTAAGAGAAACTGTCCAATATGGAGATGAATTTTTCCGCCTTTGGTGTTGATTTTTCTGTTCTCCTTTTGTGGGTTTTTGCCTTGCTTCACCTTCAAAGAAATAGAACCTGTCACAAATGACATGACTAACAGCAGATTCCATGCTTCTCAACTGTTTACCTTTATCCCCAAAGGAAACTTCCCCCCATCTTTGATAACACCTAAAACACTAACAGGTTTGGTCCTTAAGTCTTCTCTGTTTTGGTTGCTTGTTTTTGGTTTTTTGGGGGGTTGTTTTTGTTTTTTTTTTAAAAAAAAGCCTAAAAAGGACACCTCACCATATGGCATCACTTCACGGATGAGGACCTGATCTCATGTGAAATACACATGATATTTTGATTAAACAGTTCTTTTCCAGTGACCTCTCCTAATCAGATCACTCAAATTGAGTCTGAAGAGCACTCCTTTGCTCCAGTAGGCAAAAAACTAGTAGAAGATACATACGCAATTTCTTCTAAATTGAACAAGTAAATAACATTGTCTTATGTTGTGCTTTGTTTAGAAAGGGGCTAGTGCTGTTGCATATTTGAAATAGCTTCCTGAGCTGCCCAGGCAGGTGCAAGAGACGGGGAGAGCGCCTGGTCAGGGGAGATAGCAACAGTAATTGGAATTGCAGTTATCGAGGACTGTGTATGTTGCCAGATGGGAATGAATTTGCCAAGAAACACAGAGTCATTCACCTTATTCACCAAGGCCAGCAGGAGAAACATCAGCAGTAGTGGCACTGCACCCTTCTGCGTTTCTGAATGACCATGGCGGTCATTTTCACATTCAAATAATTAATTATCAGTTGCCATTTCAAACATGTTGCGTAGGAAGCTGCAATTAGTGGCAAATTTTTAATCAACAAGTTAAGTACTTCTTATTAACAGCTGTTTGAGAAATAAGCCAAGATTATTTAATGGGACCCTTGGATCTATAATATCTTAGACTTACATTCTCTATCTTATTGTGAATGCTGCCATCATATCTACGCACATGACTACACGTCTAAAACCCTGTATCTCGATAAAACATGTAAGGTCTTGTTATATATATGGCATTAAGAGTAGGATTTATAGGTGTTTGATTCATGTGAATCATCCCGTTGATAATTTAATTATTGGAATCCTATATATTAGTACTGGAACCTTAGGAGACATTTAACTTTAAAGAAATTTATGAAGACATGAGGGGAGAATAAATAAAGGAATCAGATAGTGTTTTAGCATAGAAATATGCCATTTGTGACTGAGGAATTAATGTAGTTTAATTTCCTTGCTGATAATTGTATCTATACAACCTAAAAAAAAAAAAAAATCAGAAAAGAATTTCACTACAGATAATTCTTAGATTATATTTTGCTCTTGTAACTTGACATTGCATGTTTGGGGTTTCAGCATGGTCCAAGGATCTTTCCCAACAGGAAGCTTATATGTACCCACCTGGTTTGGAGGTGACAGCACAGACGTAGTCCACACGATGCCAGACAGCATCAAGAATTGCAAAATGGCACACTGCATTTGGTAGAAAAATATAGCTTTACGTTCCAAGTGTAAGCCCATTTATTAATAGGCTTACTTTGACAATTTTCCAAAGCTATACCAATGTTTTTTATTTACTTAAAGAAAAACTGGCAAACCTGTTGCTATACACAGAATCTACTTTTCCTTTGCTAATAGACATTTGAGACCTTAAAGTTATTGCACAGCTCATCTCACTCTCTTTAAGAAAGGCTGATGAGTAACTACAATGTATGCAGTATCCATTTGAACACTGAGATATTTAAAATGTCAGACTCAGAAATACCTGTAAAACTTATATATGTGGTATGTGATTCAGGACAGCTCAAGCTCCCTTTTACTCACCAAGCACCATTTTCTCCTCAGTTGAAGACACGCGTATGTTTCCAATGGAAAGTGAACAGCCACTTCTGGAGAGCCCTGCATTTTCATGTTTCAAAGAGAATGGAAAATATTCACTCTCATGCCCCACCAAAGTGCTGCTTACCCCTTCAAGTAGGTCTCAAGTGAGATTCCTAACACTTGCATTAGATGAAGGCAACTTCCTTGGTGTATCTACAGATTTCCTAATCTCTGCAGAGAATAACCAGGAGTTTATAAAGTGGCAAGGAGCAGAGGAGGTTGTTTAGTAGCCTGGTTAGCTTAGTGAGGGCAGTATGAGACTAAGATTTAAGGTCGTGTCCTCTGCCGGTGGAGGGAAAAAAGACATGACGACATCAACTTGTCTCTAAAGTCAACTCATGACATGTAGGAGGGCAAATTGTGTCTGTGGTATGCTGTGGCGGTTGGTGACACCCTGTGATACAATATTCAGAGGAACAGTGGTCACTGCGGTGAGCAAACATTCCCCCCACTCTTGGGCTCATTACACGTTATGAAAGATGTTTGCATCCATGGGTTGAAATAGGACTTGAGAAAAATAGTCTGAGTGTTTCTAAGTATTGATAAGTGGGAGATAAAAACATGGCATGCCATTCTTCCAGCCCATATTTTAGTGTCTATAAATGCTAATCAACATCTTTACAGAGCTAATATACTACACTTAATATGCTAATTATGGCCACTCTTTCTGTATATAAAGGGTGGCTAAGTGGTTATCAAGATGAGCAGAACTGGAGAAAACGGGGAACTGCTGTCCTTTCAAGATGGCTTTGAGTTGGTAAGACCCACCATGAGTCCTGTGCTCATCAGGTATCCCATCCAGATGATCTGATCTTGAAGACAGTCTTGTGCTTCTTCAGTTTTCTCAGTCTCCTCCTCTTCTGTTCCTGCCGGAAGTCCCCACTCTGCTCACATCTGTTCAGTTATGAATGTGAAGAGCCCTGTTGTCTCTCTCTGAAAACTGAATACTCCTCCCTAGTGCTGGTGAGGTCCTAACTTAGCATCAAAACCCATGACAGCATGCTAGTAGATAATGTACATTATTTTTATGTCCATGCCTTAGAGGCATTCTTTGTCTTGAACAGGACATTTTTCTGATGATCTGGGTAGAAGTTACTCTAATTGTGAACAAGTTTTGACAAGTGTCATCCTCTCAATTCAGTAAATCAAATTAGCCTGTAGGCAGTCACCTATTGTGTGGAAATATTGTTTGCGTCTCCTCTTCATCCACCGATATCCCATTGTTTGACATATTGCTAATTGCAGGACCTGGAAAATACTATAGGGCCAATTGTGTTCAACAGGTCACGCTTGTCTGGTTTTATTAGTATCACAATTAAGGGTGAGTGGATGTTTCCAACTAAAATAAAAATAGAGTGAGAACCTAGCTCTCTTCTCAGATGAAGCCTGTCGTGAGTTTCGGGAAGATTTAGTCAACATTTTCTCATCCATTTTATGGTTTTGGTTTTCTGCATGCCCTCATTATGGGAAAGAAATGCAAATAAAAACATTAAAACACTTTTCAGGAGATATAAGGGAAATAAGTAGGCCATTCTGAAAGTACTGTCTCCTATTTTATTATGTTTGCCCACAACATCAGGGGCGGATGTTGGTGGTCTGGCAGTAGAGGTTGAACCTTCCCACCAATATCCCGTTAAATTTTGTTGCCGTGTGACAGACAGCAGCAGAGGGGCAGTCTGACAACTTGGCTTCTGACATGGCAGTGCGTGTGAAGCAAAGGGGTGTCACTGAATTCCTCCACGTGGAAAAAATTGCACCCACTGACATTCAACGACGCTGCTGAACGTTTACGGGTGTCAGCACAGTGAGGGGGTGGGTGGCGCGTTCCAGCAGTGGTGACAGTGACGGTGGGCCCCCTCCCCTGGTGCAGGTTTTTACAAGCGCGGCACGCAGGCTCTTGTTCATCGCTGGTGAAAATGCACAGCCAGCGGTGGGGACTGTGTCGAAAAATAGTGTTTTGTAGCTGAGAATCTGCTCTATCAAATAGTGTTATTGTGCTCTTTGTGTCTGTTGTAGTTTCCACGGAAATAAAGAGGAGGCATTACTTCTGGAGCGACCTACATAGTTGTAGCCTGGACATAAAACTACTAAAAAAAATGGGAAAAGGGAGCTTGTTCCTCGAAGATGTAAACACCTGATTACAGCATCTGCTGGAAGCAGAGACCCACTGCTATTCAAAGGACACCCTCTTAGGTTTTGTCTCCCTTTAAGTAGTTTTTATCTAATCTTTTAAAATTCTCGCCTCTGTTGCTCTTTCCAGAGCTTCATTGTGCTTGCACATACCACACAAACACTGAGTTTCAGAACTGTGCAGCTTATGCGTGTACAGTCCCAACCCACCTCAAGCTGTGGGACCCTGTGTGCATGGCCCCAGCTTGCACCAGTCCTTTCCTGCTTTAGTTCACTGTTCTTTTACTCTGTTTATGGTTTATAATTTTTCACCTTGCTTTCTTTAAGCAACCTAATATTTTTCCCATGTAGATTTCATTTGGTTAATATTTATGCTCTTATCTTTCTGATCCTCATTATCATCTCAGCATTGCATGGTTTTGCTAGCCTCTCATCTTAGCACTACCTTGACAACCAATGAAAATTCTTTACAAGGCATTGGTAATATTTACAGAGGTGTCCGAGTGACTAGGAAATTAAAGTGACGTTTTGATTAGTTTTAAACTCCTACACTATCTTTCCCTAAGCCAGTTCTGATACCATTGGATTTGAGATGTGACAATTTTGCCTACAGATTCAAAGGTGTCTCCTGAGATTTTCTTTGGTTTTCTCCCTAAATGAGATAAAAATCTAGATTTTTAAAGGACTCATGCTTTCTTGAAAATACTGTCATACTCAACAGTAATTTTTTCTGTACCTCATCTCACAGCTCCTGACATTTTATCATTAAAACCATTTTTTATCCCTTGTTACAGTTCTTTAATCTCTTCGCAAACCATTTATTCATCTTCTAGCTAATCCTGATGTAATCTTTCTGTAGATTTCATACCCTTTTTTCACATGCTTTGCAAAATCAAAATAACCCATCTACCTTACTCTTATTTTCCATTTATTTTCATAATTCCATCAAGCACAACAGTCAGATTTCTGGCATGATTTATTCCTTATAAATTCACTCAATTTTTTATCACACATCACATTATCTTCAACATAACTACCTGTGTATTAAACTTGAAATGCAGATCTTGATCCTAACTCCTCAATTCCATCATTGCTAATCTAGTGAATAAAAAAAAGTTTTCAGATGGGAAAAATCTACATATACATGTATGCACCAGGCACTACTATTTTGGCAATAACATTTTGAGCCTGCTAAAATGATGAAAAATTGCTTGTTTCTCACGTTTTGTGGTTTTTAATTGATTCCCACAATATTATTCAAAAGCTGCAGCATGGAAAACCAAGCAGTGAAGATACGCCAAGTAGTAGACCCAGATGAAAGGTTAGCTTCTACTGGATGGGAACCTGCTCTCCTTTTACTATATAGTTCTGTAGCAGTGGACCAGAGTGACTAAGAAGGTAGGCACTCATAAGGAAAGGACAACTAGTACAGGGTGTTAGTTCCAACTAGTTCCAACTAGTAGAACTTCCAACCTGGGAGGAGAGAGGAAAGGGAATTAGAGCCCCTGGGTCTGCATCTGCTGCCCGCCTCCTCTTACCCTCGAAAATAGTAGACACCTTTTACAAGGGGAAGATGGAATATGAAGCTTGAAGTGGCCAATTTTTAATGGCATACCTTACAGCGCTCTTTTATTTCCTTATCCCCTTTTCTTTGTGTTCTTATTTTTCCTTAGTGATTGTTTCCAATATTCCAATAAAATGTCTAACATTTTCCCATGGTAGAATAAACTCTTTTTTTTTCATCTTTGAACATCATTTGCAAGTAAAGTGTTGTGCGTGTAATCTGATAAGCATGTTCCTCAGATGTCAACTGCTCAGCCAGTGTCAAACGGGTAGCTGCTGGAGCAGTCTTTGGCGCAGGATGCAGCTACGCTCTGGAGCAGGGCCCATCTTTAATGCCCTTCGTCAAAGGCAGGGTGCTAGGACACAGTTAGCGTGCTTTATCTAGTACTGCTTTGGCAAAAAGGGTATCGGATGTGAAATTTCACATGACTCAACTACAAACCTCTTGTCTCAAGGCTGTCCATGGGGGTTTGCATAATCAAGCAGTAAGCTTGGCACTTTTAACTGGAATTGTGCCACTATACAGATCTGTAAAACAGCCCCGGTGAGTCAGTCATTCACTCAGTCTGCACTAAGGAGGAGAGGAAAAGAATTTATGTTGGTTCAGTTCACTTTCAGAACAGCAGAAACCATGAATTACATTTTTCCAGGTCGCTTTCTAAATATACACAGTCCCCCTGATATTCTCATGTGCATTCCCCAGAGGCTGTCTGCAAGCTAACCCCTCACTCAGTGATAGAGCAACAAGGACCATGTGCTTCAGTAATATAAATAAAAGTATATCTCTCTCTATCCCTGTAGACTTCTAACCCAGATCCCATACACTGCTTCCTCCACTGCAGTGATCCTATGCCTCTAATTCCCCACCTCAACCTCCCAGATGCAGCTGGGGACAGGATTTTATAAAGTGTCTGCAAGTTATCAGAGTTGCTGGTCATGTATGTGTGAACGTGGCGTGGTACACATAAACATAAACTCTTCAAAGTCAATTGCATTTATTGATGCTGGTGGCACGACAGGTATACTGCCTTAAGAGTTTCATACACTGCACATTTACCAGATCTCTCTCATACATATTGAGCTAAGCACTTCTGACCTCCTTTGAAAAGAATTGCTAATAAATCTATGAGGTTTTTTTTTTTGTTTTTTTTTTTGTTTGTTTAGTGGGAGCAGGAATGAGTGCTAAATTACTAACGGTATTTGTGAGCATGGGCTAAAAGGTGCATCCAATGCTCAATGAATAGCTGATTCATACCACACGATCAATCAAACACGTTTAGGAAAATTAAGTTCTATGGTCATTGACAATTAAAGATTAAACCATCTTTGAGAAAGCCACAGAACTGCTTCTGCATCTGTGTGACATGAGTGGGAAGGTGTGAAGTCTCAGGGGGACTTTGCAAAGCAAGCAGAGCTGGTACAGAGCCAGCATGGGTCAACCTGCCTCTGATTTACTCTGGGCTTGAAGCACATCTGGGAATAGTTTTAGTTTCCACATTGCTCGAGTTCAAGTGTTTGGGACAAAGACAGAAATGTTGACTTCTCTCTTATTTTAAACTATGTGTTGCAAGTTAAAGCTGAAGTAAAGCATCTTCAGTAAGAAATTCTGTTTTGCTTTAATGTCTTGAGTTTTGGCTTCACATGTATTCCCTGATTGTGAGCAGAAGGGCAAAATGTTGTGACTACGGCTGATAAAGCTGATACACAAGGTAGTTATTAGAGTGCCTGGCTTGGGTGGGGATATCATCTGGGTTTCCATGGCATGTGGGACTCACTGTGGAAGTCCTGTCCCACTGCTCACCCAGGGGCTGGCACAGAGGTTTCATCCTGTGCCAAGGCAGGGCAGTTGTGATGCTGTGGGAGCCCAGGACAGCTCTTCGCACCCCTGTCATGTTGGAGGCACAGACTGGATGTGTTCTGAGAACCTGGCAACCGAATGGTGGGACGTCACTTTCACCAAGGGAGGGAGAGAATTTATGTGCAGAGTGAGGACAGGGTAAAGCAGATGGTTTTATCTATAGAAATTGCAAGGAATAAGAGGAGCTGAAAAGGCTCTGTAAAGGCAGAAGTGCAGGCATTTAAGCTGGATAGCATTGGTACAAAGTGACTGTGGCATTTAAGGAAACGGGACAACAAGCTTCCCTGTTTAGCATCACCAGGATAAACTCAAAGGACAGGAAAAGGTACTCCTCTGCAAAACCCATAACTAAATGATTTCCATGTTTGGGAAGGCAAAAGGTAAACCCCCTGCTTTCTCCAAACAAAACATTTTCTCCTATCACATCTTGCCCACTTATTTCACTGTGTCTGTAGCATAAGTATGATTTAAAATATAAAATAAATTACATCTTTGGGTTCTTTTTTTCCTCCCTTTCCTTCTGCAAGCCATACATTTCTAGAAGCATTTCCTACAATACTCTCATTTTGCATGGAAATCTTGGAACTGCTTTGCATTTGTGTACAAGGCTCTACAACTGGATTTTGGGAGAGCAGTTCACAGCTGTAGTTTGGTCTTTGGGTTTTCTTTTCTTCAGGTAGCTTTGTAGGATTGCAACACCTGAACCCCACAGAGAGATCAGCTTATTTCCATGCGCAGCAGTGGACGCAGTGACAGATGACTCAGATGAATCACTGCAGCAAGACCCGTGAGTGCTGCGAGCAGAGGGGACCTGCTCAGGCATCCTGTTCTTCAGCTCCTCTCTCTGCTGCGACAGGCTCGCCACAAAAAGCTCACAGCCCTGTCAGCATGGCATCAACAGAAATGAGTGCTTGATTTGGGGAGGCAAGCACTGGAGGGGCTGCAGCCAGTGTATATGTCTGTGTTTATTTCGGGGGAAAGGGCAGCCTTTGTGAGCCTCACCATCCCTGGTATCCACTTGACACTCCAAACTGCTGGGTTGGAAATCAGAATAAATTATGACAATTGAATAAGCAGAACAAGGGGAATTATTAGTGTACAAAACAAAAGCTCTTCTTCTGAATGTTCAGACATTTTTAGTTTCACTGTCCCAGAAATGTCAGTGAATTAAAGGAACGACTTCAGCCAGAGCTCTGCTCCTTTGTCATTTACATGTCAGGCTCTCACATTTTGCTAACTGAAGGCGAGGGAGGTGGGTGTGAAAGAGATTCTTGGCAAAAGCTTTAAAAATATAGGTGTCTAAAAAGTTAGACCTCCAGCTCTGCAGAAGCTCCTGGATGTTCAGAGCTTGGAAAAATTCAGCCACTCACTCAAATCCAGATGTAGGCATTAGGTACCTTTTAAAAAGAAATAATCTTGTTCTTTCAGACCAATTCATCCAGAACCACTTGTAAGCTAGTGGTGCCCAATTCTGCTGATTCTCCACAAAAGCAAAGGCAGAAACTACTCAGTATTTCAGTGACTGAATTTTTCTCCAAGGGCCAGAATCCTTTCCCTTGCCTGAGAGCTGGTGAGAACTTTTTGGCAGCTGTCTGGTCCATCTACACTGAAGTAACATCAGTAATCTCAGAAGACAGAGCAAGGTTTAGGAAAGCGGGAAAATTGAGTTACTTCTGTCTGAGACATTGTTACTTCAAGTTAGGTCAAAGGCCTTTTGAGAGGAGTTAATAAAAAGATCCTGCAAAGCTGAAACCAGCATTTAATCACTTCTGAGCTTTGTTTCTGACTCTTCCAGTCCAACAATTTTTATAAGAGTTATATTCATATTAAGATAAAAACACGAGACTTGAAAAGTGAGGGGATGCTTATGCTCATTTCTGAGCTGATTGCCTCTCCTAGGGTTTTTTTCTGCAAGCACAGAAGCTCTGTTGCTCCTGATTTAGTTGGCTGTGGTGGAAAGTTTCTCTGCAATTTTAATGGCTTGCAAAATTTGAGCTTAAGATTTAATGGATGGTTAGCAAAACACATTTTTGAGCTTGTAGAGTGATTTCATGCTATGATGCCTACATTGACTGGTTAGTTACAAACCTGCCTCACTTCTCTGCTACCAATGTATTTCTAATTAACACAAGTATGGCTGAAATATTGAAAATCTCCTTTATGAAAAAAGATGTAGGGCCTATAATTATTCTTCCTGTTTTCCCCCTCCCTCCCCGGCTTCATTCCCAGAAAGGGATTTTGCGCTTTTTAATACCTCAGAAAACCTCATTCTCTTTGCAACTTACGAACGTCCTTCCACTTTCTGAGCATTGCCCTCACCCTGCACGTGAACGATTTATTAGAGCTCTGAGTCCACAGAATTGTTCATGCAGAGCCCTAACACCATCATTCATGTTTTATTTGAAATGCTTTACAGGCAGTTTATGGCAGGATGACAACAGGGCACTACTACTTACAAGAGCTCGGGTCTTGCCTTGCTTGAACTTCCCACTGTGGCTGAGGAAACATGACGGTCTTGGTGGAGGAAGCCACTTTGCTTGGCTCAGGGTAGGTTTGCATCTCTTCCCAGGGATCTGACGTGGACATGGGCACCTGCTGTGTAGCAGAGTGAGCAGCTCAGACCACCAGACCCTGGTGCAGTCAAGGGAGGGCGGTAGCTTTACACTGCCAGAGAGAGGGACTTAACTACTATACGGCCCTGAAGAGCAAACCCTCTTCAAGCAGCACTGAGCAGTGGGCCTGAACTGCTCTCTGAGGCTTTGAACACTGATGCCATGACAAGTTTCTGGAAAACAGCTGTAAAATCTTCTTATCATGGTTCATTTTGAGCAGCGAACACAGGAATTGCTTTGTAAAGTGGTGAATTGGATGCTTCGCGAACTCCGTGCATCCTGTGTACTGTTAAGCTGCTGAAGTGTGGAAATATTATTTACAGGGCAGTCGTGACCTGAGACTGAAAGTGCATTGCCCTGAGAAACAGAGTAAGATAGAGTCCTTGCCCCAGCCACATTACCAGAGGGCTGACAGTATTTCTGGAGTATTTGGACTGGAGGAATAAGCACCAAGCCTTCAAGTAGAAATGTTCACTGCTCTGGATGCTGTGATTATGGAGACACAACGAGAAGAATCACAGGATGGAAGACTTCAAAACATGTCCTAAATCACAGCTAGGTTAGAGAGGGACCAGGAAGGGAGAACAGCACTGTGTCACTGGCACAAGTCCATGGTTCACATGTATCTTTAGTGCTAAGTGCTGTTCTGATCCTCCCTGGCTCAGGAGAGGTGCAGTGAGACTGGAAGAGGTTGAGAAAAGGGTGATCAACTGTCATGGTTTAAGCCCAACCATCTGGCAACAAAGCACCACACAGCTGCTTGCTCATTCCTACCCTCCTCTGGTGGGATGGGGAGGAGAAAATACAAGAAAAGGTTTTGAGGGTCAAGATAAAGGACAGGGAGGGCTCACTCACCAATTAAGATCATGAGCAAAAGCCAGACTCAACTTGGGGAAACAATGAAATTTAAGCAAAACCATCATCAATTCACCAATTTGATCAGAGTAGGACAGTGATAAATACAACCAGATCTTAAATAAATACATCTTCCCCCACACCCTCCCTTCTTCTGGGGCCCTCTCCTTTCTTACTGACCTGGGTGTTCACATGCTTGTATCTCTCATGTCCCTCTCCCCTCCAAAACAAAAGAGCTTCCCCAAGAAAAGGGACTTGCCCAACAGGTTTTCCCCTCTTAAATATGTTATCACAGAGGTGCTGATTGTCTTGGCCCTGGCCAGAGGTGGGTCCGACTTGGAGATGGGGGATCTTCTCAAAGCTTCTTACATGAGCGACACCAGAGCCCGCTCCCCCACTAACAAAACCCTGCCAGAGACAAATCCAGCACATCAACACAGCTTCTTTGTGAAGTGCAGTTTAGTGAGCAATGGCTTGCCAACCTGGAAAACAGGCAGCTGAAGAGCAATATGACAGAGGTCTCTAAAAATGCAAGAGGCTTAGTGAAGGATGAATGGATAGGGATGGATGGATTGTTTTCTGTCCCTATAAGGAATCAGGAGACATCAGATGATGCTAGTGGGAGCTAGGAGCAAGACAAACTAACAAGTTGGTTCTGTGTTAATGAAGCAGTAGAAGAAAATGGGATAAGATCATGGAACAGATGCATCAAATACAATTGGTCTGGAAGTCCTGGAACTTCAAGCAATTGGGGACTGGGGAGTGGGTTGAAGCAAGGTATTGCATGTGCATGTTTTTCTGTTTTTTGGGTTTTGGTTTGTTTGGGTTTTTTTTTTTTTTTTTGGTAATCTTATATTCCAGGCATTTGCCTTTGACCACTTCTTAGATACATGGCACTGAACCCAGCAGACTTTTCCTGAGTAAAGCTGTTCCTATAGTCAAAAGCCCTTTGGCTATTGTTACTTTTTAATATTAAGAATGCACAGCTGTTGTATGAGATGTGTTTTGTCAAGTTTATAACAGTTAATAGAAAGCTAAAATAAACAATGTCTGTGAGTTCACTGTTTATAAACCAATGCTTAAACTCACTCACCATTGAAAACAAGAGACATAAGGCCAGTAGGAATCGAACTTTGTTTCTCCATTCTGCTCCATGCAAGGGACCAGAGTGTTGCGGCTAGTAGTGTGTATTCTGGCTTTGCACTACACTGTGTGCAAACAGAACTGTCAACTTTACAATTAAATGAATATGGATTGAGGAACATTTGGTGCCATTACTCAATAAGGCCACTTCACTGGGAGTTCAGGATTGTAAAAAAACCTTCAGTGAATCAACTCTCCATCATTCTGTATCCGTCTCCATCACTCCTCATCCTGGCAGAGGTAGCATTAGCTCTGTATTTAAATAACTGTGCACAGCTATGAGTTGTGTTTAAAAAAACCCAAAAAGGAAGGGTAGAAATCCTGCTGTTCCACTTATCAGCCAAACAGAACTGATATAGGGTTATGCATTCCTAACCTTCTGTTTTGACAGCCTGTGGTTTCTTATTTTCATTTGTAAAACCTCTGTAGGAGTTACTTGATTTGTAGAGAAAAAAAAAAATCACAGCTCCTGCAGAAGTTTCTTAAAAGACCTTCATTTGGACGAGCCTAATGGTTTTCTGTTCAACAAATTCACTGCTGCTCTGGGAGCCTCACATTCAAGCATCCTCTTATTTTAAGGCATATTTTTCATTTTTAGCTGCCTGTCACTTTAGAATTGAAAACTATTGGACTTAGAAAAGAAACTGAAGTTTTGGAAGAGTTGTCAGCATATGACTAAATGCCACTGAAACTTGAGTTTCCCGTATGAATGATCTTGTGGGTCTTTGCATATGGGTCTATTGCAGTCACGTTTACTTACCCACTGGTACTGAGGAGTGGTGGCAACAATCTCACACCTCCTAGTCCTGCAAAACATGACGTGTTGGTTCCCACTCTCCTGTGGCCATTTTGATAATTACAGTAGGTCTCAGTGACAGATCTCAACTGCAGCACTGATTGCTATATTTTGATAGTGACCACGAAAGACAGAGCAGGGCGGTAGCTGTATGCTTAATTCATGAAAGATAGTATATATTTTTGAGTCTTACAGATCAGCGGGAACACTAATTTCTTCGGATTATTTTCTTTGCCCCACCATCAAATGTGTGTGCTTTACTCGTAATCCCACCTGCAAATGAGCTCCTGCCTTGCTCTGTGTTTCTGAGGCAGAGCTGTTAGTGTGCACATCAAGCCAGTGTTTCCCAGCCTGTCTACCAAAATTATGTACGTACCATTCCTACTGTTTTGGAAAGCCTTTCTGATGATGGCAGGTCAAGACAAGAAGTAAGGCACACAGCCCTCCCAAGTAACATAGGCTATGTTGAAAGCTCACCTGCCATCCACTGCATGACAACAGGGTAACAAGAACCTTTCGGAATGCTTCATGGATATCTTCATGGTGCAGGGCAGAGATGATAATCTCATTTGCTGACAGGTGTTTCAGATGCAAACGCATTAAAATGGGAAAAGGGAATCAAGTGAATAATGGGATTTAGGATAAACTACTATGTAGGAGATGTTGTGTTTCTGGAGGTGTTGCACAGGAAACAAGTGTTTGATTTACCTACTGTTGGTAAAGAGATACAGTTCTTACACCAGAAAGAAACTGAAAAAAAGTAAAATGCTGCTAAAAGAGTCTTGGAGAGTAATAGCAACACATATCCTGCAAGGAGCTCTTTCATAATAGGAGAAGCACGAAAATTCTGAACCTTTGCAGGAAATTCCACCCCTCTTCGCAAATTTGCCATTGTAACAGTACTGATGCGACGATGGTTATGTTCATCTTGGTGTCAGGAAAGCATCCATATAGCAGCTTGCTTTCATGAAATTAGCACCAAGGAGTCAGAGAGGAAGGTTATCAATAAAGTATTTATCTTTACTAGTGTTTTCCTTTGCAAAGGATAATTCAGTGTTGCGGAACGTAGCAATCTTATCAGAAAAAATGTTTCTCTGCATCTCCCTCCTCCATACTCTGCTATTGTGCAGTGTTACGGGATGGCAGAAACAGCCCTAGGATCTCCTTGTTTTTCCTTGTCATTTGGTGTGTGCCTGCTCCTTGTTCTACTCAAGTTGACTAATCCTACAAATAATCTTGTGGCCTTTTGAAAATGGAAACAAAGTAAAGATTAAAAAGGTTAAAATCTGCATCCACACAAATATCACCTGCACCTCTGGGAATGGAGCGGCTCGAGCATCACAGCAGTAACTCAAGCCAAATTAGGAGAATGTGGCTGCTGATCCCAGTGTGAAATGAGGCCCTGCTCTCCCATGGATTTCCCTGACCTCTCTCTAGGATATCTTCATCTTGCAGAATCGGTCCCACAGGGATCATCAGGATACAGTATGAAGGAAGTAAATGTTCCTCTCCTTCCCTTCTTTCTAGTGTATCTCCCCACGGATACTACCTGGTTTAGGGGGCTGGTCATGGAATTAGGTCTGCTGATTTTGAGCCACAGATGGAATTATCTATGGCTGAGCAAGGTACACCTAAAACACCATCCCTAGTGTGAATGGTTGTCTCCAGGTTGCATAACAGTGGCAGTGCCTTAGTTATGTTTCTTAAAATTCTGTTTCCATTATAAAAACCTGTTTTCAGGTGCTTGTAGCTTTGGAAAATTTCCATCCAGGCTAAAACTACCCCCACTGTGTCTGTAGTCTTTAGGCTGAATACTCTCAGCAAATTGTGTCATTTTTTACTAATAATAAGTCAGGGGAATAAAGGGAAAATACTATTATCATTAAGACTTACTGAAGCTGGTGGATTTTCTTGGCATGCTTTATTTAAAATAAAGTTAACTAATTCACTAAGAACATTTATGAAAGCAAGTGGCTGATTCACCTTAGACTCCAATACACAAGCATGTGTCTGCAGGAATGGCCTCTGTGTGGTTGTGACCGTCTTCTGTGGTACAGGAGCAGATGCTGCGCAAGCTGAGCAGCCAGGCTACAGCTTCTTTTGCTGCTTCTGGAAATCTGTGCTTGGTCACCTCTGCCCAGACAAAGGCCAATACGGGAATGCATAGGAATTTCAGACTGCCTGAGAGAGGGCTGTTCCTGAGTGTGGGTTTGCACAGGAGCATTGGAGGTTCGAGCAGCATTGATGCTGGGAGGAAAAATACCAGAGAAGATGGTAGCTAGGTTTATCCAGGATGAGTCCTGGACCTGGGATGGGTCCATGAGGCCACAATCTAAGCAAAAATATGATTGTTACAAAATCACAGTGTACCAGACATACTGTGCACTAAAATAGTCAGGGAAAAGCCGTGGGGAGAAGCTGCAGTGATTAAAGAGTGTATGGTTAATAGAAGAAAAGGGGGAGGAAATCAATGTTACCCAGTCAAGAAGCTGAATATTTGACTGCAGCTTCTCCTTCCTCTTAGACCTTTTATCTGTAAGTTAATGGATATTATCTAAACTCCAGATAGTGTCAGCTACCTCGTAGCTTCTTGGAAAGGGTGCCTCCAACATTCTTAAGAAGGATAATCTTTATTTTTATGAGTCTATGAGTCCCTGGGGTGTTTCTTCTTTCCCAGAAGAGAGGAAAGAGCATATCATGTAGATATGACTGGAAAATGTTTGCCTTTTTTAAAAAGAAAAAACTCCCAAAACCTCCATCCTGTGATCAGTATTTTCTGCATTTGAGTCAAAAAAGACAGAGCTGTCATGACATGTTTTGTTTATGTTAAGTATTCCCTATAGACTGTTCCTATAGGGCTGCCCCTTTGGTCTTCCACTGCCATTTTGGCCCTTGCAGAGGATTCTTGCCAAAACCCTGACAATGAAAAGATTCATTGCAAAACATAAAGAAAAACAAAGGTTTCCACTTTGTCAGTTCTGCTGGGAGCTCTGAGCCATGCCTGAGGAGCACCCTGGTGCCCATCAGGTGGATGTGCCACAGGCAAGTATCAGCTCTCCCCTTTAAGCATAACAGCAAAGCCCTCCTGGTGCAGCAGCAGTCATATTGCATGCTCTCTCTCATAAACTAATCCTTCCTTGTCACCGATATTTGCCATAACATATTATCAGAGACCAAGGATTGCTGTTGCTTTCACTTTTACCCCGTATCAGCTGTGTTCTCTCACATTCTGGTGTTAGATTAGACCCACTGAAAAGAAGATGTGATGTGCATTTTCACATCCAAACAGCATTTCAGCTTGCCACTATTTTTTCTCTTTAGAAGTGACAGGGTGCAATACCATTCCTGACTCCACAGCCCAGGTTTTCTCCCTACTTGTGTCAGGGGCTGTTTCCCAACTGTAAGAAGTACCCGTCCCTGTCTCAGCAAGGCCTATAAGTTCTAATCCACATCGCGAGGCTGAAGAAGCCCAGACTGAGCAGAGAGCAGTTTTTATATGCATTTGCTGCCTAATTTGTGTTACATTAATTTTTCCTACTGTCGCCTTTGCTTGTCAATAGTGACAGATAATGGAGAGGTTAAGAGACAGTCTGAGATCCTAGACTGTAGTAAAGGAGCCTGGATGGAAAGTGTAGTGCCCTGGACACACATGTGAAAGCTGAAGACTCATCTGGGGCTTAGATCACCAAGAAAGCTGCAGAGGGAGAGAGAAAACCAAGAGGATTGGCCAGTACCATCACTATCACACAGAAAGGAGAACAATGGGGGAGACTAACACCACAAAACACTGCGGCAGGCACAGGTGGGGGAAGGCAGCACAGGATGGAGAAGCCATATGTGACTGAACAGCAGAAAGATCAAGAGACTGCTCAGGCCCTGAAATATAGCCAAGAAGAGGTTAGAAAGTTTGAAAGCAGTTTGTGGAGACTGGGGAAAATAAAAAGCAGCTTGGAAGAGATCCAGGCTGAAGCTGGAAATGATAATTGCCGACTAGGGTAACAACTGAGGGTTCAGTGAATTTTGTGACCAAGGGGAAAAAATGCAGTAAAATGACAATGGGAAATACGGATTTCAAAAGTATGTGTTTTTCTGAGTTTGGTTGTCTTTGAGAGGAGAGGTAGAGACAGAACTATGTGAGAGGACGGGACACAAAGATGAAAATTAAATCATCAAGGAGGATACAAAGAAAACAGTAAAGAGGACAGATAAAGCAGCAGAAGAAAGCACATTATTTCAGCCAAAAGAGGGGGAGGGTGGGCTGTTCGCAGTTGTGCATGGTAAATATGCCATTATGGGTCCTTTGAAATGTTTTAACTAAACTGTACATGTGGGTTTAAGTAGTGCAAGGATGTGTCCAGCTCCAATTTAAATGGGAAGCTGTGCAATAGGGTAAGTGTGTGGTGTGAGATGGGAACATACAAACTGGGTAACAGAGGGGAAATTGGTGGGGAACAGGGGAAGTGGGCTCTGAACAAGGGTATTGGGAGAAGAGGAAAATCGCGTAGCGCAAAAAGATATGTAGAATGTATTTCTAACTACAAGGAAAGGGAAGAAGGACAGCAAAAATTCAAAGGACTGAGAAATCACTGTGGAAGGGAGGGCAAGAAAACCTGCAGAGGGAAGGGCTGGGCAATGGAAGATTTGATAGAAGTCTGTGAGAAGGGAAGTTGAGGACATGCGTGAAGAATGAGAGCAGAAGCCAAGTTTAAAATAAAGTTATAATGGAAGCCATGGTGAAGACAGCTTTCTACAAGGGCTAAAATGCCCCGTTTGCATTGTGGACTGCCTGATGTGTACCTGATCTCTCCTGGAAAAAGAGAAGATTGAACAATGACTCCTGGCCAGATGACAAATATAAAAACCATATGTTTTGGAGAAGTACGAACAACTTTCTTGTCCTTTTATCATCATTCAAGTGTTTCAGTGGCTGCTTTTTTGAAAGGGAAAGTCATGGTTAGAGCTGTCTGAAAGAGATTAGCCGTGGTCTTCCTTTTACTTTGTTCTTCAGCAATGCTCATGGCTGTCAGTCAAACCTAAACTCCGAAGCCAGCCTCTTCCGCAGGGAGGGTGTCTGTCTCTCATGGATTTAATGCATTAAAAACTGCTGTGCCACAAGAGGCAGGGGCATGGGCAGGCAGGGGTGTACCTGCTGGGCTTCTGCAGGGGTCATTGGGGGTCTCCGAAGGCTCCTGGCCTTTCTCTGCCATGCTAGCCCCAGGCATGGCATGATGACACCCTCTGGGAGGAATTTCAACTTTGTCATTCCAGGCAGCAATTACGTAAAGGATGGTAAATATGAGGATACAGCTTGAGGAAGGGTTCCCCTGCTGCAGCCCTGTGTCCTGACTGCAGTGTTTCCAGAGCTTTTGTATAAACAATTTTAGATACGCAAATTCTAGTGATTAATTCAGTTTGGAGAGTCTTCTCCTGATGTGAATTACTGAAACTGCAACAATACTCCAGCCAGAAACTTAGAGCAGAGCTGTGCTGCGATAACTGCTACTCCCCTGCATCAGGGTTTGCGTGTCTCTGGGGACAGGTCATGGCTCTGACTTCAGTGGAAGTTTGTCGGGACTGCAAGTTAATAAAGTTTAATGGCTGTCCCTGAGCAAAAAATTAGAGGTCTTACTGTGACTAGGCACAGTTCGGTCCAGTGGCATTAATTTCATGCCTATGTCTCATTCTTTTAATAGCTTTGAAATGAAGGAGAAGATGGTGGGTATCCGTGCTTGTCCTGATTGTGCTGCTTGGGAGGTAGGGACTTCAAATCTCAAGAAATATGTGCTAAGCATGTCATTCATACTTTGGAAATAAAATAGTACCAGTCTGTTCACAGTTGTGTCATCTGCTATTTCTTTTTCATGCTTTCTGCCCATTGGCCTGTCACTGCCCTGCAGGGAATCTCTTCAGTCTTTGCACCTTCGCTTGCCATCTCACCCTGCCTGTCCTGCACATTTAGGCTGCAGCACAGCCGGCACCAGGATACAGCCAGTATCACCGCCCGCTCCTGGGGGGCAGGCGGGACTGCTGAGCTCATCCCCAGATCCTCGCACCCACACACCAGACCTCACTCAGCAGTTCAGAGCAAGTGACACAATCTTGCATATCCCTGCAAACAGACAGGTCAGTCACTATGGTTAGCTCACTTTCAATGTCTATTTATTTCCTTATTTGCTCTTTTTCCTTGGCCTTGTCTGTTACTTTCCTCCATCTTTCTTCAAATGTCTAAATCTGCACACTCCAGCCAAATGCCTGGCTGCCTTCTCTGTCTCAGCAGAAGGTGTCAGCCCTTAGCTGGTGAAATCTAGTGCCATGATGAAGCACTGGGATCCCAGAGAAGAGCAATGTGGAAACACTGGGATCCCAGAACACCACCCAGCCCCTTGGTCTGGGAGCAGGCAGTGTTTTCCTGTCTCCACTGAGCAGACGCCTCCTGGCACTTAAGAGGCATGTGGAAGGGAAGTCCAGATGCGTGATGTGGCCAGGCCCCTAGTTTAGACTTCTAGTGTTGTAGATCTGAATTTACAATTCAGGGTCTAAATTTAAATTTAAACTTAATTAAATCTGTAAGCCTTAATGAACAAAAATATTTGTGTAATTAGAAATATCTTGGGGCCACAATATAGAGAACAACTTACTGCCAAAGGGGTAAAAACACTTTAGGCTGGTGCTGGACTTATTCAAGTTAAAAAGCTGAAAAAAGCAGAAGCTCAGCTGACTGAAAAATAAGAAATCATTAAGGCCTTGCATGGGCAAAGGTCAGGAAAAAGATTTGCAAATGGATATATGGATTTAACTTACATAGAGTAAGATAATCTTGTAGTAATGCTATCTGCTTACCTTCTATAGATTAATAGGACATATATTAGTGAAAAATTTCCTCTCTGAGATATATTCATGGAGCACTGAACCTGGCACATACACATGCCTAGAGATCTTCTTTGAAGCGGATTCTCTGCATTTATATAAGCTGGGTCAGATTTCTTTCTTAACAGGCTGGCTAACTTGTAAGTTTTTGCAAAGAAATAAGGAGAAGCAGCCAAAGTACCATACGGATTTGTCCCTACTCTGTAGTCTTCAGTGGTCTCATTTCTGCTTTGCAAAGTGTTGATTCACCGCAACCCTTCCTGTGGCATACATGGATGGAGAAAACTTTCTCCTGCTCACTTCACAGTAATGAAGCATAGTATTCATGGACAACAGAAGGTATTATTTCCTTCAGTGCCATCTCCTGAGTGGCTGGAGGTTTGCAGGTGCTCAGAGCTTTGAAAGGACAGAACTACAGTAAGAAGGAATGACTTTGGCAACTTGAGCAGACATATTGTCTGTTCTTCAGCAAACTGACAGATCCATGGAGGAAAACTACGAGAAAAGTAAAGAAGCCATCTTCTTATGTAACTCAAGCTTCTCATTTTCACAGCCATGGAGCAACCCAGAAGTGCGCTGCATAAAGATGTACTTGTTGGCTCATTACCATAGACCATGGAGATGCAAGTGCATCTATACCCTTGAAAACAGAAGATTTGATCTCAACGTTGCTGCAGAAACCAGAGAGGTGAGAGATATGAAATGGTTTTCTGCCTCCTCTCTTCTCTTCTGCCCTGGTTCTGGCATGATGAGAAGTGTGCGTGGATGTCAGTGCAAACCTGAATGGTGCAAGTTTGAGTGGTTACACTCTAACTTAATTACGCTAATAGAATAATAAGACATGGCAGTGTTTCTCTTTTGCATGAGGTCATGGCACAACCTATTCTAGTTATCCTCTCTTTACAATGTTTTCTGGCCAGGGGGAAGTCCTTGTGTTCGGAACCAAATGTTCCAAAAGCCCTCTCTGTAAGAATGATAAAATGGAATTTGAATTCTAGCAAGTTGGCCTGGAGTAATTTCTCATTAAACAGCTGCAATGAGTGTAATTATGGTTAGATAGATAAAATTAATAAATAATATAAATACTCTCTAGGATGTACAAAATTATTAATGGATAAAACATAAACTGGAACCAGAGTCAGCTGTTTTATTTGAGGGTATGGTAGAAGACCAATAAATCCTACAGGCAGGTTAGTTGGGAAAAGCCAATAAAAATTATTTACCTAACCAGCCAGCCCATTTGCTGTTTGGTTTGACAGATTCAATTTATTTTCACCTTTTAAACTCATTTTTTCTCTCTTTATTGCAACAGTTTCTTGGGTTTTGGAAACAGCTGAGATGGAGCGTAAAGTTGTGCTTGTATTTCTCACAGGGTCTATTAGAGATTGGGAAGCAGTGAGCCTAGCCTTTAAGACTAGGTATGATATATTGAACAGTTGAACAGCTTACAGGTGATCTAGCAGCAGAGAAGCTGGAGGGACACAGAGCACAGGTCCAGATCCATGCTCTTGAAACATCATATTTCAGTGTTCTTACATTCGTCTTTCCATTTACACAATGAGAAAATGGAGAGGAAGCAATTAAATACATGTTTGTGAGTATAATCTGAGTGCCACACACTGAATCATTTTAATCCTGTAAGAAGCTATGGTATGGGTCACAGCAGAGCCTATTAACAGACTGTAGACTGGTTTCAACACTGACCTGGAATGATCACCCATCAAGGATGAGAAAATGTCTTCTGAATGTCAAGTGCCATTTAAATTCGACTGAGTTATTTTCACAGTCACCAAGATCCCCACTGCTTCACAAATAACCAATGGGTCTCCTGTTTGAGATACTCATCTACTTCACAGCCAACAGACATCACTTTTACCTTCACACCTTGTGAGGGAAAAAATCTGCCTGGCAAAGACCAAAGTTATCTTCAGTATTCTTAGTCTGTGGGGCTGAAGGAGTTAAGGTTGAAGATGAGTAGTAATAATTACCTGTCCTAGAAAACCCATGCAGACTTGTACATTAAATCAATCTTAGCAGGCAGTGGTTCACAGCTGAGAATCGCTGTATTGTGGCACTGAGCAGCTGCAGCATTTTCCTGGGTTTTGGCTAGTCCTCCAGTCTCAAGGACTGGCACCCAACATCCACTCCTGGAGTGGAAAAAGTGTCCAGGTTCCTTCACAATTGCAAATCTTCCCATAAATAAAGCCGTCAGCAAGGAGAACACTAAGTGGGAAATTAGCGTTCCTGACAGAAAGTGGTTGAGACAGATGACTAAAATTGTGAGTATTCTGCTAAAATTAGTAACCAAGGAACTATCTTTACCACTTTCAAATGGTTTCTAGAAGCTGCGTGGTCTGCACTTCAATAAAAACTTAAGGTGAGAAAAAATTGGAGTTTACTTTCTGTGTCTGAATTTGCTCTTCATTAAGATAACTGGCAAATTTCATTTCTGTCAGGCATGAATGAATATGCATCAGATTTCTCTTTTCACAAGGACCAGACTGCATACCAAAGTAATCTCCCCTGCTGCAGCTCAGAGGGTCTGATGGGGTAGATGTAAAGGGATTCCTGAAATACCATGGCTGCTTCCTGTGGAAAAGACTGAGATGAGTGACTTCGTGGGATGTGCCCCCACAAAAGGCAAGAGAGGCTTCAGGGGGCTTTATAATTGCTTTGGCTTTGGTCAGTTTTCTCCTTCTTGTATCTCTGTGTGACTTGCAAAAGGGAGAAAGTGATGATAAGGATATGGGTAGGAAGTAGAGGAACTAGGGCACAGTTACCTCAACTTCTTCCACGGCTAAAATCAAAGATTATGATTCACATACTGGAAATGGGATAAAGTGTATATTAATTAGTATGTGGTGAGTTATTACTATGAAAGAAGAGTTTGAAGTAATAGCGGATGTATTTCTAGAAGAGACTGTATGGCTCAAAAGAACATTGTCATACCACGCTGTGTGCATCTTAGCATGGTAGAAGACAGGACTCGCTCTTCTGATTCCTAGAAAAAATTAAATCTATTATTAGCACTTCAAAAGTAAACAAGGAAGACCCTATGGAATGATATATTCATGGTTACCAATAACATTCAAGCAGGCCGGTAGCTGAAAGGCCAGACCTTTCTCATTGCAGAGACCTTTCAAGAGGTAGTGGCCATTGATGGTGGTTTGGTGGGTGAAGGAACAGGACATGACAAATCTCTGCAATTTCAGAAGACACGAAATTGCACCCACTCAACACCAAGGTGGTCCCAGTCACCAGTCTCTAACGGTATTTGCACCTTCAGCAACTGTCAGCAAAAATGGTTTTCCAACCACAGCCCTGTCTGCTACATCTGAGCCAGCGGTAGCCATAGCTGTTTCATATGGATAACAGGTGTCTTCTCCATGTAATGTTAAAAGTGCAAGTATATGGACCTCATATCTGAGACTGTGCTTTATTAAAGTGACTGTGTTTTGGCAGTTTAGGCAGTCCTGTGTCAATGCTCATAGTTGGACCATACTCATACCTCTCTAACAAAATCCTGGTCTCTTGCTTATATCACCTCTCATCACACAGTCCAGGAGTTCTCCAGACAGCTGTGTTACTCCTGCTAGTGGTTGCTCACCATGCAATAACCCAATAATTTGATGAAAAATCAGTTAAAAAGGCAGGAAAACCCAATTTTGTGCCTGAGATGGTAATCACACTACAGGAACAAAATCTGCTGCTGTTGGGTCCACGTGTACTCTGAATGGTGGGGCAGTACTGTGTTAGCGTGAGATTAAGCTCTCTGCAACCGTACTATGCTGGGAGGGGGAAATGTCCTATTTCAGTTAATGTCATAATGTACTCTGCTGTGCAGTATAGGAGAGATAAAAATGTACACCATATATAAATGCAAGTATTTTAGTTCATTTCATGCCCACACATGAAATGTGTTTTAGCATATGGGTGCTAAAACAGAACTGGATCAGATCAGGGTATGCTGATCAATTCCCAGAAAGTAAATGGAAAAGCAAGGCCTACATTTATGTGGAAGGAGATCCTGTCTGCTCTCAGGTGCAGCTTGGGGGTACAATAAACACACCACGGATTTGTTTTAGAAATGTCTTTGCAAGTACATCTGCAGCAGGACTATACAACGTGTCAGGCGCTGCTGTGTGAAACCACGGATCAAATTTTTAGTAACTGACTGGGTCATGGTGACCTTTCTGAACAGAGGAACACACCTGGCGTCTGTAATTGAAAAAGCCCTCTACCCTCCTCTAGCCTAAAGCACGGACGTTAAAGACTAAAGAACATGAACTCCTGTTCATTTTAGTTGAGCCACTGAGGTAGTGGATGGAGACCTTGAGAGTGTTACTGATGGAAACTTAGGTACTAGAGAAATGAGATGGAACCAATTAAATACAGTATAGGTGAGGTGAAGCTTGAGTATTTTGGATTCCAGCCATTGACCAGTCGGACACATGCCTACTGTGAGTCCTCTCTGAACACTGCAACAGGGCAATAATACTGACTGTCCACATAAACTGGACTAAAAAAGGGCAAATTCTATGTCAAGTGAAAGAATTTGGGTGAACAAAGATGAAGAATTCCAGCTTGTTGAAGAGAAGGAATTAGAAACAGATTCTGGAGCAGCAGATTTTGGAGAGCCCGTGCTGGAAAGCAGCATCTGGGGTGCCAGCTGTGGCCAGGGCATGGAGAGGCCAGAGAGACAGATCCTGGAAGGAAAAAGCCATGCCCGGAAGCCCTGATATGTATTGCTGCACTGAGAAAAAGTGAATTATTTAGTGAAGGAAGAAACTGAAATATGAACCTGAAACAGCTGTGCTCAGCAACCTGGTATTGGCAGTATTGTAGGACGAGTTGGGGAGAAAGTATAGTCCAGTGGTTTGGAAGAGGTGGCCTTGGGCTGCTGTTTTTGCAGCAAAATTTGTGACCTTTCAGGCTTTCATATCATCAGAAAAGGTTCCGAACAAATGTGAGGTTCTAACAACATCCCTGCTGGTAGAATAGCCTTTCTCTATGACAGCTACTTTTGATCTACTGATTAAACCAATCTTAATCCATTTATCATGACACTGTTATTGGTACAATCTGTTGCTGATTTTGTGAGAATACCTTGTAATATCTTATCTCAGGAGAAATGCAGGTGGAAAATATCTCTATGCTATAGTCGCTGGTATTGAATAGACTGATTCTGTAATTCTCTCTTCACTGCATCTTGTGCCAGCTACTCTGAGCTGTCACCATGGGCTGATGTGAGACATGAGTCACCCTCTGAGTTTTGTGAGCAGGGACATTCTCTGTGGACACTGACACATGGGTATTTTAGCTAAGGCAGAACATTGCTCTGCAATGCCATTTCTTCTCAGGCATTTTTGCTCTGGCAATGCCACTTCTGTCACACAAGGCAGTGGAGAGGTCCTCTAGCTGGTAGTGCATGGCACTGTGTTACGTGGGCATTTCTGCATTATTCCACAAAGAAAGAAAATCTTCCCAGTGCAAATTTTCCCAGTCAAGCTCTGAATGGGCTCACAGGTGATGTGCTCGCTAGTTATTGGCTTGAGCGGCCAGTGTCAGTCCAAACATGGACAAGGAAATTCATGTCAGCCAGACTGGGTAGAGATCCACATCACCCAGTCTGTTGGCGTGGCTAGAGAAATATTTTTAGATAAAGTCAGCAAATGTTCCGTATCTTTTGCCATCCTGTTTTGCCTCCATCCTTGAGGACAGAGAAATGGATTAGAAAGAGTGAAATGGTAAAAAAGGTGAAGAAAGCAAAAAAAATTCTTATTTTTACTTTCTTGACTGCTTTTGCTGCACATTGCAAGAGGATAAATGCATTTTGCTGCACATTTTGTGTTCTGGATTGGAGAAAGTTTTCAATGTCTCTTTCCAGTGGGAGGGAAGGAGGAAGGTCGTTTCCTTGCTATTTCCAGCCAGCTCTTTTTCCTGGCTTCAAAAATCATGAAATGACAGAGGTGACCTGTAGATTAACAGGACTCAGTCAGCCAAAATCAACTCATGTTTTGGTGAGGGCTTCTGGGTGAGATGACTGAAACAGTTTTTTAGAATTATCTGGCTGTTAAAAGCAGATCCTTTGTAAAAAATTCTTACTGAATATTGGCCTGTCAAAGGGAAAAAGCCCTACACCACTCATTGAAGCTTTATTTATATACAGTTGCTTTTCTGGCAATGAGGGAAACAGAAGGAGATACGCAATAGCTCAACTAGAGCTGCTTTCAAAGTTACAGACCATCTGTGGACTGGCTGCTTGAATGCTACTTTCTTTGAATGCACGTACCTCTGACTGGATGCTGCTTTGAACAAATTAAGGCTATCCTCTGTCAGAAAAAAAAAAAAAAAAAGAAATATCCAGCCAGCAAATGGAAATAGTAGTAGTTAGAGGGGCGCTGATGTTACTGAGTTCTTCAAAATGTGTCACGTTCACAGAAATTTTTTGCCTAATTTAAAAAAAATGTGTTTCAATTTATAAAAGTCTCCCAGGAATAGCATTTTAGAATTCAGTCACTTGAACAATAAAATTTAAAAGGTCACTATTCCTAAGAGCTGAAATCAGCAGCTGCAATAGAAACCTTAATGCTTCATCATCTAACAAATTAAAAACATTGCTAACATTAACGGGGCTTCAGCATGTACCATGTCTCATTAGTTAAAATACTCATTTGTCTTGTGTCTTGAAGAATAATTACTTTAGCACTGCTTCCTTTTCTCGTAATAACAGTGTAGAGCCTAATAATGTAGCTAGCTACTGCTGAACTGTACCGGGGTCGTTGGGCTATAACAGCCCAGGTGACGCTAACTGAAGGTAACTGCCAATAGCAGGTAACTGCTAGCTGAAGTTTGCTTTTGGTGCCTCAGCTTTTTGCTCCTATGACTGCGAATATAAAGGTTTTGTTTTCAACCTGGATTGCTCAGGTAATGAACAGCATGTGAATAAGGCAGAAGTGATATTAAAACCCATTGTTATTTCATTTACATGCCCTGTGAAAACAGATTACTTTCAGCTTCCAGTAACTACCATTTTTTCTTTGGGGACTACATATATTTCTTGAAGATCTTGGTAGGCATTTCATGCTTTTTGTAATGATCATCATTTTTAGAGCATATGGATATAAAGTTTACATAGTATTTGACCACTTTTCACTTTCCAATGCCTGTGCCCAGATACCAATTTTAAGCTGGGTCAATAGGGAGCACGTTTTAGCATGAGTCCAGAGCAAGATGAATAATAGAATTGTTTCAGTTGGAAGAGACCTTTAAGATCATCAAGTTCAACCATTAACCAGCACTGACAAGTCACCACTAAATCAAGTCCCTCAGCATGACATCTGCAATATGTCTTTGGCATCACAGTGCATCACCTTACCTTCATTGCTATTGGTTCTTGTGGCAAAAGATGAGCCGTTACCTAAAACCATAGCTCAGGAAATTCACGAAGGATAAGAACAAAAACACCACAGATTTAGTTGATTGCCTGTTTTTGGAAAAAGAAGACAGGATTCATGTCCTTTTGAAATTTCTGTCTGAACTGATTGGCAATTTAAGTAGCTTTTGGAGAAGTAAACAGTAGGATGAGTAAACGTGAGAACATTTTGTTAGTGAGATCTCAGTGTATAATTCATGACGGGTTTTGATAACTGAGTAGTTCTCAAGTGCAGTGGGAAAACATGTCCCTACGATAGAAATGGCAGGCTGAGAAATAAGGAGCTATTCTGGTCAGCAGTATGATTTGAAAACACTTCCTCCACTCCAGGTGGGAGGTTTTTGTGAGAAAGAAATAAATCCAAGCCAGCAGTTTGTTGAAACAAATAGTGGCAGTCTCTAAAACAAACAGTCCATTATGGAGTGAAAAATGCTGGAAATTATTTCTTCGGACATGAGAAGTCTTTGATTTAACTTTTTTTTTTCCTCCCAGGAACTTTATACAATCTTCAAGTTGTAGGGGACTGATTATTCTGGGAAAGGAATATTTTGCTTGGGTCTCGGATCACACTGCAGTCATCGAGTTTATTATTTTGCACTACATTTTGTGCAACCAGCATCCTTTCTTCAGTCTCTCCAAAACCCTTAAAGAGGTCTTCTCTGCATGTTTTGTTCCCAGGGAATTACTCTGTGCCAAGCTTCACACTGACAAGTGGTAAAACCACCTCCTCCTTTCAAACCCAAACTGCTGCCCAGGGTGGCTGTTCATTAGACTGAGGGATCCTCATGGCAGGAGCTGCCTGTGAAAGCCAGACCCTCTTGAACATGCAACAAAACATGCATGGATCTTGGTAGAAGCAACACACTGAACTATCCTAAAATCAGTCCCTAGTGACATGTGGTTGGAAAATAATTCTCTCTCTATCCCAAAGAAGTTTCCTGTGCTCTATACCACATAAAATAGAGAGGCCCCATTAAAAACACTTGCTGCGCTGTAAACGAGAATCCTTTTCAAATTACATTTTGTACCTATAAGTGATCTGAGAAATTTCTGTTTTCTAAACCAAACAACACTGGTTCTGTAAAATAACAGGATCTAGATTTTTCTCTCTCTCTCAATATCACCATGACTACTTGGTTTTTTTCTTTTTATTAACTTCAGAGGGAAATCAGTATGAAGATATATATTTTTTATCTTTCTTGAAAGCAGAAGTAACAAGGGCAAAAGCAGAGCTCATTCTCATGAGTGAAAGCCTCACTGTTTCACTTGCAGTAATATTTCTTTTGCAGAGAAGCTTATGCATAAAAACATCTTTTCCCAAAGTTAGCATTTTGGCAGTAATTTAGGTAATAGGTGCTGTTTGTAATTAGTGTTGCATTTCATATTGACTGTTGTGCCAGTGGAATTTTGTGACACCAACTACATTAGTTATGAATCTCTCTCCATGCATAGGTAATTGAGGGGATGTATGATGTTAAAAGAAAAGTGCCTCCTGAGGACTTGGGAATGTTACTGTTGAACTACAGGTAAAAAGTGATGTAATAGCCAAAATCCTCACAGGACCTCACCCTGATGCATTAGGCAAACAGGAATGTAGGCTGCTCATGATGCGGGCAGACAAGTGAGAAAGGAAGGAGAAAAAAAGGCATTCATTTGGAAATTTCAAGCTGCAACCTTCTCTTAGACATGTTTATGTTTTAAATATCCCCCTGGTTATGCTACCTACAAAAACATTCACTGCTCGGTGTGCCGCAGTAACAAACAGCTGATCTTTTTGGATCCTTTGCAATACATACTGAAAGGAATATTTGAATATTGTAATTAAAAAAGTCCCTTTTCTCTTTAACCATTCATGAGTATTCAGCCTTTCCTCTAAGGGAGCAGTTCAGTAAAAGGTGTGGATAAGTTTCACACTGCATTGCAGAAGCTTCCAATAAAAAGGACTTGAGGATTCTTTCCTCATTTTCTCATCAGCCACACACAATGATTTCAAGCTGCAGTTTTGCATTAAACAAAGGTGGAACAAGGTGCTTTCTTATACTCACGAGCCTCCAAAGGACAGTTTCAGAATGGAGAGGACACTGACAGAAACTCTATGTGATTTCTGCCCAGCTATTCTTCTTACTTGGACATGACGCCTGGACACTTGTGCAAGAAGCTGCCTCCATCCCCACTCCTCTGCTCCTCCTGCCCCCAGCACTGGCTGGGCTTCTCACTGCTGGCAACAGAAGTAGAGGTGGGACAAACCAGATTCAAAAGCACTACTGACAGCACAACTTCAGGGAAGTGAAGCAAGTACAATAATCACTGCACTTGTTCATATCCCTTTGGCACTGAGCTGTCTTATTGTTCCAGCTCAGTGGAAACAGAAGGAGACAATTGCCTGAGCCACCACAAAGTTATCAGCAGGGAGCCAGCAACTCCCTGTGACAACCACGTGTCTCCTGTATTTCTATTAACAAGAGATTTCTGGTGATGGTCAACCTGAGAACTGATCCGCTTTAATGAAATGGACACCAGAGGCAAGGTGGGGAAAGGGAACTCAAGGGACCTTTCTATGTTAGCTTGTAATGGTGGGAGGGAAGCTCATGGTGAATAAGTGGCTGCTTCAGGAGAAAAGATTTTCGTACTGGAGATATGCTACATTTTGTACCCAATGTCTTTTCTATGCTTACATACATTTACAAGGATTTTCTATGCTTGCACACGTCTTCCTACAGTTGTGCTAAGGCACACGCCACTGCGGACATGAACCGTGCTATACAAGAGCCTTGTCTGTGGTTCAGCATAAAGCTGTCACATGGTCTCATGTTCTCTTTTTGCTGTAAGCAGGTACAGCTCTTCACTTTTTGGAAAATCTGCCTAATTCTTGTGGAAGACCAAAATTGCCCAGATTGATGGTGGACATTAGTATTTGCTGCACAGCCTGCCTAGATTACCCGGGGTGTAACAACTAAATTTAATCAGCTGACTGGAAGATCATGCTTACTGAGATGCCTTGGATAAGTCAAGCCGAGCAGGAGCGGCGTTTGTTCTGAAACTAGGAATAGCTTTAGGCTGCATGAGCATAATCAGAGAGCACAGTGGGCATTGTTTCAGGGAGAGTTTTATATTAATATGTCTGATCAGCAGGATGCTAGGGTTAGACCAGCGTATGCTCCCACTGAGAATGAGGTCTCTGTATTTGCACAAATAAATAATGAGAAATATGTCCTCTCCAAAGAGCTTGATGGCTAAATACTGCCGGTCAGCTTTAACAGAAATAGGGAAGAGAAGGGATTTATGTAAGACCTGCGAGAGCAGCAGGGAGAGCATGCTGATTTTCTGACTCTTCAGTCACCACTGTTTGAGAAGCTTCTGTGTCAGTAAGCGCCAGAAGAACCCAGAGAACGGCAGCAATGCGGCTCTCATTGCAACGTCTGGCATTGCTCTCCAAGCTTCAGGTGGGTTTTCCTGGAATTAAGTTCTGGCAAGACTGATTGTGAAGGCTAACACAAGCGAGAGAGGATCTGTGAGCAAGTTTTGTGCATACGTATAGCTTTTTCATATGAACGTGCATGTGTATAGCTATATACATAAGTATGTTTACACAGTGGTCAAAAAAGGGGACGAAATCCTGTTTGGGAGATGCAGGTGTGCCATTATGAAACATCTTTAGTCTACTACTGTAACATTAGGGAAAGAGCCAGCAGACCTGATGGTTCTCTGCAAAAAGCCCCTACAGCTAACACTGGATCACCATTTAGATCACCCTGCAAGCTCTGAGGAAAAAGTTCCAAGATTTTACGAGTATTGAAAACACTGTAGAATTCACAAATTACTTAGGGCCTACTTTGGCACAATTATTTTTAATGGCACAACAGTAGAAAATTGTCTCCTTGATTGATTTCTTTAAAAATGAGGAAGTAAAAACAATTTCTCAAATAGAAAAAAAGAGCATTTTTACTACCATCTGTTGAACACATGTTTTGAGAACCGGGAGTTTCTTCTTCCATCCACAGATAACTGTGAAGTTCCTCTATCCATGCTCCCCTTCCCCCCACCCCCCACCGCCCTTCAATTAGTTATTTACATTTTAAAAAGAAGAGGGAAAGATGAATCTGCTGGGACATACCATTATCTTTCAAAAGCAGCTCATCGATACTGTATTTGCTAAAACAGAACTGAGGCATGAGTATATTTACCGCAGAATCAGGAGGACGAATTGAACTGTGAAGGCAATGAGTTCATCACATGAAATCTTCAGGAGTGAAGCCAAAGCCTGGGTGACAAAAGCTTCCAAAGGTTTTGTGCCTGGAGCTGCTGATCATGATGATCTGGCCACGCATCTAACTAAAGGTCTGAACAAGTTTAGAGAGAGACAATCTGGATGGAGCACTCCCTCTTCATGAAAAGAATATAGTGTTCAAAACCGATTCTTACGTACTGTGCAAAAATATGTGGAACTCATAATCCATAAGAAAAGTGGCAGGGTTCAGAAAGTCACCCAAGGGCAGAAGAGAAGAAAGGACTCTAATGAAAAGAGAAAAGAAATTAAAGCACTGGGCTTGGGTTTCTCAGCCTCTTTGAGCAATGAGGAATGAACTAGGAGCAGTTTGCTGGAAGGGCAGGAGGGACAGGGTGACAAGGGACACATCAGAGTCCTTTTCATATGGAATTTCTTGGGGAATGAGGAGCTTTCCACATGGAATTCAGAGCCTTTGAAAAATCACCAGCGAGGATGCCAGCTCCTGTGCTGAGATGGATTGAAGCAGGCATGACTGGAGCAGCCCAGATCTCCAATCTTCCCAAAAGCCTCGGCAACAAGGGCAGGCGAACAGGCCATGCACCTTTTTCCAGAGTGCCTCCATTTACAGCTCAGAATTTAACAGAAATCCTTTGATCTTCATTTTTACATATCACATAGTAAATGTCAGCCATGCAGAAACAGCTACCTGGCTAGTTCAGCTGCTTCTGCTGGGGGCTTCCCCCCTCAGGGATAGCAGCAGTGTGGGGTGTTGATAGCAGCAACCATTACAACTCCTTGCCTTTGTCAAACACCCCACAGGAACCAGCAGCTTCAACTGCACCAACATGCCTCTCACTAGGAGACCTCCATAACTAGCATGTCTGGCTGTTCATCACGGAGCTAAATGGAAGCTGGAAGGTGTTTTGCTTGCTAAACCCAGGACCTGCATCACATTACTCCACAATGGAGGCTGCTATAAAAGTAAGAAAGAGGACTTTCCTCACCTCCCAGTGCCTATGCCAGGTCTCTGAGCAACTTTTAATGTTTTTCCCATTCTGCTTTCAGTGACTTCAGCTGCCACACTGGAAGTGCTGATCCTTGTGCATCCTCTGACACACATGCTCTTCCTAAACGCTTCTCTATACCCATAAGAAAGAGCGATTCAGGAGGGAGCCTGGGTGCAGCACCTCTTTATACAAACAAGGTTTCTTTTCTAAAAATAACTAAGATCTGGATGAGGCTCCCAAACAAACCCGCTGCTACACAAAGCTGACAGAAACCAGAGGAGGCTCTATACAGTCCACCTTTCTATAGCACCAAGAGACCTGAGCTATTGGCTGTAACTGCTTCCCTGCAGCTGGACCATGCTCAGCTGTGAGCATGTCGTAATGTTGTAAAACCCTGCTTTGGAATGGGCAGATGAAAAGTTAGAAAAGTTTTGTTGAAGCAAGAGCTGGTGAGGTTACCGCTCAGCTTGGAGGGAAGAACTGATGTGTCAGCCCTGAAAAATCCACTCGGGAGTTTATGCTTTTCTACACTGAGACTTTCCACATCTGTCTTTAAAAAAGAGAGGGTGAGATGAGTTGTCACTACTGACCCTTCTTTCCAAGAACCTGCTAGCACAAAGGAAGGAGTATGCCTCAAGCCTGCATGAGAAATGGAGAATAGACTTGCTTCTGTGGGCCTGCCCCAGAATTTCCATGGGATAATGGGCATTGAGTTTATCATTGCTGGCAACCCATGTGACTAGCAAGATTATAGCTATGTGTTCAGGAAGAGGACAGGACTATATAGCCTAAAAGTGCCTCAAGAATCAGAGAAAGAGCCTGTAGAGCTGCAAAAACTAACAGTAACAACAAGGAGTGCTGAAAATGACAGCAAAGTAGGTGACTTATTTCCTAGTCCAGAAACCACACAGTGCTCAGGTGAAGGTTGTTCTTCAGCGTTAAATATTTTTTTAACTTTTGCTCTACATGTCCTCTGTGTATATCTTTTCTACAGAGCACATTGCTTGAACAACATAGCAAATGAAGGACGTGTCTTTGGATCCTCTGGGAATAATTCAGGTGCCTGAACATGTGTGTCTAGCGCCATTTGAGCTGCCCTTGCTTTTCTGTCTGACTTCCAGTGGCTGATACAGAAGAGCGACTGCTTTCCCAGAGGCCCAGTGTCATGTCTGACAGCCCTGTGAGGAGGGCTCACATACCCTAAGGCACATGAAATGATATTAGATGGGCATGTTTAGGCTCACCAGTCACTCCCTGCCAGTGTCTGTATTTCAGAGTTATTATTGAAACAATTCACTCTGTGTTAACAAGAACAAAGATAGCGGCTTTCTTCTTCACAGCAGACACATGAACAACTGCCAGCAACAGGCAACAACTGCTGCCTGCTTACCCCTGCTGCTGGTATCTGGTGGCAATGACTGCTCTGCCAGTGGATGTTGGAGGAGGGTAGCCTTCTTCCAGGGTCTAGGGATGATGGGATGATTTCAGTTATGCTGTGGGTTTCATTTTCCATGAGATCCTTTTGTCCAAGTTTAATTAATTAGTTGACCTATTGGGACTTGGCATTAGTCTCTGACTGCCACAACCCCACTGAAACTCTTGAAGCGGTGAAAACATCCTGAGCTGCACAATGCCCCAGAGAATACTCAGGGTGCTGCAGAAAGGTGGCCATGAAGAATACCTCTGAGCTGGTTCCCAATTCCCACAAGAAAACCAAGCAGATGCCCACTGATTTGGACCAGTATTTAAAATCGTGTCGCTATTACCTTTTCTTTAAAGCGTTGGCAGAGCAGAAGCTACTTAAACAGCTGTGAGGACCCTTGGCTCCCAGCACAGATGGTGCTGGAAGGCAGTGGCGGGTGGAAGACATCAGTACCATGCCGTCTGCAAAGCCTGCAAGGAGCAACCAGGGGCATTAAGGGTCCTGTTCCCTTTTTAGGAAAATTATTAATGACCATGAGAAGAAAAAGTGATTCAATGCTGAAAACTTGCTGCGCACCAGCTGTTGTTTGGAGATAGAGATTCAACTAAAACAGTGAGTTTACCTCACTTGCTTCAAGACACGAGCCAAGATCCAGTGCTATTGCTCTTTGCTGTGTTTCCAACTGCTATTCTACACGGTTTCCTTCACTGACAACACCCTTTCACTCAAGAGAACTATTGTTTTCACTTGAACAAAACTAAAACAATCCAGAAAATGGAACTGAAACCCCAGAGCAAGAGCACACATAACTTCAGAGGTGAAATTAATTTAAACCATCTTGAAATTCTGCACACGAGTCCCTTTTTATATAAGGATGATCAGAAAATGTTAATTGCATGGGTTGTCCTAAGTATTTGAATTTTCCACCTGATTTTCCTCCCTGATGTCAGGATAAGAAAGTTTGCTTCCACTTGTAGGGCACAGAAGCTATCGCTGGGCCAGGGAAATCCCAGCTAACGTTGAAAGGAGGGTGGAAGGCAGTAAATGGTCTGTGTTGGAAGACCACAGTTTGCTGGGGGAACCTGTATTTTACTGGATAAAGGTAGAAAACAGTTTGCATAGTGATTTCTGAAAACTGCTATGAAGATACATCCTGGAGTTTGTCTCCAAATTTAAACAATAGATCTTTGAGGGTGGTTTGTTTTTTTTTTCCTGGAGTTCATGGCTGGTGGCTAAAGAGTTGCTGTGGTCACTGCTTGCCAGCAGACTTAGGACTGGTGCTGGATCTGTTTCTAAGCTTTCTAAGTATGAGCTGCATGATTCTCGTTTTTCAGTTTGCAGATACTTTCAGAAAAATCTTTAAATTCACATTCATTACTTATTTCTTCTTCTAACATTAACAGCCTGACATTTTCAGTTCTCCTATTTAAGAGTTACATTATTCAAGTCTCTTACATAACTTCAGTTGTCACTGTAGAGGGAAGATTTTTATTACGAACATTGGTTTTGTTTTTTTTCTTGTTCTGTTTGGTTGTAGATTTTAAAATAACCTTAACATACAAAAAATCACAACTGGACAAAGAAAGGGGATGTATGTGCGTGCTATATCCTAGGTCCAATTTCCCTTCTTGCAGCGGTAGCTGGGAGGGCCTGTGGAATTTACAGTTTCCATATGAGTTCATTAATTTTGTACAAAAACACTGTTTATGGCTTCCTAGTTAAAAAAAAGTTTTCAATATTTGGGTTTTTTTTTATATATAGTATCTGTTGCCTTAATAGTTCTATATGCTATTAAAGACCTTTATTTTCTCTAGAATAATTTTTAATTAGCCACCTGGTGCAATTCAGTAATCCCTTTTTTTGAAGATAAAAGAACAACTGTCAGGGAAAAAAAAGAGATTCAAATATAGGAACCAGAAGAAAATCCTTCTTCTAGATTCATCCCCCCAATATTCATAGTTTACATTATGGAATAATTGTGGAGTGAGCTGGAAGATCTCCTCAAATAGTCCTCCCACCATATGGGAGCTGGTGGAAGCAAATCTACAGAGGAGTTTTTAAATGTTTTTTCTTCTTGGTTTCACGCATACTTTTCAAGACTTTGCAGCTGCTGCGTAATTACGTTTTACTTGGTTATGACTTCAAGAGCAAAAAGTGAAGCATGAAAAGTATCACCCTGTCCTTGACACCTGCCTTCTTGAAGCCAGGTTCCTAGTTCGCGCTCCATGCTCAGGAGCACTTAGTTGTTCTAGTTTCTGCTGACAAGCCTGATTCTCCTCTCTGCCATCCCTTGGTGATCTCATTGCAGGTATCACAGTCATACTCTGACTTTCTTTCCTTCCCTTTCTCTATGGTAGATGTCAGCCACCCTCATGATGTGCAAGGCTTTGCCTATTGACAAATCACTGCCAAATTCCACTGGAAAACCCTCCTATGATGGATTTCCAGATCTTGTCATATTCCCATGTCATTTGGATCCCTTTCTGCTTCCCTGCTTGGTGTAATAATTTTGAAGCAGAAATAAAAGTAGCCTGTGTTGCTACTATTGCCTCTGTCTCCCCCCTGCCCTTAGGGTCCCTGAACCACCCTTGAAAAACTTACATCTGCAGCATTCTGCCTACGGACCCACGTGGGAGGATAAATGAACAGAGAGAGAGGTGGTAACAAGTGAGCTCTAGATGGGCATGAATAATTTTTTCCCAGAGGTTTTGAACTGATGCTGTGATTTTTGCTGCTTACCCATCTCTTTGCTGTTGCTGCCTAAGGCACTTTACCAGAAATGGTTCAAAGGACACATTCTATATCCATGGATGCTGTGATGAAGAAAAGTGATTTCTTCTCAGAAGAAAAAGTCTTCCAAGGTGAGGAACTTTTAGTCATCACTCTATATCACTTGATAATCTGATACAACTATATATAAGGAAAAAATGTGGCCATAGAAGACAGAAAAAAAACTAAGTCAAAGATTTTCCTTGAGATCACCCAAAGGAGAAAGGTGTGGGAGGACAGTAGAGAGGGAGGAAGAAATTAGGACTTAAGGGAGACCCAAATGGAAGTCCCAGACCTGTTGGAGATTGCAAGTAACTTAAATGGAGTAAATACATGATTTAAATATTTAGACAAGGCTTAAAGAAATCAGTAGAGATACATTCATAGACGGAGCTTGAATGATTGCAATCAGTTGTGCTCAGTTTCATCAGTATATAAAGTTGAAGCTACGTTTTGCTATTACATTGCAAAGAGTTTTTTATTTACCAATAGCAATGAAAACCAGAATTTGGCTTCCAATTCTTTTATCTAAAAATAGCTCTTGCATTGGATTAGCCAATAGAAATGTTGAACATTAAATTTTTTTTTACAATCTACACCACCTGTGAGCATAAACATATTTATTATATATACATCGTGGCTTGTTAACAGACATTGCAATTGTCTACACCCTGTTGACACAATTTTTCAGTCAGTGGGGTTTCTTGTGGTAATGGGCAAAGATGCAAAGTGGAATGAAAAACAAAGCAGAGGCCAAAAGTCACAGAAAGAACAAGGAGAAACGATCGGTTTTTTTAACAATCTCAGGGTCTGACCATGGTGTGGCATTACTGACATAAAGGGTACAACGATCTTCGCTATCTCCCAGGAGTTTTCTGGTACGCTGAAGAGGAAGAGCTACTCGATTTTGCTCATTTGTAGAGCAGAAATAGCAAGGTCACTTCTGCAGGGGTAAGGGATGTTGGCGGAAACATTTTGCTTCTCTCTTGGATACTTTTTTGAAACAAAAAACAAGATAGAAAGAACTCATCCTTCCAGATGAGGAACAAAGTAATTCTGAAATGATAAAAAAGATGACACAGATTTAATCTCTTGATTTTGATCATAACCTTACTTCTGTAGGATTTTGGCCTGGAAGTTCAGTATGTAGGATGATAACATAAATTATTGTACCAGTAGTTGCGGAGTCTCTAATCAATCTGATGATAAAACTTTATGGAAAATTCCAAGTAATCATTCGTAACTCCTCCCCTCTGATAAAAATGCGACTCTGTCTGTATTCAGAGCTAAGGTGCTGCAGGAAGAAAAGATAAAGAAGGGGGTTTTTTTCCCCTTCAAAAGCAATTTTAAGGAGATGTTTGCCTGATGCTGACATGCCATAAACCTGTTTTGTTCTAAGACCTTGCTAAAGATTATTATCTGGTTTTAATTTTTTGAAGAAAAAGCCCTCAGAAAAGTTACTTATCAATAATTCCCAGTGGTAAAATGCTTAAAACTAATGTCCCTATCAACCTGAGGAAATATTAATATAGGAAAACTACCACCCCAACACCCCCCCCAAACCAGTTTCTCTCTGGAACCACTTCCCTTTTGTTTGGCAGGTTAGGCAGATTTGAAAAAGCCTGTGTTGGTCTGGCAAAGTTTGGCAGCCTCAGCTAACTTGGCAGCTTGAGCATCTTTAACTGAAAGTTTGAAGCTAGATGTGACTTTTTCTTTATTTTTAAATTTAAAGCATTAATATCAAGTTCTTAATTTGAAAAGAAAGAAAATGTTAACATTATTCTCTCTTGTGATATCAGTGGCAGTGTCTCAGTAAAATAGATTTTAAAATGTATTGGAAGAATTTTTTCTTGGAGGCTGCTGGTTTCCCTTTCTGCGCCCTCCTATGCTATGCATTCAAACCTAAATAATTATCTAGGACCTGAAAGTAGAAGACATGCTTATACATAATGCACACCACTCTTTTATTTTGACAGATATTTTTAGAGCCTTTAACTTCAGAGAATACATGTTATTAAGTATGCCATATGGTGTACTGTCTACATTTCCGTAGTGAGACATTCATATTTTCAGTGATTTCCTATCGGTGGCTTAGGGATTCAATGGTGGTGATGCTGGGTGTCCTGGAGCCCTAATTCATCCAGCCTTCATTATATAAGCTTAACTTTGAACCAAGAAAGAAACTTGATGGCTGAATCAGAGTCTGAAAAACTAAAAATAAGGTAATTCAGGGACAACATTGACTGGCTCAAGCTGTTTCCCTGGTGACTGCTAAACTCACATCTTATAAGTTTATAAATAATTCTCACTCATTGGCAAAAGTGATCAGAGGATTTCAGGTGGCAGTGTGGTCACTGGATCTGCCCTGACACTCCAGCCGTAGTTAAAGGGAGCCATGGTGAGCGCATGGAGGGTGACTCTGGAGCCATGGAATCATAATGAATGTGTTGCTCCACGCTGGCCATGAGAACCTGTCAGGCTGGCACCAAGGAACCTCTGCTCAGCTGTGGAAGCTTTTCAGACCATCATGCTGCAGGAGAGGTAAGGATGCAAAGCTGCTGTACACTGAGAGGTACTCGCAGCCTAGGAACACAAGAGGGGCGAAATCCAGCTGTTTTCTTCTCTTGGTCTCATCTGGGCAAAAAAGGCTGTTCTGTAGCTTATTAAAGGATGGATGATGCTGTTTGCTCCCTGAATGTGAGTTCCTGCTGCCTGCTCAGCTCATCCAGCTGCATGTCTTACTGTTTAAACTAACATTTGCTTTTCTTTTCTCTGCACCTTCCTTCAGCATGCACTTCAGTTTCCATGACCAAGGAAAAGATGTTATCAATCAAATCTGTTTTTCCCTAAACCAGAGACAAATAAGTCCTAAAATGAATCCTGCTTTCCCCATGGAGGCTGGAGGCTTTTTTCTGACTTTGTGGATTTCCTGTTGACATCATTATATGGATGTTAAAGTCAGACACTTTCACAGATTAGTGTGAGGGGAGAGAACATAAATCCAAATGGAATAAAAGGAATTTTCACTCCCATGACAACAAGAAAGGAAGGATTGTAGCCATTTCTAGTGTGATAGCAGGAGCAGTTGCCTGATGGCATTTAACAATTCCCTAAAGGTCAATGTGCCATAAACTATAAGCCTAGAAATGGGAGATCAGGATATCAGTACTACCATTCATTACCAGAAATGTCTCAGCTGATTCAGAAAAAAATCTCTTTGTTTCTGGCACAAAATCTTTGTATCATCATCAGTAATTGCAATGCCTAGGTACAGATTACATTACATAATAACATAGGAAAGGGACCCAAATAAGGCACTTATTTGGTATTTATTAGGTATCACAGTTTAACACAGATCATGCTTCACTGAAAAGGAAGTGGAAAGTAAATGGACTGAGGTCCGTGCTGTATTAGAAGTCCATCAGGCTCCTGCAGCAAAGTCCAAAGAATTCGTCTTGCTACGCTTCCTAAGGGAATGTGATTTAATGAAAACCACACTGGTTTTCATCATATCGTAGAGATTGGCAGCAAGATGATTTCTAGATGAACATGTCCTCTTCCAGTCTCAGTGGCTTTTAACAAATGAGAATAAATTTAGCCTTAAAAGCAGGATTCCTACAGATCTCCTTTTTTCAACTGGGAGCTACCTGTGTACATGCCCTTGAAGAGCTCCATCAGGTTAAGGTTTCTGTGTGCAAAGTCAAATATGAACTTATATATACCCAAGGAATGTTTTTATTCAGTGGCCAGAGTCTTCTACCTAGAGCACCATAAAGCAGGGAAAGCATTAGCTCTAAGTTTTCACAGTAAGTGAACAGGGTCAGTTTCCATTGTAACTCACAGAAAGACTCTTGACAGATCTTGTTCTATGAGACAGAATACTTGAAACATAGTCGATGACTTCAACATTTACAAATGGAAGTACAAATAGACCAAGAACTTATCCTGGTTTTGTTTGTTTGCTTTTCTATTGGTGCTTGTACATGCAGTTTGTGGATTTATTGGGACAGTCATTCTTTCAAATATATTTTCTTTTATGTGTCTGTATGTGTAGAATAAAAAAAAATTGTTTACAATCAGAAAAGTCTCTGAATTAGTAAGTGTCCCCATACTACAATAGCATGTGGGTCACTGAAACTACCAAGAGCTCAAAAATGTGCGGTGCAGATGTCTGATTCAGGAAAAAGAAGTAAATCCTAGGAAAAGGTGCTGTAGACAAAAAGACAGACACAAAAGTTTATTTTGAAGAGAACTGTCCTGTGTCCTTTGAGTCAAGTGCTTTTCACTATTTGTATGCAAACAACCAAAACTAACAAATGTCTCAGGATATCCTGTTCAAGGGATAAGATCATTATCACCTAGAATCAGAAATGGATGTTCCCCCTTGGTAAAGCAGGGAAAGATTGGATGCATGGCAGATGTTTTACGTCTTCTTGGCAGTGCAGCCACATGTACATTCATTTATTGTAAGCAAATTCTTTTTTAAAGGTAAAGGTGAAAGTAAATCTATTCTCTTATTTTCTCTGGTGTTCTATATGCTAGGTATGGCTGCTTTGTTGGGTGCCGCTCTACTGGTTGTCCGTCAAATACATACAGCTCTCCTGGGAGAATAGATGAAGGTGGAGGAATGAAGGAAAAGATAGGTGTGTATTAAGGATGATTGACACTGCGCAGTGACTAGCAAAAAATGTACACAGAAAGGATTTTTTTCAGATCTTACTGGGCAAGAATAGCAAAGGAGGAACAGCAAGCACAATGCCATCTTCAGGACATACTTGAGAAGCTTGAAAATAAGAGGAGACAATGTAATGATGTTGTTTCATCCATAAGCAAACATACAGGCCTGTACCAGCATGGCTGCACTTCTGATGGCTTGAGAGGTTTTCCATGTACTCAAAGGCAGAGAGACAGGTCCAGGGCAAGAATAGGATGGCCAAAACCTGCCCAAGTTCCCTTGGGACTATCCCTGCTACAAGATCACAACCAAGACTGGGTTGTGACCCTGCAGTCCCATTAAACCTCTGAGTTGACAGCCTCCAGTGCAAGTATCTGTGCCACAAATGTGTACAAACCACCAGCCTTGCAAGCCCCACGGCCACCTGATAGAGTTCATGAAGTAAAAGGGATGATACAACGCCCTTACACCATGTCTCATGACAACTGGGTTGTCATGAGCCGGATGCACAGTGACCTCAAAGTTGATTTGGAGCCAGTTGCTTTTCCTTAAAACAGTTTGGATCGAGGATTTAGAAAAAGTGAGAGGGAGAAGGAAGGAACAGTACTGCAGTCCAAGAGCCAAGTTCAAACCTGAAAGAAGGGCAGAGCTGATTGAATATAATTCTTGGGAGAACTGTAGACTGGCATGCCTGAGTTCTTCAGGAGGCAGTTTAGCAAATTCACCCTTGACAATGAGGTTCAAAGCTGCAGAGGTTGGAAGGTCCTGGCTTTTTGATAGACTCTACTGTAACAAACACCTCTCTTGGAAAAAAAATGTGAACAATTACTCGCTGCAAAGGATGTTCTTTCATCCTTGTATCAGAACTATTGCAAGTTACAACTCACTAAAAACATTCTCTCTGGGCTCCTGTCCAAAACTAGTGCCAGCTTTCTCCAAGTGTTTGAGCAAACATAACTGCCACTGTTGGTACTGCCTTCCTAGGGAAAAATCCTTTGAAGCTCGGTGGCTGTGGTAGCCAGCCAGCCAGCCACTAACGGGCATCTGCAGTTTCCTACTGCTGCCTACAAGGTACTACCAGGCTGAACAAAGCTGCACAGCTGCAAGCTGAGGTACCACAGCACAAAGCCTTCTAACGCTGCTCACCTCCCAGGCACTGCCCAGCTCTGGGGGGGTGTTATCTAAGAGGGCTGTGGGTGTGATACAGGCTAGCCATGTAACTGCTAGCACAGAAGCAGAATATGTTCTCGCTCAATCACAACGATGTCTTACGGCAGCACAGCGTCATTTGGCTTTTCCACCACTGCAGGTGTCCCAGAATTTCTACAAAATTCAGGGGGAGAACGAGGTTGCTCATAACAGGATGGAGGGAGGCCAGCGCTCTTGAAGCAGAGTGCCAAAGCTAATAAGTAAGAAATGTGGAAGGAAGAAGCAAGCTCGTTTTGGGAGTGTAATTCCCTTAAAGCAGGCTGCAGCGCCATAGCAATCCCTAATAAAGATTCATAGTCCTCCAACCTCCCATGGATTTGGATGCTGAAACCAATCACAAAGGATGGAGCTAGTGCGGGACTGCTTGCCCCTTTGCCAGTGCCAAGCAGTCATTAGATAAGGCTGAAGTAATTCTGGTGTCAGTTCCGGAGGTGCTTAGGGAAACAGGTAAACATCAATGTTACATTCGCAGATGCCAGATGCCTGCAGGATTCGGTGGCCGCTGAGCAGGAAGTTGAAGTCAGGTACATGCAGAAACAGACAGCACATAAATGGAGCTGTTGTGAGTTGGCTCTAACATGAGGAACACTCAGTTTCTCTGCTGCGGAGGTAGCGAAAGGATTGTGAGGGGAAGGGTGAAGGGGCTTTTAATTACTGACTCTTCTATTTGGAGACCCTTCCCGTCTTCAGCGTCAGTAGCTAGCTGAAATATTTGGGTTCTCTCCTAGGAGAAACAGGAGTTTTGAGAGGATACTTCTGTTCCATTCACTAGATAGAAGAGAGACTTAACATTTCCTATCTGGAAAAGATGTAACAGACTTTTTTTTTTGTGCCTCGCCAGGGCAGGATGGCTCACTATTCAATACTACCTGTCACTCACATTGTGCTACTGAAGGACAAAGTACTGTACAAATATTAATTAACCTGCACAAGAGTATTACAGGTTCAGTTTTCAGAGGGGAAATCCCAGAGGGCAGAGATCTTAAGCAAGGTCACACACACAGCATCACTGTTGTTTCAGTATTTTTTGCTTTGGGAGAAGATCCTCAGGAGGAGGGGAATAACTTGAGAAATGGGGACTTAGTGGGGACTGCTGAAATGGATGATGGGGGAAGGAGAAGTCTTTTGCTGAGCCAAGCAAAGGAGAAATGCCTCAGGGATATTGGAGAGCAGGAATGGGCTGCAAAATATGCTCAAGGTCAGTAATAACAAGTACTCCAGTGAGATCAAACTAGAGAAAACTGCTTCCAAAGCAGCCCTGATTAAGTAGATTAAAAGAACTGAAAGTTTCCTGAACCATAGAACAGGATGTTAGGTTGCCCCTGTATTGGTCAAACAACTGCTCCAGCCATGGCACTTCAAATGTCAGCACTTGCCAATATTTACCACTGAGTGCCTAGCTCAGCTGAGGGTTTGGCCCCTGTTTCTTTGTGATCAAAAAGGGAAATATGATGGTTAACATACTGGCAAATATCAGTAGGAAATAATTTTAAATGGTGGCAAATACGTATCATACCCCCTTTAAAACCAGTTACAGCAGAACCTAATTTTAATTTCACTGGCACTCACTGTGTGGAACTACCATGCAGAGACTTGCAGTACACTGCACGGTATTATTGAACTCACAGGCTTCTAAAAAAGATGTGAAAAATACATCTTAAAAGAACTGTAAAATGTATTCCACAACATGAATGTTGGTTGGTTTTTTTTTTTCCTAGAGAATACTTTTATAAATTAATAAATGAACTCTTACAAATGCTCTCTCCTGAGATGCTGCTTATCTTTGCACATCCGGTAAGAGACTTGGAAAGAATTTAGTGCATGTGCCAGTTGAAAAAGTCATCTGCAGTCCTGGGATTACTTCTGACTTCCTACTTTATTTTTAAAGCAAACAAATAATGCAACTTGACCGTTCCCAGTTAACTGGCTGCCCAGAAAGACAGTTTTAAAAGATTCAGTGCCTAAATAAGATTTATAAATAGTTTTTACTGCTTTTCTTAGTACACAGCCCTATAAGTGACTAAGAGGGCGGGAGGCTTATTGACCAGCATTTTGCCTGGATAGCAGCAGTATCAAAGGTATCCAGCTATGGGTTTAGCCTGGTTTACGGATCTGCCATTTCTCTTTAAATCATTTTGCCATTCTGCAGCAGTTTGCCTGTTTCTTTCTAATGTCTTTGAATAGCCAACAATTATGTATGTAGAGATCAAGAGGAGTATATACATGGAATAAGGCTGGCAGCCTTTCTTTGAGCACGGGGGCAAGGTGGCCACTTACAAAGAGATATTAATGAGAAGTAAAATGACACGGTTTCCTGTCAAGGGCAGTTGTGGAGTCAGAAGCAAAACTTGGACCTTTTGGTTCTGAGAACAATTCAAAATTAAGAAAACAAGATTGCCTTGGAGAACAATATCGCAAAACACAGGGCCATCAAATACGCTGTGTAATCCTGCCAATTTTTTTAACCTTTACAAATGGCCACTTTAAACACACTGGTGAACTAATATAACTTGGCAGACTATTTTTCTTAGGTTGTGAAGTATATTGATGCATCACCCCAATGTATTAATATTGTGGTTTATTAGTATATCAACTTCAGTTCTTGATTTGGCCAATTCTGGAGCATGATTTCATTGGCTTACTGTATCTTAGTTACTTACAAGTTCAGTACAGCAAGCTTCCTCTCTTCATAAACTATGGTTCTTCAGCAAACCTTTCTATAAGTGAAAATGTAGATTTCAATGTCTGTACTCAATAAGATATTGTTAACTCCATCAAAAACTTCTATCCATCATAATACCATTTGGGAAAACTAAGCCTATCACCAGAAAATTCAGCTCTTTTCAAGTTTCAGGTTTTGCATTTGAAAAGTAGGCCATTAAAATAACAGACGAGCGCCGCAGACCACAGATTCCACATGACTCCTACCTATAGATACATGGGATAACTTAAAAACTGGGATCAAATCCTTCATAAAGGAATGGCTATAAGACAAGCAGACTCTTCCAAAATGCTGTTTTGTAAGGAATTTCTAAGACGAAGGACCAACATGAGTTTTAAATTCCCTTTTGGTAGCTATGAATATCTTCGTATTCACGACCAAAATCAAGAACAAACACTATTGTGTTGTACCCTGGGCTTGTCCACTGAAATCACTGAAGTGCTACAGAGAACATAATCTGGCACATCATGTATTTGTTACTTGAAACTCGCATATAGTCCTTGCATGACAGTAATTGGAACAATTGCAACTGTACACCTGCAGAATTTTGTTCTTTCTCCATTGGTGAAAGTCTAGGGCGATGACATGGATACATATTGGAGGATCCTAACTCAGCAATAATGTCAGAGCCAAATTTGCTACCCCACTGTTTAGATCTTCACCATAGTCTTAAGTTTCTCAGTGCAGTGGAAAATTTTATGAGGCACCTGCTGGTTACTGTAAATTTGGCACAGTGTTGGCCAAAGAGCAGGGCTATAAAAGTGGCTTTAAAAACAGCCTTCCATGAACAGGTATCCCCCAGTGGTGCAGCATTGCTGACACACATTATAAGTTTACGAGTCTTTCCAGAAACCAAAAGATAACCAGCTTAATTCTGGACCACAAAATTCCCTGCATCACCCAGCTGCACACTGATATCTGTAGCACAATTGACAACGTGCCACCAGGTACCAGGTAGAGAGACTGAGCACACCGATGATGTCTAAAGTGCTTGTGCTTCCCAACAATCCTATTATTTTTCAGGCTCCATTTCTTTGTGGTCAGTTTGCACTTGTTCTTTCACCTAAACAGCTCTCCTGCTTCCTTGATGATTACTCCCATGTATTTATTTATATACAGCAGATCCCTGTTCTCTCAGCCTTCATTCTTCTAGTGTAAGCAAGGCAAGCAGTTTTAGGGTCTTCTCTTCTGAAGATTTTCCCCAGTTCCTCATACTGTGGTAGCTGCTCCTTGTGCCTTTTCCAGGTCAAGATCCTCTTCCCAGGGCAGGAATGACCAACACCGTTTGCTACATTCCCTGTCAGTTCTCTCCTGTTCTTTTCAGGTTCAGTAATATTACATGTTCCACTTGTTGCATTGGTTTATCTGTTCCATATTGCAGATGGCTGTTCAAATATATTGTGAGACTGTATGAAACCAGGAGCTTTTAGCCATCCTTTGCTCAACTACTATATCCTCTCACCTTCTGCATACTCTGGTTTACAGTGGAAGCATTTTTGATTACTTCACCTAATTCCATGACCCGAGGCATGGGGGAATCAAAAGGAGCAAGAAGATGAGAGCAGAGGCTGTCACATGTCCTCTGCTGAAGTAAGCCATGGTGGAGATAAGCTATTACAGCAGCTGTCACCTACTCTGCTCCATGGCTGCAGACTGTTCCTCTTGTGGCGAGGGTAGAAGGGCACGTGTACTTGCGCCTCAGGTTTCCCACTTCAGTCTGGTACCTTAGCTGAAACATCTAAAGAAGTAGTCATGCTAAACTACCAGGCTGTAAGGTCTGGTGACTGATAGGAGGATGTATATCCTGTCCTCCAGCTGTAAGGGAGCAGAGAGGTTTGCTGGAGAGAGGGGAGAACAGCTGGGAGCAGCGTCAGTGTCAATTGCCCCAGCAAGAATCAGCACTGAATTTCTGTACCTGCTGTCATCATCATCAATAAGTAAGGAAGGTAGTCCCTCAGCTCAAGTGATGAAAGTCTGTCCTTTATGGGACTGAGAGCTCAGTATCCAGTCTTGGCCAATAGCCCCGCCAGTGGGAATGTTAGCCCTGGCTGCAGAGAGCAAGGAGCTCATTTGCCTTTGAAAATCCAATATAACCCTCTCTTGGTTTAAGAACTTGACAGCAGTGTAATAGATGTGTGTGAGTTATTGATTTATCCTTCGGCTTCTGATCTGTCCTTCATTTTATTAACCTAACTTTATATCACACGTTTTATGACTGATAGAAAAATATAATTCTATTTCCATTTGCAGGAAATGTTCCTTGTGCCCATTTCTCTAAAGGAGACAAGTGATCAGTGACACAGTCTGTGTGTCTTCACCATCGTCTCTGATCACCTCTTTCATCCAGAATCTGCTTTTGCCCCCCAAATGAGAGTAGTTTAAATAGACTTGCAGACGTTGAATAGCAAATAACAAATATTACTGTTGCTCATGCGTGAAGAAGAATATTTGTATGAAGACCAGCCATACTCCAAATATCTGTTCAGGCAAACACTTGCTTTTGTGAATACCTACAAATAAGAATGATGGTTGAGCCGGACAATAGCTGCTTAAATGAACACATCTCCATGTTTGGTCAGTTCTGTTACTCACATGAGTTTTCTATCATGTTTGATCTGAAAAATGGAGAATATATTCACTAGTTGTTATTTCCCATCTTCTGTTTGCTGATGGATTCCTATCCTGCATGCTGGTTTGCTGCAATATATCACTGAAAGATAATGACACATTGCTTAAACACACTGCATTTTCATAAGATAACACAGTAGAAAAAAAATAAAATGCAGAGTTTGTACGTATATCCTACTTCTTCTGTCAGTCTCGAAGATTGATGGACTGTCCTCTGTTTCTTTCTTTTCATTCATGATTATGTTTTTGTTCAAATCATTGATTTACCATGGATCTAATAATTCTTTTCTGGTTTTCAACTTGAAAAATATCCATGCCCTGGCTCATTACTGTAGTATTTGTCATTGGAACAACACCATCAGTCATTTCAAGTTTAAGATCAATCTGGAAAGGTAGAGGAAGGTCTGGATGATTTAAAGACAATGTGCAGAAGAGATCTGAAGACATTTTTTGCTATTGAGAAGTAATTTATTTGGATAATAATAATAAGGCTTTACCAGAATTGTGGTTCCTCTAGAAGATGGGTACTGGGAGTACCCATGGGAACTGTGAGTGTTCTTAGAACATCATGGGTGGTTTTATGTGTGGAGAACTTTGGAGGTATCTATTCATGGGTTTGGGTATTGTATTGCCAAGAGAATCTTCTATGAGCCTTAGCTTTGATTTTCATGTTTAAATTCAATGGCTATCAGCAGTTGTTAAGTAAAATGTTCGGCGAAAGGCCTTCTGGAAAGACACCTTTGCCAATGTGGAATCAAAATCATGGCTTATCTCAGCACAGGGAGAGGGGAGGAGGGTCATGGCATGTCGGAGTCACAGGAAAATGCTGCAAGAAAGAGCTTGGCTGTAGGTTGGACCACCATGAACACAAGATGGTTAATAGGGTTCCTGACTGGATGGGGTTCCCAGGCTTCTTCTCTGACAATCAGGAGTTTGAAATTTGAACATGGAGTGATGCAAAGAGGTCAAAGATACATCTTGCCTGTAATTATATGCCTGTTCAGGGTCTATTTGCAATCTCTCTGCCCTGTTGACATGCAATCCCAGTTCTGCCCTGTGGTGGTATCTTTACAAGACATGAACAAACAAAAGCAGATTGAAGAAAGTGAGCATTGATTCTCATTTTCCAGTGAAGTCCAGGCCCTTTAGTATCTAGTCTGAATTTCATGGGCATGAAAACTGCTGCACTCATGAATTTCAAAAGAGGTTGTGATATATATGTCAAGATGATCTTCCAAATCTAACTATTTTTTTATGTCCAAGGAACACAACAAATAAAAGAAGACAAAAGCCCTATTGCCTTCTGCATGATAAATCATTTCAGCAATTTCAGACTTCTGCATTTTAAAAAGAGCAATATATGGGAAAAAAAAGTAAGTCCAAATTAATCCTTATTATTATAGAATAATATTTGACAATTTCATTTCTGTGAAGAGTACTTTCTTGGTCTGTAGGGCTCAAATGAACATCTGGTCTCCTTCATATCTGCACTATCATAACATGTCCTCGGTGATACTAGAAAGGTATCACCGAAAACCAAGTCTTATCCACTCTCATTAATGTGCCACTTAGCTGATGTCTAACATACTGTAAAGTGTGATTTACTAGGTTTGGACTGATATCCAAATTCTTACAAAAGTCTAGAAATATTTTTCAAATACATTTAAAAATTTATTTTACTGAGATACTGTAATGAGGCAGAAAAATGTTAACATTGTCTTTTTAAATTAAGAACTTGAGATTAATATACTTAAAAAATAAAGAAAAAATCACATCTAGCTTCAAACAGTCACTTAAAGACACTCAAGCTGCCAAGTTAGCTAAGGCTGCCAAATTTTACCAGATCAACCCAGGCTTTTCAAATCTGAGCTTAAAAAAACAACCTGAGGCAGTGATGTTGTTGCTTAAGCAAAATCTAGAAATGTATACTGACATGCAGCAGAGAATTGGTGATACCTGTGATGAGCAGTCTTCATGTCCGCGATATGCCCATGATGCACTAAGAGAAAATGGCCAGCTGGTCCTGCTGAACTGAAGATAGCAAGCTCAGGCAAAACACTATTCTTGAAAATTTCACTTTTCAAAATGACTGGAACTTTTCTGTATTTCTTCCCAAATGTTTCCATAAATGATTGACTTTTGTAACTCTAAACGAGATCTTCAAAAGACCTACTCTCATTTATTTTGCAAAGAAGAAAATGTAGCTCAACTTTGAATGTACTGTAAAGTGAAAATAAGACAGAAGATTAATAATAACAATATCAACTTTTCCTTAGTGGAGGGGCTATGTGTTACTGCTTCATATCTTGAAAAATGTTGAGTAGAGCACCATTGTTGTAGTAACCAAGTTCTTGTACCTGGCTACAAGAATGTCATCTGCCATTATCTTCAAGTAAGGTTGGGAAATAAGGACAAAACCATAATTAGGATCACTGAATCCAAATATATGGAGCAGTTAGATACAAAAAACTGTGTAAAATTATTTGTCTCTTATATGTTGATGCTTTGAGATTCCAAATTGTTTCTGTCTCACCCTTCTACTTAAATTAATTTACCAAACATAACAACATTAAAAAGTCCCTCAACCCTCACAGTTTACATTTGATAGAAAACTTATGTTATAAAATAGAAAAGAAGCAGAGGTATTGCAGGCAGCATGTGGATGGAAAAAAAAGCTGCCCCTTTTAGAAGCATCTGTTCTCTACACAACTATTATTTTCTTCCAGAAGTAATTCTGTACAAAGGTTTCCTGCACAGGGAATGAATTAATGGACATATTTAAAAAGGACAAATATTATGCTGCAAGCCATGCTCATGCTATCATGGCCAAACAGATGCTCGAGAAGTAGCATTTGGACATTGTTTTTGGAGAAACAAAAGGTTTATCACTGGAGTGGTATAATGTTAACAAGAGTGCTGACCTACTTACACACCATAACACTCTGAGGAGTGTCTGGGGAGATAGGAGACCCTGGAGCAGGGCATGTTTTACAAGGCAAGTCATGAAACTATGACCAAGAGCCCAACTTTCCTTGTAGTAGCTATTTATCATTGACAGAGAAATACTGGGCAAGTTTATTTCCATCTCAGCACAGATATTTAAAGTTCAGTTGTCTAATTCTCCACTGATTGCTCTAGGCTTCCACTACATTAGTTGGAGAGCAACCCACACATGCAATCTCTCTGACCTACTTTAACTACCTACCTCCAGATGAGATTAATTCCTCCCTGGATGTGTCTGCTTCTCCCAGCTGACTATAGTGAAAGGCAGGGTAAACACCTGAGAGATTGAAAACTAACTTTTTGAGACATAAGTGAGATAAATCCACCCATGGTCTAAGAAAAGTGCCTCCATGACTTATGAATACCTGATCTAATTCACGTAAATAAACGAGCATGTTCTCTTAAATTTCATATGGATGTGACTAATGAAATGACCTCTAGATGAACTGATATGGGGTCTGTCCACACTGCACCACAGACTCTCCCTGGTAGGCGAATGGATAAACTACTCAGCTTTCCCACTTAGATATTCTCATAGTTTACCTCATGGTCAAGCCTCAAAAATGGAAAAGCTGTATAGCATCACATCTATTCACCACGGTGACAAAGGGACGGGAAAGGTGTACCCAGTATCGAGAAAATAAAATAGCTGAACTAATTTTACTAAAAAAGGTAAATGTCTGCTATGCAAAGACATCTTTGGGGCAGTAAGACCAAACTGCCATTTAAAGTGGTTACTGTTATTTCTTCCAAAGATCTAGAATACATTTCCCAAACCAGTAAATGTTACTTTGTTGTAGTGTAAAGCAAAAATGGTTTTATGTTACTGAAATTATACAAAAATACAGACAAATCTACTATTAGGCACAATTGCTTCAGCTCAGGTGATTCTGCTGCTGCTGAGTAACAAGGTATGACAGTGACACAGAGGTACTCAGCAACACGTTATCTGAGGGCAGTAGCACAGCAGTGTACTACACTTGCACATCACTGATGACATATACAAAACAAGCTGGTTCCTATCACTCTGCAGATGAAACAGGTAAAAAACAAGGAATAAACCTAAGTTTAACTGAGCTATATTTTGTATATTAAAAAAAAAAAACCCAAAACTAAAACACCCAGACTCGCGGGTGAGCTACAATCAACTTTAAATTCTATCAAGACTTCCACCAACAAAATCTCTACAGCTTTCTAACACAGTTTGAGAGGTGCTGCCTATGGCATGCCATAAAACCGTAAGGGAAAAATAGTTCCTCTGGGTACCATTACCCAAAGTATCTACTTCTTGGGCTGGGTTCCCTTTAACAGCTCAGCATGCTCATGAATTGCTAGGTTTGATAGCATTTCTGCTTGTTCTGTTATAATGTTCCTTTTTAAAAAATGAAATAAAATGGTTATTTAGACTCTTAATGTCTTCATAACAGATTATCTTGCTTGGGAGGAAGCATTAAATCCAGTTTACCTAGGGACAGAGGAGAGAGGATTTAAAGGAGAGGTAAATCTCAAGCATTGTTCAGAGGCATTTTGTTTTTCTGTGTCTTCTCCTATATGAATCTGCATTACATATTCACCTGGAAAATACTGGACAAAAATGAGTGCAACCCTGTCTCTTTATGAAGGTGGTCTTGTTCCTGGCTTGGTGCTCTGGCTTTCCAGTGGGTGCTGGGCAAGGCATTGACACAGTAAATCCAATTGTTCTCTAACACACGCATGAGCTTCTAGTACACAGACTTATCTTGCCCGATGTCCTAACTTCTGCTTCAGGGAGAGAGATGCTGTGTCCCAGCTCTGGAGTCAGTGTTCCAGTTTACGCCGTTTGGAGGTTAGCTCTTCTGAGGCAATATTTGCCTGGCATGCTTTGCTCGTTGTAAGACACCTGGTATTTCTGCAATGCCATATAAATATTTACGAAAAGTTCCTGGTACATCTTAGTTGCTCTCATGTCCAAACCTCTCCTGTAAGGTGACACATGGCTGTGCGAGTTTGATTTCACACTGAGTGAGTTTTAATTCTGGATTAGATCCTACTCATCTGCTGAAACAGTGAGACCTCAGGGCCTGACGAGTAACCTGGGTGATTTCTACACCTCTATGTATTATATAGCATATATAAATGGCATGTGCTTGTTTTATAGCAAAGCATTAAGCCCAACTAGCCAGTGAAGAAAGCAGAGCTGTTAGCATAGCTTTTGAGTATACCACTTGTCAATATTTGTATTACAGGAGCACACAGAGACTCAGCCAAGACCCAGGTCTCTGCGCATCAGCTCTGATTTGAAAGCAAAGGGGCTGCACTGCCACGGTGCTGAGGAACCAGCACCACGGCTCTTAGCTGAGTTAGGTTCTCACAAGTCAGAGCCAGGCAGAATGGGACATGTCGGGGCCCCAACAGCGGGAAGCCATCCAAGAGGGCATTATGGTGGCATCAAATAGGTGGCATTGCGGTTCACAGTTTGGAGGACCAGGGAGAAGCCAAACCCCACCCTACCCCAAAATAAAAAAAGAAATACACCAGGTGGAGTGCTTTTAGTTTTAGATTTGTCATAGCACCATATAATCATAGGCAAAAATCCTGATGCTCTAATTCACTTGGTCTTTTTATATTACTTTGTAGGCAAGCAGTTATAAATTCAGCCTCAATAAAGGTGAACAAGACATGGTATGTAGATGTGCATACTAAGAAAGTATGATGTCATGATTTCGCTGAAGAAATTTTGGGCTTTTCAGCATGTTATTGTTTTGTTAGTCTTTTACTGCTCGTACAAACCTACGTTGTTTCCCTAATTAAGTTTACAAGCTCATATCTTTGACATACAGACAGAATTATTCCTGTTCAACATTCTGAGTGCTAGACTATTACTCAGCCATAACATATCCTAATATGCAAGATTGAAAACCTCAAACCAAGACAAATAAAATATATACATAGTTGTCTCTGTGTGTCTGTATACCTTTCTGTCTTTACCAAAGTTGGTTTTAGTTAAAAGATTTATAAAGATATTTATTTAGTATTTGAAAAAGGATATAAGAATAGCAGAAAGCTAAAATAATCCTTCTCTACAGAACTTTTTATGCCTCCCAAAGCAGACACCACTGAAAGCAGCTAGCAGAGGTGAAATTGGCTGGTGAAAAACAGGCTCTGAGCAGCACAACCTGAGAGTGCTGCCCATAGATGATAATAGATTGTCAACATTTGGACATGTTAGATACTGGAAAATATACTACAAACCACACCGCAGAGACCCTTCTTGTCAGCTTTGAATTTCTGTGGATTTTTTCTCTTTTTACTGGGAAACACAACTTTCCTCTAAATCTTATTACACTTGTGCTTTTTTAATGCTGAGACTTAGATGCTCAGTTCAGCCTGCGCAGGACCATCATAATGTGAAATGACATGCAAGGTCTTCACAGAAGCACAGAATTGTTTTGATTGGAAGAGACCTTTAAAATCATCAAGTCCAACCATTAACCCAACACTGCCCAGTCACCACTTAGCCATGCTTTCCACACAATTAGGAACGACCTGATCTTCTTCCTCTCTGCTGTAGTGTATTTCCAGAAGACATCTGGTAATTTGAAGTCCCACACAAGAACAAGTGGTAGTGATTGTGGGACTTCTCCCATCTGCTTATAGAATATTTAATCCACTTCTTCATCCTGGCTGGGTGGTTTTCTTGTCTTTTTTTCATTCTGTCCTTCATATGGCTGAAATGCTCAGCTCCCAGAGGTCTTTGGGCTTTTCCAATTCTCAAGGATCTGCTGAGTTAATGAGCGCCTGGGGGCAGCTATCACAATGTGCACATCATTTGCAGTGTCATCATGCTGCATTGGGTACATTACTTGTGGTATTTACCTCCAAAGCATTTTGACTGATTTTATTCCAGTGCATTGCAGATGGCATCTTACTGGCTTGCTCTCTGGTTGCTCATAATTGCTGGCTTAATTTAGCAAGGACAGGGCTGGCCATAGGCGGACTTGGATTGTGGCTGTGGAAACTTCATTTGAGAGTCACTGGTCTCTCCATAATAAAGAGCACTACTCTTCCAGGGTTTCACTGTGTATGCCTTCCAGCCTCTCTTTTTCCTTTCCTGCCATTTACACTGTTTTCCATTTTGACTCCACTTGGCTCTGGATATCTCTTGTGATGCACACAATAGTCAATATACATTTTACCTCCAAATTCAGTCCATTGATGGTTTTTACTTCCTATATATTGCTAAACTTTGTTTCTTCTGCTTCACAGTGAGACCCAAAGTACCTCGTAAGGAAATTTTTAGACAGCAGATTTGGGGCACCTTGAAAGAAAGATTGGAAACAGCATGATGTTGTTTCCACCACCACCTGGCTCTGGCTGAGCTCAATATTAAAATGCTGCTCAAAAGAGAAGGAGCAAATTAGCACAAAAAACTTATGGAGGCTTCTTGTTAGCTCAGAAGTCTCAGGCTAGCTTCTGGTTTGGCTGGAAGCTAATCTTATGGGATGAGGTCTCCATGTTTACAGCCCTGCTTGAAAAAAATTATCTCAGAAGTTTTTTCTGGGGACAGAGCAGGGAAGAATTCTAAAATATGGAGCTCTCAGAGCTCAGCAAATCAGGCACTTTGGTGTTTCTCATTCTGCACTGGTTTGGGGTCTGCCAGTAGAAGTTTATTTTTGAGGGCAATGTGCTGTCTCTGGCCTTTTTCCGTTCAGTGGGCATGAATCCTCCAGCCTCAGAGCAGCCCATAGCTGGCTGCCTGTCATCACGGCACTGGGCATCAAACAGCCGTCACCCTCTTGCCTCACCCATCTCCAAAAGAGAATGAAAAGTAAAGAGTGATAAAATATTTTGCAAGAAGCTACAGAGCATGGTACACTCGCAATCTTCAGCTCTCACCAAAATGAAATCTTCCAGTCCTTTGAAAGGACAGGAAACCTAATAACTGGGACTTGCAGTCGAACCAACAGTGTCTGGAGTCTACGTCGTGCTTCAGGACACAATTATTTAGGGATCTAAATATGGGTCTAGGTACTTAACCTCAGGCACAAAGGCAAAGCTCAGACCATAACCAAGCTTCAACTCATTTTTTTTATTAAGATAGCAGCTTGCTTATCATAAAGGCTATGTTTGGTCCTATATTTATAAATAAAACCCCAATAAAACAGTAACTCTGTTGATATTGAACGGTTCAATACGGCAGGCTAAAAATACCCCCAAATCAATCTAGGGTAGAGAGGCTTGTGAAGTTACTGAACTTCCTTGGTTTTTTTCAAAATGAAGGTTCACATGCTGCTGTCATTCACAAACCCTTCATGTATCAGAAAGCAAGATATTTATTAAAATAATCAGATATGGGGGCAAGTGAAAAATAGAATAAGACAGTTTAAGGTATGATGGATTGTACTGTAACTATCTAGGATGTATGTTTTTAAACATGAAAATGCAATATTGTATCTTGGATTTAAAAATGCATCACCTGTGATTATATTTTAGTATTTAGTGATTTTAGCAATGAACTCAGCAGGGAAAGGAAATCATGGTAATGAAAACTGCTGCTAATGAAAAGGTTAGCAGTACTACAAGGTTGCATCACTGCAAATGAGGCTTTGAATATCAAATAAAATAACTTTGCTGACCCTTTAGATTGGAATTTCAGAAGTGGGAGAAAATTTAATAGGGACTCATAGCAATAACTACCATTATAAACTAGAGATGTATCATTAGGGAAGGCGAAAAGAAACATCACATTCATAAAGATGCTGTAATCAAGAAGGCAAATACAAGGTTAAACCCTCCCAGATTAAATATTTCTACTGCAGATAAGGAAGTATTAACCCATTATACAAGCTGCTGTTACAGTTTCTCTGGAAAACTGACTGCAACTCTGGTCACTCGGTTTAAAAAGAAAAAAAAACACAACAAAAAAAAGTGGATTCCAGCTTCCATAGGTGCAGAGGAAGGTCATTCAGAGGGTCAAAGAATTCCTGTCGTCTTAGGGGAGACTGGAAAGAGCTTGGCTTGCTCGCTCTGGCAAAGCAAAGTTTGGATGAGGCTAGAAAGGCTGTTTTCATGCAGACTGGAGCTGGGGTTTAGTGCTGTACAGAGTGAAGAGGTAAGATAAAGGGTCTCCATACCATGAAACCAAAGGGTACAACTGTCTGTGAATAAATTTAAGCTGTGAGTTTGAAGACAGTGCCTATCCTTTAGAATAGAGCTTAAAAAGGCTTAGAAATCGGGCAAATATTCACAGCATTTCTAACACGGAATGAGACAGAATTATGTATCAGTTCATGTGGCATGATTGCTGGAGATAGCAGGGGTCTAGATGTGATGACTCAAAGGTGACTTACAGTCCTGCACTGTACTGAATGTTCCTCCTATATGCCAGGGGTCAAGGCGGTCAATTTATTTCACTATTTGCAACAAAAATACAGGTTTTAAGCTATGCAGCAGACTGCCCAGGACGAATAGGGAAAAAAAATCTTACACCCACCAGCTTTTTTCTCTCAGGTGACTTGGACCAAATGCTGTGGGATTGCAAGGGAATAGGCTGAGGCTTGACAGTGGGTGAGGTTCTTCAAGCATTCCTCAAAGTTATCTTCCTCCTCAGAAGCAGGTTTAAATGCTTAGATTTATTTTAAAGTTACCTTGCTCTGAGTAACTCAAATTCTCTCCTCTTTATTTTTAAACTGTATCCTGGCTTCAGAAAATATATCTTACTGAACTATCTTTATTGCTCTCCTGCTACTGCTAGATTTCAAGAATTTGGGGCTCTTCATCACCTGTTTTTTCCTCCACTAAAGCTAGTGACTTCATCTGTACTTTTTTATTGCTCAAACTAGGTATCTTAACTGAATGTGCCTCAACTGAGCCTCACTATGAATATGGCAAGGAGCAGGGGAGGGAAGTTCACAGCAGGAAAATATTCGCTTTCCATAGATCTCCCCATTTCGATGTGCTGGCCCTTGTCACTTGGCTTTCTGCTCGCTTTCTCACAGCATGTTGAAGATTTTTTTGTTTATTATTAATGGACAGGTTTGTAACTCTATCATTCATTTTCTGGGTCACTTGGCGACACCTTCCTAACACCTGAGTGGCTACACCTTCTCACCCTTTCTGCTATGTCCCAGAAAAACAGGATGTCAAGATGTGATGGGAGAAGTTAAGTAGGACTTTGGTGTGTGCAGGAAGGGTGGTGATAGAGAGGAGTTTCCAATGAAAAATAGACTTCATGCTGAAATATTTCCTGGTGTATATGTGAAAGGTGCCTCTTAATGCTGAGCCTTCCTGAACAAAGTCCTGTGGGAATCAAAGAGACTGTTTTCCAACAGCTTCACTAGCCACCTGAGATGCTTCTTTGGCCATATCTACACCAGAATTGCAGCAAAGACCTATCTGAGCTAGGATTAGTTATCTGCCTTGCACAACAGCAGGGATCCAGCTGGGGCAATACTGTGCTTATTCAGTCTAAGCAATCTACCCCTTTCGCGATGATCTGTAGCGCACACTGAGCTTCTTGCTGCTGCAGCTAAGCTGCTATCAATCACAGCACAGTGGGAGCAGTGACAGTATTATAGACATTTCCTTTGTTTGTAAAGCGTGATAAAGTTAGGCCCACAGCTGGTGCAGAGAGGCTTTTTGAGAGCCATGCTGCAGCATGGAGCCTCCAGCCCCTTCTGATTCCTATTGATGGAAGGGTAATATACTTGCACTCTTTGCTAATGCTTGTTCTTGCAATGCCATATAACAATAACTTGAGTTTTGCATCTTCTAGTTGATAAAAGTTGTTTATCTCCAGCTGAGATGTTGGGATGTTAGACTTGATTTATATTAGACTGCTTTTTCTATTTCTACTGAGTTATCTACAAGACAAACCACTTAGGAAAGGGGGAAAAAAGCTTTTTTTCTCTTTGTGTTGTTTGTTACAAGGTCAGCCTCACCGCCTCTTTATAAGGATCCTGGAGAGTGGATTTAATTTGGATTGTACTGTAGCCCAAAGTTTTCTGCATATTTCAGAAAGGTCATTAGTAAATCTAACACAGGACTGCAAGCATGTAGGGCTAGATAAGGCTTTACAATATTTCCTAACCCCTCCTGCTGTGAGGGTGGGTTTACCTTCCTACAGACTTTCACTGGTGGACTGCAGTACTAACACATTAAATGTGCCTGGCACAGTTCTGTGACGCTGAGATCAAACGGCCCAGGGAAACACACTTTGAAGTTCTCCTGCCTTGCTGCGAAGGACACTCCCATTGAGCCTTTCTGTTGGGAATGGTCCCTGGCAACATGTGAACTGCCAGTCCATGTCTGGGAACTGTTTGGGGAGTGCTGATGGACCAGGAACGACTGATGGTTTTGAAGGGAGGATGACTGAGAGCCCAGGCCTGTGTTCTAGTGTTGCTGAATTGCTGATATTCACGTAACGTGAGCATCCTGCACCGATGGAGATTTCATAATCCTCCAGGGTCACCATACCACTCTCTCTCCGCCCTCTTCACTAAGAAGTCTTCCCTGGTATCTGCTCTAAATATGGTCAAGTTAGTCAGAACAAATTATAACAATATTTATGGTGATGGAAGATTTCCATTTCTTTCTCAGTCCTCACTTTCCAAGCTGAACAAACCTGTTCTTTTTTATGAATTTATTTTCTCTGTAGATTTTCTTTTCAGGATCTCTTACTGCTCTAAACTGCTCACATTTCCTTTTATTTTCTCTGACTTACCTTTAAGTGCAGAATCCAAGCCTAGGTGCAGTGCTCCAGGTAAAACTCCACCAGCATTCCGCATGACAGAAGAAATATCTGCTCTGTCTTATTGCACACCCCATTTCTGTAACACTTCTCAAAATGAAAGTTGTCTTCCTTCTGCAGCACTAGATTGCTGCATCCATACCAGTTCCGTGACCCCTATAAACTCAGCTCTTTCACCAACACTCAGCTGTCTGGCTGATTGTTATCCCCATTGATTTGTTGTGTAATAGCTTGCCAGGAATAAACCTTTCACATAGCATTTGAGGCAAAGACAGGCTAAATTAATCTTGTTGATTCTGGACAACAACATCACCAGATCATTATAAAACCTGGTCTGATCTTCCACAGCTTTTGCCACCCCTATAGCTTGTCATTATCCATTTTCAGCTCTACATAAATGAAAATATTGAGTAGAGAGAGCAGAGGAGAGACTTGTGAGGGAACTCACTTGAAATGCTTTCCCACTCTGTCTCGCTGAGTGTCTTTTAACAATCAGTTGTGGACTGCTTTTATGATATTTTAGGGTGGGCCTGATTTCCTTAGGTAACTGTGGGAGCGGTGTGCAAGACGACACTGGAATCCTCCCCCTAGCCTGGCTACATTTTAATGACAAAGTAAATTCTTCCTTTCACACACTTTTGCCCAAATAGGTAACATTTGTAAGCAGGAGTAATAAATGAAATAATTGGCTGAGGTAGATCCTATTTTAAACAAATTATTACTGCAACAGTAAAAAGAAAGGAAGAAATTGTTTTGCTGGTATTATGGAAATGAGTGGATTAGAAATACATACAGAGTGCATCTCAGTGACTTAAGTGATTGCTCATATACACTGTTGGCTCTCAGGCTTTTGTGATGGCTTTTCTGTTTTCTCAGCTGTTGTTCTCAAACTGCTGTAACCTCCAACTGTCGACAGGACAAAACCTTCAGGCCTGTGAACACCACTGCATTCTGCCCGCCAGGAAGGAAAAAACAGGGTACTCATGACCACTGGGTGCTCATTCCAGGCAGAAACTCGTTACCTGAATGGTGACTCTCACAGTGGGTTACGCTTTCAGTTTTGTTATTTGTCTTCCAGCTGCCTGTCTGCATTTGGAAAGTCCACAAAGGGAAGACCAAGGAAGACGTTGATTTGTAACTTGGTGCTAGTTGATTTGCACAGCAGTTAAGACATGTAGGTTGAGATGGCTTTTCTGACGGTCTGGATACATCTCTCAGATGGAGAATTGGGGGCAGCTAAAGATCTGAGACAACACAGGAGGTGAGTGGACATAGAAACATTAGTTCATCACGTAGTAAAATTCAGTGTTGCATATCTTAGCAGAACATTTTCCATTTGCTTGTTGGTTGCAGGATCTGCTTAGTACACTAATTTTTAAATACAGGCATACTCCTGGGATCTGTTTATTGTGCAATTGAGACTAAGAAAGCGAATGTTTATATTCAGCTGCTCATCAGTGTGTAAATCCCCTTGATTGAAATATCTATCAGCTCAAAGTGAAAGTGTAAGAGTCTGATTCTGAGGGCCATCGGATGCTGAGTATCTGTTGACCTTCTTTGGACAAAGCTTTAATCCATTTTGCTTTGGCAAGACTAAATGACTGTAAATGTTCCCTTGCTTATTTCTACTCTTGCCAGTTCACAGAGCTCAGTTTTATTTTTATTCACAAGACGTGGTACAAATTAACAAAACGCCTTATAACTGCAGTTTGCAAAACTAATTTCCATGCCATGATGTAGAGGGTGATATATTATGTCTTTTGTTAATTAAACCAAAAAATACAGATTTAAGGGCTTCTACAAGTCACGCTTAAACCAACAAAAGCCAAATTAGAAGCAAAACTTGCATTTTAACTCATCAGTTGTTCAAGTCTTGCACTTACAATATTTGAGACAAAATTATGCGAGGTTGTAATGTAAGTTAGTCACTTTATATAGTTCAGCTACTACGCCAAGACAAAAACTACATTTTATTGTCTATTTATAATTAATTTTTTAAAAAATTATTTTTCCTTTTTGAAAGGGAAGAGCTTTCTCTCTTGCAAGAGAGTTTGGCTTGTTTGGAGTTCTTTATGTGAAAATATAAACTTATACAAAAACTACATAAAACAATTTTCAATTTGGAGCTGTGCGCAAGTGACAGTCTTCTGGCACAGGCAATCTTCCTTTCCTATATAGGTGAGAACTCCTCATCAAAATGACACACTTCTGTGTACAGTGTCTCCTTTACATCTACATATCAAGAATTTACATGTGCAGATGCTCACACCAGTGCTCTTGACATTGCTCCTGTCTTGCAAGTCAGGCATGAGCTATTTATATATTTGGAAGAATACTGTTTGTACTTTGAATTTTTAGATAATTGATCCTCTGAACTGGAAGAAGCTTACAGAGGTCTCTGCTAACCAAGTCTAATTTCTACTGCTTTTTATTCTATGAAATGAAACCAAGTTTCCTCAATAAGATGGGAAAGGAGATGATGAACACTTAAATCCCATCATGTACATTCCCATGAACGACCATATACACCTACTTACTGTCCTGTGCGTAGTGAAATGACATTCGCCATAATTTTTTTTTATAGTCCTGCACTGTCCTGGGGCAGACTGCACATTTCAAATCCTAGACTAAAATGCTGAACCTTGCTCTGTTTGTGGAATCTCCCAGGCCTTCCGAAATGTGCCCATTAGCTGTGTGACTTTAACAGAACTCCCTCACTCCTCTCCCTCCTCTTCGATGAGCTGTGCACCTTCAGCCTTGCATGGCTGGGGCTTTGCATCCTGGAAAAGAAACAGCCAAGAGGTCATGCTGAGCATGGAGTGCCACGGAGAAGGCTGGAAACCATTGCTAATGGTCCCTTTTAATACAAGAATGAGGGGCACCAGGTGGAGTCAGAAAATTGCAGGTTGAAACAAATCAGAAGGGAGTTGTGCACAGCGCAGAGGGATGTGGAATTCCTTGCCAACATGTTGCTAAAAGGTTGCATGGGCCTGAAAAGCAATGGGACAAATTTGTGGCAGAAAAGTCCAAAAAGGACTCTTAATTGAAAACATTTCACTTGAACATTTCTGGCTCAGAGAAGTTCCTAAACCACAAATTATTTGGCCTAGGAGGGTATTCTGGAGAAACATTGTGGCAGAAGCTGTTTAGAAATATTAGATTATAGAGGTAACATGAAATTTTAATATTTTGCTCCAGAGCTGAATGGAGACAGCAATAGGAACAGGCTAAGTGCTTGTCTTGTTACACTATTCTCCCAGCATTCACCAATGTCTGCTGTCAAAGAGAGGATTCTGGGAAAGAAATCTGCACAGAGGATGCTGGGGTTGCTCCACAAGCACAATGATTAGTGGCATCTGTAGCTGATGGGATATGTTGATTTTAAAGGTACAAATCAAGTTGTGAGGAAACAATTGCCATGAAGAGCAGTGGTGAGGTTACAGTTGATTGTTCGGGGACTGTCTCCAATGCAGATGGTGTCAAGGAAGAAGATAACGAGGGGTGGTGGGGGAGAGGATTTTTGCCATGTTTTTTTCCCTAGAACTGCATGTTTTTCATCAGGACCTGCCCAAAATCTCTACTGTTCTTCTTGTCAGTGGTGTTGTTAGTGTTATCAGGTGCAAATGTTGCACAACAATTGATTGTTAAGCTTCTGCACATTTACTATTGCACTCAGCATTACTAGGGCTAAGGCTCGAGTGTACCTTGGGCACTGGGCAGCAACATGGTGTGGAGCAGAAAGGGAGATGAGCACCCAGAGGAGAGCCACCAGGAGAGCCGACAGCAGGCAGGGAGATGTTGCTTTGAAATGACATAGTGTTCTTGTTTTTCAGATACCAAATAATATCTCAAGGACAGAGAGAAAAAAACATGTTCTTTTAAAGCATTTAAAAAGCATTAAAAAAATATGTTGCACAGGATTCATTTAAGTTACAGCACAGCAGTTATATATTACATATATTTTTAGAAAATTAGCAATTTTAAGGACTAGTTTGCCTGTTTTAAGGAAAAAAATTACATGGCTCCATTTCTTCTTTTATAGAAAGACAACTGCTTTCAGAGTGACTTGAAAAGGAAAAAAAGAAAAATAATTGGAGTCTTTTATTTACTTACTGTCTCAACAAGAGAAAAACTAACCAGGCTTGCCAGCCTGACACTATGTAAACTATTTGAGCTCCTAGGTCTTGTTTTATCAAGTGTTTATAGTTTCATATTGAAAAGGCTGACAGACCTTCTATTACACAAGTGCTACCAGCTGCTTAGAAAGAAAAATACTTCATAATACAGCCTTATTTTAGGCCTGATGAATTTGTAACTTTTTCAAATATCAGCGAAGACGGACTCTCACCTTCCCAGATCTCATGTGCATTTTCACTCTCACTGAGGATTCTTCTGCAGCAGAGTACATCTACCAATGTATGCTGAAGTCAATGAGATAATTTTTCATAAGTGCCCCCAAAATAAGCAGGTGCCTGCCTATGTTTACCACCTGTGTCTGGTTTTACCATAAGAGGTAATAAAGCTTGGCTTAGTACAGGTTACAGATAAATAAAGATTAACTGACTCAATGAGAAGCAGGGATATACACCTACTTTTGCGATAGGTACAAACTATGCTTTTGAATATTGTTTTGATGACTTGATTTAACAGCCTTCTCTGCACATTACAACAAATTAAAACACATAACCTTGGGAAAGGATATCTAATTACTTAAGAAGTGTAGCCTGAGGGATTCCTTGACTATTCTTATACCTAAGTCAGGTAAAGACCTATAACACAGCTCAATGCATATGGGCTGACAGTGCTCATGAGCATATCAGACAAAAGAATCAAGATGCTCACTTTCAGCAGAGTCCTAGGTTATAATAAAAAGAGTCAGAGTAAATATTTTAACAGGAATAGCAGTAGGAAAAGTGAAATTTACTTTTTTTTAATGACTGTAAAACAACAATCTATCAAGTAAATATGAGGAACTGAAATAATATAAATATCTGACTACATGAGCTACAGGTGTAGTAAGGGATGTAGGCAGAAAAATTCTACTCCTTGTCCCTCTACTTGGGTGTGTTCTGGTTTTGGCAACTCCAACAAGAGCTGAAGAAGCTGTATTAAAAATATTAATTTATACAGCTAACATGAAATATTAGTATTTTGCTCCAGAGCTGGATGTAGTAGACAGCAGTAGGAACAGGTTAACTCTCAGTCTTTATCCCAGGAATGAAGCATTTGGAAGCTGCGACAGAAATGAAAGGACACAACACAGCATATTGAAGAGCTCATGCTACTTCTTGTTTGGGAATAAACTGCCTTTAGCTACTTTTGGACCCAGATTTTGTTACAGCAATATGGTTTGCATCTGGTTTTGTGCCCGGCATGTATACCTATTAAATAGCTCAGTGCCACAATACAGCTGAATCTTTTGAAAATCCTTCAGATGGCAGTAACTAACTTGATAATTCAACCTAATGAAAGTCATAGGGTCACACACTGAATCCTGAATACACAAGTCTGAAGAGGATTTAGGGGTCAGATTGAAAAGACAATTCAGTGTGAAATTCCAGAGTGGTGCCAGAGCAGAAAGGATTAAGGCAGACTTTGCCTATGCAAACAAAGAAGTTGTGAATCAAAGAAGGATGTAGTGTTACATCAGTACACTGTGCTTGTAAACCCAACATTGGAATAATAGACAGGTTCTTCAGCACTAGCTTAGAAGAGATTTGTTTCATCCAGAAATAGATATGCAGGCTGGGTGGAGGTGACTTATCTAGTAGCAGAAAGTGATGATACAGTGAACCTATTAGAGGTTTGCTGTCTGGTGTGATGGGTCCCATCATTGCTGCTTAAAGTTTCCTTGCAGAATGTTGAAAAGTAGAAGGTTGGTCAAAAGAGGGCCATGAAATTATTTAAGAGCAAGAAAGTTTGAGTTACAGACTCAATATGTTTACTTTATACAAAGAAAACCTAGAATTGACATGATTACAAAGTTCTTCGAGGAGACAAAATACTGCTCCTAAAAGGTTATTTATCCTAACAGGCAAAGCCAAGCAGGTGATCAGGCTGACTCAGCATGGGTTTATGAAAGGCAGGTCCTGCTTGAATAACCTAATCTCCTTCTATGACAAGGTAACATGCTAGAGAGGTTGAGGGAAGAGCTGTGGACGTTGTATGCCTAGACTTTAGTCAAGCTTTTGACACCATTTCCCACAGCATTCTCCTAGAGAAACCGGCTGCTCGTGGCTTGGATGAGTGTCCTCTTCGCTAGATAAAAAACTGGCTGGGTGGCCAGGCCCAAGGACTGGTAGTGAATGGAGTGCAATCCAGTTGGTGGCCGGTCACCAGTGGCGTTCCCCAGGGCTCAGTATTGGGGCCTGTTCTCTTTAATATCTTTATCAATGATCTGGACAAGGGAATCAAGGGCACCCTCAGTAAGTTTGCAGAGAACCCCAACTTGGGTGGGACTGTTGATCTGTTTAAGGGTAGGGAGGCTCTACAGAGGGATCTGGACAGGCTGGATCAATGGGCCAAGGTCAATGGTATGAGGTTCAACAAGGCCAAGTGCCGGGTCCTGCACTTGGGTCACAACAACCCCCTGCAATGCTACAGGCTTGGAAAGCTGCCCAGCAGAAAAGGACATGAGGGTGTTGGTCAATAGTCATCTGAATACGAGCCAGCAGTGTGCCCAGGTGGCCAAGAAGGCCAAGAAGGCCAAGAGCATCCTGGCTTGTACCAGAAACAATGTGGCCAGCAGGACCAGGACAGGGATTGTCCCCCTGTACTTGGCACTGGTGAGGCTGCACCTTGAATAGTGTGTCCAGTTTTGGGCCTCTCACTTCAAGAAGGACATTGAGGTGCTGGAGCGTGTCCAGAGAAGAGCAACAAAGCTGCTGAAGGGTCTAGAGCAGAAGTGCTATGAGAATTGGCCGAGGGAACTGGTGTTGTTTAGCCTGCAGAAAAGGAGCTTCAAGGGGGATCTTATCTCTCTTTACAACTACCTGAAAGGAGATTGTAGGGAGGTGGGGGTCAGTCGTGTCTCCCAAGTATAAGTGATATGGCAGGAGGAAGTGGCTTCAGTTTGTACCAGGGGAGGTTTCATCTCGATAGTAGGAAAAAAATTCTTCACTGAGAGGGTTGTAAACTATTGGAACAGGCTGTCCAGGGAAGTGGCTGAGTGCCCATGCCGGAAGGTATTTAAAAGTCGTGTAGATGTGGTGCTTATGGATATGATTTAGTGGTAGTGGTAGTGGCAGTGTTGGGTTAACTGTTGGATTTTATGATCTTAAAGGTCTTTTACAACCTAAACAATTCTATGATTCTATGATGAAAAGAACTAATGGCTGCAAGCACAGGCTTGTTAAATACAAATGAGAAATTAAGAACATTCATTATTTGTAATCAATGAGAAACAAATTACCAGGGCTGGTAGCAGGTTCTTAATTTTTAGCTAATTTCAAATTATGACTGGATGGAAGATATTCTTTAGCAGAACACAAGTTATTTGGCTTAATATAATCAATCACCCTTTATTTTCTATTTTTAATAGGAGTATTAAATCTTTTCAGTCACCGAGGTTCCAGAACAATGCACTATCTACATGCCTTGCTCCCATTTTTTTTTCTGTGGAATACTAAATGTAATTTTGTTGTTTGTGGGTTTTTTTATTTTTTTCAGCTGTGACTCTGGGAGGAAATGTGTCTGAGAAACTACAGTATAATAAATAAATAAATAGCAGATATAGAATACATTTTCTAACATGGCTCTACTTCCCCTCAAGAGGTTTGAATCTAATATTCATTCCAATCTCAGCATTTCAAGTCCTGCAGCAAAAGTCATGCTAATAGACTCAATAGTTTTGGATTCCACCTCTACTGCTCTGACACACTCAAGAATATCATATTAAAATCGCAAACACAAGAGTAGTTCCCGTTATTATTCCAAGCAAACAAATTGTCTCAGAAACAGTGGAACTAATGCAGATGCCATCATAGGGATTTGTTTTCTGCATTGCTTCACTTCTTCACAGCAATAACCTGGCACCTTTCCTACCCCCAGCACACCAGCTCTCCCCTCCAGTCATTGCCTGGCTTCCCCTGCATTATCTCCATTTTCCCTCTTCCTTTGGGCACAGAAGGAAATGTCCCGTCATTCCATGCTCATAACATGCTTATGTCCCTGTGGTGTCCCTTTCTTTGTGGTGAGGCAGGGGCTGTACAAGGGTCAGAGTTGTCCGTGTGTTGACCCATCAGGTAGCCAATGTACATGACAAATTTGCCCTGACCAGGATTCTGACAATTGCCGTTGCACTCACTCTGCAACTTTTCCATCAGTGCGGGGCATTAATTTAGATCTCTCATTCGCCCAGCCACAGACTTTAATGGAATTTGTAGGAAACTATTTATTATTGATATCGTACCTTTCTGTCAGACGGACTTGGAGTCCGCACATGAGAGGTGGATGGATGGAGACAGCAAGATCACATAAAACTTAATTCCCCTGGGAAACCAGACTGAAAACACATAAGGTATGTGTTACAGGACACAGTGGCTTAATTTTTCTGCCCTGTAAATGTGCTTAAACCATAAATCTTCCCTGGGAAATATGCAAGTTAGTGAGAAGCAGAACAGAGTGAACTCCAGATAAGTTCAGGATGATAAACCGAGTATCTATAACTCCAGAAAGTAATTCTACTTCTTTCCACAGACAAGTACTTTTTTAATATTGTTTTTCTTTGAGTGATAGCATATCTCATACACCATTAGATATTCCCTCAAAATATACAAATGGATTTCAGAAGCGTCATTATTTTACCATTAATAGTCTGCAACAAATTTCCTTCAAAAAGCTGAAAAATCTAAACTAAAGTGTAGAGTTACGTGAAATATATTCTTTTTTTTTTTTTTTTTTTTTTTCCTGAGTATCTGTGTCTATGTTATTGTCATCAGCAGGACCTATGAAGATAACAGCATGGAACAATTGATAAGATCAGGACATAAATCTGCAGTGTTTCTAGTTTGAAAAATGGAAGTGAAGGCAACAGGACTCTGTGATTCTCTTTGTAGACTCATTTAAATCAACCTTAAATTAATTGTTACAATTGCACTGAGTTACTAGCTGCTCTTATAATATATAAAGTATTAAGAATGCAAACAGCGACAATGAAGTCAAAGAAGTGAAAGTGTGCAGTAGGCTGCATGAAGAACAACTTTACATTGTGGAAATCCTTTTTGGTAGATTAATTTTTGCAGATTTCTCTGTTGATGTTAGAGTACAGATGATGAACACCACTATAAAGTCCACTTCTAAAGCAATGCCAATTAATCCCCATGTTCTCTGAGGTACTTGGAGGAAAGGATTATAAAATAGACCCTAGAAAATCTAAATAATTTATTTAAATGTAACTTGAACTGATAAGAAATAATTACCACTGTGTATAAATACGCCAATTTTCCAGTTTCCTACACAGGACTAACTTGCATACAGAACTACATGGGGCCAACTAATTTATTTTAGGTATTTCATACTCACTTCCATATTTTTACAAGGTTGTATTTTTAAAAAAATCATTGTCATGGAAATGAAAATTTGTTCTCCCTTTTTATTTGATTTTTTACAGGTTTTTTTTAACTAAATTTGGTCTCTCTTTGTCCATTGAACATTTTTTCTCTGCCAGACTCAATGTCAGGTAGGAGGACAAAAATATTGCATACTAGTGATGATGGTGAGTACCTCTAACCAAGCTGCAATGCTAGATGACATTTTCCTAAGAAAAATGTCACCCTCTGAGGAGAAAATCAGATTTTTTTTTTTTAAATTAGATAGATCCCTTCTATGTTGCACACAGCGAGGAATTTTGACTTTTTCAGTGCTTATCTGATCGTCTTTCTATTATATATATACAAAAAAAGTTATTTTGATTGCACCTGGTTTTGGTGGCTGACTTTAGGGCTAAAATAAGGAATAAGGAGGAGGCATAGAAAAACTTTGAGATGCTCTACCCCCAGGTGAATATACACTCAGTAGTTCTCTCTCATTTCTAGGTAGACACAAAACATAAATGTTGAAATGATCACTTGCCTTGGCCAAGGATCTTCTACAAAGCCAGACTGAATTTAAAGGTTGTAAACTGCCATGCTAACTGCTCTTCTGAGAAAAAAATGGAAGTTAAAAGATATTCGTATAGCCATAGAAGAATTACTGAAAACTGAACGACTGATTTGTTCATTTGGGATAAAGCAGACCTGTAACAATAGGCTGCATGAACTGAAACAGCTCCAGCAGGAGCCTACACCAAAGCTTAAAGCCATTTCTTAGGAGTGAAGCAGAGCACTTTCTTGGGCCTAGATCTCCGACATCCCATGAGCATCTTCAAATGACCGGGATGGTTTTCCCTGTCAAGCTGTTTGGGAAAATACCAGATACACCAAAGCACTTAGGATCCTAGATCTCACTTAGATCTAAGTAGGAGTTACGGGCTTGATGCCTTGAGAAAATGTCTCTTGGTTTATAGTTGTCCTGCCATTCAGAGGGACCTTACAGGCTGGAATAATGGGTTGAGAAGAATCTCATGAGGTTCAACAAGGACAAATGAGAAATCTTGCCCTTGGGGAGAAATAACGCAGTAGGACAACTGGCTTGAAGGCATCTTGGCATAAAAAGTCCAGGGCATCCTGGGCTCTAACAGGTTCCCTGTTAGGTTGCGGAGTCTCCATCCTTAGAGGTACTCAAAACCCAACTGGACATGGCCCTGTGCAAACCTACTCTAGGTGATCCTACTTGAACAGTGGGGTTGGACAATGACCCAAAACTCCTATTCTGGAGGCTCCTGTATAGGACTCACTAGCCAACGATCACCGTTTTGTCTCCTGGCACATTTTTAATGTTCCATAATAAATAATGTAAAATATAGTTTAAGCAATTTTCTGTTTGCTTTTAACATAATTTCCCTCTAACTTATTCACCACAGATATTCATGTGGAACTTTCTAGTCAACACCAAGTAGACGGGTTTCAGACAGGGAGGATGCATTAAGCCTAATGCAACACTTGTAATGTGAAAAGTATTATATAGAGTAAGAGCTGATGGCCCATCCTTGGGAAAATAGGGAGATCGGTCTTAGAGCCACAGTTTAAACCTGGATTTCGCTTGTTATATTCCCAGCAGGTCAGTGATTCAATGTATGCATTCAGATAACCAGAGACAAGATTATCTTGAAAATGACACCTTGTTACAGAATGAGAAACGTGGGGTGAACTATTAGCTTTCCTTCCTCTTCCTCTTATTAGCTTATCTATCCCATTTTTAACTCCTGTATCTATCAAGGGAAGAAGAAAATAAAAAGGATAATACATGCGCTTTTCATTATCATTGTAGTGACATGTTACAAGCACATGCACAGACTGGATCACCTCGTTAAATTCCGGTGACAGTCTGCGCTCAAATGGCTCCCAGTTCCTCACAATGCACAAGTGACCTTTTCCAGCCACTCATCAGAAATGAATACAAGCTGGTACAAAACCAATACCAAATAATTTTAAAAGGATTATCAAGCCTGCATAGTTCAGCATGTCCTGCTCTGTCAGAGAGGCACATATAAATCTCTCTCACTGAAAAAAGAGGGTTATTTTCACCTCTCCAGTGGCAGTCCTGGGAGAGTTCTCCATCATTCCTTTCTGCTGCACTCGATATTTGTTCTACAGAGAAATTAATTTAATTCCTCTTCTGAGTCCTACCTTCCAGGTGGTAAAACACAAAAACCTTGGGATTTTTTTCTTTAGTTCCGTTCTGAGTCTGTTATACCACTGCTCACCTTCTTCTTCTCAAATTATTGTTCTTGATGAACAGTGTTCATGAAAAAGAAAGTGCAAGCTAGAGCTCAATCAATAACAAAACAAACTAAATTACAAATATTTTGTTTAAACTTTCAGGGAAAATTTTCTTTCTATAGGATGTGAAAGTAATGAAAAAGTGAATCATTTATGAGAAAAAATATTAAATATATTGAGGTACTTATTTGAGGAATTTTATTCAATAATTCTTAGGGAAAAAATATGCCCCACATGTCATGATTCTAATGTTACACATACCAATGTGCTTTCCACATACCAATCAAGTCTTTAGATGCCATAATGGAGGCTGTTATTGTAGAATACCCCACTGAACAAAAAGATAGGTTGGCAAAAATTATTACAGCTGATGATTCTAGGAAAAAGAGGCCACATGGTCCTTGAAGGAGATCTTTTCTTCACATCTTGCCATCACAGATACATGGTGAGATGAGTTGGACAACTGGAGTGCTGCAATGGATGGCTATAAACTCTTCAGAACGGATAGGCAAGGAAGGAGAAGCAGTGGAGTAGCCCTGTATGTTAAGGAATGTTTTGACGATGGTAATGATAGGCTTGACTGTTTATGAATAAGAATCAGGGGGAAGGCCAACAAGGCAGTTATCATGCCTATATTCTATAAGCAGCTACGAGAAGTCTCACAACTGCTAGTCCTTGTTCTCGTGGGGGAATTCAACTTACCAGATGTCTGCTGAAATACAACACAGCAGAGAGGAAACAGTCTAGGAGGTTCCTGGATTGAGTGGAAGACAACTTCTTGACACAGATGAAGAAGGAGCTAACTAGGGAAGGTGCCCTGCTGGACCTGTTGTTTGTGAACAGAGAAGGACTTGTGGGTGATGTAAAGGTTGGAGTCCATCTTGGGCATAGTGATCATGAGATGGTAGTTTTCAGTTCTCGGCGAAGTAAAGATGGGGGTCAGCAGAACTGCTACCTTGGACTTCTGGAGGGCAGACTTTGGTCTCTTTAGGAGACTGGTTGACAGAATATCTTGGGAGGAAGTTCTGAAGGGCAAAGTAGTCCAGGAAGGCTGGACATCCTTCAAGAAGGAACTCCTAAAATCTCAGGAACAGGCAGTCCCCACATGCCAAAAGATAAGCTGGCAGGGTAGAAGTTTGACCTGGGTGAGCAGAGAGCTTTGGCTGGAGCTCAGGGAAAAAAAAAACATTTTACGAACTTTAGAAGAAGGGGCAGGCAACTCAGGAGGACTACACAAATGTTGTGATGTTATTCAGGAAGAAAATTAGAAAGGCCAAAGCCCAGCTAGAACTTAATCTGGCCACTGCCATAAAAGACAAAAAAAATGTTTCAGTAAGTACTTTAACAGCAAAAGGAGGGCTAAGGAGGAACTCCATCCTCTGTTGGATGTGGGGAGAAACAGTGACCAAGGATGAGGAAAAAGCTGAGGTACTGAATTCCTTCTTCTTCTCAGTCTTTGATAGTAAGACCAGTTCTAAGGGTATCCAGCCCTCTCAACTGGGCAACAGGAAAGGGAAGCTGAATAAGGCCACCATAATCCAAGGAGAAATGGTCAGTGACCTGCCACACTACACAGATGTACATAAGTCTATGGGGCCAGATGGGATCCACCCAAGGGTACTGAGGGAGCTGGTGGAAGTGCTCACCAAGCCACTTTCCATCGTTTATCATCAGTTCCAGCTAACTGCAGAGGTCCCCTGGAAGTTAGAAAATATGATGCCCATCTATAAGCAGAGCTGGAAGGATGATCCAGGGAACTACAAGCCTGTCAGTCTGACCTCTGTGCCAGGGAAGGTAACACGCTAGAGTGGATGAGGGAAGAGCTGTGGACGTTGTATGCCTAGACTTTAGTCAAGCTTTTGACACCATTTCCCACAGCATTCTCCTAGAGAAACTGGCTGCTCGTGGCTTGGATGAGTGTCCTCTTCGCTAGATAAAAAACTGGCTGGGTGGCCAGGCCCAAGGACTGGTAGTGAATGGAGTGCAATCCAGTTGGTGGCCGGTCACCAGTGGCGTTCCCCAGGGCTCAGTATTGGGGCCTGTTCTCTTTAATATCTTTATCAATGATCTGGACAAGGGAATCAAGGGCACCCTCAGTAAGTTTGCAGAGAACCCCAACTTGGGTGGGACTGTTGATCTGTTTAAGGGTAGGGAGGCTCTACAGAGGGATCTGGACAGGCTGGATCAATGGGCCAAGGTCAATGGTATGAGGTTCAACAAGGCCAAGTGCCGGGTCCTGCACTTGGGTCACAACAACCCCCTGCAATGCTACAGGCTTGGAAAGCTGCCCAGCAGAAAAGGACATGAGGGTGTTGGTCAATAGTCATCTGAATACGAGCCAGCAGTGTGCCCAGGTGGCCAAGAAGGCCAAGAAGGCCAAGAGCATCCTGGCTTGTACCAGAAACAATGTGGCCAGCAGGACCAGGACAGGGATTGTCCCCCTGTACTTGGCACTGGTGAGGCTGCACCTTGAATAGTGTGTCCAGTTTTGGGCCTCTCACTCCAAGAAGGACATTGAGGTGCTGGAGCGTGTCCAGAGAAGAGCAACGAAGCTGCTGAAGGGTCTAGAGCAGAAGTGCTATGAGAATTGGCCGAGGGAACTGGTGTTGTTTAGCCTGCAGAAAAGGAGCTTCAAGGGGGATCTTATCTCTCTTTACAACTACCTGAAAGGAGATTGTAGGGAGGTGGGGGTCAGTCGTGTCTCCCAAGTATAAGTGATATGGCAGGAGGAAGTGGCTTCAGTTTGTACCAGGGGAGGTTTCATCTCGATAGTAGGAAAAAAATTCTTCACTGAGAGGGTTGTAAACTATTGGAACAGGCTGTCCAGGGAAGTGGCTGAGTGCCCATGCCGGAAGGTATTTAAAAGTCGTGTAGATGTGGTGCTTATGGATGTGATTTAGTGGTGATCTGGCAGTGTTGGGTTAACTGTTGGATTTGATGATCTTAAAGGTCATTTACAACCTAAACAATTCTATGAAATCACTTTATTCCCTGATATTTATTTCTTGATTTCGTGAAGACTTGATGATTTAGAGAGCATATGGCTGTTCATCCCCCCTAGCTTTCCTTTTCATTTCTCTCTAAAATATGCTCTTCAAAACTGGGTGCAGATGCTAACAGGAGGTTGGCGGCAGTTAATAGCATATTCAGCCAAACCTCTTTACCAAATAAAGGTGCATGTCACTGTAGACCAGTGGTTATTCCCACCACTCACTCATTCCTGAGAAAGGCATTGGTGCTCTCTGTGGATAAAGTTTCATGACCACCCATGGTATTGGCTCTCAAATCACTTTTCTCCTCGCTTTCGCATGCACTTATCTACCTTTCGAACTCAGCATCTTGACTTAGAGTCTGAAAGCACCTTCCTGACATCAGAGTGCTCTCCAGGGCATCAGTCCACCCGATCTACAATTAAAGCAAAGAGAGCACAAAGGGGTGAGCTGTGAGAATTTAAATTGTGCCTTAGGATAGAAACATAGTAAGTTACTTCTCATGTCTGCTTTTATATCTCCTTCTTGTGTTTTATCATTTTTTTCTTGCTTGGAAGAAGATAGATATTTTCTTGGTGGACCCTTGGGGGCTCAGAAATCTACTTTTGAAATGAGAGTCAGATTTTTGAAGGAAAACCCCAAATCTTCAAAAGTGACAGTTGTATGCCATCAAGTCACAAAAATATTGCCAACTTCTTAACAGTTCGTGTTTTTTAAATCGATGTTTAAAGCAATTGGGACACTGTCTTGCTGTACCCTGTGCCAATGTGCTGTAAACCAAGTTGCTCCACAGGCAGGTTGCTGTAGCTAATTTTCTCTAGTGTTTTTCTTTGGCACCAACAGCGTCCTTCATTAGTTTCTTTATTAGTACATTTAAATACCCTTTTAGCACCAGTAAGTCTGAAATGGCTTTATTCTTTGTTCTGCAGTATTTGTGTTCAATATATTTTCTCAGCGCTCCCTATAAGGTTTCTTACAACAGATGTTATGACGCAACTGAAGGAACGTGAACCAAATTGTAGATAATGGTCCATGCTTATTTGTTTTGTGTAAGCTGTGGTTTCTATAGCTACTGTACATCTGCTTCATGCCATTTGCTGATCACTTTCTGTGGCTGTCTCAGTCTAGATATTTAAAGCATGCTGTACTGATTCTGCTCAGCACAGCAATCTGGTAACAGCTCGACATGTGAACCAAGCTACAAATTTGGAAACGTGTTTGAAAACAGCTGTTTTCTACATAGTCTACATAGTAATTCTCTATCTACTACTGGCACAATGGCCACCTCACCAAGAACTGAAACACAGGGGTCCCGTCTCAGCAAAAGACTTGAAAATGTTGACTGCAATTAGACAGGTTTCAAGCTGGTGACTAAATTTGGCTCCTAGTGCAGAAACCCAGAGGTAGAGACAGAGAAACTCTCTGTATTCTGCATTTTTACCAAAAATCAGAAAACATCCCTGGCTGAGGGATATAATTCTGTTGGGCTCTGTGGAATTACCTGAGAGCTGCACCAAAGATAAATTTGACTTACTTTTTTTTCTACTGAAGTTTTTCCTTCTGACCTAGAAGCACAGTAGCAGCATCTTGACCTTTCAAACATTGCCTTTATTGAAGGAATTCCTCTTCTGTCCTGAAATCTCTGCCTCAGTCATTGAAAATAATGCTATTTGGTTTAAATTCCTGAGGTGAAAGAGTGGCAGTAAGGGCTAATATTTTGTAAATTTTACATAATTTGTGTACTTTTTTTTCCTGCCACCCTCTACCAGCCATCCTAGCTGTTTTTTCTGGTTTTGGTTGATTAGTGTGAGTTTGCTTTTCTAAGTGTATAAGGGAGGCCGAAAACCTGAATTGGTCCATTCAGCCTCTATAGCTTACTTTCTGAAGGAAGCTGGTTTTCAGGTCTTGTTTTATAACTATTCATATGTCAGCTAATTTCAGCTATATTTGACCAAAAGGGTAGAGATCTCAAAGGTATTACCTGCCTACAAACTACTTCTCCCTGGCTCCTTTTCCCCCCCATGAATACTCGAATTAGTTCCACCACTGAGGAAAAGGCTGCAATGCTTGGCTGCGTTATTAGACAGTTGAGAATCCACCTGGGAGCCAGCCTCTGGGAACAGGACCTCTGAAGTGCCGCAGTACAGGAATCTTCCAGTTTCAGATAAAGCTAAATGCTACTTCAACTTCCATGGTAAAACTTAGTCGGTTGTATTAATTCTCAGCATTTTTTTATTTTCACTGAAGTTTAAGCCATTTCTGGTCTTGATGGCAGCACAATAAAATTTGAATCAGTTACAGTGTACAAAAGTTTCTTTAAATTCGATTAAGAGGCTCATTTATTTAAAATATGATGAAAAGGTACCCGGCACATAATTGCTTTCAGCAACTGTCATGTAATAACTGGCTGGGTTTTATTAGACCATAGTACTGGTCTTTCTGTCATAATGTGACATAATTGACTTTCTACAAAAAAAAAAAAAGGGAAGAATAAAAACAAATGTTCTCTTACTCTTTTTTTATTTCTTCTCAAATTTCAGATACTAACCATGCTTTCTTTCCACTCTGGCACAGCCCACAGAAACTGTATTTTGTGAGGAAACAGAATGTTTATTGCATATGAGACGCTGTAGCTCTAAGATAAATATAGATGCAGAGGAAAAGGAGGATTCAGATTCTTTACTCTGAGAAGATTGTGAAAATCAGCAAGAAAATCTTACTGAGATCTTCCTTCCTGGGTAGAAGGGATTTTCTAGGATTAAAATATGCACAGTTTAATCATGAAATGGATGGGTTTAAGCTAACTGTAGCCTCAGCAAGAAAAGCGCAGACTTCTTTACATCTGAGACAGTGGCATTTAGGCTTGATCTACATGCACAATGCATCACTGTGGGTCACAGTGTGCACTCCACACACTGCTGCAGCAAAGAACGCCACTGGTTTTTCCCATTTTGATCAGAAAATTTTTGTTTTTCATTTCGAAGAAGTTTCCATGACTCTGCTCCAGCAGTTTGTAGTGTTGATGGGGCAGTAAAGTCTCAGTCGTGCTGCTGGTAGGAGCTGCCCAAACTTCTCGCCTTCCAGGGAGGGAGCATGGAGTCTGTCTGCAAAGGGAAGATAAAGCCATCCCGTGGCAGAAGTGGTGGTGGGACAGCTCCACGGGCAGCGGCGGGGCAGCTTGTGAAGCACCAGCTGGGCAGGAGACGTGACAGCTCTCCTTCTCCAGGCTGGCTTGTTTCTGTTTGGTTGTTGGGCACAGACAGGTTGGTGCTTTGGGTCAGGGATGGTGCTGCTGCTGCTGGGCTGTTTGCTCTCCCTGGGAAGCAGACGGGCACCATGACGTGGGCAGTGTGAAGAAGTCATTGGCCAAGCGTGGTCAGTAATGGGGCTCTTTTCCAAACACAGCCCAATCCAATTATTGTCCTGTTTTCTGTTCCAGGACAAAGGATGTTAAATGTGACTAATGTACACTTGTCAGCTAGTGCGTGGTTCAATATGGCAGATCAGAGAAAGGGGAGGGTAATGCCAATAAAATAGTGTTTGCTACATGAGGCAGCAACATTGATTTGGACGCGTGGATCAGATCTAATACTCAATCTTTCATTTTTCTCCTCCTTTAGGAGCATTGCTTCTAATCATAATATATTATCAGTTAGCCCACTATGACAAGGTGTTAAATTAGGGAAAAAACAATGTTGGTGAGTTGGTTCTTTTTCTTCCCTGGATGCACTGAACATCACGGACATCATAGTTATTAAATTAATAAAATGCATTGTAATGCTATAGCAGGACAATCTGATTTTATGATGCTCTTTAAACCATAATTCAAGGAAGAAAAGTTGGGGGTTTTATATAAGCAAATACAATTCAAATACCTGAAGAAAAAATTTGTTTACTGCACAGCACCGAAAGGTTTAAAAGAATTGCTGAGATATCTGCTTGCTGAAATTCCTAACCTCACTGAAAGAGCCCATCAGCTAATTTTGTTTTTACTTCTAGTTTTTGTAATACTTTATGAAGTATATAATTACAGTTTTATAGATAAATGATACAGACTATCAGTTATGTGTTATATGATGTATCAAGAAAAAGAACGGTACATTACATTTATATAAAACTCTTTCTCCAGTGCTGAGCTAACTCTTACACTTTCCCTGCAGCCAGAAAGACAACAATCCAAAGCATGACCACATTTACTTCAAGCAAAGGGTGATGACCCGGTTTAACAATATCCTAGAGACCAGTTTGACTAGCAAGTGTGTCAGAGTTTGCGGGGTTAGTGCCTTAATCTTCCAGGCCTTTCCATGATATCTGACACTGTATTCACTTTGTCAAGGCTAATAAATAGCCCGATGGATGATTACCTTTAAATATTATAGCTATTGAAAGTAAATTATTGATGGACATTACCTTATTTCTTTGAAGATAGTTTTTTATTATTTTACATTAAAAAATAAACAAAATAAAAGATGGATCACCACCTTTTTTGGTCAAAGGAAAAAAAAGCTTAATTGAAACTCTATATACTTTGTATGTGGATGCTAATCTGAATTAGAATGCTGTTTTTCTGTCAATATATTTTTATTCTTGTTTTTGATTTTGCAATGAAATCAATGTAATTCTTGTTCCTAAAAAATTCCAAAGACCGTACAGATGCTTTGGCAAATCATTTGGTGAATTAAATTTTCAAACAGTAAGTAGGTGCTGCATAGTCTAGTGTTGAAATGTTGACCTTCTGGTGAAAAGTAGGCAATTTCTTCAGGAGAGTGATTTTCTTCTTCTGGCTGTGTATTTGGCAAAGTGTAACCTGGGACTCAAGGTGTCACAAACACATAGGAACATTGGAGATGGAAAAAAAAATCTCTTTCTTTCTGTCTATGAGAAAGAAGAAAATGGTTTGAGGCAGTCAAAAGCTCTAACCTTGGCGAAATTTGGAATACAGAGGACCCAAGAATCCTTGTCTTAGAAGCAGAACTAAATAACTACCTCCTTGCTTGACTGCAAGAGGAAACCTTAGGCTACTTATAATGAGGTAGGGAAGGGCTTCAAAGTAGTGTTCGAAAACAGCTTACATATTGAGCAGAAAACCTAGCCAATAAGAAAACAGAGGAGGACAGCATCTGCCCTTATTAGAGTTCGTGTGCCTGACTCAGAGGTGGAGAAAAGTGCAGCTTTGCTGAGGATTTACACACCACAAATCTTCCTTTCTGGCAGGCAGCTGCAGGCACAGTGCTCAGCCCTGGCTTGGGTGAACTCCTCCCTCTGCTGCAGTGGGCAGAGGCCAGGAGCACGGGCGAGGGGCAGGGCTGTGCACTTGGCTGTGTATGGCAGTGGTGAACACCTAGCATGATGGGTTTTGCATACAATTGGTGAGGAGGCCTAAGGAGGGCACCCACCTCTCCATCAGTTGTGGCATCAGGCCACCTTGTGTCCATTCTTTCATAGCCCCAGGGACCTTGCATTGCTTCCCAAGTCTCTCTGAAGCTCTTGAGCTCTTCACGCTCTCTACCATACACAGAGACTCAGAGCCAGCACACCCTAGGACATGGTATAGGTGTCTGCTGCTCTGGGACAGAACACCTCATGATTTTAGTACCAGAAACACTGCTCCTTAGCACAGCGTAGAGAATTGAGAACTGTTTCTTTATTTTGGATACCTACTCAGGAGGAATTGTCCTATGAGGAACAGCAGGAGTCCCAATAACTGGAGAAATTTCCCCTTTCTCCCGTTGCAGAAGCAGAGCAAACCTGTGCTGCTTCACATTGAAGGATGCAAGGCTTGTATTTCAGGCTTCTCTGCCTTACTGAGACCATCAATCATTTTTAGTGTATGTCATGTGCATGTCATTTGTCAAGAGTGCGTGTGTCTTTTTTTTTTTTCATTCTGAGCTCATTTCTGAAGAAAAACAGTTAGTTCTCTCTAAAAGGAAAAACGATGAACAGATCATTTCATCACACAGCCTACTCCAGGCCAGATGGTTTGGATAAAAATCACTCCAAGTTTGGCTCCATTCATTCGTGACAGCCTTGTAATATCATCCCAGCAAGCACTGGGAACACTGGTCAATTCCCTTTTGGCACCTGGGCGGTGTTACATGTACCATTGGCACTGTATTGTACACACACCTTTCCCACGCACTGCAGCACAGACCTTCCAGTTGCCATGTGGAAATCATTGTAGTGCGGAGCCGGAGGACAACCACACAGGACAGAAGTAAAGAAAATGTAATTCCACATTAGAGATGTATACAGAGATTATAAAGACGTGTGTGTGTGTGTATATATGTGTATACAGAGCCACAAGCATAAGCTGGATGATTTCAGGAGGAGGCTGTACTATAACCTGTAGGAGAAGCCCTGTTTCACATTTATTTGATGAAGAGATACCACGTTTGCAGTAAGGCTGTATTTAACAAAGCTAGCACTGTGGTGCTGTTCTTAGATAGGGGTCTGAGTTACGGGCAGCCCCTGCTTCCTTCTCAATTCTTCTCCTGTTACTGCATTATACACAGAAAGCAATTGCTGGTCACTCTGCCTGTTTCCCTGCTTAAGAGGTGGATGGCTAGGCCTTGCAACCTCCCGCCTGTGCTTGGACTAGTGGCCACAGGACTTGGTGTTGCAATATTTCAGGTGCTTTCCATGAAAAGCAGCAGTTAGGTCTCAGTGCTAGAGGGGCACCCAGAGGAGACTCAGTGAAATGAGCGTGCAGCATGGGTATGGTCAGTCTGGTCTCGCAGGAGCCAGTCCCAAGCAGTTACGGCACCAGCCATCCCATACCCTGCTTTAGCCTGAGAACAAGCACTGCTCTCTTGGACAAAAGTCTTTAGCAGTGGAGATGTAACTACAGAGAGAAATAGTTCAGATGCTCAAAGCAGCCCTCTGAAGGCGTATACCCCTGTTGATATGATGGGAACTCTAGAATAGCCAGCAGATAACAAAGATGCCACAAGTGGTTGAAGAAATATTATCTCCCACCTCCCTTCTCGGTGCACTGCCTGCATAGAAATCACTGGAAAAAGTTATTTCTATGCAGGTAAAATCACTGCAAAAAGAATGATAGAAACAACGTAGATATTGCCTCTTCATTTTTTGACTGCCAATGGGCAATTTGTAGACAGTTGTGCCGGATTCTCAGAATAATCTACTTAAGGTTGTGCATTATTAAAATAATTAAGCAGACAACTAAACTTACTTCACCATTACTTCATGTGATACATTTCTTCTGGTGATATAGGTAATTACCTTCTAGAAAGAGAATGACATAAGCTATGGTACCTCTGTTCACCTCTTTCCTGCCACTTACTTGCTGTAAGCGATTAGTGACACACAGCAATGTGAGGGGTTCCTCACATGGGTATCTCTTTGGCATGTGTGCTCTGGCCTCTTCACTCCGTTTCTTTAGATGTTAAAAACAACAAGACCTTGTCCCTTCTCACAATCTCAAGGCAAATGAAAATAACTGCTGCCCTACCTTCTGGAGACTACTCTGCGAATCATTATCCCATATTTCTTCCCTTTTCTTGCATATCAGTACAAGCCTCAGTACTCTTCTTTCCATCTTTGAAACGCTGAAATGTTTTTTAGGACCACATTATGTTTTTAGGCATTTCTCAATACCTGCAGAAAAAGGCAGCATGCTCAGAATTTGACATTTTCTTTAACACAGCAGGCAGGTCCCTAGCTCTCAGGCAGCAGTTCACAGTTAGAGCTCAGCAGTGCTCGAAGGAGCGTATAAAGAAGCAAGAAATGAGATTCAAGGCAGGATGCTGTTGCTCCCTTTTAGGTAACATCCTACTCATCAAGAGCTCTGGGCATAGCAGCAGTTTCTGGCCCTCACTGCCTTCCTACAGGTGCTCTGGCAAGCCACCATGGGTCAGCCAACTGCCAGGAGCTCTCCTTGCTGGGCTGATGGCTCACACACCAGCCATCTGCAGCAGAGAAGGAGAAATCTGCTGGGAAGCATTGCCCTGCTCAGCATGGTCCATTAGGTGTGTCTTGCCATGGCGCAATGCCTCCTGACATTGTGGAGAAGGCTGCTTGTTCCAAATGACAGTCTTTAGCAAAAAATGAGACAGGGTGGTATTTGCTACGTCACCCATCTCTGAGCATGAGAGATAGAGGATATAACCCATAGGAGTGCAGGAAAGCACTCAGAGTTATGTGTGAATCGGAGCAGCTGTATCTGTCTCAGACAGTTCAAACAATGAAATTCTGAGCATCACTCTCCAGACTTCCTAGAAAATAGCCTTCCGGTCACTTCCTCAGCTGTTGCTTACCATTTACAAGAGTATATGCTCTTTTCATGAATAATTCAGCAGTTACATTTATTTCAGAGCATTAGGCTCCTAGAGGAGTTCAGATGTTCTCACTCAAATTCCCAGAGCAACCTGAAGAATTCCCTCGGGTCTACCCTCCTCTAGCACGTCCACCCTAAAATTTAATACATTAATGACTTAAGGATTGTAGAAAATTACCGCAGATGCAGTAGTATCTTCAAGCTTAGAAGGATAGTTTTTTAACCCATATTATTGAATTCCCAGCAAAGTTTTTTTTTTTTTTTTCTCTTGCTTTTTCAGACTTGTATTAGCTATATTGTAGTTTTACCCTATGGCCGCTTTATCATTTCTTTGATATCTTATTTGAAACAGTTAGTCTTTGAATTGACAGGCTGTTCATAAGACCAAAGGAAAAGAGTAGGTAGATTAGGATCCTCAGATAAGTGAGGTAACAGTGAGCCATTATCAAGTAGCAATAAATTTCTCATTATGAATCTGAGTTTGTGATTTCTCTCTCTTCAGTATCAAGGAAGACTAGCTTTGCTACTCTTCTTGGTTCTTTTGAGGAATATAGTACTTTATCTTATATAAACAGATTAATATTGAAATACATTCAAAATAACCAGTGGAAGGGAACTCATCACCCAAGAAAAAAATAGTGCCGTAAGTGAAGTCCAGGGCTTCCCTAAGCTGCTGTGAAGTTGCTTACTCCCATGCCACCTTTTATTGAAAGGGACTACAGTATCACAGGCTAGTTTGAAGACTCTGGAGAAGAGACATAAGGTGTCCAAACTCCATTTCTTCAATTAGAAGCATAGGCAGGGTCAAATCATGCTTGTTTGCATCTCTGCTAGATTTATTTAGTCTGAGATGGCACTGCCTGATATTAAGGTTTCCTGTGCTGTGCCCTGGTCAGCCACTGCAGCCAATTTTTCCTTCGGCATTTCTGTCACTGCTGGGAAACGAGCAATACCATCAGGAAGGTTTTTGAACACTGTTTTTGAAGACTACTGAGTTGGACTAATTGTAAAAGATTATAATAAAGCATACATTACTTTACAGGAAAGATAAATTCTTTTTTATTATTGTTATTTTTTAATTTTTTCTGAGAAACACAGAATATGGGCCTTATGCTCCAGCAGCAGGCTCACCTCACTCCTGCAAGAGGTACAGAAGAGCACTGGAGGGTGGAAAAGGAAAATCCATGCTACAGGTCTAATTGGCTAGTAATTGTGTAGTACCAAAAGAGTGAGACTAATCTTGTACAGGAAATCTCCCACCATTGCACCAGCACCAGTCAGTCCCCACCTCGACACTGACAGCAGGGCTCCCCTGGACCAGGACGGGGTATTTCTGCTATTATGCTGTCTGAACCAACCCCGTGCTGGGATCTGCAAACTAGTGGGGGCAAAATAGCAGTGGATTTGTGGGTATAAAAGGACCTAGAATTAGGGTAGATGAGGAATTGTGGGTCTTCAGCCTACATTATAGGGAGAGCAGAACTGCATCTTTCTAACTTTTTGTTGAGATTTTTTGACTTAAATTCCCAGCAGCACCTAGTATCAGTTTGTGTTTATGAACATAAGAAATACCCTCTACATTATTTTTTTAAGCTGAAGCAGCTCACTGTGCAGTGAACCAGCCAGTGCCACTACCTTGTTAGAAATGTGTAGGGGGACAGTGACAGGTCACACTAAGTAAAGCTCTGTGGGTTTTTGTTCTTGGAGTACTACAGGCTTTTAGTTTCCATCACCATCTGCATCAGGAAACACACGAACTCGCTTCTTTTGTACACATTCAAAATGGTCATAAATTTTTATAGCCAGGTTTATGGAACTTTTTCATACAAATGCTGCAAACGGAATAACAGAGCAGACCAGTTCATGTTTCAAAGGTGACTCACACCAGCTAGCAGTTTATCATGGGATCTTTCACAGGCCTATTTTTGGTCTGCCCACAGCGCACATAGCCTTGCTGAAGACTCCCAGGTGTTCTGGCTCAGAGCGATGCGATATGGTGGGGATTGCCCTGAAACGGGTGAACGTCCTCATTAAAAATGATTTCTGGTATGAAGCAGAGACAAGTGGAAGTTAGAACATCTCCTTGTTGTGACCCTTCTCCTCCCAGCGGATGCACGAACGTGGCTCAGAGTAATGATAACTCCTTCTTAGAAAGAATAAGCGCGGCTGGAGGCAAAGGAAGTGTTTTCTGCTCTGTTCAGTGTATGTGTCTACGTATTTGACTTGCATAACTAAAACTGCCCGACGATGCACAAAAATTTGCCTGTGTGAGTACATAAAAGGAACGGCCATCAGCTAATCTAATTGATAAAGTGCAGCTTCTCTGTGGGTGGATTAAAACATAATTAAATTGGGATTTCTCTTTTTAAACTACTCCTTTTAAATAAGTGTCTTCAGACGGTAAAACTCAGCATAAATTCGGATTGGATATGAAATTTTTTCCTCAGGATGCCAGATTAAGAGGTGGAACTAAATGAAAATAATTCCATTATCTATTAGGCTTTTTTTACTTTTACAGTACGTTACTGGATTTGATTAACCTTTCCTAGAAAAAATAAATAAAGTGGACATCCTGTCATATGTCATATGTCACCGAGTTCCATACCAAGTGAGGAAATTCATGCACTGCATGTGGTTTTTAACTCTTTAAGTACAGATTTTAGGGGCAAATAAATGAAAACAGATCTTTTCATAGCTACAAAGTTAATATCAGATGTTCTAACTGCTTGTTTATACGTCACTAGGCTCTACACTTGAAACGCGAGGCTTTGCCTGTTTGTCTTGCACTACTCGCTTTGCCACTCAGAGGCAGCTGCATATGATGAAGTTTTAAAAATATTTTTAACAATGTATCTTCTACAGCAGTTTTAAACGGGAAGGGCTGTGTCTATATATTTTATTACTTTGAGATATTTTAGTTTGTAGAAATGACCAAGAACAAAAAGCTCTGAAGCATGATAATTACCGGTAACTTTCTCTGCTTGCCCCTTTCTTCACAGTGTATTTCTTCCAGCGAAGCATTCTGCAACAAAATGGAAAAGCTGAAACTTCCTCGCTGGAAGCCTTTTAAAAGCGAGGTTATAAATGTTTTATGCTGCATCTCGGGGTATTATGCTGTTTCCCCAGGAGGCCAAGTCTTCAATACGCAACTCTCCAAGCACTGTAGGTTAGTTACCTGCTTCCTCATTTACTGTCTGCATGATCATAACATCCCTTACATTAACTACACAGTAATCAGTGGTGAGGAGAGTAATGTCTTTGGCTGTACGAACACCTCTCTTAGAGACTATTATATCTGCAAATTAAGTGATCTTTCCGTCACTGATATTTTTTTTACATCTTGTCACTGCTGATCAGCATCAATAGTCTTTGTGGAGAAGTCCTGTTTCCATCCTAAGGGTCTTTTTCTACGATTATTGCACTTTAAAAAGAAACAATTTTATTAACCTGTGAACCTCTTCTTCTCCCTGAAGGTCTGTCTTTCACCTTTGTCTCTTGACAGATACAAAATTCCTAGTAGTTTTGCACCAAAATGGCCAAGCACATTATGTATTTGTCAGGTATGAGAAGAATTTTTTATTATTATTATTTTTCTTCACTTTTTTTTCTTTTTAGCATTCTGCCTCTGGCTACACTGGGACTGATAACACAGCTCCTTCTCAAGCAAAAAGAGAACTCTGAATCAGCATAACAAGTTTATGAGTGATGCCCATTATGCAAGTGGAGGCATGCATGGCAGAGGACTCATCTCCTGTGTCAGCCTCACAGTTCCCTCTGGAAAACTCAGGGCCACTCTTGCCTGGCTCCATATGATCCCAATAGGCTGCTCTCCACCTCATACGAGACCTAACTGGGCAGCACAACCTCCAGATCCCATTCGCTCTCGCTTTTGCAACATTAGGTTCTGTGCTGATATTTTTATTACCAAAAAAATCAAACATATTGTACAGGGCTGGCACAGATTTTGGCCATGGTATTTGCAAACTGGCAGTCAATAAGGAACCGAATGGTTCTAAATACATCCTGGATACAACTGTGATCATGGTAGGGAGAACTTCCACTGCTCTGAAAGTGACAGGCAAAAAGGAATTTGATATTACTGTTCAAATTTTAATAGTCTTTGTTAAGCTTCAGAGTTAACATCTACAGCTATTAATGAGGACAGTTCCCATCTCTTAGAATTACTGCTTGGAAACTCCTCTATCTGCATTTGAAGGTGACCTCTGTAACTGTAGAGGTGAGGCATTAATGAAAGCTAATTCATTAACTAATTCGGGGAAGCTAATTAAGCAGGAGCTTAAAAGGAGTTGTGGAACTACATGTTGTGGTTGTATTCCTGCACTAAACACTGAGCTCTGACTTGTGTAAACAGGCTTAGGTAACCTATAGGCAGCTCTTGATGAAAACAGATGGAGAAATTTATCGCATTTCACAATATCACTTCTTTAGTAAGGTTTGGTTTAATGAACAAACCTTGTACCAAAAATACATATAGATTAATAATAAGAGTTTCATACTTATATAAATATACAGATTTTACAGTTTCATTTAAGAAGTACTTTGCAAATGCTACCAGTGAAAAACTTAATGAGAATACACTCTAATTAAACATTTACAGCATGAAGTGCTGTTTCACTTAGCTTTGTAAAACATCTTTTCATTGGATGAAACAAACAACTTGGAACTGGTATGATCATTTTCATGAAGGGCAACTTGGGGAGTTACTAAATAACTAAACTGAAAAGCGTGCTGATTACCTAGGTAGTCATTAGCTTAATGTCCATAGGGTGGTATGCCCAGAAGAAAGTGAACTGATGGCTCCTGACCATCATTTATTTCACCACTTAAGGAAGGGTTTTGCACAGTATTTTGGAACTGAAATTGCTATTTGTTCTAGACTTCTGCTCTGGGAATGCCCTGAGAGGCTGCTCTGACAGTGCAGAGCAATAAAATGTGCATATGGAGTACAGGAATGCTGGGACAATCCTCAGTGAAGATTTCTCATTACCAAAATCCACATACTGATGTGTGTTTCTGGCAGCTTACTGGAGCTATTGGACTGACACAAATGCTTCCCTCTCTGTGCAAGGAAACAGACAAATTCTTACCAGAAGACACTCTCCAGAAGGGAAAAGTCACATCTTTCCAAGCCACAGAGGGCACATGGAGCCAGTCTGTGATTAAGCATCATCACAGTCCAACCACTACTCACTTCACGGTTTTAACTGGCTGATTTGCATATGAACCAGGCAAAGTAACTTGGCTTCAGGCATTTAGGAAGTTGATGTCCTCATGACCTTGAAAAACTGTGAGCATTCTCCAACCACTCCTCTCTTCACCTCTGCTCTACAAGATCCCACAGCACAGCCCTCCTGCTGAAGTCTCCACTTAAGTGTTCAGCCTCGTCCTCAAAAAGACAGCAAAATAGATGTGTCTATAGGAGCAAACTCTAGAGGGGCAAGTCTAGAGTCACAGAGGTGAATTTTCCAAGAGAGCAACTTGGCAAGCAGTGGGTCACTTGAATTTCGGTTTGCCTGCTTCCTGAGACAACAGGTAAAGCAATCTCCAAACTGCATTAGTTGTCCTCTGAGTCACAATGTCCTGGAATTATTTCAGTCTTTCCTAAAGGGGTGTGTGTGTGTATAATTATATATATCTGACATATAAATTTGAAACACGTATATGGAAAGCAAATTTGTGTCATAATTTGATGATGATTTGATATTCATCTTGGTGATGGAATTTTTGAGGATGTTTAGCTTTAGTGCAAGATGAGCCTTAGGACTTACTGCAGCCTTTGGATGATATGAAAGTCTAAAAATCTGACATAAATCACACTATTAGAAGAGTATACTAATCTCATTTTACTAAGAAAGTACTAATAATTGGGCTTAGCAGCTCATTGTATTAAACATCTTTTCTAGTGATGAGTCAGAAGAATTGTGAGACAAATTACGATCTGCTCTCATATAACGGAAAGTAATCTAAGTGAATCACCTGCTCTCTCCAAGCCTTCCTCCCCCCTCACAAATTAAAAAGTATCATTGAAATAATATGATCATAAGCAGAATGTACTTGAGCTATTTCAAGATAATCGAGGCATAGTGTCCAAAGAAAGCACGTCTAGTTGTTTTGCTTTGGAGCAGATTCAAAATTTACAAGACACAATAAACAAAGGCTTGGGAAAACCATCGTCTACACGCTGCTGCTGTGTGTAAAGGCTCTTTTTCTTGTAAAACCAATGCATTACTTTTTGTTTGTGTTGCTCCAAAGTTCAGGACAAGCTTATTTGCTGGCCAGGAATATGAATAGTTTGCTCAGAGAAATCACCTGCTTTAAGTATCGGATATATCTTTCTGAGCTCTCAGCTTCCTTCATATACTTTGTGCACAGCTCCCACTGAAACCTATACACAGAACCAGACCTTGGGAAGTTCAGCTTTTTTGAAGAGGGTAATGTAAGGTGGCCAGTTGGAAAAAACAAGGAGGGAATGGAGCAGCTGCACACCTGCCTCCCTCAAATGCCTGCTTATAAATGCTGCTGTGTACTCAAAAGAGCACTCAGCTCCTGTAGACGGTAAATATTTGTTACAGCTAACAGACATCTTTGCATAAAATTAGCACATTTGGAAGCACGTGAAAGAAAATAAATGAAAGAGAAGCAGTACGGTGTTTACTTTGACACAAATACTTCAAAGCAAACTAGCCACAGCCCTGAAGACTTACTGGGACAGAGCATCCCTCAGAGGTTCCTGCAAAGTCTCTTGCACAGATCTGATATAAGTTTATTTGTTAAAAGAAAGCTCACGATCTGCTTCACTGCTGTTCTCCTCCATGGGGAGATCGCTATGAGCACAGGTGCTGTGATGGCTGAGGGACTGGGCACACCTGGCTGTCCCCAGGAAAGATAGCACGGCTGGGCTGGACTTCAACAAGGGGGCCCCTTGGGCAGGGGCCAATGATGTTAAAGGTGTGTGGGTTCCAGCAGAAAGTGTACTTCTGGTGCAATCTAAAGCATCTGGGGTGCTTTCATCCTCTTTCGCTGCACTCTTTTCACAACATCATTCTCGGTCTCTAAATAGGAATTTCTTTCATTTTTATACCAGAGTTCTGTACTGTATTAGTTTTTTAATATTTTCTTGAAGACTTGTTATGGCAAAAAGAAGGTATCTTTTTGTTGTTGTTGCTGTTGTTGCTCTTGAAAGAGGCAGAGTCTCTCTGGCAGAGTAAATTCTCTGGCAGAGTTCTGTATTGCCACAGCTAGTCTTCTCGTACACAAAGAAACGCATGCAAAGCCAGGCTTTCCCCCCGTTTAGCATGCAGTATTGAGCTGTCTGAAGAAGAATTCTCAGGCCTGTCTCAACCTACCTCCTTTAAAAATTTCTTTCCTGTCAGAGCCCTATTATAACATTGAGTACTTTGTGCTATTTACCCCGTGCTAAGAATCAAAGAAGGAGGCTCAGGCGTTTGGTGGATTCGTTGCGCTGTTCCGAAAGCATTGGTGCAGTTAAATCAGTATTACTGGGGAGATAACAAAGGAAGTGCAGCATATTAGTCTGCACAGCGCTACCATTATTTATTTTGCAGTAGCATTTGGATGCTCCTGACAGAGAACAGCAACCTAATGTGCCAGGCAATGTGTAAATATAGAATAAAGACACTCCCTATTCCAAAAAGTTCAGAATAAAAAATGATGGCATGCTTCTATAACATGGTCCCTCATGTACGAAGAACATCTCCCTATTCCTACTTCATGATACTTCATTGTTGAGTCATAAAGTTATCATCTGACCTCCACAAACGCCTCACTTCTGCAGTACTCACAATCTCTACTTCGTAATACCCACTAGTAAAAACAAAGTTGCAAAGGAAATCAGGGTAAGTGTCCTGCCTTTCCATCCCCACCTACTTTTTCAAAGGCAGTCCTATGTGCTACTGCTTTGTGCTACGAGGAAACTGGCAATTGATGGGCTAAAGAAAGCTCCCGTGAGTGCCTACTAAAAAATGCACCACAGAACATTTTCTGTCACCACTGGAGCTCTGCCTTCCCAAGCAAATCTAAACTATCTCTGCCAGGAGTTATTTATCCACAGGGCTCAAGGAGATACCTCTGGCACTCCCGTTCTCCTAGTTGGGAGTGCCCCAGGTGACACCTCAGGTCTGGCATTTTCGTGATTTTGGAATAAGGATGGAGCTCTAGTCCTCCCCGTTCTTATTTTGGTTTCTGTCACTTTATCTGTACAAAACAGCCACACCACCAGGATAAATGGCCACAAAAGGATCTCTGGCAGCGTAGAGAGACTCTCCAAGATCCAACATTGTTCCTTTTCCAGCCCACAGACAGTGCAATGGCCTCAGATGCAGGAAGGCCAAAGAGCCATTACATGATGCCTCCTTCACACTGATGGCTCTCGAGAGTTGCGAGGTGTTGGCATAATGCAGAGGCCTCTCTGCTTTAAAACCCAGCAAATGGACAATCCAGGACAAAAGCAACCCCGGGTGTTCAGTCACCTGTCACAGAGATGCCCTCACTCCCCAACTGCATGTGAAGATGGAGACCCCTTTCACGTTAGAGAAGCAGGATGCAACACCTGAACGACCACGTTAACTATGCCAACACCCTCTCACAAAGCACAAACACCCACTTTTCCATTGCCAGATTGTATTGTCTCTCGGTAATTACCCTGTCGATGTTTTGACAAGAAAATTCAAGAATATCCCAGTCCCTTGCTCTTTTTCTCTGAAGGCATACTGTCAGAGACAGAGCTACACAGATTTGATAGAAAAAAAAAAATGTGTTAAAATATTGGCAGCATCCTCGTGCTGAAGAAGCAATAAAAACAAAGTGAAGGCAAGGGAGTATTTTGTGCTCAACTATTCACCAAGGAAAGGCTTCAGTTTGACTGTTTTAAAAGTTATGAATTCTGAAGCTACTCACACCACTTAATAAATGCTAAAAATTGCCATACTAACCTGCACTATCATTCCTGTTATCAAATGTTTATTGTAAAAATGCAATAATTAGTTCTAAACCACTAGATTCTATTTCTTTTACCTAAAAAAAAAACCAACCCAAACCAGTTACCAAAATATTAATAGCTTTTAATTGGGATTATTTGTAAAAGCCTGTATGTGAGATAAAACTGAAATACTAGTTTCCAGCAAGAACTGCATGTCCAGCCCCACCTGTATATAGGGAGCACGTGTTTTCATTCATGTGTAAAATCTGTAAGAATTTAAAAATTTTAAAATGTATTATATAAATGTACATGTATATATATGCATATACATAGACAAATTGAAAATGTATAAAATGAATTTTATTTCTTCCTGTCATTATGATGTGAAGATATGAAGAACAGAAGGGTATGGGGATATTTCCCCTTGTCTTTTAAAGATAGTGGCAGCAATTCACAAGATGACTAAGTTATAGCACATCACCAGTTTACTTCATATTCCTTGTATGCTAAAACTGCAAAGCTGAGATCAGCACATGCTAAATTTTGGCTGATGCAGAAAAGACATTAAAACCAACCCTTAGGTGCAAATACTGTGTGTCCAGGAAGGTAAGTGGATGAAATTCACATCTTTTTAGCTGGAGGGTGGGATACTGCTCAATCAGGGTAACACAGGCTATGGCAGTACAGTCAGGAATAAACCCTCCGTGTGCAACACAACTATATCTGCAATAAAATCAGGGACAGATGTAGCTGACTGTCAGTTTTGGCTTAGAGAGTTCTTGTCTTCTGCACCCTGAGATAAGGGTTTGGCGAGAGAGGAGAGAGGAGAGAGGAGAGAGGAGAGAGAGGAGAGAGGAGAGAGAGGAGAGAGGAGAGAGGAGAGAGGAGAGAGGAGAGAGAGGAGAGAGGAGAGAGAGGAGAGGACGCCACAGGCTATCAGGGCACCCACATTTGGAGAGCCTTGCATATGGTCTGGCCTCTTGCAAAAATCGATACGGTAGCGAACTCACAGAACGGTGCAAACCTCTTTTTGCTGTTCAAACACCTTGCCCTGAGAGCTGACTATATAATAACACCACGGTTTCCACTTGGAGTGTTGCCCCTGTTCCGAGGAGCAGTGGGATGTCTGCAATGGTGTAAGCTTAGGCAGAATGCTTATGGAGGGAGTTTATTTACTGTGATGTAGTTTAAAAACTTATTTAATTGGTAGGATCTTTACTCATTTTTTCACTGTTTCTAAACAATAACTTTCCTATGGATTTCATTGTGCTCCCAAATTTATGCACATTTTATGTGCTACATCCTGATGCAAAATAAAATTTAAGACTATTATATTCCTTTGGAAAGATGAACATTTAGGACTAAATTAAATTGGAGAACAAAGTACCTAACATTTTTTCCTGAAGCAGACAAAAGGCTTTTTGCACAGGAGATGAAACTTTCTCCGAGCAGCAGGCTTTCCAAAGGAACTAGTCATCCAGGAATTAGGGAATGTCACAAAGCTAATCAACCTTCTGCTTTAAGTACAAGGTGCTTTACCTTGCTTATGACTTCTCTCAGAAATATAAGGCAAGACGGTGCATACTCTGTCCCTCAGCCAGTGTACACGATTCCCTCAGGAGGAGAGAACAAGTGCTTCATGCACTACTGGAAGGCACTGAGTGCAGCATAAAAGTTATGGGAAGAAAACGTATAGCACATTCTGGCATTGATATTTTCTGGTGACCTACATTAAAGGTTGGTGTGTGAATTAGCTGTGGCTCCAGCAATGCAAAACCCTGAATAAACCTAAATAACCTGAAACTTCTGAAAGAAACTGTATCGTCCTCTACTTCGGCACCACTAATGTTGCCACATTGTTCTTTCATGGGGACAAAAAGGACTGTCATTACAGGAGGTTTTTGGCTCTACCACATTTCTTTCTTAAACAGTTGTTCAGTCAAAGATCTTCCCTTTTCTACTTCTCCCCTTTGTATGGCAGAATAATGAAAAATTAGATTAAGAGGGTCCTCAGTAGCATTTCTATATTATTCATTGGTCTCTCTGCACTGAACACTGCCTCTGCAAATTTTTCTATTTACAGTGTCTAATGTATAATAAGTGTTGAAAGTATAATAATGAAGAAATATGTGAAGCCAATACATTTCTGTCATCAAAGTTTCCAGAATACTCATTAATAATGAGAGCAGTAGCTATTGTTATTTTGAGATAAGATTTTTGCCCTCTAATTTGATATACATTAACCAGTTGTTGTTTGCACCAATTTTCCTTCTAAACCAGAGGAGACATAACAATTTTCTGTGAACTATTACAACACTTGTATACGAACAAACCTGGAATTGCCGTAGTAGAGGTGGTGCTTCACATCTGTATCCAAAATCTTTTGGATATCCTCTATTCCACATCAACTGCTAAATGATAATGACAGTTTATAAAGCTCTCTGCAGCAACTACTTGGTTTCGAGTATTCTCCTGCCAGTTAAAACAACAATTTTAGCTGCTGAAAGCACCAGTACCATCTACTCTAAGCTGGTGCACCACAAAATCATCTGTGTGTGTTTGAAATAGGTCACATCAATTCACGTTACTCAGGGTCATTTATCAAATCCTATCTTCTGTCTCTGTGATTTTGATCAGAAAAATTGCTAAAACTACAAAATCTAGAGAGCTTTATTAAGAACAACAGTAACCCCTACTGGATTGTGACTGTCTCCCTGGAAACCTATGAGATAAAACACCTTGTACTGCTTCGTGGAAAAGGCAAAGCCCGCATAACTACGATAAAAAACGAGTCATTCCTCTGCTGGCAATAAATTTCAGTGTCATCATTTCCTGGATTAAATTGGAAAACCTGCTGAATTTACACTCAAGCTTGCTGAAAGACATCTGTTCCTTGCAAATTCAGAGTAATTTTTTTGTATTTACAGATAAGTTATGAAACCAGGCATATGCCAGCTAGTCTGTTTCTGTGTTAAAAATTACAAGTACTAGAACGTATTTCTTTGTATGCCCGAAAATAAGGGCTTCAGGTATGATTAATAATCTAAACAAATTACCACAATCATCTACTGAATGTATGTCTTAAACTCGTCTGAGTCCTCCTCAAGCATATTGGGGTGTGTGGTGGGCTGCAGGGAGGAGGAATTGGAGCAGAGGAACCATAAGCTATTGTAATAGAAATCTCCGGTCTCGTTCAACAGCATATATATCCATATCACAAATTCAGCATTCCAGTTCTTTCTTCATATGTAGCATTTTAGACCAAAGAGGAACATGTTATCAGAGCTAGTGATGTTTCACCAACCTGTCAGATATGTTCAAGCACTGTTTTCTGCAAGTTTTTTTCTAGACTATCGTCTCAAAGTAAAATCTCTTTTTTCATTACTGGAAATTGGAATGAGACTTCCTCTGGGCTACCACAGAAGCTTTCTGGTATGCTGGAAAACTAAAGAGGAAGGAACAAATGGGAAAAGGGAAAAACTGAATGAAAGTCTAACAAGAGCTATAACCTTATTAATTAATCTGTTTAGTGCTAAACATTCAGGATTTGATGTTATGCATGACTTGTTTCATCGGAATTCTACCTTTGCTTACCAATGTGAAGTAATCAAGCTTGGTCACAATACAAGGATGATGGAAAAAAGGCATCTGGACTGGGGATGATTAAACAAGTGAGCTGGAGAAGAGGAAGGATATTCTGCATAGATGGTGTTACAGAGATCTCAATGAATCTGAGAAACGATAGAGAGAGCAAAGACTGGGAAATTTCAAAAGCTCTTACAAGTATTTATATCGTCTCTCAAGTATATACCAGACACATGTCTTTTCACACTGGAAATTGTTTTTTCCACATTTAGTTCAATTCACTTTAAAAGAAAAACAGTGTAATTTTCCCAAAGGTGTTCAACAACTTTGAAAAATGAAGCCCCTTTAAGCTACTTTGAAAGCAGAACTGCAAATTGTGGCCACTTCGGAAAATCTCGGCCACTCAGCACCAGTCTGTGTTACCTTGCCGCTAACGGCTGCACTAGGTGTGCAGCAGCAGGAAGCATGTCTCAAGTGCTTATCAGTGGCATATCTACTCCATTTAGGCAGTTAGATCCCTTTCCAATGTGTGGGGAAAAAAAAGGCCCCTAAGCTAGCCCCTGAGACTGGTGTGCCTTGGACTCGACTCCTCCTCAGTCTCCTAGTTTTACATTATATATATATATATCTGTATCTCCACATGTGTGTGTGTAAAATGCATATATGTACACACAAAATAAAAATCCTTGTTTTCTGATGTTTAAGAGCTCTCTTAGTCCCCTCCAGGCCAACAAAAGCACCTACCCCTGAAAACAGGGAAACATAAAAGCACTGGGGTAAAGCCAGTGACTTACATGGATTCAAATAGATATCTATCTGCAGGATTCGGTTACTGTTTGTTCATAAGCTGTTAAGGAGAATGAATGAAAACATCTACGTGAAGAAGAAAACTGTCAAAGTAGTAACTACTTCTTTTTCCTTCTTCAAAACAAGCTTAAAATTACTCAAACACCCCAAAGTAGTGTCAGCTCATGACTGCTTAACAGCATTCTTGCAATAAATTATATTTTTCTTATTTTAAATATTTCACTACTGTTGCTTGATGTTTTTACATTGCCAGCATGAAATACACACTGCATTCTGTTAAAATGTCTATTTGACATTTGGTAATGCCAATTCGACAAATAAGTTCTTTATTGCATAAATGCCCATGATTTCACGTAAAGCTAACCTGGGCTATGCCATAGATAAATTTTCTGCTGGAACAAACGGAGTATGTGAAGTAGACTGTGGACAGATACCAAGACAGATCGGTTCTAAGATAAAATCTAGGACAGTTCAATCGGTCATGTGTAAAGCCAAACATCCTTCTGTATTAGATGTCTTAAGAACGTGAAAAAACCAGTAACAGCAAATAACTTAGACACAAGACTAACCAAGTTATCAGCTATGCTCCCAGGACAGCCCCCAAAAAATCACTCCGTCCTAGCAAAATTTCAGACATCTGCACTAGCTCTCTAGGAGAAGATGAAATGGCATCCTTCCCTTTGAATTTTTAATCTAAATATTTCCATTAAAAGAAGTTGTAAGAATAGAGGAGTTTGCCATTAGAATGCTTTTATCTCTGGAGTTCACCCTTCATTCTCTGTTTCAGCAGTACTTTTCTTTTAACAGCTCCTTCACAGTAAGAAAATTCACACCGTCAGTAATAACAATGCCTCTGTATTTCAGTATGTAAGTAGATATTTGAAAACTTTAAAACACACAGTTTGAGCTAGTCCTTAAAAACCTGAAAATCCATTACTGTTAAATTTAGAATTGGCACCTAACTTGAAAATCAGGACTGCATACATTAAAAGCCAAAAAGCTATCAAACTATGTCCAAAAGAACAAGAATGATTAAAACACAATCTCTTATATTCACTGACCAAATTTCTTTCTAAAGAAATTCATCAGGCTATCTAGATGGGATTTGCTTTTTCACTATTCTGTCATGCAAATTCACAGCACAATCACCAATTTGAGCTAAAAAGATCACAACTACACCTTTAGCAAAGACCTCAGTATCTGTAAGGATTTATAGTAATAAAATCAACAGGGTGAACATATAACATTTATAAGCAATCTGGTAAATATTTTATTGTATTTTTCTTCAAGAATAATTTTTAAATAAGAAACAAAACTTCAATCTGAAAAAGTTACGGCAGTTTCTTGCACATCTAAAATTTCTAGAGTAGTGAAACATTCTAGAACATGAGATTTTTCACATTTTCATCACTGTATGTACTCAAACAACACTGCTAATTTATTCAGATGCTTTCATGCGTAATTACTGGAAAACACAAATCTGTTATTCTGTTAGTCTATCATCAGAAAGGAAAAGCTATCTAGAGAATACTTTGAAAAATATAAATAATTGCAAGTATTAAATTATTAACTGCAACCTGTATAGACTGTCTGAAGTACCATTTTAATTTTCTTAATAGTTCCCTTTTTCTGTTTAGGCTAACTTGGGGAACACAAGGCCCAATTTCAAGCTTTGCCTACGTGACAAACGACTTCTGGCACAGCAAGGTTTTCCAAGGATGTGACAACATGTAAATTCTAACACCATTGAGAAAGCAAAAGCCCTTTTTAAGGACATAAACTGCAAATCTGTATTCTTACTTCTAAAACCTTGGTGGTGTTTTTCCCCAAGGTGGGAGAGGAGTGCCGGTAGGTTTACTGCATTGGTACAGAGCACCACTTTTCTGCTACTGCTGTCACTGACTCAGGAAGCTAGCAGAGTAGTATCAGCACAGGACCCTCAGCTCCCACAGGGTTTATCTCTCTCTTCTAAGCATGTGTGAAACATCTAATAAATGTCACACTCCCCAAGCAGATGGCTTTCTCTCTTGCCTGGTGGGCTTTCATTGCCTGATTTCAAGCCAAGGTCTTGCAACTAGTAAGCGGCACCAAGTTTGCAAAAAAGGATCTAGTCATTATTAAATCAGCAGGTGCTGAATTAAGTTAGATCTTCTATTATACCCCACAAAAATCTCACAGTGGAAACACCTACATTACAAATATTATAGGAAGTGACTCCTCTTGTTAGCAAAATATTTCTATTTAGAGCAACAGGAAATTAGAGCTGTATCCATAAAACATGACCAGAACATATCAGGAATTATTCCGACTGCTAGCACTGTGATTTCCAGTGCTGACCCATTACAAAGGGGTATCTCGGTTTCCTTTATAAGCTTCTGCTTTAAACCTTTCCTCATAGAATATAAATGTCATTTGGAAGCTTGAAACCAAAATATTTTTCTTACCAAATTCTATTTTCCTTCATCATATGCTGAGAATGAATAGTTCCTCTTGAACATTCAGCTGCTAAAGAGAAAGAAAAAGTGTGTATCAAATTTTTTTCTGTCACTTTGACAAAGGCTTTTTCACGTTAAGGCTTAAAGGGAAATGAAGACAATAAACCTCAAAATATAGGTGTAGTCGAACCGATTTCTCTACCTGTGCAGATTCATGATACTCCTTTTAATGGATTTCTTGAGAAAATGAGGCGAAGAAGAAATTATGCAGATGCATAAAGAGCAGAGTATACCACAGGGGAAATGCTGGTAGAATAATGAGAGTTGCGATGCTATTGCAGTCATATTTTGAGTATTTTGCCATGCCTGTCTTCAGTGACATCTCAGTCAACAACTGAATACGGGTCTGAACAGACTTCCCTGCTAGCTGCCATGTCACTGGGGATTGTCATCAGTGCTTAAGCAGTAAATTAGCCTGAACAAAAACATTTAAAGCAGTTGTGCAAAACTTCAAATCCATTTTTGGGTGTCCAAATTATTGTTAATATTATGGCTTGCTGAAATAAAAAAAATATTGGATGATCCACTATAAAGCTACCTTGGATAAAGAAAGATTTGGGGAATTTTCTGTTTCTTACCTGGCAACAGCGCTTATCCAAAGTATGTTACAAAAATATATTATAACTGCATCAATTCCTTGTGCTATTCTTCTAAGAAAATTTCAAGCTTATTACAACTAAAACGAGTTTTAAGGAAGCAGTTGAACCTTAGACAAACCTTCCCTTCTGCTTCTTAGCTGCACAGCCTTCTCTGAAGATTTGTCCACTACTTTAGTCTAGACATTTTCCAGGAAACCAGTGACAATCGTGCCATGTAGAGCTCTGGGTGTTTACGTATACAAAACACATTTTAGAGGCATTTAGTACTGCACGTGTTTTATTGAAGAATGAATGAATGAATAAAACAGCCTTGCTAATTAAGCTGCTCTGGAAATAGTAATCAACTGGAATTTCAGGTGTCAAAGCAGAATAAGATTATAAAATGTGCTTCAGAAGAACCCTTAAACTAATGTTATTTTAAATGTATAGTTTTTTAACCAAGTTCCGAAGCACTTTCGGAGCTACTTTTTAAATGTCTTCTGAGTACCACTGTTAACTATTATGTAAAAGGAAAGGAAAACAAATTTCGAGCACTGTTTATGCTTGAAATAATAAATACCTCCCCCTTATGGAAGGGGATTTAAGATCAAATAACGCACTGTACAAAACACCAAAGCATTCACTCTCGGTCAAGCACTGTAGGAGAACGTTACCCAACACAATACGGACACATGCTAATTGTTACATCCTAATAAATACACATGTAAGCAAATGGCAAAAGTTATTTTAAAGTAGCTGTCACCAGGTCTCTAGCAAAATTCTATTACATTGGTTTTCTGTGATACAAAAATAATAATAATAATAATAATCTTTCGAATAATAGGTGTAGTACAACAGTTTCACTTGCTCACTAAACAAATACTCAGTCCATTGGTGAGAGACTGCAATTGAAGTCGTTGCCTATCCTTACACAGCAGCTCTATAAACGCATGGCTGGTACATTAACACATCACGATAATTGCTTTTACTGTAGTTACTTTAAATTACCTGTTAATGAAACTCAAGAAATTGCCCAAGAAATGGCTTGGTTTGTACATATTTTATCTATGATATTACAGGAGCATCTTAAGCAGGGATGACGCTCTACTCCTTTTGGCACTGTACAAATAAAAGTGTAAGCTGATAATCTCCGATACGACCAGTACAACAAAGCACACTGCACAGCCATTGTAAATTCTAGCTTCTTAAATAAACTATCTTATGTATACCGAGTAGGAACAGTTTGCATAGTTGCACAGTAATAGTTATTCACACTGGGGGTTTACACTGTTCTTAAAATGCGAGCAGCTTACATTCAGACCAGCAGTCTGCTTTTTAAGAATCCATAAACTTAATTCAGATGCTGTTACCCAGATATAGCTCATACATTTAAATTACAGCAGGAGAAATAAGCTATCTCTTAATTTACGTTAATTGTAAAATACACTGATTTATCAAAAAATTAATTGTACTTAATTCTTCTTTTCTTTTGAGGGTAAATGCACAAAACTACATTAAAAAAAATCACTGCTATTAAATAAAGCAATAGAAAATGAGTCTGAACCAACTTGTGCTACTTGCTTTGTCTGAAGTTGCAAGGAGAGAAAAATGCATTTGAATAATATTGATGCCCAAAATAGATTATATATCTTCCGATACTTTAAGGACTATTCTATATTTATGAGATCTTACCAAAGGCGTGTATCTACGAGAAAACTGTCACTTCTGAAAGTGAAGGGAATTAGTCTGCAATTCATGTAATTTTAGAGATGCTCAAGAGCTTCAAGTGACCATGGAAAAAATTCCACAGATAGACTGATAAATACCAACCCACATCACACTTCCACAGCTGGTGTATTTTTGTCATTAAGAATCTATATATGGATTAGCAAAAGTGCATTAATTACTGGTGGTCATTGGAAGGTTATTGCTAACCTTTTCTTATGTCATCAGAGTTGCATATTAAATGATGCATTTTTGAAGTTCTTCTTTGCATGCTTCACCTATCTACAAGAAAATGCATTCCCAAGCAAGCAATAAGCATGAGTAACACACAATACTGAAATGCACCTCTTATAAGCTTTAAGAGAAATGCAAAGTTCCATGAAGTTACTTGATGTAGATCACTATAGAACTTCACGTGTACCAAGAGCTTAAAATGAAACAGTAAGCACTTAATTTACTAAGTGCTGCACCGATTTACAAGCCTGTAGCTTGCCGACTACACGACTGAGCTGCATTTCATTTAGTTCAGGACAAGAAAGTATGTTTTTTTCATAACAAACAATTCCATCCAGGTAAATTATTCTTTAGCTTACAAACTCCACAATTTAATCTGAATTTTTTTTTTTTAATTTGGTGGAGAAGACCTTAGGAAAATTCTATCAGCTTGTCCCTTCCCTGCAAGGTGGACCCTAGCGTCTGTCTCGACATTTTGCAGTTGTTTTGAGAGAACAGACTGAGGGGTTTGCGCCGAGTGAAACTGCTCTCGTCGCTGATCAGTCTAATTCTCCCAGCATATTTCCCCAAATTGACAGACATTTATGTCTCTAAGCTACAGATTTGTGTAAAATTTTATTCAGATTACTACTGCAGGGTTACTAGTTCAGAAACTATAAAGCTATCCACATTCTTAGATGTCCATACATTCCTCATCAAACAGCAAACTTCAACGCAACACTTCTTGTAAGACCGTTTATTGAATTTAACAGTTCAGACGGAGTTTAGATGCAGTTTGTATAAAACCCCTGTCTTTTCAGGTAAACTGCAATCAAAAATGACTTTACAAAATAGTAAGAGACTTACTGAGATTGTAAGTTTCCTAACAGGTAAAACTACAAAGTATTTGTGCATGCTCACTACTCAATTTCCTTCTTTGTAACAGAGGAGGTGTTAAAAGGAGTTTCTCTGTTTTTTTTAAATCTCAAGGTAGTCTATGAAACAGAATCGCTGTCATGACAATTCAGATATACAAGATCAAAACTGGCACAGAGGAACATCAACATTTTTTTCCCAAAAGGCTGAGGCAGCTTTTGTTGAATAGTTTCTGAATCGGTAAATTTTTAATAAACTCTGGACGCTTTTGGAGCAGCAGCGAGAATCCTTTTCTTCATTCAAGATCTTGAAAAAATTTTCTCCCAAGTACAGACAAGTAAGGAGGAAAAGAAGTAGCAGCTTGGTTCCTACATACAGCCCAACGCCATGCGCAGCTGCCCAGCATCTCAAAACAAAAATGAACTTGACATCTCAGGGAGGTGCATCCCCCTCGAATTACAAGCGCGTCTGAGATTTCTCCTGGGAGAGGGAAGCAAGCACGAAGGTAAAGCGTAAGTCTACTTTTCATGCATAGCTACTGTGCGCTGACCCACGTCTGCGGCGCTTCGTCAGACATCTGAGTTGGAGCTGAGGTTTGTTAACCTGGGGTCTGCATTGATCTCGTATCTGTAGTGGTAGCCCTCCATGTGATCCCTACATGCATCTCTGATGTTGTGCATCCACTTTTTGATTCCTTTTCGGTTCAAGTACAAAACGAGGAGGAAAATGGCCCCAATGAGAGCCAAGACTATCCCCAGGAAGACATATGAAGTCTGTAGCTGGGAAGGCAGGTCTACGGGCATGGAGCAGTTCAGGTCTGAGCCATTGATCTTCAGCAGGCCTTTGCCCAGCATCTTGTCAGGGTAGGCACAGGTCAGGGTTTCTTTGCCCTCCACCTGGTCACTCTCCCTGAGCCAGGCCACCAGGTCCTCAGCGGTGCAGTCACAGACCCAGGTGTTATGGCCCAGGCCGACGCGCCGGAGGGCAGGCAGGCCACGGAACTGGGGCAGGGTGCCATTCCTCAGCATGCCCAGGGAGTTGTCGCTGAGGTTGAGGCTCTGCAGCTGGCCCAGACCGTGGAAGGAGACGTTTCGCAGGCCCACCAAGGAGCTATTGCCTAGGTCCAGCTGCCACAGGGCGAGCAGGGCTGTGAACATGCTGGAGGGCAGCAGCAGCAGCCCGTTGTCAGCCAGCTCCAGGTGGCTGAGGTTGCGCAGGGCCCCGGACTGCAGCATGGCGGCCACGCTGAGGAGAACGCCAGGGTCGCGCAGGGCCCCGCGGAGGGCCAGCTCCTCCAGCGGGCTGCCGTCCTCCCCGAAGGCCTGAGGGCTGAGGGAGACCAGGGGGTTGCCGCTGAGGTCCAGCTGACGCAGGGCGGGCAGGGCCGCAAGGGCGCCGGCTTCCACGGTCCGCAGGTGGTTGCCGCTGAGGTTGAGGGCGCTGAGGTCGGGCAGGCGCTGGGCGGGGAAGGCACCGGCCGGCAAGCGTGACAGGCGGTTACCGGTGATAAAGAGGTTGCGCACGTAGGGCGGTAGGTCGGACGGTACCGCTGTCAGGTTTCTGTTCACGCACTTGACCGTCTTGGCCGCCTCCGAGCACTCGCAGAGGTCCGGGCAGCGGCCGAGCTGCTGCGCCGAGCCGCAGCCCAGCAGGACGTGCAGCAGCAGCCCCAGGAAGAGCCCGCCGCGCCCCGGCATCGCGCCCGGCCCGGCTCCGCGCACAACTTTCCCCTCCCGGCACCTTCGGCTCTGGGCGGCGCGGCAAGGCGAGACGGGGGACCGGCTCCAGCCGGGCCGCTGCCCGCTTCGGCCAGCCCCGTCTCCGGAGGCAGGCGCTTCCTCTCCGGCGCTGGCTCCGCTCCGCTTCCCGCAGCGAGACCTGCGGCGGGAGAGGAAAAAGAGAAGGCAGCAGCGGGGTGGCGCGGGTCCGCTCGCCCGCACCCAGCCGCCTTGCCCCGGCCCCGCGCCTCGCCCACCGGCCCCGACACGTGGCTCGTTCGGGCGGCCGCGGTCCCGAGGCGGAGCAGGGGTACCCGCCCGGGAGTAAGTTTCCCCCCGCTCCCACCCGGCTGGCGGCTCCGCTGGCAGAGCACGGAGGGGTGGGTCTAACCCGCCGCTCCCCGCCTGCCACCCGTGCCCCGGGGCTCTCCCCTCCGTTCCCCGCCTCGACCGGTGCAAACTCTCGCCCGCAAAACCCACCGTGGAGCGGAGCCAAGCCCCATCGCTCTCCCCGTCACTCACCTCCCGCTCCGCGTCCGGAGTAAACTCTGCCGGAGCAAGCAGCCGTCTGCCCCCGACCCCACTGCCAGCTCCGCGCCCACCTTCGCCACGCCTGGCCCTGCCTCCGCTGACAGGAGAAACCAACCGCCGCCGGGCCGGGGTAGAGCCGCCGGCCGCGCCTGCCCCGAGGGGCGGCCCCGCCGCCGCCCGCGCTCCGCCTGCCTCTCGCCCGCCGCCTCCGCGCCCCGCTTCGCAGCCCCTGCCGCCGGGAGGCCGCGCCCGGGAGTCCGACAGGAGTGTCCGCTCGGCCCCTCACTCCCCTCGCCTCTCGGCCCAGGTGGTGCTGCCGGAGGCTCACCTTGCCGCCGAGTGGAGCCGCTCCATGTGGAGCTCCCCTCAGCGCGGCGGAGGGGGCGGGTGGCACAGCACGGTTCACCCAGCATGGGGTGACTCCCGGCCGCCCCGCGAAGGGACAGTCGCCGGCGGTGAGTGCTGCCAGAGCCCCGTGCCCTCCTCGCCTTGGCAACGCCGTGCCTGTGCTCGCCCCGACGGGACGGCCGGGGCCGGGGGCATCGCGACGGAGCCTGGCTGCTGGGTGCCAGTTTCCGCCGTTTCCCCGATCGGCGCGCTCGGGCCGGCAGGACTGGGAAATCCCGAAGGATTTCCAGGGCGGGCGGTGACCGTCGCGGTTCCCGTGGGAAGAACGCCCTGGATCCGGTGCGTGGAGGTGGCGAGCGGAGTCCGCGGTCCCCGGCGGGTCTTGGCGGGGAGGCGGGGCGAGGCCGGCCGCTGCCCCGACCCATCTGTCCAGGGAAGCTGTTTCGGGGGCGGGGGGAGCAACACCGGCAACGAGAACCACCCAACAAGCTCCAAAACTAAAGGAAAAACAAACAAAAAACCAACCCAAAAAATCCAAACCCACCAGGATCTACAGATCCTAAAATAATAATCGTTAAAAAAAACAAAACAATGCAAAACCCACAAAATTATAACTTAAGTCCGAGATTTCAACTTTATTATGGTGAGGAAAAAGCCTAAATATTTATCTGCATGTTAAATACCTACCAGTTTCAGTCGCTATGGCTGTCCCAGAACCACCCGGGCATGGCTGAGCAATCTGGGTGGTACAAAAGCTGTTTTGTAGATGAGCAACTCACTTGGGTTACTCGATGGAGGGGCTATTTGAGGAACAGGTGAACAGTGGGAGCTATCATGGGGGCTGTATAAGGCCACTGGTCCTTATGACGTGACTGAGATAGTTAACATCCTATTAACGCAGAAGACATACCAGTATACTCAAATAACCAGAGTTTCAGCAATGTGAATCTGAGCACTTTGGGTCTGTGACTGGTCTGGGCTTTGCTTACCCTCCTGATGACTGCTTACACAAGATTTCCTTCTCCTTGTATGTCAGAGCTATGCTCCTGGTTTCCTGATCAGCTAGGTTCCTTTTTTTTGATAAAGTCAGAAATTTTGCAGCTGTTGGAAGCCATGAAGGAAATGTATGGATGAATCCAATATGAAGTCTTGAGAAAATCGGCTCTAGAATCTACAGAATAACAGAAAAACACTGATTTCTGTAGGATCATTCTCCCCTTGGAGGTCTGACAGTGGTTATTATGGTCAGAAAAGTCTGGGGTTGGGGTTGCAAGTGGGGGCTGCCCAGCTGATAGACCAGCATGCTCTATACATGAAGATTATGGAGAAAAGGAAATACAGAGTGGCTGAAGTGATACAAGTGAGATCTTGGACTTGCAAGCAGTTCCAGAAGTTTTGGGAAGCTACTGCTTTGATGCTGAGTTAGAAGAACAATGGCACTACACTGCAGGAGGTTTTAGTTTGTTAAAAGCTATTTGCATTCCAGATCCACATGCCTGTCAGTATAATGCTTAGGAAACTAGACAGGTAAAGATATCCTGCATTTTATAAGAGAAAGACATATTCTCCTAATCTATTAAAATTCTTTGAAAATGTCAAAGGAAATAAAACAAACAAAATTGGCTCACTAGAGAACAGTGAAATTCAGTGACCACTAAGAGGTAGTTTCCAAAAGGAGACCACTTTTAAAAAATAGGTAACTGGAAATATTAACAAAAAATCTGAGCTAAATCATAGAAAAAATACTTACTGGTCATACCACTGTTTTTTTATAAAACGTTCAGATATAATGTCATTTTTAATGGAATAATAGAGCAGTCTGCTCGTTGTGCTGACCAAAGCTGTTCTATCAGCTCCTGTCTCACCATGACTTGTCTAGATGTGTCTGTGCCTCTTGCCCTGCACAGCAGGTTAGCTCTTTGGGCAGGGAACATGGTTTTGTTCTGTTTTCATGTGGTGCTCCTTGACAGGTGCCTGCCTATGCTGCAGTAATGCAAATGACAAATAACAAATATTTTCCTATTGTTTCCTGTTATTCCAGTAGTAAATTGCACCTGCTAAGCCCACTTAAGCTTGCAAGTGGAAGAAAAACACATTGTAATCTGCTCTCTTCTCACTTAAATAAAACAATGCTTCTCAGAGGCATACTCCAGAAACAGTACCTTTTGGTGAACACACTTATACTGAGTGGATATCCTGGACGTGTTTGTAATCTGTACGAGGAAAAATGAAGAAAAAAACCCTGATGTATTTTCAGGTCAGTTTTGGCTATTATAATTGATCCGTGAATTTGCATTGAAAGCACACAGAATCTCATCTCATAGGTTTTTGCATAAAGGTTATGCAAAAGCTGTGACTGAGTTAAAATACAGTATTTGAAAATATATTGTCTTGGCTACAGGACTCAAACTAGAAGAGAATTTACCATAAGGAAACTTCCTGCAGCTGATATTCCTACAGGTTGACTGAGAAGCTCACGGTAAGGGGGAGGTTGAGGCAATGCTTCAGTCTCTTGGCAGTTCTGCTGCTCCAGACTCAGGCTGGGTGACGTGCTGGTCATCTGGAATCATGAAGGAAACTTCTGACCCTCCTCCTCCACAAGATTAAAGCTTGCTTCATGTGACAGTGAGGAGAACTTGCTTTTAAAAGTCAGTAACCCAGTATTTCAATTCCCCTAGAGTGGAAATATGACACCTACCTATAGAAATGCAGAGAGTCGTGAGACAACCTGTGATAACTATACTGCTTGAACATTTTTTGAGTCGCTATACTCCTTTTAAGGCTTTCACCTTAGCAAGGAATAAAGTGGCAGTTGTAGATGCTTATGTCACTCCACTGCCCTTAGGAAAACCTAGAAGATTATTTTAGGCAAAATTTAAGGCTGTTAATTAAGTTAACTGAGATGGATCCCATCCTAAATAATCTTCACAAAGCCCCTTGGCCAGATACTGAACAATGCTGGATGCCTTTTATAAGATTCTAAGTAGCCTGACTCCAGATGATGTCCAAGGATTTGGAATAGTGTGGAGTAGGACTCCATGCAATAACTATCATTTTTTAAAAAAAATATTTTTTTTTTCTTTACTGGCAGGGAAATCTATGTTTCTTCTCTGAAAGGTTTCTATATTGTCTCAATATTGCATGAAGTACTTCATAGGAAGTGACCTTGGAAGGGTGCTTATGATGTGCTGAAGATTATACACCAAGTGAGCAATAGCGCTGAGGCTAGAATTCTTTTCTTTTACCAAAAATATCTTCCCACAAAAGTGGAGGAACAAGCTGCAAGTTCCATCTGCTTCCTCACGTGGAGAGATCCAGCAGGTCCTCCAAAGGACACCTTCTGTTTCCCTCGGGACTCAGCTTCATTTGAAGAAACACCATCAGAATTCTTAATATGGTGCCATAAAAATACTTAGGCAACAAAATGCTGCCTTGAGTTCTTGTTTGAATGTTTTATTCAGCATTCACATAAACATTCACACCCATAAACATTCATGTTCTGGTTTTCTCTTTAGGTGCACTTAAACTTCTGTGATAGTTTGTAACTTTTATATAAACTGAAGCAATACAGAAGACAATCTTCAAGTAATTTATTTTTTTAAACTTAACGCTTTGTTCCAGACACAAAAACACCCTGTCCAAATGATCTGCTGATCTGTTCTGGTTCTCACTGTCTATATGATGAATGCAGGATAAATCAATCTATGAATCTACATGGAAATCATGCAGCCAGTAATCAGTATACAAGATAAGACCATGTTTGCATTTTCTTGTATGCTATCCATTGTTATATGGAAATATCAGAAGTCGGTCTAATACAAGGAATGTTGATTTTTAATATCGTGGAAACATATTAAACTTTCCCAGTACTGACAGAAAAACATTTTAGCTAAAAGTAATCTTTGTTTGGTAGGTCTTTAAAAATATGTTAACTGGGTATCTGTAATAATGCACTGTTGTAAATTCTGGGGACTTCTGTGTGCCTTAGGTGGAGACTGAAGGGACGATAGGAGACAAAGTGCCCCCACCTGAATAACAGCAACACTGAAAACTGGTGAAACTGTGAAGACAGATTCCTTACTGCTCCCCCTTTCCCAGTAGTGGCTTATTGTTAAAACCTGTTACTGAAATGAGAAGGAAACGATGGTGACTTCCTCCAGTGAAGCTGGCTACCAGAGCTGGGGTCAAGAATATACGTGGAAAAAGGACTTGGGAAGAGGACATGCTGTATTTCAGGTGCTGCCGTTGTCTGCATGTCCCTCTGTCCACACTCCATCTCTGTATGCTCTGCCATGTAGAGTATCTGCAACAGGAGCCAAGCTGGGTAACCACTTATGAGACCATCACAAAATAACTGAGAATTTAATATGCTTAAACAGGTCAAGCTGAACTTTCAATCCTGCTTTTATTCTTTCCTTGCTCAGGAACTATGCACATCTTTTACTTTCAAGCTACCTTTGATAGATGTCTATATAGATTTTAAAATGCTAATTTTTTTCATTATTTTAATTTTAAGCATGTAAAGTTTAGTTCTATGACCTAGGCTAAGTTTCATGTAAATTCTAGAGTAAATATCTACAGCCAGAAAAACTCTTCCTTCTGCAAAATAAGCCTTCTGATTTTAGTCCTTTTTGAAGGACCAAGAGGACCTGCCTTTTTATTACTCCTTATTCCTCTGATCCTCACTGCAGTGTGGTTTATATGAGCAGGCTTCAGCTGGCAAGACTGCGTATTTTTTGTGTCCACTTGGGATGTCCTTTCAAGGAGCAGCAATCTAGAAGTCTGATGGCAATGCTGGGAAGATGGCAGAGCAGATCATCTGTTGGATTAGTGTTGCTCTGTGCCATGGTGACCTGTCTTGCTGCACAAAGTCACTCTCAGTGGGCGAGGAACTCAAAATCCTGTATTTTGGGCCAACTTGCAATTTTGTCTTAGTTGCAGTGTGTAAGGAAGGCACCTGGTTGGATCAAGGTGTTGGATTCCAGCTCACATCTGCTCATGGTTTCTAGGGAACTTTTAAAAGCTGGCATAGGTTAGGGCAGTTGCCTAGCTGTGGTGGGGGAAGGAAGGGAGAGCTGAAACACGTTGCTTTCCCTCCTGGCTCTAAAAAGCAGAAACCCAGATCTGCAGGGAATCTGGGCCAATGTGTTCCTCACACTCCAGACGACAGTACCACTCATTCCTCACTCCGCAGGCTGTGCTGTGCCGAGGTTTCGCAGCCGCTTGTGATGCCAAGGGTGTTTCCCAGTTTGCTCTGCTTCCCCAGTGGGGAAGAGTGGCTGTCTTCAGCAGCCAGGGCTGCAGGGAGCTCTAACCACAGAGGACTGCAAGTTGGGAGTATTTCCAGGTAAAGCCTTTTTCATGAAAACATGTTCATCTGTTGACACTGAAAGTCTTTGTAAGGAAGAGTTGAATTTGATGAATTCTCTATTAAAAAAAAAAAAAGGCATATAAAAGGCTTGGCAGATTTGAGAACATATGGGGTTTGATTCTCCACTGTCTTACACATTGTGCCGTTGTTTATGATCTGACAAAGCAGATGTAAAATGCAACCTTACTGCCTGGTTAGGATTTGCCTCCATACTTAGTTACAAGTACGAGTGAATACACAAGATTAAAAAGCCTGGTGAATCAGTTCCCTCCTCCTTTTCTTCCATGATCACTGATCCTTTGCTACCTGCTTTTGACCACCGTGACACATGTAGGTTTATATAGTCCACTGCTACTAAACTTTTCCTCTTTTGCTTTGCCTTCCCAGCTTTCTCCTGCTTTTTTTCAAGTTTTTGCATCTTTCTGGGTTACTACATCCAAGGTCTTTTGAAAGGAAGGCATACTTAGAAATTGGAAGGGGGTGGGAGGAACAAGGAGGACAGTGATTTTTTTGTGAGGGTCGCACATTCTCTCAGCAGAGGAAGATGATACTTTCCCTCCCCTTTAGCACCAGTGACTACACCTGAAATACCACATTCCATTCTGGCAACCTACAACTAGAAAAAATTACAAGAAAGAAAGAAGAAAAAAGGAAAAGAGCAGTCAAAGTTATTTGGAGGCTAGATGTATACTGACTTATTCAGAAAGACTAAATTAACGTTAAAAAGTTTGGTCAAAGGCTTGCCCAAGAGCAAGGCTACAGAAGATTCCTCTGTTTCAAAGAAGACTGAAACTGAGTGAAACTAGAAGGGAGCTAGTTATAGTAATTCAAGGTGGGTAGAGATGTTGGGATAAAATGCAGGAAAAAAAAAACCCACCATGCTTGGTGTAAAAAGTAAGCTTGCCTACACTATAGAACTGTCCCCTTAGCATACTGTACTCATGGTAGTTTACTATACCTAGTTAAAGAAAATACTTCAGAATTCATAGTAGGTTTCCGATGCTGTAAATGATTGAATAAACTAGTGACATGACTCTAATACTGTTCACTTCCTGCAGCTTTGGGAATCTTGTTCATGGTTGTGAACACTTACAGGTTTTGTGCAATTTCTCATTATTGCTTCAGTCTGAGAAACTCTCAGTCGGGTCCAATCTTTGTATCCCTTGGAAGCCCACCACCTATCTGTAAGTTCAGTATGGTGACAGATGGAACAGCAAAGGGAGCTAATGGAGTAATTGAGTGGTTTTAAGGAATGCATGTCCTTAATTTTTCCTTTCTTTGGTTCTGTGATGTTGTGCCCAAGAATCACAAGGCCCTCTGCAATTATATGTAGAAGAATAGTTTGTTCTGGCACTCTAATAAAAGTCAGAATCAAAAAACCTCAGCTTTCTCTGTCCAAGTTCACATGCTTAAAAATACGCTAGTTTTAAGGACTTAATGCAATAATGAAGCATGATGTGTGCCATCACTAGGTAGCAATTGTAACTTAATGTTATTTGGCTTACTGAACTATTTTAGTATTCTTTATGGGTATTTCATGCATTTTACATTATAAAGTCTGTTATCACTATCAGCTTGATGTCATAAATAGTTTGAAGTCTGCCCCATTAGGTTTATTATTGCTCAATATAAACTGGAAAGAACATCATTGCCAGAAAAATAGACAAAGTCTTGTCATGGCATTGGAGCAAAAGTCTGCCTAGTCCAGCATTTTGTCTGCTATGGTGGCCAACACAGGTTGCTGAAGAAAGACATGAAATTCCATACAAACATGAACTCCCCAGTGTTTTTTCCCAGCCTCCAGTGATTTGTGGCTGAGGGACTTTCCAAGTAAGAGCTAGAAAAACTTCAGTACTATGAAGATGATCACTGTTAGCTGAATTTTGTCACTTGAAAGGTTTTTCCATCAAAAGAATCTCTCGGTTGAAAAATGCTTCTCTTTTAACCTAAAATTTCAAAATTATGCTTTCTTAATATTGTGAATATTTTGAAGCAGTGGACCTAATTAATCCAGTTACAATCTGTGGCCAAATAGAGAGAGAGACATGAGAATAAAGGGGGCAAAATTCTAAAATATTTGAGTTTGTAGGTTTTTAACATAAGGATAAACAGAAAACAGTTTTTAAATCTATTTTTGATCTATCTTCCCCTACAATATAACTAACAGGTGACAATTTCTGGGAGAAATTTTCTTTTTGGCCAATTGTAGTTATGACATTCTCTGTTAATCTGAATATATTTATTAACAAATATTTACTAAAAATATTTATTAAGGAATTAAAAACTTTCTACCCTTAAAATTCAAAAGATGCCCTAATGCCAAACATGTGAATTTTAGACTTTGATACATTTGCACTTCAGAACCATAGTCTATGCTTGGTGTTGTTGAATAAACTCTTTGAGACACACTTGCACAGTATACATCTTGCAAATTCCCACAGATAAAGTTGTTGTGTTTTCTGTTTTTTATTAGGCCCTCCTTGTGCCACGTTCACAGAGTAAAAATGCCTTGAAGGCGGTAAAATGGCTTTCTGCAGATCTTTCCCTTTTTGGGGTGCAGATGACCTCCATGGAAATGCAGTATGGACATGGACACACTTTGAAGGGTCATTCTAGTTTCAGGGTGAACCATGTATACCCACAATTTATTTCATGGGGATTGAGGAGAACAGAAACTGAGACTGTTCTGATTCACATTTGGGACTGAATAGTCACAGCCTACAGCACAGACTAAGGCGCTCAGTCCCCACGCCTTTTTCCCTCCTATTCATTCCCCAAAAAGGAAGAACAAGGTAGAAGAAATAACTGAAAAAACATCTTCCAGTTGCTGATAACCTCAAGGCAATACGAGCACACAGATAAAGGGTTTTGATTCTACAAATTACACAGTTTTTTGAAAAAAAGAATTAAAATATTTTTTGTTATGTGATGTTGAAACAAACAAACAAAAAAGCATCACTTGAAACAGAGTGGGGAAAAGGTGTCAGTGTCACAAATGCCAGCCTGACCAAGCCTCCAGAGCAGGTGATGCAAGGCAATGTAACAAAAGTGTTCTTGCTGAGGCTTTCCTGCTTGAAGAGATTCATGACATGAAATTACATCCAGGCTGGCAAAATTTGTTTCTTTTACAACCAGGTTAAAATATCCTGAAGTTCAGGATGCTGATATCAAATGAATAAACATTACATTTTAAAATTAATGTGGTGCCAGGGAAAATGGCCAGAAAGCATTTGTTAAGATGGTTAAATCATCTTTAGGTCATACTGGAAGAAAAGAAATCCCACTGAAGTTTTCAGTCCTGAATATGTTTTATTGCTTGTAAAAGAAATTTGCTGGTAGATGGTATTACCATAACTGGGAACTGATCACACTGAGCATAGAGGGCTTGGGTGTATTTAAGCTGGGCTAAATGGTACTAGGCAGTGAGTGCTTTCTTGAATTGAGAACAGTTTCAGTATTTAATAGTAATTTTAATGTGAAAAAGCCAATTTTTAGTATTTGCAACAATACAGGGGCATGGCTTGTTATATTTATATATTCCTATGCCAACAAATAGGAACTGTATACCACCTTGACATTTTTGAGGCTGCAAGTAAAACTTCTTAAAAAAATGTTACCATTCTACAGCGACAGAAAAGTAGCTTGCTCACTTTTTTGCACTTTCAGAATTTCATTTCTTCCTTCCAGTCAGCTTGATCTTTCCTGCACGCTTAGGCAAAGTTCTGTACCTTTACAGAACTGCTGCAAGCCAGGAAACAGATCCAGACGAGATGACAGAAAAAAAAAGAAGGCAGGATGCGTTCATTTGTTCTTCACTGTGTTTTCAACAGAAACTCAATATGTATTACAAAGATAATAATCTATTGCTTTTACATATAATAGAGGTAGCTTTTATATATGCTATGACAGCTGAATGTCCAGTCAGTTGGCATTTGTCCAGCAGCTGGTATCAGTTTGAAAAATGCCTTCACTTTGCCAATTGCATGTTGCCCAGTCACAGTTCAGAGTTGCAAGAGAACAAAGGCAAATTCAATAGCTGGGAAAATACAAGAGAAAAAAGACTGGCCTTGGACAAGATTTCATTTAATGCTGCTGGGAGCTCTAGTGCTGCGTAGAACTGTTTCGAAAGGCCGTATTCTTCTGCTCTTCCTTCAGGAAATAACATGTTAGTGTACCTCAAACCTAGTGGAGCCACCCAATGGAAAACTAACTATATAATGCACACACTGCCAGATGCTGTTCTTTGTACGTGTGGCTAGAGTTACAAGTATCTCAGTTAAGATGCTCTTAGATAATTCGGGTACCACTAGCCTTATACTGAAATCTGCAGTACAGATAAAGGCTCTTCTAAGCTTTGTGTTCAGAAGTGACTGATATTAACAAGCCCAGGTTTCCCAGTTTCTCAGTCTTCTTCATGTTTTTGAAAATTGTACCCATATTCTAGCAAACCTAACAAAACCCATGCCTGTTAATCGGTATGTAGCCTGTACAGAGTGTATTGGTACTTGGGACAATAGTGCACACATTAATGCCGTTCTTAGATGCTCTGTCCTCTCTCCCTGCTCCTTACTTTTTGAGGATAAACATGATTGAATATTGATGGAAAAAATGGGTTAAGAAAATAAATGACAGGCTGACTTTTAGCTGATCTTTAAGCATGCATACAAGATGTATGCTTTGGAAAATATTTAAGATGCGTACACTGGTATTTCCTGAACACATCCATCACTCTCATGGGACATGTCTTTTCAGAACTCTCCTTCATCCATACATGTCTACGATTTTGCAGATTCTTAGCATCATTCAAAAAAATGATTTTTTTTTTCTATCTGAAGTTAATAACGGGCTTCAGAAGCAGAGAATCAAACTGGAGTCTTCTGGAATCAATGAAGAACTCATGATCAACAGAGCCAAAAATCTTTCTTCATTACAGCAAAGAGAAAAAGTGCTGATCATGTTATCATGGAACTTTCTGGACACGTCTTGTCTGTTTTAGTGATTTTGTGACAGCAATCAAACATAGCTTGCAACCCTTTGTCAGTGCCATTGACTAACTCTGAGGTTTCACAGTCTGAGTAGCACACATCTCCTTGGGCAATTTGACAGCCATAATGTGGCATCCCCTGAAAGTTCTGAGTGTCTCACAGCTTCCCATCAGGACGTTTAACTCTTTTTTTCTTTTGCTCCTTCACATACAAAGACCTGCACGGCTGTAAGTGATTCCTTAGCTTGTATATGTGCCGTCTGTCCAATGAACATTTTTCAGATCACAGCTTGACTTGTCTTTTATGCTGACATAGAGGTGCCTTTAATTACTTTTATCTTTCAGGCTGAATAGAGGGTTTGGCATTTTCAAGGATGCTTTTAATATCACACTCCTTTTCAGCGACAGTTCCAGGAGCACAGGGTGACTGCCAGGACTATTGGCCACAGTTTCATGAGGCAAAGATTTTAGAGACTTGGTAGGCAGTAACACATCCCCAAAATCAAATGGATCACCAAAGCTTGTGCTTTGCCTTAACATTCAGCACTTCATTAGGGGTCTCCTAAATCTCTCTGAAAACCCCAGATAAGCTCTGGCTGTATGGTGCCCACTGATGGGACATTACTTACTTATATATTTGTTCTGGATGATGTGTTACTATTTTTAAAAAGTGTTGACCAGTGTAAAAAATGAGCCTGTGTAAGCAGAGAAGGAAAACATATCTTGAAAAAGTCTCAAGAAAGTCTAGGACTGGCATTTTAACCAAGATGTGCATGAGACAGACAATGCTCTAAAGTCATGAAAGCCACAAGTAATGTGGCACTCTGCAGATGTTTTTAATGGGAGCAGAAGCTCTGTAGAAACATTTTAATCTGATTACATAACTACTCATGTTGCAGGCTCAGAATTAAATAGTTTTCCAGTTCTGATAGGATGAAATAATTCCCAGGTTGCCATTTACACTGGTAAAGATAGGAACACAAAAGTTAGAACAACCATTTTGTTATCTCAAATCTGCTTCAGCTTTCTCAAAAGCATGTCAACTCTTCTCAATATTTCTTCTTCAGTCAAGGCCTTTGTTTGTTTCCTTCAGGTTAATTGATAATAGGCTAATGAATAATCCATCAGCATGTGAATTCAGATTCTGATTCTGTGTGAAGACGAATTCCTTCATTCAGAAAAAACCACCCACTTTAGCAAATGCTAACCTTGTTGAGGTTCCAGGCATTTAATTTATTCATTGCAAGTAACTGAATTCTCAAGTCAGGGCACTTTTTAGTTTTTCTAACTATTTCTTGGTTAGAGAGATATTCTAGCCCCCAATAGTTACAGTCAGTGCCTCTACAAGGTAAATGTATACTGTTTGCAGACTCTTGACATGTAGCATAGCACTACTTAAAAATGAAGCTTCAATATATAATATCAAAATATCTCCCTTAGGAACAGGGAAAAAAAGGGATTAGCATTTCTTGTTGTTGCCTAAATTTTACTATTCAGTCTATAAGGCAAAAAAAGATATAAATTGTGTTATGCTTCTTAAATCTCATGTAGTACCTTGCCAAATGTAGACTTAAAGAAGGTTTAATCATTGTTCAGGCGATGCCTTTAATAGTGAAAAATGAATGGGGAGAATGTATCTTGTGACTACCTTTTAATGGCAGCTTCATCTTGGAGAAAAAGTGCTGTAATTATTTAATCGAAAAATAAAGATAATTTGTAGAAAGCAACTGAGTGTGTGAAAAGGTCAAATGTTGAGATTCAGAATAAAAGAGAGCTAAATCTGTCTAGGCACATGTTAATTGTGCATACCAGAGGTCTTTAGCTGGATGGGGAAGAGAATTAGTTTTTCATTCAATTAATTACAAAAAAAAAACCAAACACCCTTTCCTCAGAGCTTGGAGTAGATTTGAACAAATAATCTTTTCTTTGTTTAAATTACTATTGCTAAAGGCTGAAACTTTTTTTAAGAAGAGATGTCAAGTGAATTTTGAGATGAGTATTTTTAGTTTGTTAAATCTACAATTGACTTTCTGTATCTCAGTGGTTAGCTTGTTTACCTGCAGTAATAAAACATTTCTGGTTTGGGAAAATTAACCTGTCTTATATTTATACAATCAGGCTCATTTATATTTTTGGATTAGTAAGAAACTACTTTCTCTGTGTAAATGAGCATGGGACCATGTGTATACCTCCATCCTATGTGGAAGAGGAGAGATCAATAGCAGAAAAACTTTGCACGTGGATATCTTAGGCTGTAACCTCAGCCACTACATAGGTTCCTTTTTTTGCACTAACCATTTCCTCACTGGCAGTGACATTTGCCTACCTGAAATCGGTCCCGATGCGTAACATGGAAATGTTGTTTTTTCCTATCTGTAAGTTACGTTGGACTGTTCCTCACCCTGTCAAATAGTTTTGGCAACAGATGATTGAGGTAACCACACCCTGTAAATTTTAAGTCAACCGGAATTTTTCATTTTATTCAAAATTCATCACTTATGTGGTCTTCTTTTGTTTCCTGTACTGTTTGTTCCTTATCAACCTGCTCTAGCCATTTTCATTTCTTTTGCATACCAGATTGCTTTGACTGCTGCGCTAATATGCTGAGACCCACTTTTTATAGGAATGGAGTATAATTCTTTTCTTTTTTGCTACGAGTATGTCATATAAAATACCTGGCAGCCTGAGAATCCCAGCTATTCTGTGGAGCAGAAGTAAAAAAATCTGCTTTTGTTGCAATGGGTGGAAATTAATTCAGGTGCAATGTTAAATGCAAATTATAGAATATATTATTTTGCTTACAGAATGGTCTTTGTATAAACATGATAATGTGAAAATAAGGAAAAGGATTATTTTGACAGCTTCAATGACTTGCTTACTGTTTCGTTTTGAAAAATTAATGTCTTTGAACATTTTTCACTTTGGATGAGACAATTTTTATCATGTTGTTTTTGCTAAAGTAGTATTTCTCCAACCTCAGATATGGTGCCTACTACAGTTACAATAGCCTTAATTATAGAAAGGGAATAACTCTACTGGGTCAGAATGTATTTAAAACTGCAGAAGTTGCTTGACTAAATTTCAATGCTGATTCTACAAACAGCTCCATATGTTACATTTCTGTTCCTGGCTGAGTCCCATGAAATGAGCTGCACTCTAGAGTGGGCACCGTCTATACAGAGAGAGAAAAAAGATCATCCCTGTACTAGCATTTGTATCAACTAAAATATTAACTGCTTGCCTGTTATTAATGCAAGAGTTACAGAAATCTAGATCCTTGGGATAAGGCAGTGCTTATTTCTCACCTCATGAGAAAACTTTACTTTAGGAAAACAGGTAATGATGAGTAAGAAAGGACTACAGGTACTGGTTTTTTTAAAAAGAAATTCTGCTTTGTTCCTCTGGAAGGCACTAATTTCCATTCAAGTGGAGTTAGTGCTGAGCTCTTTTATTTCATTCCTGTCTCTTACTAGTTTCTCCCATTTCTGGACTTTTCTGGGAGCCTAATTAAAGCTACTCACCAGATTGCATTGCTTAGGTCATACCATTTTATTGCTGAGGTCTTTCCTTTTTGGTATTTTGTAATCCTAACTGTGACTACAGCTCTTAAGGCTCTCTGTAACTCTCCTTACAGATAAAATAGCTCTTCAGCTGTTAGAAATCTTCTGGGATGATGTTTAGAGCATCCTGGAGATGTCCAATGTGTTTCTTTAACTCACCATAAAAAGCAGCCACTAGACAGTGTAACAGATGCATTAAATATTAATGTTTCACACTAATCAATAGATCTATGAACCCAGATGAATTGGGTTTTGTTATTACCAGCATTTCTCACAGGATAGTTTCAAAACTTACATTTTGAACACGTTCACTATTACAACCTTGTGCAAATTTTTTTCCTTCTTTCATTTTTTATCTAAATCCTTTGTAAGGGCTATTGGGACTTTTGTGTTTATCTTACTTTAGAGGATTAGAATGCTGATATAATTGGGCATGGGGGATAGATCTAATGGGAAACATCTATTCCAAAGTAAAATGGCTTGTGGAGGGGTCATATCTGTAGAACTTTAAGTCGTCCCCGTTTGCTTATCTGCATGTAGAAAGTCCGACTAGCATTGGTATATGCAATTATATTATAAGCTGTATATATGTATGTCTGAACTATGCACAAACACTATGAATACCTACTGCTGCATGATTTTAGTACACATATTGGTAAAAAATGACCAATTAGACAAGCTACAGGGTCACAGACCTGAACTTTTCCCAGCAGCCGTAGTCTTATGGGGGTGTGGGTGTGGGTGTGGGTGGGTGTGTGTGTGTTTGTGTGCTGTCATGTCTCCCAGGAGGCAAAGGACAGCAAAGGAACGCTTTCCTCTTTCCTCATACAAGCAGCACAGGCAGCTGTTGATAGCCTGGCTTCCTTTTTCTGAAGCATTAATCTTTTCAGTACTCCTCTTGCAGCATGAGAGATGCACTGGGAGTACTCTCTCTTGTGTTGAGAGAAGAACTTACCTCCCTAAATGTTTTTCACGTGCACAAGGCAGATGCCTAGTGTTTCAGTGGTATTGTTAGAGGTATTGCTGTGCTTGCTGTCCATAGATAAACACTGAGGAGTGCCGTGTAAGCATGCTATAGAATGAATCACTGCTGTTTGCTAGAGTGACAGCACTCCGTTGAAGGTAATGGGATGACATTGGTTCATATGCGATCAGGAAAAACTGCAAACATTTTTATGGACTTTCTTTCATTACATGCCTACATTTTGGGATCTGAAAAAAGCAATCCTAGATGAAGTGTCTGCAGAATTTTTTTTTCTGCTTCCTGGAGTGATGGGAGAATAATAGTTTTGTTTATCTACCTTTGTCCTAAGCAGCTGGTAATTCCTATTCTCCTTTTCTCTCTGGATTGTTTTTTCCTTCTGCAGGACAGATTGGAACCACAGACCTAATCATCTACTTTATATCCTATGCAGCCACTTACAGGTGTGTTGTATAGTGTCACCTTACCAAAATGGCAAGCTTTACAGAGATATAAATTAGAAGGTGCAAGCAGTACAAACAATATAAAGAGCAAGATAGGAGATAATCAAGTCCCAGGGAGAGAGAGAAACGATGTTTAAGACTTATACCATCTGGACACTACTTTTTGTGAGTACTTATGAGTTTAAGATATTTGTAGGTGCTGAGGCATCTGAAGGTTCAGCAGCATATGCCATTTTTATGCAAGGAGATGCTGAGTCCCAGATCAGAGATCTACTATCTGTTAAAGGGAGATACTCCTTAGGAGACTGGAGCAGACAGATTAAGCTTCTTACTGATCAGAAGCTGCCTTTATAAAAGAAGTTTTATGTTATTTTCTTCTTCTCCAGCCTGTCCTCTGCATAAAGCTACGTCAGCTTTGGTGTTTGGCTATATGTGAGGATAGGGAAAATACATCTGTGCAAGGATGGTAATACAGAGCTCTTTGTTGGAAGGAGTTGAGAAAAAGCTGGCTGTAATCTGCTCAGGCTGAAAAAGGCTGAGCACAAAGCTTTAAGTCTTATAAAAGCAGACTGCAGAAAGAAAAGGACCCTGAGGAGGGCTTGTAACAGCAATGTCCTACAGAGTAACTAGTGAATCATCACATTGACTACATAGTCCCATTAAACCCCATCTATTTGGACCTGTTCATTACAAAAATTGTGTATTGAGTCTCATCCCTTTCACAGCTGTGCAACACCAGTCACTTGACAATTCCTTGATGGGTCTCTAATCTCAGAATACCACCTCTGGGTATCTTTTGCCCCAGCCTTGTTTTTACGTGCTTTGGTGGAAGGGTAGCATAATGCCACTTAGTATAAAATCTACCTGCACTGGTAAAAACATAGTAAAGGTTTCATTGCGCTGCCGTATAGCTGAGCCAAGACATAAGACAATGCTGAGGTGAGACATTGCTGCGAACTCTTTACTAAGGCAACTAAGAGGTAGACAAAAATAATTTCTCACAGGTCAGCTCATTAAGGATGCTACTGCAGTATGGGGAAAAACAGGCTCCTGAGTTACTTTTTTCCTTTCCTTTTCTCTTTTTTTGGGAGCTGAACCAAATTTGCTTAATGAGCTTTGGCATGAAAAATGATCTTTATTTCTTTCTTCCTACTATATTGTATAAAAATAGAGCTGAGGGAGCAAGGAAGAGTACCTGGCAAACAAATGGGTATGTTCAGAGAGAAATGACCATTAGTGGGGAAAGAAAAGTGGCAAAATTGCTCTTCCTACTCTTCCCAGCCCCTTCCTCAAGTTAAACCAAATGTCAGGGCACAGTCGGGCTGCGAGTCAGAGTGGCAGGGGCTCTCCTGGGACTGCCAGGATCTTGCAGCCAAGGATCCCACCACCCCAGTCAGCAAGCAGGGCAGGGCCCTGGGGTTTTCTTAACCACATCATTGGTGGGTGAACTGATACCTAGTACCTATAGCTGAGAGTTGCCTCTGGTCTTTCTTTTGTTTTAAAAAACATTTTAATCTATATTTTTCTTAGCCGATCTTTTTCTGTACTATTTTGCAGGAGTCTGTGCTCTTGGTGGTCCCTATTACATTTACACTGTCATTATGTGAAGTGGCTGAAATAGAATTTGTATGGTGAGCTGACTTGGAGCTTCCTGGCTGTCACAGTGATTTTGCAGTATTTTACCACTTATCTGGAAAACGTTACATACCTCTGCTAAAACATCCATTTGTGATCTGGGCAGTATTATGCTAGTATTCCAATGTTATTGGTAAGACAGGTGTCAGAAGGGTGCTGTGAGCTGTGTTACAGACTATGGTGTAGTCTGCAATGTTTTCTTGGCAAAACTAGCCCACAAAATTCCTGCCTCTCCATCCTATCCTCTGCCCTAGACGTTCATTGCCATCTCTGTGCTGCAGTTTGCTCAGCTGTACTCAAGCAGATTTGTGAGGCTCTGCTGAAAACAAGATCTGGTTTGATCTGGGTTAAAAAGAGGAGTATTTTTGAAATCTACATCACTTCAGAATGTAGTGTAGATCCAGTGATGTAGGTCTATAATATTTTCACTGACCTGAGCAAATACTTACTGGCTTGGTAAAAACTTAATCCAATGCTGTGTGTAATCTGCCTTCACAGGTTTATTCTGTTTAAAAAAGATTTTAAAATGCACCAAACTGATAAGACTGTTTTTCAATAAGCAGCAGCCATGTGTTCTGGAAGGAATGTACTGCTGACCAACCTCTCAAGCAGCCACAGCTAGGAAAGATGTATGCATGATAAAAAAAGACTTTTAAAAATGAAGAATGAACGAATGTCTCTGCATGTATAACATCTTTTTGAATTTGAAATACTACAGGTTTTATTTCATTTTTCAAAGTACTGAACATTCACTGAATTGCCACTTATAGATTCTGAGCACAAGTCCTTTTACTTCCCTTCCAAAGGATGCCAGATGAAAACAGTTTCATGTTTGCTCAAAACGGCATCAGAATTACAGCAGAATGTTACAGTTTCTCAGTCAGTGCTTCAGGTCAGTCTCCCTCTTCTACTAGCGTGCGCAAGCCTGGAAACACTCCCGCTGCCTGCAGGTACCTTGGCAGGAGCTGAGCAATATTTAGCACAAAGATAGCTGTTCAGATAACCACCAGACTAAACAAATGCGGGAGCATGTGGACACATTCTGCATCAGCAGGAGAACTGCACATGACTAAGGGATGATTTCAGTTTTCAAGGTCTAGAAATAGGATTGCAAATTTGCTCCAGTCCCAATCAAATAGCTGGATGGAGTCCTACTCCACATGATACCTTCAGGGTAATGGGACACTTCACCTTTTCTTCTCTATTGGGAAAAGAAGGGGAAAGAATGGTCCAGATTATGCGTTCCTTTCTTTTACTCCTGGCTGTCGGTAATCAGCTGTCTTTCATGTGAGAAGGAACAGACGTTTCTCAGTTGAGTGAGGAAAGCATATATTCCCAGATAAGAGGACTTTAGCAAAACTAGGGAAGGACTTTTTTGTTTGTTTGTTTCCTGTCCAAATTAAATAAAAATCTTACATGCCACTTTCTCTCCCTAATTTTTATTCTATTACATTTGAATAGACTTGTGATTAGGTGAAAGAAATTAAAAAAAAAAAAATTATATATATCTATATTATAGTCTCTAAATGGTACCATAACTATTTAAAACGGCTAAATACAAAATGAACTAATTTACTACTCTGAAAAGGTTTTTCCCTGGTTCTACTTCAGGAAACTACATCATATTCGCTAGAAATTCGCTAGCTTCTTCAATTGCATTTTCCCCTCATGTTTTAAGAATAAGGTTTTCCAAATGCTACTAACAAATACATCTTGCCATTTTCTTAATTTGGTTTTCCTGAATACCTTTGGAGAAGCAGGATGAAAGAACAAATTTGTCTCGACAGTGTCATCTAGTGGCAAAATACATACGAAGCCCTTGAGAGAGCAGCAGCAGCTGAGCTGAGCTGAGCTGGACTGAGCTGGCTAGAGCCAGCACCTTCTTTTACAAAGATTAATGACTAATCCACAAATTTGTACTTTTTTTTGGATGCCATCCTGTAGGCTACTTGAAGACTTTTTCCATCCAGAACAGATGAGGGAATACTTCTAGCAGTTTGCACAGGAGATGATGAGGCCATCCCTATTGTTCTGGGGTGAAAGGTCCATGCTTTTAATTCAGTTGCTAAGAAAGATTTGCCCTTTGCAGACCTAAAAATATTGCCTGTGTAGTGAAACCACAAAAGGAGATTGGTATCTTCCAAGAAAGAAGTGTTCTTTAAGCTAGCCTGACAAAGAAAGTCAAACTACTTGAGTAGAAGGACTATGAATTTGTGCCTTGTGGGGTATAGTGAGTGGAGAAGAATGTTGTCCTGGTTAGCAGAGCTAAGAACTACTCAACAACCAGGTTATTTTAAAAAAGACAGGGAAAAAATTCTTTTTTTTTTTCTTTTTCTCTTTTCCAAATAATAGCTTATGTTTGTCCTACTGTGTTCTGGTGTGTTCACTATATTGCAAAAATCTAGCCTACCAGTCAGGAAGATGTGGATCATCATCTTGATTTGCCATCCAGCAGTATGAGATGTATCTTCTCAGTCAGAAGAGGAAGGAAGAGCATACCTATAGACAGCACACATGGTTGCCCAGCAGCACTGAATAGTTTAGAATGACAGTAAGCAGAGTAGCTGGCTGGATTCTTCGGGGCAAACTATTATGAGAATGAGATTCAACTGAGTGCAGTGAGTGCAATTTTGCCCCTTGGGCTCCCCTTTTTTGAAAGTACTGAAATATTTACAATTTCTTATATAGCCTTCAATTCATAGGTTTTGACACACTTTAGATAGCCCTATTCCCCCGTTTTTCAGTGGAGTCAGTGGTCAGAAACAGGGACAATTCAAAGCAGGTAAGTTAAATTCCTGTTTTCATCAGTTCTAGTAGAGTTTATTCTGATTCTGCATGGGAACAGACCACGCTGAGAGTGAGGAAGCATTAATATTCTCCCCACTGCCTGATGCAATATTCAGCAAGCCACTGGCACAGCTGAAACTAGCTCAAGAGAGCTGTCCCCAGTCCTGTGCCTGCACTCAACAAGCTCCACGAGTGAAGAAAACTGCAGTGCTATAGTTTTTGATGCAGAATTGCTCTGCCAAGCCTGCGAACGGCTAATGAACAATACCGTGGTGTCCTCTGAGTGTCAACAGAGCTTTTCGACTGTAGATGGCACTGCAAGGTTAAGTGCAAATATGTGTCTACTAGCTGCGGAGATTTTATTCTCTTGAGGTTTTTTAATCTCCCAAACACTCTGAAATCAGTGATTGGAAGATTAAAAGAACACAAGAGGGGCTCTCAAGACCCAGAGAAGATGTAGAAATAAGTAAGGTAAGGCCAGAGAAGACCTGTCTGGAGGTGATGGGAATGCCATGCTATCTTTGCTAATATACTATCTAATGCAGAGCTATCCCAGTTTGGGAACCCACACCTCCCACAACAAGGGTAGTCACTGCAGAGATGGACAGGAGTGGTGACTCCAGCTGTTCCTGGTCTCCCTGGGTCATGCAGTTGGATCAATCCAGGTCCCCAGGTGTCACTTCAGCTGGGCCATCAACTCCTGCAGAGAGCAGCACGCTGGTAGACTCTCAGATATAGGCAGCCTCCCACTGTGCCTAGTCCTGTGAAGTGCCTCCTGACCCATGGCACTCTGCATGGCATGTGGCAGTAGGCGGGCACCCTCTGCCCTCCAGACTGAGCGCAGCGGGACTGTACTGGCAGCAGCAACCCTGAAGTCAGCATATCTGGTGCTTAGTGCCAGAGGGGATCACATGCCTTGTTCAGGGATAGCACCGTCAGAGCCTGAACAGCTGCATCTGGGCATGAAATGGCCAGAAAAAAACAGCTGTACTGTAAAAGGGATGTTTACCCAGTCTTCACAAAAAGTTTTAAAAAATAACCACCTCTTTTTTTCCTATCATCAGAACAAGGAAAAAAGGCAGTTCCACTCTGTTCCCACAAGTTAAGAAGCTATAAACAGAACCTCCATGCCTCCTAACCACAATGATCTTGACTCTCCCCTGTGAGACTGCCACAAGACCAGCAGTGTTACTTGCAATGGCTGTGGAGTCTGAGATGTGCACTGGAAAGTCCTTAGGGAGTCCAAGAGAACATCCTTGATTCTCATGTCTTTCCATCCATTCTCTCCCCTCCATAGGAGGCTGATGCTCAGAGGTGATCTGCAGCCTTGCTCCTTCTATTCGGGATGATCAAGGTGGAAGATGTGCAGGAAAAATGGACCACAAATTGAATTTTCTTGCTGCACTTACACAATTAACTTCTCACTGAGTAAGAAAACACTTTGTAACATCCACTTCACATGTGCTGCCGCTTCTGATTGAAGTTTATATTCCAGTTCCACAAAGTAACTGTCCCTTCACCAGTCCCCACAAATGGCTGTCTTTACTACCTAGGGTATGCAAATCTAAACAATTTTTGTTTTATGTACGTTGTGCCCTTTACCACAGGTTTTTGCAGAACTTTTTTTTTTTTTTTTAAATATGGCAATTCTGTACAAATGTGGGACAATGTGTTTTAATCACATACACCTTGTACCGCTGGCAACAAACTATCCTTTTTGGGCATCTGGAGTACTATAACAGAAAATAGAACTTGGGCATCAGAAATGCTCCCAAGGCCTAGTTAGACAAGTTGGAAAACTTATGAGTTAAAGAAGAGATGTCAGAGAATCTGGCATGACATGGCTAATGGAAGTGTTCCTAATCTTGTGAGATGAAGAACCTGCTTTGCTGGAGCCATGGTTTATTGAGTGAAAGCTCCTGGGTGCTCACTGCATCTCCATTTCCTACTTCACCCTCCTAGAGGAACTCTCAAGTATATCGAGCAGACTTCAGGGAGTCCCCATAATTCACCATCCTCCTTTCCATGCTATTTGATCCTCAGACTTCTCCACACTTTTCCCAAACAGTATTGGTATAGGGAATTTAGTAACTCTGTCTCTCTGAGTAAGAGGATAGGCTTTGTTAAGGCAAGATGCACATATCTTTAATAAATTCGGAGATTCTGCTTGTTCTGAGTGCATGGCTATCTGATAAATAAATAGTAGTCTGGATTTTTGCAAGCTTTTCCTGCTAAGAGGTATTACACTGAATCTTTCAGTATTAGTTCTGTAATAAAAGTTTCCCAGTATTTTATAATCTTTTTTCCAAGTTCATAAAAGAGAAGGATCATGAGGAACTTATTTAGCAGAAGGTAAGCCTGGAGCCTATTACATTTTTTTCAGCAGAGAGTATTACTGGTGCCAATAAGAATTGTTACCTAAGGCTCCAGAGGTTCTGGTAATAATTAGGCCAGCTAAGGCACAAAAATTGAAATATGAAGGGGGAAATCTGTCACTTGACATTTAGTATAGCTGAAAAGGAAAAAAATGAATTATTTTCATTTTTGATATATAGACTGAATGTTTTGATTACTGGCTGATAAAAGTAATTATGATCTTTTTTCAACATCAGAATCAACTTCAGAAATCTGGTATGAGATTGTTACAGTTTTAGCATAAAGTGCAGAGTACATTTTTTCCTTACTGAACTTGCATCTTTTCCTCTAACTCCTTCATTAGCCTAAGTCTGGTATAGCAGACAAGGCACTTCTGCAGACTACTCTGGATAGGTGGATGGATGGATGCATGCATGCATGCATGGTCTCCACAGATCACCAGAAATCTGCCTAATAGGGTAATGTCCTCCCTATAGCCTAAATTTATCTCCCCTAACCTTAAAAGAATATATACATTTGGAGCACAGTCAATCTATAACTCTTCAAGAGTCAATGAACTGAGATGCATACTAAGACAAAAAATACACTGTGGGCTAATTAAGCCTCTCAGAATTGAGGCTCCTCCTCAAATTCTGAAGATGGCCAAGTATATTGGTTTTCCTTTTTAAATGCTGCTTTTTCCATTTTTTTGAGGGATTATTAACTTAAAAGTCTAGAGCTGCTATAAAAACCAACAACGGCAGTCAGAGACACATTTTTTCCCTACAATTACATGGGGTTTTTGTGATAATTCAGACCTTTTCACCACAGACTGAAAAAAAAGATGAACAGTTCTTGTCAGGTACATACTACGTGCTTCAGGAACTCACAGATCTAGCTGTTGGACTAACCCAATTAAAAAAGACTCTTTAGTGACTTGTTACTGGCTTTCCCTCTTCACGGCCTGTAATTTTTTCTGAAAGACTTAAATTAGTATATTTTTCTGCAATGATGTTGTCATTTCCCACTGTTTGGTAAAACCAAACCAAACCAAACCAAACCAAACCAAACCAAACCAAACCAAACCAAACCAAACCAAACCAAACCAGTTATTTAAACAGAGGCTCAGGTTACCCTGTTTGAGCTATTTTTGTTTTACAGTGTTACCTTAGCACCTCAACATTTCTCTGCAAATCAAACTGTATCATCCTGATTCTGTGAATGGTATTCATTAGTCTGCTGCTTTAGCAGGAATGTTCCTCCACCTATGAGCTGGGGATAATTAGAAAAACCTGAACCATAAGCAATAGGTAAAGTAGCTAATATCCTATTTTTCCATGAAAATATTAAAAGTCCTGTAAAGGAGATCAAACTCTGGCATAGAAAGCCATTGCTACAAGCCTTTTGTTATTCTGTCAAGGTTTTGGCTGACTCAGACTTCATCAGGCCCTATTCATGACTCAGTATTATTTTTCAGCTTTTCTGTGTCCCCAGCTGTAGTTTTATATTCTTTACAATAGTATTTTGTATGAAAGACCCGAGGGGCAGTCCAGCTTTTTAGAAATTATTTTTCTCATATGGAATCTATTCATGTTGTCTTGGGCCTTGTTCTACTTCAAGCCTCTTGATCTTTCCACTGCTCTCTACCTCTCCAAAGGATGCCTGTCTCACCTATTCACTTGAATTCATTATTGTCCAACGAAGCATTGTTTATGACTGACTTTAGCTGTATTTGGACCTCTTTATCTCCCCAGATGGTCATTATTGTTCTTAGGCCAGCTGGCGGTATACTTGGAGCAAGGACACCTCTGAGGCTTGCTTATGACTGAAGCAGGAAGAAGCCATCACTATGGAAATAAAGCATCAGTAAATTTCACATAGCATGCAGGGTGAGTTACAATGGCAAATGACTGCTGGCAAACCAAACACTGATACAGCGAAATATAGAAGGTAGATTGCACAGTCTGCATTAACTGGGTCCAATGACAAAAATGCTTGAGATTCACCCATGTACAACTTCTACCCCATCTTCCCCAAATTGAACTGCTGCTGAAGAACACACATAACTTTTTTTCAACTTTAAATGTTTTGTGGTTTAAAAAACAGCTAGGTTGTTTTAAAGTCTTTTAATGCTTGCACCACACAGAGGATAAAACCGTGGCTGTAAAGAAACCCATAGAAACTCTGGCCATTTGCATTAATACATCACTAATGTATTGCTGTATTTTGGAAAAAGTGATGTGTGATTTTTTTTCACTCTGTATTTTATGTTAGGAACTGCTTTTCTTGGTTCCTAGCTTCCCACCCTAAAACACTACACCCTAATCCTGTTCTAGATTAATCTGCCATCTCTACCACCTATTACATCATCCAAGACATCCATTACAAAGCAGAATTGAATACACCCCTCATGGAGTTTACTTGAAACATGCATTAAGTGAACCACAGGTAACTGCTTTACAAGAGCAGTCTTCCAAATCCTTGTGCACGTACCAAGTTTGCTCATGAGACTGCCCCGAGTTGGCATCAAGAGCCTCACAAAATACAAGCTGTAGCTTATACACTGGGCCACTTGCTTTGCCAGGACAGAAATTACCTCAGCTTAAGACAACCTGCCTTGACAAAGCCTTCTCGATGCTTTCTGTCACTTCATTATTTTCTAGAGACCTTCACGCTGGTTATTTATCTATTTGTCTGCGAGTCCCCCTGGAGAGGTGTTGCTTTGCCAGGAACTCATTCCTCCGCTGCTTCCTCCGTGAAGATAAACAGAAGGCGGCACTGAAGCACCGCAGCTCTCTACCCTCCACTTGCTCCCTCATTATTTCGAGCCCCTTTCCTCGCTCACGACACAGCACCGACAGCCAGGCCCTGCGGCGGCCATTTTGATTTAACCCTTGCACACCGCAGACAGCCCGTCATGGCAGGCTCCGCCCGCTAGGGCTACCCCGCCCCCTCGCCCCCCTTTCGCCACTCGACCCAGCCTGTCAGTCAATCCGGGCTCCGCCGGGGGGCGGAGCCGAGGCAAAGTCGCAGCCAATCACCGTGCGAAGTGCTGCGGCGTCGCGGCTAATCGGTTGCTTGCTTCTTCGGGGGTTGGGTGGTTGCTGTCCCTGCGTCCCGCTGTGAGCTGCTGGCACTGGCTCTCGCCGCCGCCGCCGCCGCCGCCGCCTGAGGTGTCGCGGTAGCCGCAGCAGCCTGGCCTTGCCCCGCTGTCATTGAGGATGAGCCCCCGCGCTGCCCAGCGCGCGTCCCGCCCTGCCCGCCCGAGTCCATTCATCTAGCGACTGGTGAGGGGTGGACCGCGACCTGCCGATGTGTCCGGAGGGGAAGCCGGGCCGGGGGGAGGGGCACTGTCACGGCTGGCCCTGCCAGAGGGGCCGGGACGGCGGCGGTGGGAGACTGTAGGAATGGGGAGAGCCTCAAGCAGGAGAGCCAGGGAGGGTAAAGGGCAGCCGGCCACGTAGGATGGGAGGGGACCGGCTTCGAGGCGGAAGAAAAGTGGCTTGGCCGTCTGTTTCGATGAGTCTCTTCTGTTGCTCGTCGCTTCCCGGCTACGTGGACAGGTGTAGTGGGAGTCAGAACGGCCGCCTTCCCCCCTGCCCGTTCCTGGCCTTTGGCTGGCTCTTTGAAACACTTCCGACCTTCGCCCCCCGTTGACACAGGCAGCAGCCTCTGTCAGGATAACTTAGCTCGAGATTCCCAGGAAGCCCGTCGTGTTTCTGGCATTCATTGGTGATACTTGTCTTGTGGCTCTTGGTAGCAGCTGACGGTGTTTCTGGATTTGAGCAGCAGCGTAAGCACCAGAGAGCTGAAATCTCGTAGTTAGCTTCAAAGGATATTTGTGTGCGATCTTCTTAAGGGCCAACCGCCTGATCTCTGAAATCCAGCTCTTTGTTTTTTCTGAGGTGGTGAGTGTCGTTGTATATCTTCATGGAAACTGACCACAATTTTTGGTTTAAAAAAACCCCAAATAATCACCTAGCAACATCTGGTGTGGGTACTCTTTAATAATGCTGTACCAAAAGTTCAGGGGTCATTCAGAAAAGCCAGGTTTTCCTAAGATTTGATGTATTTATGAGGTTCGCTTTTAAGTGTGGTGGAATTGTAGAACACATGTGTGGTTCATTGCTCTTGATTTACTTTCATGTTATCTGTTTCACTAAAAAAGTCTAGTGCCAGGTCCCAGTGGAAATGACTATAACTGCACTCACTGTAATTTGTCGATACCACTTTTTGAATGTTTCAATTTTTTGGACAGTGTTAAGTTACTAAATGTAAGTAGTTTTAACTATTTCTAGAACAGCCAAGCACAGTATTTCACAGTTTACTGTTTATGTACTATGATTCCTGACTGATAGATCTGCTCTGACATGTTGTAGCTGAATTTAGGTATGAGTGGTTCTTAGGTATTTTTTTGACAGACATGTCTGCCTTTAATTGGTACTGCTTGTTAGCACTGTTTGGTGCAAATGGATTAGAGTTGCTGGATCACTGAATGTCTCCTCCTGGTAAGGATTACGCTGCTGGGAAGATGGAAGTTGTAGAAAGTTGGGAGAGAACCTCTAAAGTTCACTTGTGCCAAGCAGTGACACAGAGGCTCCAGCCTAGTAAATGAAGCAACTTGGATCTGCCATGGCCCAAGGGACATAGCGGGCATGGTGGAACATGGTGTTTTTTAAAGCAAGTTTGTTTTACTCCAGAGCTGTACTTCTAGGCGGATCACATTTATTTGAAACTTGAACAGGTTGCTTGTTGTCTAGCCCATTTTGAGAGCCTCATTAGCATTTGAATTATCATTTGAAAATGCTTCCTGACATATAATCTCAATCTCTTACGAAATTTGAACAAGTGACTACTTATCCCACTGTCAGGGGTAAAATGGACTACAGTTTTGATTTTTCTTCTTTATTTATCAGCCAGCTTATTCAGAGGCTCTGGGTGGTCTGTAGAAATGGTAGCTGAAGGAGAAAATAGATCAAATTTGCTCAGCCAGCACTCAAAGGTTATTTTTTAAAACTTCTGAGTCCCTAGTTGCTCTTTCTGAAGTTTTCTTGCCACTTACCTACTTCTCTTAAAACTTGATATCTGAATTAGAGGCAGCACTCTACCTGATGTTTTGTTTATTGGGTAGAGCAGAACCCTTGCTTTCTGTTCCTTGTATTGCAATGCTCCTGTAATATAGTTGAGAAGAAGCTACTCTTTTTAAAAGACTCTATGTGGGAATTTTTGACCGCCAAACCACTCTAAACTGCTGCACAACTTAGATTTACCTTTGATCCTTGTATATTCAATCCCTTTTCCCCCTATAAAATATATTGTGCATTCAGATACTACTGTTTCTGAATAGGTTAAACTACCTGTGCATATGTGACATTCTGAGTAGAAATTAGTAGTCTAGCTGCTGTTTAAAGCCTTGGACAATGTGCTGCTTATAACTGAAAGGTGTGTTTGCTGTCAGTTATTTAGGAATTCATCTGTAGTTCCTTGAGGATGTGTTCCTTAATGCCAGTGGAGAGTTTATTACATTGCTGCCCAGCTTCAATTTGCTAGTCACTTTTGTCAGATTCTAAACTACAGCTTTAATATATGTAGTGAAAGTAGCCCTTAGTTAAGACTACAGTCATCAAAAAATCCTGGAAAATCAGTACGTCACAGCAAATTCCCATGGCTTTAATTCTGTAAGCTTTAGGGGTTGGTTTTTTTTTATTAGCTTACTAATCAAGTAGTCTACATGGTGAAGTTTGTTTTGGGTACAAATATTTTCAGGATTTCCATGCTGTTATAGTTACAGGCCTTCTGTGATGTTATGAAACAAGTGTGAATGGACCAACTCGTAGGGTATTATCAAATGTCAGCATGCTTGTTTAAAAAACAACTCTCCCTTCCACTCCACCCTGGAAATCTTTAAGAACTCGCAATACCCTTGTAATGTTGGGCTTAATCTTCCTGAAGTGTATGATATTGCCAGTCACTTATCTCTTCATTTAGCAACTTACTAGGAAAAGGAAGAGCAAATGAATTTTGCATCTTCTGAAAAGCAATATTATTTACACTTTTTTTTTTAAAAGGAGGGTTATTAGAGTTGACAGGGAAAACTCCAGGCTTCTTTAAATGGAAATAGAAACCATTATTTAGTTCCATTTTAGGAGAGCCAAATACTATGTAGTTTTTCTCCAGGTGCCTCCTAAATGCAACTGGTATGTAGAAAAAATAAGTAGCACTTAATATAATAATAATAAACCACAACAGAGAAACAGTGAATAGAATCAGGTTATACCAGTTTAAAGATCAAGTAGGGTCTTAAGAAATATGTTCTTAGTAAAGCAGCCTAAAGCTGGGTTTCAAAGCCATGTCATTAATTTGACAATTCATTTACTTTAATGAAGTACACATAGAAGATGCAAAACTGGCAATCTGTCCTCAAGTGTCACTGAGTTCTAGGTATCTGAATCTCTTCTGTTTTCCCTTTCACTTCCATGTGAGACTTTTTTAATATAAAAAAAACCCCAAACAGCAGCCACTATCCACTGCCTTGGTGCTGGTATCCACATCCATGTTAGCCAGATTTTGCTAGATCTAATACTGAGTATAAGCTTTCAGCAGGAAGAATCTGAAAGACCACATATATGAATTCTAGTGTCAAATGTGTGCCTCCCAGACTGGATGCCAGAAACATATATTGAAACTGTCAACCATGTGGTAAGGTTTGGTTGCTGTTTTTCTTCTGATAGCACCCTTGTACCTTTGAGCCAAGAGCATGAAATCTCTGCGGAAATACTTTCTAGAACAAAAGAAAATTGGGTATGTGTTAATGGAGAACATGATCCTACAGATGTGGAAATGAGTAGTCTGCTATTTTCCTTCATCCAGTAGCTTGTGATGCCTCTGCACTAAATGTGAGTGTTCTAGGCAGCAGAAGAATTTGTGCTGAATATGCTCTGCCCTCTCTGGGTTTGTCTTCTGAAAGTCACTAAGAAACAGATAGATAGTAGGAGGTCCTAAAGCTGGCTTGGTATTATCATCACTTTCTTCTGGCTTAATTTTTGTGATTTCGTATTACCAGAATACAATTGATTTATATATTTTTTTAATCTGTTCTGGGAAGCATCTTGGAGAACAAAAATAGTTAAACAGAACCCTTGGACTTCAAGACCACTAACTAACCCTTGAGGAGTCCTTCATAAGCAGCTTTGATATGCAGAGCAATTTCTGGAACTCCACAGTGGGAAGCTTCTACCAGCTCTATTAATTTTTCCCAGTGATTGAATCAAATCTCAAGATTTCAGGCCTGTCTTCTGCTTTTTGCTGAAAATGAAATCTGCCGTCATCATCCGTAGTCACTAAAGTGTTTGTTAGCTTAGTCTTACAGATGGTGTAGAATCTTAGTGAATTTCATAACCAAGAGATTTTATTTTAGACTTTTTAGCAAAAAAAGTGCCAAATCTTTGCCTATTTGTAGTGACTTCTTGAAAGAAAGATATTTTTGAGACAACTGCAGTAGGTAGACAGCTGTTTTTCCCAGCCATAGGAGTTCTGACTCCAGAATGACACATCTGAGACACTCCTTCTTGGAGGGTGTCTGACAGCTGTTGTACAGTGGTGATTTGCCTTCTCTGAGGGGAAGAGCTGAGTGAGAGTGCTCTACCTACTCACTTATGGGAGGGAAGATACCACAAACACTTTCTTGCTCCTTGGGAATTGCTTCCAAATTGATTGTAATCTTTTAAATTTTCCTAGGCTGTGAATATGTGTCATAAGTAGCTCATGTCTCTAAAGGAAAATCTAGAAACCTACTTGCTGCTGAAATAAAACATCTTTGGTATACTCTGAATAATGATCCAATTCCTTCATTTTTTGTGACTTTATCATGAAAGTGTTAATTAGAAATCAGTTTTTAGAAAGAATTTTAATTGTAAATGATACCTGTTGTAACATAAACATGTTTAAAAGATTAAAATCTTATTTAGCTATTTATGTCTTGTAATAATTACAACATTAGGAAGACTACTGGTATTGTAACATGAATATAATAGTGTTGAGAAGCCTACAGAAATATCTGCAAATAAAAGCAGAGACACAATCAAAAGGGCTAGACATTTCAATTCAAAGTTTGAAAAATGCTGGTGCTGTTCCTATTTTGTGCTTATTTTAGATGCTGATCATTCAGCTGGGATGCCATATACTAGAAGTAAACATTTGGACAGCACAAAGATTTTCACACAGACATGAGCATCAATTCACAATTTTAAAGTTATAAAGTTTTACTCAAGGACCTACTTTTGTATTTAAAAAAGTCAGATCTGATTATGAACCCTTTTCAGATGCTGTAATAATGTTATTAGTGTGTGTTATTGGTGTTCCAGTCTGTAGTGTGGAGGGCTGAAAACTTGGTGTACAGCCTTCCGTCTCAAGACTCAAGGTGTATATATCAATGTACTAATAAAGTATCTAGTGTTCAATGTTTATAGTAAAGGAGGGCTGGGTTTCAATGACTTACAAAGAAGTAATTCATCAGAGTCAGGTTTCGCATAGCTGCAGTGTATGTCACCATAATGGAGTTAGTGTGAGGTAGACAGGATTGTGTTTCTATCTAGTAGAAAACTTAATTCTTTTAATATGTGGTTTGTTTTTCATGATGGTTTTGTGTTTGTGAGGCTAGAGCTCAGGTGCTTTGATGTTTTTCTCTGCCCTCTCGGTTCTATTCTTGTAATGGCACAAGTTTCCTTGGAACCAGGATTTGCTTTCTTCTGCTACGTTTTCTCATACAATTCAGTGTCTTAAAAGAGGTGTGTATTTGCGGAAGGGAAGGTATGGCATGGGGCATGGCAGGACTGCTTCCTTGGGTGGTGATGCCATTTCATACCAGTTTACCTAACAGATTAGTCAACTATATTTTATGACTCCCCTGAGAAATCTTTCTTTATGTTCTTTTTATTTTTGCTTTTCTTTCTTTGTAGCACTAATAGCAACGTCTTAACAATAAATTGTATTTCAGATGTGCTTTACAAGGCATATATAAAATTCATACTTCTTCCACAGCATAATTTTATTGCCTAGTGGCATATTGATGAAATGTGACAAATTGGTTTGAGTATAGTAGCACTTCTGATTTTTTTTTTTTGGTATGGAACACCAACTATTTAAAAAAAATTGTTACTATTTAGAAGGTGTTTGTTGCACTGGCAATCTGAGTCTGCTGATAGCAGTCATCTATCATACTTTCATTTCTTGAATCAGCAAGTCAGGTTGTGTTCTTGAAACTAGAGCTTTTTTTAAGCTTGCAACAGTGATTCACTTTTCTTTACAGTCTGAGGATTCAGGAGAAGGTGAAAGGAGAATAGTCCATACAGATACAAGTTAAATTTCTTGTGTTACTGCAGAAGTTTGTATGTTGGTTTTAAAATGTTCTGTGGAGTGAACTGAAGCTTGCTGGGACAAATGTAAGCTAAACAGTTGTAGTAAATTTTGGTCTTTCAAGTATTTCTGAATGATACTGCTGGTCAGGGATGAGGCACTAAATTGTAGTGAAAAAAACCACACTTCTTTTTTCTTCATTTGCTTGCTGTTTGAAATTGTTTTGAAGGTACATACCGAAAAATTTCTGACCTCTAGATTTCCATTCCAAGTATTTAATACCTTCTGAATGATGTGGAAAAATAATTGTTGAAGGTTTTGTCATGAGATGTTTAAATTCATTCTCTTAAATTCATAAATTCATTCCTGTCCTGTCCATTCTCTTGGATTAGAAATATGTTGCTTTTTTTTTTTTCTTGAAAGTTTAGATTCCGTTGCTAGTGTTTGCTCTAAACTGATTGCTTTTAGCTTGGTGGCCATCTTGCTGATAATTCTTAAAATAGTAGGAGGACTGAGATTTGTGTTTTCTTTTCCAAACAGAACCATCTTTCCCTGACATGTCTTTGCACATAGAGACATTAACAAAATATGGTTATACATTCAGTGCCTGTAAAGCAATTGAAGCTAAGCTCAACAGGCTTTTTTTGAGGGAGGTGGGGGCCAAGGAGTGGGGTGTGCACATTTATGATGATTGATGAGCTGGAAAGATAGCAGGGTGGGGTTTTTTCTTTTTGCTTTGTTGTTTGATGTCTGTCCTGTTTTTGGTGGGTGTTGGTTTTTTTGTTTTTTCATTTTTCGTTTGGGTTTTTTTCCCCCCAGCAGTCTCTTGGTTCTATTCTTGCTTTCTGATCACAAAGTAATAATATAATTTAACAGTAAACTATCAGGGTCCTAAGGACCCTAAGGCTGGGAAAGCAAACTTTTTTTTTTCCTTCAGCTGTTTTTTTTTAAGATCCAGTTTACCATGTAGCCTCAGAAGATTTATGTCAAGGAAAGGGAGGAGGTACCTTCGGAGGCTGGAGTGAAGAAGGGAGTCATGGGTTTTTAAACTGACTGAATGCCTGAGAATAAGCTCAGATGGTATGGGGCAGGTCAGTTAACCCCTTGCCACGTTGCTCCTGTACTTGCAAGCGCTTGTTTGATACATGTTTAAATTGGTACAGTTGCTGGGAAAAAGAATTTTTGTTTACTAAACTGTTCTGCTTTGTTCTCTTTCAGGTCTCCCTTGCAATTATGGAGTTTTAGAAGAATAAGGTAGTGTGGAGGGGGAATCCCCCTCTGCACACCTGAGGTAGTTCACTTTTGGAATTTTCTATGGACAAGAATATTTGTTATATAAGATGGTGAAATAAGACTTCTAAAAAATATATATATTTATAAATATTTATTTGGATCAAGTGCCAAACATAGCAGTACAAAGATTTCTGATGGCAGCTCAATGAAAACTGGATTTACATCCTTGGAATTACCAATTTTTTAAGGCACTGTTTTGTGTACTGAATTGAAGTGCCTTGATTCACTTAAGGGTCTTTCCCCTTAAGAAGAGGAGCAGCTTTAGAAGTGAAGATGAGTTCTCTCATGCCAGACTGCACTTCAAAGTGTCGATCTCTACAGCATGCTTTGGATGTTATTTCTGTAGTAACCAGAGGAAGTGAAGGCCAGATCAAGGCCTTTCTCTCTTCTCACTGCTACAATGCTGCAACTATAAAGGATGCCTTTGGTAGAAATGTTATACATCTTGCTTCATCTTGTGGCAAAAAAGGTGTGCTAGACTGGTTGGCCGAGACCAAAGGAGTAGATCTCTTGGCGAAAGACAAAGAGTCTGGATGGACAGCTTTGCACAGAAGTATATTTTATGGATACATTGATTGTGTTTTGTCATTGCTGAAGGTGAGTGATTTGCAACTGTAGTCTTCCTCAGTATCTACAATTTTTAGGGTTGTATTGGTTATGTAAAAGTGGGTTTTTAAACTTGAGTGAAAGCCTCTTGGGGATTGTCTTAGTACTGTGTTTAGATCACGGAGTGTTGATTTACTTGAAGGTTGCCTCTGAGTAAGGATCCCTGATTAATTGTGGACTTCCTTGAAGACTTGTTTGTGTGGATGATACCAGAGTCAGGATCTTAGAAGTGGAGAGTGATCAGACACTCTAAAAGTAGGCTCTTCAGTAATTATATCAATTAGTGTTTTTAGAGAAGATAACATAATAAAAGCTTAAATGGAGTTATAATTAGAAATGAATCTTACATTTGAGAGATAAGCACTTCAAGATGTGGAGCATTTTATTAAGTGAATTCCCATTTAATTAATACTTTAACCAGGGCTTTTGTTCAGTCCCGCTCAAACCTTTCTTGTAGTTGCTGTTTCTTCCCTACCACATACAAGTGGTGTATATTTTTGATTGCTCTTCCTTCTGGTCTTCCTGTCCTAAGTACAGCAAAGGGAACAGTAACATATGGTTGTGATATTCGGGGTCCCTTTAACCATGTGAGAATATGAAATATATGTGGTTCAGTGTTACTTAAAAGCAAACCTTCTAAGGCAGAGAATTTTCCATTTTTACTTCAGCCTTTTAAAATTGCTGTGAATAGCTTTTTGTAAACCTAAGACTCTGTGCTTTCAACAAGATTTTGATTAGCAAAATGGTTGTGGATCCAGTATTTTTTAGTTCTTCAAGGTCTGATAACTGTTATATATGTATTTCATATGTACCCTTACATGGTGAGGAGATTTTAATTAAAAACTTGGCAAAACTAGGTGTTTGTATGGGAATTGTACATGATTCTGTTCTCTAGAAAACTGGAAACTGTGTACGTGATGTATGAAAACAGAATCGGTTCTCGTGTGTGTTTATCTGTACCTTTGATACTTGCTTGCAGGAGGCCTGTGCAGGTGTCTCCAGACATTTTACTTTTCTGTCAATTGCATAAATGAGTGAGATTTTTCTGATAGCTAGCTCTGCTCTTACTGCTAAGAAGCAGAATGAAACAGCTCGTGGAGAGTGCTCTGTCTTCCTTAACTGAAGTCTCTCTGCCCTACTGCATTGTAAAAAGGATATGTTCCTAAGGTATTATAGAAACAACAGGAAGGGATTATAGAATAGAAGTACAAAATAGCTGAGCGAGAAAGAGATCTCTGAAGGTTGCTAGTCCTACCCCTATGCTCAAGCAAGGTCAGCTAGAGCAGATTTCGTAGGACTGTGTCCACTTAGATTTTGAACGGAGACTCAAACATTTCTGTTCCAATGTTTTAATACCAGTGCAGTAAAAATGGGGTTTAGGTTTAAACAAAATATGTTATATTTCAGTTTGTACCCATTGCCACTTGTCCTGCCATTAGATATCGCTGCGATCCCCATCCCTCCAATTATTTATTATACATTTATTATATTTAATTATTTATTATACATATTGATAAGAAATGCCCCCTCTTCCCAACCTTGTCTAGGCTAAGCATCCCAGTTCTCTCAACCTCTCCTCGTATGTCAGATGCATCAGTCATTATTTTAATGATTTTTTTTTTTTTTTTTTGGTTGAACTTTCTCCTGTGTGTCCATGTCTGTCTTGTACTGGGGAGTCCAGAGCTGAACCCAGCACTCCAGCTGTGGATTGCCAGTGCTGAGTAATGCCTGCTGGCAGTGCTCCCACATGCAGCCCTGGATGCTTTCTCCATTCTTGGCTGTGAGGACACATTGCTGGCTTGTAGTCGACTGGTCGTCCACCAGGAGCCCCAGGTCCTTTTCTGCTAAGGCACTTGCCAGCCAGTTGTCCTCCAGCTGTATTGGTACACTGGGTTGTTCCTCCCCAGCACAAGGATTTGCACTTACTTTCCTCAACTTCATGAGGTCCCTGTCAGCCCATTGCTTCAGCCTACGTCCCTCTGAATGGCAGCACAACTCTGTCTTATCAGTCACTCCTCATGGTCTTGTATCATTGTCAGCCTTGCTGAGGGTATACTCTGTCCTGTCATCCAGGTTATTAGTGAGGATGTTTAAATCAGTATTGGCCTCAGAATCAACCCCTGGGGTACTCAACTAGACTTCTGTTGTGGGCTGGAGGCAGTCATGACTTATTCTCAGACTAACTACGATTTATGCCACTCAGCAATTGGGGTTTGTTTTTACCAATTCAGACCATGTGAATATTACTGCAGCCTCTGTTCTGCTTATAAATGACTTATACAGGTGCCAAAGGGAAGAATATCCAGCTGCATGTTAAATCACAGAAACGGGTTGGTCTTTCTGTCATTTAGTGAATTAATACCAGCACTGTTGCTAGTAGGGTTGCCTTTATAATTTGGAGAATGTATGTTGTTGGTCTTATGGCTAGTGTTTTTCCCAATTAAGTTACAGGTTAAAGTCCTTACTGCAGATGTAGCTAGCTGTCCAGTCATGCTTGAATGAATTGTGCTTTCTCAAGTTTTGTATTTCCTGTATGTACATCTTAAGTGTGAGATTCTGTAAGGTTTTCCTCTATACTAGCCATGAGATGTGGTACATAGGTGCAGCTGTATTATCCATTAGGTTCTGCTTGGGGACTTCTGCAGTTCTTCCCTTCAGGGGTGAGTTTGATAATACTTGACTTCCTTAAAACCAGTGCTGATGTAGCAGCACTTTTTTTGTATTGAGAAATCAGTATTTACAGAGAATATCTACTTCTCCCTGGGTTCTAAAGCAATGACCTGTTCATGCTTTGTGCTTCTGAAGCTTCCCTGCTTCTGTCTTGCCTGGCTGTTGGTGTCTTCTTGCCTTTTCTCAGCAATTGTGGACCACTGTTCCCTGCTTGTTTCCAAAACCACAGTAGGTTTTTTTGGTTTTTCTTCCTTCTCTAGCTTGTCAAAACTGATTCTGTAAACACGGCAATATAAGAAAATATTGGTAAATGCATTTTTGGTAAATACTTTCCTTTCCTAGATGGCACTGTTTTATTTTCAAGTATGTTTCCTTTGTGTTTCATTGATTACTTCTTACTACTCAGTATTAATACAATAAAATCCCAGTTAATAGAGCAACATGATGTATACATGTCTGAACTTAACTACACTTGGTTTTTTTTTTCGGATTTGCTTACAGTTTATTGAATCTGAAAATTTTATCAATATTAAACTTCAATTAAAGATTTGTTTAGCTTCTTAAATGTTTACCTGGCTTACTTCAAGCTGTGGAGTTAAAATTAACTTCTGTTCTTCTCTTCCCCTCCTCTCCTTTTTCAGCATGGTGTTAGTCTGTATGTTCAGGATAAAGAAGGCTTATCAGCCCTGGATCTTGTGATGAAAGATAGGCCAATCCATGTGGTGTTCAAGAAAACTGGTAGGAAGTCAAATAACTTAAACTGTTGACCAAAAAGATATGTTTCAACAACTTATTAATGTATGTACCAGTGTAGACAATATTTGCAGTTTCTAATTGGGACTGTGTAAGTTATGAGATACCTGAAGGTATGGGGTCACTAATATCCTAAGTCAGCAGGTGCAAATCTTAGCAGTAGGCACAGGATGCACGTACGTAGCAAAAATGAAGGAATAATAACTGACTTAGGGGTTAAAAAAACCCAGAAGCGAATGATACAATAGGTAACCCAAAGAGGCTGTGGAGACTCCATCCTTGGAGATTCTCAAAACCTTAGAGAACATGGTCCTGGGCAACCTGCTCTAGCTGACTCTGCTTGAGCAGAGCTGTTGGACTAGAAGATCTCCAGAGGTGCCTTTCAGCCTCAATTATTCTGTGATTTATTTTTTTTCTCTTATCTCAATTCATGTAATCTGAGAGACTTCAATGTCTTTGATAGAATAGTTCACATAACTTCTGTGTCGTTTGTGAAAAGAGTGGGGGGACATCTTCTGAAATCCTCAAAATATTTTTTAGACCAAGTAGCTTGATATAAGCTGGTTACAGTCACTCCAAATACAGTTTCTTGAAATAGGAAATGGGTATGTAAGAATAACTGAGCACACAAGTTTTTCTTTGACAGGGCAGTAGTTTTTCCAGTAGCTTTTATTTATTTTTATTCTGGTTTTGTACTTTTCTACCCGCCCCCCCTTTTATTTTCTTTTCTCCATGTCCCCAAGTTCAGTCTTATACAGTGAAATTTGTTCTTTTCAGCTTGTTTTCAGTCAGTTTAAGTAATTTTGGTTACACAAATACTGAGTTTTGGGTAATTTTTGTTTTATCTTGTAAAATATGTTAAAACCCTTAATCTTTCTAATAGTGGCTGTCATGGTTTAATCCCAGCCAGCTATTAAGCATTACGGAGCCACCTGCTCACTCACTCCTGCCCTGAGTGGGATGGGAGGAGAATTGGAAAAAAAAAGTAAAACTAGTGTGTTGAGATAAGAACAGTTTAATAACTGAAATACAATATAATAATAGTAATAATTGTAATGAAAAGGGAGAGAACAAAAAGAGAGTGAAATAAAACACAAGAAAAGACAAGTGATTCACAATGCAGTCGTTCACCACCCACTGACTGATGCCCAGCCGGTCCTCGAGCAGCAATCCATCCCTCCTGGCCAATTCCCCCCAGGTTATATGCTGAGCATGATGTTCATGGTGTGGAATATCCCTTTGGCCAGTTCGGGTCAGCTGTCCTGGCTGTGCCCCCTGCCAGCTTCTTGTGCACCTGCTCCCTGGCAGAGCATGGGAAACTGAAAAATCCTTGACTTAGGATAAGCGCTACTTAGCAACAACTAAACCATCAGTGTGTTATCAACATTATTCTCACACTGAATCCAAAACATGGCACTGTACCAGCTACTAGGGAGAAAATTAACTCTATCACAGCCAAAACCAGGACAGTGGTGGAACATAAACACTGATACAAATATATACAAATATACACTGATTCCAGTTTTTTACTCATCAGGAAATGGTGTTCGGATAGCACTATATCAGAGGTTTTGGCCACACCTCTGATTTGAAAGTATTTATGTTTTTCACACATTACGGCATAACATTTTTTTTAGGGAAGGTTTTACACTAAATTGAAGCAAAGCATGTATAACCTAAGGTAGTAGTAGTTGTCTTCTGAAAACATAACAAGTAAATCTGCTGTTGAGGAATGTTTGCATTTTCTGCAACTGGAAAATATGTATAAGTAATGCTGATCATCTGTACGTTATTGTTAAAATATTTTTAAGTTCAGTTTTAGGTAAGGAAACAGCTTTCCTCTTCAAGTCTTAAGTAGAAACAGCAGGAGTTGCTTTTCAAAGTCAGTATGCACAATGGTAAATTTACAAGCTGAAGAGAGATTTTTTTCGTTGCAGATCCCACAGAAGTCTACACCTGGGGAAATAACATAAATTTTACTTTGGGTCATGGTGGTCAACAAGGTAAACATCATCCTGAATTAGTGGACCTTTTTCCTCGGAATGGCATATATATCAAACAGGTATGCCTAATGCATTACATAGGCATCTTTCTCGGTGAGCTTGGAGGGTTGTGTGAGGGGGAACAAGTATCAAAGATACTTTTTGATGTGTTTGGTTTTGGTGTCCCCCCATCTCTTTTCTTCTATCTTCCTGGTTATTTCTCAGCAAGCAGTTTCCATTGATCTGGCAAGCAGCGTAGAGCAGCTAAGGAGTACTAGTGCAGGGCTGCTGTATTATGTTCTTGCTGCTTTCTCCTTCTCCGCCCCCCCCATCAACCTCAATAAAATTATAGTTCTCTATTTCGGTTGGAGAATATTTTTTCTATGATTTACCTGGGGTATATGGCTTGTGTAGCATTAAATAAATTCAGAAGCATGATACTTCTGTAACTGTCCTGCGCCACTCCCACAGTGAAGTGAGACAGTGAATCTGTTTGGTACACATTGAATTAAAATTCTCCTTGCGTTGAAAGCAGTGTGTGCTGTTAAGCGTGCTTCCTGTAGCAGTAGTTTTGTCCCTAATAATTTTTCTAGACTTCAGTTTAAGAACGTTTGAAAGTTTAAAGTACAACTTGAACAAACATTCAGGGCAGGCAATCCGTGTTGCAGTCTTAATGTGTTTCCTTCACCTCTTCCAAGGCAGTATTGTTGCCCTTAAAACTCAGTCTTCGGAGCGTCTGTTAGCCTGTAGGGCCATGCTTGAACTTATTTTAATAAATACAAGGTCTCTTCAAGTAGGTCTTTTCAAGCAGGTTAAGGCATACATAATAAATTTAAAGCAAGTATTTTGTGTTCCTTGTGACTTGATTTGTGAATCCTGTGCTTTGATAATTTTATCTTACTCATATTTTCAAGAACAGATCTTTATTAAAGCTGAACTTCTTCACAAAGAAGTTGGCATGTGTTTTCAGATCACCCAAGAAAATTAATTTGTCCCCCACTACCTCCTCCCCACCCCCTTTTTTTTTTTTTTCTTTCAGGTGGTACTCTGCAAATTCCACTCTGTGTTCCTTTCCCACAAAGGTCAAGTCTATACATGTGGACATGGACAAGGAGGGCGCTTGGGTCATGGTGATGAACAAACATGCTTGGTATGCTATCTCATGTAATCTAGCATGATGTTTCTTTTATTTCAAACAACAGCTCTAGAAAGTGAATTAAAGTTTTTGTGCACGTACTTTCAAAATGTGTTTGCTGTTGATTTCAAACAAACCCCTTTGCTCCCCACCAAATAACAGAAAAAAACCTGTCCAGCACTACTAGTGAGATGGCAGAGAGTAGAAGAGCATGCATTTAAACATATTTTAAAATAGCTAGTTACTGTGCTCAAACTTCTGTGTTATGGCCAAGTTGTTTTAAAGGCTAGCTGATGCCAGATAAGCGGAAGCAAATGTTTTTTGGCTGAGCTGGCTTCTTAAATAGGTTTGTGATACCATCTGATGAGTGTGAAGGCTGACAAAAAGGAAACAGCAGTACTGTGGAGCTGTAGTGGCATGAAAAGTGATGGTAGGGTTGCTCCTTATAGACTTGCACAGCTATTAATTGAAAACTCACATATTATTTTCATTTGAATAATACATTGTTGCAATATGGAAAAACTTAAAAGACTAAGATATGCTGACAATACAATTCTTAGACGTCAGTATCTGATCCTGTCTACACTACCTGGTAGTGTGCATTTGGTTTGCAGCACAATAAATTTTTACAATTACTAATATCAAGTATCTGGTAGAACTTGATATCGTGTTGCTGGATATTATAGTGAAGACTGGGGCTCTTTTTTTTTTAATGCAATTCTGTGAAATGAGAATTTTTTTGCAAATTGCTGTTCTGCAATTGGGATGTTACCCAGTTGAATAAAGGAGAACTCATGTTAGACTGCATGCAGAGTCAAAGATACAGAACTGCTTCCTTATTCTGTGGAATTTTCTTAGGACTATCCTATGTTTTGGAGGGAGAAATCTTTATTGCTCATGGTTAAAAAGAAAAACGAAGGAATAGTTAATATTTGTCCATCTGTCCTGACGATGTAGTTTACAACCTAATTTCAGAGCAGGTAGTTTAAAAATCATCTCCCCTAGTGGCAGAGGATGCATTTCAAATGACAGTAGTTTGTCTTGTTGCACTGGATGTAGTAGTGAGTGTATTGTATGTTTACATGTATTTTCTGTAGTTCAATATTTGGTCATGACTTCCTGTTGGTGTAACTTTAGTTTCATAGATGGCCACTGGTTAATATCAAACCAGTATATTTTTACGTCAATATTGTTTTTTCTTGTTTAGGTTCCAAGACTTGTGGAAGGCTTATCTGGCCATCAGTGCTCCCAGATAGCTGCAGCTAAGGATCATACTGTTGTTTTAACAGAAGATGGATATGTTTACACATTTGGTTTAAATACTTTCCATCAATTGGGTATTCTTCCTCCTCCTCCTAACTGCAGTGTTCCTAGACAGGTAAAAATAACATCAGTCAATCCTTGGTTGGTTGGTTGGTTTTTTTTGAAGAGAAAGCAAAAGATGAAGATTGTGGAAATAACTTTTAAACTTTTTGGGGACAATAAAGTCAAATATGAGTTCAGATAAAATCTTGATTCTATGTTATCACACATTTCAATCTTAAATACTTAACTGTGCCCTGAAACATCTTAGGTTGTAACCTGAACTGTAGTAAATTTGTAGTGCTGTGATACAAGGTACAATTGCCAAAACCCTTTTCTTTCCCAAATCGTTCTGTAGCTGAAATGATGTAAAAGTAATAGGTATGTATTACCTGAAATTCATGCTCTTTTACTGCTTTTGAATCACTGGATAATGGATGTTGGGGTTTGATGGTTGTGTCTTTGCTGGAAGCACTGTTGATTCTGGAGTCATAATGCTTTAGGAAGAATAGTGACAGGGAAGAAAGAGTATGGGCATCAGCAACTTCACTGTATATCTATGCTCAATCTCTAACTTTTCCTATTTAAATAAATAAGATTTACATTTCCTTTTATTGAAAGGAAGTTTCATCTGGAGTACACCACCAGTGTACTACTGGTGTTACAGAAGTAGGAAAGAATAATTTGCCGAAGTGCTACAGGACAGTGTTTTGGGGTACAATGGGATGCTCCTCAATAGTGTAATGAAAGCTGTGTATCCATAATGTTTGTTTTGATCTTGATCATCTTGCTCTGGAAAATCAAGTTAAATTTTAAATGTGTAATTAGTGGTATAGTGTTCTGCAGTGTGTTTAGGGCATTAGGACTTACAAGCTGAAACTTCTCAGCTGACACTTCTGCAGCACCTGAGTCTTCTTTGGCTGTCTTATACATGTCCTGTGCAGTCTTGTTCAACATCTCACGTATGAAGACAGCCTAAGGAGATTTGGTTCTAGTTCTGATTAGATAATGCAAAAACTTTACTTCTTTTTGTCACTATTGCAGTAATGCATCACTTGGCAAACTTCTGAAATGTTCCCGACTTATTAGACTGTATGTGGATTGATACCAGTGCTTCATTCTGAATGACTTTAGAAGTTAAATGTTGTCAGAAGTGTGTGAAATTCACCTGTTGCTGCTTAATATTAAGATCTACTTTGGATTTGTGCTTAGGTTCAGGCAAAAAACCTGAAAGGTAGAATGGTGATTGGAGTGGCTGCAGGCAGATTCCATACAGTGCTATGGACTAAGGAAGCAGTGTATACCATGGGGCTGAATGGCGGCCAACTAGGTAAGGTAGAAGTGTTCTCGAAGTAAAACCCAGCCATTAAAAGATGTTACTTGTACTAAAGGTGTCATCTGCTTCTCCATTAAAAAATGGGGTTTGTACTAAAGCTATCATATGCTTCTTATAACAGAAGCCTGGTTAAAGCTTTCTCTCTTTTTTTTTTTTTTTTTTTTTTTTTTTTTTCCTCAAACCAGTCTGATGACCTCATCCCTTCACACTTCCTTTGTAGGATATTTTTCATTGCTGCCAGTCACTTTTACATTTTGAGATGATGGGAGCTAGTCAGACTTAGCTCTGTTACCTAAACTCTTTATAATTCTTTTGCCTTCCATCTTCTGTAGTCCTGCTACTTAAGACTTTCAGGAAACAGAATGTTGCTGTTTGTGTTGCAAAATTACCCCAAGGCATGCTTGTGTCCTTCCAGCAGTCTGGCTGGTACCGCCCTTAATAAATGATAAACTAGCATTCAGCTTTCCTGCCTATGTCCTCCTTTCACCATGCACTGTAGACATGTTAACGATAACTTTTTCCATACTTAGTTTTTAAACTGAAATGCTTGGCCATATCTAGAATTTTTTTTAACAGAACCTTCATTTAACTCTATTATTCGGAAGTCAAGAAAGAACCTAATAAAAATGTATTACCAAGAAGTGACTTCTTGATTTGCTGTATGAATAGGATATTTTAATTGCTTCTGTCTTTTTTTTTTTTAATAAACAGGTATTACAATATTGGTTTGGATTTGCATTTCTGCACTTCTGTATCTGTGTATAAACAAAACTGTTAGCTAGCTCTAGTACTTACAGTTAATCTGCATCAGTTCTGGCATCAAGTTCAGACACTTTTTTGTGTTCCTATGTGAGATTGCAAAGGTATGTGAAAAAACTTGTCTTTGTCAGAGAAGTATCATACTGATGAACATTTTTGGTTTTTGTTTCTTTTTCTGTGCACCCATCATGGAAGATTTTTTTTTTTTTTGTGTTGTTGAGATGATTCTGGTGTGCACATGGCCCAGTGCAGTACCATATGGAGACAGTAATTGGATCATAAGTGGTATAGTTGTGTCAGCTGGGCACTATGATGGACCTGTAGTAATCGATCTTGCCTCTTTTAAGATGTTTGGGCATAGCACCATACTGTCATATGACAGGGTTGCTTCCAGCCTTAGAGACAGTTCTACTGCTTGTTCCTGGATATTTATACCTGATCCACTCTGTGGTGCAGACATAAGTACACGCAGAGCAGGGTCATGTTATGTATGAGATTCTTTGTGCCAGATTTCTTGACACAGCAGAGCATCAATTGCCTTTTTTTTTTTTTGTAATATGTTTTCAGAGACCTTATATTACAGAGCCAGCCTTGTCTGTTGTTTCACGTAACTGCCTGTCATCATGCTTACACGCGCTTACAGTAATTTTTATGACAAGCTTGTTTGGTATCTTCCGGTGACTGAAATATTATTCTATAGTTTATGCCAGTGTGATAGTTTTTCTAGTGTCATGAACTGTAATGTGATCAAATAAATGTTCTTTCTTTGGGAGTAAAAGGCAATACCACTGCAGGGTCTCGCTGCATTAAATAGCTTTTCCTGTAGAATATGCCTTACTTCATTTTTGGTGTGTCAAATATTTTCTGGTGTTTGTGGTGAATGAACAAGTGTGTGTGGTGTGTTTTTCTAACTATTTAGAAGATGAATTATCTACCTACCTAAAAAAATCTTATAGAATATAAAGGTTCTTCGAAGTAGTGTAGCAAAGTGTCCTTTAAATGCAGAATTTGTGTAATGTCAAATAATGTCTTTGGGGTGTGTTGTGTTTTCTAGGTTATCTGCTGGATCCTAATGGAGAAAAGTGTGTAACTGCACCTCGCCAAGTTTCTGCTCTACACCATAAAGATGTCTCTGTGTCCTTGGTTTCTGCAAGTGATGGCGCTACAGTATGCGTTACTGAAAGAGGAGATATTTATTTACTTGCAGACTATCAGTGCAAAAAGATGGCTTCAAAGTATGTGTTATTTTTCTAATTCATCATAAAGAGCAATAGGCGAAGATTGCACTGTAGTCTTATACTCGTGAGCTATTTTAAAGGTTTTTGTGCATGAAGTAGCAGTGATACAGTGCTTCCTTGGGTTTTCTTCATTTGCAGTTCTTTCATATGAACTGTGTCTATCTTTTGTTTATTTGTTTTTGTTATTGGATGAGGCTATGGTGCCACTCGCTGTTTACCAGAGAAGTTTAAAAAAAAAAACATAGGAAGAGGAAATATTTTGTGTCATATGTTTAAAAATATTGAAACTGGTATTTTCTGTTCCTCTGTTAGCCTGAATTTGTACAAATGCGTCTTGGTAGAGGTGCTGAAGATCTGTTAATCTATTCAGTTATGTTGTGTTGAAATTGAATCAGTCATTTGGGGTCTGAATTTCTTAATTAATGTGTGGATATAGTATACTATAAAGAGTATTTTAGGTTGCAAGGGGGATCTTGTGACATCATGTGGTCCATATGCTAAAACCTGGATGTAAAACCTCTTGAAGAAACTGGGCCCATGACCCATAAATTTAGGAAATAATTTGATCCCATTCTCTCTTACTTGGTTTGCAGTAACAGGTTAGAAGAGGTGATTAGTGTTTTTGCCCAGCTAACTCCTGGTCAGCTTTTCAGATTAATTTCTAATTTAACAGTATTTATTTATATGTTATAGCTTAATGATTATTTTATGCTTCATTTTCTACATGGCTATAAGTGAAGGTGCTGGCACTTGCAGAAACTTAATACTGTGTACTGTGCTCTTACCACTAAGAAACTGAAAAGAGATAAGTGCATGGGTTTGATCAAGTAAAAACCAAAATCCACGAAAAACCTGAGAAACAACCTACTGGGGTAGAATAGATTTTCTAATGCAAACAGCAGAGTGAAATTTATACAATTGTAATTTTTTAAAATGCTGAAGATCAAAGCTAAATCATATGCTGGGTTTTAATCATGGAATTTTGTGAACCTGTGGACATGGTGTGATTTACTTAGAACCAAAGGAACTTCTTTACTGCTTCTCTAAATGAAACAGGTAACTCTGTCATAGAAGCAATATAAATACTCAATCAAGAAATACTAATTCAACCTCTTGTGTTTTTTCAGACAGCTGAACCTTAAAAAAGTTCTTGTTAATGGGGGACATTTGGAATATAAGGTAGATACCCAGCATCTTAAAGAAAATGGGGGTCAGAAGATTTGCATTCTAGCACTGGATGAAGCTGGAAGAGTAAGTCCTATCCATAGAAATCATAATTATATCGCAAACTACGTACTGATTAATCAAAGTTTAAACATAAGACAGGACTAAATCATGCGTAGAAATTACCTAATTAATTTCTGCAGAGCGGCTAGTGATTTTTTTTTTTAGGGGCCATGAAAAGACTGAATTGTACAGTACTTTATTTTTAAATCTGTGAACATCCAGTAGCTTTCAGTGAAGGTGTATACTCCTTTGTTTTTACAGACATATAGTGTACGTGGTCTGTATTGGGGGTTTTTCCCATGTATCCCTTCACCCCACCTACCCAGTCACCTTTACACCCTCCAGAAACAGTCTCAGAAGTAGTCTCTGGACTCGAAGTTTTAGTCTTTGCTGAAAAGCATCTGTTCTGTAGATGAGATGTTCATTTTATTTTTGAAAAGATGCAGGTAAACCTGGTGAACACTGTGGCATCTTAGACTGGAATACTGTGGAGGATTTATTGCTTTCTTCCCTCATTCTTTCATAGAGTAACAGTTTATAGTTCCCTTCAAAACCTCAGCCTTTTCTACATCTGCTCACTGGGAGAGCTAAACCTTCAGTGCCATCTAGTGGTGTATACAAAAAAGTTTTGGCTGCTTTAAAGAATGTTAAAAACTGAGCTTGTATATCAAAATAAGGAGCAGTGTGGTTATTCCTCTTCTTTCCTTGCATTTGACTGAAGTATGTTTTGGGATGATCTTCTCTGTTTATTAGTTCATTAGTTGTCTCAGACGTTATAAACTTCCATTTCAGTATTGTTCCTGTGAGGTTTTACCTCTAGCATCTCTAGTATTAGTAGTGCCCCTTCAACATCTTTGGGACACTCTTTTAGTGGTAAAAAACTACTTTGTCTTTCTGCATCAGTGGAACTATGTCAACCTACTTTTCATACTTTTCCAGGCTGAGTATGGGCAAATGCTTCAATCTTTCGTGCTTTTAGGCATTATAAATTACTGAGTAAAGAGAAGAATGGGATCGTCTGTTTCCTCAGTCAGTGCTTCGTGGTATGGCTTGGTTGTATTCTCTTTAAGAGAGTACTGTTTAGCCTAGAACAGAGAAGGCTTAAGAAGTGGTTTATGGAATTTTGTGAACCTGTGGATATGATGTGATTTACTTAGAACCAAAGGAAAGTTAAAATAGTATTTTATTAGCAGTTCTGTTGATAATACCAGTGGGTAGAAACTAAAGTAATTTTTCAGTGTCACTACCTCAACTATACTCTTTTACTGCTTCTCTAAATGAAAAATGTAACTGTCATAGAAGCAAAATATATATATATATATACACACACTTGAAGGGAAAATACAAAGAAGATTGACCCAGGCTTTTTTCAGTAGTGTCCAGTGACCGTCGGCACAAACTGAAATAATGGAGGCTCTGTCTGAATATCAGGAAGCAGTTTTTCACTGAGAGAGTCACATCAAGCACTCGCACAGGTTGCCCATGGATGTTGTAGAGTCTTCATCCTTGGAGATACTCAAAAGCTGTCTGGACATGGTCCTGGGCAACTGGCGGCCGTGCTTGAGCAGGGGGTGGACTAGGTAACCTCCAGAGGTCCCTTCCAACGTCAACCATTCTGTAATTCTGTAGGGCTTAAGAATGGGGAAAGAAAATAGGTTAATCAAATTATTTTGTCCCATCCTTATGTAGGTGTTAACAGAGCTGTGCAGGTCCTTTAATGGGAGAAGACAAAAGCCTGACTTTAGCACCACTAGTGCCACATCTGGGCTTTACCTCGCGGAGGATCGTTGCTTCATGCCCGCTTCTTTCAGACATCTACAGCATACCTTGTTGGGGTCCATTTCTGTAGAATATTTTGAAGTTTGTGTTTGTTCATGATCTCCATTCCAAAACCTTGGCTGGTACAGAGAAACTTGAGATTTTTGTCAAACAGTTAACAGGAAACGGTTTCAATTTTTGGTGTACTAGCTTTGAATTTTGCCTGATTTATAAGCAAATCAATTGGACATATCTGTAAATACAGAACTAGATTAAACTTGTTTCTTGATTTGATGACACCTTTTGCTGTCCTTGTTGAAATGTCAGTAAAAACTGGTGTGAAGGTGTTTGAATATTCAGAGAAGCTTTTCAAATGCCTTTGAGCAAATGGCTCTAGATACCATAATAGTTTTTTGCCTGTTTTACATGTGGGTTCTTTGTAATAGAGGCTGATAACACTTTAGGATATAGTTTTGAAGAATGTCTTTCTCTTTTTATATGCAACTTTGAGATGGCATGTTGTTGTGTTTGAAAAAGTAGTGTTTAATATGTAACTGCTTTTATATGATACGAAGATTTCCCCTTCCTCTGAAAAAATATTACAGGTCTTTTGCTGGAAGTCATCTAACAACTCCATGAAGCAGTGTCGTTGGGTGTATGGCCGGCAAGTGTTCATGTCTGACGTTGCTTTAAATGGGAACGAAATAATGTTTGTCACACAGGATGGTGAAGCCTTTACAGGGAAGTGGCTGGAAGAAGGGAAAAAAATCACGGAAAAAAAAGGTTAGCTGTGATTTCTTAATGGTTTTTAAGTACCTCAAACTGATATAAAAGTTTAATCAAATCTTTACAGTCTCGAACAGTGTTAAGTGGTGAGTTTGTTCTTTCCTCTGTGGCTGATGGTTGGTAACATCAACCACTACTATTCTCTTTCCTCAGTAATACTAAGATTTACTTAGTTTGCAGCTTTCAAGTAACCTGCAGGTGGAGATTTCCAGGAATAAAAGTACTGAAGAGCAATAGGAGCACAAAGGTCCGCTGTAACGATCTTGTCACATGTTAGATGACCAGTCCTAGGAGACTGACATTAAACAAAACAAGGGTCATGTACTTGCTTGCACTGCTAAGTCTGTGAAACCTTACCATGTTTCCCAGATCCTTATCTGGGCATAATCCAGGGTCAAGAGCAATTTCTACATTATTAACTTGGCTCATATTGCTGAGAGTAGGTCCTGATGAGTTGTTTTTTCTGTGAGGAAGATACCTGTCTACCATAGGGCAAGATTTTAATTGAAACTGTTGGCTGTGTTCATCTAGGGGTCTTAAAACTAAGGCTAGAAATGGATTTACTTTCAACGTGGCATGTATTTGAACTTTATAGCTTTATTCTGCAGTTCTACTTCCTTTGATACTGAGATTGCATCTTTAGTTTTATCAGTCCATTGCTGCATTCTTTCAAAGCAAAAATCTTTCCTCCGTTGCTCAATCTAGAGTTGCATACTAGTTTTAATCTGTTGCTGCTTTCTTTTATTCTACACATCACATAGTAGTTCCCTCATTACAGAGGCACCAAACACATCTCCTTTTCACTTTGTTTGTGCTAGTGCTGGTATGTGACTCTAGGCACTATCTTCTTTATGCTTATTGCTGTTCTTTTTATAGTTTTAGTATCTTCAAGGAAACATCAGAATCCAGACCTGTTGACTAGGTGAATGTCTAGTTGATGTTCATCACTGATTTGTGATAAATGAGAGCTTCTGGTTTTTTGAAAGGTTTTAATGAATGTTGTGAATGGTCTGCATGTATTCAGTTATCCAGTTCTTAAAAATTAGTCCAGTATTCAGAGAGCATCATGTTTTTTCAATGGTTTTGTTAGTTTGGGTATAATTTAAATTATATTATATGAAGTCTGAAGGCAATTGCGTTATTTCTGCTATAATTGATATGATGGGAAAAGAAACCAATCGTGCACTGCTGTACATTGATTCACAGCTTGTTGCATTGAATGTTAGTTGCAGTCTTTTCCCATATATAAAGAAGTGGCAAAACACTTCCATAAGAAGTTCTGAATAAAAACTCCCCTGTATGTAATGTAAAGTCGTGTTCTTAAAACTTCTTCCTGCATTTCGGGTAAGCGACCTGAAGCCTTCAGCACAATTTAGCCTTAGTCAGTGACTCCATCAATGGACTTTCACGAGTCCTAAATCTTGCCTTTTTGTTCTATCAGTTGCATTTTAATTAGCTGAACCTTTTTGATTTTTTTAATCTTTTTTTTTTTTTTTTAGCAGAGCTTGTATCGAGCCTTCAGAATTCTTCATGTGATGCATCTTGTGAACATGATACAAACAATGTATATGAAAGAATTCGACTTCAGAAGCTTACTTTTGTCCACCGAGCTGTTAGCATTGCCACTGATCCTAATGGCTGCAATTTTGCTGTTTTACAGTCAGATCCTAAAACAAGGTATATTTAAATATCTACAGCTATAATTTTTCTCTTTTTTGTGTGTGATTGCAATTAAATCGTTCTGCTTTTCAAAACCATTTTTTGGCTCATATAGAAGTCATGATAAATGTAATTATCCATGCTGCTAGAGAATAGCACTTAGGGTAACTTCAACACAATTGTTTACTAATAAGACCTCAGCTTATATAACTGCATAATTAGTATAGTGTTGATGTTTTATCTAAGTGTTTAAGAAACACACTGCAAAAGCTTACCTTAACACGCTCTGAGCCCTTAATACTGTAGAAATACACCCCTCAATTATCACAAATGATCAGCTTTTAAATACAAGTGAAAAATGGATCTTTGTTTGAAAAAAATTTTTAAAGTAAAAGGAATAAGTAGAATACTGAACCATGTTCCTTGTGCACTCATAATAGTTTCCAATATATCTGATAAATAAGTAAATATTAGCTTTTTCTTATTGCTTTGGGTGGTCATATGAAATACAGCAAACATTTCTGTGTTTTCTTGTTGGAAAGATGAGATAAAGGTAAGATAGTTCTGATAATACGTATTTACTGGCTATATTATAAAGACAAAATACTATATTTGATATTTTGAAGCTAGACAGACCTTACATATGTGGTTTAAATGCCTAAATACCATATTATCAGTTCTTTTTATAAAGAATAGGATAAGAAATTTTGAGTAGTCCAGCAATGTAAGAAAGAAAGCAAACAAACCAAATGGAAACATCCTCTTCATTAAACATAAAATGTGAAATTTTATTGAGCTTGTAAATCGTAGTTTTTGTGATGGATTTAATTTTTTTCTAGTCTTTATGAAATTCCAAGTGTGTCATTATCAAGTTTTGGAGAGGATTTTGGCAAACTGTTAGATGAAACGGATGAAATGGACAGCATCCATGATGTGACCTTTCAGATTGGCACAAGAACTTACCCTGTGCACAGATACATCTTGGCTGTACGCTCTGACTTCTTCAAGAAGCTGTTTGTTTCCAGTGACAACCAGCTAGACACTCCAGATGTCTACCGTAAAGATGAAGATGCTGTCGGATGTGATCTTTATGTAATCGAGAAAGTTCATCCAGATCTGTTTGCATATCTTCTACAATTCATATATACTGATACCTGTGATCTTTTGACTCATGGTTATAAACCAAAAATCCTGCAAAAAGGAAAATCGGAAGAATATCAAGATACTTTAATTTCTAACTTGAGCAAAATGAGTTTTGATGAAAATGATACTGGAAAGTCTGCATTTGAGATTTATAGAAATAATCAAGTGCAAGTTATAAATGAAAAACAGAAGAGCAAATCTAAAAAAGGCAAAGTGGTTGGTGAGGAAGCTAACATCATAAAAATGATGCAAAGTGCTGCTAAGAAGTTTGGACTCAGCAATTTAAGTGGAAGGTAGGTGAAAGGAAATGCTTTTATATTCTGGCAAGCTCTTCAGGGAGTGTTTTTATATAAGCTGATCTAAATTTAGTTGTTATTAAAGTAGAAAGCTGGTTGGGGTTGATAAATTTACCTTTTTTTGCTTGTTATATTGTTTGTAAGTACAAAAGTTTACAGTACACAGTGTCATCTCTTTAAAGCAATATCAGTTTGTTCTGATGCTCTCTGCTAAGAGAAAGCATGTATGACCTTTTCAAATAATGTCAGAAGCAGACTTTCATAATGTGATTATGTACTTAAAGCATCATTTTTCAATAGGCTTCTATATAATGGAAATGTGCTGTTGGCCCTTACGGTGTCCTAGAACCTCTTGGACATTTGTATTTAAAACATCTGTCCTGTGTATCTTTTAAAGTGTGAGCTCTCTGAGACTTAACATCTGATGCAGGTCATCTGACTTTCCAGAATGACTGTCATAAAGCATCAATACTTGTTTTGTTAGAGACAGCTATTAATTGAGTTCTGGATTGATGAATTTCTATGCTGTGGTCGCAGTCTAGCAGTTTCTTCCATAGATAGTGAAGATATTTAGCATAGAACAACACAAAGCAAAGTTAAATTCTCATTTAACTGCTGCATTTTTAATGTTACATGGTGAAACTAATGAAATTGAGACCAGATGTCTCTGTAGAACTGTATTACTCAGTTGTTTGGGGTTTTTTCTGCATTTGTCTTTTCCTTTTGAAGGGAGTGAGCTTTTTCAGAGCAATTTTCTTTACTGTATTTTCATGAACACTGAAATTAATCAGCAAAGATGTGAAGCTGCTGCTAAAACTGAGCTCCTAAGTAAAGTTTCCATCTTAAAGTGCTTTCCCTTTGAAAGAGTATTGCTTTGTAATCCACCGGCCGCACGCCTGTGTCTTTTATCATCCCATTCTCAAGCCTCCTTGGTGAATTAAGGTGCTAAAGAAGCCTGTGCTGAAACAGGCATCTCTTCTAAGCCACTGTCTTTGCTCAGATAACTGACTGGTAGCAGTATCTATTACTCGTAGGTTTTTGACCCTGTGGTGTTGGACTTTGGCCTTAGCTATAGCAGTTTAGCTTTCATGGAAGAAAATAAAAAAGATAGCTAAGGCGTGGAAAGAATGACAGTTACATTTCACATCTGCAATGAAGACTGGCAAGGAACAAATGGCCTTTTCTAGTTTTCTGTGGTGACTGATTTTGATCCTTTTTCATATTCACAATATGAGCCAACTGAAGCGCTGTTACTTTGTGGAACTCTTCTTCTTAATGGTTTGTGTACTAATTCTATTACTTATTGCCAATATTAATGGTTTGCAGGTTGGATGGAGTCAGATTAGAAAATGGAAAAATTAACATTGTTAACAAGAAGAATGGGAACAAACCAAAGTTTAATCAGAAGAAATGGTAAGCTTTTCCTACCCCCACCATCTTCCTCTTATGTCATCTCTTTATCTGTTAAGTGTAGGCTAAGGTTGATCAGCTGTATTTTAACTTCTGGTATACACTTGTCTCTTTGGCAATAACTCAGGTTTGGAAGTTGTTTGTAGATGGTTAAAACCTGATCTATGAATTGGTAATCTGGGATAGATTATCTATGGTATATTTTTGTTTCTTTTTGCTGAACATTAATGTGTTCTATGGTTTAACTATAGAATACTAATGCCAGGAGAAATATTGTGGCTAATCCAGTCAAAAGCAGTTTGACTTTTGCAGATAAGCTTGCCATGACAATAGGATTACGTGGATTGGAAATAAGCAAATATATAATATTTTTTCGAATTAGGATGATCTCTGGAATATCTTTCAATAGAAAAATTCCTTATGCTTTTATCAAAGTGGTGTTTGTTTTTTAATTCCGTTTGTTTGATTGGGTTATTTATACGCAAATGCTTGAATAGTCGACTCCACAGTAAAAGTTACCCTGCATGAAAGTAGCTTTTTCACAAAATTTGGTTTATTTCAATCTTAAAATGCATTTCCAAAGCTTACAGTAATTACTAATGTAAAAGAAATATTTATTTTAATATAGACCATTTAAGCTTAACTAAAATTAGCCAAAATTAATTTATTTGGTCATAGCAGTTTTGAAACAGTAATTGACTATGTTTTGAAGAAATACTTCAGATGGAATTTTGAGAGCTCAGCTTTGGACAAAAGATTTCTCTCGTGAAACTATCGTGCCTGTATTTTTTTGGTTAATTTTATATTCTATTATTAAAGTAAAAAACACACCTGAACTTTAAAGGATAAATCCTAACTTGCTAAAATAAACATTTATTTGTAGAGTTTACAACTTGCAGCTCTTCTGAATAGTCACGGTTCTGATCCTATTAAATATCTTCTAGTTCATACCTCTGCGATGTGACCCTGAAATCTTTAGATGGAAAGGAATTCCCGTGTCATAAGTGTGTACTTTGTGCAAGACTTGGTATGTGTGTGTATTTTTATACATATATATAATATTAGTCACATTGTCTTTTTTAACTGACATTTTATTGCATCTTGAACTGAAATGCCTTTCTTTACAGATTATTTTCACAGCATGTTAAGCAGCTCATGGATTGAGGTAAGCTTGCCAATAACCATGTGTGGCAGTATGTTTTGTTGCATCAAATAAGTGAGAGCTTTACATTTTTTTCCAGAATAACATATCCTAAGTACTAGGGAAAGGAGAGGTGGATTCTTGGATCCTGTTTGCAAGAAAAAAAACCTAACACATTTTTTATTACTCTGTGTATTAAATTAGAGTAATAAACATAATAATGTATATCAAAGGAAATTAAAGTTGGTTTCAAGGTTTATTTTGAGCTGATTTGTGGATTTATAAAAGATACTTGAACTATTCTTATGGGATTCTTTTAATTTTCTTTTTGTAAAAGTAAGTGCTGTGGGATAGCTTTTCATATGTACTGAGTGAAAGATACAGCAGAATCAAAATGTGCAGAATTTCTAGCTGACATTTACTGTTAATAAAATGGAGGATATCAAGGACTGTTCCAGTTAGTAACCATCTGTTGCTTCAAAAGGTGTGGGTCTTTTGTCTTGGTTCTTATTTACTAGCTGTGTGTTAATGCCCTGGTTGTTCCTGGACAATGTATATTCTCTAAATGCCTCTGTTAAGTATCTCAGTACTATTGATAATGCTTGAAAGAGGAAGGGTGTAAATGGAGAAGCATTTTTTCAGAGACTGAAAGCTTGAAGCAGTGTGCAAGAGTTTTCTTTCGTAGCTTTTCGGCAATATGTAACCCAAGAACCTGGCAAAATACTGGCAGTTCACTTCTGCTGCATAACAGAACTTCACCTATCCTCTAACTTACTGTACTGCCTTTTCCTCAGTCATTCCTGATGAAACACATCTGAAACACTGAGACAAGTGATTGATTTATTAACTGTTGAATGTCCATTTGTATCATCGATTTCTATATCAGTTGTATGTAGTTTGTAAGTTTTGTTTTGTAAGTAAATCTAAATCTTACTAAATTCATAAGTAAATATTTTGTGAACAAAGTGCTCTAGATATTGTATACAAATGTTCGTGTCTGTAACAGATTTTTTTTTAGACTTCAGATGAGAAATACATCAGCATGTTCGAAAGCAAAAGAAATCTTTTCCTATGAAGCTTTGCCTAAGTACCACCTGAGATAAACCAAAGCTGTTAAGCAATGATGTTGCATAAACTTGAATGGTGACGATTACATGGTTTAGTGGCTAATGTTTGCTCGTACAAATGCTTTGCCTTAATGGTTAAGATGGTTCTTCAAATGGAGGGTTTGCTGAGGACCTTGTTTTCTGAGGGATTAACAGTAATGGCTAGTTTCATTTTATTCTGGCATGGGAACTTGTGATTTCATGAGATCTTTTACCTTGAAAGAAAAGCAGTTCAGTACTTGCACAGGGGATTCCTATAGCTCTACTTTTAGACAATTGTGGGTAAAGTAATATAATCAAGGAGAATTGTTAGAGAAGACGCTCAAGCTGATGAAACACTGAACTATTTGATAAATATTTATTCAGAAGTTTTGGCATGTCTTATTTGCTCTGCTACAATCAATTCTTAATTGAAGAACTTGAACAGATATTGTGCGAATGCTTAAATGTTTAACTTTGAGAGTGTGACCCTCTGTCTGACTCATTTGCTAAATATAATTGCTGTCTTAATTTTCTATTTTATTCGAAGTAGTCAGCTTCTTTTACTCTTTGTTTTTTTTTTTTTTTTTTTTTTTCCTTAATCCTTTTGCCTTTTAGGCTTCTTCTTGTTCAGCCCTGGAAATGCCAATCCATTCTGACATACTACAAATAATTGTAGATTACCTGTATACAGATGAAGCTCTTGCGATAAAAGGTGCCATTAATATATTTTCAATTTAACTGTACTCCTGTGATTTTTGTATTTTTAAAATATAAACTCAGTATTTAATATGCTTGCATTCAAGTTTTATGTAGAAAATCCAAATTTTTGTGACTCTTGCTTTAGATTTTGAGGCGATAGCTGTACCACAGGCCTTCTTGTACCTTTTCTTTAGTTTGTCAAACTGTAGTTTTCCTTTCCCCTTCTTTTCTTGCTTCAAAAAAAGGGCTGTGCTCTTCTAAGCTGTTCCTTGTTCTGTGAAAAACCTACGAAAATTTGCAAAGCATTTGTCCTTTGGTAAAATCTCATTGAAGCAATATGTGTTACACATGCTTTTGCCCACAGTGTTTATGCGATGCTTTGTTTTCCAGATTCTCAAAACGTGGAATTCATATGTAATGTTCTTGTGGTAGCAGACCAGCTTCTTATATCCAGACTCAAAGAAATCTGTGAAGTAGCCATTGCAGAAAAACGTGAGTTCTCCCACTTGTATTATAAAGGGTTAGAGAATAAAAAATGCTTTTTTAAGATGTTAATGTTCTTACCTATGTCAGCACAGAATTATTTTCTCATATTCCTTTGCTCTGATTACCTGCTGTTTGTTGCATAGCTGTTAGCAGTTGCTTCTTTAGTGTGGGTGATGTTCTAGGTTAGCATAATCTTCCATTCCTTATGGATCATTGTCTTCATCTCATGTTCTTTAATAAAAGAGAAGTAAAAACAAAAAGTAAAAAAAAAAAACCAACCATTCCAAGTAAACCAAACTTTCATTTCATTGAATTCAAACTTCTTATCTTTAAAACATGATAAAATGAATTCTGTGTTTCTATTTCTGTTCCTTGTATTTAGTTTTACTAGTTCTTCTGTTGTTTGTTTGACGCAGTGCTGTCTCTATATGGCTATGAAGATCTGTCTCTTCTAGAAAACACTAAGTGTTGTTGCTTAGCTTGATACAGGAGGTCAGCATACAATTTTTGCTTGACATTTCTTAGAGACTTCCTTTATTGTTTCTCTCTCTCTCTCTCTGCCCCCTGCCCTCTACCCCTTCACACCCCCTCTTTTTTTTTTTTTTTCCTTCTCCCTGCTGAGGGAACATTTGGCGCCTTAAGAACTGTTTATGCTGTGTGTGAAACTTGCTATTTGTAACTTTCTTTTATATTCTTTTTCCCCTTTGTTTTGGACTGCTGGGTTTCAGTATGTTGAAACTGATATGTTTGTAGGTAGGGCCTTTCCATTTCTGTGAAGTAACCATTGCATTCAAGCTGCTACAAAGTTACGTGGACCTTGCTGTAGTTTATGGCCATTTGAATGTTAGGATTTTTTCTAGGAATAAAGTATATGATACATTTCAATAACTAGATCATACTGTGCAATAAATCTTTAAAACTGCTGCATGATGTTGCAACATGTTATCCACTTTAGTTTTTTGTGTTCCTTCTTCACAGTTACTTTAAAGAATGCTGCCGAGCTGTTGGAGTTCTCAGCAATGTATAATGCTGAACAATTAAAACTGTCTTGCTTGCAGTTCATAGGACTCAATATGGCAGCTTTGCTTGAAGCAAGGTAAGGAGGAATTCAAATGTGTTCATGTACTAGCTGTTAAATTCAAACATCCCAAAAAGGCAAAAGGGTCGGAATAACTACTAGGAGCAGTTAAACATTAAAATGCAGCTGAATGCTGCTAGTTTAAAGGGAGGTTCATTTTTGCCAAACAATGAGAAAGAAACTAGTTAAATACCTGTACATACTATAGCAAGACTGTAGTACAAAAATCCGTGTTACAATCTGGCATGAGAAGCCTGAATTAAGGTGAATAACCTTTCTTGAATTCACTGGGCTTTGACATTAGGCCTAATCTTGTTCAAATTTTTTAAATTGTTTTTGAAGATGTATAAAGCTGCTGGGTTTTTTTTTTGTTGTTGTGTGGGTTTTGTGTGTTGTGTTTTTTCTTACCATGATAGTTACTATGCAAATTGAATTTATTTTAAGAAGGTTTATTATAGCTGGTGCATTTTGCAAAGAGGATGGGCCTGCCTTCTGGTAGTCTTTAACTGTCTGCATTGAGGGCTGAACAAATTCATTCATTACCCTTGCTTTTCACAATGATTTGGCTAGGATTCTAAGCAGCTGAATGTGTCCTCTGGCCTTCCTTCTCTCTTGATGCTTTTGTACAGGGCTTCAGGTTGCTTCCAGAGTACATGTTACCTTCTCAGAGTAAGCTTTATCAGCACTGATTGAACTTCTTTTCTAGCAAGGACTTTAAAAAAAACCAACAACAACAAAAAAACCAAAACAAAACCAAAAAAACCCCAAACAAACAAAAAGCCCCCATCTCTCTTATTGGTCTACTTTGTCCACTCCTAGCCTTTTTGTCATGCTTCCTTTTACCTATAGTAGTACTTAGAGATCTGAACCAGTTCAGAATGCCAGCACTTCATTCCTATGTCACACAACTTCTCTGCTTGTATCACAGATAGAAGAATTCATTCATATTATCATAGAATCATAGAATGTTTTGGTTTAGAAGGGACCTTCAAAGGTCATCTAGTCTAACCCCCCTGCAGTGAGCGGGGACATCTTCAATTACATCAGGTTGCCCAGAGCCCCATCCAACCTGACCTTGAATGTTTTCAGGGATGGGGCCTCTGCTACCTCTCTGGGCAACCTGTTCCAGTGTTTCACCACCCTCATTGTAAAAAATTTCTTCCTTATTTCTAGTCTAAGTCTCCCTTCTTTCAGTTTAAAACCATTACCCCTTGTCCTGTTGCAACAGGCCTTGTTAAAAAGACTGTCCCTGTCCTTCTTATAGCTCTCTAAGTACTGAAAGGCTGCAATAAGATCTGTCCGGTGCCTTCTCTTCTCCAGGCTGAACAACCCCAATTCTCTCTGCCTGTCCTCATAGCAGAGGTTCTCCATCCCTCTGATCATTCTGTGGCCCTCCTCTGGACCTGATTCAACAGCTCCATGTCTTGTGCTGTGGACTCCAGAGCTGGACACAGTACTGCAGGTGGGAGTCTCACCAGAGTGGAGTAGAGAAGGAGAGTCATCTCCCTTGACCTGCTGGCCACACTTCTTTTGATGCAACCCAGGATACAGTTGGCCTTCTGTGCTGCGAGCACACATTGCCAGATCATGTCCAGCTTTTGACTCTTCAGTACCGTCAATTCTTTCTTTGCAGGGCTGCTCTCAATCTCTTCATTCTCCAGCCTGTATTAATACCAGAGATTGCCCAGACCGAGGTGTAGGACCTCATGAGGTTCACATGGGCCTGCTTCTCTAGTTTGTCCAGGTCCCTCTGGATGGCATGCCATCCCTCTGGCATGTCAACTGCACCAGTCAGCTTGGTGTCATCTGCAGACTTGCTGAGGGTGCACTCAATCCTGCTGTCTAATGTCATTGATGAAGATATTGATCAGCACTGATCCCAGTATGGACCCCTGAGGGACACCACTTGACACCAATCTCCATATGGACATCAAGCCATCAACTGCTACCCTCTGGATGTGACCATCCAACCAATTCCTTATCCACCAAACAGTCCACCCACCAAATCTATATCTCTAAATTTAGAGAGAAGGATGTTGTGGAGGACTGTGTCAAAGGCTTTACAGAAGTCCAGATAGACACCCTTTTGAAAAATGGGTGTGATGTTTCCATTTTTCTAGTCACCAGGGGCTTCACCTCACTGCCAGGACTCTTCCAATGTCATGGAGAGTGGCTTGGCAACTACATCAGCCAATTCCCTCATGACTCTGGGATGCACCTTGTTAGGTCCCATAGACTTATGTATGTTCAGGTTCCTCAGGTGGTCACGAACCTGATCTTTGCTTACAGTGGGAGGGACTGACACCCTGGCCCGTGTCTTGTGGTCCATCGACTCAGGAGGTGTGAGAAGAGAGATTATCAGTGAAGATGGAGCCAAAATATTGTTGAGTGCCTCAGCCTTTCCCTTTGTCTTGTTGTAAACAGTTTGCCAGTTGTGTTCATCAGAGGGGGTGTGCTCTCTTTAACCTTCCTTTTCTGACTGATGTACCTGTAGAATCCCTTATTATTCTTTGCATCCCTTGTCAAGTTCAGCTCCAGCTGTGCCTTGGCGTTCCTGACCTCATCCCTACACAGCTGGGCAATGTCCCTATACTCTTCCCAGGATTCTTGTCCCTGCTTCCACTTCCTGCTCAGTTCCTTCTTGCCCTTTAGTCTGACCAGCAGGTCTTGACTCAGCCATGCCAGTCTCTTCCCTTCCTTGCCAGATTTCTCACACCTGGGGATTGACAGCTCTTGTGCTCTATGGAAAGAACCCTTAAAGATCTGCCAGCTCTGTTCTGCTCCCTTGTCCCTGAGGGCTGTTTCCCAGGGGGTCCTATTGACTAACTCCTTGAAGAGCTGGAATTTTGCCTTCCTAAAATTCAGGATCCTGACTATACTCTTCACCTGACCCATGTTCCTCGGGACTGTGAACTCCCCCAGTGGATGATCACTGCAGCCTAGGCTGCTTCCAATCTTGACATCACCAATTAGTTTGTTTGTGTTGGTGACCATTAGGTCCAGTATTGCATCCCATCTGATAGGGCTGTCTGTTACTTGATTTAAGAATTTCTCCTCAATGCATTCCAGGAGTCTTCTGGATTGCCTACAGCTCACTGTGCCACTTTTCCAGCAGATGTTGGGGTGGTTGAATTCACCCAGCAGGATGAGAGCCTGTGAGCACGAAGCCTCCTGTAGCTGGAGTAAGAAGGCTTCATCAGTAGGCTCCTCTTGATTGGACAGCTTGTAGTAGACACCAACCACAAGGTTCCCTTTGTTACCTTGGTCTCTAATTCTTACCCATAAGCTTTCAACCTGCTCGTGGCTATTTTTCAGGGTCAGCTCTTTACACTCTATCCATTTTTTGACATAGAGGGCAACACCTCTGCCTTTTCTTCCTCGTCTGTCCCTTCTGAACAGGCTGTAGCCATCAATAGCCGCACTCCAGTCATGGGATTTATCCCACCAAGTTTCAGTAATGGCAAGTCGTAGCTTTCTAGGAGCACAGTGGCTTCCAACTCCTCCTGTTTGTTGCCTATGCTGCGTGTGTTGGTGTAGAGGCACTTCAGCTGGGCTGTCAGCCATGTCAGCTGCTTAGAGGACCACCCTGTAATTTCTTTGAGGTATCTCACTCATGTTTCCTGTTGGCTCCTGACACCTCAGGAGCCCCTGGCTTTTCTCCATAAGACATCAACTATGCTGTAGTGTCCCCAGCATGCCTCAAAGCAACAGGCTGAAATCCCTCTCTAGCAACCTGTCCCTCTAACTGTGGTGTGTCATCCCACTGCTTGTCACAGGCAAGCCTGATATTATCCCTCTTCCCCTTCAAGCTTAGTTTAAAGGCCTGTCAATGAGCCCCCCAAGCTCCTGAGCAAAGACCCTCTTCTCCGCTTGGAGAAAGGTGAATCCCATCTGACACCAGCAAGCCTGGTGCCATGTAGACCATCCCATTGTCACAAAACCCAAAACTGTGGTGGTAGCACCAGCCACAGAGCCAAGTATTGGTAGACCGGATCTGTCTGTTCCTTCCAGTGTCGCTGTCTGCAACTGGAAGGAGAGAGGCAAAAAATAACCTGTGCTCCAGGTTTTCCTTTTTTCATCTTTATAAAGTATAAGCATTTTAAGCTTTGATTTTGGAGAGAAGAGTAAAAATCTAGTAACATTGTCTTAAGTATTATTCTGAATTCAGCCTGAAAAGGACATCAAGCATTCTTACTACAGTTAAGACTGTCTCTGCATTTTAGCAAAAATCTGAAAATGTTATTACTGGGTAGCAAGACTTTTAATCTGAGACACCTGAGACAGAATTTAGTCATGACAGCTTTGTGCAAGGAGAGTTGCTCACTTGAGCAAGAGAGTTCTGTTGAGTAAAGTTTGTTGCTGTAGTATTAGTTTTTGGCATAAGTGACAAGGGGTGTTGTGGCTTTTTATAGGAGAATTTGCATAGACTTGGATTATTAGGATCATGTCTAGAAGACTTGAAAGTATGCAGAAATGGTGAAGTAATGACCAGTGCATGGTATCTTAAACGCATAGGTCTATATTAGCTGTGGCCTTAGGTAAACATAGGCTATCTGGAGAGGTTGTGGATTTAATCCTGCCTTACAAGAAGAGCATTGACTAGTTCATATTTTGTGTTCACATTCCTCCTTGTGCCTCTTGACCATCATGAATAGGTAATAATGCCTGTAGGTGAGACTCATGCAAAACAGTCATTTGAATGTTTCATTAATGTGATTTTTTTATTATTATCTTTTTTTTAAGCTGGTAAGATAAATTTGTATTTATTTTTTTTAGGACTCTGGATGTCTTAAGTGATGAAGTTGTAAAAGATCTTTCTGTTTATTATAGGAAAATGGTAAGTTGTGCAACTTGAGTGTAAGCTGATTAGGTTTAAAATGAGAACAGGTGAGTAGTAAATATGTACCTGCAGGGTCTGTTGACAGGCTGAATGTGGAACATCTGACTCAAAAGCCAAGGTTAGCTGCTGCTGCTCATGGAGCTCATATTTCGTTATTCACTAGCCACTATTGCAACGGTATTATGTCCTTCAATTATACACGTTACATATATTAGTGATCTGTAAATAACAATTGTTGCATGAAAAAACATAAGCAAAATCTATGGAGAAGAGCATTGTAACTTAGGAGAAGGGAGAAGATATTAGACTTCTTCAGTGTAAAGAAAAATAATGTGAAAGTTGAACTTTAAGGCAAAGGGGAAAACCAAAGCTTGTTACAATTCAGTATTCTTTAACGGTACTGTAGTAAAAGATGAATGTTTGCAAAACCTTCAAGTTTTTTTTTTTTGTTAGGAGTTATAGGCAGCTGAAACACATGCATTCTGAGTCTGTCACTTAATTCTCCTTCTGTTTTGCTAGAAGTTTTAACTTCAGTTTATAAGCTGCTTAATAAATAATTACTGGATCTGTAAAAGTATTTTAAATGATAGTCGATTTTGGTCCATTTACAAGAGGTCATATATTTGCTGGCATACAACTTGAGAAACTTAGTATACTGACTCTTACAAACTACAGATTCCAGCTATGGTCAGGAGAGTAATTACTCCATATCCAAATGGACCTGACATAAGTTCTTTTGAGCCTGAAGATGGAGAGAACTTTGTCTTTTTAAGGGAAGAAAAGAATACAGAACAAAATTCTCAGTAAGTATCTATTTTTCAACATTTTTAACTGGGTGAGCTGTATATGGTATTTATCCCCCTTTGGATGTTGCCCGACTCCTTTTAGATTTGGAATTGAAATATTAAGAAATAGGAGAAAGGGGGATTTCAAAGTCTGTACTCAGTTCACTTAGATATTTTAAAATGTTATAGAACTGCAGTGGAGCACTTTTTTTCAATTTACAAGTAGCATGTCGGTGAAAGTAGCAAAGCAAGCATTCACAGTAATGTTTGAGAGTTGCACATTGTTGTGGTTTAACCCCAGGTGGCAACTAAGCACCATGTGGCCGCTCACTCCTTCCCCCCACCAGTGGGATGGGGAGGAGAATGAGAAGAAAAAGGTAAAACCTCATGGGTTGAGTTAAGAACAGTTTAACAGGGCAACACAAGGAGAGAAGTAGTAGTAATAACAATAATATTAATGAAAAAAATATATAAAGTGAGTGATGCACAGTATGATTGCTCGCCACCTGGAACCTGATGCTCAGTCCATTCCCAAGCTGCCATCCCTCCTCCCTCTGGCTGGCTCCCCCAATTACATATTGAACATGACATCATACGGTACGGAATATCCCGTTGGCTAGTTCAGGTCAGCTGTCCTGGCTGTGCCCTCTCCCAGCTTCTTTGTGAAAATCAACTCTACCCCAGCTGAACCCAGGACACAGAGGTGATGAGAGTTATTTGTGTATGTATGAGACCAACTGCGGAGTTCATTGAACTTTGCTGAATTAGGAGAAATCAAAAGAGAAAAAAACCAGACTTTAATGTACTGTAGATCTGTCTGGAAAATTGAGATAATCAACATTTCTTAATATTAACAGAATTGTCATGCAAAATACAAAGCTTTGTAGCATGAGTTTTTAATCTGTCAGTATACAGTGGGTACTATATGGCTGTAGAATTACAAAACAAGTGACGTGTGTTTAAGAGGTGTTAGAAAATGTGGTTCGGACAACTGTAGATCAGGAGGTCTGGTGCTGGTGGTTTTGTGGACTTCTGGTATTCTGTCTCTTAACATTTGTTTTAAAAACATAGAGGTGAGAGTAGTAGAACCTGTAAAGTCGTTCTAGACTAGCTTAATATGCTGCTTTTCTGTGACAAGCAAATAATAATATTACAACTGCTTTTTTTTTGGTATATTTTTTAAACTCGAGAAATTTACTATGACTTCACAACTACTAAAAGATAATTTGACAGGATGACTTGTTATCCTGCTTCCACATAGTGAAATATGATGTAATTGTGCAGATGAGACCTCACCTGCAGTATTGTATACTGCTCTGACCACTTACGTCAAGAAAAGTTATGCTAAATGGACTAGTACAGATAAGGACTAGTAGATCAAGGGAACTGAAAGGCTATTTGGTATTAGACTTCAATCCTTTCAGTGTTTTTAAAGGCTAGGCAATAGCCTTTAGGGAATAGGGCAGTTCAAGGATTAAAAAAAACCCCAAACATTGTAAGGTTGCAGTATTGATGCAAGAGTGAAGAAGTACGTGTATAGTTATTTCACAAAAGGCAACTTGAGACTTTTTGAAATAGCGTTACTGTGGCTTGATTCATATAATTCCGAATTTCTAGTAGTTTAGTTAAAATTAACAATACCTTCTATTTGATTCCACTCCTCCTAATGTCAAATATAGGAATGTGATATTTTTGTAACATGACCATATACCTGCTTTATTGTGGAAGTAGTATTATCATGGTGGGCATATTCGTGTTGGGAAAAACTGTGGAGTTTATTGAACTTCACTAATTTAGGAGAAATCAAGAGACAAAAAAGCAGAGATTTGGGTGTAGTTTGCTTTATGTCAGTTGCTGCAGTGTGTGGCAGGTTTAACCTGACCTAGGTGGCAGTGCCAGCTTATGCAGCTGCTCTGTCTTCCACTGTCTCAGCAGAAGTCTTGTTGCGGTGTTCTAGACCAGAGACTAGATCTAGACTGAAAAGAATTTTTACTCTTCCCCGTGGATCTCTCATTTTTCCCCCAAAATTGTTTACAAAATAGTTGTGCCAGTGCATAAGCAGAGCAGGAACAAGCAGCTAGTGACAGCTGATGGGACTAGGTGTTACTGTTTGATGTATAACTGCTCTGCTGCTGACTGAAAAACTTGACATTGACACTGATAGTTCTGAGCCTAAATTTCTTTAGTTTAATCCGTCTTGGTTTGTGGTATTGTTTTTTGGTTCTGTTGGTTTTGGGTTTTTTGGTGTTTTTTTTTTTAATAGGGAAGCCCTTTTCAAAAGAGCAAAATCTAAGGCAAAAAAGAAACCACGAAAACGGTCTGACAGCTCTGGAGGATATAATCTATCAGATATAATTCAGAGTCCAGCCTCTACAGGTCAGTGGGAAAGAGGTTCCTCTCATGTATAAAAACAGAACGTAAAGTTTAATATGAAATGTGATTTTTATACTTCAATAAGGAAATCTTACAAAGATTAATTCTTTCATAGTGAACACCATAGTTGAATTTGAATAGTGATTCTTAGCATTAAGGCTTTTTGAAAGGATGTTTGTCATATTAAGCTTGTGCCCAAAGTTCCGATTCCATAAAAGCATATATTTTATCAAGTGAAGTTAATGGACACTTTTCCATGTGGTTTTAGTAAGTGGAACATTTCTACTAATGTATTGTGTTTTTTGGATTTTCTATTCTGGAATATAAAAAATAAATTAGTCACTGAAAAGATGGTAGAAGCCTTCATTTTTAACAGAAAAGTGTCAGTGTTACTTCCTAAAACTGTGTATTGTGAGACAGAGAAAGAAAAATTGGGAGTAATCTTAGTCTGAAAAAATATTTAAGGTAATATTAAATTTTCTTAGACTTATTGCCATCTAGTATACTGGACTAGGTAAACTTCTGGTTGTTATGTATTCATCATATAGAGTGAATAATTTTGGGGTATTTTAAACATTGTTTAGTCCAGCTTTCATGATCTGATAGCTCCACAATCTTTTCTTATTTCTTAGGCTCAGTAAAACTGGATAAAACTAACTCTGTAGAATCCCTTCCAGAACTCTTAACATCTGACTCTGAAGGTAGTTACGCAGGAGTGGGTAGCCCCAGAGACTTGCAGTCTCCTGACTTCACAAAAGGATTTCATCCTGAGAGGACTGAGGTTGGGTTTCTTTGTTCTTAGCAATTTATTTATTTCTGTTTATCTAGTCCATCAAAAGTTTGTATTTTGAAGTGTTTCTGAGAAGCTTTTGTCCTTATAAACGGAGTAGACAACTTTAAGTACTTACTGTTTGTCTGATAAAGCAAATAAAAATGAGTATTCCTTACTAAATCTTCTAAGGAGAAGTTATTTGTGTGGTACCATAATAAGAATTTTTATATGCTGTAGTGTTCAGCAAATTTCAAACCAAAAGAGGGATGGTATAAAATCTTCATCTACTTCATTTAAAATGCAAAGTAAATCCAAACAAAATCAGGAGTAAAAACAAACTCCAGAAAAGTCCTGCTGTTCTTCCACTACTGTAGTCAGACAGAGGTATGGTCCAGGATAACTGAGCCATAACTGGCAAAGAGAAGTAAGTTAGAGAGTTGTGCCTATGTTAAGTGTTAAAGCTTTAGAAGTGAACATCTCCAAGTGAATTTTCCACTATCAAGATGCATATTTGGACTTAAATGATTCAGAGTGAAGTGAGAAAAAAAGAAAAAAAAATGGTGCAAATAGCAAGCTGATCAGGCATTCACTAATTTATTACTACTTTTGAGGTATCCTTTAAAATCTTTTCACTTAAACACATCAGTCAAGTTGGTTGTAGCATGCCTTTTTTTTTTTTTTTTTGCAAATGAAAAAATGCGAGAATATTTATTCAACATTTTTCTGTCTCTTTTTCAGATGAAAGACAAAACATGCAGTCAGGTTATGAAAATTTCTCAACCTAACAAGGAGATGAAACTGTACAAGGGATCATCAGCTTTGACACAATCTGTTCCACAGTCCATTCCCAGTGCCAAAAACAACTCTGCAACCTCTCCCAATTGGGTAGCAACCCGTTTCAGGTGGAGTAGTAGTTGTGGTGCCTACCTAAATTACAGTCACTGTTCTACCCTTAGTAGTCACTGCTAATAATATTCTGTTCAGACTAAAAAGCTGTCTGCTCTTCAAAATCATCATAAAATACTTGATACATGTATTAAAGATTGTGGTAGTTTAGTATAATAGGTACATTTTTAAATTACTCTTCAAAAAAAAACCCCATTGCTAGATAATTTTTTAATTAATGCTACCAGTCTGGAATTCTAATATCTTTTTTTAGAAGGCCTGCTTGGTTAACGCTTTTTAAAGTACTTATTTTTTTTGTAGAATCAAGCCATGCATGAAGCCATTAGAAGCACCATTGTACTTTGACAATTTTAAGGCCTTTTAAACAGTCTGTGAAAATCAACAGCACAGGTTTAACTGATGCATTAATCAAGAATTAATTACTATAGCAGTATCTGCATATGAAAGAGCAGCAGAACTGTGATAGACTGAAGTTCTGTTTTGCCTAGTGTCCTGTCTCTATGATAGTTGGTCAATAAAGGTTGAATAGGGAAGAGTTTAAGGAGTTAGGGAATCGTATAGCAATAGTTTCCCATGGATTTCCCAGGCTGATGGCATTTATTAATACAGGTGATCCAGCTGTAGAAATTAAAAGTTGTAGCTCTGAAGTACATAATTTGGTGAGCAGGGTGCATCTGCGTTTCGTTTCGCTGTGTATTTGTGCAAGCCTAGTGTATGCAGGGAGGGTAACATGTCCTACAAGCAATTCTTTGATCTTTAGACTGGTTGGAAGAAGCTCCATGTTCATCTGCTGTCTTAGAGTTCTTTTTGAACGTTTTTTAGAGGATTTTGTGAAAGGGGGACAAATAAAACCATAGGACTTTGTTGTAATATCACTGTGCCTTTATGAGTTTCCCTTTTACTCTTTCTTCACTTTTTCTAGTATTGCTGGTATGATGTCAAGAATAAGTATCCTGGATTTAGGTATCTAATTTTTTTAAAGTAATCATAGTTCACATCTTTTTGTTTCATAGTATAATGAGTCTTGAAAGTATTTTTGTAGTGTACTCTTAAACATGTATATATTTATAAAAGTTTTGTCAAACATTTTATTTGAGGTTTGCCATAATTGAGGAAACAGACATAAATTATACATCCGGTTACCAATCTTGTGTATGATTTAGAGGATTTCAGTGAAGGATGGAACTGTGGAATGTAAGTAAAAATGAATGCCTTGTAAGGTAACTTTTTATTTTTCATTTAGCCCTGCCAGCCCTCCTGCTATGGATCTAAGAACCATCATGGAAATTGAAGAAAGTATGCAGAAAAGTGGAACCGTGCCAAAGGCAAATTCAGGGTTGGTAAAAAACCAAAATCTATAAAAGAGAAGTGTGATAGACCAGGCTATTATGAATTTACTTAGTGGTTCAGACAGTTCAGAGCTTAAAAAAAGCAGGAGAGAAGTTGTCATATTTGTTTTTGAATGGCTTTGTTTACTTCAGTTCATTGTGTTGTTTTTCTGTGAGCATACAAAAATTGTCCCTTTATTTTACCTGTAGGCTTTGTTTGGTCAACTACTGCAAAAGCACGTTTTAGCTGTTGAAATGTGAAAGGCTGAGATCGTAAATTAGCATCTTAAAACAGTGGCCTGCTCTGCTGAGCTTTCCTATTTCCAGGCAAAAAGAATTCTTGCCCCTAGCACTTTGATAATTACTCGTGGACCAGTACTGTAATTGACCCTGAAGTTTGTTTCTTGTCTCACTTTCTCTGACCTCCTAGTGTTTCTTAACTGGCAACTTAGGGAAGAGTACTGGAGATGACTTTCATGACCTTTGTAGTGTGACATTCTTGTAAAGGATAACTAGGACAGTAGTCCTGGAGCCTAGTAAAGGGTTGCTGGCTAGGTAGATTCAGAAGCTGTGAACTTCAGCCAAGACTGAAGAATCCAAATAACTTAGCCTTTTTTTTCCATTTGTAAGAGTTTGTTTTCTATATGCTGTATTTCTTACGCATGAATATTTTTAATTTAAAGGAGCTAAGCTTCTGACAGTCTCTTAAAAAGTCACAAAATTAAAATACTTTTCATCTGGTGGTAGTCCATCTCTTCGTAGACTTAGTTCCTACTCTGCCTGTTTTCATTTATAGAAATTTATGTGAAGAATAGTTTTATTATGCTTTTCCTTCTGTCATTCTTGATACTCATTGATCCTCGTTTTGCTACCCAGCCACCCAATCCCTCCTCCCACATATACTCCCCTTTTGCTACTCTAGATAGAGTATTTTGGTCTAGTAAAGCACTGAAAAATACTTCATTTTGCAAGATTAAAGGCAAATCATCTCAAAGGACACTGATCTTAGATCTTCTCTCTTTGCAATATCAAATCACAGCAGAATGGTGTCTCATGGAATCAAGCTTTCTCAGAAGCAAAGGAAAATGATTGCCCTGGCAGCAAAAGATAATGGATCAGTCACTAGCAGCATGGAGCCTACTGTGCTAATAACCACACCACCCCCACCTATGAAAGCTGCAAAACTAGGGAATGCATGGTATGTTATAAATCAAATACTGGTTCTTTTTCTTTGGAGGGTTTTACTTGAATAGTCTCTTAAAAGCATTTCCTTATATAAAAATGGCCTAGGTTCTGTTCATTAAAAAGACTAGTATTGAGCTATTTGTATCTACATTTGGCAGTAATCTAGAAATTCAAAGAGGGCAGGGAAATTTAGTGGTTACAACAGTTCTTTGAGATTTTGCTGTAGTGAGTCAGAGGACTGCATCCCATCTGGTTCTTGCCTGTGTGTGATGTGGTACTTGCAGATGGTATCAAAGTGAAGCATAGGAGAAGGACATTGAGCGCAAGCCCTGAAACATAGTCAGGAAGAGGTTATTGAACATGATTATGACCGCTGGTTTTTCTCTCTCAAAAACATAAAGAAAAATGTTAGCCCTTCCTGGGAGAAAGGACTAGAATGACTTTGGAGTAAAGCAAAATTGACCTAAATTATATATAACAAAGTTATCTAGGTTAGTTATCTAGGTGCTGGAGGGAGTGACAGACGCTACTAAGAATTCTTATGGTGGAAGGATGCGTAATGGTTTTAAAATTACTTTTAATGCTGATTACATGCAATTTGAATGTTAAACTTAATACCAGTGTATCGAATAGAAAAGTGGTTTATCATCTGTTCGATGAACTAGGTTTATAACAATGAATGTAACCAGGTGCTAGCCTGATTCATGCTTTGTTCTCACATTTACAGTTGGTATTGAATGAAAGCATAAAGGCATAACTGTAAAAGTTTAAAGCTGTGTAAATTTAATGTGTTTAATTACTACAGAATAAATACCTATGTGCATGCTTTTAACTTGAGGTAAATGTTGGGCAGTTCTCCTCCTTTCCCTGTTCAAGAAGTTCTAGGCTTATTGCAGCTTGCTTCTGTACTGGTACCTTAGAATAATTGTGAGTTAGTCTCGCTCTCCCTAGAGCTTACCTGTTTTTGTCTCAGTGGGAACAAAGCTTGCTACATACCCACCACCATCACTCAATTTTAAATGAAGTTTTATTTTTTTTTTCCCCAGACAATTTAGTTGCTTTAAATGCTGCTGTAGTAGTTTTCCTTTTGTGTTGGATAGATTTCAAAGTAAAATAGGAGTCTTTTTCAAAGGAGTGGTTTATTTCCCACAATTAGAGCTGTATCCACCTTGTGTCTTCTGGCTCTCTTTCCTTTGATCCTTTATATGTATTGGTTGCTGCATTCAAAATAAGAATAATAAGCGTTTGCTGGAGTCTTTGCCTTTCTGCTATGCTCCTGTAACTTCAAAACACACATGTAGCCTGTAGCTATTTAATGAGTGTATGGGGAGAAAAAAAAAATCACATCACTAGCTCGCTGAGGAAAAGGTAGGCTGCTTCCTGGCAGTAGTTGCTCCCTGAGAGGTGTCAAAAGGTTTAGGGTAATATCTAGAACTGCTTGCTTTTCTGCTCCATTTCATGTATCTGTTACCTCATCTTTCTTTTTTGGATGGATGCTATTATGATCAGCACCTTGAGTTTGAAGTGTCTTTAGATTCATTTGAGATTCCACATAGGTCTGTTGCTATGCTATTATCTTAGGTTAAGACCATAGTAATAAGAGTAATATCCCAGAACGTAACTGTGGTAAAATACAGCTGGTGTTCAAAGCATTTTTCAGTAACATATGGGAAAAACTGTTAGAGTATGTTGTAATCATCCCCAAATCATGCATTATGAATCATATAATTGATTCGAAGATGGTATTGTACTTGCAGTTATGACACCAGAACAAGCTTTGCGTCTCAGGTGGACACCATACAGTACATTCAGCTTTACAGTTACGGGGCTTTAGTATTTTACAGGGTCTGTCAAGGATCATGTCAGTTTAATCTGATTTGGGCAATTGTTTGGTGAATTCAAGGTAGTGTAGCATGACGTGTCCTTCAAGTAGTGATTCTGACAGTGTTGACTGGAATTCCTCTAAGGGTCAGTGAAAGTAGGGACAAGAAACCTTCTCTGTAAACATCTGTATATTGTGGGTTGATAACAACTAAAAAAAAAAATAAATAATTATGCCATGTATGTCTAGTGTCCAGCTTGCTATAGACGTATGTTACTACAGTAGTTATATACAAAAATGATGTGCTGGAGGTGACCTAGTTTTAAAAATAGCCAGCACACAGTATTTCAAGTGCGTCTAAGAAAAGGTTGAATTCTTTTGGTTTGTACAGGCAGGACTTAAATATCTGTCTTCTCAATTTCTTTTCAACCATGTCCATCTGATAGCAAAAATTAGGGTGTCCTAGAAGCCCCCAAAAGTTATTCAGATATAACAATGGGCAAAGCCCACAATTTTGTCTTAAAGAGGAAATAGAATGAGTTGCTTTGCACCTAAGGATTCAGACTCTACCTGATCTCTGAACTGTAATTGGGACTTTCACAATAGGAGAAACAAAGTTTGCAGGATTTGTCTTCTGAATTCTAATGCATGGATGCATTTCAGAATCCTTAACACTGATCTGCTCATGGTCCAAAGAACATGCTGCCTGCTTTACACAGGTGATACTACAAGTCAAGCAGCAAGTTAGTTATTTGGCTTAGCTAATGGAGGTGTTATAGGACAATTATAGCTTTGAGGCTTAAAATTTGCTGGGAGAGACTGACGGTTGAATCAGATGGTGAGCAACACAGGAAATATGAGTTATGCTATGCTTTATTACATTAAGAAAAAAAGAATCCATCTACTATTTTTAATCTTACTACTAATGTTATAATTATGCATAAACAATAGGTAACCTAACATCTACAATGCCCATGTACACAGTCTTACATACACAAATCACACAGGCTCATTCACACACTAATTTACACACTGTTACAAACCCAACACCTTTCTACCCATCAGTGACTCGGTGTGGCAGCACCAGGGAAGCCATGCTTTTGTGCACTACCTGATGGATGACTCAGAGGGGTGTCCGTGCTTATGTGGGAGGATCAGCATGGACACCAGCTGCAGCTGGCCGGGGGTGCTTCTAATGAGGTAGACTGGGGCTTGCCTAAGTCAATCCTTTTCCTTAGGCACCCAGCAAAGTCAGGGGCCTTTCTGTGATCAGTCATCACAAGTGAATCTTCTCTGGAGTTTTCAAAGAACTTCCCCATACCTGCCATACCATGGCTTTGGCTGACCTTAACGATCCTTTGTGTAGTGTCATCACTTAAATGTCATCAGTTAATTTCCTTTTCTGTTTTGCTAGCAATTTTTAAGCTGCAGTTTTATATACTTGTCTCTGATAGACCTTAGCTATCAAGGGAAGGGACTATGAGAACTGTTCCATCCACAGGAGGGTGTTTCTATAGGGCGTCTCTCTTTCTCCAGCCCGATCATTCCCTTCATATACAACTTTCAGATACAACAAAGCCTGAAGTAGGATTTGGAAGACATTGTGTAGCTTATCTAGTTATCTGGGCTTCTTCAAAAGAGGGTTTTTTTGGTTCCTGAAGTCCTGTTTTTCAGTGTAAGGAAAATGACTGTTTAGAAGTATTTGTGCTGGTTGACTGAAGCACATGAACTAGGTGCCTCTAGTTAAATTATTAATTCCTTAAGACAAGAAATAAGATTTTTAAGAGAAGCTCTGATAAAAGGCATATAAAAATATGAACATATCTTCCTTGATCTGACATCTGAATGGTTTGACTATCCATGCTATTCATCTACTCTGATAGATAATTCTTTACCTATCAGGTGTTATTGAATTTCATAGAATCATAGAATTGTTTTGGTTGGAAGAGACCTTTAAGATCATAGAGTTCAACTGTTAACCCAGCACTGCCAAGTCACCTTTAAACCATGTCACTAAGCCACATCTACACATCCTTTAAGTACGTCCAGGGATGATGACTTAATCACTTCCCTGGGCAGCCTGTTCCAGTGTTTGACAAAACTTTTGGTGAAGAAATTTTTCCTAATATCCAACCTAAACCTCCAGTGGTGCAACTTGAGGCCATTTCCTCTTGTTCTTTCTCTTGTTACTTGGGAGAGGAGACTGACCCCCACCTCACAACCTTCTTTTGGGTAGTTATAGAAAGTAATGAGGTCTTCCCTGAGCCTTCTTTTCTCCAGGCTAAACAACCCCAATTCCCTCAGCTCCTGTTCATAGGACTTGTTCTCTAGGTTCTTCACCAGCTTCGTTCTCTTCATTGGATATGTTCTAGCACCTCAGTGTCCTTCTTGTAGTGAGGGACCCAAAACAACCAGTTGCCTATGAACTGTTCATTGCATTAAAAAAGCATGTATGGACTGATTTTTTTGAATATACTTAGATAACTGTCTCCAGAAAATACATTGTGCTCTTAAGGTTCTGATTAAACAGCTTTTTAAAGTAGATGGGCTCTACTGTGTTACACGAACCATCTTAAGTGTAAATGCCAGGGTATACTTCAGGAAGATGGAATCCAATCTAATGTTTTTTTGTGGTCCCCACACATGATTCTGTACGTTCCTCTGGCTGCTGATCTGGAAAATGCTGATAGCTCAAGAGTTCAAGCAAAGAACCAGTGGGAGGTACACGAATATTTAAAATTATGCCTAGCTGCTGGAAGAGAACATTTGTTGAATAAACTTTAAGCTGATTTAGGCAAGCCATCAATACTGTGACTGCCCTTGCTAATTGTTCGAAGTATTTTTCTATGTAAGGTAGACTGGCAATTGTTACTCATCTGGTCTAATATTATATTTGCAAAATTATATTCTGTAAATTCACCGTGGACTATTAGAGTGCATTTGGCAATAGATTGAGCTTTCCATGCATGCAATATAGTCAAAGCCACAGAACTTGTGTTCCAGTGAAATATTAATCTTGGATGTGCAGCGAGCACCCTTGCCAGGAGGGTGTGGGACCTTCCGGCTCTTTTTTGGTTGTCTAAAAGACAGAGTCTATCATACACAATGAGTGTTTTCCACCAAAGGAAGCCTCCATTTTCACAGTTTTTGGGGAACTGAACCTATGTTTCCACTTTTTGGAGAACTTTATTAATTCTCCAAATGTACTTTGATCGAGGGAGGAGGATTTTGTTTATTTGTTCCATTTTCTTTTTTTTTAAGCTCAAGAGAGCCTGTGGCTTTTCAGGAGTGAGGCATAAAGAAATTTGAAGTTGCTCTTGAGATTTAACAATTGTGTATGTTTTAAGTTCTCAGTTTGTCAGTATTCCAGCTTATACTGAAACATCAACAGCTGTTTTGGAACTTCATGGTTTGATGTTTTGCAATTACAGCCTAGAGAAACTTGGTCATGTTCCACTTTTTTTAAAAAATATGTATAAATTAAGTTTTCTAATGCTACCAATTAGATAGAAATAACAATGTATCAGGCAGGACAAGTTGAAATTTAGAGTGGTTACTGTTACAAAAATTTGTACCAGATTTAGCCAAACCATTTTAAGCCACCAGTAATTATTTTAGAGAGGTTCACAAGTGGAGAATGTTGCAGGGTTGGATTTTTTTTTTTTTTTTTTTTTCAGAGGGGGTGTGTTTTGGCCTTGGTTTTTCTTTTCGTCCTCTGTTGCAAATACAGAATTTTAATGAAAATGGGTAGGCTCCTTAAATTGTTAGTAGCAGAAGAAGCTTCATGACAGCAGGTCCCAAGGGACCCATTTGCCTACTCAGCATAATAGGTTTGGGGAAGCCTGGTCAAACACTTGGCCAGACTTTTGTGTGCCAGCTGGTGGTAGGAATAGAGATTGTGCAAAATGAGTCTGGGCCCCTGCGTGTGGAGGTTCCCATTCTGCTTTCTACGCCTTCTGCACTGCTCATGCAATATTGGGGAAAAAACCAAACAAAAAACCCAACAAACAAAACAAAAAAACTCTCAAACTTAAGCCTGGGTGGTCTAACATGGGGTTCAGACTTCACATATAACTTTCAGATGCTTCGTTGTAAGATTTCAGATACAGCGTTGCAGTGTTTTAATTCCTTCATGTTTGGTATCTTAAATTGTATACTGCATAGATGTAGTTTGAAAATCTTTGGCTGCAAATGCTCCCTGTCTTGTGGTAGCTGCACAAACAATTAGCATTGTATAGAAAGCTGTTTTTACTTCAGCAGTGTTTGTAATTGACCTCTTATTTCTGTGAGTAGATAGATAATGAGCTATTCTTCTGATATGTATTTTGTGTATTTGGCAGTGAGTGGGATTGCTATGCTTAGTAAAGTTAAATGTAAGCAAGTGTATGAAGAATTAATTCAAAACTATTGATGAGTAAGGGAAATAAAAAGCCTTTTGTATCAGAAAGTGCTCAGAATAGCTATGATGCTAAATTGCTACATTTTCATACTGGTTTATTTTTGAAAGATAATATGCAGGCTCTAGTTCAGTAACAGTGCATATTATACTTGGGCAAGTAAAACAAAATGAAGCATATCAGTATTGTGAATTTCACTATGGATTAAGTGATTTATAGAGCCTCCAGCATGTATAAGTAACTCATTCGATACCTTGCGAGAGAAGATCAGCTATACTTGACTTTTGTGGGGGTCAACTAGCAGTACGAGAATGAAAGTACTAGAGCATTGTGTGATTCATGAGAGTATTTTTCAAGGAATAATACTGTTAGATAAAGTACTGCTTGTTTAAGATAAGGTGTCTGTGAAAATAAATTTACTTTTTAAGGGTGGAATAGATGGAGGGATGGGTTTTGTTTTGGTTGTTTGGGTTTTTTTCCTTCTAATTAAATTTCTATACTACTGGCTTGTTCTGTTCTCATAGATATTTATTTTGTGATGTTTACCTATCTGACCCAAAGTGACTTACTTTAGAGAATAGGGGGCACGATGATGAGATACAAAAGCTAAGTATTACTGTATTTTTCTTTTTAGTAACTGAAAAGGCCCTCTTTGCTATCTGAATTATGGAACAATATGGAGTCTTGGAAAGTGCAAGTATAAAATGAATTGTGGGGTGTTTTGTTTTTTTTAAAGGTCATCTTCATTACATTCTGCGTTGCCAAAGTCATTCCGTGATCTTGTAATGGAAGAAGAAAAATGTATAAGTGCAAATAATTCAATTGCTACTAGTATCAAAAGAACTGGATATAAAGGAACCGAGGATTCATCAGTCCAGAACACCATAAGGTAAGAGAGTAGTTTTTTCCTAATTGATTAACCATTGTATGAGAACCACAATAACCGGTTTATATTTTACTGAAATAAGAAAGGATAAAATTGTAATTTAAAAAGAAAAATCCTGTAAGTATTCTTTTAATGATTCTGTTAATAGGATTTTATGAATAGAACACTCTTATGAATAGGAAGTTTAAAGACTAAAGCAATTTAATGTCACCATTAAAATTTCATTTGAGGTTCAAAGTGTTTGTGTCCATATATATATATATATATATGGACACATGTTTATATGTGTACATATATATATATATATGGACACATGTATATATGTGTACATATATATATATATGGACACATGTATATATGTGTACATATATATATATATATGGACACATGTATATATGTGTACATATATATGTGGACATAAACGCTTCAGCCTCCAAATGAAATATGTATGTGTACGTACATTTCTATATGTATGTATAAAAATGATAAATCTATATTTTCTAATTTATGTATAAATCAGATATTCTTTATCATTCAGACACAGCATGCATGAAACAGAGTTTGCTGATGAGAAGTATTTCTGTGTAACCACTGAGCAGATAAAATCAGTTCATTCAGATACAGTTCTGTCATTTCCTGATCTGAGTTTTCTTATAAGCTGACTTAATTGTATAGGTGCAATCTTTCATGGATTAAGAGGGCTTACTGAAATATTGGTGCATTGGTTGTGTTTGTGTATCATAATGGGGGGACCAGTGGACTACAGTTCTAAGGACAAAAATAATTTGTTCTGAGGTGCACATGAACTATATGTCTAGTTATTAGACAATATTGATCTTTGGTCAGATTGTTTTAGCCATGCATCCTCTTGCTACCTCCAGTGAAAATTCTGGTTTGGGTTAAAATAACTGTCTAAGCTGAGGAAAGACATCTCAGTCTTATTCCTAAAGGTCTGAGTTGCCCACCCACCCGCATCTCTTCTTCCCTCTTATCATCAGGAAGTTTGAATGCTATACGTTTCAAATATATCTGTGAAACAGAGGGCCTGAAAATCTTACAGACTTTGGTACCCACCATTGGGAAGCAGTGCAGGCCAACTGCCCCAGCATAGTAGGGGAATAAAGGATGACAGCAGGACCAGCTGGGTAGTAGCCTCCGTGGCAAGAGCACAGCTCCACCGTGATGGAATGACGTGAGCAGAGCAGGCTCTGTTACAGAAACCAAGGTGACCCACTGTCAGTAAGCACAGACAGGTCCCTTGGGATGTGGCACAGTTGAGTTCAAACCTGCAAGTCAAGTCAGGGTCAGGAACAGCAAAGCTGGGCTTGGGCATAACTGCAGCATAACTCAAGAAAGGCCTAAGACTGAAGGACCGAGCTTAAAAGCAGCTCCTGAGTAAAGAGGGGAAGCCCCCATGAGCCTTTGCATAGCTCTTATGTACAGATTTGAGTCATAAATAGCAGCCTGACTCAGCTGTGCTGAGGGAGAAGAGTTTGCAGAGCCTGTTGGTGAACAGGGAGCCCTGACACCCATTACCTCCCAGCTTTTCTTATGAACTCCTGTTCCATCTCTCTCCAAAGACTGTCCCCTCCATAAGGAGAAGAAAGTTCTCCTGGGCCTCTCCCTTGGCTGCTCAGCTTGTATAGAAACTGGTGTTTCCCTAGGACATTATAAGTATGTGTCTTATCGGTAAATAACAAACAACATGAGGCTGGAAATATAGGAGCATTGTGTATGGAATGGTGTTACAGGATAAAGGTAGGAGGGATCTGGAGAGTTCATGAGACAGGCATTCTTCAGGAACAGAGGGATAAAGCTGAAGTTATTGTGGTGAGTGGAGATGTAGGGACACGAAGCACAGATTTGAAGAAAAATGGTATCGTGAATTTTGTTGTGTCGCCGGTTGGCTGAGGCAAGCCAAGCACGGGACGAGTCCTCTCCGATCCCTAAACCCCTTTTTCCCCTGACCGGGAGAGAAAGGGTTAAAAAGCAGAGATACGAAAAGAAAAAGAAAGATTTTGTGAGACCTCTGAACGTTTGGAAAACTGAAACAAACTTTAATAAAACTAGAACAAAATATATAATATGCAGGGAAAAACCAATGCAAAATCTGAGGATTTGTACAGGATGGAAAAGCGAGGGTTAAACGCGAGTAAGAGAGAAAGGGGGACGGTACCACGTGGAGTCCAAAATGGCGTCGCCACGTGTGTGCTTTCGTGGAGTAAACAAAGGGAAACCGTGGCTGTTACGAACGCTGGGCTCCAACGTGCAAACCCCAAGCTATGCTGTTCCTACCAGTTCTGGTCGTGCGAATTAAAGGAAGCAAAGCAGCAAGAAGCGGCAGCGCTGGTGGCAGAGAGAGAGACACAAGCCCCAAGGCGTGGGTCCCAGCGGCCAGAGCAGTCTGTCCCAAGCGGCGCGGCGGGGGCTTCCCCGGCACACAGCTTCGCTCCACTCAGAGACAGCCTCCGGGCGCAGATCTCCCAGGCAGCGGGCAGGGTCCGAGCCGAGGAGAGACAGCCTGTAAGGTCCCCGGAGCTAAGCCGCAAGTTTGAAGAAGCCTCTTCCCGGAGCGAAGCTGCAAGGTCTGCAGCGCCTCTCGCAGCGCAAAGCCAGAAGTGTCCAGAGAGCAGAGAAAGCTGAAAGCCCCAAAAGCCGAAAAGCCCACGGCTCTTAAAGGCACAGTACACTCGCGAGAAACTTTCTCAACCAATGAGATGTGCAATCGGAGCATGGAAGGGAATAGTCCGATTGGTCAGTTTAAAACAAAAGCTTTCAAGCGTTTTTTTTTTTCTTCAAACTGCCACATGTTGCCAGCAAAATAATAAAGCTTTTTGTCGTATGGGAGATGGAATGGGCTGGTGATAAGCAAATTTGCACTGCATGTTATTATTAGCTTTGTTACACCTGCTTTGTTATCTTCATAAAGTCATTTCTCTTCCTTTTGCATTGCTCTATCTAGTCTTTGCAGTATGGCTGGTCCACAAACTCTCAAAGTGGAATATTTGAGCTGAATCCAGGCCTAACACATTACCTGTCTGAAAATGATAACATTAAGCTAGTGGAAGCCTAGATGACTAGTCTGACTATAATCAGCTGGAAAAGAGGGCACTTCCAGAGCTATTTTGAATTGTGTCTGAAGATGCTTATTTCTCTCTATTAGATATAAAGGGCCTAGGTGACTAGTTCATCCATTGAAAAGTTAGGAGTTGATTTTCTAGGTTGAGGTAATTTTATTCTTCAGCTGTACGGTTCCTGTCACAGAAAGCTCTGATTTTTGCCTGTGGCATTCAAGGGCTGTTTCTGTGAAGATTAATTATCCAAACCCTTACCACTTTCTTTTTAAGGAAAATAAATTGCATGTGTGTAGAGCATAAGTTGATGTCAGAGCATCTGTTGATGTCAGACTTGCTGATGGGACACAGAAGATACTTGCATGGCTACTGTTACTGCTTTGTCTTTTTTTTCTTTGGATAAACTGTGCAGTAATTAAACTGGATATTCTCTTAAGTCTCTGGATAAGGGTTTTTTTGATAATTGCATAAACACTTTTCCTTATACTGTCACCTCCCAATTTATGCAACCCAGAAATTTTCTGTAGATGAACTGTGCCATGAATGTGGAGATGCGAACTGGATCCAGTCTAGTGGCAGATCAGCCCAAAAGCTGGGCTGTGTGGATGTGGCTGCATTGTTTCCAGGGACAGCCCAGCCTTGGGAGGTATGCTGTGCAGCTGTGCATGTGTAGCTCACAGTCCAAGCTAAAAACATAGGCCTGAGATGACTTAACTTTGTTGTGGCAGCCTGGGTTGTCTTCGCTGTGTTTCTCAAGGGAACAGTGAAGAGTCTTAGTGGAAATAAGTCTTTGTGGCTTTGCGTGGGAATGGCCTAGTTCTGGCACGGCTGATAATGATCTAGTAAGTAGTACATGACTCAGATGGTACAGCAAAACCCAAGAGGTTCTGCAGGAGACCAGGCTTTGTGCTGCTTTTCTGAAAGCAGTCATTAGATCAGGGAAGCACCGGACCTGAACTGGCTTCAAATGAACAAATCCTCAAGAAACACTGGGGAACTGAGTGCTGGGACATCTTGGTGGCTGTGCAGGAGTCATGGCAAGTTCAGCCAACTGAGTTAATCAGGTTGGTTCAGTACTGATGATACTTGGCTGGTTTGTTTCCATGCAGAACCACTTAGGACTCTGCATCAGTCTTTAATTTTCAAGACTTCCAGGTTTCCAAGTTCTATATTTTTGAGGCTTTTTTTCCGTTTTTCTGTATATGCTAGATTCATGTTTCCCGTCTTTTCCATTTCTCCTAGTTATTTCTCATAGTATGCCCGCTGAGGAATTAATCTAGCATGTTAAAATATCTGCAGTTAATTTAATATCTGGACTGAGTGTCTGGCTAGCAAGAAACACAGATGTACATATGTACAAACAGTTTCAAAATATCTGAACAGCTTCCTACGTTTTAAAGCCACATTTAAATTGAGGGAGATGACACAGGTATTTAAAATCTTTTAATGGATCACTAGAGTGTGCTGTGACACTGGAACTATTGATTCCAGGTTTTGGATATTCCTGTTGTAGTTTTTTTGGTTGCTGTTTGGGTTTTTTGTTTGTTTGTTTAGAAGTCTTACTCTGCAAAGAACTTTTTATCTGTACTGAAACAGGTTTGTTAAGTATAGCAATCTACTTGGATTCATTCACAGTAGTGCTGTGAGTTCTTTGAATTGTGAGTGGGAAGAAGAGCGTAGCTGCCAAACGAGCTGTATAGGTGTTGGTTACTGTCAAATGTGCAGGAAGGTGAGCATTATTAAAGCAGGTGGAAAAAGAGCTCAAGGTGAGAGAAGACACCAGAATTAAGACATTTAGTAAGTTATACAAATATACTGTTAATTAAACAATCCAGCAAGCAAAAAGCTGCCTTCATCTTCTCTTCTTCCTTCCTTGTCTCTGGTTTTTTCCTGCTTTTTATTATGTTACTATCTTTCTTAAGTGCAGTAAAAGCTGGAAGCTGATTTATCTAGACTTCGTCTAAAAAGGAGTTCCCTGCTGTTGAAATCACAGAATAATTTAGATTCTCTAGTTCAGCCTCCTGCTCAAAATAAGTAAAACCAGATCACGTTACTTGAGGCCTTCTCCAATTGAGTTGTGACTGCTTCCAAATATGAAGATAAGCCAGTCTTTCTGGGCAGCAGGTTCCAGTGTATGATCATCCCCATTTTTTTTTTTTTTTTCTTTATATCTAACTGGGATTTCCTGTTTTGCTGCTTGTGTATGTTGCCTCTTACTCTGTCACTGTGTACCTCTAAAGAAGATTTTTGCTGCATCTTTTCTTTACCCTCCAGTTAGGAAGTTGAGGACAGCAGTGAGATCTCTCCTTTGGCACCTTCCTTTAGGATTAACAAAAGACACTTCTTTCCTGTCGTGTGCTCCAGCCCATAATCTTGGTGGCCCTCCACTGGACTTGTTCCAGCCTGACAACATCCTTTTTGTATTGAGGAGCCCAAACTGCATATGTTCCTTTGTATTTAGACTAACAAATACACCATAGAGGGGAAGAATCACTTCCTTTGACTGCCTGGCTACACTCTTGCTAGTACAGCCCAGTATGTAATTGGCCACCTTTGGTGCAAGGACACATGCCAATTTGTCTTCAACTTGCTGCCAGCCAGGACTCTGCAGATCCTTCTCTGCACAGCTGCTTTCTAGCCAGTCAGCCCCTAGCCTGTACTGCTGCCCGAGGCTATTCTCTGCCAAAGACAGGACTTTGCACTTGCCTTTGAAATTAATGAGTTTGTGGTTGCCCATTTCTCCAACCTTTTGAGGACCTTCGGAATGGCAATTTGGCATCCAGAATGCGGACTACCGCACCCTCCCCACTCTCTCCCCATCCATCTGTGGCCTCAGTGAGAGTGCGCTCTGATCGACCAAAGACGCTAAACAGGATTAGTCCCTAGTACTTGATTTCTAGTTGGACTTTGTACAGCTAATCCACAGCCCCCGAAGCCCTTCAATCCAGCCCATTTTTGAGCCATCTTGTAGTCCATTTACTCAGGCATAGAATCATCTGGTTGGAAGAGACCGTTAAGATCACTGAGTCCAACTGCTCACCTGGCACTGCCAGGGTCCCTAAACCATGCCCCTTAGCACCACATCTACATGTTTTTTAAATGTGTAGATGTTACCTTCCAGGGATGGGGACTCCACAACCTCCCTGGGCAGCCTGATCCAATGCTTAACAACCCTCTCTGTAAAGAAGTTCTTCCTGATATCTAACCTAGATCTCCCCTGGCACAACTTGAGGCCATTTCCTCTCATCCTGTCACTTGTCACATGGGAGAAGAGACCAACCCCCACCTCACTACAACCTCCTTTCAGCTAGTTGTAGAGAGCAATAAGGTCTCCCCTCAGCCTCCTCTTCTCCAGGCTAAACAACCCCAGCTTCCTCAGCTGCTCATCATAAGACTTGCTCTTCAGACCCTTCACCAGCTTTGTTGCCCTTCTCTGAACACACTCAAGCACCTCAATGTCCTTCTTGAAGTGAGGAGCCCAAAACTGGACACAGTACTCAAGGTGTGGCCTCACCAGTGCTGAGTACAGGGAACAATCCCTTCCCTCCTCCTGCTGGCCACACTATTTCTGATACAAGCCAGGATGCCATTGGCCTTCTTGGCCACCTGGGCACACTACTGGCTCATATTCAACTGGCTGTCGACCAACAGCCCCAGGTCTTTTTCCACATATTTTTCAGACTGAGTATAAGGCTACAGTAACAGAACAAGTCAAAGACCTTCCTGAAGCCAAAGAACATGACATCTGTTGCTCTCTGGTTGTCTGCGGACCCTGTCATCCTATCAAAGGTGGCAATCAGGTTGGTCAGACACAGCTTGCCTTGTGTCCTAAATCCATGCTGACTGTTCCCATTTATTTTCTTGTCCAACTTGTACTCAGAAATTACTTCCAGAATGATTTGCTCCACAGCTTTCCCCAGGATTGAGGTAAGATTGATCAGTCTGTAGTTCCCCATATCCTCCTTCTTAAATGGTATAACATTTAGCTTTTTCTAGTCATCAGGAGACCTCTGTAGTTAGTTGGTTTGTTTTTCTTCTTGCTAATATAGAAGCCCTTCCTTTTATCCTGCACATCTCTCAGTTGTTTGCAGCTCCAGCTGAGCATTGGCTCCTACAGCTTTGTCCCTGTACAAGTACTATTTCTTTTTTCCTCTGGTGTAGACTCTCCCTGCTTCCAGAGTGTTTATGTGACCTTATTGAATTTGAAGTCTATTTAGAGTTGTCTGCTCATTCCTGCCAACCTTCTGCCATGCTTGCTTAAGGCACATTGAAATGATCTGCTTTTGTGTTTAGAGAGGCTGCCCTTGTATATCAGAAATCAGTCTAGATACTGTCTGTATGAACTGGAGTCATCCTCTCCTGTTCTTTCCTTTGCAAGGTTAGAGTTAATTTTCAGTCTTCTTTCAGATTATTAGGGGAAGACTCAGTATCAGTTACTCATCTCTGCATCTGTGACAGTTTAGATTATTCTTCCTTGAACCTAAGAGACCAAAATTGAAAGCTCATCCAAATAAGCTTTGTCCAGTGTGATGTATGTTGGCAAAAATAGTTGTTTCAAACGGAAACAACTTTGGATTTTTCCTGAGCTGCATACTTCTGATTTGTTATCATGATCAGTATACCCTGGTATGTTCTTTTCTCTTCAAGCTGAAAAACTCCCAGCTTGTAGCTACTACAGCCTTCACTTCACATAGTCTTTTATTTCATACTTCAGAATTTCCTTTCCTGTTGCTTTTGTTCCACAGTCATACTATTAATTTTTAGCCTTTACTGAATTAATAGCCTCTCTTAATATTGTCTACTGGTTTAAGCCTTGCTGCTTTTTCTGTCCACCAATGTTGACTTAGTTATATTTCTTTTAGTTAACGTAAAGTTAACTGTAACTTTTAGTTAACTCTCTAAAATAATGATTAACTCAGCTGTAAGTGAATAAGGAATTAGCTTGTTAGGAAAGAGATGAGAAACTTGTTTTTTTAAAAAAAATAAATGGTTATGTGGCTCTTGACTCAGTGTCTTACAGAATTCCCAGATTTGTGTATTACATGAGCTGATACCTTTCTTAAATAAAATAGTATTTCACCAAAAATAAAACAGAAAAAAATTTACAAGATACTGATTTTCTACCTTTTTCCTGTTTTTAACTATTTTTTAACACCTATGGAAAAAGCGTTGCATATTAATGAGGTTAAAATAAAGGAACTGCGCTATATAGATTCTCAATCTGGAGAACGGTATTTGACCACTCTTGCCATGGAGCTGTTGTTTCATGTATCAATTCTTTCAAAGCTCTGCAGTAGTGGTTATCTGGTTTGGAGAGTACCACACCTTTTTCATTTCCTCTCCATACAGCATACCACTGGCTGTCCTGACAGTGTTTGATAGGATCACCATAATGGAAAATGGAGGGGAAGGATCATCTTGACTAACATGAACTGTGCTTTCCTAGTGGAAATGCAGAAGCAATATGATCTGGCAGAGGGTGTATCTGCTGGGTTTATTTCAAGGGAGTGACACTGTAGAAAGCATCTTTTAAAGTCCAGTGTTATGCCTTGGCAGCTGTTGCTGCAGATTTTTTTTTTTTTCCCCCCCCCCGAGCAGTTAAAATTTCTGTTCATTCTGTTTGAGTAGTTAGCTGTTTGATTGGCAAAATTACATTTTGTGACAAAAAGCTGGGCATGGTTCATTTAAATGCCATTTTTGATGATGGATGTTGCATTTCAGATTTTTTAAGCTCTTGCCCTCTTTGCTTAGTAGTGTAGAAATCATGGTTCTTGTCCTTGGAATTGTGTTCTGGGGAAAATATTCCAGGTGGAGAACTTAGCAGTTCCTGGAATTTTCTTAGCTTTCTATAGATTTTCCTTTTTTCCAAGAGTTTGTGGCCACTTACAGAAGATTACCAAAGCCTTAAAGAAAATTGAGACTGATTTACTGAAGTACCAATGCCCTCAGATTTTTTTTTTTTTTTTTTTTTTTTTTAACATTGCCACAGAATAATTCAAAAAAGTCTGGTAGCAATCCTATGCTGTAACACTTTTTTAGATTTCTGGAAATTGCAAATGTTGCCAAAGATAGGTGTTAAATGACAAGAATATGTTCTTCTCTTCTTATTGGTGTAGGATTTTTCTGACAAGTATCCTTGTCTCAAGGCATACAGTGTAATAAATGTGACTTCTTTTTGTTGAGAGGTTAACATTTTGCAACGGAATAAAATATCTTCCTATTGGGAACTCTATTGATGTTTAGGGAATGGGATTGTTTGGTTTTTTCAATTCTGTTAATTCTAGTTTTATGCTGTTCTTATGAATGTGGGAGGTGGCTGCAGAATATGTACTGTAAGTCCATATTTTCTGGGCTTACACTTGAGGAAATAATTTACTTGTGCTGTAGTAGCACTGGTTCTTTTACATGACATGCTTATTTTGAATACAGGACAGCTGTTTGGTTTTTTTTATCTTGAAGCCATATTCTTTTTATATTAATTGCAAACATTTATAGTCAAAACTGTTAGTGCATAACTCAGTTGATTATGTTACATGTAAAAAAAGTTTATTTTTTTAAAAAGTACCTTTGTTCAAATGCTCAAATGTTAAGAAATGCCAGAATTAATGCCTAAGCTGAAAATCCATTAAGTTCTGATAGTCAGAAATGAGCATCTGTGTCTCCTCTAGTCACGGTATCACACTTAAAGACTAATTTAGCATTACATCCTAATGCCTGTCTTCTACCTTAATCCTTTGTAATTGCCTACTGTAAATTTGTACTTCACAGTATGATGTAGGAGGATGCTCTGTCAGTGACTATCACTCTCCTTTCCTACCTTTTTCCAGGTGCGCCACTAGAAGTAGCCCAGGTCTGGAAGACCATGTTCTGGGTTCTCCACAGCTGGAGAGTCATAAGTAAGTTTGATGGATTTTGGAGCTTGTTTTTTGTGTGATGTGCTGACCTTCTTCTTGACGTCGCCTTATAATGTCCTTTGGGTTTTTTTTGCAGTCCTTGGCTAGCAGCATCACCAACTAGCTCTCCGCTGATAGCACCTGTCATGTTTTCAGCTATTGTAGAGGAAGAACTCCAGCAAGAAGCTGCTCTTATTAGGAGCAGAGAAAAACCTTTGGCTTTGATTCAGGTAAGGTGCTAAGTTACTAGCTGTGAAGTAACACAAGGAGTTTCCAATGGCTGCTTCAGATATCAGTTTTTAGGATTAATTATGTATTGGTACACTTAGTATTATTTACATAATGATATTAAACGTCATTTAATAATACCTTGATATTGCCGTTTGATAAGGTAAGCCTATATTAAAGTCAAATTGACTGCTGAGTCCAAGATGAATGCATTCACAGCATTAGAGAATGGTCAAGGTTGGAAAGAACCTCTGGAAACTGTCTAATCCAAACTCCTGCCCAGAGCAGGGTCAGTTAGAGCAGGTGGCTCAAAGCTGTATCCAGGCAGCTTTTGAATATCTATAAGGATGAGGACACCATGGCCTCTTTGTGGGAAATGCCTTCCAGTGTCTAACCACTCCTACAGTCAAAAATGGTTTTCATTTTTAAATGCAATTTTCTGTATTTCAGTCTGTACCCATTGCCTCTTCTCCTGTCACTGGACACCACTGAGAAGAGCATGGCTCAGTTGTCTTTATTCTCTTCCATCAGATATTTATACACTTTGACAAGATCTCCCTAAGACTTCTCCATGCCAAACTGCAGCATGCTTAGTGTCTCCTCGTTTATCAGATGCTCCCAAGCTCTTAATCTTTTTTGTGTCCTTTCACTGGACTGTCTCCAGTGTCTCTCTTGTATTAGGGAGTCCAGAATTGGACCCAGCACTCCAAATATGTCTCACCAGTGCTGAGTAGAGGAGGAGGATCACCTGTCTCAGTCTGCTGGCAATGCTATCCCTTGTAGAGCACAGAAAGCTGTCACCCTTCTTTGCCACACGAGCACACTGCTGGCCAATAGTCAACTTGTCCACCAGGACCCCAGATCTTTTTATGCTAAGCTGCTTTCCAGCCTGTCAGCCCTCAGTGTGCTTGGGGTTATTCTTCCCAGGAGCTGGACTTTTCATTTTCCTTTGAACTTCATGAGGTTCCTTGTAGCCCGTTTCTCCAGTTTGTCTGAGCCTCTCTGAGTGGCAGCGCAACCAACTGGCATATCAGCCCCTCCTCCCACTTTTGTACTGTCTGCAACCTTGCTGTGGGTGCACTCTGTCCTATTGTGTGGGTAGTTAATAAAGATGTTAAACAGTACTGGCCCTAGTCTCAGTCACAGTATTGGTGCTAGTGACTGGCCTCTAGCTGGACTTGCGCCGCTGATCACAACCTTGTGAGATAACCAGTTCAGCCTGTTTCCGGTCTGTCTCACTGTCCATTTGTATGTCTGTGCTTATGCTTGTCCACTTAAGCTCTTAGTCTATGCTTAAGCTCTACCACTGTCCTAGGGATCAAGACTACTGGTAAGTAGTCATCCATATCCTCCTTGCCATTCTTGAAGGTAGGAATGACATTCGCTTCCTTCCAGTCCTCATCACCACAACCTTTCAAAGATTTTTTTGAGTGGGCTTTCAGTCATATTGGCCAGCTCTGACCTCAGGGGTCTGGGATTGCTGAAGGCTGATCTTACCACTAAAGACTAAGATGAGGAAGGCTGGTAGTTCCCCAGCCTTTTCTAGGTACCTTGTCATTCAGCAGTGGGTCCATGTAATTTTTTTGCTGCATGTTGCCCTTCGTGGCCCTTGCCAGATTCAACTCCATATGGGCTTTGACTTTCCTAATTCTGTTCCTGTGTGCTCAGTGTCTCTGTTTTTCTTCTGGGTCACCTTTCCTTTGCTTCCACCTCTTATATGCTTCCTTTTTGTTTGAGTTTTGTCAGCAGCTCTTTTTTCATTCATGCAGACCCCCTTGCTTGTCTTCCTGCTCATTGGCATGGACCATTCTTGAGCTTGAAGGAGTTGATTCTTAAAATCAGTCAACTGTCCTGGACCCCTTTTTTTCAAGCAGACCCTTGAATAGATCATAATCTTCTCTTCTGAAGAGTTTGTTATCCTGCTATTTGTCTTATTCCCTCTCTCAAGATCCTGAGCATCATCTCATGGTCCTTGCAGCCAAGGCTGCCCTCAAATTTCTCATCCCTGACCAGTCCTTCTTTGTAGGTATGAGATCCAGCAGAGATCCTCAGCTCCTTGATTGTCTGTGTTAGGAAGTTTTCAGCAATGCAAACCTCCTGGAGTGCTTGTGCCCTGCTCTGTTGCCTTTCCAGCAGGTATCAGGATGGGTCAAGTTTCCCATAAGGAACAGGACCTGCAAACACAAGGTTTCTTGCTGGTTGGGAGGTCTGTAGCAGACATGAGTTCAGTACCAGTAAAGCCAGTTCATAACTGTGCTACTGATGTAAATGTCGATCTGACACTGACATACATTTTCTTCTTTTCCTTCCAGATTGAGGAGTGTGCTATTCAAGATTTATTAATCCACTATGAAGCTTTTGACAACCCTGATGAATATGTGACTGTTGAAAGGGCCCCGCAGGGACCTATAGCAGCACCTACATGGAACAAGCACTAATTCGTATTCTTCACAGTCCATGTTGTATGTGCACTTCTGAAGTTCTAATTCTTGTTACAAGTAAAATGGAACTAGAAGAACAGGAATCATGTAACTTTTAACATCAGCATTAAGACACTGCACATAATCATCAGGTGTTTGTTAGAGAGAATGGAAATAATGTGTTCACTGTGTCCTTTACCCACGGTATATATTGTATGCAAGTTTTGAGAGAACCTCTTTAAGAAGACATATTATTAGTAATATTACATGAAGCTGTAGATCAGAAATGCGTTTGCTAATCTTAAATTGTGAGGGGTTTTTGTTTAATCCACAGGTGGCTGAAAAGTGAGTGCTTGTTTTGTGATTTAAAGTGGAATTGAATGTGCAGAATTTTACATCTTTAAATTTTGGCAGGGGGTATATTCTTCAGAGCTTTCTGGCAAATTGAGAATTTTGGAAAAAGTTTGTGCTTGAACTTCATGTAAAAGTAGTTTGATAACACAGTTTTCCTTAAGCTGTGTGTGCAAGTACTGGTTCTCTGGTTGTTGTGGCCAGTACTTTTTACCATCATGCTCCACGATGAACCTCTAGGCTGTACCTAAGTGCCCTGCTGTTGCCTGCTCTTGGTTCAGTTGTGCATGTTTTTTCACTGTTTTGAGACTGGCCTTTGAGCAGTCAGCTCTGTTGTGAAGTAAAGCACACAGTTCAGTAGAACGTGTTGGCACTTAATTAGCTCATCTATAGTCTTAATCTGGTAAATATGGTACAGTTTTAGAACCACTGTGTTTAAGGTACAATTCACTTGAAGTGCTGAGGAAATAAAAGATCTCTGTATGCATTGTTAAAGCTATAGGAACGAATGTTTGATGGTGGAATTTGTACAACCTAACCTTCAAAGATTATCATAGGTGACTTTCAGTATTGTGTGTTCCAAAGTTCTCTGTGCCTGGTTTAAACAAATTTATATATATTATATATATATAAAAAAATAGCCTTATCTGCAATATTCTGTCTAGTTTGTCTGTTTGTATAGTGTGTTTGGACTTGTATTTTTTCAGTAGTGTCAACAAAAACTCTGGAAAACTGGAATTGAGAGAGCTACAGAAAATCAATGTAGAGAATTGATCACTATGTGATAAAGGAATCTTGAAAAAACTTACGTAGATATGTTCAATGGTTTCAGGTCAAGCTACACCAAAAAATCCCCCACAAAAATTGTCAAAAAATGCAATAAACCATAAAATCTTGATTTACACAAAGTTAGTATATTTTTACGTGCTGTCTATATATAATCAATGCTTTAGGGAACTACAGAGTAGTCTAGAAGTATTTCTTTTGTGTATGAAACAAGAACTGTAAGCAATTTGAAGCTACACAGAAAAAGGAAGATGTAGCTTTTAATTCTATTTTAAATTTTACTGGCGATTCATTCACTATACTGATGAGAATACTTGCATTAAGAGCTTTACTTGATTAACTGCAGGGCCTTGGGGCCTGCTGAAACTGTCCTTCTGAGTTAAAAGAAAGCTTATGTACTGTAAGAAATAGCTATAAAAGCAGTGGGCATTTCCACTTGTGAGCCCAGTTTGTTCTCAAATATAAAATTATTGTTAAGTTGCTAATTTGCATTTTAATTAATTTTTTTCAAAACAGATTAGAATATGCTGTTTAAAATGTCATTCTGACATTAAAAGTGGATTCATGCTTCCACCATGCTGAGGAACTTGACCACTTTTTAAGTTCTTGGTTTGTTGTCACAGTTTGTTTATGCATCATCACTGGTTATACTTAATATTGACAAACGAGGAATGATCAGTCTGCCACTTTTCTGAAGTTGAGAACAGCTTAAAGTTAAGACTGAAATGTGTCACAGAAAGCTGTGTAAACTACAGATTCCATTTTTATATATCTTAACACTTGGAAATTAACAGAGTTTAAAATGTCTGAAGCATTAAAAAAAATCTAATTATAGTGTAAACAGAAACAAAAGTTTCTAAATCTCTGGTTACAGTCTGGAAGTAGCTTACAGCTCACATGAAGGAGGGTCAGGCCACTCCAGAAGACTACAAGGATTTTGCGAGGCTATGAAGGGAGAAAATTAGAAAGGCCAAAGCCCAACTAGAACTTAATCTGGCCACGGCCATAAAAGACAATAAAAAAAATATTTCTATAAATACATTAACAGCAGAAGGAAGGTTAAGGAGAATCTCCATCCTTTGCTGGATGCAGAGGAAAACATAGTGACCAACGATGAGGGAACGGCTGAGGTACTGAATACCTTCTTTGCCTCAGTCTTTGATAGTGAGACCAGTTCTCAGGGTATCCAGCCCTCTCAACTGGACAACAGGAAATGGGAGCAGAATAAAGCCCCCATAATCCAAAAGGGAAATGGTTAGCGACCTGCTGCACTACACAGACGTGCACAAGTCTATGGGGCCAGATGGGATCCACCCAGGGATACTGAGGGAGCTGGTGGAAGTGCTCACCAAGCCACTTTCCATCGTTTATCAGCAGTCCTGGCTAACTGGGGAGGTCCGTGTCAACTGGAAGTTAGTAAACGTGATGCCCATCTACAAGAAGGGCTGGAAGGATGATCCAGGGAACTACAGGCCTGTGAGTCTGACCTCAGTGCCAGGGAAAGATTATGGAGAAAATAGTCTTGAGTGTCATCACATGGCACGTACAGGACAATCAGGTGATTGGGTCCAGTCAGCATGGGTTTATGAAAGGCAGGTCCTGCTTGAGTAACCTGGTCTCCTTCTATGACAAGGTAACATGCTAGAGTGGATGAGGGAAAGGCTGTGGATGTTGTCAACCTCGACTTTAGTCAAGCTTTTGACACTGTTTCCCACAGCATTTTCCCTCCATTTTCCCGGCTGTTCATGGCTTGGATGAGTGTACTCTTTGTTGGGTAAAAAACTGGCTGGGTGGCCAGGCCCAGAGAGTGGTGGTGAATGGAGTTCAATCCAGTTGGTGGCCGGTCACAAGTGGTGTCAGGCAGGGTTCAGTGTTGGGGCCTGTTCTCTTCAACATCTTTATCAATGATCTGGATGAGGGGATTGAGTGCACCCTCAATAAGTTTGCAGATGACACCAAGTTAGGTGGTTAGTGTTGCTCTGCTTGAAGGTCAGGAGGCTCTACAGAGGGATCTGGACAGGCTGGATTATTGAGAGAGAGAGTGCGTATATCACAGCAAAAAAAAAATTACTATTTTTGCAGCAGCTCTCAGATACCTGCCGGGACTCGTTTTGCATTAGTGCTGCATCACTAGGAGCCTCAAAGGCCTTGCCTGGAGGAAGGGAGTTGGGTAAAAAGAAAGAAGAACCTCCTGGCGATGAAGCTACAACTCAGGTGAGCTGTATTCGTTCTTCAGCAAAGATTTTTGCCTTTTTTTCTTTTTTCTTTTTTTTTTTTTTTAAAAAAAGCACATATAGAATGCTATTTCATTAGCTTGGCTTGTTATTTTCCCCCCTTTTTTCTCTCTCATCACTTGAATAAAATGAGAAAAGAAAATGAGTGAACTTTTGCAAGAGGTTCAGATAAGGATTATCAGGAACTAATGCTAATATATTATACATGTTGAAACTGTTATGTGGATCAGCCTTGAAGAACGTACCCAGGTTTATCAAGGTATTGCTTAAAGTACATTTTATTTTCTGTAATTCGAGTGACTGAAATGCTAACAGTCTTCTGTTTTAATGTGATGCATATAGATTTCAGCTAGAGCCTGAAACGTGAAACTGGGCCCCAGGGTAGGTTGTTAGGTGCCTTAGCTGCTGTTATAGACAGTAGAGAGTTGGGCAAACAAGTGAAGGGAGTGTGAAGATCCTGGAGCGGGCTCTTCAAGATATGGTGCCTGCCTTGGCTGGGTCTTCTCCAGCTCTGTTCAGAGCATATAAGGTGCCTGAATTTGCATGTCTCAACCTTGACAAAGAAGAGGAAGAACTTCTTGGTTCATGCGAACACCAAGAGTTGTCAAAAGCATAAGCTTTGTGCAAGTGCATTGTCTTTGGGTGGGTCTTCTTGGAGGATGCTTTTGACTGGAAACAGTTAGTCAAAACCAGGCCCCTCTATAGGATCAGTAATCTCACAGAGTGGGAGAACAGTGTTCCTGTTCAAATGCAGCGAAGGTTTCTGAGAGAAAATGTGATCCAGGAAGATCACTTTGTTTGAGTTAAGTGACGGTTCAGAACAGATAATCACACTCTCCTCCTTCATCTCAATTTAAGTGAGTTCTTTATTGATCTATAGAGTTGCTTTAAAATACACAGTTGTAATACTAGGGATCAATTCTTCCAAATCTTGCATGAGCTTTTTAGATAACAAAGGGAATAAAACTGTTAAAAGGCCTGGCTATGTATTTTTTTAATTTTCATTTTCATAAAGGATATCACATGGAAAACAGATAAGCAATCAAGCAAATGAAAAGCAAGTTCATGAAAGAGCACACTTAAACAGGCCCAGTGCATTTGCTCTCAAGTAATAATATACAGCTAGGGGAAAGCTGAGAGTCAGCTCTCTCTTCTCTCCTAATTAAAAAAAAAAAAAAATCATAATTTTCATGAAACATTCTCAAATAAGAAAGTAAGCAGGGAAAATTCACCCAAAAGCTTTTTGTATTGTTCTCAATAAGTTAAGATTTCTTGCTCTTTTTTTTTTCTCCTTCCTATCCCTTAGAAGTTTATTCCAGGAAGATATGGAGAATGCAACACCTGAGGCTGGACTCTCAACTAATTTCTCACAGTGGTAAACTGTTTGTAGATCTCTGTCTCCTCAGATTGAAGTGTCATTAAAGTAGAAGATGAGGCTTTCTTCTTCATCTAGTCATTTCACCACCCTGTAATTTTGCAGGAGTATGTCACATACGTTTGTCAGCCAGTGAACCCTGACTACAAGGAAATAGCTGTCTGTCCTGTAGGTTGTGTGGCTCAAGGTGGGAGCATGCCAGGTGCCCTTTGCTTTAAGAACAGCAGCTCTATCTGCTGTGTGAGCCTGGCTATAATCCCTGTACGATAGGTGAAAAGGTCATGAGAACTGCACGGGGAATAACAAGCTACCTGCTCCTGCTCAGCTCTCTCCAGTCATCGCGATTCATCATCTGCGGCTGCCTTGCAGTGTGACTGAACTTCTAGGGCTATTTTTTGTCTGATGTTATAGGTTTCTTCTGAAGGGGACCCTGCCATTTCTGCTAAATGTCACTGATGGCAGCACAGAACTTCATTGTGAGAACTGTGCTCCTGCCATCTGGTGACACAATGCCTGGAACAACAGGTTCACCAAAAAGAAAAAAATATAAAGAATGTATTCAGCATAAAGCTGTCTTTCCCTTATGCACTCATACAGATATTTTTGTTAATCCTGCCTTCTATATGCTGCCCTTTTTGCCATAGAAAGGAAAAATATGCAGAATCTTAGTCTTTTTCCCACTCTGTGTATTTTAAGGTGTTTACAAGACACACAGCCCACGTTTGTGCATACAGGAAAGATGGAATTGAGCTGGAAGGCTATGAGCATAGCGGGGTTTTTCTGGATCACGTCTTTGTATTGCACAAATAGCTGATAGCATCAGGGCTGAAGGAGAGTGTGTGTACATGCACATGTGCATAGCCGTAACTTCATTTTATTTGTTTGCAGTTGTAGATTCCAATTATATTGCATCACTTTGCAAACAGATTTAATGTGTTATCTCTTCTCTCCATCTGTATGTACTAAGTGGTAGTGAACCTTTCCATCTGAACTTTATTTCTGCTCTTTGCAAATGTTAACAATTAAGCCTCACTATATTTGTGAGGTACAGTAAGTATGAACTGTTGTCCAGCTTCCAGGTGGTGGCTGTCAACACACGAGTAATAGGTTGGTTTGTCTAAGGTTAAGCAGAAAAAATATGTTCATGTCCTAAAGGAGAATCTGGAAATCTCTTCCAGCTGCCCGTTCCAGCCCCAGTAGAGCCTGTAGCTTTTCTGAGATCAGTTATGTAGAAATTCCTTTCAACCCAGACTTGTTCCTCTCTTTCTTTAAATCTCTTTCTGAAACAAGTGCCTCTGCTGCAGGCAGAACATGCTCCTCTGGGCTGCCAGTCATTTGGTAATATCTGTTTGTTCCTGTTCTGAAGGGGCTGCAAGCCCTTCACAAGCTGATCAGGTCATATTTCTCCTCTTCTTTTGTTTCCATGTTCATGAGCAATTACTAGTCTTGTAATAGCTTGATCTGCTATTGCCAAGTCCACGATGATTGTTACCTACAGGTTTAGTGTGACGATTTCACTCCAAATAGGGAAGCTTAACTAGCTGAACTGGTGGTGATGAATTCCTTGGAGGAAGGCATGCTAATGTAAGGCAAGAGCTGCCTGGAGTAGCACACGCCACTTCTTGGAGAAGTGATGGGCTAACTGTGAGGTGTCTAAAGGTGAGCTGCAAAGAGAAGAAAATAGAGCTTCCATCCTCTGCAGTTTCTTGTCAATGGCATAGAAGTAGGTTCTAGTACATCCTTTATATACTACTATGCATGGGGGTTTTTTTCATTACAAGTTCAATCCATCTCTATGTTAAGTATATTGTATTATACTAGTACTATCAAGGCAAGAAAAAAAGCAAAGAGAAAGTCAAGATTTTAATCACAGCTTGTATTAACCTCAAAATGGATATTTTCTTCCGGGTGTTTTAATAGGCAATATCTTTCAGCTAACCTGTAAGAACAAGCAGAGTCTCTAAAATGTCCTGTAGTAAATCTAGGAAAGTTCTGATCTGAAGTTCCTCTTCCTTTAAAGCAATAAAATCAAAATGATTTCCAGTAATTAAACTGGGGAGGGGGGATGGCAGCAAAAAAACAGGGAAACGGCAAAACAGTAAAATAAAAATAAAAAAGCTTGAGCCTAACTTGATTGCTTAGGCGGGGGGAAAAAGGTATATGGTTACTTTTCAAAGCATGTGATATCGATGTTCATGAGCTTTCAGAGCATCCCATCAGGGCTGGCCAGTAATGCAAACATACAGAAGTGGAAATTGCACTCCCAGGGTGCTCTCTATCTTGGGTGATGGCATCAAAAAGGAGGTTTTGGCTAGAATTCTGAAAACTTACTGTGAATTGTAAGCTGCAAGTGTTTTTGCTGCCCTATATTAATTCTCATTTTACTATTTCCAAGCTTTTCTTTCGTAGAAACAATAAGCTGAGATTTTACTCGGTCCTTTTCTCCCTGCTTCTTTGCAGCTTCAGAAGAAGCAGCAATAACTGAAGGTGTATTTCTCTTGCAGCTTCCCAGATTCAAATCAGATACCAAGTTGCCAGCCCTATTTTCCCGAAAGTATCCGTCCCTTGAATATCTCCAGAAAGTATGTCTGCTTCTTCCTGTACTCTTCTGTGGTGATGCAGGTGTGATACAGCTAAGCTGCACTGTGGTTGTAGGTGCAATATGTTGAGCTTGAGCCTTTGCAACTTTCCTGTTTAACAGTCTAATACATTTGGATCAAGCTGAGAGGGAGAAAAAAATCAAGTTGCGTGTATTCTAATGCATTATTTAAGACTGACTGAAACACTGCCTTGCAGTAATAACAGCATTACTAAGGACTGATTAAAGGTTGTCTGATGATATTTTGATACTAAGTATAAATTATATAGTACTAGAAAGCTTGCTTGAATAGAAATTAGAAAAAAAAATATTTCCTCATTAAACCATTTTCTTGGTCCGTGTTCTTGGTCCCTTGACATGGGGGTTACAGTAACTCCTAGACAATGGATGAAGGTATAGGTAGCTAAGCATAAAAGAACAGGATAGAGAGCAGACTGAAATCAGGAACTGTTTCCCTTCTCACATACCTTCACACACTCGAGTCCATGACAGAAAATGCTTCCAAATGAGCAGAGTAAATTCCAGGCAAAATGGACTTGGTCCCCTGTGGCTAAAAGCATTTCAAGCAGATAATGTATCTTACAGACTCTTCCAGTTCTGCGTGACACAGGAGTGAGACACAAGAGTGGTATCCTGGTCCTGTTCTGTCTTATGCATGCACTGTCCTCACTGAGGAAAAAGTCCTGAAAGTTGTTTCTAGTTTCTCTATGTAAGATCATACCACTCTTTCCAGGCAGACTGCTTCATTTGTCCCTCTGTCACAATTGTTTGAGACAGTAAATTTAAAATCAAGTAACATTGTGTTAGGGTAGATTAGCTCACCTCTCTATATATTTGTCAATACCAAATTATCTCTAACTCAAAAGAAACACAGCACTCTCCTTTCCAAACTCATGGTACTTTGCTGAAGTGCTCAGTCCTTCTGCACTGTAGGGAAGTTAGAAATAAGCTGTTCTACATACGTAGCAATTTCTCCTAGAGAGAAAGACGGAAGTTGACAAAGTCTTCGTATTTCTAGCAGACCTGGACTTCATGGGCACTTTACAATCACTTTTCTTCTAAACGAGCAGTCCTACTGTTGTTCCTGTCCGAAGACATGCTGGAGCCAGTGAACTTCATAGATACTACTTGTCTTGACATCACATGTTGAAGTAGTTTGGCATTAATGTTATTGAGGAAGAGTTTCTCAACCTCAAAGTGCACTTTTTTCTTTACATTTTAAAAGTCCATTCTTTGGGATTTTAATAGATTTGGTTTTACTCCTTATGTGACAGCGATATGGTAGTAATGAGATAAGCACACGCTTCTACGAACTCACTGCAGAATAAGTCAGTTTGTGATACTGTTCTGCTGAAATACTGCTTTTTTTTTCTTTTTTCTTTCTGTAAATATTTCTCTGGGACCCGCAATGCTCTAAAATCTCAGTTTTTAATATTGTTTCATAATATAGAGAGGTAGATTCCTGAAGTTTTGCAGCAAAATCCCATTTCAGCTTTGTTCTGTGACCTGCTGCTAGTGCTATGAGCTGTCATTATCTTTTTGCCTCTCGGCTTGACTTCTGCCAACACTTACCCCAGTGTCCTTGGCTGAATTTGGCAGTTCCAGCTTTTCAGAAATAGCCCTCTCTCTGACAGTGGCTCTGACTTTTGACAATGCTTTTGTTCTCAGTGATCCACTCTATCTTTTAAGTAACAATTTCAAGCTGGCTCAGCTTGTCTCTGCAGTTCTTGTCTTTATGGGCACAGAGAAGAATTCTTCTCCCCACAGGGCCAGACTGACAGAATAATAAATACGAGTGCTTGGATACCTCTGCTTTATTTTTTCTGTTTCCTTCTAGTGCCTGCCTTAAAATTCTCAATTAGGCAGGATGGCTGGCACTTTCCATTTGATTGTGAGTTCAGTGTTCTTGTTCAGCTGATGTGTTTTCATGCAGCAAGGGCACTCTGCCTCAGCAGTTAGCTAGCTACCTCCCAAGTCACTTTAGTGAAGTACCTGTTTTGATTGTGATACTTTTTGTTAAAAACAGAACAAAACATATACTCCAAGACTTCCACAACCCACTAATCAATTAAGTGGGGGGAAAAAAAAAAAAGAAGAAAAAAGCCTCTCCTCACTGACTATTATCCTTTGCTGCTAGTTTTTACCTACTCTTAAATTCTGGCCAGACTTCTGTCAAGCAGGCATTTGTTTTAAGATGTTCTTTCCAATATTTCTTGACTACCTGCTGATAATGAAACTGATGTGCAATCCAGCAGCTCACTGCCTTTTGCTGGAGTGGTACTTCTGCTCTCCCTGGCTGATCTCACACTTTATGCTGATTGCCTTTTCATTCACCACTTTATTTTTCGGGATGTGGTAGCTGGCTTTCAGCAGCTCCTATCAACATTCAAATTACAGTGTGCTGAGACACTATCCTGTAGAAGCTTACTCCATTTGTTGTCTCAGGTGGTGAACGTACTTGGAGGTCTCTGAGAAAATACCAGATAGTTTAAAATCTTTGTGATTATTGCACTGATAATGCTAACGATGGGTATCTGCAGTAGCATTTTTACTTCTTCAGGGTAAGTGATAAACAAATGTGTCACTTATGAAATTCTGACTGACTCATAACCATGCTGGTTTTATTCGTTTTTACATTTACTTGTTATATGTCATAAATCTAGTGCAAGTTAAAATATGCATTTTTTAAGTTGGAAGCTGTGACTTTTCCTCCTTATGTGAAATTTCAATCTTTATATCTTTTCATGTGTCTAACTGTTGTTTGTAATAAAGAGCCCAGTCTCGTCTTATTGTGCAGTTTTAAACTGCACTATTTAGTACAGAATTTAGCATAGAAAAAAGAAAAAAAAGTGTTGATTTTCTCTCTCTGGCTTCTGATTTACTGTCCATTTACTGTTCTTATTTTTTACTTGGGGCTGACAAACCTTTACTTTTTATTTTTGCATTTCATTAATGTCTTATGTGAGAAATCTGGAAGTCACTGACAGAAGATTCCAGTGGAGGTAGGGGATGGAGTGCCATGCGACAGCAAAGACACAAAGGATATTCATGGGCTAGAAGTCATGGGAGTTCCTATGAGTGGTCAGATAGGAATGAGGCCTTCTCCCACTGAAAAGGTGACAGACTCAACAGCCCAACTGAAGTGCATCTACACCAATGAACATAGCACGGGGCACGAACAGGAGGAGCTGGAAGCCATTGTGCATCAGGAAATCTATGACGCAGTTGGCGTCACAGAAACATGGTGGGACAATTCACACAACTGGAGTGCTGCGTTGGATGGCTACAGACTCTTCAGAAGGGATAGGCCAGGAAGGAGAGGTGGTGTAGTAGCCCTGTACGTTAGGAAGTGTTTTGATTGTCTTGAGCCTAATGATAGTGACAACAGGGTTGAGTGTTTATGGGTAAGAATTGGGGAAATGACAGCAAGGTAGATATCATGGTATGAGTCTGTTATATATAGGTCATCCAACTAGGATGAGAAGTCCCACACTCACTACCACTTTTTCTCATGGGGGACTTCAACTTACCACATGTCTGCTGAAATACACTACAGCAGAGAGGAAACAGTCCAGGAGGTTCCTGGATGGTGTGGAATCCAACACAGCTGGTGAGTGAGCCAGCTAGGGAATGCTCCCTGCTGGACCTGCTGTTTGTGAACCCAGAAGGACTGGTGGGTGATGTGAATGTTGAAGGCCGTCTTGGGCATAGTGATCATGAGATGGTAGACTTTTCAATTCTTGGAGAAGTAAGGAGGGGGTCAGTGGAACTGCCACCTTGGTCTTCTGGAGGGCAGACTTTGGCCTGTTTAGGTAACTGGTTGACAGAATCCCTTGGCAGGCAGTCCTGAAGGGCAAAGGAGTCCAGGAAGGCGTTCTTCAAGAAGGAAATCTTTAAGGTGCAGGAGCAGGCAGTACCAGTGTGCTGTAAGACAAGGTGTTGGGGAACAAGACTGGCCTGGCTAATCAAAGAGCTTTGGCTGGAACTCAGGAAGAAAAGTCTGTGGCCTATGGTCAGGCCACTCCGGAAGACTACAAGGATTTTGCGAGGCTGTGAAGGGAGAAAATTAGAAGGACAACAACAAAGTTAGGACCAACTAGAACTTAATCTGGCCACGGCCATAAAAGACAATAAAAAAATATTTCTATAAATACATTAACAGCAGAAGGAAGGTTAAGGAGAATCTCCATCCTTTGCTGGATGCAGAAGAAAACATAGTGACCAACGATGAGGGAATGGCTGAGGTACTGAATACCTTCTTTGCCTCAGTCTTTGATAGTGAGACCAGTTCTCAGAGTATCCAGCCCTCTCAACTGGACAACAGGAAATGGGAGCAGAATAAAGCCCCCATAATCCAAAAGGGAAATGGTTAGCGACCTGCTGCACTACACAGACGTGCACAAGTCTATGGGGCCAGATGGGATCCACCCAAGGGTACTGAGGGAGCTGGTGGAAGTGCTCACCAAGCCACTTTCCATCGTTTATCAGCAGTCCTGGCTAACTGGGGAGGTCCGTGTCAACTGGAAGTTAGTAAACGTGATGCCCATCTACAAGAAGGGCTGGAAGGATGATCCAGGGAACTACAGGCCTGTGAGTCTGACCTCAGTGCCAGGGAAAGATTATGGAGAAAATAGTCTTGAGTGTCATCACATGGCACGTACAGGACAACCAGGTGATTGGGTCCAGTCAGCATGGGTTTATGAAAGGCAGGTCCTGCTTGAGTAACCTGGTCTCCTTCTATGACAAGGTAACATGCTAGAGTGGATGAGGGAAAGGCTGTGGATGTTGTCAACCTGACTTTAGTCAAGCTTTTGACACTGTTTCCCACAGCATTTTCCCTCCATTTTCCTGGCTGTTCATGGCTTGGATGAGTGTACTCTTTGTTGGGTAAAAAACTGGCTGGGTGGCCAGGCCCAGAGAGTGGTGGTGAATGGAGTTCAATCCAGTTGGTGGCCGGTCACAAGTGGTGTCAGGCAGGGTTCAGTGTTGGGGCCTGTTCTCTTCAACATCTTTATCAATGATCTGGATGAGGGGATTGAGTGCACCCTCAGTAAGTTTGCAGATGACACCAAGTTAGGTGGTTAGTGTTGCTCTGCTTGAAGGTCAGGAGGTCACAACAACCCCCTGCAATGCTACAGGCTTGGGGAAGAGTGGCTGGAAAGCTGCCCCGCAGAAAAGGACCTGGGGGTGTTGGTTGACAGCCAATTGAACATGAGCCAGCAGTGTGCCCAGGTGAACAAGAAGGCCGACAGCATCCTGGCTTGTATCAGAAACAACGTGACCAGCAGGAATAATGAAGTGATTGTCCCCCTGTACTCAGCACTGGTGAGGCCACATCTTGAATAGTGTGTCCAGTTTTGGGCGCTCCAGTCCAAGAAGGACATTGAAGAGTGTGTCCAAATAAGGGCAATGAAGCTGGTGAAGGGTCAAGAGAACAAGTCCTATGAGAAGCAGCTGAGAGAACTGGGATTGTTTAGCCTGGAGAAAAGGAGGCTGAGGGGAGACCTTATCGCTCTCTACAACTACCTGAAAGGAGGTTGTATCAAGGTGGGTGTCAGTCTCTTCTCCCAAGTAACAAGGAATAGGAAATGGCCTCAAGTTGCACCATGGGAGATTTAGGTTGGATATTAGGAAAAAATTTCTTCACTGAAAGGGTTGTGAAGCACTGGAACAGGCTGCCAGGGAAGTGGTGGAGTCCCCATCCCTGAAAGTATTTAGAAGACGAGAAGATGTGATGCTGAGGGACATAGTTTAGAGATGACTTGGCAGTGCTGGGTTAACAGTTGGACTTGATGATCTTAAAGATCTCTTCCAACCAAAATGATTCTGTTATTCTGTGATTCTATGAATTTGTTTCTGAAACTCTTGATTCTATGTATAAGATTTTGTCACTCAGTTTTCTACACATCACTGGTTTTCTTGATTTCTTTTTGCATCTTGTACATTTGCTGTTGACTGAGTGCTGGTTTATTTTCCATGTTGCTTTCTTGCCCCTTTCCCCTCAGTGTCTTGCCTCTGCCTGTGTTTGATTTGTGTCTTGTGTTTGTGTACAAGCTTGCTTACCAGGTTTGTATGAGTCTCTGCTGCTTGGTAGAGTTTGTGTCAACTTTTTGTGCTTTCATTTCAGCTATTGGTTTTCCATGTCTGTTACTAGTGCCATCTGTTCATCTCTGGATGCTGGGTAATTACACTTGTCTGTTGTTTTTTTGTAGCTTGGTGAAATATTACTGTGTGGTTCCTTGAACTTCATGACAATGCTGTTCAAAAATGTCTTTCAGACATGCTGGGTTTTTTGTGGATTTAAACTGCTTTTGGATAATTCTCAGGATTCCCCTACCTCACCCCCTGCAATCTCCTGTTTTGAGTAAGTGCTCCAGCATTGTGTAGCAGCATTTTTTTAATTGCTACTCCTTATTCCGCTGCACTTGGCTTCCTCCTGTCCCACCCTTTTTCTCTCACTGAAATTTCAGTGTTTCTCATTGTGTAGGGAAACGTTACTTATTAAACATCTTCTCTATAAAATTCATCTGCTTAGAAACACGAATCTGATCTACTAACAGATTCTTATGCGTTGTATTTGATTTACACATTCCTTTGCAATATTCATACCTGATTTCATGCCTGTTTCTGCAACGTTGTATTGAGGTTTATTGTATTTTCTGTGCTTCTACATGCGTCTCTAAAACTGCAGTCAGACACATCCCTGGAAACAGTTTTCTGTTCCCGTTAGCCAGCGCACTGGGCCGTCAAATCCATTTCATACCCACCTGGGATCCCCCTTTGTCTGATACACTTTAATGTACTATCTCGTACCTCAGTTTTCAGCAGTTAGTGCTAGTGTTTTAAGTAGCTTAATAAAATGTATGTGAAATAAAATTAAGAGAGGTCAATGAGAATTGAGTTAGATAAGGTAATTCAATAGAGGAACTCTGACAGTCTAGAAAATGAAAGTCTTTCAGCTACTTCTAGCAGAATATCGCCAGTACCAAGCCTGGTTCCTGCATCCTGACTTGTACAAACTGACAAAATATTGGAGAAAGGGCATGCAGGTTTTTGTCAGCGGATAGTGAAGGAGCATGTGTAGAACTTGCAGTGGGAATCCTGCTGTCTCAGGAATGGTGTCCGGACATGCCATGTGCAAAGGGGAGGTTCAAGGAAAGGTCTCTGCTGAGTTGTTTCTTCTCATGGGCCTAACTACAAGACTGTGGCTTTTTCACATGCTATGTGATGCTTCAGAGGAGGTCAGAAATGCTGCTGTGGGTGGCATGGCAGCACATCGTTCCGGTTCAAGAAGATATAGAGAAGCCCAGAGAGGACTGCCTCAAGAGAATGAAAGGAACAATAATGAAGCTTTATTTGTTGTCAGCAAGGCTCATGTTTGAGTTTTGTTTGTGCTATAGATGGAGGCTGGAGTCAAATCCAATAATGCTTTTGTTTCCCCTCATCCCTGTTTTTCAAACTATTCTCTACCTATTCAGTGTTTTTGCATATGAAAAAAATCTTATGTTTCTTGTGACAAAAAAGACTGTAATTGAGCTTATCAACTTGAAAATGTCAGTGGCTCTTCCAATACAAAACTTCATGTTCTTACCTTCCTTTTTTTTTTGTACTGAACAAAGAAAAATACTGTATATTAAAATTACAGACTGACAACAACCCAGTGAATTATGAATTTAAAAACTCAGCAAGTCTGGAAATTGTTACATTAACCTAATCAAATCCTGACAAGTGCAGCTCCTTGACATTTACTGCACACAGTCTACCATCCAAAAGACAACTGACGGATCTATAGGTCCACTGAAATACTCTGAGCAGTCTTGTCTCCTACACTAGTGGGTTGAATTGGCTTTGAGTCTTAGTTCCTTAGCTTCAGCTTCCAATCATTTGTCTCTATGCTGCTTTGTATGCAGGACCTCAGTGTGCTTATAATCCCAAGGGAGTAACTTTCTGAACTAAATATGCTGAATGCCTTTGAAGCTTCTCATCTTTTAGTTAATTTAGCAGCTCTTGTTTGAATCTTTCTGGATTTTTTTTTTTTTATTCTTAAAGTTCTCTTTGAAATGTGAGGTTTTGGGTGCCATGATCTGATACAGCACTTCAATGAAGTCAGAGCAGAACCAAATGCTGAGACATGTAGGTTTTCCTTGCTTTTCTCATCTGACTTGATGTGCACAAAAATTCCAGTAACCCGTCAGCCTAGTTTCATACTGAGTGCTTATGTTCATCTCATTATCCCTACATTTTTATCCTTGCTGTTTTCTTGGGTAATCTCTCATATTGACATGTGGCTTTAATTTTTAACCCTATATGTATGATTTTACATAAATATATGGAGTCATGTATTAGGCACTTATGTACAGGGTGCCTGTTGCATTCAGAGGTCACAGAGGGCTTTTGGAGCACCTCCTGCTTTGTCTCTGCAGTAAAATGATACATACCTATGAAAGTTGGCTGGACTTGCTGTTCCTGTGCAGGTTTCTGCCTGAGATGGACACATTTCCTACCAAAAATCACTTCAGGTGTAGAAAATTTCACCACTGAGAAAGGACTGCAAAAATTAAAGTTGTTTAGCCTCAAGAAAAGAATAGTAATGGATCTTTCAAAGCAATAGGAATATACTACACAGGGGAAGAAGTATCACCGCTTGTTGCTGTCTACGGTGAATAAGGAAGAAATAAGCTCGTCCATGAAGGACTCAGCTTGAACACTCGAAAAAAATCCTTATAATAGTAAGTATGATGAAACCTTACCATGACTTCCCTAGGCAGTCTTAATCCCCGAAGTCTTTAGAAGTGATGAAAGCAAGTGTAACTGATCCCAACTCAGGATAAGGTGAACTAGCTTCCAGTCCAAGCCATTTCTTCCACTTCTCACACAGATATCCTCCTGCTCGGTAGATTGCCTGAAGTCATGACTAGCAGGCCCCTGAAAAGGAAGCACTTTCTGCCACTGCTGACATCTGTATGAAGCAGAGACCTTTGTATAAAGACAGTTATTATGAGAAAAGGTTCTGCATTAAAGGCTGTTATTACTGTAATGAACTTTTAGAATTTTTTAGCGAGCAGTTATTAGCAGGTGATATTCATGAATCATGCAGCTGAGCACTCAGACTTGCCACTTATTAAGAGCACTAACAATTTTTTCAGGACAAATTATTCTAGAGTAATTAATAATAATCCCAGAGAGCTATCAAATCTCAAAAAATCAATGCTTGAAGGGAAAACAATTAAAGAACTAATAGACATCAAAACATAAATCTCATGTGCCATGGCTGAACAGCAAGATTCGACTATCAATTTTTACTGCTTTGAAATGACTTTTCAATAAGCATAATCAGAAATTATTTTCATTATTTCATTTTACTTCACCAAGTGGCTTTTAATATGCATCTATATCCGTAAAGTGCCATTCAAAGCAGCTAGAGCTTGGTGTAGTCTCAATGAAAATAACATAGTAATACTACTATGCCCATATGAATTTATGTAAAGCATCCATTTATAAAAACCATTATGTTCTTAAAAAAGGGTGCCTGTGAGTTGAAACTCCTGGTAATTGAAAAGAGAGCCAGGTGCTTTTATCTTGGCAATCAGGATAAGTATAGCACATAAGTGCCTGGCTTTTAGCGGAGATGTACAATAGCAGTATGAATGTGCAAATGTGTATGAAAAAGTAAGGGAGGTTGATGCAAATGCCTGATTGCATCTGCTGTATTTTACAGAGTTTATAGTAACTGTATGAGCCCTTTAGCCTTGATCTGCTTCATGTGGTGTCCCAAACACCCTCAGCTGCTGAACATTAATTATTGGACACCTTCTTAGCACCTTCTTTTATGTCGAATAATCTACAGAAGCAGAGATTAAGCTATTCTATCAAAAATGCTCTGGAGTGCTGAACCTCTTAATTAGGCATAGTAACTGTGGATTTCAGATTAAATTGCTCTCCCTCAAGTGAAACAGAGGGCATGAGATTGCTTTGGTAAGACATTGCAAGACCTTTCAAAGTTTATACTTTCAGAACACAATAGTTGACTTTCTAGTGACCTTTGCATGAAAACAATCGATAAAAGAAAAACCTTTGTTTAAAACACTGTGATCTAATCCCAATCAAACTGTCTTGCGCTGTATTTAGTTTAACTACATTTCTTGTGGTGTTGATTTCCCAAACCTTTTTGTACTCGTTAGTAGTTATGATTAGCTCAGCTTAAGTAACTGTAGCCTGGCTGATGTTTTCTGGGTTTTTTTGTTTGTTTTTCCTTTTGGATGTCATTAAGAAGGTGTAAAAATGAACTCTAAGCGAAGGAGATAAATTGACATTTCTTGAGAAAAGCAAGAACAAAGCTGAGTAGGCATGGAAGAAAGGCATTATTTCAATTTGACATTGCTCGGGCTAGATGCCATTGCAAGAGAAAGACAGTCTGCAGCGCCTGAACTTTGTACCATAGGCTCAGCTTTTACAATATATACAATGAGTATCAGCCCAGCATTATGTGATCAACTTGTGCTTGATCTCAAAGTGCATGGAGGGATACTCATGTTACAGTAAAGAGAGGATGTTTAGACCTCTTACAGTACAATGAAACATTGTGTTGATCTATTGACGAGGCAAGTTTTGAATAACAGGAGTAGTTAATAACATGCACAAAATAAAAGAATTTTTAATAAAAAGCAAAAGCTACTGTAAAAGCATCTTCTCCACCTTGAGGAGAACTTCCTTTTTGCCTTCAGACATCTTGCCCTCTCACCCCATTTACCTCCAGTACATTAGAATTTGCATCTTCCCAGTAAGAGCATGTCCTGTGTCTGCACTTTGTAGACCTGGGATTTTTTTTTTCTTTATTGTAAGAGTCATACTCATTGCCAGCTCTGGAAAGATTTATCTGTTTCCTGATTTATCTGATGAAGAGATTTGTGAAAAGTAGTTACAAGATGTAGTTTCCCATGGTACCCTGTTAAATCTTCTGTGCCTCCTGTTCTTGTGAGGAGATTTAGCAGACCTCTGAATCAGGAGCCTCCTCCAATGAACCTTAGCTGTGAATTTGGAAGTAAAGAAGAATCTGGGCCTGGTCCAGAGCAGAGATTCTGTGAAGGGGCTGAGTGTCTCTGTGACAGCAGCACTGACACACATCAGTAGGACTGAGATCTCAGAATTTTCTTTTAAGAGGCCTCATTCTCTTAAGCAAGGTTGCCTTGAAAGCATAATGATTAAGCAGGGACTTTTTCAAATCAGCAAGTGGATGACAGTTGCTCCTTGGCCTCCCAGTCCACAGTGCCATAGGACTTTTCCTCTGCTCATCATGGCTACAGAGCTTGTTTCTTGAAGCTACACCAGTTGCTGACACAAGGACGTAATGTGAAAAACAATAAAGCTTAAGGCTAGAAATTTCAGAAATGCCAAAGGTGAAAATCCCTGCCATAACATAACTGCATTTTATGGTAATTTAGCAAATGGGAATGAGGAGGAGAGCAAAAAAGCCTTTCAAAAGTTAGGTCTCCACAGACCACGAACAGTGTGTTCTTAGTCTGGAAACTGGAATAGAAACTGTCTCAGACAACCCATCTCAGAACAAAAGCTTGTTGCTGTTTTCCCTCATTATTCCTCCCCACCACACGCACATACACACACATGCACGCAGCTCAAAATTCACCATTGTAGTTAACACCTAACCAGTGGTAAAAGGCGCAGGCTTGGTCCATAGCCACACCCTCTAAATCAGCCAAGGGATGATCCTAGACGGTCCAGTAGTGGAGATGTGGGTAGCTGTATGAGCCTTGTCCATAGGTAAGACTCTGTGTCCTGGTATTAGAAACTGTTGGAAAGAAAGCATCGTTGTGGATGAACAAGGTATAAATACGTTTTGCATCTATCTCTGTTTTAGCTTGACCATGAACTTCACCTCTGGAATTTAAACCCCTCACAGTTGCTTGCCTTCTGAGTTATTGCTGTATTCCCTACTTTTTCTTCCTGATAGATTTTTCTTTTTTTCCCATCTCCTTTCTGTGATGCCTTTACTCTCACAATTTCTTGTCATCTCATCAATGCCTGAAATGCTTCTTCCTTGTTTGTTTTCAGAAATCTGTTTTAGAGACAAAATATCCTGTAATTTTCAAAGATCCCTTCTTGGTTCCAGCTCGCTGCTTTTCTGCTTGCTGTATCTCATATCTCACGTCTCCAGTCTCTCAGCAGGTATGTTTAAGATTTTCATGTTTATTTAACATAACCAAAGTGTTTTTACTGAGGAAGTCATTTAGAACAATGAGGATTATAGCAATTTTGTGGTGTGTACAGACTGACGGTAGTTGCTCTGGAAAACAACCTTATTCTCTGCAGAGCACCTAAGCGTATTATTTCACAAAATGTACACCTACTCTAGAAATGTCATGGTGTAGGGTAGCAGCTGGAAGCCATATCACATTATGACTCTCTTCCAACTCAGCTACTCTCTGACTGGTGTATAGGTGGGAGTTTGCAGACGCTTAGCTTACTACAAAGAGCATATGAAACAGTTTGAATGTCTGGGGGAGGAATGTTACTTCTCAGCTTTTATTGCCAAATGGAGTGACAACATCTTCTGATTATGTTTACGCCAATTTGTCCCTAGCTGTGAACTCAAGGTGAGCTATGAGCAGCAGCCTCTCTGCATCTGCTGATGACTGTGTTTCTGAGAAGTGTGGAGCGGGCAGAGAAGGTCCCAGGAAAGGATGGTCTTGTCTTTGATACCTCTCTGGCATGATGTACCTAGCGCCCTCATCAGTAACTCTGGACAGGCGTGGCCAAGTTAGGGTCTGAAGATAAATCCAAATTTCTGGAATGTTGCATGTTGTGTGTTGACTTAAACCAAACCAAACTGTGATTCTGAAAAATGCAGTATAAGAAGATATTCCACAGAAAAGAGCCAGGTCTGAAGTTCTTTTTTTCCCCCTCTTCGTCTCTGAGATGAGATGTGCAGCTGAGTTTATCTGTTACCTCTACCACATAAGATCTGTTAACTGGTTTCTAGTCTAGCTATCCTATTTACATCAACAAGGTAATAACCTGTCAGTCGCTTGTGTGGGCTTTTATTAAAATGTACATTTGTGAAAAATCAAAATACTGAGTCATGCCCACCTATGGCGGTCATGTTCATAAACTGCATTTTTAAATTTCTTAACCAAAGTTTATTTTCAGTGTCTTATCAATTGACTGATGAAAGACTAATGTTCAAGCAAGCTATGCAGCATAACTGTATTTCCTCACTACAATATTCCGTGCAAATGAGTATTGAAACAGCATAGTCTACTTTGGAGTCAGATTAATCTTGCTAAAGCTCATGCAGTAGCAAGCCTTCAAACTCTCTTCAAGAAACATGAATCATATGACAAATGAGATGAAACATGACAAGATGACAGCCAGTGCTTTGCTCCCTACCAGCCCATGAATGCTAATAACAGCACTGTGAAGTGACTTGTGGAAGTGGGAATTATGTACAGCTTGCATTGCTGCAGCCATCTCTAAAGTTACCATTTTTATGAGGTTGCTTAGGAAGTGATGAATTTCAGATGCAAAGGATATTTTATAGGGCATTGCTACTGAAGTGTGCTACGAGATATTTGTGACTCTTGATTGCTGTAGGGCTATATCTAATATAATCTAATATCATACTAACACCAGTGTAGAATGTTCTAATGGCATATTAACATTAATGAAAAAATACTGTGATATCTGAAGATAGCCTGAGCACACCAGTAATTCTTCTACCTGTAATTTTGATGAAGTAATGGCTGAGTATTGAAATATTAGCACCAATGAGACAGTAAAAATTTCTTACAAAGAGTAAATGGTTTGATTTATTTGACTCTTTCTGTAATTTGAATTTTTTTTTTTAAATAAGTAGATCCTATTTATTTACTCATTATTTTAGATTTGTTCTTATTTTGGTCTGAGTACCTCTGTATTCTAGTATGTTTAGTAAGTTTTTACAGCAAAATAGAGAACATCTGAAAAAACCTTATCTTATTATTAGAAAATTATTTAAACAGTTACTGGAGATATTACAAGATCTTTGTCATAGAATTCAAGCTCTCACCTGAGACCCCAAACCTGGAAGACTGACCGTGGTTTTATTCTTAAATTAGATCATGTTGCCATTCAACGCAACTCTGCTATGCAGCATCTCATAGAGTTTAAAGCTCACTTTTAGATAATTAGTACATTCCTTCTCATTTATGTCAACTTCCTTCTGATCATGACGTTTTCAAGATGATTTTGGTATTTTACATATCATAACTATAAAACATTTTACCCAGATCTCTTTCTATTCTAAAAAATCTCAGTAATAAATGGGGAGTTCTTTAAAACGTTTTTCAAATAAGGGGATAGACTTCAACCACCTAGTCCTTCTGTCAGCATCCAGGACCTAAATCCTGTCTGCCTAATAAGTGAACATCCCTGTCTATCTGAAGATACATCAGCACTGAGAAGCAGTGGCATGGAAAGACATTGCATCAAAGATAAGGAGGAGCTCCGTTTTGGAGGGTGGATGGCTCTGAAACTGATGTTGGTCTTCAGAACATCTTGGCAAATCAAACTTGTCAGGCAGAACAAACATATTAAAAAACACCAGTATCCTTTGTAGAGCATCAGTTGCCTGTTTTGAAAAACAACTACATTTCTGAAATTATCAAAACGCCTGTGTGGGTCTTGGTCCATATTCTGAATGCTCCTCATGTGGCCTGGTCTTCTAGATTGGATGCCCATTTCAGGAGATCATGTTTAAGGAAACCTTCCTGCGCTTGGAATTATGCATTACAATAACGGGTAAGTGGGATCCATGTGGGTGATTGCTGAGAGAACACAGAAGGGCTGCTATAACCTACAGCAGTGAGGCTTTTTGAGAAGCTTTGTTTGCATGGATTAGTAACTCTTTTCCCTGGTGTTAAATCCCTGTGCTTCTGGGCTCCTTGAATGCTAAAGTAATAGAAGTAGATAACTTATTCACATGGGGCACGACACTCTTTTGGGCATTGCCAAAGCAGCCCATTCTTACCAACGTGAGCTGAATGAGCCCTAAAGGGCAGAATTCAAGTGAACACCTTAAAATTACAGAGTTACTTAAGGTAAGCAATTATTCTTTTTCTTTTTTTTTTAATTTTATTTTCAATTTTTAAATTCTAAAAGGTGCCATGGCAAAGAAAGAGCAGCTGAACTGCTTATGAAAGCAGGCAGAGCCATACTAGACATTAAGCCTGTGAAGTACAGGTGGTATTCCATCAGGGCCATGGTGCTACCATATGGCATCTCTGCATGGCTGGAGGACTCTACGTTGCACAGTGTGGGTAGAGTGTTCAGCACAAAATCATCTAAAATCTTGCACACCCAGGACCTTCTTGTTGATGCTTGGAGAACTTTACCCATTGTGCCAAAAACCCCTGGTGGTAACAAAAAAGCCATCAAGAAGTTACTGCAAGTGCCTGCAAAGAGCAAGACCGGGTTTGTCACCATGATTTTTGGCTGAATAGACTTAGTGAAATTCTGAATCTAGTAGAAGCCATAACTTCTGAAGAATCAGATTTTTTCTGGAGTGTTCAGAAGTTTATAATTTCAGAAATGCCTGTGGGTATTTATTAAGGTAGAATCACCTGTCCTTGCTGCAACTAGGTGCATAATTTTAAAACACAAGTCCAACAATTCAGAGGCTAGAAATCCAGGTCAGAGTTGGCATCTGTGAAAAAGAGTTCATTTGGCCTATAAGAGACTAGACGGCGTTTTGGTTTAATCATCAGTTTTTATTGTGGCACAAAACCTCTGTTTGTTCTGCCCTTCCCAGTTCTGCTCGTAGCGCTGGTCTTTACTGCCTGCAAGTCTGGGACGTCAGGCAATATGACATACTTGCTATTGAGATATATTTGTTTATTATGTTGTAGGTTATTTTTTTTTCCTGAAGAACTGTAGTAATTGTCTATTAAATAGCCAACAACCATATCTAGCTAATATTATTCTGAATTTTATCAAGAAAGGTGATACTTGTGCAGCAAAAAAAAAAAAGTCGTCCCATGTCTGTGTTGGTCCTCACTATTGCTAGAGACTGCCTATAATTTTGATTGTTTCTTTAGATTTTGAACTTTTAATAATGAGTAACATAAATCTTTGTGTGTCTTTCTTTGTGAAGATACATGAGAAAAACTAAACACACTCAGTGTTTTATTGCTTGTTAGAAGTAAGTATCTAAGATTATAATATAGGAAAAAGGCTCTATGAAGAGCCCATTTGAACAGAAATAAACTTCTGTTTAAAAACAGTGCAACCATTCATTCATAAGAAAAGTTTTAAAGGCCTCGTAGTCTCATTAGAAAAGCTTTGTCTCTAACCAGAATGCTGAACTCATCTAACCTAAACATTGTTTATGATGACAAAAGACATATTTGGCAGGCAGGACTTCATGGCTTTGCAAATATAAACTAAGAAATACATAATTGAAGTGCTTTCATGATGTAACTGACAAGCTGTTAAGTGTTTTGTCACTTAAAAAAGAAACAGATCATCCCACCCACACCCTGCAGCACAAAACTGGTAAAATTTTATATCACGGATCTGGGACGATACAGTTAAAGGAAAAGAGCCCCACGGTATAGAGGCAAATAAAAATACTCTTTCCCCCCTGTATGAACCATGAAAAAACTTTAAACAGCTTTAAAAATATACAGGCAAGATAAAAGGCTTCCTAATTTTTTTTTTTAAGCTATATCTAAACTAGTTTGATCTAGAGCTAATTATTTGAGAACACATACAAAGATGTGAGTGGTTTTGCTGAAAGGTACTTGGGACAGCCATTACTTGATTTGGGCTAGTGGACCAAAGAAAGCTTTTCAGCATGTACCAGCCAGGACCAAACTGAGATCATCAAGGAATATTTATGTTGGTCATAAACCAAAGCACAACGCGTGTGTCTCTATCTGGACAGGGTGGATTGATGGGCTGAGGCTAATGGTATGAGTTTCAACAAGGCCGAGTGCTGGGTCCGGCATTTGGGCCACAACAGCCCCCTGCAACGTTACAGACTTGGGGAAGAGTGGCTGGAAAGCTGCCCCGCAGAAAAGGACCTGGGGGTGTTGGTCGACAGCAGATTGGATATGAGCCAGCAGTGTGCCCAGGTGCCCAAGGCAGCCAACAACATCCTGGCTTGTATCAGAAACAGTGTGACCAGCCGGGAAGTGATTGTCACCCTGTACTCGGCACTGGTGAGGCCACACCTTGAATAGTGTGTCCAGTTTTGGGCACCTCAGTCCAAGAAGGACATTGAGGTGCTGGAGTGTGTCCAAATAAGGGCAATGAAGCTGGTGAAGTGTCTAGAGAACAAGTCTTATGAGGAGCAGCTGAGGAAGCTGGTGTTGTTTAGCCTGGAGAAGAGGAGGCTCAAGGGAGACCTTATCCCTCTACAACTACCTGAAAGGAGGTTGTAGAGAGGTGGGGGCTGGTCTCTTCTCCCATGTGACAAGTGACAGGACGAGAGGAAATGGCCTCAAGTTGCACCATGGGAGATTTAGGTTGGATATTAGGAAGAACTTCTTTACAGAGAGGGTTGTGAAGCATTGGATCAGGCTGCCCAGGGATATGGTGGAGTCCCCATCCCTGGAAGTGTTTAAAAGCCGTGTGGATGTGGTGCTGAGAGACATGGTTTAGGGACCCTGGCAGTGCAGGGTGAATGGTTGGACTCAACGATCTTAATGGTCTCTTCCAACCAGATGGTTCTGTGTGTGATTCTGTGTGATTTACCATTATTGTATGGTTCAAAGAAAGGTCCAGATCACATTTTCCCTAGTCTAAGAAGTAGCTTTATTGTCCTCCAGTGGAAAGTTAATGTTGGTCCAGGAAGCAGGACTTGGACTTAGTTTTGTTAGAAAAACATGTTTTATTGCATTTTGAGTAATTTCCGTTGGCAAAAATTATGCTTTTGAAAGACTGGTAAATAATACTTTTTGGAATTTCAGCATCTCCTGCGGGAAACCTCTCTCTCTCTTCATTAACTTATGCAATTATATAACTAGGAAATGTAGCTGTTGTTTATGTGTGGATTGTTGAATTGTTGTGAGTACAGATGCTGGCTGTAGCTCTTAACAACTATCAGTTTATCTCTGTAGATTTATCTTGATACATCACCATGCTTTGGTGACTGAAGCACTGAGATGTGATTTAAAGTGAGCTACTACTCTGTGTCAAAACAAGAATCAGCAAATTAAAGAGGAAGTAAATCCAGATGGGAGAAAAGGGTTGGGCAATGCAGTTGTCACTCAAGTCTGCGAAAGGCTGTGTTGTGTGCTCCCTGAGACCCCCAGCTCCCACTTCAAGGAAATGGAAATGGAGAGAACAACTCAGCCTACAGAGGGATAACATTTTCACAGGAGTTATAGATGTGTTGCATCAACATGTCTAGCACTGGTATCACTGTTGGTACGAGCTCATCTTGTGTTTACTATCGCACATATTTTGTAGTGCTATGTAAGCATAAGGTTACTTGTGCTGCTCTGGAGACCTTCACTCCTCTATGGAAGAAAACAAATTAGAGATTAAATGGTTGTTGAAATGTTTAACAAAGCCATGAGGTAGCAATAAGTGTGAGCTGTATGCATCTGTATATACCCCACACACCATGGAAAATATTTCTGTATTCAAAAGTGGGAGCTGGCAGAAAGCTACAAGCACCCAAAACCAGGGGTTTAGATTTTTAGATAGGTTAGCTACTGTGAAGCATTAATTTCTGACAGCAATTTCCATTCCTGGCCAACTATTTTCTTTTAGTCAATGAGCGAGTCTGACAATGGAATAATAGTTTCTTCATTATTAGAAAATGTGTAACTTTAGGAGATTATTCTTTATGCTGTGTTGGGCTGTTTGGAAAGTTCGACGCTTTTGGCACTATCATTTTAAGTGAATTTGTTGCTTGTAGTGGATGATGATGGTTGCTCCAGTGAACAAATTTAATGTGATACTGAAGTCTATGCCTTCTGCACAATAGGGGTCTTTTCTTTTTTTGCTTGACCGCAGATGAACAGATACATGGTTGGAGCTATCTGCTGAGTCTTGTCTGCATGTATGAGTATTTTGAAATAAATCAAGTGAACAAGGAACATCAGCTCTGTGAAGCTGTGTTTTCCTTGGCTACTCAACCAGTGTCTGGAATGCAGTTTAAGCCAAGTATCTGTTGGATGTTCCTGAATGCAAAATATGGGCTATCAGGACATGGGCCTTTGTTGTTGTGTCTGTTCATAAGGCTGCAGACAAGCCCACTGCCTGCTTTTTGCACACTTGGCTTGGAGAAATGTGGTTAATTAGCAAGTGCACCATTACTTGGGTTTTGAGATTGGTGAGTCTTGAGATGCAAGAGTGCCTTGCCCAGCAAATACAAATGATGGAGCCTCAGTAAGATTCTGAAAGTGGATTTGTGACGCTAACAAATCACTATACAGGGGAAAAAGTAAGAAAAGAACAAAAATGGTTACTAAGGAGCCACATGCTGCAAGGTCTCTTTTGGATTGGTGGACCTGGTGTGCTACTTGGCTGTTCCTGTCAAGCTACATGCTGATGTAGCAACTAAGGTATTTGTCAGTTATCAGCAGGTAGGTGATGGACAGGGAGAGGTATGGGACCATCCCACACATTCTGGAAGATCTACCCTCTGCCAGCACATGGACATAAGAAGTTAACAGTGAACATCTGAGTTGCTGTGACTATTCATGTGTGTACTATAAACCCATGCCAAACATAAGGCAATACAGTGTACCTAATGGACAAGTTTTTTAGTATAACCTGCACGACTTTCTGTAGGACTATAGAAAATCCCTGGGTATGCAATAATGTACATTGTGTGTCTCAGCTGCATCATTTCATTGTGGGGGGTGGGAAAAGAAGGTAAGTAATGAAATAAAAGCATTCACTCAGTGAAACAGGCTGGAATGGCAGTGCAAAGGACAGCATCCCAAGTCTGCAGGCATTGCCAGGAGTAACTCCTGCTAACACAGGTGGCATCCTTACAGCACTGACTTCAGTGGGACCATTGGTGATTGCAAGACATCAAGATTTCACTGTTCTTGCTCTGGCCCACACTCACTTGAAAGTTAAATAGACAAACACTGAAATGCACCCACTAACTTCAACAGCTCTATCCATGTGTGTAGCCTTAGGTGTGTGCTGAGCTGGGATTGCCTACCCTGTGGCACCCACTGTAGAGCACTGTTTCCTACCAAACTGCATAGTCTTCTCATTCACAGGCTCCTGAATTTCAGTACAGATGTTCAAATGACTTTCAAATGCAATATCTTCGTCTCGAGCTCAAATGAGCTATTACTGCCAATCCAGTCTTCTTAGGCCTTGGTTTATTTGGATGTACAGTTTCATCTCCATGAAAGACTTGTTCTAGTTTAAACAGGTTGAGAAAGTTTGTTTAGTCAAATGTATTCCATCCTCTGTGTGGATACTGCAAATAAAATGATGGGCTTTCATGGCAGATTTTGTAGTGTAGTCAAACTAGTTTTTAGATTCAAGGAAACAAGATAGGCTGACCTGATGGTTGAGGAAATTCCCCGAGACCTGACAGTACTGAATTTAATTCCCTGCTCCACTTCAGGCTTCCTATAGGAATTTGAGGTATGCTTCAAACCTGACTGATTTTGTCCAAGCTGAGGATTGCAGTGCTATGGTTACTCTAGAACAAGGAGCAAGCTCCATTTACCCTCAACATCTCGGATGCTTATGCCTGTATTTACAAAATGGGGATAATAGTACTTCCTGGCTTACAGGAGTCTTGTAAGGAGACATACATTGCCAGCAGCAAGCAGCACAGATACTGCAAAAATAATCACCATAGAAGTTTTGAAGACATTTAAATTTGTACATTTAGCTCAGATGGATCAAACCATTGTGTAACAAGAAGAGCTTGTGAGTTAATGAGAAGGCCTGATGGACACTGTTTACCGTTGCCCTTTCTTCCCAGCTCTCTCAGGGGCAAAACTGCCCAGCATTTGTCAGCAGTTTTGTCTTTCACCTCTTACTCTTGTGAGCCCTTGCAATCCAGTCATCTACCTATGCACAAGTCAGGCCCTGATGGATGATTGGTTCGAGCATGATGGTGGACTTACAGAAAATTCAAGACTCAAACCAAAGCTCAAGGAAGTTTTTGTTTAGAAACCTGTTGGACAGCTTCCTGTAAGAAAGACCAGAATCTCTACCAGCCTGTTATTGCTAATGTTCTACATAAAATATAAATTACTCCAGGAAATTTAAAGAAGAAGAAATAAGAGGGGAAATTATTAAGGCAAATTAAAGGAACCAGGTTGTTGGTCATCTTCACAATAGGAAAGTTTGAATTTGTTTCCAGGTTGCTTAAGTTTTTTTTTTTGTGTGTGTATGTGTGTGATGTTATTCTCTTGTGCATTTAGTACCTTCTTAAAAAAGAAAAAAAAAAAAAATGGGACTGGGGGTTCAACAGAGCTCCACCATGATCATTCCCACTAGCTCTTATCTGTTTGGCTCCAGAATAGAAATTATGTCAACCATTGTTTAATTACAAGGGAAAAAAAATAAAAAGGAAAGGTTTATCTGTAATCCTTCATGTTGTTTCTCTCTATACATACTGCCAACAGGAAAGGAGGTCATGTTAGCTATAGAATAAAGAGATTTTATATGTGTTGGCAAAGGAAATTCCTAATTATCCTCTCTGTTTTGCTTTAGGATTCTGTTTCTGTGGTGAGCTCCAGAGAAATTTCTTGGAACTTTATGGCTCTTGGACTGGAACAAGCTGATGCCTTGAGATTTCCAGCCCACCACTTGGACAAGAACATATAGGTCTGTATGTCAAGCAAAACACCTGCCTCTTACCTGTTACGCTGGAGAGGATTTATTGCCTTGGAAAAATGAATTGCTCTCTATCCATTCTCTTGAAATAGAGCTATTCCTAAGCTCGCCTGTTAGCACCAGCCAAGTGAATGCTGGGAAACTTGTAACGACCTTAGAGGCACAAGGCTTTTCCTTTGAATTCCCTGTAGAATTTATTTGAAAAACTTTCCCTGTGGCTGACTGGTCTGAAAATTTAACTTTGTGTAGCGGGTTGGATATCTTCAAATAGGTAATTAAAGAAAAGGAAAAGCTTTTCCATTTTCTAAGGTGGAGCTATTTTTTGTAGTATTCCTATTAAACCAGGGCTTCTATATAACTACGAATGTTACAAAAAGTGACAAATTTCAGAACAGCATCTTTACAGCTCTTTTCTTTACTCTGAAATGCAGTATTCCTACATCTTGAAGGCCTACATCCGGCTTGTGAAAATATACGAATTTTGATAAACCCTTGTTCTATGCACTATACTTGCATCAAATCAATGAGAGAACTTAAAAAGCTTGGGATGGGATGGGATATTGCCAAAAAAGTGGTCCTAAGCTATACAATAAACTACAAAGGTTTATATGGTATAACCATATAAATGCCTTTCTCTCCTAGTCTCCCAGCCGTATGAATCTTTGTACTTTTCAGAACATTACATTTAACATAAATGATCAAGCAATGTCTACTGTGAGAGGAGTGATGGGAATTTTTTTTTTTTTTAAGATGTACATTTTTTCTTTAAGGAACAAAAAACCCTTTCAGAAGAGGCTTTTAGCACTTCATCTTTTCCACACACTTTATTCTTTCCTTTTGCTCCAGGGGTTCTGACAGGAAAAAACTTGAACTATAAAACGCATTTTCACTTCCTCCATTTCATTGTTTAGTGGAGTTACAGTGCTATGTGTTCCAGTTTTGGAAGCTCTTTGTGGCTGCATCTAATTCTGAGCGTATATGTAGCCTCATATTGCAGTGTGCAATGTGCTTAGCTGTCTTGCTGAATTACAGTCAGAATGCTAAGAAATAAACCCTTGAATATATGTAAACCACTCCTACACCTTCTTTCCCCCCAAACTTGGCCCGCTTCTATCGGTGTGTGTTTTGAGTAATCTTAAGAAAATTGTGGAAACTATATGAGCAATTCAAAATGACAGTGACTTCCAAACTCCCAGTCATCAATGTTTTGAGGTCACCGAAGAGGCTCAAGTTGATTAGCCACCTAATATGTAGGGGAATGCTTAAAAAGCAAGATCAAGTTACTGATGATTGGGTCAATAGAAATGAAATCTATGTAGGTTGCTGCCTGGATTCACTGGTCACTTTCTGCCCTGGAACCCATAATTTTTTTTATAAAATTCAGTATTTTGCTTCTCCTAGTGTAGGTATTTGGCTGTGCTTGAAAAAATTTGGGTCAAGAAAAAGTACAAACTGTGATGCTTGCATTTCAGTTTTCTGCAGAAGCATCCCATGCACGAGTATATGACAGCATCTGTCTCCCCAGCTGTGAGCTGAAACAAAGGGGCATACCACTAATGTGATTTCAAAGCTGAGCGTCCTCTGTTCTTGCTGTCCGGTGACCTGGGCTAGACAGCATGTTAGTTTTTCAAAACTTATAAACTGTATCTAGCAGATAAAATGGTGAAAAATGCAGCTGAACAGAGAGCATTCAGAATTGTTCCTCAAAAGCTGTGAACACCTTCCATGGGCAACACTGAAGAGTCGTGGGTTGATGAGAGCTAAGGATGCCTCAGCAGCTCCCCCTCCTTCCTCAAAGAGCTGCCTTTCTGCTGGAACTGTCACCCTCATCCTCATCCCCATGCCCCTGGCTAACCCTGACCTGCTGATTGCATTTCCTAGTGTGACCATGGACGGCCCCATGGCTACAGCCTGGCCTGGTGGCAGCAGGGTCTGGGCTGGCCCCATGGGTGCATAGTGGGTCTTCTTTTGTGGTTCCTGATGGGGACATGACTGGGATCTACAGCTTGTTCATTGAGTGAGAGTCTTGTGCTGTCTGGATAAGTTAACAGTGATCTTCAACATGTGACTATTCTGGTGGAAGAGGCTGCCAGTAGTCATAGCAATTCTTGCTTTTGAAATTGTGGGATTGTTTACCAATATTTAACATCTGTTCACTGACTAACAGAGACTCTGTTACAAAATACAGATGTGTGCACACAAGTGTGTTCTCTGGTGCTCATGCCAAAATCCCTGGTGTAGTGTAAGAGTTACTGAGTTGTGGCTCGACCAGCTACTGAGTTGCCTTAAGAGCCTTCCAAACCAAGGAGCCCAGGAACTGGTAGGACTGTATTGATTTGCTTTAATTCCACTACAGAGGATGAAATGAGAAATATTGCATCATCCTCAGCAGACTGACTTGATTTTTGGTTTTGGTTATTGGTAAGGCTCAGATGAGTGGCTGTGCCAAGTGGATTACTACTACCTCTCACCAATGGAGAAATCATGATGTTTCCATTGATTGCATTATGTCATTAAGGGGGATTCCAGCTATAATGAAAAGAGCAGTGATGATCTGAGCCTCGTAAGTAAAAAAGCACATTTAAGAAGGCATCAGCTGTGACCCACCCTGCAGTCACCAGGGAGAGAAGAGCCTTCTTGGCAGGCAGAAAGGGAAGAGGCAGACAGCAACAGAAGAAGGAAAAGAGGGAGATGTTCCCAGTGGTATTACAGTCAAAATTCCTTCCCGCACCATCCTACCAGGCTGTTGTTAATTAATCATTTGTTGGGAAACATTGCATTCCCATAGGCCCTGGGTCAGTATCGTCATTGTATCTTGTTGTTTCCTAGTAGCTATTTCCTGGGTTTCTCCAATCAGTTGTTTTTGCTCCTCAATTTTATAGATGAGAAAGCTGCAACCCAAACTTCTGATTTATGGGGTATTTTGTCTCACCACAGATCAATCTGTAGGACCTGGTGAAGTGCAGGCTTTGGGAAGTTTGACAGAGATCAGTGCCACAAGTGCCCTCATCCCTGCAGCTGGGTGCAGAGGTCATTACACAGTGGCTGCTCAGATGGTCCTGAGGGATGAGATGTACCTCAGAGAAAGTCAAAGCTTTCCCAGTGTATCTCTGGAGAAATTTCTTCTTCAACACCAAGTACAGCCCTGGAAAAAGTCCTGAACGTGGAAGCCAGACCTATTAGCTAAATACATAAACAAGAGGATCCTCAGAGTTCCCAGAGTCAATGGCTGGCACCTCTGTCCTTTGAGCTGCTCCTTCCATGCTTGCCTGCTCCCTCCCCAACAAATGCACACACCTAGGCATTCAGGGCTGAAGTGGTGTAACTTGAACTTGCTTTGTACCTGTTAGCTCAGAGCTGCAAAGAAAACTTGGAAATCCCAGGGAAGATTCAGATTTGAAGATTCTTTTGCTAGGGGACTGCCTAGCCTGACCCCAGCTATATGCAAATTATTTACTTTGCATAGGCAGGGACTAAAAGCCTAAATTGTACATTTAACCTCATTAAAAAATAAATCATAAGTCATTGAGCTACAATTCTTTTCTCAGTCTCTGCTCCCTCTGGCAGAGAACAGGGATACAGTGAGAACAGTGGTGTGTTCTTACCCATCTACAGAACCTAAAGTGGCTCAGGAGGAGCCAGAGGAAAAGAACGGTTGTAGCTCTGTCAGAAGTGGGCTCTTTGTCTGGTCCTGGCGACCTCTGTCATTTCCCCTACTGCGCTACAGGCAACACCACAATGTCATAAGTGACCCCTCACAATCCTATCAGTCTGGGTAGATGAAATCCAGAAAACTGGTGCTTGGAGTGCTGCGTAGCAGTCTCTGAGTCAGACAGTAGAAAACTAGGAACTGGAAGGGATTATTTATTTGCAGAAGAGAAAATTGATCCTCATATTCCTAGTGTTACCAGAGGCTTCTCTTCAAAAGTTTTCTTTTGTTACTCCATTCAAGGGTTAGAGATCCATTGACTGTAGGTAAGCTTGTTATAAAATGGCCTGATAGTTGTGCTTCTTCTCTTCCACAGTACAGCCTAACTAATGTTCTAATATAGACATAAGTTTTAAGTATTAATATATACATATTTAGACTAATATAATTCCTCAGTTATTCCCAGTTTGCTCTAAGAAACTGTAGACTCCAATAAGCAGTAGATCTTTCCTCTTTTCCTCTGCACTCTTGTTGTTCTGCTGTATGTAACTGTGTTCCTCCTAATGTACATCACATTAGGAATGAGTCTTCTTGCAGGTATTGAAGGCTTTGCCAATGTCATTCATCATCCCCAAGGAAGTATAGCCCAGCCCTGTGTGTCCTAGCAGGCTTTGGGAAGAAAATATACTTCAAGTGAAAGGTCAAGAAAGAGCAGCTGCAGCAGGCTGATAGCCAGCTGTGGTAAGAGATCAAACACGGCTGAACAAATGCAAACATCCAAACAGTGAGGAAGTAGCAGTTCATGGTAAATCATGTGCAGTAGCAGAGACTCCTTCCATCCTGAAAATTTACTTGACACTAGTCTTTAATTCTTTTCCCCAAATCGTCAAGTTTAAGGTCTGTCATTTTCTATAACAATTATATGCTTTTCAAAGCTGCTTCCAAAGGAATAGAAAGGTAAAATTACTGTGTCAGGAGGGAGCTCTAGAATGCCATAAAGAAAAATACAAACCAACAAAAAAAGAACCTCCAAACTGATCATTCCATTAAAAAAATGGCTGTGAGTTGTGCCGAAGTTTAGTGTAGAACAGTAAATCTCAAATATACCTTGAAAAGTCCTTACTTCCTCTGCTTGGAACGTGGCCACTACATTTGCTTTGAAAGCTTTCCTTTCCTTTCAAAACAGTTTGCAAAAAGTCACCATATGGAATGGCAGCATTTATAAAGTGCCATGGAAATGGAAACTCCAGTGCTGTTCCGTCTTCACAATGCGTGTCTTTCCTTTTTATTCCCACAGAAATATGAAAAGCTTAAAATTCAAAACAGAACTTACTGTTGTAAGATAATGTATATAATTTCTAGAAGTATGCTTTCTGTGTTTTTCCTCAAATATCTAAAGCAGCTGGTTAAAGATGCTGGCCAGCAAGCTTAGACTTGTGGACGTAACCGCAGTGTTCCTGGCTGCTCAGTTTCTTAGAAGCGGGAGCCCAAGCTTAATCTATGTCCCCAAAGAGTCTTTTGGCCAAGTGTACCCTTTTTTACAAGTTTTTTCTTTATAGGTTTTGTGCTGAGTAGTATTTTATTATTGACAGTTTTAAGGAGTGAACATATAGTTTTGTTTTAATAATCTTATTCCATCTTAACACAGCTTCTGAATGAATGAATCTGAGTCTTAAGACAAAGCTGAAATAAAACCTGCAGCCTCCTGAAGAGCAGACAGCAGTACAATTTAACACCTAAAGATGAAAAGTGAAGAGTACTATAGCTGGTCTTCATGAGGCTTTTGCCCTTTTTTTTTCTGCTTATGTCTATATGAGCAGTTGAGAGGAGAACTGGGGCTCAGGTTAGAGCACTGTCCTTTGATAATTTAACTGCCAGCGTGTTCCCAGGCCTGGTTTTGGTCAGTGGCAACTAGAGTGTGTCTGGGTAGTGCTTTGACATGGTTCAGGCACAGCATGGCCCGGGGTTATTCCTAACAAGCAGTTTGGACAGGAATACTTTTTTGTGGGAGAAAAGAGAGGCAGATAGGGTGTGGGAGAGGGATGCAAACCGTGGTATAAAATCTGAGCCAGAAAATGCAATTCTGCTCTATTTGTGTAGTTGTAGCCTGCGATCACCAGGTTTATGTGAAAGCATCTTGTTGGCTTTAGTGAGCAACAAATCAGACACTTAATTGCATCTTTGCTTAAAGAGGCTTCATCAAGCAGCTCTGTTACTTACAACCACTTCCCTTGACTTTCTTCTGATCTTTTCTAGAGCTCTGGTTTCTTTCCATGAACTCCTTTTCCTTGAATTGCTGTGCAGCATTTGCCTTCTTGTCCTTGACTGTAACTGCATCACTAAACAAAAATAAGCTGGTTTCCTAAACTTGCAAGGACCTTCAAAGATGCATTGGACCTGCAGTTTGGGCCAGTCCCCTTCTCAACAGCCATGGTAAACTGTTAACAGCAGTGACAGTGTATTGGCCTAGAGTTACCAACAGGGAAACTGGACTGTTTCGTAAAACAAATAATAGCCACAGAGACCAAGAAGTTTCACTAGCTCTACCTTAGGGTGAGATGGTCAACTTCTGTTGACATCAGTGTCAAGGTTCTTCTTTTTGAAAGAACTTCTGAATCGGACCATCACTTAGACAAAAAGTCACACATTAAGTCACCCATACCTCTTACATTTTCGGTGGAGATCTGAACTATCAGACCTTCTGAGAGCAGATCATGTCTTGAAGTGATGAAAGAAGACTGTGTAACCCAATGAATGACTGGCTGTTTGGTATACCCGTCATCTGCTGCTGCTGTTGATTAATCCTAGACTGCAGTGATGCATTCATGACATAGTGCTAACAATGCAGATACATATATTTTATATGGCAGAACCAGTACGCAGTACTGTTTATACTTGGGGCACTATACAGATGCAATTTTGGGATACTTATAAAGCTACAAATTCTTTTCCAAACATGAAGTTTTTTCTGAGCTGGAAACTGTAATCTGCTATCCACCTACATCTCTAACAACCAGTTTTCAAGTGCTAATCTGTTTTGCTGGATCCCATCCAAGCACGACAGTTGTGGTGAGAACTGAGTCAGATTCTCTGGTGACTCTGAAATTTGTCATCAAATGTGTCAGAGCTCTACCACAGTATCACTCATTTCTCAGAATAGGCTTCTGATGGTCTCTCTCAGGGTCACGTCCCTCTTGAATCCCAGTGGTCAGGCCTCCACACCACATTTCTGTAACTTTAGATCTCATGCTAGATTTCCATTATTTTCCCACAAATATAGCAGGAGGAAGGAATGAGATGCTAAGCACTATGTTGTTGAAATGTTGTTTTCTGTTTTAATTGTGTGAACTTCCATCAGATTTACTGGGAGATGTAGCAGAGGCAATTAGTGAAATCTGTTCAAATACAAAAAGACAAGCCGTAACCCTCTCCCAGGCACTGAGCAGCAGGGTCAGCAGCAGAGCTCTGTTTTTCCAGACAGTTTAATTAAAAAACATAAACTACCATGTCTCACTCACTTCATCCCAAAGCCTTTGCTGTAAAATCGGGCAGCCTAGGCTTCCCAGGAGCAGTATTTCCCCCTTTGCCAGCACTATGCTAAATAAAAGACCGTAACAAAACAGATTTTTACTAAAGGAGGAAGAAAGGAGCAAGACTACTATTTGGAAAGGTTGAATAACCTGTGCACTATCCCTTTTCCCCCAAGTAGAGTGTGCTGGCCTTCGCTGTCGGCTATGGGACCCCCGCTCCAATTGTGACTCTTCCTGCCCAAATGGACCCCACTTGGAGTCTTAGGGCTGCCTCGGGGAATATTGATTGGCAAGAAGGAGTAAGGCTTTCTGGAGCCTCTACAACTCCCTCCGGACAGGAGTCATTTTTCTCCACGGGGCATCAAAAGCCCCTGTGAGTTATCATTGAACTGATAGGAAGTGATGCTCTTGCTTGCATGGTTCTTTTCTAGCTATTACAGCTGGCTGGGGCTGCTGCTGGGTTGTGCTGGCCCTCAGCGTGCAGTGGTATTTAGTGAGTTTCAGCTCCTTTGGGTGGAGTGGAATAAAAAATGGCATCTGCAGAGTCTGTTACAGAAAGGATGCTTCCTAAACAGGCATCTTAATTCCCTTTGGGGGGGAAAAAGAAGTGAGATTTGGGGAACTTCCTTTGCTCAAAAAAGTTTCTTTTAGACATCTATCAAGTTGGCATCTACCCTTTGGACATTCGTTGTGTTTGGGTTTCCTGTGGATGTCTTTATATTTTTATTAACTTTACAGCTCCCTCATTGGTAAAATGTAGCTGATATTAACAGAAAAAGCCACCAAACTTTGCCAAGCATAGATATAAAACAACTACATTTAGTTTGCCCTTCGCCAGTCTGCTTTTCTTGTTTACAACAGTGCTTTCCCCCTGCTGGGATTCTGTCTTTCTGGAGCTCTATGGGGGGTTTAATCCTTTTCTTCAAGCTTTAAGCAACCAGGCTCTTGTCCTAACACAGTAACTGCTTCAGTTATTGAACTTAAAAGGGCAAAGCCTGCGGGTCAAATATCCACAATGAATCACTACAGTCTTTAGAAAATGAGACATCAGTGGGAGCTTTTGATTCTGGCAAGTTTGTAAAATGAGGTGCTTTCTTCATCAGAAGCCCAGCTGTTACGCTTCATCTAACTGCTCTGGGATGCTCTCTACATCAGCCCCTGCTCTCTGAGAACCTGGGCTGAATTTTTCTACAGGAAAAACTCTTCCAAGGGCCTATGTCATGAGACAATTTTGCAATTGAAATTAGTGTAATAGCAGAATTTCTACTGAGCATGCTTTTACGTTGGGTTGAGGGTATCTTCACTGTTTGCCTTAATTCAGTTTCCCAGTCAGGCAGGTTTCTTTGTTTTAAAATACTTACCTGAATTTGTTTAGGGAGAGTCCAGCTACTTTCATAGTACCTTCAGCAGCTTTTAAAACTAGATAAACATTTCTGTACGATGACAGTTTATGACAAGGTACTAATCATATAAGAACCTACAATTCTAAAACAGGCATCCATTAGGAAGAAGTTGGTGAGAAACCCTCTGAAGATTGTTATTGGCAAGTATTTGTAATCAGGTAGAATCCATTTTATTGGCAGACCTATGTTTAGCAGTAGCAGGTAAAATAAAAAGAATACAGATGTTGCTGTTGAAAGTGACCTAGTGAAATATGAGTGGTGGGTGGGGTGCCTGAGGAAATGCACATGGGAAAATGCACGACAACTAATTTGGACTAGATCTGAGTAGCCTTTTCCCCCTCACTGAGGCAGGATTAATGTCAATGGCAATAAGCTAAGCAGTTTCTTGTTATTTTTTTTATTTGTGGTGACAATAGAAGGAATAATTATATGAGGGGCACATACACACATCCTCTAGTCCATGTACGCAAACATATATACACAGGTTGAGGTGACAGATTACTTAGCAAATCTATAGCAAATACAGGCCAGTGTCCAGAAGCCTTGGTCTGTGAGTCCTCCTGAGAGAATATTCTGTTCTGAATCACTAGCCAGGCCTTTTGCTTCAGCAGAGTTTATCAGCTCTTTCAGCTGATACTCCATGTCAGGTCTTGATCAGCTGTTTGTGATAACAGGGGTGGAAATGCCAGAAGGAACAGATGAACTCCGCAGAAGCAAGCTTTCTATTTCTGTATAAACATCCTTTGCAATAAAGTGAAAGGAAGAGAAAAATACAGCAAATCTCTTATACAGCATCATCAAAACTGTTGCTAAATAGAGCATTTCTATGAGCAGTCAGCAGATTGCTTAGGCTCAGATATCAGCCTAGTGACTGTATAACAAATTAATTACGGTCATAATATAAGACTCAGTTCAGATTCACCATCTTATTCTTGTTTTAACGGCAAATAAAGACCTTCTGTTTTTCAGGTGGTTTGTTGGTTTGGGTTTTTTCAGTAAAGAATTGTATTCCCTTTTTCTGGCATTCAGCAGACTGCAACTTAATTCAAAGACAGAGGGCTTCTCAAAGACCTCATTATCTTCTTCTGATTTATTCGTGTGATTTTGCCTTCTCTTCACACAGATAAGTCCCTTAAATCTCTTTGCAGGCTTTTGTATTTAGACTCCTCTAGGGCAGCAACTGAGTGAACATAACATGTAGCTAACCTAAATTTGACAATAAATACCCTTTCAGGACTTCTTTCTTTTGTAACTTTTTTGGCGCTGTGTGTATGTGTAATAGTCTTAACTAATCAATTCCAAAAGTGATGGCTATGCCTGAGGTCCAATGAATTTTCTACTGTCCAACTCACGTCAAAGCAAACTAGTTGAAAAACTTCCTTGGGGCCCAGGAGAACTGGATCGAGCCCCACACCTTTAACAAAACTCATATGACTTACAGGGCAGAGAATAAAGTTATAGGTTTCATTTGTTTACGAAGCTGGAGGGGGAAAGCATGTTCTCAGCAGCTACTAAACGGAGTTTATGCCTGAATTGTTTCTGGTTTGAACCGTCAAGGGAGAACACAGCACACTGGCTACATGTGGATCTATTCATTGTCTGCAACAATCAAGATAGAGAGGACTTTACTCTTTCAGACAACTAAGTTCCTCTCCAGATGGCTAAAGAAGATAAAATAAGATCAGGAAAAGAGACATTTTTCATTATATTCCCATTACACTTTATCCTTTGTAGCTCTAATTTTAGGATAACAGCTCTTTCTGATGAAGGGTCTATGCACCATTGCTATCAGCTGAGAGATGCTTACGTTGAGCAGAGCTTTTTCTGTGCTGTGGCTTATCATCTCTTTTAAAATGGACTAATGGCATTTGTGGCAAATTAAAGCAAACTGCAGAATTCTGCCTACAATGAGTAAGTACAGGGTGTCGCAGACCATGGCGGTCTAAGATGTCTCATATTTATATATATTGCATGCCCTGCCCACATATATAATTTAATGTTAATAGAAATATTTCTTAGCACAGTAAAGATGGGTTGCACCAATTAAGTTCTGGGGTTCAGCTTGCTGTTTTCACTTAAAAGACACTTCTAAATGTAAACCATTCAGCTAAGTTTTTGATGATCTAGAAGTCTGGGAAAAGATGTTCAGTAGATGGTTGGGTTGTTTTTGTGCTTCCCACACTGCTTACACCTCAAAAAATTGTTGACTTTTGAACAGTTGGAGAGCATCCATCTTCTCTTGCAAGGCTGCATTTCATCTGTAACATCTGGTGTAAATAAGTAAATTCCTTTTAGATGCTGAATTCTTCTTTTGAATACTTTGTTTCATTTTTTTTTCCTTGTTTGTGGCTTTTATTTGACTGCAGTTAGTGAATATTTTGTGTTTGGGATAGAAACGCTCTCCTGTTTTACCTGAATGGAAATTATTCCTATGTGTGTGTCTTTTCAGCATGAGGTAGTTTATAACTAAAGAGCACATTGCCATAAAGCATCCTATTAACACTTTTTATTTATTTATTTAATTTATTTTTTATTTTCCTTTTAATAACAAAACCCTGAAGAACACCTACAAATGTATTTAAATGGTTTTCAGCATTTGGATGAGCAGATGACAGCTGCCAGCATGGTTCCTGCAGCCCAGCTACAAGCTATTGCAGCCATTGCCACACTGGCAGGTCAAACTGTATACCAAATCAGCTTGGTTATTGCTGAGGCAAGAGGGTATTTAAGCTTATTTTTCAGCACAAGTCGGAAAAATCATGGGGACTAGTGAGGCAATTGCCATACTCTAGAGGTCTACTGAGATTTACAGCTGAGGTGCTACTCTGTGGGCCATGAGGTCTGAAGAAATTGTTTTGGGGGGCGATGAAGAGCTGTAATCAACTCATCATCTGCTCTGCTCTCTCCTGAGCCCCAGGAACTCGCTATCCTGCAACTGTCTGGGACAGTTCTCTAATTTCTTACACTTTCTATGTTCCTTACATTTGTATGTTCACGGGCTTTACTGCCTTGTTTGTTAAGTGTAATAGAGAACCCCATGAGACATAAACCTCCCGTGAGCTGGTGCCAGCCAGCAGCCAAGCGCCCACACAGCCGCTCGCTCACTCACCTTTGAATTGCCACAGGTTACTCTTAGTCCTTTCAGTGGGATCATGGGTGGCGCAGGATATTAAGGTCAGTGGTTTCTTTCTGCCTCTCCTCGTTCCTTACTCTTTTCTTCTCTGATCCTTCCTTCTTACCCATTTCCCTTGCTCCAGCATGGGTTGTTCCCAGGCAGCAGTCCCCTGGGGATGACACCAGCTCCACTGCGGAACAGCTTCTACTGTTTTGGCCTTGGAGGTCTTCTCTTTTTTTTTTTTTTTCCTTTAGCATTTACTGCCCCTTCTTAAATACACTCTTCCCGAGGCGCCACCATTGTGGGTGGCTGCTGGGCTCAGCTGTGCCCTGCGGTGGGTCCGCTGGAGCTGGCTGTGTCCAGAATGGGGTGCCCCCAGCCTTTCCTTGCAGAGGCTGCCCTGCAGCCCCTGCTGCCACCACCTTGCCATTTATACCCAATGCATCTCCCTACCTTCCTGGGTTTTAGATCCCAATTATTGATTTCCAAGGTCTGTTTTAGAGAAATATTTATCTGTATGGGAATGTGTACTAAGCAAAGTTGTCACACCAGCCAGGGACATTAATTTAGTCATAATTCATATCTTGTCTATTTAGATTCTGTCTAGGACTGCTAGACCTACACTCCCGTTGAGAATTCAAAGGCAGCTGTTATCTTTCCTGACTTTTCTGGAGCACAAATCGCTTCAAAAGTGGCAAGAAGTGGATGTGAACAGGGCTGGAGTTCACCTCTCACTTTGGCTTTCTCAGCAGAGAGACAGCTGCTCCCAGCTCTTCTCCGAGACCCTGGTAAGACTCATTAGCAGTTTGCCGATTAATTCTGGGAAAGGCAGCAAAGATCAGGGTTGAGGCAGGGCAGATCTGCTGTCCTTCAGCACAGTTAGTAGGTGCCAGAGTTTGGTTTATATACTGTGTTTTCAGCAGCTGGAAGAATAGATCTGAAACTGGGACTTGATTTTATTTAACTTGCAGCTGAAGGAAACAAATATTCCTTTTCAAAAAATCCCTCTGATGCTTTTTTTCACGCAGTAGCTGAATATGGTAGAAATAATAATAAATTAATCTGCGTCAAATTCTGTGAAGAGGGCCATCTGAATGCTTAGCTTTGCGCAAGAGAGCAAACCTTGAAAACTCATGTTATGCTCAAAATCACAAACACTGTGGCAAAATCTGAAATCAAGATCTCATCTGGGTTAATTGACTGCACTGAGACCCAATACCCTCTCAGAGAGGAGACAAAGAAAAGGTTTGCAAACTTGCTGGATATTCAGAATGAGTTGCGACCCCAAGTTGCTAAGTTCAGATCTCCAAAACTTTCAGGTTTGATTCTTCTGCCTTGCAATGTGAAATAAGAATGAACTGTGATCCATATGAAAGAAATGATTTTGGTGTAGATCTATCTGTTGCTCTGCCGGACTATAAATGGCAATTACTTTTCTGTGATCAGTGTTTCAGTGCCCTACGGACAAGTAAAAGCATACACAAGTAGTGAAGATTATTGCAAGTACAAATGAGCAACTGCAGAGAGATTATTCATTATGCCCTGCCACAGCTCAATCACAGAATTAATTTGTTTCAGATGCTGAACGCAGGTTTCGAATTCTGTTCCAAAGAATCATGCTAGTGACTACTGACATGGGGAATAACTGCTGCCTCTGTGGGAGTGAACAGTGGGTGAACAAAACGCTAAGTTCAGACTGACTTTTTTTTTTTTTTTGGTCGTTTTTGATCCAGTTCATTAGCAAGGTATCTAGGGCAGGGAATCCCATATGCCCGAGGCTGTGCCACAGTCACTGTGCCTGTATCCTCTAGCTATTTAAACTTAATTTAAACTTAAATTTAAAGAAAAAGGCTTTTGTTCAGTATTATGTGCAGCGCTATTTATTCTAGAGCGCTTCTCTTGCATTGACATCCTGGGTTAAGAACTTCATCAAGGCATATTCTACGTTATTACCATAATGTTCATGGGCTTTGAAATACTCAAATGGGGTTCATCATGCCCAAATGACATTAGAAAACTGTGGTGTTTTGGAGAATGAATGAGTTCATTCTATAAGATTCGAGACGGAGCTGTGGCGTGAGGAGATAAAAATAGAGAAGTTGTAGCTCTGTGACAAATGTTCTGACAGAACCAGGATTTCACCTGGCATGTCCAGACCTGTTTCTTCCAACAGGGCCATGGAAAGCATCTTTCATGCTGACAGAAGAAATTGCCTTCTGTATTTTGTCTCCCCTTTGTGCCTATGAGATATCCTATGCCTCAGACTGCATCACGTGGAGGACTGGAATTTACAAAGCCTCTACTGGATTGGTGTGAGTACGCACAACATGCAAACCAGGAAAGGAATGGAACTGGAGAAACAAAATAGTTACAACTTTTAAGTAGTATGAACACTGAAAGCAGCTAATTGAAAACTGACAGGAGCTAATATGGTAATGAAAAAAAGAAAGAACAAGCAAATTAAATGGAAACATGAGGGCAGGAAAGGAAAAAATTTCAGAAAAAACCTACAGGAATAGATAAATATACCAGAAGGGCACACTGCTTTTCATTAGAAATGTGTTCTGGAGTAACACTATGAGCTAGTCATGCTTTTAATTCTTTCTAGGGCATTTGAAAATGCTGTGTGATGTTGCCTATGAGAAGCAGCACCCATCTTTTTTTCATATCTCCTGCAGACTAGACAGAAGAGACACAGTGATCTCTTGTGGAGATGTTAACTAATGCTTATCCTGACTTGATTCAAAACAAGCCATCCAAGCTTAAAGGAGGAGACTGCTCATCACTGGAATTTTTAAGTGGCCACACAGGTACCCAGCTGATGGGAGCAGATAAATGTGCCCTGTACTTCTGTATGATGCATGGCCAAGAGCAATACTTAGTGTCATAGCAAGCAAACTTTTCCACTGTGATTGCTATGGTGATCTAGCATTTTAACAGCAATTGAAAGAGTAACTGGATCAAGACCCATGTCTGGGAATACAAATAGGCAAGTATCTGTCATAACAGGTTACTTTTTTCCCCCTATTTTATCAGCCTCTGGAGTCTAAAGTCCTGAAAGTGCTACTGGTCAAACTGGCAGACAAGGGGGCTTATGGCTTTCAGCTATGGTAGTTGGTGTGATCCTGATGAGCAGAGGATGATGGTATGGTGATGGTTTCCAGCTCTGTGAAGGAAAACTCCTGCTGATTTGGAAGTTCAGCTTCATGAACACCACATGTCTATATTGAACTTTCTCTTCTATTTATCTTAAATTTCCTATGAAAGCTACTTCTATGTGAAGGGATAAAGAAGCTACGTGCTTAAAAAGGAAATCAAACTGCAGTGCTTAGAAGTATGTTTATTCAACTGTGAAGTCTATTGTTGAAATACGGGTTGACAGACGTTAGCTGTATTTTATCACTAGTCTTATGAATGCCAGGACTGGAAATGCTCTGAAGGAGCTGATGCCAGCAGTAATCTGAGCCATCAGCCCTCAGTTGAACGTGTCCTGGGAAGATTTATTCTTGCTAATTCCAGCCTTCCCACAGCAGATCTTAATGAAAAATATTCCAAATTTCAGTGACTATTCCAAGTAACTGACTGAGATGAAACAAACTGCACCAAGAGCTTCATTCAAAGAAAAGGGCACCTGGAATAGGACTTAGGAGAGATGTAGGTGCTTACCTGCAACACTGCAACCCTCAAGCTGCATTTCTCTCAGCTGCAGCCTAATGCCAGATATGCTTAAAATATGTTGACATCCTAGCCTTTTACTTCCTAAACAGCCAAAGTTTTACTTCTGCTCTGTCCAGAACAATCTTCTTTGTGGTAATGATAATCACGTAGCTGCCATCCCATGCCTAAACCTAAAAGAATGTCAAACATGAGCAGCCTTCCTCATTCTGACTTGCTTGAAGGTGTTAATGCAGTAGGTGATGGCAAAAGGACACACCTGCTCCAGGTTGATGTCATGGGCTTTATGCAGCAGCAATGGCCTTTGTCCTCAGGCTGGCACCGTGCCTCTTTGATGTAGCAGTGCAGTGAATGCATTGCTCAGTCTGCTTGTGGGGTAGTTTGTCTGATGAGGGTAAGAACTGCAAGGCAAACCTATTTCTGGACAGGAAATCTCTCTTACTGAGACTATGTCACTTTGCCTAAAAGTAATTTGAGACTCATTTTAGTGTTGGGTCTCTAAAATGTTCCTTAATTTCACCAGACGAGGATTAGCTAAACAGCCTACTAGCTCACATACGCCTCGTGGCTTGTACAGTGCAGCTCCTGGTAAGGAAAATAACTAGAAGTGGTTCTTGAAAGTCAGAAGAGATTTTTCAGTTTTATGTCTCTTCCTGACCTATCTCCGGCACCTTAACGTAAACACACACACACACATTTGATTAATAAACTTGAAAAATCTTAGGAAATCAGAAAGACTTAAAGATTTGCTACAGGTCAATGCTATGTTCAGCTGCATGGTCTGTTTATAGTCCCATCACATATGAGAATATGGGAAGAGGGAACAGACACAAAACCATCTGATTGATTAATGGGATACATTTGCACACAGTTTCATTATAAATATGTACAATGAACTATTCACAAACAGCATAACAGCCAAAAATTTTTTATTAAAGGAATTTACAAAAAAATTCTGCTAAAACTGTTTATTTCATAACTTCCCTGTCAAAGATTTGCAGACACCAAGTACAGGTAAAATTCACTGAAATAACTTGCTTTCAAATATATTTATGTGCATATATGTGCAGAAAGCACATGGGATTTTATGAAGGAGGGAGAAATGATTCAATGGTTTATTTGTTTCTATACAAACAAAATCCCTATTTGAGTTTTGGAGGTAGTGAAAAAAGAGCAGAACTTTCATGTTATCCAGAAGCATCTTGATTTACTGTACCTCATAAGCACTTACAGGGCAGGTTAGAGATATTTTTTTTCCCACCAGGAAAGCTGAATGGGATTCCTGTGGAGTACTTCTTCAGCAGTTACAGGAAAGTGGTATTCATTGCAGCTGTGTGAGAGGTGCTCCTCCTGCTCGAGAGGTAAGGCTACAGGCTTTTCCACCACTCTAGTCATGCTTCTGCCCTGGAGCACTAGCTTTGATCTAGAAGTTATGAAAATCTGTTCCATAGCACTACAGAGAATGAGTTGCAGAGCCATTTATAACGGCCAAAATAATTCAGTTTTGACCTCTTCATGTTCCCATAAAATTGTTTTTCCCTCGGCATCAGGAGATGAGTCAGCAGTAGTGATAACAAGAGTTAGAGGAAGACTGGAAAAAATGAGTGTCCAAGTACTTTGGCAGTGAAAAATTAAGCTTCAAAGTGATTTCTTCATGGAACATTTTTTCTCTCTCCAGGACACCAAATTGACTGACTATTAAAGAAAGAAGAAAAAGAGTGAGAGAGGAAGAAAAGGACTTGGATGATATTTCTCACTGTCTGCCAATATCTAACATGCTTTTTGGAAAAGTTGCGTAACACAACCTGCCAAGAGAGCCCTGTTGAATAGAGGTAAGTAATCCTTTCTGTTTGGTGGTATGTTTGTGGTTTTGCAGAACTGACCCACAGGGCCTCATTTTCAACCGGTGTAACAGGCTGTAATGTTTGTTAAGCCTGTAGGGATCAGGAAATTGTCCTCTGAATGCAGCTTAACAGACCACGTGCCTGTTCAAAAATTACCATCAGGTTACCATCAGGTCTATCATTCTTCCTGTAGGACACTTTGAATAACAGAAAACCTTGAATGTCCTCTTTCTTGAAGGAGAATCTGCCTCTGGTGGTAAAACATACAGGTAGTATGTCAGGAAACTTGCAATATGAGGTGTTATGTTTGAAATAATTTAAACAAGGACGGTTACAAAGAATTTTTTTCCTGTTTGCAATGTTTTAAACGTAATTTCTTCAGATTTTTTAATTTACTCTTCATGATAAATTAAAAACGGTGTTGCAAAAGTTTTTCACTACAGATAATAGTAATACAAATTTTCAAATAGAGCAAAATAACTTTTAATATTTAGCTACTTTTGTTTCAAGGCCTTTGGATAATGGCTATGAAGAAAAAGGCAAGGAAATAAAGATTAAAAAAAAGCCAAGGAAATAAACTAACTTATCTCCTTTTCATGAAACTTGTTGTAAAATAATTTCTTTGCCCCTTGTTCATGACAACGAGAGACAAAACTGAAGAGGCACATTCGTATGTGTGAGTAGTTTATGTCTAGGGAGCATGTGTATCCTAAAAGGACCCCTCCAAGCATCCAAGGTTGACACCAACACTGAAAACTGCTGCCTGAGCCTAGACCAGGCAACCTGCCTTCTGAACAACAGCTTGGCAGTATAGCAGTGGGATGGAACACCATCTGCTTCCTGAGGTTTGGGCCCTACTGGCCATCCAGAGCTTCTGCCCTGACAGCTGCATTCATATAATGGACCCATCAGAGCCTCATTGCACAGACAAAGGTTGTGCATGGTCGCACCTCTGACAAAAATGTCTTGTCAGCTCAGGGCTTTTATTGGCTGGGATACATGCGTTTGATGCTGGAGGACAGTGCATCTATCCTCTCAGATCCCTCTGGTGCAGAACTTTCCTACGGTGGTGCCTTGTGTAGTTGAGACAAAGGAGGTTCTGTGGCACTTATCTGCAGAAATGTAGCGGTCCAGGGGGCTTTCTTGGGATAAACAGGGGAAAATAAGGGGCTTTGGGCATGCTCAAAGGTAGGTAGCAGCTGAACTGAGATGCTGAGACTCTTAGGTGTCTAAATCTTTTGGTGGATTACACCCTTGTGATTTTAAGCAGAACACTCCAGAAATATCTTTGCTGTAGCTGGCGGCTCAGTTGATAGCTTGTGTGCTTGAGAAAAATGAAACGTGTGATGACGTACTGGTGAGGTAAACTGTATGCTGCTATCTTTCCAGACTATACCAGAATACACAGCCAGAGGCGAGCAGCATCCACCTGAGGGTGTCATCCTTGTTTGGGACTGCCTCTGAGGGTGAAAAATTGCGTATTTTAAACAGTCTGCAGATAACGTGTGTTGTTGTGACTCTAAAATGGTGTTTGTTGTAGTAATGAGTCTAAAAGAAGAATTGCATTTCATAAGGCGTTTCCCAGGAACTCTGCCCTCAATATTTGCTACTTGAAACTAGTAGGTGGTAAAAAAAAAAAAAAAAAAGACTATTGCTATCTCGTTTTACTGTTCTGTCTTGCACTGTCCTGTGCATACTGTTTGAGAATCTGACTTTGCACACCAGCAAAATCTTTGCCTTGATGTACTTCTCCTCGTAATCACAAAGACGCCTGCCACATTAACTAGGTTTTGGTTGAAACCCACTGAGAGGACTATAACATTCCAGTTTTCTTCAACCTAGAGCTGTGAAAAACCTTCACTGCAAAACCTAAAAGTGAGCAAGTGAGCTTAGGCTGAACATCAGATGCACCGCGGGATTCACTGTTGGTTGAAAATCATGTCAAACTCTATTTTGACATACATTTGACCTGAAACCTGACAATGCTCAGATATTTTGACTGTAATTACTTTGAGACTACAAAGCGAAAAGTTAAAGAAAAACTCAGAAACTGCAAAGGTGGCATGAAGAGCTCAAACTTAACAGAAACTTGCTTCGGCTTTCATGCTGGAATGAGCTAGGTGCTGCTTAGCCTCTCTGCTTCCAAGTAAACAACAGGCATATTATTAAAGCATTGCATTCTATTGCAAGCAAGAACACAGACTAGTATACTGTCAAGCCTGAAAATAATCAAGTCAGTTTTATATTCTCCAAAAAAAAAAAAAAAGTCATCAACTGTGGGGCTGGAAGTGTTACCGGTGATTTTCCCAAAGATTTGCTCAAAGGCATTCATTAGAATTCCAACTGATATAGAACTTTCCTGGATATCTAACCCAAGCTGTTTCTTGCTTGGAGTTGCCTTATCACTGTCAGGCCAACTCAAACTTTGATGCTAAGCAGAACGTTGGAAATAATCTCGTGCAGTGTATTTGTGTTGTCCCCTATTTTAAAAATAAATCATGTTTTCTCATCTCATATTGCATTAGGAATGCCTACAAAAGATCAAAACCCAGCAACAAGTAGAAATAGCAGCAGGATTTTCTTAGTTATTTTGCGCAGATCGAATTTAGTGGAAAACCACTATCAGATGGAGAAGAGGCTGGGTTGCACTTGCAGATGATAATACTCTTGGGAGAAAAAAGCTTTTCTCCATGAAAGTGCTATTGCAGAGGATCAGAGTAACATTTCTAGCTCTCTGAATAGTTCAAACTCTGAGAGCTGCAGTTCCAAGCCTGCAGGAAAGGAGTCAGTCATGCACATATATGTGAATTCTCCCACACGAATAAAAGCACAATAAAAGCAAAGAAACATTTTGAGGTGGCAAATCCTAACTTTTTTTGTCAGGGTGAAATTTTCCGTCTGGAGAGAAAGAACATCTTATTCTCTCCCCTGCTGCTTCTTGCTGCTTATATTGCCTCCCTAATTGGAAGCTGCAGTATAAATGTGCAAAAAAGGATATTCTTTGAGCATACCTCAAGGGTGAGCTGTCTAACCAAGGAAACAATTTCATCCGGTCTGTTGTGAGAAGAGCCTGGCTCAACAGAATACCTATTTCATTGCTGAGCAGAGCAAAAGACAGCAAGGAGAAAAGACTAACAACTGAAACTGCAATACACTAATATTCATATTTTCTGTGTGTGGTTTTTTTTTGTAGTCTGCTACATAATTATTAGCCATTAATTTGGACAGCTGAAGTTCCAGCATTCTGCTTTTATCACTGCTTCAGTTTAAAACATACTGGAATGACTGAAGAAAGAAGACATAAAATTCCAGACTAGAACTGTTCCTTGCTGCAGAGCAGGCTATGCTTTCAAATGGTTTCCATCATACACCTTGCATTTTGCACTGACAGGTGCTCAAAGGGAATTAGCAGTTTTCAAAGGCAAGTCTGACAGTTTAGCAGTGCTCTCGGCAGGGGGACCATGAAAAAGCATGCCTGCCCAAAGACCTACCCACTTGGATGCGGTGGCACCCACAACGTAAGTGGTAGTGTTAAATCATGAATGTCGTGGTGCTTCCAGAAGAGTTTGTCTAAACTAAAAAATCGTTAAATCTGTTTCACTACCGGGAATGCTACAGCTGTACCAATGCCAAATTACTATTGTAAATGGGGGACAGCTTTAATAACTACAATGGTCTTAAGCCAGCAAATTTTAATGTTAGAAATATACCAGCTAAAAGCATTGGAGTTTTTCAGGTGTTTAAAATTAAGCATATGCATATTTTCTGTGTAGTATTTTGGAAGAGAGTAAGTATAACTGAACCAAACTCCAGATGCCCTGTTTTCATTGCTGACATTGTTTGGAAGTTGAGAGTAATATTCGTCATCAAAGACAAACAAATGGAGGATGACTCAGTCTCATCCACACTCAGAAGGGAAGAATCCAAAGGGAGCTGGATTTCCCTGTTTAGAGAAATCCTCGCAAAGAGAAAGGAATTCACATTTGTCTGAAACAGTGAAATGCAATCCTGTTAAAAACTTTCCGCTGTTATTCAAAATTAGGTCTGAGGTTTTTAGGTCAAACACAGCTGATTTTTCTCTCACAGAGAAAAGCTGAAGGAAAGGCTTGATATTATGAGAACTTCTGCTTCTTGAAGAAACACACAATGACTCCAGTTTCACATGTTCTTTCTTAAATCAATGAAAAGTACTTTTCAGATACCAGCAGCACATCAACCTCAACTTTCTGCTACTTAAGCCACGAGCAAAAGATATGTCCCTTGAAAAGTCCAGAGTGAATTAGACTTCCCATCAAAACCACTGCTTTAATACTGACAGCTTATTTTCCTTATGTGCTTGGTGTCTTAGTTCTTATTACAGATAGTGAAATATATGAAAACCAATATACTGAGTGAAATGATTTAAAAAATTGGAAGACCTCATCCAATGCTCTCCTGGGTAAATGCAAGTTTAAATGTTCAAGTACTGAGATCATTAGAGTGTCTCAGAAATATCCTTCGTTATCTTTTATTAACTAAATATCTCACCTTCCCTGGTTAAAGCCCTGTTCATTTTCTTGAGTAAGTGCATGAACAAAGCTTAATGGATGGTGACAAATTAGCCACAAAGAACCTCATGAGTAGCAAAGGGCCATTAACCTGCCATAGTTTGAGCTTCACTTTCATCACAGTAAGTAGAAGTTAGCTGTAATTAATATAAAAAATATTCTGATCATTGTCAAATAACTATTAGAAGGGAGATAGCTCTGAACTCTTTTCATGGTACTGAAACACCACCTTTTCTAAGATGTGCCAACAGTAAATTTTTACAGCTGTGTGACTGGATGCACTGAGCCTCCTCTGTTATTCAGAGTTTCCCGAGCAGAGAGAGTAGCAACACTGTTGGTTATCAACATGAGAATTGCCACGGGGTTTCATCAGGAGGGAAACGTAGCGAGGCTCAGCTGGATTGAGGGACTGAATACTGAAGAGATTGAGAGAAGTGTGGGGATGATCTCCATGAACTTCTGGCCAGGAAGGGACAGGAAAGAAGTAATACTCTGAAAGAAAAATTTGAGTCACTTTTTCTGAACTGCAAAGCTGCATGTAGTTTGTGGAAGGGTAAGATTTAACTGCAGAAAACTTAAGTGTGAAACAAATGTGGACCAGGGGGCTCGTGAGCTGAGCACAGTGCCCACTTCAGACATGTAAATCCTCATGGTGGTGATCTACTTTCAGTACAAAAGTTGACTCAGAGACATTAATCATAAACAGGAAACAGAGAAGGGGTATGCAAAGAAAAGTTAATGCAATATTCAAACTGAATCTAAACAAAACATGTTTCAGTTAAATAATGTATTTGAAATATATTGGACTCTGGTTTGCAATTATTTGTGATTTTCCTGGGGGCAGTATTAGTGCTGCAACAAAATGGATGAGACTCAGTGCTTGATTTAAAAAAGTTGGGCTTTCAAGGCCTGATTTACTGTCCAGCAAGGCTCTGCAGGCTGGTCTTCCCAGGCGCAGCAGTTCCCAGGTTTGGAATGCTGAGGCGAGAGCCTTGGCGTGCAAAGCAGTCCAACCGCAGCTGAACATAAGGTCACAACCAGGAACATATGAGATGAATAAATCTTTATTGGGCAGGGCTGCAAAACATTAGGTAATGGGGCCAGTGACAAAAAAGCTCTTTCTGAATCACACTCCAGAACACTCACCAGAGCAGGAGTTCAGGCCTCTAGCAAGGGGCAAAACTCATGTTTCTGATGCTGATAGGAAAAAAGGAGAGAAAAATCAAGCAAGAGGTTTCTTCTGCTTGTGGAAGTGCATGAATTGTGCACATCAACAGTGTTTCAGTCTGTAAGAGCTCATGGCAGTTTCCATAGTTCAGACCAGATGCACAGTGCTAACACAATCCTTTGCAGTTCTTCTCCTGCTTCCATCGCTGTATCTGTCTTCTGCTCTCTTCTCACCTTCTTTCTCACCTACAAATGGAGAAATCAAGCTGAGAAAAAAACAGAAAACCAAAAAACCCCAAACCTTCAATTTCTGGTGAGATATTTCAGTACTTGTTTCCACCCTATACTGGGGTGGAAAGTTGAAATACCTCTTCTCTTTCTCCCCATGGGAAAAAAGGAAGTTGTGAAAACTCTTTGCTCAGAATGAATGAAATACTTCATTAGAATTAATTTTTCTGTTGAATTGTATTGTGCCCAGGGGAGATGATCACACAGTTGCCAAGTGAAAACTGAGCGTTCTATCTATTCAGGTCAGGTATCGAAGAGCATGTGGGCTAGAAGTTTGGGGTCCCTCCATTCATTTATTGAGACATACACCACGAGATATTTCCTCCCATGAGAGCAAAGACTGATGTCCTGTAAAGGAGAAGAGCTGCTAAGAGGTGGTAAGGCCTTGAAGAAAAGGCAAGGTTGTCAGAGTGAATCCATACTGCAGTCTGGATCCAGACCTTAGGTCCCCAGTTGATGCACTTTAGTGATCTGTTTTGGAACTACTGCTCTGTCCAGGACAGGGACTCATCCAGAAAGACTCTAGTTCCTCTGCTGAGAGGCCTGCTGCCACCTGTGGGGTGCCTTGGCCCCTGCTTGGTCCTGTTCATGTCTCTTTCTGGGCCACCTTGTTCCAGAGGTCAGCCCTGTATTTGAGCAACCCTGTTAGCCCTGTCTTCCTCTCTATGTCAAGTGTGGCCTCTTCTGCCCTGGGAATGCAGCACTTCTTATCCCAGAAATGCTCTGAATTAAATCATGAACTTCCCAGGTCAGGACTGACTGGGCTTTTTTTCCCTCTCTTTTCCAAACACTGCCATGAAGGAAGTGCAGTACAATACAGAAAAGCAAAATACCAAGAGACAATGGACCTGTACAGGCTGTGCAAAATCTATGAATAAACTGCTACTTAGAAAAACATATTTCCAAGAGGAATCTGAAAAAAAAGAAAGGAGGTATTCAGTCAACAACAGTTAAGGCATTCTTCCAGTCTAGCGGGCTATCTAGGGGTCTGTTGTCGGAGAGGAAGGCATGTGAAACAGGTACTAACACATTTTTCTGCTGCAGGGAGATGTTGTGAGATGTAAGTTGTGCATTAAAATGAGATTCTTTTAATAAAAATGAATGTTGCTGAAATTTGATTAGTGCAGTTTGCATGGAGTGGAATTGCAATTTGAATATGAAATTCTGCTCTTCCTTTTTCTATTTTTTGTATGACTGTGCTTACAAAATATCATCTGGCCGATTCAATTGAGTCTGTAATGCTTCAAAAGGCTTTAAAAACTAGTATTGTGAAAAAGGACTGTAAAACGCAGACTTTTGTGTGTAAAGAGACATGTCATGATCTCTGAATTTACATCAGACACAGGAACAAAGGAGCATTAACTTAAGAAGAATATAGCAAAACCAAAGGAAATATCTTTCTGATAAAGCTCAGAATTTAGTTATGAAAATATCTCTTACATGTGCTCCCCACTGTTAAGGCTGTGCTGTCTTTGACAGCAAATGTTGTCCACTCTTGTCATAATTGCTTTCGGCTTGGTGCTACTGGTTTTTTCTCTAGGAAATGGTTCTAGCTTTAAGAAGCCTAAAGAGATGACCATTACAAAATGAGCTGAAATGTCTGAAATGCTCTGCAGCTAAACAATATAATAAGAATTCATAGTAATTTCAACCCTGGTTAAAGTGTCATTTGTTAATTTTGCATAGTACAAGTGACCACACAGACTGAGTTTTGCTCAGTAGTTCACATGTTGTCTTTGAGCACCATCCCACCATGCATTGATCTCTTCTGAATAGCCTTTCTTGTTTGCTTGCTGCACTTCAGATGTGGGGAGAGGGTGTGTCTGGAATCAACTCACCTGTACAAATAATGCTGCTGCTTTGCTTTGATCTGAACCTTCCTGAGGTAATTAGTGGGTGCTAGACCAAGGTGCTCCACAGAAATCTCTCCTCTCTCTCATGCTGTCCTATCATCTGTAGAATCAATTTTCTGACTCAAAGTCAGCATCCTCATCTTGTACATTACCCCCTGAAGACTCACCATTTATATCACGTGTGAGGAAAACTAGCTGTCATGTTATTTAGTGAGTAATATAGTTGTATAATGCTTGAAGAGAGTGGACTTGATGCCAGAAGACTAATGTGGAGAAAATACAGGGAAGTCAGACTGCAGGCAACTAACCCTGTGTTCACTGAATACCTTCCTGTGCTGAGATGCCACTGTGCTGAAATAGAGTATAATTTATGATAATATGAAAAGCTGAAGGGGCTTATTTCGTTTGACAAAGTCAGGTTGATTGGAGATAAACTGCATTTCAGTGCATGTTTTGAGTTACTGAATGCACCCAGAACAATACAGCCTGACTACTCTGCCTTCCCTGGCAGTGTTTCTTATCCTGGTTGGCTCCACCTGAAATTTCATGCACATACCAGAGAAGTCATTGGTACCTCTCCAGTCTTCACGGGAAGCTGCCCAAGAGCTGCCCCCATGCTAGACTGGGCTGCAGGCTGACATGATTTCATAGTGCACACTTGGGCAACTGATAACAATTTTGTTGGACCAGAAATAGGACTCCTTCCTCACTGGCTGTAATCACTCATGGACAAAGATAATATTTCTTATGCAAGAAAATAAACTACTAAAGTTCATACCCTTTCTTCATGTTTATACCCTTCAAATATTTACAGAGAAGATGATGATCATGCCTTTTTCATAATTTAATCCATGCTTAGTCAGACAAGGGTGTTGTATTCATCTTATAAAACCTCTCTTTGTATAGTAATACAGTGTCTCTAGCCCCTTAATCATGTGTGTTGCTGTATTCTGATATTCTCTGTCATTTGTCTGTGGTATGGGTCTCCACCTTATGCATGAGGTACCCCAGGAGATAAGTAAGCACTAGCATTGTGTGTGAAAGGGAGAAGGAGGAGGGAAGAACTTTGTGGTGTGAAAGAGCTGAGCAAAAGCAAGGAGCACCCATTAGGTGGAATTCACACCCATTCAAAGAATGACTCTTTTAGTGACCATTGGAATTATCAATCTTTTCATTTGAGGGCTGAAGTGTGGGATTTATTTTAGGTTAAGGATGTTTAGGATGTTATTTTATGCTGCATATGGGTCCATTAGTAGGCTGCCTTTAAACTCCTGTTGTGGATAGGGAAAAAGAGAAAAGGCTTCTGAAAACAGGCTAAGAGTGATAGATGTTTTTCAAGCCATGGTCTGCTGGCTACTTCTACGGAATTTCCAAAATGTAGCTAACAAAAGTACAAGTTCAAATTCACTGTACAGAAATCTGTAGCTCCACTGGATAGCTTTGAACAGATTTGAACATTGAAAAAGGTTGATCAAACACTGCTGTAAAGAATAAGAACAATAAGAAAAATATATTTTTCAGAAAAACAAAAGATAGAATGTTGCAAGTGTTGAATAGCTTTTACATGTTACTAATCTAACAAATTAATTTAGTGCCCACAAAATTTATGTAATTCAAGACTGGCTGATAGGATGGATATGCCTGCATAGGGAATGCTGTCTTCCACTTAGCTGTCAAACATGAATGACGTTTTACATGAAGAGCTGTCTCTATCTGAAAACATTTATGTGCCAAGAGGTAAAATTAATACTGTTGGACTTCTACCTAGCAGCAATTCAGTATATCTGAATGACACTAATGGTTGGAAATTCAGCTCCTGAGGAAAGGATTGGGATCTGTAATGATACTACTCCTAGACAATAGGTTATGAGATATGAATGCATGTACATAACTTGAAATCTGAGATTTCCTTGCAATCTGTGCTACCTATTTTACTAATACATGGCATTATTGCCATGTGACTACTGTGTTTAGATCAACATGAATGGAAGCTCTTATTCAGTTTAATATGGTTTGTAAAATTCTATTCATGCAAACTCAATTTTATTTTTCTATAACCAATTACAGCAATATGCCTGACAAGAATATCCACATATACACCTGAACTTAATTTAGATTTAATCTTAAAGTAAAGCAAGGACCATCTAGATGAACTGGGGAAGATCCTTCAGGGCAAAAAAAAAAAAGAGACCCATGTGCAGCAGGTTGGTGCTATAAATGCCTGCTTTTGAAATAATGGAGAATGAAGAAATGCATGTCTCTAACTGGATATCTAAGCTGATCTCCACCACTAACATTTTGTCCACTGCTGCTTGCACTGTTAATTAACCACTTGACAGCTTCTGTAGCTCTCCCGCACAGTAATTTTAGATGCTGTAATGTTTTATGTGAATTTGGCCAATCCTAACACCGCATTCTGTAAAGTTAGTTGTAGTTCAAGGACCAATCATGCAAGCACGTATGATATGTCTCTTTTCTGTGAAAGATGACCTTGAATATCTGCACTAGAAATATTCCTATACTGGCAAGCAGCAGCAAGTTCATATCAAGTAACAACATATCGGTGGATTCACCCTGTTTCTATGCACATTGGCTGGGTGTGTAATGTTCTCCTTTGACATGCAATATATGCATTGAAATCTCTTAGGATTAAGATAGTGAACATGTTGTTAGAAGGAGGGAACATGCAAAAGAGATGCTGGGTTTAAAAACCTGGCCAATGCATTATTACTGCTGGTATCTGGGAGGTTAGCCCTTTATTCCCACATGTGAGAAATGAGTTTATAAAAGGCACTGAAAACTCGCAGGGCAGGAGAGTCATGCAGGCAGGACGAATGAGTGAGAGAGCCGTCCTCCTCCTAGCATGCTGCAATGCATGCAAATGAGAGCAGAGGAAAGACTCTTTTAGGCATAAGAGCCTGCTTTCCTTCTGGGTGAACCTCCACTGCTCTGTGGATCACTACAGACATACAAAATCACAGAATCATAGAATGTTTAGGGTAAGAAGGGACTGCTAAAAGTCATCTAGTCCACCCCCCCTGCAGTGAATAGGGAAATCCTCAATTACATCAAGTTGCTCAGAGCCTCAGGGATGGAGCTTCTGCTACCTATCTGGGCAACCAATACCAGTGTCTTACCATCCTCATAAAAAATTTCTTCCTTACAGCTAGTCTAAATCTCCCCTCTTTTAGTTTAAAACCATCACCCCTTATCCTGTCACAATGGGCCTTGCTAAAAAGTCTGTCCCCATCTTTCTTATAAGCCCCCTTTTAGTATTAAAAGGCTGCAGTAAGGTTTCCCAGTACTGGATGTCTCTGAGTCATAGCCCTGATTCACTCACCATAGGAAAATGCTCCTGTTTTAACTGCTCAGGAGCCTTTAAGCAGGCTCATCCTGCAACCTTTTAAGTGAAATAACTATATTTTAAGGTTGAAAGGCATGTCCATCATCAGCTAACCCACCATCCCCTTTGGATAGCTAACACCAAAATGGGCAGGACTACATACCATCTGTACAGGGACCAGAAGGCGAAGCAAATCTACCAGCAAACCCTTACAGGAGTTTGCATTCCGTTGCCAGAATCTCCAAAGGAAGAGCTATTAACGTGGCAACAGAGAAATCAGATTACCACAGAAACAGCACAACTTAAATACTTCTACTCGTGTTTTACTCCAGTGTGTTGCATCAGTAAAATGTTAACGTAAGCTATGGGTCTAGGAGTATAAAGCTAGAGTTTTTTGAAATGTAGGACATCTGGTTTGCAAAAAACTTAAAACCACAACCCTGTTTTCTATTCAAATAATCTTGGTTTATTTCTTTATTTAAAAATACGTTCCCTCTGTGTATAAAGCAAAGCACAGAATCACCCATCTGCACAAATCTGAACAAAAAGCAGCCAGTGTCTTACAATTTCACTCATTCTTTTAGAAGAAAGTATAGCCCTACATTCCTATTTCCAGGCAGTGCTACATGAAGAGACATTAATGACTTCTCCCTCCACCTTCCCCAAGGCATGATGTGCCTTGTGAGAGATTCTGACTCATATTGATTACAACAGAAAACAAAGGTGGAAGATGATGCATCCAGCTAAAATTAGAGAAGATTCTACATTCTAAGGTTGCTGAGAGGAAGAAGTACATAGCGCATATGTAGTATGTGCCATGCTGTGGGTATTCCTTGAAACATCCTTGCTGATTTTCTAGGGACTGATAAAACTATTAATGCCCTCTTCGGCTTTGCTCTTTGAAGTTTATTCATATCCCTGAGCTTGCCCACTTCATTCTACTTGGCAGAAGTATCTCCTGCATGATATCAGTTGTCAGGCTAAAATCTCTAAAACAGGTATCATCTAAAAAACTACCTAGAATTTGCACCCTTGCATTTTGCTGATGTAAAAAAGGCAAAATTCCTGTTTAGTTCTGTCACAGATTTATGTCGGCTGTAAAAAGTTCAGATCGTTTCTATGTCATGTGATAGTGCCTTTTTGAAACTGTCTTTTCTTGCATAAAGCCTTTTTAAGAGGTGCTGCCCTTCCTCAGGCATTTGTTCCTACCTCTACAGTGCTGCTCACAGCTGCCCCAGTTTTGCTGGTGCAGCTGTGTTTAGGGTTGGCATAGAAATGGGGTTGGGGATGGAAGGAATGGCTAGTGAAATGGAAGGTGGGTGAGGGTAGGAATGAGTGGTCATAGGAGATCTCATGGAAGTGAAGCTAATAGCCAAAATGCATGTATGACTATGCCTGTGGACACTGGCATGTGATTTGTTTGGACATAAATTCACATCTTTCTTCCCAGATTAGGAAAAGTGGGAGGTCTGTGGAAGATGGATAATTAGTTCATGGGGAGGAAACAGTTCTGGTGGCTTGGTTCTGCAATGATCCTGTTACTTGGTGTTCAAGGCATATGTGAATGAAGGGTTTCTAAGAAAGTCTACAGCATCCCTGAGAGAAGGAAGTTAAATCACTTGCTGGTAGATGTCAGCATTGGTCCTCAGATGTTGGCCTCGGATGTTCATTGGTTTTGGTCCTGTTGCAAATACTACCTGTGAAAATGGAGGCTGTCTGAACAATGTAGTGTAAAGTGGCTCCTGCAAGCTTTAATCTGGATGGTCCTATATGTTTTCAGTCAGTCAGTTTACTAGGCACAAAATTATCACGTTTAACAATAATGTTCACTTGAACTGGGAAGATCTATAATATTGTCATCTGCCCATGTTTTAATTACAGGGTAGCGCTCACTAAGGGAAACTAAAATTAGAAGTGGATGAATGGATTTTGATATGAAGGGGAAGATTTTCTTTCTTTCTTTCTTTCTTTCTTTTGTTTTTATTTTTCCTTTTCCCAAGGAAATTACATTCTTGGGAGAATTGCAAAACCAAAAAGACCAAAATGGCCTCTCCTGATCCGTAGGGTGGAGAAGGCTTTGCAAACCAAGGGTCAGATACAAAAGGACATCTATTTATAAGTGAAAAGCATAACAATCAAAAAGAGAAAGGGATTATGTGCAAGTGGGTAAGGAACTGAGGAGAGAGGGACAAGGAAAGCTAGGAAAATGTCATCTGTAATTTTGTCAGTGATGAGTCCATGAATGTTTGTGCAAAGTCAGAACGGAAGAAAACTGTGGCAGTGGAAGGGTCCAGGGATGTAATGCAGGGAAGGGTCTCTCAGTCTGTAACTGATAGGATTGAGAGATGCCAGTGCTTCCATACTCCTGGGTTTGGCAAGGAGGTCCTGGCATGCCAGAGCCTTCCAGAGCTCCTTCTGAGAGCTGTTCCCAAATGAGTGCCGAGCCTCATGTTAGCTTACAGGGTGAGGGCTGTAGCTTCCAAACCGCAGGCACATAAAGTGCTGTCAGGACAAGGATGCCTGAGTAAATGTGAGTACTTCAAGATGGGTACTCAACACTATTATGGAGGGCACCTCTGAAATGGGTAGAAGGGAAGAATTTCCTTCGTGCACCACTCATAACTAATCTTTGGTCTCTGTCTATTTGTTTGATTAATCTTTATTTTCTCTTGCAGCAATGCTTAGTCCTCTTGTTTTATATGTATAGAAGCTTTTGGGAAAGGTAGTTAGAAATTAGAAAGCTTCATTTACTAAAATAAATGAATGTTTAAGATACCAGACAGTAGTTTAATCATGGAGGATGTCTTCATGGATTAATAATATGTGTAACATACGTTACTGTAGATATTATGCTGTCGTGACATTTTTATTTTTAAATTACCAGGAAATTATATGGTATCAGTAACATAAATTGTTTCTGTGTAGTGAACTACTGAACATTCACTAAAAGCAATTACTGTAAACATACAGCAGAACCTGTGTGATTCTGCCGCTGGCAAAATCAGCTCCCAAGGTAGTTTTTCAAGAGGAGTTTTTCTCTGCAGACTCTCATCAAGTCTGTGCAGCAGCACCACGACCAGTGGGAGTTTTGTCCGTGTGGAGAATGAAAGCTTGGTCACCGTGTCTCCACAGCAATGAAGATGACAAAAGCTCAGAACATTGCTCTTGTTTGGCATCTCTCAAATAGTTTTAAGTAACAATTTAAGCCTACAAGATACCATATTCCTCCAGACATTTGATACCTCACTATGTTTAAATAAAGAGGGAGACAGGAATTCAGTCCCTGGATCCAACCTGTTCCCTGAACTGTGGGAAACATTACTTATGCAGAATATACAGTCTGAAAATCAAACTGGCATGTGACTTCGGGGTTTGAGGAGTTAATGACATTGGCCCTTATACTTAGTATTTCAAACTTAGCCATGCCTAACACTCTACAAAAACAAATAAAGGCAAATGTGAGAGAAGAAAATAGTTCATACCCTGAAGAGTTTACCACATAAATTTCACAAGACTATTGGATAAATTGCTGCATAAATCTGAGTACTCACTGACAAGGTGGGGACAGAGAACTAAATGGAATTAACTATGAGCAGGAAAGCAGGAAGAAAATGGTAAAGATAGATAATGTAGTTACATTGGAAATCAGTGCAAATACCCAGGTGTATGTGGAGCTTGGTGTTTATGTTTGTCTATTTTTGTAAATAATAAAAGACTATGTATTAAGAAGGGACACCAGAATAAAGGAAAACGCGGGGCCTGTTTCTGGTAGTCTCAGGAAGCAGATGCTGCCAAGAAGCTGAAAGGCAGACAGATGTATATTAAGGAAAATCAGAAGAATCTGTGAATTGAGAGAAGAAATAATTTGCAAATACAGAGGTGGCAAAAGTCAGAAAGGGCCTATGTTTGATGGGGGTGGTGAAGGCTGCTTATGACAAAACCTTATTTTGGATACCAGGCAGCGCCGGCTTGCGACTTATGCAAAATTAGAAGGAATGCTGAAACTTAGCCCAAATACAGAAGCTGCTGTAATAGATCCACAACTCTGTGAAGACAGCAAAACATAAATAACGAAAGAACCGAAATGAGGCTAAGCGCTGGCATGATTATAAGAGCATTTCTGCCTGCGGTTTTACTAGAAAATAGCACCCTCAGTCAGAAGGGCGGATGGCTGACCCATGATACATCCCACGTGATACACACGTGATATGTGATGTAGAAGTAAGCATACACAGACCAAGGGTACTTGCAGTACTACTTTGAAAATTTCTCTGCAAATATGGGTGGATGCATGGCTGCTAGAGCTATGGTTAAATTCTAACTTCCAGTCCAATTTTTTTTTTTTTTAATCGCTTAGAGCATTCACAAATAGCTTGTTTTTAGCTGAAGCTTTCTCTAGCGAATGTTCATTTTGCCATATCCTTTAATTAAAACCATGAGTTTACTCAAGGAGATTTCAATTATGGAAAAAAATGCCTTTTCTTTTATGAACTGCTAAGACCATTTCAGCTTTAAAGCCAGAAGAACATGTACCCATTGACACTTGAAAGTGAGTAAATTCTTAGAAAGGCAGCTTATTACAGCAGTTGACTAATACCTGTACTCCAGAAGTACCCGGAGACTCCTGTGGATTTTCATTCAGTGGTATTTGCTGATTCTCATGAAAAAAAAACCCCTGGATTTTGTATGTTTTTCTTTACAGAAAAGTCAGTGACACAATCTGTTCTTATAATTGAAAGGTCTTTATTCTATAATTTAATGTGGTGCAAAGCTGAAGGCTAAAAAATTAAATTTTCATTGTTTTTCTCCATTATTGGACTAGCTTCTTTGCTGGCTTTTTCATTATACATAGTATGATTTAAAAACTCCCACCAACCAACCAGCCAAAAAACAAGCAAAAAACCAACCCACAAATAAGCCTGACAATAAGATACAAGAAAATATGAAGGATAAAGAACTTCTATGATTTTCATTATCACTGTTTTTGTGAACTCATGAGATTATCCTTATATTAACCTTGGCTGTAATACCTGTATCTATGAAAAGGGAAAAAGGCAGATTCATTTCCATTAGTCTGACTTGAGTGGTTTGCAGAGTATTAGAATAAAGAACTAAAGCTATCACAGTGAAAGAAAAACAAAAAAATGCAACCTGTGTGCTAAAGGAAGACTGTGCCAAGCTAACCTGATATCTCAATAAGATAATTTTATGTCAAAAATATATGCTAGTTATTGAAGATCTGCAATTAATAGTGCAAAGAGCTTTATCATCGACAGTGTCAGTATCTTGTAAAATGATTTTGTTCGTCCCAAGGCTGAGAGTGGGATAGGCCTTGACTCTGTAAATCGCAGTGGGGGAGCAGAGAGATTTCAGCAGTGGCAATGATGGCATGAGGAACAACGGTGTGCACTCGCTGTGAATAACTTCAGTCTGAAAATTAGAAGAAGGTTTCTGAATGTCAGGGAGCAAAATTCAGGAACACCTCTGTCCTGGAGGCAAATAATCTAGTCATGGAAATGAAGCTTGAAAAGCATCCAGGGCCATATGTCAGCTGCAGTTGCAGACAGCTGAAGTCAGCGGTCCAGGAGATCCCTTCCACTCTCAAGTTTCTGTATACTGACTACTGCCATGCAAGATGCCACTATCCTGTGGGTGTGCATGTGTGTATGCTGATAAGTGAAGATGTTAAAGCCAGCTATGCTGCTGATTATCTTAGAAAATGCCTGTGGTTATTATAGAAGCAATATACCATGCAGTTTCCTAGCGCCGATTAAATAAATAAATAAATAATCAGAAGAAATGGGGCTTTGAAAGCATCTTGTGTTGTGGTATCTCTATGGTTGCTGGAATCTGAAAAACATTTTATGTTTATAGAAACTTTTTTTTTCTGTTTCTTAGCATTCAATCTAGGATAAATGGGAGAATATAATTTTTTTTGCTCTTACTTTGTTTAAAATGGCCACAGAGTGTATAGTTTGTGTGAGAAACCTTTAAGCCTCTGCATTTCTTTTGTTTGTTGCTTCTTTTTAATTCTTTTTTAATTCGTAAGTGATCTCCTCACAAGTCAGAGAAAACCAAAGGAGTGAAAACTGTGCTCACCACTATGGATATGATGCCCCAGTATCCTGAAAGCTGTTTGCCTTTAGGTTAGTCAGCTGAATACTTTCTACGGCTTGCCTAGTGCAAGTCTGTTCCTCTGCACACCCCTGGGTACCTGGGCTTGCCTGAGCTCCTCTACAGTTCTGCCCACTGCAAAGATCTCCAGGTACTTGATATACAGTGACAAATACTAAAACATGATCCTTCCTTTATCCTTTTAGTATACTTTTGAGAGCTGAGCTTGCAGTGTTCTCAGGATACAGTAAATTGTGTGTACTTTGACTTCAAGAAGCTTTTTAATCTCTGAAGACACTCTTAGCATGCAGTAGATGTGCAGTACTTTATGCCACTCGGATAGAGAAGTATGCTTCATGAAAGAAACAGCCGTTTTTTGTTGCAGTTGCAGGCTCTGCTTACACTAGAAATTACACAGTGCCAGAAGACAGGCCCAGGCACTAACTTCATTGTCCTCAAAAATTGTTCGAGCAGTCCCTGGAATGGTTTGTGCCTGGGCAGTCAGCCCAGGCCTCTTCCAAACAATTCCTGGGCATGTTTTGAGAATTAGCACGGGCCAGGCACCATGCCCAACATGTAGTTTGGATGTGGGCACCCTTTTTTGGATCATAATAGACTTCACTAGTGCCAGATGGCCTCAGAGCCAGAGGGAATAAACAGCCTGAGTGCCTATGCCATGTGCTAGTGCAGAAGATCTCTTGTGCTGTAAAATGATAGCTTAGCTTATGTGTACGTGAGTGTCTCCATGTTAACAACCTGTAACCTGAAGGACTGGATTTTACAAAGGGCAACCTCAGACTAGGACTGTGTGGCATGCAGGAAGGCACAGTGGACATTAGGCAATGCCTGTATTGCTAAAGAAATCACGGGCACAAATCGAACCCTTGAAACAAATGTCCAAGGCACTGGCTCAAATGGACCCTAAGTGGAAATGGCTTCAATCTCTCCTGGGCCCCCTCTGGCCTGAAGACCTATTTACATTTCTTTGCAGTTCAGAGTGCCTGAAATAATACAGGGACTGTGTTACAACCCACCAGATGGGTGTTTTTAGCATACAAATTAGAAGGTATGTGTTGTATGCTTTAGGATGTGGTGTGTGTTCAAAGTTACAGCATCTACTGGGATGCTGTTACAAGGCTGTGTAGATGGGAGAGAGCCAAAACAAATGTACTCATGTCCATTATGAATTTGGAGCAGCTCCTCCTATGTTTGGGCACTGCCTTGCAGGGTGGTTGTTGAAGGAGTCCACAATAGAGGTGAGGACTGATTTCATGAGGAGACCGATCAGGGGTCCAGTGTGTGGTTCTCCTGCTGGCCCTCTCTTACTGGGAAGTGTAGCCATACCCCGAGATGCTGTGTCCATGGGCACAGGACCCTAATCCCTTGAAAAATCTCTGCAGATTTTAGGTTATCTGTGGAATCTGTGAGCTAAAATACTTTCTTTCACATATGGCAAACTCTAATAGCAGGATGAGAGAAGATAACTGCACTGAATTCATGGTTTTCTATGATTACAAAGTAGCAGGGCTCAAGTAAAAAAACCTGATTATTAAATGCTAAAGAGGCTAAGCCTGCTGATAACACACGGGTGTCTAGACATGTGTCTGCTGGGTTACAACAGTCCCAGTTCCACTAGGGAGTACCAATAAACTTTGCTGAGAGAGGTTTTAGCCCCACAGGCCATAGGTCAGACAGTGGGGCAGATAGATAGGCTTTTATGTTCAAACACTTCTCCCAGTATGAAAATCTGGGATTAAATATAAAGTGACTTCTCCTTGGCTTTCCTGCTTTCAAAATTAAAAACCTGTGTGGAAGAACAAGACTTGTTACATTATGTTAGCATTAAATAAAGAACACTTCAGGAAAGACTTCTCATTAAGGGAAATTAAGAGGTTAAAACATGCTTTAGATGTCAGAAACTTGTGCTAATGATTATTATAATTAGCATCATTTGGCTTTATTAGCCTTTTTTATAGCAGTTTTGGAGAATATGGAATTGTAAAGGATAGGCATGAAAACACTTGTCTGAACAAAGAGAGCATGTATCTGAGAGAAGCTTGTTACAATTAGAAGCTGCTGAAATGTTTTATAGTACTGTGCAATGAGCAGCTTGTTTCAATATTGAAGTCACTGGAAATGGGTGAATCCTCTGCTGCTACAATTTTTGGTCTGGTTGTTTATGTTCATCTTAATATGCTAGCTTAATACTGCTGTAGTTCAGGAGATGGTAAGTCCTTCAGCCATATGGTTTTTATCCACTGCTGCAAAGCTGCTGAAACTGGGAGACGACAAGACCAAACAATGTCTGCAGGACAGAATTGGCCAAAAAGAAAAACACAGTTAATAGTTATGTCCGAAGGAGCCGTATTGACAATATGAGATACATTTTCAGTGCTTGTTTTGTGGGGGTTTACATGTCAGCAAGAAAACTGATACCTCTCCTGATAACAGAAGTGGTGGGGGTTTTCTCAAACTTTTCAGTTTGGCTTGTCTGTACTACTCAACTTAATGTTGCTTCATAGAGAGAGATTGTGAAGAGCAAAGCCTGACTCCCAAAGAAAAGAGGATCCTTTTTTAGTGAAGCACAAAAGGGCTGGCTACCTTGTGAAGAAACTGGATTTTCAGTTCAGAGGCAGTTACACCATCCTGGAGACACCAGAAAAGAAAAATTGCTGTCTTTAACCATATTTATTTAACTGAAGAAGGTTTACACAATTTCAAGACAACTATTTAGCAGAGGAAAAAGTGCATACGTCTTCCATGTCACATACAGCATTTGCCAAATTTCCATCACTTCTGCTGCAGAAGTGCTAGCAGTGCTCGTAAATGCCCTGGAAAAGTTTGATAGAAATTTCTGTCACTAATCAGGAACAACACAGCATGTATCAACTTTAACAGTTTGTTCATAGTCACAGTCATCTCTAGATGCCAAAATGAAGTCATCGCTAGAGTTACTGGTCAAAAGAAATGGCTTTATGACTTAAATGTGTCTAACCTGTCAAGACTTTCTTATATATCCCTTTTTGCTATATCAAACAAAGAGTAAAATAGCCTTTGTCATGCCCTACAGAGAGTTTATTTCTGCTTTCATGGAAAAACATTACGAGACTAGTATAGTGGGTATTTGAGGGTATGTCTGCGCAGGAGTGGTATACTGTAGGCATATAGAATTAAGTATTCGCTGGTGTGCTCTGCGATAAACCCTTGGCTAAGCAGTTGTAGTAAGCACTGCTGTAGGAAGAGAAGGCAGTTGAGATGCAATCACACGATTTCCCAAGAACATGAAGAGGTAATTTCAAGTGCACAACTTGCACAGTTCTTTGGATATGTGAAAGATATGTACCTAAGAATGATCATTTTACAGGGCTTCACGTGCAATGAACTCACAACTTTCTCGTGATTCACAGTCAAATAAGAGCAACCATCTTGTACTCAAACTAGATAGTTTATCTCTTTTTCTGTTTTACTACTCTCTGTTTTTACAATGGTCATGCATCAGCTCCCTCTGTGGTGACAGATCATAGATTTCAATGGTTCTTTGGCTTACCACTTCCTTCTTGTCTAACAAATTGAAGTCTTTAAAAGAAAAGGCAGTTACTTAGGAAATCAAGTGGTTAAGCTTTGTGGATAGTCTCAGTTTTTATGTTGGTGCATACTGCAGTGCTCTTGTGAAAGAGTAGCCTAACTGTCATTTGCCACGGTTTTTATTTATAATCTTTTGACCAAACAAAAATACACACATTTTAAACAATAGCTTTGCATTTCTATTTACAATTTAAATTTATTTTTCTTGACATTTGCACTGGTTTGTGTTTCAGCTTCTGAGACTTAATTACATTTACAAAGTTTAGATCTTAATTTTCTTTAAAATGATCCTCCGTTAAAAAAAGGAACAAACACAAACCTTCCCTTCCCTTCCCTTCCCTTCCCTTCCCTTCCCTTCCCTTCCCTTCCCTTCCCTTCCCTTCCCTTCCCTTCCCTTCCCTTCCCTTCCCTTCCCTTCCCTTCCCTTCCCTTCCCTTCCCTTCCCTTCCCTTCCCTTCCTTCCCTTCCCTTCCCTTCCCTTCCCTTCCCTTCCCTTCCCTTCCCTTCCCTTCCCTTCCCTTCCCTTCCCTTCCCTTCCCTTCCCTTCCCTTCCCTTCCCTTCCCTTCCCTTCCCTTCCCTTCCCTTTTCCAAGACAATCCTAATTGTTTTTTCCTGAATAAAGAGGATAAATTGGAACAGTGAGATTATAGAGTAGTAGGTGACAGAAAAAGACATGCACTGGTTTATAATGTAAGCCCACTTCAATCATTAGAGTTGCAAAGAACAAGAAAACATGTTAAACAGAAACTTTTTTCCTTTACGATTCTCCAGTTATGAACAGAAAGCGTAAAAGATGACCTTTCTGACTGCAACTTTCCAAAACCTTGTTATGCTTGAAACTAGTATATGTAAGAGGAACCATACACAAGTAGAGAAGGGTAGAAAAGCATATTTTTGTAACTTTAGCTAAGATTCATGCACACCGTTGCTTTTAGCTGTCACATTCTACAGTTTAACACATTCAGACACTCCACATCCTGTGCTTTTAGTACTGTAAAGGCACCAGTCATGATAACCAGCATGAAACCGTAAGTGGTGGGAGGAATTGCAGCCTACCTTTCTCACTGAGAAGAAAAATACTGGGAGATATTAAAAAAAAAGGTAAAAACAGGTCCTTGTAGAAAACTCCTGATATTTGACACCTCCACTACAAAACGCAGACTATAGCTAAGACAGTACCAAGCAGCTCTACATTGATGCAGAAGAAAGGTGTTTGGTAATATGCGATCAGGAGTTAATAACTGTAAGCGTAAGACATGTTTCAGTCACTAAACAGACCCTGTTATACTCTGACTCTGCTTTACTTTTCCTCCAGAAGATGTAATGATTAGACCTATTTTTTCAACTAGGAACTGGGGGAAGGGCCTTGACTTGTCCAGAAGTACTAGGAGAAAAGCTGTTGATGAAGGGATGAGCATAACAGTGCTGACCAGTGTTCTTCGATGTTGGGTGCCATGAGGTGATCAAAAGGGCGGTAATCAAGGTTTTTATTATGAAGGTCTTGGTATAAGGTGTGAATGATGCTTAAGCAGATGACTAAAATGACAGATGGAGGATTGGAGAAATTAAAGGGGTAAAAATACTACTTCAGACAAGTGTATTTTCAACAACTGTCAGTGTCAGGTTGTTGTGAATTTGGCCTAGCACTTCCCCAGACTGTTTTGCTATACCGTGTACCCTTAGTGCCCAGATCTGTCTCCTCTTGTTGCTGCTGTTTTCAGTTTGATTGGCATTCAAATCAAAGGGTGCATGCACAAAGCTGATAAAGCTTCCTTCTCCTGAAGCTACGGCTAGCTCCAGTCATTACATTGCACTGATCTCTACCTGAAGTATATATATATATTTATATCTAATAGATAAAAAAATCTAATAAAGTGTACTTATCTATATATCTATCTGATACATCCCCCTCCATCTGTTATCTTGAACTGAAAGAGTATAGGCCAGGTGGGGAGAAAGGAGGAATGCGGCCAGTTTGGCAGTACCTCACCTTTGAACACAGTGGTGGCTTCTTGGTCTGGAGCTGCACACCTTTTTCCAGACAGGCTTAAAAAAGGGTGGCAACATCTGTCACCCCTGGCTGCTTGCCTGTACCTCTGGCACGGTGCAGAAAGGTGAGAAGCAGTGAGGTAGACCCAGCTGGTCTCCTTTAACTTACATCTGGAAAAAGTGTTGTGCGGGCAGACTCGCCCTCTGCACACAGACATGGGCCTCCCATCAAGCAAGCCAAAGTGTGACCGTTCCCCTAACGTTATTTGTTACAGCTCTGCCCAACCTGTGGCTAACCTCCAAGATTCAAGAGTTACGGTGTTTTCATCATATTTTGTTGTGAGGCAAGCCGAGTCCCTCTGACTGTCAGAGCCATTGCAGCCTGTTCTGCAACCTGGACTGTTTTGCTGCAGATTGCCTGAGGCTTGCCTGGTTTTCTCTCTCTTGTGCTAGTAGGTGTGGGTGAGGCTGCTTTTGTGCCATCACTTCTCATAGCTAAGGAGAGAAAATGCAGACCTAACATGATCTCTTAGTTGTGGTCAGGCCATCACAAGTCAGCTTACGAGTGTGCAGATATGGGGGAAAGACAGCCTTCACCACTGTCTCACTGCATCCTGGCCTCTCACGGTTTTCTCCTTCAATGCTTTTCCGTATCATTAACAGTCATGTCTTGCTAATTGTCCTAGGAGTGCTCTGGTGTCATTAAGGGGCTGTGGTTGGTGCCTGGCAAGTGCTGGCTGGGTATGGGACTGCAGAAAAGGACAGGTAGTGCACCCATCAGGATCCTGTGCCAGCATTCACTTTCCCACAAGAGGCAGCCCAAGGCTCATCCCTCCCTTGCTTCCTTGCTACACACTTTTGCCTTCATTGCTGGTGGAGCTCGAGCAGCCCCTACCCCAGGGTGGTAACCGTAGAAGGCAGGCTGTGCCTCTGGAGGGTGGGAGGGTGCCCACTGCTGTGCAACCATCCGTATGTCTCCCAATATCTCTGTAGCTGGAAACCGCCCTTCATCTCAGTGCAGGTGGGATGTGATTTAAGGGGTACAATTCCAGTCCTGACTTGATTAGGTATTGGAACCTGAACTTCTCCAGTTAGAACTGGAAAGACTTCCAAAAGTAGCACCAAGCTCCCTTAGGCTGTAAGAGGTCAACATTGTACTCTGGCATGGACAACATTTTTGGGATGGTGAAATGTAGGTGAATGGATACTCGATACATTTATGGCACATACACACACATTGACAACATTTTATTAACAGATCAAGCCACATCAGAGAACACTCAGGGTCCTGGAGCATGACCTTTTCTTTGATGAAATTATTAGAAAGACCCTAACACAGATCTGGCCCACTTCAATTATTATTTCCCAACAATTTGTGATCACAGTCATGGTTAACAAGTTTAAATTACTAAAATAGATGTAACTATCTATCATCAGATCCATAAGTAGATAGTAGATAGCACAATACCATGTAAAAGTGTTAAGTACCAAGGAGGTGTTTGTATTCCTGAATAGCGATGCTAGTGTTGTTCTCTTGGAGAGATATGCAGCTGGCATTACTGACGTGAGAATTATTTCTCTCAAATTATTTCATCATGAGGCAGATTAGTTTGTTTGCAAACTTTTAATGTTATTTATCTGAAGTATATCCCAAGGGTTTAATGAAAGTGAACGGGTTTTTTTGTTTGGTTTTTTTTTTGTTTGTTTTCCTTCCCAAATGTTAAGGTTTGAGACAGAACAGCCAAATTATACAGGAGAAAAATGTCATCCTGAGTTGCATGAGTGCTGCCAAGGCACAGAGCTGCAGGAGTGGGAGGAGGAACAGTTTCAGGAACAGTTTGCCACCTCAGCAGTAGGTATACAACAAGGCACTCTTTCTGAGCTCAGATCTATTCATTTCCTCCTCTGCACCTTTCTGGGATTGTACCTATTAAACAGCATTATGACTTATCAAAGTGAGGTTCTTATTCACTGACAGGAATTTAGGATCAAGTAATTAGTGCTCTCCTTATGTATATGTCTACACATGAGATGTGACACTGTCTATAACCAATCCCACAGTCCATAAGCACTTGGCACTTATTTGGCTGCTAGTCTGAAAATCAGAATTAAAAAGAACCTAATGAAAATAAATTTTTGTTAATGAAGCTGAGCTAGCTGGTTGGAATCAATCTTCTGTATTTAAATTGAGAATGAAGACACTGGTATGAAACTTGCCCTTGGAGCAGAAAAACAAAGATGCTGTGAATAGTTACCTGGCAGTATGTGGGGTTTGCCACTGGGCTGAGGAAAGCACAGCAGAAACTCATAGGTTTGCTATGGCAGAAAGCAGAAGCACAAAATAAACAGTTGATAGAACTACATGCCAGTGGGTTTTGTTTGCGCTGTCCCCGTGTGAATAATCATGGCTTGGTACCTTTCATGATCTCTGTGGGAGCTCACTTTGGTGGTTCAGCACTACCACCTCATTCGCACACTGTCCAAAACCAGGCCCATTTATTGGTCCATCAGAGAGGAACAGGAGAATCACATCTTCTGAAAGCTGGGTTACTTGTTGGTCATGCAAGACAGACAGTAGCTGGTTAGACAGCAGCATCACCTCTCTGCTGTCTCAAGGCAGAAACAAGCTGTCCTGTGCTCCTGAGGCATATGCAGTTCAGGGCCAGTGATTTACCTGACTTCTGCGGTAGAATATCATTGTAAGATTTTGCTGTGTTAGTGTCACCATCAGCTCTGCTGTGGCATCCGGGAAAGCTGAAAAGCTTCCCTTGTTCTTCAGGGTAGCACACCAGGACAAACCCACTGCTGCCTCTCTCTCTATCTCCTTCTCTAATTCTCTCATTTATTGAAAGAAATGCTTTGCCAGCTTTGACTTTTATAGAGGTGAATCTGAATTCCAAGAAGATTCAAGGGCAGAATTTGGCTGAAAAACTGTCCAAAAAGAAATACAATCTGAGAAAGGTGCAGAAGCTTGGGAAGTGAAAGGAGAGTCACTTTTGGAAGCCACTCTTTCTCTAATTGTGTTTCTAATGCAGTGGTGCCTTGACGGAAATTATCCGGTTCTCTTTAAGGTTTTGCTGGGGGCTAGCCTTGTGTGTTAGTTTTGACCTCAGTGGGAATTAAGTATTCTCAATAAATTATTAAATCCTGTCCTTAAAAATAGGAAAATACTCTATTTTACTAAGCATCCAGAAAGCAAAACGAAAGACAGTTTTGAAGGTAAATCAGATCTGGGACATAAATGAAGCCATCATCCCATTTTCAATATAATCCACTTATCATAAATCAGAAAATGTATTTCAAGATAATTACAGCTTTTATGAAAAGGTTAAAATTATTAAAATATAACACAGCCTCCAACTAACAAGGACACTTAAGAAAAACAAATGGATCATTTTCATTTTTTTTTAAATAGGGAATTTAATTTTATTGGCCTGTCTACGTCACTGTAACTACACACAATTTAAACAAGCATTTACCAAATTAGACTGCAAATTTTATCTCTGCCTTCCAAGGAGGCTCCAATTCAGGAAATATCTGTGCCTGCAGTTCTGGGTCAGCACACGATAATGATAATGGGCATATTAAAAACTCTTTATCAAGGTCTGCTTGTAATTGCATGTACATTTTACACCTCCAAGGCAGGTTAGGGTAAACCTGCCTTTGGACTGGCTGTTTGCAAGGTCATGTATGTGACCCACTGCTGAGAGCATGTGAGGTGGTGGCAGTGATAATCACTGCCTGCTGCCCAAACCAAATGGAATTATACAGGCACTGTGTAGGGGATGAATAGTGGTCAAAGTGAAGGAGGAGGAATTAGAAAAAAAGGCGGATGAGGGGGCATCCGGGGAAAAAAGAGAGAGAAATATGTTGGGGTTTTCAGGATGGATGGAGGGTACTCAGATTTGCCTGAAGCCTCTCAAGATCCATCTTTTCAGCTAGGTTGTACAGCTCTGCTCAGAGGAGTCAAGCTTCCATGACTTATGCTCATGGGCTTAGTGGTGGCAATGGGTGATGTGTGCACTCGTGGTACATGGAACATAGTTTCATTTGGCTTTATCTGGTTTCCCTGAGGCCATGAGAATTTTAATTAACTTGTGTTGCAGCTAGTTAAATTTATATACTTAAGATAGCCACTGCCTGCCAGCTGAGTAAGGGTAAGCAGTCTTATGGCCACTTATCTCGGGTGCACTGTATGGGAAATTGAACTTGGAAAGGTATGGCAGGTCTTCTGGGTGCTCCTGTGAGTAATGCTATCTGTGAATGGGCTGCTCTGAACATATGAGTATCTATTATCTACTTTGGATTTTTCAGTGGTTCCTACTGAATGTCTGTTTTCTGTTTGTGACTGTATTTCTGTTCTGTTCCTATCAAGGGAAAGACATATGTTTGAGACAGGGAAGCTGACAAAGATGAGTGAACGGTGAGCTTGCTGGAGACCAAACTTCATTCAGTGAGCTTGTTCATCTGCAGAAGAAGTTTCCAAAGGTCAAACTCATCAAAATATGGTCCACCATTTGATTGTACAGCATCAGGTACCTTCATGCCTTAGTAAAAGTTTGCTGCCTAACTGGCATGAACAAAAACACAGTTTTAATCTGAGGACTGTGAAGACTCTCTTCCTATCTCTATGCCTACCATTGAATGGAAAGAGGCTTTCAACTAACTCTTGGCAAGGGGCCTTCCTCTACTCAGTCACAGCTAATTAGCGAACAAAAAATGAGGATAAACTTTGGGAAAAGAATATCTACTTTTGTCTTACAAGACTCCCAGTTTTTAGATTGTTTCCTTTCATTAATCTTAAATTTTTCACACTGGTTGTCCTGTGGGCAAAAGATAATCAAGCTGAATTTCAGCTGGAAATATTTTTTGGCTGTTTTGTTTGTTTGATTTTTCTTTGCAAATTTTGGTTCATGTGTGAAGGTCTGTTTCCAAAACTTAGAATAAACACTGTTCTCACTGTAGTCACTACTGTAGACTTCACATGAATGAAAGACACTGAGTTTAATCTCTGCCATGATAATGAGCTTCCGCTCCTATGTTAACCCATGGATATTTAAAATACAGCTCCTGTATATTAGCAATGGCAAATCTGGTAGCTGTGTTGCATCTCCAGGACTCAAAGTGTAATTTGTTTCCTAAACCTATGTTCTCTGTTTGGTGAATTGTACTACCTGCGCGAGCTGGCTTTCCAGTATGAATTGGGTTTATTAGCTTGGACACTGAATCAGCTCTGAACCTCACATACAGTTCTTAAAGACAGGCTTCCTGCCTTTCTTAAATTTTGTAGAATTCTTCAGAGCTTCAGATCTGGCATGACATAAAGCATTGGTTTAGAGCTTTCCCACTATCAGACATTGTACTGAGACTTACTGAAGTAGAAGTGTAAGTGCTAGCAATTAATCAAGGCAACCTAGCTGTGCTGGTGTGATGGAAGTGAATGAGTTCCCAATAGGAGATTTAATTGAAAAAACATTAAGTTTCAAAATGAACTGGATGAAGACAGGGGATTAGAACATAATTCTTTCAATCCTGGCAATTTAAAGCAAGAGAAAACCCTTTCAGAGGGAAGAACTGCATAATGCATTGATAGGCCATCAAATACTAATTGCAGGCTATCAGTTAAAAGTGACACCTGGAGATTTAACACTGGGTAGTTGGATGTGAGCCACAGGATAAAGATATCTTCTTAAATCTGAGTGGAGGTGAATTTAAGCCAGCATTGCTTATTTGGTATGAATGACAGCCCAACAGTATTTCATCAGAAATGAAAGATGGGTGTGAAAATGCATTCAGGGCACTTTGTCTACTCAAAAGATCTGATCATGGTCATTTCTTCACTGTGTGAAGAAATGTCGCAGCCACCCATACCCCTGGATGTTTCTCTCTTCTCTACTTATCACCTGGGTGGTGTTGCTCTCACTGGTGGTTTTGAAGACTGTACAAATAATGCAAAGATGAAAGAACATTGGACAGTCATACACATTTTCAACCACTTGCCTTTTTTCCCCCTGCACAACTCTTTTGCTTCTCGAGACCTTTGTGGGAACAGCAGGAGAAAGCATTGGCAAAAGGCTGCTTCACTGTGATCCTATAAAACATAGTGGACTGAAGTTCCTGCTGTAAGTGACAGTAGAACACTTCTGTTTGGTTATTCGGTATAGCACTTACATAAATGTTTTCAACTACAGCTGTGGATTTGCTCTTTTTCTGTATTTCCTTTGTATTCTTTATAACATTTGGTTGCATGCTATGAATTCCAGTAGCAAAGCTGATGTGAAACACATTCATCCTGTAAAGCCTAAAACTGGACCTGTGTTCCACCTTGTAGCTGTTGTTACGCAGCAGTGCATGTTGTAGATGGAAACACAGCTGCTTGGAAATAGCACTGACAGGAACAGAGATGAAAATGAGCATTCAGCCCTGACCTTTTGGTTTGCTTACCATGAAAACGGAAATGTCATTGTCTTGAGTATTTATAGAACACTGACTTATGTCTTGATCCTCTTTTGCTCTTTTAGTGAGAAATTGTGTGGATGTCACCTGCTGCTGAGGCTGAAACCGCAAAACAGAAAGGGAAGAAACAAATATCTTTACACTAAACAAACTTTTTGCATCTTATTTTGAGTGTCTGACTGTTATGGGAGATTTTCAGTATCTTCAGTAGTAATGAGCTATCAGTTTTTGTGAGAATGTAACCTGATTTTATTTTAATCAATTATTATTTCGGAAGGTGCTTTTAGAGCTGCTCTGGGGCAAAGAGGCTGGGAAGGCTATATATCTGTAAGTCCTGACCTTGCGGCAAAGCTTGGCAGTTGCTAGCAATTTGGGGGCTAGAAAATGAAGACCGAAAGTATTAAATTTCTGTAATTTAAAAATGTTTCTATACTGATCTTTGTCACAAAGGGGCAAACTGTTAAACCAAAAACTTGTTCTGTAACTCTCACGGATACTTGGTATAGCAGATCCTAAAAGAAATGCTTTGAAATCATGACAGTAATTTCTGTATAAAAGCTGGTTGTGTAGAGGTTATATTGGAGAAAGAAATATCAGCTCTTTTCATCATTCCCTGACTGAAGTGTTGGTATACACTTTAGCTCACCTGCCTGTGATGTTTTATCTTTGTGTCAGCCTTTTTGGGACAACAGTGCAGTCCTTAGGACAAGAAGACCAAAGGTGTGTTTATTCCAGATTTTTGTCTCAGTGGCCAAGAATGGGTGCTTAGAGAGAGTAGAAAAAGTCATGTGATATCATATAACTCTTAAGTAAAGACAGGTTTCATTTTTACTACCCTGGATAATTTTAGATCATCTCCAAAGTCATCACTTATGCCATTCAGCAGTTCATAAGTGATTATATTGGACAGTTTTCATTCAGAAACCTGTTGCATTAATGAGGTCATTTTTTTATGCCCTCTCTGGTTTGTGCTTTTAATTAACTATGAATATACAATAAACCCTTCTTTCACTAACCATGACTGTTTTGTTTCTTAGAATTCAATGGAGAGGTGCCTTGTCAAAAGATTTATGGAAATTCATGTCATTCTGTGAATCACACTGACATTGTCAATACACCTGCTGTGACCCTTCAGTGAATCCTAATAGCTACATATGTGAACCTTGACTTTCTACTGCAAAAACTGCTCCAGTGTAACCAGGACATCAATTGTTGAGCAGATGTATAGTTTCTCACAGCTTCAGCTGCACAGAAGTCAGACTTTCTGGTGTAGGTCTCTTGCGTTCACTCCCCCATTTAATAAAGGGCTTTTTCACTTGCTACTCTCTGTTTCTGAGGAAGAGTTAGTCAGTAGATTACCACTACAGCAGTAATTCTGTAGTCTCGGTTTGATTACTACTCCCCTTGATGTTAAGTGCAACGGAGCCCAAGTGATTCCTTAGTATTTATTTCATCACTCCTCAACCTACTGACATTTTGGTTGTTCCTCAAACTTCTCCCTGGTAAAGAAAGTGGCTGTGAATCTCTCTAAGCTCTTCTTAAGTGAATGTAGATAAAGAATTAATTTCACTTGTTATTACTTCAACTTTTTTAGTTCTATTAGCTCTGCAGACTGTACAAATTTTCTGCCAGTGACCACAGAAGAATCTATTTACCCAAGTTAATCTTCAAAATCTTTTTTCATCTGCCTTTTAAGGTTTTGTATTTGATTTATCTGAATTTATACTCTTTTTTGTTTTCCTTCTACAGATAAGAAGGAAATCTTTCTAACTTTAAATGCCTTCATTTATTGTTGTTCAGTGGTGCACTTTAGTGGAGGGTTTTTTTTTTTTTTGTCTTTGATTAGAAGGTATTATTTACAGTGAGACTCCAGTTTAGTTGTCTGTAAATAATCTCAAGTCTGCCTGAAAGAACTTTATTCTTCTATGTGTTCCTTCTAATTTGCTTTTAACAAGCTTCTTTGTTTTTATGTGTTTTTTTTTTTTTTAAATTAAATCTACTTCATTCCTGCAAATGCTAAATTTGAATATATAGTAGTCATAATTACAGAGCAACTCTTCAAAAGTAACATTGCAAACCACATCTTGTCCACTCAGGACTAAGCCAAATTGCTTCTTCACTTGTGGGTTTTCTGACTAGTAAGTTTAACAAGTGGTCATTCGTGATATTTAAAACTTGTACCTTTATATCATTTCTCACCATGACATTCTTTCAGTCTACATGGGTATAATTAAGTCCTCAGATTTTTATTATCTGTTCTACTCTGGCAGCTTCTTTGATCTTTGTCTAAGCAGGTTAAAGTCACATCACCACCCCCCTGGCTGGTAATGCCAAACTTCCTATTAAGGCAAGCCTTGGAACTGTACAAATTGTTGTGTTCCTTCTGGATGCAGTTAAATTATTTACTCTATTTTCCTTATTCGACTTTGTCTTCTTCCATTCTCTCACTCATATTGCATTATAGCATCACTTTGTGTTCTTATCTATTTTTTGTCAGAAAGCAGGAAGTGTGCGGCTGGTCTATGACCCAGAGTGGGTGACACTGACGGCTTCCATCAGCTGCCTGGTCATAATCAAACAGGGCAAGACAATGACAAACATCCAGGCTGGAACAGCAGGGGACACAGATGCCTGCAAGTTTACCTACAGTGCAGTTCAGGCTAGGACTGTGGGCCAGATCCTGATCTTAGCTGGAGTCCTGCTGTCCAAGGGCAGACGGTGAGGGTGGGGCCTCAGAGGAGGCTTGTTAGTGTAACTAAAGCCTCTTCGGGCTCTCAGGGCCATGGCAATTTTCATTCTGGCATTTTGATGTCGCACAGTTTGGCTTTCTTCTACCTATTACACCTATAATCTCATTCAAATCCAAGATTCTCCCATCTTTTGTCTAGTATTTGTATAGAAACACATACATCCTTGATCTTGAACGGTTACCAGTGGAGTTTGGCAGTGATCTCTCCTGGGACCTGTGCCGTAAAACTAATCATAAGTGGTCTGGAAAAGGGATGATTATGCAGATGAGAAAGTTGTTGGTAATACAATGTTAATTAGGGTATTATGGATGAGACCTGACTCTGAAGAATTGCAAATGGACCTTGCGAGGCTGGGCAGTAAAATGACAGATAAAATTCAATGTAGATAAATTTAAAATGTTGCACACCTGCAGGGAAAATCATCCTAATTTCTCACAAAGAGTGGGAGAGCTAACAATTAATTCTCAAAAGTGGGATTTTGGTACCATGATAAATGATTCCATAAAAATGTCAGCTCAATGATCAGGAGTGGTCCCCCAAAAAACCCAAAGCAAATGTAAAGGGTCATCCAAAAGGGAATTACAGATCAAAATACAAAATATTGTAACACCGCTGTACTTTTATCATGTACATGGTTTGCCTGTCTGTTGGTCACCTTGTGTGGTTCTGGTTCTCGCTTCTCATGAAAGGCATGGTAGAGTTGGAAAAGACTTGGAGAAGGACAGTAAAGACAGTCAGGTGAGAAATGTGGAGTGACTAAATACATGAAACAAATGACTTGGGCAGGAGTGAGGAATGACAGAGGCCTCCAAAACCACAGTTGTTGTGGAGAGAGTGGACACAGTTCCACCACTGACTGTTTCTGCCAACCACAAGCATACGAAGAAAAACATTGACTGAAGGTGAAGGAACTGAGTTCGAATTAAACAAAATGAAGTGGTTCTTACAGAACAGGTAATAGATTTGTGAAACTCCTTACCAAAGGGTGTTTTGGTTGTGAAAGGTTAAATGAGTCTAAAAGAATATCAGGTAAACTCATGGAAGAGAAATTCATGGACCATCACAAAATATATGGGAAAAATTTCTAGCCCAGGAAAATCTGGGGCTGAAATAACTGGTGATTGACAGAGTTTGTAGGGAGCATCACTTATGTTTGTTTTCATTCTTCATGTTCTTATTCTTCCCTGGACATCCCATTATCAATCCACTTATGGCCAAGGATTATGGCAATCTATATTGGTTCACAAGGAGTAACAAGAAGCAAAAGCAACAAAATCTCAGCAATAAATGTAGGTTTTCAAACATCCTTGTGTTTAGAAACCAAAAAAACTTCTCACCCTGCAGTCCAAATCTGAGGCTCTGCCTAAACTAGTAAATTGAACAGGGCCAGGGCTTATGCACTGCGTCCTGATCCTCCATATTGTTTAATTGCTCGCGTGCTCTCTCAGAGCGTTTTGACCCCATCCAACCAAAGCTGTGGTTCCAGTCAGTGCGTGCCATTGCACCTGCGACTGTTCCCAGATGGGTAATGTGGATGTCGCCACTCTGTTTGACGTGGGAGGAACATTTAGTTGCACAGACTAGAGCTCTACTGTAACCTGTGATCTTCAGGATCAAAGAATGGTTTGTGGTCTGGTTTGTTTACTAGCACAGATGTAACCTCAGTGCCTGACTGTAGAGTCAGGCTCAGACTATGCAAGGAGACAAAATGGGCCTTGGGCTATTTTCTGACCCTGAGGCTGAGAGGTGCAGCATCCATGGTGCTGAACTCCATTTCTCCTCCCTTCACTTCCCTAATCTGGATGGCTGCATCTCAAACGTTTCCTGGGAAAGATCCCATGCCCGTGTCCCTCCTGAACAACACCCAGACCCTGGAGGTGTGCCTAAATTGTGCAGGGTTTGTGCTAGCAGTTTAGGAGTGTGGATAACAATGGGTCGCTGCATTCATCTGCAGCCTGGGCCCGTTTGGTTTTTAATACCCGATGTGCCAGCTGCACGGAAGAAGCTGCATATGAAGGATAATGGCTTTGTGCCCTTTTTAACGACCTGGGAATTAGCTGCCTCGGTGCTCTCCCAGCACCTGCAAGATTTGTACTTCTAACTGAATGACACGTGGCTCTGCCATGGGGATGTCCGGGCACGGAGGGACTGGGAGCAGTGGTCACTCCTGGGGTGGCAGGGCATGGCCTGGCAGCCGGGGCCTCTGCCACTATCCCAGCCAGAAGTAGGGCAGCTGGGGGGCACTGCGTCAGCCCCAGCTTCGGGCACCTCTCTGGGGCTGGGGACAGGCAGGGGACAGGCTGGGCCGTGGGCCCACAGGTGGACCTCGCTTGTTGGGGGCTGTGGGGACTTCGGAACTGGCCCTGCTGTGGCATTAATAGGGCAGGGACCAACGGTTCTGGGGCCCTGAAATGGGGTCATGGACCACGGGCTGGGTGGGAGGAGCTCCAGGGGTGGGCAGGGACAAGCAGGGCTGGCAGTGCCCGTGGTGCCCTGACTTCTGGTCATAAATATTTTCATTTTCTACTTTCTTCACTGACCTTCTAGAGCAAGTGACAGTATTTCCTCAGTCAGTTGCATGAACCTAACCCAGAAAAAAGGTTTATAGCTAAGAAAGTAATATACCTTGTTCTGCCCACATGGAGATCGGAATATCTACTGTCTTTTTTTTTGCATGAGCTGACTGCCATTTATTTGCTTGCTGATAACCACGAAACCTTCAACTTTGTCCTCCTCCATTTCCTATTGATTCGCTTCTGAAATCAGCTGTGGCCTGGGTCAATGTGCAACACCTGCTAAAATCCTTAACAATTTTCAGTTCAGTACATCTATATCTTTCAGCAGACTGGAAGTGATAATTTTTACCTCTAGATGTCTGTTACATTTGTTATATTCATAGGCATAGACGCCACAAAACTTCCATAAAATTTTCTGCATTGCTTTAATTTTTCTATACTGGCATTTTAAAGATCAACAACACTTTGCAAAAAGATTAATTCAAAATAGGAAACTGGTGGAGGTCAGAGGTTTAGCAGGTGTACATATATCACCTCTGAACTTATAAACATTTTGGACATTATTTCTAGGAAAAACCCACTTATTTTCCTTGCCCTCTGCCAGGGAGGAAGATCTGATTCAATTTTTTTAAGGGAGAATTAATGACAGAATGTATGTTTTTTAGTAGGACATTATAGTTTTCACCTGACATAGGAACATCAGGTTTTGTATTGTAAATTGACAACTAATTTGACAAGAGTATGCTCATTTAGGTGAGCCTTCTAATAACATCATGTACTAGAAAAGAATGCCCAGTGTAGTCAGAGGGTTGAGACTGTGTGAACGATAATAATGTTTTTCTCCTTGTTTCAGAAAACATTTGTGAAAAATGCGTGCAAGTTCCCTCACTGCTGTTTTTGGAAAGTTAATAAACTTAATTAATTAATAATAATTTTCTTTTCTCAGATAGCATATTTGAGTGGTAAACCATCAGATCCATGTTTGGTTACAATCTCTCTTGTACTCAGAGGTGCCTCAGTTCTCTGCTTTTAACTTCTTGAATGTTCTTCCTTGAGTCAGAACCCATTCAATACCCACAGGGTCACTGCTTTGCCGACTGTGCTGGACAAGTGAATATATCACAAAAATGGTTCTTCTTTTCATATGGATGCTATAACTCATCTTTCATGCAGAACTTCCTTTAGAGTGTTAGGTTGGGTTCACTAAACTATACAATTTATATTAACATTACTTTAAAGCAGCCTGTTTAAAAACACTGTGGTGAAGTTCTCATAGCATTTCAATTTGCTAGCAGCTGTCAGTGAACCGTACTGTTTCTTCCTTTTCATAAGAAGCTTTGCTTTTCCCTCGTTGCTCATGAAGTTAGTCTTCTGCTACTGTCACACAGCTGGTGTTGTTCTTACAACATTTCAGTAGGGTCTAGTAGATACTTCCTCTAAGCCTATGATGAATTGTGAGTGTCATACAGAGTGCCTAGCTTTCCAGTGGGGGGAGGTTAGAGGCTGGTAGTGCAATTTTTTTTGCTTATATGGTAAAGAGCTAAAGGCATCCTTTTAACTGAAGAACTAGACAAGGCCTTTTGGCACGCTCCATTCTATTAAATGCTCCAACAGACTGTCTGTCTTATTTCTGAAAACAACAATTAGCCTGTTCTGTGACATGGTTAATGTTTAAATATAGTTAATTGGAGCATATTGCCAAGGGAAAAGGTGGCTTGAGGGCCTCTCCGGATTGTTGTCAGTAAGACTCCTAAACTATGTTTATTACTGACCTTTGATGATTCCTTATGCTTAGCATATGAAAAAAACCCACCACCCAACAACAACAGCCTATTCTGAATAGCACTCTGTCAGCCTAAAATTGCCTTTGGCACATGGGGTACGGCATGGTTATGGGCAATGAGGGGCTAAAAAGCTAACTTGGTATCTCTCGGAGAATCATTTTAGAGGAACTAGCTATTTACATAGGATTACTTCAACAGCCCCCAAGAGTCCCAAAGCCAGGAGTCTTTCTGTAAACTGGCATTCTTACATATGGTATACTAAACCCCTTGTTGATATTTCCAAGTAATCACAAATTCCTAATATCCTGATTCAGCTTTGAAACGGCAAATATCCATCAAAAACCTGTATAATTTTCAAAGTGTGTGGAATAAAAAAATGGTAACTTGAACTTCAGATAATATATTGTCAGTAATAGTTAACTGAAGGGAAAAAAAATTGAAAATGGAATTTAACAGGACTAAGTTCTTGCTATGCTTGTACAAATACAATGTATTAATTTCTTCTGCTGATGAAAAATAGTAAATACTTCCAAAAGTAGACCTCTTGTACTTTCCAGAAGGGTTGCAAAGGAAAGGAAAATCTGACCTCATAGCTCCGAGCCTTATGTCTATGACCACTGCTGCAATCATTTCTCAGAAGATAAGCCTATGAAGTACACAGTATTTGGCAAATATTTTCCAGACTAGTGAACATCTTCTCCAGTTAAAAGCATTCATTCAATCATGAGAGTGCCATCTGCGATGAATGCAGTGTCACATACTTTGCCAGTTCACAGAATAAATTTTGCAAATTTAAATACTTTTCATAGAATAGAATCATAGAATAGTTTGGGTTGGAAGGGACCTTTGAAGGTCATCTAGTCCAACCCCCTAGCAATGAACAGGGACACCTTCAACTACATCAGGTTGCCCAGAGCCCCATCCAACCTGACCTTGCACGTTTTCAGGGATGGGGCAGCTACCACCTCTCTGGGCAAGCTGTTCAAGTGTTTCACCACCTTCATTGTAAACAATTGCTTCCTTATATATAGTCTAAACCTCCCCTCTTTTAGTTTAAAACCATCACCCCTTCTCCTATTGCAACAGGACCTTCTAAAAAGGTTGTCCCCTAATTGATTTTTTCTTTCCTGCTTCTCAGTGAATAATATTTTCACCCGATGTAGTCATTAAAAATGGAAACAGATATTATATATGGTGGCAGGAAAATAATTTCCTGTCACATATCGCTGCTCTGGCTGGGCCAGTTGAACACAGGCCTCAGGAAGAACCAAACCCTTGAGACACAGATCAAACCTGATTTAGAAAATGAAACAGAAAACGCCCTAAACCTAAAATTGGGTGCATAAGTATGAAGTATTTATTGGATTTGTTTCATTATAAAAATATAGACAAATGGTTCTACTTACTTGTCTTTAGGGAATTTTTAAGCGTTTCCTATGTCATGCTTTGTACTTTTACCTTAGAGACATCCAGTTTAGTGTATCACATTTTTATTTTTAAAAAATGAGATTATCTCCTGGAAAATCTCCTGTCTGTTTAGTCAAAGTGGAGGTGATCTCCAGACGTCTTTTCCAACCTCAGCCATGCTGTGACACAGTTCCAATAAGCCCATTTAGGAACCTGCTAGTTCCAAACTCCACAGCCTCACTTCAGCCTCTTTGTATTTTTTGTTTTAGGTTGATCATTTAGGGATTTCACTGTAAACCACTATGCTTTTCCATCCCCCAGCAAGTGTATTTTTAATGCTGTGCCTATTTTCTGCATAGATAGTTAAAATCCCACTGTATTTGGATTCAGTTTCTTCCTTTATCTAGGAAAGATCTAAGTTCGGTAGTATGGAATATAGTCCTCACTTTCCCTGCAAATCTGAAACTAAATGCCTGTAGTGGAAACTTGACTGGCTGTGGTTTCTTTATCATACAGCACACTGTAAACTTTTCTAGAAACTCTGTTTTATGATTCAACATGTTGAGATCAATATTTTACAGTAATAAGCACCAAGACGACAGCAGTTTTTGTGGGCTGGATTAAATTTGGGCTAGAAAAATGATCAGTGAACCATATAATTACAGAGAAAAGGGATTAATTGTATGATGGGGAAGATTTGTTCAGACCTCCTATAATGCCGTCGCTATGAATGGTTTGGGTTTTTTCCCCTCCCCTTTCCCTTTCCTACAAGACCATTTAGCTCTGCAAAGAAATCTTTTCACTGACATATTTGTAAGGCTGAAGTTGGGTGTGTTCACTGGTAAAGATGCACTAAACTTCATAGGTACAGTGGTAGCCTGCTCATCTTTTATTTGTTTTTGACCGTGGTATGGAGGATTGAAGCACTGGCAAGCTCAGTGTTAATGTCTCAGCTGCAGCTGAGTCTGCTTAGTGGTACAACAACTTGTGGCAACTGCAATTTCCCGATACAGCTAGATGCTAGGCATGTGGCTGAGTATTGTGGCTTAACAAGTTATCACCATCAGAAGCGAACAGTGGCTAGCAAACGGGCAGGGCTGATGTCTTGTTGTGTAAACATTAATTCACTTACAGCAGTAGTTACTTTGGCAGTTCTTGTTTGCCTGGCTCTGGGTAATTGCTAGTTGGGATGGTTCCACCTATGTTCATTGTGTGTTCGGTTTCAAGACGAGCATTAAAGTTTAAATCATTGACTTTGGCTCCAAATTAGAGGATGACTTTGTAAAATGTTCTCTTGCTCCCCCACCCATTTAGCAACCTCCTTGAACTCTGAGGACTTGATTTCCTTGAAATGCAGAGATAAATCTAACTTTATTTCCTGATGGTGGGGTAAGTTGTGTATTGTTTTAATACGATTTAACATGAATCTTTTCTTTCTGTCATTGTTCATGGAAACCTTTAAAATTTTTTTCTTTCTCACTTCAGTTTTTGCCTTTGCTCTTTCAACAGGAGAAGAAAATATCTTTTAACAATGTTAGAATAGATAAGCATCTCATTTTTTCTCTCTGACACAAGTCTCTATCAGCATCGTTTTGAGTTATGTCCCCCATCTTGCCCTGGATGTCAATCAGTATCTGGTCCCATTCTCCCCCAGTCTCTTGCCTCTGAAACAGTGTATTTTGGACTTCTCTGAACCTTGAACATCAATGTGTTGTGAAGTGAAGCAGGATACAGTGATTTGAAAGTTTATGAGGGGCAAAAAGAACCTTTTCAGTGGTGTCTGCTGAAGCTTTCCTGGTTTTGGTAGTGAGAATAAATGAAAGGTAGCAGTTTTGCTGGCACTGAAATTAACTACTTAGAGTTCGTAAGCTTGCAGTATCCAAGACCACAAACTGCAGATTAAAGCTGGTTTGTTCCACTAGTCCCCCGACTCACCACCCCAGTATTTCTTACTGCATGTATCATTTGCCACTTATATATTTGCTCTTAATAATAGCTACCTTCTTTCAACTGTCATTTCTTTCTGTTTTGTTACACAGAAATTAGATTCAAACTAAATGTTTTTTATAAAGTATTACTACTTGATCTACCGTCTCTTTCCCAGCCAAATCTTTAACTAGAGTAAGTTGGGACAGCTTGACTGTTCCTGGTGAAGCTATGTTACGTTGTCCTGGTCCTGATCCTGTTTTCAGGCTTGTTCCTCACTCCCATTGGGAGTGCCTACTGGCTCTTATGCCAGCATAAGGGGGAAACAAAGATGTGGCCATGGAAAACTTTTTTAATAATTCTCATTTAAGAGACTATACATATGTTTTCAACAATACTTGATGCCAAAAAGGAATACTTTGCAGGCTGTCATTGATGGCAAACATTACTGCAAAGAAGTGATGTAAGTTCTTCATATCATGGTCTGAACCTCACTCTATATCTTGCCATAAAGCTAAATTGCATGCACAGGAATAGTGGTATTTAATTTTGAAAACTATTGTTTCCTAACCAAATACTAATTGTTGTGTTCATACCTGTTAAATATGCTGAGAGTTTTTCCTTGTTGTCAACTATATCACAGAAATTATGCGCATTATGAGTATCAAAAATGGGTAGGAAGTTATGCTCTACCACAAGGTCCAGGCAAAACATTTTCCCTTGCCTTATTGTCTAATGTTCAATCCTTTGCTGTGCTCCTTCTTTGGTGTGTATTTGGTCTTCCCATTTCAAAGTTTCATTTCATAGTTTTTAAAACTGAAGGTGCTGACTTCACTAGAAATCCAAAGAAAGGAAAAGTGCTAGTATTGTTACAGTTACATGGTCATCAGTGATGGCATGCACCACCTATATGATATGCCACACCTCTACTGGAGGATGCAACCAATTGGGATTGTAATGGGAAACCATCAAGATGAAGTTTAAATATGAGATGTGTACTGTGCTAATGTCTACATAAAGAAATTTGATTCAAAAATACAGGACAGCAACAAGAATATGGTTAAAATAAATCTGGAGCTGAGTAACTGATGAAGACTTTAGAAGCTCTTAGAAACAGAGAGACAATTTGGATAATAGCAAAAATGAAAAACACAATTTTAGGGAATGTCATATTAAGGAAAATGAATTAACCCAGTTTCTTTGGGGGGCTGGCATGTACTTCCTGTTTGAAAGCACCTATTAACGGTGCAATTTAACAATGATGGGTTGTTTTCCATAGCTGCTGGAGAAGAATAAGAAGACATTTTACTTAATTTGCAACAAGTGTTTAATTTGGATAGTAGGAATTAGGTTTTTTTAACTGTTAGGCAGGTGAACTGTTGTTCTGGAGGTTTTCTGAGCATTGCTTTGGATGAATGTCTCTGAGGAATGATCCAGGTGTGCTCTATGTAATGGGTTTGAGAGCATACTTTACTGTCACCTCAAAGTTCATATTCAACATGTAACCTTCCAGCTCTAAAGTAATTTTTGCTTTCACTCTGCATCTGATTTTGTCCAGCTGTCAGCATAGTGACAGTCAGGTCAGGATGAAGAGGATGAAGAACAGGCAGTATTTTGTTTTCACATTAAATTATTAAATTCTTACTAAAATGACACAGCAACTGAAAAAAAAGTTTGGAATGAAATAAAAACTTATCAAAAAAACCCCACAAGGATAGCTAAGTTCTTCTCTTAATCTAAGTTCTTGTCTTAGTCTTGCTGTGCATGTGTTTAGCACAAGGGCTTGGAACATAACAGCTCATTCTCAGCTGTAATCCTTGCAGAACAAGGACACTGCAGTGAGTCATGGTAGCAATGGAGCAGCAGCAGCAACACAAAACTGGATTTCCTCTGCTTTGTAGGTTTAATTCTAAGTTTACTGTCACTCGTCCTTTTGCCTTCCTCCATTTTAATAAGGAAATATTTACTAATAGTTGGACTATCCTAGCTTTTTGTAATTGCAGCTTTGCTTTTTACAAATTCTATATCTCTCCATCTTTTCCTTTCCATTTGCTAGCTATGTTTTGTTTGTAAAAGTAGAAGGTGAATGTTAATCACAAAAAAACCCCCATATACAAAAAGAGGCTGAAAAGACTGTCATCAGGTGTGAGTGCAATGCTCACCATGAGAGCTGAGCACTGTTCAAGCAGAACTTCCTGACTCTGACTATCATGACACTGTAGTCAATAGTAACAATTTTTTAGGGTTATATATTGGGGTAAATAGGTCCAAATACTTGTCACTGGAAGGTAGTGATACCCTTCTTGCAGTTGACAGTGGTAAGTGTTGTACATATGCTAAAGGTTAATTGACCCTGAAAGGTGTTAATATGTTTCTCAAAGATAAACTTTCCATTAGTTACACTTGGTACTATATTTCTCCTCCCATATCCTGCAACTGCTCTTGGGGGTATAATGCTTAGGCACATAGCCTGGTGTTATTCAGGATATTCAGAGATACTTGCAGCTAATAGTTAGAAATTCACTGCGCAGTCCTGCTTGTGTTTATCTCCAAGTAATTTATCTTCATATATCATAGTATTTGCTTTGGTGATACTTGGGTCTCAGTACCAGAGGGAAGTATTTTCTCATGATCTACTGTGCTGTCTTCCTTGGACTGATTTTTCACTTTGGTTTTATAGCTGGTCTGAATGTGTCATCCACCTGGGTTTATTATCCTTTCACTTTCGTTGTTTATGTTCTAATGTATGGAAAGATTTGGGACATGAACATGCAGCTATCGAAGGCAGGGAAGCAAGGTCTTTAGGAGGGCACGCAGAGATTATAAAAGACCGTCATTTCCAAAATCTCATTTCTGTGAGCTGACAGTTTAATTCGATGGTGGTTCAGAACAGCATTCTTCATAAGGAAAGCCCTCCAGTTTGTCTCCCAGGTGTTCTGTCACAGGCTTCCCATGGATGTCCGGGCTGCTTTTACTTTGATCCTCTGAAGTGAGATTGCACTCTCCAAAACTTCTAACACAGCATTCTCATCACCTGTGACCTGTGAGTGCTTTTTATATGCCTTCCAATCTTCCAAGAAATTTCCTCTGATCAGTGTCTTTGTCTCAGCTTGTGAGTACTCTTTGCATCTCAGTCCATTTTGTTCTCCTATGGCCATGCTTTCCCTAAGCATAGAGTAGTGCATACATGCAGTAGAGGACTGGACTGAAGGTGGTGGGGTAGGGCTGTCCTGGGTCACGGTAATGTCAGCCATTGCCTTTCGTGGGTATGCTCAGTCTCTGGACATATTCTGGCCAGGGAAACCATTTACTTTTAGCCAGGTCATAAAAGGGTCCCAAAGAACATCCTAAAATTTGGATAGAGAAGGCCTCAATGAGAAAATTTCACTCCTTGGTAAGTTAGGAGAAAAAGCAAGATGCTTTTTTTATTGTTTATCTGTGAAAAGTATTCACAGCATGGGAGAGTGTCTGAGCCATGTAGAGAAATACCTTACTGAGCAATTTGGGACTGCATTAATGCTAGGATCAGCAGGAGTTTGTGTTCCTGTGGTGGTTACTGTATTATTCAGTAAGCTTGAAGCATTTTCTCCACTCAAAATAATCATATTGATGCAACAAAAAAAGAAAGAAATCTTACTTCCAAACTGAATGCATTACATATGCAAATCAATGTGTGGGACTGAGAATAGTGGAGAAGGCAGCAGGTTAGTTTGATCAATCGAGTCAGTCAGGTTAATCAGTTCTAAAGCAGCAGGCTTCAAGCCAGAGGGCGATCTAATGTCGATGCAAATTGTGAGGTTAATATAAAACAAATTAGGGGGAAAAAGGATGTATCAGTTAGTGTCCTGCATGGTATTTACATGGTTTTAACTTCTATTGCAGGCATGTTATTCACTCTTCCTGTATAAGGTTCCACACTGAGTACAATTCAAAGAGCACTAGGTGTCCACTCAGTGTGGTAAAGTCCCATTGTTTGCAAGCAGGGGAATTAGCCTGCTTGCTAAAATGGCTGGGTTGTTTCTGGTATACTGACTTGGCTTATTTTGAATTGGGTATTGCCATCCCCGTCTGCTTTTACGTCTATAAAAAGCTTAAAGTTTACAGGACAGTAAAGCAAGTGCTGTATGCACTAAGTATAGTCAGGATAGGTTCTGTCCTAAGAGCAATACTCATAGTGCAGGAATTCCTTAAGAATGTTGTGAATTTTGTGCATCTGCCTAAAGCTGCCTGAACAACCTCACCCATGCCTGGAAGATTTTAAACTCTGGGTTTGCTACACTTCTCTGGGAAGACTGTATTTCTTTAAGCAGACAAAAATGACCTTTCCTGACGTAAGATAATGGGGCATCAGGAGTACCCATGCAACTTAATAGGACCATTTTTAGGAGACTAACAATATATGAAGAATGGCATCTTGCCTGTAAATGGTTACTTCTTTTTCCTAGAAAAGTGTGAAACGGTAAAATGCAATATATCATTTCAGGAAAAAATATTTTTAGGAATAAAATTCGAACTCAAAATGCAAGAAAGCTGAAAGGTTCTGAAGCTTCTATTATTATAGAAAAGTGTTCAATTCCTGAAACGCTCTTGGACAAAGTTCCCTATACTTTTAAAGTTAAGTACACTTACTGCAGAGGGAACAGAAAAAGTGTCTGTGTTTTGATTTGAACCATGTCCTCAGCTGTACTGAAAACACAATATATGTTTCTCTTAGAGCAACTATTCCATTTCATATTTATGGGTAAATCAGTACCTAAAACGAATGGCAAAAGATAGTGATCTTGTAGATGAAGAAAACGCCCTGTAATTTGCTCTTGGCATCACAAGTCTTGGGATTTTAATCTTCATTCAAAAAATATATGTATTTAAACACAAGATCTTCATAAAAAATGTGCAGACCACATGTAGACAAACACTGACCAGACAATTTACCACATCTTATGCAATTCGCAACTCTAAAAAGAAATTGAGTCTTTCCTCTTTTTTAATTTGTTTCCTTTTTTTTTTTTTTTGGTATGTTTTTCCAAAAATGCTTTGCTTCTAGTTTTAGAAGGAAAGAGTTTGTTTGGACATGAGTCTAGACGTACTGCAATTTGGAGGGAATAGGTACATTCCACATCTCCTGCCAGAAAATCTATTGATTCTCTAGTTAGTGTCACTGCTGGAAAGAGCAGGCTGAACAGAACAAATCAGTGAGTGAATGGGTTAGCTGTGCAGGGGAATCTGGCTTTTTGGATGGGAGTGCACTATTCAAATTAGATAAAAAATTAGAAAAATTTGCTGAAGGAAGCGTTTGGGTGTCTCTCTCTGGAGCCATTCTTCTTGACGGCTGATTTTTTCAGTTTGACTGCCATGTATGTTCCAGCAGAGAGACACATGCATTGTACTTTGCCATGGAGTCTTCATGTGTTTTATCAAATGACTGCTTAGTGTACAAAAATAAACAGTCTCCTGGAGCAGGGTTTGGAACCCAGGTTTTCCTATTTCCCAGAGAGTGTTTTAAATGGGTTGGCTGGAAACTAACATTCCTGGCCTACCAAATTTTGAATTCCTTTATGAAGGTGGAATAGCTCCAGTAGAAAGAACTAAACCCAGCACATTTTATTCTACCCCACATAGTCTGTACTGCTGCCAGAACACTCTCCCAGACAGTGAAGGAGCAGTGCTTAAACTGCTTTCGCTGAACACACCCTAGGATGCAGGGTTCCTGTGTCCTGAGTAAGTGTGCTAGTCACAGAGATGTTGGTTAAAAGAAAACAAACAACCAACCAAAACTCAAATGGCTGTTCTGTCATGCTTTGAAAGAAGCCTATAGGGTTCAGCTCTCAAGTCTCAGGAGCAGCTCAAATGTGGGGAGATCTTTAACAGAAGAAGGGCCATGAGCTTACAGATCAGGATCAGAGGGGAAGCCATTAAAAAGGATGATTGTGGTGGGAAACTGCTACAGACTACCCAGTCAGGAAGAAGAGATGGATAAAGCCTATTTCAGAGAATCAGAAGACAACTCATGAAAGAAACAATGGTCCTGGTGATTCATGAGTCACTCTAATACCTTCTGGAACAGCAGGAGCATGGAAGGCAAGTAATCCAGGGGATTTCTGAAGCGTCTTTGGAACAATTTTTGATGCAAACATTGGATGAACCAACAAGGGGTAGGACTCTGATGAATGTGATGCTTTGCTTATGAACAGGGAATAACCAGTTGGGAATGAGGTAGTCAGTTGCAGCCTTGGCTACAAGGACCATGCGATAGTGGTGGTTAATATCCTGCAGATAAGCAAGTATGAGAGATCAGAACATGGACTTCAGGAGATCACACCTGTTCTTGTTCAGCGAACTAGCAAGCAGAATCATGCGGAAGGCTGCCCTGAAGAGTAGGGGAGCTCATTCTTTAGAGGAAAGGAAAGTTTGTTGTTAGTCAAGGACAACCTCCTCAAAGCACAAGAACAATCTGTCCGAATCTGTGAGAAAAAAGCTAGGAATAACAGGACACCAGGCTGGATGACTGGGGAACTCTTGGCTGGGATAAAATGCAAAACCGAAGCATATAGCAGGTAGAAACAGGGATGAGCTAGTAAAGGAAGAATACTAAAATGTCAGTCATACATGTGGGGATGGAACTAGAGAAGCTAAAGCTCATCCAACCTTGAAAATGGAGAGAAATGTAACAGGTAACAAGGAGTACTTCTACAAGTATGTTGGCGGCAAAATGAAATACTGACAAAAAGTGGTGTCAGTACTTCCTATCGAACAGGAATATGATCTAATGGAAAAGGCATGGAAAAAAGCTGATGTACTCAATGCTGTCTTTCCCTTGCTCTTTCCTGGCAAGGTCTGTTTTCAGGCCTCCAACATCTTTGTGCAAAGTTTATGAAAAAGAGGTACTGTCTACGGTTGAGAATGATCAAATTCAAGACCAAATAAGGGAGCTAGATGTATACAAATCCATGGAGAGTGCTGAGGGAGATAATTCTCATCTTTGAAAGGTCATAGCAATTGGAGGAGATTAAAAAAGTCAAGGGTCACACTTAAAAAAAAAAAAAAGGCAAAAAGGAAAACCCAGGGAACTACAAGCCTCGCCTCAGTCTTTGGGAGATTGTGGAGCAAATGCCCCAGAAGTCACTTTCAGGCACACGAAGGGCAAGACAGTGAGAGGGGACAGCTAGCACAAATTCTTCAAGGGAAAAATGTGACTGGTTGACCTAATCGTGTTCTCTGATGAGACGAGGGGAGAGCTGTGGATGTAATTTCCATTGACTGTAGCAACACAGTCAACACAGACTCCATAGTATCCTTGCACTTCAGCCAGGGAGATATGGACTACGTGTGGACTACAGGGTGCATGAAACTTGGCTGCACCATTGAAATCAAAGGGTTTGAAATCCACCTGGTTGCTGGGTATGAGTAATTTTCCTGAGGGATTGTACCTGAGGCTGATACTGCTTATCATTTCTCTTCAATGACTCGGGCAATGGGACTTCAAGCTCAGAAAATTCACAGATGACACCAAACTGGGGACAGTGATTTAAAGGCTGCAGGTTCAAGCTAGCATGTAGCAGGACCTTGATAGTCCGGAGGTGTGTCCAGATGACCTCCAGAAGTCCATACCATTCTAAACTACTAGGACTCTTTTCCTTGCCCGGAAACAGGTTCCCAAAAGTGAGAAGCTGCACATAACTGAGATGAGAATTATTTGCTTCTAAACAGCTGTATTTGTCTGAGTGGCAACCTAATATTGATGAGAGCATGCAGGTGGTTAACAGAAAAAAAAAAAAAAAGAATTATTTCATATTTCTGTATGTGCTCTGTTAATTTATTTGATAGAGAAAAACATCTCGAAATATATGTATATAGCCAGGATGCAGACACAAAACTAATTCCCCATTCACAGATATTGTTGGAAGAAACTGCTTAAGAGAAAAGTCAATCTTTCAACTTTTCTGAATATAATTGCCCGAAAAAGTGTCTTAAATCAATCAGTGAGGGTTTTCATTTTTTTCAATCTTTCAACCCTTTATTGAACTAGTCACATTAAATTATTTCCAGAAGACATGTAATTCAAGAATGATCTAACCAATTTTGAAATATGTTTTCCTTTAAATGCTGTGAATAGATCATACTTAGATGCTCATAAATTATGTTACTTTGAAAGGGGGACATAAAATAGCAAAGTTGCTTAATAAAGCGATTATGATGTCTTACAAATGAATAGCAGGCTACTTAATGTCAGGATACTGCCATGTAAAAAGTATTGACTATTCATTGAAATTAATGCTTATGGCCAAGTGAGTAGTATTAAACTTTAGCAAATAATCTTTATAGCTTTTGAAACAGCCTCGTGCTAGAAGATGACAATGTCTCAGTGGTTAAATGAAAATGAGGTAGTAGCTATATAATGGCAAGCACTATTGATTTAACTTCTAAAAGAAACTCACTAAATGCTTAATACTAACACTGGGCTGAGAGAAATGCAGCTGCAAAGAATTTAATTAAAATGGCAATGCTCAAATATTTTATTTGTTTTTAAGGGAAAATTTACAAAAGACTGCTATTAAGGCTGGGTGGGGGAGATGATCACTGTTGCTCTTTTATTAGTATAACCAAGGGGCTTAATTTTCCTTAGCTCTTTGATTGTTCCTTCATCTTCCCCGGTCCCATCCCTTGCTTCATGCATGCGACCTTTCCCAGTCCCATTGCCTTGTCCTACGTAAGAACGTGTATTTATAAAAAAATATTTAGGTTTAAGATGCAGAATAGGTTTTAAAATGCAACCATTTTGTCTTCAAATTAAAACACCATTTTTAAACGAAAGGAACATGTCATGGACAAATGTTATTCTCCCACTAGAAATGTGTATGCCAGCTCTACCAAGAGGGATATTTGTATCTTGAAGTTATGTCTGTTGTCTAGGATGTGGGGAATTGGCCACTGGCAACCAGTCAGAACCATTTAAGGGAAGGATTTGCTCATCAGTTTTGAACTTGGAAATGGTGGGGTTTGGCCATCTCATTCACTAATTTTGTGAGTGATGACTCAAGACTCACCAAAACTTTTTCTTCCCGCATTTACTGAATTGTGCATTGTATCCTTTTTAATGACTGTGCCAGATTTCAGGGAGATGTCTGCACAAACTGTTCTAGACACTACTTTTTCCATGCTTAAAAAAGGTAAAAATTTAAAAAGGCATTTTCATTCACTGCTGTAAAAAAAAGATTAAAGAAAAATAGATATTTAGCATGAGCAAATTGTAGAAATGCAAAGAACAACGCAAGATAAAGAGCTGTATTGACTTTAGTTTCACTCTAAAGCTTAGCCTGCTGAAAAGTGAGTTGCGGTAGCTCATGTTCAGTCTGGAACTGCAGTATGTCAGATGTAGCAAGCGATTACTGTGAGGTAGATGTGTTTGCCTGAGCTGGGGAATGTGGAAAAGACATTCTGTTAATGTAAATGAGCAGCTGAAATAAATGCAACTATGACATTTTACAGCAGATAAGTAACTGAGGCAGAGGGTTTTCTCTCTCCATTAATACCGGCTGACAGGCTTTGGATGAGCAGAAGTTTACTCCTCCGTACTAAGAGGACCATAGTCCTTGTTTCCTTAAAAAGAACAGTATAGGATTGTTATGTGCTCTGTGATCAGCATGCAGCCTTGTGAGAGGGAGAACTGTACTCATTTGCAGTAATTACTATTGTGTCAGTACATTGCATAAACTATGGAGTTTATAATGCCATGCTTTCTCCTTGGACCTTTGTATTTCTTCTGACACTTGTACCTTCAGTAGCCTGCCTTTTCCAGAGGACTAACCACACTCTCACAACATGCTTGTTCACAGCTCTTTCTTCTAGTGTATGATACATTTCTGCTAAAGAGCAATGTTCAAAGAACAAATAACGCCCAAAATGATCAGAGAACAATTTATGACTTTCAGTAATGTAGACAGAAAAACCTCTAGGAAAAAAGGATTCAATGGTTACTTATATCTGTTGAAAAGATCTCTGAATTTGCTGTTAATGTAGCTCTACACCTTTACATACATTTTGTCTGTAAAGTGGCAGGCATAACTATGGCAATGAGTAAGGAGAACAGCTTCTATGATATATCTTTCCCTGGGTAACTGAACTGCAATATATGAATATAGAGATTAATTTATAGGCCTCAGACAAGCAATATCCAGAGTCTTTTCTACAGGTCTACCATAGCCTAAATATGTGTATATATGTGCAGCAAAATTTTATTTAGCTGGGTTTTGTTCACACCTTTTAGCTGTGAACAGAAATGGGTGCAATTACATTTATATGTAAATATACTTGCTCTGAATGTAGCTGTCAAGAAGCAGTGGCAGGAGGGCTGAGTGCATGGTGTGGTTCAGACGACGAATACATACTTCTGGAGATGACACACAGCTTACAGAATGGAGGCTCTTTAGCTGTAGTTATAAAATCTACTATCTGAATTTCTGCATGTAATTCACAGACTCCAGCTACCAATAAATCAGTCTGCATTTCCTTCTTCTTCCAAATAACCTTCAATGAGGTCACCCAAAAAGAGATAAACAACGTTTCATGCAAATATGTGTCTCTGTTTTTGTAACAGAAATTACGAGATGAGGCATCTCTGAAAGATAACTTGAACATGGTATTTCTTTTTTATTTTCCAATAAATTATGACTTGGAAGAAAAATTCTCAGCAGAAACCAGAAGTGAATAGCAAATGATATTTTTTTTTCCTTATGTGTTGTACATGCTGTTTATGTGTTGGGGAGGACTTGGGATTTCTAAAAGAACATTTGCAATATCATACTGCAAAGTTTGAGAGGAGGCTATTAAGCAAATTGGGAATGTTTTATATGGAGGAAGTATTATGTTCAAGGCTTCAGTGCTTGCTATGATTAGAGTGCTCTTTGTGGAAGATTTGTTAAAATTTCTTCATCCTGGACAGCTGCCAAGCTTACGGCTTTAATGCTTTGAGATTGAGTCATGGAAGTGGGGACTGACTGCTCTCAGAGCTTGTTGACTTGCCAGGAGGTGGGTGTGGGAGGTAGTATGCAAGTAAGAAAGAAGAGGGGTGTGAAAAATAATCTCAACGTTCTGTGATAAACTTTTGTTTAGAAGAAATAAGTCCATGGCTTCAGGTTTTTGATCTATTTTCCAAACTTGCCAACAAAAACATTTGTTTCAGGCTGATGGCAGAAAGAACCTCTAGGTGTTTGGCGTAAAAAAGACTAGGAAAACAAGGATTAACATGGTACTGAACATGGTTAGTTAAATACAGCATCAGTTCATGATAATTATCGAGTGAAATGAATAATTTCAACACAGAAAATAATTTCTTTCAATTTTTTTTTAAATTTGCTAACCACTAGAAATCTCTAGTAGATCTCTATATGACTGATTTAAGGTTGCTGAAAATAGACTAGCTTTTCTGGATCATGTTTTATGGATCCTGACTGTACAGCCCCTGAGTCCCTTTAGAAGCATACACTGAAAATCATTAGATAAACAGAAATTGAAGAGACAGTAAGAAATGACGGCATTGTGAGAACCATTTGACCAAATCAGATCAGTATAATCAAGAATTCAACTTTTCTCAGAGCATGTGAGGGGGCTAATACACAAAGCTCAAATGCTTTTTGGAAGAACAAATGCTAACTGCTAACTTTGTTTTGCAAAAACTGCTGAAAACAGGGATATGGCTGCAGGTTTACACACAGAGGACTGGATCATGAAATCAAGGCAAGACAAATGCCTGGAAAATATCCACCTGTGATATGTTAACATTCACAAAGCCTGGCTAGTGCAGGCTTCACAGATACTGCTTTTCAGCTGGGAGATAGGGCTGAAGCCATAAGGGAGCTACTTCGTCAATCTCACATCTGCTACAACTGAACCGGCCTCTGCTGCGAGCGAGCTGAGGACGAAGCACAGGTTAGCCCAGATTTGCTCTGGCATATACTGCCTGTGTTTGTACATCATCTCATATCTTCCTGCTTGGAAGTTGCAGCACAGAGCATAATCTAATAATCTCTTAGTGATAACCCTCTCATGTCTCATGCACACTTGTGTCTGACATACTGCAACTACATAAGACGTAGACCTGCAAAGCTTGTACAGTTGCAATAATATATCAATAATATATCCATTTTCTGTGTGTTTTGTTTCATGTTCAGGTTTAGAGGTGGATGTATGCAACTGCGTAGGATGGGCTTCATTTGTTTCTGTCGATCCTCCTGTACCTAACTGAAAAGTGAGAAAGTAGTGACAGAGTTTATGTGTGTAAATGTGTTCCTATAGGGCTCCCTGTGATCTCTCGTGCAGGGATTAGTAAGTCTGGGGAAGAAATGGGACCATTAACAATTTTGACCTCATCCAGAATGCAGACTGTAGATCCAGTCCATTTCCACATCTACTACACAAATTAAGTTTGATCTATAAATGCCTGGTATGTTCAGTGTTCAGGCATGGAAATTAACAATGCCAAGGAAAATAGCTGTCTTTTTTTTTTGTTTTTTTTTCCCAGTGGAGGGAGGGTAATCTAGGCTAAATGGGTATGTCCAGAAAGAGCTAGGAAATGAGTGCAAGAATGAGACCCCAGATCATTTTACAAAGATAACTGTTAATTTGCTTTCTGGCTCTGCTTCAAACCTCCCTCTCCTAGACAGCACCAAAATGTGGTTGAGATACATCATAGGGATGGTTCCCAATGGTCAGCATGAGTGAAACTGCAACAAATTTGCCTTCCTCTGTCCTATTCAGTCCACCACCTCTATCCCCAAAATTTACCAACATCACACATGCCCTCTTGCCAGAGCCAGGTCATGCAAAACACTGACCACAGCCCTCTCATTTCAGAGACTTTAAATGGAGAAAACAGATAAAATGATAACTGTCTCTTAAGAAGTCATAGTCCAGGACTTTACCTGCGTATTTCATAGCTTCAGCAGGGCTGCGAGTAGTGTGCTGTAGTGCAATATGCCCATTGACCTGTACCACAAGACCTCATTAGCTGCATGAGTGTCTCCCTACCAGCTTCTGCCAGCTGCCTTCTGGAAATATACTTTTGTTTCTTTAGTCCTTGATGAGAAATGGCGTAGCACAGACAAAATACTGGACTAGCTCTTGGGCTGTTGCGGGAGTACCTTTCCAGCTGCTGAGGGTACAGAAGTGGCTTAGCCACTGATGAAACTCTCTCACGTCCTGATGCATGCTTCTCATGACATCGATGTTATCCACAGTCCATTTGCATGGAAAGTAAGCCATTGGATGGTTTATAACAGAGGAACTGGGAGGATAAAACGATGCTCTTCTCTGCAGATCTTAAGCTTCCAGGCCCTGTCTATGCTGGCTGGCTGCCTTCCTAGGTGTTTTGTACTTGAAGGAGAGAGAAGACTCCCAAAAAATTCCCTCAAAGCACAACAGTTGTCATAATCTTTTCGATGCCCCTGAATTTGAGTGTTTGCTTCTCTGCCTGCCTTCTATCTGCTGTAAAAACCCAAGTGCTTGTAATCCAGACAATATTTCCTGCTGGCCTAGAAGTTTTAAGATAGCCTGACATGAGGCTTAATAGCAAAAAAGTAAGTTACGGAAGGTTATGGGGTATTTCAGAGAAGAGGAAGGACAGTGATATTCATAAATGTTATTGTTTTTATTTTATTTATGTATTGTGGAGAATAAAATAAAAATAGAGCAGAAACAACTTGCTAGTTAAGTAGAAAATTATATCTACCTAACCATTTGTTTCTACACTGCTGTGAGTTACAGTGAACCTGGGGGAATCTGTTCTTCAGTGAGGCAATGCAGCAATTCAGTCTGTTACTTCAGAGACTGAAGAATTGGGCCACACTGTTTCAGTCTTGCTTCTGGTGTTAGTCTGCCAGCCCTTATCCCAAGGTAAACACTCATCGTTCTCATTTCGGTTTTGGAGACTTTGCAGCTGAAATGCTGCATTGCCCCTTTCCGAGGCACATGAGACTGCAGCTGCTCAGCGTATCTATGCATGAATTCACTCACTTTCAGTAGGGACGTTTTAAGCTAAAGCCTGCATATTACAGTTCAAAAGAAGAGATAAAGGAAGAAAAGTGAACGGAGGGAGAAGACCTAAACCTTCCCCTGAATGACATTATAAGATGCAGGCCTATTTGAAGGTTCTATAGACAACAAAGAAAATGTTTATTTCCACTGCACCTTTAACATTTTAATCTAAATAAACATTACCCTAAAGCAGGGAAGGAAATGATTCTTCCTTTTGATGGTCTCTGAGGTAAATCTTTCAGTATGTTCCCCAAATGTCTTTATTTCTTATTTTATCTTTCCAAGGCCAATATTTCTACCTCTCAGGTTCTTTAGGCTTTTTATTTGTCTATTGTGTGAGAATGTCCCAGGGTAGAGAGCATCCATCAGCATCAGGACAAGGTCATTTAAAAGGAAATTTTTTCCAGTGTAAAGAATATGGACTTGAACACTGGATTTCACAGTTAATCATAAAAATGAGATAAAACCTTTGCTTTCAGGAATATGAATAGCAGAAGAGATGCTAATATATGTACATACATGTCTGTGCATATATATGTAAACAGGTGCATTTTATATATACATCTATACATAACATAAAGGCCTATTCCTTCTTTCATTGAAGCAAGGGGAATTCTCCCAAGGATTTTATTTCGTACAACAGGGGCATATTTACAGGAAACTAAAGAAACATTAAGACCTTGACTCAAATGCTTAAGCATCTGAGAAGCCTACTGAATTCATGGGGCTTCTTCACATACTTGGAGTTTGGCCTGTGAGTAAATACTTCCTCTGCAGCGTGGTCACAAGGCCTCCATTCAGCTCTTATAAAACTCAGTGGAAAGATTCCTTTTGTTTTTAAAAGCAGTTGGATGGCTTTGCAGTGTGCCTTTTTTATGCTAAGGCAGAGTGAGCCAGCCATATTGTAGGAACATATGGTACACGTTAAACGTTTTAGAGGTTGCGAGCAGTAGCAACCTTACACTGAAATTGTTTATCCAGATCGATTAAAAGATGTGAATAAAGAGGCATTCCCAGATGGGCAGAAGGCAGCAAGTGCCTTTCAGAAGGGGCAGCATGGAGTGAGCTCTGGCTGGGGACTCACTGGAGGTGGTGAGAGGGCGCTGGGGGAGCCCAGGAGGAAGGTTGAAGATAAGCTCATTATTTGGACGTATTGGGGAGACAGCTGTGTTGTTACACCCCATGTACACCTGGGAGTATGGGGGGAACTCCTACTGCGAGGAGCTGACTCCAGCCAGGGAGGAAGAGCAACATACATCCATCTCAGAGACTGGGACTTGGCACCTGTCCGGGCCAAATTTCTGGGGAAGAAACAACATGCTGGCAATTGCTGCAGCATAACTGCAAATGTAAAACAATCGCTGCTTTGACAGGAAGCCGTCTGAAAAGGTTTCATCTGCAATTGTGTTAAATTATCTCGAAGCAAACTATTCTGGTCTAAATTTCTGTTACTCCAGAGCCGAAGGGCACCGACAGAGGAGGTGCAATGGAAAGGCATGCAGAAGCACCCGATTGATACGCTGCACATGTCTTTTGCGCTAAGAAGCACTCAGGAAACTGGATAGGATCTAGAAAATTGAGATGATACTATTCCAGCTCACTCTGAATTGCCCCTAGAATGCTTCTTCCAGGCATTTCTTTAGCAAGAAAATTTGGAGGAAACCTGGAGAGGGAGATGCAGTTGTAATGGGCATGGTTCAGCAAAAACAATAAAAATCACAGGTAAATGATTACTCTATAGGGAAACCTAATTACTTGTGGTATTTGCAGGAAATGGACTGCAAGGAGTCCCAAATGAGTAATCTAAGGAGATAATTAGGAACTGGAACTGCCTGAATATTTTCAAAATTTCTATATAGGGAAATGCAGAGAAGAAAAATAATTCTGTTTTCACTTGTTCAGTTGGCAAGGACAGATGTAAGACAGGGGGATATTTAGGCTGGCTGACATAGAGAAAGTCTGTTCCAATGAGACTTTAAGACATCAAACAGAAATGAAAGGCAAACCTCTCACTCTATTGCATTCAAAGTGAGACTCAGAAAAATTGAAAAATAGAATGTAGCATTAGGCAAAGAACAAGAAATGAACCAAAAAATTTGAAGTTGCTCAATATCTGCATTTCATTAAGGAATCATCTAGGTTTCTGTGCATTCATTTAAGTAAATTCTAGATATCTGTTCCTTTAAATAGACCGCATAGTATAGTCAGCCTTTTTTTTTTTTTTTTTTCCTCCAAGTTTGAAATTCATCCTTAGGTAGTACTTGACTCTCAGGTGTGTATTGGGGTGAGTATTTCCATCTTATCTTACGTGACCTCAGCTCTTGTTATGAAAAAATCTGCCTTCTCTTCCTCTGATGAATAAACATCCTTTTCTACTGCCCTTTCATTTATGAAAATATTCTCTGTCTTTCACCCTGGCTTTTCCAGAATTTCATCACTCTTGTATGTCAGCTGTTTCTCAGTTCTTTATTACAGCCTAGCTCTGACTGATGTAAAACTATGAATTAGTTTCCTCAACAATCTTCCTAAACACTTTGCTTCAAAAGATACAATACCACCAATGGCACCTGTTCCCTGCCTGTTTGTGCATCCCCTCCCAGCCTCTTCCATCTATCATTGACGCGGACCCACAGCATCCATCTTTTGTCCCCATTTCGTGCTCCTTCCTGTTTGTTCCTATGCACAGGTCAGGAGCCACTTTTGTTCTATTTCCTAATTATTTCAAGTTTCAGTCAGGTTAGCTAGGATAATATGAGTTATCTGGTTGACTGACAACCTCAGGTGGTGATATTGTGCAATGTTTCCTTAATTACCTTAGCAGAATTACACTGTTTAAGTTTATTACTCAACTAGAAATGATAGTCTGTTTAAAGTTTAGAAATTTGGTTGATAAGTGGGAAGATAAACATAATAATACTGCCTATTAGAGAGGGTAATCTAAAACTGCATCAACTAAAAAACAGCCATGCTACATAACAGTGCTGAGTGGGAGGAAGAGTCAACACTTTTATTATCCAGGGCAGCGAGGTTCAGTTTCACTTGGAGAGGGGGCTGAACTGCTTTTCCCATCCTTTCTCTCCGGAAGTTACACATTTACCTAAAGGTCTTGCACCAGCACTGCAAAAATCCTGCTACAGAAATGGATAGTTAAACCTGCTTAAAACTCTGAAGATGGAGGTAGAGTTTACCAATTTCAAACAATGGCAGCAAATGAGTGGACATGGGACTTGTTCAAGATGAGGCATAGTGGTCATTGCAAAGGTGGAGCTGGAAACCTTGAGCCTTTAGTTCCAGGCCTGTGTCTGTGTTTGGTAAGGGAAGATTTCTTGTTGGGTATTGGATGCATTCTTAACCATTCCATTGGCTTGTCATTCCAATAAGTTGCGTGAACATGTGCACATTTGGCAAGAAAAATGCTATATAGCTTCATTGTATATAATGACATTTATTCTTCTGTCATGAGGTACTAGTAAATTGGCTGTGGGGCTCTCTAGCTTTTTGATTGTGACACCACAACTGGCAAGTCCAACTACTTTGAAAAGAATAACAAACCTGATCCTAAAGATTCTCCTGATGTTTCTGAAATCCCCAGATGGATTTATTTATGCTTAGGCTGTTCAGTTTTCTCAAGGTCATGCCTTTAAGTGTGCTGCTGCTAAGGTAGGGTTAGAAGCTTCAGAGCTAAGCTGCAGCTTTTAAGCAAGCTTTGAGCTCCTGCAGCATTGCTCTACAAGGTAGATAGACGCTCAGAGCAGAGGCCCTTCACCTAGTACACCTGTATCCTCACATCTTGGAAAAATTTCATGGGGGGAAATAAAAGAAAAAAAATTTTATATTTTGACTTATTCTATTAGGAATGACAGAAGTAAGAGAGGGAAGTTATTCATGCTGCTTGGTACTGAGCCAGCATCCTCTTGGCCAATGTCCACCTGCCCTCAGGACAGCAGTGTAGCTATATGCTGACTGGTGAACTAGCGATAGCAATCAAACCCACCCATGCCTGAGAGGAGAGACAACAGAAACCTACAGGAGCCACACCGTGGTCTGCTAAACGTGCTTTGTTATGCCCCCTATGCAGTTGGGTTAATTGGCCCTTTTTCATTTGTTTTCTGTGCAGCTGACTTGTTTAGGATGGGAGATCAGCTTTGTAGGCACTGAACAAGATCTCCTCCAGCTGCTGGGTGGAGAGGAAGGGGGAGAGTAGAAAACTGGGAGGGGAAAAAGTTCATTTCCAGATAAGCATGTGGAAAGGTTGAAAACAGGGATATGTCTGCTTTTATGCTCAAAGTTTATTCATTGACAGGGACTTGGTTCTTGCCTGCTGCTTCTTCTTGGATGCATATGTTTAGAATTTGTAGAGCTTTATGTTCTGCTTTTGCAAATTACAATGTCAAGTAGGGAAAATGGTAAACTATCAGGATGCTCACAGGAGATGACATCTGTTACCAGTATCTTCTATGGGCTTTTATTCAATTTTGTCATCAAGAGTCCTCATGATTGATTCAGCGTTATCAACATGTGCACACTCTCTCTCACACACACACGCATCGTGTATCTGTTTATAGATCTATCTATTTATCTGTCTATCTTTATACACCAATTTCCTGTATGTTACTGACACTTAGTAGGAATCGTTGAACTGATGTGACTTCTTCTAACAAATGACTAAAACTAAATCTCACTTTACAGGAGGAAACTTCATGTTGAAGACCTTCCTGGTCTGCGCAGTTGGAATTCCTTATTTTGTACTCATGAGATATGTTCCTTTCTAAAAACAGTCTTTGATTCTGTCAAAAAAATTTTCCTTTCTCTGTTGCAATTAAACACACGCACATATGAAGCAGCAATGAATATATTCCCCACTTTTTTCTCTCTCTCTTTTGTTTTTACTTTATGATGCTGCAGTGCTTTGCACAGTTGCTTTACTGTTTTCCCTAGATGTTCAATTCCTTGTTTGTGCTGTTCTTGCACAAAGCAACAAGAAGAAAATATCTTTCAAAAGGGAGATAGGAGTATGACTACTAAGCCACAAACTCTACCAAGAATGATACAGGGAGAGGCATTGTACAAGAAATGGTTTGACCCTAGAGCTCAATAACACTTCTTGTTTGTCTGATGCAATGTGATTTCCATTCTTGTCATTGGAGAAAAAGAATATGCAAAATCCTGTCAGTGGCAGGTTATGACATTTCTTTTACAGACTTATGTTTTCTTGACGAAAGGAACCGTTCTTTAGGAGGTATATCAGTGCAGTTCCATACTGCTGTGCCTTCCTGGATCAGATAGCAGTTCTGGTCATGAATTCAGCAGATAGTAACATGACTATGAAAAAGTACATATACAAGAAAATCTTTTTTAGACATAACAGGTTTGACTGATTACCCTTTATTTTATGAAACATCAGTGTGAGAGTATCATTAGGATTTAATCAGGATCTTTAGAATTATGCAACCCTTGTAAAGAAATTCATGCAAGTTTTCTTTATATAGGTTCCATAAGGGTTATAATATGATCCTTAATTCTTGTTTTTCCTCTCCTCCTTTGTAAGACTTCAGAGAGCTGAAAGTATCCTAATTGCTGATAAACAGCATATCATATTAATTCAGAACCAAGGCTCAAATTTTGAAGTCTGATCCCTGAATAGCATTAGTAAAACATATGAGACTGGTGTTCAGTTTTTAATTATAAAATATGGGTAACAGACAAGTTTTAATTATGCTGTGCTACAGTTCTGAATAATACTTTCAGCTACACTCTCAGACATCATAAATTAATGTTGTTCCATTGAAACTGGTGAAGCTGTACCTTCTGGGGGCCAGATTCAGCTACCCACTCATATATGGTGCCATATGAGATAACCTCAAGTAACCTGCCTGGCCTCTGACTGCCCTTGTGGAAGGGTACCTGCCTCCCTCCCATAGGTCCTGTGTTATATCTGCCAGCTCAAAGGGCACCTATGGCCATTCAACATACCAGCCCTGCCTCCAGAAAGCTTAATTTATAGCCTTTTGAAAATGGAGAGAAGGAATAAACAGGTTCAGATACATGTCTTCTGGAGCATCTTTTGGGATGGTTCTTGCACTGTTTTTTTAATTAAAGCCACCTGTCCCTCCAATTTATATTAATTTCTACCTGACAGCCATTTATCTTATTCTTCTTACTCTTTTTAAGTGCATTTGGTGGGTAAGTGCTGGCAAAAAGCCTGACCTACAATCACCAAGTAATGCCATCAAGTCTGATGTATTAACTGTCTTGGTTAACCTGTAAGGTTAATAAGGAATGCTTTTAGCTAACTGTGTAATATCCTCATTAATCCACAATCATGGAACATAGCAAAGGTTTGGGACTATTCGTCAGTAGACTGCAGAGGACATAGTAAGGATTTTCTTGCCTTCAGTGAAGCAAGAAGAATTAATAAGCTTTAAACCCACTATTCATCTTCTCTCCTGCTAATGTTATTTTCCCAATGCCTTTCCTTCTCTCTGTAAGTTTTAATGTTGTAATTGCCAATATAAGAGAATAGCTCTTTTTGTCTGTTCTGAAGATTGCTAGAACCAGATAATTCAAAGAAAATATTAATAACTAAAAGATCCAAGAATCTCATCTGATAGATGGGAGTTCCTCTGACCCCTGGGAAACATTGAAGGTTGGGTAAATTCTGAAAAATAATTTCATACCCTTTCCTATGATTTTGTAATATTAATATTAATTGACACAATACTGGATATATTTATTCTTTCCGAAAAAATTATTATTATTTCAGATTATATAGATTTTTGGCCTCAGTTACACCTGGGAGCAATAAATTCCAAGACCAAATTGCATAACAAGATTTATACCTGTTACTTCCTGGTACAGGTGAATCCCTCTTTGCTCTTATTTCATACGACAGAGAAGAGAAACATAACTTCTCCGAAGCTTTTCTAAGACATATAGTTCCAAGCTTTGTAGTTGTTCCAGTTCTAAGAGTTTTTCTATTTCAGTGACTATTTTTAGTCATCAACTCTCCCCTAACTGCAGATTCTCCACTAATATTGCATGACCCAGTAGTGCTAAATATTCATTATCTATTTTGCCGTTACATTTTTGACTGGTTTGCACTCCACTCTGTTTTTTCATTCACTGCTTGAGTGGTTTATAGATGGCCATGGGAACTGGCTTTTGTATTGGATCTCAATTAGGGTCCTGGCAATAGTGTGAAAACAGCATGTTGAATAATTGTTGGAAAGTTGTCACCACAGTTACCATACGTTTTCTGGGTGTTTTACAGTTGATTTGGTTAGATTATTGACTATGTTCAGAGATTATTTTATCTGGTTATGTATGAATGCCAGTATAACTCTGAAATGTGCAGGAATACGTATTTCAGCATTAGCCAAATAAAATTGCTTCTAAAAGAGTTAATAGATGGTGCATGAGTAAAATTCTGCCTTTTTCTTATGTTTGAAAGCTAGTGGTCTTCCATTTGCTTTAAGCACTTAAAATTAAGTAGCCTTTCAGGGCTGTGGCCATCTTTGCTAACCAAATGAATACAGGTATCTTTGCCAACTTAATTATGGACTCTTTGTTCTCAACTACCTATCAATATCACCAAATCCTGGTGTTCATTCTCAGTTTGAAACGGTCAGGCACCTTGCATTTGCCAGAGGATGGCTGTGCTTGCCAGGAAGCCCCACGGGTGAGCAGCCTTGAGTCATGACAGGCTGCTGGTGGATGGGCCTGAAGGGAGAAGAGCGGCGCCCACCAGCAAATGGCCAGCTCTGTGTCAGCAGAATCAGTGGGCATCCACAAGAAACACAGAGGTATTTCAGAACTATACAGGTCTGACAGCAAAATTTGGCTCCCAGTAGAGTCGTAGGGATCCAATGGTCCGTATTTAAGCACTTGGCTGACTCATATGAACTGCATTAGAGTGATTTCTTTATTTTCTCCATATCCTGCAGATGATCTTTTCAGGTCTTGCAAATATAATTCAATAAATACTAAGCAGGACACTAGAGAACTCCTGCATTTTCAAGCCCTGTTTCCTGCTATCACCTCTTTGTAAACACCTCTTTGTCTCACTAATTTTTTGATGGCTCAAGCTCAAAAATGATCTGGTTTTCTGCTTTTATTATTTCTGTAGTATCAGTCTCATGGTAAAAACTTTTCTCTAATTCCCTACATTACTTCCTTCACAGCCAGTTTATTCTCAGTTGTTTTCATGCATGTGTTGTGGATGAGCTGAGATTACTTCCATGACTCCCCTGTTTACTTTCTGGCACTGACAGACAATAGTCCTTATCTTGCTAGTAAACCTCCAGCAAATAGGTAAAATAGTTGCTATGTCCTTCTCCCATTGGATTGACTTTTTATTTTTCTGATGTCTCAGTAACCATCTCTGCACCTATCCCAGCTGGTATTCTTCTTTTCATGATCAAGGTATTTCAGACAAGATCTTAATGAGGCTTATTAACAATTCAGTAACTGAAGTGCCCATTCAATTGCATTCCAGGATTGTATTTGGTTTTGTTTGGGGTTTTGGGGTTGGTGTTTTGGTCATGGTTGCCTTATATTGATAGAACAAAGCTGTCCTGAGATCGAACAATGTATTCTTCCTCACTTTCCACTTCAGGGCATAATTTTCACTTTGTTTCTTCCCGTTTACTTTACTCTCCTTCTCAAAAAAAAAAAAAAAAAAAAAAAAAAAATCTAATTCATTCTGTGGGGAATCTCTTCAGAACCTTTCCTGACAATGCATCCTCTGATTTCTGTAATTTGTAAATTTAACTACCCTATAACTTGAGCCAGCTCACCAATGAAAACACCGTAGAAGACTAGTCCCAAATACATGATTTCTGAGTAATAAATAAATAAGCTCACACAGCTGCCTGTGCATTCTGGAATTCATTAGGTGTTAGGAATATATACTGAAGTGGCTGGTCAACAAATGCGAAATAAATGACACTCCACATTTGCATACTTTCAATGGTGAAGTCATACCAGTACCACTAATGTCTGAGTCATGAGCAACTGTTCTGGAATTCATCAAAATCACTAGGCAGGATATTAATATTAATAATTTAACACTTTTCATTCAGAATTTGAATGACCCCCATTGTAAAGGCAGAATCACCAAGGGAAGCCAAGAAAGCTGTTTTTTGAAAAGCTGTAGGACATCAATGAAATACAGGCAGCATTAGTGACTCTGTCAGGTACGCTCATCAGTCTCGCTACCCTTGTAATTGTACGTTACATACCCTGTATTTGAGCACAGCAACAATAACAACAGAAAAAATACTTACTCAAAATGAAACTTGTTTTTGACTAGTGAAAAGGAGTCAGTTTACCTCTCCTGCTTGACTGATGATCATTTAGGAGCAAGCAGAAAGGCAAGTCTGACAGTTGAAGATGATTGTTCAACTAAGAATTCTTTCCTTGAAGGAACTTTCACCCTATCCCCAGATAACCTTTCCTATGTTCCAGTTCTTAATTCCAGCTTTTGCACAACCACAGCAAGCAGTGTACTTCTTGGAGCATCTGAGAGAGAGGTTTACCCCAGCTGCACAGCCGGGGTTCCCCAAAGGCTAACTAGGCAGAGGCTAATGCCTTCCTCATTGTTCTTCAATTTCTGTAGCATAATCAAAATACATTTTTCATTTGTTTACATAATTATTTGCAAAGCAATCCGCAAGATCCATGAATGTTTTGGCAGAGTATTTCTACTAGATATTTCTATATAGTTTAGTTGTGAGAGGGAAAGACATTCTTCATATCTGCTACCAGTAAAATAGGCCAATGCACAGGGCTAAGGTCTGTGAACATGAAACTATGAATCTTCAAGGAAGTTGTCTAGAGATCTCTAAAAAACATCTTTTGCTCACCCATCCAACCACCCATCCATCAGATAGTCAGGTATAAACTATTTATAGAGAATATTTGTCAGGCTTAGCCATTTCCCCTTTCTTTGCAAATTGTCCAGAAAAGAATGATGATTTTTATGACTGGCACATATTTGTTTTTTCTGACAGAAGACTAGCATGTGCTGAGTGCATGGTTTCTTTCTAAATCATAAATTCTAAATACTACTAACAGCATTACTTCAAATGGTTGATAGTTTGAATAGCAAAACCAGAGAATATGACAGATCTGATTTACAGGAATAAAGTTTTCCTGGTTTCAGTTTCTTGTATGAACTTATCTTCCATCAGCTTCGGAGTTCATACAGGTGGCAACGTATGACTATTTTCTAGTAGTTTTGAATTCCAAGGAAAGAATAGAGTTTGCTTGCTATGGATAGTGTCATATGATAGCAGTCCTTTGGAAGGTGAAAGCCTAAGAAAGAGCAAGAAAAAATAGGATCCTAGAAGATGTGGGAATGGACTCACCTCACCAGCCAGAAGGAAGAGAGTGGCTGGAGTTGCTTTTTTCATATGGTAAAAAGGAAGGGTTTTAACAGAAAGAGGCCTTTGGAAATCCCAGGGAGCAGGACTTTGTAATGGTCTTGTAGTGGAAAATTTAAGAGGGAACACTGGAGGTAAGGGAAAAAACTGACTTTGACACTGATCTGCCATTGTATTCTGGTAGTCCACGTCTCAAAAAGTTCTGTCATGCTGTGTGGAAATCCTAGTATCACCGGTCCAGTGGGGAGCGTAGTGAGGTGGAGCCTCATGTGGGGTTGGCTGCACCACAGCACAGCTTTGACAAGCAGCATGTATTACCTTAATTAGATATCAAACTCTGTCAAACTGGGCCAGTGCCTCACTTGTTAATTGTATGGGTTTCTCCCCTGAAAGAAAGAGTGGGAGCGTTTTGAGGAGGAAATGATGAGAAGACTTTCTTGTCTCTTCAAACACATTCTTTTCTCTTTTTCCATAGAAAAAAGCAACGTATCATGCTGTACACAAAGATCCACATAACAAAAAGGGGAAAATAGCTGAATTCCTTCCTAATTGGAACATTGATCTTTTTCTATCCAGATTAGTATTGTTCACATGTACGTGTACAGAGGAGCAAAACGACCACCCATCTAATCAAATTTATTTCATTTCTTATCTTCATGTGAGAGATCCACAGAGAATACCAGGCTGATGGGTGTTCGAGGATGTTTCATACTTTCATAGGCAACCAATTCCTCTTGGTGCAGTCACAGCTGTCCTTGCAAACCACAGAGGCCCTGTATATATTCGTACCTGCGATGGGGACCGCTGCGCAGCCTCATCTTCATTTGTCCAAGAGCTCAGCCATTTCTTAGTGTTTTCTCTCTTGAAACAAACTGCTCTCGCTCCTCACCCCGTGCATGTCAGGATGTCTGGGATGTGTGAGTGCACGCTCTGATAGCACCCACACAACCGTGTGTTTGGATACTAAACGCTAGTCTCAGCAGCAGCTGAGTCTCTTATTTAAATGTTGCAAAGTGTTCAGGAGCGTGGTTTTTGCTTTGTTTGCTGATCCGTGCTTAAGAACAAACTTCCTGAGACATTGAGGAATGACTAAAATTGGCAGCCCTTCCTGCAGTGCATCTCGCCTGCAGCACACTGTGGGTGCCACAGCCTCACAGGCTTGCAGAGTGCCCGGTGAGCCCAGTGGCAGCGACAGACCAGGGGGACAAAGGGCAATGCTGCTTTTGATTTTCTATGCTTACTACTATAGTCACGTGTTTCCCGCAGGCTTAACAGCACTGCATTATAAGTGGAAAATAGAAGGGTTTTTTTTTTTCTGTCTCTAAATGTAATTTTTAATATATTTTAAATATATTAAATAACTTTCTTCCTGGTTGCCACTTTATAATGGGCAGGTGATACGTCAGTGTACTAGAAACTATTGTCTTGCAGTGAACCCTATCACATAGCTGAGCTTAACAGCACATACTGCATGGCATCAGCAGCCCAGTGACTCATACACCACGATATCATAGGTGTGTTCCTGTATCCCAGAGATCAGAAAAATCCTACGCAGAAGACTTGGCTTGTTTTTCCTACCTTGTTATGGGAACTACGTGCATAGGCTCTAATAGCATTAAACAACTGTAAATGAAGTCTTTCTGCTTCTTATCAGAAGATAAAATGCCTGTTTGAAAAAGGTGGTGTCAAGCCCAGGAAAGCCTCTTAAAGACTGCTGATTGTAGCTGTCTGGGGAGAGATTTCGCATGTAAAATATTTTAATATTGTCACAGCGAACACCTGCGCTCCTGTTCTGGGTGAGAGTCCAAGCAGACTGAAACATCTGACACATCTGTACCTGGAACAAGCTCAGTAGTTTGATACAGAGCAAAAAATGTATAAAAAAAGATACAAGCTGAGTGTGTTCAAGGTGACACTACAGCTCCTCCCCTTCTGCAAAAATAAAACTGTAGATAAAGAAGAGTATTTATAGGCAGTTTACAACTTTTGGCCCTGATAAAAGGCAGGAGGCAGTTGTACTGAAGGCATTTAACAAAGTACTGATTTCTTTCAGTTCTAGCTTATTCAAATAACTTCTCACACATCCCATTCCAACAAGTATGTCAGATTACGACTTTGCCCTGCCTGCCTCTTTGATCTTACTGATAACTTTTCCATGTAGCGCTTGGTTCAACTCCTCTTACGTAGCATACGGAAATGGAGGCATTAGGGTGTCTACTGAAGCAGACTGGAATAGTTCCACCTAACAATATTTCAGAGGGAAAAAATAGGGAGGAGAAAACTTGAAGGGTGAGTGTTATGGACAATTGGCTGCCCCTTAAAAAAATTCATGGCTTAATGAAGAAAAAACTTGTTTGGTTATCCAAAAATCAAGCAAAGAACCTTACATAAACAGGCTCGCTCAAGAGGTTTCTGGAATTTTCTATTTCACATCAAAAAAAAGAGAAAAAATCCAACTTTTCATCTGGTATTCAGTATTCAGAATATGGTATATTCATTATTCCCAGCTGGAACAGAGAAGGGCAGAGTCACACATAAATGCAAAATCGTGAGAGCATTACAGTATTCTCACAGAAATCATCTAAACTTCAGGAAAAGTTTCAGAAAGGGGGCAGTAACTGAATTCTGCTATCACCTGAGCTCCTGGGTCTGTTACATCTTGTGCTCTACAGTGCCTTTGAGCTGTGAACCACCAGAGCCTGTGGAAACAGGAGGTGCTTTATTTGTATTTATATTTCCATGGCAATGAGGCTAAGGAGTTGTTTGGTCTCTTTTCCTCAAGAGACCTGCCAAGACACTCCTCTTCATAGAGAGAGTTGGTAGAAGGAATAGGGTTGGCATTCCTGTGAAAAGTTTAGCGTTGTTGCAGCTTCATGCACGGTTATGCTAGTTGTAGGTATCATTCAAGTATTTAATCAATATTTTTAATGACTAAGGATTTAGTGGGATTTTCCACTGATGCTTTAAATGCTCAGTTGCTTCATCTGGTTCTGGTTTCCTTAGAATGCATATTCTGTTTTTTGTGATATACTTGAATATAATGCTGAAGGTTCAGAAGCTTGATATTTTTAACACTGAGATTCCCTGCTATATACATGCATGATAGGCATTAGACTGTGAAACTGGAGCACCAGAGAGGCAATGAAGACATTTTGCAAGTCTCTGATCTTCAGAAGCCTGCTAGTGATAACTGCATTGGGAGAGGCTTTACTGGGACCCATGGACCTGTACACCTCCTGCCCCCAAAAATCCGATCTGAGGGACACAGAGGGATAGTGGTGTCCATAGGCTTGTCCCATCTCTCAGCAGTTCAGTAACAAAGGTCTGAAGAGCCAAAGAAAGCCAGGAAAATATCTATCCGCTCACTCCCATCCTTCAGCTGCAGGATGCGTTATGTAAGTATAGTGATCAAATAAGGCAGCGCAGTGGTCTTGCCGAAAGAAAGGTCATACCAGGGTGTTCATAATTCATCCAGGCATTTAACTGGAACAGCCAATTGAGCAAGCCTGCTTCCTCGGCCCACACAATGCAGAGGTGCGCTCCTGCTGTGACCTATCCTGCTTTTCTTCACGGGCTGCCACTGAGGTTTTCCAGGATCCTAAATTAAGTATGTGTCTGCTCTGACACTTCAACGGCCATACAGTAATTGCTACTTGCGTGTGCTAAGCGCGAAATTGCAGCATGATGAATAGCTGAGATTAATCTAGGACGTTAACGTAGGAGCACGCTGGCGTTTGGAGCTGGTTTGTTTAACTGAGAATCTCCTGATGACCTCTTCTGTTTTGATATTGAAAGTAATTTGGGCTTGACTAAAAGCCTAGTGAAATCAGCTGAAATTTTTCTGTGGGTTTCAGTGTATGTGAAGGTCTATATGAGAATGAATGAAAAGAAAGAGTTTTAAATTCTGTGTAATATTTAGCTGAGAGAGTTTAAGTACCTGAAATCCAGAAGCTAAGGGTGAGAGTCAGTTAAGGGATAATGAACAACTCCTCCTCACGCCTTCAATGATGGTGTTATACTCTATGATGGCAGGGAGAACATGAGAAATGAGAAAAGCAAAATTATATGTGACATGTAAAATGTCATGAGGGAAAGCATCACATACAATAAGTATGAGCATAAAATAGATTAACCGCGAGAAATTCTCCATTTCTGCAACAAAAAGGATCACATTTTTGTATAAAACAAATATGCAATTACTTTTGTTTTAGAAATATCCATAAACAGCCTAATCCCAAGCAGGCTGTTTTAATTTTTCTTTTCCTGCACTCCAAGTTTAAATAGAAAAGTATGAAAATTTGTTCCTCTATGTCTAACACTAAATAATTCAACAGCTGTGAGAGAGGATCCTCTGGACCATTAGCTTGTGAAACTAGACTGATGAGCTAACAACTAACTGCTTACAGGAGAACATAGTATTTTAAGCATTTTGCTGCATGATTTGGGTGCTCACTGAGAATGCATTTAATTCATCATCAATATTTTTCCACATGAAAAGGCTTTATACGTAATATTTTTTTTAAATCATAACACAAAATTCCTCATGAGTGTTGTGAGACGTTAGTAACAAAGAAAATTAGTTAATCAGGGTCATGGCTATTATATTGAGATGAGTACATCTCATTTTTTAATAGAGTTGTTTTCCACAGCCATTGTCTTGGCTTTTTATTCATCTCAATCACGTTTTCACACAGAAATTGTTAATAATTAGAAGTGTGAGGGAATCCTAAATAATTTCAATGTAATTTTTGTTTACTTTCTGCCTTGTGTCTTTATGTACAAGCAGATTTTCTTGTACCATTATCCTGTGGAGTAGCATTTCTGTGTGATAAATGAAATATGGAAGAAGCCTCATAGCCCTAATGGGAGATCAGGGCATGTTTGCACTAGATCCAGTATGCACATATACTAAAAACACATTCCCAGCCTGGAGTAAATTTAGCTAGATGTTGAAAACACTTCCATAGGCTGTAACTTTACTATAGCATATACTGCTACTGACATCAGCAGGGTTGTTTTCTGCCATGATGTTAACATGCAGAGTTATGTAAATAACTTAGGACTTGCAGGCACAGAAGAGGATCTGTTTTGGGTGTCCAAGTCACTACATGTTCTAAGTGGAGCATGCTGAGTTGGGCTGCATTTGTCCAAGGGTGATGCTGATAATCTATTTGTTTTTCTTTTCTGGAGAATGAAAAAGAAGAACCAGTTTATTTCCCACCAGAATTCCATCCCTGAATTTTCAAAACTCTGGCACTTGCTTGTACCAGGCTTCAGCCTGGCCAGTCAGGAGATTCACTTGTTAAGTTTTTTATCAGCTTAGAGTAGCATCAGAACAAATTGCATTAGTCTTCCAAGGATCCCTGAGAGAAGTGATGTTTGGCTGTATGTACTGATACTGGTGGTAAAATAGGGTAGCTAGAAAGGTAAGAGTACACAATTAGATGCCTGTAAAGTAATTTGTCTAGCAAGCAGAAGTTCCTTCTTACAGCAGGTAACAGTACAGCCTAAATACTTTTCCTCAAAACAGATTTTATCTGTTTCATTTTACTGTAGATATTACATACATATGCAATATTTATTGTGCATATGTTCATGTATACTGTATATTTCTTTCAAAGTCTAAAATAAAAATGTATTATATCTTGCTGTGGAGTAATTAAGAAAGAGCAGCTTCATTTGATCAGATTACACTAAAGTTTTCCTGCATGTATCTGGTTCATACACACTGGATTTTTTAAAAAAAATTGTTGAAGTTGTTTTGTGTGTAAGCAGTTCCCACTAAATCAGATCCAGAACAAATCTACTCCTTCCCTAGAAATGGTTTTCTGGGTAACAATATTTTTTGAATCTGGAGATTAGGCTTAAGATCCGATTGCAAGACTTGATATATTTTGCTGTTAATGCATTTTGGCATTTTTTAAGCTGTTAAAATTGAAATATTGGAATCAAGCTAGGGTATAATATAATATATTAAATAATATCAAAGGGACATACAGAAAATTTATGGATGAACTTCAAGGAGTGTAATAGGAGAAAAACATGTATTTTTAAATTGGTTTTTGAACTAAAAATTGAGCCAGCTTTTAACGCAGTCAAGTAGAGAAAGATAACATGGTAAAAAAATTAAAAATTTCTCCTTCTTACTAAACCTTACTTCACTGATGGCCATGCACAACATCCTATTTTTAGCTGTCAGGAAAGCAGTGAAGCATATGGTGCGCAGTGAAATGCCCTGTTCCCATGTCTGATTCTCCATATATAGCTACTGCACTGCACTGTTGTCCCCTGGCTCCCACTCTGAGGCCTTAACTTACATTTTCTTGGCAGAATTGCCTTGGCTGAACACTGTCCTCATGGTAAACACTCAGGCAGCTACTCCTTCATTGCACCCACCTTCCCATCACGAGCCACAAAAGAAAAGATTTGCAAAAATCATGTGCAATGAATCTTCAGCCACATTTTTCCATCACATCCCCTGCCCCTTCATCTTGGTGTTGGAACTAAGTAAGTCTAATTTTCTTTTCTTTTCTTGTTATGTTTGGAAACAGCTTTCAGACTTGAAAGACTGCCACGCACAGGAGATGTGCCAGATGACTAATCAACTTATTACAGAATAACAGGTCTCATTGGAGAATTAACAACGTCTTTATAGTCTCTCCTCAATGAAGTGTCTGGAATTTTCTTAGCTAACAGTATAGATCAGTTTAAGATTTTCCAGTGCTACTTGAATGTGATTTATAAGAGAGCTTTAAAAAAAAACCCAACAAAACCACAACAAAACCAGCTCCTCCCCCCTCAAAACCTCCAGCATTTAAGTCTTTTAATTTCACTTCAGGGTTAAAAGCCATCATTTGAAGAACACTGTGTCCTGCACTCAGTGTCTTTTTATGCCTCTGTGTGTTAGTGGGGATGGGAACGCTACTAAAGAAGTACTCTGGAGCGATGAGTGCTGGGCTTTGCATACTAGGAACTTGGAGCGCTAAAGCATACTGTATATACTGTATAGTTGACGATGAATCAGATTAGCTGCAATGAGTTGTAGAAGGATCTAAAAATGTTAAGGGTCTGGGCAGCACAACATGTGGATTTCCCAAATCAGCAGATCTATTCTCTGTGCTCTCCTCCCAGCCAGTTTCTTTGTGGATGGATATGCCTTCTCTGCAGATACTCACAGGTATTCCTAAAACCCTCAAAATTTGGAAGCATTTGAAAAGTGCACACAAAACCTTGTATTTTCAGTTAAAAACACTGGCACCAATGGTGTTCTATTCATGCTTCAATCTGTAGAGTTGAATTTAAAGATGAGTTTGAATCTGACCTCGATGAGTGTATATTTATATACATGTGTATAATCACATGAGGAAAACATCTGCAGTAGGAAAATGTTCTTTAACTATGGAGTCACAGGCACGAGATCTGGAATCTGGATGTTGACAAAATCAAGGATGGTATAAGACAAGGTATTTTAAGTAAGGGCCATTAACAGCTGTTACAATCTGCAAATAACGTAAAGCCTGTATGATGTTAAGCCTTTTTAAAGATATGCTCCATTTCAAGGACAAGTCATTGCATCAGATGCTGGCGTTGCTGAAGGAAATTGCATTGCCTCTGACAAACTCTCAGAAGGTTGGGCTTCTGGTATTGGTTCCTTTTAGCCTTTTGACCTAAGAAGAAAATTTAGATGATTTACCTATACTCATTGAGCATATGCAGAGGTGGAAGTATGGCTGGGATGGTTGGAAGTGTGCTACATTGAGCACTGTGGTAGTACAGTCTGAGACTTGTAGAGGTCTCCCTTTTTCTCTCCTGAGCAGGGCCAAAACTTACACAAAAGTATGTACCTTGAAGCAAAAGGAGGACGATGACGCAGAGATCACATGTTGAAATCAATGGTGCAGTTAGCTCCTCCTGGTGAGTGTTGCTATTGGTGCTACACCCTTACCTTGATCCAGTCCAAGGCTAGAAGATGCAGTTTGCATTTTTTGTGTTCTGTGGTGACTTCAGATTGGCTTCTTCACACCTCACTTCAAAAGTTAAAAATTAACTGTCTAAATCCAACCTAGTCATGCAGATCTCCCTGTGTAGATAGCAAAGAGAAAGGAGACGCTACAGGTTTCAACTCCTGATTCAATCACAGGCACAAACTTCCCTGCTCTGCATTGTCATCAGGAGCACCTAGTTTTCCAAAATTTCTGTGATGCAGCAGGGTGGGTGAGTGCAGCTGATTAGACATGATTAACCTTGCTTATAGTGCTGTTCAGAGCGTTCTCCCATGCAAGAGCCAATTTCCCCTGATACCAGGGCTGGAGCTGCTGTTTCTATTGTCACTTTATGCTCCTTGCCGTGCCTTGTCTGCAAAAAGAAAGGTTAGGCAAGGCAAGGAAGTGTGGAAAAACCCTTGACTGTTAGGAACATATAAAAGGCAAAGGCTGGCATGTTCACACTCAAATCCAGGAAATAGCTGCGTGGTTTTAGCTGCACTTGTTTTTTTATTTGGGTCAATTCCAGTCATGATCTTGGCCAGGAACTGTGTCTGATTTTGATACATTTTTTGAGCCTCTGGAGTGTAAAATAAATATTTTAAATAATATTTATCTCTGTGTTACAGACCTCTGACCAAAATGATACCCATGAAACATTACTTTCTGAAAATATAGCTTAGCAGCAATTACGTTTATTTATTTAAACACTTTCAACAGCTGCACTAATGACTTATTTTAAATAAAATCCGTAATTCACACAGAGACTCTCAGTCTCTAGCTATGCCAAATTCAAGTCACTCTGCATGCACAATTTTCTCTGTTTTTTATCTCAGAGGCTGTGTGGGAAAACAAATGTATTTGGAATTTTTCTTGTTAATAAGTGGTATTATCGTCCAGAGGGCACAGGTTGTTAGCAATTTCCTTCTGATCACATAATGTATTTACAAAATATCAACATTAACGTGAGATTAGGTGGGAAAAAAAACGTTGCTGAATGACTATTAGTGCAAATTGAATTGTTTGTTCTAGAACTGTATAAATAGTATTTTTGGTGTAGTGTTAAACTGGACTGCTGAGATAGGGGAGACATTAGCAGAGGTCTGTTTGTGAAAGTGAGCCAGAGTTTGCATTTGCAAAGGCCTTTAACTCATGCTGAGCACAAGCTGAACTGTGCTTTGAACGTGAATGTTAGAAAAACTCCAGACATTACTGCGTGATAGTAATATTACTAATTTAGATCCTAAAAAAGATTTAAGCATGCTCTAAAACAAATCAAATCGTACAATGTGACAGAGCTGGATATTCTGGCCTTCAGTGCTGCACACATATTTCACATCACAATTCACACTCTGCTGCTGGAGCCCACGGAGACACTGATTGTCACTCAGAGTTTGCTTTTCCTTCCCCCGCCCCCCCAATGGTGCAATGTAAGTTGTGGCAGTGGTTTGTCATGTTTTCATGTAGTCAGGGTTACTGAATGTGAAATTGAATTGGTAGTTTGTTCCTTTAACTCAGTTATTTGATGTAAATAGTCTTTTTGCCATAAAAGACATTGCTAGTACCAATATGCTACACCGTAGGGGTTTAATTAGGCATTCTAGGGAGAGTGGCTAATTATCACTTTCTGGTTATTATCTGAAACAATGCTCTCTGTATTAAATGCTGTCTGGATTCTGTTTGTTTGTTTCTGTTTCACTTTAGCTTCATTTTCAATAATAGAAAGCCTAATTCTCATTTCATGTTCATATTCACTTTCAGCTAGGTTGCTTTGTGGAGTAATGAAGAAGTGATTTATAGTAAATGAGAATCATTTAGCACGATAGCATGTGTCTTATACTCATCTTTCTTTAAAACACCTAATACTGGTGACAATTTCCCTCTCAACTTGTGTCACGGGTAGGTAACTTTACTGGGTTCCTCAGCATTTGGCTCTGCTGATATTCAATGCAGTTCTACCATTTTGCATTCATCCAAAAGTAAAAGGAAAAAAAAAAAAAGAAAGAAAGAAAAGGAAGCTTGTAATTTTAAAGCATTCCATAAGTAACACTGCTTGATTTGCTAAAGCTACAAAAGATGCCAACAGCCTGTTCTGCACTATTTTAAAGGCATGAGATTTTTTCACTATTTTGGGGCTCAGGTGATAAACCCTCATTTTTTAATGCTGATTTTGAATGTTAGTTTTGGGAATCAAGCCTCTGTTGGAAGCCAGAGAACAAGGGCTATGACAAATACTTGTATAAAACACAAGGGCAAATAAAAGCGGTGGTTAAGTCAATATTTCCTTTTATTTTTCTAATCTGTTCAGTCTATAAACATAATCCATGAAAAACAGACAAAAATCTTGCACTTCTTACATGAGAGTTCTAGGTCATAGTTACGGTTATTATGTATCAACAGGAAAGAGAGCTGAGACCAATCATACAGTTTGGATCTATTCTGGGTAGAATTTCATTAAACAGTAGGAAAATGGAGATGAGGAGTTCTTAAATTCATTTGGAAATATTTCATGTTTAGTGACAAGGAAGCAGTGTTGTACTACATGTGTTCCTATTTAATTTCCAATTTGAAGATAATAACCTGGAAGAACTCTGTGGTGTTACTGAAATCTTGCTTTTGCATATCTTGGTTTCTGATATTTGGGTTTGGCTCTGGTTGGTTGTTTCTCTCACTTTCTAACTCTAGTGTTTGTGAAATAACTTTTCTCTGATGCTGCTAGAGCCATATACCAAAACCCACCCACTACAGGACCCTTGGACGGTAATCTTCACCTCCTGATGGCTGTACTCACAGAGGCACATGTATTTACAGCCTCGGACTAAAGAAGGGAAAATTCCTGTGACATATATTCTCTGTGTAGAGAAGAGAGGGAGTGAAAAATGAACTGCTTAAGAGAAATGTAAGATGCAAGTATGGGGACTAGAACAAGATAGGGATTGTCTAACATCTAGCCAGAAAATGGGTCTCAGATGTGGGTTATGAAGGCAAAGAAGAATACCCTGCTCTGAATTCACTATACGGCTCAAGCAGCTTAGATCTAAGGTGTGGCTGGCGTTTGAAAGAGCAGCCTGACAAAACCGGAGGCAAGGGCAGGCTTTTCTCCTTGCTCTCCACCTGAGTTAGGTGACATGCCCATGTCACGCTCCTCCCTGCAGAGAAAACTGGCTCTGTGGAAGCCAGGCTGGACCACTGACTTCCAGTCAGGATTTATCGGCCTGAGCTTCTGCTTCCTGCCTCACATTTTTTTCTTCTCTTGCCTGCAGCTTTCAGCCCTACATGGGCACCTACCTGAGGTGGTGCTGCAGAGTAGGGACGGCACTGGCCGGCTTTTGCTCCCTGGCCTGTGCTCTGGGGTACGCTGCCTGCCAAGGGCTTGCAGCGAAGTGGCCTAACACAACAGGGACCTCTGAAAGGAGCCCTGAGGCTCTCCTGTAATATTAATCTTAAAAACAGCTCACATGTGAATAAGCTTTAAAAACAAACAAACAAACAGAAAAGCCATTTCCTTGGTTCTGCTCGAATCCTGCTTCCTGAAGGTGACAGAACATACGAAAAAGCCAGCAACACATTAGAAAAATGTCCTGAGGAAGAACAGAAATCTCCCTTTAAAAGCTTTGCATTCAGCAGTTGCTGTTTAGTTCCTGTGTGAACAATTAATCTCAAAACAAATATTTGGCCAAGGGGGATTGAGCTCCGGGAGGTTACATAGCTCACGAAGGTTGAATGAAAACACACACTGCCTGCCTTCTTCAGTCCAGTTTTTCTTTTTCACCCTCTCCATAAAAATATCTAAGAAAATGTATCTGTTACAATGACCCAGGTTTCGCCAGTCAAGTCTCCCTAAATTACAGGCTTTCCCTCAGAGACCATTTACAATGGGCTATGTAATGCATGGCTGTGTTACTCCCTACCTCTTTGAATTCTCTATAACTGGTTATTACTACGTTGAAATGTAGTGGTCTGGTTCAAAGGCTTTTCTATAAATAAATATCTTCCTAGCTGGGCAGATGACTCTGCCTACCAGCAGCTCCTGTGTTATCAGCTATCTAGTTTTTAGCTCATCAGTTAGGCACGGCTTGGAGCTACTCTGCAAAGTCTGTGAAGGCTGGCAGCAGCAAGGTCTTGCAAAACCTGACTAGGATCAGATGGGAAATCAATATTGTTATTACATTGCTGGTTCTCATTCTGGTTAGTATTTCAATGCGGGTATTTTTCAATATTCTGTAATCTATACTTCCTGAGTTGTATTTCTTTTTTAAGGGAGAGGGGAGGAGAGAGGGCACGGCTGTTCTGCTTGGGCACAAAGGTTGTATGCTAGGTCTGTGCTGTCATGGATGCCCTATCCAGATCAATGGAAGAGCTCTCATTGGCTATAGGAAAGCCACCATATCTTGGCTATATTGTGATTTATGCTGTACGAGTGTGTACTTAACCCGTGGAGGATGGTAAAAAGCATAGCCAAGGAGTATCTAAAGTACCTATAACTGTTGCTGTGCTGTGTCCCAGTAGTCAGCAGAGCCCTCTGCTTTCCCTGCCTATTGGCAGCTCCCCCTGGAGCGAGAGCTCAGCTACCCCTGAGAGCCTCTTCCACTGGATCATGAGTGCCAGCAATTTTCGCCTGCCTGAAATCTTGCCCCCTCTGAGCCTTTCAGGCCATCTTTGGACAAAACAAAATTGGTGCCCCTGCACTAGCAAAGATAAGTGAATCAAAAAGATTCTTAATTGAAAAAAAAACTTACCAGGACAATCCATTTAGACCATGCTTTTTCTGTGTGTAGTAACTCATGGAACTATAGGCTTGTGATTGCTGCAGGCTTACTGACTCTACAGTAATACAAATAATAAAGCAATATAAAATTATAAACAATATGTGGTACTGTTGGCAAACAGAGCTTTGCATTTTCAAGGCACTGTAAAAGAAAAAACAATCTTATTCCTCCTTTGAGTGCTAACTAACAGTAGTATTCTCCTCATGGCTTCAAAAATCATAAGCTGGCTCTCCACAAGACTTGTGTCTCTCTCTCAAGAATTGAGTTTCTTTTAAAAAAACTGTAGCATGTTATTTTATGTTTGATTTTATTTGTTGGGTGTTTTTTTGTCTTCACATTTTAATTTTTAGGCTTTGTATTTTCAAGAGTTTATCTGCAATGATGGGGAGGGTGCAAGGGGTATAACATTTTTCTTTATAACTGCATAACTCCAAAGGCTGAATTTTTACTGAAGCTTAAAATATTGCATTTTAATAATGAGAAAGTGAAGCCACATTGTAGTTACGGAAAGAATACAGTACTGCCAGCTGCATGAGCTCAAAACCCATGAAGCATATCCTAAGAAATAATGGGACTGCTTTAAGAGTTCATAAGAATCACACCAGTTTTTTCTTTTTTAATTGCCTCAAGGTTTCTGCAGTCACTTCAGACTCTCAAGTATCCTTCTAAAACCATTAAAGCTGGCAATTCATCTCTTTTTAACGAAAGACGATTTCAGTAGAGGATACTTCTTTAAAAACATCGACTATTGGAAAAATTAGTGACACTGAGATGACCATGATTTGCTGGCTTCAGGCTGCTGACTCGGGGCTTCTTTTCCTGTAAATCATACTGCCTTTCAAGTTGTTACAAAAATATCACGTAAAACAACCTTAATAAACAAGTTATTGCTTCAAAGAATGCTAAGAAAGATCATATATCACAAGTCTTTAGTGGGCTAGACAGAAACTGTCAAATTGACACCAGAGTTCAATGAGACAGACAAAAACATTAGTGTTTGGTTTGTTCTTTTTTTTTAATTGAACTTTGAGTACAGTTCTATATATTTCTTTTTTTAGATTTTAACAGGCTGGGGCTTTTTAAATGCCAAATAGGAGCTTACAGTTAGTGACATAAACTTCTAATATAGTAACTACTGTACTTCGTTAGGGTTTGTACTGCTCCAGTGATGCTGCATAACCTACTACAGGGAAGGCAACTTCCAAGGAACAGGAGATTTTAGCTGCCCCTAAATTACTGGAAACGTTGTGCTTAGATGCCATAATAAAAGGGTATGCATACAGGAGATGTTTCGGCAACTGCAATCTGCTGCAATTATAGCAGATATGACTACACCAGGCAACCAATTTAAGTGAACGGCATTCAAAACACAAAGCCAGACAGTCCGTAGGGAATTTCAACTCTTTTCTTCCGAAAGGACTAGTTTTCCCAGACATCCATGGCCCTCTCCCTTGTCCTTGGCACTGCTTTTTGATCTTGGTGAACCTGTCCCAGCTTATGGATGAAATTTAAAACCAAGGACTTGACCACTTGTGGTCACTGAAAATCACAGGGCATTTGTAGTAAGAGCAGGGTTCCAGCTCCGGCGTCACGGACACATTTCACTGGAAATAGCAGCATTTTGGGGCTCATGTGGGGTCAAGGCTCTCCAGGCAGCCTCTGCCTGATGCTACATCCTTACAGACCCAACACAGAGGGGAGGGAGTCTCAGCCACCTACCCACCCGCCTGGGAATGCTCCACTGAGCAGGGGCCATGTGAATTTGTCACAATTATTGACAAAAGGTTATCTCTGTGTAGGTGTACATCCTGTGCTCATAGCCACTAACATTTCCAGTTCTGCAGGAAGGAAAGGATCACCAGTGCTTACAAGCTCCTTAAAGAAACTTTATTTTCAATAACATTGATCAGAGCCTTTATTCAACTAATGGCATGATATGTTGTGACTAGGTTACCAGAAAAAATTTTTTCAGGATTGACACTGTCTGAAATCCTGCACATGTTTGAACACAGCAGTGTTTTTGAAAAGTGATTTTGTGATTGTTTTAGTTACTTCCTTTTATTTTAAAAATTAGGTGTGATGTTCTATTATTTTTCCGCTTGTTTTACCTACTTTTGCTTTATATGTGAAAAAAATATTTCACGGTCGCCTCTGCACAGTAGTGAGCAAATGGGAAAATGGACTTTCTGACACAGAAAACTCCTAAAATTTCTAACTTAATATGGCAATCATAACATTCCTTAGCTTTGGATATTTCTAACATACTATTCTGCTATACATAAAAAATGATTTTCAAATCACTTACAAGGAACTGCTTTATTTGTCCATGAACGTTTATAAGCATAGAAAAGAAATTTTATGCAAACAACCCCCCCTCCTTGTTTTAAGTTGCGAATGAGGGGAAAAATAAAGAAATGTATGTTTTGACAGACTTCTACGCATAATTAAGAAATACTTGACAGGATCTTGTTCAAATTTGCAGAAATGTCTCTGGGCTGAGACCAGATTTAAAGAATTTTTAGTCACCAAAGTGAATTGTTTTTCCAGAATGAGTATGTGAAAGAAGCAGTTATTTTAACAGTCACTGTCAATAAGAAAAAGCTAAAGTATATTGGTCCCTTAAGGGGGAAAAAGCCATATACTACAAGATTTTGCTACTGCATTTAACAGGTGCAAGGAAGGTGTTGCAATTCTGTATAGTTCTTCCTTCCTCAGAGCTGCAAGTATTTTTTCTTATTTTCTTTGTATGTTCCTTTATTGCAGGATTATATTTCCATTACTGGAATTTCCTGCTTATACGGCGATGCACAGTCCAGGATTTTCTTGGCTGTGACCAAACCATTTGATTTCTTGTTGGAGAAGCACGGAACAAATAGCAGTTAGAGGCTGGTGTTGGGCTGCTCATGCCTTCGCTTTACTTCTCTTGTGAATTTATCTCTTTTCAATACCACAATGTCTGAAGAATGTCAGAGCTTTCCCCCTTTGAATTAGATGGTTTTCTCTTTGTGAGATACAGAGTTTCTAGGTTAATTTAGCCAGGTCACTTCGCATTCGATTTTTCTTTTCCTCTTCTGGATAAAAATTAACTCCAGTAAGATCAAAGACAACTTCAGCAGCTCAGAAATAAAAGGTAGCACTCCCCTTTATTTTCTCACATGTTTATTTTGCTGCCAGCGTTCTTTGAAAATGGCCTTTTTTGCCAAGGCTACAATTTTGTTAAATGAATTAGTGTTAATATTATGGCTTGTTTATTTGCACAAGTGGAACATGAAAGATGGGAAATACAGAATTGAAAAGACAGCAAGAAATAAAAAAACAGAACTGTATCAAGAAAAATGTGAAGAGTAGCCAAAGTATGTACCACACGCGCTTCATCCCTTTGGTGGCAGGTTGGTCCTCAAAAATCCTCCTGATGAACCTGCTGAGGTGCCAGACCTTCAGGCCCTGCCTTCAGCCATCCTTGCTGGGCCCCTCAACTTGAGGGATTTTGAGGAGTGAGTTTCACCAACTGCAATGTCGCAGATGTGCCATGTCAGGCTGGAGGGGGGCCAATGAGGCACGCAGGTGACTTCCAGAGCTTTGTGAGAGCAGAATGGGGACCAAGAGGCACATGTATTTCTGTCTCAGTACCTGAACGGGATGCTGAAGTAGCTGAATTTGCTTCTGAGGGGCTTGCTGCCAGCTCCCATTTCTTGTGCCTCAGTGAGACTGCAAGAGCCTCCAAAGCTTGGACCACTTCAGTCAGGTCCTCATCCTTCAGCCTGCTGCTACTCAGGAAGTAATAAATTGGACATGGCTAAATACAGGATTAGATGACAACTGAGGACAGGAATCCATCAGGATGCTTTGGAAGCTTAAAAATATGCTTGTCACTACTGCTGGTTTCACTTTTTAAATTCTAAAAGCCTGCCATGTGACCAGCATAAACTACAGGCTTCCTCTGTGTGGTAAATAGCTGAAAATTACAAGCTCATACAACAAGTGTGAGGTGGGGTAGTCCAGCCTCCCGCTCAAGGTAGGAGATTGCTCAGGTCCATGCTGAGTCCAATTTTGAAAAACTCAGTCTCAGGGACGGAGACTCCCCAGCCTCTCCAGGCAGCCTGCCACATTGCTTGACCACCCCCGTGGTGAGAAATACATTCAGTGAGGATTGTTTAATAACTGAAAAACGAATTTCCCAACTAAAGAACCTTTATGTGAATTGCCTTATTTTGGGGAGTGATATTCTCTTAGAAAATGGCAGTCTCAGAAAGAGAGTTTCTTTAAAGAGTCAGAAATAACTGGTTTTAATCCAGCAGGTATCTCCTGAGCATGAAAGTTAAAGGGCTTTAGAATTCCATTTTCTTCTAGGCATCAAGTTTTCTGATCATGCTACACCACCTGTGATGCAATTCCTACTGTATATACACTCCCCTTATTTTAGGGGAAGAAAACAGTTTATGATGCCAGAGGAGTGGGCCATACAAGGACATGGGAATGTAAAACACTCTGTAACAAATCTTGTAAGAATTTCTGGCACCAGTGTGAATTCAATTACTTTGCTTGTTGCCCTATACATGAATGCATATTTGCATGTAACTCCACACATATATACATATATGGATTCACATCCATATATCCATAGGTTCACATATACATACATACATACATACATATATACACACTTACATATATATGTGCATGTATATATGAAAACACACACAAATACATAAAATGCTTCTTTTTGGAAAAAAATGCCCACACAATTTGCAGCTGGCTGTGAGCAGAAACTCTGTTTTCTGACCTTTAGCATTATTTTCCCCACAGTCTAGTCATCTGACTCGATGCAATGACGCAGTCAGTGATCAAACACCTGTAATGATATGTGTGTTGACCTGTTGCAGCTTTGGTCTCAGCTATTCTGGGACTGATTATTCTGGGCCATAAAGGCAGCCTGGGCAGACCTCGAGGCTACCAAGATCACAGCCAGTGTCACCTGCCTGCCACAAGACAGGGCAGGAGAGGCTGCCAGGCAGGGCCTGGGCAGTGCAGCGCTCCACAGATCAGGGGAGTCTGTCTCTCTCCCATCAGCATGAGGACTGCGAGAGATGCCGTTGGTATGAATCACCTTGGCAGGAAAATTGTCAGCCAAAGGGAAGGTACTCATAGAAGAGCCATATACTAATTAGAGGCGTGAGTGCAATGACCTTGTGCAAAAACGTGGAGAGACAAAAGACATCTTCGGTGTCATGTCAAACTTGGAAGCATGAGGTGGCATTAGAGATTATACATAGGAGCACTGTGATGAAAACAGAATGGCATTGGGCTGAAAACGCTCCTGATGCCAGGCACTGCCACCTAGGCAGCTCCCACCACCCTCTGCCACCACTCCTCCTTCTCCCATCTTCCTTCAACCTGCAGTGCCAGCAGCATGTTTTGTGACTTGTCCACTGTGGGCTGAGGAACAGACTGGCCTGAGAAAAAAAAGTGTGTTTCACTTTTTGACCGTGTTTAACCTGATTGGTTTGCGCACCTGACCCATCTGGAGAACCACACAAGCAGTTGTGCTGGTGGAGGTGGCAGAGAAGCACAAAGTGGTGGGGCAAAGTCTGTATGGGCTAGTCCTGCAGTCACACACATGTGCACATATTTGCATCTCCAGCTGGCTCCTGAGGAAGGTGGAAACTTGCCTTGAGGAAAGGAGAAGAGTATCTTGCACAGTGCACTCAGGGAACAGTTCTGCTCTAGACGAAGCATGTAGATGAGCATGTAGGTGCTGCTTCCATATTTTCTTTCCTTCTCTTGGTTGTGCAAGACCTGCTTTGAGCAGCTTGACCACCACTCTGAAAGTACAATTTATTCTTGACTGAAGAAAGATGAAAACAGCACCACCACTTCTCAAGAAGACCCATGGCAATTGTATTAGTTCCATCTGATAAACATATGGGTATACATAATTTCTCTCCATGTCTTTCCATTGTTTCATCTGGAAAGTACGTGCCAGAAGTGGATGCTAGCCTTAAAGCACTGTCTACCTATAACTTGATCTCAAACATTCTCTTCCTCTTAAGTTTTGCAAAACTGGAGCAAATTCTGATTTATCAGCAGTTGATAGCTCAGGTGGAAGTGGAACAAATTAAATTGAATAAAGACTTCTTTAATTCCAAACAACATTGGCTGTTCACTGTTTCAAAAATTTTTGCTGGTCCACTTAAAATGTTTGATTAACTGTCTTTATTCTTTCCATCCAGGCAACTCTCTTGGTCTGAATACAGTCTTGGTGCCTTTATTTCATATGACCTGCAGCCTACAACATCATAGTAGTCCAGGGAAGCTAAATTGATATTAATTTATTTTTGTGGTGCTATTAGATCATTCTGATATATTGAAACACTAAAAGAAGTTCCTCACCTCTGCCTAAAAGGATAGACAGTAACTTTCTGTAAAACCTGTCACCAATAACATGAAATAGCATTGCTCCTTGTCAGGAAAGATGCTATAGTTTAATTTCTGTGGTTGAATACTATAATCCAAGGGCAAAATTCTGTGTTTCTAATAGGAACTAAAGCTGTGTAACTAAGAGCACCAGGTGGTCCCTAAGAGCAGAATCTGGACTATTGTTTTTTAGATTTATGTAGTGTTTTATGCCTATCCCAAATGCTGGCTTCTGGTAATTTCTGCTGCTATTGTTGCTTAAGGTCATCTATAAATGCAAAATGCTTCTCAGTGGGTACTTGACAGCGGTAACCTAGATAAATATTTTCATTTACATAAACATTGTCTTAACAATTCAGAAACTGTAGTAAATAGTCTCAAATCCCAGAAGCCATCTAGACATTGCTACAATTACATTGTTTTTTGACAAAGATTGATGTATTGTATTATTTCCTTGGTCATGGTCCAAGACAAGAGGGTGGACTGATGAAAGAGATGCTTAACACATTCAGGGTTTGTGTTGCTTTCTCTTTTCTAACTGTGCTAATAGATGAATTTCCATTTGTTTTTCGAATTTTTATGTACTCTTACGCAATAAAAGATAATCTAACTGGACAGGCGCAAACAGTGGAGACCAACTGGCTTCTAAAAGCAAATCCAAAGCCAAGAAACCTGTCTATAATTGCCGCAAAGTACTAAAAAGAAATGAAATTACTTTCTGCCTGCATGAGAACACAAACATTGGTATTTTATTAAAAATGGATGTCCCTCAGAGCTCAGTGAGCTCGCATATAAGCAGTCACAATCTTCTATACTTTGTTGTATGTGCTTTTCATGGAGGAAATATACTCCTACAAGACCTCTTGGACTCAGACAGGTTCTTCACCCATGCAAAGCTGCACCACAGTGCTGTGCCAAAACCAGCCAGGCTCCAGGCATTTCAGAGAGCCTAAAGCGAAGAAAAAATTTGCTAAATATGGTGTGAGTTGTTCATGCTTGTTCTCTGCAACTAATATCTTGTAAGATCAAAGAAGAACAAGACCCTTTCTGCACACATGCACTCTGACTGCAAGGATTTAGCTTTGTTTCCAACAAATGCACATATGTGAAGAGATCCAGAGAGGCCTTGGGTCACCTCCAAGGTGGTCCCTGCTTGTTCCTTATGTGGCATAAGCCGAGCACTGCTCTTTGCAACTGGAAAGGGCTGCCTCCTGCTCACTGTCCAGCCTGAAGCCTTGTAGATAATGAGGTTTAGGTGGAGTAGATGTGGCTGAATGTATACCTAGCCCAGGTTCATGGACATGCAGTCTTTCAGAACGTCCTGGTTTGAGTTAACCCATGACACAGAGTTGCCATACCTGCCCAAGAAAGAATGAAAGAAATATAAGGAGGTGAATATCCCCTACTCAGGATACTGGTGTCCTGTTAGAAGAGAAATCCAGCATTCAGCCATCAATTGCCATTGCCTCTGCCTGTATTTTCCAGACCTTGTGCTCTGTGTACATTTTGCAGCCATGAGTGTGTGTGTTGGAGCAAAGCCCTCTGAGCAATTGCAGTTGCTGTGATCTGTTTATATTTAATTGCAACAGCTAATTGTTCTAATCCTCAAGCAATTATTTTAGCCAATACTGTAGCTGTTCAGAATTAGCTGACAGCATTTGCGTAGTTCACACTTAATTTAAATAATCATGTTTTATTACGTCTCCCGTATGACCAAGTACCTTGACTCCATATGAAGACATTACAAATTCACTCCAAGTATGGGTCTGCAAGCATATGCACACATATATGTAGCCACATGCACGTGCCCCTGTTTTACATGTTTGCATTATAATTTAGAACTGACTAAGGGTGTTTGATGTTCATCTTGGGGCACTTGACAGATAGTTTCTTTTCAGGAAGGACTTATCACCCTACAAAAACCAAGATCCCAAATAAGGGGCCCAGATTTTGCATCTGGATCCATTAGTAAATTCTAAAAATCTAGGGCAGATTTCCTTACCGTTGGGGGTTGTTCTGTGCTCTGTCACAGGCCACAAACTGGGATTAAGCAGGGACTTTCAGGAGTTAGAGGTGTCTTGTCCCTTCTCTTCCTGCTGGACAGAAGTTCATTAGCCAGTGTTTATCAGTTGTGATGTGATTACAGGTCTCAGGAGCCCAGATAACCATTTTATAGGTACATATTTTGCCAGCAGAAAGAAGAAACATTTCTTTTTGCTTTCTTAATCTATAATATTAAGTGGATGACTACTGACCTAAGTATCCTTCAGTCCCTTTTGGAGGAGGTGCTTGTCTGTGCTTCGTTTCCTCTCTCTGTGTGGGACTGTGGCAATTCCTGCCATCAAGTGCAGAAACTCCTGCCTCCCAATTATGGTTTCACTGGTTTAAACCGCAGTTAGTGAGTTAGGTCCTGAACTTGCACCCATCCAGGAGCTTGTAGCTTCCCCCAAAGCTGCTGTACTTTCAGATTCCTCAGCTTTAACTGGGCTTTGCCCACCAACTAAGATGTTCAGACATTGTAATTGTGACTTTTCTGAGTATTCTGTGATTATCGCAGGATTTTCAAGAGATTGACTGCCCAGGTACTGTAAGCTTATATCTATATTAATATGTTAGAATATAGACTAAATGCCTTGATGCTTTTTAACCCTGATTTTGTCACTGTCTCCAGGTAGTGAGGGAGCTCAGGCCCAATTGCAAAGTTACGCTAGCACAATTTGGTGACAGCAACACTGCCAAGTAAACTTCATGGAGTATAATCTGTCTTTCACAGAGTATTTCCACTGAATTCAATTTCCTGCACCATTATACTGTAAAGAGAGAGGAATCTACTTATTCACAAATTGCTTTGAAGACTCTGAGAGCAGAAGCAGTGAATTACACTCATTTGGTTGCTAAAGCTCAGCAGATAGAGAAAGCCCTTAAGCTTCCTTAAAAATATTTTACTGGGTTTTATTTTATATAGTACTCCTACCAGGTATCTGATATATTGTACAATGTAAAATAATAAAATAAATATTTAATAAAATAAGTATTTGAGTAGAATTAGCCCAGGTGAGACATGAGAAACTATAGTTAAGTACATAAAAGGAAAAAAAAAAAAGGAGGATTTGTATCAAAAACAGGGGCAAGGATTAAGACCAAGGAATGTCCGCACTGAATTTTACAAGTTACAATCTTCTGCCTCTCTGTCTAGATCTAAGTGTCCATTCTTAGTGAGCAGCTGGGACAATGAGATCAATTCTCTGTGGCTGAAAGGGAGCCTAAGAAAAGAACAGCGTTTTCTTGCCCATCATCTATTTACACGTCAGCAGCCATACTGAAATCGTCCTCTGTCTGTGTCTCTGTGCAGGGTGCCAGAGATCACCAGTTCTTTTGGCATCTCCACAAGCAAACCGGGAAGTGGAAAGTGAAACTGCCCAGGGCTGCCCCACACCAAAGAGGAGGAGGCTGATGCTCTGCACTTTCATTTCCCGAGGCTCTCCCTGAGCACCACTGGACAGGCAGACAAGAAAAGGCAGCTGGATATTTTTAGATACTAGTTGTATTTTCTCCAGCCTGTTTCTGTGGCACGCTTCATATCACTGCCTAATCTCACAAAGGGCAACAAAGCAGGTTCAGGGGACAGCGTGCTGAACCGTAGAAATTCATTTGGGAACAGTAAAACTCTTTTCAGCTTGAGGCTGTTTTGTTATTTCAGAGATGATCTGGTGCCTTATTTTCCCAGCATTCTCCATCTATCAGTGTCAAAAAAATATTCAGAAAGGCCTCTTGGGTCTGCTGTCTCACTAACATATCACACATACAGCTCAAGCAATCTATAGCCTGCAGAAACCACTTCTGCTTGACCATCTATTGCACTGCTCCTGATCAAAATGCTCGAATATTGATTCAGAAATGTCACAGCAAAACTGTCTTGTCACTCGATGAGGCTACATCACCATAGTTTTGTCAGGCTTTCTTAGAGTTATTTGTCAAGCAGAATTATCTGTTGGGCTTTTTAGAATCATTCAGGTTAATAATTGTAATGGAGAAAGAAAAAGGAGAGATAATTTACGGCAGCAAAGAATCACTTGTGAATGGGCACCGTTGTTCTGCACACTGACGTTACCTTTCTGTTCCAAAAGAAATGTTGCCACTACAGTCAAGAGGTGTGGATTTTTATTAAGACTGAATTATCTCACAGTTCTCATTTCTACCGTACCAGTATATTCCTGCAATGAAAGCAATTTCAGACACCCAAGACCTTTGACCCTTGTTACAAACTGTGCTGTTAGGCCAAGGGGCAATGCTGGAGAGATGCTGCCTTGAAGGCACCGAAAAGGCCATTGCAAGAGGAAATCCCTGATACACCTCAAAATTTTCTTTGATGCTTTGCTTATACAAGAAGAACCTTAACCAGGGTCTGAAGACATGCTGCCTTTAGTGCATGGCAACACCATAGGCCCTTTCTGCATTAGGATGAAAGAAGTTTGACCAAACTCGTCAATAGCGAGAGCTTTGGGCTTGCATAGGAAGTCACACCAAAGCCTCTTTTGTTCCTGGTGAGGAGCAGGAACCTATGGTCTCCAGGCCTGAAGTTCAGGGCTCCCGGGGCCAGTGTATTACCCTGGCCCAGGTGGTTTTTCCTCTCTTTTCTAACCATAAATGCCATCTTGGAGCTTACTTTCCTTTTGAAACTGGGGCACACAGCTTCTGGAGATATGACCCTTAGTGAGCTCATTCTCAGCCAGCTCTGCTGATGACCACTACTTACCCTATGCAGACTGTTCAGCCCTGTGCCTTGAGAATATCCCCACACTGTCCTGAATCCTTGCTCAGCAAAACCTCCTAGGGAACAGTAGGTGTTTTGACTGAACAAGGTTTCTAGGATGAAGACAAAAATAAATTATGATTGTTGTCTTGCAGTCACATGGATCTTGTCTGATCATTGTAAAAATAAGAGTTAAGACTGAAGCTGAGAAAGAACAGGATGCTAAATTATCATTGTATTATACAGGAAAAAAATCAAGTGTTCAGATTTCCATTGCAAAACTGCTGGTTTTATGCTAGTGTTTTCACAAAGAATCAGCCTGGAACTTGGCTCTGAATGGGAAAATGTGCCCCTTTGAGCAAATGAGCTTCTAGACTGTATGCTTGTCTGTTAAAAACATGGCGAGCAGGGGAGCCTAAAGCCTTAATTAATGTCACTTGTGGTATTAAGAGGCAAATATAAAGCAGCAAGTCAACTGGCAAAAGCGAAGACAAAAAGGCAACAGGGACCATCAAGCCAGTTGTGTCAGTTCCTATGGATTTTTGTAAGACTCACAAGCAATGCTTTGAAAAAGTGAGGAAAGGAGAAAGCAATTCTGAGCCCTTGTTTTGCTTTGTTTGCTAATTGTCCCATGTCAATTGTTCATTTGATAGAGGAGGAAGTTAGGTCTATTAAGTTGCTCAACAATTTCAGTATTGTATTCACTGCAATGTTTGTTTTAAAACAGATCTGCAAGTTTCATATAAAATACTTTCAGATTTGAGACTGTTACTTTCCAAACCATGTAAGACTCAGGTGGTTTGTTACACATTTAAAATTCAGCTGGATTTTGTTGAAAAGTTTATGAGCCCTTCTTCTGTTTTCTAAATAAAGGTCATCATCTGGGTGAGAAGTAGGGTTTCTGACTCGGCCTGAGTCCACATCCAAAAGATATATCTATCTCAGACAATAGAGATATATGAACCCTGGAACACAAAAGTGATGAAATTTTCACAGCACAAGGTGCTTCCTCATTTCTGACCTTTCTCTCACTGAGTCAGACACAGTATTTAGCAAGCAGGGCTTAGTTCAGATCAAAACCAGACATCATTAGCTTTGAAAGAAGTGGCAAAGTCCATATTTCCAATGAAGAGACTGTTGTCTACCTGAGGACTTACATTCCCTAAAACCTCATATATTCTTTCTACATTTTCCAACTTGAAAAACGACCATAGGTACAAAAATTCCAGGCTCTTCGACTGTCTGGGAATTTCGATCTTTGAGGACGTTAATGGGATTACCCAAGTGCTGAGGGACTTACCCATGTGAGAAGAGGTTTAGGAGAGGTATCCCTTAACTCAGCAATGACTCTCTGCATGTGCATTGGAGACGATTCAGTTTGCACTACTCCTTCTCAGCCACTCTATGCCATTAGACTTAAACCAGGCTATTCTCAGAGAAAAGGGTTGACTAAAACGGCAGTGGTTTTTACTCTGGTCATGTATCACTTGGCTTCTTTGGAGCACTGGTGTAGTGGCAGTTCTGGAATCTCACTAAGGAGAAGCAGTTGTCCTCTTTTTTGCCCCCAGACATCTGGTTACACTGAGGCTAGAGTTGTAGACCTGGCACCCACAGCAACTTCTCATGCTGAAATTTGTAGTGTTTATTTTAATAATTTAAAAAGTAAACCTTTCTCTCTGAAAGACTCTAAAATTAAGAGAAAAACGTGTATTTTTCCTGAGGAGTCAGCAGGAAATGACTTAGAAAAGAAAGGCAGAAAAATTGTGTATCTGACAGATAATTATGTTTTGCAAAAGCAAATCAAGAATGAATCAGGAGATCAGCCAGTGATATCCCATATCAAGTGATCTCTTTATTCACTGGTGTTAAAAAGCAAAACAGAGGAGTGTCTCTGATTTGGTGTCTGAAAACAGAGTTGTTATTCTCTGTAGTACAAGCACGGCCATGCACTTTGCTGCCAACACGTTGGTTTTTTCACATCTCTGAAGTGCTAGAGCGTTATTATGTAAAAGCAAGTATTAGTGGTTTAGATAGATGGATCTATCTATTTAATAAGTTTCTGCTGTGCAAATATTTGTGTTACATGGGATTTTAAGTATTTTAAATTTTTTGTAAGTTTTATTTTCTTTTTAAAGTAATGTAGCGGGAACCAACTGTTCTGTTATACTATGTTATACTATGTTAGTATTACATAGGTAAACCATGTCACAAGCTAAAACTGCAGTCACCTGGGTTTGGACTGACTGTCCATGTTACTGTGCATCTCAGGGTCAGATGTCAAAGGAGGAGTGCAACCCAGCCCACTAACAAGGTGGCTGTACCTTGAGCATAGCTCAGAGGCAAGCTGGAAATTTCACTCAACTCTGAATGTCACTCCAGACCATCTTCCCAGAGGCAGAGGGGACAAATCACTGCTTGAGGCTTAACTGAAGCCAGGCTCCTCACAGGGAGGCCAGGACCGCAGTTACATTCCCTGAGAGTTTACTCAGATTACTAGTGGATACCCATTATCTCGCAGAACTGGTTGACATTATTAATTCTGAAGTCTATGGAGATGCAAACAGGTATTTGACTGATCTGTGAGGGCAGAAGAGATTAAACTTCCAACATCTTCCAAATTTGTATCTTGGCTACGATTCAGCTTCCGAGTAGACAAAGAGATGAATAACCTACGTGCTAATCCTGTGCCCCTTCTGTTATACCATTAGATAGCACTACTGTCAGCTGTGCAGGCAGCCTTGGCGCAGACGCTGAGACAGTGAACAAGGGAAAAAGGTGTGAAGAGTGACTAAAATACAGCAGTTGTATGGAATGATCCGATCGCCATGGTATCCCAAGTAAGATGAGGCTGCATCATACCAGGAAGAGGCAAGGGAAAAGAAGAAGGGGAGGCTTGGCAAGAACCTTTTCTTAAAGCAGTGCTTTGTGCAGAGTTGTAGTACAATTAATTTCTTTAAAGAGTGATGTCCCTTTGATAAGCTGCTTGGGAGAGGTGGGGGTTACTCAGATAGGGCTGCCTGAGCTGTGAGCAAAGACGCACAGCAAGCCATCCATCTTGAGCTGGGGGCTACCACCGCTGCTTCATCAGCACCTGCAGCCAGGTTGCAAACGGGCATCTGGTGCCAGCACCTCAGTGTGCTCCTCGCCTGGACTGAAGCCATTTCTGTAATACTTTGTTCAGTTGTCTTCAAGCAGCTGCTTTAAAATTGTTTCAGAAAACCGAAGTAAACACCCGTCTGGAGTGACTGGTTTCATTTTCCTGGATCCTGGGGAACACAGGGAGAAAGCGAAGGAGTTGGCAGCAGCACAGGGGCTGCAGTGCTGCTGGCCAGGCGCTGGCCTTGTGTCGGCCCCCAGTCCTGCTGTGCAGCCCTTCTGCATTGCTTTGCAACCGAGAAGCCTGAAAAAATCCTCAGCCAGACTCCACAGTTGTGGGACAGATGAAGAATTTGTTTGTCTGCCTCAGATCTGTCAGCGTTACAAACCCCAGGGGACATCTCTGTCCGAGCTGATAGGGCCTCCGTTTTTGATTTATTTTTTAAGAGATTATCCATACCATTAAGCAAAATACCCAACAGTCAACCTATTTATGTCTGACTATAGCTTTACTTAGACCACCTGAAGCATGCAATAATTGCTCTGAACTGCATTTCCTAATGAGCCATCTATTGTATTTCTAAAATATAAAATACTTGTAAGGGGAAAATCAACAAAAGAATCCATTAAAAAATGGACAGTAGTGTTCGTTTTTTTGTGCAGACACTCTTTAATATACAGACAGTCGAAAAGTTCCAGTTCCACTGAAAAGCTTTAAAGGCATTTTAGCTTTTTTTTTTTTGGTTAAAGAAAGACAAGCACATTGATTTCTACTTCACAGCAGACACGCAGTTCTACAACTTTCATCATGACTGTCTCTGTTTTGGCACACAGTTTGATTTATGTGTTATCTTTTCCCATCTGTAAAGTATGTTGTTTCCCTTACACACACATTCATATCAGAGAAAACAGAAGGATGAGGTATGGTTTAGTGAGGCAGGATGTCAAGGCACAGTAAACATTAAAAAAAAAAAAAAGAATAGGAAAGGACTTAGAATAAAAGCAAGAGGATTTTTTTTTCTCTGGTGACAATAAAGGGTTGTGACATATGGCCGCTATCCATGGGAACAAAAGTACTCAGCCTGAAAAATCCCATAGAGGTCTGTGTGACCAATTTCAAGGCAGATGAAAAAAATTCTTCCAGAAAATAAGCAAATGAGCTGTTTGCAGTGCAACAACTGCCTACAGTACTAACATGAATTGTGAAATCACTGGCTGTGACTGATCAGAGTTCATTAAAAATAAATCTTGGCCCAGCAGTTTTAATAACAGGAATAAGCAATAAAGGCAGCAATGATTCTCTTCTTCTCATGCAGAAAACTGTCAGATTTTGCATTTTTCACTCAACCAAAGGATTTCTGCTGAATAAAACTGATTCGGGCATGCAATTTAAATATCCAGGTCTTGCCTTTGGCGGGGAGAGGAGAAGGGAGACAGCAGCCTTGTCAACCCTTCAGAGCCTTTCAAATTTAACTTTTTCTAGAATTTATTTTGGCATTTAAGACATCGTGGAAAAAAAAATCAAAGCCACAATTTCTGTTCTGCCTGCGGAGGAAAGGTTGAGAACACAGGCGTAAAAGAGGGCTCTGCTCTCTCCCGTCGATGACATCTCTGCCTGACGGCTGAAGGATTGCTTGCGTGAAGCTGAGCGTTACCTTCGCTGGAAAACTCACCATAGAGACCAAAGCCAAAGCAGTTCTGGAAACACAGATACTGCAACAGCAGTATGTGTGCACCTCAGCAGGCCAAGGAAGTAAAGGATTAATGACCTGGACTGCAAACACCATCTGTATTTCACTGCTCCGTCACATGTAGAGGCTAAGAAAAGTTGATAGAAAAGGCATAAGAGTTACCAGCTCTGTGCTGCTCAGAGGCATGAGCACCAAGGCGCTAATGCTGCCCCAGAAGTCAGCTGCTGAAGTGCTTGAAGGTCCACCTGGGGTGGAGTGGCACTTACAAACACTGGGCACAGCCCGAAGGCTTACAGTCGTGCTACAGGTCTAATCTGGCATCTAAACCAGAAATCCAATTGAAGCTTACTGCTTTCTGATTCAGCAAAAATGGAGCAAGTGGTGCATAGGCACAGAGCACTGGTGAAACAGTCACAAGATTCCTCTGCATTTCTGCTATTATTTTAATTTTCTTCCTCATATGACAGCAACAGCAAATGGACAGACTCAGTCCCAGAACACAGTAACATGTCTTCATATTTTTTAAGGCACACAGAATGCAAAACAAATACGTCATCTACTAATGCTAGCACTTCTCTGGCACTGGGACACACAGAGCAGTGAGAGTGGGTGGACCTTGCTGGTACAACAGAACTCCAGTTACAGAAAGGCTGACCAGAAAGCAATAAGCAAGAAAGGGAATGAACATGGACGGGATTGTTCTTTCCCTCCCCACCATCCCTCCCCCTTTCTTCCCTGTCACCTTCCTTCCCCACTGCCGTCTCCACATAGTCCCACATCTGGCTGCACCCTTGAGCAGCAGCAATCCCTATTAGAGCTCCTCTGACCCTGCAGATGTGTTGTAGCTCAGGAAGCCAGCTCCTGAGGATTACAGTGTTCATGACAGCAAACATTTATCAGTAAAATTGCCATCAGCAGCAAGGTCCCCCGTTAAACTAAGCATACACAACAAGCTGAATATTGGTGTGGCAAAGATGACTGCTACGAGCCAAGACCACGCGGGCTCTGGTCAGCCTGTATCAGGCAACTTCCACTTTTGGGTAGGGCTAGTGCCAACTTCACTGGAGAATCAAAGGTGTAGTTATCTTGGTCTAAAGCCCAACGGAGTGGGTGGAAAGTCACACACTGATTTCAGTGTGCTTTGGATCGTATCCGTACGTGGGGAGGAGCATGCACAGAGTACTCTGTGGACCTGCCATAGTGGCCCTGGATTTGGGGGAAACCTCTCTTTTAAATCAAAACACTTGCTGTGCAAATGCAAACTCAGCGTGCATGTTCAAGAAGTGATGCCTGGAGGGTATGGGTCATATATACCCTAAGGAAAGCCATTTGCTAGAATAAATGGTTTTAATAAAGTAACAATGTTTACTTTTCCTTTGCTGCAGCAGAACACAGAGCACCTTCATGAAAGGTCCTCGAGGTTAAATAAACTCCACTTAGTCAAATACCTTACAGTTAAAACAGTGTTCCTCCTGCGTAAGAGATTTGGTCTTTGTTATCCTCCTGGGTGTAGTAACTTGTGCAGCTTCTTTCTTTGCACCTTGTATCTCTAATCAAAAAAGGCAAGTAAATGAAAGGCTGAAGGAAGACTGACACATGACAGCACATGTGTTAAGGGTTTGTATGTTCTGATGATCTTTCATCGCTGGGGTTTCTCACATAGAAGCTGTTGGGCAAGAACTGATCCTACAAGCTGCCAGCGCATGCCCAGAGGGGTGTATCACACACACCTATTTTCAGGTCTTCTCTTTTGAAACTTGATTTTTTTTTTACTATTTTCATTCATTTTCCCGTAAGTGGCAACACGACGACTAATAAATGAGGTTATGTCTTGTAGATTCGATAGTAGCAGCTTGCTGCAATAATTTCTGTCCTTTAAGCTAGTCAAAGCAAGAGATTTTTTTACCTGCAGTTCCTTTAGGCTGTACAGTCTACTCCCTAAAATGTTCCCCCTCACTTTGATTTTATAAAGATCCCTGTTTACCTGTGTTACTGGCCCTAGATGAAGGACAGTCACGGTTTATCAAATCTGAGGAAGACTGTGGGCAGAGGAGAGCAGCACCGCTGTGTTTTTCCACACAACCTGTTACGGTAACAAGCACTCCCCCACAGTGTTTGCTGACAGATGTTCAAGGCTTGGAAAAAAAATTTGCTTGCAGCTGATGGCTGTACCACCACTTTTTGAAATAAGTGTTACCATCAGGCTCCTGAGTTCACGAGGGCAAAGAAACAGCAGGGGGAAAACAGATGAACGAGGTAAAAAGGGGGAAGAACAAAACAGCAAAATAAAACCTTGGTGCTGACAGAGACGACAAGCGTAACATTGCCTGGGCAGTGGGGAAGAAGGAAAACTAGAGCTGGATGTGAATGAGCTGGAGCAGTGACCTTCAAATGGCTGCATGTTTCTCTGAAGTTAAACCAGCAAGGAGGTCCCGACTTCCCACCGGTCTTGCACACTGAGTATTTAGTTACCACATATACACCCTGATGGTGCCTGGGAAGAGCCGGGGATGGATAGCCCTTCTCAGAGCACTGAGAAGGCTTCTGTGAGGCATGGTTGATGCCAGGGGAGGACAGGGAGCTGTGCTTTTGTGGAGCCTGCACAGCTGTTTGAGCACAAAGAGAAGTATCCATGGAGTGACACTGGCGGGAGGTCTCCCATTAGGTGATCCAGTTTACCAGGCTTGGCTGTGGCTTGGGGCATAATCTTGCCCTGGATGACAGAAAGTCAGTCTGCAAGGCCCAGATCATCACAGACAAACTTGCTGGGTTGGACGAAATCATCAAGAGTCCTGCTGATGCCGGTGGGAATTAGGCAAGCAGTCAATTTAAGGATGAGGCGCTGCATAAACTAGGCATGTCAGCAGTCTTCAGTTGCCTCTGAATTCCTGGTCCTCAGCTAGGACTGCTTTTGCATCTGGCATAGGCTGGATTTTCTCTAAGGCTACTAGAAGTTTTCAAGTTATAGCCCAAGAAACTGGAGCATGCTGGGGAGGATTAATCCAGAGCAGTGAGATTTCTTGTCATTGCCAGTTTCTTTGGTTTTGTTTTTTTTATTAGAATGACAGAGATATGTGTGTAGGAACTGGAAATCCCAAGAGTGTATCCGTTTCAACACACTGTTTGTTGGAAGGGGTTCCTCTGCTTGTGGGTAGACTGTAACAACATGAGGATAATCCCTTTCTGTCTTTGCTTCCTTCTTACCCTGTCCCAAGCAGGCAGGAGTGACTGGAAAGTCTATTCACAATCTTTCTCAAAATTTCCCTTGCCCTGCCTTCCCTTTCTTTCCCTTATTTTGCAAGCTCAGATATCTACTAAACAGTAAAACCACTTATTTAATCTGAGGTTCAAAGTAAACTAGCTGTGCTATCACCTTGTACATATCTCTATCTGCTCTCACAGCGTGGGAGTACTTGTTTACTCATGGCAAACCTTGCAGTGATTTTTATGTCTACTTTAAAAAAAAAATTGAATCAAAGCATTAATAGTTTACCATTAAGTAGCATTCATTTTTCTGAAGTTGCGTCCATACCCCAAAATGTTGTATGAGTAGTGGACTGCTGAAGATAAAAACTTCAATATAAGACTAACAATCAATGCCAATTTTCAGCTCTAATAACTTCTGACATTACCCATTTAAAGATGCGGATATGTAGTTTCTACATTGTTATTATGGAAGATGGATTAATTCAATAAACCCCAACATGTGGGGTTTTTTAATGTGAAACTCTTTCTACAAATAATGTTCCCTAAAAGACAGGCGAAGTTTAGATGTCTTCCTCTTCTACTGGTGAATCATCTGGCCATTTGGATAGACTGAACTAATGGGAATTCCAGTAACCTGAGCCCTGTAAACCAGAGAGAAAGAGAGATGTGCCTAACGTGCAGGAGAGTGTATCATGTGTGTGTGTGCGTGCATCCCTACCTCCACGCAAGCATCCAATTTTGACAAATTAAAGCAACACTAGACAGAAGAGGAAAACTCTAGACAAGGAACTATTCATCCCCTTGTCTCTGTGGCTGTGGAGGTAATCGTGATGAATGGTGCTAGAAAAGTTTTTGAGTTTTATGGAAGCACTTTGGCCCTATTTTTTTTTTTTTTAATTGAATCCTTAGCACTTTAGTAAAGGCAACAATGTTTTCCCAGGGTGTACTGGAGGCAGAATGTCTCAAAATGGAAAAAATAAGTACAGTTTCCATGATTTATGTCATTTACTCTGCAAGCATAATATGTAGAGCAGAACTTTGGCAGGTGTTAATCAGTATATTTTTCTTTGCACCAGTAGAGCTGCTTCAGCTTATACCAGCTGAGAATCTGGCTCCATTTGTTAAATAAAAAAAGTGGGTCTGGATTCCTGATCTTTTGTAGTAGACGCACAAAACTGTTCGTTATTGAGCTGTGGGCTTGAAAAGCAATCTCACTTCTCAGTATTGGCAGCAGGCTGGAGAAATGGGGACATGGTGTGCTGAGCTCCTGGGTAGAAGAAATGTTTTCTTTGAAACCGTAATGACCTTTCTGGCCATCTGAAGGAATATGTTCAAGCTTCCTTGGCAAGCTAAGGTGGGACACTAGCCAGTTACTACATAAATGCTTTGAAGATGGAGGGGATAACAAAAAGAGAGAAAAAAAAAAATAGAAGCAAATCTTTTTGTTCCCAGATGGGTAGCTAAGGGGTAGCCATTCATCTCTCTGCTTTGGAAGCAGAAACACAAATTGACCCAATACCCCAAAATCAATATCATCTTTTTTTTTACTTTACTCTTCCGTACCTCAGATGTTGTGTCTGGTTTTCACATGACCACGAGGTTTTAAAATAGGTCCAGTCCACTTCTGAGAGCGGCTTCAGGTGGTATTTCTGCTCTGTAAATGGTTCCGAACAGAGCTCTTTGGAAGTTGGTGTACACTATAATAGGTAAATTAATTGAAACCCTGCCCGATATTCCTGATTTAATGTGGGGAAGAGATAGAATATATTTTTTGAGAAGAAATTAGAGATTCTTGGGGGAAAACAGGAACATTGTTGTGGCAGAAATAATAGAGATGCACATGTGTATCAGTAATAGAAACTGTCATTTGTAAACAGCTGCTGTCAGAAAAAAACAAGTGAAAAAGTAGGTAGAAGCTGGAGGGAAATTGGGGAGCTATGCAACTGTATATGCGCTGGGTTTTGGTTTTTGGTTTTTTTTTTCCTGATACCTAAACAGGCTTAATTTAATCAAGATGATTATTCAACATACGCACAAAGAAGTGCTGGTTCTTATGCACTGAAACATGAAACAAGATTCTCATAATGTGAAGCTCCTGTGAGATCTTAAGGTCACAAAAAAGTGAGCTTTATATAACAAATTCTGGGGGAAAGGATATGAAAGCTTGATGGGTTTGAATGTCAAAGTCTGGTGCCCACTGACTCAGTGCTTATATGTTGCAATTGCTTATTTTGGAAGGAATACACTTTTGAGTATACAAAGCACACTATTTTAAAGATTAGATCTCTCCTTAATATGCAATATTTTCTTACCTCAGAATTTTATTATATCAGAGTGATCCTTAAATTATATTTTCTGTTATTAGAGTTTGACCTGAACTCCTAAACACCTCTATTATGACCCGTGACCTCATTCTTACCAGGTTTTACAGGTCAGTGGTGAATTAAGCAGCCAACTTCCTGCTAATTAATCCTATTTAGTTAAAGAACTGTTAGACTGTATTATCTTATCTCTGTTAAAAGGAAGTTTTTACAGGATTTGCACAAGATTACTCTTATGAATGACAACCCTCTGTTCAACTTTGACATAGAGTACATGAGCAGAAAGATGGAAGAACAGAAAAAGAGGTCAGCACACAAATGCTGTCTTGTTCTTCAGTGTTTCCCTGTGACATGAGTGGCCAGAGTTATTCCAGCACCTGGATTGTTTTGATATTACACAGTCCCACATACCTTCCTCCCCAGCAAGGCACCGCATTTTCATATGTCAGAGTCCAGGTGTCTTGTCAGAAACCCAAGTCCCTGGTTGGTGTGACTGCAGATGGGAGACACAGACAAAGCCAATGGTATAGTTGCATACACTGTCCTTGTTCTACTCCAGAATAGCAGTGGCCTCACAGAACTGAAACCTGCTGTGTGGCAGGAAGCCTCTATCAATTTAGCTGATACCGAGCTTGCATAGCTTGCTATAATTGTGGGGCCCCAGAGCGGCCTTTTCTACGTCAAGTTTTGAAATCAATGGATTATGTTAAATATAATGGAAGGTGCGCCCTTGTGGAAAATACCCATGAGTACATAAAGGGTAGGGCACTCAATAACTGTAAACCGGATAGCAGAAATGTATTTGGTGGTTCTAGTCCATGTTGGATGAGATATACATGCAGCAATAGGTTTATAGCTGCTTCTCTTTTATTTTTTTTTCCTTTTTTCTTTTTGCATTTAACTGCTCACCACCATTATGCCTTTCACTACTTTATTGCTTGGTCTGGAGTGGTGGACAAAGTCTACCAGAGGCAAGGTTCACCCTGCCAACAGTCATATCTTGGGAGCCAGAAAGCGGGGGAGAGGAAGAAGGAGAAGGTGTTGTTTATAAATAGCCATATTTTTACTGGTATTTATGTATCACATGGAATTTGCAGAGCTAGGTCTACGAAAAGTTCACATCTACTATGACAGTCATTGGCACGGGGGAACAAGATTATCTCTTCTGGGGACTGCTGAACAATGGATGTATTTTCACCTGAACTACTTGTGTGGTGCTTAGTAACGTGGTTTAGTGGTGGCTTGGCACATTTAGGTGCTATTTTTACAGTTGGACTTGATGATCTTAAAGGTCTTTTCCAGCTTTAACGATTCTATGATTCCATGATAAATAACCCACCTGTGTGGCTGCTATGTCACCCCATCCAGCAAGCTTTTCTGCCAGAAGCTGGTTGTGCCCCAGCACTGGCAGTGTCTGGCCACCCAACTGCAGTATCTGGCTTTGAACAAAGGTTGGGCAGATGCCGCTTCCAAGATGCTGGTAGGAACAGGGAGGGGCTGTAGAGATGAATGTTCACTCTGTTCAGGGTGGAGAAGACCAGGATTGGGGAAGGCCCTTAAAAAATAAATAATTAGAAGTGAAATCATCTATGCTGAAAGTTTATGAAATCCTGGACCCTCTCCCAGGGGCACTGAGACATTTTTACATTTGTTGGATACGGTCGACGAACTCAACCACTTGCAGTTTGTGCCTCTCCTTTAGTATCAGAATAGAAATACTTGGTGGGTACTTCAGAGGCAGCAGGGGAAAAACTGCCAGATACATAATGATAACTGCTGCATTTGTACTATTCGAGGTGAGTAGAAAGTCTAGTTTTAACACTTTCAGCATCTCAGCCACCAAAAGAAGATGCACGTTAACTAGCAAGAGTAACAAAAGGGGCAATTGTTAAGTAATGAGGACTAAGTTAGGACATCGCTCCACTAAAAACTTTCTAACAGCTAAACATCCCTCATTACCCCTCTAACGGACCACTGCCTGATAGAAAGTGATCACGGGCTCCATACACATGCCAGGCACAGGCCTCAGGTAGGTATAATTAAAAAGAAAAGGTAATGAAGAGCTCTTTAACTGGGCTGGCAGCAGAGTGACCATAATGTAGCAGTTCTTTTAATGTGAAGAAAAGCTACTGATATCTGAATGCAAAATAATACATTAAACTACACATGCCTTGCGATGAATTGCTAATGTATTCTAAAGTGTCCAAAATTATTTTAAAGAGCCTTTTTTCAATAGCACAAGAGATATGTGAAGTAAACCTCCTTGAGCACTAAGTTTGCATTGAAAGATGATAGAAAGTCCCATTTCTTTATGTAGGAGTAAAAACACATACACCAGAAAAAGAGATGATGAATAACACGGGCTTAGGATACATGAACAGCTTCTGCTGCCAAGTGACTGTAGTTTGTCTGGCCTGTGTTTGAGGGCGGCAAACGTCTTCCTCATTAGTAAGTACAGAAGGATTATTAACTGCACTTAAATGTACGGCATTTGTCCAGCAATAAAAGGGAAGAGTCAAATATATTCTGGAAAAAAGTAAGAAATAGTTAGAGAAACAAATTGCTTTCATGTTAAAAATTGTAAGTTTCACAAGGAAGCACTTGCTCTTTTTTTTACCCTGGAACTTTGCTTTCATCCTCTTGGACAGCTGATTAAAGATCTTGCTTTTCTTTACTCATTCCTTAGGCAAAAATTCTCACATTTAAAAAATGCATTCTGCGAAAATAAGTAACCCAATAGGAAATCAGGTTTTTGAAATTTCACCTGCATCTTTTCTACGTAGCTGGATTCAATGACTTCTGCCTTTGTGAACCACGCATTTGCTGTACCCACTGTATGATACAGCCTAACACGTGCACAACAATTACTTTGAGCTAAGCTGAGCTAAGTATATCCAGGTACGCTACTGGCTTTCATCACGTGCAGTTAAAGCACCGACCTATTCAGTTCTGAAACAAGTGTCTGGGTGGTTTTCCCTGCTTCTATATCCTAAGGTGACCTGTGAAAAGCAAAGGAGTCAGACCTCCGTACAGCACAGACTTACTGAACAGCCTATTCTGGAACTTGAGTACTTGCAAATGACACACAAACCTTTAACTAGGCCTTAAACCAACAGACTTCACATCTACCAGCGTGGTTATTTTTAATTCTCTGCGTCAATTTGCACACCAGCAATAATCTCATGCCTGGTAAATTGGGATGATCTGGCTTAAAAGTTCAGCTGCAGCCATGTTAAAAAGACCAGAGGAAATGGATAGCTCATCTCTGGAATATGCAGCCCTTTGGAGCAATGCCAGAACTCCTTAAAAACAAATCAGCTCAGGTTTACAGTTTATTAAAGGCAAAATGGCGAAATAATTTCCAGGCTATTTTTTGACCCACTACTTCCAGGCTGTAGTTAGCAGAGAACAGTTTTTCTCATCTCTAGTTTTGTGCGTTTGCCAGGCGTGTTTTCAAGGGCATGTGATAATCCTGTGCTCTTAGGACGTGAGCACATAAACGATCAGAGGCATCCACCGTTAAGCAGAGTAGCTGCTGGAAACGCTGCGAGAAGCGTCCTGGCACTTCCCTTCCAGTCCCCGGCACGTCGCCCATGGGAGAGAAAATGTAGGAGGAGGCAGCCAGAGACTAAAGCTGGCGGAGCAGTTGCAGCTGCCGTCAAAGCAGCAACGGCCTTGGCATTTTCCTCAGTTAGATCTGGGTTTCCTCTGTTCCTGGCGACCGCCCCTCTTCGGTCAGCCTGCTCTCCTGGGCCTCAGGGCTTCCTTGTCTGTCTGCCTGCTCACCTGCTCGGCCGCCTTGCTTTGGGCTATCTGACTTGCCATGAGGTCCATGGAGATGTGACGGGGCATGGGTATGCCTCTGCCTCTTCACAGGGCTCAGGGCTCATTTGGTCTCTGGGCACATCCAGGGTGACTGTGGGTCATAATAAAATGCTAAGCTTCTGCAAGACTGAAATGTAGGTGAGGAAGGTAGTGAGTAATGAAAAGCTGCACACTTCAATTAATAGGAAAATGAAGTCTCTTTGCCTGCAAGGGAACAGCTGCTTTTAAAATGTTACTGTTTTACTTACACAGGTGATAAAATCTAAGCCAGATGCTGGAAGGATGCATGCAACAAAAACATTTATCGGGCATGTGCTATTTGACAGCAATCAAGGTGCAATTTTTCAGAGCAATAAAGTGCCGTAAATTATGTGGTGGATACTTACTATCCCAGAAAGGTAGAAATGTATTACCCGTCTCAAGTGGGCACACAGCGTGATGTAATCAGCAGAAAAAGGATAATGCTCCGCTCCTTCCTTGCTGTGAAATACCATGTTGGATGGCTGGAGGAGAAATGCCTATCACAGGAAGCTTTTTCATTAGAAGTTGTCTCATCAGTGGTCTGGTCAGAGACACAAGGCTCCTACCAGAAGGGTAGAGAGACACTGACGGGAAATCAACCCCCGTGCATGGAGGACTTCTGTGCCCCACCTCAAGGAATAATCCAGCTTTGATTGTGGTACCTTCTGCGTAAAAGCACAGATTGACTTCTCATAAAATTCTGTGTATCTAGAGCCAAAATCATTCCTCTGTTATTCTAGTAGCAACGATAGCAGCATTTGGCATGTGGAATATAAATTGTTCTCTAAAGTCTGCATTAGGACAACAGGTCTCCTGGGCAAAGCATTATTTGGAATTCAGTAGCAAATGAAACAAATATTGTGCTGATAAATAAGAACCTCTGGGGGTTAATTTCAAAAAGTAAGACTGGTCCTCAGCAGAGGAACAAGAGTAATATTAGTGTTCCTTTCACTCTGATTTCATTTAACAGATGAGGTGTTAGGACTGTGATACTCATTTGTACTTTCAGATACACAGTAATACAACCAGAATGAAATTCCCTAATGTCAGGGAAAAACTTGAGGAGGGCATGGTGCCCAAACCTGGACCAGAAGTGAGCTGAGGTTGTTGCTCAGGATAAGAATAGGTTTGGTTATGAGTAGGAGGCAAGCTCAGGGCTCTATTTCAAAAGGATGAAATTTCACAGACTTTTCTCCATGTTTCGGTTCAGATGAGCCGTCTTAGAAGATTTCCACTGTGATGGAGAACTTTTAAACATCAGAGCTGAAAAGGGAGGATCCATTCCCACTTGGGCTCCTTCCTGTGATCCCAGTGGTAGGCTGAGGTTACACTTTGGGATGCCTCCTCCTTCTGCCTTAGCTGAGTACACCTGAAAGTTTACATGCTCAAGCAGCCTGTCCAGGAACAAGTGAGAGCTAAAAGGGCCACGTAGCGCTGTGGCTAAGAGAGCATTTCTGCACTCAGACTTCTAGTCTCTGCCCCTTTAGCCTTGTGAGGGCTTCACAGTCAAAAAAAGAACAGAAATGCCACAGTTGCCCTTATTTTGGTGTTAATGTTATTCGTGCCTTACTATTTTTATCCACGTACAAAGCCAGCTTACAGTTCAGAGCTCCGCTGGGCTACTGCTGAGCTCAGCAGGACCGAAAAGTTGAAGCTGCTGCTCTGAAGAAGAGGCTGCTTCCACATCTTGAGAAGGGGGGCAGCAGCTGAGCTCCAAATTCAGCAGGAGCAGGGAGCAGGAGCTTGTCCGGCACTTTCCCAGCCAGGAAACGGCTCCTAGCACCTAAGTCTTGCTGATTTCTGAGGTCTTCAAAAGTAGTGAGACCCATGCCTCAACGGCAGAGCACAGTGAAGACTGCTGTGCTCTGGCAACTGCTCCTCAGTGAAACAACAACAGCAAGAGTTTGTAACCCTCTCTGAGCTAAAACTGGGTTGCAGCTGTTGCCATGCAGCTGCCCATCCCTCTCAGCAGTAAATAGCCTTGGTGATGCTCAGGCGATGCTCAAGCGCTGGAGCCCCAGGATCCCTGCCTTGCCTTGGACAAAGACCACAGCTCCAAGCTGTGGGAGGTGACGACCCTTGATGCAGGTGGCTCTGTCTGGAATCCTGCAGGGTCTCAGTGAGAGCAGTAGCAGCACAGATTAGAGTGTTTTCCTCATCAGCAGTGACTCTCTGCTCTTCCCAGTGTGGTGGAGGGAGGACATACTGCTACATAATAAGCCACTTCAGATACTAGGGATACTGATCTGTATCATTTTTGTGTTCCTGGAGGAAAAATCTTGGATGAGAAAAAAAAGGTTTTTTTTTGCACTCATGACATTCTTCCCCTGTCTAACTTAGAAAAATAAAAGGGTTTTTTTTGCAAAATACCCTATTTTTGCTTTGAAATGTACTTGATAAATTGCCTAGTGACTTTTTTCTCCATACTCTGACTGGATACTCTGCTCTGACAGTATTTTGTTCTTCCAATTTAGCATACCAAAGCAGTGCAGGGTGTGGAGGTGCAGGGTTTCCCATGGAGGAAAATGCATCAGTCCAGCATGATGGCATCCTGTGGGCACCAGAAAAGTTATTGCTTGCTAAGATGTCTGATGCAAACAGTGATTTTCAAATGGTGACATACTGGGGCCATCAGAAACCCTATTTGTCTTTCCTAATATGTACAAATGAACTGTGGTACCTTCCAGCTATTTGCTTCCTTTGAAGAGGGCTCTCAAATACTTTTGGTCCATTGATGTACAGTGTTTTGATTGTGTCATGACTTTTTCTCTTTTTTTTTCTTTTTTTTTTCTTTTTCTTTTTCTTTTTCTTTTTCTTTTTCTTTTTCTTTTTCTTTTTCTTTTTATTTTTCTTTTTCTTTTTCTTTTTTATTTTTCTTTTCATTTTTCTTTTTTATTTTATTTTTTTTTATTTTTATTTTTATTTTCTGTTTTGGGTTGCAAGGGACTTTAAAGATCATCTACTTTCAAACTCACTGCCATGGCAGTGTCACCTTCCACTAGACCATGTTACTCAAAGCCCCGTCCAACCTGGCCTTGAATACTTCCAGGGATGGGGCATCCACAACTTCCCTAGGCACTCTGTTCCAGTGTTTCACCACCCTCACTGCAAAAAATGTCTTCCTTATATGTAGTCTAAATCTATCCTCTTTTAGTTTAAAACCATTACTTCTTGTTCTATCACTACATGTCCTTGTAAAAAGTTCCCCTCCAGCTTTCTTGGAGGCCCCCTTTAAGTACTATATGGCTGCTATAAGGTCTCCTCTGAGCCTTCTATTCTCCAGGCTGAACAACCCCAACTCTCTCAGCCTGCCCTCATAGCAGAGGTGCTCCATCTCTCTGATCAGTTCTGTGGCCCTCTGGACTTGCTCCAACAAGTCAATGTACTTTTTATGTTGGGGGTCCCAGAGATGAACGCAGTACTCCAGTGGGGTCTCACAAGAGTGGAGTAGAGGGGCAGAATCATCTTCCTCAACTTGCTGGCCACAATTCTTTCGATGCAGCCCAGGATACAGTTGGCTTTCTGGGCTGCAAATGCATGTTGCAGGGTCATGTTGAGCCTGTCATCAACCAATACTCCCAAGTCCTCCTCCATAGGACTGCTCTCAATCCACTCATCACCCTGCCTGCATTTGTGCTTGTACAGCCCTAAAATATTTGGTTTCATTCTTTCATCTTCAAGACTCTTTGATTCTTCACCTCTAGACCAAAGGCCCAAAGCATCTATACAACTTGGCCCAAATCTACTCTAGTATATATAATGGTTATGTATTGGCTGTTGATATATGTCCAGCTGAATATGTATATCTCAATATTTGATATACATGTCATTTCAGTGTATGGCAACTAAATTCAGTTCAAATACTCCCATTCTGTGCAAACATGCCCTTTGACTAGGAACATTATGCATATTTTTAACAGTGAGGGTAATTAAGTAATGGAACAAATTTTCTGTAGTAATCCAGTTAATTTCCAGCATTTACAGACTTTAATCTGGACTGAAAGGTGCCGTAACTCCATCAGGAGTCACAGTCTTGATAGCGAAAGTACTTGGTAAAATGGCTTTTGTTTTGTTATAGGTGGAACTAAATGATGGCTTTGAATCTGTGAAATCAATGCTTTTTGAGCGAGCAGTAACACAGTTTCTGTTAGTTCACATTTTGTATTTACACACTGTGGTTTTCTGATCCAAAAGCAGGACAGCTTGTTTGAATCTGAAATTAAGAGGGATCTCCAGTTCTCCCGAATAAAAGGCAAAATGCTGAAACCAACTGGAGTATTCCCACATGAGCTTAGCGCATTGTAAGATAAACAAAGCATGGAAAAGTAAAATGGGCATAAAATGCTATCAGTCATAAGCAACTGCGACTGCGTGAATGCATGAGTCATGAAATACTGGGGGTTTGTCTCTCCTATGTGGGTAGAAAGACTGAAGTTTCAAACTCTTCTACATACCAATGAAAATGTGGCCTCTTCAAGAAAAAAGAAAAAAAAAGAAAAGTCTTATTCTTGGCTGCTGTATGAATAGGAATACCTGGATCTTGTATAGTTCATTTTAATTACATTTAGATCTCATGGACCAATATGGGCTAAAACACAACAGTACCTGAGTGTAAAACTCAGCAGTCTGAGGACATTGCTATTTTCATGAGGGTGACCTAGAGAAGAGGGGTTTGCCAGGACCACACAGTCCCGCACCTTCCAGGGTGGGATGGCTGCCTGCTTGGCATGGAGGAAAGGGGAGACTTGCTGGTTTCTCTTCTGCCTCCTGTGTCCGATTACAGCCCCAGTTCTGAAAAAACCTGTTCAGGAGATGACCCTAACTCTCCTTCCTCTGGGAACAAGTGCTGATGGGTTTATATAACTGAAAATACTGCTATTTACTGGTATATTTAGGCTAAGAACTCCCTAGATGAGGCAGGAATATGTCTTTTGATAGATGAACTCTTTGGTGCCCTGATCTCTTGACCTGGTCTGTGACTGTTGCAGCGACACTCATGTTGAATGCTACTATTTCATTTAACACACGCTTTCTCAGCAGAACTGCAAAAAGCTACTGGCAGACTCATCAGAAAATTCTAATAATTTGGCCTACTTTAAAATGTACCTTTTCAAAACAACACAACATTTAGCCCAAACATTGACATTTTCCCCAGAATGAGTAAAACATCTTTCCAGCACAAACTGGCAGAAGGAAAATAAAACTAACAGAACAATAGTACTTTGAAAGCACAAAGATTTATTTATCTTTGAAAGATAATTTTCTAGTTATCTGATTTTCATTTTGTTCAAAGAACCTTACTATTGATTACAGCAGTCAATGCTAATTCCAGTACTAGTTCCTAGTATAGACTATTCCAGCATAAAATGTAATATTTTTTGATAGTGTCAAGCACAAAAATAAATTTTGGAAATAAATCAGTGTGAAGTATAGATTAACAACATATCAGAAGACCGTGCATGCATGCAAGGGAAAAACAAGGTCTTTGAAAATTCAGAGTTTTAAAATCAGGCTTGGACACTCTTGTGAGAAAAACAAACAAACAAATCAAACAAAAAAACCCAACAAAACCATCCTTTGAGCTCTGCTTCCACAATCAGGCTCAAACTTTGCCCGTATTAGCTCCAAGGAAAGATATGAATGAATCAAGATTTGGAAAGGATTACAAGTATGTCTGGTATAGACAAGGTCTTAGAGCTCATTTTGAAGGCCCTTTGGTGCTATTGTCAATAGCAGTATCAGTCATTTTGGTACTCAAAGTTACTTCCAGCGAGTCTCCATTTACTGTGTGCTGTTTTCATGAAACTACATTTTGGGTTGCGTATGTCTGGGTACAAGTGTGCGTGCAAGGGTGAGCTGACAGCTTTGTATTAATGCACAACACTTTCCATCCAAGTCCAGAGTTCTCTGAACTTCTGTCCTGTGGGCTGATGCCTCCTCGGCATCTCCGTACTTTCTGGTCTGGGGTAGCATCCCACAGAGAAGAGCTGTAACACATCCAGCACGCTGGTGGGCCACCCAGCTGTGCTGCAAAGGGAGCAGAATGGAGCCAGTGGCTGCCCAGAGCAGCTGCCAGCAGCTGCGCGCGAGGCAACGGGGAGGGAAGGAAAAGGCACAATGGCCTGAATTCTCCATAAATTTGTGTGTAGAGACAAGCTGATATATTCACATGCTCTCTGGGTGGAGAACAGCTAGGAATATTCTTCAGTCACATAGCTGCTGTTTCCAGCAAGATAATTGTACAGCAACATGGTGAATAATAAAAAGAAGTTTTCCGGTGATTGCTGCCCAGTGATGTCTTTCCATCTCTAGCAGGCAGAGAACAAAAAATTAGGTCAAGATCTCATTTTTAGTTGCTGTTGGACTCTGTACAAGGGAGGCCAAGCCAGCCATGCTAAGGCATTATTAAGAGAGGTGGAGAGGGCTGCTGTGCCAGAGGTGGGAGGATGTGGGGCTGCCATACCCCTGTGCAGTCACCAGCTCTCCCATTGCAGCCAGGGATGCCAAGGGGGCCCTGGAGATCCCTTTGCCCAGCCTGTTCATCCACGCTTGATACACTGCGCACCCAGTGCACCCAGCCACCTGGAAATGGTGCCTCTTGATGTCCACCTTGCTACAGCCTATTGCTTTTTTAGTACATTTAACATCTATCTTCATTTTTAACGTTGTCAAGAGGAGATAGGAAAAAACACCATGGTGGTACCTGCCGTTTCTCCCTGCACTGTGAATAACTGCCCTTACTAGAAGAATTAGAATGAAATGGAAGTGAGGAGGAATGATAGTACTAAACTTTTCATGACACAATTGTGAAAAAATTGTGCTATGTCTGTTTTCCAAACTTCTTCTGAGGGAGTTTTTTAGACTTCTTAAGCCCTTCCTCGACTTCTTTGTTTCTGCCAAGTCAATCTGAAATAGAAGGCTGCTGCATTTAATACCTAGTGATGGCAGCAGTATTGATGTTTATTATGTTTTTAACAAAAACAAACACCTCTGGCTGAGTCAACACTAGCTTTTGGACTGAAGTAGTGTTGCTGCTCAGAAATGAATCCCCTGATTGTCTCTAAGTACCATGTGTTGGCTGTGTTGCCAGAGCATCTGTGGCACCCAAACTTGATTCCTCTTGGAAAAAAAGCTAAACTGGGAATTTTGCTCCTCCTGGGCACAAGCAGGCACCAATTCCTAGCATAGACACAGCTGGAGAGTCACAGATTTTTTCTCTTTTTCTGTGAAAAAGAGCATGTTTTTGTTTTAGGCACGATGTCATGGGCAAAAGGAAGGCAGAATGATGTTACAGTCAAAGTACAGACAGTTCAGTCAAGAAAATACCGACAATTATTAAATTCAGCAGAATTCACCTAGCGAGTGTGCCCTTTCTTATGCAGCCAAGCTGAATGAACAGCTCACACCAAGGACTTTATTAGACAATATACGCAAATGAATACAGAAACCTATTTATTGCTATTAATCTTCATTTCCTCTAGAGCAGGACTGAGAGTATGGGCGAGGTGAAGGGACAAATTGAACAATATTGAGTGAACGTGCAGAAACACGATTCACATTGCACATCTTGCGTTCCTGTTAACTGCTTGGAGAGTACAAATGACCTGTGTAAGCAATATGATCGAAAGTCTGTCAAAGAATTACTGCCCACATTGACAAGTTAAAAAATCCTAAAACCTTTCCTTCCAAAAATACGTGTTTGTCATTAAGGGGACAGAGCATGTTCATGAGCTGAATTAATGCTTTTATTAGCAGCAGCAGCATTACCAGTATCAGTCATAATTAGAATGACCCCTGTATCTATCTCATGCAAATATTTCTAAATTTCTTACAATGTAATTAACCCTAATTAAATTTCTTGCTCCAATTCTCAATGATTTCTACTGATTTAAAGTAATGTGGGTTTTCACATTCAGGTAGGGCAGAAGAGCAACAAATCTAGAGTACTCATGTACCCTAGATAAAGTACTGCATGCACTGATCAAGTTCTATTTCCCTCATATTTAGGCAGTTTATATATGTAACTTTCGTTGATCTCACCAAAGCCTTTGACACTGTGAGCAGAAAAGGTCTGTGGCAGATCTTGGAACGATTAGGATGTCCCCCCAAGTTCCTCAAAATGATTATCCTGTTACATGAGGGGCAGCGCAGCCAAGTCAGATATGGCGATGCACTCTCTGAGCCCTTCCCAATAGCCAATGGTGTGAAACAAGGTTGCGTTCTCGCACCAACTTTATTCACAGTTTTCTTCAGCACGATGCTCCAAAGGGCCACGGCAGACCTCGACGAACAAGATGGCATTTATATCCGATATCGTACCGATGGGAGCCTTTTCAACCTAAGGCGACTGAAGGCCCACACCAAGACCCTGAATCACCTTGTCCGCGAGCTGCTTTTTGCTGACGATGCCGCCCTTGTTGCCCACACAGAAGCAGCTCTGCAGCGCTTAACATCCTGCTTTGCAGAGGCGGCTGAGCTTTTTGGGCTGGAAGTCAGCTTGAAGAAGACAGTAGTTCTCTACCAACCAGCACCACAAGATGATTACCATCATCCCCACATCACCATTGGCGAGTCAGAGCTTCAGCCAGTCCAGCAGTTCAGCTATCTGGGTAGCATCATCTCCTCAGATGCCACAATCGACAAAGAGATAGACAACAGAATAGCAAAGGCAAACAGAGCTTTCGGAAAACTCCATAAAAGAGTCTGGTGCAATAAACACCTGAAGAAAAGTACAAAGATCAGTGTCTACAGAGCCATGGTACTGCCTACTCTTCTGTACGGGTCTGAATCATGGGTCATCTACCGCCACCATCTGCGACTCCTCGAACGCTTCCATCAGCGCTGCCTCCGCACAATCCTAAACATCCACTGGACTGACTACGTGACTAACGTTGCTGTCCTTGAACAGGCAGACGTCACCAGTATTGAGGCCATGTTGCTGAAAACGCAGCTGCGTTGGGCAGGGCACGTCTCCAGGATGGCGGATCACCGCCTCCCTAAGATCGTGTTCTATGGTGAACTTGCCACCGGCTGCCGCAAGAGAAGAGCTCCAAAGAGGAGATATAAGGACTCCCTGAAACAACACCTCAGCCTAGGCCATATTGACCACCATCAGTGGTCCACCCTGGCCTCCAATCGGGAGATTTGGAGACACACCATACATAACGCTGCTGTCTCCTTTGAGAGCACGCGTAGAATCAGTCTCGAGGAGAAAAGACAGCGCAGAAAGAACCGTGCCTCGACTATACCACCCAAGGAGACCCTCCGGTGTGCTCTTTGCAACCGGTCTTGCCTATCCCGCATTGGCCTTTTCAGCCATCAATGCACTTGCAATAAGCGTGGGCAAAGCCCTTCCCAAATCTTCGTCCGCGAAGCCAAGCCATGATGCACCCTCTATCTAGTGTCCATTAATTAGGGGAAGAGAAGTGAAAAGAATTGCACATCAATGCAAATAATTCTTAATTTATACAAAGATCATGATCATTAATACCTCCCTGTACCTTTCTGAAGTGAGAAATGTAAACCCAAGGTTTCTGACTGGGAAGGATTTCCCCTCTTCTTTCAAGTGAGTGGGAGGTGATTTGCAGGTGCTTGCGGTGAGGAAGGGAGGCTGAGGTGAAGGCAGGGCTTGGCTGGCCTTGCTCCTTTAGCAAAGCTCTGCGGTGTAAATGGCTTCCTCCTGAACCGCGTTCACCTTGTCTTTAGCAGATCCGTATTCTCGAGAATGAACTTCTTCCTATTTTTCCTCCTCAGTGTGCAAGTAATAATAACTTGAGAGAGGCTAGAAATCACACTTCTTGGGGAAATGAAACAAGATGCATATAAAATAGCAGTAAATCCTACTGGCTGGTGCATATGTACTAATACATTCTGCAGTATTTGAAAACCAGATAAAATTTCATTGCGTCATGCTGAGAAACACTAGCCAAACTTGTTCATTTGTTGACTACTTGTAGTCAGGATTCTTTCAGTTTCTTGGGGATGGCCTAGCTTAATATGGGATGAGCCAGCAGCTTCACTCTTTGTCCTTGTTCTAGAAATCTAATTCCAGTTATCTGGCTGCAGTGGTCTTGATAATTTGCTTATAAATAAGGAGGTAGTTACTCCCTTTGAAAGACTAAATCATGTGCCCTCGAGAGCTGTGGTTCTCCCGAGTGAACCCAGACTGGGAATGGGGAGTTGCTCAGTTCCGTTGTGTTTTAACCTCTCTGAGTTTCCTAAATACGCACTGCAGGCAGCTATGCCTCACTGGTGCAGGCAGGCAGTCCCCCGGCGAGCCCCCTGAGAGCCCCCTGCCCTTGGCTTCGACCCGGCTCTGCCCAGGGAGCCTCGGGCACCAGCTCTGCCATGCAGGGAGATGGGCTCCGCTTGGCACCATCCTCTCAGGATGGAACGCCTGCACGGTTTGAGGAGATGCTGCTCCCACATCCAGGTGGAGAGTCGAGGCTCCCTGTGCCAAGCGGTGGCAGCCAGTTTCTCAGGCTCCCCAGCAGCGGGTCGCAGGCTCCGCTCAGCAGGTCATCTGCTGCCCCTCGTTGCCTATTCATTTCAAAAAAAGGAACAAGCTGGCAAACCCCATTCTGCCTGCCGGCGGATGCACAATACTCCAGCTCTGCTTTCAAGCAGCATTCACTTGTACACATTCGGATTTGAAGAGCTTCCTGATTGCTTTTTTTTTTCACTTTTAATAACTGCATTGGCACAGGACGCCACGATTATTATTTTTTTTTTTTCCCCAGGCTCACCCGGCCATCCCAGGCGCGGACCCACCACCGGTGCGTGGCACCCGGGGCGAGGTGCGGGTCCTTCACGGGGGAGACGGGGTGAAGTCACAGCCGCCCCTTGTCCCGCAGGGCTGCAGCGCAGATGGGGCACCCCGTGCGCTGGCCCCGGAGTTACACTGTAATGGCGAAGTAAAAGTGAATCGGGGCGGTGAATTAAAGCTTAATTCCTGCCCTTCCCGACAAAAAAAAACCCTCTAACAAATACTCCACCCGCCACTGTTAAGAGAAATAGTTCCGCCCGACCCCGCGCCGCACGACCGTGTCCTCCCCGGGAGCGCGCCCGGCGCCCGGCAGGGGGCGCCCTTGCCACACACTGCTACCTGCAGTGGGCGATGGGGCGGGGCTTCCCCGATTGCCCCGCCCAACGCCTCGGCGGGGGACACCGAGCGCACAGGGGGACACCCGCGGGTTTGGTTTTTTTTTTGGGGAGGGGCGGGATAAACCGTACCGGCTCGCCAGAGCCAGGAGTTTTTCCGTGCCGGCTCAGCCCCATCCCGCGGCGGGAGGAAATGGGGGCGAGCTAAAACTGGGGAGAGGGGGCGCTAGGCTCCCCCAGGCTGCTTCGTACATCGCCGCCCCCCGTGGCGAAACGCCGGGGTGAGGAGGCCGCGCGTCACGCCGCTGCGCGCCCCTATTGGCCCTTCCTGCCGCGCGTCACGAAACTGCGAGCGGTGACGCAAGGGCGTCCCCCCGTGTACCCCCGGCGCTACTCGCCGCGCGTCCCGCGCGTCTGCACGGCGGCGCTGCGCGGATGCGCAGCCGGGCGGCGGAGCCCCTCGCTGCTGCGCCCGCCCGACGTGGAGCCCGCGGGTGCTGCTGCGTACCGGGGGGGCTGCTGTGCTTAGTCTGTTTTAAATAGTGTTTACATGTCTGTTTGGTACTTTAACAGGTGAAAACGCAGCAGACGCGTCCAGGATTATTAAATAGTAAAATAATTGAAAGTAACTGAAAATAATGTATGTGTTTATACAGTACGTATATATTCTACGAGTTATTTTTGCCTCTGCGCAGTTACCGAAGTTGTACTCTATAGGCAGGTTGCTCCCCTGGAAGGCACTGACTCGTTCGTGCTCCTCGGCATTTCTTTTTTCCCCCCCGAGCCGGCGGAGAGGGAGGGGGGGAAGGAGGGAGATGGGGGGGCGGGCAGGCCCGACGTGATGCTCCTGTGCTGCCGCAGGCGGCTTTGAAAATCTCGGTCAGGAGCTGAGCAGCTCAAACCACACGGTCCGGGATCCTCGGCATCTGCTCAGAGCGGGGCCCCTGCCAAATTCCGGCGCTCTGGTATGAAGTTTGGCAGTGCCTGGGATGACTGGGAATGTCGAGGCGGGGGGGTGGCCGTAAAAAAAAGCAGGCAAAAAAAAATCGGGAATGAATGGCAGCGCGGAGCTGGGTGCTTCCGAGCGCGCAACATGGCACGGCAGGTCCGCGCCCCCCGCCCGTGCGGGGGGGGGGCTTACACTTGTTGCTTCCCCCCTCAGCGAGCGGCCAAAGCCGCGCGGAGGGAGGCTGCGCTGCGCGGGTTTTCCAGCGCGGCCGCGCGTGGGGCGGGACGGCCGCGCTATGCCGCGCTGGACGCTCCGCCGGCGCGGAGGGGCGGGCCGTGCCGGGCCGTGCCTCGCCTCGGCGCGGCGGCGGGGAGCCGGCGGGGCGGCCCGTGGGTGCGCGGGGCGTGGGCGTGCCGGGGGCACCGCCGAGGCCGGTCATGCAGATGGAGGGGGCGGGACGCGGGCGCCGTGACTCGGAGCCCCGGAAGAGCGGAGAAACCCCGTATAAAAACTACTGGGGACCTTTCCCGGGCAGAACTACGAAAGCTCCGGAGTCGGCGGCAGCCCGCGGCGGCAGCGAGCGGGGCAGCGGGCGGCGCGGGGCGGCCTCTCCGGCGGCCTCTCCGGCGGCGCGGGGCGGCCTCTGCCCCGGCGGGGGAGCGGAAAGCGGCGCAGGCGACGGCTCTGCAGGTCGGGCGCCTTCCCCTGCGCTGCAGCACCGCCTGGCTCCGGCGGGCTAGCCCCTTCACCCCCCACCCCCCCGTTTTTTTTTTTTTTTATTAAATTTACTCAGTAGGGGTCTTTCATCCCTCTTTTCCTCTGGAAGGGGCGGTGGGCGCCGTCCGGGGTAGCGGGGCGGCTGCAGGGGGAGCGGAGCTCTGGCGCTGGCTGCGCGCCGCTGCTGACCGCTGCTTTTCGTCCTCTTTTGCTAGGCGCGGAGGGAGAGGGGCCCCGGGGGGGCAGTGAGGAGCCGGAGCGGTGCCATCCAGCCCGGGGAGGCGGCGGCCGCGCACCATGGCAGACGATGAGAAGGCCGGCGGCAGCCCCGGCGGGAGTTACGCGGGCGGCTGCGAGAGCGCACACTGCAACGTGCTGAGCTGGGAGCAAGTGCAGCGGCTGGACCGCATCCTCAGCGAGACCATCCCCATCCACGGCCGCGGCAACTTCCCCACGCTGGCCATGCAGCCCCGCCAGATCGTCAAGGTGGTGCGGAGCCGGCTGGAGGAGAAGGGCATCGGGCTGCGGGACGTGCGGCTCAACGGCTCGGCCGCCAGCCACGTCCTCCACCAGGACAGCGGCCTGGGCTACAAGGACTTGGACCTCATCTTCTGCGCCGACATCAAAGGGGAAGCCGAGTTTCAGACTGTGAAGGACGTGGTCTTGGACTGCCTCTTGGATTTCTTACCCGAGGGGGTGAACAAGGAGAAGATCACGCCGCTCACCCTCAAGGTAAACCTTCCCTGTGCCCAGGCGCCCAGAAGCGGGCAGGTGTAAGCGCCTGCCTGCGGGGAACGGGGCACCCCCCCTCCGGGGATGGGGGAGTGCACTGTGGGGCGCAGCTTCCCCCCAGACCCACAGGGACCGTGAATGATTTTTGCACCCCACGCTTAAAGCCGAGGAAGAGTTTGCAGTAGAGCGTCTTGGCCGGGGCTCCTCAGGATTCCTTAGCCTTTCCTCCCTCTCTCCCGTGTCATGTGCTGGCAGCGCTGGCTCGTACCTGGGGCGCGTCTGTGCGGGGCTCTGCAGATCTCCCAGCCTGGCTCTGCGGCAGCTCGGTTTGCCGGACCCGGTTTCCGAGGTGGCTGCGGGGAGCTTAGATGGCTTTAATATCTGCAAGGAGGAAACGCCGTCTGCAAGGCGCTCTTTCTCGTGTGCTGAATGCCCCAGTGGAGAAGCGTATTCCTTCCTCTTGGAGACAGTTCGCTTGAATTAATTAGGCCGCATGCCAAATGCCTTCAAGACTTTTTGGAGGGATTTTTGGGAATATGGGTCAGATTTGTGGAACCCGCTCTGAAAGAGCGGAATTGAGGGGAGTGAACACTTGCTAAGTTTTTTGTAGGGAGGGGAGAGAGAAGTGGAAACCGATAAAAAATATTTCTTACCTGATTGCAGCGGTGACCTTTGTGCGTGGGTGCGTGGATATTTGGCACGTGTGCCATGGGCTTCATGTGTAGATGTATGTAAGAGTGATTGAAAGAAGCAGTGTTGCCATCTGCTTTCCTTGCATGACGCAGTCCCAGCAGAATACCCTCCTCTATCATCCCCTTGCAATGACAGCTCTCCGAGCTCTCACATTAAGCGTTTCTTCTCTGGTTTGTGTCTGCATTGCTCCACAGAATCTTTTATGAAACACAAGGACAGGGTGGATGTGGGGGGCGATGCAAACAAATACATCGAAGGGGAAATTTCTTGCATCTGTATCTTCATTTGCTCATTTTGTCTTTCCCATTATAGGAGGCTTATGTGCAGAAAATGGTAAAAGTATGCAATGATTCAGATCGATGGAGTCTCATCTCCCTATCCAACAACAGTGGCAAAAATGTGGAGCTGAAATTTGTGGACTCTCTGAGGCGGCAGTTTGAATTCAGTGTCGATTCCTTTCAAATCAAGCTGGACTCCCTGCTGCTTTTTTATGAGTGCTCAGAGAATCCGATGACTGAAACTTTTCACCCGACTATCATTGGTGAGAGCGTCTATGGGGATTTCCAGGAAGCCTTTGATCACCTCTGCAACAAGATAATCGCCACCAGAAACCCAGAAGAAATCAGAGGAGGTGGTCTTCTGAAGTACTGCAACCTTTTGGTAAGGGGCTTTAGGGCTGCCTCTGAATCTGAGATTAAGTCCCTGCAGAGATACATGTGTTCAAGGTTTTTCATTGACTTCTCAGACATTGGAGAACAGCAGAGAAAGCTGGAGTCCTACTTGCAGAACCACTTTGTGGGATTAGAGGACCGCAAGTATGACTATCTCATGACCCTTCATGGTGTGGTGAATGAGAGCACAGTGTGCCTGATGGGACATGAGAGGAGACAGACTCTGAATCTGATCACCATGCTGGCCATCCGGGTCCTAGCCGAGCAAAATATCATCCCCAATGTGGCCAATGTCACCTGCTATTACCAGCCAGCTCCATACGTAGCAGATGCCAACTTCAGCAATTACTATATTGCCCAGGTTCAGACGGTGTTCCCTTGCCAGCAACACACGTACTCTACTTGGCTGCCCTGTAATTAGGAACCAAGATTAGTAGACCTGGCAGGGAAAATGTTTTCTAAGACGTACGAAGGGACGATACGTCCCTTTGCAATGGGGTGTTTTGTGCAATGATGATCTGCTCTGGTTTGCAAGCTTGGGAAAAGCTTGTCGATCTTCTAATAAATAACGGGAGCATGATCGAGAAAGAACCCCAAAATAATTGGATCCTACCCCAGAGCACAAGAGGCCTGTCATTAAAAGCAACCAGCTTCCCCTGAGATAAGTGAGGGAGGAATGCTTGATGACAATATGGGTTGGCAATATCTGCTCCCATAGCTTTGGCATAGAGAAGGTGGGAAAGCCTTATTTTCTTTATTTTTATTCTTACTCTAGAGTGGTATCTGCAAAAGGGAGAATATGAAAGAAACAAAACAAACAAAAAAAAAAACAAAAAGAAAAAATTCACAAAAAACAATTCTATATATATTCAGGAATTAAAAGCTAGAGGCATAAAGCAGAGATAAACTGAATAAAAATGTATATTGGAATTACTGCATTTGGGGCTTGCAGCAAGTGCCGTCTATGGATTGACCATGCAGAATGTATAGCTTGCTTGACTAGAATGCTTTACCAGAAACAGCTTGCTCCAAATGAACAGTAGTGGATTGGTACAGTTATAAAAACAGAAACACGTACGATGACAAAGTCCATTATTTCCAGCTGTGTGTGTGCCTCACATTTTAAAAATGTGAGAATGCAGAAAAACCAGCTGTGGCAGACAGAATATACTCAAGGACCAAAGATTTCACAAATAAGTTATCCGAGCAAAGAAGATACAGTAGAGTATATATATATATATATAAAAAAGAAAGATGTTGCTATATTTGTACACACCAACAGTAATCAAAAGTGCCTGATGCCTTCATAAAATCTGAAGTGAGAAAAAACTATAGTTTTATGGTTTAACCATGCATTTTGTTTTATCAGGGACACCAGGATTAAAAACAAAAAAACCCATAAGCTTGTGAATAAGTGGTGGAGGAAATGCCCTATTTTTTTCTTGGCAAATACCTGTATAGAGTTAATGTTACGTCGGTGTGCTATTGTCCTAGGTATGTGTGTGTATGTGTGTATATATGTTTGTGTGTGTATATATGTACATGTTAGAGGTGTATATCTATATATACACACACAATATATATATTAATGTGGTCTAGGAAAATGTAGCAATTAAGGAATGTTTAAATAAAGTACTATGTATTTTCCAGTTTGCAACAGGATGTCATAGGACAGTGGGCACCTTGCAGTGAATTTTTAACCCACACCTGAAAAATTTGGAGTAAATGAACCAGTCAGGATTAAGGTGGGATTCAGATAATGTCTTTGGTTGCAAAGGATTACAGTAATTCAGTGGATTGCTTGTGAGCCATAATAATTCCACAGATGGAGAAACATTGACTAGCTGATTTTTTTTTAACTGTTTTGTACTGTAATGCCATTTTGACATTTAACCCACTAATATTGTGACTGCATACCTCCATGATGTGTAATTCAGTGGAACGTGGATCAAAGATAGGTTTATTTAAACCCCCTGACAGCTAAAGAATATTGTATTAGTTGGTGATTTGAACACTAATTGTTGATATTTAAAGGAGTATTTTTTAATAGAATGCGTTATGCATTCCAGGACCACTAGAATTTAGCAAATGTGAAATGAACCCTTTTTAAGAGTGTTGCACGATTGCTTAAAATTATATTTTATATATATATATTATATATATATATTTTTATGCAAATATTAAACATCTTTGATCTGGTTGTCACACTGCATTTACAATGTCAGTACTGTACTTTATTTAAATGGAATCTCTTTACATTGGAACAATAACTATTCACTTTCATTTCCTCTCCCGAAAGACCAGCAGGGGGGAAAAATCAACCTCTGCTCTTGTTTTCACTTCAGTGCCATCTCTGAAGGTGTTAAATTCTTTGTTGGGCTTTGAAAAACCTAATGAATAAGTGACACTTGACTCAAATATTTTACTTTTTCTTACTGAGAAAAAGAAAAGGGAATTCAGGCTTTTGAAGGAAACCTGGCGGTGCCCTGCGTGGTTGCAGGCAGGGTCAGGCGCTGGAGAAGGCAGGGGCAGGGGAGAGGACCCATGTCCTGGCGGCGTGTTTTCCCTACGGAGCGAGGAAGGTACATCTATTTTTGTCGCGCTTTGTACTTTTCACTCTGGAGGCAATTTAGTAGTAACCCTCTTTGTTTACTGAAGCACCTTCCCTGTGAGTCCTTCAGGAAATGCAAAAGCTGGTTCGTTGCCATTCCCGGCGCTGACTCGCAGGCCTCGTCCCCCCTTCCCCTTCCCCTTCCCCTTCCCCTTCCCCTTCCCCTTCCCCTTCCCCTTCCCCTTCCCCTTCCCCTTCCCCTTCCCCTTCCCGTGGCGCTGGCTGCAGCCTCCGTCCCTGCGAGGTTCCCTCCAGGAGGGACTGGGCTGGGTGCTCCGGGCCGCTATTTCCCCTTGCCTCCAGCTCCTGGGAGGATTTGCTAGCGGAAGCTACGGGGAGGGCTGGGGAAATAGGATCAGCTGGTAATGTGGTATGTCTTCTCTTGCCACAACTATTTGCAGCAAATAAATGAGTCATCTGCTCTTTAAAAGGGTTTGAGAATCTATAGCTGTGCCACAACCACAGAATGCTGATAGTACATGACAGGATGTATTTTTCCTTTGAAGGACCCTTTTTTTCCCCATTGATTGAAAGAAAGTTTTAATTTGCTTCCTCTCAGCTCAAATTTTATTGTGTTTTTTTTTTTTTTTAAGTGATTGACAGCAGCTAGTTACCTTATAGTGCATGCAGCAGGGCTCTGAGCTAAACTGCACCTTTCAGCGTTTGCATTTTGATACATATATAATATGTTTTTATATATATTATATAGGTATTCTGGATCTGTTTTGCATATGTTAATGATCAAGTGGTGGAACTGGTGGAGCTTTGTTTTATTTGTGACTGGTAGATTAAAAAGGTGCCTGGTGTTAGAGGTGGGAAGAAGGCATGAGTTCAGGCCAAGAGTAAAATAAGAACCCCTTTTTAAAACTTGTGGTTTATTTCTGTGGTTTGCACACCTTCCCCTCCATAAAGTGTGACTTTTTTTAAACTGTTTTTTCCCCCTCTTCTTCAGCACACTGGTACTTTTAAAGTTAACGTCCGCGTTCTTGCTTTGTAGACTTCATTTTTCTCATCCAATCAGATGTAAGGTTAGAACTTGTCCTACAAGAGACAGTGCCCCTTTTAAAGAGCTGAACTGATTAAAAACATTGACCTGATTACAGTGAAACTGTTTGTGCCACAGCTGAATTTACTGCTAACCAACAGGGTGCTAAACTTGGTTAAATGTAGCGATCATGAAACGACTGAGAGCTTTCAAATGGGATTTGTTTTTTTCCTTAGATGTAGCTGTCCTCCCAAATGCAAGAACATTTATTCTAAAAGTAGATGGGCAATTAGAAGACCAAAAAGATGATATTTTTCTAGTTTCTCTTATTGCACTTAAAATATTTTTTATCTTGCACAAAGGCCTTCACACAAATCTTCTAAACACCTCTTATTAAATGCTTGGTTTGTCAGAAGCTCCTACCAGTTAAAAAAAAAAAGAGCTTTTTTTTATTGAGAAAATGAAGTGTGTTAGATAAAACTGCACAGAAAAGGAAAAACTGTAATTGCATATTCAGCTCCTATTTGAATATATTCTTTTGTATGGTTTTCTTTATGCAGAGAGTTTCCCTTGCAAGAAAGAAAATCAGTGTACTGTTTTGCTGTTGTAATAATGGTTTGCTAACAAAATAAATAGTAAAAAAAAAAAAAAGCCTGCAAATTTCAAGACAGCTTGGCTAAAGCGCTGCAGGCTCCTGCAGTCTGTAGGAGTCTGTGCAGATTTGCTTTCCCTCAGATTTCCTTACAACTGTTGCCTTCTGCAAGGCATCCTGTTGCAGCAAACTGCTCCTTGGATTGCTCTTTTGGAACATTTTGACTGTAGGCTTTGTCACATACAGAAAAAGAGCTGATGGAAAACAGACTTCAGAGGGAACAGATTGTGAATTTTGTTTACAGCATCCAATATTTGGATTTTTTTTTGTAAATAAAAAGAAGTTATTTTTTTCTATTGATTTGTGTCTGCTGTCTTCCGTATCTGAAATAGTTCTGGCCGGCTCCTAGTGAATACCAAGTCTGCTTTCATTAAAAAAAGACAAGGGCAGCACTTTTCTGAGAAGAGCAGCGTTCAGCCACTTTCCGATTGGAGCACAAGACGTTTTGAAAAGCCCTGCCTTGTGCCAGCCAAGTTTGACTGGCTGCACTCAGCTGCAGAGGAACCTCCCCAGCCAGTGCCAAAAATACTTGCTCTTGTGCTGGTTGGGCCATGCAAACGGCCTGAAATCCCCAAACTGAAACAGCACCGCGGCAGCGCTGCGCTTTTGCTGCCTTCCCAGTTTAGATCCTGGGACTGGAACTGGGGTCTCTTCATGACGATCACGACTTGTGCATCGCTAACCACCGTGCTGGTGGTAATGTCAGTGTCCTGATGCCCTTGAGGTGTATTGGATAGGGGCTGACGCCACCACCTCACCACTTCGGTAGATGCGGCGGGCAGCGGGGTGCTGCTGCCTGGGTATAAAGGCAGGGTTATCTGTTGTGGGTGGGTGCGGCAGGTACTGCAGCTCAGGGAGCTGCTGGGGAACGGGGATGTAACATGAATGTTTGATTCAGCTGCTGAATCAGTCCTGTTCTTCACGCGGATTCGACATTTACTCTACTTCCCTGCCCTACAATGCTGTCCTTGTCAGCAGAGGTATTTTCTGTTTGCTGTGTTTACAGGGGAGATGCCTCTGTAATGAAGGCTAATTTCCTCAAAAGGCACTTCAAGGGAATATAAAATATTAATTTACAATGCTCGTGGCAATACTTTTTCAACCAGGGTGCCTCAGACTGACCCAAATTTGAAAAACATTGACTAAGACTTTGCAGCTCTTACTAGGCTCATTCATACACAGCCCTGAGCTTGGAAGGCTCACACCAACCAAGTGCGAGCGTGAATGTGCTTATTGTAATGATGAGTGAACCTGTATTCCCCTGTAAAAACAAACAAGCTGCTGGGACTGCTCATTTTTCCAGGTGCAGGAGCAGCTCCCTTGCTGAATGCTGGGTGCTTTCTGCACAGTGCCTCTTTTGAAACCCACCAGGCATGGGATAGGACCATTGGCCAGCCTGGCCAGGAGAGGGGGATGCACTCGGCATCCCTGCCCCTGGGCATTGCCTTTCCTCCCTCGTTTCTGCCAGGAACAGGAGGGGGATGTGGCCTGACATTACCTCCTGTTAAGTTGCTCAGTTACATTTTTAGGCAGTCTGACAAAGGCAGCTGCAACGCCCAAAGACGCAGATGGAAACCGGGGGTTTGGAAACCAGCTAAATACAAATGCCTTTACTTGTCTCTCAAAGTCAAGCCTGGATGGATGCTTTTATGTTTTGGAGTGAGTTAATTCCAGTTTCTCTGCTTTTATTTTGGGGGCTTTTTTTTGAGAGATGAACACCAGTTGAGTATGTGGAGCGCTGTGAGTCCTTTTTCCCAAACTGAGGAAGAGTAGGATGGGGGTGCAGCCAGCCGAACGCTGCACTTCAGTAGGTTGTTTTTAAGGAGAGCGGAGTGTTCAGGACTGAGGAAGAAGGAGGGCAAAAGTAAGGTATGAGAATGAGAATGAGAATCACCTGAGTGACAGCACCACGGAAAGCTAGAGGACATGCTAATAGCTTGAAGTAGGAGAGGAGAAATGGCTCAAGTCTTTAACTTGTGTTTACCCTGCTAAAATGAGGCTGATCAGGGAAGCTGTCACTTGTAAAGATAATTAACAGTCTGCAGTTTCTCTTGGCTGCAGCAGCACATTTTTATTTTATTGTGTTAAAAAACCAAAATCCCTGGGAACATCTTTGCCTAGGAATGAAGCTGAGTGTAGGCTAAATCAACCCTACATGCTCTAGTAAAGGTATCTGCAGTCCCTGGAAGGCGATAAATTAATAATGCTGAGTTCAGTTTTAGAAACCTGCTCCTGGGAAACCCCCATGAAACCTCTGCAGAGATTTTTGTAGCACAGTCATGTGCACCGTGTTGCCAAGTTCTTGTGTGGATCTGGTGCTGCCTTCCTGGAACTGCCTCCAAGCATCCTCCTCCCTTTTATTTATATGTTTTCAGTACAACTCACTGCACATGGCCGTATGCACTTAGGTAAAGCACAGTCTATAGCTATGCGCTGTTTTGTTGGAGCTGGTGTGGTTTTGTGTCAATCCCCTAAATATCTGTGTAAGTATGTCAGAGGCAGCTCTTCACATGGGGCTCTTAGTCCGTGTGTGAGAAGCGAGACTACAAAATAAAAATCTGCGCTTTAAAGAAGAAATACTAAGCCTTCAAAGGCCTGATAAAACATGATGAACAGACTCATCTACACACTTACACAGCCTTAGGCTGTTCAGAATGATTTTTTTGTGGGCATACAATTCCACCATTTCGTGTGGCTGCTGGTTCATCAGGACACACAATGCCAGTACACACTGGAAAATTTTCCTTTTGCATTGTTTGGGCAAAAAACTATGTCCTAAATACACAAGTAAATAAATTGTGTGGAAAACACGGATGTTCTCCACGGTAAAAACATCCCCTGGATTCCTGTAATGGCTTGGAAAGCATAAATTCCTGCTGTTCAAGAGGATAATATACTTAAACATACTTTGCCTTCCGTTGGACTTGGGGCTGAACGACTCTTCTGGGTGAGCAACTCTCCTGATAGTTAAGTTCATCTTTGTGAAAAAGGAGAAATCCAGAACAGCCTGCACTTTTTTAAAAAGTGAAAGTGTCTGTATCTAGCCTACACAGGCTTTCTTCTCTTCAGCTGCCCTCTTGGAGGGTGTAGAACAGAGTCACTTCTAAAACCACAGGTTAAGACAGTAGATGATGAATGTGTTTTGGATAGACCTAGCTCATCCTTGTCAGTATGCACATCTGGTTACCTCTCTGCCATTTAAACAAAAGTGTTGAGAGGTGCCTGGAGCAGGAAGGCAGAGGTTCCTGAGGGACATGTACGTGGCTTTGCGACAATTTTCTCTCAAGGAATATGTTCCTTAGAGAATGTGTGCTTGAAGAGCACTCTCATGTCCGCAGTGGCTGCATGGACTTAATTTTAGCTGCAGCTCCCTTGCTCGGGTCATTCCCTCAATCCAGGACAACCATGGAGTTCCTGCAGCACATTCTGATGTGGAAGAGTAATTGCAAGGAAATCTTTCTCTAATTTCAACCATTCTTAATTTGACTCATGCTTTGAGGAAAAAGTACAGCCACAGTCTTGTCTTTTTTTATATCTTTTGTTCTTGAGTAATTTCTCTCACTCTCACTTCTGCATTGCTGTTCTGTGCTTGCTTCTCTGCTGCCTTTTCATCCTGATTCTTGCATCGGAAATGGAGGGACATGCACCATGTGCTCTTCAGGCTATCAATAATCCTGCTGGTATGTGGTGGTTGAAAGCCAGTGACATAAGGTCTGTGCTAGATGGGTCGTTAGGTGAGGTTCAGCAAGAGGTGTGAAGCATCAGTGTAAACAGGGGTCCTGGGGGTCCTATAAAATGCTCTTCAGGAATATTTCAATCCAAGTTCTCCGCTGTCAGTTCTTCATGACAGAGGGAATTATGCATGCAGGCTTGAACAAACATTTACTTGGACAACTCGAGAAGTGCAGAATAACAGTTAAATGAATTAAAACTTTAGCAAAATAACAATTTTGATTAAATCGGGGGGGAAATGCACTGCACAGTACTTATTAAAAATGTCAGCATCCAAACTAGTAGAGAAACTCTTCCTCAGCTTGAGGACTTTTATTTGGGTTGTGGCAGGCTCTTCATAGTCTGCAAACCAGACACAAGGCTTTGGGCTAAATTACTCACTGGAGAACCATATACATCTCTTGTTCCTCACCTTAGGCTTTGTCATTTAGGAAACAACAAATATACGATAGTTGTCTGTTTTGCAGTAGTGGTGTGAACTGTGACGTGACTGATTTATGTAAGTGCTGTTTATAACTAACCCTATAAATGTCACCCAGTGGAGGAAGTGAAACCAAGAGCTTGGGCCTTCCTTCTAGCCAGCTGTGAACTGTTCTTTTACATGTTTTATGGGACCGTAAAATTGAATTACACATTTTTTTTTTTTCTACATTGAGCTTTCCAAAGTGCTTTTCATTTCTTCCCAGCCCTCTGTCACCAATAATGTGAAATATTTAAGGTGGGATTTTCTACCCTTTCAAAGTCATTCTTGACGGTTTTTGCTGAAGCCATGGACCTCTGTGGGGCCACACAGAGGCATTCGTGCTGTGTCCTAAATGCTTGGGAAGCACCATTTGCTTTCTTGCAGTTACCACGGGCCTTTCCATATGCCACATTTCATAAAGTTATTAAAAATCACAAAAATCCCAAGAACTCGAAACTGACCAAATTTTGCCCTAACCTAGATAGCCCCAGGGTCTCACAGATGCTGCTTGTCACCTGCCATTCTCTGACTCCAGGAAGAATGTATTTTATACACAAATGAGGAATGCAGCATCTGCCTTGGATCAGGCTATTGTGCTTGCTTGTATGAAGACAACCCATTAGGCAACAGGGCCCCTGCAGGGCTGGACTGGTGGCCATCCCAAAGGTAACCTACTAAGAAGAGAGAAAAAAAGGCTTCAGGTGCTGGTGAGGAACTACTGGCAATCTTTCTATGAAACACACATACCATATTGGCTCAACAGTGAACATGACACATTTGTTTCTGGAGTTTTGTGGGCAGCATCATACTTGCTGCAGAGCACCTCGTGCAGTACTTGCATTTTAGTCATCACGGGTGCACATTACTGACCAATGCCCATGGAAGTACTCTTTAAACTGCTCTTTGTGACTACTCAGAGGGTATTCCCTATAAGCAGCACAAAGGTGCGTAGCAGATATTCTCCATTGCCAAGAGTTTGCTCTTCGAACTCTGAAGTCATTTGTGTGTGGGAGTCTTTCCTATGGGATTCCAGAAGTGCCCTCCCCATGGCAGTGGGAATGTCCGTGAATGATGGGAAGCATCTGATGAAATACTGGCCAACGCACCACATAACTGAGCAAAAGGTGATGAGCCCAGCAGGGGATTGTTCCTTTGGCTTTAGGCAGCCTTTGGATGCAGTGGTAGCAGCTACCCCAGTGCTCGAGGAGGCATGCAGGAAACACAAAATACAGGTTTGGTAGCTGAGCTTGACCCTAGCATTACTTGCTCGTTCTTTGTTGTCAAATGTTTGCTCTGCGATAGCAACCAAAAGGCATGACCAGGTTAGGACCCATTGTACCAGGCACTGTGCAAACACCCTGTGCGAGTCCCTTCCCTTAGAGCTTCTCCATGCGGGGATTTCAATGAGCTTATTCTTTTCCTTCAGCTCTCTTGCACTAAGTTAACTCATTTGCTTAAGGCAAGTTCCTGCTTTTCTAAGAAATGAGATATACCCTGCAAAAAGTGTCCCCATGGAGGCAATTTTCATGAAATATTATTGAATTCTGTAAATTTGTTTACTTGCTATGACTGTCATGTCAAAATCTCAGCTTGCCTTCATGAATAACTGAACTCACTTGCTCTCTTAAAAAGCTGTGTGCTTGATGCAATACTTTTTTTGTCACTGAGAATTGAAATCAGTCCTCTTTCTCTGTAGTCAATGGAGAAACAGGTGCGTTTCTCTCCCCTCCATGTTGAATTGCAATCACTTCAGGAGATGAAATGAAACTACAGCGTAGTAAAGTGCAGCAACATTAAATGACTACAGAACCAGAAGCTGCAAACATGCTGAAGCAGCTGAGCCCATACTTCGCATCTCTTGAAACTGAGCTTCCTCAAAATTAGGTGGCGTCCTGTCTGGGTTTATTGTTTTTTACTTCTTTTGTAAGTTAGACTTGCTACCGGACAAATGCATCAGGCTCAGAGATTTTCTTAACAAGCAAAAATTAACTCCAACCTGCAGGGCTACCTCCACCAGTTGGCTGGTGAATTCATCTCCCCAAAATACTTGCTGTCATAAATCTGCAATGTCCCAGTCCTAAACTGAGAGCAGGAAATCATTATCCTGGGACACACAGTCTCGCTAAATATGTATTACCTCCTGAATAAATAAAATTTCAGTGTTCAGAAAAATCTTGATATGCTAAGCAGTTTACAGACAAAAGTTGTTAGAAAGAGGGTTTAGTGACAGCAAACCACTGTATATAATGAGGTTGAGGGGAGGGAAGCTTAATAACAGCCCTTTCTGTAATTCAATAGAATAATTTGAAACTCAGCTGTAAGCCTGTGACTATGGTGGTGCCCGCGAGAACTGTGTACTGTCGCTATGGAATGGTCTGTATTTCCAACATCATTCCCTGTTCTCAGGGTTTATAGTTTGGCTGTAAAACACCCATCAGAAACTCACTGAACCCACATATGGCTTAAACAAGCAAAAGGCAAGAAATTCAGAATGAGGGCTGGAATTTGCCATTCTGTCCCCCTGCCAGGCTATCGCACTGTGCCATGATGCCCATCAGCAAGGACAATAAATAGGCGGTGGGTGATCTCCTCCATGCAGACCTTCACAGTACAATTTCTGGCTAATGTGAGCTATTTCTTTAATATATAATTGCCCTAACTCCTCCCACCCCACTCCCCACCCCGAAGTATAATGTAGTACATTGGCAAAAGTTTGGCTCAAGTTTCTGATGTTGCGATAAACATTAGCAGACATTTTCCCTGAGAGCTTGGCAACAAATATAGGAACTTACTCAAAGAAGAACTTTATTTACTTTCTGAAAGGCATATGGACTTCTAAATGAATCAATTTGTTAAGTATAGTTTAAATAACATCCACGAAAGACCAGAATGATAACTTTTTTGGAAAAGAATTTAAAATATTGCTCATTTTGGTCGTGCAATAGACAGAAACACACTTTTTTTTTGAAAGGGTGAGCTCAGACATATTTATTTTGAACCAGTGGTTTTAGATCCAGTTTTTCCTAGACACAGTAAAAGCAAAAAATTGGCAAATTTAAAAAAAAACAAACAACCCACTCAATTCTTGGGAAGCAACTGCTTCTCTAATCAGAGATCTGGCCAGTGCACCACAGAGAATGTCCTTCTCTTATTGGTCTAAGCTGACTTTCCCAAAGACCAGTGATAGCTCATGGCTCAGACTCCTTCCTACATAGTATGGGGTTGATGTCATTTGTTCTTTCTTCTTTGGACAGACGACAGTAAAAAGCATGTGGGGTGGGGGAAACCTCCTGCCCTGTCCCCTTGGGTCCAAAGGAGGCTTGTAATAGAGAGTACAACTTGCTTTTTTGTTATTTACTTCTGGTCACCCCAAAGCTTCATGGGCAGAATCCATCTTCAGTGTATAGAGCCCTCACAGGACACTGGCAAGAAGAGCCTGAAAAGAGTGTGCCCAGGCAAAGGGTCATTATGCAGTTGGCCTTGACATGTGCAGTAGCCATGATGCACACTTAATTTGCTGGAAGTTCACCAGGGGAAAAGTGACTTATGAAATATTTTTTACAATAGACCTGGATCATGCCAACTTTCTGCTTATGAAGGAGAGCTGGATATTGGTGGAGCTGTAGGAAGAAACCAGGTGTTACTTGGTGGGCATATGGGATATGGGATTTCATACGCTGCTTATGATGGGACAGAAGGTGGCCAGGGTTTTCAGGTAGGCCTGCCTAGGCTCTTTTCTTATACTGGACATCTCAGAAACTCCACTCTTTCTTCATGCCTGGCCAACATTGCACTCCATCAGCTGCTGCCATTGACCATGGTGCTCTCGGGATGCCCTAATTTCAGATATAGTGACCAGAGCAATTCGAACACATCTCCTCCCACTTTGGCACCCCGCTGGGGACTTCAAATACACCAGAACATCCCTTTGCATGCGGGGAAAAAGAGTGACCAAAGGAAATGGAGGTGGGCTGCCACACTGCAGAGATGAGGGTCTTGGACACTCCTGGGGGGCACACTTGGTTATGGCCAGCCCTTGTCAGGAGTGGAGAAGGTAAGTCAGTCAAAAGCTCTGTCAGGAAAGCATTTTTTTGTTCTAGGGCAAAACCTGAGAAGGTGGATGAGATCAGGAAGTGGCTTAAGTTAGAACACTTAAAAATGAAGAGAGGGGATCAGGGATGGGGAAAAATTGATACTGAAATGATTTAATGATAATTATACAACTGATTTAATGATTTAGTGATTTAATTTAAATGATTTAATGATAATTACACAAAATTCATTTTGTCTTAGCTTCATTTGAGGCATTTTATTCCATCTGAAACAGAAAAAAATTATTTTAAATGTGCTTCAGCTTTTTTAAAAAATTAGGTCAATGTAGAAATTTTAAAAATGTGATTTCCAGAATAGTAATTATATTAAGTCTTTTGACATCTCACAGTCTAAATATTTATCTGAAGCTGTGTGGCAAATTTGTTTTGAAATAGCAAATTTTTTCTGGCAATATGTGCATGTGTGCACGCATGTGGTTGTGTGCTTATAAAGACCGGATAATGTCTTTTAAGTTTTTCTTTGCTGCTTTTAATTATGTGATTTAAAAGGCAACTTAGCTAAGGCCTGTTCAGTTGCAGTTCAGTGGCTTCTGTGCAAAACCTCTTCACTGGGTGTCTCTTGCTTGAAGGAAGGAAGCATGTGCCAACGAAGCCGTCTGTAGGGACTTCTGTGCTCATCATCAAAAACTGCAGAGTTAGCATAATATCTGCAGTGTTAGCATGTATAGCCTTTCTTGTCTCCAAGGGGAAGAGTCCCAGGAGCGCTATGCGTGAAAACTCTTTAGGAGGTTTCTTTGCTGTTCTATCATTTTCTATTCACCTTAAAAGCCATAAAATGCAATTTGGCTCATACACCTTGGGGCAAAGCAAGAACAAGGGTATGTTCCTCATTAATCTCTTATGCCCAAACTTCCTCCCTATTTAGTCCTTATATATTGATCCTATTTATTCCCTCATTAATCTCCAGTGGCCTTCTTTTTTTGCTGCAGGATGGCTGCATGAAATACCCTTTTTTCCTTCTGTGCTAAATCCAGGCTTTTTAATGCTGAAATTTAATTTTGTGTTTCAAATTGATTTATTTTTCCAGAGTGCCTTTCATTCATAAAACCTCAATTATCTATTTTTGAGGAAGAAAAACCCAAACAAATCACAAATATGAAAAATGTATCTCCAGTAAATAATCTGGCACTGCTGCCTTAAGAGAAAGTTAGTCGTCACAGCCATTATTGTGTCTTCAGATTTTTTCACTGACATTTATTGACTTACAGGGGGTTTCTTTCACCAGAGGACACTTCCTGGCTTGTTTTACAGGCATATGATTTTTGGCAATGATCCAAAAAAGAATGTCTGCTGTCAGAGCCCCGCTGTCACAAAGACCACGCAGAGATTTTTAGCTTCCTAGCAAGAAAACGTTGTGTCTGTGGAAGTGTTTCCAGAGAAGTACGAAAGGTTTTGGCCTCCTGCTGCATGATGCTGTGGACCTGCTACAGATTAGTGTTTTCCTGCTGATGAGCTGGGTGGCTTGGGGGGCGTGCAGAAGCCACATCAAACCCTGCGAGTACCTGGCACGGCTGCTGGATTGCTCAGCATCTCTTGGGGGTCCCAGCCTGTTGTTGGGAATATTCGAATCTGCTTGAGCGCAGACGATGGGGAGGAGATGAAACAGCAAAGAGCCTTTCTATAGGCTGTTTCTAGGGCTGAGGGGCTGCTCAGTGCTGTTAGCATACAACTCTAAAACTGTCAGTCCCCCTGTAATCCCCTTATTGGAGAAAATGGGGTGGAAAGAGCCAGCAAGAGTATTCTGCATCATCCTCTTGCCCAAAGGCAGGATCAGCTGTCCTTAAACTCTTCCTTATTGTGCACTCACAGCCAGAGAAAACAAATATCTAACATATTTTCTTGTAGCAAACCCTTCAAGTGGGGTGGCAGAAAGTTGGTTCCTGTTAGCTCCTCTGCCCCTAGAGGCCTCTACTTTCCCTGGCTGGTTGGGCAGCTGTGAGCAAATGTTGCACATCTCCTTGCCAGGACCAGGCAGAAGGAGATCCGTAATATTCCAAAGCTGACAGATTATTAGCATTTTGTGTCTCAGACTAACAGGAAACAATGTGTGCTGAGGATGGGTACAAGAAAGGGATCAGTCTTCCTCATCAGGACCTCCCCAGGGTGAAGATTGGAAAGACTTCTCTTTAAAAAATTTGTGCAGCACATTCCGGGTGAAAGGATCTGCAAAGTGAAGACTGTTTCAAGCCAGTGGGTCTGTTTGCCCCATGAAATTTCAGTGTTTCTGAGCCTTTGAGATCGCTTGACATTGAAACTGGATGAGACTGGTTTAAGGCATTTTCCTTAAGGCACTGAGAAAAAAATTATAGGATAAGTGACATCAAGCACTATTGTCGTGTTTTTGTTTCCTGATGCCTCTATCTTGTGACTCTCAGTGTGTAGCTATCTGCTTGGCATGACTGCAGCAATTAGCATCTGGCTGTGAGGACAGAGGCCATGCATGGTGCAGTGTTGCAGCACCTACTGCCTCGAGCTCATTCTTGCCCAGAGGAAGAGGTGATATAAAATCCAGAAGCAGAGGACTGAGCAAGGGAGGCTAGGTCTGGGGGAAAGCTGCAGGGATGAGGCTTAGACTGATAATATCAAGGCGGCTCATTCCTCGTTTGGGTTTTGTTCTTTCTTTTGAACTATGTTGGTGTGAGAATTAACATATCGGAGCTCAATCCTGCAGACCTGCTTCATGTGTACGCTTACTGGAGATGGATATGGAGGATTTGCTTCCTGAGTCGTATCCTGCTTTTGAAACTGCTTTGCTGTCTCCTCTAACGTGGCTTCCCATATTTTGTACCGTGGACCCTTTCTTAAAACAGTAGCTCCTCAGATACATCCCAAGTCTAGTTCTGATCATTAGCTCCCCCAAAACAGTGCAATAAATTCCCATCTCTTCCTTTCTCTCCCCCTCCTTGCACTGCTTTTTGTTGGTTTTCTACCTTGAAAAAATTTTTAGCCTTTCCTCCTTATCCCCACTCTGCCCAGTACAGCTCAATAACAAACCCTTCCCCTCCAGCTCTATTGCCGCATCCCTTATGGGATCCCTTACGGTTTTGGTGAGCCTGGCAGCTAAGTGTTCCTATCCCATTTATTTTGGGGGCTACAGTTGTCACAAACAGAATTTGAGGAGTTTGTTTGTTTGTTTGTGTCTTCACTTTTGCACTGTTACTCTGTTGCTGAAAAAGACTGAAGAAAGAAAACTGATTAGGAGCCTGTGAACCACAAATTCAGGCTGCCACGCTGAGGAGTGGGGGCAGTTTATGGGGTGCTGTGGAAACTCATCTAGGACATACTTTTCACATTGCATTTTAGCTTCCAGCTATGTTGGGAACCCTGGTTACTCAATGGATTTTGTTTGCTTCCTCCTCAGATGCTTGAGCAGAGTTTGAAACCTGGTATTTATTGGAGCAGAATTAGTTCGCTTGGGTTATGCGCAATACGTATTTGATGTGTCATTCTGCTCACAGCCTTTGACTTCAAGAACTAATAACCAACTACCTACTAAAAAAAAAATAGGGCTGCAGAGTCCTGTGACATGACAGAGCAATACTAAAGGATGGAAACTGTTGGGAGGACATCTCACTCACTTAAAAGCTCTTTTCAAGATCTGGGCACTCTTTGTAGATGATGCTGACTTTATCAGAGGGAGTTGTCATGAGTTAAGACTGGGCAGGCCACTAAACAAATGACAGATGCTCTCTATTAATGCTTCTCCCTTCCCAAAGGGGAGGAGAAAGGGAATAAGGAAGAGAGACTTATTGGATTGGAAAAATGAAACTAAAACTGCTTTAATGAAAATAATAATAAAATTTATATATATATATATACAATACCAATACCTATACCAATCCCCTGATGGCAATCATGTCACCAACACCACAGATGCTGTGAGCAGACATGGAGGAAGTCCCAGACTGGGCTCAGCAGCAGATGGGAACTGGATTCAGGAGCTGGGTTCTGGAACTGGATTCACGAACTGGGATAGAGGGCTGTCACGGGTTAGGACTGGGCTGGCCACTAGGCAAATGACAGATGATCTTTATTACTCTCTTTCCCTCCCCAAAGGGGAATCGAAAGAGAATAAGGGAGAGAGACTTACTGATTGGAAAAGGAAACTAGAACTGCTTTAATGAGAATAATAACAATAAAATTAAATATATACAAATATATACAAAACCAATATTGAAACCAACCCCCTGATGGCAATTACATCACCATCACCAGTGACGTTGTGGGCAGGCACAGGGGAAGGCCCAGACTGGACTCAATGGCAGACGGGAACCAGACACAGGAGCTGGAGTCCAGAACTGGATTCAGGAATGCACGGGTTGGGATCAAAGGCAGAATGGACAGAGTCCTCCTCGGACACCAGCCGTTGAAGAATAATGGAAGAGAGAAGAGCTTGACCCTTGTGATCCCTCAGCTTTATACCCAATATGACGTCTATGGGATGGAACACCTTGTTGGTCAGTTCAGGGTCACCTGTCCTGTCCGCTCCTCCCCACAGGTGCAGCCTCTAACTTACTGCACCCCCCCCGTGGTACACGGGATTTAGCAGTGACCTTGGTCTGCACAGGGGCAAGGATGAGCAAGAGCCTTTCTGCACACCAGTCCCTGGTAGTAACTGAAAATATCAAGCGTTATCACATCTAGAAGCAGACCCTGTCTGCGAAACTGTGCCGTTAACTTCAGAAAGTGCAGCCACTGAGCAGAGACTGAGCTGGAAAGTGAAATCACTGAACAGAATTAGTGCTGTTCTGACTCAAACCAGGACAAAGTTAGAAAACAGGAAGAAGGAATACCCAGGTTTTTATTGATACAGGTCTAATTTTGAAAGCCTGTCCTAATCATGTGACCTGTTTAGTCTTGTCCTTTTTCTAACAGGCTTGATGGAGACTGTTGTCCAATGTCCCCTTTCCTTTGGCCTGGTTAATGGGTGACAGTTTAGATCTTACCTGAACTAGCCTTGTTCCCAGTCAGTCTCCTCCTGTTAGCCTCTGGGGTCAGATTACCTTTTTGCCCCTTCTAACTCCTCAGAGATTTGTTCTCATCTTTAGGCTTTGGCTGCAAACAGTGCAGATTTTACATAAATTCTAATGAGAACCACAGAAGTTCACTCAGGACAATACAAATGCAAAATTCAATAGCTCATGAGACACCTAAAATCCTCACGAAAAAATCTTTGGGTGTTGCCCACTTGTCTGGAGTTTCTATCAATAAAGGGTGGTTTAAATCCCGTATTCCTCTTCAAGCTGATTACTTCTCTGAATCTCTTACTGCTTTGCTGTACTTTGTGTCAGGGAGTCTGAGCACTAGACTTTGTCACATCTGGAATTGCATGAGCTATCCAGCAAATTCTTTTCTTTTCAGTGAAAACTGAGCTGAAAATTTCCTTTGGCCAGCTGAGTATATTGGAGAGTATGATATAATCCTGAGGTCTTACTGGTAAACTGATAATGGCAGCAGGTGGCGTTCTGTAGGAAAACGTGAAAAACTGAGCATCACTAAGAGCTGTAAGTATAAGCAGTGAGAAATCTGAAATGTGGCAAGCACAGAATTGGAAGTTGCACCAAGGCCAATATTTGATTCTGTAAATTGAGTCGTATATGTTTGTAGCATTGCCTAGAAATTATGAGTGAAAATAGCACATTGGTGAGAAATAAGAATACTGCTAAAAACAATCTACATTTTCTGAAAAACAAGGAGACCTTAACAGTAAGAAAAGTAGATCTGTAGGGCCAAATCCAGTGATTTACCACTGGCTACAATGGGACCTGGACTTGTTTCTTTTGCTGTAATTTGAGCAATTAAAACTAGTCCTGGCAACGGCGCAGTGCCCTCGGCTTCCTCTACTTCTTCTCTGCCAGTGCTGGTGTTTGGCATTCCAGGGATGGTTGCTTGAAGACTCCTGCTAATTTCAGCATCTCCAAGATGACCACAGTTTCTGCTGTGAGTAAAAACCTTGTCTGCAAGCAGCCCTGCATTCCAGATCTCAGTGTGCTTGGTGTTCAGTTATTTCTGTTTAGTTGCCACAATAGTTGTGTGTTTCTTCTAGCCCCCAGAGTAGTATGCGTTTAAGTTCACTGCTTTTACTAACCAGGAGCTGGCAGAATCTGCAGGATCCAAATATGTGACCCCAAAACCTACTGAATTCAATTTGTTTTGGCTGTTGGTTACTAAGTAGGATTACCGGTCAGACTCCAGCTCTTACTTGCAATGTTTGTGCAGTATAGACCACATACTCCCTAATGCAAGAACATCAGCCCTAGTGAGAACATCTGGAATTTCTTCTGAAATTGTTGGGAAATAAAATCAAAGCAGTTTGTGAATCTGTGGGCTTTCCTCTGGTGATTTATTGAGGGAGATACTGGCCATCACCTGCCTCATGGACGGATGTAAGAAGGTTTGGATTTGGCTTGCCGTCTTAAAATCTAGATCTTTCTCTAGGGTTTATCTAAATACCTGAATCTTAACCATGCCCAAAAGTTTCTGTGTTCTCTCTCTTTCCTTGTGATCTCAATGAGCTTAAAGTCTTGCTATGAAGAAAGGAAGGAAAAAAAGCATCAGGTTTTATGTTTCCTTAGGATAGACTCTTTAAACAGTAGCATTTCTAGGCTGAATTTTCCAGTGATGTGCTCCACTGCAGTACCTCAAGTTCCACATTCTGAGAAGCTGAAATAAAAAGCTGAAGACTGCTCATATAGGCATTGTTTTTACCCATTAAGTCACTGTTTTTCCACATTAATCACAGGGTAAAGATATCGGGCTTCAATTCAGATTATGACAGTATCTAATGTCTTTTCCACATACAGCTTCAAACTAGGAGAAGACTTCCTCTCTTATTTTCATGGGAAATTTGTGAATTCCAATATGTATATTTTTCCAGCTGTAGTATTTTATTTGCAATTGTAAATTGCCAGTTGAAATATCACCTTTCCTGAAGAAAAGCTGCTAATACTAAATCTCAGAAACATAAGCTTATTTCAAGTAATCAGGTTAGATGCTCTCTATGCATAAAGTGCTGACCTGTAACACTCTGAAATCTTGCTCTGTAGAGGTCAACACCTGGATCTTGGCTTGTTTACACATATAGAAATCTGCTGCTACAAAGCTGAAGGACAAAGGCAAGTGGGTTACGTCTTTAGTCTAAGGTCGTTTGAGGTAAACCTTTCCTTTGGAAATCTTTTGTCTTCTGACAAAAAATAGCCTAGCTGAAGCAGCCACCTGGTTTCCTTGGGAAGGACTGAATAAAAGCAGCTAGTACTACATTTGTGGGCTTTTTAGCATTGGGCCCAAAACTGCATCAGGGAAGCAGAGCACAAGGGAAAATCATGGCCTATGTTATATACTATATACACTACATGCACTCACATTCCTGTTAGAGAAAAAGTTTGTTACAAACCCACGAAGAGCAAGCTAGCAAAACCAAATACATCTTCCTTCTCCGGTTAATCTAAAAACATGAGTTTCTTGACATTTGACCTCTCCCATGCTCATGTCATGGGGTTTTCCCCTTCTTTGGCTACTCTTGTCCCACAACAGTAAGTCAGCCTTGCCTTCTATCCTTGCCTGAATCCTCTGGCTAGGCTGACAAAGAAATGATGTTTCCTCACACTTGCCCGCCTGCTCAACTGATCCTCATGGCTTTGAAGTCTGGCAGGTTTCAGAGGTTGGTTGGTGCAGCTTACCGTGAAGTGGGGTATTGCCCCCAGAAGCAGGAGTCTCAGGACAAAAACAGGTTGGTTCCTAAGGTTCTTGATGCAGATATCAAGTCTGTCATGAGGGTGAAAGAGGAGTGTGTGCACTGCCACCACAGGAACTGCACCTCTACCAAACTGGTAGCAGCCCAGGCTGAGTTGAACCAAGTGTTCCCTCCTAAGCTTAACAGTGAAGGACCTAGTGCAGAGGTGCTGCTGAATAAGACATACTGCGTGGTAACGACTGATGGTTATAAGCATTGATGTGAGTAAGCATTAAAACGTGATGAACACAGTAAAGCGGAAAGGCAGGGTTGGTTTAACTGGAGGAACTAGTATGAGGGTTTGGTGACTGCTTAGGAGGAGTGTGGTTTTCCTCCAGGTTCAGGCTGGGCTATTTGGTTGCATTCAGCAGAGCAGATGCTCTCAGACATGCTCTGCCTTCATCTGAGAGGCAGTAACTTTAAGAAGTTGAAGGCTTTGAAGGTTAAATGTCTTCTGGACACTAAAATGCATTTCCCACAAAGGACGCATTGACAAACTCTGCTACCAAAGGTAGGAAAAATATTGTCAGATTTCCTATTTTATGGCTCTTTCAGCTCACAGACACTTTCCATCTATGAGTTCTGCAGGTGGCAAATATTTTTTTCTCATTCAGTGCAGCATGTATCTGCAGCATGTATGTATATACAGCAGCTTTTATTCTCATTGGCCACATTTCTAATTGTTCAACCTTCAAATATGCTAAGGACACACAGCACAAAATTTCTAAATGCTGTTTTGGTCTTGCTTGAGCTTTTACTCAGAAGTGTGGATACAGAGCAGAGAAAGCTCCTGACAGAATTTTGCCACCACCATCTGTAGCTGCATATACAACATAAAATTTAGTAAGGAATCATACCTATCAATTTTTGCTCCGATCGGCATAGACACATACAGAAAACACGAAAAGGTCCTGAACAGAGAGGTTTTGGTAAATCTTATTTTACATCACATATTTTTCTCCCTCTCAGTATCATTGATAAAGCGCCATTTACTATGAGATTTACAATGTCACTGTTTGCCCTCTGCAAGGATAATCAACCTTTTCCCCCACTCCTTTTTGCCTACATAAGAAAAAGAAGTATCCAAATGGGCACTTTGCTTTTCCCATAAAGCTGGCCAGTCATATTTGGTTTATTAAGCCTTGTGCTTTTACTGGCCTCTTTTGAAATGTTTTGGAATTTTACATGATCAACAAATTGGACAAGATCTAAGGAACTCCAAAAAGATTATATTAAATGCTAAGAATAAGATAATATCTCATTTAAACAAACAATGAAGATACTTTTTAGAGACTTTTTGCTGTGATATAAAGCATCTTTGACTATTTTGAAATGAAAAGCAATCCCTAAATATAAGATCTTAAAACCAGATAATCTAAAACTCCAAAATAAACTCACCCCTCCTATTGGAAACAGTATCTGTCTTTACTCAAGCTAGACAATTCTGTAAGTCATCTTCTTTTTTTGAAAAAGACATCCTAGAATGGCTGACAAATCTGGTGATTGGATGGAAAGAATTTCTGGATGTTCAGCCAGTCTGATCCATGTTTTGACATTTTATGCAAGAGAATAAAAGCTGGTTTTTCCCCCCGTTACTTCAGGCTGCTATTACCAATCATTTCACACAGATCTGGTTATACGCTCACAGAAAAGTTGTCAATGTATTGGAAGAAGATGAAGAGAGAAAACTGCTTCTGTTTATGCAAAACTTCTGGAGACACAGTGCAAGTGATTTGCTAGGCTGCATCAAAAGAAGCGTGGCCAGCAGGTTGAGGGAAAAGATTCTGCCCTTCTACTCTCTTCTGATGAGACCCCACTGCAGTACTGCGTCCAGGAAAGACATGGACCTGTTGGAGTGGTTCCAGAGGAGGGCCGCAAAAATGATCAGAGGGATGGAGCACCTCTGCTATGAGGACAGACTGAGAGTAGGGGTTGTTCAGCCTGGAGAAGAGAAGGCGCCAGGAAGCCTGGAGAAGAGAAGGCACCGGGGAGCCTGGAGAAGAGAAGGCACCGGGGAGACCTTATTGCAGCCTTCCGGTACTTAGAGGAGGCCTATAAGAAAGATGGGGACAATCTTTCCAGCAGGGCCTGTTGTGACAGGACAAGGAATGATGGTTTTAAACTGAAAGAGGGGAGATTTAGACTAGATATAAGGGAGAAATTATTTACTGTGTGTGTGGTGAAACACTGGCACAGGTTACCCAGAGAGGCGGTAGCTGCCCCATCCCTGGAAACATTCAAGGTCAGTTTGGATGGGGCTCGGGGCAATCTGATGTAGTTGAAGATGTCCCTGCTCATTGCTGGGTGGTTGGACTAGATGACCTTTAAATGTCCCTTCCAACCCAAAACATTCTATTTTTTCCCCGTTTTCCCTGTGCAATTCAATTCAAAGAGAATTGTTCATGATAACTAGAGTATTAAAATTATCTAGGAAGAGCAACTTCATGCAAGGAGGGTTAGGGCTCAGGTGTATAGATTTGTGGGGAGAAGGGGAGTTTCCTAGACAGGTCTTATGCGTGTAGGTGATGCGAGTCTAACATACCCCTATGGGCTGTGGGAGTAATACAGAGGACTGCAGTGAGGCTGGGTTGACTTACTGCTCCTTTGCACACCATTAGTGCGGGTGCCATAGGTTTGAGATGCCCTGGACTTGTAGGACCTTGTATTATCTCCAGTGATCTGCACAGCTTAAAGAGTATGTCTAGGACACCTGGGATTAAAGTCTACAGTCCTCTCCTTTAATATGGAAGAGATGTCTAGGAGACACAAGAGACATGGGTGGGGAATTCAGATAAGCAGCTGCCTGATGGAGACAGTTGTTCATGTAAATTTCCAGCTCAGCAGCCAAAGTACTAACCTTTTGCTTTTAATTTTTTTGCACAGACAGGCAAAAATAAAACCTTTTAATTTTATTTTTTTCACAGTTGTCACCACTTATCTTTGGAGATATGAGTCTACTAGACAAACCTCTTTGACAAAAGTCTCATTGACGTGTAAACAACTTTCTGGTAACCTCTTTCCCAGTGTTGCTTCTTAGCTCATGGACATTAGTAGAGCCTAGCTGCTTTTGCAGACTTTCCTGATTCCTTCTGCTTCACTCAGTCTTTACAAAGGATCTCAGAGTCAGTTTACTGATGGTTTTGAAGGAAGAACACAAATGTAGAGATGAAGGGCTGTGGGCATGGCCAGGGCTGCTCGGTCCTGGTAGTACAGCACTTCGTGGCCCTATCTAGAAATTTAACTTTTAGGTAGCTAGAATGACGTGAGATTAATTTAGTCCTCTGATGTCTTTCATAGGTTTATCTCAGGACTACGTGACACCTAAATAAGTTGTACTTGCTTGCATGAGCAACGATTCATGCTAATCTGTATCATAATTTCTGCTTCATAGCTGGTTCATCTTTTGCTAACCTTCCATGAAGTATTTTGGGTTTTTTTAGAGTAAAGTTGGACTTTTTTATTTGCTGTCTCCAAACACCATTTTCAGTTCGAATACTTGGTCGTCCGTCGCACCCACCCCCTACGTCCACCCCACCCCCCCCCGCCTTCATATTGAATTTAAGTACCCAGCTCTTTTGTATTGTCATGACACCTCCCTACAACTTCTTGGGTACCTTCATATTGACCTCCAGCCTTACTTTGACAGCTCTAATGACACTTGAGTTTGCATACTAATGTTGAGCTAAATAGAGATGATGTCCTGAGACAGAGAAAAGGTAGAGAGTGTAATGGATTCACTGAGCATTTGATCCTGTCAGGTAATAATTGGAAGAATGCTGCAGATAATGAGTTGGGCTACTGCGTGGATATGTTATCCTTCTTTCTCCTAAATTGCCTGAATCAGCCCTTGTCAGACTCCTCTGGGATTCTTTATTTATACTAGAGGAGAGAAGCTGGCTTGACCTGCCCAGGTTCTGAAGGAAGAGGCACAGGGGTGATGGGCAGGGGGAGGGTGGGCATACGGTCGTGCTGCAAGGTGCAGCTGAACAGCACTAGGAGCTGTGCTCTGCTCTTCCGTCTGCAGTGTGTGTGTGCAGACATCGCTCTGTGATTTATGTTGATTTATAGCTACTACAAGCATTTTAAGAGTGCTTATCTTTTTTTTCCCCCCCCTAGTTATCTACTGTGAAAGCACAGTACAGGACAAGTAAACCAGAAGTCTTCACATATGCCTCCTGTAGGAATAAAATCAGATAAACAATACCTCATTTGTAAGGAATAAATAGCACTCTGTGTTTTGCATTTGTTATTCCTTAAATGAAAATTTGTCTTGAAAGTGAACAGGTACAAGATATTGCAGATCAAACAAGTGGAATTGCAAAGCTAAGGGGCCATCACAACATCATGATGGCAAGTCACTTTACTTGCAACTGTGGGGCCTTCAACTCCTGTGGCCACATTAACCAATGCAGTGGTGGCAGCTCAGTGGAAGATGTAACCGGAGTACACACTGTCCATCATTTACAGAACAAAACTGCAGTTTATGTTGTCTCTGGACAATCTAAGCAGATGCTAAACACTAATGTCACCAGAGACCTCCACTGCAAGCTGAACTGCGCTGTCATGGGCCGACCACAGTCAGACTTGGGGAGTGATTTATGATACAGAGCACATTGCAAGAGTCTAATCCAGCCAGCCGCAGCAGCCAGAGCTGTATCCATACAAAAAGATTAAGAGCTCCAGAACCAGCAGAAATGATAGACACTTTCCCAGACTCATGTCTGTTTGCAGGGGAACTGCAAGGGTTTCAGTAACAAACTACATATGTAAACCTGGTTTTAAGACCCCACCACACTTTTTGAAGGGCAGTGAGAAAAACAACTGTTGCGCTGGGTATCTTTTGATCACTGGTGTAGTTTGGTGGATATTCAAGCATTAATCAGTGCAAGCAGGACAACATATAGTTTGACTGTCTTCAAGCTTGATAATATTTTTAATTTGCTGCTGTCATCGTCCTGCAACTTTTGTTTAGCATATGAGCAGATGGTTTCTAGCATAAGGGTCACAGGCCAATCCCTGGCAGATACACTAAATTCAGATCGTGGCCAGGAGTTTGGGGCATTCCTGTGAAGTTTGACATTCCATTTCAGACTTGTCAGAATAGGTTTGTGTCAGGCCTTTGATTCATGAAACGGTGCTGTGGAGCAAAGCTGAAACATGCAAGGGGTGCAATGCCCTGGGGAGTAATGGGCCCACTGTGCGTGGTAAGAAATACCACCCTCTGAGGTTTGCCAAAACAGCCAGCGCTTGTCCGCTACGGCTGTTCAGTATGGTGGCATGCACAACAGAAATCACAGTCACGTGGATAACTTGTGTGGAGTGGGACCTGGGAATTTGTCCACCAGCCCACAGGTTCAGGAATTTCTTGGATTATGGTAATGAAATTATTCTAATATTAATTTTAGTTGGCCTAGACATACTAGTAAAATAAGTAGTTCAAATTTCTTCACTACTTAGAAGTCTGTTCAGCGTCTGGTCAACAAATGTAACGGAAATATTGCAGTTTGATACAGACTTCAGTTAAAACTCAGGGAGAATAAGGATCTAGGTGGAAATGCAAATTGTGCGAGGACCCTGGAGGCAGAACTGGTTTATACAGCCAAACTCAAATGGAAATATTTTTATCCTTCAGACTGGAAAGTAGAGCACCATATTGTGTTTGGCTGAGTAGCTCTTAATAAACTATCTAAAGAAAGAAACCAGAATACCAAGGAAATAATTCCTTTCTATTCATTATGTAAACCATTTGAAGAGCAGTAACAGCACAGTTACAAGCAAGAACTGCAGTCCGAGTCAAGATAACATAGTACTTAGTTTGAAGATAGATTGATTCAGAGTTTGAGTAGAAGCCAGTCTCAGCAGGTAAGTCAGTAAAGGCAGTTTTAAAAGACTTTTGTGGAGCACAAACAGTATAGGAGGGAAAGACCAGAAGACGAAAGGCCACAATAAATGAGACAAATCTGTATGTCTGTAGATGTGTCAACTAGTAAAAATGTCAGTGTTCTTTTAGCTATAGTAAATAGCGTTTTGCTACAGTGGAAGGTTGTATGAGATTGAAATGGCAGGACTGAACAGAACGGATTTTCCTTATTTGCCCCACCCTGTCGACATTGACTCACATTCAGGCACGGCCCACCAGCTATTGTTAAAGGTTCAAATTTTTTATAGAAAAAAAAATGAGATGGTCTTCTTCAGCAGTAGCTCCTTCCTTGAAAAGTAAGATGCTTATTCAGAGCACAACTGTTTTTGTTTCTCTTGGCCTCCACAGACACTGATGGGATGGTGCCATCAGTGAGTCAGAAAGTTCACAAAGATATGTGCGTGTTGTTTAATGTATGTAATACTATAATTTGCTATGCTTTTTTTTTAAAAAAAAGTTTCTCAGACTTTCTGTAGTCTTCATGGGTGTGCCTAAGATTATTAAATAGCTTGAATGGTAGCTTCTATGTCTATGCTACGATGTCTTGCGTCATCCTGAAAAAGTCCCCACCCTCTGCATGGCACAGCCCACCTCTTCAACCCACAATAGAGCACTGTCTGAAAGAGATGATTACCTAAGGGTCGGACAGGGCCTGTGCCAAAGAGCAGGAAGCTGGCCCAGAGAGCTCTCGCACAGTGCACTGGGGCTGGGGCCAGTCCCGTGGCAGTGGACAGCAGTGGGAACGAAAGCTGGAGCACAGGATCCTGAGAACGTACCCTGTGAATCCTGCCCAGGGGACCGACAGCAGACCCTCCACAGCCAAACCCAACAGACCCTGGGACTGCAGATTATCTTGACAACAGATGGATATACATGTTTGCCCTCAGTCTGAAGTCTGGTCACAGTCCTTGTCAAATCCCCAAAAATGCTGCCTTCTGCCAGCAAGCATTACTACTGTTTTATCTGGATCAAACCAAGAGTATCAGACTTTCTTCCAGACAGTGGGGGCCACTCTGGAGTTACACTGGACTTAAACCAATGTTACTGAGATCAGAGTCTGGCAGTGGGTGAACAGAAACAGAAATAGTTGAATTTCAGGAAAAGGAGAAAAAGGAATTTGTCATGAACTCTGGTGTGACAGGAGAAGTAAGAAGGTTCATGAGAGTAGATGGACTTAAAATATAGTTTGCCTTTTTTAAAAAGATTTTTATGACTAGTGTAATTTAACGCGTAAAATACGTATTTATTTGTGTTCACTATTTGAGCTTTAATATATGTAGAAAAAAGGAAGCCCAAGCTTTCCAGATTAAAAACCTGTATAAACCAAGGATACACACTAGATATTTTTTTGAAGAATGTTACAGCAACAATGTCTTCCTTCTTCTTTCCTGAAGGTCTAAATGCTAAAAGGATGGCATGTTCCAGCTGATAAAAAATATATGTATCAGGGTAGAACCCATGGACTGAGTAACTCAGAGCCTGTGTACTTTAAGCTGGAACAAGAAATGCCATTTATATTTCTGCAAGGTAGATGTAAATGAAACTACATGTTGGCAAGGATTTCTCAGTTCAGCTCTAGGCCTTTTAGAGTAAGAAATCTTCCCCAAGTGGAAATTAGAAAGGAAGGTAAAAATAGGGTTCAAAGTTTATTTTAAGAAAGAAAAATTTCACATAGAAGGATAAGAGAAAGCTCTCAAATGCAGAGAGACAGTTTTTGAAATTAATCCAAAAATAAGAATAGATTAGATTGTATTACTCTGCCAAAGGGACAAGTTCATTTGTTGTTGGAGAAAGGACTCAATTCATTAAAAATTACTTATGCGGATACTGATATTTTTGATATTTCGTCTTTTACACTGAAGTTAAGATGGTGATTTTCTACCTGATCTAAAAATTAAAAAGGTGCTTTTGTGGCTGCGTAGAAGATATATGAGAAGGCTGAATTAAAACATAACTCAATAGCCTTTTTTACTGCATTAGACTGCTTCAGCCAGACACCCAGAGGATGGTCAGTGATAGAGCTTTTGTGGGAATGGCTCTGGGCCAGAAATGCCTTTTTCTTCTGCACTGTTGTGATTGCAAATCATTGTCCTCATGTTCATAAGCAAAAGCAAGAGCATCATTAGAATGAGAGTCCTATGCCTGCTTTGAAAAAAATCTGTCTTCCAAAAAGTCCCTGTAATAGAGCAGATCAGCATGGGTAAGCTGGGGAGATATTGCAGTAGGAACAGGAGGCAATATGGAATATATTCTGACTGTACCACCTCTGCAGGCTTCATCTCCACTGCTGCGGGTCCAAGTTGCTCCTGGTGACTGTAAATTTGTAAATGCCAACCTGTGATATCTTCTGCCCAACTACAGATGATCAGTTCCCCTTCCTAATAGATATTCTCAGAATATGCCTGCAGAAAAAGTCTTCCCATAAAAAGCAGAAGGCAGAAGTAGTGCCGTTGATTTTGCCACAGGCTCTTCACATAAGTTCAAGTCATATTCAAGTGTCTAAACATAACCATAATAAAAACAATAGAAAAAAAATCATAAAGGAGGTAATCATAATCAAAGCAACTTACAGAAATGTCTTACAGATGTGTCTCCTGTTCACCTTCATAAATCTTGGGAATCAGTACTGCCACTTTCTTGGGATGTGTGATGACATCCAGACATAGTTCTGCACTATTCCCTCCTTTGAAAACCATTTCTTCCGTATTTTAGTTCATACTAGCTTATTAATATAAAATTACTCTCTTACAGATGCATTCCTTCAGCATGGCATTTCTAGTGCTAGCCCTTTAAATTTCATGGTAACACCTGAAGACACCCTCAAAACAGCTAATTACAGTTTTCTCCCTTCACCTATTAGAACTGGCTGTCCCCCTTGCTCTTACTGTCTTCTCCATCTGCTTCCTGGGTCTCTGGGGAGGAAGGTGTTCCTGTAAGTCTTTCTGCAACGCCATCCTATAATGTGTGCTTTTGTCTGTAATGCTGTGTGCATTTAGGGAGCTTAATGTCTATATAACTACGCATGCAAAAGTGTGGGTATTAATAGCCTTTCCTCAGCCTGTGGTGCTGCAAGGTGGATTAACTACTGGGCTCTATAAACTGACCATGTTATTCACCTGTAGGCAAAATAGTCTATAAAATGTGAAGAGTAAGTCAAAGAGTGGTTAGCGAAGGTTTGTGTAGAGAGAAGGTCCAGTTTTCCTTCAGGCTGGTGCGGGACACCAGTTCAAGGTGAATGCAGAAGGCAAGCAGAGTCTGTAAGGTTCTGTGGTGTAAGTTCTTCCAGGCTATGGGAAAATGTAACCTGTTATTGCAATTGAACAATTTGAGGAAGGCAGTGAAAGGTAAGAAATAATTACATGAAGAAAATAATTCTATAAGCATCAAAATTTCTATAGTGAAATTCAGCTGAAGTGACCGTTTCAAGCAGAAAAGAAGAAAACAATGAAAAACCTTTTCCAAATGTATTGAACAGATCAGCAATTGGAAAACTACCAACATGGTGAAAAAACACCTCTGATGGGCAAGAAGCTAAGGAATGAGGAAAAAATCTGTCTTTATTTTCCAGTCAGCGTTCTTAAATTTCTCTAATGAGCAGCATATATTTGCTGATCCAGATTGTCTGTGAAATAATATGGATAGTTTTTGATTGCTAGAATAAATGCCTGATGAGACTTTGGCAGCAGGATCTGGGGCCAAATAAATATGCCTGCTCAGTGATGCGAGGAAGTTTTATGAAGTTTGTAAAAAAAAGAATAGACTATCTGCCTGGTAAAAGACCTGCAAGATTGTTGTGGTTTAAGCCCACCCAGCCAGCAAAAAGAGCACAATGAAGCCATTCATTCATTCCTGCCACACCTCGGGTGGGATGGGGAGGAGAAAATACAACAAAAGTCTTGAGGGTCAAGACAAAAGACAGAGAGGGCACATGCACCAATTATGGCAAAAGACAGACTCAACTTAAGGAAACAAAATCATTTTAATTTAAATGAGTACAGCGATCGTCTCCCTGTGCTCTGCCTCTGGTGAGGCTGAACCTTGAATATTGTGTCCAGTTTTGGGACCCACACTACAGGAAGGACATTGAGATGCTGGAGCTGTTCAAAGAAGGGCGGTGAAGCTGGTGAACGGTCTGGAGAACCAGTCTTATGATGAGTGGCTGAGGGAATCGGGATGTAGTCTGGAAAAAAGGTAGGCTCAGGGGAGAACTTATTCCTCTCTAAAACTACCTGAGAGGAGGTTGTAGTGGGGTGGGGGGGTCAATCTGTTCTCCCAAGTAACAAGTAATAGTAGTAACAAGAAGAAATGGTCTCAAGTTGCACCAGGGGAGGTTTAGGCTAGATATTAGGAAAAATTTCTTTACAGAGAGGATTGTCAAGAACTGGAAAAGACTGCCGAGGGAGGTGATGGAGTCCCCATACCTGGAGGTATTTAAAAGATGTGTAGATGTGGTGCTGAGCCACATGGTTTAGTGATGACAGTGCAGGGTGATCAGTTGGACTTGGTGAACATAAAGGTCTTTTCCAACCAAAACGATTCTGTGATTCTGTGAACACCACTAGCACCAATTCACCAACTGAATCAGAGTAGGTCAGTGAGAAATACAGTCAGATCTCAAAAACATCTTCCTCCCACCTGTCCCCTCTTTCTGAGCTCAACCCTGCTCCCAGTTGTCTACCTCCTCCCCTCCAGCAGCACAGCAGGGCAGGGAATGGGACTTGTTATCAGTCCCAGTTGTTCCATGTTGTTTCTGCCATTCCTTCCTCCTCAAGGGGAAACCTCCTCACAGTCCTCCCCTGCTGCAATGTGGAGTCCATCCCATAGCAGACAGTCCTCCACAAACTTCTCCAACTATGTGGGTCTCTTCTGTGGGCTGTAGTCCTCCCACTGATGGACCACTTCAGCGTGGGCTTCCCTCAGCAGCCACCTGCTCCTGCATGGGGTCCTCCATGGGCTGCAAATGGGATTCTGCTCCACTGTTAATCTCTAAGAGCTGCAGGGCTCAGCCTGCTGTCTCACACATGCCAAAGGGGAATGGCTGCTCCAGAGCTCTTCCCCCCAACCTTCTTCACTGACCTCAGTGTCTGCACGGTTGTTTCTCTCACGTCTCACTCCTCTACAAAACAAAGGAAACTCCTAAAACTTAATAACCCAACCAACAGCTTTTTCCCCTCTATAATATGTTATTGCGGAGGCAGTGATTGGCTTGGCCTTGACCAGAGGTGGGTCCGACTTGGAGCCAAGGAAGTTTCTCAAATCTTCTTATAGGAGACACACCAGTAGCCCTCTTTCACTCTACCAAAACCCTGCCAGACACAAATGCAACACAAAGATCACAACTGAAACTTCAAGTTCTAATATGCCAGGTGGAGCTACTTCTTGATTCCTTTGGGACTGGTCTCTTGCCTGGCAGAGATTAATCACTACTTCACAGGATCAGGCCCTAAGTGGTCCTGTGGTAGGCAAAACTATAACTGAAAATGTTATTCCGGTCTGATGAAAATAAAATGCCATCTGCTGAGAGCAGCTACAGCCTTGGAGTCAGCAGCAGTTGGAAAGGATGAATTATCTTTATAGTCCTCTTGGTGCATCAAGCATCCTAGGAAGTCCTGGGGATTAATTTAGAACAGAAGCTGCCCTAAGAAGTACTGGTGATTTCTCTGTCTCAGCCCTACCCATTACACCAAAACCCAACCAGTCTCAATTTTATGTCTGGAAAATATTAATCTGTCTGTTCATGAGATCTGCAAGGATGTTTTGTGCCTAAGTAGATGAAGGAGCTGGAATGAAGTATTCCAAAAAAACAAAAAAATGGATTGCATTAAGTAAACTGTGCCCAAAATTTTTGTGTTCTATCCATTAATTGCTAAGTAATAATAACATCTGTGGTAAGGATATATTATTTTTCCCAGTTTCCAGTGGCAGAGCTCAAATTTTTCCCTAATTCTTAGTGCTAACTTCTGCAATTCAGATTCTTAGATACTGCACTGAAAAATGAATTCTCAGATCTTATGAATCTACATTTCCTCCCATAACAATTGCAGTCAAGAGTGGCTGTATCGTATATGCCAACAGTAAGATGAAAAATGTCTAAATGAAAGCTTTGCCCTGTTATCTTCACAGTCTGTTGGGGTGAAGAGCACTGACTGAGTCCAGTATAGAGTCTTCAATATATCAGACCAGTTGCATTGGTTGTTTGTGTTTTTTTTTCCTGGTTTGTATTTTCTTTTTCCTTTTATGTAGTCTTTGGGACTTCTTTGGGACACGGGTTTTCCATCTGTGTATGATAGATGGTGCCGCTTTGAGAGGTTATGATAATGCAGGGCTGCCAGAGGAATAAAAATCAGCACATTTGTAAACTTTCTATGTAGTTTTTTAAGAGAATTTAGTAACAGTATTAGATGGATTCTGTGGATTGCAGGTTGCAGAACAGCAACAAACAGTCAAGAGATGCTTTCGTTAATGGGGAAATACTAGGATTTTGGAAGGTTTGTCCCTGTGAAGAATTCAGGGCATGCAGTTTAGCTCCCGGGTGAGCTGGTATGATGGGCTTGTCTTATCCAGGAGAACAGAACAGATGATCAGAATCATCCCTCTTGGCTGAGGGATATGTCAAGATGTAGCTAAATGGGATGGCTGAAGAGCTGAAAGGAAATGAGCCTGCTGGGACATCTGAGTCTAAAATAACGATCAGCTATTAAACTGCTGCTTCATGCATATTTTGAGGCAGGGATAAGTTTAAGATACCTGGAAGCTGGGCAGTGATCCAACTGGCTGTCAATTCAAGCTCTTTATGCCAGCATGATGTGGAGCTGGGATTATTCTAGGTAAAGTGAGATTATAAATGCTCAGTGGTGAACACTGTTCCATAATATTTTCTTCTTTGACACCCCTTCTCCCTTGCATATGTTCTCAGTCTGTAATTTTTATTCATGTGGGTGTCTTCCAGCTTGCTGGATTTCACTAAATTAATCATGTTGCTGGTTGCAAAGTCAAAGACTTTCACTACTCTGCACTCTGTACGATCTAACGCTGTTTATCTGTTTAGATTTTGTGCAGTGGTTTAAAGTTATCAAGCTGCAAAATTATTTTGTCTGGCTTCCTTCAGTCCTTCAAGAATAACATTATTTATTTATATTTGCCAAGTAAGTGAGGTGTGGTGAGGACTTAGTGAGACAGGGAAGGCTGAGTCAGTCTTACCCACTTAAAAGTAACATAAAAATGGTTATGTAGAGTGCGATCTTTCAAACCAGACCTCTGCGCTCAGAGACAGTAGGTGCTGAAAGGCATTTTCATTTCCATTTTTCATCAGAATAATCTCTACTGAAGCAACTACAGAGTACTATTTCCCCTTTCATTCCTTTTCTACCCTATGTTAAATTTATAATGGTTAACTAGCTCTGTGTGTGGAGTACGTCCCCATCTCTCGCCAGATTTCTATGTGTGAACTGGTGAGAAGGCTGGGAAATTCTCATTTGCTTTGTGTGTGGACATACTGTTTTATGTACAATATTTTTCCTCCTCTGGATACTTACACCTCTGGGAATAGCCTTCTTCATATCTCTGTGCATTTGAATTCCGTGTTATTTCTTAAAATGATGCTATTGGAAATCAAAGGCAGGGAAAAAAGAACAAATATCTAAAGATACGAGTAAGCATTTAGCTCAATGCAATTGAGTTTCCTTTCCCTGGCTTCCGTATTGAAATCTAATGGAAGCTATTACTAGGAAGCTAAGGGAGGGAAGGTCTGCCTTAAAACTGATTATTACTAGTTGTAGAAGTTGGACCCGCATAATACAGCTCTGAGATCCTCTGGTGCTCCTGTCCTTGATTTCCATAATTTTGAAGTAAAAATTGTGACAGTATTTGAAAATGATTGATTACTAACACAGCACCGGCTAAAAGGCAGCAAACCAAGTGTGGATAGAGGCTATATTGGTTTTCACTTTCGCCAGTGAACTTCATTCCTGAGTTTGACATGTCTATTACTCCAGACCTGAGACACTCTTTTTAGCACAAGCTGTGATTCTATAAGCAGTACTATTTAATTCAAGATTATTTTTGCTTTTTTGTATTTTATCCAAGATCTGAGAAGAAAGGGGGAAAAAGAACTTCTGGAAACTCAAATGACAAGTTAGTGATTATTCTATTTCTCCTTGAAAAGAATGCCAAGTTCTTCCATCACACAACCTTTCTGTGCTGCTTTTTCTACACCGCTGCTTGCAGCCTATATATGTTGTGGCAGGGATCCAAGTGACTTCAGTAAGAGCAGGCCCAAGAGGGAGAGGGTGGAGTGAAAGGTTACAAATTCAACAAGAAGCAATTGAAATAAAATTGAATCCCAACATCTTAAAATAGTTATTTAACATAACTGTGTTGTCTTAAATGAATCACCCTGAGTAATAATCCACTGACTCCCAGGCCGACTTTTTATTCCCCGTCTTGATGGGACCTTTGATGTCTTAAAATCTGATATGTAAAGCACACAAGAAGTTTCAGCTGAATAATATCACTGAAAGAGTTTGGTGAAAAATGAGGGGAAAGACTATATTCAAGCCACAGAAAGAGGACCCTGCAGAAGATGCTGGAAAAGAGAATAAAATGTGTTGTTTATCTCCCTTGAGTATTACCCACACCATCGCCCTGTCTAACATCTAACCATTGCAGAAGCCTGTTCGTTGTCTGTCCATGTCTTTCATGAAAGACGAGGTTCATGTAGGGTTCCTGCATTTACCTTCTGCTGCCTTCCTCCATCCTCAATGGATAGACCAAGTGCCTTTGCAAAAACAACCTAAATTGTCTGTTAAACGTACGAGAAACCAAAAGCTCACCACAGAAGAAAGATAGGAGGAAAATTTGGACTTCTGTGAGACTCATATGCATGTTGAATATCATTAAGCATTATACCTGTCTTTGCAGATATATAAATTGGCCTCTTGTTTTCTTTGAAATAATAAGTATTGTTTTATATCTTGTTGCTGTCTTGAACTTTGATGCTCTCGCAGGCAAGCTGCATGTGCCTTGTGAACCCAACTTGCATTTCTACAGGGACTGCTGGTTGTCATGCTTGGCTCTCATGCACTGACTGCCCAAAGGAAAGCTGCTGGTTTTTTTTTCAGACACCTGGGTTTTGGCCAACTAAAACTGTAAAGTTAATGTCGTGCTTATTCATGCTTATTAATGTCATGCTTACATTGCTGGAAGCAATATAGCAAGAGAAAAGTGGACAAACTTTGAGGTTAGTCATATTTGGGGGTGGGGTAAGGCTTTACATCTGTATGGCTCCTAGTGCTGTGACACTCTGGTTCAGACGTTGTCAGTCTGACTGAAGTGCTAATGTTCATATACAATGATAGGGGAGATGATGACAGTTTTGGCCATATCTCATTGATGTGATCTAGGATAGGTTTTAGTAAAGGGCAGAGGGCTCCCAAAAAATCTTTCAGGCTTAATGACTGTCAGGATCAGTTACAGGATTGATTACATGTGGAGTGGTGGGAGGAGGAGAGAGAAGAATAAGAGAGTTGATGAGCCTCATGAGTGTTACTTTCAGATCAGCAGATGTAAAACCTGTGCTATTTATTAAGCTGTGAAAGGTCTGGTATTAACATTGGGTCAGAGACAAGCAGAGAGGAAGAGTAAAAAATTAATTATGATTTGGCAAGAAACTGGGACCCTGCCCAATTTAACTTGCTGTAGACTGAGACCATGAGTTCTCCTCTTCCAAGTCCCATCCTTCCCAGCCTCTCCTGAAGTGTTATGCAGGAGCCAAACTTCAGTACCAGGGTAAGAATGCTACCTCTTACAGCATCAGGTGTGAGAAGATGTTAGTGTCTGTTGATTGTGTGATCTGAGGCTGGAGCTTCTTATGGAAATGTTCACTTGGGACATAGTTGTTCAATTTAGACCATACTGGAACTGCTGCGAAGAAAAAATTAAACTTACAAATCTGTGAAGTACTCTGTACTCTGTCATCTTTTTCTTTTTTATTTTTTTTTAATATTCCTGCCTAGTGTTTATTTTAGTCTGAGTTTTTGCACACATGAACCTAAATAACATTTAAACAGTGTTTTGTTATCAAATGTTTAGGCTAATATCTTGAAATACACTGTCAGTCTGAGTTCTGTTTGCAGCTCTTGTTATAAAGAGGGTCTTTGAGTTGGGGCAGACAGGTAATACATACTATTCCTTACTTTCTTGTAACAGGCCTTTCACAAAATTTAATTAATATCCTACTAATACTAAGTAAGTAAAACTGTTTTTACATTGAAGCAAAAAGAAGACACACCACGGGACAGTCAACCTTGCCCAATACAGGACTTCAAATCTTATTAAAACCTAAGGCAAATTCTACTGAAGTTGATTTGAAGTCCTACAGGGCCTGGCAGAAGGAGATCTCTGTTACTGGTTTACTTATTATTACTGAAGTATATTTAAAATTTTAAACATTATATATAAAAATGGTCATAATAATCAACAGAAATTTGTAGAAAGCAATAGATCTTAATTCAGAGTTACTTTTCCAATAGTGATATCTGAATGTGTGCCATGATCAGAGACGAAAAATCAGAGCAAATTTTTTGAATTCTTAAAAAAAAAATATTCCTGAACATAATGAACATGTGCCAAAAATGAATTCTGATACTGTATCTGAAGACTATTTTTTAAATGACTTGGACTCATCTATTATTTTGTTTTTATTACGAACCCTAACTTTTTCTTAGAATCGGGACATGCAGTTACTTATTATTTCTCATCATTCTACAGAGTAATTTTTTTGATAAGAAACCTGCTCTGAGATGACTTACATTATGCAATTTAAATATCAGCTCAACTAATGTGCTAGAATTGTCATTGGTAATGCTAATCTGAAACAGATCTCCTTTATTTTTCTTTTTTTTTTTAGTGTTTCCCATCTTATTCTTTCTGTTATTTTGGATCTTGGTGAGGAAAAATAAATCAATCTATTTCTCAAGTAAGCCTTTAGGGAATCCCATAGTATATTTGGGAAGATTTCAGGGGATTTGTTTTTATCCACGTGTCACTGGTTGGCTGAGGCAAGCCAATCACGGGGACGTGTCCTCTCCTATCTTTAAAACCCCTTTTCCCCTGCACCAGGAGAGAAAGGGTTAAAAAGCAGAGATAGGAAAAGGAAGAAAAGATTTTGTGAGACCTCTGAACGTTTGGAAAACTGAAACAAAGTTTAATAAAACTAGAACAAAATATATAATACGCAAGGAAAAACCAATGCAAAAATCTGAGGGTTTATACAGGATGGAAAAGCGAGGGTTAAATGCGAGTGAGAGAGAAAGGGGGACGGTGCCGCGCAGAGTCCAAAATGGCGCCGGCCACGTGGACGCTCTCGTGGAGTAAACAAAGTAGCCGCGGCTCTTATGAACGCCGGGATTTCGCGTGCAAACCATGAGCTACGCTGTTCCTACCAGTCTGGTCATGCAAATTAAAGGAAGCAAAGCAGCAAAAGGCGGCGACGCTGGCAGCAGGGAGAAGGCAGCCTCGGGGCGCGGCGTCTCCAGTCCCGGGCGGCACGGGAGCTTCCCCGGCACACAGCTCCGCTCCACTCCGGCAGCGCGGGGGAGCGGCAGCCACAGGCAGGCAGGCGGGCAGGGTCCGAGCCGAGGGGGCACAGCCTGTAAGGTCCCCGGAGCCAAGCCGCGAGTCTTCCCGCAGAGAATCTGCAAGTCCACGGCGCCCCTCGGAGTGCAAAGCAGGAAGGGTCCCGGAGGTCCTGGAGAGCGAAAAGACGAGAGAGCCGCACCGTACACACCTCTTAAAGGGAGAGTACTCTCGCGAGAAACTTTTACAGCCAATGAGAGGTGCTAACGTAACATGGAAGGGAATAGTGCAATTGGTCAGTTTAAAACAAAACTTTCAAGCAGGGTTTTTTCCTCAAACTGCCACAGCTGAATATAGCTGAGATGCAGACTTAGAATGCAGTAGATGCTCAAGGTCCCACAAGGTGTCCCAAGTAGGGGCGTGGAGAGGGGAGCGAATTCGTCAATCCGTCCGTCGGTATGGGTCCAAATCTTCTCCTATTCCCCGTTGGTCTTTTGCACAGGCCATATAGGACTGTTGAAAGGTGAGCGAGCTCTGCTGATGACATCTTGTCTCTCCAACTCTCAAATCATTTTCTCTATGGGGTGCAGAGAGTCTCGGTTGGTGCGGTATTGCCAGCGGTGAACTGTGGAGGATGCGATAGGCAACTTTTGATCTTCCACCTTCATTCTGCTAACAACAAAAGGGTCATCCGAAAGTTCGGCCGATGTGGACAACCGGATAATGCCATCGGCTCCCACGGTTGCTATCCCAAAGGCCCATTTATAACCTTTTGGGTCCTTAAATTACCCTTTTCAGAGGAAGTCTATGCCTAAAATTCATGGAGCATCTGGGCCAGTCACAATTCAGTGAGTTTCCCAGTTATGTCCAGTGGGGCTGACCTCACTGCAATTGGAGGGTTTGCATGTTGGAGCCCGGCATTCATAATAGCCGCGGATCCTTTGTTTACTCCACGAGAGTGCACACGTGGCCGGCGCCATTTTGGACTCTGCGGGGTACCGTCCCCCTTTCTCTCTCACCCGCGTTTAACCCTCGTTTCTCCATCCCGTATAAACCCTCAGATTTTTGCATTGGTTTTTCCTTGCATATTATATATTTTGTTCTAGTTTTATTAAACTTTGTTTCAGTTTTCCAAACGTTCAGAGGTCTCACAAAATCTTTTCTTCCTTTTCCTATCTCTGCTTTTTAACCCTTTCTCTCCTGGTGCAGGGGAAAAGGGGTTTTAAAGATAGGAGAGGACATGTCCCCTTGATTGGCTTGCCTCAGCCAACCGGTGACACCATGGATTTAATGATCTCTTAATTTCTAAACTCACCAAATTTGAAGTCAGGCACTGTCAGAAGATCTGCCATTTTCCTCCTGGATGTCTCTAGGTAGTTCTCTCCAGGTCATGGCATTTGGGAATATCCTTCAGACAGCACGGGGATCTGGTATGCATTAGTAGGAGTGAGGTCCAAGTTTTAAGTACTGCAATAAGCACTTGTTTTAGCAGGTCCAAACTTTGTCCCTTGGGATATGTTTGACTTTCACAAAAGCGACAAGAGAAGAGTCCTTCTGTTTAAGATGACACCTTTGGCGTAATCCCTCTGGTAGTCATTGCTCCTAGTAAAATGCAGGTGCTAAGGCACATCTAATTCTGTCTGTATTTGTTAGTGGTGCAAGTTTGCTTTGCTAAGGTTTGAAAATAAATATATATATATATAAATTTTTTTTTTTTTTTTTTTTTACATCAGGGTCTTTGGTGTTTGGTAGGGAGGATGTATTTTGAGAAAACTCTTTTTCCACTGAAAAGTGGGGTAAGCTTGCATGTTTTCTGAGGCAAGTGTTTTGTTCAAGGAATTTACAGGTTCTTCTGGCTCTCTCTGAGCTGCAAGGTGCTGGTAGTGAACTGTTGTTTTTGTTTGCTGAGATAATAAAAAGTCTACGTAAGAGCCCTAGGCCAGCAGATCTGCGTAGACAAAATCCATGAGGCAGGACATACAAGCTGACTTGCATATTTCCTGGAATCTGCACCAGTTTGTCAGCAACATGTATGGGTCACTTGGTTTCTGACTAAGCTGTGGCAGCATTTAGATATGCAGTATGAAAGCAGAAAACCAGGGATGTGATTCAAGCAGTGAATCTACGGGTAAGAAAAATTAAATTAATTGCTGAATGTACTGCATGCATGGTTCTGCAGTGCAGGATACAACATGCTTTTATGATATTTATGCTACCTACATAAATGCTAGCACAGTCAGGGAAAAACATGCACACAGGTTAAAAATAGCATCTGGCAAAATACAGTAAAAGCTTAGTTTATTATTTAAAAGGGTCTTGTTGTTATGATTAGAAAACTACGCATTCTTAAAACCTCTTATGCTGCTTCAGTTGCTCTGACTCGCTGATTTCTCCTTTCAACTTTTTCAGAAGCTTCAGGCAATGCATTTTTCACTTCTAAAAATGAAATACAATGTTGTCATGCCTGTGCATATTTTATCGAGGAAAAAGAGTAGATTTTTAGAAGCAGTAATTGGAATAAAAAAGTGGAACTCAATAATACACATTTACTTTAAATAAACCACTTGACAAACAGGAATTATTGTTTTTATGGCAGGAACATAGCTCTGTAAACTATCGGAAATACAACAAAGCAGTGATTTCTTGGTGAACTTCCTTGAGAAAAGCTTCCAAGCACAGGTTAATTCTGTGCTTTTTCCAATTCATACCTGAATTACTTCATGTAATGAGATTGTTCTGTATGCAGCTTGACAAATATGACTAGTTTTTAGCCATTTCTGTGAGACCCTAACAACACGACCTGACATGTGTCAATGTCAGAACGATATGCCAGTTCAGGCATAATTGCCTACAAGTCATACGTGTTGTGTTAGCAAAGGATTAGCTTGCACAGAGAAGCAGAGTGACCAAGCGTAGACCTCTTTATGGTCCAGTTTGGCTTGTTGTTTGTTCTTTGGTTTGGTTTGGGTTGGGTTTTTTTAATATGTATTTGAATCCCAACTTTCTTATTTAATATTATTTTGATCCCTCCTTTCTATGTCTCTGACAATAAATGGAGTAGTCTTGCTTCATAGCATGAAATTGGAGAATGGGAAAGTGGGTTCATCTACCAAGATAATCCAATTATGTGGTATCCTCCTTTCAAGAGAAGAATTCTTACGCATAGGAACTGTCAGATGAGCCTGTCTGCATTTAGGGCATGCTTTCCTGATAGTCTGTGCTACAAAAGTAGTAGTTTGCACTCAGACTCTGCTGGGGGATTAACAGGATGACTTCACTAACTGGAAGATGGCCTCGGTCAGTGGACGGACTCTAACAGAGCCCGAACCTCCATATGGGTTTACTAGCCCTAAGACAGCACAGTCATAAGCAGGTGTTCCTCTGCCTGAACTGGCATTAGACCCAGGCACTGAGTCAAGTGTGGCAGGAGAGAGCTCTGTCATTCACCATTAATTTGACTGTCCCTTTGCATCTTTTTTTTGTTTATTTTCTTAGTGCTGGATGATACAGATGCTTTTGCATCCTGCAAATGGTGTTACAGGCTTTAGGAGTGTATGTAGTTCCATGCAGTGGTTTATGAGGCTAATGGTGACAGCAACAGTTGCTATCTTTCTTTTTCTTTTTCTTTTTTTTTTTTTTTTGCCAGAGACTTCAGCACAGGTAATGTGGATTTCAGGGCAGCAGGGACAACTCAGAAGGGAGAATTCTGAGCTATGGACCACAAAACTGTGGGCTGTAAGGACCTGCAGCTGAACTCATTCTGTTGGCAGGGACACTTTCCACAGACTTTGGGGGGATGTTATAGCTTACTGATGTGACTACTTTTTGCCCTTTGAGAGTTTAGCATCCGCTTTCCTTAGCAAGAGAGTTTACGCAGCTGGGTGAACCTAGGCTGTTCTGTGGCCCCATATGTTTCTGAGGTCATGCCATAAAGCAAGTGTGGAAAAAAAAGTAAATTCAGGTAGTGCAGATATGAAAATCAGAGGGTTGTTTTCCAGCAGCTCTTGAATGTGCAAGAATGAGCAAGAGAAAGCAGAGGTGGAGAACTTTTCTGCAGCCCTCCCCATTTCCGCTAACATCAGCAAAGGTTTGCCTTTGAGATGTTATCCTGTTCTGGAACAAATGTCACTGCTTCAGGACCACGTTGGTGCCAATTTGCTGTTCAGCTTAGCTGAACAGAAATTTTTTTTAATTTCCTTTTTTTTTCCTTTTTTCTAAAGTGTGTGTGTAGGGTATTTATCATAAAGTATTTGTAGCTTCCTTCATTGAAGTTTATTTTAGCCCATGACTCAGATGCTATAAACACTGGCACTTGTTGTAGAGCTCCTGCATAATCTGTCTTCTGTGCCAACCTGTATTTAAATTGTCTTAATGAATAGCTTGCTTCTGTTGTGGGAAGCTGATTGCTCCATCCAGTTCACAGTGCAGAAAGCAGGGAAAACAAGCAACAATGATGCAAATTTTTGCTATGCTCCTCTGGCAGTAGACTGTGATTTGGGACTTACCTTGAAAGAAGAACAGTGCTTGATCAGACTGAGAAACACTGTGCCTCACCCCTATGGTAGGAAGCAGGTCTCCTGAGGGGATTCTTGCCCATCTGTGAGTGAGGAAATACGTAAAAATACAAAGATCTAGAAGACTCAGTGGTATGTGTTTCTTTCCATTCATTCCTCCTCTGTAGGGGATTTCTGCCCTCAACAGAACAAAAATCTCAAAGCCACAGGAAAAGGCATTGTCTCAAAAGTATTGTAGTGTCAATACAGCTTTATCACAGACTCGTGAAGAATTTGGTCTTTGTTGTGCACTGCTGCTCTCTCTCCTCTGGCACTTTTTGAGACAGCAACATGAAGAATAAGCTTCATCTGGCTGATGAGAGAATGAGTAATGCTTTGCTAGCTTAGGTCTAATGATCATGAAGGATAAACCATCAGAAGTCCTCCACCACTCAGATCCTTAAGCACTGGTCCCTCAGGTGCTGCCATCACACAAGACACTAATGGGTATTCTCAGGTGAGATTAGGGTGTGAAAAAAGGAATCATGTTACACTTGACGAGTTAATGGAGTTGAACCTTCTGTACCAGGCTTTCTCCTCTTGGGACAGGACAAGCAGCACCTTTTATTATGGTTTGCCTGACAGACATGATCAAGGAACTGAGAACAGACAGCAGCAGCAAGGGGAAGCGGGGACTGTGGTTGTGCATGACCGCTCAGTAAACTAGGTATAGAAGCCATAGGGCTGGTGTCCCAAGCATAGTAATTATGCTGTTTAGTAGAGTTTAGAGATGTACTGGACATGGCAATTTGGCCCCGAACATAACACATAGTGACTTCATTAATGTTTTTTGCTGCCTGCTGAGGCACTGCTACTGATATTACCTAAGCATTTTATCTCGCAGGGCTGTTGCTTGCTACAGATGACTATTCTCCTTAATGTCTGGGCTTTTGAATTATTACCATATTTTATAGCTGGATGGCAGCATGTGCAGGATTTCTTTCTGTACATGTGTTTCTTTGCCTTTTAGTTTGGTAGTTATCTTGTTGCCAAGGGGATGTCTTAACATTATGCTGCTTTGCTAGTACAAGATTCTCTGATTGATTCATTGGGAAACTGCAAGCTCAACTTGCTGTATCATCTGCACAACTCACAATCACAGCCTAAAAATAAAGTGTTTTCCTGACAGATTGAGATCACCCTTTAGAGAGGTTGCCTCTTTCCACCTGGATCGAAAGTGCTTGGAGGGATGTTCCAAGTAAAAATTAACAGTAATTGAGCAACAGTTTCCATAATAGCACAGCAGATAGTTTCTAAAACAGACATACAGAGCTCATTAGCAAAATAAAAGGCCTTGACATACTCAGTCACAAGACGGTGAAATTGCTCTGCGGTGAGCTGTGCCAAAGGGAGTTCGGTTGTGAGGGAGTGCTGCCAGTGCATCTGAGGGAGTTTGCTTATTGCCAGGTGTGCTCGAGGAAGGATTCTTGTTGGCATATGCTTTTGCAGAGATGTGCTGAATTTGTGCACCCTGCAGTCCCTAGCTCTTTTACCTCTCAGGCTATTTAACCCCTTGTTTTTTCTGGCTGTGCTAAGTCTGCAGGGAAAGCTATTGTCTGTCTGCAGTTGTTCTCTAGCAGAGGCCCTGAAAATAGGTCTTATTGGCAAAATCTAGTGTAATGAGGAATGACTTTAGTCCAATTAATTAAATTCAACATTTAAGAGGTTTTCTTTTCCTCTCTTTTTTTTTTTCCCTGCATAGTCCCCTGTTAAAAGTTTAGCTGACACTGTCTTGAGTGATCTAACTTTTGTCTGCCACTAACATCATAAAATATGATACAAACTTATCTGAACCATCAAAAGAAAGCATTTGCCTCTTACACTGTATATTTTCCATTCACATGGACTCCATAGTAATAGCAATGGGCTCATTTTCTACTCCCCAAGTGTTTATCATCCTTTGCTTGATAACAGCAATACTCTTTCACGCTACGAGCTCCTGATGAAAAGCTTAGGAGGAAAATTTTCCTTTCTCTTTGAATAATGCCTTCTGTTTCACATCTAACAATTAGAAGCTACAATTAGAAGTCAAGATTGTTAAGTAGTCTGACAGTCAGCATGAAGGAATGAAGTGCGGAGGAGAGTGAATGAAAAAAAAGGCAAGGCAAGCAGCAAGGCAACAGCAGCAATAACAAGGAACCTTGTATTTTGCATGTTTGGCCTGATGGCATATATGTCTTCTGTGCAAACATCTGTAATGTCTGAGGCTTGTCAAAGTTTGCCGCCCAAAGTCCTATCTTTCTACAAATGACATTTCCTATTTTGTTTTATGTAATTGTTTAGTACTGGATAAAATTTGGTTTCCTGTCCTTTGACTCCTTCCTCAGCTTTTCCTGCTGCAAGCCTCCTTTGCTGGAAGTTAGGAAGCCTAGCTGGTTGAATGGGCTTTGCTCATGATTTAAAATATTTAAATTCTATTTTTATTAGTATTGAGAATTTTACTGTTTTTATGGCTATTTTGTGTGTTTGTGTATATGTATAAAAAATATAATGGTTTGGAAACGTAAAACTCCAGGAACTCAATGGACAATTTCAATAGACATATTTAAAGGATGAACTATATTTTCCTTTTATGAAATTCTAATAAGAAAGTGCATTCTCTGAGGTGTGTAGGGAATCAATTATACAAAAAAAAAAAATTATCTAGGACATCATCACTTTTGAAAATAATCATGCCGTAATTGCTAGCACACCCAATTCAAATTCAACATTCCAGCAGCATCAAATGCTGCTGAACATTGCTACCCATTGTGGGAACTTTAAATGTACACAAAGCATATAATCTATAAGCAATTTCTAGAAAAGTATAAATTAGCATTTCCCAAAATTATTTTAGAAGTTGTCTTATATGTATTATAGCATTACTACAGAGCAGAAACTGCTCGTTTGACCTCGGCTAACTTCTCCTACACTGAATCTGGGTACCAGATTAGTGATAATGTATTCATAACTGTTTCATAACATATTCATTAACTGTTGTTAAAGCAGTTTGTTGCCATGTTATGTGTCACCACCTGCTTGCAGGTCACAGCCCCGAGTCTGGTCTATTCTGTTTCAGGACCCTTTTTCAAAGGGTCCTGAAACAATATTGTAAAATAAGCTTTGATTCCACTTATGTGAAATTATACACTGCTCAAGCCAGTATTGCCAGTCAAAACTTTAAGCCTCAGTATTTAAAACTGGGCCCTTTGTGTAGGCAGAGAAGTGCTCCAGGCTTCTGATTGCACTGGCAAGATTTTTGCTGACTAGTTCTCTGCTGGGAAGTAAAGAAATGGCAGCATGTGATAGATATGTCAATTCTGAATAGCTTATCCCCCTCCTTTGACTGCTGGGTGATATGGAGTGTAGGGGTAGTGCTGAAAGTGCTAGCATTGATATGATATTTCTTTAGTTCCTTGCTGATGTTGTAGGAGCCAAAGAAGTGCTCATTCAACAGACTAAATCTTTTCTAATGTCGTTTTATAAAGACCATGTACTTTTTTTGATCTAGTGTGCTGTGACAAAATCGCAATTTTTGCAATATTTGACAAAATTACAATAGGTTCATCCAGCAGCTTGGGATGTGCTGTGCAAAGAGAAGTGATTGAATTAATATGAGGTTTTAAAAATATGCGCAGAACACTGCACAGCAGTGCAAGACAGATAACCTTGTTACTTGTGCACTCTTTCAGCTGGACAGCTAATTCCTTGCCCTGGGATTGACTAGTTGTAGGGTTCATATAAAAGCCAACAGCATAATGGCCTATGACGTAGGTATGGTAACTGTTCAAGACCACAGACAGTATCTATGTGGAGCTTTTTTTTGCATTTCAATGTGTAGTACCTATGATGGTGTTCTTGGTTGAGCAATGTTGATGTGAGCCAATGCATGAAATTTGCTCTGCCTTTCCTTGGAGATCTTTCTTCTCTTAGTTTCTCTTTCCCTACCTAGCTCTAGCTTTCCACTGGATGTTAACTTACAAGGCATGGCAATAAAATCCTGTATTCCAGTGGACACGAAAACAATGTCCAGAGTATTATCTGCTGCTGTTCTGACAGATCTCTTCTGATTTTCTTCTCAAAATGTGATGCAACTGTTGCATGGAAAGTAAAACTGCTCTTCTCAGCAACCTCTTCCCTATAACATGTCTGTTCTTTTTCCATGTAACTAATCAAAAATTCAAAGAGAATATAATCCCTCTGAAGCTTTATTTTGAAGACTCTCAGATGACATGCCTATCTATTCTGAACAAGATAATTTAAACTACCTTAAAGTAATCAACGTATGCAAGCATTGCAATATGAACCTTGTGTGATACTGTGACTCTAGTGGAAGAAGGAATTAATATCATATATAGTCAGGCATTTATAGTGGTTGATTCAAAAGCTGCTGTTTGCTACTAGACATTATTTTTCAAATGCATGCTTTTGCAGTTATGTACACTACAGATAATGCAATGCTATAATTTGTCCATACTGCTGTTCTGTAAATTCAGTTCCACATGACTAGGACACTATATTCTTCATATCCTGTTACTTGGATGCAATCTGAAGTACTTAATTTCAGTCCTGAGTAGTTTTCCATTGTTGTATCTAGAGATGGAAAACATGCATGCTTATCCACTGCAGATTAAACTGACATGTGAGTTAGAAGTGTTGGTACAAGCTGGAGTAATTGTTTTGATATTAGTAATACATGTTGACACTCTTGATAATATATATTCAACACTTGATGAGTCAAAGCTGTTTGAAAGGTGTTTACTGGAATCTGACAGATGCAAAAGAAATGCTAACAGAATGAGAATTTGAATAATTTGTTTGGTTTTGGTTTTCTTCCTTTCATTTCAAAGCGATTTGCTATCTATAACTGCTTTTCATTTGAGGTGACTTCCAATATAACAACGCCATGAATTGGAATATTGATGGATATATGACGTCTTCTGACTTTGGTTCCTTTAGGGGACAGTTTGTAATTTCTACATTATCCAATTTTACTAAAACTTAACACTGCTAAAACCATATTCTACACCAACTCTTGCAGGTGTATTTCTTTATTTCCTTTATAGCTATAGAAGACCGCTGTTCATGGTTGTGTTCAGTCTCTGAACACATATGACAGAGCCCGGCATTCCTCCTGTAACAGAAGCACGTAGTTTGAAGTAAAACATATCTTTTCAGAAATCTACATAAACATCTGATAAATATGTACACTTCTGGACAAATATATCTCTTCTGTCCTTTGAATTCAGTGGGCAGACTGATTAGCATTTCTCAGTTTAAGATAGGGTTTAAAAATACTGAGATAAAACTGCTGCCAGATGTTTAATTTCTGCTTCATACAGCAAGCAGTTCATGTATAACTAATGATACCTTAGGTGGACTGAAAATAAAGGAAGAGGTAGAAAGAATAGAAAGCCTACTATCACTCCTTTCAATTATATTACATGGAGTTTTGACCTTGTTATAGCTCTCATAACCTACTCAGGGCCCATAAGTGCAGAGAAGCAGAAATAAACAGGATAGGGAAGGGGTGGGGGAAACCTGTGGAGGCTTGAACTACCAACACCCACACTCTGTAATCATGGAGAGTAAAGCCAGCACAAAACTCCTTAGCAGGGCAGGTAAAAGTCAAAGGTGGCAATGCGGAAAAGAGGTTCGGGGAAGCCATGAGGGGATGGTGAATAAAGGCAAGGGTGTACAGCAGCTGGAAGAAGGAATAAACTGTGGGACAGAAAGGAGCCCCATTTTTAAGATCACACCCTCACCATACCTAAGAGTGGAGCGTGGCAGTCAGGCCTAATCTTGTCTCCGAGAGTCACCTTTGCCTTTAGCTGACAACAGTCCCCCTCGCTCTCCATTAACAGCATAGATTTAGTATGGCTGAGAGAACTGAATAACATCCCTCCCTTTGGTGCTGTCAACTCAGAGAGCTGAGAAAGTCCAGCAATATTTTCCATTGTGGGTAGAAATCGACCCCTGGGAATCAAAGTTCTTTGCATTTTCAAATGTGAAAATTGAACTTTTGGATTTTCTTTCTATTAAAAAACATGGTGAGGGGAATTGAAGGAGATGTTCCAGGAATCCTTTTAGGATTTCTTCTCTCTGTGAGATACAACCAAAGAAGTAGGTTGCAGTGCTCGCGGACCTGAAGGAGACAGAAACAACTAGTGATTTGGGATGAAGTTCATCACCACAGAGAGGAGAACGAGGGATGTGTGAAAGCAGAAACATTCCAGACAGTAGAGGTTGGTAGAAAACATAAACTTGGCAAGAGCAAAGAAGAGAAACTGAAAGTCACAGACTGTGTATTCATGGACATGTTAGCATGGCAGACTACAGCAGGTGATGTCTGAGTTACTCTGATACCTCCCCTAGGGCTCCATGTTGCATTTTGAGGGTACCTCAAGACTTAGACTTTACATTACTGAAATCAGAGGGTCACAATTTGTAATATTTTAGAGGATTTGCTTGAAATCTGGGAAACCATGTAATCAATTTTATAAGGTAGGTGTTAATTATTATAGCCTCTACATTGTTCATAACATAATATTGCATACAGGGAAAGGGTTCCAGTGTCTGTGGGGAAATGAAACAGCCTTGATCTCTCAAATACGGGTGTTCTGAACTGGCACCTTTGAGAAGGCAGTGTCACTTCTAGGATGCTCTGTGCACCTATGTCCAGTGCTTGGTGACGTGTCTCCATATTCTTCTGGGATTTGTTGAGCTTTCAGAGGCAGGACAGAAAAGGGCTAATTTGAAAAACGCTCAGAAATTTCTTTGTTGGAGCTGAATTAACTCCTCCTTTTCAGTGCCACCTCTGAAAATTCAGAAAGTCGAAACCAGTCCTCACAATGCTATTATAAAGTGGGAAACTAACATAAAGGCCAGAATAAGTAAAGGTCAATAACAAAATAAATGAGCAACAGTGTGTGCGTTTTTTCTGGGAAGAACAACATATTAGGGCAGTTACGTTATTAAAATTGTTGCCCCCCCCCCTTTTTTTTTTAAACTAGAGATGTTAAAGCCATAGATTATTAATTTTGGGGGTGGGGGGTGGGGGTGGGTTTCTTCTACACAGATCAAGATGGCACATTCTAGTGCCTCACCTGTCTGCTGCAGCATTCAGGGAGCAAAAGTCTGCTGAGGAAACGGAGAATAATTATCACACCAGTGATGTCTATTTAATATATTTAACTGGGTTTTACAAGGAAAAAAGAAGGCTTCTGAGGAACACAGTTCAGTATGAGTAACTTCTTAAAAGTAGGTCAGCCAAGTTTACATTTCATGCTTTGACCGGTGCAGAAAACAAGCAGGATGCTCTCTTAGTAGAGATGCAAACATCTAATTCTTGGACCTAAAGAGACTTTACGCTGAATTTTGGGGTCTTACCTAAAACTGTCACTAGTTTTTTGGAAGTTGGTTCTTTTTATTTACATATAAATAGTCTTTTCTTGACACTTTTTACAGAAGGAATTGCAGTTCAGACCTTTTAAATAAAACATAGCAAAAAAAATAATATGTCTTGCATATGGGATTAATAACTTATTCAGGACTATTCATGTTTTCAGTCACAAAACGAGGGGGATTCCTACATTTTGCCTGATAATTTTCCAGTCTCTGATTCCCATTTTGCTTGTATTCAGCTTTTATTTTCATTGAGATTTTGCTTCCAAACTATAATTTATTTAACATCTCTATGACTGTATTTAAATGTCTTTGTCATCAAGGAATCCAAATAAAACTGTTTTCCATTTATTCCTCTGTCTTGACTAATTCTGTCAGTGGTGCCTTATCTTTTGTTTGTCACCGCATCAATTATGTCCTCATTTTACATTGGATTGAGACTGTTTGTTTACAATAACCCATCAGAAGCAATCAAGGCCATGAATAAACTTTTGTATCTTGGTGTTGATATTGGACTAGAAAGACAAAATGAAAAATATTGCAGCATGAGCGCTCAGTCAAAGTAGCCTATATGGTCCAGCTGCTAAAATCCTGTCACTTTAACTAAATTCACGCCAATGACACTGCTGTTTTCTTACGACTCTGAGAAAAATGCTGAATTCAAAGACCATTGAAATTTTGGGCAAATAAAGGTCTGGATCCGATTTATGCTGCTGGAAGTAATTTCTTTTTGCAAGCAGGCTACTAGTAAGAGGCAAAGGTATTTGTAAACAGAGCATTCAAATTCTTGGACTCCTTTAAAGAATTTATAGCAGAAGTTACGGACAAAGAATTCTTGGCTAATACATTATAGCTGGTTTTCCTAATGTAGTTGACAAGCTACGTGCCTGAAAATCAACGAATCTGTTTCTGCAATATAAGAGATAAGGTCCTGACAAAGATAAAAACTTATTAAAAGCTAGGAAACTATGAAAATTCAGAGCATTAGTGGGACCTTACTAGAATCTGTGCTGGGATCTGCAGCGCTCAACATCTTAGTAACTGTTTAGAATAGTAGTGGTCAAAATTTGTGGGTGACACCAAAATTATTTAGATAATAGTAAAGGCTGAATGAAGAGAACCACAGAAGAACCTGCTGATACCAAAGAACAAAATAGCAGCTGAAGTTTGACCCAATTAAATTTAAAACAAAGTGAGGGAGAAACAATCTAAATCCTGAGTGCTCTGTGCTGGCCTCTAGGCCAATCTATATGGTCTCTGAAAATAGGATCTTGGTCCAGAAATAGTCTGCAAAAGCATTACTTCATTGCTTCTCAGGGAGGTCAGGGAGAAAAGCAAACAATGCTTAGAAGAATTAGGAATCAGATTATAAAATGTTATATAGATCAGCTTTTCTTCTACTTATGAAATGCTTTTTTTGCGTTTTGGGTTGTCTAGTTCCAAAAGAGTTGTTATGGCTGGAAAAGAGAGAGGGAAACAAGGATGACCCAGGACTAGAAGTCTTCAGCTGGGAGAAAGACAACAGAAGGCCGTATAGGTGTAAGCACTATAAGGAGGATGAACTGGGAACAACTGTTCAGGGTCTCACTCACTAGAGGAGCTAGGAAGCATTGACAGATGCGGTGATACTTCACTGAGGGTGCAATAACTGTCTCAGGAAGCTTTTGTGCAGAAAGTACTTGAGACTGGAAGACAGTTGTGGTGGTGTGTGCTGTGCTTTCTGTCCCCTCAGTGTCTTTCTCAGACATCTGCAGTTTGCCCTTTTTAATTATACCCTTAGGCCTGACCTAGTATATGTGTAAGTAAAGATGAAAAACCACAGTTATTTCTTTGCTTAAAGATTTGCATTTTGGTAGCTTTCGTTGTAATTTGTTGATATAGCAGGACAACAAAATCTTTGTCAATATGCTTTACTCTTACAACCCAAAGCATATGTATTTTTTTCCTTCTCTGTTAACCAGAATGTGCTTCACCAGATCCAGATGTCTCAGAGAGGAAAAGTGAAGCAGATGAAGGGTGGGAAGAAAAGGCTTTTTAATGGTCTTTTTATCCTCACAAAACAGAGTTTCTTCTTAAAAAGGAAAAAAAAAAAAAAAGGGGGAGTAAAGCTATTGTTTTCCCATGTATCTTACTGAAGTTTTCCAGAATACTCTTAACTCTGATGAGCATTCATGCATTTCAGGTACAAGAAATTTAATTTTGTTTTGTTTTTAAGCATTTGGGGAAGTGCAGAGAGTGATAAGTTAAATGTTATGAACCTATGTCTCAGCTCCAACATTTCTGTTTCACTAGTCTGAAATGCTGTTGACAGCAAAGGGAACTCAAGGAGATCATGGAACAGAAGGAAATGCTTTATGAAGTGGCATAAAACTTCTTTATAAAGAAGAATGTCTTCATTCTTCTGGCGATAGCTCACATGAATAATCTGCATTCGAGCTGTGACCTATTGACTGAAGCAATAGCTAGTTTGTTTGAAAGTGCAAACATCCCACATTATGCTCATCAAAACAGTTGGTTTTAGGCTAATTTTACTTCCCTCCCCTGTTGTGCACTGTCAGATGAAAGGGGAATAACACATGACTGTGAATGAAGTGGTGGCTTGGAACTCTATGTGAACTGGAAAAACTGGGAATACATGTAATTTGGGTAGATAACACTGATTATCCATACACAAATGAGCAGTAAATGAGTAGCCTACTCTAATAGCTCTTCAGTTGGCACCGCATGGTTTTTTTTTTATTCCACTAAGAAAAAACAGGAAGCTTTTATATCAGTTACAAATATTTAAATAAAACAAAGGGAAAAGTGTTTTATTTTTTTCTAGATTTTTTTGGGCACTTTTTGGAAGCCAGATACATCTAAAAGTGAAATCTATAGTGATTAGTGCAAAATTAGTAGTGCTGTAGAAAATTAGTTTTATGGCTTCTTGTTAATACAGATTGCATAAAAATGAATGCTACTAAAAAGACGGCAACACCAACTTACGTTCAGATAATGATCTGTCAGATTAGTGTCTCTTCAAGATGACAACCTGATTTAATTTTCTGGAATGTCCTTACTGTGAGAGAGAACATAAAAGGCAGAGGGCCAGCATCTCTGGTCCGCATCAGCAAGCAGTGAGGTCAGTGGAATAACTACTCTGTGTGATCTCACAGTAAACACATAGAGAATCAAGTTCAAATTTGGAGTGAGTTGATGTTAACTCCCACTGAAGTGTAACCCAACCAATAAACCATTAGGGTTCTTCTCTGGGGCCTGTACAATCTTAGTGTAGTTTTTTGGTGGCAAGTTTGCAGCCATCAAATTAATACTATTTTCCTTTCAACATAGTCAACAGAGGAAGGTTGAAAATGATCTTTCCTGTTAGAAGTGTCTTACAATCTTAGCACACAACAGGAAACAAGATTGTGAGAGTCCCAGAGATGGCTTTTACTAGGTGATATGTGCAGTGCTGGGCAAGAGGTCTCTGCTTGCTTTATCTTCTTTGGGCTGGGGACCAGTGATTTTGTCCTCCAGATGCTCACAAAAAAATTGTCATGCCTGTGGTGAACCTGCAAAAACATCTCAGTTTAATGTATACCACCTATTGTACAGTATTGTAGCTCTTTTGCTGATCTTGTATAATCATAAAACAGGATGTTTAAATTGCTTAAGCCTGTTCAAATGAATTACTAATAAGCTATAATATTTCCGTGTGACACAAGGGGAAAAATGTAATCTTCAGAAAACACCATCTTTAACATAAAGCACACTAAACTAACATGTGAGGGGAAAGGCCACAAAAATGATCACAAGGCTAGAAACCTCTCCTATGAGGAAAGGCTGAGAGAGTTGGTTTTGATTGGTTTTTTTGTTTTTTGGATTTTTTCCCCCTGTATTATAGATTTATTAGAAAAACATGGGGATTTTTTTGTGGGGGAGGATGTTCCAGATATACATTATTAATTTAAAACCTTTTTTCCCCCAAAACCTTATAAACAGAACAACAAAGGAGATATTTTCATAGTATCCCTACATGAGTAATTATCTTTGTATAGTGTTTTTTATAAACTTCTAACACATTGGTGCCCTTTGAAAGCAAAAGACACTCCAGTCAACATGGGATGTGTTTGCATTCGAGATCTGGTTTTTGCATTATATGTGATCTCTTTATGAAAGTCAGGACAAGTCTGTCCAGTTTTTTTGGAAACTTTGAATGCACTTAAGTGGTGATGCAGTACCAACATACTAAAAAGTAAGTAAATTTCACAGAAGAAAATGCTTTGTCAGAAATCATAGTAAGGAAAGTTCTTACTCATTTTAAATGAGACAAAACTACAACCCCTAACTAGTCAAAGAGTGGTGGAAGTACCAAAGCCCAGTTTCCTATGGATTTGTGTCCTGCTTTCCAGACTGCTGAGTTTACATAGCCTCCTGTTTGGTTTGCAAAGAGCAGTGCATCGTGTTGCTCCCATGGAGTTAAATGCCTGTTGGCAACCCATAGGCACGTGGTAGTATTTTTCTTATTTTGCAAAACAGTTATTGCCTTATCCTCAGTCCAGCCATTAATTGTCTATCTAAAATAACTTTTTTTTTTAATGTCATGGATTTATGGAAGTTATTGTTAGCTCTGATGAACATGCAGGTGTTTCTGTAAAAAACCAGACTGTTGCCATCCTACCCCTCAAAATGTGTGATCTAAATGAGATGCTATGACACCTACAACACAGACAACTGTTTCTCCATTATAATGTAGCTTTAAAATTTTAAAATTAGAATGTGATATTTTGTATTTTGAGAACTGCATTTTAATATTCAGATAACCTCTTTAACATTGTTTATTCGGTATTTCAAAAAGTATGGAATATTCTAATAACTTCTACACTGTGTTCTTTTGTGTGATAGATTTACTGTCTTACATATTTCTTAGAATTGATATATTGGTCAAAGTGGAATCTTAAAAGACCTGAAAGAATGAAAAGATGTGTAAAATGTCAATTTTTTAACTCTTAAACTTTTGGAGGAAAGTAAACTTAGTTCTTTACTCATTCTTTGGAGTTGTTCACCTTAAATAAATGTAACACGTGCCAGGTATCTTTCCATCAGAAGAAGGATAAAGGGACATGCCATTACTGATCATTATTTTTTAAGAAGTAAAAAACCTTTCTTTCTTTCTTTTTTTTTTCATAGTGTAAAGAAGAAAAAAAGATCATAAGCCTAATTTTAAGGGAGGCAAAAGGAAGTCTTTGTGAGATATCTTAACATCATTCAAAGGGATACTGACTTTTTAGGACAGTGCAAGTTTCCAGGGTTGTCTCTCTGAAGTGGTCTTTGTCAGTACAGTTGAACATGGTGAAAAATATCTTTTATGCTTGCCTTCTGGTCTGAAAACAAAATACCGCAACAATGGAGGGAGGTGTAGGCGTTAGGAGTAAGCACAGCTCTCAGTTGAGTGTGGAGGCAAGAGTCTGCTCAATGCAACAAATATTAAAAGTGCTTTTTACATTATTCTATAGCCAAAACAATGCATTATGGCAGCATATGTGTTACACTGCACCAATGCAGCTGCAAAGTGACCTAGATTTAAAAGAAAGAATGCTTGAGGAGGAGTGCTTTCATCTTGATAGAGGAATGGTAATTTTTACAGTGAGAACAATTGATTCCTGGAACAATCCCCCAAGGGGGATCACTGGAGGTGACAAATAGTCTCATCTAGGCTCCCCTTCCCAAAGAAGGTTCGACCAGGCGGTCTTTTCACGTGCCTTCCAACCTGGGCTGTTCTATCGTTCTATGATTCTCCAGCATGATTTTTCTCTGCTAAATGCAGAAGGAAGAACAGGTGTTTTTTGGTGGTACTGGTGACAGCATTCTCCTTTTGTGTCAAAAGTGTGGGAAGTATTTTTGGAAAAAAAGTGGCCAAGAGCTTTATTTGCTGTAGTTGGTAGGTTGTATTTCTTCTGTGTCTTTAACAAAGCCTGATTAGAGCCCAGAAAAATTAAAGTGCAGAAAAATTAAAGTATACTAGCACTGTAAGTAGAATAATGTTGTTCTTCTCAAATAACAATAGGTAAATCAACCTATCATGTAAATAACTTATGAGCTTAGAGGAAAAACAGAATTATTCTGACTTACCCAATTGACAAATGAGCAAAATTAATTAATCACGTGCATGGTTTATCTTCTGGTAAATGGAGGTAAAAGGCTTAACCGCAGTTTAAGCAAATTTATTTTAATACACAATTGTGATAAGTTTTGTGTATACTTGGTTCATTACCATCTGTCAGCAGATGCTTGGTAATCTGTTAAGAAATGGTAGTAAATATGGATAGTTGGACTTAATGATCTTGAAGGTCTCTTCCCACCAAAACAATTCTATGGTTCTATGTTCACATGATTAAAAACAGTCACCATTGCTTAATATATTGCTTTTTATCACTTTAGTATCTGATTGTGAATGCTCCTAATTTGCTATGACTGTGTAATATTGTTCTGTATAGATCAGCAGAAGTCTCACAGCAAAGCGATTGTCTAAAGAGGTTATAAACTCTCCATTCTTGGTGGTCTTTTAAAAATGAGATAGATAAACATCTGTCAGGGATGACGTGAGAAAAACTGATCCTATCTGTGGACACGGAATGGACTAGGTGACCTCTTGAGATCTCTTTCAGTCCAAGTAGTCTATGATTTTAGTTCAACTACCTCAATTAAAAGCCACACAGGGATTTGTGCTAATTTAATTAAGTTGGATTTTAAACAAGTTAACAGATGTTTACACTTATAGATGCAACCATTTAAGGATGAGTGTGCAATGTATTCCAGTACTTCACTGACCTTTTCATTAGAAAACTTGTCCCTAAATCTAAGGGCAACATGTATAAATCCATGCTATTTTCCTGTATCATTTATTCAACTTTTATCCTGTCCACAACTAACACCTCTATTGTAGGGTTTTTTACTTACTTAGAGTCATATGCCTTCCCTGCTTTCTTCTCCATAGGTGTACCAGCCTGCATTTTGGAGTTATTTTTCTCTATTTTTCCCTCCAGAAACTTTCCAGTTAAACTTTGTCTATTTTTTTTTTTTTTTTTAATTCTTTTCTAACTGTGGCTTCTTAAACTACATCTCTTATTAGGCTATCTTTATCGGTACTGATAAAGCAGAATGATATTTCCACAGGCAGCACTCTTGGTTATGCATACCAGTAATTTTAAACTTGTTTTCAGACACATCTGAAGAATCTGGATGGAGATTGCATGCAGATAACTAAAAGTTTGAAATCATGTTCTTCAATTAATCTCTTGCAAGTTTGTCATAGATAAAATGGGTTTGTGTCCTGCTTTTTATTTTTAGGTGAGACCAAGGGTTTTTTGAGTACTTGACTCTTGAATATCTTGGCATGCTCCTTAAGTTTTTATTTTTCAAAATTTTTTAATGTTTTCTTTTGTGGCCTAAATTAAAGAATAAAGCAGTTTTTCTCACAACTCAAGAATTATATGGATTCAGAGGCAGGACCACTGAATCTGGAGGGGGGAGGTATTGATTGAATTTCTCCCCCACCAGCCTATGTCCATTTATAAGGCCTTAAAAATACAAATAATAAAAACACTAGGTGATTGCTCATCACATGGAGAGAATTGTATGAACGGATGATGCAATTTTCTGTAGTCAGCTCTAGAACACATTTTAGACTTTGGGTGTTTGCATTTGTTGGAAGGCATGGAAGCAGACAGTGTTAGCTGATTGTATTTGCATGCAAACGCTGACACTGCTTATAGTTTCAAATAGCCATCAACAGGAGCCAATCTTCCCACCCTGTTTTGCTAATTTCTTGCGTTGTCTTCTGGGTATTTTCTTTGTTTGATTAATTTTCAATCTCAGATGATTTACTGATAAGCCTTTCTCATGTACCCAGTGTTAAACTAATGGCTAGAAATCATTTTCTCTCGACAAGAATTGTTGCTTGGGAGTTGTTTGGTTTTTGAGCACTTTCCAGTGCTTGGAGTTACTTGTGACTCTGGTCCAACTGATGGAAAGCTTCCAGCCACCTCATCATCTTTTTCTTGAAGGAAGAGAGTCTCAAAACTTCAGTCTGAGTGCTGCAGCTGCAATGAATGGATTCTCTTGATCTCTAGGCATTTTCACCAGGGTTAACTGCCTGCTGTTGCAGGAATCTTTCCCCTTTCTGGAGACTAACTTATTTTCTTGAGGTTTCCTTTTTTGTATGAGAAAGGCTTTAAGCTTGTTATAGAGTAGATGTGTTTGTTTTTGGTGAAGTGAAGCTGTGGGATGGTCTAAAATTCTGCTGTATGGTTACATTCTGTGCTGGAGGACTAGATTTGATAACCCAGATCAGATTAGTAGGAGTCATGATCTCATTATTGTTATTTGTAGTGCTGCAGAACCTTCCCTACTGGCACTGTGAAAGCAGCAAATGGTCCCAGTCACGAACTGAAGAATTACAAAACATAGGACTGAAAAGGTCATGTAATCCTGATTAAGCAGAATCAACTGTTCCTGAATTCCTCTGTGTTATATGGTGCTAAGCGTGTTTTCCAAACACTCGCATTTTAAATAAGCTGTAGCGTTAATATGATTTTAGTACTCTGAAATACTCTGAAATACTTTGGTGTGTGTTTGTTTTCTATCTTCCTCTTTTCTTAGGAAATAAATTGAAGACTTCTGTGATAGAGCTTCTACTCATGAGATTTCCTCTTTTGTCAGTCTTTAAACCCTGACCTCACAGAGCAGTCTCTAAGAGATATCTGAGCCCAAGCAGAACTCAGTTGATATCATGGGCAGCTGGAAACCGAGACAAGCAAGGACTATATTGTGATGAAAATTTTGACCTGACATGGCTTCAGTTTTTCTATTTATTTATTTATTTATTTCTCTTGATCCCCTCCTGGCCGTTCATTCCTGCCTTAGGCTTGCCTGCTCTGTTGTGTTGGAATTTGTTTTTAAATCTATTTCATTCCAAAGAGAATTCAACTCATTAAAGCAGCGAGAAAGATTTTCAGCAGAGGATTACAGGCTCAGGCGATGTCTGTGGGGCTCTGTAGACCGCGTACGTGCGTGTGTGTGTTGGTGAGAAAGAGGAAGTGACCAAAATAAGGAAGCTCCCTTATGTCTTCTCACATAGAAAGTAGTATGTTTTTGTGTCGGGTTTCTTTCTCCAGTTGCCACTTCTCAGAGGCTCTATCTCTCTGTCTCTCTCAGGCTAACCCAGACCTTAAAAACTCAACGTGTGTTTTAAAACTTCACTCCAACCTCAGTCATTGGTTGAAGCTTTTTGAGCTTCTTTTCGTGAAATCAACAATAATGAACAACCAGAACTGCTTTAAAAAAGCTTTATGATCATGATGAGTAAGCAGTTCCTTGGTTTCTACTTCTTTCCACAGAACTACTGAAAGAGATCCGGAAATGGATAATTTAAAAGATCGCTGTTTGTAGCAGTAGTTTATTTTAATATTTGTTTTAATTTAAACATAAAAGATTTATTTTAAATGGAATTTGTTCCCTCCCACCACAGATTTTTTATTTTATTTTATTTTAACCTAAGTTTGTGGTAGGGCATAAGGATAGACTATAGTTTTTAATTAGCTTAAATTGATTAGGCTTGCTATAGGAGATCTGTACTGGAACTGAGGCTGAAATAATTTCTCCTTCCAATTTAGCCACTACTTCTATGAAAAATTATTATAGGTATAAATCTAAGGATCTCAAGCATCCATCTTGCCTCCGTTTGCTTGCTACACCTACAGATGGGGTCCTTTGAAAACTCAAGTAGGCAAGGAACAACTTTGTTTGCAACTTGAATATCCCTGTACAGAGAAGCATGAAGAATTCTGTTAGTTGAAGGAATAGGGGGAAAAAAATGTTGAGAAGGTTTGATATGGGCCATTTTCCCATACCAAGGCAAATATCTTGTTATGCCTAAGTCTTGGTGGACAGACATGTCCAACCTGTGATGTAGACTCGGTAATGTCCCTAGGCAATCCTATTCCCAGTAACTGGGGAGACATGTATAGCTCATGGCTAGAGCTCATTGCTTTGATAGGCTTTAAAGAATGCCACTGGGTAAGTCATGTCCCAGAACATACTGTTGCAAATCCAAAGTAAAGATCTAAGGTTACCTACCAAATGACTACTCCAATGACAGGAAAGTTGCTGTGAGGATATATACGCACACAGCGAATATACAGCATTTCTTCTAACTAGCTTATGAAAAGAAACTCCTGAGTGGATGTATTTTTAAGTTGGTTGGCTCTTTAATTGTTACTGTTAACTCATAGGATTGTCTAAAAAGAATTCTTGTTTGAGAATGGCCCTTTTTAACAGTAGAGATACATAGGGCAGACATGTATCCCATATGGAACACTTCCTTTGCCACAGGTTCATAGAATAGGAAGGGAACTTGGAAAAGCCACTCTGGTGACAGCACTTAAACTTATTATTTTCTTGGTTGGGTTTACATAATCTTGTCTCGTTGAGGAGAAAATGGAAATCCTAAAATGGAGGCATTAATAAGCTCACAAGAGAAGGAAAACCAAACACTGAGGATGTAGCTAGAGTGGTAGACCTAATGGGGGAGGCAGGGATGGTGGAGTGGGAAAAGTGCTGCAAGAAGACAGAAAAATTGAATGTAACACTGTAGGATCACGGGGACTCTGAAGGGAAACCTGTGTGAGAAGGTCATGACAGTGAGGGCATCAGTGAGCAGCCTAAAGTGCTCAGTCTGTGCTGTGAGAGGCCACATCAGTGTCTTCCCTCTCCCTAGAGCATGCTGGTGCTTCAGGGAGCCCCGGATGGGCAACCCATGTCCACCCTCACCCTGCTTCTGCATCTGCATATCTTTGCAGCAACCCTTCCCCACCTCCTCCCACAGAGTTGCCCCTTGTAATTGTATTTCTACCTTTCCCTGAGAGCCATGGGCCTGTGAGATGGCCAGCACAGTGCCATGTGTCCCCATGACCATGTGGTCCAGGCCTGGGGAGGGGGCAAGGGAACCATTGGTGAGCTCTTGCCTCTGAGACTGCCAGATCGACTTCATAGGGAATGGCTGCATATAAAGGAAAACACGGTGTGTGTCTTGTGCATTTGCCTTTGAGCCCAGGACCGTTATCTGATGGTACGAGTGAATGCCAAGTTGTTCATTCAGTGATCAAGTGGCTGCTGTCAAACTCAGAAGAACTTTACGCAAAAATTAGCATGAATCCAGACTTCTTTATGACATATTTCTTCCAGTTCCAGCAAACTGTTGGATTTCTTTTGTTATTCTACTGTTGTTTACTGACTCAGCTTTTTTTACTCAGCTCTAGGAAATGAGCATTGTAGCTGTTGTCCTTCTCTGAAGCAGTCATTCACACCATTTGGGTTGATGTGAAGTCTTTGATTTGGATGTCAATCCAACTGTGTCCCACCAGCGTTACCTCTTTTGATGGGCATGTATTATGGTTTACAATTTAATAAAATGATTTATCAGTTGTGCCATGTAATTTCTAGAGAAAGATACACAAGCTGGCCTGAAATAAAATAGGACTAATGGCACCATAGTCTACTGTAAGCTGCTGGGCCAAGACAGGCTACTGAAAGGCTGGAATTAGTTGTTTGTGTTGAAGATTGTCTTGTTGAAATATAACTAATTATATATCATCAGGCTGCATAACAGAGCAACCATCACTGGATGTGGTTAGAGGGAAGATATTGAGACCATCTGCAAACCTTTTAAGTCTTTGAGAGAAATGCATGGCTGAGGTAAACTCTTATTAAAGAGTATGTCATTGTTTTATGTTGACAGATTAAAAAAATGCCAAACAAACAAACAAACACCAAAATCCAACAGTTGGAATTGTTCTCTTCATCCTTCAGTTAGAACTCAAGTTTACAGCATACAAAAAGCTGTATACCTTACCATGCAATCCTGACTTTCGTTTCATCCCACCCAAACTGGGACAAGTGAATTATAAATCTGGTCACACAAGGTTTTCTCTGCAGTTGACAGAAGATCTTTCAGAATGACTGAAAGAGCAGATAGTCTTCACTGACTAAAAGCAGAGTACTTAGTGCTTTAAGAAAGCGTCTGAAATTAGATAAGATGAATCCAGACCTTGAGACATGGAAAGAATGTTCAGAGAAGATCTCTCAACCACTGTTTTCTACCAGAAAAAAGAACTGGTTAAAAATAATAATAACAATAATAATAAAGCGATATATAAAGCTTTTAACCTATGGCAATCCAATCAAGACTGCAATTTGGCTTTTTGTTATCTTCAGTTTGAAGACAGACTTGGAAACAGAGCCAAACCCATAGTCTCTGACATATGCCTCTGATTGTACTCTCAGATTGTACGTTCTCGCTGCCATGTAGAGGAGAAAAACAAGTCTGCTCCTATGCAGTTCACGTAAATGTAGGATTTCTGGTTTGTAGCTGGCAAGCAGATGATGATTTTATTGAAACAAAATAGCATGTCTTTTTTGGGGTTTGCTTCCCGTACGCCACTTAAAATGGTTCTTAGCTGAAAATGAGAAGCATTTTACCACTGAGGAACCCTCTCCCTGAACTCAATGGGTAGCACATCCCTATCTGAAACATCAGTAATGAGGATTTGATTTGTGGTTAGCCATCTGACTCTCCTCAATTTTTTGGGGGGTTGACAGATTTAGTATGTTTGACTCTTCTTGTGTGATCTTCTTAATGTTTTATTCTAGGATACAGAACATGTTAATAAATTTCTTATCCACTGTCAGGCTATTGAAAACATTATTCTTCAGTTATTGAATAGAAAATTAGCAACTGCTTACTCACAATTTTTAACCAGAAGGCTTTCTGGTGTAAAAAAGTTTTAATCCTCTCTGTAGGAAGTTCTTTTTTTCTTTAGTGATAAAAATGTATACTCACACAATCATTTTTTTTCAATGATTATTTCTAAAAGTAGTATTTGATAAATACTGCAGTGCTGGAATGATTTCAGGTACAGAAATTTGGTTCTAAGCCTAATTTTAAGGTAAATTATGAAACCATATGTAATGTGTGATAATAACAATGTACCCAAAATTACAGTAGTGACTGAAACTTCCACTGAGTATGTATGCACATATAAGCTTGTGCATGAATGTCTGTATATATGTGCATTTTAAAAGTATTGAAGTGTTAATACAGATATTTTATCTTAAATTTCTTTGTATATATGTATATATATGTGTCTATGTATATATATATTTGGGGATTTTTTTTTTCACTTGGGCAATGTCAAGTACTAAGACTTCCTTAGTCAGGCATTGCACTGATGCCTGTTTTCTCTTCCTGTTTTCTTCTTCTGACTGTCCCTGGCAGATATGTTTCAAAGAGGAAGATCACAGATCCCCCTTCTCATTCTCCATGTTTGCAAATAAAATGATCCTCTCAACACTGAGAGGCCCGCTGTATCTTGGACCAACAATGACGTAGATGAGCATTATTCGTGTAGAAATTGCAAGGTGTACAGCAAAGGCAGGCAGTGGTGTAAATGAGAGCAAATAATTTCATCCTATTACATCCTCATTTGAGAAGTCTTAAGTTTGTGGCCTGTTTGTGCATATTTGTCTGTAGGAGATACCTGAGATGTTACTGCTTCTGTGTTTGCCTGCCTCCCCGCCTCAGCTCTAGCCTGTATGGTTCTCTTCCGTGCAAGGATGTGGATGAGATAATAGCTAGTTCTGCTTTTTTGTTTCCCTTTCTCTCTTGTCTATGTCTACAATAAAGTGCCTGTACTGCAGCAGCGATGGATATGCTGAATGGTCTAAATGATGTGAAGGAGGGACTTGCTTCTATTAGTGCAATTTTTTTTCTTGGAAAGTTTTTTCAGATGAAGTTGAGCAAGACCTTAATGGAACTTTTATTTATATTGTAGTTGAGAAAGATAGAAGCGGCTTTCTCAGTGCACGTGGAGGACTCCCACAGAAATCAGTAGGGCCTTGGATTCACAGGGGATGACTATGCTGTTTCCCCACTGATGCAATAAAAAGTGGCTGCAAGGCTGGGGGGGAGGCAGGAGGGTGTGGTAAAGCGTTGCTCTTCTATAAGTATTCTACTAATACCAGTGAACTTAATAGTCCAAGGCAAGGCTCCCCATCACTTTACAGCATCCTTTACGGACTGCATCCTCCAAGAGGGCTTGTCTTGCAGACGTGCTTCTCTTTCATCTGTGAGGACACCAACTTTCTCTTTCAATTCTCTAAACAATTATACTAATATGTCTTTCTGCGGTGGCCTGTGTACATTGAGACAAATATTAGGAAACCTAATCTGTCTTTTAATGTAATTTAGCAGTTGGAAATGAGGAGATCCAGCATCACGTTACCAAGCAGTTCTTCATGGATGACAGGCCAGCGTGCCACAGACCACAGAGCTGGAACGTCTCAAATAATGCATTTCCCAAATGCTGTACAGCCAATGCTAACTGCTCCTGCTAGTGCAGGGTCTGAATGCCTTCTCCTCGTTATTTTAACTCATCACAGTTAGTTATTACAAGCACCTCAAGTATAAATGGCTATAGCTAAGGCTGCTTGGCAATTTCCATTAAAGAACGCTGTTTTCAATGGCTCCTATCTTCTCCAAAGTTTAATTTGTTTGTAGTTTTAAACACTAAATGTTTTATTATTATTGTGGGAGTGACAGGAAGAGGGAAGAGGGGAGGGAATGATAATGGGTAATGAAAATAAACAGATAGACTTTAAAAAAACCTGAAACCTCTGTAGGATTTTGTCCATTTTTTTCTTCAAGAAATATGTGTATTTTTACCTGCCCCATTTGAGAGCAAGGAGAGTAGAGGGTATTTGTCGCATGGAAGGTGGTTCCTGTGGTTTTCCCTTTATACATGTCCCCACGGCTGTGCGTTTGAAAACTTGTTTGAGGATCGTCAGACTTGTGACAGGTGGGAGTTAATTTCTCTGAAGATGTTGTTGTGTGTGCTGTCTGTGCTCCTACTCCTTGCCAGCACCCATGTCCCATCAGCAGAGCCAGGCTGAACACATTCCTTTTGGAGATGGCGTGGGACCCAGTGGCCCTCACCATGGCCAGGAGCTGCTGCAGTGTTGGATGTGGGACCTGAAGCTCTTGATTTAAGGACATGCAAATAGAAAAGAGAAGAAGGATACCAGACAGTTGAGGGGAAAGGAGCCTTGTGCAGATGGCAAAATGAATGTTGGCACTGAGAGGGAGGAATGGAGCAGGGGGGCAGGAGGGGACTAGGAAACCTGGAAACAAGACAGCTGAAAGCCTAGTGCTGAATGCTGCCGTTATAGAACTTCTGGAGGAGTTACATGTGTTCATGTGCGCACACAGTTATGCAGTTCTGAACTGCAGAAGCACTAATAATTTTTTCCATTTTATCCCAGGGTGTCCAGTGTTCAGAGGGTGAATTGGGGCTGTGTCATAAAGGCAGCTACTGCCTGCAGAACCCTTTCTTCCTTTGTGGCCGATAAAGTTGAGGGATGGGGGATTGCTGAAGGAGAGAAGATGGCATCTGTGACTTGCTTGTGAGTTATAACCCACATTTCTATCTTGCTAACTATTCATTTGTTACTTGGGGTTTTTTATAACAATAATTTACAGTAACCTTTTATTGTAAAATACGTTTTATGCTGATGAACTCCATGGAAATAAGCCCTTGTGAAACTTATTCTCCCTTCAGAACAGATTTTTGATAACACCATGTAAATAAGCCATGAGACTACATATTTAAACATTTAAGTATTTTGATCTATTTTCATTAAGTGGTTTTTCATTGAGAACAGTCCATTCTGTGCATTAAATAGACAGAGACTCTCTGGAGGGAAATAAGCGTATGATACTTGAATGAAACATTGTCTTGGCATGTAGCAGAGAGAAGAAAAATGTAAGGTTTTCTGTTCAAGCTTATTTGGACACTTTGGATTTTGAAAGCTTAACTGTGCTACCCTAGTACTGTGTTCAATAAAAATTGTTTGTATTTATTATTTAAGCTAATCTAGAAATTGTTTCTCTGAGTCTTTTCACATATGCTTGTGCTCAAACATATATGTGTTTATGTAAATGTATTTATTAGGTATGCATGGAAATATGTGAAGAGATATATGTTGGACCAGAACTGTCTCATTCCTTATCTGCCTCATGAGACTTTCAAAATGGTGGTTTCCTGTTTACTTGTTAATTCATTACTATAAAATCCAAATGCTATTAATGTTCTCAGTGTTCCTGGTGTGTGTCTGGAGTTTTAAGCTTACGAAATGAAAATAAGACATTATTTTGAAGTTTTTTTAGCAAATAGAATGCAGAATGTTTTTTAAAAACCATATTCCCATTATTCAAGTGGCAATTACTGGGGACATTTACTGAAGATTTTGAAAACACAGTCTTTACTCTGTTCTTGTCTTCCTGCTACTTTCAAAGCCTATATTTAATATTTAAAAGTAAAGTCATGTGTCACTTCAGTGTTACCACTGATTCTGCAAGGTTACATGACATGAGGTGAGCTAGACTGAGCAAAGAAAAAAAAAAAAAAGGATTGTTTTGGCATGGTTATGCTTGAAAACGATGTTACCTTTCTGTCACCCAGCTCTCTTTCCCAGCTGCTTCTGAGATGAGCTGTCAGATCTGCTGAATCAGTTTTCTCTGAAGTTCACTGAGGTTTGGGAATTAGATGTGGGCATTTCAGTTCTGTTCTCTCTGCATCTTCAGAAAACTGCAGGTTTGGACGGCTTGACCTTGTTATAATTCATACAGCGCTCATGCTGGAAATTCTAGTTTTCTGCCATTGGAAAAAGCACAGCTTCTATCCTGGAGAAGCCTCTGGCCATCCCCAGGCATTGTTTATGGCAAGATTTCAGGAAGATGTGAGCAAACTCTTTTAGCTATTTTTACCATTTATATCCCCATCCCCTACCTGATCTCAACTTTCTCCACTGTGACGAGAAAAAAATATTTTGCAGCCATCTCTACAATACAGTCTTTCTACTGATGTTCCCAGCAAGCACGATCTTCCTCACACAGTGTGCTAAGTCAGTCCTACAAGGGCTTTCAAATATGTGTTGGATGACCAGTTTTGCATAGGTTTCCTCTCCACCTCTTTTGTTTCCTCTGTGTGTGCGTACCACCCTCAGACCGCAATAGTTATTCAGCTGAAGCATGTACATGGGTGCAGGCATTGATCCCTGCTTCGCTTCCAGAGTTTGTCTGGCTATCCCTCCTTTGAAGCTTTCTTACCATTAAAATGACTGGGTTTGATTTGGACTTTGGCACTTGACCAGTTATTTTCACTTACGAAGTCTCTGTCTTTCTTTTTCAAGAGCTTCTCAAGCAGGTTTTGGTTAACCTTCAAAAAGTTTTTTTACCTTTGCGCAGCTGAAGATCAGCCATTTTAAGATTTTGCTGGAATATGTTTGATCCCTTACCGAAACTTAATTTTCAGGAAAAATAAAGTGGTTTAACTGATTGTATAGTGGTAAGATTTGTAGAGGCTGAGGAGTGTAATTTTTTTTTCCACTCAACAAAACTATTGATTGTTTTGACACTTTTTCTTTCCCCTTACCTTCATATTTAATGCTGTAAATTTGTTATCCAGAGATGTTACTGAGCAGGTGGATGTTTCTGTACACTGAATGCTCTTCATGTATTTGTTACAAGTGGAAGTCAGATCTTTGCTAATCCATTTGAACAGTTCTTTTGACGTTAGCCACACTGCGCTTCTTGATGAAAGGAAGTTCTTCACAGATCCAGATGGAAATCTTCTTTTCTTCTTTGGTTAATGTCAATTTCTCAGCTGCACATCATGATTTCTGTGTCAGCTGTAAGATAAGAGGGAACTTTGCGTATTCTCATTTTTGGCTGACACTGCTGCCTCTGTGGTGGTTATCCAAATTGGTTACAGGTATGAGGCATCTTGATTCTTTCTTGGGCGGGAATCTGACACAATCTGTGCTAATGCTTTTCCTGTGGGCCAGTAGCCCACAGATGGATGATGGATACATTCTTTTTGGTTTTGTTAATCTTGTGATAGAATTCCTTAATTGTTGAAAACTGTTCTATGAGAAGAACTTCTTGAAAGATTTTAAGAAACCCTTCTCTATGGAATGTTTTAAATTCATGAATAGATCAAAGACAGAAAATAACATGTTAAAAAATTGGGACAAAAATAATTCATATTCCTGTACTGAAACAGTTGAAATAGAGTGATAAGGAATGCCAGGCTAATAAAGACATAGTAAATAAAACTAATTAAAAATAAAAACCTGAATCAGTTTAAAAAACAAAACAAAACAACAAAATGCTTCTCAATCAAAAAAGTTCTTTGTGCATTTTGATGAAATCGAAATCCAGAGATCATGATGGATAAACATGGAGAATCTTTTCTGGGTACCAGAGTTTTGCATTGAGACATGCAAATAAAAACAGATTTTTGGTCATAGCATGTGCCATAACCAGCAAAGTTTTGAGCCTGATCCTCTTGTCTTGGATCCCAGTACTAGTAGTATTTCTGTTTAAATAGCTCTGCATCCTGTTTAACTGGATTATTTTTAAAGCATGTGCAGTAGATGGCTTCAAGTATGAAGACTGAACAAAATTAAATGATGGCTTATTTTTGTTAAGCCCCAATGCACTTTGTTAAAGTACATTTTGTCCATTTAATCAGCCAGCTGTTAACATTACATTTCTTCAGATAACTTTATTTTTTCATTCCACTCTTCAGAATAGTTGTCTATTTTCTCATATCTTTACGTTGTGTAGCTTAATTAGGTCAGATGCTTCTGGAAGAATGGGGAAGTACTGACACTTCGTGTAAAGACATGCTTTGCTGCAAGCAAAGTGAAGTCCCTGGGTATTTTATACAAGATAATTCACTGATAGCAGGAGCGCTTATATTGTATTTAGCAGGCAGTTCCTTAGCTATTTAAAACTGCAGAACAAACCCCAGGACCGTAGTTTTAACTCAGTCTAAAGATGTCTAATTAGAAATTAAAAATGTACTAGTGCTTTCTCTTGCTTGAAAACTTGGAGAAACCAAAGAATGCTGGTGGTAAGCCTGAGCAACATTGGTAAAACTAGACTGGAAATGTACACACATGACGAATTCTTACATTTAGAAGGCTTTCTCAAAAGACAGATATATTCTTAGGCCAACAAAGAACAAAAATCCTTTCAGAAGTAAATATATACTTTTTTTTTCCTTTTGAGCAAAGAAAATGAGGGCTGACTTGTGCAACACTCTGCATGTACTAGTTAACCTTTATTCTTATTTTTAATTGCCCTCAGTTCACAGATATGTAAATATGCCTGAAAGAGCAAGTCTCGGGTCCTAATTCACGTCTATCTGTTCAAGCTGCATATCCTAACCTATGAGATATTTTCTCAATGTTTTGGTGCTTATGTCAGAGAGACACTGCTTAGTGCAGAAAATAATGTTTCCTTTGAAATTCCGTGGACTGAATTAGTTGTAGCCTTCATCCTTTTCTAAAGAGAGAGCCACTTCCCCTTTCCACCTTGTTTGATTCAAATCCATGCTTCATACAAACAAAAAGAGATGACAGAAAAGATAAATTACAGAAAGAATTCACAAGCTATTGTAGAAGTAGAAGGAAAGAGCTGAAGAAAGAAAGGGCAAAATCAGTTTGGTAAATAGGATTTGGCATTTTGCAGAAGATGCTGTTGTATACCAAGGTAAAAATCTCATTCTACACCCAATTGAAAACCAAGGTAGACGTTTACTAAGTGTACATATGTTTTGTGTGAATTAGTTATTTTTCCCTGCATATTTTCATGGGCAGCATTTGCCAATAATCTATGCAGATGTCCTGTAATACTTACTCAGGTTACCTGCAAATATCTGACATGAGAAAGATTTAAATAGTACCCAAACTTGTAATAGAGTTATATGTCTTATTACAAACTTCAACAAACATTGACCTATAAATAGACTTTGTAAAAATAATGGAAGTGTGAACTCAGTATAGTGTGGGTGGGGTATACTGCAGTGTTATCAAAGATCTGACTCACTCAAGCCTTTAAGAGGGAGATAACTGAGGCTCTGTCTGCAAAGGGGAACAAATTAGCAAGATAAAAATATTTGAGAGGCAAAAAGAAACAAAACAAAGCACACCGTTGTTAGAGCTGTAGTGGTATATTTCAAATGACTGATGAATGATGAAGGTGTAACGGCTGTTTGTGGAGAAATAGATGATAACAATGCCCTAGAAGAATGTACAGGAACAAATTCCTTAGTAAGCTCTGATCTCAGACCTGAAAGATAGAAACATCTTGATGTTATCTATAATCCTAACTGAGATTTTAAATCTGAATGTCTAACTCGGAAAAAGTCTTTTTAGAAACACAATAATTTTGAAAAGTATAACCAGGGCAGATGCCACAAGCCAGTTTAGTGACTGAAGGATCAGAGGCAGGTTAGGGTCCTCTTAGCGGGAGGGAGAAGAAGGCATGAAAGGATTTTCTTACATAGAATCTGGTTACTGTCCAGTTCCTTGGTGCATGGGCTGGGTTTTGAGCTAAAAAATACCAGTTTAAGCAAGCTCTGGAGCTACTTCTTACCTGGGATCAGGGACTTCAGGAGGGAGAGGGAAGAGCTTGTGGGAAATCACATATTCTTCTAGGTGCAGCTTCTTCTAAATGAAAGCTAAGATGTGACCTATAAAACCATGACACAAGGGGACATGTGATGGTTTCCTGTACTGAAGGGGAATTCCAACCCATTATTGTGCTACAAAGGAAAATATAAATTATGGGGTATTCAGAAACCAGATACTGCATGGCAAAAGATGACATATAAAAGCACAGGCACATCTTAATACAGGAAAATCTTGCTCAGATAGAATATAGAGACTCTTGGACAATGGAGAGTGACATTTCATAAAATACCAGCATAGGAAATTCAGATCATTATTTTACAATTAATGGAAAAATTTAGGTAATTCCTGCAGTTGCCTGAATGTTAATGAAGGAAGGAGATTCTTCTGTCTTCTGCAGAATGTTAATTTTCCTTTTTGGTTCTTGGTGTGGTACTCCTCACGCCTAGGCTTGCCACCCTTATCTGGTACAGTGATTAATTTTCTTATCCTACTTTCAAGATATTTACAGACACTAGTTATCTAAGTTATTAAAGATTTATACATATCTGCAATTTTTCTTCCCAACCTTTTTAAAAAATTTATTGTTTTTTTTTATTATGTTCACTATTCTTTGGTCTGGAGATGGTAGAATATAGTTTTTTAACAGCTTTTTTGTTCCCAAAATATTTACTACTGTTTTTTGATTTTTCATCCATTCTGGCAATATGTTTGACAATCCATTCAAATAATATATTAAAATTATTTTGAAGTATTTCACTGATAATATATTTAGAAGTATAGTAGTCCCTATTAAATTAAGAAAAATATGTGATTTCTCCGTTTCATGTCATAGGATGACTTTCACATACAATCCAGGACTTCCTTTACTACTTTTGCTATTAGAGAAGATCAGGCAACACATTGAACTGCGTTTATATTTGTGTGTTTACACATGTTTTTCTCATCCTTATCCAGGTCATCCTTGACTTCTTTTCTTTTCTTTTTTTTTTTAGTAGGAATTTGTCTCTTTTCACCAGACTATTGACTTGTTTTTTTCCAGGATGAGTATCTTTATATATTTTTCAATGGTGCTTCTATACCATTTAGCAGGGGAATAATACTGTTTGGTCCCCTAATTGTTTCAACTGGTCTTCTTTCAGCTCCCTACACACCAGTTTCTCATTGTGCACTGGGTGCCAAAGGTACCTGAGAAATCTGCATAGAGATTGTGGGTAAGAAAGAGGAACTTACAGGAGATCTGGGTATTTCTTGATTGGCAGCTGGAGGCCAGATGGTATCATTTAGGCACTAGAACCCTGTGCTTTGTTGACTGGAGTCCAGTGGCACATTTCAGTTACTCAAATTTTGCTCCAGTACAGTCATGACTACGTTAAATCTGCCAGAAAGCTTGCCATTCACAGCGGTGTCATCTGTGCACAGCTCACAGTGTTGAATGGTGGTGTCTGTTTCTAACTTATTTTGTGTATAAGATACAAGAAGCAAAGAAACCTTTTGCAGTAAAGCGAAGCCAACTTTCCCCACCTGTATTTGTAGGTTTAATATTAGCTAAAGCAAGGTAAATAATACACTGGGAAAATGAATGCTGAGAAATGCACTTACTGATTATTTTCACAGAATTTCATGATGCAGTTATCTGTCAATCCTTATGCCATTAGGGAATCGGTTCTAAATTGTGTGTCATCTTTCTAGTAAAGTATTCTCGAAACAGTTACAGTATTTTCTTGTTCCTGGACTGAGTTCTCTAAGGCAAAAGTATGCGTTTAATTTGAGGTCAATCTGATGCTAGTTTTTAAGACATTTCTTGTTTATCTATGGCAATTTACTGCATGGGAAATTTCAGTAGTATGAGGCAAGCAGGAGAACAAAGCAGTTTGGCTCAAATTTCACTCACACTCTTTTAATAGGGACTATGCTGCATATGTAAATTAGATCTGTGGTCTAAAAGAAGCATGGAGGTCTTTAAAAGGCTCTAAATATGTGGGCATCCATACTGTCCCTGCATCATTCCACAGCCCTGCTGGCTAACAGGGCTGAACTTGGCTGCTTTCACTGTTCTCTAATCTAACTACAGTCTTGCTCTGTTTCTTAGTGTATGCCTGTCCCATTCAAGCCTCCTCCCTTTAGGCGAGAACAGGGCCATTTGGGAATTACGATTCAAAAGCTGACCTGGCATTGAGGTGGCAGTGGACGCTGCTACTCTTTAGAAAAACATGGAGTTTCTTGACAAGCAAAGTTAGTGAAACCATGTGTCTTACAGCTTTATACCTTGTGATTTAACCTCAATGACTTCAACTCCTGTTATCTCGTCTTTTTTTTTTAATACTCCCTCTATCTGATTCCCCAGGAATCACAATCCATCAATACTCTCCACTTTTCTGTGTCCCTTACTTTTGTCCCTTATTTGGCATGATATCCAAAAAGTACATAAGCACTGGCTGGCCAGCTGAGCACAGCCTGGTATAAAGAAAAAATATTTTGAGATATCTACCCCTTTGTCAGTGTTTCTTTAACATACAATTTCTGGGGAGCTTGCATCACTCTCCTTTGAGATCTCAGTAGCAGCTTGAAAACCGGGGTCACTTGAAAAGAACAGGAAAAATGTGAAACATTGAACTTCTTTATATATTTGTCATTCTGATTTGGACTGATATTTGCCAAGATTGATTCACCAATCACTAATACTTGTTGCCTTGGAAATATCTCAAGCATTATGGAAGAGTTAAGGCAGTAGAGTGTTATTGCTCTACAGAAACCTGCTTCGTTATCTCATTGCTAACAAAATTACTTCTTTTTCTCTTTTTCCTTTGAAAACTCTGTGTGTGATCTGTTTTTCAAACAGGGATTAATTAAAGTTTTAAGAGCTTTCTGTGCTTTAATGTGGGTGGGTATCTACTTGACCACTGGGATATATTGGTACCCAATCCTAAACCTTATTACATAAACAACTTAGTGAATTTTGTTTTTGATTATTCCTCCCCTAATGCAGCAAAGCATTGTTTCTGGTTTTGTCTACAGCTGCACATTGACTTGAAGGCATAAGTCTTCTTTTTAAGCTGTTTATTACATTAAATTCTTCAGTACTTTGGTCACAGTCTTAGTGCTTTGCCGCATGAAAAATGGAGAAAGGTCTTGTATTTTACACTTCATTTGGCTCTCTGCTCTTTAAGTCAGACATTCTGAAAGAAGTATCAGAAGATTTACACTTGATATTATGATATACTGTCTATATTATATTTAACATTCTTAGAATAATTTTGGTACACCATAAAATTTAAGATTCATAGAGTAAAAGGGCAAAAGGAGCCATTCTATCATCTTCCCTGATCTGTGGATGCTTTATATTTAATCCAGGTTCAAATATATTGAGCCAAGTGTCATGAACTTTATTAAATAATATCATTCAGAAAAGGACTTGTGGATGACGTGAAGGTTGAGGGATGTCTTGGACATAGTGATCATGAGATAATAGAGTTTTCAGTTTTAGAAGCAGTAGGAAGGGCCGTCAGTAGAACTGCTGCCTTGGACTTCCGGAGGGCAGACTTTAACCTTTTTATGAGACTGGTTGGCAGGGTCCCTTGGGAGGCAGTCCTGAAGGGCAAAGGAAAACCTGGACAATTCTCAAGAGGGAAATCTTCAAAGCCCAGAAGCAGGCTGTCCCAGTGAGCTGCAAGACAAGCCAGAGGGGCAGAAGACCATCCTAGCTGAACAGAGAGCTCTGGCTAGAGCTCAAGAAGAAAAAGAAAGTACATGGCCTATGGAAGAAGGGGCAGGCCACTCACGAAAACTACATGGATTTTGCTAGACTGTGCAGGGAGAAGATTAGAAAGGCAAAAGCCCAGCTAGAACTTAATCTGGCTGCTGCCATAAAGGATAATAAAAAAAAGTTTCTATAAATACATTAATAGCAAAAGGAGGGTTAAGCAGAATCTCCATCGTCTGCTGGATGCAATGGGAAGTATAGTGACCAAAGATGAAGAAAAGGCTGAGGAGCTAAATGCCTCCTTTGCCTCAGTCTTTAATGGTCAGACCAACTCACTGGGTGCTTGGCCTCTAGAACCAGATGGTGGAGATGGAGAGCATTATCAAGGTTCCATAATCCAAGAGGAAATGGTAAGTGAACTGCTGCACAGCTTCAATGTGCAGAAGTCTATGGGGCCAGATGAGATCCACCCACTGGCGAAAGAGATCGCCAAGCCACTTTCTATCATTTACCAACAGTGCTGGCTGACAGGGGAAGTTCCATTTGACTGGAGGTTGGCAAATGTGACGCCGATCTACAAGAAAGGCCGGAAGGAGGACCCTGGGAATTATAGGCCTGTCAGTCTGACCTCAGTGCCAGGGAAAGTCATGGAGCAGATCATCCTGAGTGTCATCATCATACGGCATGTACAGGATGGTCAGGTGATCAGACCCAGTCAACATGGATTTATGAAGGGCAGGTCCTGTTTGACCAACCTGATCTTCTATGACAGGGTGACCTGTTTAGTGAAGGAGGCAAGAGCTGTGGATGTTGTTTACGTGGACTTTAGTAAGGCCTTTGACACTGTTTCCCACAGCATTCTCCTGCAGAAACTGGCTGCCTATGGCTGGGATGGGTGTACAATTCACTGGATCAAAAACTAGCTGGATGACTGGACCCAGAGAGTGGTGGTGAATGGAGCTAAATCCAGCTGGCGGCCGGTCACCAGTGGTGTTCCTCAGGGCTCAGTACTGTGGCCTGTCCTCTTCAACATCTTTGATCTGGATGAGGGGATTGAGTGTATCCTCAGTAAGTTCGCAGGTGACACCAAATTGGAAGGTAGTGTTGATCTGTCTGAAGGTCAGGAGGCTCTACAGAGGGATCTGGACAGGCTGGATCAACAGGCCGAGGCCAATGGTATGAGATTCTGTAAGGCCGAGCACCAGGTCCTGCACTTGGGCCACAGCAACGCCCTGCACCACTACAGGCTTGGGGAGGAGTGGCTGGAAAGCTGCCCAGCACAAAAAGACCTGGGGGTGTCGGTTGACAGCTGACTGAATATGAGCCAGCAGTGTGCCCAGGTGGCCAAGAAGGCCAATGGCATCCTGGCTTGTATCAGGAATAGTGTGACCAGCAGCAGGAGGAAAGTGATTGTCCCCCTGTACTCAGCACCGCTGAGGCCATACCTTGAGTACGGTGTCCAGTGTTGGGCCCCTCACTTCAAGAAGGACGTTGAGGTGCTTGAGCGTGTTCAGAGAAGGGCAACGAAGCTGGTGAAGGGTTTAGAGAACTTATCTTATGAGGAGTGGCTGAGGGAACTGGGATTGTTTAACCTGGAGAAGAGGAGACTGAGGGGAGACCTTATTGCTCTCTACAACCACCTGAAGGGAGGTTGTAGTGAGGTGGCCATTGGTCTCTTCTCCCATGTTATGCATGACAGAAGGAGAGGAAATGGCCTTAAGTTGCCTCAGGGGAAATTTAGGTTGAATATCAGGAAAAATTTCTTTACACAGAGGCTCATTAAGCATTAGAACACGTTGCCCAGGGATGTGGTGGAGTCCCCATCCCTGGAAGTGTTCAAAAGCCATGTGGATGTGGTGCTGAGGGACATGGTTTAGGGACCCTGGCAGTACAGGGTGTACGGTTGGGCTCGATGATCTTAAAGGTCTCTTCTAACCAGATGATTCCGTGATTCTGTGCTTTCATCCAGTGGCTCCAGTTACACTTTTCATGGGAATTTAGAGACGTTAATCCCTCCAGTCCTCCCTTTCTAAAGGTTCATGTGTGCTGTAATTATAGAATACAGAACTCTCTACACCATCTTTGAAATTCACTAAATTTTTAAACTCCCATTGTTCCCATTCTCATATTTTGTGGGTCTCTATTGCATTTTCCAATATTTTATAAAATCCCCCTTGCAGTAAGAGTAGCAGAAACATAGTGTGTATGCCATCATACTTTTAAAACAATTGTTCCAAATACAGAATGTGTCATATTTTCTTTCTTCTTTCTCACTGCTGTTCTTTTCTGCATCCTCCTTGCCTAAGCAAGAGAAATAATGATTTTTTTTTTTCCCCCAATGCTCTGGCTATAGCTCAATCCTTTGTGGTCTAGGACATAGTTCTTTCTTGTGATGACTCCTTGGTTCTGTGATTGCAAGGCGGTTTCCTGTGACCTGTCAAAAAAAATAATGGTAGCTAGGGAAGGTCCATGATGACTGGAAAAAACTGAATGTTACACTCATCTTTCAGAAAGTTAAGGTGGACTTGGGAACAATATGGTTAAACTTAACCCAGTCCATGGAAATATAATGGAGTGTTCCTCTTTGAATTAATTTCCAACCATATGAGGATGGATAAAAAGGCAGTCAGAAATTATCTACCCAATTTACCAAAGGAAAATCATGCTTGACCACTATGGCTGTCTTTCATGATTAAATGGCTTTTGATGTAGATGAGCAGGGAGAAATAGATGAAACTCATTTTCGGTAAGTAGTTAGATGAAACTCATCTTTTGATACTACCCCCCTCAACATTATCATTTAGAAGCTGAGGAATATATAGACGGGATGAATGGAGTGTTTTAAGTGGGTTGAAACTGCCTGAACTTCCTGGTTTAAATGATGGCTTGATGTCTGGTAAAGAGTGGATAAATACTGTGCATCAAGAATAGATACTGAAGCTTCTATCATTGAATAATTTTATTAACAGCCTGGATGACAAAATTCCTTAGGAAGTCTAAAAAGAACATTAAAAGAAAGCTACAGTCTTAAATTTGGAGGGTTGACTGGTGAATGGCAGGACTTCAGGCAAGACAATCTTAAGAACTTAAGGGTCAACAGGAATGTCGTGAATTTCATTAAAAAACACTAGTGATACTGGAAGACTGCATCCCTATTCAAAAGGACTGTTAAGAGAATGGCTGGCATTAGCAGAAGGCTGACAAGATGGTCAGGGGCCCCAGGCATGTGATCCACCTAGAGACGTTGAAGGAACTGGGATTACTGAAGCTGGCAGGAGGAAGCTAAGGTGCAGTCTAACAGTGGCCTACAGATACTTGCAGGCTGTTACAAAGGTGATGGAGTCAAGCTCTTTTCATTGATGACAAATGGTACAGAGAGGCCAAAACTGCATTTTGGGAGGTTTACTAGCCATGACATTAAGAAGGAGTCTTTCATTCAGAGGGTTGTGCAGCACTGGAACAGGTTCTGTCCTTGGAGGCAAAACTGCAGCTGACCTGACCTTGTGTAAGAGATTACTGTACTTTGGACAGGAGTAGATGACCTCCAGACATGCCCTCCAACTGGAGTTCAATGGTTCTGTGGTATATAGCTCGTTTCTCTGTATCAAAGTACAAAATATTTTATATGGCCATTCAGACCTTTGTATCATTTAATAGGTCATCAGTTGCCTTATCCCATCAGTAAACTTTAACAACTGTATGTAATCTGTACTATCAAGTTGTTGCTGATAGTGTTGAATGCTAGGCCTCCTGGACAAATGACACTATGTTTCCTACCCTAATCAATGATGACAGTTTTTGATACATAATTCAGTTAATTTTTAATCTATATGCCCAATGAGTTGTTTCTGTTTAGTAATACTGCCACAACAAATGGCTTATATTTTCCAAAAGTCTGAATGTAAAAAAGCACAATGCCTTTATCAATCAAGCATTTAATTTTCCCTCAAAAATTGAAGTCAGATTTGTTTGTTGTGTGACCATTTTTCCGTAAAATCATAGTGACTGGTACTGATTATCTTTCAAACCTGCTAGTTTTCCTTTAGTTCGTTGTTAATACAATCCTATGCCATCTATTCCATTGCTATGCCTGGGACTAATGCCAGGTGACCTTGAGCTTTGTGGTGCCCTTTTTGTAAAGACTTATAGTTTTCCATTCTTTTAGAGTTTTCCCTGTGTTTCACGACTTGCTACTCAAGAATATCAGTAACTCTGAAATAGGCTTTTTAGCCCTTTAATGAACCTCAAATTCCCATTATGTGGGCCAGCTGGCCTTGAACACATTTAGTCGGCACATCCTTAACTTCGTGAAACTAGACACATATGAAGTTCTTTCATGTGTGCACACATGTCTTGTGGATGTTCTCCTGTTCCTACCCCCACACCAGTGTAGTGAGTGAGTTATTTTTCTTGATTATAAAGATATCTGAAACTTTTGCCTTTTTTTTCACACGAAGGTGCATCTTTGGGTCAGAAATATTCTCTCCCATCCCTTTAAACACTTTAGATAAGTTTTTTCCCCATATTTATCTTGTAATGTCACTAATTTTCTTCCTATGCAAACTCAAGCTTGAGGAATAATTTATCCTCCTGCCTACTTCAATCAGTAGTCTTGTTTCAATAGCCTACTTTGATCAATAGCCTTTTCTTAGCACATTGATCTGTATTTATCTGAAATCTTTCAGATTTGAGTTATGTTACGATTATTCATAAGTTTTGATGTGCATGTACATATGTATGTGTGTATATATATTTATATATATATTTGTCTGTCCATTCCATCTTTCTGAAAGAAATTATAGTAGAGATATATAAAGATGAGATTTTTGGCAGACAGTAGTCCCCAAATTTAGAAAAGATCAAGTGGTATTTATCTGATGAGATGAAATACACAGCCCAAGTTAAATTATTTATGTTATTGCCATTAGCAAAGGATCTCTGTGTCATCTATACTTAAGTGTTTCCTACTTGAACCTCTCAGGAACCCTTTTTACATTGTTGAAAAAATTTGTAAACCTTGGTTAGTTTTCCTAAGTGATAAAATTAACCTCTTGCCTTTTTCAGCATCCAGGTAGCCAGAGTTGTTCAGGAGAAGAGGTGCTCTTGCCTATGATCTTTTCCTTTCTCTCTCTGCAGCACTTGTCACCTTCTTCCCATAACACCAGTTCTGCCCTTGGGACTTACATAAAAACAATCCACATTTTTCAAGCTGGGGCTTAATTCCCACTTGATAAATATTTTTAAATATTTAAATATAATTGTTGGTGCAAATTAGTCCTATGCAAACACTTGCCATAGTGAAGGAAAATACACAGAAGGACAAATGGAAAAGAGTTAGCTGTAAACTGAGAGTGGAGGCTATAAAAAAGAAGTTTCTTTGCTTCCCCCTAATTATGTAGGTACAAACCTGAACAATGGAAAGAATCAGTGTTCTCTTTTTTTTTTTTTCACCCTTGTTCCAAGTTTTTGACCTGACCCTGCTTAGCAGAGTGCTTCGAAGGGTGAGTAACCTCAATGCAATAAAACACGGAGAGTTAGCTGTATGTTTATTCTGATCCCACCCCATTTGCCAACCTATGCTCTGATCTCAAAGGGAGTAAAAATCGCTGGTAAAAGAGTTGCAGAATTAGCTCTTGAAATTGTCAGGATCAAGCTAAGTAGAAAGTACTTACAGGAGCAAGGCCAATGATTACTCTTTGAACAATTATTTCAGTGTTCTCTAGGAACACTTACCGTATTTTTTTTCTTAGAAGTCATTTCATGTCTTCTTTGAGCAAGGATATTCAGTGACACTGGTGAATTTAGCAAAGATACGTGAATGCTATAATTTCAGTGACACTTTTTCAACTAATCAGCCTCTTTCACTGACCTGAGGGACTTTGAAGTTCCTGTCTGACTTGTTAACTGAAAATATTTTGAAGTGTCCTTGCTTTTCCTCTCCTTTTACTTGTTCATCTCATTTACAATGATGTGAAATATGCCCAAATATTGGCACCAATTGCAAGAAAATCTCCAAAAACTACTGAAAATCTAGGTGCTGCTAAAGCCGCTGGATAATGGACTGCTGTGTGGTTGCAGCCTGTAGTGCTTCCAATCACTGAATTAATTCATCTGGATCCAGCTTGGACACCTTCTCATGCCACCTTGCAGACAGAGCCTAGACTTCAGCTGTGCCCAGAAGCTGCTCTTTGGTTGACTTTGCAGAATGCTCCATATGGCAGGAGCCTTGAGTGTTTGGAGATCACGCTTTTACTTGTCACTTGGGTTCCAGTAAATGTCAGCATAATTGAAATCCACATGATCAATGTCTGGGCTTTTTTACAAGTCTCCTTTTTTCATGCATAAATGCTTCCTGTTCTGCCTTCTAATCCTGCCCTGGAGATGCATAACAGTTCCTTATGACTGTTGTTTTTTTCACTATTTTCACTCTCATCTCAGTCCAAACTCTTTCAGCTGTGGTAACCAGACTGAATTTGTAAGCTTTCCCCTCTGAGATAATGTTCTTCCTCACATATGTTTGCATGCAAATGTAGTGCATCCTGCTACTTGAATGCTAACATTGCCGGTTCCTTGGTTTATTGATACTGAGATTGGGTAGGCATGATCCACCACTTCATTATTTACGGTAAATATGTAAGGATAAAGAGGGACAAACATCCTAGATCTCCTTGTGGTTTTTTATGTTTCTATTTTGTACACAGGGTGAAAAACTAAGTGAGCTAGTAAAAAGACTGTCTCACTTACACGTGGACATTTCTTAGCAGATCTGTGACAGAAGATACTGTCTTAGAAACTTAACTAACTTCTAGTCCAGTCTCATGTTAAGGTTCATGTGCCATTTACCTGACCTTAGGAAGTTTTTGCAAGACTAGAGATTCTACATTTTTTATGCAATATCTTAGGATGGTCTCTCAAATATAACTTTTTACTGTTCTTTTGGATATCTTTTCCTATTCTTCTCTCAGCTTCTATGGCGTCTCCTCTCGTGGTGCTTCCATAGCTTCACATACCATCTTCTGCTGACAGCAACCATTTCTCCTGTTAGAGTCAACAGACTGCTCTTGTGAATTAACTGTCTACATTAAAAGGATGAATTATGTAATCTGTTCTGCTTCTTTTCCTCCATTAGAAGCAGACACCAGGTTATTCAGAAGCACAGACACTGAGTCACCATAAACCAAAGCATTCTCTTTTTTTTACCCTATACCTTCTGCTAAAACTTTCCACCCCCTTCTTTCACTTTGAGGCAAAACAAAAAAACAAACATCCATACCTAACCAACAACTTCTCCCTTTAAAATGCTTGCTGTGTTCATGTTCAACACGCTTCCTGAAGCCTCCAACTCTGACACCACTCTTCTAACAGTGGTCCAAAGTAGGGACAGTAGGGCAGTCAGTTGTACAACATCATGCCTAGGTTCGGTTGCACCCCACATACACTGTTTATTCTAAGCTTCAGCTTCTTTTTACCATCATTATGGATTTGTGCAGACTTCACTGAACCTCTCAAATGTCATTTCTTGCAGTAGCTGTTTCCCTTCTTTCACAGCACTTGCTGTCCTTTGGATGAGAACACTCTGGTACTCGTCTCGTTCTTGTGGCAATGAAACAGTCACCTTCATTAACACAGCAGGTCACTGCTTTCTTGCTACAGAAATCTTTCTGGAAGCCTTGCTATTCTATAGTAGACCTAAAGAGTAATTTACATCCCAGTGCTTTCATCACGGAGGTACATAGAGGAAAAAAGGCCAGATGAACTGTGCTCTGGGACATGTAGTTGGCTGTCTCTCTCTCTTGAATGGGCAGTCTAGTGGTGGGGAAGGCCCTTCTTGTTCTCATCTATATACAGTCGTGTATTTTTTAGAGTCCCAGGTTTATCTGTGGAGGGTGATTTTTTTTTTCCTACCCCAGGAATTAGAGGGCAGCAGATATAAAGAGGAAAGGAATGCAATAGGTGAAATACATTTTTAGAAAAGTGGGTATGATACAGACTATGATTGTAGAGTTATTGGACATATGAGACCCTGAGACAATTTTAACTTCTCCATGACCATTTATTGATATTATTCTGCTCCCCTGTCCCTGAGGCTCACATCTGGGCAACCATAATCATGATTATTAATGTAATCAAGATTTTTCTGCCTCTTTTAAATAAAATATAGCACTTCAGATACCACCTTCAGTGTAATACTTAACTATTTTATACAAACAATGAGAAAAACATACACTCAATTTGATTTTATCTTAAAAGTAACGATGGTAAATAATATAAGACAGTCAATTTTGTTAAATACAGTTCTAGCTCTCCTGGGGGAAAATGAACTTAAATACAGCTTTAGAGTGAGGGGGAAATACAGCAAACAATACTCCCAAAATAAATGAAGAAGCAGTAGAGACTAACACTCTAGGTGTTACTTTGCACTGCAGTCCAGCTCCTAATGAGCCAAGATGGTACTGGCCTGCCAATACCATGATAAACAAACAGAAAGTGATAGACCTGATGTACTGACTTCAATGTTTTCTGTCCTGGAGATAACAAACCTCATCACTGAGTAGCAAGAAAAGTAAACAGTGTGGAGGGGGTGTGGTGAGGGGTGCTTTTAAAGAAAACTTGAAGACAACAAAATATGTAAGAATTGGCAACTTTGAACGCAGGCAATAAGGTATGAGATGCTGGAATCTTGAAAAGGCCAACAGAGTTGCTATATCCCTGCCTTTAACATACTTACGAGAGTCAGTTAGGGATTAAGAGAGGGTGATTTAGCTGAATCTTTAGGAGAAAAACTCATGTTGCTTTGTTCTGCTGTGTAACGTGCTTTATTACACAGATGATTTGCCATGTCAGGTGTGCAAGCCTTCTACCATTCAAAAGCATAGTCGAAAATGCACTTTAAGAAGCGAGTCTGTGACATATTTCCCACTTGTATTTCTGGTTATTCTGGTTTCCCTGTGGTTATCTTTTACACTACAAGCCATAAGAGTTATCGTTCTTATTAATAGCTCTATTTCTGAGTGTCTAGGTCCCATATAGGGCACCTCTGTTCCTCTCAGGCTCATAATGCTACTCCTGAATCAGAAGGCAGAATTAGCTACAGGGGAGTTAGTACTTTTTAGGAGGGAAGGAAGAGAGCCTGGACATGGAAACTCTTCTCTTCATCCGCTAGCATGATGCAGACCTTCTAGGAAATCCCATGCGAAACTAATCTTTCTCTCCCAAACTCTTGTTGTAAAGGCTGTGGCTTTCTTTTCCTAGGGAAATGGTGTGGGGTGATGGAATAAACTTTCACACTGTTTTGGAATGGATAATACAGAAGATTTTGCAAGAGTGATTCTGATGATGAAATTCTCTTCACCTCACTTGGATTGAATCGTTCTGCAATATCCTTTGATAAAAAAACAAAGTGTAGGAATCGGCTAGAGTATAAACAATCTTGTTGTATAGAAGGGTATAAAACAAGCATGTAAAAGCAAATGAAATTAGACTTTCATAAACTATGGCAAGGAAAGTGGGGGAGGTGCATGTTGCAGGCCTCTTAAATCATGAATGATGTGAAAAATATGAGCAAGGAGTGATCAGTCACAATTTTTCACTGCAGAAGCACTAGTGGGCCTCTGTGAAAATACCCTGCAGCAGGTTAAAACAAAGCAAAGAAAATCTTTATGATACATATTAAATTGTAGGAATCCTTGCAGGACATTTTGGACGCCAGAAGTGTAGACATAGCTGGAAAGGATCTGGATAGATTAATGAAGATTATGTCCATTTGTGGCTATTCCATGCAGCCATTTAGATACAAGCTTCATGTCAGACACTCCCACTGATAGCCAGAAACAGGAGATTACAACATAGAAAGAACCCTTTTATCTCTGCTCTGTTCTTATTCTATTCTGTAAACATCTGCTGCCAGCAGCTCTTGGAGAAAGGATGCTGAATATATGGACCTCCAGTCTGGGACACAGCAGAACCGTTTGTAGGAAACAGCTGATAGCTTTCTGGAACCCAGAGGGATGAACCATATCTTCACTTGGCTGCATTTCAAGCAAATGGTTAATGTGAGATTTGGAGTGAACTTTACAACTGACAAATGTAAGGCCATTTAGTAATAATTCTATCATAGCTGCATCTCCTGAGTTAACTGCAGTGTACCAGGTGATCTTTCAGGTTTGTAATCATAACATTTATTTAATTGCAAAATGTTAGTATTACTTACACATTAATATCAGCTGCATAGCATGTCTGTCATACATAGCATAAACAAAAAAAGAAATTCCTGTGGATTTAGAAATCCCTCACTGAAGTTCTGAAAGTGAGAAAATAAGAAGGTATGATGAATTAAGATTTTTCATGTGCTATTACACAGAAAAATAATGCTAGGTTTGTTATCAGAGACCGTAAAAGGCCCTGGTTCTGGGTTCTTTTCTCCTGTCCCCCAAAATATAAATACAAACATCTTCACAGCTGGGGAATTAAATTTCAAAGGGAAGGGAAGGGAAGGGAAGGGAAGGGAAGGGAAGGGAAGGGAAGGGAAGGGAAGGGAAGGGAAGGGAAGGGAAGGGAAGGGAAGGGAAGGGAAGGGAAGGGAAGGGAAGGGAAGGGAAGGGAAGGGAAGGGAAGGGAAGGGAAGGGAAGGGAAGGGAAGGGAAGGGAAGGGAAGGGAAGGGAAGGGAAGGGAAGGGAAGGGAAGGGAAGGGAAGGGAAGGGAAGGGAAGGGAAGGGAAGGGAAGGGAAGGGAAGGGAAGGGAAGGGAAGGGAAGGGAAGGGAGTTAAAAAGGGGAGGAGATGAATGATGTCTGGGGCTGTCTGAGGGGAATTTGAAGGATGGGCACTGCACCTGCACACAGCACCTACTCATGCACAGAAGACCTTCCAGGACATGTTTGGTGAGTCTAGACAGCCCAGACAACCTTGAGTCCCATGCTCTGGACAACTCTTAGCTGAAAGCTCTTTTACAGTGAGAAAGACAGCCACAGTTGAAGGCTTCCCACGGCATGTTTTTCTTCAGCCCTTCTCAGGTCTGCCCCAGGAACCAACTGCTGAAATAATTCTGCCATTTGCAGCTGTGACTCGGGTGTATAGAGAGACGTGACCACTCTGTAGGAGAGCACACACTGCTGGAACTGTAGGACGTGTATTGGAACAAAAAGCATTCTTTCTGAAGCATAACTGTGGTCTGGCAGTGGTCGCTGTACGCAATGGCATGGTACCAAGCAAGAGCATGTATCATAATGGACGAATAATTTATAGCCAGATGCGCAAGGCAGGGACAAAGATTCTGTATCAGGTGATCAAAGAGAAACACAAGACACATTATATGAATATTTCTTTGCGTTTTGAAACATATTAACTTTGGCAGTGTTTGTGCCACTCTTTATTTGTTTAGAGCATTTGATAAAAACAAATATACTGGCAAGAATTTTTACAGATCCAGCAAAGATCAAGCACCTATCGCAAGCTTAGAAAACAAAAGTTGTAATTATGATGGTTGAGGGCTCATGTTGAAAAGGGTACAAGCTGATTCCTTCAGGTATGTGACTCATACAGTACTACCTCCTCCAATGGAAAAATGTCACATTTCAGGTAGCAAATATTTTCAGAAGCAAGAGAAAAAATATTTTGAAAATGATTTTTGAATATGAGTATGAAAATATGGAATATTTTTTCAGGGAGAATAACTATAAGGAATAACTATTTTCAGGGAAAATAAGCATTTGGTGACAATAACTTCAATGAAGTCTGTTTTGAGCATGAAATAGCTATACCAGTTATGCTATTGGGAACTCCACTCTCAGAAAATCAGAAAGATTAAAAGGTGAAACATCTATTATTGTGATATCAGAGCTCATGAGACTGAACTCTTTAAAGCATTTCCCTGGAGATCTTGGAAAAGAAGGTCGTAAAGTAGAAAAAATTGTCTACATATTGTATTCAACACTCTGAAGTCATCTGAATTCTTTCCATGTGGAATTTAGAGATTCCAGGAGGATTAACTGGTGAATATTTGATAGTCCTATATTTGAATGGAAGCAGTACAGTGACAGGCAAATTCAACGAGGAAATTTCTGTAGTTGTAAGTGTAATGCATCAAATACACGAGGAAAACAAATCTTCTCTTTCCTAAATAAAACCCAGTTCTGTCTTCTCTACTCAGAGTAGCTGGCATCTGATTATACAGTAAAGCCCCTGAGCTAATCAGCTTTTATTATTTGTTCTCTATGGTCCCGCATTGCAAAAAAAAAAAAAAAAAAAAAAGCCACCCCAAAAAAACCAAACAAAAAACCAAACCAAAACCAAATCCCAATAAAACCCTGAAGTACCATCATGCACTTATTTGCTTTTTAAAATTTCTTTCATAATTTAGAAGAACGTTAATGAAGGCCACTCCTTACAAGTGGTCTGTAGTGGTTGAGCTTAAAAATTGATCAATTTGCCCTACAGCATGAAACAGTGAGGAAAGCTCACATACCAGCCAAAAGTATTGGAAATAATATTCAGGTGCACACAAAACTCCATTAAGTCCTACACTTTACATCAGTCCCAAAGGCTTTATGGAAAAACCAGGAGCATCAGGCCTTGAGTTGCTAGTGGTTTCACCTGAGTGGTGGCATTTCTTTATTTGTGTGAGGGACAGAAGTAGTCATTCCCAAAACACAAACAGCTTAAAAAAAAATTGATGAAGATACTGCACTCAGCTACACACTAGTTTGGCACCCAGTTTCTATATCTTGGCCTTGTTCTGCTTTGTGGTCTCAGGGCTAGAAAATATATTTTGTTCCAGCAATTAAACTTTAATTTTACATTTCCCAGGACCAAAGTTTCTGGCTGAGAGATTGCCAACAACAGAAAGCTAGAATGTTAATCCTAGGGTGGGGCTCAGCATTTAACAAATTGTACATGTTCTCTCAGAGGTTCTTTTTTTGCTCCATACTATATCCAGCACAGAAATGGTAACTAAGTTAAATTTCCACATTTTATTCATGCCTTGTGAGCATGCGACTGCAAGGTGTCAAGCCTTACTTTTGGTCCTCAAATAGCTCTAAATTGTTTTCCTCCCAGATAGACTCAGCATTTCCCTGGGATGTTATTATGAATTTTGAAGAAAAGATAATGCGCAGCCCTGGCAGGCATTGAGTACATCCAAGCTCAGAAGAGAAATATTGTAGCTGATGGACCTGCTTAACAGCTTTATGAAGGTTAGATCAATTGTGTTTCCTACTGTCCCATTGTTTTCCAACCCACGGTTATAAAACCCATTGTTAAGGCATGTTATTTGATCAGGCCCTTGTAAACCCTATCATTCATTGAATCATTATTAACCAACCCAACAAAAAAATATTTCACTTTTTATAATCTTGTTTGAAGTCGAACATAAGCAGTTTGTTTTCCTTATATTTTGTTTCTGTTGTCATGTTCACATGACTATTACCTGTACTGCCTGGTCTCATCTTCTTTAAGAGGAGGGCAATTTTCCTGAGAAAGTCACTGATCACTAGAATTCTTGAGTCCTTATGTCTCAGCATCATGGGACTCATGGACAGTCTAGAGACCAGAGCTCTGATCACAGATCTGAACAATGCTCTTGAACTTGGTAGAAAGATTGAAGCTTCAAATTAGGATCCACCACAAACACTGTGATGAGTTGTTTAGTTTCCTAGAAATGCCGAGGGGAAATTTGAACAAGATATGTCAAATTCTTGGCACATACATTTTGGGGCAATGCCCAGGCTCGAACTGCTCTGGAATAGATTATTGGTGATCCAATAACATGGGGTCTGCTGTGAATTACATATATCAGTAATCCAGACATTGTGTCAGACTCTTGAAGAAAGGGCTCATTTATGTACCTTTGTTACAAAATGTACAAAGAAAAAGGAGGAGTTGCCTTGCTCTGAAACACAATGTGGTTGTTTTCAAGCTGCACGCTTCCTGAAAAGGAAGTCAAAGAGTGTGTGATAGCAGCCTTGTGTTTCTTGATCACCATTTGCAGAGCCTTTAAAAGTAGCCTATAGGTAATCAGGGGCACAAAGTCCAGTGGGTGAACACCTTTGGGTCATTGGCAAAAAACTCTCTTCTGACGTATGGCCTCAAATACTATCTGGGTGGTCTTCAGTGTAAATACCTACATTCTCACCTAAAAGGTATTCTGGAATGATAATTTTTTTAGGTCTTTTTGTTGCAGTTCCGGTTTGCCTAATTTTTTTTTTTTTTTAACTGAGCCAGAAAAACAGCAAAGACTAGAATATATTGGCTAAGGAACTTGTTCAAAAGAAATGAGTAGATGACCCACCTGCTTTCAGACCCTGCCTGGTTGGACTTATATATGTGTATATATATGGGTGGGAAAACAAGAGAGTATACAAGCTATTTTTATTATTTTTTAATTGCGAGTTTTTCTGTGCAAGATTAGTTATGATTATTCTTTATGGTACCTCATACTGACCTCAGAACTAATGGTTTGTTGCTTGCAAGAAATAATGAACTTATGCACGTACTGCGACAGCCTCCCTATTGCTGGACTTGGCTGAAAAGCAATTCATGAGTCTAAACAGATGTTTAGAACAATGAAAAGTTTATGCAGTGTATGTTTATCTTTAAAAACAGAATGTTTAAGAGTTCATTCAGGCCCAGGATCCAGTCTTTCCAGGAGGACTTTGACTGCCTAGCTAGATTAGAGCAAAACTTAATGATCACGGAAAGACATCTTTCTAATATCATAAAAGAGATTCCTTTCAGTTGGAAAGCAAAGTCTAGAGCATGTGGAAACTGCATTGCTCACTATGTCCTTTTTGAAGAACCAAACTGATAACAAAAATTCTTTGAGCCCAAGTTTGTTCGTTTGTTTGTTTGTTTGTTTCTACTAGGTTTTCAAATATATTTGTTAACCGATTATAGTTCTTGACAGATTTGTAGCAGACAAATCTTATAAAAGTTTCTTACTTAGAACACATTAAGTTTTTCTCCTGTATTTAGAAATATTTTAAACAGTATTAATGCTTACAGAAGTGATCAAATATTTACCTCCGGAAGATATGCTTTTGTGCAGTCCTACAGTTCAGGTGAAAATAAAACCACCTCTCTATACAATTATCATGAATTATTCAAATTCACCCTGAAAGAAGACATTTCTTTGTAAATAACCTTATATATATGTTAATATATTATACGTATATGTCAGTATTGATTTTTTGTTTTCGCCCATATTCCCCCTTTCTGTATGAACTTTTTGTACTGATGATCTTGTATTTACCCAGTGAATAATTCATTTACCTTTCAAAGTGTTTAACATTTTAACAAAAAAAATTTGTCTGTGGATAAACTTCCTTTTGAATTACAGCGACATTAAATAAAGAGTCCTTCTGGCATGACAGCCAGAGTGAGCATTAATAGAACTGTAGAATCAGCGTATTCATCCAACCTGCAACCCAAAACAATCATTTGTCAGAGACAGCAGCAACATCACCTGCATAGTCTGATGTAAGAAAAATACAGTTTCCAGAATAAAGCGATTCCGTAATAAAAATGCTTTTATCTTCGCAAATAAATATCTGGGCTTCATTGCAGCGTGCAGCAGTTGGACTCTGTGCTTTGTTTTCTGTGAAGAGGAAGCATTAACATGTGATAGTATTATAACTTCTTGAAGTGATCTCTTCATTATATGTGGTGATACAAAGAATGTTTTATTCACAGAGAATGGGCCTCTCTCTGGTGTCGGTGCTGACTATCATGTGCTATCTGTATCCATGCTCCAAGCTGGGAAGATGCAAGACAGCTTTTAATTCAGAACTGCATAGGCACTTCAGTGCCTTTTCCCACAGGTTCATCTAGGAGGCAGGATTTGTTAGCAAGCAGAAAAATTATTACCCTGGAGGGATTGCACAGGTGACCAGGCGACTGTTTAATTGCCTAAAACTATGGGTAGAGTGAGAGTGTGACTTTTTGACATCTTCAATTGTTGGGATTCTTGAATACTTGGGAAAGGCATTGTTGAAGTAGACAGATGACTCATTGCAACATAAGACCTGGAAGTGATTGCTGGCTTTACAGCATCTCAGAGAGCAGTGTAACTTCATTGTCACCTTCTTGGGGCCAATGAGTTCCATCAGTAGCTCCCTCTTAGTCTGATATGACAAAAAGGTGGATGCTTTAGATTTGTATTGTAGGACAGGATTTGGTGTACACTAACCTTCTGGATGAGGTTGTGGTCATAAGTGAGAGAGGATCAGGTGGAGTAGCTTCATCCTTACTCAGGGAATGCATGTTGTATTTATATGCATGGCATATAGGTTGCCCTGTCCATATTACAGTGCCTGCAGGAATCCTCACCCATGAGATGAATGTTCATAAGGACTCTGTCTTCAGTGGTTTCAAGACATAGAGAAAGGAAATCACTCAGCAGAAGCTAAACTCTTATCATTCAAAGGCTGGGAGTAATCCAGAGCATTCTCAGGCAAGGTGCTTAATGGGAGTAACAAAAGTGCAGCTGAATATAAACCAGTAATCTGGGCTCTGGCATCTGTGACAGGAAAATGATAATAGCATATTTCCTTCTCTGAAGTCTTGATGACTGACAGCCAGAATATACTATATAGGAGAGTAATTTAATACACTGTCATTTTCCCCCCAGATACGCATATATGTTTTTGGGCAGAATTAACTCATGAAATAGCTATGAAACTTGACAGTGTCATACTGTCTATTTGAAACAAATTCAGCTGTGAATCCTGGAGTTTTCACACAGGTTAAGAGGACCATGGAAAAGCCTAGGCTTTAATTTGACTTGGAGATACATGTGAAATATACATATACTTGCTTTTTTTGTGAGATTTTCAGTTAGTTATTTGAACAGGGCACTCTTTTTTTTTACGTTCTTGTAGTGAAAGAATGAGAAATGTTGTAGAAGACTTGGGAAAAAGATTCACAAAGGCTAATTTATCTGTACTACTGATTTATCTCCTCTCAGGTGGCTCATGAGCAGCTTACCAACATATTCCCAGCACCTCAGTCCCATTGCTTCACTGCAGATTGCAAACAAACTCAAACTATGGGGATGATAAAACTTAAATAAACACTTCTCTTTCAAACTTCACCCATGTGATATATATGTTATATGTGCCTGGCACAGTGGGAAGGAAAGAGAACTCAATTCATGATGGGAATGCTGCTTTTAATTCAATCGCTGGCACATTAATAAAGAATGATTAAATGTCAGTATTTGGAGAAACTGATGTTATTCTAGAAATGTAACCTTCTGCTTGACAGAGTCTTGAACTGCAATGAAGAACAGTCCTTTAAGTCTTGAAATACGACTGCCATTTGCCTGGTGGGTTGTCTTATCTGATAGAACTAAGGCCAGCCAAGGGTCTCCTTATTTGACCTTTATCTTCCTGTTAACCACCTACGGCTTTAACTCAACATGCCAAGAATTTTCTTGGCATCCTTCCACAAAGAGCTGGGCCAGATTCTGTTTCTAATTACAGCAGCATAAACTCAGGACCTGATCTGTCCTCAACTCCTTCATCTTTGTTGTCTGGATCTGAGACCTCTTTCTGCCTACAGATGAAACGCCCATTGTTCTTGCCATGTCTTGTGTGGTTCCTTTGAAATTTTGCAGTGATCAATGTTTTTATGCTGATTTTGTACAGCGGCCATCCAGTCTGACATACCTGAGTTTGGTGTGTTTGTATAATGAATATTTCATGCATTCACAAATATGTTTTAACAGCAGTACTTTTTTTATCTCTCTGCCATTGTAATTAAGGCCGGATGAATGGAGAAAGAATATTCAAATAAATATGTTTATAGTTGTTTCCTTCAAATACCACTTTTTTCTTTAGCCTCCATGAACATTTGATTTGTTAAATAAATGGACTTTGATAAACTCCTTTGGTTTTCCATTTGTGTATGGAAATATCTGTTTTGGAAGAGGCTGTAGTCTCACCAGACAGGTAAAGGAAAACACACTACACGACTTACCTCAGTCAATCTTAAGAACAAGACTGCCAAATATTGAACACCCAAAGAACTCCTTGTTATGAATTAAAAGTTAAATATTTGAACACACAGAAAAATAAATAATAGTTTTTAAAAATCTAGAAGTAGATCAGTTTATATACTAATCTTCTTAAGGCTATTCCATGGGCAGAAAAACTGAAGCAAATCAATAGTTAATTACAATATGTTTGTTCAGCTCTACCCCGAATTGATAAAGTTATTGCTGCTTTGCTTAGACTCAAGAATTTCTGTAATTCAATGGTCTGAACTGTCTTTTGAAGGTTTTATCTGCTAATGCACAAAACTACCATCATGAAGACTGCTGAATTACTGAGTGAATTACTGAGTGAAGGAGGTTAGAAGTTAAGATGCTGAGATCATCTGGTTTCCAGGCACATAATCTGAGTTTTAATTTGTGGGGGATGGTGAAGAGGTGGGAAGTAGCTGACATTTGTAATGCAATGACCACTATGTTTTCACTTTGCAAGGTCAGGCTGACCTCCTGACTCTGGGGGAATCAATCTGGGGCAGCATTACTGAAGGTACAAATTAATGATAGAATCATGATTAGTTCATACATTCCGCCAGCGGCAAATCCATCGCTTTTAATTGACACACTTGCTTCTACAGCCTTGGAAATTAGTCTTATATAGAAAAGGATACCCTCTCTGCTATCACATGGGTTACTGGCTTACAAGATTTAAACTTGTGTGTAAATTGATTCAACCCGCATGTCCAATTAAGTCATGATCTATTGGCAGTAGTGATCAGACCCTGAGGGCATATCCCAATACTCCCGCGCCACAGTTCTGGCTCAAGGACAGTCTCTCTTCCCTTTCATTTGGAAAATATTTTTTCATTATAGTAGAGTTATCATATCTTCACAAATTATTTGAGACAGAATTTTTGGAGGAAAGATCAAAACATACAGTTTCTGTTTCACAGCAGATTTCTATGGACACGAATGCCTCTTACTGCCCTACTTCACCATAATACCAGAATGCCTGGTAATCCTAATCCTCACTGTTGTCTTTCCAACATAAATGGTTTTGAATAAATGTGTAGGTTCAAGTGAAACTACCTTCATTTTTATTACTCAAAAAACTAGGGAGGATTCAATAGCCAGCAGCTAGTCTGTTTTTTCTTAGCAATGTGTTTGTTCCTTTCATATTTTTTTTGTGTAGTGCAAAAGCATTTTCTTTATATATAATAACTTTCGAGCAGTTCAGTCAAACTCTGAAACTACATCTCCAGCAATTCAAACAGAATTGTCTTCTTACAGCTGTTGAAAATACCATAAAAGCTTGATTTTTCCCTCTCTACAATTAAGAATAAGTTTTGAAAAATTGTGGGATTTTTTTTTTTTTCCACTGCTGCCAAGGAATCTCTTCCCACCCTCTTGCAAACAGGAAATGCAGAAAGTAGGATTAGAGTTCATTTTAAGGAACTGGAGAGATAAATGTTTTTTTATTGATCCCTTGGTGCTCTGAGTCACAATGTTTAAACAGGCTGCTGCCAAAAAAAGTTAAATAAAAAAAAAAAATCTCTTTCCCTTCAATGCTTTCTAGCTTTATTACAGACCAGTCCAAGTGGGGCACATGTGACTAGAATTTGTAGTACCTTATGAAAGAGCAATAATTTTCATGCTGGGCCGTATTTATACATGAATGTCAGTCTACAGAGGAGGGGAAAACGAACAGGTTTATGTCAAAGGAAGGTACTTCCCAGTGCCAAAGAACTTCATACCAAACCTGCAATTTTTATTTACATCATTGTAGAAAATACAAAGTGGAATATATTCATTCTCTCTGTAACAGGAAAATGACATCTTTTTTCCCCCCTAAAGTAGTACAATATGCTTTCTACCACATTATAATTTTAAAATATCACACAGTCTTAGAAGGGCAAAGGCCTTCTTAGGACAGGTGACAGCAAAATCTTCTGAGACACTCAAAGCTAGGCAGTTCACAGCAATGGTGACCTGGTAGAAATGAATAGTTTTGATTTGCAGACAGATGGTCTGATGACCTACTAAATCCTTGTATATTTTGCCTCTTTTTTTTTTTTTTTTTAAATGAGGTTTTTTCTGCAATCTTGGCTTGGTATCAGTGAGTTGGTATGTGAGAGTAGTTGTTCTTTGGATTGGTCTTAGCATGTTTCATTTTTCAGCTGTAGAATAATTACTTGGCTACATAAGCCAAAAATTTCCAAGTGAAGTGCTTAAAATGGATTTCTAAATACTTTCCGAAGCATTGATACAAGTGTTTCAAGCTTCTGAGAGGATACAAGATTCGTACAGGATCTAGAATGACTGAGGACTGAAAGAGTTCATCAACTTTCAAAACTGCTTTCATTTTAAATAGGAGAGACACTTTCAAAGGACCCTAAATCAATGAGCTTTAGAGCCCTCAGTCACATGAACATTTTTGAAAATGTTGTCCTGGTTGCCTTTTGAACATGTGAGGTAAAAATGGCAAAGAGTGACTTTACTATCTGAATATTTAGAATCCGTACAGGAAAGCTACTCGATATTAGGGGTTTGTTCCACACCCACGCATCCCAATTCATGTTTATTTTTTCAATTTATTTAGAAATTGAAAGCAAAAAGACTGCCTGGGGCAAAAAGTATATCTACCCTTTGTCTCCAACAAACACTATGAAAGGGAATTAGGACTTTAATTAGAGATCACTTAAAAAAATCACTTGATGTGCTTAAATGCAGTTAAGATATTTGCTTTCTATGAGTTAAACTGAAGAAGAGAGGGTTTGTTCTGCAACACATGTCATAGACTGAAGGCAACATTTTCATTGATTGGCTTCTTCTCTAGAGCAGCCTGAGACTCACACCGGGGTTGCAGGTAGTGTAATTTTCACCATCTGGATTATTGCGGTATCCCCAAATGAGAGGTTTTCAGACAAATGTTGTCGTTTACACTCTTCTTTTTCTAATTAAGAAGTGATTGAGAACCAATTTTTTTCACTTAGATCTCTCTGTTAAGGCTAAAATAAGGTCACGTCTAGGCAAGGCTTTTGTACATCTGTGTAATTTTTGATGCATGCAAAATATGCTGATCCTCCAACTTGCCACTAAACTAAATAGTGGGAAAAAGAATCTTTCCATCCTTCATCATATTCTGCTTGCCCAGGCCTTTGTATAGAATTTCCCACAGCTAGTGGCTTCTACTGTGGCCACTCACTCTGCCCACCAGTTTTAAACTGCTGCAGACAAAAAGAAAAACCAGCAGTTTTTGAGAAATTCCTGGAGCCTGTTGTAAGTCTACACTGTTGATAGATCTTGTGCTGAAAAACACTCCCATGAGTTATGCTAGCTGGGTATGAAGGCTTTCTACAGCTTCAGATTCTCAATATGCTAAATCAGGTTTTCAAATGGTTTGGGCACTTGGAGAATATTGCAGCTGGTGTTTCTGTGCCACCTCGTTGAGGAGAAAGGGAAGATCCATAAGTATGCAGTGCTCATTAAACTTCCTATCACATTCCATTAAATATTTTCTCAAATAGTTCAAAGTATTCACTGAGTTTCCTTGGTGGATAGCCCTACATGTTTTGTGTGTGTGTGTTTGACCAAGTGTTTCTGCTGCTTAGCTAATTTAATTTTTAGTTCGTTAAATATACAAGGAGTTGGTCCCAATCAACTACCTGTTCATGGGTTCAGATTAAGAAGATCACATTGTTCTTGGGTAGAAATACTTGTGCAAAGAAGCAACTGGCAACACTTTGAAGTGTAGAAACACCTAGAGTTTAGAATGGTGGTTCACATGTGTGTGTTTCCCATATCAGGAATGTTAAGTTCAGCCTACTAAAGTTAGCCGCAGAATTTGGATGGGGTTTCATAAATTACTCATCTACTTTTATGTCCCTTCCTTTCTACTCATCTCTCTTCTACATACCCTAATATGTTGAGATATTTTGTTACCTTGCTTTTTCAACATACCCTGCATGCTCCTTTCAGATCATAATTTCAATATTCTCCCAACTGATTTAGACCTGAATCACAGTAAAAAATGCGGACTAATAAAATATTGTATGATTTAAGTCAGTTTCTGTTGGAAGTTCTTCTTCCTCTTGCAGGCAAGTGTTGAAAGTGTTCATTTTAAGTCTTAAAGTAATTTAAATTGCTCCTGGATGCTTTCATTAATGTTGATTGCCCTTATAAAAATTTTTCTGAGTCCTTGCATGTTATAAGCCATGTCTGACTGCAAAAGGAGAACAAAGAACTCACAAGGACCATTAGTAATAAGAAAAGAGTTTAAAAATTTCAGAAGAAATAAATGCAGATAAAAGAATGAAATATAGAGTTATTATTTGCCTCTGACTGCTTCAGGGTTGCTAGCTGATGTGACTTACCTATTTTGGTGACTCTTGCTTTGATTCTTGTGTTGGCTCTTCCATTCATTATTTCCTCAAAATGGTGACATTATAGTGCTAGCTCTAGGATATGATCAGCAAATCTAGTTTTATTTTTCTGCAGAACTGAGGATTTATAAATTATCTAATGTGTGTTCAGTGTCATGCTGATTCTATAGAATGAAATGGACACTGATCAGGAAGGCACATAGAAATCTGTGCCTGGAAAAAAATTTCAGTGAATTAACACATGCTAACCTTAGCTATATTTACCCTGCAAACCACTGGCAGTAAATGAAGGAAACTCTTCATGATTCTCATCCAGTGCAAAAGCTTAGAACCAACACTTGAAAGGGAGGGACTGAGGTGGTTTTGCCCTCGTGCTTTTCTGATGCTAGGGAAGACAAAAACCAGAGTCACTCAATTATTTTTTTCCAAGCAGGCCATGGGCTGGCAGACTTGCATGAAAGAAAGGTTTAGGTGGTCATCAAAGGCAGGCTGTGGGGCAGGAGACTTTCTGCTCTGCTGATGTACAGAGATTTTCCTAAACTCTCTTGATGCCAGTTCAGGAAACAACGTACCTGTTTTGGTAAGTTAGGAAGTAACACCTTGCAGAAGAAGAGTGTATAGCTATCACTAATTAAAAGAAATAATAAAAATCAGTGTTTTCACTACTAGAAATAATTCATACCCATGCTTCACATAAAAGGTCTATCTTTTCAAGATATGTTCTTGCATACATTTTTCACTTCAGTGGATAGCACACCCCCTGGAACCTGTTTATATTACAAATTAATGTTCTTTATGCCTGCTTATATGCATAAAAAATTAGAAACTTATCCTAGATATAAATGCATTAATCACAACATGTAACTGAGTAGGTTCAACAATTTTCTTCCTATCAGGTGCTCATGGATTGTTGATATTGGGCCCTCCCTATTCTCAATTATTTATTCATGATGTATGATCGGTCATCTGATTCATAGAGCATGGAATAATCAACCCTCTGATTAGACAACTGAAGTGTATATTTTAGAATTATTTTAGATAGTAATGAAAGGCAAATATTTGGTGACAAGCAATGATTCAAGTTATCAGCTGTAGAAACTGGTGTAACTGTTGGATAAGATAACAGATAATATTATGAGTTATAGCTATTCCTTTACCATATGCAGTAGCAAAGCCTTCCCCCTCAGAAAAAGAAAAAGAAAAAAAGGAAGAATAGAAAAAAGAGAAAGGAAAATAAAAAGAAAAAGAGAAAGGAAAATAAAAAGGAAAAGGAGGAAAAAGGAGAAAAAAGAAGAAAAAAGAAACAAAAAAAAAAGAAAAAGAAAAAGAAAAAGAAAAAGAAAAAGAAAAAGAAAAAGAAAAAGAAAAAGAGAAAGAAAAACGAAAAGAAAAAGAAAAAGAGAAAGAGAAAGAAACAGGAAAAGAAAAAGAAAGGAAAAGAAAAAGAGAAAGGAAAAGAAAAAGAGAAAGAAAAAGAGAAAGAAAAAGAGAAAGAAAGAAAAAAGAAAGAGAAAAAGAAAGAGAAAAAGAAAGAGAAAAAGAAAAAGAAAAAGAAGAAAGGAAAAGAAGAAAGGAAAATAAAAGAAAAGTCCTTTACCTGACAAGTTCCCTATACAAAACAAATTGTAGAAAATCGTAAAATACGGAGGCAAAGCCTTCATGGTTATGTGATTATGATTTGTATTTGTGTTCAAGAATACACAATCTTCATCTTATGGCTTCCCAGTGTTATGAAAAAAATGCTGCTGTGAGTTATCTTCTGAGTGTTGATAGGACAGATTGAGCACATTCAGGTGTCATGTAGCTTGGTATGGTAACTGTTTGGTATCTACATTTTGCCATCAAAGGTCATTGGTGCATCACACAGGAAAATGAATTTTGCTTGTCAGTTTATTACACTGCAGGGAGAGTCTGAAGGGTCTAATTTCCATTTATCTGGCTAAAATTTATGAATATGTTACATTTTCATTGTTCTTAGAAGCAAGGGCAAAGGCGAATTAGAAGGAAAGCATTTGATATCATGAATTATTGTCAGAGTTTGCACTTCAAAACGATTCTGCAGGTCAAGTGCAAGCTGGGCTGTTCTCTGCCTGAATAGCAGCTTTCTGAAATAGCATCACTCTGATTATTAACATCAGTGCTTTCAAGGCATTTGGGCCTCATATTTCAAAGGACATTTACAAGTTCTCAGATCTCATTATTAATTCACAATGAATTAATAAAAATCCCAACCCTGAATAATGTGACATGTATTGAAAAAGAAAAAAAAAACACTGGGTGGGGACACAGTACAGTTGAGTCAAAACCCTTCTCCCATTAAGAGAAAATTATTTAATGTGCACAGGGTTGGAGGAAATGGCATGAAAATTTCACTGGATCATTTGGTTTATAAAAATTGTATTAGCATTTCAAGGTACATAATTGAATTTAAATCTGTGGATCTGTAGTGATCACAGGCAGTGATTTTGTAAGTGCTGCTAATTCAGCACGCTTAACATTATGTGTAGCAATTGCATTGCAACAGCATGAACCAGGTAATAATGGTCCTGTAGCTTCTAATTGAAGTGATATCACTGAAATAGTTTCCAAGATGAATTAAAAATTTTTAAAAATATATATTTATACTAGGGCATTGTAAAGTATGAAACAATAATTACAATGATAGGAAAATGTTTCCTCTAATCAGATTGATTCATGAGACATCGAATTCCATCTCTGACAATTGTCTTGGTTTGCATTTGGTATGGGGCACAGTGAAGTCTAGACTGAGATTCTGAAACAGGGCTTGAACTAGGAGGCAAACAGAAATTACTGTTCTTTTCAGCTCTGAGAGAACAGAGAAGTCCTAAACAGATGATCTGTTGAAAAGTCTTCTTGGGCCAGATAATTCAGCAATAAGAGAGCAGGTTCACAGAAAATTTTCCATCCAGCCATCTGAAAATTACAGCTTATTCTGGGAGCAAATCCATCAGAAAAAACAAAGTTGCAGAGAATTAGGATGCCTGAGCTTTCCAGGAAAAATTCCTAAGCAGATACAAGCAAGGTCATGTGAACCAAACTACTCAAGGAAATTCTAAATTTATTTTCCTAAGTGTAATTAATGATTTGGTTTCTCGCACCCAGGAATACACGCAAACATCAGTGAGAATCTTAATTTACCACACCTCCAAAGAGAAGCCCCAAGACGTATTGAAGGTTCAGTGTCTTACTTTTGATAGTGATCAATGCATCCACTACAGCCAACCCTTTCCTCATAGAAACATTGCTGGAGTTGGTTCACAAAAATCTTGATGAGCTCTGTCAAAGGGAACATCAGCTGTTTTTCAGAACAGCACAATTGATTAAAAATGGCTTAAATCAAACCTGTGCTGTGAATGAGTTCAGTTACAGTGCTCCGCGCTGTATTAAAATATTGCTTTCACCCACTATGGGACAAATATGTTTGAGCAGTGTATGATTTCACACATACATAAGGACAAAGCCAATGACTTCCAGCTTTGAGATGTTGCAGAATCTCAAGATGAAAATCATCATTTGGAGATTTTTCCAATTTCAGTTCATTCTTTTGTTTTGAAAAAGAAGCACATTAATGAGTGTGTTTGTACTCATGAGTGATTTTGTCATCTGTAAGAGACCTACTGCTCCAAACTCATAATGCCTATTCCTCTATTTCTGCTATACTGAATTTAATATTTCATGCTTTTGTGGGGGTTGGGGACTCCCATGTTTCTCTGAGTCCATGGCTGCCTGCATCCTTCTGTTTTTAAATTGGAGTAAGGAAAGGTACGGTCCTGGACCACTGATACCAGAGAGAGTTTCAGCATTGACTTTGAGAGGAATCAGGTGAAATTCAGAGGACAGACTACTGAAGCCATGCATATTAGATGATACAAGCCTCCAGGCTGTGGTTGATGTTAGACACGACGTTAAATACCTTTTGTCTCGTCTTATAGTTAGCTGAAAGTAGTTTCTATACAAGGACATTTTCCTGTAATTGTAAAGCTTTTACTTTTTTTTTTTTTAAATAATGAAGATTCAGAAATTTGCAAAGAATTCTACTCCTTGATTTATAGACACCCAATCTGCAAGGAGTGGATGAAAAGGAGTTGTCCCCTGCATCTCCACAGGGTACTGCTCCAGGAAACTATGATTGGGATTAATTCTTCTCTTCACCAGCAGGACAGCCACACAATAAATTCAGAAGGATCACGAGGCTGACAAACCTGTGGAGTATGCTGTGCACTGCCTGGGATCCTGAGCAGTTGTAGGTGGCTTCTTAGGTATGAAATATGGTTGTGTAAAAAATGGTTACAGTTGAACGGTTAATCTGACCTCTTATACTGGTGGTGAAATTTTCATTTAATTGCTGTTCCATCAGGACATGACTTTTTAAAACACATCTAAAGGGGCCCCGATATGGATATATTTGAATTACAAAAATATGTGTTTTCTATTTTAAGGAATGTCAGTCTAAGCATTTAATTAAGAATTATGTACATCCGGAGTTTTAGCTAATTGTGTTGTACAAAGGCCTCTCTGAAAGTACTGTCTCCTATTTTATTACGTTGGCCCATGACATCGGAGGTGGATGTTGGTGGTCTGGCAGTAGAGGTTGAACCTTCCTTCAAATATCCCGTTAAATTTTGTTGCCGTGCGACAGACAGCAGCAGAGGGGCAGTCTGACAACGTGGCCTCTGACATGGCAGTGCGTGTGAAGCAAAGGGGTGTCACTGAATTCCTCCATACAGAAAAAATTGCACCCAATGACATTCATTGACGCTGCTGAACGTTTACAGAGACCAAGCAGTGGGTGTCAGCACAGTGAGGGAGTGGGTGGCGCGTTCCAGCAGTGGTGACAGTGACGGTGGGTCCCCTCTGCTGGTGCAGGTATTTACAGGTGTGGCACACAGGTTCTTGTTCATCGTTGGTGAAAATGCACATCCAGTGGTGGGGACTGTGTCAAAACCCAGTATTTTATAGCTGAGAATCTGCTCTATCAAATAGCATTATTGTGCTTTTTGTGTCTGTTGTAGTTTCCATGGAAATAAATAGGAGGCATTACTTTCGGAGTGACCTACATAGTTGTTGTCAGCCTTTCCAAGCAAAAATTTTCATTTCCATATAGCCACAAGTTCCATAAATTACAAGCACAAACCGTGTTCACAGTGCCTCATAGTTGTTTTAATCCTGAATCCAAAAACATGTCATTAGTTTTTTCCTTGGATTTATGTGTCAAAAAAAAAAAAAAAGGAAGAAAGAAACAATGGCACCAGAAGCATACTAAAAGTTCTTACTTTTCACTTTTTACAAGAATGAATTTTTAAATTTTGAGGTAAAAAAAGCACAGAGCACATCTGCAAATGATAGTTCAACTGTCCTGAGAGAAATTTGTTCATTGGTCTCATTACCTCAATTGTGTGTGCCTGCCTGGACACTAAAAAAGCAGATAGTTTGCCAAGATGAAACATCAACATCCATAGTACAGAGTTTGGCTTGGGAAGCCGTAGGCTTAGCTGTCAAATTAAGATGGCCTGCTAACCAAGGCTGATAGGACATCTTCCAGGATAAAATAGAGTAAAAGCAAAACTGCATAACCCTTGCAGCTAAACAGGCAAACCAGTGGTTTGTCTACTATCCAATTTTACTAAGAATAAAATAATAATAAATAATTAAAAAAAAAAATGCTAAACAGTAACTTTTAATGGTGCATCTTTTTATGTCAGCATTATCCATCTCCATGATTAAAATTAGTATCTTTAATACGAAATGCATTATCTATAAGTGATATTGCATCCTATCCAGAATAATCACAATTGGGTTATGTGAAATCCATAATGTATATCTATTACCTGAAAGACAATAGGTCGAAGACTATGTAACAGTCTTTCTCAGGCTAGAAAGCTTGACAAAGGTGCACTGCTCCTCACAGCAGAGAAATCAGTTCCCAGTGTGGCAACTTCCCATTGTGTTTTTTAAAACATATGCAGTATTTGACCTACAGTCCTAGTTCATAAACAAACCACAAGAGGAGGCTGAGGGGAGACCTTATCGCTCTCTAAAACTACCTGAAAGGAGGTTGTAGGGAGGTGGGGGTAGGTCTCTTCTCCCATATTATGAATGACAGGACGAGAGGGAATGGCCTTAAGTGGAGACAGGGGAGATTTAGGTTAGATATCAGGAAAAATTTCTTTACGCGGAGGGTCATTAAGCATTGGAACAGGCTGCCCAGGGAGGTTGTGGAGTCGCCATCCCTGGAGGTGTTTAAAAGCCGTGTGGATGTGACGCTGAGGGACATGGTTTAGGGACCCTGACAGTGCAGGGTGAAAGGTTGGACTTGATGATCTTAAAAGTCTCTTCCAACCAGATGATTCTATGATTCTATGATTTCATGCAGTTGACGGGGATAATGCATAATCTGAAGTAAAGCAGGCTTCATTTTAATTTTAGAACAAACAGCTTTATTTCCAAGAAATATCACAGCATGTGTCTTCTAATTTTGGATAATCACCGGTAAATTAAGATAAAATCAAATGGAAAGCAAGTATCCCTGGGTCAGAGATTTTGTTCCATGCTTCTATGCAAAGGGTGTTCAGGGAGTTTCCAGACATGGCGTATCATGCTTATTAAAACTGAGGTGACTACCTGACTTGAAACTGTATACTACCTATATTAACTCTTAAAATGAAACAAGTTACTGTTGTGTCCTAAGCTCTCGTGCTTTAAGGCAATTATCTTACATTATCAGTTGATAGTTTTAAGAAGCAAGAAATGCAATAGAGATGTCACCATAATCAGACAATAGAGAATAAAAATCTAGTCTATACACCAAAATAATTCTTAACAGCTTATTTCCAATGTGGCCACATGATGGTTTAGTAAACTCAGTAAACTCAGATCATGAAGTTATTTTGCGGTTACTGCTATGAAAATTGCTGTGTCATGAATACCTCTCTGTCAGTCCAGGCTGGCTTGACAAAACCTGCCTGACAATGTGGTCATTAAATCCTAACAGGGAACTACTGAGCATGAAACACTTTGGATTGATGGTATGGACGAGGCCTTGATGATCAAGGGTGTGCAGGTCTGGAGCAGTGGGCAGTTTGCAAAAAGGCTGACACAGAAGCCAAATGTTAGGAGAAGAGGATATAAACGAAGTGAAGCCCCACAGAGATGGGAAGTGTTTAATGAGGTGGAAGAGAGCAGAGGTCAAGTTTGGATCCAGGAGCAAGGCACTTGGGGAGCAGTTTTTAGCTGCTTAGAGCAGTCACTTGCTGAATCTGTGAACATCCCAGAGGGGAGCTGGTAGGAAGGTGTGAGTCTCATGCTCTGGAAATGTTGTCCTTTGATCTTCTAGGAGAGAAGGAGTGTCACAATCTGTTTCTGAGATCCTGAATCATGAGAGTTATCCATGTTGCAGACGCTATCAAAACGGAGGGTGCCGGTGAGCCTTCTCCAACCAGTCATCACACCTTAAGGTCAAAACCTGAAGAACGGAGAAGTGTGAGATAAAGTGGAAATGTGACTGTTAATACAGCCATTGAGAAGAGACCATTGGCAAAGGTCTGCTTAATCCTTCCAGAGCTCTGGAGTGCTGCGAAGGCAGGTAAGAGAGAATGATCACTGTAAAGTTCAGGCTTTACTGCCTGTCCTACTGACCTATTTGGATTTGCTTTGCTTTGCTTCACCACAGCTACAGCACTTCAAGCTGTGTCAGCAGTCACTGGCCAGTCTTGCGTGCCAAGAGAAGAGACCCTCCCATGCATTTGTGACCTCTGGGCTTGATTATTATCTGCAGGAATGAGATGAGTAAGCTGAAAAAAGCTCTGCTGGTTTGTAATTCAGCAGACGAACAAGACAGACTGCTGAGAAGACAGCACCCATACACCCTGCTCTCTGAGTGTGGGTCCCTGTCAAAGACAGAGCTAGACTGAAGTTTTCAGCACCCTGTATCACAGCCCAAGTGACTTATGCCATTAGCTTTTCTACTTTTCTTCCACATTGGCTAACACGTCACCTGAAAAGGAGACTGTTACCTTCAGCAGTGACAGCTGTTGATATGAAGAGCAGGGATTCTCCCTCAGTTGGTCTGTTTCTGGGTGTTAATCCGTAAACAGCCAGAATTACCGTAGGCCTCATCATTTTTACAACAAAGTGCAGTTTATGCTCCTCCAAGCTACTCTGCTTGCAATATCGGACAAAATCACAAAATCATTTGAAAACTAACGAGTGTGAGGAAAAGGAGTCTTTATTCTCTTGGTGGTGCCCGAATGTGGCCTAAAGTCTGGTCCTACTGAAGGTGAAGTTGGGTACATCCGTATCCACACTAGTGATTAGCTGTTTTCTGGTTTACTTCCAGGCTACAATCTGGAGTGAGCTAGCTATATCCTTCCAAAATGAGACCTAGACACAATTGACATAATAATTTTTTCCAGGGTCTGTTCCTGGATGCAGCCCACGCCAAGACTGACTCTTCCATCTAGGACATTCCTCCCACATTATCCCATGTGGTAATGCAGCACATATCCTTGGTGACATGCTATGAAAAACACAGCTGTGCCAGACTGCATGCAGCACAACCCTGACAATATTTTAGGCATTGTGAACTGAAAAATGGTGACAAATGGTCTATCCTTGACATAAAGGAATACCCATAGAAGAAGGATGTCTTTAATTTACAGCTGTAGTCATTGCATCCTGGGGAGCATGGTGAGGTCAGTGCTGGCTGTCCTGTGGTGCCCATAAACACTGAAGATTTCTCAGCCATTAACATGGGAGAGATCTTGTGAGACCACTTATGAGACCACCTCGTCAGAAAAAGATCTTCATCTGTTGGTAAGACCTTTGACTTTGGTATACAGAAGAGGACACACCCCTTCTCTTCAAGGGCACAGGTGGCAAGAAGTAACAAGAAAATAAGAAAGCATCATTCAGAAAAATGTAATGACACTGCTTTGTAGAATTAATCACAGAAAAGATGTTTTCCATAAAAATCTCCTGATGGATTCTTTCACTTATTTGGTGGGACAGGGGCATATAATATTCTATCACTCAGCTTCTTTCATAAATATGCCAGCACATACTGCCTCCTCATCACTGTCTAGCTGAGGATCATGTGTAACTGGTTTTAGGAAATATAAAATAGGCTCAAAAAGCAATTTGTTCCTGAAAACAATGTGCCATAGTTCCGAGAATGAGTAGTTTTGGGAAAACTGGTGGGTGTTGATTGCAGTAAAATAACATCTTGCAATTAAATTTCAAGATCTAATTCCCAAAGAGATAAAAACTCCATTATCTATGTACGTATGTACATATTTAGGAATTGCTTCACTCATCAGGGAAACAGAGCCAGTTGCTGGGAGGCTGCAACATGACAGCTGCTCAGTAGCTGATACTCTTACATTTTACAACAGCGGGGGAAGAAAAATAATACCCTCAAGAGACATTAAAATTCTGTTTTTATGAGAAGTCTTTGGCAAGCATAGCAGCTCTCCTGCATGATTTCAGTGACCATTGGTAGCTCACCTGGGATACAGAATTTTAGCAAGTGGGTAAGAATTGATGGTAACACCACCATTTTTCATGGCTTTTTGTTGGGAATTCTCTCCTCAACTATAGATGTGTCCTTTTTGCATACAGGTTGTGGCAGTCACTTTCACATCCATTATTCTCTGAATTTCTGTAGATATTCATATACTGGTTTTGAACACCCAATATATACCTTTCCATGTTATTGTCCAAAAAACCAAATGATGTGATATTTTACCATAGGTTCTACGATTATTGCAGGACAGAGAAGGATACAGAATATAAGTGAAAACAACCATATGCTTCGCAATGAAACATATCATAATAGTAAAAAAAAAATTGCTGACCGTATAGTTTAGTATCTTGACAATATTCTTTCTGGCAATAAAATCACCTCCAGTACCGTTTGCAATGATCATTCCAATACCAGCTGACATCAGCCAGGACTATGCCGCTGTAGCAACACTAAGGCTGGCCTATTCATGTAACTATGCTCAGGGAATCCTTCTATATTCAAGTCCATCCACACTTCATTGAGAACATTGAGCATATTTTTTCCCTTGTTTAGTGTCAGAGTTATATGCTTTACATTACAAATTTAAACTTGCATAGTTACTAAATTCTGATGGCACAAGGCACAGAACAGACACAGTTTGCAAATATCAGTAATGTGCTTCATATTTAGTTTTTGGATGATCTAGTTTTTTTATTGTGTTAAAACATTGGCAAAAGTAGGGGCACAGTATCAAAGCCCTAAAGGTTAGAAAATGAAGCCAGGTGCATAAAGGGTTGTTACCCAACTACCAAAATACTTAAGTAATGTGTCGGCTCACAAAGAAGACAAGTGAAACTTTCTGTAGTTTCACAAGATGAACTGATTTTCACTGCAGTCCTTGTGCTAATCACTTACTTACCCTCAGAAGCAAAAAACTGAGATACACCCCTGCATGTATAAAAAAAAGGCGCATTTTGAATTTAGAAGATAAGGGTCAAAGCAAAGGATAAGGGTCAAAATAAAAAAAAATAGAAGAAGGGAGAGGAAAGACAAGAGTTATAATAATAATATTAAATAGCTACACAGCAAGGTGTATAAGCGCCTAATGAATGCAAAGTTTAAAATTGGTACTGTCATTTTTGACTGCAGCTCCAGTGAGCTAACTGAAAAGTGAGGAAACTTGCATATGCAGCTGTATTCAGACCACTGAGGAAGAAAGCTGGGTAGATTTCTGGGAATGCTGGAACAGAGTGCTATGTTTCCTAGACTTTATTTGATTTCGGAAACTGAACCAAATTCCTCTTAAGCAGATATTTTTTGTTAAAGAAAATGTTTTAATGGCAAGAACAGGGGGATAATATGAAAAATCTTAATGTGGCAGGTGTATATTTTAATATGGAGGTTATTAGATTTTCCTATGTTTGATTTTCAGATGGTGGGAGCACTGTTGCAGCCAGTGCTTGCATGTTCATTTTTGCTTCTACTTCTTCATTGTACTTGTCTGCAAGGAGGGTTTATGACAAGTCACACTATGGGGATGACTGGCTAAGGCATCAAAAGCAATCTTGCCTTAAGCTTATTTCTATATTGCATAAGATTTTAATCATACCAAATGTCTGTCCTTATAATGCAGTCCTTGTTCTTACTAAACTGCCATTGACTGGGGCTGTGAATGACCAATTTGAGACCGTACTTGCCTTCATTAATGCCAAGGGCAAGCTTGTCATCAAAGAAAGTTGATTCAGATTCCCAGATAAAAGGTATTAGAATGCTTATGCATGCATTGCCCTTGGTTCTAGAGTAGACTTTACAGAAATTATGTTTGGATGCAAAGGCTTAGGAAACAAACACAAAAGTAGGTAAAATTTCTTGGTTCCTACCGGTCAGTATGAAATGATGTTTCTGAGAAAAATCCTGAATATTATGATACTGGCTGATACAAATGTGATAGTAATACAGTCTGGGGGATATTTGAGGAGAAAGAAAAATGATTCAATTGTTACTTAAAATAATACAGGATGAACAAATAAGGACCGGTTTGACTATCTTGCAGGAATTTTGCATCAGAGGACTGTGATTAGTTATTCAGGCCATAATGTCTCAATCTGGAATGCAAAATCAGGTACGTGGCTTTAAAAAAAGTTGCCTTATGTTTAAACAACTAGGTTTAGCCCTATAGATTTTTTAACTTGGGGGCAGAGGATACCTACAGCACATTAATTTCTCTCCTCATTATGAACTTCTGAGCTTTGTCAAGAAAAAGTATGGACTATGGGAAATATAGGCTTTATGAGTGAGAGCTGTACATATATGGTATGAAGCCACAGTTTTTGATGCCTTTACTGCTTTAGAGTTGTGAAATATTTTCATAAAGAGTATTTATTGTAATGTTGCATTATGAGTTGTTGGAGTGTGGTGCTCTGAATAGTAATGTCATGCCTTTGCAGCATGCTGTTAACTTTTATTCTTTGTATGACTTTACAAGCTTTTTCTCTTTTACTCCATTCTCTTTATGCAAGTTTGTGAATAAATATACATTTCAAATTATTTATGGGACTGGTAAGTTTCTATAAATGTGCAGAATTCCCTTATATAAATGGGAAGATTAAAGGAAAAGATAATAGAAACAGAGTTGGCATAGGCTTGGGGAGGTATGTAGTCTACATTCAGCCTCAAGAATTCAACTCTGCCTTTGACACCCCTGGCAAACATTTGTCTACCCCTCCTTAGATGCCCCAAAGACAGAGATTTCACAATCACCCAAAGCAGTCTATTCCCATGCCTAGTGATTCTTACAGATAAAAAAGTTTCCTGATACCCAACCTGAATTCCTCTAGCTGTAATTCGAGTGGTTTCTTCTTGTCCGCTCTCCAAGGACATGAAGAAGGGATTATTCCCTGCCGTTTGTGGCAGCCCTTTCTACTTAAAGACTTTTATCAAGTCTTCAGGCTTCTCTCCTCTAGACTAACAAACCCAGTTCTTTTTCTATTACAGCTTAATGAGAGATGGTAAGGTAGAAGGAGCATTTGCAAAGAACATAGAGGTAGGATAGTTAAAGAAAAGTTTCAGAAGACACACATGAAGAGCACTTAGCTCTGCATTTTATGTGCTTCTGTCCCATTTATTTCCTAAACTTAGATTTAGAGCCTTGTCTTGCTTGTTTACAAGGCTTTTGCTAATTGACACTCCGGTGCAGATCTGAGTTCAAATTCCAACAGCCCAAATAGATTTTTAATTGATGTCAACATTTACAGTCAGTTAAACCTAACAGTTAGAGCTGCCTGGAAGAAAAGAACAGTAGCTTAACATTATACTGTGGATGAAAAGGAAGATACTGTAGTTGGACTTCGTAGGAAGCTGTTCTCTGAGAAAACGAGATAGTTCTTTCCATTAATATACTATTTCCCTACCTTCTTTTTTTGTGTTGTTGTTTTTACCTTTTTCCTGGAGAGGATGAGGGAATTCGAAACAAAACTGACAAAAACATTTAATTTGAAAAGAATAAGTGGGCAAGCTTGTACCCATTCTTGAACCGTGACTCATACTTCATGAAGATCTCAAAAATTACTCTAATCCTATATAATATTAAGACTTGTGTCTGTATTAACAGGAAAAATTAATGTTAACAAGCCTGCTTATATCCCTCATGATTCATATAATTCAAAGTTATTTGAGTTTAATATTAAAGAAAATATTAGCTAGTAACTTTCTCACTACCATCCAAGTGCTGTGTTTTCAGCTGTATTTTTCCTTCTTCTTCAAAGTGTACAATAAGGGTTTATGCACTTGTCTTTGTTAAGTGACGAAACATTTTTGTCATTATTTGCTGTTTCTGCTGTAGTTAACATTAAAATGACTGGCAGATTGATAAACTGATAAGGCTTCTGGTAGAATAACCTGGAAAAATTTATTAACCTAGATTTGCACAAAGTATTATTTGAAGATGGTTTATCTAAGACCGTGTTAGGTAATCTCTACAGACATAGAGGGAATTGATTTGGCAGCCAGTAGTATATTCACTGTGAGAACAGGCAAATCATAAAGAGATGTGACTTATCCACCTTGATCCTTGGGAAAACAAAAAACCAAACAGGACAAAAACCTAAGTGGTAGGAGTAAGGAAGTGGTCTTACTTTTGTGCTTTGCATTGATGAGAAAAAGGCTGGAATTATGTCTGCAGATTTGACACCGGATTTGAAATAAGAATCTGAAAAATGGGAGCAGGACTGGAAAATACTACAGTGTGCAGTCTTTTTTAATTATAGGATGATTTAGATGTGATTTCACTGGGGCATAAGCATGTTCAGAAAACAGCAGGCATTAAAAGGCTCTTTAGAAGAAAAAGCCATAACAAGAATGCTTTCAAGTCACTTTAGCAAGAGGAGTGGGCACCTTGTTATAATCCCTTTCCCTGGGCAGGAGCAGAGATGTGAACTGGTCTCCTTTGGCTGCTGTTAGGCTTCAAGGAAAGTCTGAGATGAAAAGAGTGGAGTTCAACACAGAGAATCATCTGTGCTGACAAAACCCAAAACCAAGGTATCTTGCTAAGAAAAGATCAGGGTAAGGAAGAGGAAATGCTACAAGTAAGGGTAATGCAGAGCATGTAAGGCAAAGGCAGCTTTGTATTCCCTGTACTTTCTACTTTCCCAGTGTCACACTATCCACGATGGCTTCCAAGTTAGTTTTCTGAAGCATCTGCCCAGAGTGGGGATAAAGTCAGGATCTCAGTTCCTTGCTCTCTGCCACTTGGCTAGTGGCTCTTGTTTCTGGAAGAGGAGCTGCACGCTATTTGGCCCAGGGGACTTGACACAGCAGTGGGGAAAAAGATCTCCTTATATGAAACAGTGGCCTTTTGAAGTGGTTCTTCATTCCTCCCACTGGAATCCTGGCCAGAGAGGAATTTGGGGGTGTCACCAGCTGACCCACCCTGCTTCGAGTGCATGGAAGTACACAGAAAATTTCTCTGAGCCTGAGAGCTGCACGTGGAGAAACAGCTCATCTTTCACTGAATGCTCCTCTGTCCAAGACCTTGTCGCTAGCATGTTTACAGCACTCAGCAAGGCTACTCACAAAATAGTGGAGGAATTCAAAACTGTGGTTTTGTGAGCAGGGTGAAAGGCAAGCTGTTGACACTAAGCAAGTGGCATAAGGGTAAAGATCTTCTTGCCACTTTTATAGAAGGGAGGAACAAGATGATGGATCTGAATAGAAAATTTACTAATGTTGTCTTTCGTAATTCAGAGTTTTAAGCTCACTGCCAAGTGCTCTGACTCTCAGGAAGAGAATCCGCAGGAACCTGGGATCTCCTCTCACTGCCTGTATGCTGCAGGCCCATCCATGTCACCATACTGTCCCTCAACAGAGCCTCTCCTGTTAACCTCAGCCTTGCTAGTCACAGACCTTTTCCCTCTGTTAGGGCTGTCTAGAAGATTTGTTTGAGAAAAGAAGGCAGCACAGGCTGTAGCCTTCTTCTGCCTCCACTGACAAGAACTGCTCTTTTCTGTCAGAGACCTCCAGCCAGGCAAAGGCAGGAATGCTGCTTGGGTGAACAAGGTACCAGTTCTCCAATGGGCTGTTCTTCATCAGGGCTAGGAGAGTGCTCATGATGTGTGTTCAGGCCACATAGATCACTGATGGGCCATTTTGTTGCCCTGTACTCTCTTATTTCTATGCTGTTGCTTGTGTAACACACAACAGAGGTTCAGTTCAGACCGCCCTTGCCCTGGACACAGAAACCTACTGCATCTGAGTCCTTCCCTCTGGTGAACTGCTGAGCCCGCATTCAAGGTGGTACCATGGGGAAGGAGATGGAGCAGCCAGGTCCATATGCACTCCTGCCCTCTTCTCCAGCCAGGGCAGATCAACCAGAAAAGACATCTTGGACAGGAACACAGCTCCTCACACAAATGATCCCTGTGGAGACTATTTCTGCAAAGGAACTAAAGTACCCACTTGCCAGCCTTTATTCATCTTGTGGACTCTGTTTCTTGTTTACTGTTATCATTCCCCTTTCCGAGTTCCACCTACACTCTGTTTTCAGACCTTTGCTTTAGTTTTCTATAAGTAACACCTAAAAGAAATTATTATCAGTACCCCCTCCTGTTCCTGCTTTGTCTTCTCTCCCCCTTTCTCACCAGCTCTAGTTTCTGGGTTTAATTCTGTTTTGCTTTGCAAGAAAAATGAAAGACTGTTTACTGATCCTGCCCCATCCTTTCCTTTCATGTCACAACTGGTCCTTGAAATATGATAGAATAATAGTTTTGCATGTTCTCTCCCCGGCTTCCCGCCCCCCACCCCACGCCCCGTCTATTAGAAACAAATTTTGGTATTGTTGAAAGATCCCAAAAGTAACTGCCAACTCAGAGTGTATCGGATAGACCTTATTGAAAGAAAATGGATTTCATCTCTTATAAAATTATAGTTGCTATTTAATTCTCTATTTCAAAAGCAAACAAGAGGTTAAGGAAGGTTTGGATCTTCACGGTTGGACGCAGTATGTGTTTTGCTCTGTTGAGCATCCTAACATTTTGATGCACTATTTTGAGTAACTTCCATTTTTTATCCATCTGGAATACTGACAGCAAACCTAGGGATGGGAATGGACATCTAAGAGAAGAAGCCAAAAAACTTGTACAAAAGTACTGGGGAGGAGGGTTTCCATTTTTTCTTTTTTTTTGGACACTGAAAGTGGAATCTGAAGAGTAAGCCACTGGAAGAGAGAGGGAATAACAGAACAATGTTAGCAGCTAAACATGTTTTATTTTCAAGTTAAGCAAAAAGTGCATGAAACACATGAGGTGGGGTGGATGCACAGCAGAGTTGTTATTACAATCGTCTTCGGTGTTACACTTTTTCCATGTGCAGGGTTTACTGAGTGGAATTTAAAGAATCATGCAAGCAGCTAAACAAACAGACTTTTGGCATTATTTCATAAAAGAAAGGAGGCTAAAAATTAATAAAAAAAAAAGACAAAGACAAAACCACCCCTTTATATTGCATAAAATCCATTTGGAACACTAGCTAACAGTTAACCTAGTCATACCTCTAAGCGATTTGTAAATTGACTGAAGACATGTATGACTCTTGTCACTTCATGTCTACATGAAACGCTGAGCAAGTTTACTTCCAAGGTTTATTGAAATTTTTTCATACAGAGTTGCTTTGCTTGGAGATTTAACCACAACACAGCTTTACTCTTTGTCTTCGTGTTTGTGGGCACCTCTAAATGTCCCCATGGCTGTTTAGCACTGAAGAAACCAACATTCATCTAGTTGACATATTAAAAGAGGGAAAAATCTATTATACTGTATAAGCTGAACCTTTCTGCAGCTAATGATTTTTTATTATAATATTGTTATGCTAGCAAAATCCTTCTGAGGGTCCACAGAGTGTCAGAGATGTTCATATACATCCAATAGAGTTCCTATGAGACAGATTTTAGGGGCTTGTCTAAGCAGAAGATCAGAGAGCTTTTATCAGTGTTGGGATTATTAGATATTTACACTTCTCAAGACAAATTTGATGGGAATGGGGACTTAAGGCTAGAAAGAGATCAGAACTTGGGCCTTTGCCTCTGCCTGACACTTCTGGTCAACTAGAGGAATTAGAAGGGCTGCAGGCATAAGGGGAAGGCTATGATTTGGAATAGTTTCTCTCCCCCTTTATAGGTGGCAATGGAAGGGCACATCCAGTCCTGTGGCCTTCTAGCAATGTGCCATTCTGTTTCTCTTCAATAAACTCAATTTCAGGTTCCACGGTGAGAAGTGTAGTGCTTACTAAACCATACAAGTACAAAATACTGTGATAGTTAACTGGAAAACCTTGTTGTTTGATAATCATCCTGGGAGTGTGAGTAACTGAACTTGTGTGGTCAGTCCAGGGAGACTTCCATCCTGATGATCACTAAACTTGAACCTATGACATTTAAAAAAAAAAAAAAAAAAAAAAATCAAATAAGGTTATATATTTTAAACTCAGGAATCTGTTAAAAATTAGAAATCCTTTAGTTTTCCCCTTTCAGAAGACAAGGCCCTTAGTCTCTGCCAAATGCTAAACTCCCCTGACTCCACAATGACCTACCCTTCCTTCTCCATCATAGATATCCTTCCAATGGTAATTGCTAGTAACGACATGTGTAGCCCTATTTATAAGAGTACATAATGCCTTTGATTACAACATTCCCTGCTGCCTAGGTTTGTTCCAGAGCAACAATACTAGTTGCCAGTTCAAGTACTTCATCTACAAAAACCCCAGAGGTTTTTTTTCTGACTGCTTATTTTATAGCCAGGAAAACTGTCTTTAGGTTTTACTTAACCTAATTCTAAAAACAGTCATTCAGGGAATAGTGTATATCTTGCAGATATGAGACAATAAACCAAGTAAAACAAAAAGTTCCTCAATGACTGTACCTCTATCTCTATCACAGGTTCGTTCTGTATGGTCTGTGATGTGGTGAAGGTGTTCGATATTCAGTGTTTTTTGAAGGAAGGAAAAAAAAACCATAAACCTTAGTCTAAAATGTACCATGAACTTACCAGGTAAATACTTCAGTGAGTATTTGAGCATGACAGTAAGCCACTAGTGTTTAAAAAGGGTTACTTGAAAGTTCTCAGTATTTTCACTCAGTTATTTTAGGTTATATTGCTGAGAGGTTTTTACCTCAGCCTGACAGACCTAATAAATAAGGAGGTATTCACTCTCTTCTTAGAAAAAACATAGGCGGCTCAAATCAAGTTTTCATTATTCAGAGAGCTAAAGAATTTTTTTTTCTAGTTCTTAAGAAATACGTTTGGTTTGGAAAGACTCTTCTACACAACATTTATGCCAAATTCCAATTTTCAATATCTGAAGCTAGAAGATGTCCATCCTACCTAGCATGCATGCCCTACAGCAGTGATACCGATATATCTCAGTGAAGCTGCATGACACAGCAGGCAGAGGACAAGACAGCAATTCAGGGGACAGAGCTTCTATTCCTGACCCTCACATTGCTCTGCCATGTGACTGTAGTGGAAACATTTCTCCTCTGCTCTAGTTTCTTTGTAAAAATGGAGATGGATATTCATATTCGCTTCTGATATGGTCTAGAACATTAATGAAAAACTTAAGCTTTGAGCTGTGCTTACAAAAAAGTGGTGTTGATAATCACATCTACACTTCTACTTGGAGAAATCAACAAGGCAAGAAATCATTCATTATACTCTTTTAGGAAATATACTTTCAAGTCATAATCTTTACCTGACACTGCTTTTCACTGAAGAAGGTAATTTGTTTCTTTTTCAGACCTGAACTTCTGACTGTTTGTATTGCTGATTAACTCGGAATTCCTATTACAGACCAGTTTTTCTATGATTGTGTCTATTAGTAAAAGACTTTATTTGTGCTAAGAACAGAATCATCAAGACAGTCATGACAAGCAGCCTTCAAGGTGCCCTTATCAATGTTTCTGAAGAACTCACATCAAAAGGAAGATGGGAGATAAAGCTTTGAAGAAAGTTGGCATGTCTATTCAGATGTTTATTGACACATCTTCCAAAACTGAACAGAGCCTTTCCTGCTTAAAAATTCAACAAACATGTTGGGACAATGGCATTGGAGAAATCTGTAGGAGAATAATCATGGAGATTTAATTGCCTGTTTATGTTACTTCTTTGTTGCCTTATTGAAGTGAATTTGAAACTGGGTGATAGGGCCAAGACTATTTTCTAGCAAACTACTTTTCTTGGCTTCCCTGTTTACATAAGGAACAAGGAGGACAAAAGCATTGTTGGGTTATTACTGAACAAGGCAAGAGGCTTCAGACTGAGCAGGTCACAACAGCAACTGAAAGGAGCAAAGTAGAAGGTAAGAGGCAGCCAAAAAGCAAACCACTTTTCAGGAGCAGAAAACTGGTGTCCCAAGAGCCAAACAGCATTGGTCTTAATTAAAAAAGAGAGGTGTTTTTTGGAGTCTGCATTCACACAACAGGTAGAGATGCAGGTTTGTCACTGTGTTTAAGGCAGCTAGAATTGTATGGATCTTACTTACCTGGGAATCTGAAAGAAAATCAGAAAGATTTGCTTTACCTGTTTTGTTTAGCTTTCCAAAGCGGGTAGGAGAGAGAGTGGTAAAGGATGTAAAAGTCACCCTGGATAGAGCAACCCCTATAGTGGTTATCTAACCATTTGTCGAGGTTGTTCTTTGCTTGGCTAAAAACTTTACTGCTGCTTTTTTACAGCTGATGTCATGTAAAGAATGACCTTTTTTAGTGGCTGTTTCTAGTGTGCAGTAGTAATTAAAAAATAAGTGTATGGGAAGTGTTGCCTTACAGCACGGGAAAAATAAACCACCTTACAAAGATTTTGGTCTCTTGATTCAAACAAGCAACACAAGAATGACTAGAAGTAATTTTAAGCTCTGAATGTGAATACCCCCTTCCACCGCATCATATAATCACATCTTTCTGTCCTATGACAATGACAGGGAGCCTGAAGTAATCTGGCTACTTTCAGAGCAAAAATTATACAGATTCAATGAATGGTACCAGTCATAGAGCTACCAAGGGAAGAAGCAGTCTGACTTGTGTGATTAAGTTTATACAGGTTTTGGATTTCTTACTAAGTTTCCAGTTACTATGGAACTGTCAGCACCTGCCAAAAAAGTGCTCAGGGTGTCACAATCATTTTATCTTGCAAATGTCAAATGCTTCAGAGCACAGAAAACTGGGCAATCCTAATGTTTTTCCCCCTAGTTTGCAGAACTTTATCCCTTATAGATTTGACCTAACATTAAATATTCCAGATATCTACAATAGTAGGAAGACTTCAGTGAAGTTTTCTTTCCCTGCTGTCAAAATAAGCATATCTTTTTGCAATGTGTTTTGTGCTTGCAATGTCTGCATTTTCAGGTGAGATTGTTAAATCAGTTTACCTGCATCAGGAGCTGACTCAAACTCCAGTCAAAGCGTAAATTCATTGTATTGTTGCTAGGGGGTAAGCAAATGTGCTTGCCGTAGGTAGTAGTTCTGTCAGGTACTTCATATCAAAAAGCTATCACAGGCAATGTGTACTCAGGTTGCTCTTCCATCTGTGATTATTTTGCATTCACAGCAGTCCAAACAATGACAGAATTTCCTTGAGATAAAAAAAAAAAAAGGGAGTGGCGTGGAATTTAACAAGAAATGAGCGTGAAGTCCAGCATATGTTGTTTGGGCGCATTTGTTCTACAATCAAAAAGCAAGTATGTTAGGCAGTTGGGTTGCTAGTTTAAAACATCTCATTGTAGTGGATTCTGCAACACGGATCAACAGCAAAAGCCTAAGCTTGGGAACTGAACAGCAGAAGTGCAAGCAGAATTTAGATTTCAGCCTTTGCTCCTGGTCCTAGAGATATCATAAAAGTCAAATATAGACTCAGAGAGAGAGATTTGTAAATTGTTGAGTCACTGTCATCTTATTTTGGTACCCTGGCAAACTCTTAAGGGAAGTAGAAAAAGTCTGACCTGTGTGTTTAAGAATGCATGCATTTGAAATAAAGATTCTGTGTTGAATAAGGTAACTTGTCTTCTATTTTTATTCACACATAGCTCTAAGAATGTGATGCTTTAAGAAACGTTTTCACAACTAGAAGGTTGACATTTCATACCAAATCCAATTATATTAGTATGCCTGTTGCTAAAGCAGAGATGGTGTTTATTGACCTATTCTTGGTGATGTTGTTGCACATGTAATTTCCTGTGTAAATTGTGAATTGATAAGGCTAGGATAAAAATTATGCATGCACAATGTGTCTTTCCAGGCCTTAGGTCTAGGAGAGCGGGAGCTGTGGTGGTCAGTGGTACCTGGAGGCTGAAGGGAGCATAGGGTGAAAGAGCTCCTGGGAAAGACAAAAATTTAGGGTTCCACTGAGGAAATACAGGTTACAAAGGCACTATTTTCTTCATCTCGCATCGTACTAGACTTCCATATTAAGTGGGTGCTGATATGTGGTACAAAGATCTTTTTTTCTACTCTCTCACATAACAGTTGGTGGAGAAAAAGTTGGTGTTGCGATTCCTGCCCTGGGGATGTGTTATGATAACATTCCACTCTGTTTCTCATAAAAAAACATTTCAAAGCAGGAGAAAACCATACATAGTGATGACGAAGTATTGCACCTTTGAGATTGTGTATAATCTTCTATTTGTAAAACCACTGCCTTTTCCCAAAGAGATTCTTTGGACCTAGGTAGGTTTAGCAAGAAGTATCTGTCTGTCTGCCTGTCTGTCTGTCTATCTATCTATCTACCTTTCTATGTGTTTCTTCCTGTAGAAGAAAATCAGTGAAATTATTTCTAGTAGCCCAAGCAAAATATTAGAACTTCTCAGTTTTGCAAGATGCTCTGATTTCACTGGGTTCATTCCAAATATCACGTACAGTGTATCTCCCAACATGCCTGAAGTATTTGCTGATTTGTAGTATTCATAGTTCATGAAGAGCTGTTACAAAGAGGAAAATATTACATTCTAGGGAATCATGGAAACACAGATAAGTTGGAAATGTTAGGAAATTTAAAACCAGGCAAGATATGGACTTGGAGGACTCTTAAGGGATAAAACCAGAAAATAGAAACAGGAATAAAGTTAGTGATATGAAATTTCTCAAGTGGCAAGGTTATGGAATATACTCTGGTTAGCAGGGCTGATTTATATTACTGAAAGTACTGTAGTCATTTCATATTAAGGAAATTTTAGAAGTATTTTCCATCCTAGTAGAAATCAAGAATATATTTTATTTCAGCAAAAATGAAGACAGTGACAAGCATGAGGCTGTTAACATGGATAGCGGCTATGTCTGAACTGGGGCAGATGAGCTCTGGAGGCAGTTAAAGTATTCTCTCTTGATCACAGAGCCCAGGGACCTACTGGAGTGCCCTGCAGCTTCTAATCCTGTACCAGTGTTTCCTTCCAAAGGCAAACCTTTTGGAAAATGTGATGGTGCATGGGCAGGTCATGGCCAAACATGGCAGCAGAATGCAACCAAGGTTTGCACAGGAAACCATGACCGCAGGATTTGCCACACCTGCCAAGACTGCATCTGCCATGCAGTGTAGGCTCACCTAGATCGACCTTTACAGTGTCTTTCTACCCTCTATATTTTGGTTTGCCCACCTGTAAAACACAAAGAATCCAATACGTTTGAAAGGAGTTTTAAGGAAAATGCACTACTCATGAGCTAGGTAAAAGTAATAGGTCCTTTAAGGTGAGCTACTTAACTGCTCCAGTATTGTGTCAGGTTGCTTAGTTTGTATTCTGCAAAGCACCTCGATCCCTTTAGCACTGCCCATTCAGCTGAATGCCATGTGCCAACCATCTCTCCCTCTTGGAAAATTAACACATATATTTTATGAATATGGGACAATTTTGCAATGTATATTTGGTGTGGAAAAGAACTTTTCATCTGACTTGTTTGCATAAAGATGGTTTTGTACATGAGCCAGTCTCAGCGAGGAAAATGCTATAAATCTTTTGGCAGTCTGGGAAAGTCTCAGAAGAAATATTTGTAATAAGCAATATTTGGTTTATATCTATTCTTGGCAAGAGTGGCCAAAGAAATTTTTTCCTCCTAGGACACAACTTGCACTACTATTTGTTGCTGTAACATACTGAGGACATTTGAGGTGACATAGTTGAAAAACTTCTGTCAGTGTTGACATCTTTCAGAATTTATTGCTACAGAATAGAAAAGGCACAATGTTTGAAGCTGAGGCGATTGTTTCTTCAAGAGGGCTTAGAGTTTTAAAAAATGGCAATAATTTACTTGCCATTTAGGTAGGTCTATACTGCTCATGATGTGTTCCATCTACAATGGAGGTTACATGATGAACTCTGTAACTGTGGTTCACAAACATTGGCCACAAACTGGTTTGAGCAGATTCTCTTGGAGATGTGCCTCCATTACTGCTGCAGAAGACTAAACATTGCCCTGTGCGTTTGGAGAGTTTCTGGCTAGGACTCTACTGCTGGTGTTAGATTCACTGATAAAGCAGTCATTTATAACTTTCCCCATTTGTTCTTATTTTCTCAGAAACCAAGCTGACTAAGCAAAAGAAGACTACAATAATTTTTGGACAGATGAGACAAAAGATGTATTTGTTTAAGCCTACCCTTTTTTCAGAAATTCTTCAGAAAATGTAGGTCATCACCAATAAAACATTTTCCTCATGCCAAAGTGAGCTGTAGAGTGCTTGCCTCGTTGAAAATGGAAGTATTTTAGCCCTTTGCCTGCAAAGGACTGTATTTAAAGATCGATGTGCAGAAATAATATCAGATAAATTCAGGCATTACTTTGCATGTTTTTAAATCACAATCACTGAGATTTGGCTCAGTACTATTGCGCTTTATCTTAAGGTGCCCCTTGCTCAGTGCTGACTTCCCCGCAGGGAGTTCTTTAGGCTTCACGCTGTTAAGGCTTTCCAGTTCAGATCTTGTGAGTGCTTTCTCTGAAAGGTGACTCTTTCACGGCATTTTATCACAAGCAGTTAAATGACTGGTCCTGCTGCTCTGGGGTTTTTATAGAGCCCCGTGTGTGCTGTTTGAGTAATGGCCATGAAACAGTAACATCTAGCACACCGAAACTCCAGGACAACCTGCTTTTCCTTTTGAAAATTATGCAAACAGGAAGAAATAGCAATGGATGCCTGTGACATTTGCTCCTCATGCCTAAAAAAGGCCACAGGATTACTTGGCTCATACTGAAGCTAACTGTAGACAGAAGGGAAAGCCTGCCTGGGTTATAGGAATACTGACCAGAGCAAGCCATTACCTAGTAAGTAATATGATATCCTGTCCCGGCTGACATGCAACTTGATTATGACTAACAACCCCCCACCCTGACATTCCAATAAACTGTGCAGACTATAGAGGAAAAAAGCAAGAAAATCTGCTAAGCCAAAGAAAAATGGTAGTAGAGGATGGTAGTGAAATTCTTGTGATTCTAAATTCTCTTCATGATGTCAGCCAACTTCGTTTTTCCAGCTGAAGTGCCAGATTTTCAAATGGTCTGTTACCTACATGGATGACATGAATACAGATACCAAGTATATTGGTGAGCCAATGAACTTCCTCCTTTCTGTTAGAAAGATGTGCTGAGATTGGTTTATTAGGTAGGATTTTCACATGGTGGAAAAATATTTGGAGCTAACCTAGACTGCACATGCTTTTGGGCAAAAGTTAGGCCTGCTTTACTGTTGTAGAGATCTGAGCACTCTTCTAACACTGCAGAAATAGATGTATTATGTGATTTGTGAGCTCAAAACCTGGAAACCTGTGACATGTTTACTCTCTGCTAAACCAACACATTTATCTGGTTATGAGCTTCCATAGGGCATGCAGACCTGATTGGAAATTACAAAAATATGCAGAAGTCGACTGCTTTTACTAAAAAGTCAGTTTTATTTGAAGGTAATTTTATTTAAGAATACCTTGAAGCCTATTAGAAAAGCAGTACCTGCTTGCCACAAGAGGAATTGTAAGAAGATCTCTGCATTTGGCAAGCATAGGTAGTAGTAGTATCTATGGTTAATTCGGCTTGATGTTTCCCATTATCAAACTGGTTTTAACCTTGCTTTTAAAGTTGCTTTTATCTTGCCAAGATAGGACTAAATTTTTCCATGTCGTACCTTTGCCTCAGGTTGTGGTTTTTTATATTTTATACCTGGAAAAAGTCAGCCTTGTCTCAGGGTTAGGTAATGATTTTAGTGTTTCTCTCCTTTTGGGAAGTTTTACAGTTCTACATTCTGATAATGAGGCTTGAAACATGTCTTCACCGTACACCTCATGATGTTTGCCCCAATTCACCTCTGAGATACGCAGTTTACACACATTTGGGAGACGTTCCAGAGCTCAGCAATCTGTCCTTACTCATCACACTTGGTTCTTTCCTAGATGCTAGGAAGATTCAGACTTTTCACTTGCTATTTCCATAGGACAGTTGGGTGTACCTCCATCTGGTGCACTAAAGTCATTCTGCTCTTGAAAATGATACCTCACATGTGGTCTGGACATGAGTGCTTGGTTCCAATTTGGTTACTGGGACAGAGAATAAAACTAATGTCTGCTCACAACCACCTTGCTGGTGCCCACACATTGTGGAGGCAGAATCTGTCTGGTGTGACCAAAAAGAGGGGGAAAGGCTGAACTGAGGGGGAAAGAAAGAAGTGAGAAACATCAATAAAACAGTCCCAAAAGGAAATTCCTTCTAAGGATTTAAAACCAGGTTGTGCATAGTACACAGTAATGAGCACAATACAATAGCCAAGTGATGATATGGGTCCAACAGAAAATTACTGTGTGCACTCATGTAATGAAAGCCTGTATTGCCTGATTAAGTTTGCCCAGGCAATTTTAATTCTGGCCTTCCTTGGTCTCTGAATTCTTGGCTTTGAACCAAAGAGTTTTTCAAGTTCTTCTAACGTATAATGTGTCATATAAATGATGCCTTTGTTTTGAAGTTTGTCACTACACTGCTTCGTCCTCTTCACTGAATAAGAATAAAAGTCATTAAAGATGATCATGAGCAAAGAAAAGTATACTGGTAAAAAGTACTTTGTGCAAAAGTTGGAGTTGGAGATTGGAATCCCGAGGCTGTTTTGTAGTAGTTGAAAAGAAAATGACACCTTCAACATGAGGAACAGGACAGCTGGACTCTGCTTTGATATGCAGAAGTACTTGCATGTTAGCTTCAAAACAGATTTGACAGGGAAGCTGCTGGCTTTCTCCAAGCTTTCTGCAAAACATCTGAAATGGTCATTCAGAATTGTTTATTTATGAAGAGCACAGAAAAGCCCCAAACCCTGACAATTCTGTTTCACAAGCCAATTGTTAAGGATAATGAGATTAAAAAAAAAATAAATAAAATTGAATGAGGGTTGAAACAGCTGCAAAAGGAACAGAGTTTTCGGGACAGTTGTTTTGACCTTGCATCAATAGAGTCTTCATTTGCATTTGTGCCATTCCTTATTTTGATCCGTGAAAATGTGATCCACCTCATCTGCCCCTTCTAGGTAAGAGTAAGCTGCAAAGTTCATATGTTCTTATTATTCATTTGCTTACAATTCAAAGTAAGTTTCAAGTTAATTAGTAATTAAAGATATATTGATCTGACATAGGCTGGTCCAGAATGGCTTTTAGAAGAAAGTAAACTCCATGCTTGATTATTTTTTTCCTTCTTTTCCTTTTCAGCCTGTTTTGACTTTGTTCAGAGAAAAAGAAAGGAAAAAAAAAAGAAAAAGAAAACCAACCCCAACATCTGCTTCCTGCACTGAAGGGATTCCTGATCCAATGGAGTTTGGGCTTGTTTAACACACCTGTATATTGAGGGATCCTGAGGAAAAAAAGAGGAGCCGCAGTCTCCTGCTACAGAAGTTACACTTTAAAGACAAAAACAGAGTAGACAGAAGATAGCACAGAACAGACAACAATATATATTTTCTTCTTAGTGTCCAGATTTTGTTTTTCTTAATTTATTAATCTTCCTAATTTGCTGAGACAGGGTATTTGTGTAGAAGAAGGGAGACTGGGTTTGGGTCAGAACATGACTGTATAGCCCTGTCTATGCCACTACTCTCTTCCTGTTTTTCTTCTTTCCTCTCTCCCTCTCTTTTCCCTTTCCCTTTTACTAACTAACATGATCCTTGAGTTAAGTCTCCTGATGTCAGTTCCACATATGTACAGACATTCACCCACCTCTGCACACTTGGCTTCCAGTCCCCATATTGACTCGCCTGGCCTATGATTCCTCGTGTTTCTCACTGCAGAGCTGCATGACTTCTGGCTGTGACTGATTAGAGCTCCTTACTGTTTGAGTCCACTCTGCCAGAAAAACCTTTGATCCACTCTCAGAGTTCTTTCTTTGTTTGTTTTATTTTGTTTTAATCCTTGTGTTAGCTTGTTTTTTAATAGCTTTAATTTTGTTGTTCACCAGCAATCTGTTAAACTGCTTCTATCAGTTCTGTCTTCAGAAAGGCTTGCATTTGAATGATACCCCACTTGAAGAGAGGCCACATCACAATCAGATACTTAGTGTGTCCTCATGAGCTAGGAGAAACCCCATAGCCTTTATCTCATCAGCCCCAAATAAAACAATAACAAAACCAAAACCAAAACAAAACCAAAACAAAACCAAAGAAAAAACAAGGCGAGCGTGTCCATTTTGCTGGTTGATAAATGTATAAGGACAATATCAGTCCTGAGATCTTGGACTGTGCGTGAACAGATCTGTTGGAGACAGAAACATCAAATGGCATTTCAGCCTTCAGGGCTTCTACACCTGTCCAGACCAAGCAGAGAAAGAAATTCCCCAAAATTCTCATTGAACAAGGTAGAAGTCTGAGGAAAGTATCTCTCAAGGGAATGATGCACCTAGCTTCTCCTCCCATCGAAGCTAGGCACCCTCTGCTATTTTATAGTACCAAGAGAAGGCAGCAGTGATGAAGGCAGCTAATCTTCATTGTAAGCTTTGGTCTTTCTAATTCCTTCCTCTGCAGCCTGCACTCTCCTGTATTTTCCTCAGCAGCTGGTTGCCTCTGCGCTGCCTGTCACACCAGCTGATTACCCAGGATAGACCCCATGGAGACAACAGGTTCATCTGACTTCCATACAAACTGTCCCATTTCAAAATGCTCCTCTGGAGCACGTTTCACAATTACATGAACTATCCTCCTCATAGAGGCTTTACTCTGGTATTTTAGTCATTCTCCTGAGATTCTTATCCCCTTGAATAACTGAAGTGTTCCTATGATGTGGGATCACAGCTAGCAGTCTCTGCAAAGACAGCTGCTGGTAGAAGAGTGGGAAGTAGCCAGTTTATAGAAACAAAGTGCCTAAGGATATGCTGTCTGTGCTTTGATCCATCCTGCAGTCCCTCGGAGCCCTAGAATCAGAGTATTGAACTGCATCATGGTTTATTGCCTAGAGGTGAGGCAAAGAAACCCTGTGAAAGCATAAACTATGTGCATCAGCTGTCTGTAAACATCTGCACTAGTAAAATATACAGCTGAATGGGCATCTTAGGTACTCCAGTAACTGTGACAGCAGAAGGCCTCTTTCTTCTCCAAAGTAAAATTAGATCTATGATATTAAAACTTGTGTTGTAAAATCTTCTAAGAGAATGCAGAACAAAGTACTGAAGTGTTCAGATTAAAATTTCACCATGTTTTTCTAGGTGACAGACTCAAAATTGTGTTAAAAGATGGATTTTATGTTCCCTTTTAAATACTTTGACCCTGCTGCTGCTATTAGCTGCTGCAATTTGATCACAAGTGCATGTGTGGCTGGCAATGGTCATTTCGTACATGCAGAGAAGTTACGCATTTGTAGTGAAACTTGACTATGGATGATCCTTCACATGGTTTCGTGAGTCACAACCTATTGCATATCTTTTGCTTAAAGTAGAAATAGGATTTCTTGTCTGGGCTTTTGAAGCCCAGAAGTTTTCTAGAAATTCTGGCTTAATAATGACCCTTATGTGGAGGAATACTTTGACTTACAAACTGTTAGGGCTCCTGGGCTGTAAACTTTTTCCAACTTAGAGGCAGAAAATGAGATGTAGTAATACTCAATATCTATAATCACATCTGTAATTTACAAGCATTTTCCAATTTTATTTTAGGGGTAAATTACACAAAAGGGATTTTTCTGGAAGCTGGTTACAGAAAGATGATCGAACTCATTAACTGTTAGGATATATCTTTTTAAGAGACCTAAAGGCACACTTTTTGATTTTCTTTCAGTCCATAGACAAAGACCTCCAACAGGATTTTGGAAAGTGTCACTCCCTTCTAGAAAGTAGAATAGAAAAAGTTACATGCTGTCATTGTACATAAATATGTTATTGACAGTCCTTGCTGCCACTTTTTCTGACAAAGCACACAGTGGAAAAACAAACACAGTGAGTTCTTTTCTGTAATACCAACACAGATATGTGTCGGAGATGGAGAGTTTGGTCCCTACTGCTTTATGTTAACGTGGAACTGGGAATGTGATAGAAACAGAAGAAAACTTCTTCTGAAGAAAACTTTCAGAAGAAAACTTCTTCTGAATACCAAGAGATAAATCCTCCAGGAAAACACTCAATGGAACGGGAGATGTAGAAAGATGTCTACAAAGATATAGGTTTGTATTTGGTTAGAGAAGATCTACAGAGCTCTAGCTGGAATGTAGAATATTCAGGGTAACTATTGAATCTGAAAGTGTTGGAACATTTGGCAAAATTAATGGTTTATTTATTTTTTTCTTTCACAGAAACGTGCAAAGTAAGTTGGTTGGGAGCCTAATGGGTCATCTAGTCAAACCTAATGCAGGTTTAGCACTACTTATGATGTTCCCATGAGATGTTTGCCTTACTTGATGTCTTGGAGGATTTTACGCTTTTCATGGGCAGCTTACTGCGGTGTTTTATATATTTCTGTTTAAAAGATTGGGGAAGGTTTTAAATTTGTTTTATATCTATGTCAAAAGTACTGAGAAATTATGTTATCTACTGATGTAGCTTATGCTTGCCTTGTCCTTCCTCAATCCTGCAGGCCATGTTTGAGAGGCAGTTGCAACAAAGGGTTAAAATCTGTCATGTGAGACATGCTTCTTACTTTCCTGCAGATATTTACAAGTTAAGTATAAGCTTGTAACCCTTGGCTCCCTTTATAGAAATAAGCGTCTTGAAGGGTAATTAATCTTTCCTTTTCAGCCACTCAACCTTTGGAGGTGGAAACTCGTGATTTCCTACCGTTATTTCCTCGAATAAAACCCTACCTCCACTCTAATCTTTTTTTATGTTTGTTTTGCAGGTAGCAATGTTTGGGATTTATGTTTGTTGGAAACAAGGAATTTAAAACACAGATTAATTAATGAAAATTTAGGGAAAGCAAGTTTCAGATTCGAAAGGAATAGCTATTAAGAACAGGTGTCTCATGTATCAGAGATATGAAATGTTATAATGCAATCTTTATGTTCATCATAATTCCTGCATTCAGTTTAAATGTCAGATATGAAATTTGTTCTATGAATTCTGTCTGAATAATACTAAATCATTCACTTTTCTACCAAATTATCTCAGATGAGGGATTTGTTTGAGAACACTGCAAGTTCCTCATGAAAGCAGACTAACGTTTTCATTTAGGAGTTTACTTTGTCTACAAGTAACACCCAAGGAGATATTTAGATGCCTAATTGAAAGAAAATAAAACAGTCTGAAATTTTTATCTTTGAATTCTCTATATGTATAGGCCAATACATACTATCTTTTAGATCCCTGATTATCAATTTTTTGCAGTTGAGTATTATATCCTTCTCCCTCTTTTTAACAAGACCGGAGTCTATAGTGCTGTAAGGTTGTGCAGATTCACACCTTTCATGCTTTGCTCCTCTCATTATTACATTCCTCCTGTGACACTGTAAATATTCAAGAGGAGAAAAGCAGTCAGTGAGACGGCCATCCTCCAGGTTGCTACTAATCTTGTCTGTGCTGCCTCAAATATTATAATAATATTTTTGCAAAATTGATTTTACCAAATGAAGCCAAAAGTTCTAAAAGGTCTACAGTGACCTGATTAAGTCTCAAAATCCTCACCGCAAGAGAAACCTATTTTAAAAACAACTAGGGGCTGTACTTGGAGTTTCTTCAGTGCAGATTGAGTTCATTAGAATATTTCTATTGCACATGAGTAACATTATTCTTAAATGCTAACAGCTGTACAAACCTAGGGTTCAAACCTGTAAAATATTCACTCTCTGGACACTTGTTTAAATTCTCTTACTGAGGCTACTATTATATATATTTTGATCACAACTCCAGCAGTTTATTTCTAATAGAGCTCAAATCTTTTTGTGCAGTGAATAATGTAAAATGTAAAAATCATAAATGTTTCTCATTTACTTCATAGTTATTTTTTGCCACCTACTTGTCTTATTACTTTCTATATTTTTTCATCTCAAATTAACACTATGGTTTTTTATTCATAGTATTAATGATGATAAGTAAACCAACTTTTTTACTTAAATTCATGTAAAGTTTTGGCAATGTTTTCTTACATATCTCAAACTTGTCTTGTACATACCAATTTTTCTTTACCCAGGAAGATGCTTCTGATGTGGTTGGTGGTATATATTTCCTAACACAGGAAAAATAGAAATAAATACTGCTAAGCAGAAAATTGCTAAAATAAAGAAGAAAATTAAACCAATTCACTTGTCTTTTCTCTGGCTTTTCAGTTAATTGTGCTTTATTTTACCATTTTTCCATATAATGAAAAAATGTCAAGGCTCTTCTTTGTTAAACTGTTGCAGCATGAGATGCTTGAAAAGTGAAGTTTGTTAGGATTATTAATGGAAAACAATTTTCAGGATGTAGTAGCTTACGCCACTTATGTCAGAATGGGCTGGACATCTGCCCTGGAGAGGGAAGAGAGAATGCCACAGTGTTTCCAACCAGTTCACTGTATTAGTCAATAATGTTTAAAGAATGAAAATTAAACATTTTTCATGGCTCCATAGGTCTACAAATATTTTGCTGGGACTCAATTTGGACTGATTTTAGGTGCCACATTCACTTTATCTTACCATGTTTTGACTATATGCAATGTTAATTCATTGATCTCTCTACTTGGTCATGTTTTTATCTCTGGTATTTTGGTACTAATATATTCCTAGAGAATTCCTAAACCATGATGTATCTTCTCTGATGAAAGCACTGGTATGAAAAATATTTAGCCTTAGCTACCACCACACACCAACAAAGTACCAGGAATAGACTGGATTTAAGCTACTTTGCAGTGCGTGTTAATGTTGTTTACTCACTAAGCTGCAGCGATACTGGTGTGGTATTCTTTTTCTTAGAACCAGCCCCAACACTCCCTCTGGCTGCAGCCTTCCTCATCCTAAAAAGCACAATGATATGGAAGAGGATTTCAATGTGACACCTCCTAAGAAAATCTGAAGGGAAAAGGATGCTTGTGGGTTCCCATAACTCTTTCACACACATTAAAGAATAATGATCCTATAATCTATAATGTACTGGAATTATAAGTGGTTGATACTATTTACACATAATATTTTTTCCTGTTCCATCGCTTTTTTATGTTTTCAGAAGATGTGTTTGATGGTTCTAATTATTTGGGAGCTAAAGCAGGTGATAGTGGATTTGAGTGTCTGTGGCAGAGTAGCTGAATAACTGCAGAATCCAGGTAACTGATCACAAGTATTTGGGTAAAGTGCTACAGTATGAAGCCTGAGCCTCTTATTCCTATCATTTACTACAGTTTTGCTTTACAGGAAGCTGCCAGTACTCTTTACATAGCTGTGCATTAATTTGGATCAAATCACATTAACTTACTGTCAAATAAATATTGTAACTGGAAATCTGGCTATCATCTTATTCTCTGCTGTTATTGCAAATTCTCTGTTAATATTAAGATTTAGTGAGTGTAATTACAGCAGTAGAAAGTTCCAGCCAGAACTCTGGAGTTGTAGTCTGGGTAGTTTTGATGTGTTCAGTGAGGACAGTTCATGCATAGCTGGCTGGTATGCAGATAGCTGTTTACCTCATCTTGGCACCCAAATTATTCAGAGGGCAGTGCTGAGTTAATCTGCTGTCCCAGGAGACCTAGCTTGGTGACTTGAAGGCTACTAATTTATTCCTTACTGGCAGAGGTTTCTATCATTTTTTTTCTTTTTCATATATGATGACCATAAAGCCAGTCATTGGGCTCCTCACTTCAAGAAGGACGTTGAGGTGCTGGAGTGGGTTCAGAGAAGGGCAACGAAGCTGATGAAGGGTTTACAGAACTTATGAGAAGCGACTGAGGGAACTGGGATTGTTTAGTCTGGAGAAGAGGAGACTGAGGGGAGACCTTATCGCTCTCTACAACCACCTGACAGGAGGTTGTAGTGAGATGGGGGTCAGTCTCTTCTCCCATGTTACGAATGACAGGATGAGAGGAAATGGCCTTAAGTTGCGTCAAAGGAAATTTAGGTTGGATATCAGGAAAAATTTCTTTACACAGAGGCTCATTAAGCATTAGAACACATTGCCTAGGGAAGTGGTGGAGTCCCCTTCCCTGGAAGTGTTTAAAAGCCGTGTGGATGTGGTGCTGAGGGACATGGTTTAGGGACCCTGGCAGTACAGGGTGTACAGTTGGACTCGATGATCTTAAAGGTCTCTTCTAACCAGATGATTCTGTGATTCTGTGATTCTGTGATTCATTATGAGCTGATGGTCATTTTTTGAAGTGACAGCTTTCTCTGCTCTATGTTTCTGACCCTTGTGGAGACACCCCAGACTGCATTTACTCTTCCAAAGGAACCTGCTGCCTGTTGCCTCACATCAGGAGAGCAGGCAGGGATGCAGCAGGCTCAGCACAGCACTCTGCAGGCAACTTTTTCATTGTGTCAGTTCTGCCTTTCATGTAAGGCAGAATACTTGAATTGCAGGACTATGTCCCAACATTTTAAGACACTTGTGTTTGTGAGGTGAAACACTAACTAGAGAGATTATTTTAAACTCATGAGCATAATGGCATATTTTCTGCTCCTTGTCACATGGTTCTGACTTTCAGTGCTAGGTGTGCATTCTACCATGGGTGAACAAACTCTGTGTGACTTTTTGGTAGTCAATTATTGTTTTTATTTCTTAGATACTTAGAGGCTTGCAGTGAATAATATGTGAGGTAGGGCCAGTAACACTTTAATGGATAGTGAATAAAGATTAGCAGTCACATGTGCCTGTTGGTTTGAAACAGATATATTTAGTGCAGCCTACAGAGCCCTGACCCCAACTTCATGGCATGTTGCCCAGAGAGTGAAATCTAGTCCAACAACAAATCACCAGAATTTGCTCTATTTGACTGTGTTAAAGCAACAGTCTGTAATAGCTAGGACCACCAACTATGCTGTCTCTGCTGCATATCTGCTGTAACGAAATCACTGCTGCTTTTTATAAGTCAAATGTTACTGAGTTGACAAAGAATATTGCTTAGCAAGTGCAGGACTGTGCAGTTCATCACCCAACAATCTGTGTTTAATTTTCAGTACGCCCCTATCTAGTTTCCCTGGTGAAAGTTTCACCACATTGAAACCATATTTTGTTGCTTTCACATCTTACAGCCCTCCAACTAGCGCTATGAAAATTCAAGCCATCCAGTTCCTTAAAAAAAATCAACCAACCTTGAGATAAAGCATCCTTTCAGTTAATCCTAAACAAAAGGATAAGAATTTAAAGAACAAGTGGTTGTTCTACAGAAGTTTTTCATTGTTGGCGCCTAATGCTGCTGGACTAGACTTTTTCCTGCTTTTAGGGATCTTAAGAAATATCTTGCTTTTACAGCTTGTAAGATTTCAATCTCTTTTTAGTTTGTTTTCTTAGTGTGGAAAAAGAGGACAAGACGGCAGTCTTCAAAGAATTCAACTGAATTTCTTAGGAGTGTTAAGCATATAGCCAAATTTTTGGGTGGGGCAGGAACAGCAATACTTTGCCTGGAAAACACTGTACTACTCAAAACTACTGTCAGTAATAGTTTCGGTTGTCCTGCACTCTGCATTCACTGGAGTCACAGAATGGGGCATGGTTATTGAGACTGAAGTGACTTTACTCATTTACTAGCTGTCCTGGCTCCAATTCAGTCTGACATTCTTCTGGATGGGCAAAGGTTCTCCAAGAGTTGGTGTATTATCCCTAAAAGTGGTCCAGATTGTTGTGTTGATAGGAATGTACCAGGTCAGTACTTAGTTTTTGCAGCAGGTTTTGCAGAGCTTTAGCTGATCTGAACAGAGTATTTTGAAAAAGCCAGCTACATTGGATTGGATTCTGCAGACATTTGCTGCTTCCCTGCAGCAGACACTGAAACATTGAAGAGCTGAAGTTAATTGGGGAAGACTGTGGGATGAAGACGGCAACCAAAGAGTAAAGGATCAAAAGTTTTGGGAAGCCTGAGCTTTAACAAGCTCATCTAGTTAGCTTTTAGCATCACTGGAAAGTGAAGGACTGCTGCCTCTGGGTCTATCTAGGCTCTTGGTGTACCACACTTCTGACATAAGCCTCTCCTTTACAAAATAAAACCATTGTTTTGATATTGTGGGCCATGTGTTTCAGTGTCATCAGTGCTACTGGAGGGCATCAGTGTCATTTTTGCTCCTGGAACAAATACACTTTCATTAACTTAACAGGGAGCTTTTATGGGAATTTTCCACACACTTTCCACTCATTTTTCTCAATGACTTGTGCAGATAAATCCTTTGAAAGGCTTTGGCTGTAGGCTGCTCTTACCTCTTCTTGGAATGGTGTTGTTTGTCAACGGTTAGGGCTGGGCCAGCCACTAGATGAATGACAGATGCTCTGTATTAACCCCCTCCCTCCACAAAGGGGAATAGAAAGGGAATAAGGGAGAGAGACCTATGGATTGGAAAAGAAATTAAAATGGCTTTAATAAGAACAATAATAAAAAAACCAAATACATACAAATATTTACAATATGAATACCAAACCCATCCCCCTTAAGGCAAACATGTCACTGTCACCACTGATTCTGTGAGCAGGCACTGGGGAAGGCCCAGACTGGACTCAGCAGCAGATTGGAACTGGATGCAGGAGCTGGGTTCTGGAACTGGATTCAGGAATGCACGGATTGGGATCAAAGGCAGAACGGACAGAGTCCTCCTCGGACATTGGCCATAGAAGAAGAGCAAGAGAGCTTGACCCTCATGATCCCTCAGCTTTATGCCGAATATGATGTCTATGGGATGGAACACCTTGTTGGTCAGTTCAGGGTCACCTGTCCTGTCCGCTCCTCCCCACAGGTGCAGCCTCTCACTTACTGCACCCCCACCGTGGTACACAGGATTTAGCAGTGACCTTGGTCTGCACAGGAGCAAGGATGAGCAAGAGCCTTTCTGCACACCAGTCCCTGGTAGTAACTGCAAACATCAAGCGTTATCACCTCTAGAAGCAGACCCTGTCTGCAAAACTGTGCCGTTAACTTCAGGAAGTGCAGCCACTGAGCAGAGACTGAGCTGGAAAGTGAAATCACTGAACAGAATGAGTGCTGTTCTAACATGGACCCGGACATTACTAAAACACATCATGCACATCCTCAGGAGTCACTGATATGCAAAGACCATTACTTATGCTTTAACAAGGCACTTGCACAACTCTGCAACCAAGATCTGAATATATATGTCTCAGTAGCTTTTATTAGGACAAAGCTTGTGCAAATGTAGAGCAAGTTTTCCATAGAAATAAGTCAATAGAAAATATTTGCAAATATCTCTCATACTAGCAAAAGTTATCACTAGAAATCTGCACCCACTTGCCATTTATTTATTTGAGATGCTAGCAAAACGTCACAAAATGTCTGTGAGATTGCTCGGCTGACTTTGCATCTTGTTTGAGCTAGTCAGCAGAGAGATTTTAGCTACCACCAGGTGTGATGCAAGGTGAGCACTTTTAGGGTTCTAATCGTTGTGCTTATTTGCTTAGTGAAACAGTTTCTACCAGCTGGAATGATCGCTTTCAGTGCCTTAAATCAAACATACCTGAAGGTCTCAAGATGAGAAAAATAAATATTGCAAAAAACCCTGTCTATTTGCAGGGTTTTCCTTAGCCTGGTTCCTCCCTGACACTTTCATTTTCCTGCCTGCACACCCTTCAGAAATTTAAAAGAAATATGCAGAGATCCTGGACATCTAAAAGGAATGTTAAAGAGACTAATAGGCAGGGCTTGTGAGTTGTAGGAGGAGATTATAAGCAAGACAGGATAGAATTTCAAGGGTGTTTTAACCTTTATACCTGCTTGACAGCTTTGAGGTCATCCTGTCCTATGGAAAGAACCAAAATTGTTTGCTACATTTAACAGAAAGGTTTAAGGAATACTTCTATTTATTCCTGGCTTAGAGAAAAAGCTGGTCTTTCATAAAATGCCTCAAATTGCGTTCTCGGTGAAATCAAGAAATGTAAAACTCACCAATCTTTGTCTCACCATGCTTAGTCATTTGTGAGGAGGAGTGCTTACATACGGTAAAAAAAAAGGCATAGATACTTGCAACCCTGCATTTTTTCTGTTATTGTTAATTTGACAGCATTTTTATTGGAGCGTAGATGTAGAAGCAATCTCCTTGAGTCATTGGGTCCAGACTCCTGCTATCACAGTTAATGTCTATATATATGGATAATCCTCTCCAGAAAACCTGTTCAAAGTCTATGAGTAGCTAGGAGTAGTCAGACTAAAAACTATTAGATTTTTTTTCAGAATTTCAATTCTCTAATGATTACAGACCTTTACCTAATTTTCCGGGTAAATTTGTCTTTATCTTCTCTTATTAAAGAGTCATATGTTACTACCTACTATGAAAAGATTAAATTAACAGAGGGATATTGTAGCAATTTGCGAATCTAGTTAAATTCTGTAGAGGAGGGGATGCTGTGCCAATACAAATATTTGAATGGTGCTAAAAAATAATTTATGTGGAAGAACATAAATCGAGTAATTCAATGTGAGCTTTTAAAACTTCCACTTGATTTTTGCATGTAAAAAATGCATTGGTAGAAATCTCTGAAAATGCAACCAGGCACATTGCTCACGTGCTGGAGGTTGTATTTTAAAAAATTTATTAAAAGAAATCACTTTATTTGTTTGTTATTTTCATCCATGAAAATCCAGTGTAAAACGATTACTTTTAAAGAGACTTTGAAATTAACTGTAAATAGTTTTGAAGGATTGGAAGTGTATAAACATGCATGTATGAGAGTCTATTCACCTTGTGATGTGGGAACGGCCAAGTCATGCACAGACTGTGCCCCTTTCACAAGCCAGGCAGGCACAGGAGGACAGGATGTTTCTCATCTATGAGGGCAGGCACTTCTGCAGGCTTGTAGGGAAGATATGTAAATTGATTTCTGAAAGAGGCATAGTAGTACCCAAATACAGGCTACACTTTCTGTAAGGGATAAGTCAACCTTTTCTTCCCTACTCCAGGGAAAACGAGTTATGGGAGTTAGTGGTGTTTTATCCATCACCCTCCTGCTCTCATGTTGCTCAGGGGCAATTGGTACATTACATCTTGCCCTGCTGTGCACCTTTGCACTGTTTCTACAAAGGCGACAAAAAATTGCTGTTTGAGGGGTATCACAGTAGACCGGTCCCTATCCTAGAGCCACCTTGCAGCTGACTGACTGGTCGAAATGAAGACATGGGACAGCTTTAAACTGATTTCTGCCACGCTTGGAAAGCAGAATATGGAGTGATGATATGCTTCACATTTGGGTGCAGCAACAGACGTGATGCATATTCTAAAAGTATACAGGAAAAGACTGCTCAAGTAATTGCACAGTCTGGCCACTGGGACTCTGTCATCTATTTTAAACATTTTCCTATTTTGTAACAGCTCATGTATATTTTTATGTTTAATTTAGGTATTCAGAGAATGCCTAATTTTCTACAAATAGCCATACTTTTAAAGCAACCAAGAGCGGAGAAACCCAGGCACAGATTGCATTTGTGCTGCCGTGCAAGATGTATTTCTATTGAAGGAGAATGTCAGGCACCTATCGTGAACATTATTCACATTATGGTAATCTGACTTGCTCTACTCTGCAAAGTATTGTCGAAGTACTCTCTTGGGATTCCTTGTCTGTTCATTCTTGTTATTTCCAGGTCATAATGTATGATGTTCAGAAGTTTAAAGCAGTGGATGTTCTTCAACACCAGAAAGCTATGGCAGCTCTTAATGTCACAAAAGATGTTATGAAAGCCAGGCTGGTTCTTTTCCAGCTCTTTTATTATGATTATCACTGAAGTTGATGGCACAATTCCCAATCTACACTTGTTCAGTGTCACTGATCTCTACCAAGTAGCGAGATTTAACTCTTTGTCTCCAGAAGGACTATGGTATATGCATAAGTGCATTTTTGAAGCTGACTTTTGACTAAGAAATGAAATCCTTCTGTACTTGTGAAACAGATACAACTTCAGAGGAAAGCCAGACAAATGTGGCTTAAAGTTTTCTACAAACATTTAGACCTACTGCAGTGGTTCTACCACATCCACGTCTCTTGCTGATCCTGTCTGAAACTTTCAAGCAAGTATAGATTTGTTCATGCAGACATCTACAAAGAGACATAGTTGCTTAAAAAGAAGTTTTACACCTAGAGAAATCACTATTCTTTGTAATCTTTTGTACCTAACTTTTCTCTTGTTTACAAAAATCTCCATTATCCAAACGAGATGAAAACTGTCACACAATAGAGGCAGCTAGTTAGAAACAACGGTAGTAAACAGGCAAGAGAATTTGCATGACATCCTATAGATTGTATTTGCCTGGTATAATTATTACTTGCTCGGTATAATTATTTGATCAGAATCTTGAAAAAATCACTATTCCTGAACAGAGGAACTGTGTTGTAAAATATATTGACAATGAACAATTTTATGATTGTTGTGAAAAATACAGTTTGACAAAACCCTTGCTGATTAAAATGGCTGCAATTTATTATTTTCCATAACAGGATAAAACAGATAAAAGAGTAGTATTCACAGCAGTTAGGGAAGTCTGGCAGTCCGTGACCCTGTGTTAGTGATATGACAGAGGAAAGATGGCAGCAAAGAGGAAACTGTTGATGCTTATGTATAAAACATGCTAGACTGAGTGATGATCTAAGGAGGCTGCTGTTAGTGCCTAGATGTGGAGGGAAGGGATCAGAGAGCTATCTGTCAGCCTATAGAGATTTACACACAGTTGTACTTCAGCTCTTCCGAAATGATTTCAAAATAGTTGAGACTATTTTAACAGAATAGTTAAAAATTACCACCTATGACCCATGCATATCCTTTGCCTAATGATTTCCTGCCATCTCCTATTCCTGACAGGACAGCTCTGAAGGAGCAGTGAATACTGTTTTCTTGAAAAGATAAATCCTTAAATTCATCACTTCCACTCCCTGGAGAGCCCAATAGGACCTACTTGTCCCTTGGTGTGCCTGCTTTTTGTTAAGATGTATTAAGATGGCAAAAAAAACAGGTCACACAGATACTGTAAGACAGTTTCTTTCCTCTGCATTATGTGTGCAGGCTTATTTAGAGGACAGCATGTAGGTTTACATAGACCAACCATTTCTCTAAAGAAAAAAAAGTGAAGTATCCAACTCTGGGTCTTTAATTGTCAAGTTTTCTTGGACAGTGTTGGACTCATTAAAGGACTAATTCACTAATATTGACTTAGTTCAATGTTAACACAGAAATGGGCTGGATTTGAATTGACAGAGTTGCATCTTTCTTCAGCACTGGCAGTGCTCTCTCTTCCTCCTTCACTTCTTACCAACTAGAGAGGAGCAGGGATTTGAAACCAAAGCCAGGCCCCTTGCCTTTTTGGTGAGGAGTTCCTCTTTCTCTTCCTCTAAACAAGACTCCACTGAGTGAGTTCTCTCAACTGAGTTGAGTTGTGGCTAAATAAGCAAACCCAGGAGATTTGGTCTAGAGCTTTGAAGAGTGACATAATTTCCATAAAGTAGAGGAGGAAACGCTACAAGCTTCATGTGTGGAATGTGTAAAACTCTCTGTCAGCACTAAAGCAGACATAGGCACTTGAAAGTGAATAGTCTGATTTAAAACAGTTGTATGGTATGGGTGACCTCAAATGACGAAATACAAAGACAAGTGCAGTTTGAGGCAAATATAATTCTTGAGACACTGCATCCAGCTCTGCTGCAATATCTAGATGCTCCTGTGAGCCACTGTGAGACTGAAGAGGTCTGTAATAAAGAGCTTGACTATTTATATTTTGGTTCATGCTAGCATTCAGAGAAGAGTAATTTTCAGAGGAAATTATCTAAGAGCTTCGTAGTGGTAAAGGCAAAATAAAATAAAAAAAAGGCAAATAAAACTTGCTGGAGATGAAATACAAGCCTTTTTCATTTGAAAGGTGTTAAAATGCTGTGTAAGATCTTTTTTGTACTTCATGGCTACACTTGCAGACCAGTGGAACTATTCACACCCAATGAAATTCATAGTCTGTGTGGGGAATTTACTTCCTATTTTTAAGATTAACTGCCTAGAATACTTGAATATTATATTATTCTCTTCCTGTTGTCCTCTTGTCAATAAAAGGAGAGTGCTCAGCTCTAAGTCTTGGGCCCACACTGCTGAGTCTGGAGTAAAAAAACTTTGAATTAAGGGATAAGAGGAGCTAAATTCTGATGGAGTTATCACAAGTTCTGAATGGCCTCGATAAACAGCACAAAGACAGACATACTTCCCTTTTCACATACAAGCATTGTCCTTGTTATAAGGTCTTTCTTTGTACACAGCATCGCCAGCCTTGATTTTGATTACATGTTTCCAGATGTTAACTTAGTAGATATTAATGAAGGATAATGTTTGAAGAACTTCTGTATACATGCAATTCGCTTCTCTCTCAGGCAGTCATTCTGTAAATATTTTGAATTTTTAGAACCCTCATTTAATCCTCTCAAAAACTAGAAAGAGAAAATATTTAGTTTAACAAAAAGCAAGTTATATATCTTTCTGGAGTATTTACTTTTCTATGAAAGGCTCCTGACCTTCAGCTTGTGTCTTCTTAGTTCTGCTTTCAATGTCATCTTTTAGGTTTCAGTGACTATTATATATTTATGATACAGTAGTGCCTGAAAGCCTCAATTAATCTCTTGTACATGAGCGCACCTCATACCTGCAGTGTCAAAACTTCCAAAGAACATCCTAAGACACTGTAGGCCAGGTAGGGAAAAGAAAAAAGAAATTCTTAAATTCTTCTTTCAGTGTGTATTGGGGCACTAGAGGACAGACAGATGAAGTGAATTATTCGAGTTTAAACAAGAAGGCTGCGAGAGAATTTAAATTTTGATAATCCTAGACTACCAGCTTAACCACAGATCTGTCTTTTCTCTGAATATAGACACCACCCAGACGTGTCCAACTTGTGAATCTTGAACATCTGTCCAGATGCAAGCCCATGCTGAGGATACAGCACACTATGAGTAGTGGGCTTGTGCTGATGCAGGCTTTACAAATACTCTGGAACCCTAGCTGTGGGATGAATTGTGCTTATAGGAACAATTAGTGTGCTAGGTTGGCATTACTTGGACTCTTCCAGGGCAGCTATTCCCTCAGCCCAGTGCCATCCTGCACTGGAGAGGAGAGATTCTTGCAGAGCCCTTCTCTTTCCCTGTCTATGGACCATCCAGAGGCTCTCAGCCCTGTGTGGACTTGGTATGTAGGTCATAGAGTAGAAGTATGTACATGCCTGCACTAGGCTGGATTAAATATCTGGTGATATTTATTAAAGAAAAACAACTTCTGCATCATTGCATATATTTTCTGGGGTTGGTTTTTTTAACATTCCAGAGAATTACTGTCTGTCTACCTTAGTTTCTTCTCTACTTGTACGTCCGTATGCCAGACATTTCCCAATAATTTGATTATCACCGTGCAGGGCACTTGGCTCCTTGGTTATTGTTATGTTTTACCTTCATCTCACCTTATGGGAAAGCTTTTTCCCTCTCCCTCCTTAATATAGCTTTTCTACCAGAAGCTTTTATTGATATTATGACAGTTTAACTACTGTACCATGCTAGTGCACATGAAAGAAATGTTTAGCCATGAAGTCCTACAGTCTGCAACTATCAGTGCTCTCTTCATCCAGCAGCCACAGCTTCTATTACTAGTGCCTACCTGTGAGAGCGCAGCAAAGACAGCTGGAGAGGACAGCCCTGCCTGAGGTGATGGGGATATGCAAGGGTGTAGACTGGCCTGATAACACAACGTCTTGGCCTGTGCACCCACCAGTCTGTCCAAAGAGAATCTGAACAGTTGCACAAGGGCATATGTTGATAAATCATGATGAGAAATAGATGAAGATTCTTCTTTTTCACATTTGTTTTCTTTCCAGCCAGTTTCTGCTCTTCTGGTTGCACTGCTGAAGTGCTTCAGCTGAGCTCTTGATGAGAAAGTGAGAGGTTGCACGAAACAGCTATTCTGCTCTGAGGTCTCTGTCCCTGAACGGACTATAGTGGGGGAAACCTATATCACAAGAGAGGAGTGTTACAAGATCCCATCTGTATAGTTCAGGCTGAGCCCTGATTTAAAATTGGATTATAACACAACACAAATCCAAAATAGATGAAGTATATTTATTCATACTTTAGCTGAAATTAGCATACCAAAACGCACTTTGTTGAAAAAGTATAGCAAAAACTGTGTTTTGTTTGCTTCTAGTAGCGTTATTCTATATCTGTGTAATTGAATTCTGGTTTACAAAAACAAAACTAAAAAAAAAACCCCTCATAACAGCCAGTATCAACACTGTCATCCCAATGTTCAGAGCAAGGAACAATTAAAAAGTAGCATCATTTAAAAAAAAAAAAAAAGACAGAATGCTGTAAAAAACTTTGTGAGTTTGTTAGCAATGTAAGTTATAATGAAAATAGATTTGTCTTGCTTCATTTACATGAACTGTTTTCTGGTGAATTCTTTTTATTGTTTTTTCTTTTTGTATTTCTCTCAGTTTGGGTAATTAAGCTTTCTGGAGAAAAGAAGACTCAAAGCCTTCAGTCTGGAAAATATTCTGGCCCTATTGAAGTAAGTGGTAAATCCCACTGATTCTGTAAAACTGAGATTCCAGCTGCAAATTTCTTCCATTCTCACCAGTGGGAATACCTGTGAAGTAGGACGGAAGAGTAGATGAAGAGAAAGATAGCTTTCGTGCTATATGTGGTTTATTTTCGTTTTTACAGGTGACATTTTAAGAAAAAAATACTGTCTTCTGTGGTTTCAAGGTATTTTGACTATTTGTTTCTTAATAGGGGAAGCCTAAAACATTTCTGAAAGCCATCTGAAAACGTTGAACAAAAGAGAGAGTGAATGAGTGAGTGAGTGAGTGAGTGAGTGAGTGAGTGAGTGAGTGAGTGAGTGAGTGAGTGAGTGGCACACTTGTAGACACAATTCAGGTCTATGTTTTAGTGCATACACAAGTCTAAGTCAATTCATACCTTTAGCATTCCTCTAGCCCTTGAGCACTTCAGTGTTTCTGGACCATAGTACTCTGTGTAATAATCCCAATGAAACTGAACTTTACACTCCTTTTTGAGATCATAAATCAGTTCTCATTAAATACTAGAAAGCAGTGCACAGATGAACCAGATAAAAAAATACTATTAAAGGCTTTGAAGACATTCGAATTCATGTCAGACTTATGAAATATGTAAAACATACTGAAACAAACAGTAACCTTTCTGCCAAATCTGTCCTGTTTGTTTCAAGCAAAGCATCTATTTTTGACATAGACTATAATACTCAGTGTCCTCATAGATAAGGCTTCCTTCTAATTTCTGCTATTATGATATGAAGGGATAGATGTTAAATTATGCAGTTGTTTTCAGATAGGAGGATTTCTCCTCTTCAGAATTACAGGGGGAGCAAAAGCTGCTTTTGCACCTCCATGGGGCCACTGTGTGCTCTGCAGTCTGTGTGCTGCAGTGGGGAAGAGCAATGCCAACCCACACTCACATGAGTTATTATTGTGACCATGCCAGGCCCTGGTTTTAGGAGGGCAAAAAACTGTGCTACTTTCTGTAAATGCAGCTCACCTCATTGAGAGAGGAATTTGGCCAGCCATGGTTGTACAACAAATGCAAATTAACTCTCATGTTTTCCTGTGACAAACTTGTTTGCTGCATTTTGGGGCTGGATTCCACTCAAACAGAGCTATGGTTGGCTTTTTAAAGCGTTGGACTCAAAGTAACACATGATATTTTTTGATGATTGTCTGCACCACTTTCCTCTAATGGTATTCCTGTTAGCCGTTCTGGTTGGTTGTAGAGGATTTCAGACAGCTATCTTGTAATCTAATTCATGTCAATTAGTCGTCAGTCCAGACAAAAGCCCTCTTAGTCAGTTTGTGTAGCTAGCTCCTAATAAATCTTTCTTGTGCTCTATCAGCACATACGGCAGCGATTTTTTCTCAGTCCTCATTTTGTAGCTTTTATCAACAGCTACTCTCACTCTGTCTTTGCTTTTATGTTCTTACCCATGAAAGTAATGTAGTAAGAGTGGGTGAAGCTGAGTAATAACATGTCTCTGTTTTAACTAAGGTTTAACTAAGCTGTTTTGTCAGGATGACCATATACCACTTAACTGTCTATTCAGGAAAATGGATCAATTGGAAGATGACTTGTTTCTCCACAGGATTAAGAATCTGAGTGAAGAAGTTTGTAGGGACCTGAAAAAAGCACCCAGAGAAAAGAAACTTAATTTCTTAGAGCTGAGGTGGTTTGTGGCTTGCCTGGGGACTGTTTCATGAGTGAGCCTAGAGGTTTGCTGCTTGGGAAGGCACTGGGTGCCAGATTCACTACCGGAGTTGGTGGCCTTTGATCACTACTGTGATTAACATGGGGGCAGGATGACCTAAGTGGAAACAGTCTTAAAATGAAGTATCTTACAGAGAAGTGTGCATTAGTGAGGTAACAGCAAAAAAGCCAGTGCTGGAGATGGGTTAAGGCAAGAAAAATTAAAAAGTTTATATGAGCTAGGGAGGGTAGATTGGCATAGGCCAGATCTTCTCTGCCAATTCTCAGCCAAGGAGAATATATTTTGGACCGTAACTTTTGGTCTGTCTAGAGCTTGTCTGTTTGCTGTAACATTGGAGGAGAAAACCTGCTGTTCTGGTTCTAGATTTTGAACAAGGACTCTCAATTTCTAAAGACTTAATTCCTTACATAGTTTTGGGCTTATGCAGCAGGGAAGCTTTGGGCTCCAACCGTTCCCGTGTTTCACTGGTGTCCCTTTTAAATCAGGCAGCAATTACATTGCATAATACATTCTGCTACTGAATCATAGAAGAAATGTATTAATCTTTTTTAAAATGGACTTTTTATTGAAAAGGAATTTAAGGGTAAAATTTCACAGAAGCGGATATGTATTCGCAGAACCTAAATTGAAACAAACCCAAACCCAACACTCTTCAGGCATCCTGGCACCCAGAACATAAGCCGATTCCAAAAATTGAACTGTAATTCTTTTCTTCTGTCTATAGAAGTGAGGAAATATCTGTGCCTTTTCTTGCCCTTGTTTGAAATAACATTAAACTTGATACGGTCAATTAAGTTTCTTCATTTTGGGCTGAGGTTCGCTAAACTTAGCTATGCTCATTTTTGTTAATTTTCTCTCCAGCTTTCTTCAATTCATTCTGTTTTGAATGAAAACCCTTGGTCATTTTATTACAATGAGTATCAGAAGCTGGTTGTGTCGTTCTGACTCTGATCATGTAATCTACCACTAAGCACCAATGAGCTCACTGGAATAGATAAAGTTATGCTGGAATCAGTGTAAAATAAGATCAAAGTTAGGTTTTAAGAAGTTCATTTTATAAGAATACAGAATATTGAGACCTTTGAAAGACATACGAGGGCCGCTCCAAAAAATAATGCCTCCTATTTTATTGTGTTGGCCCATAGCATCAGAGGCGGATGTTGGTGGTCTGGCAGTAGAGGTTGAACTCGCCCACCAATATCCCATTAAATTTTGTTGGCGTGTGACAGACACCAGCAGAGGGGCAGTCATGACAACTTGGCCTCTGTCACGGGAGTGTGTATGAAGCAAAGGTGTGTAGTTTCCTTACTATCCTTGGAAAAAAACAGACTCTCTCTCTTTAGTGTTTCTCTCCATTTTTAACTAGTGTTTAATGTAAAAAAGACAAAATTAGTTAAATTTTCCCCTAGCAAGTTAGAATATTTACCTCAGAAGACAAAACATTGGACTTAAATGTATGAATGGTACTAACTGTAGCTGTTACAAGATGTTAATAGAACAACTAAATTTAGAATTAAAAAGATTAACACTTGAACTGTTTAATGTGAAATCAGTAGTCTGTCCAGCTCCAAATCATGTTTTTATTCTGGTACTTCTCATTGTCCACCTGTCTTTGTTGTCTGTCCCATTCTACTATATGACCCAAAAATTTCACTCAACACTCACTTAAGAACCTCCAAGGCGGCAATAGTTCTGTCAATCAAAGCTAGTAAACAACCACCACTTCCTTTTCAGTTCTTTTTGTCCCAGTGCTGGAAGCAAGGATGCAGATTTTGGTTCCAACTCTGCCTCTCTTTAAGCTCATCTAGGGTTTCACAAGTGGGGTAGGAAGAGAAAAAAAAAAAGAAGAGTGAGAAAACCATGCAGCTGAAGGACTTGGCACAAGAGGTAACATTACTTTACAGAAGACTCTTGCGACTTGCAGAGGAAAAAATTATTCCTGATCATTCAAGAAAATTTTTCTAACTTCTTTGTTAATTTTTTCTATGTTGAGTTCAGAAGAATTTATTAGAAATATTTTAGATAGATCTTGTTAATGAAATGAATCCTGCTCTCAAAATCTGTAAGAAAAGTTGTCTTCCTCCCTCAGGCTGTGGACTTGCACACGGCAAACACTAGATAGATGTTCCCACACCTAAACTTCTCCATTCTTTCCTCATGTACAACTAGTTCGCCGTCTTCCTTGTTTGGCTGATTCATTCAACACACACCTGGCACCCGCATGCAGGCCAGGGAACATCTCGATTGCATCAGGGCTGCAGGCAGGTGGTGGGGTCCTAGTCCCAGGTGAAGATCTCTGCAAGGGATGCGAGAAACCATTGGACATGACATAGCTGGAATTGCTGGATGTGACCGGATAACAATGCGCGAACCTGACAAAGGTTACAAATAGGACTATGAAGGAGGGCTGGATTTTACAGGTGTTTAAGAAATGGGTGGATTTCACCAAATCACAGAATCACAGAATCATCTGGTTGGAAGAGACCTTTAAGACCATGGAGTCCAACTGTACATCCTGAACTGTCAGGGTCCCTAAAACTTGTCCCTCGGTGCCACATCTACATGTCTTTTAAACACTTCCAGGGATGGGGACTCCACCACCTCCCTGCACAGCCTGCTCCAGTGCTTTACCATCCTTTCTGTAAAGAATTATATTTCACAGAACTGTATATTTCACAGATAATTGGATAATCCTAATACGTAGGTAATGATATCAAAACCACCAAATTTGGGTGCAGATGCAAGAAAACTGGGACCAAGGTAGAAGTAATTATGGTTGTTTAATTGTGAAAAGACAGAAGTGGCAAAAGAAGGGACAAGAGACGAGAAAGACAAGGTCAAGAAACAGGAAAAGTTATGCAAAGGTATGCAAGTGGTGAAATCAGAGCTGCCTAGGGATACATGTGCTCACCAAAGCCTTGAGCAGGACAATAAACCAAACCTGTTTCTGACTACACCACATGTGTTGAACCTGCTTCCTTGGTCAGGAGTACCGGGGACGTGAGTGGTGCCTTCCTTGCCAGCAGAGAAACAACTGTAATGAATGGATCAGGCATCCCAGTATCGCTGTGCTGGTGCATGCTCCAGGAGTGGCAGCACTGATGTCCTCCTAATGTTCTAGCAGACTGCGCAAATCCTTGCACCCTGGACTACCAGGATTCATCTTTTCATCAAGTTTTTTTCCTAAGGACTGTGCTACTACCTTGTCAGTTTGTTTCCCAAATTTACTTTATTACTGCTTGCAATCACTAACTGCAGAAAAATGCTTGCCTAACTTGAGTTATAGTGATGTTTTGATGTTATCTTTTTGGTATTTAAAGTATTGTGGGTCAAGAACATAATATCAAAGTCAGAAATACCTATACCTTAAATTTGTGTCCTGGTGAGGTCTTAAGACACCTCCTGCTTGACTTCTGGAAACTAAAACATTGTATTGCTTTTCCTATCAGGGAGATGTGAAGATAGTAAAGAGGTACTGCTTGATTTCTGACTTCAGTGAGAGAAGGAGCACAGTGCCCCAGAGGGTTATCCACAGAGGACTGTTCCTGCTGAGCAAGAATGCATTTGGAGCTGGCCATCAGAAACAACTGAATTATCACACCTTGCAGGGCGTAGGTGCTTGAGGTCAGCAGCTTGTTAGACTTTTCTGTACACTTGGAAACCAAATGCCACAGTACCTCAGTCAAGGGTAAATGCCTAACTGAGCAGGGCTCTCCTGTTACATGGAAGAAATAGCACCATCCGCAGTCAGGCAGTTGTCCTGAAAGGGAAGAATTTGTGTTCTCTGATCTCCTCAGGTTGAAGGGACTGAAACATTCATGTCCCACCTCCTAAAGTGAACTGAACACCATGCATACACCGAACGCCTGGAAGGAAAGTGAGCAAGAAAAGGTCTGACTTTGCAGCCAAAATGTGAAGGCTCTCAGGAAGAAGAGTGTGTTCTTGATTCAGTTGAAGCATTTTACACGTGATAGCTCTTGAATAGAAAACCACAAGGTCCGTATATGAGCTCTTATGAGCTGCTTGGCTGGACAAACAGTGCTTTACGTGTGATTCAGGTTTTTTGGGATGAATGATGCATGCTCCCAGGAGGTCTAAAGGATTATGGTCCTTTGGGCATCTGGCAGATCAGTCTGATCACCTCCTGGCTGTGGCTGAGCCCATCTGCACTTGCACAGATGCTGATGGGTGACTCCTGCACGGGGGCAGAAGTTCAAAAGTCATCTGGGGTTTACTTAGTTGTCTTTCCACTTTAGTCTGGGTAGTTTGTAAACATCCTCGCTTGGTTAGAATAGGGTGATTCCCTTTGGCGACTGAGTCAGAATAGATTTTATGCTGGTGCTGCAGCATTCATAATCTTTGTTGTATACTATGCTTAATGTATATGTGTAATTGGGCTGTCACCTTATAGCATTACAATTATAGGAAGCCCAGTATCTCACTGGTATCATACTGTGCTAAGGAGAAAAAGAAAAAAAAAATTATCTTTACAGGCCATATTTTAGAAGTTAAATATACTCCATATTATTTCACGTTTCAGAGACTTTCACCCAAAAGTATGTTACTAAAAGAGGCATAAAGGTTCCCAAATGAAAACCTCAGAGATTTATTCTTAAGGCACACTTTCTGAAAATTATGTGAAAGGTACCAATTACACCCAGCAAAACAGTGTACTGCTTTGCATGTTGCTGCCCGTGAGGGATGTGGCAGATTCCTTCTTCCTCCTTGTTTACGTGCAATTTGTACTGTTACAGATTTTGTACCCCATCCCTATATTGTGTGGTAGAAAAAAAAAGTTGCATGGTCAATGTTCTCTTTCAGAGATAATTATGGTCATGGTCATTTTTACTGTCTAGACCTTGCTATAAAATTACAAACTGGTGAGTTAACACGTTCCACATAGGCATAAATATTTACATTTCTTCTCATTTAAAATCTTTTTTCTCACTACATCTGTAGACTTACCACTTAGGAACTCAAAGTTACCATCTTTAAGCTGTCTTAAGACGCACTGAAATCTTTAGTTCGGACAGCTGACCAGGAAGACTATGAACCATGTGTGCCTCATTTTAGGGCAAGTTTTCCTCCCACATATATGATACTCCTTCGACCGTCATGAACCATGTCAGCCAGAAGAAATTAGAAGCTCTTATAGTTCTATTCATATTATGAGATTCCTACAAATGGTGTCTCTCTGAAAATGTACTTATCTTGGAAAAGCAGTACTACAGCAGGACTTGTAACATAAAAAATGACCTACTCTTAAATTAATGTCTCCTCCCTTTCCACACAACTACTAAAAAACCACTGTGTTTTCTACTAGGAATTAATGTGTGCTTGCTCCCTTTCTATCTGCACAAAGCGACCCTTCTTTTATGATAATTCCAAAGGTAATGTAAGTGTCTGAAAATCTTTAAATAAAGTTTAATCAATTGGTAAAAATGAGTTTTTCACAGAAGTGATGTTAGAATTTCACAAAAATGTTATACATGTTTCCCCATCAGAAAGTTCAGCACCATTGTTTATTTGTCTGTGTGTGTGCGCATGTGTGGGTGTTTACAAGTATTTTTTTTATTTTTCAATTTTATTTATAAGAAGTGATTTTGATCATACTTTTATTCTCCACTAATGAGAATTTGGTTTTCTTAAACAACAAAGCTTACAGTGCAGCCAGGATTTCACATGCAAATATAACATTAAAAATTCATTTTTGTGTTTATAAATGTTAAATTAACTGAGAAATATGTCAAGCAGCTGAAAGCCAATGAACTTAGCTTCAGAGTTCGTTAGACATTCAAAACATTTGGAATGAAATTACTAAAGTTCACTTAATATATTTCCACTGGCTGGATTTCCGCTCTTTCCATTTGCTCACATAGCAGAGAAGAGATGGGAACCACGTGAGACTGCCAAGGTCGTGATAGAAAATATCATCTCACACCTCAGAACTGCAAATGTGTAATGCAAACTGGTGATTGTTAAAGATCTGCTGATCAAAAGTGCTAAATACAGGGGAAGTTATAAGTTTGAGTATTCAGATCCCTTCTGGTTAGCTGCGTGGGCAATCAGTACAAAAGGTCTCTACTAGAATCTTGTAGGAGACCTACAGAAATTATTTTTAGTGGGTAAGTGTATTTGACTTTCACATGTTAGGAGAAGGGCCCTAAATGTAGTGTATGATTTGAAGTGACTGTCTTGTAACTCCAAATATCTGTGTCAGATGGATGAAAGAATATGGTAATACCTAAATAAGCTTCCTGGGAACCTGGGCCTGAAAGGCTTTGTAAAGTGGAAGGCTTTGGTCATAGAAAAACATACTCCTCTCCATGTATTACTAGGGCACAGGGAAAGGTGCTGCAAGACAAGTAGGTTGTAAGGAACTGGGTCTCACTAGGTACAGGTATTGTGTGCTTCAACCTACATTGCCATGTGTGTGGACATCATATAAAAGATTTTATATATATATAAAAAACTAAATTTTCTGTTCAAACTAGTTTCAACAGAATGAGACTGTAGTCTTCAAGGCTGCTTACAAGCCTCAGGAAAAGTGGAGTTGCTGCGTGGACTCTGCTAGTCTGGGTTGATGCAGAATAGTACAGAGGTGCCAGGTGTGTAAGTAGGAAGGCAGCAGCAGGAAGAACTCTTCAGAGCTTATTGTCTCCTTTTTGACTGAGCCCAGGCGGGTAATTGGGAAGTGTGGGAAAGGAGCTAACTTAACCTTAGCCTTTGCTTGTCTGAGCAGAGGCTGGTAATGCTCTGGACAGGCTGGTGATTTTATTTTTCTCCTTGAGCTGGGATACTAGATCCAGTGTTAGTGAAAAGGAAGAAAGATGCTTGAATTTTACAGCTATGTCAGGAGGAAAAAAAAAAAATCCTGAAATTCAAAGAGGAAGAAAATTAGTTACTGGAAGGGTGAAATGAGTGGGTTGGTAATGCTTAGTAACAGGATGTATTTTGCTGTCTTTAGTGGTCCCAAATGTAGGTGTCTGTGATCATAGTCAGTTGACAGTGGCGTCTCTCCAGAAAGCAATTAATTTTACTTCAGACATATGTTTTCAAAGGAGACCAATCACACTGTGGTATATTTATCCGTTTGAGATTATTATAGAAGGAATTCAGGTAAGTAACCTATCCAAATGCCTTTCTTTTGGATAGCGCATATTCATAGAGCTCTTGATGAGACCATAAGGGGAGAAGATGTACGTGATAAGTCTTCGGAGGCTGGATCAATTTTCAGATTTCCTTTTGAAGCAAATAATTACTTCTAGTGACTGCAAAGGTGTTTTATGAAGGAGGTCTGCTTTCTTTGCTGCTCAAATGTAAAAAGTGGGTCACCTTTAGGTCCATAGACCAGGAAGAATCTATCTTTCAATGCTCAAAAAAAAACCCCAACCCAATCCCCGCCCCCCCACCCCAAAAAAAAAAATTTCATTTTCAAATCCACTAATCAAAACTGACATACAAAAATAATACCTTGTTGGCATTAAGGAGGGAGCAGAATGAGAACAATTGCAAGTTATGCAATTTTATGCTGATCCATGCAGTTTATTTGTGATGTAATTTTCTCCCTTGTCTTCATTTGGTGTTTAGGAAAAAAAAATACAAACCATAATATATGTTTATAAATATTATATTTATTTAATACTTCTAGAAATTTGGATTTTCTGTCAGAGAACTATAAAATTGACAGTGGCAAAAGCTCTCAGAAAAATTTCTAAAGATTTGAAGGATAGTGAATGCTAAATTTATACTACATTTTAATTCTATTTTAACAATTATGAAGTTTAAAAAACAATAATTAAAGTCTATTTATCAAATAAGTACTTGACTGATCAGTGGCATGACTTGAAGAAACAACAGTCCTTCGGTGAACACATCTCAGGATTCAGCTTTTTAGTGTGTGGTGCCTGTAAGCAGGGCAGGGTGACTTGAGATTGTGGAAGGAGATTCCTCCTTCCATTTTTTTATCAATTTGCAAAGCAGGCAGCGTTTTAAGTTTATTAGTGATATTACCTGAAACACAGGGATGACAGAATTAAGACCTCTTTCTCTGCTGTAATGGAAAGTGGCTTTCAATTGCATTTTTTCTGTTGTTTTTAGAGACATTGTACATTTTTTCCCCGTATTGCACCTGAAATGAAGAGGAATCCAGTAGATAATTAGTATACTTCAAAGAGTATAATGAATTAGACTGATAATAGACATGAAGTGAAGAATTCATAAAGTGATAGCCTGTTGGCATCTGTGGGAATGGAGTAAATGATTCCTAACCATTCGAAAACAAAGAGCTAGAAGGAAGGAGGAAAGGACTGGATTGCAAATTTTTGCTGCAAGTTTAATATAACACTCCTTAACTGGTAATACAAGACAGCAGAACCTGGAGGAAACCATAGGTCTGTTTGAGTTGATTCTATTGAAGTCATCTTACATGTGATGCCACATAGTCTTCCTGGAGGTGAAACCTAACACAGGTTTCTCCTACTGTCTTTACATTACTGTGCATCACAAATTTGATTTTGGGTCCTCTGGAATTATTCACGTACAGACTTGGGAGAACACTGAACATTTGTCTTCAAAAAGACTTGTGGAAATAGAAAGCTGAAGTGTAAAGACGTACAGTATGGGGGCATGAAGGCTGTAAGCCTATCTTTTTCCAAAATTTTGACCTCATGAACAGTACTGTTGGTTACTTTTCTCATTTTTAACACACTGACTATGAACAGTATTTCTAACTTGTTGTCCAGTCCTGAGTTTCACAGTGAGAAGGATCTGTGCTACCCAGTAAAGAAGATGGGGAGTAACATATACAAAAAATACCGGGTTCTTTATGCCAGTCACTGGAGTGGATGTCATAGCTTGGACAAATAGCTCTAGTCACAGACACAAACAGTTTAGCAATTATTGCATGCAACTATAATGCTCAGCCTTCACTGGGAAGGGAAAATTAAAGGGCAGTAAATTCAGTAAATAAATGCAGGCATTGATATGTAATCTTGTTAACTGTAGGCAAAACATGAGTGCCAGACAACAATGGCATGACACTAGGGGGATTTTATTCAAAATTAATCTTTTTTCATCCATTCTCAGCTAATTTGATATACAGGATTCTTGTCTGAGTAATCAGAAGTGTTTTGGAACTTTCACTGTCCCTTTCTTATCAGAGGAAGAATTGATTTTGTGAAAAGCCACGGGTTGCCAAGTGGCTTGTATCTGATTGTTTCTTTCTCTAATTTTAGGGAAGAAAAATGAACAAAAATCTCTCAAGATACTTATATTTCAGGGAGTTTAGATGCTCTCATCTAATAAATTATGAGTTGTAATTTGGCTGTGGTTGTTTAAAAGATGAATTACTTTCTCCTGGCTACAACTTACATATTGAAAATAAATTTTCTTCACTATTAACATAAAAATATAACAAATTATATGACGGACCTTCAGAAATCCTTTTAAATATCATTGAGTTTTAATTAGACAGTCTCCTCTATCATTAATGATAATCACTATCAGAGTCTTGTGTCTTAAAATGCTGATCACATATTAGTGCTGAGCTCAGTTAGCTCCCGCAGGGCAAATCCTTGGCACCATTTGTATCACCTGAGCTGTACAGGGTGAGTCTGCTGTCTCAAAAATTTCCCTCATGATCTCTTTGAATCGCTGCAGGGCAGTGGCTGGAACCATATGGGAGCAGAGAGCGATAAGTGGATTTTTGATGATGTCTCTCTGGTTTTCTGCCTCAAGCATCTCTTGTGAAGGAAAGAAAAGAATTCATACCAGTATTGGATCTGCCGTTAGAACATAATTTGTTTCTCTTTTCATATAAGTCAACATGAATGCAGCTGGAGATGTGAAAACAGGTTTGTTTCTTGCAGAAAATGCAAGGAACTTTGATTACGTTTGGAGAAAATTCAAAGTGATCTCCTGATTTAAGATTAGCTTAAAATAGAGTAACAGGTTACATATAAAGCTCTTGAATGTTCTTTATTAATTTTAGAAGCAGCCTGTAAATGTTGAGCCCTTTATTTGGGAAATCCCCCTTTTAAACACCTGAGAGCCTTTGAATAATTCTAAGCTTTACTTAATCAGTTTGCTTTTTCTAGACTTAAAAGACTTCCTTTCCCTCCGCTACTTCTGTGTGTTTATACACTTATGTACGTGTCTGAAACCAGGTACTGTCGCTGTTTCATGCCTGGTTTAGAAAGCAGTGGTGATAGGCACTCCTGATTGCAGAAGTAAAGAATTTATCCCAAGTTTTCTCCAGAATGGAAAATACTTTTCGTGTCTGCAGTAGTGCTGAATGTGGTGGTGGGGGATAAAGTCATTCTTCATTTTGCCCCATAACTTTGTCTTCAGCAGTTTGAGAAACCACAGTGAGGCATCTGTCACACGATGCTTCAGTTAGTTGGACATTTTATTCCACTCCCACATTTGTATTTTCAGAGGAGTAGCGCATAAGAACAATGACTTGAAAACAGCTGGGAAATTAAGTGACATCTTTGCTCCCCCCCTCCCTGCCCTCCAATATTTATTTAATTAGACAATTGAAGAGTTTCAAAGCAATTAGAAGAAATCCTGAGAAGCAAGCACAGGCCCTCAGTTCCCAAAAACAGCAGGTTTCATTAAGTTGATCAAACCCACTTACAGTTACATTGCAGCACACACATGCAGAACATATTGAGCTTGCTACTGACACTTTGATTGTACCCTGTAGGATTTATGTTTAAGAAAACCCTCAGCGAGTGTTTTGGCATATCTTATCTGTAGGGCACTGCAGGAATAAATCCTGTGAAATGTAATCAAATGTTAATAGAAAATTCTTTGTGGGAGACACTCCAATAGTGATTTTTTCCTCTCCACCTCCTTCCCACTCCAAAAGGCTGTTATCTACACAGACAGATCTATACCAGCCACTTGTAGCTATGCTGCACTGTGTTTTGTGGAGACAAAGAGTGACATTAAGAGCACAGAGACTTCTAGACCAGTGCCAATCTTTGTTGCTTAAACCTTCTGGCAAGGGCCAAGGCTAGGTCTTAAAGTGTCCCCCCAGGATGTACCCCAGGAGAAAAACTCTCCACCAGGGCAGAAGAAATACAGAAATAGACCCCCAATGTGCTGGAAAGGCTTTGAACAGGATGAATCACTGACCAGGCTGCTTTCTTCACCTGTCAAGTAGTACGTAGGCATTGACGAACACAGAACAAGTTTTGGCCTCATTAGGTATGTCCTTGATCCTGTTTGTTTTTCCTCATAGCCTGTAGTAAAGTACTTAAGTTTCTTAGGTGATGCTGTGTGTTAAGTGGCACTGAATGCTGGGCCCATGCCAGGTGCATTGGGAATGGAGCCCAAATGGAAACTAAGACAAGCTTAACAGCATCTCAGCTTGGTGCTGGTCACTAGCTTCAGGTTGAGAAAACCTTCAAAACCGCTCCAGGCTGTGTTTGGCTGTCTGAAACCACAGTGAGGTGTCCCAGCCCACAGTAATGGGAGCAGGAAGGTCCTCAAGCCAGACACTGGCCTGTACTACCTGATGTAGCCAGAGGTAACAGCATGCAACTGGTGGAGAAACTATCAACAAAGGTTATGTTATGGTGCCAAAGAGCCCTGTCTAGAGGACAGTCTGGCAAGAGGGCACAGCATGCAGTGGGGTTGTCTTGCTTTCCACTACAGTTCAGGTTTCAAGTGTTTTTTTCTCCAACTCCAGAGATGGCTCCTGGCTCTAGGTTGGCTGCATACATGTGGAAGGGAAGGACTCCTTCAGCCCCATCCCTTCCTCCCATGTGGAGGTGCTCACTGCAGCTCAGACTTGCATCTCCTGGCTCTTTGCAGGCAAAGGAAGAGACTTCAATGGTGCAGGCTCCTGTTGGCTCTCGGGGAAGGGCAGCAGTCCAGGAGCAGGGTTCAGAAGGCTGGTTCAGCCAGGAAGCTGCTAGTTGGATCCTGATGAAATGGGAACTCGACACAGAACTACTGCATAGGTGCGAATCACATGTGTATTAATGGATACATACAGCATAAAGGAAATTGTGCCTTCTAATTAATGACAGGCAATTTTTTCCTTTATTTCCCTTTAGAAGAACAAGAAAGACCGAGGTGAACTGCTGTTTTAGGTCTATTCTGCTTTAGCTTAAGGGTGGAGGTAAGAGGATGAAATGTAGATTTTCCATTAAAAAGTATAGTAACTCAGATCTGCACTCCAGTGTCACATTTATGTAGAACCATCCATTACACTCTTGCTTTCAATGTTATTTTTTCTCCTCAGTAATCTTTCCATGCAAAAATATTTTCTTACAATGAATTATGTAGAGAGAAGGTCATTGCGATAGACAGACTGAAATAAAATGGATAGGGTTCATAGTCTGGAAATTCCTGGCAAACTCAGATCCCCATTACAATAAAAAAAAATCCAAGTTTTGAATGTAAACAAGGAAGTTTAGACATGTTATAATTTTTTCAATATTTTCCTTAAGTTTACTTAATCTAGGAAGCACTTTAAACTGCTGGTAACAACTAAACAGGCAGTCAGTAAACCTATAGCTACTTCTGTGTTTCCAAAGCAGAAAATGAAAAATTAGGTGCTTTATTCACTTCCAGGTGCAGCAATTTAAGCCATCTGTGCCCTATGTCTCTGATTTAGTAACATATAGGCTAACCCGCTGCTTAGCTCACACAGGGTGAAAGCACCGCCTAGTCTTCCCATGGCAGCGTGACACTGAAATATTATCAGATAATCAGAGTGTTTTTCCCTGGGAAAAGACACACGCTTTGTTGTGCTGATGGAGAGGTTAGCAGTGTTTGTGTAGGTATCTGAGAAAAACACAAAGGGAAATGAACTTAAAGTTTACATCTCAGCACAATTTTTTATTCTTTAAGTAATTTGGACTGAGCTGGGATTGCTCACAACAGGCTTGGTATTGGGAATAGCAGAATTCAAACACATTGTCAGAATCTGTGGGAGAGTTTGACCATTTAAGTCCTGATTCTGCTGAACGGTAGTAGAACATTCCCTGAGTAGTTAATATACTGGCCTAGGGCCTGAAAAGTAACTAGAACATCCTTTTTTCTTTTATTTTTCTTTTATCTTTTATTCTGAAAATTGACAAGAAGATTAATAAGACAGGTTACCTACAGGGGACGTTTACCCCTTCAATTACACACTGGTCAAGGTTATCAGCCTGGTTTCAAGCTAGGGACACGGAAAAGTGTATGATGTATCTAAGAGGTATGTAACATTCTACATAACATCTTGCAGGGTGTAATCCTCTGCAGCAAGTTTCTCCTTTCCAGAACAAACATCTGCAGCATTTGCATTAATGGGACCTTACCTGATGTTTTACAGGATACTAACTCCAGGACTGTGATACATAAACACAAGGATTACTATAATCTTTCAAAAATGTGCAACTTTTTTTTTTTTTTTTCCTGGCATGATGAACAACGTATCATCAATTCTGACTTAAGAATGACTTTCTCTTAAAATGCTTGCCATCACTTCCACAAACTGAAAGAAGAATTATATTAAAGAGCAATTAAACTTTATCGCTTCAAACCATCCTTGCACTGTTTACTTTTTTTGTTAAAAAATTCCAAGGATGCTAGAGTAACTCTTAAGTAGTATCTATTTTGGTAACCAAAAGTCTGACTAGCGTCTGCTTCTTTACTTCCAACTTCTCAAGGCTTATCAAACTGTGGCTAGGGGAAGGCACCAAATTTTAACTTTGTTAGGGTAAGAAGAGAGGTCATTGGATTAGAAATTGTTTTACACTGTTAAAAATAGATGCTTTGATACATATACAAATACACATTCTTTTAAAATAAAAGGTAGAAAAAGAGTTTTAAGGTTTATATTAACTAAAACTTAAAAATCTGCATACTACTCATCAGAAATGTATTCTCTTATCCATTTGAAATATTTTTTCTTCCTTTATAAACTTTCACTTTTCGCTTCATAAGTTTTCACAACTGAGCCCGCCTCAGAAGGAAATGGGAATAGTGACACTAGGGATTCAGATCCCAGAGCCAAAGGTGTTACAGCAATTGCCAGGCTAGAATTAGAATGGGACAAAATTAATCTTTGGTCGATCTTCATCAGTATCTCTAAAATGCTGAATTCTTCTAGTACCTCATCTTGTTTTCCTCAAACTTAAGGTTTTTTTCAGGCGTGTGAGAAAAACAGCATTGATAAATAGTTGTATTTTTATTAAATTTTAATTTATTTTTGACAATATAAAGGACTCTCTCCAGTAACTTTCATGTAGAGGAGGAATTTTGAGTGACACATGCTCTTTGAAATTAGTGTGCAGTATCTTATCCAGTGAGAAATTATATTATTATCTTATTTATTTAATCCTGAGTTAAAGCAAACTAAATGTCTTAAAGTCTTTGAGGAACGAAGACTTGGGAAACATTGGAATGTTTTGACAGCAATTTATGATTCTAATAGAATTATCAGCTATAGTAAATACTCATTCTACGATGTGGTCTCCAAACGAATGTCATAAAACCAACTGATGAAATTAAAACAAAAGTTTTAGCTGTATCTAAACACAATATTTTGATGCTATCAAAATGTAAAAAAAAATTGAAAAGATTTTGATACTTGCAGAAAAATGCCTTAAAAATTTGCACATTGCAATGAGATGTTTTTTATTTTGACAGTAATTGAATTTTCTCGTCTAAAACTCATCCGTCAAAATGTTTTCACCCCATTTTAGTGATACCCTGTTTGCAGCCAAACTTCTGTCTTGGGCTGAGCTTCCACATTGAGTAGGACTGTGCCACACCATCTCACCTACCAGGGCAGATTTGATCTACAGACGGTCTGAGCTGAGAGTCCCATTTTTGTCAAATTAGTTAGTGCGCATGAAACAGTTTTTCTGCTAGTGTTGGGCTGTTTGAGGCCGTAGAATACTTAATCTTGTTTAAAGCCTGTCAGGACAACATTATTGCTACAGGATGTTTTTTGACACAGTTCAGCCTTGTGCATCTGCATTTTGGTAGGACCTCTCAGCACTTTGCATCTTGAAGTGATTGTGTTTCTGATCTGTACTAACAGCCATGAAGAGGGATCTTGTGGAGAGGTGGCCAACAGCCAGTGCAAGCTGACATTCATTATGATGGGGAGAGGATACAAGGCCATGGCTAACATTGAAGTGTGTCTTGGAAAAACAGCGCTTGAACAGGTTTTGTACTGAACAAAAATTTTAAACTGTTTATATGCTGTGGTTACATAGACTCTTTTTTCCCAGAATCATTTAGGTTTGTTGCCTGAGGTTTGACAGACCAGAAAGAAAGAAGTTAACCTTGTTTCCCATAAGAAGAAAAACACCTAGTTCACTATTCGAGTGGTTGGGGCTGTGCATGGCTTTCCATGTACCCTCCCACAGTTCCCAATATGCCTATCTTTGGGGTCTTCTACGGTCTCCTAAAGCTGTCAGCTAGACTTCCATCCCATTTCCTTCTCTTTTATCCCTCACTGGTCACTGAGAAAAGGCACTGTACTTCGTACTACACAACCATCTGACTGAAGCCCTGACCCTCCAAATGGGGCATCCTGCTAGGTGGGTTAATGGGAGGCAACAAATTGGAAGGAATAACCATTCTCATTTTATTTTATGTTCAGCATGCACAAGTGCATTTGAGTTAGTTCATTTTGGCCAAAGCTTTAGCTAAGCTCTTCTCCTAAGACTGCATGGCAAATCATGAATGTGATCCTTTTTTTTTCCCCATCACTGCATCCTTCAGGAAAACTTCAGTGATTCATAAAGAAATTGGGGGTTGCAGATGAAGGTGGTTCGGCAATAATACTTTTACCTCTTTTAGTTATAATTTGAACTATAGAGAAAAGAGGTAAAGAGTGAAGAAAGGGTTCTGACCCAAAAACTTGTTGACGGTATCTATATTGTGCTAGTTCTGGAGGTCTGTTCTTAGAAGTAATGGTAGAAAAATATCCTGCTAAACATACAGGCCCTGCTCTGTTAGTATGGTACACAGCCAGCTGGTTGAAGACCTTTGAGGCAGGAAGAAAACTGAATATGAAAATGCCAAGTTCATGGGGTGGTGCCTCTTCACTTCCACACTGTATTTTTTTCCTTATTGAATAGCCAGGCTTATATCTCCCTAATAAATTGTATGATCAGGAAAGAAGGAAAGAGCTGCTACACCCTCACACCTGTGCCCCAATGATCTCAGAGCACTCTGGCTTTGATTTTCTTCTGTACAGAACTTTTTTTCAGCCTTTCTGAAGTAACTCCAGATTTATGTTGTGAAGAGTAAGATTATGCCCAGAAGGAATGGCATATGCTCTTATACGTTCGTATTTTATAGTTAACAAAAGCTTTTGGCAAAACTTCATTTAAAAACTTGCCAATTTTGCTGTAGATAAACAGATATGGTTTCCTCACATAACATAGCTGAAGAATACAGCGACTGCTGGAAACACATTATTTGTTTTCCAGAGTCACTTAATACTTTATAAGGGTGACCATTATGATGAATTTGTTCCCCTTGAACATACATAAATAAACCTCTTGTTCTGTTTTGGTTAATCCTCCTTTAGTGAATTCTGGATTTCACTTTAGTTTTAAGGATGTGCATGTGTCTCAGCATTTCATGACATTTCCCCCTGTCTTATCCCGTAATTCTCTTTTCCTTCTCTTAATGATGGTATATGTTTGCGCAAATTCTACACTGCCTGCAAAGATTTCAGTGATGATTGTACCGTGCTCAGTCATGCTTTAAAGGTCCTGGGGTAATACAAAGCCTTTCAGGGATGGAAGAGCACCTTGCAGTATGCGCTTCTTGTGTAATATAAAAACGATCTATACAGGAAGAAGGATTTAGGTGCATTGTTCTGCTCTTCTGTCAGCCACTTTGGTATACTTTGTTCCTGTGGGTCTAGTAATGAGGGAGACATTCACACTGGGCAGCAATTCCTGTAACAAGAACAGGTCCAGGTGAGGGACTGAAACTCCTGATTCTTTTCCAGCCAAAGCATGTGCCTAAGATAAATGTGGTTGCAGCCTTGTTTGTAGTTTACTCACGGACTACATCCTGAGAAATCACCTATGCTTTGTTCAAATACAGTTGGTTCCAATATGGTTTTTGGTATAAACATGGGCAGATAATGAGCTGTGCCCGGTGACTTGAGGCATTACTTGGCAGAAGGCTGTTGTTTTACAAACTTGCAAAGGAGAGGAATGAGCTTTTCCTCTGTTCTCTAGTATCTTGCACTCTGGGATAGGACTGCGCACTTCTGTTGGTACTCACAATCAGTGGGAATATTCCCTCCTCCAGGGCAAGTGATTCAGATCCTCCAGGTAAGAGTGGAGGGAGAGTAGGCTGCCCTGTTGACACTGAAATGGGTTCTGCAGTTTCAGTTCACTAACTCAAGGGCAACTTACTTCAGCATCTTGGTGACTGAGACCCTGTTCTGCCCTTTGGTGAGGAAAGACAAGATAGTCCACCAGATACGTCTATGCAACTTTTCTGGTTTGTTTTCACAGTAGAAGAAGTTATTGTTGTCATCATAGATGGCAGATCCTACCTCACTCCAAAGGGCCGTGGGAAGGGGACAACGACTACCAAGGTAGCAAGAAGGTGTAAAAGCTCTTAGCATCGACTTTTTAAAAGTGCTGATGTATTCTGGACATGGTACACACTGCACACTCTACCATTGATGTTATTAACTTCCATGCTTTTTCTCAATATCTTCAACATAGTCTGGACTTAATATGTAAGTAAAAAGGTAACTTTCTTCCCTGCCAAAAAAATCAGTCTTGGCTAGGATTTTGAAAGTGAGCCTTTGGTCTTTCTGGTTCACATTTCACCATTAGTAAATGGATAGTAACTGGAATTAATACAAGTCTCCTAAAGACATGTGAGAACTGAGAGTCCTGTTTACACCTCCAGAGCATACTGTCTACCAAAACCAACAGGAATAAAACGATAGTAAAATCTTCAGCAACTAAAGCAAGCCTCTTATACCTTCAATGTAAATAGAAAACATAATCGCTTATCTGACCATAATGGTGGTGTTAAAAGCCTAAGAGCATTTCTCAAGGCACTACCACAGGTTAACATAATGTATGCAGAGTATAGGTGTACTGGTTCACTTTCCAAGCTGGATCAGTGAGTTATTTACCATACACACACTGATGAAAATGACACAGACACTGTGCCAGACTTACTTTTTTTCCAAAAGCAAAGAACTGGAAAATTCATAAAACTTTTTCCACTGATATAGTGGGTGTTTTTTGTGTCTTGTTGCTGTCATTGAGCTGAGTAGTTCCTTTCATAAATCAGATGGGAAACTGGAGGGAAATGGAGGTTAAATTGCTGAAAGAAGAATCTACAGGGAGCAGTTACCTGTATCTCCATAGTTACCTGACCGTGTGGGAAGATTGGGTTTTAATTTTTTTTTCTGGATTAACCATTTACATCTGTTGAAGAGGAGTGAATTTTTTTTAGACTGAACCAATCCTGAATGAGTATAAGTTCAACTTTTCTTTCTAAAGCCCTGTTTTAAGCAATCAATAACTGTTCCTTTCTGTTTGTGGTCACTGGGAGTCTGCCTAGGGAAGAGGGCATTTAACAATCCTCGAATCACAACATCTGCATGTGTTTCTTAAAGCTGTGTGTGAGACTTGACTGGATAGCATGGCCTTGATTTCAATTTTGTGAAGAGAGTAGTAAAATTCAAATTTGATGTTAGCGGGAGGAAGCTCATCTCTAATGCCAGGAACATGTGAACAAAACACATTATGACAATAGAAGCATAGCTGGAACCAGAGGAAACAGTCATGAGAAGCGACCATAATGAAAGGCAATTGCTTACATGTGTGTTTATGTTGTTTGAATGCTTATACAAACGAAAGCACATTTTCTGTCTTTGCCAGCTGGTTTTGCCTTAGTTGACTTGATCCGGTCCTTGCTTTTTAAACCGGGTTTGCTCTAGAGAGTCTGTTTTGGGTTTGTGACTGGTGGGATTTTGGTAGCAGGGGAGGGGGCTGTTGGTGTGGCTCCTGTAAGAAGCTTCAAGAAGCTCCCCCAGCTCCAAGTTGAACCTGTTTCTGGCCAATGCCAAGCCAATCACGGCCTCTGCGATAACATACTTAAGAGGGGAAAAAAATGTTGAGCCGGTTCCTTTGTTTTGGGAGCTCTTTTTTTTATTTTTGGAGAGAAGTGAGACGTTGGAAAGACAACTATGCAGACACCCAGGTCAGTGAAGAAGAGGGGGAGAGGTACACAAAAACAGCCATTCCTCTTCAGCCTGTGGTGAAAAGGAACCCTTCAGTCTGAGCCCTTGAAGCCATTATGGATGAACAGTGCAGAAAAGTCCTGTCTGCAGCCTGTGGAGGAACCCACGCTGGAGCAAGGGACTGATCCTGAAGAAGGCTGTGACTCTGAGGACAACCCACACTGGAACAGTCCATTGCTGGGAGGACTGCAGCCCATGGAAGGAGCTGTGCTAGTTGGAGGAGTTCATGGAAGACTGTGTCCTGTGAGAGGGACCCCACGTTGCCACAGGGGAGGACTGTGAGGATTTTTGCCCCTGAGGAGAAAGAAGTACCAGAAGCAACACGGACCAGACTGGGACTGACCACAACCCCCATTCCCTACCTCCCTGCACCATTTGCGGGCAGAAGGTAGCAGATCCGGGTCTGGGAAGAAGGGAGGGATGGGAGGAAGGTGTATTTAAGATCCAGTGGTATTTATCACTGTCCTACTCCGCTTCAATTGGTGAATTGGTGGTAGTTTTGTTGAAACTAAATTGATTTTGTGTACCCAAGTTGAGTCTGTCTTTTGTCCATGACCATAACTGATGAGTGAGCCCTCCTTGTACTTTGCCTCAACCGTCGAGCCTTTTGTTGCCTTTTCTGCTCCCCATCTGACCCAAGGGGGATAGGAGTGAGTGAGAGGCTGCATGGTCATTTTGTTGCCAGCTGGGTGGGCTTAAACCATGACAAAGTCCAAAACAATTACAATATTAAGAGTTATTTTCACATTACGCTAGCAATTACTGCGATTGTTAAATTTTCCTTGTTTAATAAATGTGCAGTGGGTCTCATACAGACATGATGGGACATCATGATGCCATAGCTCTGGTGCTGAGCTGAAAGTCAGAGCGGCACTGTGTGAGTCTGACCAAATAGTTGATCATGTCTTACTGTACCTGAAACTCTGTTTTCTGAAGGGCTTTGGTGGCAAATGCTTTGCAAAATCTCAAGGCTTATTGAATAAGCTGTTTGTAACAGCTTCATTTTGTGTAGAAGGTAGAAAGACATAGCAGGAATTTGGACAGAAGTACCTTTTCAAATTTACTTTCACTACAATTGATTTTCACAAGAATTTGCTTTTTAAAATGTGTATAGTTACTCAGTAGGAAAACAGCCACTGCAGGAATGATTCCAACAGTTTTCAAAGTTAAATCAAAGTAACATTGAGAAGTTTGTGATTGGTGCATTTCAGTTTGTACGGTATTCTACAACTCCTGAAAAAAGAGCAGACTCATATGTCACTGGCTTGTACATGATAGCCTTTCTCAAATCTCAGTGCAGAAAAATAAAAATGTGTTCCCAGGGGACTTCAGAGAATGATTAGGATAGTGACCAAAGAGATATAGAAAGCTCTCTGTTGCCTGGGACAAAACAACCAACTCTTGGGCAATCTTAAAGGGGGACTTGGGAGAATATCCCCTTGGTAACTGTGATACAAAAAATTGGAAAAAACTAGTAATTCTCTTTTCCTGAAGACAAAAAAACCTCAGAAATATCAAGAGAGTCTGTTAGCAAGACTAAAAATTTCAATAAAAACATGTAGGATGAGGAAATGAATGATTGGTTAAAGGAACTGTCTAACTTTGCAAATTGATGCATCTGATTATAACACAGAAACAAATCTCAGAGGTTTGTTCTGGGTTTGGTTTTATTTCTGTCATGAAACTTCAGAGAATAGAGACATAGAAAACAAATCAGCTCAAGGGATAGAGATGATCTTTTTGGAAATTATTCCGCTGTCAAATGAGAAAGAAGAAATAGAAGAGAAGATGGAGACTGTCCTGTGAGATGGTACTTTTTGTTTGGAGAAGAAAGTTCTAGTTACTTAGGATGCTATAGTGCCAGTTGGTTAGGTTAATGGATTCATCATCATCATGGCTTGGCTTCGCGGACGAAGATTTGGGAAGGGCTTTGCCCACACTTATTGCAAGCGCGTTGATGGCTGAAAAGGCCAATGCGGGATAGGCAAGACCGGTTGCAAAGAGCACACCGGAGGGTCTCCTTGGGTGGTATTGCCGTTTCGTCCCTTGCCTGTCGCTACAGGGCTTTGCAAACGTGAGTGCGCCCTTCAAGCCTGCGCGGTGGATTTTTTAGGTGAGGCGCAGCGTGCGCGAGACTGGCCCCACCCTTTACACCTGAGGTTCATCTGCCAGGGCCTAGCGAGCTTGGACGGTGACAGCGAAGTCCTCAGGTCGTAGGTTTGGTTAGAGTATCCTTCTCTTAGATGGATGGCCTTACAGGGCTAAACGAGCTCCATCTGCCCGGGTTTGGAGTTAGAGTTGTCCTTCTCCTAGGATGGTTGCCCGAAGGCTAGTGAGCCCATCCTGCCCGTGGACACACTTTGTCTGACCCTTCAGTTGAGACCTGTCTGGCTTGGGAGACCCTACCGGAGGCATATGCCACCACCAGCATAGCTCTCAACTTCACAAGGGCACGCAAGCTCTTTCCCCACAGCAAGGGGGTGCCCGTGAAAGAGGGTTAACGGATTAGGACACATCATTTGGTATGATTTATCAAGTTGCCTGTGAGTGAGTCAGGAGATAGGCAGGAGAGTCTTCACTGAACCTAAATCTAAAACCCTATGGAATTTCAATTTATAAAACACGAGAAATAGAAGAGACTAATCATAGAATCATAAACTCACAGAATGGTTTGTGTTGGAAGAAACCTTAAAGATGTTCTATGATCATCAAGTTCCAACCCCCCAGTCATGGGCAGAGACACCTTCCACTAGATCAGGTTGCTCAAAACCCTACCCAACCTGGCCTTGAACACTTCCAGGGAGTGGGTGTCCACAATGTCTCTGGGCAACCTGTTCCAGTGCCTCACTACCTTCATAGTGAAGAATTAAAAGTAGAAACTTTAAAATATGAGTTTCTATGTAAATAATTGGAAGGAAAGATGCTAAATTGTAAATGGCAGGGGAATTCATGGTAGCAGTCTTACCAGTTGGTGCCACCTACTCTTTTGAAAGTGCTATTTATCCAAGGGATATCTCTGCAAGAAGCAGACATGTAATAAGACACGTCAAGGGAAGATGGTAGAAAATTGTTTTCCCTGACAATGACTAAACCATCATTTTGAAAATTTTCAGTTAAAACTAGGTTTTCATAATATTTCTCCACCTCCAGAATAATTTATTTTCTTCTAAAACCCTAATATTTTCCCACTGAAAATACCAGTTCTCACAGACACACATTTTTCCACAAGAGTTTTGTTTTAATTTCAAAATATTATTCACAGATGAAGATGATGTATTATGCCGAAAAGCAACAGGCACAAGCATAAATATAACAAAAGTTGTTTTATTTTTTATGTTCTCTGTCATCTCTTTTCATTTCTTCTTTACTTCACTCCTTTGCCTGATGCTGCCTGATACTTTGTCTCAAACTCTATTACATTCACTCACTCTATTACATTCGCTCTGTCACTGGTTCCAACTCTCCCGTAATAAATCCCAAATGCTGGCAAGCAGCAACCAGCCTCAGTCTGCAGGATGGTTCTCCCTGAGTTTTGGTGGTGGGTGTCCCTGTCTTTGACTGTGGGGCTGAGGCTGAGGCTGGGGACAACCCTGGGAGGAGCTGGGCTTCATTTCCCAGGCTGGGTTATTTGTTTTCCCCTGCCTGCTGCTGTGCTTCAGGGCATCTGTATATGGAGGTGAGCCCTTTATGACACAACCTAACTAGCATATCTATTACCATACACTGTAGTGAGCATACAGAAAACTGGGAAGTTAGAACAGGAACAGTGAAGCAAAACACTTTGAATTTATAAAAATATTTTATTCCACAAAGATATAACATTCAGTATTGCTGGTTAGCTCTGGATTAAGCCAGTTTTCTATTTTCTCAAGAACAAATACTCTGTTCCTCATCATAATCTTGTACTGTTGATTGGAAAGCAACTAAAGAACCATAGATAAACAATTAAAAATTTATTTGTAGAAGTTTCTTGGTGTTTACTTAACAGATATCATGGCATTTGTTGAGGGTGCCTAATGAAATTTAGAAAATAGTAGTTACATGTGGAAATTGGAAAACTATTAATTTGGGGGGAAAAAAGTTAAATCTCATCAGTCATCACTAAGAAAGTATTTAAAAAGTAGCCTAAATGATTAAACAGAACTCTAAAGATTCCTTAGAAAGCTTTTTTTGAGATTATTAAAAGGAGACAAGTAAAAGGAAGGAAAGGTTACAAATGTATCATACCTCGGAGAATGAAAGTATATGATTTTCCCTTATCTATACCTGAAGACCTGCAATCACTGCTGAAGAATTGCACTTTACTAGACACAAGTTGGCAATCAGGACAAAACTCAGTCTTGTTTTAGCAAGGGGATAGACTAGACAAACTCAAAGGGTCTTTCTATCTATGATTTTCACAATCTTATACCTGGAACCAATGGAGTTATTCTTTAGGTCTGGAAGAATGAGTAATGATTTGAGGAGCTACACTATCTATAAATAGAGGTGTAATTGATTGCACTTTTTTGTCTCACAGTGGGAACGATCTTCTATGACTAAAAAGGACAAATTAACAGCTACTGCCCCTGTTGGTGGCAGGAGGTTTGGACTAGATATCTTAAAAGGTCCCTTCCAACTCAAAACATTCTATGATTCTATGATTACTAACTTATAAATGAAATATGAGACTTGTGATGGTCAGGAGCTACAGACCCAAGCTAAAGTAATTTTTGTAAAATACTTATGAATACTTGAGGTTGAATTGGCAAAGTTGCAGATCATACGTGATTAGCTTCCGTAGACTTGTTTGCATGATAGATATGTTGGTAATACAGGACCATCTGCAATTTAAAAAAGATGTAAGATATAACAGAATTTTTAAAAATGCTGTGAGTGTTAAGCAGTTCTTATTTTTATTTTTAAATTGATTTTATAAAATATCCACCCAATACAATTGTTGCATGTGCTAGAAATCTTATAGGAGTCTGTGCTCATGGTCGTTTTTTCCAGGCAATTTTGAACATCAAGGAGTTCCAGGTATCCAGGAGAGTGTTAAGTTTTTAATACTTTTTTGAACTGCACTTGTATCTGGATTTTATGATTCACTTATCTATGCTGCACAATAGTGTTGCAACAATCTTTCATTTGTTCGTTGAACAGCTTTGACAGATTGAAAAGAAATAGTTTTAAATTGTTTTACCTTACCTAAATAGTTGTAGTTGTCTTTGATATTTTCAGAAAGAAAAAAGATGTAGAATGAAATTGCATTAAACAATGTGCCAAAATTTCAGAAGAATGCTTAAGTTCTTAAAAATATTTTCTGGTTTGGCTTTTAAAACTAAGAATTTGTTAGGGGAAAAAAAAAAGTTATCTCATTCAGACAGGGAGAAGGAAGCAAAAACTTCCCTATTTTAAAAAACCTGGATACAATGAATGGCATTAATTATTATTTTTTTCATCTAGATTTCCATAGAGAGTTTTCTTTCTATGAAAATATTCATGAATGAATATAGAAGTAAATTAAACAGAAGGTTTGAAGAATTCATACAGACATGTAATTAGGAAGCCTGAAGTAGTATTTATTTTCACCTTTCTGCTGTTGTCCTTTACCTACATATGAGTAGTATATATGAATGTATACACATTCATATATGCATTTGTGGATCATGGAATTAACGACTGTACTATTGTGCACAAACCTAGGAATGTACTTGGCAAACCTCAATTCTGGCATTTCTTGATTTCATATTCTCTGTTTTGCAAAAAAATATCCTTTGACCATAGTTCTTTAGTATGTCATGATGATGACTCTCATTTGTCTTCGTATGCTGCCATGTGGTTGGAAACTGAAGCAGAATTACTTATCAATTAATTTCAATCATTTTTGTTGTCTGTAGAACTTGTTTGGTTTAAGAACTACTGAACAAGTATATTCTGCTGAGGGTGGATGATGGCACTGGACTGAGATATGACTAACTAATTGGTTATGTAGAATGTTTTTATAAATGAGTTTCATTTGATGATGAATGTCCCTTTGCTCCCACTTACCATATCTCAACTCACAGTAAAAATCCATTGTTCTTGTTAAGGGTTTTAATTTGATTTCCCATGTCTAAGGTCAGGGTTGGAAGCCCTCAACTGTACTGTAACATATTACTATGGAAACAATACTGTTGATGACAATACTACTATTAGTTGGCTAAGAAGTGAACAAGGGGCTTTTCAAACTAACTTTGAAACGATTGCTTAACTTGTCTGCCTTTATCATGATAGTCACCTGTAGTGAAATACTGAACAAGCTGTAAGAACTTGAATAAACTGAATTGTGATACTGTGATATCAATTTTTCTGGTTTTACAATGAGGTCTGCACTCCTTATAGGAGTCCTTCGTTTTCTGCTCTCACTATGTTTTCTGTTCCTTTAACACTCGCAAGCACCCTCTCAGGCAGAAATGTGTCTTTGGAAATTTTTTTGTGTGTCCTACTCTTCCTCTAATTGTCATTTTCTTCTTAGATTTTTTTTCAGAAGCCTTCGGCTTTCTTGTTAAAAAGGAAGGTACATCAAGATTACTGATTTCTGGACTGTTTTTTGTTCATTTTCATTTGATTCATTTTCCAATGAGCATTTGCCTACTATCATCGTATTTTATTTCCTTAATTTTCCGTGTTTGCTTAACAGTTTTATCTGCAGAATCATCAGACCTTAGAAGTGTAGATTTTAATGCATTTCCTTTGATGGGAATCACTGCTGATTCATATGATGGGGATGTGGGAGAAGAACTTGCAGTCTTGTGCAGAAATGATTTCTTTTCATGTTCAGAATTTCTCACTAGATAAATACTCTCCATGGAAACATCATCTATCTCCTAGAATGGTTATTTTCTGGAGGAGATAAGTGTAAGCTATATTCCAAAATCAGATTACTTCCATGGGATAATTGTGCTTACATTTATATTACTACATGAGAAATTTGATGATGTAAACAATCAATTAATTTGTGAATGGGGAATAAACAGCACTTTAAATCCTATTTATATGCCCTGTTTCTTCTGCCATAATTCATGGATAGCAGTAATCAAATTCAACACTGGGGAAAGAAGCATTAAAATCCTTGAAATCTTTCTTTTTTTAAGTGTAGCTGTCTTAATCTAGTGTAAGCACAAAGCATGAATCTTCCACTATTCTCCTTAAAATTTCTATTTCTAATGTTTATTCTCTAGTTTTCAATTTTTGTAGGTGCTTTCCAGTTCTGGGATATGCCAGGTGAACCTGTATTTTCCTAGACTCCATAAAACTCCAGCCTTGGGCAGACATGGGCTCTGAAAACACAAATGATAATTTAATTTGAACAAGAATTTGAACTAAATTGCTAAAAAATTTTCTATGATACAAATGTATATTTTATCCTGACGGCTGAAAAGCGTCAACACACAAAACTGCAAGTATGGCTTGCTGTTGGTTACAGAAATGGTCCTGACCCTCAAAACTCAGTTCTCTTTTTCTGTCCATACTCAGATGAAGGAGGAGCCATTTTCTGGCTCTATTTCAAAGACAATACAAAATTTCAAAGCTCAAAATCTCCGCCATTCTTTTGGGATCATTGTAAAACTTACTTAGTCTGAGTAGTCCAGCTATCCAGATCTTCTCATTCAAAATTCAGACAGAGGACAAGGATCTTCTCACTCTTCAATTCGCATGATTCACGTTAGTGTAACTGTTCTATGTTATAAGTGACATGGTCAATCTGAGCTACTTGTGAATAAGATTATTCAAACAAAAGCAGATCTGCTAATATAATTAAAGATGTCATTGAATTTCATACTTTTCTGCTGGAAAAATATTAAATCTATGTATTGCTGCAATGTACATAGTAGGACAACTGAAGATAATTGTATTTATTTAGAAATCTGCACAGACATAAAGAAGAGATGCCAAATGTTTTGTTTGTGAGTATTTTCTTACGGCTGTACCAGTAAGGGCACAAAACCGTCACAAATGGTGCATGATTATCGTTACATGCTTATAACAGTTGATTAAAAACAATTTCTTTGCAATAAGCGTGGGCAAAGCCCTTCCCAAATCTTCGTCCGCGAAGCCAAGCCATGATGATGGTGAAAAATGAAAAACAATTTCTAAATGTGTTAATTTGAGGGAAAAGTATGAGTGTTATAATGTAATATGCTAGACCCTCATATGAAAAAGACTTTTATTTTGTTTAATTTGCAGGTAACATGATGAGTATCGGTAGATAAGACATGGCTTGCAAATTTAGTTTAGTAACCAGTAGAGAATGTTTAGTTATCCCACATGCATCTAATTAAGCATGTTGACAATAAATAAAAAGACTATCCATAGCCTTGCTTTGTGAGCAAGACAGTGTCTGAGCATCTGGTTACTGAGCATCACCTGCTAGGACTGCTTCCGTAGTCTGAGGACACCTGACCTAGCAAAGGAAGGAGATAGCAGTGTCCTTCCAACCATGGCACCGTGGCAAACTGTCCCTTTGCAACTGCCTTTATGAGGCCTGATACAGAGCTCAGATGGTGGTCAGATGGCAGCATCATATGTACTTAATCTACTGTTCTAATGGTTTTAATGGGGTTAAAAAAAACAAATAAAACAGGAGTGTTGAAAGAATGGTTCCTATGCAGGACATACAGCATGCATCAGAGACACCGCTGTTTAAAACACTGTGTGTTTATTGATCGTGGAAGATGCCAAGCTGATTTGGACTGACACGGTATTTACTGACTATGAAATGGAAATGCCTAAAGCTGAAGGCTAGCTCCACATAGCAGTTTATTACATGCTTTTTTAGTGAATTACTGAATATTACTACAAAAAAAAAAAAAAAAGTGTGGATATTTCTACTGGTTTATATTCTATTTGGGAAATTATAAAGTACACCCATGGGATTTTCTTTGCTCAAAAAATTCCTGGGCAAATGGTTTTCTCAGTCCGGGAACGAGGTTTTAGAAGGAAAACATTGCAACTGAAATACTCCCAAGTATCTGTGTGAAATGAGAATACTTTATAACTGAAGCATTTAGCTTGTAATGTCAGATTTGGTGTGCAAAACCAGAGTTTGATAATCCTAAATTCATTCTAATTTGGGTGTGCTGGTAGTAAGCAAATATACCAAAGGTATGAGAAGCATTACAGTGTATGGTACGATGTGTTGGGTAGTCTCTCATCACTAAAACAGGCTTGACTTTCCCTTTCTGTAGTATGAATGTCATATTCATTTAAATTAATGGAGTAGAACAAAGTCAATTCTCATTTACCCATTTACAGACCAGAGGAGAATAAAGCCCTAACTGGAAATAAGGAACTGCCTTGGGTAGTGCTGCTTTGTTGCCTTTGGATCAAAAAAGACTTTTTTGATAATTGCAGCCTGAAATACTGTGTAGGTAATCCCTACCAGGAGCCAGGACTTTGCTGCTGTGGGCAGAGACAATGAGAAACCAGAGGTGATCTCAAGACCAGTAGTTTGGGCTGTCTGTGGCAGCCAGGGCAGAAAGGAGAAAAGGGAGAAATTAAATATCAGCAGCGTTAGTGGTGGCTAGAGGCATGGGATAGGTAGCGAGCTGAAAAGAAAAGGCATATTGTGGCAGGTAGAAGAGGAAGGGACTCCCAAGAGGTTTGGGTTCTCAGAGGTGAAGGTGGGTCACTGAGAAGAAAAGTGACATCTCTGTAATGGGAAAGACATTACATTATACCAAATCTACTTTTATGTCTGCTGTAGCAGAACTAAATTTGCAACTTCTATCCCACAAGAACCCTGTGCATTTTAACATTTGCTTTTTTCCTCAAATCAGGAAAAACAAAATATTATAATGAAAGTCCAGAAAAATATGAATCCAGAGACATTTTGACTTTCCTTAAGTTGAACCTTTTTCTCTCAGCTTATTAAAGTAATCAGAGATGCTTTAATTTTTTTTCTTTTTGAAATTAAGCTACATTTTCCCACAGTGGCATATTACCTCACAGAGGCCAGATTTCAAAAGTCCTGCATATTGCTTCTGTGCTCTACCATGCGTAGTGACGGAGTTGCATGCTGTATCTGTGCAGAAATCTCAGGTAGCACTCTGTATCGTGCTATGAGAGACGTTAGTCCTGTGTGAAGGAAGCCTGACCTGTAGAAGCAGACTCTAGGCTTTCTTCCTACAAAGTGACGCGCAGATGGTAAGTTTGAAACAGCATTCCTGGATCACTTTGAATATAAACAGGGATAACAGATAAAGACCTGACAAAAATATCTCATTTGTTTTTCAGTGGAAATTCTTGGTCAGTCTGGCTGATTTTTCTGAAAGGAACATTTTCCTCATCTTTGCAGAAACAAAGACTGTGGATGTGAAAACACTGAGTAACACCTCTCTCAGCTGCACTGTTCGCATGGCTTCCTGCTCCCCATGGGAACCACCATTCCAAAAGCAAACAACACATCACCATCACCTGAAGCCTTCACAGCAGCAGCCCCTCTCCATGGGAGTAGCTTCTCCAAGGGAAAAAAACTCCTTGGCTCCAGGACATCTTTCTTTAATTTTTGGCTCCTACCTTGATGGTACCATGTTGTAAGACCCATCTAATTTCAAAGGCCATTCCAGGGCCTTTCTGAGGCCTTTGTTAGTAGCTTATTTTGATGCCGAAGAGATTTCTTTTAGGCATGTAAACATGCACGTTCTTTCGTCTATGAACTACACATGCATGAGGAATAGATACGACACAGGAGGATGCTGTGGGGGCTTTGTGGCTGTGAATGAGCACGTGAATAATGTAGTCTTGGTGAAAGATATATTTAAGATTTCATGGACAGCTTACACTGTCATACGTGGATGGAGAGCACATACCAAGGATTTATAGTGTATTTCTACAGGTTTGTTGGCACTCCCCATAGCAGCTTATATATATTATTCAACAGTTGCTTACACAGTTTTAAACTCCATTTGAGTTCAAGTCCTTAGCTAGCGTAAATTGATATTGTCATATTTAAATTAATTGAGCTACACTAATTTATACTGACGAGGAGCTGGCCCTCTTACAATCTCAGTTGTTAATTGCTAAGGCAATTGCATATGTTCCTATTTATGAAAAGTCCTGACAATAAGATCAATTCCTTTGTACTTGGAGTTCGTTCATGTTGTGTTTGATTAAATTTAAATTAATTAGATAGAAGATGATTGTATGAACATGCTTTCTGTTAGTATTCTAATTAATAACAACAATTCTCCTCTAATAATTGATTTTCCTACCTCCTCCAAGGAAAGCTAATTTGACAAAATCTCCTGATTATTTTTCCTGTCCAAAGTCATGTAAGCCTTTGGGATAGGCAAATAAGCAAATCATTTGGCTGGAAAAGCATTTTTGTGATTGCCTGAGTGAGAGTAGCTGCATCCTTCCATGGTAGAGTTGTATTATATTTAGCTCTGGATATACTATTTGTTAGAAAACACTTGTCCGGAAAAAAGTTACAGTGTGTAGCATTGCTTTCCAGAATGGTCTATACTTTGATTTTTAGGTTTTAAATTAAGATGTATATATTCTGGCTGCTGGTGAAATAGACTGGGAGTTGATCATGGCCACAGCTGGGGAGTGAATTAACTGTGGAACAATCTCAATTTGTGCTTTTGAGAAATGTTCCAAACTATCGTTCCCTAAAATAAGATCATTTTGAAAAGGAGGAGCTTCTGGCTTCCAGATAGGATAAGTTTGTTCAGATATTGACAAGGCTGAATCACTTATATAACTCAAGTATTTCTGCAGTTGGTGGATATTAAAAATATCATATGTGCAGCATATATTTTTATTAAAACATCAGAGGAAATACAATTTTAATGTGGAGGGGCTGAAACCTCATGAAGCTTTTCTCTAGCAGCATTTCCAGCTTTACAACATGTTTTGCATGATACGCAATTATCGTAGCATGTGCCTCTCATTTTTTATAGTTTGAAACACTGGAATAAGCATGAACTCTTTTTCGTTACTTACATGGATCGAAACCAAATGTTTTGAAGTTTGTCCATCGTATTTCATTACAAAGTATTTGGACTTTTTCAACTGAAAATACTTTTATGGTTTACCATGTTCCACTGGTAAAACTTTGAATAGAGCAGATTGGTTTGCACCACCATGTAGCAGAATTTGGACAGCTAAGTTTTTTAGGTGCCCTGGAAAAGGTGCCTTGGAAGCAACTCTTTTCAACAGTAACTTTAATGGATTTCTGCCAATGTAAATGAATCCGGTCTACTGCACATCTGTCAATAAATTTCATTAGTTTAATATTTAATATCCACTCACTCTAACTGAGAAAAGGCAATGCCATAAGCTGACAAAGAATCACTCAGGATAGCTACAAATACTTGAGAAATATCTTTAGATCTTTCAATAATTGGACAAGTAATCCACACTCTTTAAAAATGCTTGAAGTTTATTGGCATGTGAACTGCTTAGCTGAATGGATAATGAAAAAGAATGAAATATTGTGCAATCACTTTGGGCAATTTCTTTCTCCTTATTCTGGGAATGGTCCGGGTAATTAGCATGCTTTAAACACAACATTTGGCTGTCTGATATGCACAGCTGTACATTTTGTGCTCTGCTGGTGATCCAGCTACACAACATTCCATACTCCAGCTGCTTTCTGCATGCTGGTAGCAGTACCTTTACTGCTAAATTTCCATTTCCTTCTTTCCTTTTTTTTTTTTTAACTTTTTTCTTTTCCTTAACTTCTTTATAATTCACAAGTTGGGAACTTCAATCATTCCATTTTAACACAATTACTTTATCTCAGGTGAGTTTTTCAGAGATGAGGCTTTGTAAACTGTAAGATGCAGAAGATTCTTATGAAAAAGTAATTTTGACAGTAAATCTTAGCCATAGGTAAAATCATACATCTAAGAAGATCCACTGGTATGATTTCATGGAGTCTAAACAATTAATTTAATCAAGCTAGGTTTCTGTCATTGCTAAGCTTTTGAAAACTTGAAAGATTTTTGAAGTGTTTGATAATACAGAACATGTTCAATGTAGCCTGGCTTTGACAGGGTGTAATACATGCACATTTTAAATCACAAAATCTCAAGGATCTGCTGGAGACACCTTCTCTAAGATTGCAGATTAGATCTAACTACAGCAGAACTGTGTACCAATCCAACTTTGCACATATTTTGTGTTCCTCAGAGGGAGCTGGTTGCATACATCAGTGGATGTCCTCTCCTGGGTGTCCTCTCCAGGGCAGCAGATGACCATTATCAATGACATTATTCACTCAATTAGGGTTTTTTTGGTTTTCTGTTATAAAGATACAAATTTCAAGCTACAAAAAAAAAGGGCAGAAAAAGTGACACACTACAACAATAAGGTGCAAAGCTAAGTGTAGCAGTCTTGAAGTTGACATTGACCTTCTTGTCTAGAAGTCATACTCTGACTAATAATATATCATCTTTGCCTCAAAATTGTAATAACACTTCTATGAACATACTGGCAGTGTTATTAATCAAACTGTTTATATATGGAAAGCCTTTATCCATGATACATTTGTTTTCTTCTAAAAACTGTCAGTTTTCTTCTGACTGCAGTTTCTGGTATCCCAAAAGAGTGCCTGATCATTTTTCTTTTTCTCTTCTTCCAAAGAAAGGGCAATTATTACAAAATCTACGACTGTAAGACTGAGGGTGGTATTTTATTCAAACAATTTAAGGGAGTATTGTCACTTTTTGTACAGAAAAAACCCCACATTTATTTCAGAGCTAGCAGAAATTATGAAAATTTCCATCATCTTAAACAGCATAATGTATCTTATGAAACATTAACACAATTACATAACTGATAGTGTATTCCCAGGAAATGTCAACCCTGTTGTGCAAGGACTATTTTCTGGAAAATGGTGCTTTTGAATCTTGTGGATGTAGGAGTAATGCTTTTAGTGTCGTTCTTTAAATTACTGTGAAATAGCATGGCCATGCTGGATGATAATGGCAGCTTATAGAAAGAGTATAGCTAGATTTAAACAACATTTTCAGGGTTCAAGATGGCCCCCCTGTATGCCTCATTGCCTGTGTGTGCCCGGGTGCCCCTCAGACATAGGGAGAACCTGCAGTGGAGCAGGGAATTCCTAAGTTGGCCAGGATGACACCGCCCTGGGGAGAGCTGGGCAAGTCAGCAGGGCAGCTGGAGCCAGTGTGGCTGTGGCCTGGAACATGGGATGCACTATCTCCTGGTGCTGCTGTGCCTGCCAGGAGCAGACAGAGCTGATGAACAAAAGTAGAGGTACGAATAAAGCACTGAGCGTGGCCCCAGGATGAAATTCCAAGGACTCCACCTGGAGTACTGGGTTTAGCTCTGGGACCTCCAGCATGAGAAAGATAGAACAAGTCCAGAAGAGGGCCATGAAGATGTTCAAGGGGCTGGAAGACCTACCCTGTGAGAACAGGCTGAGAGAGTTGGGGTTGTTCAGCCTGGAGAAGAGAAGGCTCAGGGGGGACCTTATAGTGGCCTTCCAATACTTAAAAAGGCCCTAGAAGAAAGATGGGGAGGGACTTTTTATCAGGGAGTGTAATGATAGGATGAAGGGTAACAGTTTTAAACTGAAAGACAGCAGGTTTAGATTAGATATTAGGAAGAAGTTCTTTAGTGTGAGGGTGGTGAGACACAGGAGGAAGTTGTTGAGAGAAGCTGTAGATGCCCCAACCCTGGAAGTGTTCAAGGCCAGGCTGGATGGGGCTTTGAGCAATCTGTTCTAGTGCAAGGCATCCCTGCCCATGGCAGGTGGGTTGGAACTAGGTGATCTTCAAGGTCCACTCCATCCCAAACCATTCTATGACTTTGTGGGGTGGAGCAGAACCAGCTGGTATGGAGGCTTGGAAAGTAAAAAGCAAGCTTGACTGGCGTCTGCTCAGCCTTGGTACAGAAAAACAGGGTTTTGCTCGCAATCTAGAGGGGTAAATCTGTGGAGAAGAAAGGTTGGGCTGCTTTTACCTCTTGCTCCTAAGGGGACAACTTTTAGTATAGTTATAACTGCCAGCTCTCTGGGCCAAGCAGTAACTTACTATATCATTGTGACCAAGAGGCATTTAGAAAATTTGTGAGGAAAGTTTGGGACTCAACGATACATATGAACATCAGGTCATATATTATGCATAATTCAGCCAGTCCTTAGACCTCCTTAATAACAATTTATTTGTACATGCAACTGAAGGTATGAGATTTATGACTTTCAAATACTGGTTAACTAGAGTGTATAGCAACATGTGAGCTTTCCTATGCCAGCTGAGCACGGCGTTTCCACCTTCTCACCATGCCTGTTCAGATTTTAGCTCTTCCCAAGACAGCATCACAATTGGTTCCTGCTGTATGGATGCTGGTATGTGAGAACTGGCTTGCTAGGCACTAAAGTGAGAACTACAGCTCATTTATCTATGGCAACCAAACATCTGTCTGATGCAATAACAAACTTTTGCTCATGGTCTGGGCCAGGTTTAATTGAAGATTAGGAGTTAAAAAATTCTACGATCCTTTTTGAATCCCCTGCCCATTCGATCTAAGCACACTAGTGCACTGTGGCAGAGCTCTGAAATACAGCAATTAGTCACATTGCTGGTTACCCTGTAAACAATAGGGATGGGTAGTAGTTGCTCAAGTTGCTCATGTGTCAAATGACTTCTGAATGTGCTGTCCTTATGGAAGGTACAATCACTTTGACCTTTAATGACCACCACGCATTAGCTGCTGATGGGAAGGCTGTGCATGCCTGGGCAAATCAGTAAGAAAGAAAGGCTTTATCCTACTAGTGACTGAACACCCAGAACTTCTGCAGCATAAAAATTTCTGAATAGAAATTATACCACTTGAAAAATTTGAATCCCTTTAAAATCAGTGGAAGATGAGGGTTGCCAACATCTTATAGAGAAGCCAAAGAATGGGTTTGGTTTGGACCCTATTGGGACACCGTACTCTTCAGTGCTAGAGGAGGGAGAAATGGCATATGTGAGCAGCTGAAGAGAAGCAGCAAGAGCTGCTGACCACCTTGAACTGATATGCCTATTCTTGTAAATGTAATCAGAGATACAGATTCACGTCTACTGAAGTTATAACCTGACCTTCTGAGTCACTTCAGTGTCATGTTGTTCACAACTGCACAGGGAGCTCATTCAGCTGCCTCTTTAAGGTCCTTTTATAGCAGAGTATAGGGCTGAAAAATATGTTACTTTGGCAAAATGTACCCATATCTCCTTTCCAAAACCAACAAAAACAACTAAACAAAACAAAAAATCCCCCCCCCCAAAAAAAAAAAAAACAAAGAGAAAAAGGGGAAACCAAAAGATTGATATTCTGTTCCAAATTAATTGTGTGGGTACTCATGTGGTGTGTGTGTAAGGCATATTCATTTTCAGGAATTATTTTTGCTTATTCTTTGTTCTAAAACCAGGAATATGTTACTTTTACAATCACTAACTTTCTTCCCCTAAGCGAACTATAGAATCAGTTTGTTGTCACATGTAACTCATTTCTTCAGCTTTTAAGTGTAATGTTAGAGGACAATGAGTTGTTGTTTATATATCACATCAGAAGTATGAGCTGTTTCAGTCATGTCTGGTAAAGTGTTGTTTGCTTAAATAAATAAGCTCTTAAACCCCATGATGTGTTCATGTGGGTGTCCTAAGCGACGCAAAGGGTAGAAATAAAACCACTGAAAACCATAAAGCACACATCTAGGCCCATTCCTGAAGCAAACGGTTATTCCAAGTTCTCTACTGAGTCACCCTCAGGTTTAATAGCCTGACTATTAAACTGTAACAATGCATATTGGAAACATTATGCAGCTCCTGCAAAACTGCTTACTGAAGTTGCAGACCCTGGAAATACCCTTTACTGTCCTGACTGGCTGCTGCGGACAGCTTAGTGCCTCGCTGACTCAGCTGCTGAACGGGATGCTCACATGCCTTCCACAGAGAGGTCAGGTTTTATGCATCGGTAGAAGTCTGCAGAAGTCCTCTGTCTCCGTTCTCTTCATACCTTGAGGCTTACCATAGCATTTAGGTTGGTGCAACTTCTATTTTTAAGAGATGTTTCCCTCACTCACTTGGATGACTGCTTGCAAAGCAGGAAGAAGAAAATTTTACAGGTTAATGAATTCTTGAAAAAACATATGCACCTTTTTCCTGAAGATTAAAATAAATAAAGGCTCCTGAGAAATCTTATTTCTTTAACATGTTTTTACTTTGCCTCTAATGGGACTTCTTTGGCAAAAGGTTAGGAAACCTTTTCTTTTGTTGTACTTTCAGGACAAGAGAAAATTAAATAAGTTTTGAAAAAAATGTTCAGGTATAGGCATCTCTGTTCATGCAAATATTTTAAAGTTACTCTTTGTGCTTATGAAACCTGCATTTGAAATGCAAACCTACATAATCTTTGAATTTCACTCAGCTCAAATTACTTGACAAATAGTGGGTTCTGTTTGAGCCACTTAATTCTCACAGATTATCTGTATAGACAGTTTAAGAGGTTCATATCAACTGAAATAAGTACTGGCCATTATAAACTAGATCTGATAATACCAGATTCAGACAGTTTATTAGTTAACTAGATCTTCAAGCAAGAAACCTGAGGTTTGGAATGATGAATTGACTTGGAAGTACTCACTTGGTCAAAGGCATAGACACTGAGTGAAGCTCTCCTTACTTCCAATTTTAATTCCAAAACCATCTTTCATCCTTCTTTCAGTATGTATGATGTGCCTAGAGAAAGATTATGTTAGGGGAATTACTTGAAATTTCCTGTCAGAATATGTAAAGGGATTAAATTCTGGTGAGTTTTATCAGTGGTAAAATCTTAATTTTCTGGCTCTTATTGGGAAAAATGAGGCAAAAAGCTGGTCTCACTGACTTTACTGGAAGCAGCCCTCCCTCCCTGAGCTCACCTATAGTGAGTTGCTAGGCTGTTAAGAGCTTTGCAGAGAAAGGGTTTTGGAGCTCAGGACAAAACTGTACCCCAGATTAGGCTGAAACAGGATCCCTCCTTCCTTCCTTCTGCCCCCATTTCTTTTATTGTTTAAGAAATGCCAAAGCCTCTGCAGACTTTTCTCCCTGAATTTACTGGAAAATTGTTGCAGTAGTCCAATTTGGAGATAGACATGTGATTTGGCTGAAGACAGACATTTCCTGATACTATTAACGTTGATAATAAGCTCTAACAGCCTTCTGGCCGTGTGATATCTTGGCAGTTGAAGTAATTTGCCTTTAAGATCAAACTGCTATTGCCTCCTATCCCACAACATTTTTCCTATATTTGGGTTGAAATTGAAAAAGGGAGGGGAGGGGAGGCAGGTGTTGGGGGTGTGCAGGTTGTGCTGTTATTTATTTCTGTCAGGTATTGGCACTGTGACCAAAATTGTATCTGCTGACAAGCTATACAAGTGTTCCATGAAAGAAAGGAGGTGGGCATAATTTTGCCATTTTAGGCACGTGGTTGCTTGTGGATACGTGTTTTTAAGAGGAGTAGGTGTTCATTCAGTCTCTCCAAGGTCAGTCCAAAATTAACAAACAGGATGAGTTTGGCATTTTGCAATCTGTTACCTCTTTTAGGCAGGTAAATGTAGTGACAAAAGATACCGAGTGATGTAGTAGCAGCTATTTGCATGTGGGTTAGTTCCTGGAGGGATTGTGCTGATACTCTGAGCTCTTTCTGTGATGCATCCCAGCCTAAAGCCCAGCAAGGAGAGGACTAAGCCATTAGAGAAGACCGTATTACAGTGGTCTCAGAGATCAGAGGAAGAAACTTTGAAATAGGAGTAAATTAATGCCAGTAAAATGAGCAAGCTGAAGTTCTGCAAAGGATTAGAAATGCTGGAGAAGACTCCTTAAGGAGTCTTCAGTAGGGTTATCTATGTGAAGCCACTTCCACCCGTTAGTATCAGTAGCGATCTCACTGGTCTGATGGCCAAAGCATGACCCTGCACCCTCATCCAGGAGGACTACAGACTCAGCTGAAGCTCCATAATTTGAGTGCATATTTTCCTTTAGCACTGTCTCTCTGCTGCGAATAACTATATAATTTGCTATTATACATATATTCTAGTCATTTGTGGACCACAATTTTAGGACTCTTCTCCCATTCAGCAGTTTAACACCCATTTTCCAGATTTTGCAGTACATATTTTAAGTAGCAAAATACGATATCTATTTGCCTTCATGTTGAAAATAACCATGCTTTAGAATTCTTTACTGGTAATCTGCCTGTATTTCAAATTGTACTTTCTAAGAGTCTTTTCACAACTGATGCCAAAGTTCTTTTTCTTTTTTTTCTTTTTGCAAAGACTGCCTGCTTTACCCCTACTTTTTTTTGGTTTTGACAAGGATAGCTACCTAAACAAGGAAGATGTTCTCCAAAAGCAGTTTTGTGTTTACATTGTAGATCGTGGCAAAACTCAAGGAATGGTAACACCAGGACCTTGTAGTTAACACTGAAAGTAAGTAGCCTGTGTTTATCTTTCTCTTGACTGTTGCTTCTGCATTTGTGTGCAGGTGGAGCGAGATAGGTTTTAGGGTATGCAGTGCGGTATAAATTTGGACATAGTTTGCTTGGGGACTTTGGAGGAGGAAGAAGTTGTAGATATACAATGAAGTTAAAATACCTTTGTTTATTTAATTATTAAATAAATTCTGGACCTACTCCCTTAGTATATGTTGACTGAGTTGATGAAAGCTTATTCTCTCTTATTGCACTTTTTACCTATACAATGTGCAAAACCTTCTTTATCATAAAGCTTAGCATGTTACAGTGATTCAACTACTTTTGCACCACTGTTTGGATGCAGAAAAAGTATTATCAGTTCTTATCAGGTCTACCTTTTACTCTGAGCCCCTTTACATTCTGCACTCTGTGGCCCAAAAAGAATCACCTGACATGGTAAAAGTAAAATGATGGTCTCCATGAGCCAGTGGCTTATCCATGACCTTCCTAACTGTTACATCCTTCCCTCTCTCTGAGTTTCAGAGAGCTTCATACTGCCTGCACGTTTCTCTCCCTGAGTCATTTTTCCACTACTCCTTGTCCAGACTGGAGAATCTGGACCTTTTCCTTCCCGTGGAGAAGATACATCTAAATATATTTCCAGTTCTACCACCTGTTTCAAATGCTGTATCAAGGAGTTAAGCTTTAAAATTTTACTTTACTTCATAAACATTACTGTGAAATGCACTCTCTCTTGCTGTTTCTCTCTTAATCTTACTAGCTGGGTACTATCAAGACTTCATTTTATTTTGCACAAAAAAATTCTAGCGTCAACAGAATTGACTGCTATCATCTACTCTGTCTGCTGTCATCATGCATAGCATCTCAGTTTGCTAAACCAGCCATAGATAAGCCATACATAACTAGCCTACATAGGATACTCAACCTTTTAAGACAATTGGTACCGAGTTACAAACTTTTTCTTACATTATCAGTTAGAGTGAATAAACACAAATATCGTTGCTCTTGCTGTAAAAGTATAAACTTTGTTAAGTGGGCAATAAACCTAAGAAACAAATCTTAAGGTTTGTACCCTTGGTGGGAGAACATTGATTCAGTAAGGAGAGTAAAACTGGGAAGGCAGATGTGTAGGCGAGGTTCTTGTTCTCCTTCCTAGTCAGTCAAAAGGAATGGCCATTTAGTTCATGAAAGGACTCTGAAACATATTAACGCAATTAGGGGTACAATGCTGGGCCAAACTTTGCTAGCTACATTAGTGCCACCACAGCAAATACAGTTTGATTTTTACCAGAAGAGTTTCTCAGTAATGTAATGCCAAGTACAAATGGAAAATACATTTTTCCCCATCTAAAAAAAAAAAAAAAATCAAAATATTTTGATGGTGTCATGACAAAAGCAGCTGCAGTCTAAAACTTTGCATGTAAATAGTCTTAATGAGGGGAAGTGCCTTTAACAGATGGGGAGTTGCAAAATTTTGAAGAAAAATCCTCGGCAAACTTCATAGGCATCTGCTGAGAATTTAGTGATAGAACAGATACATCCACCCTTTTTGTGAGATGGAAGGTGAAGGATTACTGTCCTCTCCCTCAGCCTTGCTGTTTTCTGGTTTCTACTAAGAGAGAAGGTAATTGTAAGCAGTAGACTCTTAGCAACCAGTTGAAACCATTACTGACTTGTTATAGACCTCAGTAGATGCTACACATCTAGCCTTTCTTTTTGGGAATGATGGCCCCATTTACATCGGAAGATGCTATTCAAACATCAGAAAGAGGAAGTTCACCTATAAAATGAAATTCTTTGGTAACAAACAAGCCAAAATGGACAAACACATGTTTATAGTTAAAGTGATGTTGGAGAAAGACTTCTGCCATGTCTACTATGAATGCTTTGGCCTCATCCTCAGGGTCTGGAGGCCTTTTGTGTTTCCAGAAGGCCTTTGACTGTCTCCTGGAGTGGATTAACACAGAAGCCACAGTGAAGAGGAATCCTTCCAATGGAGTCTCCAGATGGTAGTGTCTGACTTCAGGGGGAGAAGTTTTACCCCATGATGTATTTCATGCTGTTTCCTAAACACACATTGTTCTGTGTGATGTCAGGTAAAGCCAAATTTCACCCACACCTTCCAGATGTACCTGCAATCACATCAGTATCTGAGCTCCAGCACAGATAGTGCAGTGCAGGCAGATGTGTATGTCTGCAAATCCAGACTCTTGGGTCACCCAAATAAAGTTCTTACTTATTTCAAGTGCATGTACTTACCTCAGAAGGAGTTTTGAATGTCCTGATGGAATCAAAGATTGTGAGACACTTTTCTGAAAATTCAGACCTCACTAATTAAATATTTCTTCCTATGTCAGCCATTCTTTAACAGATAATAGAAATATTTTTCTTTTATAATGTGAAGAAACCACTCCAGCTTCAAATGTAAAAGCACATTTCTTCTTAAAGCAATGATGAAAGAATTTTACTGTTTTCTTCAGTCATGGCATAAAGAATTGTAATTTTGGATCTCTCTGGCATATTTAGATATGCTAATATTAAATACTTTCACATCACCAATGAGTTTCCTTTTTCACGTACTTATTTTAGCTTAACTTAGATGTCTGATGATGTCTGCATTCCGCTTCATGAAAAGGCTGGGTTCTTATTTTTAATGCTTTTTGGGAGGGGAGCAGCCTCTCTCCTTCTCTGCCCAACTCTGTGTCCTGAAATGCCTTTGGTAATTCAGGGTAGCATTCACTACGCACTCACTGGCATGTTGCTGGATCTCCAGAATCAGAACAGCAGGATCTGCTCACTGCCAAGCAAAGGCCCTATGGTAAGGAGGACATGCTCTTCAAGGCTGAAGTTACTAAGAGAATACCGTGGCTTTACCAGGTACTGCCTGTGAGTTGACCTTTGATAGCTCTTCACATGTGCGTTCATAACTGATGGACACTCACATTATTTAGTTTTGGATATTAACTGACACCTCAATAGAAACTCTTGTTATTTATGAAGCCAAGAACACAAACACAAAAGTTAGGTAAATGCTTTCTTTCATTTTGGTGTACTAGTTTGCTTGAATGGGAACTGCAAGGTGAAAGTTTTCTTTCTCACGCAGACATAATCTGAGCTCTGGTTACTTTCACATTGGATGGTTATCTAAGCATGAAAGGGGATGTTCTGCCCAGTACAGAAAGCCAGTGTAAAGTCCTCTGTGTCACTTTGATCCTGTAAGACCCATGCCAGGTCTGGGAGCACCAGTGAGGCAGCAGCAGAGAAAGGAGGTTTGGAGACAGCATTGTTTCATGGCCCTGTTCACAGAACTGTCAAGGTGCTTAGCCTGCAGAAGACCGTTGGAGTCTGTTCACGGCTGAACCACTGGGATCAAGATTCCTAAGCCCTTGCCTACAGACCCTGATATTGTAGTGTCTGTTCCAGACTGTGAGAATCAGTAAGTTCTTCTCAGCAGTCTTTTTACTTATAGGAAAAAATGATACAACTCATTGTGAGCTTTGTAAGTAGTTGTAACCGTGAAATGGCACGGGTTGACTCCTGTCTTTGCCAAGGCAGTTCAATTGACTAGGTTGCCTTTTGCAGCTTCTGGGTTTTCTGTGTGTGTATGTGACAAAATATGTCAAAACAGTGCATCCCAACACTGAGATGTTTCTGCCTTGTCCCTCACAGCTCACAACTGTAGCTCACTCCTAACCTGCAGAAAAATTAAACACGAGAGAGTAATTTAGAGGTATCAGGAGCTGAAATACTGTAGCGACTCTTTGGTTTGCTTCTGTGCTTTGTACATTTTACAGCAAGATTGTAATTTTGCCATTGCACTATTGTTTTTTGAAATCTCTCATACAGTGGTAAAATAAGTATTTTAAAACACGGTAATTGTTACCATTATAGTTGCATACTAATTAGGGTTCAGGAGCAAGACATGAATGTTTAATATAGTCAAACATTAAGTGACTATATTTCAAGTCATAAATGCTTTTCTAGTTTCTCCTGCTTATGCAGAGTCAGGATGTAATCCAGCATCTAAGGACATGAAAGCAAAAAAGTTACTTTTGGGTCTATTTCCACTCCTGTATCATTCACGTACAGCTGAGCTTTGACATTGAGGCATTTATTTCAATGTATTGGAACTTATTTTTGTCCTCCTGGGATAATTATAAGTAAGAAATATTTGGAGAATATATTTGATTTGCCAGCATAGTTGATGCATCTAGCAGGGCAATGTGATTGCACTAAGATGCCTTCAAGAGACGTCACGTTTGGCTCACGTATAATATACAAAAACAGTGAAAGCAACTGCCAGAAATTCTTGTAGCATTGAAAGTCGTAGCATTGAAAGATACTATGTCAAAATAAAATGAAAAATTCAAGAACAAATTCCAGCCTATGTATGATTTTTCTTACATTTCTTTATTTCATAGTACTTTGTAATCCACAACAATTCTCCTATCTCCTTGGCTCCGTATAAGTTGGACTTTGAAATATGTATTAAATACTAGCAAATTAGGGGTAAGTTATATAAATGCATGTGTTTGGGAGAGGGTAGAACAAATTCCAGAGCTCCGTGCTATGCAGCTTGCAGCAAGCTCTCACCATAAGGTCATCTGCTTGCAGCAGGAAAACACCTCAGAATCCTACTTAGTCACCACTGATCATGTGATACAATATTCAGAGTTTTGAGGAGGAGTTCAGCTTGATATCCCTTAGAAATGGAATTCAGGGTGCACAGTCCAATGTACTAAGCACTGATTTAGCCAGATTTGAGGAAACTTTCGTGTGTGACATTAAATCTTCCTGGAAGATAAAAGAGGTAAAGGGGAAGGATGGTAGGAAGAGGGGAGAGGAATCGTTAAATATTGAGAATAGACTGAATACCTAACGCCTCCCTCCTGGTCCCCTGACATGTATAGGTTTTTGAGACATATTCCCCAAATCCTGCTTCTTCTCAAAGGCCACTAAGTCAGTGGAGAAGCAACATGGTTTTCCTGTGGGCAGGTGAGCTCTCCGGTGACATCAACAGCTCCCTTCTGTGGCCCTTCACTGGGCCATGAATAGCTGATAGGATATGGCTTACTACATTTATTTCTGCTCTACAATACAAAATTATGTACAAGGAAAGTTAAATTCTTGTTTAGCTACCACCATTTGCGATTCAAAACAAACCCTGGTCTTTCAAGTGGGTGAATGGATAGAATTTGATCCACATTATTTAATTCAGCCCAAAAGAGAAGGTACTTACTGAATTGCATGGTTTGATCCAATTATTTTTTCTTCCACAAGGCTTATGGGGAACATAGAAGAATAAAAATAGAAACAAATATAGATTAGACAGGTCCGTGGAGTTTTATTTGCTTTCATTTTAGGATTTACAGGGGCCAACTTCTGTTGCCATAATCCCTTAATGTGGTTGCCTTTGCTCGTCTTAAATTGGTGACTCAATACGGATAGCACTCTAAGGCAGTGAAAGATCAATACACATGGGTCTTTTGCTGTGCCCTCCGTTACTTTTTGTGATTTACTTCTCTCTTAGCTAGCTTATGACTAAGCCTCTTGTATTGAGTTTATTGCATATCTACTTTGGCAGCTAAATAATTGAGAACTTTGCTAAAGGAAGAGAAATAAAACTTGAAGATATGTTATCTACAAGGCTTATTTCGATTTGAAGCTCTTCAGAGTTGCTGAACACCTCTTTGGAACAATCATTTTACCTTGGTTAAAATATTATAGAAGTTAAAACATTCAGCCTGCCTGAAGAAAACTTTGCTCAGGGACATTTCCAGGTCTTTTTATGACACCCTAGCAAGAATGACATGGCAAAAGCTGGTAACTGACTGTTACAGCTATGAAGAGCAAGGTATGTCAGGGTGGAATATGGTGCTTGTGCTTGTGCTTGTGGTCTACTAACAATGTCTAAAATGAAACGCATCTGTGGAGGGTTGGGTATCCAGGACTCATCCCTTCTGGGCAAATAAATCATACCACTACACTTGTTAGAACTAAACATTCCAGAGTGGAATGGGGCGGAGTGGTATAAATATAACTGAGAATTATATAACATCTAATTAGCATTATCATTGTCTGCTGTAGTGAATATAACATTTGCAATGAGAGCTGGCTCTCATCTTATTAGAAACTATGCAGAACAATGCCAGCCCGCTGTTCAGTTTAGTTAAACTAGCTATTTACGCTATCGTTTGCTGCTATAAACAGTTTAAAGTCTAAGAGCATGTTTCTTTTGACAAAGATGATGACAACAGATCTATATCTATAAAGAGAAGTGACTGTTAAGCTACAACTTCTTTTTTGCTGAAGTGTTGAAGGAGGGGAAATGCTGGCACACAACTCTCACTTAAAAATGTGTGAGTCTTGTACAGACCTCAGTGGGTACAGAATCAGAACAGTGGTTCTCTGGTAGATGAGGAGAAGTTTAAGCACTATCAGCTTCCCAAGATTGAAGTCACTCTAGCCCCAGTTCCAGAGACAGAGAAAACTCATCTCCTCATCCAACCTGGCAGCTGCTGAGTTTCTCTTCTGTTGTCCCAGTAACTGATTCATCTGTGATGCCAGTTAAACTCTCCAGTATTAACAGCTTGAGGTTTGTTGGGTTTTGTTTTTTTTTTTAAGGAAAAAAAAGCTATAGAGCTGTTGACACCTCAGGGATCTCTCTGGAAAACTTTGTGTTTTGAAACAATTTTGCAGATGCAGTATTAGAAAGGCTTTGGCCTTCTCCAGATGATTTCTGTTTTTTATTTACAAGAGATGCCTGCATAGAAACACGATCATATTTCAGAAGGTAATTTTTTTCTTCTGTTTATTTCTTACTTGAAATCCTCACTTTACAACTGGCTCCACAATCATTATGTGAGTGATGCTGTTGTGTCACCAACTGCAACCCTTTCTAATGCGTTTAAAAGACCTTAACTGAAAACATTTCTGAATAGGTGTGCCTGTTAGACAGAGGGCTATAATTTTTATTTATTTATCATGGTACGTATTTTGGTATAATGCTAGTATGGCTACAGTTGTATCAGTATGAAGTATGCCTCTGTCCATAGAGCAACGAAATATGCTGACATAATAACAGCTATAGCACCTCCAAATTGTATTTTTTTAACGATATTGGTGTGGCTGATGAGACAAAAAAGAGGTTCAATTTGCTGAGCAGATGGAGATTGCACAGGCTTTTTCTTCCCGTGATCAGAGATACTTGTTCAGAGAATTTTGCTTTTCTTTTCCATGACTATAAGAAAATAGCAGCATTCCCGTGTGTTACAAGCACAACCACAAGAACAGGAACCGCAGGATAGACCACAAGTGAGGAGGCAGTAATGCAGCGCACCCATAGTCCTGCGCTACCCTGGGGAGAAAGGACTCATCGCCTCCCCAGCACCCAGTTCTGCACCTACCCTGCACCCTGCTTCATGTCAATTTAAGCCTTTGTGGCTGAGTGGCTGAAGAGAATCAGGGCACTCACTGGGCTGGGCAACAACTGCCCCTTCTGTCTTCAGCATTAATTTTCAGCCATTTTGATTCCCTAATGCAGAGCAGGAGGAGTTGTTGGGTAGGTGAGGTGGGTACTACTCTGGGGAGTACTGATAGCTCAACCTGCACCTCCAGCCATGGCCCAGGGCTTTGGCTGGCAGGTCCCCAATGACAGAAGAAACCTTGATTCTGTCACTGAAATTTCTGAAATTTCAGAAAAAGTAGTTTATTTTCTTCTGTAGTCCAGTCTGTCTTTACAGGGGTAGTGGACTGGTCACAGAAGTTCATAACTCACAGTTGTCATTAGTAAAGACAGAAAAGAAAATGTATAAGAAGGGTTTGATTTTTAGAAAAATTTAAATCAAGGACGAACGAGGAAATGGGAACACTTCACATGAAAGTGCATGGCTTTCTAGTGGCTTGCATGGTCAGCACGCATAGGAGTTCTTTGTACAGGCTTCAGTATAGCAGAGTGCACCATGTGAGGCATCATGGGCTTCGAGCTGTCAAAGTTTTAACAGAAACGTATTTTACCAATACTTAGAACAATGAATCATATCCCTACTACAAACACCAGGAACAAATGAAGTAATACATGAAAATTTTATAAGTTGTTATTTTTAATTTTTTTTTTTTTTTTTAAGGAAGATGATATCATGACTCAAATTCTGATCTGCATCCAGGTTGTCGCCTGGATGGGAAAACAACTTTGATTCTGTGAGGTTGTTTCAGTTGGTTGCTCTCCTGCAACCTTGCAGCAAGGTTTTTTCGCAGGAGCTATTAGTTCTCAAAACAGGGTGAAGAGCAGAAAGGAAGGTTTTGGTGTGGACTCCTTTCTATTTTTAAATGAATAATTGTTAAAAAACCCCAAAACAACAACAACAACCAACCCAAAACATTTCCAAGGTCTAGCCCACCTTCTCTGTATGCTTTTTACCAAATTTTGTGAGTGGCAAATTGTTCACTGAAAATGACTGCCGTATTCTTTAACCTTCAGGACTGAAACCAAATACAAATAATTGGGTGGAGGACAGTAATTTGCAAGCATTTATCCTGAAATAAAAACAAACAGATTGGACAATCCACTAGGATGTTACTTATATCACAGTTGGTTAGACATATTTCTGTAATAAATGCCTTGAAAATTCTACACATGCTTATTAGTGCCAGGAAAAATATTCTCTGGTCTTCCATTTCTCTTTGGCACACTAGATACAAAAGACTTATTCTCCTAATTTAAATAAAGAAAAAGCAGTTAGCTCTTTGCAAAACCAGTCATTAAAAAAAGAAATGCTAGCGTTAGAATGTCTTGTAGTAAATTAGATGCTTGCTTAGTACAGCTGTGAAGAAAACTTGTAATTACTTTTATTTGTTAATTTGCATATTTAATTAAAAGTCAGCTATGCTGCTGTATTTTAATTCCTGTATTCAACAAGGGTTTCATGCCATAGACACATCGCAGTCACAAAAGCAGGAGAATTATTCATTTTAAGACTTTGAATGATATAAGCAGGTCGAAAGAGGCAAGGTCGCTTTCCTATTAGACACACATAATCTCCTAAAAGACCCAGCCTTCCGAACACAGACCACGCAGCTTTCTCACCAAAACAACTACTAAGCCATGGACAAAATCCCCTCTGGAAGGAAGGCTCAGCAGAAGCACACAGTCAACCCCTGGTACTCCCTCATGCTGCAGGTTTCTGAGTTATGAATCCACCCTGTCTCCCATGGGCAGACGTTGGGACCGTGGCCTAGCCACTGAGCGGGCTGCAGATCATGCCCCGTTTGACTCACAGGAGACCTTTGCGAGAGCAGTGACGACTCCTAACCACCTCATCATCTTACAGCACATGCATTTTCATGGAAAAAATATGGGAAATTTATTTCTATTAATAGTCACTTTTCTTGATATTTGCATTAGCAAATGCAGTTTAACATCATCAATGAGCAGGGCTGCATCAAGGAAAAGCCTGCTTCCTGCCTCTCGATGGAAACAGTCCATGAGATCCCATATACTCTTGAGCTGCTGGAGAAAGGAGAGAAGAGCACATAATGACATGAGTAAGTGTGCTAAACCACTGTGCTGCCAGCAGTTGCTCTGTCTGGGCTCCCAAGTGAACTCTCAAGTATACACCTTGGCTGTCTTCTAACTCCATGCTGGCATGAGACTTGAGTTCACATCAGTCCCAAGTGCCCTGGTTTCCTCAGAAATTAAAGCCCTGAGACAGACAGGAGCCTTATTAAGCACCCAGCTTGGCCTCGGTCTGGACATTTGGAGGCATCCTGGTCCAGGGGATCTGCTATGATCCACAGCTGGAGGTTAATACGGGTCTTATTTTTTCTAAAAAATGGAGTTGCAGAAAACTCAATTCTCATCTGACACAAATCACTACGTCTTCACTGCTTCAGATGGGGCTCATCTGATTTAATTTAGCTAAGGATCTGGAATACAGTTTAGATGCTGTAAAAATATTCTGCAAGATACCTGTAGAAAGACATACTACGTCTCTGTATCTGGTGGCAATGTATCATATAAACAAGTGATAACCCCTAACCAGCAGGCATAAAAAAAATATTCCATGGATGGCTATTGGTAAAAGCAATAAATACCATGGCCTTTAACTCGGATTTCACAAAGCGTTTCTTTTACTGCCCTAATATACCCTTGATGTTACTGTAAATGGCACAGAAATACATTGTCCTTTAAGAAGCGAATAGCATCAACTTTAAACTCAAGAGTTTGTATTCATATAACATGATGTGGAAAGACACTAGGTTTATGATACTGTTTCAGTAGAAAAATCAACCCCCACATTCCCTCCAGTGTGTGTAGTGTAATCTTCATGTGTCTTCTCTAACAAGATGAGCTCAGTACACTCCAACAGCACTGAAACATTTTTGTCTAGGAACTGTAAGGGTGGTGTAGGTGGTTCCTTTAGTTTCTGGTTGCAAATCTCTAGAAAAGCTAAAGCAATAATTAATGATTTTCTGACTATTGTTTTTAAATAGATTGTTTTGCTGCTATCTTAAGAACACTGATAAATACCAACTTCATGATCTGATATAAATGCTCCCAGTTCACTCTAAAGGGGTATGTCAATAACAAGCAATATTACATGAATACTTTGCAAGTTGTTGCCATATGCTCATAATTGTTTTCAGTAATAATTTTGAAAGGTATTTTGTGTATAGAGGATGTGAAAATTTTAGCAGCTTTGAGAAATTAAGAAAATATTCTTTCTTTTTCTTTTTTTTTTTTCTACTCTGAGGAGTAGAGCACTGAGATTTCAGTGATTTTGTAAGAAATAGTTAAATTTTGAGTTCAGCACCCTGATTTTACAAACACTCTCCATGTTCATAGAACGGTTACTTTAAACAGGACATTCATATCACAATTTTAAATATGCTTAATTCACTTCTGAGACTTAGTTCCCCATTAGAGAAAATGTGAAAATAATTGCCAGTGAAAAAAAAGAGAAGAACGGTAGCTAAAATCTACTGAAAATAATGCAACGCAGGAAGGCATAAATTAGCTATAAATATAACCAGATTTAACTAATTTTTTTTAGTGTACTCTAATGGGGGAAAGATACTGCTCGTGTATGTAAAACTTACAAAGAAATCAACACTGATTGCCGATTAAATAACAATGAAGAGTATAATCTTTAATCTTACCAAAAGAACAACTCTATTTCCACTACTCACGGGTCCCTCTGAACTATGCATTCAGCCCAGGCAAGAAAAATAAATTTTTTTAACCAACCTACATGCAGAGAATGTGGCAGTATATGGCCATTTGTCTCTGTATAATCACTCTATCAAGTTTGTAATGATCTGCAAAATGAAAAAGCTGTGGTTGGTGCTCAAAAAAAAAAAAAAAAAAAATGCTGGGAATGCTGGGCATAGCCCCTGCTGTGCATTTCATACAAAGACCTCTCCATAGTACTAAAAAACCCACTCTCAGAACAACCTACAACAACAACAACAAAAAAAAGAAAGAATGCAAGGAGACTGATCTGTTTATTTCTTGAATTTATTATAATCTTCAGTCTAAGCCTGCTGCTGTTTTAGTTTAGTTTGTGTTCCAAAAGTTCTGCTCGGGTTTTTTTCCTCCTACTACCTGGATGAAATCTGAACGTAAAAATTAAAATACCAAGAAAAAGACAGCTGTGTAAATTTCCTAGAATTTGCTTTGCAAAGCTGCTATTGTGGAAATACATGCTTCTTGCCTTTTTTTTCTTTTTTTTTTTTAAATAGCGCACTAATTTTATGCCATTTACCCATGGCAAACAGACAGTATTTTTTACTTACAGCCTAATCTTCCATATCTGTTGTGGGGAAAAAAAATTTACATGAAGCCGAAGAAAAAGGCTGAGGAGAAAAACAATGAAATTGCTCCACCTGGTTAGCAACACCATTACGTTTTGTGGAAACAAACTGGAGGCAAGGTCTCAGACAAGCAAACTCCTGGCAAATGCAGGAGGAGCTGACTGTTGCTCCAGTAGGTCAGTGAGACCCCAAGGGTTCCTTACACAGCTGTGGATAAGACAATAGCAGGTTTTAGCACTCTGCAAAGGTATTGAGCTACTGCAGTTATCTCACTTTGGCTGCCAGGTTGGAATCTCTTGAGCTTTAACTCATGGATATAAAATATCTACTACTTTTCTGAAAGTGGGAAGATGAACAAAAGGAACTAAGTCTGGTCTTTTACAATTGAAAACTGTCTTTTGCTAATTCTGATAATGGTAAAAAGCAAGGATGGGAAGGGGATAAGTTTTTGGGCCAGACCCTGAAGTAGGCGACCATGGGAAGTGACAGGAGACCCTGCCTGTGCCAGGGCAAGATTGCTCCAGTTGGTGCTAGCAGACATGCGTGTCATGTTCTCTGTGGGTGTAGACACTGCTTGTTTTTTCCCAAAAGAAGTTACTCTTTCAAAAGCTCTTTGTAGCAATAAAATATTCAATTGGAAACATCCCAAATTTCAGTCTTTGTGACTGGCAATAAACTGTAAGGAAAGTGACACCATTATTCAATCTGCTGTAAATATACCTTTAGAGCACTTTCCCTTTTTCTCCAATAATTATGGACTTTTCAGAGCAGACTATACTGCTTGCTCGTAAACTAATCATTTTCTTGCCTTTCCTGCTCAGGTGAATCACGTACTTCCAGCTCTTTCATTTCTCAGTGACTCAGTTTGCAACTATCATACAATATGCTTTTATAAAGAAGCTTATCCTCTGTGACTTAAAGTTCAAAACATGGATTTGGTTTTAAGGCTGGCCTCATGCTTAATTTTCCTGATAATTTTCGCCTCCCACAAATGTTGTATGTACCCTCCAGAAGAACAAAGTTTTGTTCTGGGCATCACCTGGGTTTGCTCCAGAGCCCAGAGCTGGCTGGAGGACCGGATCTGTTTTGAGACACAGTGAATGCCATGGTGCTACAACTGGACAGCCCATCACCCAGGCAGCCACTTTTTGGTGGGATACAAAAACTTTCAGGTCTTTGAGGCACAGGCTGAAGAAATCCAAAGACCTGACATTTATATTGTAAGTGAACAATTCTTTACTACATAACAAATTAATAGTAATTCCTACTTAATAAATATAATAATTATTTAATAAATCCTTTATTATAATAGTAGTTTTACCCAAGGATAAAAAAGTAGGGAAAAATGGGCTGCACACTGAAGAACTTGAAAGTGCGACTCAGATCTAGATATCACACTATTTTATAATAGTCATTAACAGTCAGCTACTAGAATACCATAGCAGCGAGGTCATACACAGCACTTTCTGTAGTGTGTATACCAGTTAGCATCCTAACTTTCCGTGCAAAAAGGAAAGGGATAATTGGGGCAATTAAAAGCTATGAACCACAGTCAGAATGTTAAAATACTCTGAAGAACATAAAGGACATGGATGCAGTCTATGCATATCAGGCTTGTGATACCTTCAGCCCATGCTGGAAAGGCTCTCTGTTAGTTTTCTGCTCGGGAGTCGGGAATAGAAACCAATATAAGGTCAGAGGGGTGGTGTTACAGACAAGTTAAAGTGCTGAATGAAAAGAAAGCCCACAAAGTGAATGAAGCAGGAACACTTTCCCAAGCAAGGGATTAACTTGCCTCTGAATGCTGAGCTGGCTGGAGCCTCCTGCCTCCCCTCTAAGGGCCCAAATGATAGCACCTAACAATCAGCCTAAGAGTCGATTGGTAAAGTGATAAATTGGCAACATTAGCAAGAATCAGCAGGGAGGAAAACCCATTTCACCCTGGTGCTCCTTCTCAAACAGTAATGAAATATAAAAGATTTTAAGCACCTGTGCAGCACCGAATCAAAAGTTTCATTGAACATTAAAATGACCGACTTCTTTGGTAGCAAAGCTGCACTCACCATTCGACTGGAAAGGTGGGAGGAGCAATGGACAAACTGTTCTGTTTGCCAAAGGAGGGGTTCCAATTTTTATGGGAGTGGAATTGAACATTAAGCAACTTTGAGACATCCAGCTTTGGATGCCGTAAATATTGAAGTAACAGCGAGATGGAGACACATAATGGCTTGGGTCTGAATCCAGTGGAAAGTTAAAGATCAGACATAATGTGGGCCAATGCTAAGCCTGAAGAATATGTTATCTTAGACTGAGTAAGGACACATTAAGATTTGTTAGGGAGGAAGTTTTAAACGGAGCAAGGAGCAAGGGAAGCTGAAGGGTGGCATGCTAGTATTTCACACTGTACCGTGTTCTCATAAGATTTGAGTTTGATGTTGGCTAGGCTTTTATAAGGCTATAAATTGCTTAATTGGCACTTTGAGTATGTTTCATTTGCTCATAAAGCAGTGCATTTAGATCTGGACTTCCCAGTACAAATCTCTTCTCCGCAGCTCCACAGCAGTGCTAGGGGCAATCTCAGAGTATGTCGGCAGGCACATTTTAAATGTATCACCTGAGTCAAGGATTTTCAGACAAAACAACCCCTTCTCCCTCCTCTCTCCTGAGTCTATGGAAAATGCATTAGTCTCTTGTCTTGAGATGTCCTACTGTGTCTGCTGACTCCTGAAAGCGATTGAATTTGACTAGATTTTGGTGAGCCCTATGGGGCTGCGAAGTGCTAGGTGCAATTTGACTCCATATACTCATATTGCTTCTTGGAGGTACATTGATGGTCAGGGGCTGCACTTCCCATCTGTCTCATAGCAGGCAACATGAGAACCCTTCTCATTTGGACCCAGAGCTGGTTTTCTATCTGGTAACAGTGATGTGACTTAGCTTCCAGTGCAGAGGGGGGACCTGGGTGCCGCCCAGTGTCCCAGGTCTCTTCACAGAGGGTGAAAGAGGGTCCTGCAACAGGCACCATGGCCTTCTCCGCATCCCAACACAGCTCTCTTCAATCCCATATGTAAGCAGAGAGCGGCCAGCTGGTGAGTTGGGATCTGAGCTTGCTCTGCACAGCACACGCGCAGCTGGATAGCTGAACACCTATGTCACATCAGTGCGATACGGGCCAGGGAAGAACTGCAATATTTTTAATTAAAAACCACATATACTGAAGTTTTCCCTTTCCATGGGTTCCTTCAAGGGCTGATGGAAGAATCGCAGCTCTGCCCCTTGTGCAGGCTTTCAGAACAGAGCAATGCCACAATGGGTTTTTGGTTTTGCAGGGAAGGGGCCCGATTTGGACCCCAGTGGTGTTATGCAGATCGCTTTCAGTCCTTGCTACCAGCGAAGTCTTGAACTGGCCCAAATTTTCTCCTTCAGTGGAAAGATCCCTAAGTTAAATTTTGTTTAAAATGTGTGTTTTAACAGAACACATATGCTTTCAATTTTTATAAAATGTATTGGCATATTTATTCTATTTTACTTGCTTCGTGGTTGTCTTCAAGTCAAAGCTTTCTTTTTCCAGAAGGAAAGCTGCTCGTATCATCATCTGCTTTATGCTAGAGCTGTTGACTTTTTTTTTCATATCTTGTCTCACTGACTCTTTGTGGGTGTGTGCAAATTTAATTTTCTAATGCAGTAGTCCTGATGTGCCCTCATCTCCCTGCTCTGACATTCATCTACTCTGCTTCTCTGAGGTTTTGCTGCTTTCATATTTATCACTTTTAAATATACTGTTCTTCCTTTCCCTTTCTTTTGACCATCTTTTCAGAGTGATTGATTGTCCCAGTTTTGATTACTGGTATTTATGACTGGTTATACTCTGGAATAAGGAGGAGAGAAATGCCATCAGACCTCTGAGGTCTGTGTGCTTGCCCCACACACTTGGCTGATCTCGCAAAATCTGTTAATCCTCACAAAAAAGCCTGAGTCCATAGCCATCTGGAGCCTTGCATCTTTTGCCTCTGTTTCCAGCTTCCTCCGTATCATTCCCTCTGCCTTACTTTCGTATCCCTTTGCTCTGACATGTCTTGCCCTATGCATCCCTTTGGGAGAGGAAGGGTATTAATATTGCAGGAGATGGGTAGCAAAGGATTAATGAGTCAATTGAAAACCAGTTTATTACATTTTTTTAGTCTGTGCCTGTATGTGAAATTAATCAGACAGCTGAGGGTAGATACAGGGATTGTGCATCAGTGTAACTTCTTTTTTTTTTTCTTTTTTTTTTTTTTAAAGAAAAGGAAAAATGAAAAGAAATGAGGACACATTTATCATACGACAGGCTGTCTCCTATGATAAGATATGACGTTTTTAAGCTTTTGTTTGGGAAAACTCTAGCACAGTTCTACATGTATTTTGAGGTTTGTTGCAATACGCACTCCCATGAAAGCATGAACGTGCATCTGTTAAAGTCACTATGTACTAAGGTTTTACTAAAAATTCAGTGCCCTTGCAAAAGTACAAGGGCTGAGGAGTAAGCCTGGGGAAATGATACAGGGTAGCTCTCTTCAGTGATCTCCACACAGGCCTGGCCAAAGGATTTCCTGATTAAGATAAGCAGATGAAGAGGCTTCCTATTTTTGCAGATCATTCATCTCTTCCAAGAGGGTTGCAAGACACTAGAGTTAAATTATTTTTTAATATTTTTACGTCAGTTACTTATTGTCATGGGCACAATTACAGAAAATCTCAACGGTCACTGTGAACATAACTTTGCTGTCAACCAACAGGTAACCATGCTGGCTCGAACAGGGACATAACTAGCCTTTTAAATTACACCTTGACACAATTAATCTATAAGTGAATGAGACTGTGCTGTGCTGCAATTCCTCCCTGGTAGTTTTCTTAGTTTCTTCTGACCAATGACATTTCTTGTCCTGCAAAAATTAAGCAAGTTCAGTGCTTGCTGTGGTGAATGGTCATACTGAACTCTGTTGGGACTAGTCAATGCAGTCACACAGGGCGTGTTAACAGGTGTTCATACAATTGAAGTCTAGGGCATTTACCACTTGTTCCACTTGCTGAGGAGGATGGAGACTTTTTTAGCATGTTACTGTGGGGTTGCATAGGCCATTGGCATTTTCTGGCCTTGTATTTCAAAATGGGAGACCACCCAGTGAGGGCAGCGTTTGAGAAGTAAGATCTGATTAGCAATGCAGGATTATTAAAATGATGACATCTTCTATACTGTGCAATGGATCATGGTGTAGAGATGCTCATACACCACAACAGTAGCTGCTGCATCCACAAGCTGCAGCATGCACAGCATGCGAGAACAGTCTGTGTCTCACAGCTGCAAGGCTCATTCCGTCAGCAGTGCACAACCTCATGCCTCTAGTCACTCATCCTGGTAGCTCAGCAGCAAGTGCCCTGCTGATCCTGGTCAGGCAGCTGGTCAGTGTTCCTGCACTGCCAGTGCTGCTGGGGCAGGTATCACACCACGCGTGACACACATGGCGAGTCTGGACCCACAGCTCAAGAGATGCAATACTGAGAAAACCAAAGCTTCTCTAAACCTGGTCATTTCTACACTTCCGTGGAGTCTTAAGTTTGGTGACTAAGTAACACTGAGATGCTAGAAAGCTCATGCTGTGCAGAAGTGCCTTGGTTTTCCCAGAGCTGGACTCCAAGATAATCCTGAAACTAGAGAATAGAAGCAGGCTCTGTAGCACAGGCAGTGGGCCTGCTTCCTTTTAAGGTGCAGAGGAGAAGAAGACCCACCTTATAAACAAACCTAGGTTTCTATTACTTTCCCCTTCAGTAAGAAATTCATGCCTCCATCTCCCCTCAAAAAAAAAGAGATTCAGCAGCTGGGAAGCTGGACTATAGGCTAAGCTAGACAGAAACTACTGTCTGCCCCTCCTGTTGAAAAGGTGCATGAAAAAATATAGAATCTGTTTGATCCCCAAGTGAGCAAAAACAAGGGTATACTTCTGAGTGGCTGGGTCCCCAGGAGAGCAGCAGAGTTGACCGGTGTTCCTGTTGTCAGATCTCTGTAACTCATACTGTTGCTATGTTACGTGAACTGTGTGAGGAGTCCTGGGTGCAGGGTTGCAATAACACCCCGTCACAGCTGAGTCAGCCTTGTGGCTCTGAATTTCTTGAGAACTCATGAGGAACTGGTCAAAATGCTGTTGCCACGAGGCTCTTCAAAGTGGTGCTGGAGGAAGGAAACTCGCCTCACATACATAATGCACAGGGCTGAATTTCTGCAGCTCTGAGGGCGGTGTTTTGGAACGGAATTAAGTTACGCTGCAGCTCTGTGATTCCCAGACAGAACCAGTTTAGCCACATACCCTACTGCACAAGGTCCTTTCTAAGCCTCCTTCTGAGCTGCCTGACTGCCTGTGTAGTACACAGGGGGTTTAGGGACTTTTCCAGAGCTATTTATTTACCTGTGCTTATCTATTTAAATGTCCAGGTCCTGTGCTATCTCTGACCCCTGCCATGAATAAATCAGGGGCAATGGATATAAAAAGGAAATCAGTACACTTTGAAATAAAGCCTGTTTAGAACTAATTAATAAAAGCAGTTAATTTAGGAACAAACCAAACCTTAGAAGAATTAAAATCTTTGCATATTACAAATTGAGTCAGGCTGTGGCTTTTCATTCAGAAATGTCTGTTAGTAAAGCCCTTTTCATATCTTACTTCCCACAAAGACTTTAGCAAATTACAGTATTACCCCATGAAGAGTCATACATTGGTTTGCATCTTTCTCCTATTTTTTCCTTCTCTGCGGTCTATCTCACATCAGTAAAAGCTTCTGTCTCCTGAGCTTGGGAAATACAGGACAGAGATAATCTTCCCTTACTGAACACTTTTTTCCAACAGTAAAAAAAAAAAGTAAGCAATTCATGAATCATACAAATGTTGGCAAAAATAAATACACTTGATCCAATAGTGATGACCTCATTCACTGCCATAACAACATAGGATCTTTTCAGCAGCTGTCTTCCTGCAAGCCTGAATCTGGTCATCTGCAGTCATACAAGGCTGTCTACAAGACATGGTGACCTTCTTGGTGTGAGCTGTGCAGGCAGACTCTGTGGGAAATGCAGTGTCCGCTCAGCATCCTGGGAGGAGATACTGTGCTAGCGACACTGGAGAACCTGCCCCAGCCTTGTCAGCAGGCCCCTACAAACCTGCTCGTCCCAACCTCACCAAAATGTAATTGCGGGTGTGTTGCCATCATGGTGCTGTATGAAAGGCATTCCTGGGGACCTGAAGGATCCTTTAATGACACTTCACTTAGGAGCTCAAAGGGTATTTTCTATCAAAATTTGAAGGGTGGAAGGAAAATGTTCAGGCTAGTAATATTTTCATGTTCCTGGTGAAGTGTGACACAGCTGCTTTTATCCGTTAGCATGTATACATTTTTTATTAATGTGATATTTATTTGGACTTAAACAATAGAGAGACATTAGTTGTCCTATCATGCAACAGTGATTACTGTAATCCAGCAGCATTACAATAATCATTCAAAAAAGTGACTCAGTCAGACAACTAAAAAGAAAACTCTTCCCAAGTCTTTGTTGTTCCAGGAATTAGTATAATCTTAATCCTCCTTTGGATGAGTACGACTGGTTACAATTTTTTGATTAAATATTGTGTTTGTTTAAAACTTCAGATCTGGAGTGTCAGAGGCTATTTACCAAGTGGGAAGGATACATACACTGACAGCTGAATTTCAGCACAGAAAAAGAATATTTTAGCTTTTATTTTCAAAGTAGTATTTCCAATTTTATCTGTGTGCATCTTTACAGAAAAGAAAACCAAAAAAAGAAAAAAAATCTAGATCAAACTATTTTATTTAACTGAAGTATTTTATTCTGGCTCATCTGGTGAACCAAAAGTCAATTCATTCAAATGTTCCAATAAAGTTGTTATTTTACTAAAGTTCAGAAGAGGACTGCCTGGGATATTTGGAACCTGAGGCTATGGATTCCCTATTTGGTAGAAATATCCTTGCAATGTTTTCATTAAAGTAAGCCTAATTATAACATAAGGATTCCATTAAAAACCTTAATTATCCAAATCCTCACTGAGACAAAATATATTATCCTCAGCTGACATATGGGAAAATAAAGGCAGAAAAACAATCTTAAGAGCTTGTTGCTTCGATCAAGTGAGTCAGTATTTCAGCCCAGATCAGGAAAAAACGGCATTCCTGTTTTCACTCTCATACTTTCATTCTTAAAGAAAATGACATATCTCCCACTGTTATACTGTGCCCCTCTTGAGGCCGGAAAGAATGGAGTAAATTAATAGAGTAGAGATAAAGCACAAAAACAGGTAGAATGAAGTCTCATGAGTTTCATCTGTGCAGAGAGAGGAGAGTAAAAGCATTGTCAGAGAGCATCTGCGCTATTCAAGAGAAGCTGACAGCAAAATTCTGGGAGACATAGATAAATGCACTATAAAGGGAAAGCTTCAAAGTTACAAATGTTACTTTAAGCAGAATAAGAAAAAGCATCAGTGGGTTGTTTTTTTTTTTTCATTTTCTTTCAGTAAAGACTGTTGAAAAGAGGAAGAAAATGAGAGGAAATTGATTAATCTTACTACAGGCAAGAAATTTAAGCTATCAACTAGAGAGCAAAAGTAAGGGTCAGGTGAACTTATGAACACTCTAGTGAGGCGGTGTAATTCAGTGACCTTTCAGTAAACTTAATGATTGAAACTTTCACTAAGAAACTGAGAGAAAAGAGGGAGCAGGTCTCATTTTTGATCTCTCTGTATGAGTAGTTGTTTGCTTTCTGAATACTAATACAGCACACATTGCAGTTACTTTGATGTTGCATACTCTTTTAATGACTTTCGCTTCATACTTCTCCAAAAAATTATATGCAATATGTTTAGTAAGTAAACTAGAATGAAGAAAAAAATACACAAGGATGAAATTAATTAAATCAAAAAAGGAAAAATAAGTTAAAGAAAAAGTTTCTACTTAAATAAGAAAATAAGTTTCTACTCTTTCTGATAAATCAGTATTTTAAAACCTATAGAAGAAGGTTAAAAAAATTCAGGCTATTCTTTTTCAGCAGAGTATCTGTAAAGGAGGTGTTAATGGTGTATGTGTTGGTAAAAAGCATTTGCCAGCAACTTTTTGTCCTTGAAAGTTTCTCAGTGTGGGACCTTTCTTGGCAACTACCTCAAAATGAGGCACTTCATCTCAGGTATTCATCTAGCTTCCACCTGGAACCAACAGAGAGAAATAGCCAGCTCTGTGGAACGGCTCATCCCATCCAAAGAAACCCATGTCTGAACTGTGGGGAAGGAGTTGCTCTCTGGAGCATCACTATCTTCATCATGTTAGGTGAAACCTGGAAGTTCAGCTTTTAACTTTTGGATGTCAGTACCGCTCTTGAAGAATGAAGACAAACAGCTTAAATTTACCATTTTGTGTTTCCTCCTATATTCCCCAGCTGTAGAGAGATGCACTTTTTTTTTTTGTAATGGTTATGAAAAAAAAAATTTTCTTTTTAGTAAGGTCAATGAACACAAAATTGAAGGTACATATGTATGTACATCAGTTTTAGTGTCTGGGGCAATATTTTTAAAGTAATGATGAACAGAATTCCATTATAAAGTACTTGGTCCTATGTATAACTGTACCAGTAATATTTTTCTTGTAAGTAACCTCAACAGCTCTGTATTTGGCAATAGACTATTTGCATTACATAGAGGTACTATGTCACTTTTAATTGCTATGCCTTATTCTGAAGACAGTAGGTGCCTTTAGCCAACTCTTGCGAACTGCAGTGATGACTCAGCTTTAAGAAGTCTGGATTCTGAATGGGACTGCAGTTCTTGTCTTACATGACAAGCAAAGAAAGATTTGGATCCCTCCTGAGTGGTCAGGAGTGATCCTGGTACAACCTGAGTACTTCCCTAAGTATGGGGAAGATGGCTTTAGAGAAAAGGCTGAGCTTAGCTTTAGCAGCAGTGACCAGATGGCCAGTGATGAGACTCAGAGCTGGCTCTCATTTGGGCAGGCTACTGCCTGGGAAGAAAGTGAATCCTGGATTTGTGACTAAAAGCACAGTGTTACATGTGACAAATTGTAGGGAGTTTGACTGAAGCAAATATTTTGTCTTCCCTTTTCTGAATACTCTGTCAGACTCTCATCAGTCTTCAGGCAAGAGCTGCAAGTAAGGGTTTCTATTCTATCTCAAAGTGCCAGTGGGCTCATAACTTGATTAAGTATTTAGTAGCTTTCCTGCCTTCTGCAAGCTAGATAATTATGGAAGAGAGAAATATGAATGTGGCAGTGAGGAGTTTTTTCTCTGTTTTATTATCCTTCCCACTCTATTGCCTTATCTGAGGATTTGGTGACTGAACAAGTTTCTGGTTTTGACAAGAACAGGTTTGTTCCGTATGGTACCCTGTTGCCTCTTCTTTATTTCCATTTCCTCTCTCAAATCCTGAATTCAAAGGAAAACAATAGGATTTATATAAGACCACTACCTGGACTCATGGTTCTTACGACAGTTTCAATCTTCAAAAGTCCCCTTGCACTGTGCAGAGATTTCCGACAGCAGGAACATCCCCCACAGTGGGTGTTTCATGTCATTCACAACATAAGGAAGATAGAGGCAGGAAGAAGGTCTTGGAGGTTTTGCTTGATAGAACCACCAACACTTTCTTATTCTCCCATCCATCTGTTCTACAGGATCCTCATCTACAGGTTCCCATCACCTCTAAGATTATTTGCTGATCTTCAACCAGAGACTTTATCAGAGGCCTTGTGTCCCACCAGACACCTCTTTGCAGTTGACCACTAACTTATCCTCCACAGTATTTTTCCTTTTCTCCTCAGATTGAAGTCATCCAAGGCTAGCCCCTGGGTTTGAGCCGTACAGCGTGTCTCATTCTAAAGAAAACCAGTTGTGTTTTTTGGTGCATCCTTGTGGTGACTTCCTCATCTTCACATCAGCTGACCATTTCAGCTAGGGTCTTGTACCATGGGATTCACATCGTGACTCAGAATGATTGAACAAAAGGGGGGTATTAAGTTTGCAAATTGAGCTGTTTCAGCTGTCATGTTCTTAGGTTTCTCCAGTAGCAAGTTAAAATAGGTCAAATCAACGCTGCTCCCAGGAATGTATTCATGCCAAAAGATAGAAGGCAAATGACAGCTTATTTCAATAACTAGGACTGAATCACTTCTGAAGAACCAATTAGAGCTGAGGGATCACGTGAAGGAGTAATCTACTTGTACTCAGGAAGTCTAATATTCTATGTATTTATTCAACAGGAGATTTAACAAGAAAAGGAAGGGGGAAAATTCCCCCAAGGCACAGAAACTATATACAACAGTACAAACCTTTTCTTTCATCCTTTATATCCCCTATACTTTTCATAGGATCGGATGACAGTGATCATCACTGTCAGCAACAAGATTGGCTTTTCGAAGACAGCACTGACTGTTAGGTGGAATTTATATGTCTGTGAGTGTTTGCATTTTTAATGCATTACCATACTGTGAACAAGTTCAGTCTTAAATGATCCAAAACTATCTGGAAAAATAAGACAACCTAGATTAATCTCTAAAAGTTGAGGTCTGTAAATGAACATAACACTGGTAAAACAGGAGTCTCAGATTGTTAAGCCACTGCTCTTCTGTAACTTCAGACATTTTTATATACAGGTTTTCTTACAGATAGATGCTTTTTTTCTCCTCTGCCTCATGAAATTCTTCAATATTATCATTAAGTTAAATGCTAAGTGAAGCATTTTCTGTTTTATCAAAGTATCAGCCACTTAAAACCAGAAAACAGATGCTTTTTCATGACCAATCCATCATCTTGTAATACGAAGGGCAACAAAAGTCGTTTTAAAAGACTGTCTAATCCAATTCCTAGAATTAAATGCTACAACAAGTGTAGTTAAGACTTGAGTCTTAACTTAGAATTGTAAACTCTTTAAGAACATTTAGTCAACCATAAATACCACATATTTATTTTCCCTCAAGGAAGTCTTTATGCTGACTTATAAATAAGCCAATTTGATTAGAAGCAAACCAAGAAAGATGTCAATTAATAAATGCAAGAGTGTCCTGAAACAAATATTTTTGGATCACAACATTGTTTGATAAAACCTACAGTGAAGAATTATGCAGGCATTTGGTAAACAGTGACTCAGATTGTAAATAGTTACAGTGTTACATTGCATTAACTAGCAAATAATAGTAATAGTGTTGCGTATTATACTTGATGAATTTTGTTTATCAAAACATATATTTAGTTAGTCTTTCCATCTGTTTTTGGGAGACTAAATTTGACAATTATGATTGTACAATTCAAACAATATTATGAAATTTTTAGGATTTGAAAACACAAAAAAAATATATTAGATAATAAGTCATATGCTCCAATCAAACCCAAAAGCAAGCAAATGGAAGTTACGGGAAATCTCTGGTTTTACTTAATCACTAAGATAGCATTCTTTTGCAAGGAAAGAGCTGGCCCAATACCCATGAAAATACAAATCCACAAGAGAAACTACAGATCCTGCCTAAATTTTCATATTAGCAAGATTTACCATAAGATAATAAGGGGTAAAATCATGGATTTATAATGATGAAACTTGGATTTCTCTCATTAAATGTCATTGCTGTATTTTAACACTGGGCTCAGTAAAGTCCGGTTCTAATTTGTTCAGAAGTCCGGTATGTTGCAATATTTATGTGTAGTGTAATTTTCTATTGTGCCATTTTAAAAAGTCCTAAGTATTTTAAATAGGAATAACTTTTGTTATTAAACTTCCAAATTGTTTTTTAATGATTTTTACACATAAACTAGAGGAAGAATGAGTCAAAATTAATTATTTCTTCTGATTATGACAATGTCTGTTGTTTTTTCACTGTTTTTTATAATTTTTCCTACCTCTCACATGTAAGAGTTCCCTAATCACAGTCCATTTCTCATAATACATCTCTCCTATATCTGTACAATTCCAGTCCTAATAATCCATTCCTTTATAAGATAAAGGAAGGGGAGCATATTAATTGAGGTGAGATTGTTGATGGAACAATATTTTGCTCTCCCAAAACACAGTGAATGTCATGATTCAGACCTTCTTTTCTATTACTTCAGAGTTGGCCTATAAAAATGTTATTTATTCTGGAGGGGAAAAAGAGAAGGTTAAGTTCATAAGAATTTTTCTAATTCAAAAAAATATCCACCTGAAGTTTTCTTAAAAATATGTTGATTTTATTATGAATATAGGAATTCATTGTTAAAAAAGTTAATGTGTGTAAAAAAGAAAAAAAAAATGCCACCAGAGAGCACTTTGCCAGGACACAAGTTTTTACCCATGCTGAACAAACAATGCAGACTCTCTGCAGAAATCTATTCACAATTCCATTCCAATTATAGTCAACTAGACGTGCTTTTGTCTCTATTACCAACTGAAGGTCTTCCAGGGTATCTGGCCTCTTTGCAAATTTTACATGTAGGATATTTAAGTCAAGAGTCCATATTTCCTTGGATAGATGGAAGAATTTGATTAGAAAAGGTGTAATCTAGAAGCTATTCGGTACTTCTGTAGCTGATACATAGGTATCTAGTAATGGTGGGTAGTCAAGTATATCCTAAAGCTGTGAACCTACTTAATTATGTGATTTGAGCTATGCCTGATAGTAACAGATTAAGAGAAGAGGAAGTCTTTAGCTGACTTCCCCATTTCACCTTAGTTTGTGTCAGGATTTCCTAGGGATAGCCACGACAATCGCATCACTATCAGATCTGTAAAACTGTTGCTGATAACCAAATCAAGCATCCTGTTAGTACCCCAACTAACATCTCTCAGTTTCCTATGATTTTCTCTTTGTTGGAGCTGCAGGTTTTCTGTTCATTTGGGAATGCGAAGGGCAAATTCCCCCTTTGCATTCATTGCTATCTAACAACATAGAAGTGCCTGAAGCAGCCTTCTCTTAGGCAGAACTATACAGGCTCAGAGGACCTCCTTGTTTGTCCCAGCTGCCTGTTCCTACTACATTAGCAAGAACTTAATGTTTGTCAAACGCATATGGATGTACTTTCATATACAGGCAAACACATGCTTTGTGATTGCTTTTTTCTTTGGAAAAGAGGCAAAAGAAAGAAAGAGTATAAATCCTGACTAGCTTGTAAAAAACCCAACCCAACCAAATCAAACACATGAGAACATGGAGAGCTACAAGGAAGAAATCTGGTTCGGTGCTACACTCAGAGCAACAACTCTGCCACTGTATTTAACAAAAGAAACAGGCCTTGTATATTCATTAATTACATAATGTTTGATGGATACACTAAAGATTTAAAACTGACATTATACAAAATGGGGTTCAGTTTTAAAATAAATAGATATATACCCACATGCAAAATAAATATAAGCTTTAGCCCGGTAAATTAAACAGTGTCTGGGAATATACCTGGGCACTGGAACCTGATAGTTCCCTTCCACTTGGCTGCGAGGTCTGCCCATACCTCCTGGCGTGTTACCAGGCAGTTCCCAAGCAGCAGTCGGGGCCAGTCTTATAGTGTTTTTCCATTTATCCTGCTTTTGCAGAGGAAAGGGAAATAATATCTTTGATGTGGACTGTTCTGTGCCCATTGATTAGAAAATGGGACTGGACCCGTTTGATTTAGTAGTATAGCTATATAAACATCCATTTCATTCCTTTTCATATGCATGCATTAAAATTTTCCATAAATAAATGGGGCTTGTTGTAGGACCTTTATTTGAGTTAAGATGGATTTAGCTTTGTAGTAAATACAAGATCTTGGTTGTGCTGGTACCTAGGAGATAATCAGAACCTAGGATGTCAATCTGTAATTTTCCTCTGATGGTCTAGAGCCTCAGAGAAATCTGTGGATGAATTTGGAGATTTCCATGGTAGGTGATACTGTAGGAAAAACAAAGCCATTTTTAGTTTTATTTTATTTCACTCTACAGGGTTTGCACTGCTACTGGAAAGTAAAACTTGCATGCCTTAGTTACCAGAGCTCTATTCTATGTGCCCTAGAAAGCTCAAAAACCCAAACTTGTCTGCTGTGAATTCTATTAGACCACAAGGGTAGCTCCAGGCATTGCTAGAACCTGTGTTTCAAAGCACAAGCAATCTGATGTGCTGCAGTTCAGTGCGCTGCTAGCACCCTTCCCAGCATGCTGGAGAAGCACCTGGGAGCCACTCTGCAAGTGGGATGAAAGACAAGCCCGTAGAGACAGAGCATGTCAGGCTCTCTGCTTTCCTTGAACCCCCTTCCAGGATGTTGTCAAGGTCACAAGCAATCTTCTTCATGCACAAGCATGAATCCATTTTACTTCAAGCTGTTGCAGCCAGGTGAGTTTGAGTAGTCCAGTTTCCTCATTTGAAGTGGGCTGAACTGCCATTCTGTGTGCAGCATGGAATTACGCCCTTGGAGCACCACGTCCACCTTTTCTGACATTTGAACCTCTGGACAGAAAACATCCCAGGGGAGGTCTGAAGGACTCATAGTGAACTTCAGTCTGCTGACAAAAAGCCTTTCCTAGGCTTGTCATGTACGCTTGTCATGCACACCTTAGAAATATATCTTAGGTACCAAAACCAAAAAATAACATTTTCATCTTCTTTCACAAATTTCCAAACAATTTCAAGTCTTCAGAGAAGGTTAATAACTTTTGCCTCATTCTCTTAATTGGGCATTGTTTTTAAAAAATTGTGTATTACTGAACATACTGAACATATTAAAGAACTGTGGTCTTCTGTGTAAATGGAAGGGTGTTTATAAGAATGACTCTCACGCTGGGCAGTTTGGAGAGGCCTTTGTCTGCACGCCAAATTGCAACCTTCTCAGGGCATTTCTCAATTTTTAATGCACTCAGTTGGAGCAAAGGGACTCCAGCACTTTACAGCATCCTATGTTTTGTTTTGAAAAAGTATCCTTGTTGTGACATGGATCAGTTTTGCTGAACAGAAAGGTTGGTTCTGAATATGATTGATGCCCCTAATTTGGCTAATGCTTGGTTTATTCCAGGATAATGTTAACACAAATTACAATAATTTTCCAAACACCTTGCATCTGTTGCTAACTTCTTTTGCGGATCTTCTGCTTCCCCTCTGTTACAACATGTAATTGGGAATAAATCAGCAGGAAGGAAATATACTTTGGGTTAGCTGAAGCTATAGTGTTTGTTTAGTTAGCGATGCGTGAGTGGTTTGCTAAAGATTATTTTTAAAGGTCACTTCCTACTTGGAAAAGAGCCTGTAATGAGCTTTTCTTCAAGTGAAGAGACCTTTTTCTTTAAAAATGTGATTCTGGGTGGTCTGGTTTATTCCCAGTTCCCACAGAAGTCAGTGGGAAGGGATGCTCCATTGTGGCCTGGGGACACTTCTGGCTCTTTCTGAAAACAAACTGTATTTCAAAGAGAGAAGGTAGGAATGAAAATACTGTGGATATTATAATAAATAATTATGATAAATAGTTATTATAAATAATAAGGGGTGCTTTTGCCACTCTTGTTAGAAAAAGAAAAATCTGGATACTTTAATTATGTACAGTCAGAAGCAATTAAATAAATCATTAAGAAAATGGATGAGCTGGGAGTGGAATAGCTAACTCCAAATATTTTTCATATTTTATGGGGAGTATAACATCAGGAGGGTTCTAGCAGTTGTTCGCATCTTACACTCATTGTGCAAAATCTTACTTCCTCCAATTAGCATATGTGTTTATTTGGTAATGAAGAGACCTGACAGGACTGTAGGACATATATTCAGTGCGAAAAGAAGAGTCTTTCTAACATGTTTAGATTCGAAGAAAAAAAATGTATTATGAAGGGCATGGCCAGAAATTTTCAAGTTAGTTTTTGAAAGAGCTGGAGCTGTTGAACAATCTCTAATCAAATGTAAATTCTGAGCTTCAGATCTAGTGTTTAGAAGAAATCTTGATATATTTAGGTCACAAGACAGGGCAGGTAGATCACGGTGATTCTTAAATAGTTGCATCATATGTCTATAGAGTAGAATGGGATCATAAAAGACCACGCAAGCTATGGTTCAAGGCCAAAAATGGCATGCCAGCAGGTATTAAGCACATGGAAGTTGGGGAAACATTGGTTGGAGGAAAAAATTCCAATTAGAAAACAATCTGAGACTCCTACTCCCATCCAGCTACCTGTCATCAGCATCATGTTCCTATGTGAGGCAGCAAATCCTGACTCCTGCAGAGTATGGGCAGCAGCTGATTATCTGGGAAGGGGATGTGGAATGTTGCTTGGACAGCGCTGCTGGCTTGTGATTCAGCCCGACCTCCTGCACTGAGAGGCAATTCAGGATACCCAGAACATCCCTGACTGACTGTCATCTAATCAATTCTCAAGTCAGGAGATTTCAAACCTCTAGGCAACCTGTGACATTTCTGAAAACTTGCTTTTCCTTGCCCTTCTCTTTCCCCAGACTAAAGAAGGCCAGTCCCCTCAATCTTTTTAAGGTGGTGTGTTCTATTTGGTCTTTCTTTTAATTGAATTTTGTCTTAATTGCGTTATACTTTTATGTTCCCAGGGTTTGCATCCATATTACTCAGACCTAAATCTCAGCTACAAGCTTGTTTATTCCATCACTTTTTGAGGCAAAAACTCTCCCACGAGAAACACAGAAAAGTTCTTGGGAATAGCAGTTTATATAAGAAAATCAATGTCTAGTGAAAAAAAAAAAGGAAGAGAGAAACAAACAAACAAACATATCTCTTCCCCAAACAATCTGAGACTCTTGCTATGCAAATAAGATACAATGGATTTAGGGTGCAGATATTTTTAAAAACAAAACAAAACAAAACAAAAAACCAAAAAAACCACCACACAGATTTTCAGTGTTCTTCATCAGAACAAAGTTAGAGTCTTAAATTATTATGACTATTTCTGCAAAAGCTGAATTGTCCATGGTTGTTCAATGATTCCAAAGAGAGCATAGATACTGGCCTCTTTGAAAATTAAATTAAAAACTGAATATAGGGTTTTCTGCATCCAAAAATGAGTGCCAGAAAACTTTCTAGAATAACTTGCCCTTAGTTATTGAATGGTTGCAACTTCATATCTTTATGGGAAGTCAAAATTAGCATTCTTGTTACGAGAACTGGAAAGATCTGGCAAATATTTCTCCCTCTGCAAAACGGAACTTTTAAAAAGTGTGAACATAGAATAATTTTCTGTGGTCTTAGACATGCTTTCCAATGTCTTTGATGGACTAAAATGTAACAAAACATAGAATTACTTTATGTACATTCCAATCTGTTTTTAAAAGCCTGTCCAGACTTCTAATGTGTTCTGGATAATTATACAGCATATACGAAGGTCTCTTTTGGACTGAAAACTATGATAGAGGGTCAGACATATGAATGCTTATAATGATAAGGAAATTTGCAGGATTATCATGTTTATCAAAAAGTGAGTCAAAAGAGAAAGGGGTCTGTTTTGATGGTGCCGGAAAAGTTGCCCATATCTTAAGCAACACAAGAATAGATTTGTTTATGCTGGCTGAAGAAACTCAAAAAAACGCCTACATATTTGCCTAGGCTATTTTTCTAACTTTCCCAGGTCGGTTGTATTGGAGGTAAGCACACACAAAAAGGCAATCATGCATATCTTCAAGATAGATAGATAATGAGCATGAGTGTGCAGTCAAGTTTAGATTTAGATATGCCCTTACAAGTTGCTTCTGTTCCTGATGCAATGGGTTTTTGAAAAATGCCATGAAAATAGTAAAGCATCAACCAGAAAGAATGAAGATTCAGACTGATCTGCATTTAACACAGGGTAAATGAAATATTGCTTGATGAAATCTGGCTCAGTGGAAAACAGAAAATTGAGTCTGCTTTATTTAGAAGCCCATTTCAATGACAGTGGGTCTTTATAAATAAGGATATGTATAAAACAAAGCAAAGATTTGACTTGTGCAAAAGAAAAAAATGCACTGTGACTTGGTATACAGAGAACCACTGTCATGTGAAGCATTCTATTATTCTATTATTCTATGATTCCATGTTTCTATTTCTTTCAGAGGTGTTAGGAGATTGTAGAGGTTGGGATCAGTGTCTTCTCCCATGTAACAAGTAACAGGACTAGAGGAAACATCTTCAAGTTGCACCAGGGGAGATTTAGGTTGTATATTAGGAAAAATTTCTTTACAGAGAGGGTTATGAAACATTGGAACAGGCTGCCTAGGGAGGTGGTAGATTCCCCATTCCTGGAAGCATTTAAAAGACTTCTAGAAGTGGTGCTGAGGGACATGGTTTAGAGACCCTGGCAGTGCTGGGTTAGTGGTGGACTTGATGATCTTAAAGGTCTCTTCCAACTAAACGATTCTGTGATTCTTTCAGAAGAGGTAATTGCTGACAATTAACTCACTTTTTTGCAGTTGGGAACCTCAACATTTCAGCACCTAAGCCTATTTCAGACCTTGCTCTGAATAGTTTTTGAATATAGGATTCAAATTACTTGTCTGCTTCTGAAAGTATTATCTTTATACCAAGATTTTTTAATGTCTAGAGAGGCTTGATTTTAACCTGAGTTTCAAACTAAGGCATTTGTGCTTGCATAACCTTATTCTTGTAACAGTAGTTACGGATGTAGTGGTAGAGCTGTTGCAATAAAGTCTGAGTCTGCAATGTGTCCATTTACCAAAAATTACTGAGGTTTTGTGTTGTGGTTTAATTTGTTGATAAGGCACTGGATCAGGCCCTTCTGCTTTATGAAAGACAAATGAACCCAGGAGCCCAACCTGAACATCCATTATGAGACTTGTTCTCAAAAACAATGTACCAAATGTGTGAAACATGGGATTTATCATACCATGCTTTTCAGTCCTCAAAAGCTCTCATCAGTTCAGTCACTGTGCTGGATTACTGCCAAGTGTACACTTTGTGTTTCTGGAAGAACTTGTGATCATTCTTAATGTGAATATTACATGTTTGTCTGACCTAACCATTAGCTGTGCCTCGGTATGTAACAGATGCTTTTGAAAGCTTGGCGACAATAAAGGTATTCTTAACTTTTTTGACACAAGTAAAACATTTGAGTAATGTGAGCCATGCAATATGTGTTATAAAATCAATGGCAAATTTTGTGTTTTATTTTAACTGTTTTGCTGAATAATTTTGATATTGTTGATTTGTGGATTATACAGTAAGAGTGTCTATGTATCTTCCATTGACATGGGGTAGACTTTTCAAATTTCAACATTGCTTTTACATCTCTTCTTGACCAATAGAATTCTAGACATTTTATTCTCAATTGAAATTTGTGAACTTTTTGATATAAGATCTTAACTGACAGTTTTAATGGTGCTCATAACACTATAAAATGGAGTGAAATACGTATAAAATCCTTGTTCAAGTAATGTTTGAGATGTCTGACATGTGAAGTATAGTGCTAACAAAAATATCACCAAGATGTTCAATTAACTCCAAACTTACTGTTTTAAGAATATGTGAGTTTATGTGCTGGAGATGCCAGAGCACTTCTCTTGCAGAGACCCAGTGACATGAGTAGCACATACAAAGCATCCTATGCTGTGAAAACATCTGCAAATCTCCCGTTTTGTTAAGCAACAGGAGAATTTTTATGTAAAATTCCTTCATTGAGCAAAATGCATTGGAATTCTGACAGGAAGGTGTTTCATCCAGGGGTGTACTTGAGCCCCTGAAGGAGGTAACGTGCCGAGTGAGATCAAATACAATCATGGGCAGAAGGATTTGCTGAAAAACACGGAATTGTGTTGTAATCCCAAACCTGCACAGCACTTGACACCAGCCCAAACCTCTGCATATGCCAGTAATTCACTATTTCCCCTTGTCCTTCCTGCTCCAGAACCCTTAATCCAGACCGTTCGCATTCATCAGGCAGGAGACTATTCCTAGTCTGCGCCATGAAAAAATTATAAATAAAGCTGACAAATGACTTAAGCTAACTGTGAAAGTAGCTGCCTAAGACTTTTCACCATTTATTACACAATATGAGTATTTTACATTAGTGGTTCACTGCATCTCGTAAACCATTATTCCTCCCCTGCAAATCCTGTACCTAAGGAACTCTTTTCCCCAGATAGATGTCATATATGCTCAAACATGACAAGGCTCAAATATTAGCAACTGAAATGTACTGTCTCCAAGTTAAAACAGTTGAAAGTTATGGAAAAATATTAAAAGCAAATGTTGTGTTAGTTATTTCCTTTCCTTTTTAAGAGTGTAATACTAAAGATTATTTGACTACTTTTGAAAACATTGTATACAGTATGTGTATTACTATCCTGTCAGGTTGTAAATATCTGCCTTAAAATTTGCCATGAAGAGATTTTTTTTATATCTATCTCAAACTTAGCAAATAGTTTAGATCACTAACTTTAAGGTTTGGTGGGTTTTTTTACATGAACAACCCATTTGACAAAAAACCCACCAACCCCCAACAACTTACTCTACTAGTTCCTACACAGCTGTATTTTAGAAATCAGTTTAAGACGGTTGAATACTAACCCTGCCAGAGGAACGTGATAGGGACCCTGACAAGGACCTCTTATTCACTGTCAACTAAATCACCCCATTAAATGTTAGATTTTCAGCTGGAGGAAACACAGAGCCATAACAAACAGCAAACATTCAAGAGATAGACTATTTCATGTCTTACTCTGACAGCTCAAACCTTGGACATGTGAAAACCATAATTACTGATAAAGAACAACCAATTTTTTTCCTGCATCCTCAAGTCTTCCTTGCTCAAAGTGACAGGTTCCCTATTAGGGGTGAAATATTCTGTGACAAAGTCTAGATTTAATGAATAATGATGAGGTACCAGCTTATGGTTGCCCAGGCTGACTGCTTTTCAGGGTAATGATTTTTTATATCCTGACCTGCAAATATCTTACTGTCTTTGCATAGAAGGCAAACTTCAGCAAAGAGACAAAACTCTTCCCCTTGCTTAAATGGTCTGACATGATCAAGAAGCAATCCATATTTGACAAAGACTTAAGCCAAAGATCCTAGTGAGAGATAATTGTGCTAAACATTGTCAGCTACTGGATCTGGTTTTTTACTTATATTCATTTATTTATTTTTCTAATCAGCTCTTCTCTGCCTGCAACCCTCCCCCCCCCTTTAGTCTGTCATTGTCAGGGAACATATATATCTACCCATCGTACTATCAGTGGCACTGCCACAGTGCGACTGTGCAGGGCTCCTCTGTTTTCATCTGATATGAGTCAGACGTGATTAGCGTGAGTAGAAAGGAGCTTGACAGCTTGCTGCTTCCCGGAGGGGACTTTGCACTGTGATGAGAGAAGCCCACAGCCAAACTGTGTGGGGGAAAGCAGAGCATTATAGATGATGTTATTCATCTCATGCACTTGTGGGCAAGCCAGGGATTGTCTTGGACTGTCCTTAAGATTAGGCATTTCCACCAGAATGTAGGGTATTGTGGCAATTTAATTTCCTTTTATGAAGTTGTGATGATTATATAAACCTGCTTTTCTGCACTCAATAAAAAAAAAAAGGCTCTAGAGTTTGTGGAAATTATCAACAGCATAATAATAAGACACTGACATCACCTCAGCTCTACCAGAGCCTAAATGGAGAAAATCATTAGACCATCTTCAATACCACAGTTCAAAATACGATATGTATGAGCTCTGCAGCGTTTGTTCAGCTGACAGCAAACATAGCCTGAGAGTGCTTGTTAGGGGTAGAGGCAGTCTGCCATGGAGGATTAGCTTGTCAGCAGAGAGCAAGCTACAGCCAAACAGTACAGCATTTCCCTTCACAATGACCAGACGAGAAGGATCTACAGCGAGGGTAGCTGAGGCCATGATCCAGCGGAGGTTAGTGTGTTGTGGATCAGACTTCTCCCTGCTACATGACACCAACTGCAGTAGCCTGCAGTACTGGGGGATTACATCTTGCTCCTCTGGTAAATTAGCCTGCTGAAAGTATGCTTCTCAAAGACATTATAAACATCCACTTTTCAGTATCTGCTTGTCAGTATTACAGTTCCACTTCAGAAAAAAGAAGGGATATATGCTTCATGTAGTTCAGTTCCACACCAGATTTTTCTCTAATCAAAGGCATGTTACTGAAGACAGTGAAGTCAGCCTTTTTTTTTTTTTTTTCTTCTTGGTACCATTTGCTTCAATTCTGGTCATTTTTAATTTAAGCAAAAGTTGGAGTGTTTTTTCGTTTGCATTGTCATTGCAGCAAAACACTTTTTGCCCTCAGAGATCTAGGGCTTTAGTTACTTCTTCTCTTGTCTCACAGAATATGACCTTACGGAAATGCTTTATGGAGCGTTCCAGAGAGGAACTGAAACACAGAGGAGCAGGACTCTGAGCAACAGGCACCCTACAGCTTTTTTTTAAAGCTAACATGCGAAAGAGTGCAGTGTTACTCATGGATGTTTCTCAGTTTGGCAAAGTAATGTTTTTCCACTTTGAAAGCACATGGCGTTAGAAGAAAGAAATGTGGCCTCCACCTTGAGTCTTTAAGCTAAGAGGTCCTCTAAGAGATCTGAGCTGGAGTTGGCTCTATAGAGTCCCAGAGATTTACAGCTTGACTAAACCGAATGAGTCAAACCAGATTGTGTCTAACCCTACAGTTTTATTTTCATAGTACAAAAGCTATACTGCGAATTATACAATTAATCTCATCAATCGTGGATTTTACTGTGATTCATAAGCACTGGAAGCAGGAGTCTTCTTGATAAGTGAATTAATTCTGTGGGTTGCTAGGAATTTGTGGTATAAGCTGTTTGAACCTGTCATTTTGTTGACAGCGCATTGGTATTTAAAATCACTGTGTGTATGCAGACAGGACATCTCAAGTGAAGTTTTCATGATTATAATGGTGGCTCTGGCTATGTTATAGATAGGGTTGAGTCAGTGTTTCCACCATGAAGTGTACTTTTCATGTGTATGTACTTTGCCACATAAATTCACTCTTAAGTAGATTAGACTGTTTCTAAATAATAATAGCAAATTAGGATTTTTCTGAATCTTAGAAATGGAAAAGGATTTTTAGGAGTAGATTTCTCAGTGGTAAAGGTTTCTGGTGCTGGAATAGCCTTTGCATACAAGGTAAAGAATTCAACTTTTACTGTTTAAGATGCTTTCTCACTCTTGAATAACTAAAAATGAGTGACATTTGAAATCATATTTATTAAGCCCATATGGTCTAATCCGTTTGGTGTTTTCAAAACAAAATATAGACATAATGAAATAATTAGACTTCAATATGTACTTTTCTTTCTTCTCTGTTAAGGACCACAATCTAGCCAAAATCTTATGGACAAATCTGGCCATATTTTAGCATTACTGATAAATTCCTGTTGACTTTTGTTCATCCAAATGGCGAGAACTTGTCCCTAAGGATATGTTTACACTGCAGCCAAATGTTTAGCTACAGAGTTTATAGAGTTTAAACTCTCTAGCCTGGGGAATAATCACTCTATAGCTGTGGCTTTGCAGCTCATGTCAATCTTAAAAACATGTATGTAGATATAGCTTTGTTATAGCCTATGAAAAACTCTGTACAAGCACCAGAGAATCCTGTTCCTCACACTGGCTCCGGTTAAGATAGACCGGATGGCTCTACAAGTGCTGTACCTAACACTTTGGTGGAAATGAACCTCGAATTCTATTAACAAACACCTGAAGTTACACTTTAAGGAATATTTTTATGCAGAATATTGCTCAACTATTTCTGGACATGACTAAATTGTGCAAAAAACATGATATGTGGCATGACTGTTAGGTTGTATGTATCTGAGGGATGGAAGGTTTACTACTTAGTAAATATGTTTCTCCAAATACTCATTTAGCTTCAGTATGAACAATTAGTAACATTAAGGCGTTCTTTTTATAATTATAATTTTAATAATGTATTTCTGAAAATGGCTTTGAAATACTTGTGAAAAACACTATGAGCCAATGGTTTATAATTATGATACATATAATTATAGCTATAATTATAATGCCTGGAAATGGCAATGAAAACTCTTCCTTTTTTCCTAGTAACTATCTAAACATATAGAAAATGACACCCTCTACTTCAAAAGGGTTATAATTCAAGTAATGCAAACCTTATTCTCCATTGTCATGTATTCTGTATGGTCAAGCAACGATTTAAAAAAGTACTGCTGTTCTCATGTTCTCTGTATCCATAATGTACACAAATGTGTGTAGACAGTGGAACCAGGAGGTTTATATAAATCCATGTAGTCCTTTCAAATAGTCTATCAATCGAACGATGCTTGTAGCACTATCTCTACTCATTTTTCATTGGTAGCACCATGACTGCTTTCTAGGCTTGTGAAGGGTCACAGACACCTTTTTGTCTGAAATAGAGATAACCTGAGGTTCTCTCCCGTTTCTGTGAGCCTCCTCTAATTATGCCAGGTTAAAGATAGTTTCTCTGCTTAAGGGAGCTTGTCAAGTGACTGTGCAGTGTCTCACTGGGAATTTAGGGCAGATTGGCTTCCACTGACACGAGTCAATGTTGAGAGTGTTTCATGACACAAGCACACTGATGTATTTAACACACTAACCACTTCATATTTCAGTATCCACGTTTTTAATTTCTTCAACATTTAACTTTTCCTGGTCACTCCTCGACAGCTGTAAGAGTTTTGTCACCTGCTACTGGTTTTATTTCTATATGGATCTAAGAGCTAACAGAGGAAGAAGACAAATTCTACATTCAAAGTTTATAACCTGAGATTCAGGGAGTCCGCTCTGGAAATTCATATACGTGCAAAGATATTCTACACATTATAGAGGATGAAAAGCTGCTTGACTCAGGTTAAGTTTTGACAGGGCAAACACATGGACTGTGTAAGAGCGGTTTGGTTTTTTTTTTCTTTTGACAATATTATTTTCTTATCCAATGGGAGCTCATTTCAAAATAGCTCCCAAAATTTGGGTATGATCCAAACCAAATTCTTGCTTTGGTGGGGTCCAAATGCAGATCTAGACATTTTGCAACTTTTGCCCGTTGTTAAAAATGTTACATATTCGTTGAATATGTCTGTGTGTCTTGGAGAAAGTTTCTTACTTCTGAAAATCAGGCCACTGATATTTGGCACACACACTTGAGAACCCGGGCCAGATTATATCATTACCAATCATTATCTAATGCATTCAGTGAGGGGAGTAAGTAATGGATTGGGAAAACTTGAGCTTTCTAATTTCTTGTTCTTTTTATTGTCAATTTTCCCACCCAGTGTCCTATGCTAATGTTGAAAATCAGTGCTGAACATAGCCCACATACCTTTGTGTATGATTTTAAACGACAGTTATGGAGCAGATGGATTTATTTAGCAAGCTTATATGTGTCCTAATGAACAAAATGAAATAAACAAATGAAAACTCCTAAGACAAGAGAAAGTCTGGGGTAGAGGAAGAGAGGGAAGAAGGAGAAGGAAAGAATATTTCTTGGCTGATATGCCCATGTTGACACTTTTCCATAAAACATGCCCAGCTACTTCTCTATCCCCTGTATATTAAAATTGGCTCAGTATAATACTGCTATAAATGTGAATGGACCTGCCTTTTCCAGTGTAAACTATATTAGGGGTGACTTTTCCCTCAACATCTTAATGTTAATTCAGCAGTAAGGCATTATTCAGAGAGAAATGCCTCCTGCTCTTGGAGTCTATAATTGAATGGTATTGTTAACTGAGCCATTTAGACTTTTAATGGATTTTATTCTTAGTTTCACTGAACTAGGAAAGAAGGAAGAACTGAGATCCAAGAAGCATGTAACTTGCACCAAGGGTGCTAAGTTAAAGAAAATGAAAATACTGCAGATATTGCTTTCAATACGAGAAAAATATTTTAGTACTTCTTCAAAATACATTCTCATATTAAAATGACTTGCAATTCCAAAATTCTTGTCACTCTCTGGTCTTCTGTTATTTTATGCAATGCAATTCCAAACCTTTCTCCTGATGTTTTTGCAATTAGGATTTTGCTGATTTCTTTTCCAACATGGTACACTCAAATGAACAACCAAGGCTTTGCAGACACTGTCACTGATTGCATATTCAAGCTAAAAACTGTTAATGTTGGTTGTATATGTGCTTTCTAAGATACTTGAGTTACACAGAGGATTATACTTCTCTGCTGTAAAGCTAAGATTAAAACAACAACTTACGCAGAATGCAAAATACTTTTTCCTCAGTAGCATCAGGGATACTTTATCAAAATCTGAATTCTAGTGTTTAATGAAAGCAGGGAAGAATCGCTTCGGTCCCTAACAGGAAAAAGTTTTGATGGCCAGATATATAAGTAGTTGGAAAAGGTATTTAATTGTGATCGTATTGCACTTTTTCTTTAAATATTGAAAATCCATTTGTCCTACCTGAGCTCACTGATAGCATATATTTTCATGTTTGGTCATTTATTTATCCTTTTCACATGCTTACTTTCTGAACTGAATATTAAATGGACTTGCTCTGAAAAGCCAAAATCTGATGATTTAAGTCAGCAGCAGTTTATCACAGGCTGATAATACAGTTTATCACTTACCTATCATAACCTACAAAACTGTAGAAAACCCATGTTACATTTTTATTATTATTTTTTACAGACTCGCCTTAACACGTTTGTGGTTCTCAGGCTGAATAAAGACTAGTTAATTCTGGAAATTTTCAGTGTCAGAGTAGTCCACATGATCACAAAGATACACAAAAGTGAGGAAAAAGCTACTTTTCCAGGCAGAGCTCAGAAGTCTGCCAGTTGTTGACAGAAGTTCCAGTGTCCTTTATCAGCACAGACTATTGAGACACCCTGCATGATCCACAGCTGTGTTTAGGTGGAGATCAGAAGGGGACTACCTGTGCATTAGCCAGTGTTACCACCTTCTATGACAGAACAAGAACTTGTTACATGGATAGGAACAGAAGCACTAGGAAAGACTGTGGATTCACAACCCTGTTCTCCCTTTGATTTGCTTTTGGGCCTTTTTTTTTTTTTTTTTTTTTCCTGGGGTAAGTTAATTCCACTACCACTTCTAACAGTGACTTTGGGACAAAATCGGCTTCAGGAAATTATCTTACAGGAACTCTGGGTTGGATCCACCCGGGGTTAGCAGCCCACTTTCTGTAATGTTATTGTCAAACTTGTGAATTCATTGGCTTGCTTTGTAGTAAGTGTGGCTCCTATTCACTTAAACAGGGTTTTTTTGCAGCATTTCCTTTGGGGGCTACAGCCTGCATTGAGAGTATGGAAACTATTTCCCCAGATGGAGCCAACGAATGTTCTGAAGCCTAATAACATACGTATCCTCTTGCAATTCGCTGCAGGTTCCAGTAAACACTGGCCTTCATATGAGTGCTTGAGTACCCCACTTTCTAGAGCTCTCGGCAAGAGCGACGTGGGTGTGAGGGAAGCATATCATATCTTATTGTTTATCTGTGCAGGAGGAATCTGTGCTGAATTTCTGAATCTTACTTGATCACTGACCTCCATAAGCACTTTTGTATTTAACCCTGCCAGAGACCTACAGAGATGAAATACTCATTTTTTCATCTCTTTTTTTTTTTTTTTTTTCTTTTTCATAAGCAGGATCCCCCACTGGCAGCAGGAGCAGTCATAGCAGAGTGGCATGGTTTAAACAGCATCACACTGCAATTCTAGCTCTGATTTGCAGACCTCCAGATGGTCTAGTATGTCTTTTGGTTATGGTGTGCTGGAAGCAAACAGCTCTCAGTGTCCTAGGCATCAGGACACTGATGCCTAGTGTGTTGTGCTAGGTTCTTCGCCTATGGAAGTGTAGAACAAAGCCTATTTTGGCCTGGACTCAGACATTCAGATGAAGCCCCTCTAAGGAAGCTAAAACATAAAAAAATCTCCGTTGCAGTGAGCAGCAGCCCGGTCAAGGAGGCTTTACTCAGGTGCAATAGCATGCATGTGGAGGGAATAATGATGTGCAATTGCCTCCAGATAAACAGTGCTCCATGTCCGTGGGTGACTGATGTGCAGATCTCTGAAGAGAGGTCCAAAGGGAGAAAACACATCAGAGAGGATGATGTGAATGCTCACTACAGCCCTGGCCTCAGCAGGGCTTCTGGATATAGTGTGTGGCTGTTGCCGGTCGGCTGAGGCAAGCCGATGCACGGGGACGAGTCCTTCCCTATCCCCGAACCCCTCTCCTCCGGGAGAGAAAAGGGTTCAAAAGCAGAGATACGGAAAGGAAAAAAAATAAAAGATTTGTGAGACCTCTGAACGTTTGGAAAACTGAAACAAACTTTATTAAAACTAGAACAATATACATAACATGCAGGGAAAAACCAATGCAAAATCTGAGAATCTGTGCAGGATGGAAAGGTGAGGGTTTTAAACACAAGAACAAAGACAAAGGGGGACGGTACCACGTGCAGTCCAGAAAAATGGCACCGGCCACGTGTGCGCTTTCGTGGAGCGAACAAAAGAAACCGCGGCTGTTATGAACGCCGGGCTGTAATATGTGGAAAAGCACTGTCCCTACCGAATTCGTTGAAGCAGAGAAGAAATCAAAGCAGCAGAAAAACCTCCAGGCGAACAGTCTGTCCCAGGCGGCGTGGCGGGGGCTGCCCCGGCGCACGGTCCACACCGGCAGCCTGCAAGGTCCCCGGAGCGAAGCCACAGGATTTGGAGAAAAGCCTCTTCCCCGGAGCGAATCTGAGGTCCTGCAGTGACTCCCGCAGAGCGGAGAGTGTCCGGAGCGCCGAGGAGCCGCGAACGAGCTGCGAACAACCCGAGAAAAGCCCCCGAAGCCGTCCGGGAAACAGCCCCGCAAGTCCCGACGGACCCGGAAGTCCCGAGTAGCCGAATGGCCCCGAAGCCCTCCGGAAGGCAGCCAGGAAGTCCCCGAGCCGCCTGAGCCCGCAGCTTCTTAAAGGGGCAGTGCCCTCTCGAGAAAACCTTCTCATACCATAAGATGGGCAAACCGTAACATGGAAGGGAATAATTCAATTAATCAGTTTACACCAAAAGCCTTCGGGCAGGTTTTTTTCTTCAACCTGCCACATTCCACCCCTTTATTCCATACCATGTACGTTATGCGCATCTCATTTACATTGTATTATACAGAAATTAACAGCATGAGACTCTGGTTCAGGGTGTTTCAGCCAGGGTTAACTTCCCCTGTGGTACACAGTGGACTTCACCATCCTCCTGCATTACCCACCAGGTGTGTCCAGGGCCTTGGGCTGAGACAACACCACGGATGGGTCTGTCTGGGGTTGCAGCAGGGGAAACCCAGACAGCTTTTCCCAGCAGATTACTTTCACATACCACAGGAACTCTATCCCCCTCTATGATATGTAAAAGGTCTGATTGGGCAGGGCCGGCTCGATTGATTGATCCCCTCGTGTTTACTTGCCAGGTGGCTTCTGCCAGATGTTTATCCCAGTTTCTGAAAGTTCCACCACCCAATGCTTTCAGGGTGGTTTTCAGCAAGCCATTATAGCGTTCTATTTTACCGGAGGCTGGTGCATGGTATGGAATGTGATAAATCCATTCGATACCATGTTCTTTGGCCCAATTGGCCACCAGATTGTTTTTGAAATGAGTCCCATTATCAGACTCAATTCTTCCTGGAGTGCCATGCCGCCACAAAATCTGCCTTTCAAGGCCCAGAATAGTATTACGGGCAGTGGCATGAGGCACGGAATAGGTTTCAAGCCATCCGGTGCTTGCTTCCACCATTGTCAGAACATAGCACTTACCCTGGCGAGTTAGAGGGAGAGTGATGTAATCAATCTGCCAGGCCTCTCCGTACTTGTACTTTGACCACCGTCCACTGTACCATAAAGGTTTTAACCTTTTGGCCTGTTTAATTGCAGCACAAATCTTACAGTCATGGATAACCTGGGTAATTGCATCCATGGTTAAATCCACCCCTCGGTCACGAGCCCATCGATAGGTTGCATCTCTTCCCTGGTGACCGGAAGAGTCATGGGCCCACCGAGCAAGGAATAGTTCACCTTTGTGTTCCCAGTCCAGATCTATCTGGAACACTCTGGCTGCTTTGTCAACTTGGTGGTTATTTTTATGCTCCTCAGTGGCTCTGCTTTTTGGGACATGGGCATCTACATGCCTTACCTTTACAGCTAACCTTTTCAGCCGGGCAGCAATATCTTGCCACAGAGTGGCAGCCCAAATAGGCTTACCTTTGCGCTGCCAATTGTCTTTCTGCCACCTCTCCAGCCAACCCCACAAGGCATTTGCCACCATCCAGGAGTCTGTATACAAATACAGCCGTGGCCAGTTCTCCCTTTCAGCAATGTCCATGGCCAGCTGGATGGCTTTGACCTCTGCAAATTGACTCGATTCACCTTCTCCTTCCGCTGCTTCTGCAACTTGGCGCATAGGACTCCATACGGCAGCTTTCCACTTCCGTTGGTTTCCTATGAGGCGGCAGGATCCATCGGTGAAGAGAGCATATTTCTTCTCCTGGTCTGAGAGGTCTTTATATGGGGGTGCTTCATCGGTACGAGTGACTATCTCGTTCGGTGGCATCCCAAAATCTTCTCCTGCAGGCCAATCTGTAATAGCTTCCACAATTCCTGGGCGACCAGAGTTACCTATCCTAGCTCTCTGTACAATCAGGGCAGTCCACTTACTCCAGGTAGCATCTGTGACATGGTGGGTAGATGCTATCTTCCCTTTGAACATCCAGCCTAGGACTGGCAGTCGGGGGACTAGGAGGAGCTGTGCTTCAGTGCCAATTACTTCTGAGGCAGCTCGGACTCCCTCATAGGCAGCCAATATCTCCTGCTCAGTGGGAGTATAATTGGCCTCTGAGCCTTTATATCCACGCCTCCAAAATCCTAGGGGACGACCACGGGTTTCTCCTGGTGCCTTCTGCCAAAGGCTCCAGGTAGGACCACAGTCCCCAGCTGAAGTGTACAGAATGTTCTTAATCTCTGGTCCTGTTCGCACAGGTCCCAGGGCCATAGCATGTGCTATTTCCCTTTTGATTAATTCAAAGGCATGCTGTTGGTCAGAGCCCCATGTGAAATCATTCTTCTTCCTGGTAACAGTATAGAGAGGTTTAACAATCTGGCTATACCCAGGAATGTGCATTCTCCAGAAGCCTATGACTCCCAAGAAAGACTGGGTCTCTTTCTTGTTGGTAGGTGGAGACATAGCTGTGATCTTGTTGATCACATCTGTAGGGATGTGGCGGCGTCCATCCTGCCACTTAACCCCCAGGAACTGAATCTCTCGGGAAGGTCCTTTGACCTTACTTCTCTTAATGGAGAAACCGGCATCCACCAAAATGCGGATTATCTTCCTACCTTTCTCATAGACTTCTTCTGCGGTATCACCCCATACGATGATGTCATCAATGTACTGAAGATGTTCAGGAGCACCACCTTTCTCCAGGGTAGCCTGGATCAGTCCATGGCAGATGGTGGGGCTGTGCTTCCACCCCTGGGGCAATCGATTCCAGGTATACTGGATACCCCGCCAGGTGAAGGCAAACTGTGGCCTACACTCTGGTGCTATGGGAATGGAAAAGAAAGCGTTAGCAATGTCTATCGTGGCATACCACTTTGCTGCCTTGGACTCCAGTTCGTACTGAAGCTCCAAGATATCAGGAACAGCAGCACTCATCGGTGGTGTCACTTCATTCAGCCCACGATAGTCCACTGTCAATCTCCATGCCCCGTTGGTCTTTTGCACAGGCCATATAGGACTGTTGAAAGGTGAGCGAGCTCTACTGATGACATCTCGTCTCTCCAACTCTCGAATCATTTTCTCTAAGGGGCGCAGAGAGTCTCGGTTGGTGCGGTATTGCCGGCGGTGAACTGTAGAGGATGCAGTAGGCAACTTTTGATCTTCCACCTTCATTCTGCTAACAACAAAAGGGTCATCCGAAAGTTCGGCCGATGTGGACAACCGGATAATGCCATCGGCTCCCACGGTTGCTATCCCAAAGGCCCATTTATAACCTTTCGGGTCCTTAAAATACCCTTTCCGGAGGAAGTCTATGCCTAAAATGCATGGAGCATCTGGACCAGTCACAATTCTGTGAGTTTCCCAGTTATGCCCAGTGAGGCTGACCTCAGCTTCTACCAAGGTAAGCTCTTGTGATCCTCCTGTCACACCCGAGATCGTGATAGTCTCAGTTCCTTGATGATCCGATGGTAGCAAGGTACACTGGGCGCCTGTGTCTACCAGGGCCTTGTACCTCTGTGGTTCTAATGTGCCAGGCCATCGAATCCACACAGTCCAGTATACTCTGTTATCCCTTTCCTCCACCTGGCTAGAGGCAGGGCCCCTCTAATGCCTAGGGTGTGGTCCACAGTCAGTGGAAGGGTCTATCCGGCTTGTGGTACCTTGTTCATAGGAGTTGCTCCTTGGGCTGCAGCACTGTTCACCGAAGACTGGAGCGACAACTCTTCGGTTGCAGTCGTCATGTTGGTGTGGTCTGCTCTGCAGCTCATGTGCTGGTACCCCGTGGTTAGCGGCAGGTCGTTGTTCCCATCTCCTCGTGTCTTCACGACCTCTCGAGCAGCACTGGCGGTCACATCGTGGCCTGTCCTGTCTGTTGCGCCTTGCTCTGGGAGGACGATTTCTCCTAACAGCTGACACGTGGGTATACACAGGAGAGGAAACGGTTCTTTGTTCTAACCTATTAATAGAGTCCAATATTTTCTCTGTCATTTTGTCTGTCACTTTCTCCACTGCTGCAATGAAGGCAGAGGTATGAGAAAGGCTGTCCTCATACTGGCGAATCCTGTTAGACACCTGTTCTATGGTGAGTGGCCGATTTTCACCCTCTCTTTCCCACAGCATTGTGGCCAATGTATGGGCATATGACTGGGGTGCACTCTGCACAAATTTGCGCAGCAAAGGCTCATTACTGTGCACCTGGTCCGGGTTGACATTAACATTCCAGTCACCATAGATGACCTCTTTCATAGCCAGCTCTCTCAGGTAGTTAGTACCTTTGCTCAGGACAGTCCATTTAGTAGGGCGGCATTCGATGTCATCTCTGAAAGGGTATCTGCTCTTCACAGCAGTCAGAAGCCGTTTCCAGAGACTGCACTGTTTTGCCTTTTTGCCAATTGCCCTATCAATAGCACCTTCCCGGGCCACATTTCCTAACTGTCTGGCTTCTTTGCTAGTTAAATCAATGTTATCAGCCCCATTGTCCCAGCAGCGAAGCAACCAATTCATTAGTGACTCACCATCATGCCTGCTAAATTCCTTTCTAATGCTTCTCAGGTCCTTCCTGGACTGAGGCTGGGTGTTTACCTCTTGATCTGATGACTCATCCCGTGATGAGGATCCTTGGGAGGGCGGTGCTGGTGGAGTCGCTGAGGCAGTATTCCCTGAAGGCTTTCCTGGACGCTTTTGAGAGGTGCTTGGTCCTGCATCGTCATCAGAGCTATCTGTTGCATAATTAGTCTTTTTCTGGTGTTTAGCACCAGAGGGCTTATTTTTCTTTTTCACAGGGGCAACCTGTGCTTGTTTGGGTGGAGAGATGGCAGCAGCTGATTTAGTGGCTGTAGTGCCCATGTGATACTTATTCTTGATAATTATCCACCCCTGGACCATGTTACAGATAACTGATAACAAAGTTATCAAATACAGGAAAATAATACCATTTGCCGAATATCCAGTTTCAATTGCCATTGATCCAGTACCAAATGGAGAAGTGTTATTTCCCATCATCCATTTGCTAGAGGAATCATAAGCAGCCACTATCATGTACTGTGCAAAATACACTGGGAGCATTATAAACTGACTGAGTACAGACCAAAACACCGAAATTACACATGCCAGGGTGAACACCTTCTTTGCTAAGTGCCCCAGACCAGCAAACCATAAACCAGTACCAATTAAAAACAGGTAATTTGACATCACAGTTGGTGTGCCAGGCACCAGATCATAGAGCATTTTTAAACCGTACTGCTTAAGAGCTTCAAACAAAAGCTCGCTTAGCACCATCCTGGAAAAACCTCGTTTGTTTCAGTTTCCAAACTTTAATAAAAATATGAATTATTAAATTATTCAGAAGCCCACCCAGGGACGCCAATTATGTCGCCGGTCGGCTGAGGCAAGCCGATGCACGAGGACGAGTCCTTCCCTATCCCCGAACCCCTCTCCTCCGGGAGAGAAAAGGGTTCAAAAGCAGAGATACGGAAAGGAAAAAAAATAAAAGATTTGTGAGACCTCTGAACGTTTGGAAAACTGAAACAAAACTTTATTAAAACTAGAACAATATATATAACATGCAGGGAAAAACCAATGCAAAATCTGAGAATCTGTGCAGGATGGAAAGGTGAGGGTTTTAAACACAAGAACAAAGACAAAGGGGGACGGTACCACGTGCAGTCCAGAAAAATGGCACCGGCCACGTGTGCGCTTTCGTGGAGCGAACAAAAGAAACCGCGGCTGTTATGAACGCCGGGCTGTAATATGTGGAAAAGCACTGTCCCTACCGAATTCGTTGAAGCAGAGAAGAAATCAAAGCAGCAGAAAAACCTCCAGGCGAACAGTCTGTCCCAGGCGGCGTGGCGGGGGCTGCCCCGGCGCACGGTCCACACCGGCAGCCTGCAAGGTCCCCGGAGCGAAGCCACAGGATTTGGAGAAAAGCCTCTTCCCCGGAGCGAATCTGAGGTCCTGCAGTGACTCCCGCAGAGCGGAGAGTGTCCGGAGCGCCGAGGAGCCGCGAACGAGCTGCGAACAACCCGAGAAAAGCCCCCGAAGCCGTCCGGGAAACAGCCCCGCAAGTCCCGACGGACCCGGAAGTCCCGAGTAGCCGAATGGCCCCGAAGCCCTCCGGAAGGCAGCCAGGAAGTCCCCGAGCCGCCTGAGCCCGCAGCTTCTTAAAGGGGCAGTGCCCTCTCGAGAAAACCTTCTCATACCATAAGATGGGCAAACCGTAACATGGAAGGGAATAATTCAATTAATCAGTTTACACCAAAAGCCTTCGGGCAGGTTTTTTTCTTCAACCTGCCACAGTGGCCTCACTGAGCACAGGCTATGCACTGTTTTTGGATGCAAGCAGGGTGACGGTGAAATAGTCATAGGCAATGAAAATGTCTCATTGTGCAGGCAACACTGCTTGTTCATCTGCTCGACTGTTTCCTCTGGAGGCCACTGCACACTGGTGCTGAGTCCCCTTCAACCAAAAAGTCACTGTCCTAGAGGGCTTGCTTCAAAAAAACCTGATATTGGTGGGATATGGCCCTGAAGATTGTCCAACTTGCTGCTGATACATGGTAGAAGTGTGTAATCCTGAGATTCATAGCTGACTCAAAATTTTATGTTTCTCATGCACAGCTTCAGCTACTGTCCCACACCTATGCTTTTCTGGTCTTCCTTCTCTCCTTCTTAGATTTCTTTGCACAGAAGTCTACTACAGAATGTCTATGCATCCCCAAATGTAGATTGTGCTCACTTACAGCACAGGAATTATCTCCTTGTTCTTTTTCCTAGGCTCTGAATCCTGTCGCTAAATACAGATAGAGGTTTGCCCTAACTTGGCATTCTCAACTTTCATCTGCATCTTTCTTAAGGTGGGAGAAGCATCTGGAATCTTGTGCTGTGATCCACATTTATCCGTTTGGGTATGAGAAACCCAATAGCCTTTCCTCAAATAAATCATATTCCTAACTGATGTGAAGGCTATATTCTCACTCCTACTTACTTTTATTTTCTGTATAGGAGACTTTCCGACAGGTCCTTATTCTGAAAGAAAATCTTCTGTCCCAATCCCAGACATAGCTTTTTTGACTCTGCTAACAGAAATGTTCTTAATTTAGGAGTTAGTATTTCACGAGCGTTTTTTTCATTCCTGAGTCATTCCCTGAAAAATATTCTACAAATCAAAAACAATTTTTATCATTCATAAAAAATAGCCAAAATATTGTGTTATCAAGCTCTTAAAATCTCAGAGAATTTTTCTTGAAAATACTAAATGGTATTTTAACTACTGATTAAGTATATGTCAAAAATGGGTTATCCTTAGATTTTTGTTTGGTCAGGTGGTTAGTTTACCTTCTGTAAATCATCCTCTGTTGGTTAATAACAGAGCTATAGACTGACTTTGTCAAGACATAAGGTTTGTTTATCAAGGTAGTACATGGGTGGAACTGCTAAAACAAATTTACTATACCTTGTAAGTAAGTGAGGTATTGTATTCTATGCAAATCCCTCTATATTGAGAACCTGAGACTGTTTTGCTGCTGGAAATGTAAATCATTTCTGCTTTCAGACAATTGTCCTTGGTTTAGGCCTAAATTCTTCATTATGACAGACCCTGTAGCTTCAACGAACTTGGCGGGCTCCTTATTTTCTATGTGGACTGCCTTTGGCAGAGAGCCAGACATGCACATCTTCTCCCTACTTGTAGCCTTCCACACATCTTTGTGGCAACTCTCACCTTCTGTTTCACTCTCATATCTAGTAACACTGCGTATACGTGATGACAAAGTATACGGTGCACATTAGTCAGCTTGGAGTGTAACACTGTAAAGCGTCTGATGGTTCAAGGATTAAAGATGCTATATATTAGCAAAAAAAGTGAATGATAATTAATTGACTCTGCTTGAATGTATGGTCCATTCCTTTGTTGTACAGGAGAAAGTAAAAATAGCAAATTGAAGTTTTACATAAGAAAAGTTTATTTTGTTATGTCATGTTAATTTTCATAATGTGGTGCCATTTCTGTCATGACTCTCTTCATTATCCTTTAATGAAATACTTGAGTGTAATATAAAGCAATAAGTAACAATATAGTTGCACCAAAACAAATGTCTCTTCCCATTCAATTTAGATACAAATCGGTTGCCTTTAACTGTATTATCATGAGTGTAGTGTTAGCTCTTTATTTGTCTTCCTGCTCTGGGCTTCAGTGGAATGAGTTCCTGTACTTAATGGCTTTGCAGGTTTGTGATATTTGTTCAGCGTGTTTGCTAAGCAATGAGCACTTAGCATTTGTCATTTGGCATCTGTCATTTTGCTTCCCCAGAGAACTTTAAAAAGGCCGCATTTTGTTTGGGGGGGAAAAAAAGTACCTGGGCATATTTTGTGTACTTTCAGAGACAGATACAGTGCATTTAGCCACACACGTGTGTGGGAAGCTCTTGTAAATTTAGCCTGTTACAACAAAAGAATAGATCTTCTTTCTTGTCTTCAGCCACCTTAGTGAGTAGCAATACTATTGAATAAAATCAGAATAAAAGGTGAAAGAATCAACATCGAATCAACATCACTACTCCTGTTGTCTCACAGCCTTCAGAGCAATGTATAAAGTCTGTTTTAAAGTAGTTCCTGGTACCTGCACACTAAAAAACCATGAATTCAGTTCTAGAGTGACATCTGTTTATGCGTATGAAATAGCCATGCTGATTAGCCATGGTTAATGGTCCAAAGTCACAGTTTCCATGAGACATTTCATTTAGGCTGGCACATCTGGCTCTTAGCAACACTGCTCATTAATTTTATTGTGCGGAAGCTGATTTACACTTCAGAGGACTATGGACACAGTATAATTTACTGCTTAGGAAGAACTGGAGGAAGAGGGGGCAGTTAAGTGAATTTATTTATGATCATCTTACGTAGGAAACGGGTAAACAGACAAATATGCCTTTTGAAGTCCATTAGAGAGCATGCTTTTGCTACAGCCAGTGTTTTGTAGCTGAGTCCCTTTGTACAAATATGGGGAAAATGGTTTTGGTTTTGTTTACATTGATTAAAATTCAGTCTACTTCCATGCATTTCAGAGCACTATGTTCCTTGTGCACTCTTGGACTGGGATGATAAGGTCACTGAAGAGAGATTTTTGTGACTCTGACTAGAGCAACTCTGACTAGTTTTCTACCAGCTTCAGAGTGGGAGGTACAATTCCCTTTACAAGTTCCTCTTTTCTGGGGTCCAAATGTCTATTCTTTAACCATACAGAAAGCACAGGGTCTTAGTCTTAGTCCTGGTCACTGATAGTATCACCATGGATTTTGGTTTCTAGGTCAAATGAAGAAACAGTGCTTCTGCTTTTGCTTGTAACTCATTGTTCTTAGTGTCCTGAGATTATAGGCAAAAATGCCTAATGTATCTTTACGAATCAAGACAGTCCCTTGCAGAAGAGTGCACCATGTTGGACAGAGGACTTTCAGTTTCAGAAATTAATTTATAATTTGGAAATTCAAAGAATTGGGTCTTGTTCTGTTGATCATGGGCCAAGTGAACTGTCTTTTTATTTTCCTTCACTGTTCTTCCTTCGTGACCTACCAAAATTGTTCATGCCCAATCCTGCTTCCTAGTCTTTACAGTCATTTTCTTCCACCTCTCTCTCTTTCTTACAATATGAGCATTGCTCTTATGATTTAGATACTTGAAATGGATTGAAAGGAAAGTAGTCTAATCCCAAACTGCTAGATGTGTTTCACCAATCTCTAGACCGCACCCTTACATTACTATTTCCCTAATTCATAAAAGGTTAAAAATAAATCTACTAACATCTGGTGAAGTTTACTTTAATCTTATTGTTAAATATTTGTACTCCTTCTACCTCCCACTTTCCCTCTGCTTTGGATAAACTGTGCTGTAAATTTTTTAATTTGTGGGGAAGTCATAGGGGTTAGTTGTATAGAGACTCTTTTTAGGAGGTTTCTAGTTTCCACCTGAAGAGATCAGAGTTTCCAGGTGTCTTGTGTTTTCCATGTCTCCCATTTCCAAACCCTGCTTTGGGCTATGTGTCATTCTTCTGAAGCTGCCCAAGACGAGGTTAGAGTTTTGACCTATTAGTAAACCTTTCTGTAATTACGAGTACCACTTGTTGACAATAAGCCTAAAAATGGCATGCTATATAATACATATATATGTATGCTATATAATGCATATCCTAGGTTTTTTTAAAAAAAATAAAAATTAAACTCTGCAGGATGATTGAAAATAGTTTTTAATGCATGAGACATATACCTATATTTCAATGTGAAAAAAAATAAATACTTCTGAGAACATCCTATTGTACAGTTTAATGCCAAATTGTACTTGAATGTCAGCTTTGAAATATAGACCACTTAAAATGAGACAGCATTTTGTTGAGTATTAAGTATTCTAATTTTGCAATCCTTACTGTGCTTTTTCCATCTGCCTCTGCTTCTATTGTGACATATGTCTCTTGTCAAGGAACAGTAGTTGATTAACAAATAGTGCACAAGTTAAAAGGATTTTAATGAGAAGAAAGCAATAGAAGTTATTGAGGTCCTTGGTTTTAGAAGATAAATATACACTTGGAAAGAAAGTCTGATGAGACTAATGGTTTTACTGAATGGAGTTAGACACTGTAAAGTGGGTTTGGTCCTGAACTGCCTTTCACCTCTTTCTGAAAGCTGTTTTGTGGTCAAACAACATTTTATCTGCATATTTCATAACTAGTCTGTCCTTAATTTTTACCACTTCTGTACACTTTAACCTGATAACTCCAGGAGCAGTCTGGATTTCTGGGGTTACTGTGTTCCAGCTTCACTTTGGCAATGGGGAATCAGCACTGTTTCTTGACTTATCAGCCATTTACTTTAGTTAAACCCAGCTTAAGTGAGTCCCAGTGAGAAGGTGTTCAGCTGATGATACAAGTTTAGAGCAAAAGTAAATAAAGTTGTTCTTAAGCAGGTAACTGCAGGTCAGCACCTATGCTGCTCCTGGGGACATGGGCTGTAGAGATGGCTGGCTGCATAACTCATGGGGACCCCCATCACCTTGTCTACATCATCTTCCTCTGGCCCAGTGGGTGTACTTCACTGATCTACCTACGCGGTTCCCAAGACTGGCCTCTGAAATCCCAGAGAAATTTGGGCTAAGTGGAGCAAGACTTCAAAGCAGTTATGGTAAAATCCTGACTGCTCCGAAGTCAGCAAGTCCCTTGACTCTTTGACTCCACAGAGGCAGGGGTTTTCCTGCACTTTTCAAACTGCTGACCAAAAACCTGACTGAACTCTGGATCTTCACCTTCTTCTCAAGTATTTGATTAGCGTAACTTTTACTAACAAATTGTGATATATGAAAATATTACTGTACATACAACTGGATAGGCTGTGTCTGGGGATCTTCTCAATTTAAAAAGAAAACTATTTCAAATACCTTTTCAGGGAACACAAATAAGTCTGGAATTAACAGAGATATTCAATACATTCAAACAGAGATATATTCAAACAAAGAGTTTGTCAGATATTGCAAGTAAAATACTTGATGTAAACATAAACAATGGCAAATGTAAAGATACTTATTTGACTTTAGCTCTATAGGTTGAGATAATATATATTCCCCAATATCTCATAATCTGCAACACAAACCATCTCCACTAGCCTAGGTTTGTACAAACACTGACTAGTTTTCATGGATACCCACAAAACTTTGTGGATCTATCTATAATATCATATTAAAAAAAAATTATTTGGTTTAGATTATTAAAATCCCATACATAAAATATAAATCTTTCATGAACTCTCACATAACAATCTCGCTTTCTTCAGTTTGTTTCACAGGGGTCAGACCACTGAACAATTGCACTTTTCTGTGTTGCTTGATACTGTTCTACTTTGATTGAGAAAAGTGGAGTCCTTCCAGTTCGTTTTCTTTTGTTAAGTATTTCCATGGGACCATTTCTTTAGAAACACACAAAGGTAGCACAAAATCTTGCCCACATACAACCTGTTGAAACATTCAGAATAGTCAGTATTTGTTTTATGGTTTGCAGCATGGAAAATTATTAGAATAATCTGTTTGGTGTATTCCTTCATCCTTGAGCATCCGTACATAGTATCTGTTCAAAGTATTGAACTATGAGAAAGTCTGAAACACCATTAGCAGTGAAACCCTGCTAGTGTTAATATGAATTGCATGCTCTGGAGACTTCATAGGCTTTTCTTTCAATCACTCTTTGAGAACCTACCTATTGTATTTGTAGTACCTACAAGCTATTTAGCTGTTTGTGATGGCTTCTGCAACTTAAACTCTATACATAATGAAATACGGCCTTAATGTCTGGAAATCTCTCTATATATGATACAGTTAGAACAAGATGAATGTCCAAGGCAAATGAAGATAGGGTCACTGAAACAGAAGCTGTTTCCTTAAGAAGTTTTAAACTGTTGATATATATCTTTTTCCCCAAATTGTGGCATTTAAAGGTATAAACATTAGGAGTACTGTAAGAACACGCAAGAACAAAGTTAAAATTTGAATTTTTGGCTTCCTTGTGAATATGCTCATTTTCATTATGTGAGCCCATACTACATTTCTTTAGTGTGTAAGAACTGTGGAAAAAGTCAACAGCATTTTTGTTACCTGTGGTCTGGGGATTTTATAATTTCTATTTATTTCTCCATCAGCTAAAAGCTCGTTCCCAGACATTTGTGTCATTTTGACAAATGTTCGGTGTATACCAGTTTTTAAACTTAAAGAGCTAAATGGTCTAAAAAGCACTGCCTTCTCCATATTGGCAAGGCACACATTCAGGTTCCACATCCAAAGGTTTTTTTTTTCCCCTCAACTCTTTTCCAATGAAGAAGAGAAGCTTAAATTTTTGTAGAAACTGATGGTTTTGTCATATTCTTCTGAAGGCATGTTATTCAAGAATTTAGTTTGTTACCTATCACTTTTCAAATAAGAGGTGAAAAGAGAGTAGTGGATAGTTTTAACAATAAAGATTTTTCCACTCAGTTTTTATATGTGCATGGCACAAATGTTAGCCATGTCAAAATTCTTCAGTGCAGAATTTTAAAAAAATAATATATTACTGCATCACTGCAATTGCTAATTCCTTTCCAACAAAATAACATGGAATGATTGCATACACTCCTGATCAAAAAAAATGTATCAATGTTCTGCTTTTCAAAAACAAACAGCAAAACCTCATTTTTCAGGACTATTTCAATATATCCCTGAAGTTTAATTGTTGAGATCAGGGAATCACCCTTCCACCTTTTGACTTCTGCTGTAACACTTCTTTGACTTTGGAATTTTTTTCAGGGAAATTTTAAGGATATCCTTTAAAGCACTACTTGGTATCTCCCACTCGTTAATAGTAAGAGTCTGCAAAAACATTATCTAGTTCATCTTTGCCTTTCTCACATTAACTACCAAGGCAATACTTGATTTCCTCGCCCACCCCACCCCCCGCCCCAGATTTCCATAATAGCTCCTGCAACTTCCTCTGCATTCTGCTTTTGTTATGAGTCTCAGAGTTTATGTTTAGGCCCATATGTATGTTGCATAAACTAAATGCCATTAATATAAATGACAGGGGTTTTTTGTTACAAAGGGAATGTGATCAAACTACAGTTTTGGGGAGGTGGAAGAAAAAGAAAATACACCGGAGCTTTCCTGAAGCTGTAATAGCAGTGGCAGAGCCTTTTTTTGTTTGTTTGTTCCTTTTTCTTTGTTCAACTAGAAGACATGCTCTTTATCCAACATTAAACCCGAAGCTCAATATCCTCCTTTCATAATGAGGTACAAGTTGATTTCTTATGCTCAGCCACAGGCTAAGCAAGAATAACACTCAGGATATAGGGGACATACGGAATTTAACACTTTTCCCTTTGCTAGAGGTGCTTCTATGGAAGGACTTGCATTTCAGGGTCTCTGGATGCTGTATCTGTTGGATTACCCAATACCAACACAAACATGCATCATGATGTGGCCATAAATTCTGCAAACAAATATGGAAGCCATTGGCAAACAAACAATAAATTATTCCTACATAGACCAGGAACAATAGAATTAGGTAAATGTTCTGATGGATTGGTTTTCCCTGGAAAATTCTGATTCAATGCAATTAAATCATTTTGCAGGAACACATTAATTTTGCTGAAATCCTTGACAGACTCCAGTCTGCCAGCTGGGCAGACTGGGCCTCCCTGCTGGTTTATGGGGCTGCCATAGGAGCAGCAGAATCCATGGTCTGGTGTGATTTCTGTCTAAGATACTTAGCCAGCTGGCTCTGTGGCTTGGAATTTTTGAAATGTTCCATTTCATTTTCCCAAAACAAAAGATTTTGACCATTTCTGTTCCATGGAAAAGCTCAAATTTATGAATATTTTTTCCTGTTTGGTGTAAACACCTTTTTACTGGAAGGGAAACTTGTTACTGAAAGACTCTGTTCTCTCAGAGCTGCAGAAACAAAGGGGCTTGGCTGCAAGTGCCATCAGCTGACAGATTTTGCAAATCCCTTATATAGCTCTATCAGCAAGCTGTGTACTTGTTACCACTGTGTAAACCTATGGTGAAATCTACTCAGAGGAAACAGAGATCTAAACCTGGGAATTACTTTTAACCTTTCTAAAGAAGAGTGTTGTTCTCTAAGTGTTCAAATTATGAACTGTACTGAGACTGTTAATGTTGTCTTTGGTTTTCAATATTGGGTTTAATTCTTCAGCTCTGTTTTATTAATTCCATGTGGAGTGAACAGTGACATTCAGGAAGCAGGAAAGCTTTTTCAGAAAATCCCCCACTGAAAGTAACGCAAAATAATAGTGGTAGATACTTGCTAAATTTGACAGTTGATCACTTAACTCCACAATGTCCTTGTAGTCTGTTCTACCTCAGTTGCATTGTAATAAGCTCTGCAGTTTTTTCACTGCAGTTTTTCATATGTTGTAAGATATGGCAGGCTTCCTAATGCCTGGAATTCCCCTTTTATCTTTTCTGTCAAAAAAAAAAAAAAAAAAAAAGTCTGAGACAGAGCTACAATAAAACCGATGAAACTCTGAAGTTATGTGTCATACATGTACAATTTTATCTCTGTCCCTTTAGAAGACACAGACAAGAACTGAAGACTCTAGACTAAAGAATAAAGATTAGACTTTTTTAAAAAAAAAAAAAAAGAGCACCACATCTTCCTAAAGTCATAGAGAAAATTAGTTAATGAAGAAACTGAAGAGCAGACTTAGGACAACACTTGTTATATTTTTCAATCATAATAGAATTCAACTTTGAAGTTTTTCTGGTGGTTTTTTACATGGGAAGAAATATTGTATTTATCTGATGTAGACATAAAGATTCTAGCTGTTTGTGAGAAACTAGATGAACATTTTTATTTTGACATTAAAAAAAACATTATGAGAATATTCTACGAACACAGAATTACAGCTTTATTAAAACAAGAGGAGAATGTTACACTGAAAGAAACAACAGAAAAGTTTTAATATTTGCAAATTCTATTTCTCCTCTTCCCAGTTTATCATAAAAATATCAAGATGCCAAGCCAGATGTTTTGGATGGCTTGATAAACTTCCTGGTATTGTTCTCCATAACCATAAGGCAAGTAGGAGTTCAATCCTTGAACAAGACGATATGAAGCTCTGACTGGGAGATATACGAATGTCTCCACCCATTTGATTCCTGTGGCTGGTTAAAAACTTCCTGCTCGATTCCTACAAGAGGTCCAGCCAGATGCAACCCATCCCATCCTTACTGCTGGGACCTGAACTCCAACAGCTCTAAAAAATAATGCTAGGTGCCTATGCCCATGTTTAGGCATCTGTTAAAAAGCTCCCAGCTACATAAGGTCATACACTACTTTAGCGTTTGTGTAGACACTCTAGAAATGAAAGGTTTGGACTCAATTTAGACTAAATAACACTGAACATACAAATTACGAATGTGAAGTCTATAAGAGAAAATGGTAGTTGTGTCTTTTCCATGAAGTACTGAGAGAACTGATAAGGTATATAGTTAATGAAATCAATCCTCTGTTAGAGTAGAACAACCATTCAAACTAGCATTTAATGTATGCGCACTATTGTCACTATGCTTCCACCTGTGTCAGATATAGTTATTTTATTAAAAAGAGAAAAACAAAAGCTAGAAGTGAAGAGACATCTGATCTGATTCCTCTGTCATCACAACAAAAAATCCTGCAATGCAATGCTGCTGACTCAATAGTTTCCCTTTCGCACTGAAGTAGAAGTGTGAGAAGAATATGTCCCTGTTAACCCACTGTTTTTCCTCGCTAGTTCTCCCCTTTGAACCAGGTTATAAACGAATTCTTACGTACCTGTCATACCCTTTATAACCTTCATATTGCAATGGAAATATACAAAGCAGAAATGCAGCAAAGCATCAAGCCTAAGAAAAGAAAAGTAAGGCAAAGTTTCAGGTTTTTTTAGTAGCCTTGAATCAGTTCTTTTCTTGAAACTCTTTCTACATCATTGGTGCAATAGGATTTGAGCTGTTTCTTTTCAAAATGGTTCTAAATTTAATATGCTGGAAAAATTACGTCATATTCAGTTTGAGCAGAACTGGGTGGGTTTAAGATTCTTGGAATGTGTCTGTTGTTTGGGGCACATTAGAGCTTACCTTGTTAGTGCTTGTTAAAACTGAAGCTCATATCAATTCTGGAAGTTATTACAAACCTGACAAAACAAGTTAGTAGTCTCTGAAATGATTCCAGAATGAGATATCAAGGGAAAGATACTATTCATAAAGACAGTAGAGAGAAGCTTCATTATCATAAACAGCGAGTGTGTGTGGATAGTCTTTCTGATCTCATTCAGTGTTGTCAGAAAATGTGTTGTGCTTTGTATCTTTATTCACACTTTGCTATCTGTATATCTGTGGGGGGGGATTGGAGGTGCCTATAGGTTTCTTGCTATTTCCTTCAAACCTGTCAAGTCTATTCCCCTAATGAGCTATGCAGAGGGCTTAATCCTTTCAGTTCATATCTCATTGCATGATTTGTGAGTTTTGTGCCACTTGTGAAGATAAATTTTTCTAAGTTTGAAGCAATTGGACTGTTTAATTCTCTTTATGAGTAATGCATTGCAACGAAGGTGCAGCTTCTGCTGTTGACACTAATTGATACTCAGGACTACTAGGATGTCCCAGATGTTTTTGTGAACGTACCTAGACATTGCATACTGCTTTTACCTAGTCAGAGATTCTTTGGAAATCTCTCTCTTTACAGCCTACTGTTTCTACAGACAGATATTAGGGTAGAATACACTACATGTTTTGATGGTGGAAAGTCTTCATTACCTACATGTCCCATGTTGATAAACACTGTATCTGCCTGACACAGATCAGAAACATGCAGAAAGGCAGAGTCACAGAATCACAGAATGGTTAAGGTTGGTAGGAACCTCCAATGGTTCCAGAGAGACAAGAGGATGTGTCTTCGTGAAAGGAGCTGTTGGAGCAGTGGGAAGGGAGAGGGGGTGGTCGCGACTAGGCTGCATGGCGGGGCAGGTCCTGGTGAGGTTCAGGGTGAGCTGGGTGGCCCCAGCCATCGAGGATGGAGGAGAACAAGGGCATGGTGGGTCCTGGGGTATCTCTGGCCACAACAGGGCCCAGCAGACAGGATGGGACTTCCTTGTTGTGGGCTTTGGGGGATCTCATGGATTTTGACCCTCATGCTGGCCAGCAGCCAGGCATGAAGGGCTGTGCAGAGGCTGTGGTGGGTGCTGTGTCATGGCGCTGTGCCGTGAGATGTCATCTCACTTTCCTCCGCCTCCCCAGCGAAGTGGCCCTGTACCTGCTGTTGGAGGGATCTCCAGAGGTCATCTTGTCCAATCCCCCAGCTCAAGCGTAGAGCCCAGGACCATAACCAGATGGCTTTTGAATATCTTCAAGGTTGGAAACATTACAACCTCCCTGAGCACCCCGTGCCAGTGCTCAATCACCCTCACAGTAAAAAAGTGTTTCCTGATGTTCAGACAGAAACTTCTGTTTGTGTCTATTGTGTCCCTCAAAATAGCTCAATGTGGACATTCAGCACTTCTCTAGGTCATTTCTAAGGTTTCTTTTTAGCAGACTGTTCTTATCTCCTATTCCAGAGTAAAACCAGTGAATGGTGCCAGGAAGGGAAATTCTGGGGAAAAAAAATATCAAGGTGTGGCAGTTTGAGAAAAAAACTGCTTGAAAGGTTTTGTTTTAAACTGACCAATTGGACTATTCCCTTCCATGTTACATTTGGCACTCCCATTGGCTGAAAAAGTTTCTCGCGCGCGTCTGTCGCTTTAAGAGCTGCGGGGTCTTCAGCTTTGGGGGGTTTTTTCACTCCTTTTGCTCTCTGGGACACTTCCGGCTTTGCACTGCGAGGGGCGCCGCGGACCTTGCAGCTTCGCTCCGGGAAGAGGCTTTTCCAGACTCGTGGCTTGGCTTCGGGGACCTTACAGGCTGTCTCTCCTCTGCTCGGACCCTGCCAGCCTGCCTGCTTGCAGCTACGGCTCCCCGCCCCGCGCTGCTGGAGCGGAGCAGAGCTGTGTGCCGGGGAAGCCGCCCGCCGCGCTGCCTGGGACAGACTGCTTTGGTCACTGGAGACGCCGCACCCAGAGGCTGCCTTTCCTCTGCCGCCAGCACTGCCGCTTCTTGCTGCTTTGCTTCTACAAACCGCACGACCAGACTGGTGGGAACAGCTCTTTGCACGTTGGAGCCCCGCGTTTGTAACAGCCGCGGATCCTTTGTTTACTCCACACAAGGGCACACGTGGTCGACACCATTTCAGACTCTCTGCAGTACCGTCCCCCTTTCTCTCTCTCGCATTTAACCCTCGCTTCTCCATTCCTGTATAAACCCTCCGATTTTGCATTGGTTTTTCCCTGCATATTATATATTTTGTTCTAGTTTTATTAAAGTTTGTTTCAGTTTTCCAAACGTTCAGAGGTCTCACAAAATCTTTCTTTTCCTTTTCGTATCTCTGCTTTTTAACCCTTTCTCTCCCGGTCAGGGGAAAAAGGGGTTTAGAGATTGGAGAGGACTCGTCCCTGTGATTGGCTTGCCTCAGCCAACCGGCGACACAAGGGTAGTTTTAACTCTTCTATGTAGAAGACTTTCATAACACTTTTCAACCTGACACTGATGAAAATGACAAATAGGTTTTTTTGTGGAGGGTTGTACCATGTGTGCAGTGTCTTGTATGAAACACTATTTCCAGGTAGGTTCCCTGATACTTAAACAGGTGGCCCTGGGTGTGTGCTTAAACTGGGTGTGTGCTACAACATTGATCTGCATAACATGTCTATTGTGTTTAGAATGCACTGGATGCACTGCTCACTAGCTCACTATTATTGTAACTCACATGCTTGTAACTTTTCTCAGGATTTCCCAGAAAGTAATCCAGAAGTCTTAGGTAGGAGCAGTACTTCCCGTAGGTGGCAGAAATAGGATGGCAGCTATGGATCATGAGCTGCTGTGCAGCGACTTTCTGCTTCAGTAAACAAGGATGTTGATGCTATGCTAAATGTACCTCATCCTTCAGACAGCTGAAACTCTAAAAATGGCAAGGACACTCAGAAACGTCAAGGACAAAAAATACTTGGCTGCTGCCATCTGGGTTGTTTTACAGAATAGAGTAGCAAACTGCATTGTTAACAGCTGATGTTTCATGGGCCACCGCTGAGAATTGGTGCTGCCTACTTTAGACAGTCATCCACCATTTCCAGTGCCAACCAAAATATTCCTTGTATTAAAGAACAGAGCGGGACAAGTTAATTTGTAGGCTGCATGCTACCAGCATAAAAATAATGTGTTGGTTAATAAAATAGGAATGGCAGTTTCACTAGAAGTGTGGTAAATTTGTGCAAATTACATATTATGCTTTTGTTAATTGATCCTCTTGCCTTTTCACATTGCAAGTAAAATTAAGAAAATGGATCATGGGGAACAGTACAAACCCAAACTTTCAGTCAGCTTTATCCATAAGTAAAAAGAATTACATTTTAGATGTAGTATAGTACTTGATACAGTCAAAAAAAGAAGTAATTCCTCTTGCATCCAATAAATAATTTCCTACTGGTAGGATATGCTGGAATTATTTAGTTTACGTTTCTTTCTCACACGCATCACAATAATTTTCTACATTCAGAAACAGATGTCAGCCCTGTAAACTATTTAATAATACACATGTTTATGCAGATATATGTGTTTTTAAGGTTGTAACCCATGTGTGCAATTTTCAGACATGGCTGTAACTTTTTAGGAAATCTGATTATCTCATTTTCAAATCCCTTCCATTAACATTCTTCAATACAGCAGATGCTCAAAGGCAATTATTCAAGAAGAGAAAGTCAAAAAGTGTCTTGCTTGCTGTAAGTCATGCTACAGTGCTCTGACCCTGGAATGTGCTGCAGCACAAGAGACGTGTCTGCGTCCTGAAGGTATAAAAGAAAGAAGGTCCAACAGAAAATGGTAAGCCAAGTGAAATGCGATGATAGGAATCCTGCTGATTCATATCTTCAAACCCACATAAAGACCCAGGAAAAAATGTTTGAAGTCAATTTTATGTCCTCAGTTTTGTGAATTAATTTTTGTCAATACATTTTACATTGAGAGAAATATGAGAAGGACCTTGGAGCCAACTAAAAGATCAGAAAAGGAACAACTCACACTTTTATGTGTCATAAATGTTAGCAAAAAACATCTATAATTCTGTGCAAGAAGTATCTCAAAGAGACTGATTTATAGTAGCTCATCCGAAACATAGGTACTGAACATCAGAATAGGCTGCTGCCATTGAAGTGTGCCTTCTTTGAAAGGGAATGGGTAAGCATTCGCTTCCTCATTATGTTCAGCAAATATCATAACTGTGGCAATTTCTGTCTGCTCTTGTAGACCATAGCCCAAGGATTTTGAACCTAGATGGTGAAAGCTATAGCTGGAATTAGACTGCTTCATTGGTAGAAAATGTTGCTTGGTAAAGGATGGGCTGCTGAGAGACATGTTATTCAGTTTGTTCAGGTTCTCCAGCACAAAACCGGTTCATTTCTGCTGCAGCTGAGAGAATTTCCCCTTTCCCCTCTCCATGTGGCTGAACATAGTGACTGCAAGGACAGGGGAGAATGGCAGTAAGTTCCTGCCCTGAGCAACAGGCATGTCACCCAGCAAAAACACCACCTTCCTAGAAGCCCTTGCATAACAAGTATGAGGCCCTGCGGGTGGAACAGATCAATAATGGGAACCACAATTCATCTAGCTTAGAAGCGTCCATGAGGTTAAGTCAGCCCAAGCCCTGCATCAGAACCACTTCCACAACAAAAAAGACACAGATCATTGTTAAAGGTGACTCCCTTTTGAAGGAAGAAGAAAGCCCAGTATGTAGACCTGACCTACTTCTTAGGGAAGTCTGCTGCCTCTGTGGAACCCAGGTTAGAGATGTGGTGAGAAAGCTTCCTACCCTGGTAAGACCTTCAGATTATTATCCATACTGACTTTTCAGGTAGGCAGCAATGGACTCTCAACAAGAAGTCCAAGGGAAATCAATCAGGCCTTTGGGATAACTGGTCAAGGGATCGGGAGCACAAGTGTGTTCTCCTCTATCCCTTTAGTTACACGGATTGACATGGGAACAGGAAGACCCACCACAGGAAGATCTGGCTCTGTGCCTGGTGCCAGCAACAGGACTTTGGGTTTTTTGATCATGTGTTGGTTTACACGATACCAGGTCTGCCGGTGACACATGGCGTATACCTGTCTCGAAGGATCTTTGCGCAGGAGTTGGCAGGGCTCATTGAAAGAGCTTTAAACTAGATTTAAGGGGGAAAAGTGATAAGACCAGGCTCGCTGGAAATAAGCCTGGAAGATGCATTTCAATGTTTGTGGGACATTGTGCTAGAAAGGTCCTTAGGTCTCCCATACCAAACTTTACATTGCTCCAGGATTATCTAGCATTCCATAACTAGGGTATTTTAAGTCTTCATTTTAGTTCCTTTTCTGTTTTTGTCAATCATTTTTTTTTCAATCAGCAGATCAGCTTTGCTCTGAAATCACCCAATTTGGACCAAGTTGATTTTGTTTCCTTTTGTCTTCTGTCTCTTTATGACTAGATGAAGAGCAATCGATTGTGTTTACTGACTCTGTCTAAACCTTCTGTCAAAAAGAAACATCCAGAAAAGCTGACATTTTTGATAGAAACTAATGTTTTACTGTTGTTGCCAGCCAAATCTGTTTACAGATAAAAGGCATAGGTATAACTTTCCATATAAAATTCTTTTCTTAACTTATTAAACTGGAGACAGAACTATCCCACTATAGGAGCACAATGATCCAGGGATCTGATCCAGAATTGTACTTAAGACAGAATATGTGGCACTAGTTCTGCTAAGCCTGAAGCTAATCCATTGTCACAGATTCAACAGCACTGACATATTTCACCATGGAACCTGGTGAATTACTCCTGCAGATTGCACAGATGTTTGCCCACCATACTGACTTCATATACAGCAGCGGACACCTGAAGGGAAAGAGAATTAAGCAGAAGAGTTGAAAATGTTTACCTGTCTTTCATTACAAAAACTCACAACTTCTCAGTCCTTGTATGAACAAAAGTGCAGTGGGCGTCTGGAATGACTCTTGTTCTTGTGCGTTGTCAGCATTCATTACTCATTATGTTATTAATCCTAGTGACATCTGGGATTTGGGAGGATTTTATTTTCTTTACTACATTTACTTAGAAGCAGAGTAACATCTGGGAATAAACCCCAAATACCTTCACAAGATATTTGAATTATTCATCCAAAAATATTATGTCTTTCTCGTAAGATATTATTGAAATTGTCCTACATGTAAAACTGAAACTTTCATCAGGGCAACATATAAATGGATTATTTGCAGACTGACCAGCTATTTATTTCGTCATTTATCTCTCTGAAGTCAGACCTTGCCTGAACATAAATTTGGCAAATATTTTTTGTTGCTTTTAACTAAGTTTTGCATCCTGATGAAATAGCGACACTGTGCTGTTACCTGATGGCCATGAATACGAGTAGGAATATAGTTTTTTAAAAAAACCCTTTTAGATGTGTTTAAGAAAAAAAAACACTTTTTTTTTTTAATAATCTACTTATGTTGCCTCAAAGAGTACACCAGTTTGCTGAGAAAAGCCAAACCTGCATGGAAGGAAGGAATTCCTCAAATCTTACAAGGCTAACATTCAGCTTTGGGAATTTTCCATAGTTCTCTCTCACACTACAGGAACTTAACATAGTTATTCTCCCTGCTGATAGTGCTAAATAAGTGGGTTTTTTAAACTAATAGTTCTGCTTTTAAACTAATTTTTCCCCTGGTAATAATTTTGTTCAGGTGAAGGTTCGTTTCACAAAGCCATGTAACAGATGCTTTACATAAACCCCAAATCTAAACCAAACTGTGGTTCAGATACCTTCACAGTTCAGATTTCAAGGCTCGGTTTTTTAGTGAGACAGTAGTTCTCAGAGGACTCTCTACTTTTACACTGAAGTAATTTGTATTACTTCTTGTATTTTCAGCCTCCTTTTGGCTGCCGACAGCCCTTTAATCAGTCAGACTTCAATAAGCAGAAATGTGAGAAATAGAACATATTCCACTTGGTTAGACAATTTGTCACTTATAACTGAATATTGTTCACAGGTTTAATGACAGAAGAGGAATTATCACCTTAAGTGTTAGCTGAACCTGTAATTCAAGTGAATTTTTGAAGGGCCGGAGAGTATTTGGGGAAAACGAGGAATGACTACCAACATTCAGATTTTTTTTTTTTTCTGTTTGCAGTGCTTGTTTCTGTGTAGATCAGGGAGCTGGAAAATGCAAGGAAGGGTAGACCAGAATGAAAATAAATTTTATTTTTTAAAAGTAAGCTGTGCATTTGGAGTCTTTCTCATGTTTTATTGCATTAAAAGCGTTTCTAACGTAGGAATCTATACACAAGTATGCATTTAATTTGCAGGAAGAAGTCAGCTTGTGAAAAACTAATAATTTCTGCAGTATTGTAGTATTTTTATTTAATATTTATTTATTTTATAAGGAATTACATATTTCATAAAGGAAAAATACACAATCTTAAGAGACTATCTGGGGTAGTCAAAGTTATTTTTTACTGAATGAAGATGAGATACAAAGGCAGAGAAAAAAAATCTAAATTTTATGTCAAATGGGAATTTCTTTACCTAGCCATGTTGATTAATTCTTCCCTTAGAAACCTTTGTAGTCTTAATAGGGCTTGCCAGCGAAAATGTGTATTACAAACTATACTACTTTTATATCACTAAAAAAGTCTAAATACTTCAAACAGCTCTCAATTAGGGAAAAACAAACTGAAAATTTAGCAATGTTACTCATGGGCAACTTCTTATGCTCTCTTTGTCATAATTTGATTTATTTCCTCTTTATAAAAAGTTTCATTCAGAAATCACACCTGACTATGGCAAATGAGCAATGTTGTATTCCCACACCCCCAGCCCCAGTTCGAAGCTTTCATTGAAGGGTTGAGAAATTTTTCTAATCAAAATAGCAGTATTTTTTAAACATTCCTAAGTTTCTCTCTGTAGCATGGAAGTCTGTCTGTTGTACTGTTGGCTGCTGTAGGCTGATGTGGGCTGGCTGCCAGGTGCCCACCCAGCTGCTCTCTCACTCTCCCTTCTCAACAGGACAGGGGAAGAAAATAGGATGGAAAGGCTCATGGGTCAAGATAAGGACGGGGATTTTGATCAAAACGACTTGACTCAGGGGAAATTAATTTAAATTATTGCTGACTAAAAGAGATTTGGATGGTGAGGAACAATGACAAAAATTTAAACACCTTTCCCTGCTTCCCGTTTTTCCAGGCTCAACTTCACTCCTTTACTCCTGACTCTTCTACCCCTGCCGTGAGTGGTGCAAGGGGATGGGGAACAGGGGTAGTGGTCAGTCCATACCAGCTCCTTTCTGCCACTCCTTCCTCCTCATGCTTTTTCCATGCTCTAGCATGGAGTCTTTCCCATGGGCAGCAGTCTTTCAGGATAAACCTGATCCAGCACCTGGAACACCTCCTCCCCTCTTTCTCCTCTGACCTTTTGTTCACAGGGCTGTTTCTCATCCTTCTTTTCCTCACATTTTGCCCTTTCTTAAATACACTTTCCCCGAGGCACCACCATTGCGGGTGGCTGCAGGGCACAGCTGTGCCCTGCAGTCGGTCCGCTGGAGCTGGCTGGAGCTGGATGTGTCTGGCACGGGGCAGCTCCAACCTATCCTCACAGAGGCTGCCCCTGCAGCCGCTGCTGCCAGCACATCACCGTGGACACCCAGTATAAAAGCAAAGAACTACCAAGGTCTGTTAAGATCTTTACAGCTTAAAAGAGAGGGAGAAGACAAAGAAAATTTACCAAGGGATTTGAGGAAAGACGTTCCAAATGAAACATGTAAGTGATAAATATTTTGAAGAGAACGGGTACATATATGAATAAGGGGTGAGTTGGTGAGAGAGAAACTGCAAATGGTAAGACTTAAAGGACGTGAATGTGCACAAACAGCTGCAAGGTGCCATGCACATCACAAGCTCTACAGCAGATGGAAAAATAAGAACAGAACAAGAGAGGAATAAGAGAAAACGTAAAGTTAAAAAGGGGAGACAGCTTTATAAGGAAATAGAGAATTCAGGAAAGAATGGGAGACGATGTTGAAACTACTGAATGCTACAGAAATGGGTGAAGTTCTTGTGTGTCCTAGGACAGGAGGGAACTTGCTGAGCAAAGCTGAGAAAATCAAAGCTCAGAAATCAGGACAAGTGGGAAGGAACAGACATAAACAGGAAAATAAAAGAGAGAAAGAAAACAAAATTTCAGAGGACGAAAAACACCTGTAGGAAGATTCTTCCATTCAGAAAGAGAAAAATTGGACTCAGATAGATGCAATTGTTAAGACGCAGGATGAACCCAAACACACAGGCACTGCTTCAGTCATTGTTGGCCTGTGTATGTCATATGATATATTCAGAAGGACCATTTTGGCCTTAAAAATCTATGAAACTTCACAAGATGTGTAATTCGATGACAAAAATAAATGCCTATTTGTAACTGTTAACAGCCTTTTTAAACATTTCGTTTTTTCTTAACATTTGGTAAAACGATTGTCCTATTTTTAATAGAAGAGATATTATATGTAATTCTATCTAGAAGCAAAACAAAATAGATACCTGTAACCCTAACAAACAGAAATGGTTATTTAGCACTCTGCAATCATAGAATGGTTTGGGTTGGAAGGGACCTTAAAGATCATCTAGTTCCAAACCTTCTGCCATGGGCATGGACAATGTTACATCTGGAAATCTTTGAAGCTAAGCAAAAAACCAAATACAATAAAAAACCTTCTCTCAATAAAGGGATCTGTCTAGTGTCTAGTTGCAGGAATAGGCTTTTTCTGTTCCTTTACACAATTGATACACCATCTCATTTGCACATTTCAGAAGTTTACTAAGACTCTCGTCTCATTTGCTCTAGAATTGTCTCTTTCTTTGGCCTTTTATTTAATTCTGAATATAATGAGTTTCATAGGTTTTCTGCATTTCCAATAAAAAATTTCAGTAAGTCTTCAGGCAAAGGTAGCCTGATGTGCTGAGAAATTTGATACAAACAGATCTGCACATAACTAGGAGCAGAATGAAATTGCTATGTATGTGTAATACTGGCATGCGGCTAACAGAAACACTGAATAACTGTTTAAAAAAAAAATTACTGCATGGCTATTATTTTAATTCTCTTTAATTTTTGCCTTTCTTCCTTCTTGATGCTTTCTTGTGATTTTTAAGTGAAATGTTGTGGAAGTGACTTCCCAGGTTCTTTTGGCTTTCCTATTTGCTTGCTAGGGGAGTTGGTGCTTTTTTATTAAAAAATACATCTCTACCCTTCACTGTCCCTTTATTTTCACTTTGTTTTGTCTATATGCTAACAAAGGGAGCTCCTAAACTCCAAATAATGTGTTAAAACCTTTGTGTTCACATATAGAATTTTAAGCTTGCTTGGACTGTAGTTCTATGGAAATACAGGATAAACACTCAAAACTGGAATTGAGCCTCTGCACTGAGGGGACTTCAGTGATATTCACAGCTCAGATATGAGCAAGGGCATCTTCTGAAATGAGCATCCTTTTTTCATGTGTTGATGAATCAGGCAGAGATTTGCTTATTTTGGTTTTCAAACACAGTAAATTAAGCAGCTTGAATTTGACCTGCCTCCTAGAACTGCAGGCTGTTGCAGGACATGTATATGCCTGTGTTTCCCCTGTGACTTCTTATGAAACTCACACAGGCAGTGAGTAAAACTACTGGCATATTACACTACTTCACCCCAATAAAATATATATTTTACGGCTGAGGGGTTTGTTTTTGTGTCTGTGTTTGTGGTTCTTTTTGTTTTGTTTTTTATTATTTGTAAAGGCTGTTTATTTTGATTTATTTATTCATTAATATTTAAGCCCCTTTACTTCTAAGAGAGCAGTGGGAACACTTGTGAGCTATCCACTGTGGAAGAAGGAGTGTATGCGCTGAGCAAATGTGTGCTATTAATATGAGACTATTGTCAGCCAAGGGTAGCTAAGATGTAAGATTTCATCTACAGTTCGTAGTGCTTGTTCAAAGAGATAAAGATTGATTGCTTGTTGCTATATTTGAACGGATTCTTATTTTTCCTATTTTTGCTGTTATCAAAGCCAGGAATAATTCTAGTCTGAGTTCAGCTAAAAAACGTTAACCTCTCAAATGATCCTTGGCTGTACTTTATCTAATTCAATTGCCTTGTATTTGATGCTGGCATCCAGTTGGGCTGCTGGTGTATCTGAGATATTCCTTTTTCCAGAATGTGCGTACATACATGCATGAATGCGTGGACGTGTGTGGAGATCTGCTGTCTGTGTGGGCTCACGCTGCAAGTATTCTCACAGCTGGGAGAAATATTCTCAACTCACAGTGACCTGAGCTCCTACATGTGTCTCTGAAGGCCAGATGAAGTACAAGCTGTTAGGAAATAGTCTCCAAGAGATACCGTGCTCCGGTACTTAGACCCATAAAGCTTGCTTTCACTGGGGAAAGAGGTGGAGATCCAATGTTACATATAATTCACCGTTCCTGTATTCTGAAACCATATGGATGCTCTAGATCCCTGAAAGCTTAGTAATTCCCATGCAAGGTACAAAACCATCTCTTTCTGATGGACACATACCCATTGTCCTCCCAGAATCTTAGTATCACATTCTAAGGTGAATGTGACTTAGAGGTGAGGAATCTTTCTTCCCTTTTCTTTGAGCTGTCCACATCCCTTTAAAAATTATTTTTTGGAGCCCATTGAAAATTTTGATTGGTCATTAAGCAAATGGAGCTGATGGGAAGGCACTTAGTCTATCCATTTATCAGTGTCTTTGCTGGTCCGTCAGCTAATTTCATCCAAATAAGATGATGGGAAAAATTCTGAGACATTCTTATGCTATGATTTTAGAAAAAAACATTGTATAACCAAACAAGTTGGAACTCAGGAGAGGTAACTGGGATGTTCTGGTCAAAGATACAAGAGGGAAATGATATCTTGTGTAGGAGTTTTATGGAGTTTGGTAGAGAAACCAGACAGATGGATAGTAGATTATTGTAAGGGTATATGACAATGCAAATGGCAACACATTCATAAGGAACCCAGCTTTATCTGTTCTGCTGTTCATGGAAAAAATTTGTCTATAATGTCATCATTAGAAACACATTTTAATTATATTCCCTTTTTTTGTGATAACAGGATGACTTTTGAGTATGTACCTATGTGCAACACATTTATAGAAGAGTATATTAGTGTAGATATGCATTAAAAGGAGATCTGAATCTATCAACAAAGTTAAATGGTCTCTTCCAGAGGGACTTGGTTCTAATATAAATATCTTTTCTCTCTCATAAATCAATAAAATGATGGACAGATACTACTGAATCTAAAATGAGGTGTCTATTTGTTTTGAACTGCAGTCTCTTAGGGTAAAACCTTTCACATCAATATATTTTCTCTAGTGTAAGTCCACAGTAAATTATGAAAATAATTAGGAGAATAAAGCCTCCCTTATGTTACAATTTCTTGTAAAATATTTGTAAATGCACTTAACATTAACTACTCAAAGAACAACTTTTTTGAAAAGCAAAATAAATTGTTTAAGCTGTTAGCAATGGATGTCCTACAGATGAAAATTTAACGTCAGAGATGCTAGTTGTAAGCTAGATATTGTTTAAAACTCAATAATTGAATCCTTTACCCTGATGACTAAGTGAAGCTGCCTTTAGGTAGCTACCTTTAGGTAGTTTAGGTAAAGTTTCTCACCTTTGAGCTCCACACCAAGAGTTTTAGAGAATCATTATTTCCTTGCATTTTGTTACATCTTTAGAAGCTAAGGCTCATCTGTAATAATGAACCACCACAGATCTTGAACAATTGAAAACATCATGCTCTCCAAGTTCTTCAGAACTATTGCAAAATCAATTGTATAGTGAAAGTATATGGTCACCAGATGGCCTTATTTTTTTACCATGTAAACTGATGATATAACACAAAAAAATCTCCTTTCATGTTTTGGTGTACAAATATTGCAAGGATGCCTTATGCGGACCAGGTCCCATGGCTAGTCTGTCATGCAAAACAACTGCTTTGTCTCCTCAGTCCAGTTCCTTGCATTTTCTTTTCCAGTAAATCCAAAGTTAATTTCCCTTTGACACCTATGTCCTGTATTTTTTTTCACTTGTCCTTAACCATCTCAGACAGATAAAAGATAGAATTCTTTTTCTTTTTTCCTTCTTGTAGTAGTAAAATGTTATGTTAAAATGAACACTGACTAGGGAAGCACATTGACATCCTTTATTGACTTTCTGAGATCTGTAACTTCTTCTACCAAAATTTCAGTTTCAGGCAGGACTTCTGATGTATCATTCACAAAGTTCCTCCCAAGCTCCCCTACAGTGAACTTACGTTAAAATGTATATATAATATTTTGTTTCTGCTATAGTCTTTGAATGCTTTTCTGCTATAGTCTGTGAATGCTTCTTTTGGCTCTATAGCTGCTCTTGTCCTCTTCCTGTTCCTGATATATTTTATAAAGACATATTATAAATTCTTATGCCTTTTGCAAGCTTTTCCTCAGACATTTCTTTAACGTGACGCATTCTGATTTTATATTTAGCCTGCTTCAGTTTATGGTTCTTTCTATTTCCCTCATTTTGGCAAAAGTCTGTTTTCTCTAAGTGTACCTCCCTATTTCTGTGTCTCCGCCTTACTTAGCCATATTTTTTTTCTTCCCCCAGCCCCCCACTCTCACTCTAGTTTTTGCACTTTTTGTAATGGCTTAGTTGGAATAGTATGAAAAGATAATTACAATAGAAGATATTGAAATGAGCAAGAGCTGCCATAGTTTAAAAAGAAAATATATGCTAGAGAAGGGTAGATTGATGGGGATTCATTTCATGTAACTGTGGCTATCAAAAAGTAAAGGGTCTGCTTCCTTGGTCGTCTAGTCTTCCCCTATAACCATGAAAGATAGAAGACCATCTCCAGAAGGTGACATTTCTCATCCAAAGCGAGAGGACTTGGAAGTGTGTACTTCTCTTTGTAAACTATGGACAGAGTCTAGGAGAGTGGTTTGAAATTGGGGCTTAGTAAATGGGTTGTTGAATTTAGGTGAGATGTGGGGTCACAACTCATAAGTGTCAGTCACTTCCTTATTTGTTTCCTTGGATTAATTCAGTCTGAGGAATGAGCTGAATATGTAATTTTCATTGGTTTAGGTGAAGTTGTAGAGTGAGAAAATACAACCTTTTCTACTCAGTTTCTTAATTTTCAGCAGACACACCTATTCTAAAATAGGTTATTTTAATACTTCGGTTTTATGAAATTACTTATTCAATCAGGCTGCTTGCCTAGTTTCAGCGGATATCTCCAGGTGAAAAATTCCTTGGCCATTGCCACAAACAGGAACAACGCAACTCAGACACCTTGCTAAGATAAATGTGTATCATGTCTGTCAGCTGTCAAGACCTTATATCATGAATTAATTCTTAGGAGGAAAGTTTCCTTTCTGTGGCTGCTGCTAGGTGTCTCAGATTCTCAGCATGAGAAGAACTGCTGTTCTCTGGCTGCGTTATGTGGTCACGTCAGCTTCATACCTACTAGTGAACTGAGAAGCTGGGTACAATGAATCATTCAGCTCTCTGTACAAGGAAGGAAATAACTTGGATGGCTAAAGGCAGGGTACAGTTTCACTTAGAGCTGCATGAATTTCCCTGAAACTTTCTTTAAAAAGAAACAGTGTAATGCTGGTTTTAGTGTGTTCTATTTGTCATTCAGAAACACAACATATTAGCAGCTTTGAACTCCCAGGCACTAAAAATATTTAAGTTACATAAGCAGATTGAGAGAACTGAATGATGCTTTCAGTCTGAAAATATTCTTAAGCATCTTTCCACTGGTCCAGCTAAATAGTGCAGTTCTTGTAAAAAGACAGAGCTGTAGACACTAAAACAGCCAGTCTATACGAGAGAGTGTAAAGAGTCAACTGAATCAAGATAAATGTTCAGACAGACCTGCAAGTTCAAGCAATAACTGGTTTTTTTCTGAAATAAAACATGCCATTGAACATAAGAGTTTTTCTTTTTCTTTTTTTTTTGCTTTTTTTTTTTTTTTGTTTTCACCATCAGTACCTTAATTTTTCACCATTAGTAACCTGTTTCAATGAGAGCCTTTTTACCTGAATTTGCACTGGGGAAGCACTGGCATAATATATCATGGATTTTATTTTAAAAATGCCAGTGATAACAAAATCTTTGAAAGAGATTTGCTTCTTAAACAAAATTCTCTGCACAGTGTTAATAAAATACATTCTCTGAAAGGGAAACTATAATTGAAATAGATCTCTGTGCAGCGTTTATGGGCCAGCCAAATAAAGTGAATGTCTGTTACCTTGCTCTAAATTTAAACCAGCCTTCGTTCATACTTCCAGTGGGAAAACCCCCAAACCTCTGCTAGTGGAGAGGGAAAAAAAAAAAAAGCATGTGTAGCCAAATTAATCTGAATAGCTATAAAACCAAGAACTGTGCAACCGAAGGGTCTTGGAGAAAAGTGATATATGAAGTATAAACGCAAAATCTCCAAATCCAAATGAAAAAAAGAAGAAAAAAGATGTTCTTAATTAACAGCAGACATAGACATGAAATAAAATGTGGAGGGGCACAGGATATAGGAAAATATTTCAAATATGTTTGCACTTTAAAATGTCAGACAGTTTGAGACAGTTATGGAGAATTTATTCCTTGGTTTGGAAGGCCGAACAGACATGCAATAAAATTCACAGGACCTTACTAAACAGAGTAGAATAGCAGGAAGAGTCAAGTGTAACAGTAATATAATCCAGTATTCAGTAATTTTGCATTCCTAAAAAGAGGGTGATTAATGATGTACTTCTTGGTTCGTCTTTGCTTTTGCTTTTATATACATACAGACACACTGAATCCATATACAGATCAGAAATTCCATGTTACTGTGGATTTAGAAAATCTGATCTATTTGAAATTAAATCAAATAACCAAATTTTCTTAAACCTCTTGGGGGGAAAATGAGGGAGAAAATATTTTGTTGCAATATTAGTCTGGTAATTGCAATTTTTAGTTTTCAAGAACAACAGCAATAAATCTCAAAACAAAACAAAAGCATTCAGAATTTAAAAAATAATGAATGTTTTACTCTGAAAATCTTGAAAAAGAGTTGTCAGAACATTGAGATGTAATTTATCTCAAATGGCATCATATTGATATTTACACAAAGTCATTATCTCTGATGTAATACTTGAAGAAGCCTGCAATTAGATTTTAGTATGTGATATGTATGAGCAGAACGTATATATCTATATAGCATCAATATGTTACATGCTGCTACAGCTCACTCATCATTCTGTATACGCACTGGTCTCAAGGCCATTAGAGATACAACTTGGAGAGGACCGAGGGCTGTTTATAGCTTTGAGAAGACAGAATTTCTTTTCTAATTATGAGATGACATTTAATGATGTACTATCTCCAAGCACCAAATACTTTTAACCACTAGTATTTTCCTTTTTTTTTTTTTCCTAGAGTAAATTGAAAATATTTCCCTCTTCCTCCTTTGAATTCTGTTATCTGGCAGCAGTTAACCATTTAACTTAATGACCCCAAATATTTCGGATATATGCGAGGAGCATAATTCCCTGCAGCTACTTTTTTATAAGCAAAAGCGGTATAACTGTGAGCCAGTGAAGTGGAGATGGAATTTTACTTGGAAAAAGTAGTTGGCTATATATTGCTGTAAGAACATCTTGCTCTGTTAAGAAAGAGGGTCCCTGGAATTATTCCATTTATTTTTTCAACTCAAAAAAGTGGTGAGACATTTCCTGCAGACTGTGGATCCACTTAGAAGCTTTCCTGTTCCCTGGCTGTGGTGGGAGCATTTAGGTCAGCACCCCTGCCTGTACCTCTGTTAGGATGTATGCTGATTTGCCCTGTCCTTCATTTCTGCAGGTTGAGTGGGGAGAAATTTGTCAGATGATGGCAGATTGTTTTAACCATCACCCAGCTCAAGCTGTGGCGATCATTAAGGGTGGGATTTTTCTGAATGATCTCAGTGATTTAGGAACATAGATTTCTGTTGACTTTTGAAGGTTCGTGTGAAACAGGGGTCATGTGTGTACCTACAAAAATGCCTTCCAGAATTTTCCTGCTGGTAGTCAGATTTAGCATATTCTAGATGTATCTTTCCTGGCAAGATTATTCAGGGTAGCTAGAGTTCATTGTCAGAACTGAAGTGGATTTTTAACCCATCTGTGCCAGGTTGTATAAAATTCCTGCCTTATTTCAGTTGTGATAAATTATGTTGGTGTATATCCTTGAATTTGTAAAATCTATTGGAGAACTTTGGAGAGTATGCGGAGCACCTGCACGGCATGAAGAATAAGTATCATGCATTAATCAAAAAGGAAAAAAAAGGAATAGAGAAATTGCATTGCTGAAGCTGCCGTTTTAGCAGTTCTCAACTACTTTTGCAGCAAAACCAGTTTCCACAAGGAAGGTTTGTGAAAAGTATTTTCACTGTGACGGTTGATGAAGCACAGGAAAGTCAAAAACTGTTCATGCCTCGTCGTCTGAGCAGCAACATTGGAGACTGGGTGAAAACTGACTTCATCATAGCCAGGTTTTCACTCACGTCCTCACTGAGCACAGGCTGAGTAGTCATGCACCTCAGTGCTCGTTTATTAGTCTTTATTCTCACAACATTTATTGCATCTGAAACATCCCCAGTTTCCACTTCTCTTCATCTGGGATTGCCTTTTTCTATGTTACATGGGACTGAATAGCACAGGGACATGTAAATAGAAAATAGATTTTGAGGCAGAGCCACAAGATTTGGCTGCTATGGTTGAAGCTTTGCACAAGCCTTGTACATGTGGAGTATGTTTTGGGGAAAAAGTTAGTGCTCACTGCTTGTAATATATGGCTATGATTAATAAAATTAATAAAATCAGTGTTGAATGTAATGAATTAAGATTTAAATCCACAAGCAAATTTTCACCACCAATATTGTTTTTGAGTCAAAGTACATCAAAAAGTCACTTCTCAGTGTGTTGGACTGCACTGATTGGTGTCATTTTTTTCTTATTTTAATCAGAATTTCATTATGCTTCTAACAAAACATATTTTAATATAAAAGTCTGGCTAGCATCCTATCAGCTAACAAGAACCTGAACCTGACTGTGTCTTTATTCCCATGTAATTAAAACACAAGTCTCTCTTTACTCTTCCTGTGGGAATTAATATTAAGTATATATACACTAGGCATTGTACACGAACTGTTGTCCCTTTTACAGTTGTGTCTGGCATGTGAAATCAATGCAGTTCACATGGAGCACAGCCACAGCTCCCATTCCACAATGCATTTCTCTGGCTATAGTGGAAAGTGAGCTGCAGGATAAGGCACGACACCAGATAGCCACCCAATGTGCACCATAACCTGTCCCAGAGTGGAGAGTAAGACCAGGCAGTGCTGTGTCCTAAAACTGACTTGCTTATTTCTCTCTGATCTGCAAGGCCTCCAGCTCACCGCACAATAGAATTCTGATACGACATTCAGGAGAGTGCATTACTCTTGCTCTTTAGGGTGACGGGTGACGTCCTGCTTCCTCCAATAACTCATCTGTTTAGAGAATTGTGGCTTTTGGCAAAGATCTCTCCTGCAGGATCTGAACAAATCTGTTCCCAAAGGAAGAACATAAGGGGAGATTTTGCCCTGCAGACCGTTCTATTGATAATCACAAAATTAGTGGCAGACAATTCTAGGAATTCTTTGATGGAAGATGTGACCCTACTGCATTCTTCATGACAGAGAGAAAAGAACATTCCTAAGGGAAAAGAAAGACAAACTGAATAAAATAGAACTGAGGAAAAGAAGAGGCTGTTAATTTTGATTAATTGCAGATTTCTCTTTTCCTTCTCCCGGTCGTATTCTGTTCATTTGGAGTCCTCAGATTTGTCAGGTGAGGCTAATAGGAAAGTGAACCTGTTTTATAAAAACCTATGTCTAAGTGGAAGTTAATGAGGTGGAAATGAGTTACCTTCAGTAGAAAATTTTCCAAGTTTTCATTTATACCAGTAAAAATGCTGCAAAGCATGATTAATTAGCCTAGTGGCAGATCTCTTATTGCAGGGCTCTGACCCAGTCTGGAGCCTCTGCATAACATTACTTCGAGATGGGTGGATAAACCTCTTGTCCATCTCCCTCTTGGCCACCTCCACCACAGTGCAGAAGTGTGTTTACCTTTGTCCTTCAGCCCTGCCATCATGGCTCTTCAGCTATGTGGCAGAAAAAGAGCCTTCTAATCCCAAAGGCAAATCCTGTAGATGGCCTGGATAAAGCTCAGAAAACACATCCAGATTTCATAAATGCTATCTCCCATCAGGTTCTCAGAAGCATGTGCCGCTCTCATGGTGGGAGCTTATGGTGGTGCTTTTAATATACCACGCAAAAGGCAAGCAGACCCAGCGCCTACAGAGGTGGGAGGATTGGCCACAGCACTGGTCCTCGCTTTGAAAGGATGCATTGTCCTTTTCCTCATCAAGTCCCTTCTCAGCAGCTTCTGCTATTGCTGGCATGAGCATTAAGGAGCCCTTGCATTATGGAGGTGCAAGGAACCTTTCTGTTTCCTTCCCTACAGATGCATGTCTCTGCAGGTCTAGTTTCAAATAAGGCTAGGATTTTACAGGTCTGATCTGAGCCCAAGACTGCAAACATTATACAGGCAGATCTCCATGGAAGTCCAGTAACAGGCTACTAGCTGAACCAGTTTCCACTTGGAGGATAGTGTAACCATGGAGCATGTGTGAATGCAGACATTGTATGCACCAGAATGAGGAATATGAAATGCTTTCTTAAAAAAAAAAAAAAAAAAAAATTAATATATGACACGTAGTGCTTTTGAGACATTTTCTTTGCAGATTCTGTAATGTGCTTAACCAGATTGTAAAAACAAAATAAAATAACAAACAAGTAATGAGAAAAACAAAAACCTACTGTAGATTTCAGCAACCTGTAGGATTAAAGGGGTGGTCTTCGCTTTCATCACACTGCCCACTTCAACCTGCTTGCTCGGTGCCTGCCAGGAAACTGTTTAAAGTTCCTGTGGCTTGAGAAATGGCCAATCTTTACAAAGAAGGAGATTTTTATCTGACCAGCCAAGATCTTAGAATGTCAGTACTTGGCTCTGACTAATAAATAAATAAACAAATATGTACGCTCACGCACACATCATCTAGGATGGCAGTCTATTGCTGGATAGTGAGATTTAAGTCATAAGGATTCAAATCCTGTTTTGTTTAAAAAATGAAAGCTTCTTCTTAGACATGGTTATTTCCAATGATCTATTAAACCAAAATTTCTCATAAATGTTTGTCATGCTACAGGAGGATTGAACTGTTGTACCTTAATATGAAATATAAATGTAAGGAAGAAAAATTGCTAAAAGGATCTCAGCCTGCTGCCTTTCATCCTTCTGTTGCTCTTACAAATCCAACAGTTTATCGTCAAAATGATGTGTCCCCATCCACTTCCTAAATTACTTGTGTACTAGTTATGACTCTCATCTTAGTAGACATATACGGTAGAACTCTTCTCACGCATCTTGAGGCATGTCTGGTGTAGCCATCTAGGCTACATCTTTAAGATGAGGTAATTGTACTCCAGGAGGTAGTATCACCTCTCCAGGAAGTCTAAACAATGCTGTTTCACTCTGAAGACTCCTTCATTTAGATAAATTATTCCAGATGACTCATTGGTCATTATACTTGCAAATCTCTTTCAAGGGGAGTCGATGAAACATTGAAAAGTCCCTTGAAATTCATCTGGGAGCAGCCCAGATTACTATTCTAAGAGATAGGATTTTACCCCTGCACAAGTGACCAGTCTTCCCAGGTCCTGGAAGACCAGCAGGGACAACACATAGCAAGAGTTTCACCCTGTGACTCCTCCACTGAGCTGGGAGAAAGGTCAAAGCCTGGACTTGCCACAAAAGGATATTTATTTTTTTGGCAATCCTCTCCTTTCACTAGTACTCTTTACAGTGAGAGTTCCTCAATCCAGTTTAGCTACCACATCTAAAGCAACATGTGTGACAATTTTCTCTCTCAGTTGCAGGTGGAGGCATGTAACTGAAGAATTTTAGAAATTCAGAATTCAAAGGCCAGGGGAACAGAAAAGATTCTCAGGTGAGTTTTGGAGCTTTCTGAATTGAAGCAGCTTTTAAGAGAGACAATTTTTATAAGAGACTTGCCAAAATTCAGCAGTCGGTAAAGCAAGAAAACTAGCATAGGAACCCACCTGTTCTTTTGAGCACAAACGTGAGTCACCAATGGCTTGAGGCATTCAGTCTTTTTGGACTTTTAGGATTTTCGGACTGGTATTAGTGCAGAGCCAGGGCAGCCTGTGGCAGAAAGAGACAGCAGAAACTTTCCCTGGCTTGGCAGTGAATCTCCTTTCGATATTGAAGGAGGCATATATTACATAGGGGAAGCAAAACCCTGTTACCTTCTCTTCAGAATACCAAGCAAGTGGTAAATCGGTCCCAGAATAGGCAGATACTCTTTGCATTTTTGGTGTAGTCTGTGACACTCAAAGGCACTGCATGTTGGAGAGGCATCACGGGAAGAATAGTACAGTGACTCAACATGTGCTGTTTCTCTGTATAAGATAAGCACTTCAAGCAATATTACTATAATTTTATTCACAGAAGAGAAAATTATACATTTCTGAACCTAATGTAAATATTTTCCTTCTGTTCCCCTCTCTTTGAAAATATTTAACATATTAAATGGGAATATTTCAAAATATAAAAATAAAAGAAATCCAATCCATAGGAACAATAATGTATTTTGATAAAGCTCAGTGCTGATGGTAGAAGGGAGTAATTTTTCACTTGCTCCTGCCTCACAGTTAAATCTTTTGAGGCTTCAAGTCTTCCTGAAATTAGAAGATGAAGCACACTGTAAAGGAGTGCTATCTGGCATGCCTGCCCTGTCTTTGCAGCACACTTAATCTATACCAGGAGAGAAAATCTGGAGTCCAATGAATGCTCCTGTATCCAAATCTCTTCTACAGCATTCAGGTACAGCAATGCTATTTGAAAAGCAGAACTGCCTTAAGGGACCAATTGCAAAATTTTGCAGGGTTCCAGTAGGAGCCAATAACATTGGCTGCTCTTTTGTATTTGCTTCTCCAAGATGAGAATGCATAAGACTGCACCTATTTTTCAAAAGCTTTGCTTCTCATCTGATGTCTTCCCTTGATCTGGCTTAAGTTTGCACCTTTGCCTTCAGCCCGTGTCTAATTTTATTTTGAATTCTTTTTTGATTCCATTGTTTTCCTGCAGTTTTTTTTTTAATGAGCAGCTGTTCTGCATTAAACAGGGGTTTTTTTGCTCTACTTTAATTATGTTCAACGGATGTTTTCAATTTATCTTCTTCAAAACAATACCAGTGTTATTTTAAATACCTACATTTCCTCAAAATATCGATTCCTTGTAATATGCATTTCTTCAATTCACCTGGCAACTGTTTTTTATGCATACTTACATAGAAGCACCACTTGCATTTCTGAGGCACTTATTACGGGATCTGAAAACTCAGCAGCTAATAAAAAAGTCAGTTTTGGATAATGATCAGTCCAGAGAGGCCATATGGGGACACAAGAGAATTTTTACTTCTTATGGATTTGAAAGAAATGGAAAAGTTGGATAACTACTTATTTGAAATTGCCTGTGATATTCTAGGAGGAGTTGACAACATTGTGTCATTTCCATTGTCATAATCGGTTTTGAAGTGAAGCACAAATGAAGGAAGAATAGCAGAAGATTGGTCTCATATGTGCTTGATATGTTTCTGACACTGAAATAAGTCAGCCTGCTTTGAGGGGGGTGAATTTGCATCAGAGAAAGCCCACCAGTTTTCACGAACTCCAAAAATACTGAAGTAGTTGCTGCTGCCAAGTTTTCAGCTCCTTTTGTTTTCTTCAAATATTCTTACCTTCATGTGTTTTTCCACACCACTCCCAATGGAATTATTCCCTTAGCCCAGAACTTGAAGATCCTTCTCTCTTCATTTAGGGTCTGATTCAAATCCCATTATGTCAATGGAAAGAGTTTCATTGACTTTAGTGCGCTTTGGACCTGTCTTCACATTCCTCCGGAATATGCTTTTCCTTCCATGGTGCTTACAGAAAATAGTGTCAGTTTGCATAGTCCAGAAAAAAGAAGAAATACAGGGGGCCCAACCTACATGGAGAAGCTGTCTTGGCATAGTTATAAGACTGTTACTACTCAATAGCTATGTGTAAATACATTCTATTTTGGAAAAAAAATAATTAAAAAAAAAGTAAAAATCACTATATTCTTTTTTCCCTCCTTAAGCATTAGTTAGTCAGCTATGGTTATGCTGATCAACCAGGCTAAGCAGATAGTATCAAGATGTCTCTTAATGTATTCTTACCAGACCTTTGTGGTTTTTATCTTATACTCCATGAGCTTTCTGTCTTTTGATCACTGTGAATAGTCGAATAACCAAACACGGCAAAAGCCTGCCCTTCAACGGAACACTTTCTTAATAGCCATCAGGTTGGCTGTCTTCTGTAGTGCCCATTGGTGCTTGAGAGAATCCTGTCCACTGACTTGTCACACAGCTGCTCCAGCAAAATGCCTATTTGTGCATCAGTCCATTCTTTCTCCATGAGAGGATGCTTTATCGTAGATCTAGTGACAGTATCTATGTTCCTACTGCAATCACAAGGAATTTGGCACTATATTCAAGCACATGCAATTCCACATCTAGTTAAAGTGGAAACAGAGACCTCAGAGGGACAGTGTAGAGGGTGCAAGGTAAGAGTAGACAGGTGTCAGTGGCTTGCTAGCAAGAATTGCTGTGCACAAGCAGGTAGGTAGAATCTGAATACAGCCTTAGGAATCAAAAAAATCCTCTGTTGGACATTCGCCTTTAATTCTGGAGAAACAATTTTGAAGTCTTCACTTGGGGTCAACCTTTAAGTTTTTGCAGCAGTGATGATTTGGCCAGAGTTTTTGTGGAAGTGGAAACTCGAGGCACCATTCAATGCACTTCAAGAGAGTTACATTTTCAGCAGGAGGAGAGAATTGAACGTTGCATTTACTGACTTCCAAAGTAAATTCCTTATGATAAAACTACTTTGAGACTAAATAATGCAGCAAATATATTAATTAATTGTGAACAATCAATTCATAATAAACCAAACTAATGTCCTGGTAGAATTCTTGATCAAGACTTCAGTAATTCACATTTAATAATTTGACTTTTTACATTGATTCGTAACTATGGAAAAGAAATGTTTCTCATCTATTATTTCTTATTCTTGAAAGAGAAACATGGATCTATATTCTTATTAGATAGCTTGGTTTGCATATTGTTCCCCTTGTATTATTTCTGCTTCAAAAGCTGTGATATATTTGTTAAAGAATTCAGAAGAAACTATTAATTTCTCATCACAATGCTGTGCAGTTACGCCTCAAAAACAGACTCAGAGGCAGTATCATTTTATACACCTGGTCATCAAAGAAATGCAGTAATCTTATCAGAGATCTATAAAAAAGTAGATATAGGTAGACATCATATAAGCCATCTTTGATGACTGCCAGGTATTATACGATAATGAACACCCTTTACAAATAGTGAGTCATCAGCTTCGATGCTGAAGAAGTGAATATTATGATGAACTTATGTAAGAACTAATTTAATTTTATCTTATGGCAGTGACTCACCTTTCTCCCACACAACACCGTGGCTTCTAACTCTCTTACTGTTTTATCATTGTACAGTGTGTAGTAAAGAAATTCATTACTTAAACGTTTGTGTTTTATGTTTATAAAAACCAATACAACAAGGAAATTTTTCTTAAAAAGTTTCTAAGGACAAGAAGCCAAAAGACAACAGACCAATTAAAAATACATTTTGAGGACATTGGTGTTTTAATTTGAAAGTATCTGTTTTATGCTAAAACACTTTCTGAACATTTCCACTTCAGTGTCACACTTCATAAAGCCTCTCTCATTTTCTACTGTAAGTGCTTATACACTTTTACAAGAAAACTCTTAGAATATGATGAACAATTGAAGAGTTATGTATCAAGTTCAAGGAGTAAACAGGGAGACATATATCCAGAACAACAGGAAACATGCTGGAGATTTCCACCTGACTTATCTGCTACCTGCTGGCATCAGCAATCTCAGATGCTGAAGGGAGGGCAATAGTGTTTCCTCCAAATATGGCATATTTCTCCTATGCAAGATCTCAATATTTGTGTGCAAGGGGCTCACTTCTGTGTCTATCTTAAATGACGCTCTCATTTTATTCTACTTCATTATATACCTCTTCAGTCCACAGTGTCTGTAGAACTAACCTCCTCTTTTAATATCCATTTTTCTGAATACTTTGGCTTAATTTCTTTCCATACTTTTTTTGTGTTCCTACCTCTGCGGTATAAAAATCACCAGTCTTCTCAGTCTCCTCATCAATAAGAAAGCTCCTCATCATTCCTCAGTAAAATGTTTGAAGTAGCAGTGCTGAAATTCTCCCTTTCATCATCCACTTACATACTTGTCAAATGTGATTCTGAGTTTATTTTGCATTTATTTGCTCTTCTTCAAGTAACATTGATCCTCATACTTCTGCTGAGAAGAAATCTTCATCATTTATCTTCATCATTTATCTTTCTTACAACCAGAATAGTTTGGATTGCTTTGTTATCCTACAGTTTCGACATTTTCTAACCCATCTAGAAATTTTTTGTTCCCTCTGTAGTTTAAGATCCTTTTTGTTCACTTGCTCATAATAGCAGTTTTTGCTTACAACCCAACTCTGTAGAGAGTCACAAAGCCCTTTTTCCCTGTCTATGCTTTTCCCCCATTAGTCGTCTTGGCAGCACTGTATTTGCCATCTTTTACTATTAATAAACTATTATCCACCCTGCTAATCGTACCTCATGCACTGATGATGACAATCCTTCCTTTGACTCCCACGTCCACTCCCTAGCACTGTGCCTATTGCTCTTGCATTCATGACAAAACATCAACACCTTTCCCCTTGCTCTTGTTACATGTGGTGCTCAGCCTGAGCCACAATCCATTACTTGGTTGCTGTGTTGGCTGGTTTTGGGATCTCAGTGTCATGGCCCTGTGCTGCAGCTGTGGACAAACACTGCCAGTAGCAAGGACTTCTGCTAGATGTGCTTCCTGCAGGTTTTGGTGGTTTTCTTCACCCATCCTATGACCATAGACATACTTTGTCGGGAACTGAAATGGAATGAGATTTGTCTCAGCAAATTTAAACATCAACCATACAGATGCCTATATCTGAACTAGCCTCTCAAGACTTCCTTTTATAAAAGGAAAGAGATTAGGAGCATGCATGCTATGATGTGAGAGGTAGTTTAAACACTTTTTATTGCCTCTCAACAGTTCTAGCTGAGATGCAGTGGCTGACTGTTAGCTCTTCCAATGTCTGTGCCTCTGCTGCAGAGCCCTAGTTCGTGTTTTTGCTGGTGGTAAAGACAGGTTCTTAGTGAGTGAGGGTCTTCATCTACAATAGAATGACTTGTTTGAGGATTCTGAGTATGTTGGTGTAGGAGTAAATTTCATACCATGAAAAAATCTCTGTGTAGGAATCCAGTTTAAAAATTAAAACAAAACAGAAAAACCTCAGGCTTGAAAATACGCTTCCTAATTACTAGGGAAATTAATAAAATGAAATGTGTACATTGCCTATTTGCAGAACTGCCTAGACCAGTTACTGAACGCATCTGAAAGAGGTTACTGGAGTTTGTATGGTATTTTAAAGATTTTTTTTTTCCTCTGGATTTCATAAATTTTCAGAATAACAATAAAAAAACATCAGTCTTCAAATATTTCACTGTTATATTGCAGGTTATTTGCAAAGCTTCCTATTAAGAAATGTTCAGAACATCATTATACATTCAGAAATTTGTGAGTCAGTATGCTGGCGGGTAATGATAAAAGAATAATTCAAGAGGACAATCTGACATTTTTTAATCAGTTATTCTTTCAGCTGTGATAAAGAATGAGTTTTTGTTGTTGGCTGCATAATTAGGGTGCAGTGTAGGAAAATTTTTATAAAGAAAATTATTTTTTACTTTCCCTAGATCCTTGGCATCTATTTTCTTATATGTTCATAGTCTGTTGATCAGACTTCGGACTGTCCATTCAGGATACAAATGAAACAAACACCAAGATTAAAGTCAAGTCTTCAATGAGGGCACATAACCATCAGTGCTAGGTTTTAGGCCAAGCCTGAGAAGCATTCCTGTATATGCTCAGTTTTAAACATGGAGTCAAGTGCTTCACTGAAGTCATAAAGGAGACTAAAAGTTGTTGCAGTGAATAGACGTTTGTAGCCTGTGTGAAAACCAAGATGTTTGTGTGATGTGCATTTGTGCCACAAGTTTCAAGGGGTCTTCACAAAATTTGAAGAGTTTCACAGAGCAGAATGTATTTTAAAATATTTGTCATATGTGGTCTTAAAAAATAATTTGTCTATGCTGCTTCTCTAATAGCTGTTATACATTTGTGGCTAACATGTCTTTTCCAAACAGATCTTATGAAGTCAGAGAAAAGGATTTAGGCTACTTTGTAGGGCAATGCAGCTGACCCGTATCTGAAGTAATGTATGCAATGGTTGAAAGTGCACTTGCTGCCTCAGTGACGTAAGAAGGAGACGTCCCCTGTGACTGCCATTGAAGCTGCAACTGGACGGGCAGTCTCGCTGAGGTGAGCAGTGCTGATCGGCTCCCTGGCCTTGGACCAGCGTGCTAATTATTCACGCACAGCAGGCTATTTGTGAGGGGAAAGGGGATACAGTTAGCAATAGATTAGATCAGCTGAAAGTTCAGCAACATTTTTTCAGAAGAATAGAATACAGAAACTGTTGTTTGATCAGAGTTCTGGGTTTCATAGCATTCCCTCTTAAATTACAAACCTGACATATGTGCTACATTATACATCTCCATGCATTTGTAGTATTGCTATGGGCATTGGTTCTACCACAGTAGGTCTCCCCTTTAACTCTGACTTCTAATGTGTTAGTAGTGACTTTGGTTTGAAAATCCATTTTCACATGTTCAGCTGCCCCCGAGACAAGACATCTACAGGGCACCTTACCCCAGTAAGAGAGCAGATGTTTTAAACAAAAAACTGTCAGCAATTTAGACATGTCTCATACTGCCTGGGGCCAACACGTAAAAGAAATGATCTCTTGATGCCTTCCACTCTGCTCCCATTCTGGAAATTAATATATTATGACATGTCCCATGGCCAGGTTCTCAAGAGGTATAGTCCTATGCAGTTGCATTAGTGGCCGTATGCTGAATTCTGTTAGAGACCTATATAGCCTGGAGCTAGCAAAGCAAAGGGTATTCCACTTCCTTGTTACAGGAGTTCAAGACTGAAGCACAATAATACGTATTTTCACTCACTAACTGAGAATTATTTATTCCAAGGTTTAGGCCAAATCAACAGGCAGTTAGTTACAAGATTCACATGTGCTATCATATTCACTGCAATTAGCAGTGCTCAGCTAGGGCTGAAGAAACTTCTTATGTTAAATTAAATGGTCTCATGTATTTCAGTTGCAACAGTGTTTGCTTCCTTCTGGTGAAAAGTAGAACAAAGTCTGGCTGGGATCTGCAAGCAAGGTCTGGACAGTCTAAACATGCATGGTTAATATGTTTGGTTTGATGATCTGGCCCTTGCCTAGCAACTCAGAGGAGAGGGTTATACTGAAGTGTTTCCTGGAAGCAACTGGTGGTTTTGAAAGGAGGAGGCTATTAAACAGACATACTTTGCTCTGTCTCCTGAGAAAAGTCTCCTGGTGGCCATCTATATGTTGGTAGAGGCTCACCTAGACACTGCATAGACTGTGCTGTTGGGTACCAGACTGCCAACACTACATACAAACTCTGCCTGGCTAGTGCAGAAGATACATCTAAGGCAAGCCCTACCCAAGCCTCTTCTGTAAGTGCGATTCCCTCCTGCTGCTTCAGTTTTCTATTCCTTCAGGTCTCAGCTAATGCCTCTGCCTGTCTGCTGGCTTCCAAACCAGTCAGCCCTGGGTTAGTCAACTGTTGTCTTTTCCCCCCCAAAAAGAAGGTACAAGGTACACAACTCAATGTAGCTTACTAATTTAAGAAGGTTTGTGTCTATTTTGCAATGGCTTTTATAAATCCCCTTCCTGTGCCCAAATCTCCTCACCTGTGGCCTCAATTCCCTTGGTAAAGGGAGCATTTTGGTCACCCTGATAAGAAGACTTTAGACTTCTCCTTGTCTCTACTAGCTCCTATACTATGGCTGTCTGCTGCTGTGCTGCATATTTCCTAGAGAAAAAAAGGAGAGTGAAGAAAATCCTATTTCTGAAGCACTCCCATTCTTAGCTCTCCTGTGCAAATACTGCCACCTCCTTAATTCCACAGCTTCTGCCTCAGGGAATTTATTTTGGACTCTGCTTTCCTTTTTGCCAAAGACCTCACTGTTTCCAAATAAAACAACCTCCCTTCATGACCTCTTCAGTCAGGACATTAGCTTTTTCCTGAGGAATAATGTTGTTTGCTTGATAATCAGTCTACTGCTCTGGTTCTTGCTGAATCTACCTTATGTGCCCAGGATGCTGCCTTTGAAGAGCAATTAAAAAGTTGGAAAGAGTTAGCAGCATTTATGTGCTACGAAGACCTTAATGGATCAGAACAACTGCTCTAAGTCATACTACCCACACAGTTTGAGCCAGGGGAAGCTTTAAAATGTATGTGTTTTACTCATGCAGTTCTGTGTCAGTCACAAGTACTTGCTTGAGAATTTGCCTGTCTTGTTAATAGCCTTAAATAACCTAACATCCGATCCGTGACTTTTTAACAACTTCCTTGGAATAATAAGGGATGAATAAATCAGTGTGTTTAGGTAATCAAGCCATTAACCTTGTCCCTGGCAGAACAAGAGAAGTCCCCAAAGGCTTTGCTGTTTGAGAACGTGACACTAGCATAAGTTTAGTTGTGAATTTATGTAGTGAAATTAAAGCAATGGAGAAAGCTGCATCCTTTTCCACGCCTTATCTCAGAGGACTGCAACATTTATTTGGATTTACTTTAAACCATTTAGTGACAGATTAAACTGAATCAAAGTTAAACCAGTCTTATTTCAGATAAGAGAATGAACCCAGAGCATTTTATGAATATAAAGGCTGTTTTAAGCTATATTGGTCCAGTCTTTTCTTGAGTGCGAGTATTCAGTGAAGGCAAATGAGCATGGGCATAGGCGGTGGCAAAGCTGAAGCTGCAGCAAATTGCTTATTTATGGATCCGTTCCTTCCCTACATAGATGTAAAGTGTAGTCAGTGGAAAGTCTGAGCTCCCCAGGCAAGATAATACATTTCTTCTGTTTGGATTTCGTGGAAGGTAGTGTTGTGGATATGGGTACCAAAAGAGTTTATTGACAGATGTGTGAAATTTTAGGGATCACAGGACTTCCCTGTCTTGCAAGAGAGATGATGCAATGAGGTAGAGAAATTGGAGTTTAGCATAACAGTTTCTTCCCTGAGCACTTTGGTCTGCATGTGAGATGGCACGGTACCAGAGGGAGGTTGGGCAGGTCAACATGGTGGCTCCCTGCCATCCCGAACTTCATCCTAGCACAGGAACGTGGGATTTCCTGGGCTCTTTCCCTTCTCCCTGGTCCCTCCAAAGGTAGTATTGAATTTGGGTGCAAAGTTGTGAATCCTTCACTAAAGTTAGCAGGAGTTCCTGTGAAGACCCCAGTATTCATTTCTAGGTTTCCTCAATTATACCATTGGGTAGGAAAATACCATGTTGGAGATTTGCCTGATCAGCTTGAGTTGTTGTTGCCTGATTTGCTGTCGCCACAGTTGTTGGCATCCACAATCACTTTGTTCCAGACATGTCTTGGACAATTCTGTAATCCTTGAGGGTTAACATTTTTTTTTTTTTGCATAATTTCACTCTATTTCCCTGAGCATGCCTGTCATGGGTTAGCGCTGGGCCAGCCACTAGACGAATGACAGATGCTCTCTATTACCCCACCCCTTCCCCCCTTCCCAAAGAGGGGAAAGGGAAAAGGAGTAAGGAAGAGAGACTTAGAAGACTAAAACTGCTTTAATGAGAATAATAATAAGAAAATGAAATATATAAAAATATAAAAAATATATAAAAATATAAAAATATACAATACATACATATACATACATACATAAATACAATATATAAAAAATATATAAAAATATAAAAATATACAATACCAACACTGAACCCAAAACCCTCTGATGACAACAATGTCCCCATCACCACTGATGCTGTGAGCAGACACTGAGGAAGGCCCAGGCTGGACTCAGCAGCAGATGGGAACCAGATGCAGGAGCCGGATTAGGGAATTGGATTCAGGAATGCACAGATTGGGATCAAAGGCAGAATGGACAGAATCCTCCAATGACACCAGTCATTGAAGAGGAGAGCAAGAGAGAGCAAGACCCTCAGCTTTATACCGAATATGATGTCTATGGGTTGGAACACTTTGTTGGTCAGTTCAGGGTCACCTGTCCTGTCCGCTCCTCCCCACAGGTGCAGCCTCTAACTTACTGCACCCCCACCGTGGTACACAGGATTTAGCAGTGACCTTGGTCTGCACAGGAGCAAGGATGAGCAAGAGCCTTTCTGCACACCAGTCCCTGGTAGTAACTGCGAACATCAAGCGTTATCACCTCTAGAAGCAGACCCTGTCTGCAAAACTGTGCCGTTAACTTCAGAAAGTGCAGCCACTGAGCAGAGACTGAGCTGGAAAGTGAAATCACTGAACGGAATTAGTGCTGTTCTAACTCAAACGAAGACAACAGCAAAGACTGTTCTGTTGTTTGGGGCGGGTAGTTGATTATATTTCATCTACGACAGCAGAAATTCAGTTAAAGTTAAAGGGCTTATGGTAAGAACTATGCTAACTAGGTCTAACTCATGCTAGCTGATACAAGGGGTTGCTATCAGTTAGCCTCTTGGTTTTGTGTATATTTGATATTTACGAAGCAATTTCTCTTGGTTACTAGACTTTGCAGGATTTGTCTAGACATCTAAAATAATATATAAAGGTTTTCAGAGCTAATCAAAATGTTCTTGCTGCATCATTCTCACTTGCCTTTCATCTGATGATGACTCAGCACTGTGGATTAAATGGATGAGTACATGTGAGGGATTCTGGCAGAAAAAAAATTTCAGAATTTTATACCGTTAGTACATGGCATAAGACAACTTAAAGAAAGTATGTGTTCTGGTTTTAGGAATTAGATTCCTATTGAATGCTGAAAATATATCAAATTAAATTTAACTTTGCAAAGTGTCTGGGGGCAAGAGGAGGAGAGAAGTCCTATCTCTCTTGAAGAGCTAAAATATCACAAAGAGTTTTAAAAGATATAGAGATAAAGGAGTCTTCCCTCAGCTGCAGACTACATGACCTATACGTTTTTTCCTCTTTTCCTTTTTCCTCTGTGATATCAGTATCAAATACATCTGGAGATGGAAACTATCACTAATGTGATCCTTTCTTCTGTTGAAAAATGCCTCTGCATAACTGCTCCTTCCCCCAACAGGGGGTAAAGAAACAGCTGAATGGAGGCTGTTTTCTCCATGTAAGTGTACAGAAATGGGATTTCTCTCAGCCTGCCTAGATGTGTAACAGAAATGGAGAGAAGCTTCCAGTTAACACCTCTGCATCCACAGTGAGGATTTTTTAGATCCTTAGCTGCCTTCTCCTGCAGATCTCCTGAAGTCTGCAAGAATGAGTTTCTGACTACTCTTGAGAAGAAAGTTCTGTAGCAAATGTATTCTATGTTTTGCAGTTTGTCCCTTCTATTTGCAAAGTGCAGATCACATGAAGTAAGATGTTTGAATTTTTAAACCTTTCAAACTCTGATGGCAAAATCATAAGAAACTGAAAGCATTGGAGAAGAAAACCTGCCATGTCGTCCATCAGCAGCAGGGGATCATGTCTATCTGAGCCAACAGACTGCATAAAAAATAACTAAAAGAAAGTTTCAGAATGTCAATAATCACCTATTGCAAGTTATCAAGCATTCTCTGTATTATTGGAACATTTCAGTATTCTGTTAAACTGTTAGGAGAAAAATACCGTTTACACTGCCAGTAGCTGGGTAGGGCTGGTGAGTTTTGTGGGCTATTATGTGATTTTGTGTATTTCCTGTAAACTGGACCACCTGCAGCAAAATAAGTTAAGATTAATAAAATAAATATTATCTGGAATGACCCATACCACCCAATGCCTTCTAACAATTTTGTCTGTTAAGGACTAGCACAATGATAAACAAAAGTCTGCAGAATGTCTTGTCATTTTATAGAAAATACCTAAAGATTTTTGTTGGTCATTAGTAGTTGCTCACCATCTTTTTGTGGAGTTTATCTGAGTTGGAAACATAGTTAACCTTGTACAGCTAGTGCAGCTACTGTCTGCAGACTCTCAAGACAAGTTCATGATTTCTTAATAGCTGACATTCTGTCCAGTTTTTAGGTGTGGAGGGTGGGGAAAAAGAACTGGAGTATTGCTTTAAGGCCAATTTGTATTTGGATCAGGTAATGAAAATCAGATCTCCTCCAATGATGTGTTACGGATAAGTACAGTACTTAGAGATGGAAGTGATAAGGCAAATAAAATAGTTTCATTGACTCAGGTACATTGCTGCTAGGTACGTAAACATTTGCATTCAAATCTGTGGCTCCCAGCTCTGCCATTGCTAATATCTCTGGTAATAAGTGATTTCACATCTTTGTACAATATCATGAAGCTTTTTTGTATACAGTAATTTACTCACTCTCCCAGTCCGACATGCAACATAAATAGAATAGATCAAACTGCTGTACATATAAAATAGAGCTAGGTTTGCTTGACTGAGGGATTTTTTGTTTGTTTGACCATAATTAAAATTTAGAAACAACCATTTTACATAACACTTGTAGAAATCTTGCTGCATTTTATTCAATTAAAAAAAAAAACAACAACAACACAGCAATTATGAAAAAATAAGCTTATTGTGTCTAAGTTAAGATAGAATGGTTTATCATAAGGAAGGAGTTAATAGACCAAATTGTATTCAAGTGTCTTTAAGTCTGGCCTTGCTTAATGAATTATTACAATTAGACTGTTCCCTCCTGAAAGAGTATTGTGGTTAACAGAGCTGACATACCAGCAATGAACAGGATTATGAAGTCTGAGGAGTCACAAAATCTCTCCTTCGTGTATGTGGGTGTACTATGAAGTCTGAGGAGTCACAAAATCTCTCCTTCGTGTATGTGGGTGTACAAGTCCAGCAGATCTATTTTGTTTCTCTTTGAATGGCACTAGTGAGAATTAACACTTATGGTCCAGCAGAACTAACTCTATGCAACAACATGCATGCTGGTGCCTCCGTAGTCTCTTCTGGATGCCTGTTTTCTGAAACTGAATCTAGCAATGAGTGCGTTTCATCTGTTTGTCAGTAAGAAACTCAGCAATGGGAAGATGCTCAGGGACTTCAGTGGGAGTCAAATTTTGAAGTAAATCAAGAAACTTTTATAATAGCAGGCTGCGGCTGTCAGAGTCTGCTAGTCTGCTATTTGAATATCAGATGAAGGTGTAGTGCCAGAGGCTGGAAGGAGAAAACGCTTGCAAGCTTTCGGTGTTTGAACAGCTACAGTTTAGCACAGATACATGAAAATGAGTGTTTGGGAGTCCCTGGTGACTGCAGCAGGCCACGGCATGAACATTTGATTGTTTCTTAATTAGCTGTTAGTTATTTCTGACCTATGACCTGTTCCTTTTCTATTAGGTATTTTCTATGCAGAAGTGATTAAAATGGGGAGACTGCACACACACCTGAATGGCTAGAGGCTGTTCAGATCCAAATCCCTTAAACTTTGTTACCACATTCCGTTAATGCTATGAATTCTGTTTAGTTGATGCCAATATGATTTCAGTTATGTTGAATTTCTCAAAGCTTTATTCACCTAGTTTAAATAGAAATAAGAATTGGTCTAAGCTTTCCAAGAAAGGTCTTTAAAAGTCTCAGTTTTGAAGTATGAAAAGATGAGGTAATTTAAAAAGAAAAAAAAAAAAAGGAAGAAGAAAAGTACGTAGCTGTTCCAGGTTATCTTGTTTCAAGAAAAAAAAAAAGACTGCAAATACAATACCCTCTAAATTTTCAGATTATTTTTTCAAACCTCAAATATGAGGGCTTGCTATGTGTTTAAGCTGAATGTTTTGCTATTCCTCAGTCAATATTTTCTGAAGAGAAAGACATAGGCTGACATCAACAAGATATTGTATCTGGCTTTTTGTTTTCCAACAAAAATTGCAGATGTGGCTCAGCTGAAACATTCAATAAGTTTAACTCATTTTCAATAATTATTTTAAATAAAAAATGGGGAAAAGTTTAAAGGTGTCTATTAGGTATTTTAAAAATCAATGCTTTTCTTTCTCATGCAGAAATAACTCTTCATTTTGAAATTTGCTGTTTTGTGATGCCTAAACACCTTACATATTTTTCAGTCCAATAAGATACTTTATTTAATCTAGAATGACTCTTTTACTGTTTTGTTTACACAGATATTCTTGTTGTATGCGTTCTTCCGAAGAAAGTTTTCTGTAACCAAGTCACTTTAAGTCCACTATTACTACTAATATTTTCCAGCATCATAAGCTATGAAACTCTGTCCCATACTGGAGCCATGGTGATGGAAAACTGGACAAATACCGACTAGTTGTGGATGACTGGATCTCTGTCTCCATCCCAAGCCCAGGCTGACTTGGGCTGGCAGGTTTTGACGTACTAACTGGCCTTTTTCCTTTGCATCACTGTCCATTTTACTATGTAAGATACAGCTGGGGGAAGGGGCTGCCTGACCCTCAGTGTGGCTGAGAACTAGCATCACCACACAGCTGCTGGGGAGGGAGAGGGGAGCACCTTGCTCTTTGCTCAGAAGACCTGTGCAAAGTGACTATTACAAATGCTCTGCGGCAGCATCCTTCTGGAGCAGTGAAGAACAACCACATTTTGGGTTTTCAGAGCCTTTAGTAAGAGTGTAAGTAAATGAAGCAGGACTGCAAATACCAGCTAACCTGCCCTACTCTGTATTTCAGGTACAGTACCCATGCACAATTCCCATCTTCCTCCATTACCATTAACTTTGATTACCAGGGTGAAACATTACACAGGCAGCAATATTTTTCCCGCTTGTTAGTTGTGAGGCTCCCTCAGTAGTAGAAGTGCAGGAATGCAATTGTCAAAAGCAAGAGCATTTACAGAGTCTTCCAATGCACTGTAAATAATAAACTAGACAAGCCACCAAGACTTCATGCCTGGCTAAATTTTTAATTTTCTTAAGTAGTACATCAAAAAACCAAGCTCCGTTACTTCTTTCTTAGCTTTCTCTCTGAAAGACTCTTTGGTGCAACCCCTGCTCACTAACAGGGGAAACTCTTCTTCACCCTGTGCTGGAGCAAAAGACCTGCATCCAGCTCCTGGAAGTCAGAAGAGCAGTCTGACTGCTCCCCAAAGCAGTTCCCATCCCTCATCCCACCAGAAAGCTGACATTTGTGGAAAAAGACTAAGCGTTCTCTGTGTTTTGTCACGCTGTGGATCCTGGAGGACAGAAACAGAGGACAAAGGTCCACCTCAAATGGTGTGTCCCCAGGGATTTGGCATAGACAAACACATGTTGCTGGCTGACCTGGGGAGGAGCAGGAGAGGAAAATATCCAAGGTCTCTTTTGCTAGCCCTTCTGCCTCTGATGAATAGGACTGCAATCCAATCCCTAAAAAGTGTGCATGCAGAAACACAGGCATGTGAACCTGGTTGCATCAGCCTGCACAGCTGAAGCTAGTGCTGGCGAGGAGGAGAAAAACAGTGTCAAAAATGACAGGTAAAAGGAAGACACAAAAGTCCTCACTGAGGAAGAGGAACTGCTGGGCAATCACAGAAATCAGGAGAAACCTGGAGCCCCTTTTGATCCTTATAATCCTTTGATCATTCATTGGCTTAATTTCCTCATATTTAAAACAAAAAATCCGTGTAAGTTTCCACTTGCTCCTTTTTAATCTATTCCAGCTTCCTTGCAACTGACACCAGAGAGCTATATGCTTGGGTACGTTGATGATTTTTTTTTCCATTCCAAGATACTTTTTTTTGGAGTGACAAAATAATGATTTTATAACTTAGTTTTTTCTAACTTAGATTTCTTAACAGCTGGGTGTTTGAAAAGATGCTACAAGAATCACAAGTGATCAGAAATATTATATAGATAACCGTACTCTTTTATTTTTCTCCTTTGGAATCTATTTATCATTTATTTTTCCATATTTATTGTGTAGATTTGATTGTCAGAATGTGCTGACTAACAGCAATTCCTAATGGATGCACTGTGCATGCCAGTAGTTCTAAATATGAAATTATTTCCAGCTGTCTTTTCTGGAATACGAACAGTACCTGCTTTTCTTCTCTATATACTTATTTCAGATTCTTGCCTGAACAGCTCAAATATACTACTCCTTGAGAAGCTCTATGAGCTGTAAATCTTCAAATTCACTTCTTCATTGCTCGGCTGAGTCAAAACTTGACATAATTACTCAGAAGCTATTTTCTTAGAATGAATACGAATCTTGAAGAAAATAACTCAGTCCAAAGTCCACTTGTCTTCCAGTTCAAAGGTCTTATTGAGTTCATTTTCATGTTGTGGGGCCAAGAACCCCTTCATATGCTAACTGTTGACCAGCACATTTAAAAAATACATAAAAAATAAATTTAAAAAAGTTTAAAAATGTTCCAATAATACAGTCAAATCAACAGAGTAGTGCTCTGAATCTCTGCAGATTTTTTCCAGGAAGAAATTCCAGACCAATAGAAACCAAATCTTCTCTGCATGGCAGCCCAAGTGAATAATGCATCAAAAATCAGGATTTTCTTTGATTACTTTCTAAAATGGGAATAAGAAACAACAACAAAAAATTCTAGAAAGCAACTGCCTCTTCAAACTGCTTCTCAGCTGTAATGCAGTTGACTGGATGTTCTTTGCCTGGAAAATGACTGCTCAGTGTCAGGTCCTTTGGGTGATTTGTAGTCAAATTAGCTGTGGAGATTACTGAATATCCTACAAAGCCTTGCTTTTTGTATAGGCCAGAGCCAAAGCTGGGGTTTTAGTAGGTTCCGTAAAACTTCCACAAGTGCATTCCTGATGAGATGGAATACTTATCCAACCTCTACAATTGAATTAATTTGACTTAATGTCATGTCTGTTGATCTTTGTTTCCCATAATTTCTCAAAGTTTCCATAACTGCAAGCGACCATTAATGTTTATATACAATCACAAAATAGACAGGGGCATTCTTGATTTTTTCCTGAAACCTTTGCTGGGTTACTGTGCCTACCCTGCAGCCAGGATTATGTTTGTAGCTAGGGAAGTAGTGATAAAGTAACCATGGCAAGCTGGAGCACCACAGGAGCTAGTCATTTGGTTACCTGTCAAGGTCTAGAGGATGTCTGTATGAAATTCTAGGGTAGCTGGGGAAGCTGTGATAGGCTGTGCTTCTGGTAATGGCTGTTTGACCCATACCTACCAAAACATGAGGAGTGTTTCATACTCTGTATCAGGATATATTGATATGAAGTTTGTGTTTCTGCATTAGATCATAGAAGCGATGTCCTAAAACGGGAGTTAGATCTGAAATTTGTCCACTTCAGGGAGTTTAGATAATGGAGAGAAAGCATGAGCATGCATTAGCTATCCTCCAGAATATTCAGCCTTCTTCTCTTCCAGACAAAAATATAACCTTCTAAAGAAATACCCAGCTGTATATGAGCTGGACAGAGGACATCTTTACTTTTAACAGGATCAGGAGAAGATAGGGGAGGGCTTAGAAAGGTAACAGAAACACAGGTAAAACTTGCAAGGATGCAGGAAGAGGGAAAATATTATCACTGCATTTCTTAGCTGAAAAAAGACAGAGGGGTCTATGGTAACTGGACAGGAATTCAGCGAGGCATCTCAAGGTACCATCTCAAAAGGTACCTGCACTATATGTCACTGAGGACCATGAACTCCAGAGCAACTTTCCTTGCTGCCAAGCAGGGATGCTGGTGCAACTAATGGGAGGGAAGTGCCACGTCAGGGGACTCACAATAGGAGGTCTTGAGCCTCTGCTCCTCCTCAAGACTTTGGAACACAAATTGTCAGGGCTTGAGCATCACTCACGGTAAATCTGTCTGGTTTTAACTGTATTTTAACTGTAATCTTGAGGACTAAGGCCCGGCTATTTGTCTAAAAGAGGTCCCTCCTTACGGGGTTCTATACTGCTGCTTCATTAAGACATTCATATGCTGGAACAGATGAGGCCGTAAAAGTTAGTATTCTGTCTCCAGCAGAGCTGCTGACAGCAGAAGGTTATAATGGACAAGCTCCAGCTTAGATAGATGAAGAAAAATCTGATTCTTACTCCCCTTGAAAAACTCATCATAATTCCTGTGATCAGGATATTATTATTGTCTTGGAAAGGTATATTTTTTATCATATTTAAGTGCATTCTTTGTTGCTATATATGTTGGCATTGGATTCCTAGCCAATATTATAGCCAAAATTTTATTCAAACAAAATGTTTCCAGTAGCTAGTTGAAACATGCTACAATCTTGACCCAGACACATCCCATAGGAATGGGCTACATGTCTACTCATCCACTATGTCAACAATTTATTTCAAGAGTGCTATTTCAGTGCCTTGTTCCTCATCTGAGGGTATATATGTCTGTATATTCAGAACACACAAGATATAGAAAGATAGCAGTGATGCCAGTAGAGTGACAATTTTGCTTGAAAGCATTTTATAGCAATTCTATGTGAGTGTAACTGAATAGAAGACATACACGACAATTTAAAACCCAGCATTTTCATATTTCCACTGTTGTGTAAGTTACACCACTTCTTATTTCACTGTCTACTCTCCCAAATACACATATAAAGAAAAGAAATAACTCAAATAGTAGGCTTCTGCAGCAGTATAAATGGATCTCTTTGTTCATTACTATTGTAAGAGATCCATCCCTTATTTCAGTAAAGTACTGCCCTTGACTAGTAAGCAAATATTTTGTTGAATTCAGCACCTCTGTACCGAAAAGGTTTTTCTGTCACAGCTCATCTATCTGTCACACACATCATCCAGTATTTCAAATTATTTTCTGAAAGTGGGAAGACAGACCTATTTGAGACTGTAGTCACTTTTTCTCTCACCCTACTTATTTCAGATGCCTCCTTTTGATTTCGTCTTCTCTGTATGCTATATGGAATTAATTAGGACTATATCTGAGGGAAATAATGGTTGCCTTGGCTCAGCTTCATCTTGGCTCCAAGGATCACTTCACCTTAGCTAATTGCTCCTAGCTAGACCAGCACACACACAGTGACGTTCCTGCTACACTTTTATGCTTTACTTTCCAGGGCTGGAAATGCATGTTTGCCTCACTGAGAGGTATCACTTATGAAACACTTGGACGATATGGTCTTATGAACCTAGATTATAACGAAATAGGTAAATTTCTATTTAAACCCACTGTAAACAGCATTTATTTTAAACAGAAATGTGTTAACAGCCCAAAATGTCAAGATTTTGCTATATCAGTTGCACATATTCTACCTCTACCTGTGGCAGAAGGGACTGGGTATACGGAGAACTACAGTTCCTTGAAAACATTCTTTGCACCCTGTGTTGACAAACACGCGTGCCCCAAAGTGTAACTAAAAGCTGTTTCAGAGAGATTATAGCCTTTACTTCATTCCCCTGGAAAGCACCTAATAGCTGCATTTCCCTGTAGATCATTCAAGTCTCCTCCACTAGGAGATACAACTTATTTTCACGTCTATAACTAAGAACAAGTCTCTGTGCTGAAAAGATGCTTAAATAAAAGTTCTTTAGGGAGCCAAAGTGACATGAAAAGAAGGAAAGAATGAATGAGTGTTGGGCCATAGTAAAGGCACTTTCTGCCCTGAAGTGTCTGTGGTAAACACTGTGCTTAACCAGAAAAGAAATAGGTATAAAGCACAAGAAATAACTGAAAGTCACTTAATATATATATCACAATTTGTCCTGAGGTTAAATATATTTAGCACATTCTAGTGCTAAAGGCACTCCCTCTGCTCTCTCCCCACCAAGAGCTGCTCCCTTCTGCTACCATATTTGTGATGTTTCAGAAAAGAAAGAAAAAAAAAAAAGCAGTAAGCATTTTTCAAGGGTTAGCAATACCACCCCACCCCCAAAAAAAAAAAGAAAAAAAGAATCTTCAAAATCATAATAGTTGGCACATTTATGCATCTGCCTTTTGCAGATAGTCCTCTGGTGAGTGAAGCTATGTAAGAGCATTGCTAGAAAGGCTCACATTGACAGAAAGAGCTTGCTCTGTTGCTCTGTGGGGGCACACGATGAGCAAGGTGTTGGATCAGACCCCATGAAAAATAACTATTTAGTTTCTATATCACATTGTTAATTGGAAGCTCTTTAGGAAAGGTGAAATTACAGGAGCTCCCATTGACTTCTGCCTTATGGACTTTATAATTTTGTTTTTATCTAAAGCAGCTCGGATATCTTGCTTGCCAAGATAAAAGTAGCTCCAGAGAATGGCAACCTGTGTTACCTGTCTGAGCCAGGCTCCTGTGGAGATGTCTGGCAGGTTGCCAGACACATTCTTGGGGTATTTACAACCCAACATTTTACATTCCGCAACTGCGTTTTTCAGACCCTACTGTAAGCCTTCAAATGTTTTCAAGCACTGCTGTGACCCCTGTGGGGTAAATTTAAGCACGCCAGCAGTAAACTTGCTTTCTTGGTTGCTGTTTGTGGATCTCCTCATAAAATTGCATTGATTCTCAGGTAACTGTTACAGAATGAAATCCATTACTCCAGAATTTTGTAGATCTGCCCTGGAGTAAGTGATCTTCCCAGGTATATTAGAGTACGTTTTCTCACTAAATAGGATGTAAGGATGAAAAAATGCTTTTGTTTATCAATATAGATTCACACTAATGGAGCAGTATTCCCCTTCTGATGCATCATTAAGGTTATAGGTAGCATCACCACTCCTCAACTCCTCACTGCCCTTGTTGGCTCACTAGGTTTATCAGTTAGGACACACATACCCCCAAAATTTCTTAGAGCTGTGTCTGTCCTGCTCTGCCTTTTGGAGTCAGAGTAGGACCTCTCAGCACAGATGGGCTGACTCCTTTTCCAGCCCAAGGTGTAGTCACTGCTCTTCTCTCCCTGTATCCTGTGAACGCAGACTGCAAGATCGAATTCGGTCATGCTGTTTCCTTCCTGAATCATCTTTCGGGTTCTTTTTGTAAAGGTTTAAAATACACTTTCAGGTTTTCTCCTTCTTTCTTCAGCTTACAGATGCATTAAACCACTGGTTTAGCTACAAAAAGTGTGAAAAATGTTAATGCTAGGAGCTTTTTTAAAGATTTACACAGGTTTTTCTCTCTCTGAATCTACACAGACTCTACAGACTTTACAACATAAAGAGGAAAAAAGACTTGTTCGAAATAGCAGTTGCCACGGTACTGCATCCTTCTCTCCCAAACATGCTTACCTGCTATTTTTAAGGTCTAAGAGACCCTCACCACATTCTCAGTAAAAGACCTCTCTGCTTTCTTTAATGGCAGCACTAGTAACTCCATCCTCTTTCAGGACTTGTTGAGGAGATGGCTATGCTACATGGCTTGGTCTGCAGACGGGTGTCTCACTTTTGGAACTATCCATGAGAACATAAGCCCTTTGATTTTCAACAGCTACTAAAAGCCAATTTTTTAGTAGTGTATTTAGTCCCTTAATAAGTGCAAATAAGGCACCAGATGTGATGATGACACAGAGAAATCATGACTCTTGGAGGATAATCCCAGTAGACACCTGCCTACAACATTGTGCACCTAAAGGTGCTTAAAACAATTTTGATACCAGGGACAGGGATGTTTTTGAAAGTAACATATTTACATCCACGCACAACTTCACTGAACACAGTGGTGCTTTATGTGAATTTAGGGGTCTGTTTTCACTACATCTAGATGAAACATGTGGTTCCCCAGTGACTTTTATACAGTAAGTGCAAGTACATTGAAAGAAAGACCATAGCTTCTCCTTTCTCCTGGTCTCCCACACCAGGCATTCGTGATTGTGAGATGGTGTGGAGAGTCGAACAGAGAACGGATTGAGCTGAACACTATTCTGGAAATAATTGCTTATTTTTAGCTGGATGTGGGTCTTTTCTGAGGCATAGTATGGCTGCAGGAAGAGGCAGAACAAACTGCAGTGATGAGTGGACAGGACAAATACATTTGGAGGCAGTGCTGGTTTCTATTGGTGGGTAATCAGGGTCCCAGCACCAGGTACACCCCACTACTCTCTTCAGTAGTCTGCTGAGCATACCAACAGGGGAAATGACTAGAATACACTGCAGGTACCCCCTTCTAGTTCATGCATTCAGGCTTTCTTTCTACTACAACCTAGACATGGAGAATAATACGGTGCATTCCCCTGTCTCACCCTGAGACAGGATCAACATATGTTCAGTGGTGCATGCTGAGACCTGGAAGCTCCTAGTTTCTCTGTTTTGTGGATCTCTTTGCAGCATTTGGCTAATTTAAGTACTCTGGAGATCAGCTGTACAAGACTGGGGTTTACTTACTGGGGCAACAAAAAAGGTTTAAACATAATCTTGTATCTTAATTAATTCTTTTAAAATATCCACTCAACCGTAGTATAAAAATATAGAGAAAGACATAAACAGGAACATCTGTTTGTCATATGCAGACTCAGTGCATTTCACATTTGTGAAAGAAACTTCACACCCCAGGCACCTGCAGGCAATGGCGAACACCTCCTGGCTCATACACAAAGTTTTCATTATCATGTCTGTACTCTTTAAAGAAATCCCTAATGTTCCCATGGCTCCAAGAAAACTTTTTAACACTGGTTAGGTTAATATGCTCTAGGAAAGGCTGATGATGAGTTTGCACCTTTCTCTATATTAACACCCTCTGTGGTGGATTTGCCAGCAGAGGGGTGAAGAGGTATGACCTGGTGCAGTACGCATGGTCCTGTGCCCCATGGTCCATTTGTGGCTTCCTGGCTGCACAACTGTGCCATTCAGATCAGGCTCGTATCTGCCCTTTGGGCAAGCCAGAAATCATAATTTATGGGCTACCTTAATTAGCACTTGGCTGTCAGAAGGTCTCGTCAGTACATGGACATCCTCAGGGTGCTGCTGGTCAGCTATGCTGATCCAAGATATGAAGGAGACACGTCTTTGCCAGGAGACTTCTGCAGGGGGAAGCACTTGCGGTGGCTGCTGGCATCTTTCTTTTGCCTCTGCTGTGTGAAAGGGACAGCAATGAAGTGCAAGGGCTCAGCTCTGGGAGAAAAATCCATTGTGCTTTTTCACCTGTGCTGGCAAACAGGATGAAGCAGAAAGCATGATTCTAGTTCAAGTGGTGATTTTGACAGAACATTTTAGGCAACCATGCTGACTCGATTCTGCTCACAAACAGGAATGAGTGACTGTCTGTGTCATCATTTCTAAAAAGAGACCCAGTCTGTATTCAAGCTGCAGTGCAGAGTAAATACAAACTCATGAAGAGTCTTAACAGTGGCTTGCCTGTGGATGTACTGGGAACCAGCAGCAGTAGAAGTGACTGATCCCTCCAGGTCAGTCTGGCTTCGCACACTGCCCGCGAGTGAATTGTGTCTTTCATAGGAATGTTCTCATTAAATCCAAATGGTCACAGAATGCCAAATAGCCATATTACTGCAATGCTTGGAAGCCCAGGGTCACTGCAGTCCCTTTTGGCACTTTAATTTTTTATTTTTCAAGTTTTTAATGTAAAGAGTAAACAAAATAACTAATTAACACAGGTTGTGAACTTGGCTTTTTATTATTTCCATCCTGGCTGGCCTGTCACACAAGGGCACTTGGATGGCCTGCCTGGTACCACTCCTGCTCTCTCCTTCAGAGCCACTGCTACCACCTACAAACAGCTGTACTGGTACCACCCAGAGTCCAGGGGGGTGGCACTAATTTCTCACACTACCTAAAATGTTAAATGGATCTGGTTTTGGTTTCCCTCCTGTTGCTTACACTAATTTGCAATGCTGGATGGCTGCTATAGGAGGTGGAAGCTGTTAAAAAGCCCTATACTATACAGTCCTTGTCTAACCTTCCTGATGTGCTGCAGCCTTTGGAAACTCTGCCTAATGTTATTTGCTGTGACACCAGAGCTGTGTGCTGTGTCATTGAATGACAGAGGAGACTTCCTACTTTTAATGCGTTTGAACCCTATTCATTGTGCTAATCTTGTGAGTGACTAGTTTCTCAAATGTCTTTGCAAAACGACTTTGAATTCACTGAGATTTTATTTTTAAGACCTTGTACAGAGAGGAAAAAAGGAAAGACTCCCTAGCACCATCCACAGAACACAGACACAAACTTAAGACTTAAACCTTGGCCATGCTGTGGAGGAAGTGTATTTCTTATTCCCTCTGAGGAATAACTCTATATTTAGGAAGAATATACTGGATTTATTTAGTTACCACTGGAGTTCAGATTCATAGCCCCACTTTCCTCTCCCCTTCCCTCAAAACCAAATTCTAATAAATAGACTGAGAAAGCACTCTGTCTCTGTGCCAGATGGTTATTTACTCAGCAGGAGTTAGTGGAGCTTGGGGAGATGGAGCTCTACATTCAGGACGTTGGTTTGCTCCGGTAACACCACTACAGCTTCTCACTTTGTGCTTTGCTTCCACCCCACACATTACATTCTCACAAAGCCTCACACAGGTATACTTGTGCTAGCAGCATTTGTTGAGTTCTGCAAGGAAAAAATCAATACAAATCAGGCTGAGATCGATCTGAAAGTGTCCCTGCAAAAAAGACACCCTAATTTAACTGACTTTAGGAATTGCACCTTTATTTAAAGTCCCTGTGGAAATCAAAAATCTAGTGAGAAAGACCACAAAGAGTTAGCAACCAAGTTCTCAAATCCTTACTCATGAATTTCCAGCAAACGCAATGAAAACTTTAACCAGGTGGGTAGTGAAGACTGTATTGTTAGGATCTACTATAAACGCGCTCTGGACATAGTCTAAAGCCTTGGAGAGTTGGAGTGAAACGTGTGCATGTGACAGGGAGTATGGCTGCACAGCTGCTTCTGTTTGGCTGGCACAGGCTTGGGCACATGCCCCTCATAGGATGTGCCATGAGTGCAAATGTCAGGGAGATTCCAGCAGCAAATTTGGGTTTGCTGCAGTGTCATGGAGGGAAAAGAGAGTGACGCAAGGGTTTTGATTGATCCCAGGGAGGCTGTGAAGAGGCCATCAAGGGAGTCTGGGTAAGAGGGTGATAGATGGAGGCTGGTAAAATTCAGGGAAGACAAGTGCAGCTGAGAAAGAGTTTAATGTTGTGTGTGACATAGGAAGGAGCATAGGGATCTCTGCCCTTCTCTGTTCTTCCCAGCACAGTCTGAAAATCAGAACACTAAGAAATAAACAGATGTGAGTTTGAACCTATTCACCCCCCTCTAAATGATGTATAGCAAAATCTGGGCTCCAAGTTCCAGACGAAGGAGGAAAATAATCCATTTGACAACAAAATGTATATACAAAGTTAAGAACTGTGCTTTCCAGAGGTCATTTACAGTTTTCTATGTTGGTATCGTGTATAAAATGATATCTCTTTGGCTTTGGAGAGCTGCTGGAGTGTTTAGATATTTTGAAGTCAAACTTACTTGCCAATTCTAACATATTTTTATTTTACTCATGTTCAATGAGCACAACAAGAATAATTCACTTTTATTGTATCTTGTTTCCTGGCCTGGCACCTGGCAATGCTTTATTCTAAGAAAAGGCTTTTTAAGAGCAAATGTTGAAGATGCATTTGAAAGGAAATACTTGTGTTTGCATGTGCAGGTTGGAGGGACAAAAAGAGAATGGACATGGTAGTCTTCCAAACGTTATTTCATGCATAGAGAATTTGAGTTTCTCTTAATTTTTCTTTTGAAAAATACATTTAAACTTGTGTATCTCTGGGGTAAAAGTGGAGATTTGCCTCAAAATAACCCTTTCAATTCAGAACCCCCCTTTTTTTTCTTTTTTTTTTTTATTTGAGAATTGGATCTCATTTCTAATTTCTAATTATAAGAAGTCTTGTCCTGAAAAATTGTCATTTAATTTTGATTTGCAAGCATCTGGGGATTCGACATTCATATTTTTTCCAAGGCATTTCTAGGAAACATTAAGCATTTTGTTTTGTAACCTTAGACACACATCCATAAATCAAATGGTTTTATTGCTCAAGATCTGTAAAAAATAGGGTCATGAGTAAAACTGGAATGCATCAGATATGTCCATATATTCTATCTGTTCATAATATTGTGTATTTGCATGTGTTCAAGTTTCCACTTATAAGGTTTTTCTTCAGACTTTATGGTTAAGAAAAATGTATAATAGGGCATATAGCTTAAGATTGTTAGAGCTGCCCAGAAACGAGAATTCCTATTCCACAGGAATTTTCAAATTCGAAAAAAAAAAAAAAAACCTATTTAAAAAGAGACTATGTTTTTGCTCTTTCTCTCTCTCAGTCCCATTAAAAGCCACAAATTAAAAAAAAAATTCTTCACTTTCAAAGCATCAAACAGTATTTTATTTCCACCTTTCTTAAGCCCAAGACCTTCGTAGCAGTGGCATTTCAACAGGCAGAAAGCCAGGCAGGTCCAAGGTCCGGAAGGCACTGTCCCAAGCTGGGAAGCCTGGCCCGCAGCCTCCAAGGCCAGAGTCTGCCCACTGGATGGATTGCTGAGGAGCCAGACATCCTAGTACCACTGGCAACCTGCCTACCACCCCAGCCTCAGGTGTCCAAATCTGGTGGCGTTTTCCTACCTGCTAAGTTTCTGGGCAGGATTTATGTTCTGCCCTCCCAAGTCCAAGTAAGACGAACAACCTCTTCTCAAATTCCCTAGGGTTTAGAAAGAGTGAAGCCGGATACAGCCATGACCACCTACACAGAGGAAGGTAACGGACTGAATATTGAAACCATTCAACTGATATATTTCAAAGAAACTGCTTCAGAAAGGATTACAAGGTGTAAACCACGTGAGTGGCTCAAAGCAAACAAACGAAACCCACAGACTGATGAGACTCAAATAATGGCAGGGAGAATAAAAGAGGAAAACAGCAGCTTTTCCATGAGTGAATGAAACCACAGAAGGAGGTACTGTTGTGTCTCTACAACGTGATGTCCACAGGAGGACAAGGATCGCTGTGGACCAGGCTGCCTACTCCATGCTCAGCTTTCACTGTGTGGTAAGCAGTTGGCAGTTCTTTGCCTATATCTTACATTCAAAGAGAAGTCAGCCGTTTTTTGTCAGTCCCAATCTTCTTACATCGCTTCTTATCTTGAGAATGTGATCTGATCCAAAAATGTAATAAAGGTACAATTGCCTCTTTTATCAGTCTTATAAGCTCATTGCGGTGCTCCTTCCCAACCCCTACCTGCTGCTTGCCTGTGTATATGGCTCGCTGAATGTCTCATGCTGGAATCACAGTGAAAAAGCATTCTCTTAAAAGGTGATGAATAGCATCATGGGGAACACATTAAAAATACTTCTTTAGGCATAAATTAGTTTTATGATCAGTTTTTCTCCCTGGAACATTCAGAACAAGTGAAGGTTGTTACTTTGTCACAGGGGAGAGCCTAACAGCTTTCAGTTTGCTAGTGGGCAGGGAAAGTGTCTTGGTGTTTTGAAAATGCCAACGGTGATCTGTTGATGAAACTACTAGCTTGTACAAAATCTGTTCATTTCTTCTGACTGATAGTGCATTTCAAACAGAGAATGAAGTAGACACATTCTCCATTTGCTATGCAGAAATAATTCCTTCCACCACTAACGGCTCTTAGGTTTATAAAACATGAAACTTGTCTACTATGTAATTGTCTTTTGCTTTTCCTTTAGACTTGACTTAGGACTTAAATCAGTTTGCAGTTACCTTCCTATTCACACATGTAATCTGCAAGGCAAAAAGAGAAGTTGAAACAGCCTGCATTATCTGAGATAACTCTTCAATGCATGTTGCCATTTCTGAGGGGCATCACTTATCAGTGAAGAGCTTTATATCAGTGCTGGGTGGAAATAAAAAAAAGAAATAACCAATTCAAGCAAAGTGCAACAAACAAGGTTCAAATTAAAAAAGGGAGATTGACAATAAAAATTGTCAGAAGTCAGTGTCTCTTTTTTCAGAATTGATTATGGAGATAAGAAAGCCTCTTTGCAAAACCATTTTCCAAAAATAAAAATATTCTTTCAAAGAACATTGTTTAAATGTTGCTAAAGATTACCATGTTGTACACATCAAACCCATTTTGATACACGCCTGCTGCTCAACACCAGGTTTCCCACACACTAATTCTGCTGTGAACTGTCCCACTCTCTGAGGCCCACAGTAGGAAATGCCGTCAGCATGTTAGTGTAGCTCTGGGCAGAGACTGTTGACTGTGTCAATTGTTTGCTAATCTCTTGGCTGAGTTGGCATTTGTTGAGCACAGCATTTTTAGGAAGTGGTCCAAAACGACCAGACTTTTTTGTTATCTTTAGCTAGCCACTCAGGCTGATCTCAGGTTTTGAAGTGCTTTGTCATCTGATATCTTACTGTCAGAATTGCATTTGTTTTAGCTTATCTGATCTGTTAATTTGAACTTCACAGTATTTTGCTGAAGACTTAATGGTGTTTACCATTCAATTTTACCATATATATACACATATGCACATAAGTATGTTATCATCTGCTGGAAAGAGCCATAACTGAAGATGGAGTAAAGTGTTTTCAGGGATAAAGAACATGGTCCAGTTACATTCTAGTCACCCAGAATAGCATAACTCTGCTTAATAAGAAAGTGTCGCTAAAGATAACTTGTTGAAGACTGCTGTAAGAGGGGCATGCAAACTTGAGATGGAGCCAGTGCGAGAAAGAGTTAATGGTGATGTGCAGTCAGCTGCATGCCACAAACCTGCCAGAAGTCTGCCAATGGAAGGAATGCCTGTATGGAATGAGTACAGCAGTAATAAAAGAAAGAAAGGAGGTTGTGTAGGGGACCAGCCAGCACAGGACAAAAATGCCTGCTGTCTGAATGGACAGGGGTCTGCAGTTAGTGTTAGCGCAGGGTAACGCTAAAGGTTGCACACAGTTTTTTGAAGGAAAAGCGCTCTGTGCTCTCATTTTCCTTGTTAAGGGAGTGAGTGAGAAGACTAACCAGGTCTCACTTTGTCTCTCCAAGCCAAAAAAAAGAGCTCATGTTACAGATTTTTATTTTTTCATTTGTGTTTTGGATAGTCCAACTGTGATTTTCTCACCAGTGGGAGAGATAATAGCCCCTGGACTCCTCGGGAAAAGCACAGCATTAGAAATGGATTAGATCTGGTATGTATTTCGAACTGGCCTGAGATTTATCTGCTTTGCATTTTTTTCCTATTTTTTCAGCAATGTGCTTCCTTCAAGACATCTCTGGGTTGTCTATGACTGATACCCAAAAAGGGCTTAAGAAGAACTATCCAAATCATCTCTTCTGCTGTGTGTAACTATCTCAGCAATGTAGCCATGACTCACGGAAGCTGATTATTTACAGACATACGTCATACATGCGTAAGCGTTCTCAGAAGTATGTGGAAATTCATGCACATGAATTAGTATGTATACACATTAATTGAAGTGATAGAATTAACTGTCAAGAACAGCTCTGAAAAAAAAAAAAAAAGAGTGATTCCAGCATAAAATTAATATGAGTGAGAGAGGAATTGAGTTGTGTGTTTTGACAATTTTCTCTTGCTGTGATAGACAAGCTTATTTTGACTGACACAAATTTTAGCATATTAGTAGCAAATGTGAATTGCTTTGTGAAATGGAAATGCAATCAAGTGCACCCATTACTGTAGTCTATCATTCTAATTGAATGCATTCCTTGGAATTTGTTTATATAGTATTTTTGGCTAAAATAAAGAATGTACTCTTTTATTTTTATAAGTAACATGAGGAGGCAGGCAAGTTAAGTTAAAAATATACTACTAAGATTCTTAAAAATTAACTATAAAATTATATAGCTACATTTCTTATTTTTTCCCACTTTCATATATTGCCCAACTACCGTATTTTTAAACTCTGACAACTAAAATGCTCAGTCAAGGACCTGAAAGTCAAGCTGCCTCATTTTCACTGCTCTGATGCCATATAGTTCTACCCCACCTCTGATTTCTGGCTCCAACATCAGCCACAGATAATGCCAGAAAATGCTCTTTGTTTCCCTCATCCCTTGAACATCTGTGCACAACCACACAATTTTTGGTAGAGAACATCTGAACAATAGACAAATCACTTGGGATGCTTCTATGGAGTTTGCAAAGATGTAAATTCTGAATTAGTTTCTTCACCTCCTGCTGCTCTGCTTCTGACTCACTGGCTGGGATTCATCTGGCCTAAATTAAGCTTCCTCTTGAGCTGGTATGAGGATCTGTTTATCTGCAATTTCTTTCACTGACCTTTCCACACTCCTACTTTCTACTAAGTTATCTAAAATCAGATGCTAAAGGTTTCTAGGTACAGAGATTGCCTCTCTTGCACATCCATAGTGTAGGTGCCTCTGTTTTTATAACCACTGCATGCCCTGCTTCTTAGACACCTAAATTCTACATGTAATGTCTTTAAAACCCCAGCATCTAGCTCTCCTTAAGCAGTCTTATTCATTAGCAAGAAGCTAAGTAGTGATCCCATCTGCGTTTCTCCTGGCACAAATGGAGGATAGAGCAATAGTATTGTTTGCCACAATACACATTGTTTGGCACAATACACATTGTTTGGTATAAAGTGGCTGGTCAGGCAGATGGGGATTGGTGAGAGACAGCAGAAACGCTTAGCTAGTACCCATAACTAGAATAGACAAGAGGCTAGTGATGGTTTGAGAGGCTTTAAGGAAGTGAATGAAATATTCAGTCTTGGTTTGGGCAGAGCCTGGACTAGGAAAATGGATGGATGAGTTCTGGGGAGGCTTGAGACAAGACCTGAATGAAAACTGGAATATTTATTCCAAGGCATGTGATCACAACAGATGACATACAGAAGTCATGATTCAGGAGTAAATTATAGACCCAAGCCCTTGCCCACACTAGCTTCTTAGGCTTCACAGATAAGGCTGTTCAGACTGAACAGGGACACTATAACTCTGAACATGAAATGTACATCTCCCCTATCATGATACGTAACAACTTCTTGACTTGTATTTTTTGACTTTTTCAGTGACTGTATAGTGTATAAGGAGGATATTCACTGGCAAGCAGTTCACAGCCTTTAGGATTTTGGTAACATCATAGAGGAGGGTACAGCAAGCATTTAATTAACTTTCATGCAGTTTCAAGTAAGTCTGCACACTCAATTTTTTCAATTAACTTGTTTCCCCAAGGTGCTGAGACAGCAAATACTCAAATCCAAAATTTGCCTACTGATGAACTGAAATAATAGCTTCTGTTGTATCTTTGTTAGATGACATTACACACACACACACATACACACACAGAGCTATTTTCCTTAGATCTGGACACAGCCACAGTTGTCATTCCTTGTATTAGTCTTAGAGGGTAACTGCTGGGAAACTCTGCTCTTCTGAAGTGTAGGCAGAATGACTGTGTGGCATGATTTAAGCTTTGTGCCTGAGCTCTTTTCCAATAAGTGAAATACACACAGCATGATGTTTTATCAGCAAACTGAAAAACCTCAGAAATTAGATAACTCTTATGCAAAGCATCCTCCAGCTGGAAGAGTCCAGCATCAGAAAGCGCTCTGCGTTAGTGACAGCCATTCTTGACTATCTGATTAGCTTTCCTATTCATCTCTACTGCCCTGTACAGACTGGTCAGCAGTGAATGTCTTTAAAACATTAATAATGATGATTTTCATCTTTGCTTCCAGCTGTTTTCTCTCTCTGCTGCAATGCTGAAGCCCAGATCTGGACCTAGAGCCTTCCTCTGCAAGCAGTGAGCTCTTTTGGGTTGCTGGCTGAGATAATGAGTTACATCTATTCCTCTCACTCCTCTTCTGCCTGACCATATAACTCCTGCCTTTGTCCTTCTTCCATATAACCTCTTTTTCTAGATAACTGGTCTCCTGATAGTCCATGACTTTGAGGTGGCCTAACTGCAGGCAGATGACTATTTTGCTGCCTAGTCCCTGGTCTGAGGTTAAAGTACCTGAACTGTCAAACATGACATGAGAATTTGCAAAGAGATAGCAGTGTAAGAAGCTGAAAAATTTATAGATGGTGCAATGAGGAGTGGCGGTATCTCATACGTGGTTGAAGGGAGGTTATATGAGTAATGGCCCAACTTCTTAGACGCTTAAGAAGAATTATTAAGCTCGGGAAGGAGGGGGGGTGGACCATGCTGTGCACAACCAACAGCACCTAAGTATGCCAGTAATACTACTTAGGGCTGAAATTACCTTGATAGCAGTATAGAAAATACCAAATTTTTGTATGGATGTGGCAAAAATGAAACCAATGGGGGAAAAGTAATTAGATCAGGGTTGTTTATTTTGTAGGAGATGGAATGGAGAAAGGAAATTCAAAGATGATAAGAAGCAGGGTCAAGAAGTAGGAAAAGGGATAATATAGTGTGCAAGAGGTGTGATCATTGCTACAGGTGAGTTCCCCACACAGAGAGGGAAGTATAAATAGTTACATGCAGAGCTGAATAGTGAGTCCAGGGAGATCTTATTACAGCCTTCCAATGCTTAAAAGGAGCTTATAAGAAAGATGGGGACAAATTTTTTAGTAAGGCCTATAGTGATAGGGCAAGAGATAATGTTTTTAAACTAAAGGAGAGTAGATTTAGACTTAGAAATAATGAAGAATTTTTTTGTGATGAGGGTGGTGAAACACTGGAACAGGTTGCCCAGAGAGGTGTAGATGCCCTGTCCGTGGAAACATTCAAGGTCAAGTTGGATGGGGCTCTGGGCAACCTCATCTAATTGAAGATGTCTCTGCTCATTGCTGGGGGGTTGGACTAGCTGACCTTTAGATGTCCCTTCCAACCCAAAGCATTCTACAATTCTATGATTCTATTCTATGACTTTGGTGTGGATTCTGCCCAGATTCTTTGGACTGGTTCTTTGAGATCAAGATGTCAAATTGGAAGAGGCCTCTGCCACAGGAGTAGGCTGCCACTTGGAGAAAATGTGAGGTTAAGGGACAGTAGACGAGATGTAGTGCTTGGTCCTGGGAGGCCTGTTTGAAATGGTGAACCCAGTGCTTCAAGCTGGATTTGTTCAAGTTACTCGTCTGTAGTTTGTGAAGAGCTCTTCCTCAGCAGCCTGTGGAGTTAGTGGACACTTGGACTGTTGTAATGACTGGCAGAGGAATATAAAGGTATAGATATGAAATACAATGAAGATGAGAAGTGAGTTACATTACCAAGAAGGTAAAAAAAAAAAATTATTCTCCTCCTGAAATCTGTTTTTAATATGCTTCTGAGGATACCAACATACTGACCTTTCTTCTGAGCTATGCCAGGAGTTTAGGGATTATTTGGGAAGCTATAGTCTGATGTCATGGGGTCCCAGAAAGCTCTTGCGTCCTGCTCCTTCTTATTCTACTTCATTTTGTATCAAGAAAAGTCTACCTCCATGGCTTAGGCATGCTATTCTTTCCAATATCAGCTGGAGAACGCGGACTACATCACAGCCAAAAATGATCCCACCATCCACAGCTAATACCACATGAAATGCAGTTGTCTGGCTGGACTCTGGTGCCTGACTGTGCTTCAGGTGCCTAACCTCTGGCAGATGGGTCCTAGCTTCTGAGTCTGTTTCAAGATACAATTCGAAGGCCTGCTTTTAGCTTACTGCTTAGATTAATTTAGGTGGTTTCATCGTCTATTGACGTTCAGTCTGAAAACAAGATTAATTGATGTCTGACTAACAGTTGTTTCTAATTGTGGTCTCTATAATACATTAGCTGTATTTGGTTAAATATACTGCATTGTTCAAAACCCAAATTTTTTTCCTACTGTTTCTTGAACAATTTAGGGTATTTGAAATATCTCAATTAAAAAAAAAAAGAAAGTACCAAACAAAAGGACCTGCTAATAGAGATTACCGTTGCTGACGCTTCTCAGTTTTTGCTACCAGCTAAGATTCACTTATTGAAACTTCACTCAAAGAAGCAAGACAAATATTTTATTTACACAGCTTATGATTTATATTTGGTGCCATGGGTATCCTTTCATGTCTCTATAGGCTTCTAAATCTCTTCAAAGGGAACTACAGTTGTAAGCAGGTGATATTCTCCGATTCTGGCAGAGGATTATTCTTCAACAGTAGAGTCCTACAGGGAAGTTTGATAAAGCAGACTGTTAACATAAATTCTGCAGGTCATATCCTCCATCTTATATTCAGTCTTTTATAAAATCTCATTTCCAAGTCATAGGAATGTTTTTAATATCAACGCAAGTTTCAGCTGACTTTCTGAAGTAGTCAAATTCAGCTCACTAACTGAGAAAAAGAAATAGCAATTCAATCTTCCAAAGATCTCAACTGCCCTCAGAAATATCTCCACTCCACTAACTAGAGAAGGAGTGCCTGCAACCCTAGACATCTCAGCTGCCTAACGTTAGGCCTACATTATTGTCCAGTCTAATCAGAACTGTGCCTTTAAGGCAAGTGTCTCTATCACACCTACTTGCTGTACTTTGGTTCATGAGCTGTGTCAGAGCACATGACCTGGATTTCATTCTGATTATGCCAAGCCAGAAGACGTTCTCCAGAAGAGCACATAATGTGCACCAGTTGCTGATAGTTGTTTGGTCCATGGGTCTGGAGTAGAGCTAAACTGAAATACCCTCCCCCAAAAAATGTGTAGTGTGGGTAGCAGGCCCTCTTGCACCAAATGGTCTGCTTTACAGATCTGCTTGTGTTGTGTTTCACTGGATGCTAGTATAGCCTAAGAGTGTGAGGAAGACATCCAGCAGAGTGTGCCAGGAGGGTTCCAGAGCCAGCAGCTGGGTATACGATTCAACACACACCTAAGGTTGAGTTTACTCTGAAGGGCAAATATGCTTTGCAGCACGCATGGCCATGAGGTAGAGGTCCATGACCCCTTTCCGCTCTTTGAAGACACTGGGCTGTGCAATGCCCAGCTGTTTTTCCTTTGGGTGCTCAAGAGGAAGGAATTTGTGTGCTACCAATATCTCTCCTGATGCACTTGACTGGAGCAGGTATGACTTGCCTTCATCGAGCTCTAGAATGGGGATCGACTTCACAAATCATTACCTTTCACAGTGTCTTGTCTTATGGGCAAAAAATGAATACTTATCTTACCTTCCTCTGCTTCTTTATTTTTAGTGAAGATCATTTCTAGAAAATCTCTCCCAAGTCTTTTGCATCTGGAAGGGAAATTAACATTGTGTCTTCTTCCCTCTGAGTCAATGAAATTTCCTAAAGACCTTTCGTAGAGAAATCAGCACATACTAGCAAAGCACTAGGGTACTTCTGGTGAACACTGAAAGCCTTTGTTGCGGTGTTATAATACTAGTGGGAAAATTACAGGAAATATTTTGTACTTTTAAGTAAAAAAGAAGTAATAAACCTTATGATGAATTCAGTGAAGGTGGATTTTAAAGCTCTGCCTGGAATTCCTTATATGCATTTGAGGGAAAAGAAAGATTAAGTATAGACATATGTTAATTGATCTGTATGTGAATTCCAAACATTTACAGAGAGGTAGAACCCTTTGAGAAAGACTGAAGACGAAAGTGAGAAATTTTTTGTCAACTGTAAATTAGGAAAAATAGTTCAGCAGTTTGTTCTTTGAGTATTGGGTTTCCTTGAACAGGAATCTCTGGACACCAAGAATCCCCTCACATTGCCTCTACTGTCTCCCTTGTGAAAGGGCGACATACATATTAGAAGAAAGAAGTAATAGGAAAAAACACAGGGAGGTGAAGACACTGCCCAAACATTTGTTTTGAAACACATCACAGTTTAGTCTATTTCATTTAAATCTCAGAAGCTACTGCTCCCACAATAAAATAAACAAAAATAAATTGACTTTGGCTAAAGACCACCACAGATCCAGCTGTTTTACCAAATGGTTTTTACCTAACTGTGTGAGATCAATCTTTGGCATGTGAGCAAGGTCTGAGTTTCTTAAAGACCAGCTTGTTCAACTGCTTCATGTCTTGCTGTGCTGGTGATTTTAATATTTCAAGAACAGATGCCAGGGGAAATGGTGAGCCTGCTAGTTCAGTAATAGGTAAGGGCTTATTGTCAGAATGGTCACTTTTGTGGCCTCCAATTTTCACCTAGCAGTCTATGTAGTGCTGATCTCTGTTTTAAATTTCTGCAGAATGCCTCCAAAACTTATCTTTCTTATTTATTGAAATTTCATTTAAATGTTCTGTGCTTTCCAGAAAAAAAAAAAAAAAATTAAACTCTCTCTTTTTTTACAAATAAAGCTGGGGGAGCCAAAAAACACTCTCAGAAAGCAGACAGGATTTCAAAAATGACTGAACTATTTCAGTCCACCTTCTGGCAATATGATGACTACAGAGAGAGGGAAAGAAAGAAGGGGATAGTTAGGAGAGGGGGGCAACATGTGGCATGCTCTATTGCTGGTACCTGCTTTTGGAGAACAAATGTAATCTCTGCTCCTTTGCACAGTGATAAAACAGATCTTAAATGGAAAATCTGGGTCTGTAATTTAATTTGAGTTTACAGTGGAGCTCATGCAATACCCTTGTTTAGATCCAGACTAGCTTCATTTTCAATTCACTTGTAGAATAAAATGAACTCCTAAGAGGGCCTGTCAACAGGGAGCATAAAGTAACAATGATTAGTAAAAGGCAATGCAAAGCTGTGGAGATACAACAGGTCCAAATTCTTACCAGGATGTTTTGAATCAAGAAATGCATTTCTTCTCTGCTGGTGATCCAAGAGTCAAGAGGACATCCCACATAAAGAGGCAACTAATGTAGTTTTCAAATGCTGCTGCTGTTTCACGAATGAGCTCTGATCCCTAAGAATAGTAGAAAACTGTGAGAAATGTGTCATCAGGTCATAGGTAGCCTGAGATTTTGTGTTAGTATGCCAGTAGTGATGTTCTTGTCATCACTATTCCAGGACTTTCACCCAGCAATGAAGTTTTTCAATTTGGATATATATCTTGAAAGACTGAGCCAAGAGAGTGGTTAGTAATAGGTGTCATGGGAGCTTTGAACAGATATTCTTGTTCTTTTTCACACTTGAGAGACGATCACTTACACCTCAAAAGCAGCAGAAAGAAGGAAGAAAACTCCTCCTGGCTGACCTGTGGGAATTTAGCCTGAAAAGCTGTTTCACTATGTGAGACTATGGTCATGTCAGATACAAATGTAGAGCAACTACAGATGCCAGTGGGATTCACACATGTTAAATCAGTGTTATTTCAACCACTAAAAGCATTGCATATCCCCATTCAAACAGGGGCATGAAGAACACATCAAAGAAATATCTCTTTGGTCAAACCTCTTGAAAATGAATGTTGTCATTCATTTACAAATCAGGATATGAAGAGCAGAATCCCATCAGTCCATTGGCCTTAGAAGGACAGTATGACCTCTACCAGATTCACTTGCATGGTGGAGGTAGGTGTAAAGGTAGATTCATAATGCAATTAGACCCATTGCGTCTAAGATGTAACCCATGAAGGGTGGTTAAGAACAAAGCTGCTGCCTCTGATTCAAGAAATCTCTAAAAAGCATGCCATCAAAAGCTGGGAGAGGGATTTTACTTTTCCCTGTAAATGTGATATTGTCAACATTAGAGATGGGGCTGAACTAGATGACCCTTTCTGTCTGACCAAATACTTACTCCTGGACCCTCAGGAAAATGTCCATGTGGGGGCTGAATATCACTTCATTCATCTGAGCAGTTTCCTCTCAATGGGATAGAGTGGGCTGCACTAAGAGAGATATTCTGTTTGGGGGTAAAATCTGAATTTTATTGTCATTGACAGAATATCGGTTCAATAACATTTCACCTCAGGTGAAAAGATGCTTACCTGTTTGGAACACTGTATATTAATCATCTGGTTTTGGTTTTAGTATTCTGAAAATGTTCTGAAGCAACTGCTTTTTCTTGGCAAGGTGACAAATTTCTGAAGCAATGAGGGTTCAGCCTTGCTAAACATCCAGCCAGAAGAATGTGTGGAGTCGCTTACAGACTCGATCTTGACAGTCTGAGTCTCCCATTACAGTGCACATGAGAAAGGGAAGAAGGGACATCAAACACTTCAATATAGATCACATTTTGCCAATAGTTTATTTATTGCACTTCACTGGCTGGAATTCTCAATTTTAAAAATAACCCCTCCTGCTAATGCTAGTTCTGTATTGTTCAATGCTCTGGAAATTTTGTATTGTTTTCCAAAATAATCAAAATCCTCCTCCTAGTTTCCAAGCTTGCTGTGGGCTCTTAGGTCAGCTCTGCCAGGACAGAGTACATATGTCTGCATATTGCTAGCAGTGTTTCTTGCTGGTGCATGAGTATATCCTTGTGCCTTGAGTACTTTGTATAATAGCTGCATTGCCTTGCAGCTGGCTGTGGAACAACATGCTGGGGCTGTGCTCCTGCAGGGAGACATATAAGGCTAGAACATCTGCAGGTCCTCAGCAGCCATGGCCAGCCCTTTCAAAAGAATATAATTTAGTTCAAATGACCTCCTTTCATCCCACCTTTTTAACCATCCCCAAGAACCTAGGTGATATGTCAATGGGACAAACTGACCCTGGTGCTTCTTGTGCAGATTTTATCCAGGGAGACACACCAGGAAGCAGATCATCTTACAATGGCTACATGAGTCTTTAAATGATGGATTTTCTTTAAGGGAATAAAATTACACTCAAGGCTCACAAAACTGCTAGTCAGGCTTTTCCTTTGTGAGGAAACTTGCCATCATCACACCAAATTATGAGATGGGTGAAAACCACAGCCACTTGTTGGTTCTGTGCTGAAAAACAAAAACTAACCTCTCCACAAATAAATCACACCACAAGTAAGCCTTTGAGTCTTTTGAGTAAATTGAAAGCACTTCAAGCTATTCACAAAGCAGGAGATTCTTCTCGTTGTTTATCTGTGGTGTGCCTCCCTGGTGTGTTCTGTCTAAGCATAAATGTGTCTGTTCACTTTGTTTCTAGCCTACATCCACAACAGTCCCCGTGGAGCAGCTGGAAGAACTGTTATGAGCAGCCAAGTCTGGAACCATTTGGATTTATTGTCTTTTCTGGGCATGTGAATGTTGGTGTCCAGTAGATAGATTGCAGCTGAATTCTTTAATTTGCTCTGGGTTGTGCAGACTCTGGGAGGATTCAGCTGGAGCTGTTTTCTTGCCTGCTCCCTTTAGTAGTCTTGATTTCTCAGCCCCTCAGTCCTTTGGTCCTGTTCGGCTCAGCTGAGCGCAGGACCTAGTGTGGGCAGCTGAGAAGATTTCAGAGGGAGAGGAAGTGGCATGGCTGTGGAGGAATGCCCTGAGCACCTCACCTCCTCCCAGTTGGTGATTTCAGTGTGCCCAGCAGTGCAGCTCAGAGATCTGGTGCTAGCCTATGGGAACAGTGGATCACAAGACACAGCTCTTTCTCTGTGCTCTTTGCCTTTTTGTGGAGCTGGTGTAAGAACACAGCTTAATGAAAATCCGTTCTGAAGGAGTCTTGAACTTTAGAAATCCATTATTTAATACTTGACTGAAGGTATTGACTCCAATGTACATACCATTTGTATACAAGTATGAGTAAAATACTGTGCGCTTGCATTGGATGAATTATACACACTTTGTGAGCCCTAGCTCTCTTGACATCATGTTAATCATGTGTCAGGCCTTGCTAAATTTAAAACGTGACTGTTTTTTAAATACCTGACTTTGACTCTTCAAATCTCTTGTGCTTGATACATTTTCCATTAATATTCTAAACAATAAATATTTACAGCACTGAATACTTGTAAACTAAAGGAATTAGGCATGGAAAACTCAAATATAAAATAAAAATAAATTTTAAATTGTGCAAAACACAGTTTAACTCATGCTCTGCTAGCTGAGCAATACATATGACAAAACTGGGAGCAGAAACAAAACCATGTGACTCAGTATAAGCATTGACTAGTTCTTCTGAATTATCTATGTGAGATGCAAAGGTATTGAAAAGACCATTTCAGGAGCAACTCATAAACTAAAAATAAAATAAAATGAATAAAATGAACACATGTATATTCTAAGTTATCTGATCAGTTTCTCTCATCAAGATCAAAACAAACATAAAAAAACTTAAACCCCATCAAAGACTGTAGAGCAAAAGTGGATATAAAGACATCAAAACACAATTTTTAGTTACTGCTGCACAGATTCCTTTCTAGTAAATGTCCCTCTTAGATTTTAAAAACACTCAAGATTTGCCTTTTGGGACTGAATTGGATTTTCCAGGGTGGCAACACTTTTACAAATGTGTAGGCTTTTGGCTTACAGAGAGTTGAATCATATGTAACATAATAAATACAGGGATTTGACCTGATTTTTGTCTTTACAAAGTTGGGTTTATGATTTCAAAGAGGGAAAAGAAACACTTCAGACTTCTCTTCTCTAGTGTGAAAGCTGGGTTATTTTACTACGTGGTTCCTGTGGAAAGAAACAGTGTTATACCATATCCCATAGAGCTAATTGTCCCCTTCCTTGATTAGTATGGGGCTTTACAAGGGCACTTTTGAGTCCCCTGAGTGATAAGTTCAGCCAACCAGAGGAAGAAGGAGAGTACTATTCATCCTGGGCGAAGCTATGTGAGTGTGTGTCGGTGGAGGCACGCAGTAGGTCCACTACATTTCCAGTTTGTTCAATAGTGCACAGACGGTGCTGTAGTCCTGTCATGTTGGGTTCATTGCCCACAGACAAGGGGCTAATCTCAGGGGGAATTAAAAAATAAATTATTCCAGAGAAAAAAAAGAGAACCTACTGAAGAAAGCTTGGTCCTGCTAAGAGTCCACTCCACCTCACTGATTATGTGGGACTGTGCAGCAAAAGAGTATATGCAATGGCAGACCAGATGACTTTTACCAGGTGAAGGCTACTGTGCAAGTGCAGTGCATCTTTGTGATGTGTTGTGGTGCTGGGCTTTGTACTACTGTGGGCGCTGTAGAAGCCTAGCTCAGGAGGGAAGAAAGATTCACATGTTACTGAGGATTATAAAAATCCACTGGAGAGAGACCCTACTATCCCCAAGGTAAGAAGCCCTTGTGAGTGTATGAGCTCTTTTCCAGAGCATCCATTTCCGCTAGTGTTTATAACCACACTCAGAACTTGTGCAATGATACATGATTGTTCACTCTTACTTATGTGCAATGCCACAGGATTCTTCAGGGTTCCTGACCTTCACGAGGCACAAATCATTATGTTGAAAAAGTAGCCTGGACTGGCCAACACTTCATGATTATTTCTGTTCCATGATATTGGAGCTGTGGTGTTTGAACAGCTCTATACGCTATTGCCATCCAGCATAACAAGACAGAATGGCTGGAGTTTGTTTTTTGGTTTTTTGGGTTTTGTTTTTTGGGTTTTATTTTTTTTGTTGTTTTTTTCAAAAATGGAAAAGTATAATTAAATTTAATGTAAACATGTAGTAATATATCCACAGGTGTCCCTTCTAGTTATCAGAGGAGGTGCTCCTGCAGGTAAACTTAATCACCTTCAGCTTCTGAGGGAGCAGTATAGTCTTAACTAGACTGAAGTAATGTTTCATGACTATTCCTTCTGTAGCCTATATAAGATTGTTAGGACCTGGACTGATTTGGTTTGAATATTAATTAATATTAATTAATATTTGAATACTAATTACTGGCACCAAAATCTTGCCAGCTGTTATTGTTTGTTCAAAGTTTCAACAGCAAACAGCTCATGGATCAACTGATTTCAACTGTTTTAAAGTTTTGGCAGCTTCTAGAACAAGAAGTAGAAACTACGTGTCGTGCAGTTTGGGATAAGGTCTAATAAAACAATCAACATGGGTGAGTTTACAGTGGGAAATAGTCAAATTCAACTTCTGTCCTTGAAATTCAGAATTTCCATCTGGAAACTATATCTTTTAACTCCTAGGAATGTCCTTTCATAGTCTGGCCTTAAAGTGGTGCTCACTGTCTTCTGTGCACTGCTACAGAGATACCAATATCATAAAACCCAGCAGGGTGACTTCAAACATACTTGTGATGCCACTGGAACCTATAATTCATCTTTGCGGATTATTCTTAAATGGGCTTTTAAGGATAGTTGACAAGGAGTTTTACAAAACTACACACTGAAATCATCCCATTTGTGTTTGTACAGAATATATGGAGATACACATGCACGTCATAGCAGCAGGAGATCTCTGTACTAGCAGTAGCAGCAGCAGCAGCAATAAGTTAGCACTCTTCAGCTAACACGAAAGTAAACTAAGTCAGAAATTAGGTCCAGAATGCACACACAGAAAGAATTTCTCATACTGTGCCATCAGCATGCAAGTTTCCAGACGCTCTTCCAACTCTGTACTATTCCTCCTCTCTGCTCTTTCTCTGCCCCCAACCTTCTTTCAGTGCTGATGTTCAGAGGGAACTTTGCCATTTCATTTGACCATACCACTCATTAAAAATGAAAAGATTAATAGAAAAAATATATTAAAAATCAGTAGGGATAAATCCCATATACCTTGTTGCCTAGAACAGTACAAAATATACTCCTGTATGAACAGTACAACTCTGCATCGAACCAGAAGGAAAACCCTTGTATAACCTTGGTGTAACAAAACTATCTGTATATTAAAAACAAGTCCTTATTTATTAAGACCCCCAAACCCCAACATTCATTTAAAAACTGAGTCTCTTTCAAAGTCTCTGAGTCATCGTGAAGAACATGATTCATTCAGTAACTCCAGATCACCACAGGTCTCCTAGGAGTAAGGACAGATTTAGTTTTAAGCTTCCTCTGGCAATTTGAAAACCAGTATCTGGCTACCAATCTCTGTTTCTAATCTTAAAGAGAATTGCATCCCATTGCTAGTTCTGCATTCTTATCCTAAAAATGAACGTCAGTCTTTCTTCTGAGTAATTTGGACTTTAATCTGCTTAAATGCCTTTTAAGGGGCCATGAAATTTTATTTTCCACGTCAGACATAGCTATTTTGAGGACTTGCCTTTCCAGGAAAGGGAATTTCACAATTATTAGTCCTTTCAAAGAGCTAGGGGTGCTGTCCAGCTGTGATCTCCTGGCCCCAGCCTGAAAACATGCTGTTATACGAAACCTCTGTTAACCAGAGACTGAAAAGATACCTGCGTCATGGAACATGTTTGTTCCAGGAATCCTCACCAAACATAGGTGTCTAATGAATTTCTTCTTGCTAACATTAGGGATACTCTATTGATTAACCTCTTGTGTCTGTTCATAAGGAGCAAAAAAAGCAAACGTGCTAGGACCAGCACTTTGCTCTGTGCTTGAATGCACATATGGAAGTATTTTCAAGCCGGTAGTACAGTGAGGATTTGTGCCTTTCTAGTGCTTTCCGATGTCTGCTTGCTCAGGAAACCTGGCCACCATTCAGCTGTACACATTTCTTTATTCCAATACTCAGCGGCAGCCCTCCGTACCTTTCACATTCAGTACATTCAATGCTGGAATCATCATTGTATTTTCTTATTTCTTTCCATTTTATGATGCACTGTATGGTGCTCTTAAAAAAAATGCACGAAGTCCCCTTGATATGCACCCAAAGGAAGCATGTGACTTGTTCCCCAAACCATCATGTGAGGTATTCTGTTTAAGCATCAGAAAGCAAGACTACCAACACCTGCTCCTTTTCTTTTGGGAACTTTCCAGGTAGTTTGCCCTTTTAAAAATGAAATATAATTACAAATCATCCAGATACTTTACTGAGGTCACTCATTTCACACAGGTTATTAAATAATTACTTACAGACACTGCAAATAAAACCCAAAATTGTTGAGTTTTATATTCAAGGCTGACAGTTTCATAAACAATTAATTTGTTTGGCTTTTCCCTACATGTAATTTTGGGTTGTTTTTTTCTTTTTTGGACTGTAAGAGGAGATGCATGCATTCTTTTTGAACAGTTTATTTGATTACTGTGACCCTCCCAAATTATGCTGAATTATTTAGGACCTGATTTGACTCTGTTCATGAAAATAAATTCTTGACATATTATACCACAAATCTGATTTTTTATTCTTTTTAGATAGTCACCTTCAGCAGTAGTTTACAGTCCGTGGTCTGAAACCCTTGGGAATGCCTGCTCTGTGTTTCGGTGGTCTGCAAAAGCATAACTAACCCTGTATTTGGGAGGCTTAAGTTTTCTCAGCAGCAGTCTGCCCCTTGATTAAATATATTTAAGGCCCAAAATTTAAAAAAAAAAAAAAAGGATTGCAATCGCTCCTCTACAATAAAACATATGAATTAGTTACCATGCTTTCATTACAGAAGTAAGTAAATAGTGAATTAAGTATGTTAGTTTATGTGTTGATGCATCTATTTATGGGAATAATCATGCTCTCTATAGTTAAGTCTTAAGAGAAAACAGTCACTGGAATACTCATAGAAAAATAAACAGCTGTACAAAAGAGGATGAAACTCACTAAGTCAGGTTAATTTTCAAAATATCAGTAGGTGTTCTTACTATTGTAGAAGACCCTGAATAGAGAATTGATTTCAGAACCATCTTAGAAATGAGATTTCCCTAAATAATAGCTTCTTTGAAATTAAATACTTTTCTAACAAATCAGAACCAAAAAGGAAAAATGGAAGACCTTTAATCGTCCTGATATATGTCTCAGAGAAATCTGTTTTCTGAATCACCGCTATTGTAATTGTTTCTCTATTCCTTCAATGGATACTCAAGTCTTCACTAAGTTGGTAAATTGATTTGGAGCACTTGTGAAAGAAAAGCATCTCCAAGTCTAAAAGCAGAATTTAAAGTAATGGAAAGAGATTTTTAAGGTGTTTAGAGTGTTTTAAGTTTTTGGCTTAATGCATTTAGCTTCAATGAGCAATGTTAGAACAAGGACATTTTTACTGAAGGTCAGGCAACCTTGACCTCCTTTGGAGATGTGAAAATTGCTATCCAGGAGGGAGAAAATTATGTGTATGTACACATACAGGCACATAAATGTATTCAAGAAAAAAAAAAAGAAAAAAAATTTAAGCATTTTTAAAGTAAGAAAATATTCAATAAGCTATAATTTGACATTTCAAAGCAAAAGAAAGCAAAAATTGATGCTGTGACCTTGGGGTGTCCGTCATTAATTTCTGTGGAATGTGGATATTGTTCTACATTTCCTTGACAGCCGCTTAAGTCTGCATGTAATGCAACTGGTGTATCTTCTTACTGGGCTGGCTGCTACTTGATATGATTTGTCACACTGCCTAGCATGCATGTAAACATAAAAACTGTAACTATACGTAAAGACAAAAACTACAACTACTACTGATACAAATAAAGGAGAATTTCTGTGTGGTGGTGAAATACATCATTATCAAATTACTACCTGAAAACACCCCGCAATGAACCACCTTGGTACACAGGTTTCTGCAGGAAGTATATATTGCTACTTTCTCACTACCTAAAGGATGAGAAATTTGATCTTGAGAAATGAATCAAAGGCCCTCTTTGAAAAAGATGCCTTCACACTGCTGGAAGACTGTGTCATGAACTAGTGGTAATCACTCTGGCTCCAGCTAAGGTGCATCCATCTACTCGTCAATGACACAATCACGATGCTTTATGAAATAGGTAGCATTGTTTGTACAAGGCTCTTTCAACTCAGTAATGATCTGGTAATCTGGAAGTATGAAAATATTATGTCTAATGGACTTCAATGTCTGAAAATAAAATGGTTTATTTGTTTTTAAAACAGCTCTTTAAGGTCCGATCTGAGGCCCATTGCTAAGGCATTCTCCTAATGGACCAGCAAAGTGAGGAAACTTGATGTGAAGCTGAAGTTTGATTGAAGCTAAGGTTTGACTGAAATGAGAATTCGTTACTCATGGATTTCATCCTCTGTGTTGTGTGAAATACAGCCTCATGCTAGGCTGAAAGCCAAAACAGCTGCTTGTTTAAATTTCCTGCCAGCTAAAGCACCCCAGGACTGGCTCTCTGTCAGTCCTCAGGCTGGGATCCAACAGTAGGGGAAATGAGCCCTTAAACACACAGTCTGAGATGTCCTCACCTGAAGGGTTTGACTCTACCTCCTCCAGCTATGCCACTGACCCTTTCCAGGGGTGACAGCAGCCAGAAGCGATGACCCTGGTTCCCTCCTAGAGGAATGCAAGGGCTGGTGAGGTTGGTGGCCTGCGCACTAGGTGCCGCTGAGGGCAGTAAGCCTCTCGTGCATCAAGGGTTTCAGGAATTTCAGAGTGAGTGGGTGTGCTCTCGTTGAGGTGGTAAAGATGCAACGGGGGATCTCTTGAGCTGCATCCACCGTGCCAGGGGTAACATACTGTCCTAATCACCTGGTAAAATCCCACTGATTTTCCCAAAGCTAGGATTTCACCAGAAATCCCTATAAATGAATTTGCTGGAGACACATTTCTAGATGGTTCAGAGATGTGAATACTTCAACAAACAGAATTTTTTCTTGTTAGCATACCACTCACTAAACCGTAATTTGGGGCCCCTGCTCATTTCTGTGTAAGCCACTAACATGGAATTTGGCATGTCTTTTTAGACTAGAGACATGCCAGTTTTGAGATATACTTACTCACCTGCATAGAAATCTGTGGACCTTTCTGGAGGCTGGTTTTCTCTAATCCTTTTTTGCGGTGATGTGGATATTATCTCAGATTAATGGGGTCCATGCAAAACACTACTTCATGGAATGTGTGTAAGGTTTTGGCTGTAAGAAACATTAGAAATAAATGCAGCTGCATTTCCTAATACTGAGGTTGTAGGATCCTCCTGTACTAGATAACAAATGATACCAACAGGCTCTTGTTGTTCACTACTGACTTGAATAAATAACTGCAAAACAAATGCTGTAAATTATGTTCAAGTTGCACTACTTCTAAGAAACATTTGGATGCCTGTCTTTTTTAAATTTTTGCATATTTTTAAAGATGACATAATTTCTTCTTTGTTTCCATTATGTAGCTGTGAAAATGAAATGAAACAAGCTTAGAACCTGCTGTCTGCTTTCTGTCTGACAGCTGCTTTTAGATACAAGCAGGCATTCATTCTTCCTTGCCAGAGGTGCCAGCTTCTTTGAACTGCTCTTTCAGCAGCAGCTCTGAATAACCACATCCTGATCCTGTTTGTATGGTGCTAAACGTCCTCACTGTGAGCTCATTCAGGGGCCCTGCATGCTTCTCTCTCTCTTACAGTGTTAAGAAAAATATGCATTTAAAGCATCAAAAAAAAGATGCAGATAGATGCTGTTCGCTACCTCCTTTCAAAAGCTGCTGATTAATAAAACCGGATCTATGTCTTCACATTCAGTCTACCACCCGCCTCCTGGGGTGAGGGAGTGAGGGATGGGAACTCTGCATGCTGTCTTGCAGATCTGCTGGTGTAACAGGACCTCTTGCTTGGGGCCGCTGAGCATTATCTGTAATGGAAATGTTAAATAACCACATGCACTTAATTTCACCCAAATGAGAACAGCTTTTTTCTTTCAAGCTCATGCCTGTTGACTTCCATGAGACCAGAGTACTCCTCACCCTGAAAGCTATGACTGTCAGCTGCAACAAAGGGGTATTTCTTTATATTTAAAAGTACACGAGGTTACAGCTCATCAACAGAGATTTAATAGGAATGTATGAAATGAGACAACACTGTGACAATAGTTTTCCTCTTAGTTTGAGAAGGAGCATTAAAGAGGATTTTGAGACATCAGACTGAGAAGCATTGGCTTTGTGAAACAAAGATCCTAAGGATCAAAGCTGAGTCATAACATCTCTGTGGCCCTGAAATCTGTTTTTCTTAATCAAGGCAGTGTAATATGGTTCAGAGCAGGAATCTTGTTGGAGTCTACACTTGAGGCTGGCAAACAGCAAACATGAGGAATTATGCAAGCCACAGCAAAAGCTCAAAGTGATACCATGGCCATGGAATTTGAAAGTTACCAGTTCAAAAAACCTTTAGAAGAAGAGACCTTGCAGTAATGAATGAAGATACATTTAATCGTAAATGTACAAGGGAGCCTTTGCAAGGATCCAGTGAAACCTGAAGAAGCTGTAAGGGAAATCAGCTTAAGGAGGCTACAGAGTACCTGGTGATCACGGTGCCATCCCTGTGAGAGGGCACATCCTGGTGCTGCTTGTACTTACTTCCCTGATGAGATGAATGGAATTATTCACTGAGCAAAAAGCTGATTGGCACAAGAAAGCTAATGGAAGAAAAAAATTTCATAGCAAGAGGACTGAGAGCTCTGGTTTTGGGGGTGTGCATGCTATGTGTGACCCTTGTGTTGTCCATTAGGAGTACATTTCACTCCTTCATGGTTGAAGAGTAATTCAGTCATACTCATGACTCATTGCAGGCAAGAGCAAAAGAAAAAAAGAATTGCAGATGAAGGTGATAATTATGAATCATCCAGTGACTTTAACACTCAAATATTTTAAAATATTTAGCCAGCCTAGTCATTCTTACTTAACCTCAAAACTTCATGGCTAGTGTAGCTGAGACACTCTTAAGCAATTAAAGACAGTCTTACAAAATAAGATTGGCAAAACGATAAAGATTTTTCATAGCCAAGGACAAGATTGTTTTCCATTATCAGAAATAATCAGATTAGTGGAGAGGCTTTGAGACTTGCCTATTTTCTAGAGCAGGACATGTCATGCATTAAGTTCTTGTATACGGACTTGCTATGGAGAGGTACTTTTCCAGCTAGCATTGTATGGAACAGCATTGGCTTCCCTCTCTAAGTAGCCAAGTCTCTATGCCTCAGCGTTTGACTCTTCAAGGAATCATATGTTGCCCCACATGCTTTAGATAATAACTTCCAATGAGGTTGAGAGGTCTGATTTGTCACAGTTTAATGGATAAGGAAAAAACACTTCCTTATCCTGAATGTTCAGGTTTCTTCCTTAATCCTTGGTATTGTGAAGTTTCGCAGAGTCCCAGCTTATGTTCATCACAGCCAGAAGAGAGAAATTCTCAAACTTTATATGTTCCCCTACTCTGCTGGCGTTGCATTTATACTGTAATTGTGAAGGAAAGCCTGGAGCTAAGCAGGAAATATTTATGCTGTTATAAGAGCAGGATCTGGTGACTGAAAGGCCTTTCTAGAAAAGGTTAAAGGCTCCTATGTCTGTCTGATGTAAGTCGGGTAGCTGCAGACAGACATGAGTGCTTGTCCCACCTGCACTCTAGGTCCCAGACTACAGGCTGGTGGGACAAAGCTGCACAAACATGATGCATTTGGGTCCACTGTAATAAATTGAGTTAAAAATAAGTATGATTCAAAGTAACTGGATAACAAAGTAAAGGTCACTTAACAGGCTCGCTGATGATACTTAAACCAAGGCTGAAGGAAAGAGATGCACCTGAACTAAAAAAAAAAGAGGGGAAAAAATATTAGGATTATTTTCTTGTCTTGCCTCTTGAATTTATTCTTTCTGTTTGACTTCTGTCAAACTGAATTAGTAAGAAACTCTTCATAGAGTCATAGAATACCAAGTTGGATGGGACCTCAAGGATCATCTGGTCCAACCTTTCTCGGCAAAAGCACAGTCTACACAAGATGGCCCAGCACGCTGTCCAATTGAATCTTAAAATTGCTCAATGTTGGGGAATCCACCACATCCCCAGGGAGATTGTTCCAATGGCTGATTGTTCTCATTGTGAAAAATTTTCCTCTTGTGTCCAATCATAATCTACCCAGAAGTAACTTGTACCCATATCTTTTCCATGTGACTCCTTGTAAAAGTGGAATGTCCATCTTCTTTTTAGTCACCCTTTAAAAACTGGAACATGATGATAAAGTCTCCACAAAGTCTTCTTTTCTCAATGCCGAACAAACCAAGTTCTCTCAGCCTTTCCTCACATGGCAGCTTCCCACTCCTTTCATCACATTTGTGACCCTTCTCTGGACTCTCTCCAGCCTGTCCACATCTTTTTTGTATAGCGGGGACCAAAACAGTATTGCAGGCGTGGCCTGATCAGCACTGAAGTAGATTGTGCTATTGACTTCTTTATATCTGTTGGTGATGCCCTTGCTGATGCAACCCAGCATCCTATTGGCTTTCTTTGCCACTGCAGCACACCGCTCACTCATATTGAGCTTGTTGTCCATCAGGACACAAAGGTCCCTTTCAACAAACCTCCTCCCCAGCTGGGTAGATACCAACCAATGCTGCATTCCTGGATTATGTTTTCCCAGGTGCAACCTTATACTTGTTTTGTTGAACTTCACAAGGTTCTTTTTAGTCCACTCCTCCAGCCTTATGAAGACATTAAACAACGTTGAGCTCAATATCCATCCCTGGGAGACCCCACTTGTGACAGGTTGCCAGTTTGAAAAGGAGCTATTTACCACCAACCTCTGGGTGTGGCTTGTCAGCCAGTTCTCCACCCACTGCACAGACCACTTGTCTAGACTGTAACACATCAGTTTCTCTAGGAGAAGGCTGCGGGAAACCATAACAAAAGCCTTGGAGGAATCCAGGTAGACCATGTCCACCACTCACCCCACATCAACTGAGCACACACGAATTCTCGTGGAAGGCCGTTAGGTTTGTCAAGCACAATTTGCCCTTGGTTAATCCATGCTGGCTTTTCTCAATCACATGCTTCATTTGACTTGTGATATCCACCCACCCCCCTACCCCACCCCGAAGGATTTGTTCCATAACTTTCTGTGAGTATTCTATAAGTATTATATGGACAGAAAAGAAGGACAAAAATTTGTTATTGTATGCTCAATTAAGTTAGTTTAAATATCTTACCACAGGGAATAATATTAAGAGCCCCAAAATCTCAGGTGCTAAGAAATTTGTTGCAGTTGGCTAGGTGGTTTCCTGCTGACTTCAGAAGCTGTTGGATCAATCTATCAAATACTAAACTCCAAATATAGCTAAGCAAAAACGAAAATTAAGAGAAGCTACTTTTCACAGCATGGTCTATGTTCAATTGCATATGAATTATTAGAATAATTAGAATAAATCAGACACTAGTGCAGAGGAGCAGTGAGAGCACAAGAAAGTGCATAGAGAGCCTTCATGAAGGTTCAGTGCAATATCAGACCTTCCCACATTTAGTCAGTCCTGTGGACTGTGTCTGGGGTGAATGGGACTCGAGACTGCCCTTCTGGCACCCTACTTAACAAGATCATGCATTTAACAGGAAAATATATTTCATCAAGCTTTAACCTTAGGTTTCCATCACAAAAGTAACTGAGCTTTCCATACAGAAGGAAAAGCCATTATTCAGGTGAATTATTTAAATTCTTTTTCATTTCAGGGAAAAATGAAAATTTTAACAAAATTGAATATAAGAAAAATATTACTCAGCAGTACATGAACAGTCTCAGATATTTTTATAGTTTTAAGTCTTACTAAATATCTGCTTCTAAAACTTTACAGAAGTCCTGTGTGTCTTTGTGTCACTAACAGACGCATTAGTTTTGTTAAAACAGTACTTTTTAATTTAGTGCAGCAATACTTCATATGTTTGCAAAGATCTCTGAGTTTAAAGTATTGCTGCATTAAATTAAAAAGTACCGTTTTAACAAAACTAAGCAGAAATATCAGTGGACTTAAAGAAAGAGCAATTTGAAAAAAATCAACCAGAGTTTACCACCTCCAAGAGATTAATTCCAATCAGCAGAATGATTTCCAATAAAAAATACATGAAAATGTAGAGAGAAATTTCTGTCTGAAAAGTTTTATTTCAATTTTAACTTAAAACACCCTCCCAAATTTAGGAAGTTACTATTAAAAAACAATTAAAACCCCAAAATAAATGAAAATATTTCCATCAGGACAAAATGAATGGATCCAACCCCAAATTCAGTCAATTTGTATCTTGCTCTCTGGCACCCAGGGGAGTGATATGGTTTACATGCACTGTCCTAGTGAGCACATGGGGATGAGCTCAAGGGGAAGGAGGAATCAGCCTTGATACCTGGCCTGAGGCCTGAAGGGATAAACATGAGTGGCCAAAGATGATTATGAAAAAGATAAGAATTTTTTTTTTTTTTTTTTTTTTATGTCAGTGATTTCATGAAGAGAATGTTGCATTAACTGCTTTTTTTCAGGAATGACAGTTTTACCTTCATCACCTTCCATTGCCTTTACTCTCCCTCTGCACTCCCAAAACCAGTTTGGGAATGTCTCTATGCATCTCTGTTCACTGGAGCTACCTGCAAGCTCAGAAAAGCTGTGATCCAAGTGTTTCCCACCCCATTCTCCAGCTGTGGTTGCACTGACTTGCAGCACATTGTACCTCTCAACTGTCTTGGTCCTGGCTTAACCCATATGGTACTTCATGGTACTTCACTGCATTGCCAAGCTCCCTATTTGGTGACAAAGTCTGGCCAGGGAGCTGTACCTAAGGAGAAGACTGCACCTCCTTGCAGCATGTGTCTACAAACACAGAGCAGTAGGATGCACAAAAGCCTGAAGACACAGTGAGAAAAGAGCATTAAAATAGGTTGAATAGTACTCGGAGCAAGCCAATACCTGCGCACATGAAATCTGAAGTGTTTTATTACTATGAAATGCTGAAGCAAAATATTTTGGATCAGAGGTATTTAAAGCTTTTGCTCTGTGAAAACACAATGAAATTAAAACATTCAGCTCTTTTCCCCCACTTTTTCTATCCCCTTTTTTTCTTGTTAACATTTAGAAAGTTAGAGTACAAGGGAAAATTGAAGGAAAATATGAAAGACTATTGTTTTGGGGGTGGGCAATGATGGAAACTAATACGTGGCATTATTCATTCTATTTTATTGCTATAATAGCAAAGAAAAGGTAATAAAAAGACCAGGAAAAAGCAAAATGACTGGAAAAATTCAAAGAAAGTTTGCAAAGTATGTCTCCATAGCTCGGAGGACTATTTTTTGGTTAGCCTTTAAAACAAAAATTCAACCACCTCAAATGTTATCCGTCTCTGGTAAGATACTTGACTAACAGTTTCCCCTAAATTTAGGTACCTCAATAACTTACCTCTTTTCCTCAGAGATCTTGGACACTCAAGAAATTACACTTGCAGGTTTTAGTGCATTTCTGAAAATCAAAAAAGATTATGAACTTGGAACATAGTGGTAAGGACCTTTTAAAAGTAGTGTTTGACTTAGGTTAGCTGCGTTTGGAAGCAAGATGAAGCAGAAGTTTTAAAAAATCAAAGCACTTATACGAAGTTATTTTACAGGAGTAACTATCCTATAAAAAGAAGGAAATATTCACCTTGAGGAATGATACAGTATTACCCCATTTTATTTCTTCATAAATAATTTGTATCTTTATCATATGTTCACCATGATCAAATTCTTTACTTACATGTCTGTAACACATACATGACTCTTTTAGAACAGTGTAACAACCAGGATCCACAAAGCACTCTGCTTCACAGTCAAGGTTTCTCACCTCCCTCAGCCTGCCTGGCTCCTCCTGTGCGTTTATATATAATCTCCTTTCTGTTATCATAGCCTACCTGCATATCCTCCAGAAACAAGGTGCTGGGTTTATGTGAGTGACTCTTCTGGAGGCTGCTTTTTAATTTTGCGGGCATGTTAAACTTAGTCCTTAAATTGTGATGATACATGGGAACATAAGGATATCTATGCCAAATTGTGGAAAAGGACTACCTAGCCTCCAATATCTTGTCTGGGTAATCCTGTCATCTGCAGGCTGAGGGATTCCTAAGGTGGGAGCATGAAGTCTTTACATTTAACACCTTTAATGCATTTTCTTTCCATCAGTTTTCCCAGAGATCTGCCTGAAATGTTTACCTGTTAACCGTTATCAGTTAGGAAGTCCACTGAAAAAGAAGGCTTTCTTTCTTTTTTACTATCTTATCTCTCTTGCCTATTGGATCTCTCAGTGAAAAATATGCCTATTGCTAGCGTGCATTCTGTCCAAGGGCTGTTATTGTGGAAATGCAATCCATGTAATAACATCCTGTGGGAACAACAGAGAAGATAAAAGAAGAGATATGAGATAACTGGTAAAGTAGCGATTTTTCTAGAAAATACATGCAACTCATATGTTCTCATAATCAGGAGTACAGTATTTTTAATCCTACAGTTTGCTTCCTGTCTCATCCTTCACTTTTGTTTCCAATTCCACAAATTATTTTTTTTAGACAAGTTTTTTGTTTTGTTTTAGTAAACCAACAATGCTGCACTGATAGGCTTATTTTTCCACCAGATGTTTTTGTTTCTCTAATGTTTGTTTTAGGTAATTATATTTGAAAGTGAAAAGGTGAAAATTTTTTTTTATCTTGATGATTTTCTAGGCCAAGAGATGCACTTGCGACCAGAAATGTCCCATTGCAGGAGGCAGGTCAAGAAACAGGCCAGTTTCTGCCTCTGAGTAGGTCCTGCTGGCTCCTGAGGGCCCAGCCTGCCCCACTTTTGTCCTTGTCCTGCCTCCATCTGCAGGCATGGGCAGCTCAGGAGCTCATATACTGTCAGCAGTGCTGCTGTGGCACAAGTGCTGGGGTACTGCGTCCCTGGGCCACTTTTGTAAGCAGTGAGTGTGTCTCTGGACCAGATTGCCTACCCCAGGCTCCCAGCCATCCTGATCAGGTATGGAGTCAGCTACCTGTGGCCAGCTCTGGTGGACACGAGAAAGTGTTTTGCTCTTTGGATCCTGTTTGCTGTTCAAGCATCTTTTTCCAAGGATGCCAAGCTAAGCAGCAACATTGTGCAAGATGCCTGTGAGAAAGGGTTTTTAAACCAAGGGACAGCTTCAAAGCTTCAGCTTTTCAAATATCAGGTCTTTGTAAGGATAGTAATATCCTCTTCTTCCCTCTTAACCTAATGGTAACCCTAAGGGAGGGAAAACTCTATATGTGACACCTTGGCTGTATCAGGTTGTATTTCAAATTTGAACAACAGTAGCAGATGGAATAGGTGTAGACATTCAATACAAGATCGTGGCTGCTATACAAGGTTTAGGTGTGTGTTGAATAAATCCTTCTTCTTGGCCAAGGAAATCTTCATCTTTGTAAACCTGTGAAGTTCCACAAAAAGCTTGCAAATGGCACTACATAAGAGCTTGTCTTAAATAGGGTTGTTCTGCCTCTGAGATGACATAAAATACTTCAGCTCAACGATTACTTGACTAAATTTCCTGGATAGTAAACGTTCAGCAAACAGAGGACAGTACTGTCGGGACATCTGTCCTCTTCATACCTCTATGGTGTGGGTAGCATCTCTGTTGGGTGTAGTTTCTCAAACCTGTAGCAAAGCTTTCTGTCCCTCGATGAATATTTCACACCTATAGCACTTTTTTTTAAATCTGTTTTTGATTGATGTCTCTCACAGTTTTCTGTCTATATTCTTGCTCTTTGAACCCTATGACCTGAATTGTTGCCAAAAGCAAGGATTTCAATCATATTTCATGTATTCTTTCTGATTGATCTTAACAGTACTGAATCTCTATAGCACTTTCTACAGAACTGAACCTATTTTGCATGCCACATCCCTCATGTTTTTTATTCCAAGAGAAAGGTGGGGAGTGTAGCTAAAAATTTTACCATCACAGTTGCCAACTCTGAAATTGTATTAAAGTGACTCATTTGGAAAGATTTGTCTGAAAAATGAGCATCCATGTAAGCACTGAATGACGCTTGAGCAGCATGGAAAAATAGAGACTGTCTGAAGCTAATTACATTGCATAATGACATTTCATCAGATTTTGACATTTCCCACCACCACCACCCCCTTCCTTAAAATTGGTGTTGTAATATGATTTAAACGATAGCTTGGTCACATAATCAAACACCATGAGAATATTTCCCTTACTAGTAAGTACGGTGCAGTTGCAAAAGCTGTTTCTTTACTCAAGTAATACTAATACAGTAAGAAAATTTAAGGCTTACAGCCAGGAAAAGTATGTATTTTTTATGAAAAGGATAATATAATAGCTACGTATTAGACAACGATAAACAAAGGAGGGATTTTGAAAAGACGTAAGTCTTCATTGTAATGCCTGTGTATGTCCTGTTGTCTATACCATAAAATAAAGCAATAACAGAATAAATAGTTATTTCTGATCAGTATGGACTCTGATTAAAGAAAGCAGCTAGAAATTATAGCTTAGCAATTGCAGCCTGTGGTTTCATTTCTCCCACAATGTTTGTACCTGGCTTTCAACTTGCTTTAAAATAAATGCAAGGACCTTCTGTATTCTCACAGACTGTTGCTTTGTATCCTTCTGTGCTTTACATTGAACACAACCGACAGCAGTATGTTGCCTGTGGATAGATATTTACGTACGTTTATTGCTCTTATCCTACTGTCTTTCACTTGTGCATCTTCTCTTTAAAAAAAATCTGGATATCAAGTGCTCACATACTCTTCTGTTGCTCAGTTTGGCCACTAAAAACAGAGAAAGAGTCACATACAAAAAAAATAATTAAGGTTACTGCTGGTAAAAAAACAAAAAGAAGTACAAGAATTGTCCAAAGTCCACATGGATATGACAAAAAAGAGGATTACTTTGGAATAGGGGACTTCCTACTGTACCAAAGACATTCTCTCCCATGGTTGAGTTGAATACCGTGAAAGTAAGTACATATTTATGGGCCACATGAAACCTCTGAATCTGTTTATCTTGTCTTATCTGGGTAATACCACAGTCTATGCAAGGCATGCTTCTAACACCTGTATCGGCAGCAGAGAAAAAGCTGAGGAAATGAAAATATTTTAAAGTTTTCCCACTACTTGTAACAAATCTTGGCTCCTTCCTGACCACAGTCATGACTAAAGCCATGATTACGACTGACTTTTCCACTTTGATAAATCAGGTGCAGCGAAATAGAGTAACTCATCCAGCCTCATCTAAGCAAGCCAGCATCAGAAAGGTAGAAAACGGGGTCAGAGTTGCCCCCAATCTCCTGCGTTACCCATAAACACAGATTGAATGGAAAGATCAGTGACAGCAGATACATTTGCAGGAAGACTAATCACTCTGCAAGCTGACTGGTGTTACAGGAAAAAAAAAAATAAATAAATTAAAAATAAAGGACCATGGCTGTATTAGATTGTAAAGGAAGTAACTCCTCATAAAGCTGGGGTTAATTCTAGTTGACAGATCCAACATGTTTCAGAAATCCCCAGAAAGCAAGCTGTTATATTGTACATTGTATGACATATTGGTGCTACTGGCAGAAGAAACTGGGTCTTTCTTGGTGACCTGAGTCGAGCAAGAGTATTGATCTATTGGAGGGGATTCTGCAAGGAGACATGCATCTAATACATTATTAAATAATGCCTTCTGTAGTTTAATCAGTTAATTTTTTGAAAGTGAGTGGTAAGAGAAGGAAATATATAAGCTAAAGTGCTTGGAAGCTGCAGAGTAGATATCATACCTCCATTTCTTATATTGGAGCCACTTACTGAAAGGAATGGATGATTCCTTAAGAGATATGGCCCTGTTCAGAGAAAGGACTCAGAACAATTCCTTCTTCAGAGAAAACTCGCAGCCAGTATTATGGAGTAGAGCAGCAGTACAAATTCTGGTAAAACTGGATTTCATTGGAAAGTACAGTTTTGTCAGGAACATCACAGCATTTAAACTCGGGAAGCTCCAGGTCTGACTGGAGCCAAGGCTTCCGGGATGTCAGGCAACAGTTTGGTTAAATCAAATAGCAGGGAAACTGAACAGTGGTAGTCCCACCAAGTAGATGCTGCACTTGGTAAGTACGCATTACTTCAGGAATTCTTTTTCATGGCATTTCCAAACTATAATTTTTCAGAAGTTCCAGGATTTTTTTACCTCTCTTCATTTGGTTAAGTCTAGTCAAATATAAAGGAAGCTATTCCCTTCCAGATCAGTCTGTCTGCGACATCTGTTATGCCCTCTGTGTGATATTGCTGCCCCTGTCTTTATTTCTTAGCCTGTATCTACTGCATAGTAGCTTTTAGTATTTCAGAATTTAACTATTCCAGAATGAGGTGAAAGCTCAAATCTCCATGAAGAGAAATCATGTTTTCAGGGATACAGACAACGAAATAAAAGTAGTATGCAGGGTGTGGGAATGTAAAAAGAATCACAGAGACGGAGAAGGGGAAGAACTTTCCCAAAGTAAGTGTTCCTATAGTCTTCCAGAAAAGTTCTTAACTGTTATAAGACTATATGCCTTAAATATTAGGTAAGTAGTTCATCTTCTTTTCATGATGTCATGTCCAGATTTTGAGTGCAAGCTATGTTTCAAGAGACGTTCAAAAGATTAGCATAATTTTCAAATAATACAGTTTAAATAACATGAGAGTTTCCCCTGACTTTCCACTGTAAGTATGTAAATGTACAATATCTTATGGGTTTGGTTTGGCATGTTTCCCAGTGCTTCTCTGGCATTCATGTGGAATGCTTTTTATTAGAGCCATGGATTAAGAGGGGAGTAGCTGACAATGCTGTGCACATCTTATTGCAGTGTACTGTTGGAAACTAATCTGAAAATATTTCAATTGTCATCAAGCAAATAAAACTCCTGTATCTAGATGAATTGTTCTTAAAATGTTCTCTATAACTTGAAATGATGTAGATATAATTTCATTTTTAAAACAGGTTTAGGAATCTGACAAGTTTGCTTCCAAATATACCTTTACTTCATTAAAATTATATAAAGTGTTTGACACAAATAGAAGCACAGAAGAGCAAAAAGGGCAGAGTATGAAAAAAATTCTCAGTAAAGGAGAATGATAGGAGTTTCCATTTCATGTTCTCACTGCTTCCTTTCTCTTACCTTCTCACTTGTTATCCTTTGCTAGGAGGAAGCAGGAGAAAAAGCAGGACTGTAATGCTATATGTTAGGAGAGAAGACTTCAACCTCTTCCAGGATCTGCCTGAAGGAATCTTATGGGATATGACCCTGGAGAGAAGAACGGTCCGGGAGAGCTAGTTGATTTTTAAAAATCATCTCCTCAGGAGTCCCATCCCAACAAGCAGAAAATCAAAAACAAGTGGGAGGAGAACTTCACAGATGAAAAAGGAGCTCTTGACTAAGGTCAAATATGTGAAGAAAGCATACTAGAGGCAGAAGCAAGTGATTCAAGAGGATTATATCATAAATATATTATCTTTCTTATATTGTACTATTGTCTGATCATGCAGGGATGGGGTTAGGAAATCCCAGTCCACCTGCAATAGTATCTGGCAAGGTATGTGAGAGGCAACAAGAAGGCCTTCTGCAGGTATATCTGCAGCAAAAGGAAGATCAGAGGAAACATGAGCTTGCTAACGAATGGAGCAGGGGATCTGGTGACAAAGGACACAGGAAAGGCTGAAGTACTGGATGTGCTCTTTGTCTTGGTCTATACTGATACAACCTACACTCAGCAACTGCACTTCCATGTGGAAAAGTCTGAAGCATGGGAGACTACACCTCAGAGAAGGAAGATCAGAGAATCATAGAATGGTTTGGGTTGAAAGGGACCTTCAACATCACCTAGTTCCAACCCCTCTGCTACGGGCAGGGACACCTTCCACTAGACCAGGTTGCTCAAAGCCCCATCCAACCTGGCCTTGAACACTTCCAGGGAGGGGCCATCTACAGCCTCTCTGGGCAACCTGTTCCAGTGTCCCACCACCCTCACAGTTAAGAATTTCTTCCTTATATATAACCTAAATCTACAATCTTTCATTTTGAAACCATTACTCCTTCTCCTTTCGCTACACTCCCTGATAAAGGGTTCCTCCTCATCTTTCCTGTACAGCTCCTTTAAGTACTGGAAGGCTGCTATAAGGTTTTCCTGGACCCTTCTCCAGGCTAAACAAGCCCAACTCTCTCAGCCCGTCCTCATAGCAGAGGTGCTCTGGCCCCCAGATCGTCTTTGTGGCTGTCCTCTGGACTTTGCCCAACAGGTCCATGCTTTTCTTACACTAGTGGTACCAGAGTTGAACACTACTCCGAGAGCAGAGTAGAGGGAGAACAACCTCCCTCAACCTTCTAGCCGCACTTCTTTGGATGTGGCCCAGGATGTGATTGGCTTTCTGGGCTGTGAACGCACATTCCTGACTCATATTCAGTTTTTCATCCACCAATACCTCCAAGTCCTTCTCTGCAGGGCTGCTTTCAATCTACTCATCATCGCCCAGATAGTATTTGTGCTTAAGATTGCCTAGATCCAGGTGCGGCACCTTGCACTTTTCCTGGTTAAACCTCATGAGGTTCACATGGGCCCACCTCTAATGCTTGCCAAGGTCCCTTTGGATGACATTCCTTCCCTCCAGCATGTCAACTGCACCACACAGCTGCCCATGTCACTGATAAACATGTTAAAGAGCATCGGTCTCAATACTGACTCCGGAATGCTGCTCGTCACTGATATCCACTTGAACATCAAGCCATTGACCACAACTCTTTGAATGCAACCACCCAGCCAATTTCTTATCCACTGAGTGGACCATCCATCAAATCCATGTCTCTTCAATTTAGAGACAAGGATGTCATGCGGGATAGTGTTGAATGCATGTTAGGGAACATTTATTACTGGATGTACATAAATTCATGGGACCTGATAGCATGCACCCATGAGTGCTGAGGGAGTTGGCCTAAGTCCCTGAAACCAGTGTCAATTATTTCTGAAAGGTGATAACAACAGGGGAAGGTCCATCTTAAAGAAGGGCAAGAAGGAGGATCCAGTGAATTACAGCCTGACCAGCCTCACCTCAATCCCTGAGAAGAAGATGGGGCAAATAATCCTGGAAACCATTTCCAGACACATTAAAGACAAGAAGGTGACTGTCAGCGGTCCACATGCATTTACGAAGGAGTGCTGGGTCCAGTTCTGGGCTTCCCAGTATAAGAGAGATATGGAGGTACTGGAGTGAGTCCAGTGAAGGATTGTGAAGGTGAAGGGATTGAGGCATCTCACATATAGGGGAAGGCTGAGAGAGCTGGAACTGTTCAACCTGGAGAAGAAAAGGTGTCTAAATACCTGATGGGGGAAAAATAAGAGAGAGACAGGCTTCTCAGTAGTGTCCAGTGGCAGTACAAGAGTCAATGAATAAAAACTGAAACACAGGAAATTTCATCTGAATACAAGAAAACATCTTATTACCGTGCAGATGGTTGAACATTGAAACAGATCGCCCAGAGAGGTGGTAGAGACTTCATCCATGGGGACACCCAAAACCTGACTGGACATGGTCATGAGCAACCAGCTTGAGCAGGACTAAATGTTCTTGATGCTTTCTGTGATTCTTGCCTTTCTCTTTTTTTTTTTTTTCATACTCTCTTTGACATAATTACATAATTACATTTATTTTTCTAGTTTGTTGTACATTCTTTTTATTTTTTCCTTTTTTTCAAGAATTCTGTCCTTTCACGTGTCCTTGGGAATGAAAATAATATCCTTTCACCATGTCCTGTCTCCCTATGTATACCTGCAGCCTTTTCTTGTCTGTCAATAGTCTTTTCAAATCAATCAAGTCAAATTATAGAACAATACCTGACATTTTGCAGACTGAATTTCTAGTTATCTGCATTTTTTCACAGTTCATGAGTTCAGCAATACCAGACTTTGCCCCAGATCTTTTAGATCCATAGTCAACTTAAATAAGGTTTCCAGTAAAGACATTGACTTTAAACAGGTTGTTTGAAATATCGCTTTAAATTCAAAAGCTGAAGGCAGTAAAGAGAAGAAGATATAAACAATGTTTTAGAGCTAATGTTATAAAAATCAATTTATAGAGTGTTAATCTTTCTAGTGATTGTTTTTCCACTGTCTATAAACTTGAGCTATCTCAGCCTCTGGGCTCTATTAAACTCTTCACAATAAAGCTCTCAGCAGACGTGGGACCTTCATTGCTTTTGTCTTAGAGTTTGCATGACTGTTAAGGCTAATACGAGCTACAAGGCTGGCCTGCACTTAGATTTTACTGAGATTTCTAAGCTCACTGAAAGTTAAAAAAAAATCAGATTTATAAGAAATATTACTATGCTAGTCAAATTCATGGGGGACAGGTTTATCAGTCAAAATGTTCTTTGACAAATTACTTCTTCAGTGGAGGAAATGAAGCGCATAAGGTACACTAGCAAAACAGTAATTATTCTGGTTTAATTTGCATTTTAATTTGCATTACAGTTTAATTTAATTTCCTTATTCCTTGTATGAGTTAATGTAGCTTCTGTTTTCACTCATTGAACTCTGTCACACATACTGGCTGATGGACTGGAGAACTCACAATTATCAAATTTAACTTTTCTTGTATCCTGCTTATAGGCTCTTGGATTCTTGGACTCTTTCAGTGGAAGGCATTATAGCACTTTTTCAATTGCTCTACTGTATTTTCTTTGAGTCCTCTCCCATTCATCTTTACTTGGATTGTCAATGAGAAGTTGCCAGCAGTCACAGAGCCTCTGTATGCCCAGTGCAAGGGAGATACAGCAGCCCTGCTGCAACTCAGAAGCAGGATCTGTCAGGATCTCTCATTGCACCCAGCGATTTCCTCATTCCTTTCGGTCTAAGTGTTTCACAGAAACCTGAGGATGAGCTGACTGACCTATGGACCCAATATTGTTTTCAGAGTAACTGTTTCCTGTGTTGAAAGGTTTACTTGCATTGTGGTTTTCTGTATATATCCCTTTATTTGTGTTTTTAAAAAAACACAGAGCATTTATATTCCATATAGCAGCAATCCCACTTGTTCTGTACTGAAGGCCTCTTCTTTTAATTAATTACCATTCTGCTAATCATTAAGCCCTTACAAAAACTATTGGAAAAGTCCTCTTAATTTCAAAACCTGTCTTCTGGGGCTTCCCACTGGAAATAAACACCCTCAATTATAATTGCTGCTCTTGAACATATTTTGTCACAGTTCAACAAGCTAATCACTATTTTATTTTTGTCTTCTTTCTTCTGTCTTCAACAAATAAATTTTGTGATTAAAAAAATACACAACAATCCATCAATACTATAACTACACTAAGTTAGCCATCTGAGTGAATTAAAAGTATGGCAACTTCATTCAACGCTCTCCCCGTATTCTTATATTAACGAATGTGAGCTTTTCCCTCTAATTTAAAATTTTGATAAATAAAAGCTTCCTCGTGCATTTTTTTAATGTGACTGATGACCAGGGATATTATCTCCCAACTGTTTTGGAGTTTACCCAGCAAGTTCATTGAAAATCAGCACTCCTGGTCCTCAGCCAGCAGTCAGCTCTTTTGAAACTCTAGGATGCAAAGTTGCAACATCTACTAACTTAACTGGATTTAGAAACTGGTCTTTAACTTTTTTCTCTCTCTCTTCCCTCCCAACCATTACTATGGTGTGAGGGATTCAAGCATTCTTCTGTAGTAATAAATGAATATCACTTTGTGGGCTATTCCCCTAATACAATATTGTCCAGTATTATAATGGACGGGAGGTGATACCATGCACAGGGTGATCTGCTATCCAAAAGACTAGTGCTTTAACGGATTGGAGTGTCTGCTCTATCCCACACAGGGTGCTCACTCATGCCATGTCTTCTAAGTTCCGCACAGAAAAATGCAGCAAATTTGTCTCATTATTACTTATAAATAGCAGACTCATTTAATTACATGCATCGAGTACTGTACCAAAAGTAAATCAACCATAGGCCCCTAGGACTAAATATCAGCATCTAATGCCTAACTCTCAGTTATAGGGACTGAGGTGAAAGCATGTTTCCTTGCAAGTGCCTAGCAAATTATATTCCATGTTAATTACTTTTTTTTTTATTTGGTGGAATTAACTGAATCATACTGAACTAAATTAAATTAGAAATCCTCTCTTGTGCTGTGCTATCAGCTGTCACCGAGCTCAGAATTGTTTTCCATCATGAGCCTGCTAATGATGACTTTCTTCAATGAGCCGTAGGTCTTGCCTTTGCTCAGAATATATCATCTGGTTTCTTTAGACCTTAATTGTTCGCTGTGAATTCAGGTATAAAAGGCAGATGTACTTTGTTTGCTATGTTTTCAGAGTCGTTGCCGTGAGAGGCTATAGCAGTTTCTTTTTCTGTAGCAGCAGCAAGCCTCTGAGGCTCTGGCTTTGTTGCATGGCACAGGCAGACAGTACTTTTTTGTGCTATTTAACTGGCCCGTTGAGTCTTTTTCTCGAAATTTAAGTTCCTCAGCTGGCTTTTAAAATCTGGTCAGAACATAATTGCTTTATCTCTACAGTTTAGGATGAAATTAGCAGGTGTTTACCCTTGCTCATTCATAAATATTTATAACTTTGGCTGCCTTATTCCTTTCTGTGCTATTTTTTTACAAGTTCTCAAGGATTTTAATTGGATAAGACTCAAAAAAAAGTTTAGGAGCAAATCTTTAATTGTTTGCATCCCAGCTTTCCTGAGAACAAAGTTGTGCCTTAGGCCTAATCTGTGTATCTTTAATGCTCCCATTTCCTCAGTGTCTGCAATACTGTGCCTTAGCAGAATGTTAACAAAGCAGTAGAAACAGAAGCCCTTACAATCCTCATTTACTATCTACTTCTATACGCTGAGAAGTTGATGGTGAGTGGGATAGGACAAAAAGGATTAACACTACCTTCATTTAAGGAGTAATTAAAAGTAGGTCCATATCACGCTAGACTCTGTGAAAGCTGATCTCCAGAGGCTCCTTGTCTCAGAAGGCTTACAACCCAACCCAACCCAAGAAAATAAAAGAAGGGTGAAGAACAGAGTAAGACAGATGAGCAACCAGTAGCTTATCTGAGGTTTTCTTGATAGAGGACAAGCTAAAGGAGTAAGAAGGGAGCAAATGGAACACTGACGGGAGGAAGGCAGGGAGAAATTGGGGAGGGACGAATTGAGTACATGTTTCCGTGTCAGGGGAGCAACAGTAGGCTGAGAAAACTGAGGCCACTTCTGGGCGTCCACCATGAAAGCACTGTAGTAGCACTTACCCATGCCTGCCAATGGAGGAGAGATAGGCCAAGTAAGGCTGGAGTAGCAGCAGTAACCTTCTCACACAAAACCCACCAGGCCAAACTGGACAAGCTCCTGCTGGGCTAGCACAGAGTACTGTAGTCCCCTCTGCTCCGTGTGGGGCTGTGCGCAGTCATACTGCCTGCAAACAAGGAAGCAGCCCCAGCACTTTCTGTGCTGGAAAGGTTAGGCTTGCACAACAGTTTCACTATCTCTCAAAAACGAGGTTACAAGATACTATTATCTTTCAGCACATGGTGTTTCTTGGTCTCACGGGCTTGAGAAACGAGTACAGCTTGAATTACTGTTGTCTGAGTGATCTTCCAAAGGAGGATATTCATGTGCAGAGAACATTTTGTTATTGTTTTTTGCTTTTAAATATGCTTTACTTTTCATTCATTTGCAATTGCTTTTTCAGCATCATGTAAACAAATCAGAGTAATTGTGGCCCAACAGAAACAGCATAAGCCTGACTGCACTAACATCTGATGTTTCTCGCAGGACAGGACCTCTCATCAGTTTTACTACACGGGAATAACAGACCCTGCCTGAGTCAATGGTCTTGATAAGCACCATATCCATCCTGAAGGTGGCACCAACCCAATCGTTACTCAGGGTAGGTGTGCTCTGAATAAAGGGTTTTAGGGAAGTAAAATCTCTCAAGGTGAAAGAGATAGTAGGGATACATACGGCTTTTTCCTAGATCTTTTCCAGAGCAATAGCAAGACATGCAATGAAACAAGTTCTGAGATTCCTTTTCCTAATTCCTTATCTGGCTTCACTCACCTTCCCCCCTATATTGTCCAGTCTAAAAAGAGTACCCTTACATTCAAATTTTACTTGGAGTGTATAGATTGTATGCCAAGAAAACACAGACTTGGCAGAAAGCTGATTTAAAGCTTTGAATTAACACAGTGCAAGAAAATTTACACAAAATGAATCTCCATTCACAGAAACCTGCAGCTGCTTCTTTCAACTTTGAGGAACTCGGTGCAAAATTCTAGATCGTTTCTTGTGTGCCTGGATATTTTTGGATGAAAAGAGACAGCTTAAGATGCTTGCTACCAAAAATGTTGGGGACTAGAAGGCAATGGTTAGTTCTGGTTTCCAATAAAATGAAAGCACAAAATCCATTTGTAAGCATTGCTGAGGCAATGGCAATTGTAGGTCTGTTAGAAACAAACAAACAAGAAACCCTGTGGATGCAATTACAGCTCTTTCCACACTTTGAAATCTAGCATGGCATGACTTGTTTACCAGAGATCATCGGTTTTGAAGGACCCAGCTCATTCAGGTTGGAACAACCACATTCAGGAGTATTCACCACCTAACAGCAAATTCTGGAAATGGACAAATATTCTCCACAAAGTTATGCAACACCTAGTCCATTTACAGTATATTTTAAGTCTGGTTACAGCTTGTTTTGAGCAGCAAAGTTATTAGAGTGGTTAAAACCAATTGTTTGAACAAACCAACACTTGCTAATAAATAAACTTTAATAGCTCATTAATAAGCTTCATTATGATCTGCCTTGGCATGTGATGAAAGATATTAAAGGAACTTGATGCCTTATCCATTCAGCTGTGCAGACACAAATTCTTTTAGTCAGAAGTAAACAATGAAGAAAAAAATATTCTCAAGCTTCTATAATTTAGTTGCATTTTTTTTTTGTTGGAAGATTGCAAGTACTTCAGTCAAGAATCTTTTCTATATATTTCTTGGCATGAAAGGAATAGGGGGAGACCAAGCTCTATTTCTTTCTGTGATTGTTCAGGTCCAACTACTGTTGAGATGGAGGAATGCTCATTTCCACCTGTGTCAGCAGTGTGAGCACTATTAAAACTGGATCTTCCTGATTGTTTGAAAAAAATGCTAAGTGATCACTACTGGTTAAGTGAAAATTTGACCAAGAATTACAGCTTTCAGGGGACACACTACTTTTATGACATGTTACATTTGAGAGATGTCCTAAGATCTTCATTGGTCATGAATCATGCAGTGACAAGTCAGACCCATTCAGCTCACACATCCTTGACCAGACTGCTTTATATGAAAGTCTGGCTGCATTCTATGGTTATTAATTTTTAATGCTACAAATGTTTTGTTCCCATTTCCATAGCTTACACTAGTTATGATGATCACATATATAACAGGATAAACACCTGTCAGAGCAGTTGCTTTCATATATTGCTCAGCATTAAAGCACACAGACAACATCATTTATCATTTTTGTCCCTTGGACAAAGATCATCTGTGTTGTAGTTCAATTTATGCAAAAGATCCTACATGTCTTTAGTGTGTTTCCTTTCCTCATAGCAACCTGGCAACATTCTCAGAATCTTCGTTCTTTGTCTCAGAAAACTACCGTGTTCTTTTTAAGTTACTTCTATGGAAATTCTCACGGTGAGATCTAAAGGCAAACTACTTTCCAGTGGTGTATAGTTTCTTTAATTGTGCAAAATCTTTCTAAGAAGATTCAAGTCACTGTAGCATGCTAAACTTATTGCAGGTATTAATGCTTTACCTGTTCCACAGAACATAACTTCTTTTTAAAAAAAAGCACATGCATGAGGGCAAAGTTCACATTTCATTTCAGACATGAATTCAGAAGATTCTTCTATTGTTACTTTCTTAATTAACATTTTTCTACACCTGTCTGTAATGGCAGGGTGCAGGCTGAGATCTAAGTATGTAAATTACATCATCAGTAACAGTGCAAAACAAAACATTGTTTTAAGATGTACTGCTTTTTTAAAACAGCTTGAATCAAATGGCTGGTTTATCAGCCAAAATTTTCTGAAGTAAAAGTATTTTACCTAGCTCAAAGCTTTACCTATTTTGTACAGGATTAAGCATCTGGGTTTGTTTTTTGTTTTTTTTTCCTGACATGCTTCTAGGCACCTAAACTACCCCACGGTTTATGCCACAAAAGAGTCCCTAGTACAGCTGTTATTTAGATGGACTTAATCCATTGAAGGAGGAAATGCTACGTTGTAGGTTTTCCATTAGAACATCCCCTTGTACCGTATGAGAGAACAAGATGGTGTAGTGGGTAGGTGTAAGACCTTGGGGGCTGAAAGTCTTGAATTATTTTCCTGGCCATGCCTGCAAGGTTTCACTCCTCTATACCTCAGTTTCATCATCTGGAAAGAGGGACTAATGGTACAAACATCTTCTGTGAAATAAAGTAAGCAAACAAAGAACCTCTTTGAGATCTTCTGGTGAGAACACAGCTTCACAGAGGGAGTTTTATTATTATCAGCATTATCAGCTGGGCTCCACAGTTGTACAAATCCTGCAGTAATCACTTCCTTCCTTGTTTTTATTTCAGGAGAGGCCAAGGCTGTTTAAAATGCCAATATTATGCAGAGGATACGCCTGCATTCTTGTTTGTCTAGAAGGCCATGTTTCTCACATTAAAATTTATGAAAGAAAATTCCAAATAATCATGTCAACAGTGGATTTTGTGGGACACCAGCACAGAATGCACAGTGTTCCATTATCTGGCCTTTGGATTTGCATTCCTCTCCCATACCCAGCTTCCTTTCATTTTCCTCTTTGCAGAAATTATAATTGATAAATCTGCTTAGACAAGAACTGCTGTTTGGGCCCCCAAAGGATGTTAAGGTTATTTAGAAAATTATTAAATATATATATATTTATTTTTTGGGTGGTATTATTTCCTACTCTATTTTTCTTCTTAGTAGAACTGTCTTGCTTCTCTGGACCAAATATATGAAATTGATAGGGAACAGCTGCTGGAGTTTTATAACATGTTATCAAACCCTTTGAACACAGCTGGTAAACAGACGCTCATCAGAGCATGCATGCTTTTTGTGTTGAAAGGTAAGATGATCATTTGGGGGAAATTCTGTTAAAGCGGTAGAGATACTGCCTCAGAAGTCTTATGTGCACGGTCCGTATGTTCTGGAGAGATGAGGTTCAACCAGAGATTGATATTCAGATCTCAGGTGGGAGAACAAAATTAGAAGTGAAGATAGCTTCCACAAAAGGGTTTACCTGGAATTACTAAAGTTTAGCAATAAATTTTTGAACAAGTTTTCTCAGTGAACTCTCTTTTTAAGATGCATTTGGAAAAGGCCATGGTGTATTGCCAGGTTATTGCTACGTAAACATGGAGGTGTTGTGAGATGACCCTGAAATCCTGAGTACTCAGTACAGGCAGTTGAAAGAGGTATTAATCTTGGTTTATGTGGTTGCCTATCCCCTGTGGCTTTGTGCTACACGCACATGTTACGTGCCTGCAAACAGGATAACACTAACGTCCCAAGTTGGATTCTAGAAATATGGGAGCTATTTTCTAAGCAGAGCAGTGATGTGTTGAATACACTGCTGAAACAGGATAGGAACTTTGCTCTGCCTACAGGCTCCCCAGCTCGCAGACCACTGAGAAACTGCAGTTTCCCTGACAGCTACTAAAACTGTTTCCAACAGAAATGGTGTGGCTGTCCTTCTTGTCCCAAAAGTAGAAACATCAGGGCACCCTGGCAAGCTTCTGGAGCCAATTGCGCTTTCGCATGGACACCACCCGAAAGCATGAGATTCACAATGTTTTGAGCATTGACAACTCTCTTATCCTGAAGCTATGCAGACTCTAGCTGGGATGTAAGACCCAAGAGGTCTATTGCATTGTCAGATGCATGTAATACCTGTGAGAAAACCCCGTGCTGCTGCTGCTCTGTTGCAAACTTTATGTGACAAGGCTGCTGAAAGACTTCGGCAATGACATGATTCTTCTACCACATTTTCCAAGGTGGTAAACCAAAGAGGGAAGTGTGCATCATTTAAGATATGTTGTTGGGACATCTGGTTTTTGTGTAGATAAAAATAGCTGCTATCAGATGACTGCTCAGTAGGCTATGTGATATTATTTTGTTCCCAGCTGCTTAGCAGCCATTTTAAAATACCTATAATCACTGCTGGCATCAGGCTGTCATCTTCAAAGGCAAGAGCTGAAGAGTTGGCATGTGAAAAACCTGTGAAGTGCCAGTAAGAAAAACCTTCTCTGTATCAGCCTGTTCAGTCTACTGTTCTAGGTATTTGGGTGCATAATTCAGATTGATTAGCCAGCTCCACATTGCAAGATGGCAGATGTAGTCCATTGCTCTCAGCCCTGCGGAGACAGTGAACGCCAGCTGCTGTGAAGCAGTACCTTAGGGAAGCAGAGTGCAAGTTTCTTCCTTTTTGAATGGAGACATAACTAAATGTTTTGGGCTACTTTGTATGTGCGTTGATGTGGACTGAAACAAAAGATTTTACCTACTTTCCCAGTAGGAGATTCAAATTATCTACACAGATGATTTCTTGATTTAATTAATTAATTATTTATTTCTCAGAAACTGAAAATAACTTTTTCAGTTATTGCTGGAGAATTTTAATGCTAAGAAGTCTGCGGCATGCAACAAAGTATGGGGAAAATTGCAATAACCTGCAAAAAATCCAGTCTTTTGGGTCGTGTTTTCGCCATACTGACCTGAGTCAGACTCACTCATAAAAAAAATCTGAAATCTGGTGAGTGATCCAGTTGCTGGAATGTACTTTGCTTTCAAAGGAAAGGTTAAAGATCTTAATAAGCAGCATGCCCCTGCATGTTAACATGCTGGAAAAACATTAATGACAGGAAATGGAAAATTTTTGGCTTGTCCTGCCACATCAGTCTAATCTCCTATAACACAAAGAGAGAAACTTGTTTTCGGTAAGTTCGGAGAAGCAATTACTTACTGCTCTAAACTATGGACAAAGAAATAAAATATCAGCAGAGGAAACGTTAAATGGTAGTAAACTGTAAACCTAACAGTGGGCACAGTAGGAGGAAAATTATGAATCATTCAGTAAATTAAAGAGAGAAACCAAATATCATTTAAATTATATATCATACTGATTGTATAACGGCAATAACATCCTCCTTTGTCCAGCTGACAGCATTATACCAAACATAAGGCGAGCAAAGTCTTTATCTAAATATGAATTGCTTATTGTTCTTGTAAATGAACAATAGCTATAACCGGACTGAGGAGGGCTCTCAATGCAATATTAGATCATGATCACCTTTACTGAAGTATGAATTAGAATTGCTTCCAGCACCTCAGAAGAGTTATATCCATTTAGTAGCAATGGCAATACTATACCAGAATAAATTATTTATGGAAATCTGTGATGACCATATGGGCTATATTTTTGCCAGTTTGTATGTCAGAGCAATCAGATAGGGCCAGCAGCCAGGTAGGGTTTTTATCTTTGGCTTAAAATGGGAGTCGAGTGCCAACAATTAATTACATTTGCATATGGAAAAGGCTTAGATATATTCTAAGGTTCTGTATGTTTAAAATATGTGTCTTGTCAAATTAATTCAGCTGTAAGCATACTGCAAGTAATGTGCAAATCACTTCTTCCTTGTTTGCTGAGTTACTTAATCTGTTATTTCTTTTAAACTTATACTTGATCTGATTTTCTGCACTTCTTTCACCAACAGATAAAGACAATTATTTCTGTTTGCCATCTAAAGCCTTTCAGCTAGCAAAACAATCACTTAAATTCTACCTTTGTCTGAAATAGCTGTTGACGCAATATGCAGAAAGATACAGCTGCTGCCAAGAGTCCCAGGGTTCACAGAAAGTACATATTTAGAGAATATGCTTATCAAATTAGTAGGCGGTAAAAACAGTATAATGCATAGACACTGAAATACATCTTGTCTCTAAGGGTGAGGAAAATCCCACGTTTCATGAACATGGCAGAATAAGTTGTTCCACCTTTCACAAAGGCTTGAGAATCATTTTATGAAATCCTTAGCAGTGGACAATTGTAATTTCTGGTGAAGTCAATGATAAGCCCATCCAGATCATCTTTATGATAGCACAGAGGTAAGGCAAAGGAAATGTAAGGGAAAATCTAGATCTACAAGTTAAGTTGAGCAACAGTGGGGTAACCCACCTATGTTGGTAAGAAAGGGTGTTGAAACATGATTTCAGGCCAATGGCTGGAGTTTGGAACAGATTTCACTGCGGTTCCCCAGAAAAGGGGACCTCTGGGTTTCCTTCATGGCCTTGTCTTTGACCACATCCCTTATCTCCTCACCTCAAAATTCATACAGGCCTTTTTACAACCCCTCTTTTGCATTGGTTTGCTTGGGCATCTTTAAGCCATCCTGGCAAAGACTTCCAGGAAGATATACACAGCTTAGAAGTATAGAGCAATTATTTATTGGCTAACATACATGCAAAAAAAACCCCATAGATGAGATTTACTGAGCATTAGGATAAGCATTAGAGTGCCCGCCATCCTTGACAAAGCAGCTTTCACTACAAAAGTGTTAACTACACTCCTAAATGTACCTTAAGAGCAGTGAAGTTGTGCATGCTGTGTTCTGATGACTTACTTAGTCACGACTCTGTTTAGGCAATGACTGAATGCAGAAGTCACTCCTAGAAGGAGAGAACAGATCTAAAATGTTTATGAAAAGGCCTATGCAAAGGAGCAGGGCTTTGAACTGAAATTATCCTTTGTTTCGTCCATGCCTTTTCCTATTCTAGCAGCATATCACTACATTTATCACTGAAAAGAGCAAGCTTCAGGATGGTGCTCATCTGGGTGATGTGATTGTTTTAATGCTCTGCTTGGTTATTTCTGTCCTTTTGTAACCTCATCTCATTCTAGGGGGGAACAATAACTAATGTGACTTCATTTGTTCAGTACGTTTTTCTGACCTTAGTTATTTAGATTCACAGGATCATAGAATTGTTTAGGTTGGAAAACACCTTTAAGATTGAGTCCAACTGTTAACCTAGCACTGCTAAGTCCACCACTAAACCGTGTCACTAAATGCCAAATTTACATGTTTTTAAAATACCTCCAGGCTCCACCACTTCCCTGGGCAACCTGTTCCAATGCTTTACAACCCTTTCTGTAAAGAAATTTTTCCTTATATCCAATCTAAACCTCCCCAGAGCAACTTGAAGCCATTTCCTCTTGTCTGATTGCTTGTTACTTGGGAGAAGAAACTAACCCCTACCTCACCACAACCTCTTTTCAGTAGTTGTAGAGAGGGATATGGTCTCCCCTGAGCCCCCTTTTCTCCAGACTAAACAACCCAGTTCCCTTCACCGCTTCTCATAACTCTTGCTCTCTAAACCCCTCACCAGCTTCATTGCCCTTCTTTGGACACGCTCCAGCACCTCAATGTCCTTCTTGGAGTGAGGGGCCGAAAACTGGACACAGTATTCAAGGTGTGTCCTCACCAGTGCCGAGTACAGGGGAACAATCACTTACCTAGTCCTGCTGGCCACAGAGATTTCTGATACAAGCCAGGATCTGACAACATCTTCTTGGCCACCTGGGCACACTGCTGGCACACCCCTAGGTCCTTTATTGTCTGGCCGCTTTCCAGCCACTCTTCCCCAAGACTGTAGCGTTGCAGGGGGTTGTTGTGACCCAAGTGCAGGACCCAGCACTTGGCCTTGATTGACCTCATACCATTGGTCTTGGCCCATTGATCCTGCCTGTCCATATCCCTCTGCAGAACCTCCCTGCCATCAAGCAGATCAACACTTCTGCCTAACCTGGCGTTGTCTGCAAACTTACTGAGGGTGCACTCAATCCCCTCATCCAGATCATTGATAAAGATATTAAAGAGAACAGGCCCCAATACTAAGCTCTGGGGAACACCACTTTTGACCAGTCGCCAACTGGATTTAACTCCATTTACCACCACTCTTTGAGCTCAGCCATCCAGCCAGTTTTTTATTCAGTGACAAGTACACTCATTCAAGTCATGAGCAGCCAGTTTCTCCAGGAGAATGCGGTGGGAAACAGTGTCAAAGGCTTTACTAAAGTCTAGGTAGATGTGTCCACAGCCATTCCCTCATCCACTAAGCATGTCACCTTGCCACAGAAGGAGATAGTAGTTAGTAGTTAGTCAAGCAGGACCTGCCTGTCATAAACCCACACTGACTCGGCCTGATCACCCGGTTGTCCAGTATGTGCCACAAGATGGCACTCAAGATGATCTGCTCCCTAACTTTCCCTAGCACTGAGGCCAGACTGACAGGTCTGTAGTTCTCCGAATCCTCCTTCCAGACCTTCCTGTAGATGGGTGTCACGTTTGCTAAGCTCCAGTCAAGTGGTACCTCCCTTTTTAGCCAGAACTGATGATAAATGATGGAAAGTGGCTTGGTGAGCACTTCCACCAGCTCCCTCAGAACCCTTGGGTGGATCCCATCCAGCCCCATAGACTTCTGTATGTCTAAGTGTTGCAGCAGGTAGCTAAACAATTCCTCTTGGATTATGGGACCTTCATTCTGATTCCCATCTCTGTCTTCCAGCTTAGGAGATTGCATACCTGGAGAACAACTGATCTAACTGAGGCAAAGGATGCATTCAGTATGTCAGCCTTTTCTTCATCTTTTGTCACTATGTTTCCCCTCACATCCAGCAAAGGATGGAGATTTTCCTTAGCCCTCCTTTTGTTGCTAATGTATTTATAAAAATAGTTTTTAATTTTCATTTATGGCTGTAGCCGGATCAAGGTCTAGTTGGGCTTTGGCCTTTCTAATTTTCTTCCTGTATAACCTCACGACATCCTTGTAGTCTGCCTGAGTGGCCTGATCCTTCTTCCATAGGCCATAGTCTTTTAGCCAGGCCGGTCTTCTTCCCCACTGGCTCATCTTGTGGCACATAGGAATGGTCTGCTCCTGTGCATTTAGGATTTGCAACTTGAAGGATGTTCAGCCTTCCTGGACTCCTTTGCCCTTCAGGACTGCCTCCCAAGGGACTCTTCTAACCAGTCTCCTGCACAGGCCAAAGTCTGCCCTCTGGAAGTCCAAGGTGGCAGTTCCACTGACCCCTTCCTTACATCCTCAAGAATTGAAAACGCCACCATCTCATGATCACTATGCCCAAGACAGCCTCCAACCTTCATATTACCCACAAGTCCTTCTCTGTTCACGAACAACAGGTCCAGCAGGGAGCATTCCCCAGTTGGCTCACTCAACAGCTGTGTCAGGAAGTTGTCTTCCACACAATCCAGGAATCTCCTAGACTGTTTCCTCCCTGCTGTATTGTATTCCTAGCAGACATCTGGGAAGTTGAAATCCCCATGAGAACAAGGCCTAACAATTCTGACACTTCTAGCTGTTTATAGAATTTGCCATACCTAGCCTATGTTTGGACAGGACTTAGAAAAAATGCAGCTGTCCAATGACAGCCATGGAGGAAAAATCCTTATCTGATTTGTCCTGCACAGGCAGAACAGGCATTGTGTACTGTCAGAGTTAGAAAAATCTGCGTCACTGAATGCAGAGTTCAAACTGCAGCAGCACCATGATTCGGAAAACTTTTTGTAAGTTGCATCAGGATACCTGTGTCTTTATATGTCGTATTCTTAATTTCTGGGAGAAACCTCACTAAGAAGTCATTATTTGCCTTTCTTGCATCTCTCCAATGGCACAGATATATCATGAATCAAAGGGCAAGACTCCTAGATGAAACCTGCAAATCTCAGTAATTATAGATATTAAAGATTACAGGCTCTGTAATCTTTGTCAATACCTTGGACAAATTGTACTGTATTTCAATTTTCTTGATGACATTTAGAGGGAAGATAGGCTGGACTTATCAGGTATGTCATTAAGTATATCAAAATGGTCAAGTAATCTGTCTGTGGGGTCCATGTTTATATACAGGTGAATTATTTAAACAGTTTACTGTGTCGCCCTGCTCTGTAATCAGAGTTGGCATAATTAGGGATAGTGGATATCTAATGAGAAAAGCAGATTTTAATCTGAATGTTTACTGCCAGGGCATCTGGACTGTGGTTTTTATTTCAGGGAGAATAGATACAAACATTTGCCAGGGAACTGTTTGGTTTCACGAACGTATTTTGTCTTTGAGACTCAGTAGCTTAAGCAGCGGGAATAATGAAGGAAACAGGTTGTAAAGTCGGTTGTCCATCATGGAGATGAGTTTTGTATTTTGTGGGCCCAGCAAGTACAGATATTTGCCAAAGACTTTTGAAATCTTTCTGGGAGATGTTTCACCACCAAGGACTGGTTCTAACAGAGGAAAAACAGAGACTGGCACAGTGCTGCGATTTGAAACATCCTACTGGTTAGTGGAGAAAGAAAAGGGTTCTCAATGGTTTTGCATTCAAAACCCACAATACTTAGGCCCTATGGGCAACATGGAGAAGCCGTAGTTTTTAACTGAGCACTTGGGAGTTTTGTCTCTCAAATCACTCAGACAAGAAAAGGATTTTTGCACTGCCTATCTCAGGCTGCAGCGCAGCTTGTCAAAGGGAGGGCATGTCCTCAGATTAATGAGCCACTTAAATTGCGTGTCTGTGTGCCTGTGTGCTTGTATCTTTTCCTCTGAGACATTTAATAAGCAAATAACAGCTGCACTCCAGTTCTTTAGTCCTGCCCAATTATCAGATCTGTCATCAGCATGCTAGAGAGCACAGGTTAGGGGGCAGTTTTTGCGGCTGATAAAGCCATTGTAGGACCTTACCTTAAATGACTGTGCTTTGTCTGAGAAAGGACGCAATACAGGGGGAGGCTAGACACTTTTTTACTGCTAACCATGTTTTGATTGCTCTGAGGTTTCCCTGGTTACTGTGTGTACAGTGTTTGTGTGAACTGTCTTGTATTAAACATCAGTGAAAAGATAGCCAAACCCTCTTTTCAAGGCGTGTATATGTTCTGGTGCAGAGTACGGTATTAGTCCTTAAAACCATATTGTTTAGAGGGAATATCAACATGACCAATGTCCACCATTATCATGGCAGCCTGGCACACAAATTATGACATCTATCCCCTGCCTGAAGCTGAGGATAAATAGCACAATGAAGGTAAGCTTAAGCAAGTAGTCAGAGTGATTCACCAACTGGATTAGCAAAACAGAAAAATCCATGAGGTTTTCCATGACCTCCCACAGGCTTTTGTTTTCCATGGAGCTGAGAGTGCATTATTTCCAACAGACAATGTGAAAGAATGCAAACTAGCATCATGAAGAGAGGGGCAGTCTAAGACACAACCTCACTGCTGCACACAGTCAGTAGAGACCATCCCTCAGTCACAGGCTGCTTTCAATGTTTTTTTCTGCTTGGAGGTTGGAAGGAAGATTGGGGACCGCAGGAAAGAGGAGTTTGGGTTGTGTGCTTGCTGCAAGTGAGGCACTCCTACCAGTGATAAGGGGGTTCAGTTTCTATCTTGACTTGGATGCGCATGTTTTTCCTCCCTATGAATTTTAAGACCCTGGGCTGAGTTCAGCCAAGTTTGATGGAAGAACAGCAGTCTTTGAGAGCAACTGGGTTTCATGAAGGGTCTCTGGGCAGAGAGGAGGAACTCTATTAATGCCTCCTCTAATTGAAACACTCTAGAATTAGCCAAACATCTCTGGACATCAAACAGCAGAGAATCCAATAAATGGATCCCAATCCATAAGAAAGCGTATGGGGTGGCTCTTCACCCCTTGAACTTGTGCCTCACATTCGGTAGCTGAAATGGTGGTCAGTTGAGTGAGATCCACAGCAGAAAAGGGAGCATGAACAGGAAGTGGAAGAAATGGGAAAAGACAACACACAAAGATGGGCCAGCGGGAATGCCAGATTTCTAGACAAGCCTTGCATAATCTGGAAACAATGGGAGTAAGAACTGTGTCTGTATTCAGAGTTTACAGATTTTAGCACAGTTAGCAATTAAGAAAGAAAAAGAAGACAAAGATTCCATTGTTTTCACTATCTCATGAGGTAGATAAGAGATGAGAAGTGAATGAGGCATGATTGCCAGAAATAATACCAAAGGCATTGGAACAACTGATAAAATAATTACATGTAAAATGTTACCCAAGACAAACTAAGACTTAAATGAAACTGTTTTTCTTTACCTGTGGCCAAGAACCAGAGGGGGAACCAAAGCACTTTTTGAACAGAGATTTCTGATATTTACATGGAACATGGACAGGATCATTTGTTGTACTTGTGATTTCAGCATGCAAAAATTATTCTTGCGAAAAACAGACATAGTCTTCAGAAATGTTTCTGAAAAGTGGGGACAGATTAATTATCTGGGAAAAGGATTAAATTCATGGAAGACACTTGAGCAGAGAATGTAGCTAGCACTACAAGAAATCTAGGAATCAAGCCAGAGACAGTCTTATTCTCTCACTGCAGGGACCTCTTCTCAGAGCAAACTGCAGAAAAAACCTATACTTAGGGTGCAAGGAGCCTGGAAGTGAGAGACATCTTACGTGATTTCTTCTGACAACAAGCAAAGAAGAGAAAAGGAAAAAGACAATGCATGCAGGATGTAGAGATACTTGACAAATGCAAGGATGCATGCAGTACGACTTGAAGAGGACTGGAGACACTCTCTGTGCCTCCGCTGGAGTAGGTGGCATTCTCTCAGGTTTGAAGATAATGAGTGAGACATGCAGTATTCTTTCTTCCTTTCCCTACCCCCCCACCCCCTTCCTTTCCCCATGCCCTTATTTTGTCTCCTCTGGAGCAACAAAGGAAAAAGGGTCTGTTTTTTTTACCCAAACCTCTCAATGCACAAAAATATTTGCACTTTTAAGCCACTTATCCAAAACTGTAATGCTTTGTGCATCTTTCTTCTCTTTGAGGTGCTGCTCCAAACTTACTAAAATTAATGGACAGATCTTGGCCACGGTGAGTTTTGGGTTTATATGGTATGTCTACATTGTCAACCAAGCACAGGTGTGAGCTTGTTCTCAAGTTCATAGTCATATTTAGTGTACATAGCAGACACAAAAATACTCACTCAAGCATGTATCCATCTCTGGGCATAGAGGCTAGATCTTTTCCAATTAGTTCAACAGTGCCAAGGCTCAGGCCTCAACCTAGTAATGTAATTGTCTGTAAGTATAATTTTTGTATTGTCTTCAGCATAGCTTTCTTCTGGGTTACATTCTCACAGTTTCCAGCTTTCCCAGAGTGTTCTCGAAATGCAGGTTGTGTGTTGTCATCTCTTTGGTGAGAAGACTGACGTGGCTAGCATGGTTTATACAGCACATTGCTGGATTATACTGGCTGGCCTCGGAGCAAACAATAAGGGCTGGAACTGCTTTGTTTCCTAGTAGAGATACAGCCAGAGAGACCAATCACAGTGACAGTGCATGTTAATGTCTGACCCTGCAGATCAGCCTCAGATGAGCTAGCTCACTAAACCCCTCTCCAGCTGAAGATACTCTCAAATCAGCTATTTCTGTACCCTTCGTGGAAGCTCTGAACAGAGCAGCAGCCAGGCGCACAAGCTTCTGAATGCATTAGGTATGCATAGAGTCACGGTGGTCAGCAAGCCTGGGTCAGCTCATCACCTCACAGTGTGAAACTACATAGATGAAAAAGAAAATTAATAACCATAACGTATAGTCACCATATATTAAAAAGTATGCTGAGCCTGGTTGTAAAGAGGAAAACCAAAAATTTTTGCACCTGCTTTTGTTCTTAACGAGCAACTGCTGCCACTGAACGTGCCCCAGTGCCGTGGTGATGCACAGCTGGGAAACCCCAGGCAGTATCTGTGTGGCTCAGGGGGCCTCACGCAGGCTACAGCTCAGCCAAAGTGTGCTATTTCAGTAATGGACGCTAAACCATGTGTTTGAAACAAGATGTGTCTTCTGAGTGCAGGAGAGCAGAGTGGGTATTTGGGAGCTTAGAAAACATGTCAATTTGCCATGAAGCCTATGAAAAATAATCTTTGTTTTCTTGAAAATAGATTCCTGTCTGCTAGACGAAAAATATTTGCCAATGTTTTGAAGTTACCTTTTGGTTTATTTTTAAAGACAATTTTTTTTAAAAGGACTATAAACAGAGTGCTGAAGTTATTTTTTAAAAATTTAATTATCTTGGAATTGTTTATAACACTCCTCCAAACCATCACAGAATTGAAATAAGATAAAATGGGCTCAGTGGCTTTCAGATCACTAAGGCCAACACACTCAAAACTGCAGTGCTCTGCAGAGCTGGTTTCGCTTTGCTTTTCTTCCTTAGCAACTCTCTCTTCATTAATGGCTGCAACATTGTCCAGATAGGAATGTTACACACTTTAAAAAAATTGGTTTTGGTCAGCTTATTTCAATGTTTTATTAAATCTTTAGAATCAAAGAATTAAGATTTGTGAACGACAGCTACTCTCACAACAAAACCTGTTAAATGTGTGTGGCACTGCTCACTTGGCTGCTCTCTCTGTGGGTCTTAAAAACTGCTGTTTGCAAAAGGCTTTTTCTTTTCTTTTTTTTTTTTTTTTTTGATGTTGTGAAAGTTCGATGCAATTGGCCATGCATGAGAAGGCCTTTTAAAATCATTGTCTCTGCTGATAATGGCAATTGCGGAGAAAGGTGTCTTTTAGCATGGAAATTTATCCTGTAGGCATTTGTAAAGATTCTCTATTCATGTACTTTTATGTCTCTACTGTATACATTCTCTGAGTCAGAGGAATCTGAAATATCGAGGTGGTAGCTTAGAAGCAAATTTTCAAAGTGTAGAAGCACAAAGACCTCTGATGAATGATGGTATTCGATTGATCCTTCTGTATGTAAAGTTTATGCTGCAAATAAAGATATTACTTAGTTTCTCCAAGTGCATACTTCAGGGCATTAACAGAGTTCCTGAGAAAACTTGTAACGTCATTCTCTTGCTATTTTGGCAGTCGTCTTCTTATATTAGGAATGGTCTTATATATGGGAAGAATCAACTCTAATGCTTCTAGAAAATGAAGCATGACATCTCAATTCTAAATTCATTTGCCTCCTCCATCAGAAATTAAGCAGCATCCTTCCACGTATGTTGTGCTTCCCATGAAGAAGGCCTGAAGACTCCAGCCCAGAACCACAATGCAAAATAATATGATTGGCAACATTAATGTCCTATTATATCCATGGAGAACCTTGATTCTTCAGCACCCTTCTTTTGAAAGGTCTTGGGTTTACCCTGCAGCCTGGAATATTTTGGGTCATGTATAGGCGATGGAACTAAAGCTGGGACTTCCTGGATTACTAAGGTAAGTGTCACCTTGAAGGTTTCAAAACTTAAGCATATTTGTACTTTCAGGCTGCCACATACTGCAGCACCATCATAACAAAATCAACCTGAGTTAGTGGATGTAAATTTTGGTAACATCCCAAAATTGTTAGTAGTGTTTTCAGTTTCTGGGGAAACTTTGAATCATGGGAATAAAAGCAGTTAGACTTAGAAGAAAAAAAAAAAAAAAGAGAGAAGTCTTTTAGACTTTTGTTATATTATTTGTTCAGTATACAATGGAAACTGTTGGGCAATTATAATTACCACTGTTGTAAATAGCACTGCCTATAATTATGCTGTTAGACAATCCCCCTGTAAAATAGCAGTATTTTTTACAGAAATGTACTAGTTACTTTTTAATTTTATTTTCAGTTCTAGAAATGTGGCATAATTTGTTTCACTGAAAAGGCTCCTTTAATGGAAAAATCTATTTCTTACAACTGGATTGTCAGGTAAACACACATATTATTTCAGTTGACAGTAGAAAAACCATGGTGCCCTATAATGAAGTCGAGCATGTTCAATAAAGGTCCTAAATTCCTGGCAAATAGCTGAAGTGTTCAGGATTTTCGGGGAATCATTTGTGGAGTTCTGGTAGTGCTCTTTTAAAATTTTATTTTCCTGTAATATCATTATAAAACCATTTCCTAGACTGCAAACATGTTTCTTATTGTTTCACTTTGTTGCCAGTGTCTAAGTAATAGACCCACTTTTAGCAAACACTACACAGTTTAGCAGCTGTATACCAGAGCATTGCTTCATTTTCCTGATGAAGAAATAAATTTCATATGAAGTAGGTCGAAGAAATACTCAATTGTTAACGTTGACTGGCTGCTAGTAGAGGATAAGAAAGGGAAATCTTGTACTAACTGTCATTTTACTTTTACCTTTCCACTTACACTCACAAAAACATGACAAAGAATTATAGAAGGGAAAACCCACTTAAATACAAAAAACCCCTATTATTCTTATTTTGCCTTAAAAAAGGAATGAAAAGGAGTTGCAGGTAGACGCAGCACACAACAGTAGCTTTAAAAGGGGGAAATCATAATGAAGTTTTAAGATCATGCCTTTCTCTTTCAGGGAGCTCCTTGTCTAGTCTAGGTGTCCCTCAGGCTTTGGTGGCTGGCCCCTGTTCCCTGGTAGCTGTCATCTAGCTCGGGCAGACGAATTCATCTGGACTCTGTCTCTCACAGTCAGACGTATCAATATTCAGCATTGTCATGCTTTTTCATTTGGCCTTTGAAGCTGAATGAAGTTACAGTCTGGTATGGAATTGAATTAGTTAGAATCAGCGGTATTTAAAGTTGGACTGAAAAGCGGGAAGGACTCTGCTCAGCAGATGAGGGTTCTGATTTTGACATTGCAGGGCCAAAACATTGTGAAAGGCAGCTCTGAGGTAGAATACTTGCTCTGGGATATTTAATTCCCACTGACTTAACCATGGTCATGTGTTTACTCTCTTATTCGTCTTGTAGATTTTTTTTTTGGGGGGGGAGGTGTTAAAAAAAAAAAAAAGCTGGATTTGTTCTTTCTCAAAAGTAATTCTAAAAAAATACTTTTAAAAAATACTTCTCTAAAGTTTGGTGACTGAGTAAGGCTGTGAAATAAAGCCTGCTATGATTTTTATTGCATTTCTCAGTAGCACAACTCCACACAGAGAAAAACAGCATAATGGAATGTATAATTGAAACTTTGTCAGAGGTTGTAGAAAAGCAAAGGAAGTTAACCTGAAATTAAAAGATAGCCGAACCTTAAAAGGAACATAGATATGTGCATTACAGTTGTTCTTTCTTTCAATTCAAAAGACAAATTCCATAATGTGGAGCTGCAGGGTTTGATTTATCTGTAACGCTTAAGAGCCGTGCAACTCTATCCCCATTGAAAGAGAAGGTAAATGCTGCAGAGAGCAGAGGGGTTACCTCTGAGCACTGTGAGCATTTTTTCTTTTGGATCCACAGATTGTTAGTTTCTTTTCTAAGCGTTCTTCTGATCTCTCTATGAAAATATAAAAAAGAAAAGATAGTAAATATTCCTACCCAGGAACCATGAGAAATACCTTCCTCACGTGGCTTCTTTATAGCTTATTTTTGCAGGAGTTAAGTTTTAACTCTAACATCTAAGTAATTGGATAAGACTGATTGAGATGAAACTGTGTCAGCTTAGGTAAAAACTACATTACTTCATGATTTTATCCTGAAGTTCTTTAGCTAAAATGTTTACTATTTTGAAGATTTCTACCAATAAAATTTTCATTCCTTGATAATTTTTCTTCATTAAGCTACCTCAGTATTTAATTTTATGTGTGTGGTTATTTGATGAAGTCATTCAATGCAACAAAAAGGCCAATAAGAAATTAGTAAGAGAATACTGCTAAAGACATGATATTCTTTTTCCTTCATGTCACTGCAGCCAGATTCTTTGACTGAGTCTTTCTTGCCTCAGAGGAAGCTACTCAAATGTATGAGTCTCAGATTTGTGTATGGCAAAGTCTTTTAAATGTGCATTTATTACAACTCTCCTTAAATAGCTTAATGAGTAAAGGCAGCCAGGAAAAAGAATAGCAAAAGGTGTTACTGATGGCATTTTAAACTGGACAAAACCACATTCACTGCTCATGGTGGAGAAATATATTATGGTCATGAAGAAAAGATTCATCCCAAATAGACTTTGTCACTGCAATTTAAAGCTTGCTGCCTTGCTCGGGCACTAGGTAAGAAATAGTTTTGCCATCTCTGACCTACAGTTCCTCAATGCCCTTCTGCTCTTTGGTATTGGAAAACTGGCTGCCAGATTCTTCTCCCTGAAGTGTCAATTAGTTTGGAATTGATTTTTACACTTCTGCGATAGGTGTAACAATACAGGCAAAGAATTAAGATGGAATTCTAATTTGTTTTAATGAAGGAGGATTTAGCAGAATTCATGTAATCACAGTGCCTGCTATTTTGGTTGCAAAACCTAATTGTCTGACTTTTTCAATACTGTATCATCCTCATCCTGTAGCATTTTGTTTCGTACATTGACAGTTCATTCAACTTGCAAACGCAGATTGAATTTGGGTTGAATCTAAATTGCTACTTCTAATTAGTTTTTAATCTTAACAATCTAATGAGAGGCCCACCGAGGAAAGAGGCTGTCTTGAAAGATTTATTTCAGTTTGAGACTTACTAGGATGAAGTCAGTCTCTGCCAATTAGTCATTGTCTATCCTCAAATCTTACTCTTCATGTGTGTGTCGTCAGCACTATCTTCTCAGGTCATGCTCAGCAGCAGTAGTGTCTCCGGACCTTTAAAGGTGGAATATGTGAGCCCTTTGATCAGCAAAATGTTATTAAAACGTTTTTCCTCTACATATTTCCCATGGTGAGTTGGGCTTTTATTTACAGTAACGGTTAACAGTGTAAGAAGTATACTACTTGAGAAAAGGTGTGGATCTTGCCACTGAGGGAGAGATTGCTTCAATTTATGCTTCATGAGACCCAAGAGAGGTATTCACAAAGCTGAGCTGATATTATTAGTACATCTATAATTCTTACCGTGTATGAGATCTCTCTGCTGATTTTATTTGACATCCTTATGCTCAGTGTCATGTGAGTGGAACTGTCATGACAATAACGGGACCTGTGCTACCAGCCCTATGTACAAGCTTCCAGCGCATCTCGGTCTTTCAGAAAGTTAATGGTTTTATGTGGACTCCAGCTGCTTCCTCAACTGGTGAGACAATCCACATTCATAACCCTATTGTTTCAGTTTAAGATGGCTAGGGAAAATATTTGAGGATATCCCAAAATAAGCTGTGGCATCTTTAGCAATGAAGAAGCAGATGTAAACCAACATGAGCAATTAGCAAGCCCTGCCTTTCCAGAAAATTTCTGTTTTGACATATGTGAGATTTAAACACAGTGATAATATGAAAGCAGTAGATGCATAGAGTAAATATCATGATAGACATACAGGAAGCTTTCATCTCAGAATTTCATACAACACTTTATAAATCATACTGAAAGCAACAATTCGCACAAACAGAGAAGTATTTATCCTTCTGATTTATACAACAAGCTCTTTCTTCATCTTTGCGATATATAATCTTTTTTGGATGGAATTCCAAACTTAATTCTTCATTACTGTTGCAGGACCAGCAATTTGATAAATATTAAAATCAGTATGGATCATTACATCTACATCTAAATCACTGAATATGAAACTCAGACACTTGCACACAGCCTGGGGATATTTTTGTGTTCTGTAATACTTTTTTTTTTCTTCCAGCATTACAAACCCTCTGAAGAATGTTACATGTTCCAAACTGCTGAATTTTCCTTTCTCGTTTTTCGGTTGTTTATGGCTTTCAACTCTATTCATAATTTTGTTTTGATGTAGTAGTTCTTCTGAAATAAGGTTCTTCAATTTTCAGGCAGTGATGAGAGGAATACAATGAGAATCATGGTGAGGATGTTTTATTTCTAAGTGCACTTTTTAATTGCAGGATATTTCTGTGCCTTTTCCTGAATGTATTCAGTGTGGGCACACCCTGTTGTTGAGTTGCTAGCAATTCCATCATCTTTTCAAAAGAAAGCAGCATCTGTTTGCCTGTTGGACCAGACTAAGCTGAGCACGACTATAACTAAAGAGAAAGAGGTTTCAAAGGGTGCTTCCCATTAGAAAAAAAAAAGATGCTAGAGAAGACAGAATCCCTCCTGTCTATAACCATGGCTAAAAATAATGTCTAGAACAATAAACAACATCTCAATTGCGCTACAGAAGAGTGAAATCTGTTGCAGGTTTTAAGGCTGAAGAGAACAGTATTTCCTCATAATGTGATTGTTCTAAAATTTTGGAAAATTTCCTGATTGAAAACTAAATGTAATATTTATCTACCAAATATGTAATATGTTTGCACCATTGCCAGCATGTATATTGACTGTGTCTATAGTGGAGGGCTGAACAGGATCAGTTACTAGCTTGCTGTTTGACCAGATTGTTGGTTTCTTTGGCATAGTTTTGGCTTATGCCAATGACCACTCTTTCCAATAATACCTGGGCCCTTATTTGGGAGATAAAACAGGCCAGGGTCTCCTCCCCTCGGAGGTTCGAATAAGGCCACTGTGATGAAACAAATTTTTATGTCTATGGGCAGAAGGTAGACTGTATTGCCCTCAGAGCTAGGGAATGGGACTTGGCCATATTTACTAAAGCAGACTTACTCTGGGCTTGGGCCTGCTTTGTAAATAGGGAATACACAAGTGTCTCTCAAGACATGGAAGTAAAGCTGGACAGGGTTGATGATGGAAAATCTTGAAGAAGTCCTGTAGCCTTGGTTAGTCTCACTTCAGTGACTTTTGTGCCTAGACTACTCTTCTTTTTCATGGGGCAGTGATACCCAAAGGTAAATTCACCCCAGTATATAAACCAAACACTCAAAAGGTGCAGGAGTTTGGGTGCAGGCAGATGGCACACTTTCTCTGCTATATGAGGATGTAGACATCTTTTGAATTGTTTTTACGAATTTGAAAGAAAAAAGGTAACGTTATAACCAGCCTCAAACTAGTGACAGGAAGCTTCACAAATCTGGGGCTAGAGTGTTAAAATTTTACAAGCTAAAGCAGCAATAAATAATGAACTTATCCTTTGAAGTCTGTGTGCATATATTAAAATTCCCAAAGGTTCAAAAAAAAAAACCCTGCGATTTGTTTGACACATTGACACATGACATTGAGTACTTGGAACACAAATTATGTTTGACACATGACCTTGAGTGCTTGGAAGTTTGCTTGCCTACTGTCTAGATAGGAATGAAATCTCTTAGACATTTGGAAACTTAAAGGTACAATCCAGTCAGTTATAGCATGGAACCAATGAGTGTCATGGAAGAGAAAAACTAAACAGCAGATCAGCATAATCACTTTTCTAAGAAAACAGGTTGGTTAGTCTATGCAGGAGAGAGGGTCCAGTATTTGTTTCATTTAGTTCACGTACTGGGTAAATTGTGATTTTTTCTTCGGTTTTATTTTGTTTCCTTGTAGTGGTGCTGAGGAATTCTGTTCTCATCCATCAGTTTTCTCTTTGCTGTGCAGATGGAGGTATCAGGTGGTAAAGCTGACAATGGGCATGTTCTTAGACTCACTGGCCTTAAAGTCACAGATGGCTGCTGGCCTAAAATGTTAATGTTACCTGTTAAAGGTGTCATTTGGTGTCTGGTGAATTCTCTGGTTTATAATGAAGTGCAAAAATGCTTATCACTGACTGCTGAGACTAGCGTCAGTGGTTGGCCATTATTCCTGGAAAGCAGGTTACTTCCCATTTTAAACAATCCAAATATGTGTTCAAGAGAAAGTGTAGTAAGTGTAGATATCTAGGATGTTGTCAAGATCTCAAAAGTTTAGGGGTACTTTTCAGGGTGGTGCCTTGGAAGTGGTACCATCAAAAGCTTCTGTTAATAGACTATTCACTTCTGAAATCAGGACTCTTTTTGGACAACTCCACTCATTGGAAAGCAGCAAATAAACCATGCTCACCTTCCACTCCTCTACTCACACTGGGTTACACTCTCAATATTTTGCCCTATGGTTGTACTTGTTAGGAATCACTTCCATGTATCCCAGAGAAATATCACTTGGAAGGGCTGCAAAGTACTCTTTTCAATCCCTGGCACTTATTAAATTACACAGTGAGCAATGGGATGTTTTGGGGTTTTTTTCTAGAAATGTTTATAAATGATAATTATTTCAATTGATAAAGGAAAAACAGGTTAAAGCTTACACCATTTGGGTCTTCTCTGATTTGCAGCTAGTGTAGTCTTTACACTTGTGAACTGAATGTGAAAAAATAATGCTTTTGGCTTCTTAAAAACCTATATACACTTCATCATGATGTAAACACCTTCCCCACGTGTAAACCAATAAAGAATTAGGCAGCAGAACATTATTTGGTGCACTTCAAACCTTTTCCTGCTCTACAAACCTCCCCAGTGAAAGTTAGGGAAAAAATTCAAGATGCTATCAATGCCATGTTATTTCAAACAACAATGTATGGAAATCTGAGGGAGTGGCAAATTGGCTTTATAAAGAGAAGAATATTTGAATTATTTCACTTCTCTATAGCAAGCAAACAGAAGAGAGCAGTGCCATGGTTGGAAATGAGCACCTGTTTCTCTCAGTCAAGCCGTTCCCCCACACCTTATTGTACAAACTGTAGCTTTGTGTTGCTGACAATTGCATGCAGGGTCCACATCACCATTCGCTACTTCTGCATGAAAACATGTAAACAAACTAGAAACAAGGAGCCTAAGAGGACCGCACAAAGGCTCTCCATTTAGATACAGGATTCCTAAGTCTGTTCCTAAGAAAATATTTTTATATTTCCCCCCACAAGCCAGGTACTCCTCCTGGTTAGCTGGGACTCTATGTTCTTGTTTATAAATGTCAGACTCTTGGTAGCTTTTCCTAATTTGTGGCTGGAATGTGAAGATAACTGAAGTACTCTTATAATTACTTTCTCTTATGGAGGGTATGCAAAAAGGCTTTTATCTGCTGTTCTGAGTAAGAGTGGAAAAGTCTGAAATCCAGCTCTTTGTAAAACATTTATACTTATTTTCATGTTGGTAAAGATGACCGTCAGAAGACTTAAATAATGTATCCTAAACTTTATTTTGGGCTCTTCTTCTTAACTGATTGTATCCAATTAAAATAATGTTGATTACAATAAATGGTGAATTAATGATCTGAAAACTCTGCAGTGAGGTAGATCTGGTAAAAGGCTTTGGATGAATCTACTGGACAGTAGAGAATGCTTTTGATGTCAGTAAAGAAATACCTTCTCTAAAGAGAAAATCATGTGTTTGGGGGGTGAAATGAGAAGAAAAAGTGTTCGTTTGTTCTATAAATCACAAATTCTACTGTATCAAAGCTGGGTTTTGTGACTTGGAGTCTCAAATTTTTAGAATTTGAGTATCACAGGAAGAATACTGGTTTTAATAATCTGTCTCTGAAATGATGTTTATGGAAGAGATATGTTTTTCCTGCTTGAATTGAAACACAGGGTGACTTTTGTCTTTGATTACACCAGGAAGGAAGCAAACCAGACCTGTAGAAACTTCCTCTGAAGACGCTGCTTTCTACATCCTGCGTACTTGCAGGTTATCATTAGCACACCACTTTCTCTTTTGCTTTCAAACCATATTTTGCTTGGTGAAGGGTAAGCATATCTTTCCCTGTATGAGTGATTATGCAGAGCTCTGCCATGTGGAAGTCAGTCTTATCTGGAGAATAAAGGCATAGGGCCAAGAGTAAAATTAGAGCAGAGAATTAGGAGATGGCCAGCAAGGGCTGCCAGCTGTTTCAAATGGCGTGGTATGTAGCTCATATTCTTTCATATATGCCAATCTTTTTTGCTTTATTTAATAATGCTAACCAGAGAGCTCAGCATCCATTCGAATGAGATCCAGGCTAACAGAGCAAACAGACACTGACTGCCATATCGACACGAAAAAGGGCATGCTGAGGAAGTGATTCAGCAGAAAGCTTTTATTCTAATACATGGAACTGTTCCCTGGAATGAGACTGCCTGGGTAGATTGCACCATACTAAGAATTCAGAACACAACATCTTTATAAAATGACACACAGACATAATACTATTTATCAAGCAGAAAATAGAATCTGTAAACTCCAAAAGGGATAGCTAGCACAGCAATCAACTATGCATACAGATAGTATAATGAGCATTGTGAAACAGGTTACATGAACTGGAAATGCGCTACGCATTAGGAGGTTGTCAGTTCAGTATGTGGATGGGAGACCTTTTATTTAGCAGAGTTGCTATTCCACAGGCTGTCAGTATCTAGTGCTTTGTTCTCTTGTAGATTTTTCTACAAGATTTCTTACTATATATAAAATCCTAGAATCACAGAATGTTTGAGATTAGAAGGGACATTTAAAGGTCAGCTAGTTCAATCCCTCAGCAATGAGCAGGAACATCTTCAACTAGATCAGGTTGCTCAGAGCCCCATCCAACTTGACCTTGAATGTTTACAGGGATGGGGCAGCTACCAGCTCTCTGGGCAACCTGTGCCAGTGTTTCACTACCCTTGTTGTAAAAAACTTGTTCCTTATAACTAGTCTAAACCTACCCTCTTTTAGTCTAAAATCATTACCCCCTCTCCTGTCGCAACAGGCCCTGCTAAAAAGATTGTTCCCATCTTTCTTATAAGCCCCCTTCAAGTACTCAAAGGTTGCAATAAAGTCTCCCCAGAGCCTTCTCTTCTCCAGGCTGAATGACCCTAACTGTCTCAGCCTGTTTTCATAGTAGAGGTGCTCCATCTCTCTGATTATTTTTGCAGCCCTCCTCTGGACCCAATCAAACAGATCCATGTCTTTCTTGTGCTGAGGACTCTGGAGCTGGACACAGTACCTCCAGGCGAGGACTAACCAGAGCTGAGGGAACAGAATCACCTTTCTTGTCTTGATAGCCATACTTCTTTTGATACAATGCAGAACACATCTGGCTTTCTGGGCTGCAAATGCACATTGTCAGCTCATGTTCAGCTTTTCATCAACCAGTATCCCAAAGTCCCTCTCTGCAGGCTTCCTGTAAATTCCATCATCTCCCAGCCTGTATTGATACTGAGGATTGTGCTGACCCAGGTGCAGGACCTCGCACTTGGCCTTGTTGAACCTCCTGAGGTTCACATGGGCCCACTTCTTAAGTTCACGGGCCCAGTTCTCAAGCTTGTTCAGGTCCCTCCGAATGACATTCCATCTCTCAGCCATGGCAACTGCACCACTCAGCTTGGTGTCATCATGCTGAGGATACACTCGATCCAGCTGTCTGTCATTGATGAAGATATTAAACACTAGTCCCAGTATGGACCCCTGAGACACACCACTTGTCACCAGTCACCACCTGGGCATCAAGCCATTGACCACTACCTTCTGGATGTGACCATTCAACCAATTTCTTATCCATCAAACAGACCACCCATCAAATCCATATCTCCAATTTAGAGAGAAGGATGATGGGTGGAGGCTGTGTTGAAAGCCTTATGGAAGTCCAGATAAATGACAGCCACGGCTCTTTCCCTGTCCACTATGTAGTCACTTCATTGCAGAAGGCCACTAGTTTTGTTTGGCAGGACTTGTCCTTAGTTAAGCCATGCTGGCTGTCTCAAATGACCTCCCTGTCCTCCATATGCCTTAGCACAGCTTCTGGGAGGATCTGTCCCATGATCTTTCCAGGCACAGAGGTGAGGCTGACAGGTCAGTAGTTCCCGGGGTCCTCCTTTCTACCCTTCTGAAAAATGGGTGTGATGTTTCCCTTTTTCTAGTCACCAGGGACTTCACCTGACTGCCAGGACTTTTCCAATGTCATGGAGAGTGGCTTGGCAACTGCATCAGCCAATTTCCTCAGGACTCTGGGATGCATCTCATCAGGTCCCATAGACTTATGTATGTTCATATTGCTGTATTGATAAGGCCTTAAAACCCTGATGTGTCCTTAGGGCTTTCTAAAAGACAGAAAGAACAGAACAATTTACATTGGAAATATCAGATAGTTTGAGTTTGAGCCTTAAGTTCTTTCCTGCATCCCATACATCAAATCCATAGATTTCAGAAAATAATTAAAAGAAGGGATTTTAGGTTGAAGTACTAACATGTTCTGAAACTACCATTGTGCTGCCTCCAGTGAATTAGTCATCTGTGAATGGTATTACTGTACAGTAACAGTGTTTACTGTTATTTTTTAACGTTCCTCAACAGTTTATTTAGCAAATATTACTTTTCAATACCAATAATGCAACCAAATGGCCAGAAGACTTGTTTGAAAGTGTAAGGTTTATGAAGTGCCTCATCTTCTTTATAATAAAATATTGGCCTGTATTCATGCATCCCTTTGGGATTTTATGAGGACTAAGTGTGACCTACTAAGAATTTTTAAATGACAGTTTCAATGACAAGCCTCTACATTGCTATCAATTAAATCAGCTCACTTTCTACAGACTGAACCCTCCCTTGGTACATGGTCAGAGCTGTCATGGGAGCTGACAAACTTAAAGATTGTTCAACTGATGAAATGTGTAAAGAAACTCAGAATAGCAAACCATCCCTTCTATGCAACTGTAAGGTACAAAATATAGAATGGCAGAGACGAAATAATGACAAGGACAGAGAGGGAAAGGACAAATTTCATCTGCAAGAGAAGTGAGAAAAAGATTTTCAGTCTGAACTCAGAGAAAAGCACAAGCCATAGTCAGAGACAAGTGGTAAACCAGGAATGAATAATTGAGAGACAGAAAATCTTGCCAGTAATTTTTAATATTTAATTAATCTCTATAATTGGATCTTCCATTAAAAACAAAATAGAAAATCATGAATTTTTCACCCTTTCTCTGTGTTTCCAAAGCACTAACATTTTTTAAGAGGTAATTTTAGAGATTTCTATATCCGCAATGGGGTTACTTTACTACACCCTATTGATAATGTAATATTTAATTATATCCAAACACAGAAGCACTAGCTTAAGTCTCTACTTATCTGTCCACAGGAGAACTGGAATATGGACCTCTTCACCATCTCCTGGCAGTGACTCATTTATCCTAGTGTGTAACGCCATCCAATGTAAGTATTCTTCCAACATATTCTCCCGTATCTGTCCACTACTTACACATATTTATACTCTACATCTGGGTTCTACTGATTAGAAATGCATAACATGAAAATGTACCTTGATTTCACTGGACGCTAAGGAGGGGATTGGTCATGGGGCTGACATTTGGGAAGACAGGTCTTTCTTTTGAGGCCAATCTTAGTTTTTGCTATTATTTTAATACATCACTTATATGTACTTATTATTGGCGTTGCACTTCAAAGTAGTTTGTTAAAATGTGTGTTACACTTGGGAACCATTGGGATCTAATCTGGACACAGGTACGATACTTGGAGTCTGACGCAACATTCACTCAAAACAATGCCTGTCTTTCAGAGGACTGAGACTGTGGCCTAAAGTCTCACATCTGAGATAAGCTTAAGAAGCCATTTACTGTTTCCATATATCATCACTTAACAGATAAAAATCTATGAAAGCATCCAAAATTTGAGAACAATTTGGTCTTCAGGCAGAATAAATAATTTTAAAAATAAAGAGGATCTCTGTGTAAAGAGAAAGCATGAACCAAGTTCCAAACAAATTTAAATTGAACTATGTGGAAGAGAAAGTCCAGATCATGTTTAAAACACAAAATGTAATCTCAGCCATAGTAGTTTTGGTGTACGCATCCTGCAGAAATTGGAATCTCACAAAGAAAAGTAATTCAAACAGACCCTTCTTCAAAATCTAGAAATGAGCGTGTGTTGCATCCCAGTTCTCAACGAAGGCAATTTCCCCCTTATAAAGTGTGGCTGTGAAATTAAAATTAACATATGAAACCCATTATCTCTATTAAATAAATTAGGCCTTGTAAACATCTGATTGTAATTTTCATTTAGACATAGAAAAGTGGGTAACCAAGCATTATTGCTCAGCGTTATGTGTGTTCCTGTAAGTATAATGAACTTTGTATTTGTTTCATCAATTTTTCTACACTCTGTGGTTTGTATACAGGCTAATGAGAGGAATCTGGGTTATATGAATTGGAGTTCTCTGAATTTGTTTCTGGAGCTCATTGAAGTTTTCTGTAAGGTTACTCTGATTTGTAATCTTCTCCATCGTGGGCTAAAATTTGATTTTAAAACTTCTTTCCAAAGTGAAGCCAAATAATTTTCTGGATTGAACTCAGGAGTGTTTTCAGTTACTGAGATTATTTATAATGACACAAAAAATCAGATTATTAAGTATCTATCCAGGACCCATGTGGTTTTGCACCATTATACAGTTGCATATATAACAGTACATAATCACAAGTCATATCACAGTTTTGTATAGCATGGTACAGAGATTGCTTGAAATTGTCATGCAATTCATACAGAATTCTCTAGTAAGCCATTGAATTTTTCACCTGTTTTTTTCTTTAGTTACTAGAGTCCAAATATCTGGAAAGACAAGGGGTTTTTTGAGCTTTAGTAAGGACTTGGTCATTTCTAAAGAAAAAAGAAAATAATGAGTTTGTATAAACCCTCCAAGCACTTATATACACAGAGTTCAAAATGTGATATTATATGATAGAATATGCAGAATTCACATGTATCCAATAGGGAAACATTAACTTTGACATTAGAAGAAACATCTTCCTAACTCATAGATCCGAGGAGGGAAAAGAACGTAGTTGTAAGGAAAAATATTGGAAGGAGATGGTAGAAATAAACTAGAAAGATTCTGGATGTGTGTCAATATCCCAGACTATGCTTATTGCATCAGAGAGTGTAAGAAACCTGAATCTCTCAAGGATCAAAGTAATCGATTTGAGGGGGAAAAGATAGGAAGATAACATTCTTCAGAAAATTAAAACCACCCGGTAACACCTCTGTTATTTCCAATTGTTAGAATTGTAGCAGTGGAGAAATTATGTAGAAAACACAATGCAGTGTAGGATCTGCTGTACATGAATCTCAAAGACATATAGTGAACTGAGATAATTTGCTATATCAAGGTCTTCTGCCACTGTTAGCCTTATCTAAAACATGTATCCGATAAGAATTTCTCAGTATGTGAAGGTTTTCCCCTTCTGGTGGTTTCTTTCTTGTGCTATCAATAACCCACCGAGCCAGTCATTTCACTGCACTTCCTTCAGATTCATTCCAGACTGCTTCGTCTTGACAGCAAGGAGGAAATGAAGGGAAAGGGAAGAAAAATTGTTATAATGAAACCATGAGGAATAACTTTTGAGACAGTGATGAACTGAAACTTCTGCTTCATGGGAGTGCTAGTGGATTGTGACCTCACCTCAAGCTGATAGGCATGAATGGAAGTAGACATTGTCCCTGAAAAACAAATATGAATGATTGATTATATTTATTGGAAGTTCATTCTTCATTTCTCCTTTCAAGGATAATACTTTAATCTCTTTTGTTTTTCTGTATTACAATTAGCACCTCAATCTGAGTATCTCTTTCAGCATTTCAGCCACCCCCTACCCCACTCTTCCACCTTCTGTATCTCATTCTTGAAGCTCATCCACCTTTTCCTGCATTGTGCAAAAAATCACCACTATGAGGGAGTCAAAAGCACTGAAGGAAAAGTCAGCTGGATCCAAATTCGGACAACAGGATGAGGTTTCAGCCATTCAGAAGCAATCATTTTGGAGTAAAACATATTCAGATACTGCATTTATTTCATACTGTTTAGTATAGATAGGTCCTATGGAGAATCAAGTTCCTTAGCATGTCTCCACCTAGGAGGTGGATTGTATATTTTTTACAAATTTAAATGCTCTTTTTTGTGGACACATATGTCTCAAAAAAAAGTGAAGGATTTTTCCAATAGAAAGCACTTTATTTATTTTCCTAATTTGTTGCATATCAACTTTTTTGAAAATTGATTATCATTGTTGTAAATTTGAACAGATTCCTGTTGTTCAGAGACTCAAGCAAATGATCAGGCTTTTCTGTATGAATTTCAATTGGTATCCTTCACGCAGATATCATGCGCAAAGCCTTGTAAGTTTGAAGCAAATAAAAATCAGCTTTTCAAGCTTCTTATCATCTTATTTTAGCAATAGGATTTACACTGTAAGCACCAATAAGCACCTGGGGAACACTCATATATCTGGCACAATTTTTATGGTTTTTTTAACTTTTTGATTCTTCATTTTACCAATTCATAATTGCACCAACACTGATATTTTTCACTCCATGACATTGTTTAATATTTGCATAATTTGTCTGTTAAGATTACTAGGGTTTAACTTTTTCTTATGTACTAATTTCTCTCGCATTGTTGGGTTATCCACATGTGACTCATATTGTCTTTACATTTTGCAGATCTAAAAATATCACTTATTTAAACATATAAACAGAATGATATGATGGTGCTTTTATATTTTAATAGTTCATTTGGTATTCAAAATTTTCTAGTTCTTCCCTATATATCATTTTCATGATCCTTCTTCAGACTTCAGCATAGATTGAAATGTTTTGCAGAATAAGAAATCAAGTGGCAATAATAGAAAAGAAAGTTTAAGGGAGCTTGGATGTCCTCAAAACAACAGTAACATAAAAATCTATTTATTCCTGATTTACAGACTAATGGAGCCATAGTTCCTCACTGAATTTTGTACAATATTCAATCCAAAAAATTGCCTATACCTTTGCCAAGTTGTGGACTATAGGTCCCTGTTCCTTCAGCCTTATAAAACTGTGAACAAGACTTGAAGGGAAGAGGGACTTTCTGTTTCTGTGCAGCTATTCCATATCCAAATAACTACCAAAAATAGAAATACTATGTTATGAAAAATACTGTGTTTTTTTCCATTAAATTTTCACATGCTATCAAACTCTATATCAGCAAGGACATCTTTCTGAACCTTTAGCCAACAAGTTACCTGTTTGTGATAGATTTGCTAGCATTAAACTAGAAAAATCCCTGGTTTTTCTTAAAAACTCAGCAACTGAGACTCTCAATAAGCTGTGCTATCTGCTACACAGCTTGCAAGAGATAAAATGTACCTTTCTTGGAACTAAAGGCATTGTATTCTTACTTCAAATTCAATGTCTTTGAGTTCTAATCTTTATAGACTGTTATAGAGAATGCTACGTGCAGCATGAATAAAATCCTGTGTACCAAGGGATTCTGCAGGGATCACAGAATTTACTTTAGTAAAAGTTATCTTCTTAGGTTTGCAAGAATTTCAAACATTCAACTGATTTCTCTACTGGGCAATCTAATAGGCTGATGAAGTTTATGGGTGCAGAATAAGCCAAATAATAAACATCTTCAGTAGGGAAAAGAGCTATTGACATAAATTTTGTCTGGAGGATGCCTTCAGCTTAGGATTGGGAAATATGCAGGAACCAACAAACCTCACTGCTTGCGTTAGCCAACAAACCAGACTTAGAACTGCCAGACCAAATCCTCAGAATGATGTCCAAAGAAAGAAACAGGTCTGCCATGATCCAATTGGTTTAGGAAAAAAAGCTAGAAAAAAGTATTTACTGCCCCTTCCTCCTTGCGCACTGTAGATTTTAGGCCAGGAGGCCTGACTACCACAAGGATTTCCTTGGAGAACCCCCAATGCCAGAAATCCTGGAAGTGCTGTCAAAATATCTCTGAGCCAAGCAGACGGTGTGTGTTACAGCAGTCTGCTACACTGTGGCTTTCCAGTGGGAAAAGGCTGGAAATTGGGAAATATTGGGAAATACACGTTGTCATTTCCCAGCATGTTTGGACTGGAAGAAAAAAAAAGAAGAGAAGGAAACATATGGTCATTTCTGCTCTGGATTATAGTAGTATTTCTTCACTGAAAGGGTTGTGAAGCACTGAAACAGTCTGCCCAGGGAGATGGTGGAGTCCCCATCCCTGGAAGTGTTCAAAAGCTGTGTAGATGTGGCATTGAGGGACATGGTTTAGGGACCCTGGCAGCGCAGTGTGTACGGTTGGACTCGATGATTTTAAAAGTCTCTTTCAACCAGATGATTCTGTGATTCTGTGATTATGTGAATAGATAGGTTTCCGGTATTTTATAAATAATAGTACCCTTAGAGTTATAATATGCAATGGAATAGTAATGAAGAATGGAACTAGTCATTAAACATGTCCAACAGAAATGATCTGTCGTGCTGGGCTGACCCTGACTGGATGCCACGTGTTCCACCAAAGCTGCTTTATCACTCCCCTCCTCAGTTGGGCAGGGGAGAGGAAATATAACAAAAGGCTCATGGGTTGAGGTAAGGGCAGGGAGAGACCACTCGGCAATTACTGTCACGGGCAAAACAGACTCGACTTGGGGAAAATTAATTAATCTAATTTGTTAACAATAATATCAGAGGACAATAATAAGAAACCAAATCAAATCTGCAAACACTTCCCTTCAACCCTCCCCTTTTCTCAGGATCAACTTCGCTCCCAATTTCTCTACTTCCTCCCCACCAGCAATGCAGGAGGATGGGAAATGGGGGCTGCAGTCAGTTCATCACATGTTGTTTCTGCCACTCCTACCTCCTCAGAGGGAGAAATCCTTACAATCTTCTCCTGCTCCCGTGTGGGGTCTGTCCCATGAGAGACACCCCTCCATGAAAATCTCCAATGTGAGTCCTTCCCATGGCATTCAGTCACAGGAACAGACTGCTCCAGCATGGGTTACCTGAAATTTCACTAGTCCTGCCAGCAAACCTGCTCCAGCATGGGCTCCTCTCTTTCCACAGTTCCTGCCAGGAGTCTGCTCCGGCGTGGGCTTCCGAAGGGGTCACAGCCTCCTTTGGGCATCCAACTGCTCCAGCGTTGGGTCCTCTACAGGCTACAGGTGGGTATCTGCTCCACGGTTAACCTCCATGGGCTGCAGGTGTCAGCCTGCCTCCCCATGATCTTTACCACAGTGTGCAGGGGAATCTCTGCACTGGTGCCTGAAGTGCCTCCACTGCCTCCCTCTTCACTGACCTTGGTGTCTGCAAAGTTGTTTCTCTCACGTATTCTCACTTCTCTCTTTGGTTACAGTTGCCCAGTTGTATGGCAGATATTTTTTTTTCCCTTCTTAACTGTGTTATCACAGAGGCACTACCACCATCACTGGTGGGCTCAGCCTTAGCAAGAGATGAGTCCCTCTTGTAGCTGGCTGGCATGGGTTGTATTGGACATAGGGGAAGCTTCTAGCAGTTTCTCACAAAAGCCATCCATGTAGCCCATTCCGCTACTGAAACCTTGCCATATAAATACAATACATCTATGAAATTGGTAGCTACGTAAGATAGTTACAGATTAAACAGCAGCTGAGAATACTCAGCTTTATGCAAGACCTTTCCTGGACTTTGAAGAACTTTCATGTCCTGCAGATGGCTTATGTTATGTGGCACCTAACAAACACCTTTCACTGTGTTATTGAAGATGATGACAACATTGGCACATTTTAAGTTTCTGCAATCTGGGATAAACTGTTACACAGCTTTGATGTAAAATACAGGCAGCTGAATCCCATCTATGGATGCAAATTTTGCATTAATTAGTCTCCACTAATGTTAGGGGAGACAAGCTAGTGAATCTAGACTGACATCTGATCTGTCACTTGCTGTTTTCAAATGCCATCTGTAGCTAGATCAAGAGATAGGAAAACCCTGAAATAAACTTTAAAGTGAAAGACGTGGGGATACAAAAGGGAATACTCCTGTTCCCATGATATAAAATACATCCTGTTCACAGTGATTCCAATTTTCAAAACACTGTGCTGGGCTCTGACAACTAAAAAGACATGTGAAAGAGACGCACTCACACCTACATCCACATATGCACAGAAGGAAGTAATTTAAGACAGTGAATGAACATAAATGTGGGTGGTGAAAAACCCACAAATTCTGCAAAGCATAAGTCTGAGTGAGATAGGTAGCAATGTGTGGCATTTAATAGTGTCATGTCACGGATGGGAAAGTTTCCAAAATCTCTTGGACAGACTGATTTAACCAATGAAATCACTTGCATTGAAGGCTGTACCCTTCAAAGGATTTAAGGGCTCTCACGGAGGGTTGCTAACTACATTTGGCTATTGATAGTATTATACTTTGGAATTTAAGATGACGCTGCTTGTGGTATCAAGCTTTCTCTGTATGTGTAGAGCTGGAAAGAACAGCAGCACATGGCTTGTGTTGAGATGGAAACCCTTCTGGTCGATATGTTTTGTTTCTGCCTTACAGGGTACTGCTTCAATTCTTCATCCAAGGTCTTGACTAAACAGCAGAGCTGGAAGATGGCTGTTTGGCCAGAATATTTTTGAGAAAGATGGTGGATGCACTGGTCCTGTTGGTAATCTCTGGATGAGTGCAGTGCAGGAGGTGGGAAATGCAAGGACTGGCCACCAGTGCCAAAGCACTTACTGTGATTTCCCAGAAAAGCCCTTTCTTCAGAAACAAGAGTGCATGCAGAGTTCGCAGTCTGGGAAAGCACAGGTAGTGCTGAGCTGGACAACTCAGCAGTGTGGAAGAAAAGATCCTCAGCATAAGGACACATGAGGAAGGAGTAATGAGGATTTATTTTTAACCCTTATATTGCCATCTGTCTTAGTTAATAGTGTAGAGGTACTTTCTATTCAAAGTCTTACTTGGTTTTTGTTTCTTTTTTTTGTTTTCTAGTTCAGTATTTTCTATTCCAATAAAACCTAGGTTTGGAGATTAAGTGACTTTTGATAAGCTCCTTACATGAATATGTGATATATCTACCCTAGGATTCTGACTTCCATAGAATCCTGTGCAAGCATCTTTTACATGTTGATTAAATATGTCACCAGAGTTTGGCACTTCTCCCTGTACACACTGTTACAGCATTCATTTCTGCTCATGGCTTAACGCTCATCATTGTTGCCCAGACAGAGCCCCAATGTGAATTACAAACCCTATTTTCTGTCAATAACTCACAGCTTCTGATAACAATTTTGTTTGCTTTGCCAGTGTCTGTGCCACACTGTCTTTCAGGCATTCATCCACCTTTCTCCCACACAACACTCCCATCTTCAGGTTCCTATGTAACTATTATACTACAGTAGTCCATGTCTTCCACTCCAGATGCATAACCAGCTCAGCACAGCTTTTGTGTTATTATCTTGGCATCAGTTCCTGGATGGCAGTCTTAGCTCAGTATCTTATCTCTGCAGATTTTTATCCTGCTGTTTGATGTGCACTCTGGTACGTGGAAAACACAAACAGCTTTTGCCAGTGATCTTGATAGTAATCTGTGTTTCACAGGAAAATTTGCATAACTTTGCTGTTTGGAAAAAAATATTTTATTTCTTTGAAATTTCATGCCTCTTTTCTTTCCAGTTATCTCTGATAAACAATAAAAAGATGATCTGATATTGCTAACGCAATTTGTGTGTTTCCTTCCTGAGAGATTGATGTGCAACTTCATTATTAAGACAGTAGCCATATATAGCTAATTCTAATTTTTGGACCTATATTTATGCTACACACTGCAGGCTAGTTTTAAATTTCATTTTCTTATTTAATTTTTTATCATCAGCCAATATATTCCATCTAGCTCTGTAGGCCATCTCATAATCATTTGTATGTCTTTCTGTGTTTGAATGTGTACACAGCTATGTACAGTTGTGACACCATTTCTAGTGGTGCCCTAAAATTAAATAGCTGTCAAATATCAGAAATACATTGATGTTATTAAGGACATCAGTTCTGTCAGCAAGGACTGTTGTATACAAAAAGTATTCTCTAGGCAACCCTGCTTTTTGTCCTATGGGAGGACAAAAAGAGCTAAAGGTGGTTATCTTTGCACTGATCCTACCACGCATTTTGTCATGGAATGGTATCATGACTTGAAAAGTTTTCTTTGGCCATCAGTCTTGGTATTGTTCTCTATGTTTTCCTCGCAACTAATGAGATGCAAATGTCACATCAGCTGCATCCCATTTGAGTCTGAAGCTACACTGCAGGTAGCTAACAGTCTGAGGATTTCTTTAGTGGATACTGTCACGTAGTATTCTAGACATGAGTTCACCAAAGCCCAAGAGCAGTATTATGCCGCTGTAATTGCAACCGGCTGGATTTTTTTATTTTCTTTTAAGAATAGCTATAGTATTGGCATTTCAAAGTACTCATAAAAGATCTGTCCACTGGTATCTGCCAGTTTGTGGTTTTGTTTTAATATACATAGGAAACACCCCTTTTCTCAATACTTTAACTGACTTTCGAATTTTGTAAGGATTTGCTACCTACACTGCAACCTCCACTGCTCGTCTACTGTGTTTGTCATAGCTTACTTTTCAACAGTTGATGTTGGCATTAGAAGATCAAAGAAATGTTGCTAATCTCTGTGAAGAATCTCTCCTTTTGTGGAGCAATCTGCACTCTTCAGCGGCATTATACTAAAGGGCGTTCCAGAAGCGCATAAAAATTTTTGATCATATGGTCAATACTTCTCTGCAATTGTTTTCCAGACTGAGTATTTAGCCACCGATCCTGCATATCTTATTTGGTTTAGTCTCTTTGTTGTTTTTTTATTATCTTAAGGTCTTGCAAACTATTACACTTGCAGACTATTATAACTACAGACTAGTAGGAAATGTGAAGTACTTCACATTTTTAGTGAATATTTGATAGCATTGTATTGTAGAAACAGTCACGAGCCAGCTATCAAAGAAACAGATATGTAAGGCATATATTCTCTAGCTATATTTTCAATGGCTGCAAAAACATTAATATTGAACAAAGATGCTATAGCGCTAAAGCAGCTTCTCTTATAGCATCTCCTTTAGTATGTATGAATGGGTTAGAGAGGTTCACACTACAGCGGTTGTACCCATAGCCATGGGTTGGGTATTGGATGATGTGGCAATTTGACCAATAACCTTCACCTTGACACCTGTGATAGTGCACACACTCTTTGGAGCATGCTCCAGATAATGACATAGCCAGGGTTGCCTCTTCTTGGAACTTGGATTCATCCTCAATATCACCTTATTCAAAGGTGAAAAAAAGTGGTGAAAACAACAAGCTGATGCTCAGTGTCCTAAGCCTAGCATTTGCTTTTTTTGGCACTGTAGTGACTGATCCAGTGACACCAGGTTGCCAAGCTATGGGATTCCTGCTCTGCTGTTGAACATCTCCTGTCATTCTCTGTCTGCTCTTCAGTATTGATACAGCGATGCTTTACTTAAGATAGTGCCAGCATTGGCCTTTTTTTCCCAGTTGTCAAAGACTAAAGAGTAAGCATATAACAGTCACCTAAACATCTGAGCACACTTTCACATTTTTTGATAATGGTGTTCATAATTACAAAGGCAGACCCTCAGATAATGTAACACCAAAATAGAATGTGCACGTACACATACACACACGTGCATATGTATATAAATTATTCCTCACATCAGTCTGTATAAACTGCTCTTTGTCTGTCAGTTTGGTATTAGTAAAGGATTGTCTGTTTTTCACTCGATCCACTCTTGAGACTACAGCCACCCCTCTCTCTGATCAGTTGCTATTTAGATTGGCAAATAGTATTCTGATATTCGTTAAGAAATTGTTGTTAAGGATTTGAGTACCGACAGCAGAAATGAGATTCCAAAGATAGCAGATGACTTTCTGGCACTTTCCCCTACCTTTCTCCTCTCTGGAGAAAGCCAAGTACTTCCCAGTAGGGCTTCTCAGATACTTGAGTTGCTACCAAACCCATGCATCTATCACCAGCACTAGGCAGCTGGGGTGCTCTTACACAAGTAAGCAACATCTATCCACATGGTTCACTCTCATACATGCTGTGCTGTGGTTTTCTTTTTAAGAACTGCATCCTGCTCTAGTTGAACCCGCTTTAGCTTGGGGGTTGGACTAGATGATCACCAGATGTCCCTTCTAAACCCTACCATTCTGTGATTCTGTGTGAACTGTTCCTACTCTTGGGTTTTGGGGGGGTTGCTATTACCGTGCACATGCGACCCTGCTTTTTGGCCAGTTGCAGCCCTTTATTTTGCAACTGAAGCAGAAGGCAGGGAGGTTTTTGACAGTACATGGCTTCTCTAAAATTCCCTATCTGGTCTTGACTGAAACCTAGGAAAGGACCCTATCTTTCACAGGCAGCTTTACTTTTTTGCCATAAAGTTCTACCATCTTAAATCTATCACTCTGTTCTTCACCTGATGCTTTAGGAGATCTCTTTGATATCTTTGTCCATTGCTGTGTGGAATATGTGACAGTATGACCTGGAACTGGATGCTAGGAGCTAAAAAAAAAGCATCCTGTATTGAAGAGTATTGAAGAAGTGATCATCAGCTCTCTTGAGGCTTAATGAAACATCTAGAGACATGTGATCAAGTTCTTTGCAATGCAGTGAGAGAAGACACAGGAATCTGTGTCAGTGTGGTTCAAAGCCAGATTCTCAGGGATGTTAATAGATAGATTCAATCTGTCATCTAAAAGCTAGTTATCTAAATCTTGGGTGATAGCAGAGCCTCTTTCATAGTCTCCGGGAAAAAGTAGAAACCTCCTGTTTTATCCCATACCAAGGTGACACCCTAGACAGGTCACTGAGGTAGGGGACAGGAATGACTCTCTGCATGTGTCTGTTTCTCCTCATATTTCTTGAAGAAATCTAGTCTAGAGAATTTAGAGAACTAAAGAAGTTGAGATCGATTGCACCAACAGCCTCTTTATGTGATTCTTTTGCAGTAAAGGACCTTTAAAGGAGAAATAAGTACTGTTAGTCTGAAGCTGACAGGTACTTTTACCTTCAAATTCTGTTGTTTAATTTTAAGTATTATCACCTTAGGTACTTTTTCTCCCATTCAGGCAAGTGTTTTTTTCTGAAAATGGTTCATCCTTCACACACACATGATTAAGAACTTCCACTTCTTAGGGAAAAGATATGCCTTGTGTGATGCTTCTTAGTGAGGTTTCCTGACAGAGGGGCTGTTCCAGGGATATGACTGTTCCCTCTGCAAGTATGCTGGAGCATAAGCATGCACACTCCATCTGTATGAATGGGAGAGGAGAAAAGTGCATTCAACATCTGTTGCAGGCAGTTATAAATATTACAGTAGTCTAATTTTCCTAGGAATCATGCCTAAAGCAAAGCCTATGGCTCAGAAATTAAAAAGGGAAAACCTAGCCTAGTAAAATTCCTCTAAGTCTCTTATTTCCTATGACCTTTCTTTAAGTTGTTACCACATGTTCCTTGGGAAAATCAAGGTCAAGTTTCTTTATCATGACTTGTGATTTTACATTGTTGTATTGTCAAGGGTTAAGGCTGGGCAGGCCACTAGACAAATGACAGATGCTCTCTATTAACCTCCCTCCCTTCCTAGAAGGGGAAGAGGAAGAGAATAAGGAAGAAGAGACTTAGGAATTGGAAAGGAAAACTAAAACCGCTTTAATGAAAATAATAACAATAAAAAGAAATATACTCAAATATATACAATACCAATACCGAACCAAACCCCCCTGATGACAATCACATACCACCATCACCACTGATGCTGCTGGGCAGACACCGGGGAGGGCCCAGCCTGGACTCAGCTGCAAACAGGAACTGGGCGCAGGAGCTGGATTCTTGAATTGGATGCAGGAATGCATGGATTGGGAGCAAAGGCAGAACAGAGAGAGTCCTCCTTGGACACCAGCCATTGAAGAAGCGAGCTTGACCCTCATGATCCCTCAGCTTTATACTGAATATCGTATCTACAGGATGGAACACCTTGTTGGTAAGTTCAGGGCCACCTGTCCTGTCCGCTTCTCCCCACAGGTGCAGCCTCTAACCTACGGCACCCCCACCGTGGTACAGAGGATTTAGCAGTGACCTTGGTCTGCACAGGAGCAAGGATGAGCAAGAGCTTTTCTGCACACCAGTCCCTGGTAGTAACTGCAAACATCGAGTGTTATCACCTCTAGAAGCAGACCCTGTCTGCAAAAGTGTGCCGTTAACTTCAGAAAGTGCAGCCACTGAGCAGAGACTGAGCTGGAAAGTGAAATCACTGAACAGAATGAGTGCTGTTCTGACTCAAACCAGGATATGTATTTGGATGTCTGGATGATGCCTCACAATATTTCTGAAATAAATCTGTGTGAAATATTGGCCTGGCTACCAGAGGCAAGATATTGTGGGATTAGGAGGGAATTCATACTTTGAATTTTCAGTGAAATTAGAAAAACGTTGTTTCATAAAATATACTTGAATAAAATATATAGTTTTTTCCTAGGATTTTATCATTATTATTATTATTATTATTATCATTAGTAGTAGTAGTAGTAGTAGCAGTAGTAGTAGTAGTAGTAGTAGTATTCAGGTTATATCTCTGTATGATTGCCTGAGCCCTGTTTCACATCACATAGAGCAAATTTCATATATGGTGGATTACTCCAGGAAGTTCTTTGAAGCATTGTTCCACAGCTACTTCTGTTTAGTTCCCTAAGAGATAAAAGATATTAAATACTTTCTAAAATTCCTAACAACATGATGGTTAAAATATTTTTAAACTGAAATAAATCAGAAAGGATAAACTTACTTCTTTTCTTTCATGGATCTTCAAGATAGAAAATGTGATAATACTAATGAAAAGAATTATTTTTGAAAGTTCACTCAATTTTATATTTTTTCAAGAACAGTTAATTAGATTTGATGTCCAAAAAGGTCCAATTTGGACTTATTCCTTTGCTTTATAGACTCAGAAAATTAAACCTCAGAATCTGATTGTAATGTAATGTAGAACGATATCTTGTTTGAAAACCACTGTATTGAGGCAAAGAGAAAATAAAAATGGTCTTCCTAACACAATAGAGAACTCACTTTTCTAGGATTTCAATTTCAGAAAGAAACATATGAAGAAAACAATATGCAATAAGGTATTACTCATATGAAACATATGTTTATGTAAGTAATAGAACAGCACTCTTTTTTTAAACTGATGCTTTCAACCCTAATTAGGGGTCACACCACACATTAATGAGAAAGAAAAAATGAAGGGAAAGTGAAGGATGAAAGAGAAAAATGTTGACAAATATTATTTTAAAACAGTTTTACTTTAACATGAAGTATGAGCTGTTGAGTATGCCAGCAGTGGTGTTTCAGTGATTGATATGTAATTATCTAGGGAGGAAGGGTTTTAAGAATTCATGCAACACCTTAGCATGTCTTACTGGATTTACGACAGCATGAAGGATTTGGTAATGAACTGCTAATCCGACTCTACTCACTACCTGCCCAAGGTTTAAAATGTAGCTCTGTCTAAACGTCAGCTGCAATTAAGTGTTAGGACCAAAAGCATCTCAGAAAAGGAGAAAGTAGAAGGAAAGTTTTTACTGTCTATTATCAGTATTTATGGCTTTTCCCACATTTAATCTCTCACAGCCACTGCACACTAAACACTTTCTTGCAAATGTGGCTGGAAATAGTGTTGAATAGGAGAAATGGGACGAAGTGAAGACAGGGATTTTAGACTGGCAAAACATCCTAAAAATGAGATTTGTTAGACAGTAGAAGAATCTCTGAAGGGCAGAGAAGGAAGCTTCAGTGAGAGAGACATGTCTAATTAAACTTTAAAAACATTAGAAAATGTTCTCTTAGAATGGGAAATATTAATATTTTTCATTACTAGCTTTTGTTATTCTCAAAGCTCTTTCCCAGGCAAAAAATTTGGTTTGTTTCCTATCAGTTCTCAAGCAAGTAGTTCCGTTGCCTTAAAGGATTAAGGCAAATGAAGTTACAACATCTCTATTAACTTTGAAATTGGAAAATGAAAAGTGTAATCATAGTGTAAGCCAGATGCCCTTCATGCTTGCTTATTAATTGATGTCCTCTAAGGAGTAACCTCAGGCTGGTAATGTTCTAAGATAAGATCAATAAGAACATTTCTACCGCAAAATATTCCTCAGAATATGCATTCATGCTAGCAGTCATGATGCTCTTTTGAGATTATTGTTGAGGGAATAGCAGCTTTCTTGGAGACACTCCTAATTTTACATTTGTCAGGCAAAACTAGGGACTTTCAAAGAGGTGAACACCTGCTAATGTAATCCCAGTAATTTAAGAGTATGAAAGGGAACAACCATTTTGTTAGTTCCAAGATAAGCTATCCATTAAGCTGGGATCCATCAGATATTACATCAAATCTGACTTCGCTGAATCCAAAAAGTGAATCACTTCTATTTAATTTTGTTCCAGGCTGAGTTACAATTGGGACCATTAGTCATTTAAGCTGGACTGATTTTTCATTATCCTGCTTCTGGCTCTATGTGCAAACATAAAACTGCAAAGCACACCATAGAAACGATTGCTACATATACGTACATATATATACACATATATATTTATTCATAAAAATACATATATATATATTTAGATAGTAAGGCACAAAGATTCCAATAACTTGACTAAATGCTATTTATATTTTTCTACTCCAAAGAATAAGAATAACAGTTGCATTTCATTTTGAATTAAAATGATCACTTTTCAAAAATTTTCACAAAAATATTTGCCACTGTTTCAATTCTTTTTTACACTGAATTTGGATAGTTTACCTTGAAGGTTTGTTCTTCTTCACTTCTTTCATCTCAGAAGGTGTAGTATATATAAGGCAAGGAAAACAAAAAACCTAGACACGAGATATTTTGAACAAGATTTTCTTCATTCCTGTGTTTTTCTAGTGGGAAAACACAGAGAACACATTTTTGTTTCTTTCACAGTGTCTTACTTTCTAACTTTCCATTTCTTTCTCTGATGGAAAAAACAGCTTTTAAAAAGTAGGAAGAAAGTGTTTTTCTCCATTAATAATGAAAATGCTGCTTTATAAAAAAATTTTAGTGAACAAAATACCTTAATACATTATAAAATAAAAATTCATCCTTCTTTTTTCTTTAACTCATTAGAAAATTACATTTCAAATACTTCCACTATCCTACCACCTTTCTTATGATGTTCTGAGATGAGATTTGCAAAGCCAAACTTGGTTTTTGGAGTATTTGCATGATCTGCAGTAGTAAACATATTACTAATAAAATTTTCCAAATACATAATTGCTGCAAAGAGTAACAGTAGTGCTTCCCAAGAAGCAGATAGCATTTTCTGTTCCCCACTAATTCCTGCCAGTGCTGATGCTGTGCTCAAGAGCTTAGTAGTGAACCCTGATTCAGAATTTTTCACAATTTCAAAAAACAGAATGATGCACTGACGGCATTCAAAGCACCCTTCGTGCATTTTATCAGACCCTGAGAGCAGTTTTTCCAGCTGACAGATCTCTTTTGTGAGGCTTAACTAGGTTGGCCCCTCACATTGTCATGCATGTCTGGATCTGAACGCTATGGCCCTGCCCCGTCTCTGCTTGCTGTAAAGTTTCACGTTTTCAGAAATACCTCCTCTCTGAAAAATCCGCCTGGAGTGAGCTATAACCTAAGTCAAAATGCACAGACTAATCAGTGCTATCTCTTCAGCATATTGCATTAGCTGATTAAAAAAGGAAGAAGTTGATGGGTTTAAGTAAGAATATCTATGAGAAATATTTTTACTTCCTGCTTCTGTTTTTAATTTTTTTTTAATAATGAGGGAAAAAGAAGGGAAGGGGGAAAACCCCAGAGATTCTGAGTAATTTTATTCTTAAGATTCAATTAAGTAATTTTTTTTCTTTTCAGTTCAGTCTTACATCATCAATTATAAAGCCAGTAGAAAAGACCAGCCCTGCACACTGGTGTGGAAATCAAAATAGGATACTTTTGCTGACAACTGAGAAGAATGAGTGAAAAGTAGACTTTACATTAAAAGACAACTTGACCATAAGCCAGAAAAACTAGGAAAGGCAAAGTAACATGAAAAAAGTGCACATGAAGTATTTTTTCAATATATCTCCACATTCCGTATATAAAACTTTCATATAGAAAGGCATACTGTATTAACGATTCTTGTTTTACAAGTTAGGTAGTTTTCATGTCTCTATTAAAGTTGCTTGTGTCTCAAGTAGACACATTTAAATGAAAAAAAGACTTCTTTTTTTTTTTAAAAAAAAAAAGAACCCACAAGTGAAAGACCTAAACCAAAACAGGTCACTTTCAGGAGTAGTAGAATATGAATTACTGAATATGTCTTATCAAACAAGATTTTAAATTATGCTATCATTAATTTTTTAGAAACTCTTTTCTTCTATAAGAATGCAGCACCTTATCCTACCAAAACTGTTTAAATCCTTTTTCTCATACCATAGGGGAGGGGAAGGGAAGGGGAAGGGAAAGGGAAGGGGAAGGGGAAGGGAAAGGAAGGGGAAGGGAAAGGAAAGGAAGGGGAAGGGAATTGGAAGGGAAAGGAAGGGGAAGGGGAAGGGGAAGGGGAAGGGGAAGGGGAAGGGGAAGGGGAAGGGGAAGGGGAAGGGGAAGGGGAAGGGGAAGGGGAAGGGGAAGGGGAAGGGGAAGGGGAAGGGGAAGGGGAAGGGGAAGGGGAAGGGGAAGGGGAAGGGGAAGGGGAAGGGGAAGGGGAAGGGGAAGGGGTGAACAACTTTGGTATATCATTCAGACAGCTGGAGGCAAACACCGTATAAAATGAGGAGAGACATTTAATTACTGTTGATAGTTTGAATGAAGACCACTAGTCTTGCTTTTCACATAAGCTTTAACAGATTCACTCTCTGCTAAGACAGGCCATCACAGAACTAATTTTTACTTGTTTAGCATTTACATACTTTGCAAAAACTACAGACCCTGGAAATCGGAAAGTATGTTTCAAAGCTTACAATAATCTCTTCCCCTAGCAACTGCTGTGTAGGAAAAAGAGACCTTTGACTCCAATTCAGAAATTTTTTTGCTCCTAATGGTAATTACATCTGCATTTGCTGCAGGTTCCCCATTATATAAAGGGTAACTGCAAACCATATGAGGCAATGCATGGAAAAACCACAAGAGGTTCAATTCACAAATGGGATTTACATTGTTTGGGGCACATTCTGTGATTACCTCTAGATGAAAGGTAAGAGAGACAGTATTTTGATATTATAGTGAAACATCACCTGCAAACAGCCTATATAGCATGGACCCAACTAGAGACTTAATTCAGTCCATAAGAACAATCACTTACTCCACATACTTTTTCTGCTTACCTTTTTGATAAGGCATCCTCACACATGCACAAGTCTGATCTCTGATATTGTTTCATAAAGTCCTTTCTCTCTCACGTATAGTACAAAATCCCATGTACTCATTAAGAACGCATTATGCACAAGTCTTCTTAACCTCGTCTTCCTTTCCTGACTTGTAAAATTACCAGTTAGTAAAACTATTATATGCAATGTAATCTGATTGATTTTCATAAATATTTAGTCATTGTGACTAACAAGGTAACATACAAACAAACAATAACATAGATTGAAAAAAACATCTGGACGTTATCTGACCCAATCCCTTATTCAAAGCAGGGACAACTTCAAAATTACTGTAAATCACTCAGAGCTGTGTCTCGTTGAGTTCTGAATGACTGCATGGATAGAGATGCCCCACATCTCTTTAGGGAACCTGTTAGTGTTTGACAACCTTCATGGTGAACAATTTTTGTCCTTAAACAGAGTCAAAATCTTGCTTGCTTCTACTTGGGTCTGCTGTCGCTTGTCCTTTGGCTTTACACCTTCAACAGCAGCCTGGTTCTGACTTCTCTATACCTCTCATTCAGACTGTGGAAGACCACAACGAAATGATCCTTCAACCCTTTCTCCAGGCAGAGCAAGCCAACTTTTATCAGTGACTCCTCATGCATCACGTGCTTCAACATCTCAGCTTCTGGATAACCCTCCACTGAACTACCTTCAGGGTGTTCTTGTCTCTCTAGCACTCGGGAGCCCAGACCTGGACCCAGCACTCCAGAATGTATCTCATCAGTGCTTACCAGAGGGGAAGGATCCCATCCCTCTATTGCCAGGCATTGGTCCCCCCCTGCAGCCTGATATGCAGCTGGCTTTCAGCACTGAAGGGGCACATTGTTGGCTTGTGGTCAGCTGGTTGCCCACCAGGACTCCCAGGTCCTTTTCTGTCAAGTTGCTTTCCAGATGGTTGGCCCCAAGCCTGTACTGGTGCTTATGGTTATTCCTCCCCAGGGGCAGGATTTTTATTTCACTTCATTGATCTTCATGAGGTTCCTGTCAGGCTGAATCTTCCAAAGGGTTATCTGATTACTTGACACCTGGATGCACATTGCAGGAATTTTCTGAGCACTTCTAATATTTCCTTTTTTTTTAAAGGAAATTGCTAAAGCAAAACCACTCAGAGCTGTTCTTCCTTTCTTCATATGGCACTCCTGAAAAAGCCCTCTTGAACTGATATGTAAATGTGTATTGCTACATAATCAAGGAGTAGAAAAATGCAGCCAGAATCATCCAGTTTACTTTTTCCAGCCATCCTTGTATAAATGAGGTGGGAATCTAGAAGTTGGTCTTTTCATTTAAACTGGGACTGTTCCAGAAGACCACAAATGAATAGAAATATTTATTGAAGGTGTAATGTTCCAGACTTAAACGGTGGGTAGGAATAGCAAATTCCTGAACAGAAATTAGTATTTAATTGCATAGTATTTGCTTTTTTTCACACTTTTTCCCTTAAATCATAAATATTTTTTATCTATTTCAAAAATCAAAGCTTTTTTGGTGCTTTGGTATTTTTGGAAAATTTGGTTTAGGCATTTATTAATCATCAATTATATAGCTTATAATAACTTATTCAACTTATTTTTCTACCATTCTGCATTAAAAAGTTGCACACCTTTTCTCCAAGAGTAGTTTGGCACATAGTCACATGTCCATGTTCACAAGTTGAGTGACATTCAGAAATAACCTAACATTCAAATATATGTCCTTATTTTGGCTACCAGTATCTATCAGAATTCATCTTAGTCCCAGTTCAAAAGCTAACAGCCAACTTCCCTTAGTATAGGTCTGCCTCACATCAAAATTCAACAACAAAACCCCTACTGAAAAAAGGTAGAGGTAAGGACAAGAAATGCAAAGAGACTTAGATACATATTCAAAAAGTTATGGTTGCCTTGAGTTCAAATCTTGGTCCTGAGGAACCTTTCTTGATGGGCCGGGGTGGTGGGTATGCGGGAAGGAACTTTTAAACTCCTGATAAAAAACAGTTTGGCAACTATTTTCTGACCAGCTACTACTTCAGTATTATGGACAATTTCAAATAACAGCTACCTGAAGCAGCAGTAGTGATAATAAATGGTTAACTTCATTTCATTTTCTGTCATTCCCACAGTCTCTTAACTAATGACAATAAACAGGCAAGTAAAATGCCACCTGCCTTTAACCTAGGATAGGCAAGATCTGAGTATTAGCTTCCTAACTGTTTTTCACATGAGAGGACACCGCAAGGTAAGCATTCTGCAGAAGTATTTGCAAACTGAGTGAATATCAGCTAAACTCGAGCATCTTTTAAAGAACTGCTGCAGCTGCTAAGGAGGTCCTAGGAGGACAAGCGACAGAGGTTGGTGAGGATCACGTGCTACCCTTGACTAGCTGCTTCTACTGCCACTGCTGGCACTGGATGGACCTTTCCACTGACCTGATGGCATTTTTATTTTCTTATTCTGGCAGGATGACCCAGACTTTACACACACAAGTGGTTATGGACTTGGCTTAAAAAACATTCACATTCCACATCAAGCTTGTCCCTTCTGCTCTCTCTTCCAAGCCCAGGTCCTGTGCAAGATGCTCTCTGTATCACTTGCAGCACTACCTGTGAAGAGAGAGTGGCATCTTAGGTGTCTGGGAATTTGAATTGAAACATACATCAAAGACAGACTGGTGAGTTCTGAATGCTCCACAATGTTTCTGACTTTGTTCACCAGCTTAGATAGTCATCTGTTGGCCTCTTACCTGGGTTATGCCCTACCTCCCTCTGCATGCACTCACATACCCCTTGGCACTCTGGTACTCCAGGCCAGATTTGAGGAGAAGAGTGGCAGGGAAGAGGAGCAGAAAGGGGAGAGCAGAAAGTGTTGGAGGACAGTAGTAAGGCCAAGGTACCACAGAGATATTTTTTTCTCTTTTAAGTGGAAATATCATCAGTTCTGCTTGTTTTCTCTCTACCTATGTGGCATTTTGGTTGTGTGGTCTTGCTGTGAGCAGAACCTGCTCAGAAATGGTGCTTTGCTGGCTGGACTGGTGGGAGGGGGCAAGGTCGATCAATAGAGCTTAGGCATCTGCTTTCAGGGTGTTAAATTGCATTAGGTACGAGTGAACCAGCAGAGCAGACTGCCTGAGTTTGCTCTGGAAGGAAGATTTTTTTACACCTTGTTGTTAGGCAGGTTGGCTTTGCTGGCAAGCTGGGTATGGTCGTCAGTTGGAAACATCTGAGCAAGAGTCATAGATCATTTCCTGATGAGGCCTGGGGATACAGCCCTTGTGCAGAGCCTGGAGCCCCCTTGGGGGGTCATTGAAACAGCAGCAGTCAGCTGTCATGACTTGGATGATACAGTGGTGCTGGGGACAGGATGGAGCCAGGTGTGGGAGTAGCAGGGGCCGTGTCCTGAAAGAGCAGTGGCCTTCTGGTGGGGCACTCACTGGTGGTGCACGCTGGGCAGTGCTGCAAGGGCCATGTGGACACAAACGTATCAGTGATTACACCAGGCCCAAAGATCCTGACACCTGTATCCAAGCACCTATGCCATTAAATTATTACATCTCTGACGTGGTTTCTGGCCTGAACCAACCAGCACTCTCCCAAACTGTTTCTAGACATTGTTTCAGAGTTAGCACAAACCAGGGGCATTTTCCAGTCTGCAGTTCGTGTATGGCTACCCTATTTTGGTGGATGAGGGTGTTTAACAGTACCTCTGTGGCCAGCTGGCCTCAGGGCCAGTGGCAGTAGTTGGAGGCTGATACAGATGGTGCCCATGTTTCCCAAGGGCCTTCTCACAACTCACCCAAGAGTACACTAAGGCTAAACCACAGCAGATGGTGAGGACTGTTGATTCCAAGATACCATCAATGGTCCTGTTCCAGGACAGTTTCCATGACAATCTGGAAGACTGGGTTTATGGAAACCAAAATAGAATATTTTCATTGCTGCAAAAAGTAAGACCCTTCTGTAAGACACTATGTGACTGCTATGAGGATACTCTCCAGTTCCCTTTTCTGGACCAGGTTGTTACCTGAAACTCATGGTGGTAGATCTTCACAGAAGGCTTTCTGATCTACTGTTGCTCAGGGACCACCACAGGCGGCTGCAGATGCACTCCCTGGTGATGGTAGTCCCTGGCTCTGCGCTGGGTCATTTTCACATGGAGGGCACAGAGTGAATTTATCCTTTTCTCCCTCTCACATCAGCCTCCTCAGCAAAAGATCCCAAACCTAACCTCCATCACCTTTCCCCTGTTCTTGCACACTAGCAGCTCCCTTGCCATACATACAACGATCAAAAACTGCTTTCTTCCTCTTTGGGAAGTGGAGATTTCAGATGAAATACAGATTGTGCCTGGGGATCCAGTATACAATCATATGGTATTGATTTATGACATTGCTTTGTACTGCTAGCCAGATACATGCTCCCTGGCAAATTACAGTCAAACTGTCAAATTCTTTTCCTGAGACAGCTATTAATTCTGGAATATATTTACAAACTTTGAAACTCCACTTGTCATTTCATAAAGCAACACAGTGAAAAATGCACGCCAAGTATCTCCCCTGGCAGCAGACGCGAACATTAGTACTTGGAATTTGTGTGAATTCCAGTTTAAGGAGATAATGAATTAAACAATACAGACCCACAGACATTAACAGGATTTTCTAGATAAGGAGCAGTTATAGTGATGTGCATAAGCTGTACTGTATGGTTTTATAAACTCAAAATTGACAGACTCTGTTAGCAGGCTCTAAGTAATAGTGATCCTGATGTATGTGTAGAGCTCCTAGCTATGTTTAGCAAAAAACACACTTGTCTTAATATGTCCCTTGAAAGTTGCAGGGGTTGTGGGTCACCATGAGAACGGTACTTAGGGAAAGAGAGAAAGAAAGAAAACTCTAAAGTTTGGGACTGAAATTAACAGTAATACAGAGGGGAATGGAAAAAGTCTTTCTGTACTTTTATTGTTGTCTTGAAGTGGTGGCAAAAAAATTCCGTCAACTTATATATTGCAGTAATTAGTAATTTTCAGACTCCACACAAGGATTATCTCCAAACTTGGGCTTAGAGCTCCCCTGTTCCTGCATGTGAAAGTGCAGGTGCCTGCCAAATCTGCACACAGTTCCCTCACTGTAAAAGTTGAAGAACTTCAGGTTTTCTGTAGTGCAACTGGCAGGTCCTTCTGAATTACTTTATAATTTCCATAGCTGAGTATATCTGGTTAACCTTATACTTCTAAAAGTCAGTATGTGTACTCTCTTTCTCCTCCACCATGTCATACAGTGGCATATCAGTCAATGGTGCGTGTGACAGGGGCGTTGTCTCCAAGTTGGGGCTAACTGGCTGTGCGTTGTCATTCTCTCTACCCAGATGAAAACGGATCTCCGTACCTTTAATGTCAGGTGAGGCACAAAAGAATGAAGTCAAATATGGGGGGTAGTGTATGTTCAAAACACGTTTATTTCTTATATAGCAGCTTACTAATGTTACTAGTTAATTTAGTGATGTGTAAATAATTGCTGCAGGCAAAGCCTCAGCTTCACTGCACTTAAATTTAAAACTGGAATATCTTTGTACCTCTGTCAGATGCCAAGTAACTATTCAATAGTTTGAAGTTAAAAGAATTCCTTTTTATTCTATCTTCTGCTTATGATGTTTTCAAAAGGAAAAATACATTCAGGCCAATCTTGAGTAGTAGAAAATTTAGCTGTAGTTCCCTGGCTCTTCCTTTATTCTCTTTTTAAAAATAGGGGTTATGTTTCCCCTTTTCCAGTCTATATATGATTAACAGGGATACCCAGTGGGTAACCAGTAATGTGCTATTACCTGGTGTTATCAAGTTTCAAAATGCCCTTGCAAATAAGATTACCTTCCAACAGCCAAGTGTTTTTCATCCTTGCTGAAGAGTTTTGCTGTTATTTTTATAATTGTTCCTAGCTTTGTTAGAAGAGCTACTAATACACATTCCTGCATTTTTCTTGTGAAGTCTCTGAACAACTTGTATGGCGATTTTTCCCATCAGGGACCACTGCATATCAATACCTTCTCAGATATAGATTTGACAGGTTTAAGCTTCCGGGCTTTGACAATGCAGAAGGATAGCTCTTGGACTATGATTCCTCAGCACATCCTTCACAAGAAGTTGCTTTTCACCAAGCTGGGTGAGTACTAAACTTAGAATCAGGTACCACCATACAGAATGATGAAAGAAGGCAGTGAAAGAAATGTATGGAGGTTTTATTTTAATTTACTTTTGTTTTATCTGAAGCTTGCTATGTTTATCATGATAAGAACCCTGTCTTAGCTTAAATGAAGTAAAGATTTTCTGTGGGAAGAACAGGAATTGGGGGAATAAACCAAAAAATACACATTTCCTGTTTTGTTTGAGTTCTTAAAAATCAGGAGTCCTGTCATGCTCCAACATGGGTAAAAGAAGACAGTGCATCAGAGACAAGGAAAGAGATGGGAGAATCTGCTCCAAGAATTTTATGCATCCATTGAAGACCCAGGAGCATATGCATCAGGCCAACCCTTCTGCTGCCCCCTCCCCCCTGCCTCAGCCCCCCTTCCAGTCTGGTGACTTGGGGCAAACAAGAGTCATGGGTGCCAGCAGCAAGACAAAGGGAAAGCAGCAGATTTCATGTCGTTCCAGCACTGAGAAAGTTGCTCAGGTTGCTGACATATGTTGTGGAGACAGATTTCCGCAGTATGCAGACTGAAATGCATAATCTGAACAGGGTTATGAGCCAAACATCTACAGTGTTTATTGAAAACATCCCTGATGTTTAAAATTCTGTGATCTTCTGGAGCTCAGAAATACAGCCCTGCAGTTATTTCTCCCTTTCAGATAGAATGAGACACATGCATGCTTTAGGAACACGTGGATCACTTTTTTCCCCTCCCTCCTAACAGGAGAGACAGTTTAGCCTGCTTTTCCTGGTTCACATCCTGGGATAAATCACTGCAGACAAACAGCTCCAGCAGGGATGAGGCTTGGAGGACTGTACAGGAGAAGAGGAGCTGTCTGTCACTCTGGGCAGGGATCACCACGCAGAGACAGGGAGAAGGGAGGGGAGTGATTTATGTGGGTCTCTTTACGAGGCTGTCTGGCTTTTAGATACTGTATGAGATTTTTCTTTGAAAAATAAACACTGGTTATATATCTTTTAATTTTCTGGAAAAACCTCACTCTTTCAGCCAGTCACTCTCGCCTTTGCTCCTTGTTTTAACTCTTACTCATGCTAAGCTTCTTTAGAGGTATTTTCGTAGATATTCAGCTTGGACTGCTGTGTTCCTCCTAGCTGTTTTCAGACTTTTTTGCATGACGTTCTTTTCCACAGGGCTGGTCTTTAGGCCAGCCAGAAATAAGGATATGGTTGAGCACAAAAAAAGCCTTGTGTTTCTTTCCCCTGCAGAGGGTTTTTAACATATTTTAAAATGCCAGAGGACATTTAAAGACAGTGTCTGATGACATTATGCATCACACCTCTTGCCTGCAAAGGTGGGAATTGAGAAGTAAAGGCTAGACAAGATTATTTGTCCAAATGACTTAGCTCTGCTTAAAGGCGCATTGTAACCTCTTAGCTCTTCTAAAACTGACCCTTGTGCTTGTGTGTGCATGTGTGTGCATGCATAAAAGAAAAAGCGAGCAAGAGAGATTATTGCTGTGGCAGTATGCAGAGCTGTTCCCATCCACAAAGTACTGGTTTACTGGAATTAATATCTTGGAAATTCAGAAATCCTGCAAATACAAGAGAGAGCTCCAGAGATGCTTGCTCATTTCTTTGATAATTCACCACCAGATACTTTGTTTGTACATTACTCTCTGTTAGGTATCATCCCAGCAATCTATCAGCCTGCCTGTTTCAGGTACTGCAGGCTAGATAAGAACTAGAACAGATTTCATCCTTGTGTGGATGAAATACATAAGATGTCGTTCAAGGTAATTTTTTTAGGGCATCGCTGCAAACGTAAGCTGGATTCCTACTATGTGATCCAAGAGGACATATTAACATGTCTTCCAAAGTTCCCCTGCAGTTTGTGTTCTGGCAGGCAAGTTTCCTTGCTGCTGCCCTGGGTGTCTTTACAAGAGGTCTGTGTCACTGCTGCTGGTAACACACTGAGGAAGAAATGACTGGGAACCCCTGGATTAAAGCATATTGTTACATTCACAAGTAAAATTTTATTATTTCTCTTTTCACTGTTGCCATGTACCATTATATCAGTCATACGGTTATATGTCCAACATCACATTTTTCATTTCTGTGAAGCACTTTAGATTAGATGGAAGGGTTCGGAGCACTTAGACTTCTGGACATTCACTTGCACTTACAGATAATGATTTCTAATGTATATAAAATATGTGGAATATGAGTACACACATACACTCACACACACAGACACAAAAATGTACAAAATCCCATGGTTATTTATTTTATTGACATCCTTTTGATTATATTGAGAGCAAAGATATGCATTAGACTTCATCTGATTTCTACTCCGTTTAAGGCTGAGTGCTTTTTTCATATTAAGCAAGCAGTGAAGAGAGCACAGGATTTCTATTTAAACAGAGCATACTCATTATTGTGGATATGCCAAATAGCTAGCTCTTCTCTCCTCCTTTGAGGTGCCCAGGTAGAACCAGTTGTAATCTTGGCTTCAATAATTTTGAGGGGAAAATGGCTTTATTCCAAATGTTTCCTAATCCCACAATACTCTCATGACATGCAACTGAATATGCAGTTACTCATAGCATGACAATTTCAGTGGTGTGCGTTATAAAGAATGACTTAATTTCTCTTAATTAGTCTTTTTGTGGAAGGCATTCCCTACTGCTTTTTGGGAGAGAGTTTAATCAGAAAGAAAAAGAGCCCTGAAAAAAATATCCTATGAACAGTGGTCTACATTGGTAGATGAAAATATTCATTAATGCTTTAGTACACTCTTCTCTGGCTTGTCATTGAGCAGAGTGAGGGTGGACTCCTAAGTCCTCTTAAGGACTTCCACTGAGCACTTTGCTTTGACATAACCCAGTGTACAGAGTGGGTACCGCTGTACCACTGTACGGAGTGATTAACATCTGACTTTCAAACTAATTTATGTCATTCAGCATGCTAACAGGTCCCTCCAAATGTGCTTTTTCACTACTTCTATAACAAATTGGTTCAAAGTAAGATACTCATGACTACATCACACAAAGAAAACACACATTGATATCACTAGAGTTACTTTATTTTCAATCACCAGCACTAGGATGGTGAATTTATCTTTGGAAATGGCAGGGCTGAGGGTCAGTACTGAATTTCTACCTATACCCTTAAAAACAACAACAAGAATAAAAACAGCAAAAATATTAAGTGACAACTGCATTTATTTTTGTTGAAGATCAAACGATTTGTTGGTAGTTCTTAAATTTTGGTTGTATCGATTGTTCTATTATCAGATTGTGTTTTTCCACCTCATTTCTTCTGCTTCTTTTTTTTTTTTTTTCTGTAGTCTTGTCTCCAGAGAAGCTACTCTCCTGACTCAGACAAGACTGCACGTGAACGGTAGCAGCTGCCTGGGAAATGCCTTTGTTATTCATCAGAGACCGTTTGAACGTATGCCAGTTTCTTCTTTGATGGGGTCTCATGCAGAAACTGTCAAGATCAATGGAAAAACTCCAGCTAATAAGACCTTGATGCCAGTTGAGATCTGATTTCAAAGTTCTCCCAAGAAGAAACTGCTTATGGTAACACAGAGTATGGTACTTGATAATTTTTGCGCATGGGCACGTTTTTCATGTGAAGGAGAATGTATTTTCTTCCATTCTACTACAGAAAAGCTTGCATGTGTCCTTGGGTTTTTGGCAGATGTTGAAAATGGATCAGGAGCAGATGATGTGCGAGCAGCAATATGTCCCTGAGTAACAGCAAAGCAGCAGGTGCAGGAGGAGCATATGCCAGATTCCCATCAGCAGAAGCAGCCTCATGGAGAGCTCTCTGGGAGCGTGCTCCACTTTTCTTCTGGCACTGGGGAATATTAATAAGTCTGCATCAGGCCAAGCAAATAATTTACAAACTCAACTTTCAATTATCTAATAATTCATAAAGTAAACACACAAAGACTGCAAGAGAATTTCTCAGGCAAAACAACCTGAGTCTTTAAAAAAGTATCATATTTTACTTTTAAAAATTGAATGTCCAGAAACAATAATGAAGGAAATTAGAAACCTTAACTTTGACCCTGTTCCGAAACCTTTCCTGCCTATCTAGGAACATGAAAAGTTTCCACTCATTTATTTTTCTAATAAAAGACACTAGTTTCAAAATATACTGTATAAAGTTAATTTGAAATTTTTTGATCAGACCACTTCTGAGACATTCTTAAAAAAAAAAAAGAAAAGAAAAAGAAAAGCAATGGTTCAGTGACTGAAAGTATTTTTCTGCTCTTCAACCCTGGTATTCTATGTTGCTTTGAATGGACTAAGTAAAAATATGACCCTCATGATCAAAATTGAAGAATACTGGATACAAGCTATCCATTTCCCCCCAATGTCACATTACGAGTCTTCTGAGCTGGACAGAAGTCCGCTTTATAAAATACATATGCATATGTATGCATTTCACCTCAAGACAAAGCCAAGATTTTTCTAAAACAAATGACACACCTTTCACATAAAAGCCATTAAAAATCAGTCAGCGCACCAGAGTATAAACTTTCTTGCACAGTGCGGGAACTGCTTCTGAACTCCTGCTGTGCCATGTTCTTTCATGCTAGTGGCTTGAAACTCAGCCTGGGGAATAGGGGTCCTTTCTCTCCTTCTTTTTGGCTTAGGTGGAAACTTTCTTACTAAAATCTATAGGAAACTTAGTTTCTTATATTTTTTCTCTTAAAAGTTTCCTCCAAAATCTCCAGTTCTTCTTTTGAACCATATGATTACATTTAATGAACCTGTTAGAAATCTAAATAAAGGCATTTTTTTAAAAAAGTCCTATTTTATGCTTGTTCAGGTAATATTGAAGGGCCACGGGACGATATCTGAAAGGGAGAAACAAAGCATCTCCACTAGCCTAGGTTTTTACCACTTAGTGGTCTCTAAAATGCTAACAGCATTAGCATTAAGGATTTTTTAAATTATGCGTTCTGGAATAACTTGAATTGTCACTCAGGAAATCTAATGCAAAAGACCTGGAACAAGTGTTAATAACACTAGGAATTCACTTTGAGATGACCAGTAAAAAAATACAGTTCTAAGTAATTCACAGCACTATACTGATAGATTTATCAGTTACAGCTGATGCCAAAAACAATCATGTTATAGCTGACCTGGAATTTTAATCAGAACTTGTTGAAGAGGATGGAATAGAAAGCATCTGACATCCTTATCTATACCAACCTATTTGATAAATGTTGTGGGTAGAGGAAATGTTTGTACTGGTCCTTTAAAATAACCCGCATGACTTTGCACTCAATTAGTAAACCACTTGTGTGAGGTCCCCCAATCTAAGCCTGTCTATGCCCTGTACTCTTAAGTACCAAGAGGTACGAGGCTATAAACCTAATCCTCGTACTGATATTAGGAGACTGAACCTCGTGCGACTGGCAGTGTCACACTGACATTTCATTTAGGTCTTGGTAGAAAGCGCTACAAGAACTTTGCAGTTATATTTAAGGTAATTGTCTGTGTAGTAGGAAAAGAGCAAATCAGTCATTTCAAACTGACTAAAGGAATTTCCTGGAGCCAAAGAGGAATTAGAAGGCTTTTGAGGAACTGAAATATCTCAGCATTGTTAGGAAACCCTAGAATGCCTATCCAGAAACGTCTGCTGGTTAAATACCCATGCAGGACAGGCTGGGGAAAAACAATAACCAGCATGTCAGCACTCCTCCTGACAAATAAAAGGAACAAATTTCAGTTTGGAAATCTGAATTTCCTCAAGGAACCTTTGAAATTCTTCTGCTTTATATTGGCAAAGAAGTGTTCCTGCTAGAGCATTAGGACGTGATGAGTAACAAGCTCCAGAAAGATAAAATGTTGTAGCTTTGAAAGAAGAGATTATGAAGCCATGTCCTAACAAAATGTGTTTCATCTTCTCTCCTTTTTCCCTGTTTGAATCCAAAAGGCATACAAGTTGATGTCATTCTGTAAGAGTATCTATAATTCAGAAATTATTCACAAGTATAATAATTATTTTTATGTGTGAGTTCACTGACTTCTCCTAAACAAATCATGCTTTTCTGAAATAAATATATTTATCCAAATTAAAATGAAACACTCTTAAAATTAACTTTGTGACAGCTGGTCCACTGGAACCAGATGCCAGCTGAGGATAGGCAGAGAGCATCATTTTCCAGCCACTCTTCTGTCTCCCAGATCTACTCCTGCATCAGAGACTCTGAACAAACAGGAATGAGAGCCAGTTATGCTAATCCTAGGCACATACTCTACCTCTAGGGAAAATCACAATAGAGAATCTGCAAGACATAATTACTTCCTTTTATAGAGAGTAGAGCAGAGCAGTGGCTCTGTCTGAAAGGCTGGGTTTTGTTCTTTTGGGAAATGGGAGCTGAGGATGAAAAGCTGGACATGACTTGACTTAAATAAAAGAAAGTATTTTGGGGCTTTTGTACACATCAAATGAAGTCAAGCAGTTTGGCTGCTGTTTAAGTTGCCGATCCAGCTAGTTTTCTTGAGAGACTTCTGCCTGCGAAGTCTCAGCCTCTGGCCAGTTTGAATCCTCTCAGTTTCAGAGAAGAGCATTTTGTAGCTTCCGCTGGCTTGTGGTGTAGCTACTCTGTTCAGCCAGCCTTCTGGAAAACCAAAATTAATTTGTAGATTCTCAGGTACTAGGAGAGGTTTTCCAAAACCTAGCTGGGAGCCAGGAACCTTGCTGTCAACAGTGTCTTTGAAAATGTCCATGCATACGTGCAAAATGATTCTACTACCGTCCTGCCCTCATTCCCTGCCCTTCAGCTGCAGCACTGCCTACAAACAGGATAAAGACATTTAAGAATCCAGAATCAAGCAGCATAACATTTTGTAAAGGTGGTTTAGAAATTGTTATTAATTTCTCTTTCTTTGCAGTTTGGTTTCAATTTCCTTTTTTTTCTTTCCCCTCCTGTTGTTCTGATTACAGTCTGAATTTCTGTCAGCAGGAGACATATACGAAAAGCTTTGGCAATTTATACTCTGAAGCTCTGTAGTCTCTTGCAATCCCAGCAAGGGCTGGTTTTAAATCCTTTAGATATCAGGATTTCATTAAAGCTTTCTTTTCCTCTCCTAATTCTCAGTATGAACTGAGCATTAGCCTGTTTAAACAGTAAAGCATTTACACAGAGGAACTCCAGCTGTAGTGTAAATTCTACTTAACAAGATTTTTTTAAAGACATAGTCCTGGAAAAGTCATTATAGCTATTTGTTTGCCAGAAACTATAGAAAGAAGAGAAAAATCCTTTGTGTGTCATTTTTTATTGTCATTTTATAGGTCAGGGAATTATAAACAGCTTTAAGTATTTTGCAATAACAAGCTTTTTACTGAAAGCTCTTCTTTTTAAAATACAATGTCTGGTTTTTAGCTGCCGCAATTCTTCAATGCATACTTTCAGTCACTTCAGCTGAGTTGCCTACATTTTTTTATGCTTATGGATGCCAAAAAATATTTTATAGCCACATGTTAATGCTACCAGGTCTGCTTACTGTGTATATAAATCTTGTACCCACATGTTGACTGTCAGTCAGAAAATGTCTTTTACAAGTATGGCTGCTAGATGGTTTACTTAGTCTAATAGCTTCAAATTTACATAAAGTTAATTAAGAGTTCCTGCCATAATCTTTCATCTCATACTTGCATAAAACTTGCATAAATCTCACAAATATATACTACTTCTCATCAACTTTAATTTCTTCTCCTGACATACAAACCATAGTAAATTTTGTATAACCTATTTATAGGGTCCATATGAGTCTAGGGGCTTTTTTCATAGGATTCCAGACCCTGAAACTCCCTAGAACATGCACAGAAAAATGCTTTGACTGTCTAGCAGTTTTAAAACCAATATTGCCCTGTAGCTTTTCCCTTTTGAGTATAACAAGGGACTCCAAAGACTGACTAACCTCCTTGCAGTGCAACATGAGTTGCTAACTCTAATTCTGAGACACTGCATCCACTGGGTTTTAACACACTTAAGCAATTTTATATTCTCACTTACCTCAAAACCTTGGAGAAAACCCAGACTTTAAATGTATATTAAAACTTCAGTGGGATTACTTAGGTGATGAGGTGCACTCTTACTGGATTTGCAGGTTTGTCCTCAATGCTTCCATTTGGAAAAGAAAAGAAAATCTTTGCGTTTACATAGCACATGAGAACAGAATCAAGAGGTTCTCTGCGTTCAAAATACAGCAAAAAACCTAATAACGCAGCTGTACTTGTGCAATTGAAAATGATAGGTAAAAACATTTTTATCAAAGTAGTACAACCTTTTTGGCAAGGAGAAATTAATATCAAAGGAAATATATGAAATCACCACTCATTTTAATTTTCCTCACTTTTGTACTCTGGTAATTTTTGTACTCAGGTATTACCTGTACCACAGAATCATTTTGGTTGGAAGAGACCATTAAGATCAAGTCCAACCATTAATCCAGCACTGCCAAGTCACCACTAAATCAAGGAAAGTCAAAGCAGATAAAGAAGTAACTAAGCACAAAAGCTGAAGACAAAGAGCTGCTGTGAAGTATCATGATCATCAAAAAGGCTTTATCATACTTTTTCTAACATTTCACATCTTAGGCCAAAAACAATATTACATCTGAATAAAAACTTTCGTTGGGAGTTCATACAATGTAGGAAATCAGGGACTACATCGGGAAAGAGGAAGGACGAAGACAGTTTTTTTAAAAAACCAGAACTCTCCTGAATACATTCAGTTTTCCAAGCATGATATCGTTACAGATTTGTGTAAGGATAGCATGCTAATCCGACGTTAAAAAAGTCTGCTATGCTTGTATCATATGTGCTTCCCTTTCAGAAAGTCAAATTAGCTGGAGCAGTAGCTCACAATGACCCAGAACAAGCAGGGATATTAGATCCATATTCCACTCCCAGATATTAATGTTTGGCTCTAGCTCAGCAGCAGAAGGTGCAATCTTTGTGACTCTACAATGAACAGAGAGTTGCAAGCTCTTTTCAAAAGTTCTTAGCCACTTTGGAAACACTTTGGAAAGTGTTCTTATCAAAGAAGATAGTATGGCAGAAGAAAAATAGTCACGAAAAATATAGGAAAATAACCAGGATTTATAAGACCATCTTATTGTACAAGGTCATCTTTCCATTGTAATTTCCTTTCTGCTTCTCCTATTATGCATTTTTAGTCCTTCCCTTACTCTTTTCACTCCTTCTCTAATTGCTTGCTTGCTTTCACCATAGAAGGGTCAGCTCCTGCGCAGTCAGTAAGCTCACTCAGACAGATGATAACAAGCTCAGTTCGCCTTACCTCTTGCTGATACTATGTTGATGAACTCACAAATTAAAGTTACCAAGAGAAATTGGTTGAAGAGTCAATTGTTTAGGACTGAATGTAAAACCTCAATGCAAGCCCAACTCTTAGATGCATGGCTATCCAGCAAAATCCTGAGACATAATCAATCACCGATAATACCTATGTTTCAAGACACTGGCTGCCCTAGCAACAAGGTATCCTCAAGCATGCCTTCCTTCTGCTGGTCCTGCTCAATCTATAAAAGAAGAGAGTGAGATGTAAACCATGCTTCCCAACAACAAACCTTACACTACGCACGGAACGGCTGCTTTGCAGCAGTGAGCCACAAAACGGCAAGGCTTGGTACTGGAAACCCACACAAAATGTGAGTTATATGTAACTGTTATATGTAAGTTGTAGATGTATCTACCTGTTATTAATGTACTTGATCAATTATAAGGAACATTAAAAGTAGGAGGACTGTAGTTCTTAGAAGCACAGTGAGAGAAAATTGCAGTTCCAAACCATTTTCACCTTCTTACATATATTATTGCTTTGCTTTACAGTTTTCCACTCAGTCACACTCCCTACCTTTCTCCTTAACAACTTTTAAAATTTTTCAATATTTTATATATCAAACGTGCTCACCTCAAAAGTCTGCTTCTGCCTCTTCCCAGACCTGCAGTGACTTGCAGTACTCAGGCTACGTTTGCTTTCTTGTACATCATTGCTGCTGTTAAGAATTCTCCACACTAAATTCTGCCTGCATTAAGGTATCTGCAAGCCCAGAGTTTCACAGTTCACAGTGATGCCTGCTCCTTTATGGAAGTCGAGTCTCTAAAAACAGTTACCCATTTGCCAGGATATGAAAACACAAATGTCACTGCTGGCAGGGCATAGAATGGAAGGAAACTTATATCCAGCTCTATTTACACACTGCAGCTGTTTTCTGTCCACTTGTAAGGTAAAGAAGTACTCACAGTACTCCAAGGAGGTGTTATCATTCATCTGCTTTCATGCTGTTGAGGACAGACTTCCAGAAACATACACCGCCACCACCTAAAATCCAGGGAAGGCTCCACAGTAAGAACTGTTGTTAGTCTTGATGCTGAGGATTATGTGGTGCTGACCCTGCAGATATGAGGGAAGAGGCTCCAGAAGAAGCCCTATGGATGGATGTGAGGATTGCATTCATACAGCACAGATGACTCATAGGCTAAAACTAAGTTTTGCCCTGTAACTGTGATGGCAGAAAATATTCCTTGTGGTCAATGGTAAAATGTTCAAAGCACAATAGAATTGCCAGCTATGATAAGCTTTAAAAGCAGTTAGGTCTCAGCCATAAAAGATGTAGAACACTACGCTTTATAAAGTGAAAAAAAATTCTTATTTAAAAATAAGCAACCCAAAATTAGCAAGTCGAGAAGAGCATATGACTTCATGTAGTTTGACATTCTGCATTTCTACAGACTTGCATACTTCACCTCATACCAAGCTCTGTGACCTTAAATGAGGAATCTCAATTGTTAGAGGCTATACTGTGAATCACAAACGCAGACCAGAAGACACCAGAATAAGTTTAGGTTCACATCTTTCCCAGGGAACAGACTGAGTTAATCTCTGCCCATGAAATATGCTCTGTGCTTGAAGCAGAGGGTAAAAGACCCACAGCTTCCCCAACAACCCGGCCTTCTTTCTCAATCCCAGTGCTAAAGGTCCTTATGCTTCTCACCACTTCATCAAAACACAGTTATTAGACCACAAACACAAGGCACAGGATTCTCTGCAGCACCTCTGAACACCTTCTAGGCTACCTACCTGACGTCTTCAATCCTTGCCAGTAAGGGTAAAATGAAGCTGTAAAACTAATTGCACAAAATATATTTGGTAAGTTGTTTAAAAAAGAGATAAGAGGGATATTGGTCCAAAAGGAAAGATAAATAATTAAAAATACAATGGGAGAAAAACTATTTGGAAAGATTATTCCATTTCTAATTATTCTTTTTTTTCCTGGTGTCCAGAAATCTGCAGAAACCAAGAGCTATATCAAGAAAGTTTTGATCATCCAAGATGCTTATTTTGATTACTGTCATGTGTCTCTGACATTATATGAATCTTAGAAGAATTTGTTTTCAATACAGCAACTCATTATTAATCCCATTTTCTGTGTGAAATTAATGAATGAAACCAAAAATAATCTGGTTATGGAATTTCTGGTTTGTTGACCCTGTGACCCAGCACCACAACTTCTATATCACAAAAGCAGCAGCATACAGAGTACAGAAATCACTGAACGATGCACATCATTGTCTGCCGCATCAGGCAAGATTTCAGAAAGGCTTGCCCTGCCTGTCAAACCAAAAGAACTGCAGTGTACCAAAGAGAGAGGGGACTCTGCTTTGCAGCAGGCTATTAATAACTTCATACCCATGCCATTTCTCCAGTCACAGAACTGGAGAACAGCATTAACAAATGTTTTAGATTGATAGTTTCCAGATTGATTTATAGATTAAATGCTTCGGTGTTTTGTGTCCTGATGCTCCTTAATTCAGAGGTTCACTTAAACTTCAGGTGTCTGTGAAAAGCTAACAAATTGCAGCTCTCATTTAATGTTGAGAAGGAGATATTTTAGGAAGGAAAAAAAATCTATATTGAATAAAATTTGGTTATACAACCAGAGTCTTTTAACAGTTATGACTTCACTTGATTGTGTATAAGAAGTGAATCTCAGAAGATGAAAGTACATCCATAAGATGGCAAGAATCTTTTTAAGAACCATTACTCACATTTTGTTGCAAGAATAAGAATAAAGCATTTGTGATAACAAGCTTTTGCTTGGGTTCCCACTGGCTTATTGCTCAGGTGTTGATCCACGAGGTACAAAAGTGTTCTGACTGGTACTGAGGGATTCATTTGCCCAAGCATAAATAAAAAGTTGATTCCAAGTCCAAGCTAAACATGCTTTGCATCTCTTTAAAGTCCCTTAGTGCAATAGGCATCTCTGCATATCAAATCAGATCAATTTATCCTAAAGTAAATACCCAATACATGCCAGAATAAATGTACTTTGAAGGTGCCTGTTGATCACTATGAAGGGAGGGACTACCTTAGACTTTACTGTTAAACTTTAAGACACCTAAAATTAAGTGACATAAATTCCACGCTATATACTTCGCTTTGTTGTTGTATCTTTAGAGTTAGCAGAGCATTAAAAAAAAAAAAAATCAGTTATTGCAGTGCCAAAATACAGAGCTTTTCACTTCCAGTTATCAAACTGAATCTACCCTGAGAAATATTATTTTGCAGTAGGCTGCAAGCATAAAAGATCAGGTAAAAGTAGTTCTTCTGGACATAAAGACAAACAGAAAACAACAGAGTTACTGGGGGTTTTGCAAGTTTTTAGGGTGATTCATAAAAGTAATGGAAACATACTGAAAAAGCTGAGTGTCATTAACATTCTCTTAAAGGAAAAAATAAATCCTGTTTTACCACAAACATGTGGCAAGAAGAGTAGTCCCCTTCTAGCATGATAGTAGTCATATGAAAGACTTAAGAAATACAGATTAATTCCACAGTTCTTAAGTACCTTCTTTCTCCCTTTGCTCTGAAGGAAAGTTAGGTTTTGTGGTTCTCTACTGCACCAGAAACAAAGGAGGTGAATACTTAACAAAAGAACAGAACTAAAATCTGAACATTGCCACAGAATTTTTTGGCTGAATTACTTCTATCAACTGTCTGTTCAGCCCAAAGTTTAATTTGGCAGCACTCAATGGTTCTCAGTGAAGTTAGCACAGCTGATTACTTTCACGTCCAGCCATCCACAAATATCTCAACATGTTGAAAGTCACGGAAATTTGCTAAAAACATGAACCCCATAGAATTCATAGCTCCCAAGACAGCTGTAACAAAATGCAAGCAGGGGTCCTGACCCTGCAAATACTCAGTTCATTAGATTTATTCAAGATAATACGTAGTTGAAGTATCAGCCCTTTGGCTAAACACTCAATATACTAGCAGCTGGTGTGCTGTGACAGACATTCATTAAAACACGGTTCCTCATGATTTTGTTCTTTCTCCTGCTATTTTCTTTATATCTGACTGTTATTTCTTCCCACATCTTTAGATGGGAACTCTTTGAGACCTGAATTGCCTAATTTCATGGGTGTTACCTAAACACAACCATAATCTGCTCACTGACATGGGTCTTTAAACAACATGGCAACACAAAATGTAAATAACTGTAGGTCATGATGACTGTGACAGTCATCATAATCTAGATCATGATCATAATCAGTCATCATAATCTAGACTTCGATGAGGATGGTAATGGTGACATAAAACACGGTATTCCAGCTGAAGCTTCCTTCTTTTAGCATCAACATTTGAGCAAGAGCCGTATCTTTAAAAGGAACATTAAAGAGAAACGTTAAAATTGGGGACACTCTTCAGTGTTTTTATAATATATTCATTCAGCATGTAATTCAATCCTGAGGAGGGGTACCAGACTACTCTGTAAAATGGAGATTATATGAGGTGCAATAGTTAAAGCAGGATGCCGTGACTGTGAATGTAATTCCAGGAGAATGGGTTAAACCCCTGAACACCCCTGTCTAAAACATGAGGTGAGGGAGAGAGGTTGTCTGATTTTGCAACTTTATTAGCACATCTGTAACTAATAAGGTGGTCCCTGGTGTGGTTATGCTTGGCAATCAATCAAGCATCTCCCAAACCACTCCTAGGCATGACTCAGGAGCAAGCAGTGCCAAGGACCATTTCTAACAGACAGTCTGAATGTGACCACCCTGTTCTGGAAGGTAAGACAATTTAATAATACAAATGACATCAAGCTGTGCTGCTGGCGTCAGGATCCTTAAAATCCTTTAGTTTACCATTACAACCTGTGTGTGCAATGATGCTAAATAGTCCAAAGGTATTAGAATTATATATCCGTCTGTATGATGTAATAAATTATAACATATTATGTTACAATATTATTGTATTATTATTTTATTACACTTTATACAATTATACTTTATATACTTAATACTTATTAGTATATTAAATTATGAAATGCAATAATCTAAGATGTATCATTAAAATATTGTAAAACTATTCTAAAATATTATTACATTTTATTTGTTACATTACAATCACATCAGCATAAAGTGATATGGTTAATGTTACAATTTAGTGTAGAAGACCAGCTGTGCATATTAGCCCCATCTTTTATGGATTAATTTTTAGTCAGCTCCTGTTCAGTCAGACGATTGTTTTTTCTGGGAAGTGAAGTACCTAACATGTGATGCAAAGACGAGATGGAAACACATGTCCCTTATATGTGGCTGTATCTTAAGCTCACATCGTTGCAGCTGACTGCTACTGTGTTGGGGTCTTGAGCAATGCAGAGCAGTTTCCTCAGCATTGGCAAGCTGTGGATGACACCATGACAGAAGGAAGAACACACACACACCCCGGTGTAGTATTCAAAGAGGAAATGGTCTACAGAAGGCACATTGTGCAATATTCTATCTTTAGGCCAGGTGGAAGCTCTCCAGAAAAGAATTTGGGGACTATAGGGAATTATAATCTGAATATGAAATCCATTTTGTGTAAAAAAAATAGATGCATGAACAGACATTCAACCAACCAGGTGCATGATTGATCCTTCCTCTCTACTCAGCACTGTTAAGACTGCAGATGAACTGTTGCATTCAGGAATCTACCAGATATTTTTGGTAGACGCAAACCAATGAGAAGAAATTTTGCAGAGAGAAATGGCATTAGTAAAAGTCTGGAAAGCATGACCAATAAGGAAAAATGAAAGAACTGAGGCTGTTTACTCTAGAGTTTGAGAGAAGTGAAAATAGTGTTCAAATATCTGAAAGAATACTGCAGAGAGGAGAATAATGCCCATCCATATGCACATTGTGATAAATAGTGCAAAGAATAGTAGTTTTTAAGTAGCAGTAAAGGACGCTTCGGTAAGATATTAGAGGGGGAAAGACTGTTTAGTGTTAACAATAACTTAACATGGAACCAGTCTATTTGGGAAGTCTGCAATATCCCCAATAGTGGAAGTTTTTAAGAACAGATTAGACAAACACCTGCAAAATGTTTAGATATCACTTACATTGCCTTGGGGCTAAGAAGTTGATTAGATAATTTAAGGTCCTTCCAAGCCCCATTTCTGTTGATGCTAGAATTGTAGGGTGTTTCACCTTTGTAATGGGGTGCTCCATTTTCAACAGTGATCAAACTCCACTGTATTATGAGAGGATCTGACTTTGAGATTAGACTTTAGGCAACTTTTACTACTCTCATTAGACTTGGACAGTGGGACACAAATATGAGTGAGGTTGAAGCTGAAAATCTGCCGGAGAAGAGGTAAAAAAAGCCTGAGGATTTAAACGACAACTGAAAAACACAAAGGAGGGTCACTTTCAGGTGAGAAGAGACCAACAGCTGTGGTATTTTGCTAAGGGCCTATCTATTGGCATGGTATTTGCATAAATGCAGATGTCCCAATAGAGTACTAGAACACAAAATGGCAACTTCAATCCGAACCTAGTCATTTTACACATCTGTGTATTTTATTTTGTTGAATCTTTGGAATACTTGCCCTCTTCTTGCCTAGGTCTGGTTACTGTTTGCTTATCTTCTTTCATAAATGCTTTTTCACCCTTCCCAAAGCAGACCTGCTTGTGGTAATTATAACCACCTAATAATACATAACACTTCCATACTTTAAGTCCGTCTTGCTCTGTAAAAATATTCAATCAACTTTCACATTATACTATTCATACATCTACGACATTGAATATTTGTCTTCTTTTTTCTGTACAAGGAAAGAGTAGGCAAGAGTGGCTTCCAAATAATCTAAGCTTGGAAAAGGAGACAGGGAAAAGCCAAGAAAAATAATGTCTTCCAGATCTTAAGGTTCAGTCTTGCTGCACTTTGTGTAAGACTGGACAACAACAGAGCCTGAAAGGAAGTAGAAATTCTTCCTGTATTTTTTATTGTTATAATGTGTCACGTATATAGTTCATTTTTCAGTTCATTTCAGCACTGGTTTTCAACTTGAAAACAGTTAATATTTTTTTTAAAATCTGTTATTATATAGTGAAGAGTTTATGAAATAGTACATAATAAAAGTCAAAAGGAGGCCATGATCACCTGAGGTTTACTTTCATTTTACCTTTAAAATTTTACCTCCAGCCCTTGGTATTGATCACAGGATCTTGCCATCTCATTCATGAAACCCTGATTTGTTCACGGTTTTCCTGAATGTGACAGTGAAATGTGCTCCTAGGTCTGTCAAGACGAGTTTCTCATTGGGTTTCTGGAGGGTCGCATGACAGCAAACAGGCAAAACCACATTTATCTTTAGAAAACCAGATAGCCTTCAAAGGAAATCTTGCCAATGTATTCGCTTAATTACTAGAAAATTATTATATTATTGTGTCTTGAATTGACCTGTCATGAAATTATAACTTATAGGAAAATTGTAACTAAAACAAGGAGATAAAACCGAGTAAAGTAAGTTCAATTCCCCAAATCAAAATAAATATAAGCATAAGAAAATGGAAGGGAATATCTATGTCTATAAAATGTAAAAGAGTAACTGGGAATCTGGAAGTGTTAGAAATATTTGAGAAGGTAATTAAGTCTTCCATAATTATTTTTTTCATATTTGAAGACATTTAATGATAAAAGAACCTTAGCTGAGTATGAAGATAATGTCAGTTACCTATGAAATTGATAGTAAGTTATACAAACAGGGAGATAAAGGATTTACAATTAGTAAAAAACCTGAAGATATTGATGAAAAATTTCATGCAGGTCAAACACAAGATGAGGACACTCTTTAGATTCAGCAGAAGGAAACATTCTTAGGAATAACAAGCATGCTTAAGGGAAATAAAGTTTTCACCTCTGTTGTATAAAAGGAAGTGAGATTTAATAAATGTGTTCTTATGTATTAGGTATACCCACATCATTCAGTGCTACCAAAATGCTTTTGATACTTTCTGTGTCTATAGTATACATAAATTTTTTGAAGTTAATCTTGATAACAGGCATCTTGGTGTTTAGGAAATGTAGGGAAATTAACTTTTTTCGTGAATGTTTATCTATGGGGTCAGAAAATAATAGCTCAGCACTGGTTTCAAAGAAACATCATCATGCTGGATGAGTTTTTAACAAAATAAAATATAGAATCAGTGAATGCCAGTTATCATTGCGAGACGGATACAGGGACTATTACGTAAACACACCCTTGTCTTTTGATAAGTATCTAAAATTAAAGTACTTGTGTTTATATAAAACATCTGATTTACACATTCTCTTTTTACAAAACAAAACAAGACAAATTCTGGAACTACAACTAATCAATAAAACACATTTAAAAAGTATATAAAACACAAAAAAGGGAAACAGATGTTAATAGTGGAGGACTTTAATATATCAAAAAAAAATAGAAGAATAACTAGAGACTGAATGCTGAAGCTAAATAATTCTGAAACAAGAATTACTCATAATAATGTATTAGTATACGTTAATTTGAAATTGTTTTAGTGGTCTTTATTGAGATTCTTGTGGTTCTTCTGGAATCTGTTAAGTTCCTTCCTAATCAGGCAGCATTTGCACATATCAAATGGTACTTCTGGCACAGCTCTGACGTCTCTCTGACTTGCAATCACATTGCTGCGGACATATTTTCAAGCCTTTCAAAACAGTTTTTCAGCCTGAGGGAAAATATGGCCATAAAGTTTATGCCCTAGAAGAATACTGGTGTTTTGCTAAAGTTAAACCATACCCAGGCCATAGTTCAAACTTTAAGCACAGAAAACCCTCTAAGGAAGAGTGGAATAGAAATTAAAGCGTTAAACCAAGGTTGGATGAGCCTTTTTTTTTTTTTGATTTCACTTGTCTTTTCCACATAATGAAAGTTAAATCATAAAAGCATTTGCCTGTGAAACAGTGCAAGTTATAACTAGCATGTGCTACTTTACTCAGCTGCAGAAGTAAAATGTTTGTAGTTAGCTGGCATCAGTCTAACTGCTGGAGAGTTAATAATAGTTGTTTTCTAAAAGTTTTGGAGAAACCTAATTCTTTGTCTGATAAGTAACACACTTTGTTAAATTCAGATTCTTTAAAAGCTGTTCATTGACCTTAGTTTTCATTATCATTTATCTTTTGCTAATTTAATCAAATAAATGATAAATAATTGCTTAAGTATGAATCCTGTCAACTCACTTGGCATCCTCATCACATTTATTATTTATTCAGAAGCAAAAATCTACAGATTGGAATTGTTACTGGAGTTAAGTTGATGGGTTATGTTTGATCTGTCAGGTTTAGATTTTAAATAGTGCTAAGTACAAACATTCAAAATCATGAGGAATTCTTGCATTTTAAAAACCTAAGGAATAAAATTGGGGGAAAATTCATAATATTTGTAAAATAATGCATTCTGCTATCATTTATCTGTCTTCTAAAACCTTACCTTTTTTATCCATAGCTACAAAGATTTTATCTTGCTTTGCCTTGCCTTCACTTTCCCTGCCTTGCCTTTTCTGCTCTTTTCCTTTCTTCCTCCTTCTCCTTCTGCTTCTCCTTCCCCTCCTTCATCTCCTCACTGTAGGAGAGTTTCACAAGCACTGAAGGGCTGGAGCAGCTGAGCTGTTCAAAAGTCTCACAAGATACTATGGAAGCTGGCAAGTCTGTTCCATCCTTACACAAATTATTTTGGTGAGTGAAATCACCTGAAAACAACCCAAAATCTAACAGCATGAGTGATGTTTCATACTCAGGCAAATGACAGCAAAGGATTTGTTTTGGTTTATTTTGTTTTGTTTTCCCTAATGAGCCAAGTGACATGTCATATCTTCTATATTCAGCTCCAATGAACTGATGTCATGAGTACTTCAATTAGGCAGCTTCAACACTTAGGAGATTTTGACCTTATTTTATAAAAGTAAAATGTGATTTGGACAGCATGAATTTGTGAGCACCAGATTTGAAGGACGAAAGGATTTTTTCCCCAGCACTGGCTGAGCTGTTCCTCTCTGAGAACAAAGCCAGTTTAAGACCTCCCAAGAGGTCTCTCTGCTGGAGAGAAAAAAAAAAAAAATAGAAAAGAAAAGGAAAAAAAAAAAAATTGAAAAAGAGCAACTCAAAATCTTTAGTCCCTTTGGAAATTTTAGGCCATTGCCTGCAAATTACAATTCCTGAAACAGAAATGCAACACTGCCCATCCAGCCTTTCAACTACTACAGACTTTCCAGGAGCGCCACTCTCTAAAGTTGTCAACAGCGTATTTTACAAAGATATACAGTTAACAGGGAAGAAAGTAGCACAGAGACTGCCTTTACTCAGTGCAAGAGGCATGCACAACCCTTCTCCAAATTGTTAGACGCTTAGAGCTGTTCGTCAGCGAACCAAATGGTTAGCAATGAACCCATGGAAGAACAGCGTGTTGCAAATTTCCAGACCAAGCCTGCAAAAGCCATTGTGAGACTGCAGCACGGAAAGTAAGGCCTTCGGAGACTTCTGCTCATGCAAACAATCGCCAGACTACTCAAAGTTTAGAAGTAAATAACTGGAGCTGGAGGAATAAAAAAGACACTCCAATTTCAGGGTTTCCCTGCCATAATTCTGGGATTAAAGGTCCAGGCTTTAACATCATCACCACATGTCAGGCTGTCTCGCATTTTGCTAGTTAAAATGTAACCTATTATTTTTATATTTGTTGAATAAACAGTAGCCAGGAAATTCTTTTAGACTTCTATTACTCACACAGTATTTCCTTCTCCTCAAGATATTTAAGATACTTTTTCTTAAATAAGCAGAGAATGGTTCTTCTGTTCGTATTTTGTCTGCTCTGAATAGTGCAAGCTTTATTGATTTTTCTTTCTGACATCTGAGAGGAGTTGAATTCTGCGTTGAGTGATGAGTTCACTTTGGCCTGGAAATGTTCAGGCCACTGGTTCATTGAACAAATCCAGGCTATAGAGATTAGTAGGTCTCTAGCTTCAAATACTTGCTTTTAAAAATAAAATAAATTTTTAAATTTATATTTTGACAAAAACTCCCTACAGCAGAATGATTTGTATTGGATTTGAAGACTTCTTTTATTTTTGGAAAGTGGAATAAAACCTAAAACTGAAGCCTCCTTTAGCATTGGATATGTATTCAGGCACAATCAAAGATTCTACCCTTCTTATCTACCTGCCTACCATGTGCTATGATGAGATAATTTTTCAATATTTTTACTCAATAAATAAATTAAATCCTACAGATTTTCAGCCTTCACTCAGTCCTAATGTATTAATAAAACTTGTTTTCCCCGTGCCACAACAACTACCTACCTTTTTCTTTCAACTAAGCTTTCCAAAGTCGATTAAAACCGCTGTTCCTCAGGATACGATTTTTGCTGCAAGCACAGTTGTTAACTGTTACACGATACAGAGATACTGGTCAAGTATTTGAGGAAATCAGTCCCGGTTAGTTGGTGTAGGAGAACAGTATCATAAATATCCACATTTGGTAAAATCATGTCTGTAATTGGCATGCAATCTTAGCTTCTCATGTCTTTAGCACTGCCTTCATCAGTACAAGTCAAAAAGGATAAAGGGATACACGTACAAACACCCATTTGCCTTTAGAAATAATCAGCCGTGTTGAGATTAATGAGCTCTTGAGCACTGTGTCCATGCACAGCCACAGTCTCTGTTAACTTCCACTGAGAGGAAGTGAAGCACAGGTTTCTTTCTACATTCAAACTCTACCCCATGCTAAAAGCAGCTCCCTCCTCTCTCCTCTGTATAGGTAATAGGGGTTAATTAGTGCCTGGTTCTGCTGGCATCCTCAATATCCACAAAAGGAATGGGAAGGAATTTGCTGATGACTCTTTTCTGATGGTCACGAGTATCTATTTCTCTGTTCTTCTGGTAGCTGCAAGTGGATCACCAGCTGCTGCCCCCACTGTGTACAGTCCCCTTCCACAGGGCTTTCTTCAATGTACACTCTTCCTTGTATGCAACTTCTTCTTACTTGTTTTTGTTCTATAAAGAAAAGACTTAGTGCAAGGTAAGAGGGAATATCATTTCCAGGGCTGACACCAAAAAAAAAAAAAAAACGGGGGGGTGGGGTATCTGCTAAAGAATGAGAGATTAGGAAGTAAATGGAAATCTGCAGAGGTAAAGCAGAAACATGGTTAGTGAAGAAGTGAGCAGTGACTGCAGAGACCACACAGCTCTGAAGCAATCTCAAGAGCAGCAAGTTAGGTAGCACTGAAGGATGAGGTAGAAGGAGGTGTGACTGTATGAGAAAGGTGCTCATAACTGAAAAAGCCGGGTCAAGGTGGAAGCTGAGCTCTTAGTGTTGTCTGCAGAACTGACTGAGAAGATAGACTGGGGAATCTCCAGAAAATTGAACGGTAGCTGGCCTTGAGCAGCCTGGTTTACTATTGTATCTGGTCCTAACTTGGAAGCTGGCCTTGGTTTGAATGGGATCTGTATCAGGTGATCTCCAGAGGTCCTTTCTCTAACCTAGGTTACTATATATTATATAATTATTATGTAATTTTAATAGACACTGCCATCTAGTTGGGATATATATCCTAGAATCACATTCTGGAAAAAAAAGTCCATTCCTTCTTAAAAGAAAGAAACAGGTTACCCGACTTTTCACAGGGGCCTGAGGACCCTCTGCCACTCCACATTCCTTCCATGCTTAGACTCATTATCTTCACACCATTCCCACCTCCTCCTCATTCCATGATCTAGAAATGTCCCTCCTAGTCCTGTTCATCACCATCTCATGAGGGCTTTAGGAAGCCTCCAAATGCAAAATCCTGGTTTTGTGTCTGTTATGAAGTTCAACCACTTGGGCTCACAGGCACATTGGGTGCAGTCTTTGACCTATCTGAATTGTGAATATCAGGAAGGCTTATGAGCTCCTAGGTTCAGATGCACTCCCTGGACACATCCCAGCCTTTCACAAGTTCCCTATTCATTGCTTCTGTGGCTAAAGCTCACGTGGTAGAGAAAATTTGGAAAACAGCAGCTACATTTGTAAAGAAGTATGCAAATAATTATTAAAGTCTCTTATTCTTCAGTACAGAAATGTTGATTCTTTATCCTCTGGTGGGGTTTGTTTATCTAATTATTTTAATGACACAAAAGCAATTACCCAAGGAGCTTTTGCTGGGTCTCCTTTCCAGGCAAGAGAAAAGGCAACAGTGAGAAATTAGTGCAGCTGCTTCAGATTTTCACTGTGCCGTTCTGCATGCAAGTGGTTTTCTAACCCAGAATCTATCAAATTTAATCAGGTTTTTTATATATTTTTGAAAATTTGTTAAAAAGCAGACATGGCTCACACCTTAAAAAGGCAATAGCCATTGGGGAATGAAAAAAACAAGCAAACAGAGCACACATTTGATGAGATATTGGTCTGTCCCAAGAATTCAGCATTTCCTGCTGGTCTTAATAATGATAGCTCAGATGTAGTTAAGGGTATTAAAGGTTCTTGGGGACCAGCCTGCTTTATGTTATAATGCATAATCTTTGTAGCTTGCTACCTAGATATTTTTCACCCCCGAATCATACATTCCCCCTCCCCAAAGAATATCCAGAAAACAGTGAGATGAAAAGGAGCCTCCTAAGCAATCCCAGGGGGAGAGAAGTAGACCTACATCACCTGAGAGCATTTGGCTGAGACCTTGAGATGAGTGCTTTCCTCCTCCCCTATCTGTATTTCAGGCAGGTATATCATCCTCCTGTAGCTCAGCACGTGATTTGACTTAGGTCCCTTGGTAATTCATGTCCTAGCATCCAAAGCTGCTCCTAGGACTGTCTCTCACTTCATGTATTTGTCGTGCTCATATGTGTCCCTGCCATCCATGGGCAGGTAACCTGCTTTCGGCACTCCTGAGATAGCAGATGGCCAACAATACCTATTAAGGATGCTCAGTGTGCCTGAGCAAAATTTGTCCCGGTATTGATGAAAACATCCTTCTCATACCCATACAAGTATTGTAGGGCCTGGGCTCTGAGCAGTTTGGTAGCTGTGGATGAGGGCCAGAATATAACAGACTCCGGGGAAAGCAGTACCTGAACTACCTCTGAGCACATTGTCCTTGGATGCATGGTGGGATATAATACCCTACAGGACCTTCAGCTTGGACTCCAGGGAGAGCATGGGTGTGCCAGTAGCGCTACCTAGCATGTAGCACACGACTACACTCACACTGCTTCATTGCATCTGGCTTATTTGCAGCTACGTTGAGGATTTCCACAAGACTTTGTGTGTTTCCTAGTACCTGTTTAAACCTGTTTAAATGCCATAGGAGTGTATGAGCATAGGAGGATAGGGAGACAGTATACGGCAGATTCGCAAGTACCAGGGGCACTTGGATTTCAGCACCAAAGCACATATGCTCTCCTATGCCTAAAAAGATGGATCTCATAATCTGGTAAAGACATTTAGTCAGGTACCTAGATGTCTCTACGTCTAATCTGAGTCATTTTATTTCTGTCTTGTGCTTAATCTTAACCTTTTGGTGACAACCCAGGACCCTTTTTTCCCTAACTAACCATAGGATTCTACAGACATAGCTTTCCACAGTAATGGGGTTTTCGCACATAACCACACACAAACCTGACTAATCAGGTCAGACTTGTAGACACTTATTCTCTTGTATTGGAATGATGGTGCTTGAAATGAGAGAGAAAAAAAAATACAGTAAGCGATATAAAATGTATTGTTTGGTAATGACTAGAGTGTGTAGGCAATTGTGACACATAGCAAGTAGGTGCTACAACAATATTGCGTTTCTCTGTGGGAGGAAATGGAGTTTGTGAAAGAGTTACAGTAAATTCCCATAGACTAAAACTTCTCTCGTAATTAGAGCATTCCTAGGATGGCACGTTTGTGTATGTTGTCCTTTGCCATGATCTGTGCATTTATGTTTTATGTTTAGTGTCAATATTTCCATGTTCAAATATGACCTGAGGTTGGTAAGTGAACTGAAGTAGCAGTACCTAAACTGCAGATTTTCTTTCCCTCTCCTCAGTAGCTTTTATAGATAGTGACATTTGAAGACTTTAAGCTCGCTTGCTTGTGTTAACAATTGTCTGAAGGTTGAGGACCATAAATCTTAAGCATGAGCACTATACTTATGGAATTAATTTCTTGAGTCAGGTGATAGAAGACTACCAAAAAGCTTTATATGAATTTCTGTTCTGATAGCTCTAAATATGACTGGAGTATGTTTTTAATTATTGGACATATCTCCCTCCCCTCCTCCCCCCAACAAGACAAAAAAAAAAAAAAAGTTACTTTGCTTGGATCATTGTGTCAACACCACTGAAAAATTTTCATGCTGCTGCGTAGATATCTAATGAAAATGGAAGTGCTTGATCAACCCAAAGTGAACCTCCTGGTTTTGGAGTTCGATACTGAACAAAACAACTTCTCACAGGCAGATCAGTAAACTACAAAAATTTCTATGAATGAGCTCTTACTATGCCTCTGAAAGGTAGGTAAAGTTCTCTCTGCGTTTAGAGAACTGCATTGATGGGGATACTTGTTTCCAAGGAAAAGAAGCAATAACTATCAACTTGGGAGAGGTGCTTGTAGGGGGCTACCTACCTGGGTCTGTGAGTACCCAGGTACTCTGTTCTTCCCAAGGGAACCTAACTTCCTAGTTAGAACCCAGAAAAAAAAAATTGACAAATTAAATAACTATGTAGATGATACTGTATCTTCCTCCTTTTCTCATTTTTTCTCTATTGCTTCTACTCAGTCATAATTCTACCCAAATGCAAGAGGTGTTTCTTTTCTGCTTCTTCACTTAATGTCTTGCTTTTGCATTAAGGATGTTAGACTTCACTAGTTTACTTCACTAGTCTTCTATTTTTACTCTTTTTGTGTTTTCATAGAGTTTAGATTAGCATTCATTTAACTTCTGACTTTGTAACGTACACATTACTTATGATTAAACTACCAAACAATTCTGATGCCATCTTCAACCTCAACTGCAGCACTATACTACAATATTGCTCTGACATGGTAGCATGCATAAACTTCCCTCTATACATTCTTACAATATGCTTCAGTGGATGGGTTTGGTTCAGTTAGGACTTCTTTGGGCTTGGGTAAGGCTGAAGATCATGAAGGGAGAAAAAATTGCCTTGATGAGAAATGTCTACTGACTTTAGTTCTTGTTGGACTGGGGAAATGTGATGCTTTGATCTTATCTTTCAAAGACATGATAAGATTTCTAAAGCTCCTTGGTTTAGTTGTGCTTACCCCTTGCTTTGAAGTGTCATCATCGTTAGCCTACCCTTCACACCCGTTCTACACCAGACGCACAAGACTAGGAAAAAACCTGTGTCTCCTTCCCTGCATGGGATGGGTGTGCAGGGGTGAAGACAGGATTTCCATCTCTGTCTCCTTACTAATTTGCACCTACTGCAGTGTCTAGTCCTCAATAGTTCTGGCTACCTTGATTTGAACAGAACATCTCACAATACCATTTCATGTTGAGGTTATAGAAGGATTCCTGAGCTCAGGGTTGTTCGTTTGACCTTCCCTTTTCATTAATGGTAGTGATTTTACTTCTAACCTTGGACAAGTCCGTCTCTGTGTCTGGATTATTTTTCTTTGGTCATCTGATGACACTTCCTTCCTAGGGCTGTTGAGTATGATTGAATAATTCAAAAGTGTTGTGGAACGCAAGTGTGAAAGGCTGTGTACATGCAAGGTTTATTTTTTTTCTTGGCCCATTTTCATTGGGAAGGGTCTTAAATTTTAACCTCAAGTCTCAGGAAATGAACTGTTCTCCCAGTTCCTTTTCTGTTCTAAAAAACCCCTTTTGTTTTCAAAAATACTGTAACTGTACCTTCCACTAAATAACTAATGTTTTACATGAACTCTATTTCGTCCAAGATAAACACATCAAAGTGTTTTTGGTAAGACTTAGATCTCTCGCTTCTCACTAAGACCCTATGGTGCCATAAAATTTCCCTTGCCACCCACCCTTTTCCAGGGAAATACACCTAGAATAGCTCATAACTCTGGCCACGGCTCCAGGTTTTTTTGGAAGTTTTTTCTCTCCTCCTTTCTGTTTTCTTCAACATCTTAATAAAATAACAGATAAAGGTGTTGAGGGATATATATAGCTTCATTATGTTTTTGATAAGCTTTATATTAGATATCTCAAATCCATTATAGGAAATAAAGGATAAAAACATTTTGAACAACTATGTAATTTGCAGAGAATCTCATTGTCTTCTCACATTGCTTTATTTTGGTGTAATTTTCACTGAAAACACACAGCATTGCACCATGAATTCAGGTCATCCCATTAATTCTTAAAAGTAACACTTCATATAAACACCATTTGCAAGGACATTTATGTAGTGCATTTTAGCAGAAGTTCCTTTTTTCACAGCAAAATAGTGAGAGGCAGCCACAATAACTAGCTGTGTCTGTAGCACTTGATCTGTAAGCTCGAGTTTTACTCGACTACATCTGACTTTTTTAAGTTATCAAAACTATTTTTAAAAACCTACTACTTTGTGTGTTTCAAGGTAAGCAACTTGGTCAGATGTGGCTCAGAGTTCTTCCAAATAACATTTTCCTCCTAATTATCTTTATTTATTTATGCAATGAATAAGCATATTCTGATATATTATAGTATACTAACAAACCTACTGATTTAACAGAACTTTGCTATAGTGCTAGTGGGGCTACTGAACCATCAGAAATGTGAGGAAAAGGGATCTGTGGATCAATTCAATGCTGTTTTTCTGTCCTGATTTAAGATAAACAAGGTTGGGTTGGTTTTGATGGAGACGTCAAACAGCCAGTAGTGTATTCTTCCCATGTAGGTCAGTGCATCTCACTGGTTATGGAGTTTTTGGCAGGCTCGATGCTTCCTTAAAAATGGCGTGCAGACAAAACGGTGCCCCTTTTTTGCTCATCACTCGAGCTGCTACAACTCCCCTTCTCAACCACACTCGGACCTGCCACTCAGCACTGCCGCGACCTCTACCACCGTTTTGCTCTGGGGCCACCCTGCACTGCCCAGCCACACCACATGTTGCTGCCATTGAACTGACTGTTAGCTTTCATCACTGCTGTTTTCTTTAAACGCAGTTTGAGTGTTCCCTGCACCAGTTCTAATCCTATATAAAATTATGAATTTCCTGTTTGTTTTCTGTATACAACAACTTTCTATTATTATTAAAATGGTTTTAGTTTTCCAAACTTAACAAAGGCCTCACAAACTTTTTTTTTCTTTCTTCTTATCTCTTTTCTTAACCCTTTCTTCTGGAACAGGAGGAGAATTAATTAGAGAGAGAGAGAGTTCCATGATTGGCGAGCCTCAGACAACCAGTGACATTTGCTTAGAAAAGAAGGTATGAATGACTGTACATCATCGTGCTAAAGACTGAATTCCACAGAGGCCAGTGGTGGATGCTTCTGGGAACACCAAAACCCTGGCACGTACAGAGTGACTCTTTCACTGGCACATTGTGCTAAATTCCAGCAATCTGTTTCAGGACCTTTATGAGCTAAAACTTTATCTGGATCAACACGTTTAATGTTCATCAATGGGCATCTTTCAAAATTATATTTAATCTTTTTTGAATACATTGGTAGTTTTGATATTCACAGACCCTTTTGGAAATTAGCTCCACAATTTAAAACCTGTTTCATTATGTTAGTGTGCATGTCCTGAGAATTTAATGCATTTATAGGGTGTATAAATGTGTTTGTTCCTTGAGGTGCAACAAACCTTGGGAATAGCTAAACGCAGGTGAAGCAAACTTCTATAATGCTAGTAAGGTTGCAATGTAAAGTGCCCTCAGTTTGTTTCTTGTGAGATTGTGATGAGCTTGAGGAAAATCATCTTGACAGGCATTCTAAGTATGTAGTTCAAGGCAGACTTCAGTTACTGCAGCTTTGGCATGATGATGACTGAGTTAAGCTGAGAAAACAATATTTTAAAATGTGCTTTAGATGATATTTTATTTAAACAAGAATCTCCACTTTTTAAGATTATTGATATATGTTGGAATATGTTTATGGCCAAATTGATTCACAATCCCTTGTTGACTTTCCACCTCCAGAGTTTCAAAAGCTTTGTGGGGGGAAACAAATGTCTAAAACTTGGCTACCATAATCTTTCCCTCTGCCACTGATATGTAAGAGGTGATCTGGTTAGCATAATCTCTAGCCTGGTTTGACACTGAGGACAAAAACCATCTGTGTTACCGTATGAGGCCTTTGGTCAGAGTCCAGTAATAGATTCATGGCCAGATTCTTCACCTACTTTGAAGACTATGACAAATGAATGGCCATATAAATGTTAACCTTCAGCCTCAGCAGGTTCAACAGTTCCCAATCAACTGCAGGATGCCACCAAAAAGTTTGTTTGCACTAAATATTTGATGACGCTCAAAGGGTGACTTATTTTCTCCTCATTAGGAAACATGGACAAGAGAAGATCAAGGAGCATACATAAGGGATAAAAGCTGTGATAGCCTTGTTGCCCAGTGCTTAGCTATGGTCATTGGTTCCTAACAGACTGGCAGAAGGCTCAGACTAAAAATCAGTGCTTTTCTTAATGACCACAAGTAGTAGCTCTATCTGGGCTAGGAGATTAAAAAGCACCAGGGAGTGTTCCCCATCACTGGATCCAGACTCTCTGCTTATTCAGTTGTCATGGTACAGTTTTGGCTTAGTCCGATTAGCTGCCTCCCGAGTAGTTCCTGGGCATAGTTTGTCAGCTAGCAAGCACCAGAAACCTCTCCTAATATCAACCTAGATGTATGAACCGCATTTAGCAAGGCAGGATGGTTTAATACACGACACACAAGGTCATTCTGTACCTCAGTATTAGAGAGAAATCCAAGGTGAATTTAGGTTTCAAATACAGATGGAGCTTTCTCATGTCAGCTTGCAACCTGTACTTATTCAAGACTCAGCTTAATGCCTTTAGAAAAAAACTCTGGAGGTATCAGGTATTTTTGTGAGTGCTGGAGAGTGATTCAGCTCACTCTGAATCTGGCTCCTGCTGACTGGTTGACTAGCTGGTTAGCACCTGGCTGCATTGACTAGATCTTCACTGACTACAATGGACATATAAGTATCTACATACATATAGATAGTTACATTTAGATAAGTCAAGCAGGCTCTGAATCTTGTCTTCCTTTGCATTACAACTTGCTGACACCTTTATGGTGATTTTCCTCTGACCCTTACTAGTCTTTGCCTTCGGTGCTGCCTTTTGCTATCATGCTGAGAGTCCAAATTTCTGTGTGTCTCAATAAGACACACTCGCCATCTTTTGAAGAAATTCCTAAACAATTTTAGCTTTTTGTCGCAGCCATTCTTGTTAACTTTGTATCTGCATATTTAGCTTAGCAGAGAGACTCCAGGATGTGTAGTGGATGATCAAAATGTCTGGTTTTTCAAATAAATAAATATTTAAAATGGTTGTAAATAATTCTGCAAGAGAAATTAGTTGAGAGATTAACTGCATTAAAGGCTAATATTCTTAATAGGATTTTCTCGTCACAGCCAATTAAATTTAAAAAAAATTTCATGTTCTAAGGATCAAAAGTATTAAGATTTTTCGTTTGCATTGCAGGTAGAAAGAGCTCCTATTTCATACTTTCCACAAACAGCACAGGCTGTAATGCAAATGGTGCAATATTATACTGGAACAGTGAAAGGAATTCTATGGGAAATATAACTTCATGAGGCATTTTACCTGAGGCAAACTCATAATCTCCTCCACTGATACAGACTGTTCTCATTTGTACTGTTTCATATGAGCATCTAATCTGCATTTCCAGTGCATTTCTCAGGGGAAGCCCTGAACTTCGATACACCAAAATATAAAACAAAACAGCCCTGAAATGTATAATCTGTCTGTAGAGCTAATGGAAGTATTTTTCTTAATGTGACTGTCATAAAGCATTGAGGCCTTCTCATTTGTCTAACCTTCTAGACAAGAAGCTTCCCAGATGTGTTGCTCCCACAAGAAACAGGGAGTTTAAAGCCTCTGAAGTGCAAATAAAATGTTAATCCAGTAAAGTAAGTAGCTGAACATTTCTTTTATTAGGTGAAAATTTATTCTTCTAGCTATAATATATTCTTTGTTTCTTTCTGGTTTTAAACCAGCAGTTTTTTCTTTCTAAGACCTCCAGTGACAGCACTGCTAACTGAAACCTGCAGACAATGCATATATAACTTAAAACATGGTCTTCATAGAACAATTTTCCCTAATACCATCATGTCATGGTGTCCCAGGCCTAAGGAAAGATATCTTCGTTACACGTGAAAAGCATCTTTATTATTACTGGCCAATCTTCACTCAAGCCTCAGCTCCCAAAAGATCATGTTTCTTCTGGTTGTTTTCATACTATGATTGGGAGAAAATAAGCAAGTATGTATTAGACCTCTAAGCTGGAAACATACAAGGTGGGAGTAGACTGTTTACCTGATAGCTGGTAATTTATATGCTAATTGTGGTTAAATCTAAATCTGAAAGTAGAATTCGTAGATGCATATATGCACATTATAAAAATGTAAATGCATAACTCTTAAATATCAAGGTAGAAGACTGCACACTTGTGGTGGGTTGACCCTGGCTGAATGCCAGGCTCCCACCAAAGCTGATCTATCACTCCCCTCTTCAGTCGGACAGGGGAGAGAAAATATAACGAAAGGTTCTTGGGTTGAGATAAGGGCAGGGAGATAACTCAGCAAGTACTGTCACATGCGAAACAGACTCAACTTGGGGAAAATTAATTTAATTTATTAACAATCAGATGAGAAACAAAACCCTAAATCTTAGTCCCCCACCCCTCCCTTCTTCCCGGGCTTATCTTCACTCTGATTTCTCTACGTCTTTCCACCAGCAGCACAGAGAAATGGAGAATGGGTTACAGTCAGTTCACTACACATTGTTTCTGCTGCTCCTTCCTCCTCAGAGGAAGGACTTCTCACACTGTTCCAGCATGGGGTCCCTCCTACAGGAGGCAGTCCTCCATGAACTTCTCCAACCTGAGTCCTTCCCATGGGATACAGTTCTTCATGAACTGCTCCAGTGTGGGTCCCATCCACAGGGTGTGTAGTCCTTCAGGAAGAGGCTGAGCACAAGTCCTGCCATCAAACCTACTCCAGTGTGGGGTTCCTCTCTCTCCACAGGGCCACAGGTCCTGCCAGGGGCTTACTCCAGCACAGGCTTCTCATGGGGTCAGAGACTCCTTCATGTGCATCCATCTGCTGTGGCATGGGGTATTCCATGGGCTGCAGGTGAACATCTGCTCCACCGTTAACCTCCATGGGCTGCAAGGGGACAGCCTGCCTCACCATGGTCTTCACCACAGGCTGCAGGGGAATCTCTGCTCCAGCACCTGAAGCACCTCACTGAGTTGCAACCACCATCACTGATAAGCTCAGCCCTGGCCAGTGGTGGGTCCATCTTGGAGCCAGCTGGCATTGGCTCTGTCTGATATAGCGGAAGTTTCTAACAGCTTCTGACAGAAAACGCCCCTGTAGCCCCCCCACTACCAAAAACCTCACCACATAAACCCAAAACAACACTTTAATTTTTCACAAACTTCTCTGTCTCATTGAATAAAAATTCATATGAACTGTAATTGTTACATTGTATCTCTGGGCTTTTTTTTCTTTTTCAGCTTTTCAGTCTCCTGGAGGTATTTATAGGATTTTAAAGTCAGAAGGCCCATTGGCCACAGCTATGGAGGAGAAGCATTTCATTATGGAGTGCTGCAACATCCTGGCAAGTTCTTCTTTTAACAATGTATTTTCAAGTACTATAACCTGATATGTAGGTCCTGATTCTGACTGCAGTCATTCAACTGTAAGCTTAGAGTAATTCCACTGAAGTACATGAGCTGAAAGACTTCTTTCCTGATCTCATTTAAAATAGTTATATACTAAAAAATTTTGGATTTATGTCCAGGCAAGAGAATTAGTCCTGCTGAGTCTTTGAAGTGTTTTTAGCCTTAGAATGTCTTTTACCACAGCACAAGGTGGATACCAGAGACTTGTGTTCTGACACGATCGGGTGATACAGCTCTATATCACTTGGCATTAGAAAAGTCCTACAGAATAGGTGCTTTTGGGAGCTATACCTGCTCTGGCTGGGTCAATGGCTATGTTTGCCTGTTGTGCCATGCACAACCTCTCAAAAGGTCAGGTCGTCACTTCTAAATTTTGGCATTTTCTTCTGCCACAGAGCTGTATCAATCGAGTTAAACACAGCACCTGCAACATAATAAGGTGCTTGAGGATGCTCTTGCATACAGTGGTATGACAAAGGGTCACTGTATCCTTAGTATTCTCCAGTCATCATGTGTCACTTCGGGAGTGACAAGCAGTCCCTCCAGGTGAAAAGAGCATACTTTTATGTTAGAGTTTTGATACGTTAATTCATGGTTCATATGGAGAATTAACTATTCATGGGCAGAAAAATGCCTTCCACAACTATGCGCTTGAAACAGAGCAGTTTCAAAACACAGCTTGATTTTAATATTCATGATACAGATATGAAACTAAAGGTTAAGAAAAGAAAAGAAACCTGTCCCAGATGTATGCTGACGAGATTTGTTGTCCTTGGTTTTCAGCTTCTGGTCACCTGTGATCATGAATTATAGCAGAGCTATAGCTCTGAGTTGTAGGTCAGCTATGCCGTTACTAATCTCCCACTTTGGAAGAGTTTCTATCTTACCTAGTTTTGACTAAAAGACAGAATGATGATGTCCTTAATATCCTCTCTGTGGACAACTTTTTCAGCTGCATTGATCTAATTACAATACACATTAAAATTCACAACAAACACCACTAGCAGAGGTATTACTTCCTCACCATGATGAGGGAGGAGGGCACCAGCTGCTGTCATGACTGAGAGCACCTCCTCAGGCCAGGTCAAGTGCACTGCAGAGGGGAGGGTACAGCCCAGCACAGCCTACCCTACCCTACCCCAGGCCACCCCTCTCCCCGACAGAGGTTTTTAGCCTCTCCATCCCATCAACTGTGTAGTCTGTGGAACAACAGCGTAGGAAGCCAGAAGCGTGGCCCAAAGACATGGGAGCTATCAGCAGGGAAACTCTCAGTGATGCTCCAAAGTTTTCTTCAAAGGAAAAACATCACTGGGAAAAAATATCCAGTGTGGTCAAAATCCAATCTACAGGTTTTTTAAGTGTTATAATGATACATTTTCAAACAGCAGGAGTTGAAAGTCATCTCAGCAGGTTCAACAGCAAAGACTAAAAGCACTGATGTGTCATCAGCCAGCACCTGCGGTTTAAGCTCCCTTGTGTTAGCAAGCTGTTTCCTCCATTCTTCCTACTGTTGCTTCTCTCACAGGTACTTCACAGCAATCTCAATGCTTTTGCCCTTCTCCTCTCGTGCTTCTGTGCCTGCCACCCTTGTCACTGTCTTTTACACTTGCTTTCCCAGTTAGCTTACTGCTGCCTAAGCGTAAGGCCAACAGATATAAAAAATAAGCTGATGCACTGATATTCTATCGTAAATCACACGGCAACAAAATAATAAAAAAATTAATTGCCTCATGGGTTTTTTTGTGATTCCTGTAAATTTGTGCAGAATCACCATGCCTGGAGAAAACCCAGATGGGGCTAACGTGATTCTTTGCAGCCACATAGCTCACAGCCTAACTGCATGAAACTACCAGGTTATTAGACCAAGAAGAAAACTTACAAATATAAATGCTCCTTCACCTTTTATTTCATGTTCTGCATAAACAGTGTAAGCTACACAGAGGATTGTGTTTCCATTACATGTATGTAAAGAGCTGAACTGAATGTTGTCATAATTCACAATCAGGACAGAATTTAGGAATAAAAATAGGAAGGGTAGAGTTGCCTATAGGCTATTATAGTAGATTGTTGGAGACATAAATATATTTAACGTGAAAGAGAAGACATTTCAGTCTTTTCCATGACTGAGATCACTCAGCGCATATATGTTATAAATAACAATGAAGAAAAATATGTGGAAAAGTACATGCTCTTGGTTTTGTTCAGGCACACACAAAAATGGTAAGACATTTTAAAATTCAAGGACTTAATGGCAGTGAAAACATAAGATATCTAGGGCCAAAAGATGAAGTCCTTAAACTCCGGTTACAAAGACAGCTAGAGTGAACCCTCCAATCCTTTATAAGCCCATGTTGGCTGCCCATCTGAGCTGAAGACAGAGCTGCCTTGGCCAGGCAGATATGCCAACTTCAAGACATGCAAATAACCTAATGTCCCAGCCAATCTCTTTCTGCAGCAAGACAGAGGCTGGGCTGGACAGAGGAAAAACTCCTTTTAACTTCACATTTGAGTTACTTCCTTGCCTAAGAACTGCAATTTCAGGCCTATGTGAATGATAGCAAAGAGAAATAGTTCTGCAAGTTATGAGTTTATTTAAAATATATATATATAGTGCTAATATTTGCACAGTTTATGTGATTCATCTGGCCCTTGAAGCCTCTGCAAAATCATTAGGCTATAGCTTCAGTAAAATGCTGAAGAAATCTTTGTGGGTTCTCATACAGCTCCTAGTACTAGGCATATATAAGTATATATGTCTATATGTATTTGTACAATCTTGTAAGAAAGAGTGACATTTAAATGTTATATAAACTCAGGAAATATATCCCTTTGATGAAATAGACAGTAGATAGTTATTCAAGATTAGAGAATCTGTGTTCTGACTGCTTTTTCTTCTACTCCATACACCTCTCATTGTAACCATGCTATATTGCCCTCCATATCTCACACAAGAGCCACACTGTGTTTTCTGCCATACAATTAGGTGTTTCATTCATTTCAAGTGTGCTCCCTCCATCTGTTGCTGATAGCTCAACATGTCTGTGGACTGCCGCTTCTCTTGAGTTATGCTTCTTTCACAGTCAGGTTTCACTGAGGTAATGGAAAATGTCTGTGCCCATAAGCCCTTTCAATGATAGTTATAAATCATGACTCATGCTCTCCAGATCACGTGTATATACATCTGTGGCTAATCTCTCTCTGATTTTAGATCTAGTTCCTTAAACCGAAGCATTGTACAGTGCCAGAAGAACCTACCTGCAGCTGGAGTTGTATGCAGAGGACAGACAATTAGAACAACCTGCAAACAAGTGCATCATACAAACAAGTCACTCTTCACTGTGCTATTTCATTTCCTCATTTCAAATAACAGACTTGGTTTTTTCCCCAGATTTTTGGTCTTCTTGTGTGATGTTAGTAGACTTCACAAGAGAGAAAAACTGGGAAACGTATTGCAGTAAATATCTATTTTCCTACCTATATATTTACAATTCATCGGGGAGCCATATATTCAGCAGCTTGAAAAGAAGATCAAGATTTACTTCTTGACTGATGACATTTTAAACATTGGGATAGCATTTGCTAATTTTGGGTGAAATTTGCACTTGTCACCAGTGATGGTGTGTTGGTTGACCACGGCATGAATTACAAGTGCTTTCCGATTGTCCTAGGATTATTGCAATCACCTTCTAAAAAGCCAAATGACTGAGAAAAAGGAAACCAGAAATCAATAGAAAATTTCTTAGAAAGAAACAGCAGAAAAAATAACTGCTAGCTGTGGAGCTGCGACAGAAAATGTAAAAGCAAAATTAATAAAAATGGTGCAAATTTGCCTGCAAAACTATTGTCAGGACTTCATAAAGAGTAAACTTTTTAACAGAAGTATTGTGTGAATTGATGACATGCATATTCCAGGATAGAAATTTTCCGAAAACTTACACACAGAGCCTCTGACTTTGCACCTTCAGTGGTCCATTCAGTCAGCAATGTTCCTTGGTGCTTGACTGATAACAGCGCAGTTTGCGTAGGCACCAAGGTCTTGTCCTAGTGCAGGAAAATTAGAGAGCATGAAATAAGAGTCCAGAATGAATGGAAAACTTGCTGCTTTCACATCCTTCTGTCTTCTCTCCTGACAAGGACGCCTGAGTGCTATGTAAATGCCATTCTGACCTATTCTGTAGTATCCATTCGGAAATTATATTGTGAGAGTGAAAGAATAAAAGGTAAAGCTGATGGTAGTATGTAACACCTTCTGCTGAATTTCTTTTTTTAAAAAAAATCTGTAAATATGACAAGGATGTAGGTGTTCTTTTGTCTTCTGCAAAGAAAATTATCTAAATTTTCTGTTTCTGTCTAAAATCCTACTATTTGGTAGTCTTTTGAGATGCAAATGAGGGGATTGTTTTTTTAATTAGTATTTGTGCAAATTGCAGTATTTAATGCACAAAAGACTTTTGTGAGTTATGAGTTACTGGAACTCCTACATATTTTCTTGTTTGCAATAAGATAAAATGAGAATAATATCAGTGACTTTAATTCAGTTTTACCAGGTTGATACCAGCATAACTAGCTTTCTCTGGCATCTCTTTCTTTGTACCATGAGCTTTGTCTGTTCATCAGGAAAGCTGACCTACAGTGGTGTGCCTTTCAGTCCTGTCTTCCTGTTGGCCCATGTGTCTGAGTTTTTTCTGTTCTGAAGCCAACCAATCTCTGTCCCTGGGCAGATATATATGCCCATTTCTCACCTTGACAAAGAGATAACATATGGCTGAGGCACATAGAATCAGAAACTGGGAGCATTCCTAAGTACTACAGTATAGATGTTGCCGTGATGACTGGAGACTCCCATATACAAAGTAGCTTTATGAAATGTTCATTGTCCAAAAAAAAAAAAAAAAAAAAAGAAGGAAAAAAAACTACACTGAAAAGTCATTTCAAATTTCTCTTTTTAGAAGGACAGAATATCATATACTGTATGCTTCATTAATTGTACTGAGGGAAATGAGAGCAATATTCCTTTTTTTTTTTCCCCTGAAAGTGGAAGTGCAGCCGTGATTTCTTTATTGTCCTCTACCCTTATCCAAACTTCAACAAAGCTACCTAAAATTCAATGCTATAGGTATTTGAATTGACCTCTTTTCATTTCAGCATGTTCCTCTTGAACTATTTTCATTCTTTCATTCTCTGCTGCACATCTCCTTCCATTTTCAGGTTCTCGCCAAATGCCCTTATAGGTGAACTATCATTCTAATTACACATAAAATTCTGTCAGAGTTGAAGATAAAGTATCAAGGGCAGGTTAGATTTATCTGAATTAATTTTTACTTCTAATATGTTTATGTGAAAAACCAATCAGTTTTACCAAATGCAATTTTTTCTTCAAGCACAGCAGTAATTGTTTCATTACTAATGTTCCTGACATTATCATTACTAAAATCAGTATATCATAACGGAGGAACACAGAAAAAGGAACTATTTTTAACATTACTGGGATGGGGAAAACATTACATATAAAATGCAAGGCTTCTGAGGAAACCTAAGTCTAAAACCTGATGCATATAAAACTTAAGGGAAAAAAAGAACTACATTCCCTCTGAATATTAGTTAAAATACGCAATAAATACAATCAAATAAATGTACAGACTGTGATATGTTAGCAAATTGAACACCATGAGGGAACCAGGCGGAGCTCTGGCACCTGTATCTGGTTTAATTGTTTCCATGCTTCTTGGTACGGTTTTGGTCCAAGAGAGCTAGTAGGATCAGAGACAGTGCCTAGGCTCAGTTTGGGACCAAGTATGGGCTACGGGCTGATAGTAAATAAACAGCTTGGATTCAGCATGTGGTCTTGGGGGCTAAGAGATCTCAGCTGGGTGTACATGCATCAGGGAACAGTCCCTGCCCTTCTTTATTTACCAGGAGAAATTTAACTTGGTTTCACCTGTTATGGAAACCCTCTTTTGAATTCCTGTAACTACTATAGCAAATCATTTCACAGATGGGAAAGTTCTTTGAAACAAGAAGCTCAAACAAATATTTCAGCATACACATACAGAAAGAGGATGCCATATATATAGTTATGATCGGTTGTCTCTGAGGATTGTTCCTCTTTAAGAGACAGAATCATGACACATAACCCTGTATGAACAGTGAATAGAATGAGATTTAGGCTATTTATATTCTTCAGTGAAGTAATTTTGTCTATTTTACAGCAGCCAATTATTTTGAGAGAAGTTTCAGATTTTAAAATAATAAATTCACAATGGCAGAATTTAAAATCTCTTTACAAAGACAGAAAATTTGTTGTTGTTCGTTGTCCTTGCTTCCTTAATGCATATTATTCCTAGACTGGAAGATGTTAGATGGGACAGCATTTAGAACTTACAGGGATAATTAAAGTACTGGCACAATCTGTTATACTGAACTCTCATTTCTTCCTAGGAATTGGTGACAGACACCTGATAAAAACGAACTACTGACCTTTAATGTACCTATATCTCAAAAGAAGATGGAAAATCTGATACAGATGATCTCTTGGTGGGTGTAGTTGCAAGGCCAAGGCAATAAAAGTGAACTCTTCTGGCTTCTCAGAATATTCTAGACCTACACAATGCTGCTTAAAATGTACATCAAGAGTTGCATTAGCACAATCAATTGGCACAGAAACATTTCTTTGTATGAATATCTCATCAGAGGTGGAGAAGAGGAAGAACAGAAAGATGATGTGTCAGTCTGCAAGCTTAGCTCATGAACTCTTTTTCATACTCTGCTGAAACTTCAGCTACAGGGTGCGAGTCCTCCAAGGACTCAGCAATTACACACTGCAAGAGAATCATCCTCTAATGCATTGAAAGTCATTATGGAAATAATAATGAATTTCTCCTTTACTTTGGTTGTTAAATGTGAGATACTCACCCTGACCACAGTCTTTCCTGCAGCAACTCATTTTGAAATTAGCTGGATGGAAAAAAAAAAAATTTCAGATCAAGTTTTAGTTTGTATGAGCTTAAAGATGTAGTAAGAGGGATATCTATCCATCCCACAGGGAGATGATCTGAAGTCATTGAATAAGCATGAAAGTTTGGCAGCAAGGAGGGAAAGGTTCTGCACGCTCCCTTATTGTCTGCAGGCATCAGATGTCTAGATGCCTAAGCTGCGCTGCTTGCTTTGATTTCTGTCATGGCAATTTCATTGCATGATGATTTAGGTGATTCCTGTCCTGGTGGTCCGTTGCTAAAATGTTCTTCCAACCAGCGAAGAAACAGAACATTTGACTCAGAGTTAAAGAGACTGCCGGGCATCAGGCCACTAAGGATTATGTGTTGCAACACAGAATATCAAAGACTTCCAAGGATCTGGTTCTAAATAACATGCAAGCTATCACTGCTGGAAATAAGAGGGAAAGCTGAAACAAAATCTTGGAATAAGTCCAAACAGCATGAAGTTGCTTCTTGGTTTAATACAGAGAATAAGCAATTTCATTATGTTTCCATTTATTCATTTGTTTTAGAAATATATTAAAATCTGATTGAATTTGACAGATTCTGGTGCAGAAGATTGTTGGCACACAGGTTGGTATAGTGAAAACAAGCTTCAGCTGCACTGATTTTTCAAAGGAACCAAAAGAATAATTTGACAGGGAATGGTAGAATAGGAAGGGACTAAGACAACATTTTTGAGATTATACCTTACCTGCTTTTACTAAAAATGTGTTTTGTATAATTAATTCCTTATTATTTGTTAACTAGAAATATAGCATTTCCTGATTTGAGTAACAAAAAACTGTGATCAGTGATAGAAAAAGTTCTCTTTAAGATATTTTCTCCCTTTATGATACCTATCCATTAAAATATATTTTTCTGTTTTTCATGACAATTGAATTGGTTACCTCAGAATTTAGTTAAACTTGATTGCTTTTATTTTTCGTATATATTGCTTTCAGTTTTCATATATTATATTAAATTAACTCTTCAACATTATCATTTATTTCTTAAAAATGCAAGAAATAAAATAAGTTAATGCCTTGCTCTTCACTGAATCAGAAAAAAGAGTAACAATGTCATCTTCTTCCTTTTCCCCTCATGTTTTGATATGTTTCTGTCAGTCCCCCATAAGTCAGGTCTAACTGCTTTGTATAACCTCCTAAGCAATAGCTCGCCATCTGTATTGATTTCCTGCATCTTGGTAATCAGTTTTCTTTCATTGTTTCTTTCCCAACGTCACTTCTGAAAAAGTACTTTGGACTACATGATGCTTATTAGATGATGCTATTATCCTCAAATAAAACAACAAAACCTGAGTCAAACATTTGGTGGTTGAATAATGACAAGAGGATTAAAAATTAAATTTTATCCATAGTTTTAGACTGACAGCTATTGAGAAACTTCTCGAGTTCCTCAGAGAATATTTTTTATTCACTCCTCAAAGACATCCTTGCTAACACTAGACTTTTCTTTTTCTTCTCTGAGAAGCAGGGAACTGAAATGTGTTTGAGAGGAAGTTCAAGCAAAAGGACCTATTCTACCTCAGTCAATCTGTGTGAACCCCAAGGACATTCAACCTTGCAAATTTAAAGAGTCAGGTGAAGTTTAGAGATCAGCCTCTTGCTGTGGACATAGATGGCTCCAACACAAGTTCCTAGTGACTGAGGCAATCTGAGAGATATTTTTCTGAGAGATAAATTACTGTTTATATTAATCCTCAGTACCAACCATAGCTGATACTTTCCAATATCGTGTTAGAATGTTGCCTAGTGATCTCTCACCAGCCTTTCCTTTGTAGATTCCACTCAGGAGCTCAATTATACATTTGAAATTTTACTACAATAAATATTTTACTAGTACCTTATTCAGACACTGAAGGAGATGGCAAAGTGGCCAGCTTGTTCTCAGGGACAACATATCCCCTGCTCCTCCTAATCCTTTACGAATCAGTTCAGATCACTTTTTTTTCTATGAGCGCTATGAACAAACCTCTGAAGCGTCCTCAGAGGCTACATTTCCTTAATGGTGTTGATAATATCAGCAAAACATTGCTCCAAGAGTCAGTCAGCACTGAGAAAACAATATCTGTGAATGTCACAAAAGATCATTTTACATTTTCAAGATGCTGGCAAAAAGTTCAATGGGAGACTGTGGATGCTGTAATGCATTAAAATTACAAGTCGACAGAAGAAAAATACCAGTACAACTCTTTAGAAAACATTTCTCTGGCCTGTGATAAATGTAAAGCCACCAAATCAATGGTGATTATAAAAAGATGCAAAGACAATGTGGTGATGGTAATATGACAAAACAAAATAAACATAATCCTGCAGTAATTAGGGAAAGCAACAATTTTATCTTATGTTCAGCCACTGCTCAGATGTAAAAGCCCCTGCCTGTCACCCAGACTGTTTACTTTTTAACACTGACAAAATAGTTGATAATTTTTAAAATTTTCAGGTTGTTGTTAAAACTCCACAAATACCTAAATTTCAATACTGCATGGTTTAAAAAAGCCCGGTATAGGGAGATGATTACCTTCATCCTGCTGAAGGTTGAGTTCAGTTGTAGCATCTTGAGGTCAGTGTCAGTGGTGTTAATTGCAAACTTCTGCACGACAGTGTAACTTTTGCCAGAGGTCCTGCCAAGGCCATTTTAAACCTGGGCTTTCGATGCTCTGTCCACTCCAGCACAGGAGGACCAGGGCCCAAACGTGCTTTAACCCTCCTGCAGTCAAGTATTCTGGATAGGCACATTCTCCAGCTTTCTCTTGAACCAAAGCTTTTGTTTTACCATGATTATTTAAATCATTAGGCTAGGAGAAGAAGCAAAAATGATACAGCTATTTCATTACAGGGAGTACTTGGCTCAAAAATGTTGGGATTCTATTCCCCATGACTAATCTAAATAACATAAATTTTTCAAGCATGAATCCTTCCACCTGCATGGCAAAACCATGAGGACAGAGGCTTAGAGCCTTTTGGTGACTCTCCAAGCACCGTGACTCCAGTGTCCCTTGTGACACTGTTAGGCTTAAGTAGGAAGGAACAGAGAGCCTCACTACCCCATCCTGGGGTTCACAGGTTTAGGACATCTGAAGCTGCAGTTAGCCAAGGATGTGTTTACTCCCTGACTAGTGAGCACATGCATGGTTACAGTTATTTGACAAAAAGATATTTCCTGAAGCATGAGTCCTCAGATATCAACTAAACATGCTGGACATCAAATGGATGGGCAGGTTTAGGTTTTGGTGTGTAACAGAAACTCATATCCCAGGGGAGAAAGGGAGCTCATGCTTCTGGACCAGCTTCACACTTTTTTACCTCTCCTCATTAACAGTCTGTGAAACTCAGGCTGCCAAAACAGGTCTGACCTCTCTTCTGGGATAAACACATAGCTTAGGTTTTGCAGCACCTAGAGACTCTGTGTGTGTATATATATATACACATGAGTCCTATGCATAGCACAGTTTTATACAGAGCCTTTCTGAAAATCTTGTGTTATAAAATCTGTTCTAAAAGTATGGAAAATATTTGTAGTTAATCATTTGTTTCTCATAAGGATCATCTTAACAGGTCATAGTGAAACAGGCCAATATATAAATCAAAACAAATACATGGCACAACAAATCAGTTGTGTTTGTTTGGTTTTTTTTTTTAAATCTGCTTTAAATATGTGCATGTTTTCAGATGTCTCTGTGGAACTAATTCTGCAGTGATTCTGCTTAAAAAACCAGCAATTGCAGTTAGTGTTTATTCTAGAGATCTTTTATGCAATATTAGCATGACTACAGGAAAAACTGAATTGCGAACAAATATGCTTTCTTGAATGATTAGCAAATAAAGAAAAATGCATTTGTTCATGATTTTCTGTTCTCACAGTAATTAAGTATATCTGCTCAGAATTAAGAGAGAAAAAATATTATTCACCAATGGAAGCAATACCTAAATCACTTCACTTACCCTTCTCTTTCTGGTTCACTACAGTTCTTTCCGGCTTCCATGTTATCCAGCATGTTCTGAATGCCAGTTAGTGCATTATTTAATTTCATCCTCCTAAGAGATTGAACGTCCATAGAGCAGATGGAAAGAACAGAGGAAAAGGAGGAAAGAGTAAGTACATAGGCTCCAATCTGCAACATACAACCAAAAACTACCAAGAGACAACTGCTGTCTTGGAAAATTATTACAATATCTGTTGAAAAGTTAATACCTCCTGTCAAACTCAACTGTCTATTAATCTTTCTCTTTTTTCTTAACTGCAAAAACACAAGATGATCCCTTCTAGGTGATGTTTTGAACAGAAAGTTTTTATAAGGTAATGTTAGCCATCAGCACACAGTTGTAATTTCCTCATACTATTGTTGCTTATGGACCTTACAGGGGACTAGTGAGTGCATAGCATAGAAAGCCACTGTGTTTCTGTGTATCTGAAAGAAGCTTGGAGTTGCATTGTGGATGACAAGATCAAACCATCCAAGCTTTTCAGTCACTCTCTGCCTTATTACTGACTTCTTGAAATACAATTGGATACTGTGGAAATGAAAAATCCTTCCTGATTTTAGATCTTTGGGAATTGTTGTTTTTCAAGGTCTTATGAAAAATTAGCCATTTACATGGATATTGGACTTTGAAGTTCCTGGGCGCCTGGCTAGCAGAGTACTGATATTTCTTCCATGGATGAATTTTGATAGAAGAGAAAGCAACTCTATCTTCAATGTACATTCTTCTATGTGCTTATAGCAATGCACCAAGCCTTATGAAGTCTGCAAGTACCTAAATATATTCGTGTTACCCAGATATCAGGACTTAAACTCTGCCAATTCAGAGTTCATAGCCTAGGGCTGCCATAAAACAGAACAGAACTCATTCTTTCACAAGGAAAATTCAGGCTTTTTCATAAATTTTCGTATACGAAATGTAATGGAGTGGGTAAGCATGCTGACAAAAAGCAGGAGAAGATATTGGCTTTCAAAGTTCAGCACCAGAACTTCAGTCATACAGGTTAAAGACAGACCAACTACTGGGCAATTCTCAAATTGTTTGTCCTTGTGAATAATCATTATAAAATAGTATGTAAAATGGTCTACATGTGTTTTTTTCTATGTGCTGACTAATGTAAAGCTTGTAGCCATTGAATGGATACCATTAAAAATGGCAAATCCCATGTTTGCAGCTTTGGAGAGATGTCTCCTTTTACACACAATTGATCAATTTTGATCTCAATATGCTATCTGTGGAAACAAGAAAGGCCATGAAGAATTTTGAGTGGGTAAAGAGGTAAAAATATTGGACTCAAGATCTGCCATCTGGAATGTAATGATAATCTTACCTTCAGAATTTCAGGAAGAGAAAACTAGCTAGCCTTGAAAATAGAAATTAAATCAAAGTATTTTGCAATGCTTGCTCACATTTTTCTTCCCTTCTCTCAGTTAGAAATAATAGTTCTACCTTAATTTCATCAATACCTAGACAACAATGAGGAATGGTTGTGTGGTCTTTTTCATTTTCTTTCCTACTTAAGACAATCAAACTTTTTTTTTTTACTGTAGTAAGTAAACTTCAATAACTGACTTACATATAAATGTAGACTTATTCTATTTTCTCTCCATCTAAAATATCTTTTGGCTTTTTTCATCACGCTCTGAGCCAACTGTAGAAACCCAAAAGCTGGGAATGGCCAGGGGGTAAGTTTCTACGGCGGAAAAAAAACCCACTTTCATTCAGTGCAGTCATGTTTAGATGATTTTTTTGTGGAAAAATGCTGCTTTGCTGTTGTGAGTCAACAGAACTCCATGATTAGGAATAAATTCTCTGGTTGAGATGGCAGTCACAAAAAAAACTCAAGTGAAAAGAGGTATTATGTCTAGAGACTCTTGGTGCAACTTTGAAATAAGCTGTGCAGTATCAACGTAGTATATCAACGTAGTTGAAAAACAGACTGAGGACTGGTTAAAGGACTAGCTAGAGGTTAGCTAGAGGACTGAGAAAGTCCTCTAGCTTTTCATAGTCGGGCTTCACGCAAGGCTTGACCTGCTGAATAAGATTTGAGGTTACATGCCAGTAACCATATGAGGTCACTGCATGTGTCATATCTGTAACATTGACAGAGGTTCAGGCACTGAGTTTTAGTTGATTCCTTCTATACCCAGCAGGAGAAGCTTAGACAGCAAGACAACCCCAAGACTGGGGTACTAAAGCAGATTCTGGATCCTGCCAGAGTTCAGCTCATGCTAAATGAGTGCTCTGAGAGTCTGGGCATTTAAGTACCTTAGGAATCTAAACCTAGTGTGTTTTCCTTTGTCTAATCATGATTTTACTTAGTTTTGAATTTTCTACTTGTCCTGCTATGATGTGGCATGGTAAGTTGCCCTCATAACCCAACACTGCAAGTCAGATCCAGGTTCAAGCCAGCAAAATTCAGTGTCTCCTACTGAGTTCCCACACACTCATAACCCTTCAGAAAATAAACAAATTTATGTTGATAGATTTGGTTGCTTTTTTAAAATTTATTTTCCCCGAATTCAACTGCTATGTGTTGAAATGACAGGAGCATTTCATTCTGCAAGGGCCTTTTTTAATCCATATTTTAGCGTGACAGCCTGACTACAGTGGGAGAACAATGACCGTTTCCTTTGCTCGGTACCATGAGCAGCAAGGTCCTTCCAAATACTCTAGCATCCATATACCATTTTGCTTCATTTCAAGTTAAGCATGTGTTTAAATATATTACTGTACTGAGATTCAAATGTTGAGATATTATAGTATAGCTGGTCCTGAGCCAAACTACTTATGAGACAACAATACAAGGCATAGAATAAAATCCATGTAATGAAGAGCTTATAAAGTAGACACAGGCAAAGATAAGAAAGGATACATATGCAAAAAAGAGTTAGTACAACTGTCAGTCACAGACAACAAGTTTTCTTGAATCACTGCATAGGACTTGAATGCACACTAAAACTTAGCAAAGTTAGCTGAAATTCTCTATGAGTTTTGTAAATTCTCCCCCCCTTAGAACTCAGTTCTCTGCTGTTATCCATGGTACCACAATGCACTATTTTTGGTCACTTTTTGGAACAAGCAGCTTTCTGAAGTGTTTTCCCTCTACTTGAAGTATTTTTTTCTTTTTAAATCCTTACTTTCTAGTAACTGCATACGGCCTGGATGCCATTGTGCTTGATACTGTGCTGAAGATGAAGATGACTTGTGTCCCCACACGCTGATGCTGTCAGGCAGGTTACATCTGAGCTGCTGGCAGAGAGCATGAGCTGGGATTCACAGACAGCTATAGCCTCATCACTAAGGAAGCATCATGAATGACTAATCTCAATATTCGGAGAACCACAAATGCTATTTAACCAGGTCATTCAATTTCCCTCTCACCTAAAATAAAGGAAATCCCCTGTCTCCATATTAGAGTTGATATGGAAAGATAGGGGTGCTAATATGGGAAGGTTCCAGGGGAGCTTATAGCACATGGACCATAAAAATGCTGGCTCAAGTCCGGCCAGGAGCTTGAGGAACAAATGTTTGCAGGAAATATTCACAGCATTGCCTATTGTGGGTAAACAGGCTTTTAAAAATGGGAGTTTAGTCCTTATAGTCAGATACTTCCTCCAATTTCTCATTCATTTCCATGAATGCACACTGGATCTGTGTGAGACTTCTCAAAACACATCCTGCCCTGATTTAGGTCTGACCATTGCAGGTGATCTCAGCACCACGATCATCATCTTAATTTGCAGACATGGTACAGCATCTAACAGGTGAAGCGAAGCACTTGCCGGTATCAGTCAGGTGATTTCTCCACCAGGGAAACAAACACAGACCAGCACAGATAAAACACTTGCACTCAACTATGCAAGCGAATGGAGGCTGGATTGCTGTTACAGGAAGAGGGATTTGGTGCCATCCCCATAAAGGCTGATTTTCAACTTTTTAAAGGCACATTTGGGTACTGCAGTAAAACACACTAGCCTGAATGCTGCAATGTTTCGGTCAAATCACTCACTAGGGTGAACCCAGAATTCCTTGTGTTACAGCTTCCTTGAAAGCTGCACTCTCCTCCAGAGATAAAAACTGTTTGTAATTTCCCAGGCAGGCACAGGGGTAAGTGAGAAAGCGAAGACTGTAAGCAGTCTAAGTGAAAACTTGCAAAAGAGTGTCGGAGGGCAGTTCTGAGGAAGACCAGATGTTAGGCAGCCAGGAAATTCAAGGTTAAGGTTACTCTTTCAAACTCCTCCAGGCTTCTGCGAGTATGAAAATGTAGAGATAAGAGAGATTAAGCAGTTCTAACTTTGCTTAGTTTTGAAGCCCAAAGCAAATAATACATGTAATACAAACATAGTATACTGAAAGTTATAACTAACTGGTGAGTTTTCAAAACTCTTAAGAGTAACAGGTAGTACTTTGCATGCGTAGATCATATATCCCACCATACCGTGAGTGATGACCCTTTAAGTCTATAGTATCAGTTTGGCTTCAAACTGCTAAAACAGGCTCTGTGAACTCTCTTTTGAGGACCAGATGCTCTAGGGAAAGCACGTGGTCCCTGGAGCCTGCAAGGGGACAAGGTGCCACTATCAGTTTGTGTTCATGGGTGGGAGCTGTCTGACAGTTCCTGGCTGCCCAGTAGTAGATACTTTCCCCAGGGATGCAGGTGAGGCTGAGCAGGGGCTCACTTAACTTTTCTGCCTTGAACTGCATGCATGTTGCTGCCACCTATCTGAAACTTTTACCAACATTGTCTATGATAAGGAAGTGTGAATTTTTTAGGAAGTTTTTTCAACAACATTCTGTGCGGAGATCTCATCTCTCATTTGAGATACAGTGAGTGATAGCAACCTCATTTAACGTTAGACATCTACAGTATAACTGCTGAGACATCTGCACTGGGTTAGTCATCCAGGTTTGATGTATAGGCATTGAAAAGACATGGCTGCTTCTGGGGAATGAATCTGGAAGTAAACAGCTAAAGTAGGTCACATGAGTAACAGACTGGAATGCCTGTTTTCTCCTTGCTGAGAGTAAAGAGTCTTCAATGAATAGCTCAGATGTAGACATTTGCATTGCACACATCTTGCCTTAGTTAAGGTGAGACTAACTCCTGTTATTGTGAGTCTGTAAACAGCGTCAGGGCTGGATGTTCCAATATGGGAGATGTTTTGTGAAGTTCTGTTTTGATCTAAAACACAATTCAGTTCTTAAATTTGAGCTTTAGAAGAGAGGTTCTGCCAGCTCCAGTATTCTGCATGATATAAAACTCAGGGCATCCTCACCTTGAGGAGGTTCTACCATTCCTCCGCAAGTTCCATTCCTCTCAAACGGAAGAGAAATGGCAGGGCAAATAATGCATGTTTTGTAAACATTTCTGTAATCATTATTATCTATTATTTTACTGTAATAATCTTTTAATATCCTGGCTCTGTTTAGCTAGGCAGTGTCCAAACACGGCAGAGAAATTTTTCCTACCCTGAAAAATATACAAGCAAAGTTTACAGCAACAGACATATTGGGAGTAATGAGGGAACCCACAGAAACAAGGGGATGAAACACCCAGACAAGCAGGGAGTACAGAATATCAGCTGCAAGAGTGTACATCTCTGCATATGAAAATGTGAATTCTACATTGCTGTTTTGTTTCAGGAGCACCATGTAGCTGCATCCAGACCTTTCTATACATCACTGCTTCTACAGAGTTGGCACAACTCTGGTGATCCTGGGGTACCAACTATACCTTCCATAGTGATAGTTCAGCAAAACTTCCCATTTAACAAGTCATTTTTTTTATGTATTGGAAAATTCAGTGGAGGCATCTCACTCTATCATGCTAAATTACTAAAATAAGCAATAATGTCATCAAAGGCTGCTCCTAAAGCCAGCCTGCTAGGTTCCAGCTGGTTGGTTTCTGAGACAAAGAAAGACTGAGCATTATCAGATACTTTACTAGCTGATGCTTTAGAGGGAGGTTTGTCTTTGACAAATACCTCCTTTACATCAATAGCCTAGAATACTTTCAAAGAACCAAGGAAAAGCGGGATTTGAACAAAGAGTTACAAAGTACCGGACAGAGTTTTGTTGCTCAGATGCAGCCATATTTCAGAATTCCTGATATTTTCTACAAATAATTTGTGAAAAAAACTTCTCAGCAAAGACTATGTTTTATTTTTCTGCAGACCATCTTTTCATCTCCCATCTACATCCCTATATCAATGTCTTGTTACCTTTTAGCACCCCAAAAAGCTCCTTATTAATTCAGGGGATATTTTTATTTTATTTATTTACAGTTCCTTACAATGTCAGGTTTTGGGAGCATGTTCATCTTTTTGCCAAAGTCCCTGATGCAGGCATTTTGTGTTTATCTTAGGTATATCAGCTTTATAAAAAACAAGTGTGGGCACAGGCTATTCTAGCTGATCATTATTTTACACTTTCTCCATCAGATGCAGCATCATGAGAGAGAAATAGGTCGGTCAGTAACAGTAGCTTCTTCTTTTTAGCCTCTGTATAGATAGCATAGGGTTCTGCAAAATTCCTATATGGCTTTGTGAGTTGTATAAACTTAGAGAGATTAATAAGCATATGCTGGTACTTTTTTTAAAAAAAAGTAAACCGCTAATAAAATCAAAAGTTGTATGAAAATATGAAGGTTGCAATGTTTACCATGTTGCAAAAAGATACTTTTGACACCTTGCTCCTAGTAAATTTCTATAATATATAATTAGAAAGCTCTGGTTCATGTTTTCTGTAACAAAGCTGAAGTTACATCACTGCAAGTGCAATGCAATATTAACAGAAAAAGATCCAGTAAGACAGCCTAAGGAAACTATTAACCCCACTGTTATTTGTAACAATTTGTGACAAATATTGCCTCACAAATAAGTGTAAACTGAAAGGTAATTTAAGAAGACCTGTTCCAATCTTACCTTTGGTAGTGGCTGTGGGCTGGAGCCAAGAAGGGCACTGGAATAGATTCAGTAAAGGCAGCAAGTACCTAACACACAACACAATCTGTTTGTATCTCCCCTTAGAGGTACCTCCACCCTGTACATACTGCGCAACATTTGGGTTAGATTTTCAGATTTCCAGAACTTCCAAACCATTCAGAATCCTACTCCCCAAATTAGTATCCTTATACTCACATGTTACAGCGATGAGTACAAAATAGACACCTGTTTTCCAGCAGTGTTTAATGTCGTTATACAAAAATGTCTTGGAACTAGGAATCAAAATCTTTTTCCATCCATTCCAAGTAATTTCACTGTTAGGTCAAACAGCCATACCCTCTTATCAGATAAAGCTTATCCTCTCTGTTTTTGTTGAACAGTTTGGACAGATGTGACAGCAGACGTGCTCATCTCATAGACCCTAACGGTGATTTGATACATTCATGAAAAACATGAGTTTGCATCTGAGTCTGCCACTGCTTATTCTCATCAGCAGTTTATTATCATAGAATCATAGAATAGTCTGGGTTGGAAGGGACATTAAAGATCATATATTTCCAAACCCACCTGCAATGGGCAGAGACACCTTCCACTAGATCAGGCTGCTCAAAACCCTACTCAACCTGGCCTTGAACACTTTCAGGGAGGGGGCAACCACAGCTTTTCTGGGCAAATTGTTCCAGTGCCTCACCACTCTCACAGTAAAGAGTTCCTTCCTTATATCTAATCTAAATCTACCTTCTTTCAGTTTAAAGCCATTACCCCTTGTCCTGTCACTACAAGGCCTTGTAAAAATACTCTCTCTCCAGCTTTCGTGGAGGCCCCTTCTAAGTCCTTGAAGGCTGCTATAAGGTTTCCCCAGAGCCTTCTCTTCTCCAGACTGAACAAACTCAACTTTCTCAGCCTATCCTCATAGGGGAAATGCTCCTCCCCCTGATCATCCTCATGGCCCTCTGGACCCTCTCCAACAGGTCCATGCCTTTCTTATGTTGGGGACTCCAGAGCAGTACTCCTGATGGGATCTCATGAAAATGAAGGGGGAGGATCACCTCCCTTGTCCTTCTAGCCACGATTCTTTTGATGCAGCCCAGGATCCAGTTGGCTTTCTGGGCTGCAAGCACACCTTGCTGGTTCCTATTCAATTTTTCATCCACCAACACCTCCAAGTCCTTCTCCATAGGGCTACTCCCAATGCACTTATTGCCCAGCCTGTATTTGTGATTGGGATTGCCTTGACCCATGTGCAGGACCTTGCACTTGGCTTTGTTGAACTTCATGAGGTTTGCATGGGCCCACGTCTCAAGCCTGTTAAGGTCCCTCTGGACGGCATCCCTTCTGTTCAACATGTTGACAGCATCACAAACCTTGGTGTCACTGTAAAACTTGCTGTGGGTGCACTCAATCCCCCAGTCAATTATTATACCAATGAACTAGGTATCATCCAGTACCATAACCATCACAGATCTTCATTTTTATACAGGAGAGCTGGGCTATGTTTTCAGAGTAGATGGAGAAGCCTGCACACCAGATGCACTCCTGTCAGTACTGTTTCCAACAAGACAGTTTTAGAAAGTTGGAAGTGAGTTGAGGCTGCTCACATAACTGCCTGTCCATGAGTACCTAAGTTTGACCGTGAGCTCCAAATTGTGGCCATGCGTTTTGTATACGATTCTGGATTCTGCTCCAGACACCCAGCATCTAAAATATTGTTATTGGCAACATGTATCTTTGTCTTTGGATCTTGTCCTTTATGGATGTTATATGTGCATAGAAATAGGGTTACTATACATAGAGATCAAGGATTTGTTCTTGCTAGTCATAAGTAGGAATCCTATTTGTTTCAAGGAGGTAGGGCAGAGATCGAAGAGCACTGTCTGTACTGAAAATAAATTTACTTTTCTAGTTTGCTAGAATTCTCCTGATGTGTTGTTAAAAAACTAGATATTCAAATTGTAGATTATTGTAATTTACTCAATAGGTGGCTTAGACCTTTGTAAGAAGCTGTCATGGAAATTAAGAAATACATGATCAAACAAAGAGAATCAAATACTACAAAAGAGATTGGAAAAATATGTTTTCAAGGATCAGTTTCTGATTGCTACATTCTAAAAATCTAATGCTAGAATACAGAATAATACTGTGACTTTTCTGACAGTGTGTGAAGACTGTGAAACCACTGAAAGAGGACAATAGGAGTCATAACAATCTAGTGTGACCTTCCTTGAATTTTATGCTTAATGATCTGAGAACAGGAACTCTGACACGTTGATTTCTTGAAGACAGGATTTCCAAAGCTGTGCCTTTATGCAACTCTCCTCGTCACTTTTTCGGAAAGTAAAGCAGAGAGAACAAAACATAAAAGGGTGAATGTAGAGGTTAAAAATATATTTTGGTATATCTTGTGTCTGTTTCTTCCACAGGTGAAGAGATAACCTGAGACATCTGCTTCTAGGTCTGTGAATAAAATATATTTATATTATAAATAAATAAATAAATAGGGAAAAAATATTTGTTAGCTCTTAATTTATGAAATTCCAGATAGCCAGTCAGCTATGTGACTTTGCAAATTCTGGATGTGGAGGAAATTGCTGAGTGAACATTTCAAGGACAATATATTTCTGGGGTGACAGAGAATGCTCTGGAACTTTTACATTGACTTAAAAGTTACATTTCAACAAAAATACAACCAAAGTAAATATTTTTCCTCTATTTTCTTTCTATTTACAGGAAGAAGTTGTCATTATAAAGTAAAAGAGTAGATATTGAAATTCTCTGTAAGTCAATAGAATAAAAAAAAAACCATTAATTTTTGAAAAGGTACTTGTCTATCAGCTGGAAATGTCCTATCTTATTCAAGACCAACAGTCATCTTGTGAAAACTGTAGGTGCCATAGAGGATGATTCAAAACAAACATCTATTATCATTATTCTTTTCTCTGTCCAACATAAGACAGGAGAAAGCAAAAATGTGGCAGAGGAATCTGACAGCAGACAGAGTGAATTATTACCGAATAACAGAATTCAGAGTTGAAAAGATGTTATCTGATCCGCTCCTTTTTCAGGATCAGATAGTTTTCTAGCATGTATACTCTGCAGTTTTTTCCAGGCTAGTTTTGAATTTCCATCCCAGGGTCACAGGCTTCAAAGCTGTCCCTTAGAAAGACTTCATATTTATATGGAAAAGAATACTTAGTACCAGTAAAAAATAAAACACTAAAAATCCAGAAGCCTTTTGTAACAGTGCAAACTTTTATGTTTCACTACAAAAAAACCCTAAACAACAACAGCAAAAAAAAAAACCAAAAACGCAGGCAAAAAGAGGTGGAGGAATCCCTTTCTTTGAAATTCAAAATGGTTTAGGGTTGAGATCAGCTTAACTTTATCTGCACTTAGGCACTTTAAAAAGCTTATCCAAAGCTCTTCAAATGCCTGAAGAATTTGAACACTGGCCACTCTGAGGTATTTCTGTATCTCACATGTATCAATACCTAGGTAGCATTTAATCAGGGCTTTTCAAAGCTTACTTCTTGAACATATGCTGTCTACAGTTGCCACAGATACCTGAATCCTTTGATAGATCTCCCTCTCTAACTAAAGCAAGACAGAAACTCCATTAGAAGCTGAATATTCCATTATAACCTCTTGTTCAATGTTCCTTTGAAAATGTGGATACTGGCCACCAAAAGTTGGTAGAAAAATAAAGTAGTTTGAGGTACTGTGTTTGCTTCTACTCGCTTACTGCACTTCTTTTCTGAGGCAGCCTCCTCTATTGCAATGCTGAGTGTAAGGATTCTACTGCATGAGAAACTGAAGACCCATGGGAACCATATCAACAGATGTCCATCACACTGACATCACTAGGTATTGAAAGGATGTTAGGTACAACTGTGCTATTCTCCTTTGTTAAAGGAGTAAAAGTATCTTACCTTATACAGCCTCCAGATTACCTATCACATCTCCAAACACTTGCAACAAAGAAGGTGGCTTTGAGCATTCATGCTGTATTGCAACAAAAATTAAAAACTTTTGGAGACTGCAAAAGTATTGCAGACTAGATGAACCAGGGAGAGATACATCAAATACAACAATATTTTGAAACTCCAAAAGGTTAAAAAGTACAGCAGATATTAAAAATTATTTGGACCCATTTTAACACTGTAAACAACAACAAAAGTCTCTAGCATCCTTGTGAGACATGCAGGCATTTAAACCTTCCAGTGGTGAGGAGAGTTAGATCTTTGCTACTGGTCTGCTCTGTTCAACTGAAGTATTTCCAACAACAAAACATATGACCTCTGACTCTATAGAAAAACGTAAGTTGGGAATGAGAACTAAGAAATGCTATGTTATTGTTTGATTATGGTTATTGTCTCCAGGAAAAACAATGGTCAACAGGAAAGTGAATTCTGTAAGTGCCAGTTAGATCAATCTTTCTGTGAGTGTCTTATATTGTCAGGATTTGCACCAAGAAAAGATGAATCAGAAATGTTATACAAAATTAATTAAGTAGGTAATGACACTTTTTATAAAAGTCTGTTTCTTGGTTAATGGCAACAGGAAAGATTGCCTTTATTTTACAAAACCTGTAATTTGAAATTACCAAGTTCTTTCTAAATCTGCACTTTGGTGTGTTTTTTTTACTTTTTTCCTAAATAAAATTAACTTGACACCTGAAAGTTGGTTTTCAGACCTGAAAATGGTCTGCCTGTCTTCTACATAACCTTTTCCTCTTGCTTCCTCTTTCATATGCCTCTGTCAGATGGGTAAAGATATGCAAGGTTTGACAGGGGATATTAGGTCCTAGACTGATGAATGTTAGTTGGAGAGTGAGTAGCTCAGGCCACAAAACTCCTCCAGACCCCTTGTACCATTCAAGGAGAAGCTACAGTCAGGCAATATTCGTTATCGTAGAAGTAACTCATTTATGTTTTGAAAGCAGAAATCCTAAATTAAAGATTATTACAATACTACTCAGGATTAAATAGTAGTGCACACACTGTCAAGATCTTCAGACGGTCTAAATTAGCACAGCTCACTGGCCTTCAGTATTGCAATAGGGACTCTATCAAGTTAGTATTTAAAACTTCTGCAAGTGCCCTACATTACACCACAAGCTCAGCGTTTCCACCGAATGTATTAAAGGGTACGTAAAATCGTATTTCTTTTACCGGTAAGTATTCAGGAAAATAAACTAAGTTCTGAAACAGGAGATAATTTAATGATGATGAATTTCTTGCAAAGAACAAAAGATGAAAGAAATACTTTTGTAACTCTATTTGCTTACATCATCTCTGAGATTAATTCACATATTAAACATAGCTGTTGAAGCAAACAAAGCTTGTTAGTATGAAATTAATTCCTCAATGAAAAGGTGCCAATGTTAACATTTTCCATAAAAACAGCAGGTGATAAAAGATAACTGTGTATAACAACTTCAATACCCTTTGTTTTGGGAGTGTAAGAGTATGTATTTCCCAGGGAAATAAAAATACCTGTGTACAGTAAATCTGTCTACAGCTAGCTTATGCAGAATACAACAGGCACGTGGTGATCAAGATTCATCATGTCTAGGCAATTACATTGAAATGACTCAGTAATAAGTTATGAATTCTCCATATGATAACTAAAGCCCACTGAGATATTTTCTTAAATTGCCTAAGATTAATCTCTTTTCTATATTACACACAAGGCTTACCAGATAGAAACAACGAGAAGAGGTCTTTATTGCTGTGTGAAATAATCAAAGGGCTATTAGAGGAGCTTCCTCCTTGTCTAGCTCTCTATTTTCATGATTTATTTTTAATAAAGATTGAAGTATTTTTCTTTATCTGAAGAGTTTACAGAAGTATTACTATACTTCAGTTCTGCCATTTCTTAAGCTAATTTCTATTCAAGGTTTGAAAAACGTTAAATAAAGAGAAGGAGAAAACCCAGCTGTGATTTTGGGCTCTTCTCCTCCCCCAGAATACTATCATCAGGTGCCTTAAGTATCCATAGAAGTATCAGTCTTGCATCTAGTCAGATGAAGCCCTGATTTATAGCACCAGTATCTGCACAGCTGATCACGTCATGAGGAGGCGCACTGTGCTATATGGCTGCTTGGAGAAAGGGAGAACCAGGTGGTTCAAACAACTGAACCCAGAGACTCATATCCTGGACCCATTTTCTGTTTCATTCTTGCTGATGGTCAGATCTACAGGGGTCAGCTGTAACATCATCTTGGATGAGAGCATTTGAAATTTACAGTTTTAAATGTAATTTACTATCTAAAATAAGGTTACATGAGCTATTTTCCAAATGACCTAGATGTTTGGCTTTCTCTCAAAGTCAAAAGACTTAGGTTTGTGAAGCCAGAGACTTTATGTGACATTGATATTCATTTAAATCAAAGGGCATCAAATATGTAAATACTCTGAAGCCCTTCACAAGCTCCATAAGATTTGTTGACCTCCCAAAATTTCTTATCCATTTATGCCAGTTGTTAATTTGGACCACTTGTATACACGAAACTTCCACGTTACCAGGAGAATTTTTTTTTCGATGTTGCATAGTATCTACAGCTGCAGATTAGAAGAGCAACTGAAATTCTAGGTTCTCTAAAGACTGTGAGAACTATGGTTTCAATAAGGCAAGAATACTTTTGCTGCACATTTTCATTGCCGTTATAGACATTTTAAAAAGAGTAATAGAGTGACCTTTTGCAGCACACTTTCTCACATACTTCAGGGAAATCTCGAAATCATTAAACTCTGCTTAAGTAGAGCCTTACAACAATTAGCAGAAAATCTCCAGGTAAATGTTCTTCCTTCATAACAGTATCTTTTTTTCTCAACTCACCTTTCTCACTTCTACTGCCTAAAGATTACACTAGATCATCCCCTGTGCTCATGGGAGAAACTCAGGCAGTTTCAGAAGCTAAGTCACTTACCATCTAAAACCTTGAGTTTAGGATTAGCTGAATCATCATCAGGAAGTGTTTGTTTCTCTCTATCAATTCAGTAGTTACTTACATGGCCTTCTTAGACTCCGATATCCATCTTTTAGTCACTTAGAATTTAATTTAATTTTTTCCTACGCAAATGTGCCTCCCTCAGTCTGTGCCACACATTCTTTGTTATCATTCTTCATTACGTTGTGTCACTAAAGCTTCAGCAGTGGTTTGGATATTATTTTGACAGCACTGACCACACACACGTCTCTCACATAGCCAGTTGTCATTAGTTTAACTTCTATTCACGCTGAAACTATATTACACACTATCCATCTACATTTTATTAGGATTGGTCTCCAAAGAATTTGGTTATTCCATACTAAATTCACCACTATCAGACAATGAGAAAATACATAATAAGCAGAGACGTTTAACTGTTGCCACTTCCCTTAATCCCAGGCTCAGAAGCCTGAGGAACTTTTCATCTCTATTATTATGTTCCTGTCATTTGTTTTGCTCTAATGTTCTGTAAAACAAAACAGCATTAGGACACTCAATAGAGCTGAAAATAAATGAAAAATCTATCTTTTGCACACACAGATGGAGATAAAGTCTATAGGTCCATCAAAGTCTACAACCCCATACAGACTTATCCTGGACCTGAAATTTGGATACAAATCTGAACTCAATGCCTGGACCTTTTCTGCTTGAATAGACAAGACCAGGCTCTGCACCTAAATACTTTCAGACCTGAAATCCCAGCTGGTCTTCTGCTCTGAATGGTTGGTCTAGATAGAAAGAAAACGATTCAGTAACAACAGAAAATCTCATCTGTTTTTCATAAACCATTTTCTAATAGATTTCAGCTAGCAAATTAAGCATAGGGATATGTCTGGATTGCATGTTGGAAAACAGTATGGAGGTATTGAGCTTGCTTTGAAAGGGCTATCTCAGTGCCAAAGCAGAGTGGAGGCAGCAGAATTTCACTCTAAAGCAGCAGCTGCTCTAAAAGGTGAATTAACCCATGCTGAGCTCTGTGTTAATACAACTTGGATTGTTTCTAGCATGGCAGCTTGCTCAGCTGTCTATGCGTACCACTGTGGCTGCGAATTAGCAATGCTAGGGGGTCCTGATGGGTGAGTCAGAAAGGAGAAACAAAGAGGCAAGACCAACACCAGACTCACGCTTGAGGCAGACTGAGGTGGGAAAGCTCAAATGAAGAGGCCGTTCAATTTGCGTAATAGAACTTGTAATGATCTAAACATTTCCAGTGGCTCAAATGAGATCTGTACAGTACTTTGCAGAGGAATATCCACCTCATTAATATGCTAAAAGTTATAGTAGTTATTAAAAAAAAAAAAAACAATTCTACAGTGGAAGGTTAGAATAATATAAAAAAGGATAGTTGCCAGTTTGAAATAGAATGTGTCAGACAAAAAGAGTTAAACAGATTCTAAACTGGATGAGTGTCTTCCAGCAGTGCCTCACTTAAATTGCAATTACAAATACAAAAAGATATTTTAACTCTGTTTAATTACTGTAAAATAGAAGATCTGGCAAGGCAGGGCTTTGGTTTTTTGTAGATAATTAAAAATGAAATGTGAAAAAGCTTGACAAAAATATAAATATTAAGCTAGCATAATTTTTGTGGTTTGATCTTATTTCTCCCTCTCAGAAGCAGTTTTTTTATGCATCACTTCCTAAGGCAGAGTGCTCAGTGCAGGAATCTTACTTTGTTTTTTTAAAGTTTTTTTTCCCCCCTGGTTTTACTATTCTTCTGTTTACATGGAAAAGATAATGCTTTCAATCATTAAAAAATGTTTTCCCTGTCTCAGGATAGATTGGAGTAAGAAATATTCACCCAGGGGAAGGTTTATTTGCCTTTTTAGAGGGTTGGGTTACCTCCCCATGCTGCCATGCTTGGTGCTGTGCAAATGCAAGGGATAAGCTGGTTTATTTGCACCTCTTTATCTACCCTTCTTGAGCCCCAGTCTCTTCAATGCTTGTGGTCACTCTTCCCACTACTGTCACCTTGGCACCCCACTGCGTGCTGAGTGGTGGCATGGACTTGAGTTAGTTTACTTCTTTGGTGCTTCTCTTGTCAGTGTCAGGAAAGTAGTAGAACTTTTGACATTTAATCTTTCCACATTTGAGAATGATTCATTTCCTACAGCCCAACTGCAGAACAAAGGTTAGCACTGTGCACAGTACATCGCTCTGATGGTTTATGAAATAGGGGACAGGAAGCAACTGGTTAGACTTGGACACTTTCTTCTTATGTGAGTTTGTGAACAGGGACTTGGTAACAGGCAATTTGTGCCCCACAGATGGACCAAGGAGTAGGTTGCTTTTGAGATTGGCACCCGATCTTCACTATCTGCCTAACAAAAAAGAAGGGCCTGCAGTCTTCTGGGACAAGATGTTTGAACAGGGTCTCAGATGTAAGACTATGGCTAATTATTAAAAGCTCACTACAGAGTTTTCTCTACACCTTTTCAAGGAGCATATAGCCAGGACAGAAAAGTTTTTGAAGATTGTAGAGCACAAGCACATAAGAGAAATACTTCTGATTGACTATTTTCGTAGCAGGTTTCATTGCACATTTCACAATACTGAGAGAAAGACCTTAGCCAAACTTCTGATACTGTTCCTTAATCAAGCACTTCAACATATACACCAGCAGGAGTGAAAGCAGTATCCAAAACGAACTTCCCAAGTCAGTGCCACTTGATGCTCCATATCAAGCCTGTGTCCCACCAAGCAGTACAATTTCTTACTTAGTCTTTGGATTGTTCATTGACACCGAATATCTTAGGCTGCTTCAGTCTTTTCATTTTCTTAATACTTTCTTCAGTGCATAAGGGGAATCCCACTAAACTAGATAATTTAAAAGGAGCTTTTAAGACAATTTGCATACATTTTTCTGTTCTCAGGGGACGAGAGCAACCCTGAAAACAAGAAAACTGTCAAACTGTCTGATTCCAAATTCAGCAGCCATGCCCAGAGCTGCCTTCACAACGGCTTGTTACAATGACTGCCACATGACTGCATGATGGCTCATGCATACCCATTTGCCACTCACTTCTTAACTAGTACATGCTCATCAACATCCAAATGCCACAGCACACTCCCCATAAAAGTACTGTAGTGACTGTGTTTGGTTCCTGACCATGAATAGCTCCTGTTTTTCATGTGAATATGGTTGTCCAACACTACATAATCATCTGTCCGCAGTTAGAGATGCAATATCTCAAACCACCTCCAGATGCATGTTGGTGATGATCACCATGCAAAATGAACAGCTTGAGATGTTGCTCTTGCCTATGTAGTGTCCCGTTACACCTCTTTAAAGCACCTTAGTGTGCATCTTGTTTTGAGAAGTAAGAAGGATGTAGGGCCAATGAAAGATTCATGTCAGGTTTATCATGCAGCCCCGTGTTTTATCTGTAACTGTAGTTTCACTTATGGCAGGTGATAACATGTAAATAGTAAAAGTATTTTCAAAGGGACTAGTACTCTCTATGGCCCTTTTACAAATTAGGTCATTTTGTAATATGTTGCTATTCCAAAGCCAGTGTTCAGAAATATATGTAAAACCAGTCACTTAGAATCTGCAAAAAAACAGGCAAATCACGTCGACAATCTCCATGAAAAGGAACTTCTCAGTTCCTTAAATAGCAGGCAGTGCCAGAACCAGCTCCCGTTGAAAAGCTGTACAACTCACCATGAAGCCAAGTAGTGTCAATGAAAATGATTTCTCAGTTTAATGCTAGAGACTATGCAGGGATTGTTGTTATTACTTAGTAAATCCAAAGTTCAGATATGACATTGTGGAATTAACGATTTTCATACAATAATATACACAACATGCCTCCGGTAGGGTCTCCCAAGCCAGACAGGTCTCAACTGAAGGGTCAGACAAAGTGTGTCCACGGGCAGGATGGGCTCACTAGCCTTCGGGCAACCATCCTAGGAGAAGGACAACTCTAACTCCAAACGCGGGCAGATGGAGCTCGTTTAGCCCTGTAAGGCCATCCATCTAAGAGAAGGATACTCTAACCAAACCTACGACCTGAGGACTTCGCTGTCACCGTCCAAGCTCGCTAGGCCCTGGCAGATGAACCTCAGGTGTAAAGGGTGGGGCCAGTCTCACGCACGCTGCGCCTCACCTAAAAAATCCGCCACGCAGGCTTGAAGGGTGTACTCACGTTTAAAGCCCTTCCCAAATCTTTGTCCGCGAAGCCAAGCCATGATGATGATACACAACAGAGATTTTAATTTGTAAACTGAAGCACATGAGAAATCATTGAACCAGCAGCAGACAAAGGCATTGCAGTAAACAGTTTGATGCTTCTGGAAGACCACAAGGTGTGACTCCTAAATACCTGTTCCTTTCCTGCACAGCAACCAAGCAAGAAAATTAACTCGTGTTCATTGTATTAAGTTTATCTTTTGCTTCTCATATACAGTTACAACCTATGTAAAGTAGATTACAGAGCTGCTCATATCTTTAAAGACAACTTTGGACTTTATCCAAGCCACTCTTGTTGAGTGCTGAAACAGAGTTCTGACTCTTCCACGTTGCTCACCAGTCATCCCAGGGCCTGCGCAATGTGAGCATAGCCTGAGAAGTGCGACCACAACCGGCATATTGCAGAGCCCCAGCAGGGCTGGGGGAGTCAGGCTGCAGCTCCCCCGTGCATGCCAGGAGCTCGATTCCACGCCTCTGCCGGCTAGGCTGGTGCAGCATCTGTTTTGTCCTGTTCAATGCCTCTTCTCTTATATCCCTTCCCTCTAAGTATCTCCTTGTTTCCTGGGTGGCTGCTTACTCCACACAATGATGCTACCTACCATTTCTTCTGAGTCTAAATGTCCAGGTGATTTCACAGGGCCCTGAAAGTGCTAGGGGAAGCAGTAACCTACTGATAATACTTTACCATTAATAGACTTCAGAAGACAAAACGAACAGTGTTTCAACTCATCATTCAAATTCCTTTGCTTTTCCCAGTGCTGAAAGGTGTTTTTCTAACCTTTCTGCATTGGACGTCATTTTCATAGTTCTTTTCTATGGAGCCAGTCAGGAGAAACCACTCTGTCTGAAGAAGGCCACAGTTATTTTAAGAGAGGCTCCATGATTTATTTGCAAATATTTTGTGTGACAAACAGTGAGTCCAACTCTTTAGTTTCAACCTTTAGCAGTATTTATTTTCTGTAGGATCTACCACAAACAAATTAATGCAAGTACTGCATGAAGACCTTGAGAATTGAAACAAAATTAAGTCTCCACTCTTGTCAGTCCTATTTATATGAGCTAATTTGAGACAGTAAAAGAATGAGAAAAAATCCTACCAAAAAAGCCCTCTGGCATTTACTTCAGGGACATACAGAAGGCAACCTGGCTTTCTAGTGAAACAGAAGCAGCAAATAGAGCTTTTCAATTCTTTTACATCCTTACAAGACCATTTGTTTTGTTTGTCAGCTTAGAATGATGAAAGAGGTCTCCCTTCTATTTTCAATGAATTAAAAAACTGTTAGTTTCTATATGCATCTATGGAACTGTTGTGATTTAGTTTTTTGTGCATTGCAACTTTACTTCTGAAAGTGTTCTGCTGTCATCAGACACAGGCAGCTGGGAAAAAGAACCAGAATGGAAGTAAAAAATATCCAAGTACTGATCACTGCAAACTCTTGGAAAGCAGCGTACAGAGACATGCTTTTTTGGGGAGCACCGGCCTGACATTTTTCCAGGCTAAAAATGAAGTAAATTCTTCCTGAAAGTGGAGTCATTTTTGTGCACAGATAAACATCACACTCAACCTGTCATAGGATTTCACCCTAAGCATCTGCAGGACAGTGTCATGGAGGTAATCTATGCAGAAAGCTCTCCAGAATATCTAAAAAGGCAGTTATGTTTTAAAAAATTGTGTTGATTTGGATGTTGTCAAGCATAAAAAAATAGAGAAAAGATTAAACCCAGATGATGAAAAGCTAGCAGGAAAAAATTCCCAGGTGTGAGAACTCTCAGGATTCATTATGTTCTTTCAAGAACTGCTGCTACTGGCTAAGGGGTTGAGCTCCAAACTGTCTGGCTGCAATCTCACTTCCAGACAGGTCGCACTTTGAAGGAGCCCTACTGAAGCTGCATTTCCAACTCACAGCTGCTTACTTTGGGAACTACTAATTTCCAGACTGGACAGAGAATTGAGGAACCCACAGCCTGAAGAGCTCCTGAAGGTCCAAATCGGGATTGGTATAACAGCATTCTTGAACTGTGTCAAAGACAGCACATCTGTTAGCTTCTCCAGGCTAGGTGAGGAAGAAGCAGTTGTACCTGCTGGCTGCAGGTGAAGTCATTTCCAGACCTGTAGGGATGGAGCTGCTCTTGAAAGCAGCCTACTTTTCCTAATGTGATCCCTCCAGCTGCTTCTGATGCCTTCCCTGCTGGGTGGTCTGAGCCGCTGACTACTGACAAACACATTGCGTCCTTATACTCACTTCTGAGTCTTTGGTGGGTCTTGACACACAGTTCAGCGACCCATAATGAAAAAGCAATTGTATCAGATTTTTGGATAATTACTTCCTTTTAACACCTACCATTTTAGGGGAACCAATTTATACATGCAGTGTAATAAATGCCCTTCTGGGAAATATTGTCAGTCATTTAGTCACAGTGCTCTTTCTCACACCTGTGCACAAAGGTGCACACACCACATAAACCTTCTACTGACTGTTTTTCCAGTACATCCCCAAAAACTTACTATAGTATTTCTTACATGGAAAACTCTGGATTTTTTTCCAAATACTTAATAAATACCTTTTCCATATTCTAGCTTCCACTTGTTTCGATACTGCTAAAAATTAATGGAATTCTGAGCTCTCTTGGAAGTAGAGCCCTGGATGACTGGTAGGAGTTCAGAGACACCAGTAACTAGAGATGCACTTATAAAGGCTCTCTTCAAGAAAGCCTTTATATTTCAAAAAATTCTGATTCAGAACACAGTCCCAAAATTCTGAAATTTTTGGTGAAATGAGCAATGAAGTTTGTCCCGGTTTTATGGGATAGGCTGTGGGATCACACCAGAAAAGGGGGTCCAGGAAAAACTTGAACTCCAGAGCAGCCTCTATGAAGCCATTCCCAGTAGTGCTGAGGTCCTGGGATCATTGTTTCTTTGGCAGCCTGGGAGCTGGGGGAGAAGGAAAACAAAAATGAAGAGCTCCCTAAAGCCTTTCCTATATTACTGAAAGGTTCATGAACAGTGAGAGTATAACTTTTCAGCTTTAACGAATTGTCGTATTATACTTCCCTGAAATCTTCCTGACCCATTTCAACAATACTTGTTGCAATGCAATTTTGTTGTAGAAGGCTGGAAGCAATCCTGTAGTTCAACTACCATATGTTTTTAATCACCTCTTACCCAATCTCTTATTTAATTCCTATAAATGTTCATACCTGCAGCCAACACATTAGCTGGTAGGACTCCTTTTTACCACAGAGGTTAATCACAGAGACAGGCTAGGGGAGGGGGGAAAAAAAAGATTGCTCTTGTAATTAAAATGAAACCACGTCTAGGCATAGAAATGTCTGTATATAATAGAAACAGCATTTTCTTCATCTAACAGAACACTAAACGGTGCAGGCTGCTTGCGTAGCAGCATCAGCAGCATGGGTTGCAACATGTAACCTGGTCAGTGCCACAGCAGAGTGGAGCTTGTTCAATGTGCCTGCAGTCACTGGACTCAGACCAGGTGTAAACAATGCGCTCTCAGTCTCACACAAACTCCCCACTTCTGAAAGGTGCCAAGATGTTCCTGCAGTCATGAGGATCAATCGATACAGCGAAAAGATTCAAAAGCATACAGACAAGAAGCTTATTTTGAAAACAAAGAGGAAAATTCGTAAGACCAGGAAACCAGACAATAGGAAATCATATAAATAGTAGTGGAACAAAACTTTGACTTTTAGAAAATTGTATTTTCCAAAGCAATACTTAGTTTTTCCATTCTTCCTCCACAGAGAAAAACTTGCTTTCTGAAAAAAAAAATAAAACCAAAAACACCACAGCTTTTATTCTGAAAGAGTATCTTAATGCTATGGGTATTGAAATGGTGACTGAATTCCAAGATTATATTTTTAAAATGCCAGTTTTAGGAAAAGGCACACAAAGTGCTTAGAAGAGTAAGTCACATCACTGGAAAGTAGAACTGCAGGTCTGTCTGTTTGCCTTTAACTGGAAGGACGTTTAGCCATATTTAAGCAGTTTGCCAAACAGTCATTTTCCTTTCAGATCAGACAAAAAAAATCTATTTTTTAGCAAAAACAAGTAGGTGAGCTTATGTATTTGTTCAATAGAGGTTTTTACGTGAAAGCCTTCTATCTTCAGTTTCTTGTAGTTAGTTTTACCTGCTGAATTTTGGGGGTTTTATTGGGGGGGTGGTTTTTTCACTTTTTCCTTCTTGCAGAGCGCTGGCGTCAGTGACTTGTAGACTGAGCTTGGCTGGCAGGTGTTTTTCACATTGCCCATCATAAGAAACCTATGTTTTTCATGTGAGATCATGGGTGTCCTGTGTACTTTTCGTAACTATTTAACTTACTTGGGCGATGCTATAAAGTATCCTTCTGCCTTTATTTTTTTCCATGGGACAACTTTTTTTACCTGTCTTTTCAGCGGAAGGATCAGTGTATTCGGAATTGGACTCATCTAAAGGATGTCTGGCATTCATCCGAGTACAAGTCTGCAAATGCGGAACTTTTCTTGCTGTCAAAGGGAATGAGTGTATCAGAATGTTTGCAGTGTTTCAGGGCTGTTACTGGCCCTTTCAAAGATCTGATATTCCCTTAAATCTTATGATTTATTTTGCTCTTAAAATCTCATTTGCTGACTTGAAATCAATTGGCTATGTGCCACCTGATAAGCACTTCTAAGTTCTTCTGTCTGCTGTTTCCAACTAAACTTGTATTTTTCCCCTGAGATATACTTGAACCTGTTGTTCCCAGTGCCTTTAAAGGTATGGATTAGCAGACTGCTGGGGTTTCTTTAAGCTTCAGGCTGTTCTTTGATTCTTTGTTAAATTCCTTTTAGATACTTAACATCTCATAGAATAATAGAGTAATTTTGGAGATCCTCTTACTTCACTCACTGTTTTAAGGAGTTAAGTTACACTTTCCCAAGACCTCTCAGAAAACTTAATTTCCTTTTCCCCCCCACCCACCACTTTCTCTTCTAGCCTTCCTATTCTATTTGAAGAGTTCCATGGACATTATTCTGGTGTATATCTACACCTGCCATGTAGACATAGATCTACATGTAGATATGCAACATCAAGAATGTGACCTTATGGTGTTTAATCTGTTTTATCACTAAAGCATCGCTGCTTCCACATTTTCCCCTTTCTTTTATCCTAATTTTACTTTTTGGATTGTTTCTGTAGAAATGATCTCAGAGCCTAGATGGCAAATTCTGGGGAAGAATGGGCAAAAATAAATGGCAAAATGTGAAAATTAAACTTCAAAGTAACTGTACAGTTCATTGGCTTGCCATTTTTCTACCTTGAGTACCTTAGCTTACAGATAAGCCACAGCAATTCTGAACCCATTCCACCCTACATACATTAAAAAAAAAAAAAAAAGTAAGCTCTGCTCCAACAATGTGATACATGCCTTTGGAAAAATATTTTCTGAAGTGTTTCCCTTAACACAACACAGTCCTTAGGTTATACTAAGGATCTCCTCATGTTTCAGTTTGTATTGTGGGAGGTGTTATGAGTTAGTACTGCCATCAGTTGTCTGTGAATGATTGGTGTGAGAAGACCTTAGTCATGTTTAAAGAATATGTGCCAGAAAAGTAAAAATTGTCTTTTGTTCTATTTAGGCAGCCACATCTAATGTTGCATAAGATGAATGGGATAACACTCTTTGTAAATCATACGCTTCAAAGGAGTGCAAAGGTACAACTCAGATGACAAAAAAGTCGAAGGTGTAATGGAGCCAGGTCAGTCTGGAGTTAGATAGGAGGTTAGAAAAGCTTCTGCAAACTACTGGACATAGGCTTAAATCTCCACTGTAAATTTTTTTTCCACTTGCAATATACAGTGCATTTATAGTGGCATAAAACTGGGATTACATTAAACCAGTCATTTTTTCATTATTTTAGGGGTTGAGAAAAATCAATTTTCTCACAAAGAATCTTCAAAGCGCACCCTGTGGAGAGAAATTGGGAAAAAAATCTCTTTAGAAAACACTGCTGTCTTAGTAAATGTTGTCTCATTTAGCTGTGAATAAGAGCTGGGCAAAACTTTCACTGCAAAACTCCAAATTATAGGAAACATCTGGGTTTTAATTCTATTAAAATCCAAAAATTCAGCCCAGGTTCTTCGAAAGTTTTGCTGAACTTCACAAACATTTTTGTATTATGAAACATAGTACTGAGGAAAGCTGTCCTGATTTGTGGTTTTGAATGGATACCATATAAAATCTCTGGATTTTTCACAAGATTAGGTGAAACTTGGTGATTTTGACAGGAGCTTTTATTTGAATTTCTGGTTTTTTAACATCAGCAAAGACAGAAGAGGCAGTGTTAACATGGATTATGTGGATTACAATCGAAACCCAGGGGGTGCAGAAAGACAAAACTCCTTTGAGCATAGGTAAAAGAAGGTTAGCAAAATATTTGTTATCCACAGATTTTATGAAGCAATAACATAAGCTAAAGTATAATAACTGTGAATAGTTTTATATTTGGGGCTAGGTTAGAGGACAGTTTATGAAAAGTAAACAAAAATATCAAATGTTCATATCAGATGTCTACCTGTGAATGTAAATGTTGATTATCTCTGCCTAAAAGAGCGATAAGATCTCATTTCAAGTTTTCTGATTCCACCTTTTTCTGTAGTTTGTCCTGGGAAAAGCCCATTGGGAGGATAGAGAAGGAAAAAAACCCCCACAAACAAAACAACAAAAAACACCCAGCAGTAAAATATTAAAAGCTAGTGGGTAAAGGGTTTGCCCAGTTATTATCCACAGCTTAGGTATATAAAAATCCCTGCAGTGATGATTATCCAAATATCTGTAAAAGTTAGGTTTTAAAAAGGCTAAAATTCTTCCCAGCTCTTACACTGGTCAGATAAGTATATTCACATTTATTTAATCTGAGTTGAATTAACTTATATGTATGCATTATTGATTTACCTTGAACTTCATGTGCAGTGGCTATTTCTCACTATATATGTGATGTTTGTGTTTACTTATGTTTCTCAGCATTCAAATACCAGCCCAGGAAACTGCTGAATATACAGATACCATAGTTTCCCAGAGCCATTTCCAAACTCCATGGATATTGCTGACTACAATAGAACAGGTCACATCGCCAGAGTGAGAAAAAACATCTGCACCAGCTGAGATCTTATGTGTGCTTCTTCTTGCATGATGCCTGTTTTTTATCAATATATTTGCACAGCATTCTTGTACCAATTTCAACTTATACAAGTTAAGTTTCTGTTATTTTTTAATCAGTTCAAGAGAAAGTTGACTGTATTAAATGGAATAGGAATAATGGTATCGTCTTGCAGAATAAGTATTCTGCCAGGAGGAAACAGAACCAAGACTTATTTGACAGCAAATATTCCCTCTGCTTTTACCACACCCCAACCCATACAAAAGTACCTTGATCTGGATATCAGAAAATGTCCAAAGTGAATATTGCTTTCGGATTTGATGCAAAATTACTTTCCCTGTAGTATGATATGCTCCGCTGTGCCAAGTTGCTTTTATCTGCATAAATTTTCTCATTAAACAAAAAAACGACTTATTTTCTGAACTTTTTCTAAACCTCCTTTTGAATCAGTCCTGTACTGAGGATGGTACTGTAGTCTCAAACACAGTTTGACTCTATGTCTTTACACAGGAATTACAACCCCTTGACTTGATCTTTCCGTGTCTTTCTCAACTTTGTCAGCCCAGCAACCGAGCAGTGACAGGTACACCTTCCCGCAAGCGTAGGGGACATAATTCAGAATTCCAAATTTTAAAAAAGGTGCTGCAAGAGGTTCCAAACAAAGGATGATGATAATTTTTCTGATCTCACTGATGAAAGACAGTGTTCAGGATGCATTGTTTAGTCTGAAGCATAAGTAATCGGGGGAAAGCTGAGAGAAAAAGCACAAAATCTCTCTTTGGAGTATTCTAATATTTTTATGTTTATTTCTAATATTTTTATATTTAATTTCACCCTGAAAAAAAAAGGTTAAATATTTAAACTCATTGTTTTAGCAGTTAAAAAACAAACAAAACAGTGTCCCAAGTAAAATTAATAATTTTGACATTCCAATTTTGTTTTGCCTTGACTTGTATTTAGCTTTACCTGAGATGCACAAGTGCCTCATAAGGAACTGTTTGGTTTAATAAACAAAAAACCAAAAAACCAAAACAAAAAACCCCCCACTGTTCCACTTTAGGTCACAAAACCTTTATTATCAAACACTCCTTTTTTTTTTTATTTAAATTAAAAAACATTCTGAAAGGGAAAATCTTTCCATTTAACAACAGGCAGCTACTGCCAGAGGCAGCTCCCAGTCCTCAGAATCCCCAATACTGAGGTCATTGCACTAGGTTCATTTGACCAATCTCTCATTTTGCTGATAATGTTACAGTGATCTTAGAACTATAGAATCATTTAGGTTGGAACAGACCTTTAAGATCATCGAGTCCAACTATTCACCCAGCACTGCCAAGTCCACCACTAAACCATGTCTATAAGTGCCACATCTACACGTCTTTTGCAGCCAGCAATTTCTTTACAGAGAGGGTTGTTAAGCATTGGAACAGGCTTGTATCATTTTCATTTGCATTGCTAAGGTTCAAAGGTAAATCAAGATGATTTAAAGAGAGAATGAAGAGCTTTAAATATATATACGTATAAAAATTGTGTTAGTTAACTATCTCTGCACAGTGAAATTAGTCTATCCTTCTACATTATTATCAAAACCAGTGAGGTTTTGGAAGGATGGACAACCATACAATTTTGCCATCAATCTACAGATTTCTGAAGACAATTTGCAAAGCATTTAAGTATTAGTGGAAAAGGTATTAGTATTCCAGTCCTTCCAGGCTCTGGAAACAAGAAACTTCCTGAAAAAAAAAAAAAAATAAGCAATGAGATTCAAGTAAAAAAATGTTTTGCATGTTTTTCAGCTGGATGTCACCAACTGAATTCTGCTTAAGCTCTTTTCAGTTCTCAGTAATATTATGAACGATACCTTTAAAAAGCCTTTTATTGATAAATTTGTTTCTTTTAGAAAATCTAGGTGCTAATTAAAATCAGAAAAGAAATTCCCACAAAAACCCAGCAATCCTTTGCAAAGAAGACTTAGTTCTATAACCGTAGCACAATACAGCACAATGAGGACTCACAGCCATGTTCCAAGTCTCATTTTCATAGGATCCATGAAAAATTTTCTCTTTATCTCAATGAATTATGCTTAAGGAAACAAATTCCTGTACCTGTGCCAGGTACAGGAATATCTACAGAACGTCTAGCAAGAACAGTAATACACTGGAATCTGGAATTTGGTTCTGAACATTGAAACTGTTTGAAAACACAAAGCAAAACTGAGAAGGAATTGGAAAATTATATGGTCCAGCTCAGAAAGTCAATGGTACCAGCTATGAACATATGCTTATTACCACTACTGACAGCAGCCAGCAGGGAACCCAACTTAATAAAGTGAGAAAATAACTGCAAAATGTACACACTTCAATTTCAACGGTCTGCAACATGCTTATTTGATAATAAGGCCAATGCTGATGCAGGATTTTAATGTAACAACAGCTGTGTAGAGCTGACAACTTTGCATACCCTCTCAGGACAGTAAATCAGAAAGAAAACTTCCTGCACTAAGGAATCTGACTAACAGTAAATGGGAAAGTGGGTACATTTATTTGTGTCTGGCATATGTATGAGGAGAGGGGAAATGCAGTACTGCCCCAATTTGAAGTGATCAAAGGGTATCTCCCCAAGTTCACCCTACAGCACTGACGGTAATATTCACAATAGTCTTGGAGAGTGGAGTATATCTAAAAATAAATGCCCTATCAACAATATTTACTTGGAGACAGCACTTCTGAAACCTAATCAGCAAGGAATCCTGTCGTGTAGGGGTATTCGTATTAACTATTAGTAATCATTTTTGGTCGTTAGATAGTCACCAAATTTCACCAGCAAAGCAACCTCTAGTTTAAAAAATATTGCAAGAAATCCAAGTCAATCAACCTCCTTGCTTCTCGAGGGAGGATCCAACCAAAATATTCATGCAGATTTCCTCAAAAAGAATCCAAGATAGTTAGTCAGAAACTGGTGTTCTCCATGTTTTTTAGGAAAAAAAAAAAAAAAAAACACTTATGATTCATGCTTGAGAAAATTAACTGTATCTTTGCTCAAATGCTTTAGGTGATTACCTGATCTGAAAAAACACTGTGCTCCTAGCTCTGTACCTTTAATATTTTAGGATAAGTTACCTTCCCTCTGTAAATTTCCATCTTTCCAATATTTGTTTTTGCTATTTTCCTTTCCATTTTGCCTGAATTTACAAATTTACCAAAAGATATCCTGAAGTGGTGGCTGCATTTGTGGGTCAGAGGTTTGAACAACCTTAACAAACAACACCTCCACTTGTGACTGAGCTTTCAGGGCTGACACTCTGCACGTTTGCACAGCCATGTCATGGTGGCATGGGAATGCCATTACTCTATCCATAAGTACTTCCTGCTGGATGAGATGGGATTTTATCCCATATGAGATCCTTAGGAGCTGCACTAGTCTTCTTCTCACTGGAAATCATTCATCCCAAAGGTCCCTTGAGCTGGAATATCAGAGGATATGACACTCATTCAGGACCCGATTAATTACTTATTTAGATACTATATACATCCCTTATCTATTTCTAAAAGCATTTAACATGTACCTGCTGAAAACTGCCTCGTACTCTGACACTAAATGCCGATCAGGCACAGCTAGTAAAGGGCATGAAAAACCGTTTAATAGTAAGAAAAAGGGTGTAGATTTCATACAAAAAAGAATTAGAAAACATGGTATCTGATGAGTGTTGAGAATACTGGATCTTTTCAGTACTGCTTTGGATTTACTGATTTCAAAATAATAAGTAGGATTTTTCTGGCCAAATATACCCACACCTACACCCGAATGAGTTGTCTAGACTCCTTTTTTTCATCAATAAAGGAGAGAGGGTCTTCTAGGAAGGCATAGCGAAGTCGTTTAAAGTGGCTAAGTTTTTGCCGGTTTTTGCCATTGACTACACAAGGTGCTTGAGGAGGTTTGATTGCTGTAGACATCAAAAGTAGAGGAGGTGGCTCCCGGGCACTATTTTCTGAGTGTCTCCAATGAACTTGAGTGAAATTTTCTAGTTCACGTAGACACCCGTGAGATACTAGAATTAGTGGGAGGTTCTAGAAGGTGGCAGGATAAGCAGGATCAGGCCCAAAGTTAATCCACAGTCCCTCCATTGACTCAAACTGTCTGTGCAAGCATCCAGGACCCTCTTTAGGAGAAAAACACAAGGTGCTTTTGAGATGGCCAGCTTTGGAATCTGCAGCAGATATATGGTGGTCCTGTGAGATCTTGGTTTTCATCCAGCAGGTCTACATCCAGCAGGACTGTATAGGAAGGTTTTCAGTGGAGTGATATTTGTGTTAAGGGCTTCCAAACCCTAGTTTTAAGCAAAGTTTCTCTTAGTAAGGATTTTTCTCCCTTAAAAACAGAAGGACTAAGTGATTTATATCTTCAGCTCTTTGATTGAGAAATAATGTGGCTGTAACTTAATCTTTTCCTAGCCTTAGAGAAATGATGCAGACATCACTTCATTCTGACTACATGAATTTCCAGTTAACCCTTTGCATATTATCTACGGATGTGTATTCTTAAGGTCAGTTCAGATTGTTATGGTCTTTTTTTGTCCCCAGCTATTTTTTTTATTTCCTTCTTCCCTGTCTTTGGCACTACATATGTTTTTTTCTGCTTCCAAGCTGGTCATTTTCATGCTTAGTGCTTTCCTTAACCCCTCCAAAGTATTTCAATAAAGGCTATCCAGCAGCCAAAATGTCAGATATAGTGGCATAACTATGCTTATGTGTACACATAGACAAACACAAACTATTTTACGAGTTTCAACCCAGTGGAGTACAGTGCCAAGAGGGGAAAAGCTGAAGCAATGGCAACAGCCCTGGTACATTGCGATCATGGGCTGAAACACCTAACACTCGAAAGTTTGAAGTACAATTCTAATAATTAAAGTCTTCAGGGAAACAAATATAGCAGCAAATCCTGATCATGGCTACACTACAAGTATGGATCGTCTGAACTGTCTGTATGACTTTCAGACCCAGAACGCTGGAGAACATCTGAGCCATGTGGTGTTCCCATAGACCTCCTTACCTCCAGTGCTGGGCCAAGATCTAGTTAGGCAGCACTAGACTAGTTTGCTTGGTTGCCTTAAGCAGTCTCTTATGCTTCCAGCCATCATATTTAAATCAGTGGTAACACCTGCAGACAACAGAACAAATTACAGAATTGCTTAATTTAGAGTTTAACATAGACAGCATTACTATACAATCCTAAGTATTTTGTATTTATCTGTCACTTCTTATTAGCATACATTATTGCACATGGAAACAGCTTTAAGAGACCAATAAATGAAAAAATACAAATAGATTCTTCTTCCATCTTGATCTTAAAAATAGATGCTCTATTTCAGCAGAGTTTTTAAAAACAGAATTCTTGTATAACTAACAGTCTTATCTTACAGTATTCAGCTGGAATAAGAAAAATGTAGACAAAACAACCTGCTTTTCTAAAAGGGCACAGCAGAAGCAGATTAACAAAAGTTCAGTTATATAATCCTTCCAGTTCTGAAATATATGAGAAAAGATAGTACTATCTATGGTGCACAAATAATTAAACATTAAATATTGAAAAAATCATTAACTTTGTTTTTTATTTTGTAATATTTATAAAAAATATTTGTTAAAAACTTGGAAACTAGTTTAGATGCTTAGTGCTTGTCTTTAATGGCTTGAACTGCAGTAAGCTTAAGTTGCAAAACTGAAGTATCTAAATACCCTACTAGTCAATACGATATAATCTGTGTAAGCTTTAGTCATATGAGTTATCTAATTCCACTTTTAATAAAAGGGTCAGGTTTCAAGTATAAATGTAAACAAAATACCCCACATGGGATTAGAGAGTCATCTTTTGTGCGACTAAATACCCGGAACAACAGGCTCTGATAGCTGTCACATCAGGACCTTTCCATTCGCTTTGCTCAGGTGTTCATTAAACGAATTCATGACTTGCTACATTTTTGAGCATTTTGTTGTTGTTGTTACTCTCTTACACTTTTAGTCATTGAAAAATAACTTTAACATCATGGTGGTATAGAAGTGCCCTATAGCTCTACTCTGGAGTGCCCATGTGCTGCCTACAAGCTGGAGCCAGCCCATAAAGAAAGAAGCTCAGTCTGGTCCTGTGTGACAGCACAGCCAGCCCACACACAGGGGCTCAGGGACCCAGAAGTGAGGGGAGCTGCTGAGAAGTGATTCTGGCTCCCCGGGAACACAGTACTCAAACTTACCTTTGAAGACGGAGCAACAAGCTCAGAAGAACTCACAAATTCTGCATTTGTTAGTGGCTTTTCTACGCTGCTTGTTAAATTCTGTAGATCATCTTTAGAGGGAATTACATCTCCCACTGTCTAAATAAGAAGAGTGGGCAAGTTGCATGATTTCTTTGTTTCACTTCCTGAGACAGAAAATTTTATGCTTTGCAAAACCTAAACTGGAGGTGCCTGCTTTGCCTTTCTGGATCTCACCCTAAGGCCCTGATTTGAAACACATTCAGATCGATAAATTGTTAAATCTGATGTCAGGAAGCTGTAGGCTAGGCTGTAAAATCTCCAGTCTTTGTGAATAGTCAAAATCCTTTACCCTTATCTGCAGGAATTACTTAGGTAAAGAAAAGGTGTGCTGTTTTACCATTTTGTAAAAAGAAGTCCAAAGTAAACTTTAGGAAACATAAAACAGGCCAAAGACTGATCTTCATCTTCTCCAACAGACTTGGCATTCTCTTCCTGCCATCCCTAACAGGTTTAGGAGAGATCACTCCACCTTTGAAACAGAAGCTCTCTGCTAAGGAAACATTCTTGAATAAATTTTTCAATGTCGACTGTATATCCTGTGCTAAAATGAATGTCCTCATACATATTTCAGTCAGTTTTTTACAGAGTTAGCAGGCCTCTGTGAAAATTTCTTTTTATATATGATTAATGTCACTTTTTAACTTGTGTCTGAGTTTGCTGACGTAATATAATCCTTGTAAACTCAAAATCCAGAGGAGCTGGCAGAGGAAATTTTGCCTGTAGAAGCATATTTCTCTTCTTTTGGTACTAGCCAAAAGTCAAAGATATATCATTAATTGGCTCAAGTAAAAAAAGAATGGCTTTGAATTCTAAAGTAGCTCTTATTTTTAGTTTGGTTTAAATAATATGGCATTGTTTTGATCTCGCAATCTGTCCGTCCTAAACTTCACCCTTTCCAAAGGAAAATCCTTGAAGCTTTTCTGGTTTTAGTATAGTATCAGAGAGTTAGAGAAAATGACATTGGGAAGGAAAAGCTTGGAGAGACCGATGTTTCTCAGACATAGGCAGGATCCACAATCCCTTGTAAGTGTTTGCAAATGTTTATCCAAACTGCTTTTTAAAAGCTTTGGAGATGAGAACTTCTCCAACTCCCCAGACCATATAAGCCAGTACTTAATCGAACCCTTCCATAGCTAGAAAGTGTCCATAATATTCAAGTTGAATTTTCCTACTGTGATTTAATCTCTTCCCATCCTGTCCAACAGTGATCTGAAGAACAGATCCCATTCTTTCTACAAGTGATTTATGAACTCAAAGACTGCCATTATTTCTCTCTTCCATAGTCTTTTTTAGACTAGTTGCTTTCAAGCCATGTTCACAGGTCATTATTTCTGTTTTATTTCTAGACTTCACAAGATTGTAATAGACTTTACGATTGGGATGGGATGAGGGTCTTGTAAGAGGAAGGCAGGAAAAATTGAAAGGTTGTTTTTTCTCTTGTGAGTGAACTCAGGATACAATCCAGGAGTTCAAGCCAGCCTTGGCAGGAAGGCACAGCATAGAAATCTCAGGTCATTCACAAGGAATAGGTTTTAGTCAGGATGAGCTAGGAACTAGTAAGATGTATACTGGTTTCTAGGGGTGTGCTTTGGCCCCTCTAAGTCCTTATCTTTCTAAATATGTGGTGAACAAAACTGAAGACAGTATTCTGGCAGAGACCTCTCAAAATTTGAAAAGAATTGTAGTATAATTTAATCTTTTGTGTAATTAGAACTTCTCTTTATACAACTCTTGGGTTTTCTTCATATATCCCAGGATGACGGTTGTCTCTTTTTGTAAGACCATGATGTTGTTGACTTGTGTTCAGCTTGTAATCTTCTATTTCTCTTTCACAGGTCTGCTGTAGCACTTTTTGCATTTTTGTCCTCCTAAACATGGATCCTTTCATCAATCTTTGCAGTTTCTAATCCTAATCTTTTCAGATCATTTCTCCAACTGATCAAAATCATTGTGAATTCTAACTTTGTCCTGCCAGTCTTGCAGTTCCTTCAACTTCACTTCGTCACTAGGGTATGTTACCTGTAATGAGTGTCCTCTTCAGTCAAGGATATCCTGGGCTGCATTAGGAAAAGCATTACCATCTGGTTTATCCTTCCTCTCCACTAAACCCTAGTAAGACCACATGCTGAGTTCTGGATCCAGTTCTGCATGCCCCAGTACAAGGAAGATATGGACTTACTGGAGCAAACTCTGGACAGGGCCAAAAAGATGACGGATTGGAGTTCAGCCTGGAGAAGAGAAGTCTTCCTTGCTGAGATTTCTTTGTCCTGACCACCTGCATGACATCACTGCCTTCCCTGGCCACCAATCAATTTTCATTCCTAGACCATGGTATCTGATCCTCCTGTGCTGCCAAAGGTACCCATTGATGCTGCTCTGCCTTGAGGGATACCACAGCCACATGGAATTGGTTTACTCTGGGTTGTGGGGCATGCTGTTGATCTCTCGTCTCTCCTTAGAGTCTCCAGTGTGCAGTCCGAGCCAGCCAGCCCCAGCATGCCAAACAGGTAGACTTGCCCTACAACTCCCTGGATCCTAAGAGCAGCAGATAATCAGGCCAGACAGGGCCAGACTGAAGGCTTGTAACTTGCTCATGGTCCCAAACCTGTATGAACTCTCCCCATTCCAAACATGTTAGAGCGGTTTCAGTAATCTTGTAAAGTGGTGGACCCCAAACTGGCCTTTTATTTTTATTTAACTACTTCACATTTACATTTAAAGTTTCATTTTTTATTTCATTAGCTCCTGTTGAAGAATATCCGATACAATATATACCTACACTTCAGTGTATATATCCACTTCAGTGGATATATATATATTTAATTCCCGTATCTTTATGTTTGGATATATATGCATATATAAGTATATATCATGTGTATAAATAAATAGAATATATTTATGCATATTTGTACACTCTTTTCTATAAATAGAGAATATAAAAATGTGTATGAAGGTATATGTTATTATATAACAGCACTCCCTGGGCCAAAGGAAACAGGCAGAATCAGAGGGTCCTTTGAGATCGCAGGGATATGATGGGTTCAAAAAATGGCAACCAGTGAATCACAGAGCAGTATGAAAGCCTGTGAGGTACGATGTCTTCAAAAATGGAGGCCTTGGTGGATGTGGTAGTCAGGGGCTTCTTGTTCTGCTGTAGTTCTGGGTAAATTGGAAGGGGCCACTCGTCCTGCCAGGCAGTCACAGTGCTCACTGCCAACACACGGGTATGCCATTTTACCCAAAGGAGCAAAGAGACTGCGTGACTGGAGCATGGGTGGGACTTCCAGAGCAAGTGGGACACATGACAGACAGGAGGGGCAGGACTTCCCTAGAAGGTGAGGGGCAGCCACCACTGCTTATGATGGATCAAAGGTGTCCTTACCCTCCTGCCCAGGATGGTGGAAGAGGATGTCCAAGGGGAACAGCAGCCACTCTTCTGTGTGAGTAGGGAGGACAATGCAAATTTCAGCTGTTTTTTGAGAGGGCCAGTGCATCGTGATTGCTCTTACTGTGTCCAGCCCACAGGGATTCACCAAACACACACCCTGCAGGGAAAGGCTGTAGAAAAAAAAAACAAGTCACAGCAGCTCAAGCCGGGAGAAGGAAAAGATATTAAAATAATCAAAATGAGGCCAGTAGAGGAAAGAGTAAAATGTGTGGGTTTGACTAACGTAATTGCTACATCAATAAAATTTATATATCGAAGAGTCTCTTTAAAACAAGTTATTTTATAACTTTACACTATAAAGTTATATTAGCTGAGTTTGGAACAGCTGCATTCTCTAAGTACCTTATTACTTGTAATGCATATTCTGCATCCTGATGGCCGTATAAAATGAACTTTTTGATGAAGTAAAACAATCCTGAATGAAAGCAGCAAATAGAAGCTTGCAATAGATAAAAGTGATACTCAGCAAAGACTCTTTGCACATTTCTTAGCTAGACGTATTTATTAGAGGGCTGCTCAGTTCACTAAATCTTTTGTAATAGGAACACATAAACAGACAAATATTCTGTTTGTGTTCATGTTTACATTTTATTTCACATTGTTTTATCATAGGGTCATTTTTAGGCCTCCTTTCTGGGATGTCCAGATTAAGACTCCTGAAAGATTACTAGCTACAGAGCTGAGCACTTTAGATAGCATAGATAACAGTTGGCTGGGCCAGCCACTACACAAATGACAGATGCTCTCTATTAACCCTCTCCCTTCCCAAAGGGGAAGAGAAGGGCAATAAGAGAGCGAGATTTATGGATTGAAAAACTGCTTTAATGGGAATAATAGCGATAAAATGAAATATATACAAATATATACAAAACCAATACTGACCCCATCCCCCCTGATGGCAACTACAACACCATCAGCACTGATGCTGTGGGCAGACACTGGGAAAGGCCCAAACTGGGCTCAGCAGCAGATGGGAACTGGATGCAGGAGCTGGATTCTGGAACTGGATTCAGCAATGCATGGATTGGGATCAAAGGCAGAACGGACAGAGGATGCCAGCCACTGAAGAACAGGAGAGCAAGAGAGTTTGACCCTCATGATCCCTCAGCTTTATAGCGAATATGATGTCTATGGGATGGAACACCTTGTTGGTCAGTTTAGGGTCACCTGTCCTGTCCGCTCCTCCCCGCAGGTGCAGCCTCTCACTTACTGCACCCCCACCGTGGTACACAGGATTTAGCAGTGACCTTGGTCTGCACTGGAGCAAGGATGAGCAAGAGCCTTTCTGCACACCAGTCCCTGGTAGTAACTGCAAACATCAAGCGTTATCACCTCTAGAAGCAGACACTGTCTGCAAAACTGTGCTGTTAACTTCAGACAGTGCAGCCACTGAGCAGAGACTGAGCTGGAAAGTGAAATCACTGAACAGAATTAGTTCTGTTCTGACTGAAACCAGGACAGTAATGAACATACAAGTACCAGAGTCACCTACTCTTATGCATAAAACTTCAAGATAACTGCCAGTTATCAATTGGTTTTAATATCTCCATATCATCTATAAATGTAAATTAAATAATAGTACCAACAAGTTGTTTTAGTCTAGGGGTTTTTTACAGTGTTTTTAAACCTTTGCTTGGCTTCACATCAAATTAGGAACTTGGTAGAACTAGGTTGGATGTATAGTGCAAAATATAATTTTATCTTAGTTACACAAAATCCATTGTAATTGACACACAGAGATATAAAATACAATGTTAAATAGATAGAATAAAGCTAAAGAAAGGTCAGAGCTTCATGTTGAGACTTCTTCAAAAACAACATGGATCTAAAATTAATTGTTGGTAATCACTTGATGTCAAATCTGAACTTCACTCGAATTGGATACTGAGAGTGTAAATTATCAATGGCTAATCCAAAACATCTATATGCTTTCAAAACACGAAAGTTCAGTACAGACAGACATGTAACGGTGCATGACAGGGCAGCTTTCTTCCTGTGCATATATTTCATTATCTCTCTCTTTCCAGAAAACCTTATTAGCCACAGCATCTCAACACGAACCCTCTGAGAAGAGAGGAAGGATTAAACCTTTCTTCCTCTGCAATAACCTGCCCTTATCAAGACTGACCTGTTTGTTGATCTTGTTTACTCACCTACTATGGTTACTATGTCCTGCAGATGTTGCTAGTCATTTTGAGTGCTTTCATAGCAGCGTCTAATATGCATCTCTCTCTTACTACTTCTTTTTTCAGATCACCAACATGATGAAACCCTGGGATGATAAGGAAGCAATTTATGCTATTTTTCCTGCTGCTTCCCCCATAGTTTCTGATATTTCCTCATGACTGCCATGACAGCTTTTTTATTAATCTTTCTGAGAGATTTTCTCAGTAGTTTGTTGTAGTTAATCATCATTCCATTTTTCACTTGACTAATGTTAAACATGATCAGTTCCCAACAGTGTTAATTTGAGGTTATAGTCTTAATGTTATTACTGATGTCACAAATGTGCAATGGTTTTGCTGAGCACTTTCATGTGGGGAAAAAAAAAGAAAGCTCATCTGAATTTGAGGCAAAGGGCAATTAGGTTTTGCATATTTTAATTGTGGTTCTTGAGAGGTAGGAACAAAACATCAGGAACATTTGCAGCAAAACCGTAAGAGACATCGTTTCTTTTCATCAGACAAAAAAAATTTAATTATTGTATTTTTCCAAGTGCCTATAATAGCGGAAGAAAGAAAGTAGTTTGGATATGTATTTTTAATATACATTCTCTTATTGATTATCTTGCCTTACTGCATAAAAAGTCTTAAGAATCCTGGATTTTGTAGGCAAATATACAATATTAATTTTCTTTTCTTTTATTCATTTTTTTATTATTCATTATTTATTTTATTTTCCCAATTTTTTTTTTTTTTTTTTTTTTAGTTCAAATTCAGGGTGCTCCCCAAGCTTGGTTGATGATGATGTTTGTTGATTTTCAGATGCTGAATGCAGAATATATTTTCTGCACTGCTGATTGGTAGAGCAAGTTTTCACACTTGCCAAATACAGAGTTGTTTCTGCATAGAGGTGCAGCGTGAAAATGTCCAGTCAGGGCACATTAGATTAGGGAATATTGGTTTGTAAATTGGGAAATAAAAGTAACTCAGTAACAGCCGTCACTTAGTTTGTACAGCTGTTCATATTCCTATCTAATCAAGTAAGTACCACCAAGATAGTCTTACCTAATAGAAGGGGAAAGGCCAAAATGGTAAAGACTATTTGCAGAAGTTAAGTGCCTACTTTCCAATTGCTATCATCTACAACAATTTATTTTCTATTTCCTATGCTCCATATGCAAAGGCCTCAACCTCTACAGAAGCTTAGTTTTTGCCACATCTCTTCCTCCTCTTTGTTTTCTGTAATGCCATCAGCTTAGGTCCTTTTATGTTACCAACCCTTCCTCCCAATTTTTCTTTGATGCTCTCTGCAAGACCACTTGCTAATGTCCTTGAAATACTATCTATTCTCAAGTCACAGTTCAGAACAACACTCGTCCTCCACATTTAGGTGTCTCCTTAAATCCTGCTTCCTACTTAGCTTTCACTCAACATCAGTAACCTTGACAGCCAATGTCATCCCAAGTGTGACGTCAGGATGTGTCATTGCCCATTTCCTGACAGGAACTAAACCCCAGAATTAAAGCCCCAGCTCTCCCCAGCACTTTCTGGAAATGGACCTGCAGAGCATAACATGTTCCTGTGCCAGAGAGCACATTTCAATGCACAGTAAACATGGGTGCCATCCTTGCACTCCTGTACAACTCTTCCAAAGTTTCCTTCATCCTGGGCTGAAGAAAGCGTGACTGGTTGTGCCCAAAAGCACAGCCCTGTGTGATCCACCTTTTTTCCCGAAGAAGAATGGATTTCTTTGCAGACAGAATGCAACATTAATCTCTGACACTATAAAAGCACTATTACTGTCAGTGATAACCTTTCCTTAGTTTTTACGGTTATTAATATTCCAATCTTAAAAAATAAATGCTATAAATCTTCCCCAAAGTATCTTTAATGTGGCAGGACTTTGTTATAAGTTTTTAAGCTCTGTCACTACATTAATCAATCCAGCTCTCTTTTTTTCTCCCATCCTCATTTGTCTAGACTTGTATTACTAAGTTTTAAGAGTTTATACACAGAGCATAGATAGATAGGCATCAATGTGGCATCACATACCTACAAAAATATTTACAAAAACAAGTTCAAACATATACATTAAGTAAGACACAAAGTAATTGCCAATCCCAGTAATGTTGTGATTTTGACCAGTATCATAGTCATAATGACACTCACTCACATTTCTCTACAACATTAAAGCAAAAACAGTCACATTTTAGAGGTGTCCACAGCCAAAATCTCACCTTGCGTAACTCCACCAGCAGCAGTGGATCTTTGTCCTTGGAGGATTTACTCTGTACTTGCTACCCTAATAGTCTGTCTTCTAAATATAAGTTTTACAACATAAACATTTTAAACATTAAATAGAAACAGAACTAATTTTCAACACTCAGTATTGAATTACTGGTGCACCACTCCTTGGATCAGATAACGTTTCCTGATTTTTTAGTTTCTAATTGCACTAAAAAGTTCCTAGCATATCAGAGGTAATGAGCCTTTGAATTCTTACCTTGGAACTAAATAGTGTGAAATATGGAAGATACTATAAAATTGTAGACAGTTTGGGACTGTACTATAATCACAGTTTAGGATGTCTCTGTGAAGTGCGTAAATGTGTTTTGATACTTTTAGGGAATAGCACACAGTTTAAAAAAAAAACCACCAAAATAAATAAATCAAAACAGTGAAGGTCTGGGACTTCAGGTATCTTGACTTTTATCCAGAAGCAAGTGGAAAGTTTGAGAAAAATAAGAATTCAGAGCGGCTTGTGTCGGTTAAAAACCAACATGCCAACATGTTGACAATGCCGGGGATTATGAGCGAACCTTGAATGATGGACATTCAAGGGGAGGTATCGAATGCTAAAATTTAGATGATCCATAGCTGCCCTGTCTTTTCTACAAGATATACATTGCTTGTTGTCAATGGCAAGATGGTAGAAGTATTTTACCCTGCTCCTATCTAGTTACCAAGGAGTAAAACTGAGACAGTCCTTATGGCTTCCCAGTGTTTTGACAGAGCCAAAGACACAAAGCATTTTCTTTTAATGACTTACAGCAATACAGAAGGAATTTATAGAATTACTTTCACAGAGGCTGTGGTGTTTCATTTCAGTTTCTCTGTGTTCATGGTAGCATTCGTGAGCCTGATTGTGTAAGAGCATAAGAGCAACTAAGTTAAAAGGCAAGCGTTGTCCTTCAACGAGAAATTCATTTCCCACTTTCACTGAAGTCACTGGATGAATAACTTTGAACAAGCACCTCTATCTGCGTCTTGGTTCACATCCCTGAAGTTATAACACTCACTGCCACATATCATATTAATTTCTGGGAGCAAGCAACAACCAGCCCATCAAGCAGAGAAGATAACAAAGGAAGCCACAGCGTATTTCTAAGAGGAAGTAACTTCTAGTATAGATTATTGTGTCACAGAACTTTTGGCAAGTCATTAGTTGGATGTAAAAACAAAACCAAAATAATGTTGGAAGGTCAGATTTAGTTCTTGAAGAGGTTTTAATGAGCTGTTGGAATGACAGTGTAATTTAACAACTTTCCTTCTAAAACCATCTATCCCCTGTATTGCTGTAGGAAAGACTAATTTTTATAAACAGAATGGAAAAAAAGGGTGATCTAGTTCAGATTTAAGATTCTTGATTTCCATAAATATGACTCTTTAAAAACACCACTTGAATGAAAAATTTATATGGAAAACTGATTGCAATGTTTGGTTTCAGGAGAATGAGTTAATAATTTTACATTTTAATTTACTTTGATGAAGTGATTAAAAGCAAGCAGGATTCATCGGTCCTTAAATGAATATCTTTCCTCGCTTATAAACACTTATCATTATTGACAGTGCTTTTAGAATTCCGTTCAAAGGTGGATCATCAAGAATTTCTTTCCAAGAAACTTTGCTGAGAAATATCTAAAAAAATGTGATCAAAAAGAGTGTTAAGTGCTTTTCCTCATAGTTTGGTTCTTTAATATTAAAATACTCTGATTTGCTCTTCTAGGATATGAATGCTTTATCCTTTGAATTAGACAACTGCACAAATTCAACCCACAAATTTACAACCCTGATGTAGCCTTCTATTTTCCATAACTCCTACTTGTCTACAAATGGGGAAAAGAAAGATATAACGTATCTCAGACAATGACGCGGGCACTGGGAATTTCTTCTTTGCAGCAGTTATCTGAGATAAAGCTTAGGTGGAGTTACGCAATTCAAACACTGAGATCCAGCTTTCTGCCTTTGAAAATTATTAGGCATCGATGGGCCAGGGTTCTCTCTGGTTTTTTTGCTAAATTGCAGGAAAATAATGAGGCTGCAGCACATACCTTTAAACTGATTTGTAAGGCAGTGTATTAAATTACTTCAATGGCAAATAAAGGGAAAAGACAGGAAATTCAAGTAATTAAAATTCAAGTAATTAAAAAAATTTTTTTTTGGTCTCTTCTGTGACTTCTCTGTAACTCATATTAGGGCAAAGCTAGTTGTGCTTTGATATTTGCAACGTCTCAAGATCATACTCTATTACATTAGTCTTAAGCATTATAACCAAATTGACTTCACTGAAGTTGCAACAGCTTATACTGGAGTACAATAAACCTACTTTATCAGAGAGAAGATTCTGTCTGTGTAATGTGCTTTTATGTCTATAGAAAAGTGTGGGAATCAAAGGATTAATTTAATGAGTAAGGGAATTTCCAAGTATAATCCTGACCCTGCTTCCTTTTCGTAAGGTACTATTTTACTGAAGTAAATGAGGTCAACAGCTGTTTAAAATAAAAGAACACAAGTTCTGAATCAGGCCACCTAACTGGCAATTATATTAAAGTAACAATTTACAACAAATTAGTAACAAATTATATTAAAGTAACAATTCTTGTAATTTCAAAATTATTTAAAAATTCAGAATCTCTTTAAATAAGAATTATTGCACACATTCAATACTGAGTTGATGTTGCTTCTGAGAGATGAACAATGAATAACTACACAAAGAAGATCTGGTGTCAGTCCCCAGTAGGTACAGTAGGTGCTGTCACACCATGGAAACTCTGTTTTTAAATATAGAAACAGTGCATCTGTATGACTTACATTAAAGTAGAGCTGTGTTTTCAGTCAGTGGCATCTGCAGATTGTGGATGATGTTAGATCACGGCAATGTGGTTAAGTTTGTGAGTTTATATGCAATTACACTACAGGGGAAAAGAATGTGCTTCACTGGCAGAGAAGGACGAGAGAATGAAAGAGTGAAAAGAGCTTCTTAGTGAAGAGAAATTCTGCAACACAAAACTGGAGCAACTTCCACTTTCAGAAACTGGGTGATGGGAACTAGTGAGGACAATGTTTATCATAGGTTTTCATCTGGACTTCATCCTTTGGGTTTTATGTGACTCAACCATCTCAACAGCTATGCATCTTCTAGTTTATGATAAGAATGTCTTTAAGCCTTGTTATTATCAGGCCGAATACTAAATTTCATCTTCAGAAATTTTCAGTGTGTTTGAATTCTCTTATGTTGGAACTAATGATATTTGACATAGATGATATAGGTATTATCAGTTTATAGTGTTGTTTCATTGCAAAGACGGAACTGAAAATTTAACTTTAAGGAAACAATAAGTAGCTTATCCTCTCTTTTTTCCTAGGTGAGTTTTTTCTGCATGTTCTCTTTTCCCTTTCACAAAAAAGCAGGAGCACTCCTTACAGTACTGAATCTCCCATACAAAGATTCTGTTTTGAAAAAATTCTGGTTACTGTACTGCACATCATACTACTCCTTGAATGGCTGCAGGAGATTTCTTTCAGAAGCAGAGAAGACTTTTCACTTTCTCTGCTAGAATGAAGGCCAAAATATGTTCTTCAATTCTGTAAAAAAACAGGTGGAGAGAGGAAAGCTTACATGCCAGTCATAGCACCCAGGACTTGCTTGATAGGCAAGAGCAGCAGCAGAAGAAGACCTGTTTCCTCACCCTGCATTGGCTTCCAGCATAGAAACGATACCAAGTTTTGGTAAGTTTGTACAATTTTCAGAGATGATGGCATTGTGGAGGGTAGGATTGTTTAACCCAAGTTAAAGGTTCCTGTGAAGCTTAAGTTTCATATAACTTCACTTTCTAATTTTAATGTTTTTAAGTTACAGTGTTCTCCAGAGACATTTCTCACTGAAGGAGTGAAAACAATATTGGTAACTTTAGCTCTCTGACTCACCCACCAGTCATGAGGGGGAGAATGTGGCCTTCTAACTCATTCACTTTCTGTGGTCGGCTGTTCAGCCACAGTGTCTTGGCGTGTGCCTACTGTATCTGGGACTTCCAGATGGTCTCTTATCCAAGTACAGGACAAGCCCAGGAATGCTTAGCCTCCAAGATCATTTGCATGAGATGTAATGCAATTGGAATTGCCTTTACTCTAGCTCCATCTTCAGTGGAGTTCAGACCATCTGAATGCGTCTGTTCCTTGAGGTACAATAAGCTAAGCTGAAATATTAAAATAGTTTGCTAATAGCACATTGGATTTACTGGAGAAGACCGGGACAGGTAATACAAATTTCAATGTTTTTAATGGAGCACTGGGAATTTACATTAATCAATCATCCTCATGACTTTTAAAATATATATACGAGCCATGTGAAAGCTAATTACAGAGCTAATGAGTAGTACATGGAATGGACAACTCCAGTTTTACTAATGTCCTGCTACTAGAAATCAAAACACTCACCAGTGACGATAATGCAGTGTCAGTTTTAAAACGATCATTCTCACCATACCAATAATTGTGTAAAATATAGTGTTCAGGAAAATAACAGCTAATGACTTGAAAGAAGGCTTAAAAATATACCAGTTTACACAGAGATCATGAAAAAATATTTCTTGGAGAAACCAGACTGCTTTCACCCCGTCAGTATCAACTATGTAAATGCCAGTTAAAAGTCAGGCGTGGAGCAAATGCAATTCTACCTCAGGATATGCTTTCACAAAAGAGAGTCTTCCCATGTTTTATAGCTAAAGAGAACTGTTCTATATACACTTCTGACAGAGAAACAAGAAGCAATTTTTCTTTTTTTTTTTTTTGCTTTCCAGGGCCGTATTTACAAAAATGACCTTTAGAAGGGTTACATCCTCATTTTTTTCCCTTCCTCATCTAGTGATTATTCATCTGTAATATGTATCTTGAACCAGCACAGAATCTTCTTGAAAGGTTTAGGTGGGACCTGTAGAAACAATACCTGGAAACAAGATTTTTGGATATAACCTTGTGCTTTTTCTCAGTCAAGAAAGGCTTGATGTTGCTTTTTGACACTAGAAAGCTCCTAGTTTAATTCATCAATATGTACTCTAGTTCTGTAGATGATGAGAGGTGATTTGTTAGACACATTTATGACTTCTCATTTAGAAGCACATTAGACTGCATCAACCTCCCAAAAAGATATAAAAATATGAAAATGAGACATATAAATTCAGGGGGAAAAAGCAATATAATGGCTCATTTGACCAACATCTGGTTGCAGCACTGTTATGGTAAGGTAAGAGACTTCAGTATGTCCAGAAATAGAAAATAAAAATACAGCTCCCTAAGAACAAGAATTAAGCATCAATCAACCTAGGAATATTCAAGAACATTTCTTCCTGACCCTGTCCTTAGTCTCAAAGCATAAGATCACAATATTAGAAAAAGGGCTGGACAGAGTTCTTATCTGGAAGTTAAAATACTGGAAAAAAAAAGCTCACATACTCCACCAAAAAGTCTTTTTGCCACGGGCAACTTTCTCTCCTATCTAGCAAAGGGCAATACCATCGACAGCATTAATAAATGTTACGGTTTGTCCAGTGCTATGGCTGCACAACGCTGTGTTAAAGAAAGGATCAGCCATCCACATGTAAGAAGTGATGAGATAAGAAGCATTTATTTTATTAGTTCTGTGAAAAAGCAAAAGCAAAATCCATCCAATCCTTTATTAATCCTTTTCCTCTGCCTCTCCCCATGTCATTCCCATCCCCAGGGAAGATGAGAAAAGGTTCTGAAAGTAAAAGGTGTATGTGAATTAAATTATCTTGGTGGTCTGGGACTGACAAGAGGCTGACGGGAGAAAATGGTTTCTTTTACCCTAAAAGGGATCAACTGATGATTGCTTTAGGCTCCTGGCAACAGGGGAGTATAGGAATGGATTTGTTTAGTCCTGTCATTTGACTATACCCACTGTAGCTTGCTAGGAAACAGTGTCATTTATAATAATTTTCTATTTGTTGAAAACAAACAGAAAATGTGCCATGAAAAGCTCCCAGAATATCTGTTTCTTATTTAAAAAAGAAAAAACGTAACAGTCTCGAAAGTGAGGACTTATATGTCAACAGATTCTGTCAGCAAGCAGAAACACATTTGCCCCATGATAATTATTAGGTAATTCTGAAGGTTGTGGAAACCCATTCTGTGCGGAGAGAAACAGTGCAATTTGTAAGTGCAATATGTCCATAATAAATTCAAAACTATATATTGCATCACATGCAGTTTATACAATTTCAGAGAGATTCCAGAAGGATTTTGTATATTTAAAACCCCTTATTTTACTTGTGTGCTAGGATTCGTATAAAAGAAAAACATTCCTTTCTTTAGATCGTTAGGTGGAAAAACAGCTTACTGGAATGAATAGCCCTAGAACCTGGAAAAATTTCTTAATGTACCCAAGCAATCAGAAGACCACAATGTAAATACGTGCTCTAGATGGGAAAGATGGTATTTAAAAATTATTCCCTTATACCAGATTTCGTTACATTTAAAACTTTGCATTCTCACTGGTGAAAACAAATCCTGACCAAGCCTTCTTCCTGATCTCCAAGCTCAGTGTAGCTTAGAATGGCCAGGCATGTTCTATTGAGTAAATGCAAATTAAAAGATTATTCGTATCTTACTTAAGCAACCACAAATTAAATGTCTTCGTTGATTGTAAAAACATAGCTTAGTAGGTAAAGACATCTGTGTCAAAACCCGTGGTACTGCACATTGGATCTGACACCACAGAGGTGAGTATTGGCACTGTGAGATTGGTCCAAGTGGCACACCTCAGAGGCCAATACTGTTTAACATTTTTATGAATATCCTACATGATGAAGCAGAATGCTCCCTCAGTGATTTTCTGACAACAGCAAGATGAAGAAGCAATTTACACACTGGGATGTTAGTTGACTGTAAAGATCAACTGACAGAAACCACATGAAGTTCAAAGACAACAATCCTCCACCTGAAGTAGAATAACTCTACATCAGTAAGGTTTGGCAGCTGAATACCTGGGGGCTGAATATTTGGGGGCTGAATATCTGGGGAGCTTAGAAAAACTTCTGGGGATGGTGGTGGACAACAAGCTAAGCATAGGCCAGTAGTGTGCCCTGGCAGCAGTGAAAACCAGATGCATACTGGGCTGTATTAGCATGAACACATTCAACAAGTCTAGAAAAGTGTTCCTTCCTCTCCATTCTGTGCTTGTGAGAAAATCCAGACTACGATGTCCTGTGCAAGAAAGATATTGGCATTATGAGAAATCCAGCAGAGAAGTACAAAGTTCTTCAGGGGTCTGGATCTTGGGATGCATGCAGAGGCTGAAGCTCCTGGATGTGTTAAGCCTGGAGAACAGAAGCCTTGAGGGATCAACCCATTGTTTTTACCTAATGGGAGAGTGTGGGGAAGATAGAGGTCTGCAGCAAAATAGACAATTGCTGTGCCACGCCAGTGCAGGAGAAGCAGTCCAGAGATTGTATTTGATGCTTGGATGAGCAAAGTATCATGCTGCACTTCGCGTAGAAATGGGTCAGCGGCTCCACACCTTCTCTTCTTCCCCCCATCCTCCACTTTTCATTAATCTTCCCTGTCTAGGAAAGGAAAGGAAAAGCAGCCCTCATACTCTCAGTAAATCCTTACAATATGGCCTGCTAAGGTGCAAGTGAAGCACCTCTTCCATCTTATCAGAGTAGGATGTAAAAAGATGCTGCAGAGAATGGCTGCTGCAATTTTCTTTTAAATTCAACAGCAAGCAGATGCAACCTGAAGACTTTGTGAATACAGAAATCTTATCAGAGCAGAATGTTTTAAAGGTTTGAAAGTCTGAATAACAACCAAAACCATTTGAGACATACACACATAATGCAAGATGTTTTCTGCTACAGATTTTATTTTTCTTCTTCCTACTTTCTCTTTAACCCCAAGGGATCTAGGCAGTTCTGAGCCTCCTTAAAGGTTTCCCTGGATCAAAAAGAATGGATTCTTTCTTTTTCCTGGTCATTCATCTGGCTGTAGAAACAGCAACCAAGCGTTTGAATCTCTTTTTAAAAAAAGACTTTATTTATCTAAAGAACAAAAAGGCTCTAACAGAGAAACCAGTAGAGCAAGGAATAGGTTACCACTGGAAATCTTTTGGGTGAAAGATGCTTTCCCATCTCTGTGGAAGATACTAAAGAAGCAGTTAGAATAAGGCAGCCTAAAGGACCACCCTGCACGAGGATATGAAAGAGGAGGCCTTAAATCTAAAGGCAAGCACTGGGAAAAAGTAGTGAAGTGTCTCACATATTGCTATTGGAATTTCAAAGAATATAAACTGTTGCTGTAATGTTGGAAGCAATGGTCCTCAATGTCTGTTGACACGCATGACCATGGTAAATAGGTACTTGTTTACAAAGATGAAGCGGCAAAGTCAAAGGGTTAATTATAAAAGTAATCCTGATGAAGATCAGTGTGCTGAAAAACTGTATCTCATACCATGTCATTAGGACCTTGTGCTGTTGACTAACCTCCTCTGAATTGGAAGAGCAAGAGTTTAGGAATTATTTGTTATCTAAGATACGGCATGAAAGCCACCACTTCAAAAGGCAATATAACACAGTCCCTTCTCACAAAGGTGGTTTGCAATCCATTGTGGATAAGAAATCAGCTCAGCAATATCTGAATTGTGGTGGTCCACTACACACTGGAATTCAGATATTGAGAAATGGTTTTGAAAGGATGTAAGAGGAAAACTGAGCAACACAAGGAGGTCCTGTTGAGTACATCATGACATAGTAAAAACAACTAAGACGTGAATGACTGAGTTTGCAATGAGCAAAAGTCATAGGAGGAAACAAGGGATCACTCGGAGTCCTAGGACCACATGGATTGAGCACAAAGAATAGCAATAGCTGAAGGATAAAAGGACATCAGAGGGAAGTTTCCGAAGGGAAAGCTGTATGGACTTTGACAGCAGCAGAAGAGAAATATTTCATTCATTCAATTTATGAGACAAAAGAGAGTGAAGAGACACACAGAAGTCAAGATCATACATTACAGAAATACACAAATGGGTTAATTTTACTTCAGATTTATCATCTGAAAGTCTCCTGAATCACTTGAGATGTTTAATTGAGTTTAATATTCCCAAATACAGGACTACTGGAGATAATAAGGAGAGCACCTCAGCACTTTGAGCCCCATAGTGCCACAACTACAGCAGTATGTGGGCCTTGAGGATGCCCTGAGAAGTAGCCATGCAGACATATAAGTTGTCTTCATTCATTTAAGGACATAAAGTTTTTTTGCCAACACATTTGTTGCTGCCGTATTATGACCATCAAATAATACCTGAAGCAAGAATTCTGGCCAGTCTGTACACAAAGAATGTATTTCGGTCCAATCTAGAGGAATCGCCAACACTTGAAAGGATGAATTCTGAACCAAAGGTCAAAGTACAAAAGTTGCTGTATTTGTGGTAAACAGCAAACCAGCTCTGATAATCCAACAGGCCGTACTAAACAGGGCAAACAATGTGGCCTTTTATTTGAGTACATGCACTCAACCAGCAAGTTTACAGCACTCACCCATGAGAAAAAAAAAACCCAAACGGCTTTTTTTACTTTAGGTAAATAGATAAAGCTCTCTCAGTATTCCTTTATCTCCCCTATGGTGTATACGGTACAAACATTGGGCTAGTGGGCTGGGAGTACACCTGCTGGAAATGGGAACAATTTCCTTGACGTCAAAGGCAGTAACACCCAGAAGCACTTAAGTGAGAACCTGGCCCAGAGTATGTTATGACATTTGCTAAATGCTACATTTTTAAAACTTCTCCCCATTTTTTTCAGGCAAAAGTCTGTCTGCCCCTGTTGCTGCTCAGCTCATATTCACATGTGAAAATTATGTTCACGCATGGGAAATAGTCTGAAATTCAGGGCTGTACTTAAAAAAAAAAAAAAAAAGTTCTTCTCTTTTGCTGCCTATTTAGAAGAAGGAGTTTTTAATAAACAAAAAAGAAAGATTCCACTTAGCCTTTCCCTGACTTTAATTGACTTAGCCTCTTCTGATTCTCTTTAATTTTAGTCACTTTTAAAATTAACATTCTACTAATGGTTCAGACTCAGGATGACAATGGCAACTGTTCGATTCACAGTATAAAGTTTAAAGGGGCTTCTCAGTTTCAAAATGTCCTCACAAAGAAGAAAACACTAAAGTAACAAGAATCCCATCCCTATTTTGCAGTGCTTTTTTAAGGATAGGACTTGTAACCTAACTTTCCAAGATCCCCAAAACTCATAAACTTGTACTCTAAGAGACACTGGCTATGTACATGTGTACTGCATGTGCACCCCGTATTGATCTGTCCAAATGCAAAGTGACTCTATACAGCCTCAGCAGCATGACTGAAGCTGCTGCCACGTAGCATGAATATTGTACATCTGTAGGTCATCGGTTTCACAAGCTGGTGGCTTTAAACTGAAGTTGCTGTGGAAGGGGAACCTCAATCTATCTCGCTCTTACCAGTTTAGTGCCAGTGCCAGCAACAGGTGCCCAGAGCCTAAAGAGAGATTACAGGTCAGCAGGAGATGACCTGAAGAGCAGAAATTCTATCCACTATCCACTCCAGCCAGTAAGTCAGCTTCATCAGGAACCCAACTTAAATGCCTCTATGCAAACACAAGTAAAACAAAGTGATCCACCTGTATCAGATAACTAAGCTTTCAGTAACTTCCTCATGAGATATAAAAGTCTTGCAAGAGTTTGCTTTGCTTTACTTTGTATCACTTTTACAGTAAAAGATGTGGGAAGAACATGAAGGAAGCACAGACTGGCTGAAGATGTACAATTTAGTCCTGAAGGACTTGGGATTTGTTAACACTGGAAATCTGGTTATTTCACTGGAAATCCCACTCTAAAATGGAATAAAATAAAGCATTCTGGATTTCCCAAATATTAAAAAAACAAACAAACAAACAAGGTTGAATGAAGTTATTATCTTTTCTTGTTTTGATAAAGTTGAGTAACTTTATTCTGATTGTGATCTCTCGTGGTATAAATATAAACATGAAAAACTAAAATCCTAAACTAAAAGTTATTTTGAAAAGTGAAAATAAAGCATTTCATTCTAACACAAATGATAAATTCTTGACTTTAATAACCGATACTTCGACAAATGCTTTTGGAAGGTGTCAGTTTAAATGAAAACTCATTGTCTGTTACAAATAGGAACTATTAGAAGATGTTCAATCCTCTCTATTCTCAACTTTATCCTCTCCAGTATGTTGTCTAGGATGCGGATACCAACCTGCCATTAGACACCTGAAGGATGCAAGAGTTTATGACAGAGCTATTTCTTTAGACTCCCTTGACTGTCAAGGGAGGGAAACAAGCATTCCTGGCCTGGAATGCCTTCTCGGGGCATTTGTTTTTGAGGAGGATCATCGGAAAAACATATAGTTTCTACAGTGAACTGCATGACTGGAGTAATTATTTCAGACCAGATATTAACATTAGAGGCATGCGAAATAAGGTGCACAAATAAAACTAAAAAAACCAACCAAAGAAACAAACAAACAAAAAAAAAAAAACCAAAGGAAAAAAAACCCCAAATATTCCCGTCCATGGGGTTCTCAAATTCTTAGAGTTGTAAATGGTAAAACTCTTATAAATATGTCTTTTCTGCTTGAATCATTTAGAATTCCTGATATTTGAAGTCTCCCTCAACTCTGTCAGAGCAGACTGAAAAATATGCTTTCAGTGATCAGTTGCCATCATCTGGTCCTTTCACAGCTTCTTCATGCAGCCTACTTCCAGTAGTTTGAAGAAAATGCTTAGGAGTTATACTGTCACCAAGACTGAAGATGGCTCTACCAGCTCAGAGGATCATGTGGCAGGAAGCAGTGCTGATAACAAAATTAAGAAAGAGAAAACAGGAAGGGTGTGTGCAGAGGGGAGGCTGTTGTCTGACATCTTCCTTATCCCTTATCCCTTCTCTCTCCCCCCAGTTTTGGACACTACATAGGATAAGGTCTTCCTCAGGCAAGATGTTGACCAAAGAGTCAACATCAATCACCAATGAATTTCGCAACAACTTTTTAACTTATTTTCTACTTATTTTATATACTTTTGCCCTCCACCACAATATTTAACCATGACTTCTACAATCTCATTATGCATTTCTGTCTTGGAAAGCTCAACAGTTTGTTCTCTAGGATGGTAAGTTGGAGTTTTTGAGACAGTAAGTTGGAGTTCTTCGTGAGACACTACGTTCTTTGGAGATGTGTGTCTGTTTTAGTGGTTTGGTGTCAACTCACTTCCTCACTGCCTCAGAGAGCACCTGTGCCCCCTGCAGTTACACATGACGTACCTAAACGTGCAGGACTGAGGATTGTTTCAGCTCAAGGAAATTATTAGGGTAGTGATTTAAAGTTTAGGGATGACATTATCTGCAGCTGTAAACCAGTATTGCTCTATTTACGTCTGGAAGTCTTTGACATACACATTTATACATTTTTCTTGTCACAGAATTTTTTGAAGTATTCCTTGATTTTGGCTTATTATATTTGAAAACATTCTAATAATTCTTTCTCTTTGGACTTGTTTAGCATGACAAGGGCTTTTTTAGAGTGTTTGGGAGATTCTTTTGGGGGTTGCAATGATATACGCTATAATGTAAACAGTTTTATATATTGGATATAAAAATTCATCTTTATTTCAATGCACACTGGATTATGTGCCTGTTGGGAGTGTCTGTAGGGCATGGCACTGTTGATCAAGACCAGTATATTGTGGGTGACTTGAAAGAAACTTGTTATCAAATTTGCTTACATGAACCACCGTATTATTTCACCGTTAGCAGCCTGATCTCAGATATGTGCTGGCATTGTGACAAAGAGCCTTTTGTCTCCAAGGCCCCATTCTGAATACAATGTAAATTGGTAGCAAATAAAGCAGGTACCTAGCTGCTGGCACTCACTGGCTTGCATAAAGTTAATTGCATGCTGTCACAATTTTTTAACAATATGGTGTGAAAACATCATGCTGCCTGATTCTATTCTGTCAGCACTTGTGCCTGGTTGACCATGAAACCAATTTTTTTTTATGGGGTTTAAGGCCAGAAGAGACCAATGGAAGACCTACACTGACCTCCTCTGTGTCACAGGTGATTGCATTGCAGTTAGTTTTCCTTGTATTTGGTTCAGCGATCCAAGAAATGACAGGGCTGCCCAGTGCCAGACACAGCCAGTTCCTGTCGGCTCCAGCAGACCCACCACAGAGCACAGCTGAGCCCAGCAGCCAAGATGGTGATGCCTTATGGAAAGTTTAGTTAGGGAAGGCAAAATGCTGCTTGGCAGTGGAGGGTGAGGAAAAATGTGAGAGAAATAGCCCTGCAGATACCAAAGTTGATGGAGAAGGAGAGGGAGGAAGTGCTCCAGGTTCTGGACCACAGATTCCCCTGCAACATCTGGAGAAGACCACGATGATGCAGATTGTCCCCCTGAAGCCCATGGAGGCTCACAGTAGAGCAGATATCCACCTGCAGCCCATGGAAGACCTCACTCTGGAGCAGGTGGATGTGCCCTGAATGGAGTTGCAGCCTGCGGAGGGCCCACACAGGATCAGGCTCCTGGTGGGAACTGCGACCCATGGAGAGAAGTCAACACAGACAGGTTTTCTGGCAGGACTAGTGACCCTGTGATTGACACACACTGGAGCAAGGGAAAAGAATGAGGAAGAAGGAGCAGAGCAGCGAGGAGCTGTTATGGGCTACCACAAATCTCATTCCCCATCCCTCAGCACCACTCAGGGAAAGGAGATTGTAGGAGTCAGGAATGGCAAGTGAAATTGAGCCTGGGGAAAGGAAAGGACAATGGCTGCTGGTTGTCTATCTCAAAAAAATAAAAAAGAAAAAACCCAAAAGCCACCTTAAACCACTTAAGCTTCACAACAGAAGGCTTTTTTTCTCCCAGAATCTTGATTGTTTTGTAGCCCTTTCCTGAACTCTGAAGTATTCCACATCCTTTGATGAGTCTGGTCATCAGGACAAGACTAACAGTGTCTTACTAATGCTGTGTTTACAGACAAGACTGGGGTGCTTCAACAGGTATTTCGATTCTCTTTGTCATATGTTCAGAAAATTGTACCAGTTCTATCTGATCCAGCGTTGCATGGAGTCGTTTATCTAAAACACAGATCTTTGGTTCCCAGGAGAAAGTCTCCAAACTCTTGACTCTACTAGAATACTTGATTCTCATGAGATACTTGTATTCACCTGTATTTATTCATATCGTATGGGCTGATTCACATAGTGTCAGCGAGACAAAATTCTTGCATCTCAGTTTGTGATGAGGTGGGGAGAAAATTGGAAGTGTAAGAGGACATTTTTTTCTTAATTTTTTTTTCTGAGCTGCGAAAACATCTGCTAATGTCCTGAAACGAATCATAACTATAAAAGCATAATTCTACAGCACACAGTGTAACTTTATTCGCAAAATTTAAGTGGTTGAGTGATTCCTGTGTAAAATATTTGAGCTATTTTTATTTTACATGAATGCATATTTGCCTCAATTTGCACAAGTTCTTTTCAGTACTAAGCCTGTCCTAGCAGTGTAGAGAAGCAAGGGAAGGCACTTTTCAAAAAGAAATGGGGGAAGTAGGGCTGCTGCCTTGCTCTCGGGGTACACCAAGCACAGGGAGCTGAAGCTGCGACTGAGTGGCACTTGGCCCCATGTGCTACCACTGCATCTGCGGGTGATGCATGACTCACTCTCACAGGACCAGCAAGTGGCTGCCAGAATTAGCATCCTGCCTGCAGTTTTGAAGAGAGCTGGGCCCTCTTGGCTGTGATAGCTTATATCACATCCTAGGATCCCTTAGAAAGTATTATTTTTATTTGGCTCAGTAAATCACCCATTAACAACGTCAATTTTTTTCAAGTGCTTGAAAAGCACTTTTTAGCAGAGTTTGTGCTTCCTCTCAGGCTTCTGATAAGAATCTACAGGTTTCCTGCACACAAATGAGCCTAAGTGAAATTCATACAAATGAGGGATGTTTCAGGCTGAGGTTCAAGAAGTAGAGCTGCTGAAAGAGCTGAATTTGCCTTATTTTCTTTTAACTCCTGTTGGCTTACAGAACTTCAAACTCACAAGAATAGCCAAATTCTAATTCCATCAAAAAAAAGCCAGGCTTGTATTAACACAGGAAGCAACGACCGCCATCTCAGATGATTTTGATTGATTGTTGAAAAATTATGGCTTTACAAGCAAGTACTTTATGGATTTATTCAGGTGACAGATGCCGTGACATGATTTCATCAGGATGGTACAAGATATATATTTACCTTATTCTGATGTAATTTCAGGTTTATTTTAAAGCACCGTAAAAGCTAATTGAACCAACGCAAGTATTTGTGCTTCACTTCTGTTTCACTCTGTTTCTGATTTTAACATAAATTACAGCGTAGTATTTTCTAGACAATTTCACAGTGTGAGCTGTGGAGACCTGTCTTAGGTGGATATGATCTCCTGATTCTAGTATTTCTGTATGAAATCACCAGTTTAACTCTTGACTTAAAATATTGAGAACCAACACTTTCTAAACAAAGCCAAAACTACATTCAGAAAGAAATTGATGACTGTAGGCATTTAGGAACACGACAGATCACCTGCACAACGTACTCCATGAGAATTCAAAATCCTACTGGATTTTCATGTATAAACTAACTATTCTGGCCGGTTATTGCTGTGGCTGAGTATTTTTGCAGGTTTTAGAGCCTTCCAAAATAAAAAAGTGAAGTCTAAAGAAGCACAGAATATTCCTCACATTTAAACTCTTTTTAGACTTGCCAGTCAGGAGAATTCGTGGTCCAGCTATATCCTGTCTTGTAGGTCACTGGAAATATATCATAAATTGTTAGGGGGGAAAAAAAAAAAAAAAGGAAAGAAAGAGAAAGAAGGAAAAGAGAAATCATGTCATAATTAATTTCTTTATGTAACAGGTAATTAATAAGCAAAATGGATCATTTCTACCTTCTGAAGCGGAATGTTTGCTATCGAGTTCTTGATTAACTTGTATGGCTTTAATAAATTATGTGTTTGGATTGGAAGAATCTTAACCCAAATGTCAACTTTTTCCTTTTGCATTAGCAGATTTTTAATGCTCTAGAGATACTGCCAAGAAAGTTTGACAAAAATGATTATAAGGTAACATAAAATGGTCCAGTACATTAGCCCTTCTGAACGTGAAGTATTCTTTTCCATATGCAACCTCTAACAACATAGACACGGTGTGTATGGAAAGATCTGGAAACATCAATTAGAAATACACTAAAGAGATCTCAGCATTTCTAATAAAATACAGCATTTGTTCCACTGGCAGAGACTATAGTTTCTGGCCCAAAGTACCTTAATGGCATTGAGTCAAAAGAGTTTCCTGAAGCCTGGTGTAAAATAGAATGAGTGATCTAATGCTATGTAGAAATAATATTATTTGTTCTCCTTCCTTAAATTCTTTGCAAATAATTGGTAGTTTATAAAAGGGAAAGAAAGTTGGCAAGACTTCAAAGTGTTTCAGGCCACCTTTGTAATATGGTAACTTCTCAACAAGCAAGGTAAAAAATGAAACAATTTACTTGAGCATCCATAAACCGAACAAAGTTTTCATCTATTCTCAGCAATGCAACAAAAAAAAAAAGCTATTTTTTATAAAACTGTATGGCCTAGCCATTACAAGATGATTCAAGGCCATGGCTCATAAGCAAAAACTGTTTACCAAAGCCATTCTCTACCATGTCCATCTAATAAAACCAAAGAGATGAAAAATATGCTCGACCATTCCTGAGAAATAACCGAACACCTTTTTGTCCTCAGGAGAGATTTTTCCCTTCTACTCATTGGAAAGATAAAAAAAAAAGAAAATAATGTGAAAAGTATTTGACTTCGAACCCTTCCACAACAAATCAGGAATTGGGACGTTTTGGGTGAGACAATTATCTCATGGAAATCAGCTTTACTCATGTCCAATAGTGGGTCTGTGCTGATTTTTACCAAGCATATGTCTGACCCATATATGCATCCAACACGTTTTAGGCTTGTGTCAAGCACAGTCTTGTCAGTGGTATATTTTATTGCAAATAAATCTACTATTAATTACCCCGCATGGGGACTCAGAAACACAGTTTTAATTAGCCCGGTTGGTTTAAGGATGTTATTGTAACACACATAGCCTTAAATAGCCAGCATTGGCTTTCCCCATGGGGGAATCCTCTTCCTGTGTCAAACTTCCCAGCAAGTGGTCAGCAGGGTGCTTGAGATCAATCTTCTACTGCGCAAAGAATGAGGTTGTGTCTGGCAGAGCTTTCTCTATGAGTGCTCCAAGACTTAGAGCTTACTCCTTCCTTCCCTCAGTCTAGAATAGCCTGAATCTGGGGACCTTCCAGAGCTGCTTCGAAAACATCTGTTTGGGGTGGTGGGCGAGGGCAGTGGGGGGTGTGGAAATGGCTGAAGATATGTTTGCTACAACAATGAAGGGGTAGAAATGAGCTTTTGTGAATAGCTGACTAACTGATCTTTTTTTGGACTGGTCCGCATGTTGCCAAGCCTGCATCTCATTTCTAACAGCATTTTCAGGTTTCTAAATCCTGGAAAGAGGTCTTTTCAGTTATTCTAAAAATTAGAAGTGTGGTAATTAACTGTGGAATCTTGCAGATATGAAAGAAGGAATTCCTACCATGTACATTACACACAATTTCTGTGACTTCTAATGCATGAAAAATGCTTGAAGACTTTTAAAATTACTTATTATGGAAACATTGTCAAACAAAAATAACTAAAATACCTACTGGAAGCTGCATTGAATGTTGTTGATTCATTTTGCCTCTTGACTGGATCTGTCTGGACACTTATGTCACCCTACTGCTGCATTGAGATGAGTGAAGGCTATTTTCCTTTGCATTATTTTTACACATAATAGTGGTCATTGTAAATGTAGAAATATGAAAGACACTCTGAATGTATTTCTGCCACAAGGGGTAAAAACAAGTGAAAAAACCAGATCATCCAAGTTCTTAATTTTGGAATTGACATCCTAAGCTTGTCATCAATATAAAAATGTTTTATAATATCTCTATAGAGCATATCTGCAAACCTCTGTATAACAAACATTATACTCAACAACAGAGTCATCAAACAGATTCAGAACTCTTTGGTTCTTAATGGAGTAAATTAACTGGAATTATTTTACAAATCTGTTGGGAAAAAATCTCCTTGTTGTTTTTTTCTGTTATGTTGCATAAATATAGGCATTGAGTGTCATATGATAATAGTGTCCTAAGGAATCCCACTGAGCTTCCAGATGCTTCTCCAGAAAAGGATTTCCTTTTGGTCACATTTCTAAGCCTTTTGCAGATGCCTCAAATACCAACAGACACCTAAAACAGCACTGGATTTGTAAGCTGAGGTACCTGAATTCCTGCCTCTGACAGCTGGTCAGCTGCAAGTCTCTTGGGAGCCCACAGTCAGAGCAGAGCTATTGACTTCTATGGGAGCTGAAGTATGCTTAGGTGTCTTAACCTGGAGCTGAATATTATGTTTGAGATAATAATCACGAAATTATTTGGGGAATTTGTCAAATAAGTCCCAAACTGAACAGACACCAGAGGAATTTTTCTTCGTTCTCCTCTCTGCACTTCTCTTGAGTTCGCCTAGTTGGAAAAATTACATCAGCTCTTCAGTGAACATGCTGCAAATCAGACTGACTTTTCCAAATGATCTTTTCAGAAGCTTCCTTAGAAAGTCTAGTGAACAGTATTCCAGCAAAAAATCATTAACTGTTGAGAGAATCAAGATATCATGGTCATTGTCAGAACACGTTCTATCACTTTTCTGTTTGCAATGGTGAATGATGTTTGCATTCTTGAATCTCTGAAGAGCTGCATCCTCTTCTCTGAAAGTTAGCAGATGTGCCTGCCTTCTAAGACTCATGTTTTCACATTCCAGGAGGCATGAATGGGCATGTGCTGTCATGTCCTGTGACATTGGCTTGACAGCTTTAAGAGTTCCTGCTGTATTTATTAGGAAATTTTTGAGAAAATCATGGTACAAGAAAAATGGAGTTTGCATTTAGCCCCTTTGCCTCACCGTGCACTTCCAAATAGAGAATACACTGAAAGATGTAGTCGTTTCAAAAAAGTGAACATTAAAATTGTTAAATATGCTTCAGCATGTATCTAGCACAAATGAAAGTTCAGCTGGAATAAGAGTCAATCAGCCAACATACTAATACTAGGAAGAAACTGTGGTTTACTCAGCCTCCTTGTGGCTGGTGGAAATCCTGATATCTATTATTACTTCTGACACTAGTATTGTAGATTACTTACTCAGCCGTTCCCAGGATTACATTTTCATACTTCACTGCTAATTTTGAGTATTTTACCTTTGCTCACACTTTCATATGTTGGGTTTAGCTTTCCATAGTACCATCTATCTACAATCCCTACTGAAGTTAGTGGGTCAGTGGGTGCTGAACATCTATGAAAATCATATCCAAAATGTTTAAATTTGGAAAGCGAAGAAGCACTGAAGTTGTTCTCTCTATTATAAAATGTGTATCTTAATTCTTCTTCTTTGATTCAATTTACAAATCAGGGAGATAAGTAGGAATTATAATGAGGGATCTGTAAGCACTTAGATAGCATATAGCATCTATGAAACACTGAGTAGCATGGAGGAATCCTAGTACCCCAGTGCTATGAAACAGTCAATAGATAACAGTTTATGTAAGGTACTTAGGAAGAGAAAAAGACACCATGGCAGCATTTAATATCAGAGTTTACCCTGGTGTAATTCTGCAGTGCAAGATGGATCTATAGGAGGTTAGGAGAATGAACGGCTTTCATCAGGGTAGAGCAGATGAATATCACACCATAGATTTTAAATGGGGCCAGTAATAAAGCCAGTCAAACAAACTGCTAAGGGAAAAGATGGATTCTTTGTCCCTCATGCATGGCTCCCTCCGCCCTAAATTAAGTACCCAATGTGTAATTATATGTTCTCCCAAACTGCATTATTCAGTTGCTGGATCGGCCAGCTAATTCTTTCCTAAGGTCAATGGACAGCATTCTAGAGATGTAGGACCTACCCCAAGCAGTATACATTCTCTGTACACACCCAGACACAAGGAAGGTTGGTTTTGTTGTGCCTGTGCCTTGGGTATGCATACTTACTGTGTGGTACAGTGTATCTCTGCTCCATGAACTCCATCTCTGCACAGACACCCTTCACTGTGGCTGACATGCCCCCCTGCTGCAAACAAGCTTTGGAGGCACAGAGATTTTTCTGCCCCTACAGACCCTGCGTGTAACACCGCGCTAAGGAAGCCTGAGGGGCGTTCAAACTGATCTCACGGACACAGAAAACGACATAGTTTCTTTTTACCCCATTACTTCTGCCCAAACAAATTATAACCTCTGTCTCCTAGCCAGTCATCTCTACCCCCTCATCATGTCTTTAACAGATTGTTGCAGCCAGGGCTGCCTGTATTTGGAATATGACTCCCTCACTCTTCCACATCACTGGCTCCAGTGCATGGCCTCTGCTAAACCTAAGATTTGGAATATTGTATGTTCCTGAATGAATTAAGCGGAGCAAAAGAAAGAGCAGACTGGTCTCTATTCAAGTACACAACAGAGGAAAGATGTCTCTTCCAAAGTCGAGTTGTGGTCTCCAGCCCACAGTCCCAAATCAGGAGGGGGCCAGGAAAGCACTGTTTCTATCACCGAAGGATACACCCCAAAGTGCAGTACTATGTGCACTTTCCCCAGATACCAAAGAGAAATAAAGCCCATCAATTCTTTAGTTACTGAGCTGAGAAATAAGAGGTGAAATTCTAACTTAGAAAACATACTGGGAGAGGAGGACTGATCCTGTGTGATCTTTAACTTCAAAACAATGTGTGGGTAAGTAAAAAAAAATCCCACTCTCCTCAAATGCTAAAAAATTAAGAAGTCTTTAGGAGTCTGAATCAAGTTGTGCTCACTTCTGTACAAATGCAATTTTTAAATAAAAGTATGGCACAGTTCTATACACAGCATCTTTTTGAGTGGTTGTTCATATTTAGGGATGGATGCTTAAGCAGGTACCCCATGAGTGAAAGGCATATTTTTTCCCATATAGCAATTGCAACAAATGTACTGAACTTCTTCAGCAGCGGGATCGGGACACAATGAGCACCGCATCTACGTTGCAAAAGGAGAGGATATCATCTTTCAATAATATTTATGTAAAATCCTTTTACTTCATCTAGAAGCTGGGCAAATAATACCAGAGATTTTCTACTGACATTTGTAAAGATTGATTTCATTAGCTCTAGTTATGTTCATGCTTCTTTTGGATTTACTTTCTGTCAATATGCAAGTGATTGCATTTCATGTTCATGGAAAGTGGATTTCAAAGTTACATTCGTAAGTAATTTCAAAAGCCAAATTTAAACACAAGGTAAGAAGGCATTGAGACTGGAATGTTGTGCATGCTCGTCTAATCGCAGAACAGGAGAAGCACCATATGTCTTATCAACACTGTCATGTAATCTAAGCAGCATCACTTCAATTTGTGAAGTTGCTGTCCATCAAAACAGTGATATATTCAGGGACTGTTATAGAATAGACTTGAATTACAGATAATTTAGAGAAAAATTGATCCATTCAAGGATGTTCTCTGAACTTAAAACAAAGCTAAATTCTTTAGAAACTGTCCAGAATCACTCTTTCACATCTCCTTCATAGTATGGAATATGGTCTGTTAAAACTCAGCAATACTTCCCTGTGCAATATGAATATCTAGGAACATTGAGATAAATGTCAGCTAAAAGGAATCCCTTTTGTGTTTAATTGAAATAGTAGCTTGTGTAAATCCTTGTTTAAAATAGTTCATTTTTAATAATAAGACAAAACCTTAAATCTAGACTGACATCTCAGATTTAGGCAGGGGATTTCTGAAAATCTGAACGTTAGTTCAGTGCCATAGTCATTCTTATTTGGCATCAGACCAGGTCTTGTTTCTACTATTTTTGAAATCACAGACAAAACCACAGGCAACTGGATCTCTCCTAGGAAAAAATTGGATAAGAAACAAAAGGAGTTTAATATTCTTCCATCTTTTAGTCACAAAAAGAACATTAATTTTATTTCCGTTCTCCCCATTTTCACTGTGCAATGGTTGTAGTACTTAGAAAGAAAAAAGGAAATACAAGTTTTTATTACTCAGATATAGTATTACTCTAAATATTTAACATATTTTAACTATATTGGAACAGTTAATAAAAGAAGCAAGTAAATCAGCCTCCCTCTTCTCTCTTCCCAAGATGAAAAACTCTTTCAAAGAGGCTGAGTTTGGGAAGAATACCTCATTAAACCAGTGACAGAGACAAATCATGAGACAACCAGAGTTGAAATGTAGCTAACAGGGACATACTTGTCATTATCTCCCAAAATATTTTTTGTTGTATTATCTTCCTACGTTCCAAACACTGTTTTTAATACAAATTGTCCTAACTCTCTCTTTGAGACTAATTATGGTCATTGTAGTTTTCAATTCTGCTAAAGGACTAAAATACCTTCTATGAGCCTGAATGACTGAGTAAACTGGATTCAGTCTGGAAAAGAGAGAGCTGGAATGTTGGAGGGGGAATAGAAGTCTGCAAATTTACAGCAGCTTGGGCAGGGTGGATAGGGCTTGACTGCTCCAATTAAAAAAAAAAATAACAAAACAGGATAGCAAAGGAAAGAAGTGAGCTTCAAAGAAAACAAAACATCTGACACCAGACACCTGGCCATCAGAACTCCTTGTCAAAGAATGCTCTAGGTGCAAAGTTTACAGGTGGCTAAGGACAGGCTGGACAAAGAGGTGGAAAAGACATTCTGTGATGGTCACTAAATCCCCCAAAACCTGATATAACGAAGGAAATTCCCTGAGCTGAAAATAGCTGAAGCCTAGGAGAGGACCATTCTGTACTTTTCTTACCCCGTCTTTGCACAGCTGAAGTGTGCTGCTGGAGATATATGCTGGGCTACCTGTATGCTTATTGAGTCGGTATGGACCTGCTTATTTTCTCATACAGGTCTATGCATAACACTATGTCTATTAGTAATGAGTGGCTTTAGCAATTTTCTTCACAGCATTGTTTTTTTTAATTAATTAATGCAGGTTTTTTTAAAATCTAGATTTCAAGGTATCCATTTCGGTGTGAAATTATATTTACAACGTGTCATGATATGCAGAACTAGGCTCCAGAAAAGTAAGATTTGCTGCTGCTGTATTTTATTTTTTGAATGGGTGAGTGTGTGAATGAACAAGTTAGTTGACATTAACTACTTCTTTAAATCTAACCAGTATGCAGAGGAAATTTTACAAGATTAAGCAGAATAGTTCTGTGCTTTAAACAGATTCTGAAGCTCAGATTTTAAAGAACTTGTTTCCATTGACCCTTAGAAACAAGTTCTACAGAAGTTTTAATCCACACCACTCAGTGCAAATCATAAACTTCTTGAATTTGAAACTGAAAAATTGATCTCCAAATAACCTCCAGTATTCACAGCACCTGAACTATTATCTTCAATGAAGATTGCCAAATGCAGGTGGATAAAAATAATACTTAACATTTTCTAAAGTTCGAACATGAGAGAGGTCAGACCCAAATATCAGTACCTAACTTTGTATTAATTTTCCGTATTGGACCACATGGCCCAATCACATATGAAGGCCTGTTGGGTATCTAAATGAGGAATGGTCCTTTCAGCGTCTCAAGCTGCTGTTGTCCACAGTGACTCATTAAATTTAAAAGTTGCTGACATCTCTCTGCCTGGTGTGTCCATAGATGGTCCTAAAGCATGTTGAAATAAAGTCGCTTTGTTTTGCTTTCTGATTTTTAAAGTCTCACTGAGACTATGGATCTGATTAATCTGTCAAGAAATGTCAAGCTGATGTGACTATAAATAGTCTCAGACAAATGATGTAAACACTGAAAGCTATTTAGCTCCATTCCCTAAAATAGCCAATTTCCCCTGGGTAAATCAGAGCTAAATTTGTCAAGTGGTCGGATGCCTTTGTACAAAATCATGCCTGCCTTTTCTTGCTTTCTGAATGCATAGACTGCTCATACACGTACACCCGCTGTAGCACAATTTGCCGCACTTTTACGCTTCGCGCTCCAGGTTTCTATTGTAGAGTCTGTAACCTAGAATGGGTGTCCTGGGCTCTTGGAAAGAACTGATCATTTCTCCGCTGTGAAGGTGATTCTTATACCTTAGAATGAATGCATACATTATGCAATAATGATCCCACATTTCCAATTATACATATTGTGCTTATTATCAGATCTAAGTGTAGATCTACATGACCCTGTTTGGTTCTACATGTATTAGAAACTATGCTATAGTCACTGAGCTTGTATCATTACTACAGACTTCTTGCATCTTCAAATAATAAATTGAATACTATCCACTGGACATACTGCTTTCTTGATATATATATTTGTAACCTATTGGATTTGACAATTACAACAGTGTTAGATTTTTTTAAAGTGTCCAAAAGCAGGATCTGGACAGCATTTAGTGACCTGAATCCCAGACCACTATCCTAAAAACTTCTACTCAGGCTGTAATTCTAATAACTATCCCAGCGCTTTAGATGCATACACTTGATAGCCATCCCTCCCTTTGACCTCATACCCATGCTCTGATCTGCCTAAGTGTGAGTATCTTAGCCCTTACATCCTTAGCCAGTGTGTACTCAAAGGCAAAGCATCCTTTCGCATAAGTAGGGCCTCATCTGACAGACACCTAAAACTCAGTCAGCAACTTTTTTTTGTTTGCAGTAGAACTTCTGGAGAAGGAAGTTGGAGACTGTGAAATGCCTTTTACATTTTAGCTTAGTAATTACTCATACAGGAAAATGCCTTTCTTTACCTGATACGATTCAGATCCCCATCTTCTCATGCCTGAAACCATGATTTCGTAGGCAGAGAGCTATCAGTATTGTTCCTGGGAAAGCTGATGCACCTTGAAGACCAAATGTCTGATGAATAGAGGGAGTGATTGTTTAAACCAATGGTTAGAGTATTTTTTTGAGAAGGTAGGTGGGTTTCTGGTCTCCGTTCCCATTGTCCTTTTAGCCTTATATTTAAAATCTGCCTAATATAAAATATATTAAAAGCCTAACATTCTAAAACCAGTATCTAGCTGACCTTTCCAGACTCAATGCCCCATGCCATGTTGTGTCTTTCTATCCTAATCAGTCTTGAGCTACCTTCTAAATAATACAACCTGAGGAAAAGGCATCATTACAGGAGAAAAAAAAATGAGTGAGTTCTTCCACACATTGCTAGCAGTGATGTTGTTGTCTAAGGTTTGATGTGTCTGAAATATCTCTGCTTTCCAATCCCCTCTTACCCCAGGAATCCCTCAGTTTCCATCCCCCCGTTACCCCAGGAATCTGGTTCTTGCACAGAGGAGGGAGTCCTGCTCTGCCTTGGGTGGCAAGTAGTAGCTGTCCACTCCTTCAGCAGACTCCAGCCCCGCATTTCCAGCATGTGCCAGCACATCCCTGCAGCCCTCACAAGATACTTGATCAAGATTTCACCGTATCACCAAGACCTGGGTTCACCATCAGCTTGTTTCAGAAAGCTCTCTGCCCAAGGCGGTGATGCATTAGATATCTCCAGCACTTTGTCTAGAGCTGAGCTTCCAAACTGGGTTGTAAGTTGTGCAGGTGAAGCCAGGGACTTGGGAGCTAGCACATCGATTGGCAAGGACAAAGGCCATCATTCTTTGTCTGTAGATGTCTGGAGCAGATCCAGGGCCTGGATATGAACTCAGAATTAGAATGGAGCAGTCAGGGAAATACGCCTGGGACTGGCTGAGCTAGAGCCATTTGAATTCATTGGGCAAAATATTTCAGTGAAGAACTGACACTGGGGTCAGCTGAATCTGAGAGCAAAGAAGGGCCTTATTTTGCTCTTAAACTTTTGTTGTATGTTCAGTGGGCTTGTGTGCAGAACCAAAATAGGACTAACTTTATGGGATAGATTTTAGATTTCTATCATATTTTGTTTCTAGCCATAAGAGGCTTGAAATAGGCTTTTAACCTCAATGAGTTGTTTACCTCATTGACTAAAGACAGAGAACCAACTAAAACTTCAGGTCTGGTACTAAAATTGAAGATGCATTTTAGTCTCAGTTTTACACAAATGAGTAAGAACTCAGAGGACAGAAACCACCACCATGCAACCAGGGCCATCACAAAGTATCAGATGAGAAGCTAGGTAAAGTCAAAAGCCCTATTGCCCAGAAATGGCCTTTCTCAGACCTGCTGTACTGTGGCTGTTTAGCAGCTTATCTACATGGCATATCGTGAGCAGGTGCAAGCTGGCTTTAACTTATTTTGCAAACATTTGGCTGTTGTTAGCACTGTGGGGAAACCATACCAGTAAGTCCTGACAAAGAGGCAAGCTATACTGTCTCTGGACCATGGGCTTATAGCATTAGGAACAGGAAGATTTGTATCACACCAACACACCATTCAGTTTAAGGTGATAGTTCTGTAATACATAGCTATAAACATATATTCCACTAAGAAATACCATTCAGAAAGTTATCTTCTCTAAAACACTGCCCAAAGGCAGAAGTCCATCTTTCCTTTGGCAATCTCTTCCAGTGGTCAGCTGCTCTCTATCTTCAGGTTGAAGTGACAAAGCATAATTGTTCATTGAGCACAGTTTCTTATTAATAACAGCAGAAACATGCAGAAACTACTGTGACATGCTTTCAATAAATTATGGAGAGATATAAAATCAGAGGCTCACAGTCCACTTCTGATCTTCAGGAAACTCATTAAAGGAATTACCTCGATTGAGTAACAAATGACACACAAAAATTAAGAAAAAAAAAAACAACTATCTTCCAGCTGAATGTCACATATGGTATTTTCTGTCTTATTGACAGACATTATTTTCCTGATTTTCTGTGGAGATACTTAAACCAGAACCTCCAGAGCCTGCTAAAAAAAAAGTTAAATGTATTTAAGATTATATATCTTCTAAGGAGAATATAAACTATTATTTAGGCATTTCAATTTCTTATGCTGAATCATCTTTGATATTCCTGCGCAAACAATTAATTACTATGTATTGTATAAATATCGAAGCAGTCATTTATGGAAATAAATCAATATAATATTTGTGATTTCCCTCTCTTAAGGAGCTTAACTATAAAGGCTATATTAAAATTCCTTCAAGATCACATCTTTGCAAGGGCAGCATGTTATATGGACTGGCATCTAGGTCAAAGCCAAAAGAACTATTTTATGAAAAAACCAAAACAGTTGTTTCGATCACTGGACAAAGAAGCAGGAGGCCTAACTATCTGGGCTGCATGGGGAACTGAAGGAAAATCAGACTATATTACATCACAAATTACAGTGTTGGGAAGGGGAAAGATGCCCCTTTGTGGGCCACCTTGCTTGCATCTGCACTGGTTGGACTGGGATGCATGGCTCATGCTGCACAAATGAGTCTTGTGGAAGAGAAGCTGTATGTAGATCTAGGAAAAGAAACATTGAAATTTTTTTCCTCCCAAAACTTCTGCATGTGCCAGGAAAATATCAGCATAGGCCCTGTGAGAAGTTAAATCTCATAGAGCAAAAGCATAGTATTTTTTCTGCTTACCCTAACTGATTACCATGTTTGGCACACTGTATAAGATGTCCAGTTTGCATAAATCAAAGAAAATGAAGTTATGTTGATTCACACAAGCTTATATTTTAACCCAATGGTGTTTCAGACTGTATAACTATGATTTAAAATAAAGCACAATCTATGACAGATTCCTAAAAGGAAAAGGAGGTGAGGCAATGCAACAAATCAGAGTAAACTGAAATATGTGTAACCACATACCAGTAGCCAAAAGTAACACTTCATTATTGCACTTGGGGTTACAGTTATTAAATTTACTCTTTTTCCTGTTTCTTTTATAGCTTTGCAATGATATGATGATAAGATCCTCTGGGAGAGTCAGGCTTGCAGAAAACACAGGTCTTTCCACATGTCCCAGGCTAGAACACTACATATATTGCTATAAGAATCCCAGCTGCAAAATCTAATCTGAGGGAGGTAGAGCTAAGTCTTCTGAATTTTTCCCCTTTCTGTCTCTTTCTGTCAATACACATCCAGAACTGTAAAAACTTTGAAATACCTGCAGCTGTGTCTGCTTAGTGGGTTCTGTTTTAATATATTTTCGCTCCTCAATTCCAATTTCTTTATATGCAAGTTAAAACAATACTGAGAAATATGAGTTTCACTGAGAAAGCCGGTTAAAATGCACGTGAAATTGAGTACCAAAATATGGATCAGGCTAGGAGAAGCTGACTGAATAATAGTAGGGGAATTATTTACCAGTTGGAAAGAAAAAGTTGCCAATTTTCCTCAAGCCATATTGTCTGCTTGAGACTTTAATACATTTGACCCAAAAATGTAATCCTTAAGCTGTTAAAAATGTAGTTCAACTAAAATATTCCTGGTTCACAGAAGAAACCTATGGATGTTCAGTAAAATAGTCAATCAGCCTGGGGTAAGTTTTATCTGTTATATTGAGCCTGTATAAAAACTCACACTGCAAGTCGTTGAATGATTTTAATCTTGTGAGGGTCTGAATTCATGAAGGCTAAATGGAATAGGGCACAGTATACCGAGCAAGAAATTGTATTGGGCCAAGGCCCTGCAGGTAGCACTATGCGAGGTGAAGAAGCAATGATCTGATAAAAGAAACTTCAGAGCAGAGCAATAAAGTGAATGGTATCAAACTGAGATACCTGATGGTATTTATCCAAGAAAGCAGGAAAAGACCTTATATATCGAACTGTTGAACTACTAACCACAGCAGGTAACCTATAGCTTAAATCACCAGAAAGATCAAAGCAGCAATGGTGACAACAATTCTTAGTAAACTTACATGTATGATCCTGGAAACTATGAGTCAGCCTGTCAGAGAAGCTAGATAAAATGATAAAAAAACAAAACAAAACAAAAAAAACCCCCAATAAATAATAGATATAGAAGATAAACATGACCTATTCAGGCTTAAACTTTTGAAGATAAATAATACCTTATAATGCATCTTTGAAGGAGCTAAGAACATAATTATTTTGGTAAAGCCACTTGGATATTCATGAAAGTATTTGTGAGGACCCTCATGAAATCATTTAAGAGGTGTAGTTGCCATTGGATAAGGGCTAAGGTGGATCCAAGATGAAATAAAAGGTGGGAATAAGTCATTTTACAGTGCAGGCAGATCTGCAGAGGTATCCATGAAGATGCTACTTATGGGTATATTGAGGTGCAAACACTGCTGTTGAGAAATGCTTAGTTTGGGCAGTTAAACCTGAAGTATTTTGCAAAGCACTGAGAAGTGTATAATAATTGTGAGGATCTGAATGATAGAGGGCAGAATAAATGCACTGTTGATGTACTTGAAGTCATGAACAAGGGGGAGAAATCCCCCCAGGCTACATACAAGTTGATGGACTCTATTTAACACCTGCTAATCAGCAAAAGATCTATGAGACACCATTGATAGCTCTCTGAACTTGTTGACTCAGCAATGATCAGAAAGCTAAAAAGAAGAGCAGGATTATTGGGGAAGGAATGGAGAACAAAGCAGAGGACACCAGTATTTCACTCTACATATCCATGGTCTGTCCACCCTTGAGTAATGCACAGTTATAATCATTCAGTTTCAAAAGGAGCCTAATACAAAAGAAAGATAAGAAGAATGGTGACAAAAATGATCTGAGGAATAAAGCAGCATCAGTCCAAAGAGACAAAACACAGATTAGGATTGGGACTGGAAAAGTAACAACTGGGGCAAAGAAGGAGTGTGATGCTATATAAAGTCATGAAGGGAATGAAGAGAGGTGACTGGGGAATGATGTTTCATTATTTCTTATGGTCACATCTGGCCCAGCGATTGATAACTGAAATTATTGTGCAGCAAGAGAAAAGGGGAACAAAAGGGATGGAAAGAATGCTGGTGGGACTATTACTACAGATTTTATTCTCTCTCCCTTATGGAGCTAGGCTTTGAGGCCAGATTGATCTTTGTTGTGATCCAAGCAGGCAGTCCTTATGGCTTTATGTTCAATGTGCCTGAGAAATTCAGAAAAGCAACCATATATAAGGGTGAAGAAGAACATGTAAATCTTCATTCAGAAAAGACTGGGAACAAACAGGTTAAATTCTATAGCAGCTTTCATTTTTAAACAAAACCCTTTCCCCATCACAGAATTATTTATTCAACAGTACAATTTGTTACATCGTTTTTTTCCTATATTGTGCATGTGAATGTAATTTTCAACCTTAATGCCTTTCTAATGTAATTTTTATAATGAATATTATTGTGTGTTTGATTAATAATATTTTATCATCTGTCTTAAGAATTGTGTCAAGATCATTAAAACACCAAAATGGAAAACTACAGTTGGACTGTCTTGTTCCTTTTGTGCTGAAAATGAAATATCCATTGCATCAAATAATCATTTCAATGAAATAAATTTACTATATTTTATATTCCCACAGCACTACTACTGCAATCTTGAATTCCATTAGTTCAGTCAATGTCATGCATTCTTCAAACTGTAAATTATGGTCACAGTTTGCATATATATCACATTGCTTTCTGTCAAGGAACTTTTCTAACATGATCCAAAACTATTCCTACCACTATTAGACTGTATATATTAAGAAGAGTTAGTATTTAAAGTCAACATTTTCAGTGATAAAGGCACTTTTGGATATCACTGTGTAGTTTACAGTGCCTCCAACTGAAAACGTGGGTCTCAATCAGTGAGACCAAGGGGCTCCGAAGAAGTTAATCTGAACTCTGAGTATATATGAACAAAGGAATTCAGTTGCTTCAGTAGACACAACCGTACACCTAGTGCTAGGCTACAGGATACCACTAACTCTCAAATTTGGAAAATTACTCTCTTTATATTAAAGTATGTTTTCAGATACAATCATGAGCAGATAGAGTAACTAAGAAATATCTCCAGGACTAGATGTGATCTTGCAGCATATTTAAGCTCAAATAATCCCATTTACGCAAAAGACAATGAATATATTTCATAAAATCGTAAAATCATAGAATGGTTTGGGTTGGAAGGGACCTTAAAGATCACCTAGTTCCAAAGACCCTGTCAGAGGCAGGGACATCTTTTACTAGACCAGGTTGCTCAAAGCCCTATCCAACCTGGCCTTGAACACTTCCAGGGAGGGGACAACCACAGCTTCTCTAGGTAACCTGTTCCAGTGCCTCACCACCCTCACATTTCTTCCTTATATCTAAACTAAATCTACCCTCTTTCAGTTTAAAGCCATTACCCTTTGTTCTATCACTATATGCCCTTGTAAAAAGTCTCTCTCCATCTTTCTTGGAGGCCCCCTTTAAGTCCTTGAAGGCTGCTATAAGGACTTCCTGGAGACTTGTCTTCTTCAGGCTGAACCCCAACTCAGACTGCCTTCTTAGGAGATTCACCTCCCTTGACCTGCTGGTCACACTTCTTTTGATGTAAGCCCAGGATTTAATACTAGATAGATGCTTACGTGCTTCAAAGACCTGGATCATCATCAAGAGAACAGTTCAGTGGGACTATGTATGAATTTATGTAAAAAGTTTGGACTTAAGGCAGTAGTTATTAATTGCTAGATGAAAAGTTAAACTGCACTGTTTTACCTCCAAATTATATCATGCCTTCCAACTAAAAATTGGAAGAGTGAGGAAAATCACGATAGGGTGTCAGACACACATTACTTCCAGAAACATGTGAGTGGTGCTGGTATTCTGTTAAATCCTACAAGGAGCCATACAACTTGACTCTTGATTTTGCCTCACGTATGGTAACAGAAATCTTAATGCAACCTAAATTGCAAGTGGGAAATATTTTCCACATTTTTGAAATAGAGTAGAATAATGCAGTAAACATTTTTATTCTCTGAATACCACAGCAGGACTCCTGCTGTAGAAAACTATAACCTGGTCACACAGTTCCTTTTGACTGCGATATCTTAATTAAATGTTAATAATAATGTCCAAAGCAAATGACAGTAGAATTTATTCATTGTCGGGCAAAAGCATAACTAGAGGTGTTGTGCCTGACGGCATGTAATACATGGGATTAGCTTTTCTCATTTGCGTTTCCCTCTGTCATTTTCAGTATTAAAGAACATAATCCAGTAACGTATTCTCTCTTCTGAGCACTTTCACTGCAGGAAAAGAACAACTTCTGAATAACATTTCCAAGTCAAGTTCCCTCAGAAAAGAAAGAAATAAGTCTTGAATCAATGAGGTTACAAATGTAATTTTAATCCATTCTTAATGGCCCATGGACATGGTTCACCAAGGTTCCCTGCCAGCAATTTTCTGCTGTTCCTTCGGAAAAAAAGTAATTAATGAAACAAGTTGAAGCTTGTTGTGTAATCCTCTCTTGAAAGCTGTATTCGTACATTTTTCAATAAGAATCAGCAGCTGATTAAAAATGTACTTGTCTGAATGCTTAGAGGTGTTGGAACAGAATCTGTTGCTTAATATGAGGTTTATTAATACTGCATTAGACTTCTTTTTTTCTTCTTTTCCGCTTGTGATAGAACGGGATTTGCTTTCAGGGAAGACATCCTTGGATTAATTAAAAATCATTAGACTCATCACCAGCATCTCTGAGTCATATCTCGAACTAGAAGAAGGATTTAAAAAACTCAGGATCTGAGTTCCTGCATGTTTGTAATCTAGTATTGTAATTCAGCTCCTCCAGAGCCAGACAGCTGTGCTAGTGGTTCTGCTGGGAGACTGGCCTATATACATTCTGATTGCTTGTTAAATGAATGCAATGCCAGCAAAAAGAGGGATTGTTTTAGTTAAGGTTTGTCTTCAATTCCACACCCTTAAAAATTCTTAAAAGGAGAAAACTACAATCCAGGTTGAGAATTGATATATATGACTCAAGTTGTTGTTTTTCCACTTTTTGCTGGTACTAGGAGGTACCTCCTTCCATATCAGCTGCCTTGTCAAAGGCTTCTGCAAGATTCTTCTGTCTGATCCATTCAGGTTCCTTCTTAGAAGGATTCGGTTCTTGATTTCCACTCTGCGCTGTTTTATTTTACATGAAATACCTGATGGGAGGTGAAGTCAGAAATCCCTTCCAAAGACCTTGTAGCTGCTGACGGTCTGCAAAGGCTCATATATTCCAGGTTATCATTAAATCTGTCATTGCGAGTCTCTTAAACTTGAAAAAGCCAAAACCTCAGCAGGGATTTCTCCCCCTATCCCCCTGCTCCCTCAGCAGCTACTTAGTCTGCACTAGTATTCGTTTTGCTTTTCTTTCCCATGACCTAAACATAAGCGCCATGGATACACAAAACTCCCTTTCAATCCTGTAGTAAGCGGTAGCACAATATTGACAAGCAGAAATGTAGAAAAGATTTAGGGCTCAGTTTTGCAGCTGCACAGGTTTGGAATTACCATTGCCTTCAACAGGAATTCTCAAAAGGGAGTGGCTGCAAATTCAGGTCCAAAGAAAGCAGTAGCGCATTGACAGCTTACCCAGACAGAGAGCCTCTCCCTCCTCTCTGTGACCTGACCTGACCCGGCTCAGAAGATCCAGGCAGAAAAAACAAATGGAGTCTGGAAGGTGATTTACTGGAGGTGGAGTTTCTCAGCTATCTCTCTGTGCCACCAGCATCACCATCGTCTGCAAGGGCAGAACCACAGACTGGAAAGAGACAGCTGGACAAAATAATCATGAAGTAAACTTTGATTTCAACTTTGGTAATTAGAAATTTAGGCATTAGAAATTTAGTTCATGTCCTTTTTCTCTCCCCCGCATCCAGTCATTTCTCCTGTTTGCCTCTTTCTGCAACTGTTATTTTATATCCCAGTTTGGAGTAAACATTTAGAGTCTGGAATTTGAAAGGGCATCAAATCTAAGACTAATTAGCAAAAATGCAACAAATGTACCAAACATTCATACAGAGAGACCCTCTTAAGTTTTTTATTCCTGTATTGCAAACATGTTGTGTTAATTTCAGGGCTTGGACACACAGGAATTCATGTCAGGAAAAGAGCTGGATTTTTGTTGTGTTTAGATGCTGTTATGACCCCAGAGCTGATACTGGTGACTGATGGGACTATCGCAATTCACACAAACCATTGAAAGAGTCACTGTGCACCACTTTTGTTTGACAAAACTGACCTCTTTTTCAAAACGGGAATAGAGCTCTGTCATGAAACTCAGAGCTGTGTTTCAAACATGCCAGGTTAAAGTGTGTTATGAACAGGATAGACTTGTTCAGGAGAACCAGTGCAAAACTTCAGCTCAGAGATTTGCTCACTGTCTTTCAGAAAATTCAGAAGTTCCAGTTTTCTGTAATTCTTCATGTTCATCCCTGAGCTGAAGGCTACAACTCAACTACCAGCAATCACACCTTCGTTAAGGTTCATCAAGACATCCTCAAAGGTTTCAATCTTCTCGATTTTCTTCTCTTTGCTGTAACTTTTAGTTGGAATAAAGAAAGTTAAAGAACACTGCTCGAAAGCAGGAAGTCCTCTGTAAACCCAGCAATATGGTCTACTCTGAACCACTTAATTAAGAGAGTATGATTCCTGCCAGTATGACCACTATTAAGACAACTTTTTAGCACCACCCTGTGATAGAGGAGTTTATATTTAGCAAGACTGTACGTGGAATTGGGCTTCTCAACTGTGTGACATAAATTTTCAAGTGCCAGCAGAATTAAAAAACATCTTCCAGTTAAAAAAATCCCAGGCTATTGCAGCAAGACACATATAATAATGATAAATTAAGTACATGGTTGGAAAGTGTATTGGATTTAATCTCATTTTCTTATTGCCTGTGCTTTTTACTAGCTGGTTTAGAGGGGCATTTTTTGGCAAATATTTTTGTGATCAAATGTCAGCCTGTCAATTGTGAATGAACTGTCTAATTTTTTTCATGCACCTGAACTGCGCTATTGGTCACTCAAAATCCACAGAGCTTCACAGATTTACTTCTGCCGAGAAATGAGCAGATTGTTTAGTTTGAGTTTCCTGACAGATGGCCTAAAACTCTTTTTTAATAAATAAACTACTTCCATTTCTGCACCAGAACTAATTTATTTTGCTCATGAACTAAATTTGATTTTCTGATTAACTGATGCTTACACATAGGCTTAACTTCATTTCACAAACATATCTTCAAAAGTAAAAATGTTTATGTCAAAGAACAGTCAAAGTGGAGATTTTCTTAGAAGCTTTTCAACCAATCAGAAGTAATAGTTTTATTGTACACAAGTTTCAACCCCCTCTGCATTCAGCTGGAGTCTCTCTATGGACTTCAGGAGGAATTAAACTGGATTATATGGGTCTAGTTCCAATGAACACTGTAAACCATCAGGAGATCATGACTGTTTTTCTTGGGGGGTTTTTTTCTCTAAGTCTTTGCCTCCTCGATCTCTAGGTTTTCATATCCCATGTACATACCTTAATTGGCAGTGGGTAGCAGCTCACCACTGAGGCAGCTGTTGCTCCTTTGCAATGGATACTTCCGTATTCAGACGTTAGAATGCCCAGCTGTAGCCACTCTAAGGGAGCTGGCTCCTTCACCCCATTCATGGAGGAGGAAAAGTGAGCAACCCTTAGAGAAGTCTCCTCCATTGCCTCCCCGGTGCCCAGCTGCAGCCTCCCAGCGCTTTCTTTCCACACTGCCTCCCGGCTTCCCAGACCTCCTCTCCTGCCTGCTGATTCACCCCAGCCCTGTGAAATGACTCCAAGCTGTTTTTTCCTACTCTAAGCAATGGCACTTCACTAGCGTCACAGACAGAAGCTGTGTACAAAGCAGATGTCTGAAGCCTGTGTGCAGTTCCTATAAGCGATACCATGCCTATCCTCAGGCACAGGACTGTAGCCATACCACTCTGCCACAGGCAGTGGACAGCATTTTACTGTAAATGTACGTGTCCCTTCCCTTGTGTGGGGGACAGCAGAGAAGCTGGGCTGAACCCGGGTTACACATTTTTTTGGCCTTTTTTTTTTTTTTTTGAGGATTGACTTCTCACCTGAAATTGTAATCAGTACTAGCTGGCGTCTTGTGCAATACAGCAAGAATTTCCTCCCTCCCATCTAGCCAAATGATGTATGTCAACATGTTTTTAACAACCGTCTGCTTCCCATTAAATATTCAGAAAGGTGTAAAACTGAAAAGAATGAATAAAGACAACAAAGCACTATATTTCTAGACCTTAATATATATCTGGTTAATTGCACAAAGTATGTAAGATGACAATGCTTTACTGTCACAACTTAATTATTTACACTCATTTAGACAGGCTAACTGTAATTAAATTATCCCTGGTCCGACATACATATTTTTTTCTGGTCTTAATTTAATTTAATGCTATGTTTTAATTTAAAAGTGCTTTAATGTAATAGAAAACAAGTTGCTACGACTAATAAAGGGTTAATGTGCAGATGTGATTAATTTGCGTATAAATCAGTTAATCTTTTTCCGTGGAACTCCTTTAAATAATGCCCTTTTTTCATCAGCTATATTTCTGTTCTTTATACTCCTGTTGTTAAGGAACCAGCATTTTCCCATTGACGCACCAGTACTGGCAGCAAGCACATCCTAAGTGTATTTTGTGACTCATTTCAATTTGCTCTTTAGTGCATTCGCAGTTTGCTCATTAACATCAGCATTGGCGGCTAATGGATACTCAGTAGGAAGTAATTTTTTCATGAATGTTTCATAGAGGAACAGAAATGAAAGCGAGGAAGGATTTCACTGGTGACAAAGCAGACTTGTGGCTGGATGGCAGGCCATGACCCAGGGCTCGCAAAGACCAGGCAATGGCTGAGCACCGTTGCCTCCTGGTCCTGCCAGGAGCCCCTCACCCCTCTCATGGACATAGCTCATGTATTGGCAGCAGAGGAAGGCAAAAGATCTCTAGGCTGAAAGAACATTATTTCTTTATACACTGATCCTTGTCATTGCTGCACAGTTGAGATTTCTGAATACCATGGTTGTTACAAACCTGAATATAGAACAGACCTGGCTGAGTAATTTTGCTGTACTTTACTTGGCTCAATTTTTTCCTAACTTTTCCTCTTTTTTTTTTTCTTTTTAAGAATTCACTGAAAAAGATACTGCTTTCTGTGTTGCTCATTCAGCACAGTCAACACTAGTTATTTTTCATGCAGGTCTTCCGGCTCTGTTGGGAGTCAAAAAACAGGAAAAATCATTCCCTTCCACCTATACACCAAAAAAATATAATCTGAAACTGCAGCTTATTCTTTCAAAAATTCCCATTACGTGGGTTAGCTGAACTGGTCATAGTGTTCAGCTATGAATGAGTCATGTTTCTGACAGATATCATCTCCTGGAAAGCCTGTTAAAGGTGAGCGTGTTCTCTCTGTGCTTGTCTTCAGTTGAAGTTGCAACCGGCAGCCACAGTCTGTTTACAAGAACTGGACTGATGTTATGTGTATGATAACTTACACCACTCAGAATACTTCATTGGGGCATTCCAGTGACACAAATACATGTCTGTAGGCTCAGACATGTATTGGCAATACATGCAAAACATACATAAAATATGTAGTGAAGGGTATAAGAGGAAGCCTGAAGGCTGGAGGGGTAGATGTTAAAGATAAGCTCGGAAAATCCCTGACATTCCACTCCATGCACACCAGGAACTATACACAACCAAGTCAGCAAATTTTCAAGCATTCTGAAGAAAAACAGAGGCTTACATTATTGTTATTTATTTTGTCATACCATAAACACTATCAAAGTCAGTATGCCCTTCAAGGTGCACAGTGACCTTTGTTATGCTCTCATTAGGTTTTCCTTGGCTTTAAAAAAATGGATGTCTCCAGACAGAGCAAAAAGGAGTGCACTGTACTAGGCAACAGGAGAAGAAAACCACTGAAGTCCAAAGGCAGAAGATGGGCTAAGTACACAAAAGGTGTGTACTCAAGAACTCATTTCCTGAACACTCCACAGTTTAACAGACTCATTTAATACCGGTTCCAAAACAGTTGCACGGTCACTTAAAAACAAAAAGTGGATGCTGAAATGATTGGGAAGAAATGCTCAGGTAGCACTGATAAAGACGAAATGCTCCATATCCTGTTTGATTCTTTCCTTACACACACACATAAACAAAAGGATAGTTTTGAATGTATGTGTAGTGTAATTGCACTGGTACAGAAATGGAAACACAGGAAGAATAGGCACACAAGAGCTCAAATAATAGTTAGATAAGCTAATATCATGATAAATTTACCCTGAAGCACTTAAAGAACAAAACTAAGTAATTATTAACATTGTATATTACTGTGAAGTCATGAAGGACATTTGACATCCCAAAGACTGGAGATGAACGAATGTGTTATCTCTTCCTACGGGCAAAAGGCAAATGCAGGGTAAAAGCAGTCGGTCTGGCTTGTGTGAGGGGACATGTACTAGAAACTCTTTGTAAGCCCAGAACGAGGTACAAGATAATGAAACGGCCAATATGGATATCTCAAGAACAAGTTGTACCAACCTGATCCTTTCTTGACAGGATAATGAAACAGGATGCCAACTACATCCTAGCTGGATAGCTATAATTCCTAGCTATAATTCCACTGCAATAAAGTCTGGACATCATCCCACATGACATATAAGAAACTTGGGGAGATGCTGGCTAGATAAAATCACTATAAAGGAGTACAGCTTGTCATAAGTCAAGCTCAAAGAACATGTGTCAGTAACGTTGTGAAATTGGCATGGCAGATCGAGCAGCCTCCTAGAGTTGTCTGTTATAAATCCACTATTATGCAATCCTTTCAGTTAGACGCTGTAACAGAAGTTGTTTATGCAATTAAACATATAAACTGTGCACATCAAAGCAACTTGGGAGGACCTGCATGTATTTTTGTGGACGAGGCTGGAACTCAAAGTGCCTCTGACGATCTGCACAATGCATATGTCCTCTGCGAGGTGAACGATGAAGTGAGCTAAAGAAACGTAAGGACAAAGGTTGAATGCTTGTGTAAAAAACAGGGAATAATGTCTACAAGGGAGGTTTACACAGATGTTACCGAAGGGGTCCAGGGGAGAAGAAAACAAGGGGTTTACTTCAAGGATTGAAAGCAACTGGAACTAGACTGTCTTCACAGCCTGAAAAAACCCCTTGTTTTTGTATACTTTTAAGAAAATGATAGACAAATATCTGTTGGGGGATGATCTAAGTCAATCTCATTCTGTTTCAGACTGTCAAGGTAAGCTCTACCTACATCACAACTATGATTTTGTCAGCCCTCAGGCTTCATCAATGTCCCCTTCACTTTCTCCCCTTGTCTTTTCCAGACTTGCCGGCCCTGTGGGACAATTTGCCATAAGATTAGCCAGTTGCTAGAAACAGAGTGGGACATTCACATGTAGTTTCTTTTGCCAGATCAGAAGACAGAATAAATTCAGTGAATAAACATAGCTTTATCACACTGTCAGCTACGTTTTCCTCCCTTCTTGCTTCAGTATCACAAGTTATGTTACAACATATTTTCCACAGCTCTTGTTTCTCCCTCAGCTTGCTTTATAATGTCCAGCTTTGTATACGTGTCCTGGCAGCACTGTGTCCAAAGCAGAAGCAGGGGAATCAATCTTTGAGGCTTTGGAAAAAGTTCATCTGGGAGCAATGTTGTCTCCTAATAAGTAGGGGGAGCAAGGGGTGGGATGTAAGGAAGACATCCCCAGCACCACGACCTTGAGGGATACGAGAGGGCAAATAAAGTCCCAGCTGCTGTGGAGAAGCATACAGAGGGTTTTGAGATACTGCTCTCACGTCCTCTGTCACTAGTACTCTCATTCCCTCTGCATCTGTGTTCTTTCTAATCAGCATCCTCTCACACAAAGCAAACAGGAAGAAGATAAATCATTGTTGGAACAAACCATGCAAAATGGAGGTTTTCAATGGAGGACATTTTGGATGCAGTATCTGCCACCCCACCTCTAATATTTGTAGTATTATAAACTTCCCAACAGCTCTCTAACTCGGTTTCTAAGTCGCATGAAGTGATTAGTAGGTGCCTGGTAGTAAATTCTTGTATTTGGATAGGAGAAACACAGGGGTCGTAGTAATACTTTTTAAAGGACACTATCTAGATATGTCTGTGGACCAAACAGTCAGACCCATCTACATGAAGGTCCTGGTTTTGCGGTTTCAGTTCATCCCTATTTCAATTTATTTATGTGAAGAAACAAAATTTGTTTTTATGACATGGATTTTTAATGGGAACATATATTCACACATTTTAAAAATGCAGGAAGTTCTTATTTGGTTCATTTTCTTTGATTTCTGCTTTCAGTGAAAGTATCTTTGGAACTGGAGGAGAAAATATTTTTGGTTGTGAATTGCAATACATGTTGCATACAACTTTCTAGGGTTTTCACTAAGTAGGGGGAAATCTAGAGGGAAGCCTTGCACATCAGCAGACTGGAGAACTGGGCAGAAAGGAATCTCATGAGGTTCAGCAAAGGGATATATGATGTCCTGCATCCGGGCAGGAATAACCCCAGGCATGAGCACATGCATGGAGCCAGCTGGCTGGACAATAGCTCTACAAAGGAGAACTTTGGAAATTCCATGTGAACACAAGAAAACTCTACTGTAAAGATGGTTAAACACTAGAACAGATTGCCCAGAAAGGTTGTGGAGTATCCATCTGTAGAGCTATCAAAAACCAAACCAGATACAGCCTTGAGCAACCTGCTCTGTCTGTCCCTGCTTTAGCAGGAGGGTAGATTTTGTGATCTCAAGAGGACCTTTACAACCTCAGCAATGCTGTCATTCTGTGATTGTGTGAAGAACAGAGGCAATGGCAAAGAGAAGCAGTCATTCATCAACAATAAGTGAGTACCTCATACCTCCTCATCTGCTCTCAGTGGAAAAGGCAGATTCCTGAGCCTTAAAAATGGATCGTCTCAATCACCTCTTGGAGGTGTTTGTATTTCCATTGCAGAGAATATAGAGAAGGAAGAACCACCTTCCTTTCAGTGATTTCATCCCAGTAGGGAAGAAGCTCCACTTACTATGAGAAGAAGGGAAGGATGCCAAATAGACATTCTTCCACAGAAAATCCTTTCATACCTCTCTTTAGAGAGCAAAATTCTGTTTGGACAGGGATGTTGAGGAACTTTGATCTGTCAGAGCATGGAAAACAAATGTGTCCTGAGCCAGGAATCATGGAATCATCATGACCCTCAATATATGGTGCTCTGCAGAGGTAAGGGAAGGATCCAAAATAGATGTGACATAGTGGTTTTACCTCCGACTCACGAACTGTGCGTTGGTTTATACCAACCGAAAACCAGCTCACATGTTTCCCTCTCTCCAATTATCTTTGTTTGGATTATAAGAGGAATTTAAGGATGAACAAGCAGCCCATAATACTTACTAGAAAAAAGTGACAAGTGAAAGTATATGGTATGACATATGTACTGTGGAGTGCCCATCATGCAAGAATTAAATCAAGGTTTATTTTAGGGGGATATAATTTTCAGGAGTCACATTTTGCAAGTCATACTTCTAGGCTGGAAAAGTGAATTTAAGTCCTTCAGATTTGGGATTTTTAACACACTCCTATGTGGCTAGCAGAAAAGCTAGAGTGGTAAAATAGAAAGCTGCCAACATCTCCAGAGCTGACATTTCAGAAAGTATTCTATTTAACAATAAGGTGAAGAAAGGTTAGCTCCTCATGGGGTCAGAGAAGTTAACATCATGCAGCTTCAAATCCTTCTTGTCCTAAGGACCTTCCATAGTCCAGATCCCACCTTGTTCTGAAGAAAATAATCCGTAGTATGATGCAGTGATGTATGTGTCCCAGCTAAACCTCAAGGCCATAGTTTTCTACCAGGTGACAGCAACCTGTAAGATCATCTCTCCCAGGATGCATTTCCAGAACAAGGCTCTAAACAGATTTCAGCTGCAAGCAAGTACTGATGGTCTGGAAAGGAAGATTGCTCTCTTATTAGATAGCAGAGTCGACAGCAACAGCAACATTCTCTAGCTATTGAAAAATGGAAACAGATTTTCTTGGAAAGGGAACCAACTGTTCATTTGACAATTCAGTCTGTGTCTTTCCCAGTCTCTGTAGGAATTACTACACTCTTGCCCTAATAGCTACAGCAGATCCATAGCTAATCATTGCAGGCAACATGGTACTCTTCCTCATGCAACTGAACCAATCGTCAAGATAATTTATGTGCCTTGCTTTAAAGCCATTCCCATACTTATCTTGTTCCAGCTGGTTATGCTTATCACATAAGAGTGAGACTGAAGGAATTCTGGACTAATTTCATGTCATAAAATCTTCAGAGTGCTGTGTTGGACCCTGTTCACTCTACTGGAATCCCATTATCTCATTGTGACAACTCCTTACACACCTGAGGAATCAGGTACCAGATTAGTGGAAAATGCCAAAGTTTGATAGTAGGATGCAGTACTTATTGTTAAAATCCTGAACTTCTAGTTTTTCCTTTCAGAATGTTCATCTTAAAACCCTTTTGAAGTAGTTATTTTAAATTACAAAGTTAAAAAAAGACATAAAGAATTTAACATTTACTCACCAATTTTTTATTGCACTAGTAACGAGAGCATAAAAAGGTGTTCATTGCCCATGTGTATTCCAGTGTTAACACCTCCCTCTGAATCTACCACATTGAAATGTCATTTCTGGAAGTACTACATATATGGCATTTAGAGTAAAATTGTCCACTGCAGGCGGTGAAGAAAAAAAAGGAAAGAAGTATTTTTCTGTTTTCCTTTGGGCTGACTCATCTCCTTCGTCATTGGTTTAATTATTAATTTATCACACAATATCATGTTCTTGCAGCATTGACTTGAATCAGATTTAGAACGGACAGGTGCTCTTCAAACATTTCCTGCCCATACATAACTCTGCCAACAAATGATGTTCCTTATCTGGAGCACCCCTCTGCATTTGTAGCTCAGGGCAAACTCTGGAGTAGAAATCACCAATTATTACAAAGTTAAGTGATTTTCTTTTTTTTTTTTTTTAATAGGGATCAATGGAGATTAGTGTCCTATGAAGAATGGTCTATTTTTTTTTTGGGTGTCACTCAAGGACTGTAATTAAACTTCCTCTGCCACATGCTCTTCACAGGACCTTGTAAATGCTGCATTGGCAAAACTATCAGAAGCAGTTTGATGCTTCACACCTGCATAGCTAAACTTTTCCCTGTCTTCTTTACAGTTAATGTATGAATAGACATTTCTAAAATGCAGATAATCTCATCCTAAAGATGTCTAGAATAAACTGACAAAGCTCACCCTGAAAATGGCTACTTAGCTCTGCTGTCTATTGAGGGATCTCCTGAAGACTATCTCAGATATCTCTACAGCAGAGGTATCTAAAGCTAGGTGAGCACCGTCCCATCCTTTGTAGCTGAATTCTTCCTTTATCTAATGGGGTACAAAGCATTTACCTTCATATAATATAGATAAGGGAAAATCATATTTCCCTTGTATAATATGAAAAATTATAATCTCATATGTATTTATTCAACATACCGTGAGATAAACATGCTCCAGACTGTGGAGCACTGTCCCAGGCGCTGACCTGTTTGGGACTGTGACACGAGTTGTGTGGGTCGACCCATTATCACAGGTGTTTTCCTGACCCAACAGGTCAGTGTGACTGCTGGCTGCTGCAGGGGCAGAGCTGACCTCAGAGTCAGCAGGGTGGAAACACTCTCCAACGGGCTCAAACCAAGCTATATGTAACCTCCACTAATGAAGGGGGCAAGGCATTATATTACTGCCTGTCCTCTTAGCAATTGAACCCCTCATTCAGACAAAAGTCCCATTCATTTAACCTGCATCGCTGCTCAAGGAATTTCAACATCAGCTTTTTTCCTGCTATTGAAGAGCCCTAACCCCAAACCTTATGTAAATGAAAAATAGTTGTGCTTAAATAAGCTTTGGATCAGCCTCTATTTTGTGCATTTTTTATCTGAAAAGGAAATGAGAAAAATATTTAATGGAAGAATAACATCCTGACAGCACAAGTCCACAAGGGTACCTGTTGAAGAAATCTTGTTAAAACAACAGAACAGCCTAAAAAGGTAAGAAAAAAACAGTGAAACAGAATAGAAGTAGGAAGACTTGCAGGAAGTTCTGCAAAAGGCCATGAGAATTTTGCCACAGATTTCCAGCTTGTTTGTATTTCACTCTTACTGAAATCCAAGTGACATAAAAATACCCTCTTATGCTTTTAATAACCATTCCTCTAAAATTCTGAGAGGCTTTAACTAGTTACAAAACTGTTTTCAATATTTATTTGAACTGCACTCTCATTTCACTTTGATAACGGTTTGTTGTCTTATGCCACAATATGTTACAGAGTAGATCTGTTAAAGATGAATGTGCTTTACTTTACTTACTCTAATTCCCCTCATTTTCTCTACTTAGCACTGATTGGGAGCTCTATTTTTCAAATGTGAAATCTATGTTTCAAGATCAGATCTAGTCTTCTGGGATGCACAAAATTAGAGTTTTGATTCTTCTACTTTGTATCTTGCAAAGTCATTGAAAGATTGGCCACAGTTAAAACTTACTTTGGCACCAAAAATCTAAAAAGATTCACTGAATCTAGTATTTAGAACATACATTGTGGTCTGTGATAATCAGCTGTGTGAGAGGCTGATAAGATCCGTTGAGACTGTGCTAAGCAGAGGCAGCCTTTGAAATTCAGTGACTGAAATCTCGCTGCTATATTGGCAGCACAGCTTCCCTCTTCCAGCATCTGCAGTGAACTACAGCCCTGAGGGAGACAGAGACAGCCCTTCAGAAGCGTAGGAATCCACTGCCAGTCTTTTATGCAAATGCATCAAACTATAGGCATTTGTCCTTGATATTTATGATGTTGACTGAAGAGGTGGACTAGCTTATGGAAATGATAAATAAAATAGAGGTAGACTTGTCTTCTGTGGAATTTTTTCCAGTTTAGTCAAATGGAGCTCCTTGCCTCTTCTTGGCTTCTGTCAGAAAATTACAAGCCAGGGTAAATTGGGACTCTGTTTTAGCACTTCATTGTGATGCATCATTTAAAAGGTATGACAGCTTTGCAGTTTTCCAGTAATACGAGGAAAATGGAGAGAGGTTATACTTAGGCTTAGTAAACAGGACTTTGGTTCACCATTTGTTCTCCGAATCAACAGAGGGAAAAAAAGATAAGTCATTTTGAATGGTACTCCAATAGAGGAAGCCATTTAGCTTCCACAAATGACTTTCAGGTGGTACATCCCATAGTATTCAGGGGCAGAAGAGGGGAGAAAGTAAAGAAAAAGGAAAAATTAAACATTTTGTGAGATCCAGATCTCTGAAGAAAACATAAATCATACAAAAAATACTAGTTCTCATACACAGAGACACAAGGGACCTCAGGAGAGCCTCTTACAGCAGTGGTGCTCATTCACACTCAGTGGAGTTCACCAACATCCATGTGAGAGGCAGGTAAGAGTAAGAGCTGAGCTACCAAAGCACACGTTTAATGAAGAAACAGACAGGCAAAGCAGAAATCCTTCCCCGCACTCATAAGAGGACTTATAGTGCTGTATGGACGGTGGTGGAGTGGTCAACTTGTTCAGCCAGCAACACACAATCACATGGTAAAAATTAATCCAACAGGCAGATGTGTCTTCAGAGAGCGATCCAGCATGAAGCCCCTCTCATAAAGAGAAACATAAGCCCACAAACCCTGGGTTAGGAAAACTTCAAGAGGCTGGCGTTGTCAAGGCTCAGCAAGGCAAGGGGGCGGTCTTAGAACGTATGAGACTTAAATAAAATGTCCCAGTGGAGTAACATGCAGGTCTCTTGCTTTTAGCTATCAGAAATTAGTTTAAGTTAGTCTATGCTTCTGCCCTGATTTCTAGAGACACTCCAAACAGCAATTCATGCTGTCCAAATACACAGGGCAACAAGTGTCTACTGGCGGTGCTTATTTTTCTGTGCTAACTATTGAGGGAACCTGCACAATGAGTTTGGTTTAGGAACCAAATTATCTCACCTAACACCAGTTATCTTATATTTGTGCATCTGGTCTATTCTAGTCATGTACCCCCTCTTATAGTCACTGCAGAGAAATAAAATGCATTCAGTAGATTATTCATCTCATCTTAAAATAAGTGCCTGAAACAGATGGGACAAATCCATCTCTGGATTTGTCTATTTTTCTCAACTGCAAACAGAGGAAATACAGAAGACTCCTCTCAGACCAGATATATAACTTTTAGATAGCTGAAGTTACATAAATGCAACCCTACCCTCAGGAACAAACAGAGCATGTATATTACGAAGTAATGAGCCTAGACAGTGAAATGGAAGAACTTGAACACCGGGTGCAGAATATGTAAGGGGATGGGGATGACGGAAACTGGGGAATAACAGTCGTTGTTGCAACACAGCACTGAAGGGCATACAGGGATACATGAAAGACAGGAATGCAGGTCATAAGACGGCAATATATACTGCTGATTTGATAAGACTCTAAAATTATGAAAGAAAGCATGGACAAACAGAAATGGTTTTATTCAAAATCTCTTGTTAACAATCTTAAAGAAATCATGCAAGGTCTGACTACAAGACAACCCCAAGGATGTCATCATCTGGTTACATGCACAGAGAACTTCCATACTACTAGAGAACTGCCTAATAAGGCCTTTGAAAAACATGACATTATTGGAAAAATTATCTTTAGAAATACGAGACAGAGAGCAAATGTGCATTATCATTATAGGGGTCCGGATAGTATGACAACTGGTAGGTTTCTAGGCCAAATACACAGAGAGCAAGATTCAGACTACTTACTGTGGCACTTCAACAAACTGTGACTAATGCGTCATCTCAGTTCTAGATCAAAATGAGTAATTCAGCACACTGCTACCCAGAGCTTCCAAAATCCTTCTGTCCCTCTAAGTCAATGAAAAGAAACAGGTAGTGCAATCAGACAGTTTTCTTTTAATGCCAAACACATGGGGCACTCCTACGTGGATTTTACATCTCCACTGCTTCCAGTTCCAAGTCTAGCTGATTTGTTGTTAACCTGAAGATCTCTGCACTTCACTGTATTGTGTAGTATAGGCACGTCCTTCTATAGGAGAGTACAATTTAAGTCCCTTTACACACTGAGATTTCCAAGCCTTTTGCAGTACATCACCATTGGAATATGCTTTGTATAATCAGTGGCAGACACTGCTGTCCATACAACAATGTGGGCTAGAGACTTGCCAGGTGAGGAACCAAGGAAAAACGTGACCTGTAGCAAAGAATGAGTTACTTGCTTTTTAACACAACTCAATGTCAATATGAGTTACCTTCAGGTGTTAGAAGACCATAGCCAGCAGGAGAACATGTGAAATGGGGATAACTTTCTGTGGTGGATGTGATTGCCCCTGAGGGGGTGGAAAAGAGCGGTTGTGCATAGCATTTAGGGGCCTGGAAGGGCTGACGGTGAAAAACCAGAGCAGACAAGGAAGCAGGAAGAAGAAAATTCTGACTTTGCAACATCAACGAACATCACAAGGATCTGTGCCCTGCTATGGTGACACGTAAAAGCTGACACAATCTTGCTTACCTGTAGCCTTGCTAGTCTATAGCAGATGCTGAATTAGTGTACTGTATAGCTCTTGGTAATAGAGTCATCCCCGCTCCTGACTAGTGGCATAAAGTGCCACTCTCTTTGCCTTCCAGGTGCCAGGATGAGTCAGAAGAGGTCTTCGCTCCCATCGTAAGGAATCCCTTGTGAACTTTCTATAAGAATGAGCTAGTGAATGGATCAAAAGCATTGCTTCAGCCAAGCCTAGTGCACAGTGCTACAGTTCACCAGCAGACTAGGGAGGACATCTGTGGAAACAGCGGAACAGACCACAAAGCAGACAGCCAAAGTCAGCAGTGGGGCCTTAATATAAATGTGAGGGGCAAGAGGATTAGAAAATAAAGGGAACTTTGGTTAATACACCTCTAAAAACAAAGGAAACTAAAGGACAGAAACGTGAGACTTGACTTAAGGCATATTTAATTGTCTGAAATTAGGGTCTACTGCCTCCTTTCCCCTCACTTAGAAATAAAAAAATTTAATACTTGTGTTTTTTGCAGCCAGGATGGAAATGAGAGAAATCATGTTTTGCTAGGGCAATCAGGGATATAGGTCTTTCATCACTAATACCTACATTCAAACCTGACTCAGGCCATCGGGGACTGGAACTTGCCACTGCCTGGCACCTCTTTTGCAGTTCATGTAGAAAGAAACAGTGGTCTCAGGCAGGCTCCTCAGGGACAATTATTCCCACCAGAGGAACCATAACCACAGTTAATTTTAACTGAGGTCTTTTTTGAATGCTTCCTGGGGGCACACAGAAAACCGAATGGGCAGTGAAATGGAAGTCTACTTGTCTTTGTTAGGATAGTCTCTCCATGCCTCCTCTGGGTACTTGGACAAGGTAGATCAAACTACTGGTTCTTATTAGGGACATCACCATCATCACCATCAAAATGTAGGGGTACACTGGTGAGCTAATAAAAAGGTTTGTTGCTGATATCATAATTTTCTAAGTAGGCTGAAGCCTGCCTACAATGATCTGGGACCCATAACAAGCAATAAACAGAAAAAAACACTAGAAGTCTTATATACATATATATATATACACACACATATATATTTTTATATATATTCAATACTGTATGCAGTGAGACAATTGCCTAGAGGTATTAAGACTGGTTGTTGTTTTTTGTCATTATGAGCACCTGAAAGACTTCTATTTTTAGTCTGCCTAATGTATCACATCATCTATCACAGCTACTCCAAACACTTCTTTGGTGTTATTCTGGTTTCCTTTGAAAGGAAGGAAAGCTTCCATTCTTTTAATAGGAAATCCCCAGCAGGAGAAAAAAAGCCAGTGGGATCTGTTCCTTCATGTCCCCAGTTGAACTAGGCATTCTAAAGCCATCAAAAAATTCTTCCTTATCCAAAGATGCAGAATCGAACATACAAGAAAAAATGGTGCAGCCAAAATATCATTTCTTCACAGGAACACCAAATGAAAGGTCTATGAAATGAAAAGTATCTATCTGAAACTATCTGAATCTGGCCCTGTTGTTATGCTCATAAAAGAGTTATTGACTAACTACTTCTAACACAGAAAAATTAGTTAAGACACATGTTAGAAACTGTAGTAGCGAAAGAAAAAAGCACGTTGTGCCATTTCCCAATCTCTTTGTGAAAGTAAACAAATTTGGCACCGTCATCCAAACTCTCTCTGGTTTACATTTTGGTCAGTGATTGTAATATCCGTTCCAAAAGAACGTATCAAAAAGATATCTGTATCAAAAGAAACTGGGATCTACGCTTAAATAATAAGAACAACTTCCAAAATGGGGTATGACACACTTGTCTACCAATTTAGACTTCCCCACCTGAACCTGAAGCCCTAGGCTCTCTTTACAGCTGGTCCAGTGTCTCTGCTTTAGGAATACCTGTACCATGATCACATGATCAAATTGATTCACTTACTTATAAAAAAGGGATGAAGAGCTTTGAGCATACTGGAAGAAGAGTTTGGCAACTGGAAAAGAACAAACCCTCTTAATTTACAGGAAAAATAATTGGAGTCACCACAAAGGTGAATAAAATCATATATGACCATTGATCATTTAGGCCTTTGTCATTTTTTTTTCCCTCAGAGGCTACTCACAAATTCCTTTAATTCACATTTAACACTTCTTTGAACTTTGATTCCTGCTTTCTTTAATATCAAACATAACTAATTAAGGCAGAATTAAAGAGAATAATAATGCTCTTTTTTTACTGTGTCACACGTCCCCGACTCCTTCCAAACCACACCATATAAAAGTTTGCTATTCTAGAGGAGGCGGCCAAACACTGACTAACTCACATAATCAAGCTATGTTATTTTTTCTCTTGCTGTTATCACATTTCCTCCAAATGTAATTAAAAAAGGATATAAGCGTGTAATCCAATATGACTTTGTAGACTACTTCCTCAAATAGAGCAGCAGATAATTTGAGGGAAGAGCATTCCAATTAATTAATAAAGCAAATGCTTTTAGCTTTACATAGGATGTTTTCATTTCATTATAAGTGGCCTGCCTGTTGAGTAGTCAAGAAATACTGTATTTTCCCTCCACCATAAAAGATTTGGTACTAATTGCTCAAAAGTGCATTAGCAGGAAAAAAATCCATCATGTCTGAAGAAGGAATATGTATCAATTAACAAGCTAAAAGTATAAGATGGTGTTAGCTTCGAATATGAAAAATAGTTATTCCGACTGATATTATGAAAACAATTAATTTCCCTTTTGCAACAGAACATGGAATTTATAGGCTGGTACCTTGGAAAGCATGATGGTAGTGTGTGGCTGAATTCATTTAGTCTAACAATCAGTAGCTCTGTACAAAACTGTTATTTAGAATGAGTATTTCCAACAGGAATTTAAGGAAACCACGAGATCATCATGTTATTTACTGGAGCTGGCTGAGCAAACTGGAGGGTTGTCGAAGTGTCCGGTAAGCTGTATAAATAGTTCCTCAGCTGCTGTGGAGATTCAAAAAATTAAAAACTATAGCACAAACTGTGTTGGAGGAAAATATATCAAATAACATCACTACGATTTTTACATTTAAAAATCTGAACCATTACTGATCTCTCAGCTTGGAAAATGTGACCGGCTCTATTTCTTAGGCTTTGATTTCAGTATCATTGTCTCAAAGATCAAGCAAGTAACTCCAGTGTTTAATATAAGTTCATTCTGCTCCAGCTGAAGTGAGTTGCATTGCAACACCACAAGTAAAGCACCCACATAATTCAGGTACTTCTATACTTTTTTAAAATATTCTTTCTGGCTTTTCATATCATTCCCCCAACACCACCGCTGATGTAATTTTGCTCAAGATCTTTCTTAATTATTTCTTTTTTTTTTTCCATGAGTGAATAATTAGTTAACATTTATTTTGGGAAATGTATCATTTCAGTGTAGGGCAGAGAAGTTCAGCAGCTGCAGGTATTAGCTCAGCATGGCAACAGCAATACCTATCCGCAACCAAACATCTGCTAGAGCATTTCAAAAAGAAAAGAGCTGCCCACGTAAATGAGACACCAAGCAATCACACCAGCTGTACCCTGAGGCACTGTTCACAGAAGTCTGGAAGGAGGGGAGTTGTTAGGTTTGGGTTAGGTTTCTTTTCCAGAAACTAGGCACAATGGGTGAACTTGAGCCCTGTTATAACATGATATGTTCTGCAGCTGAGTTTCCTTATGGCTCATTTAGACTTCTCCCAACAAAACAGGCAAGTATAGCTCTGGAATTTGTTGCCGCAGTTAGACCACTATATGGTATAGAAAGAGCACCACTTTTGCTCTGAGTATGTTTTTCAATAATACAAGCAGCAATGGGATAAATTTAAGTCTGTTATTATGTCTCTATTTAAAGAGAAAGCTAAGGTAACCAGGATTATAGACAAAGAGAAATGGAAGGAGTGAGGTAATTCCATAGTAAAGAATAGAGCAAAGAAGTATCTCATGAAAGATGGGTGTAGGCGGTATGGTATCCCTATTTTTACTTAACAGTGATTTCCTGCAAAACTATCTGTTGGTGATAGAGGAGGAAATATCTGAGGAACTAAATCTGAACTAAATATTTCATTGTCACTCAAGCCTGCACTAATCTACGAGTGAAATATCTTGAGTACTAAAAATAAAGTAAAACAGACTGTGTAGTTTATCATTTAATAACAGAATTTTAAAAATGTGATTAGAGAGCTAGAGGATGAGAGCCCCCACTAAAATTAGGGCAAAAACCTAAGATCCTTTCCAATAATTTCTGAACCAAAAGGTCCCAGTTTTAGGGTTCAGTCAAGCCTAACAGTGAAAGACGAAATTAACCTTCTTATTCGGGGTATTCATTGCTGCAGGGAGGTTTGCAGTCACAGGAAAAGTAAGAGGCCATGCACACACTCCCAGCTGCAGTTTGCTGCTGTTTGCTGCAGATGCATAGGCAGAGGTCCAGCTGTACTTCTGTCCTGGTGAGGAGCTACAGCTGCTCTGATAAACCCTACCAGTCACAGGTATACCTGTAATCCGTCTTTATCATTGCCAGTGGTGAAGCCCTGCAAAGGATTTGGGAGGCTGGAAACAAGGGTCTTTGGGAGATCCAAAGTGTGCTCATAGCTTCTACCCTTACCCCCTCCCTCTAGCAGGGGCATGGGCTGACCTACAGAAGGGAGTTTGAGCTGCTTCTCCCATTTAGTTTTCCATACCTCTGTAGGCCTGTTCTTAAAACCCAAATGTCACCATTTCCCACCAGAGTAAATAGCAAAGGCTAAGTTACCGCCTCATTGAGACAGGCAGTGTTGTTTTTCAATTAAGGAAACACTTTGGCTCTGTCTCTGGTAGCTTTAACAGCTAGGTTTATTCTTCTAAAAGAAGTGTTCAGTGGAGTATCTGTCTATCCGTTTCTTTTCATTTTTCAACAAGAAGCAAAGTTTGCTGGGAAAGGCAATATCTTCTATCATTAAACCGAATCAGCTGGTCTGCCAGGAAATAGTCTCCCTTTCTCACTCATGCCTGTGAGCTTCCTCGTTTATAAATCCTGACAGTATTTTTGGTTTAGGCAGTTCTGTGATTCCCGAATTTTTAAAACAGCCAGTGGAAAAGGCATCAGCTGTTACACTGAAAAACCTCACTTCTTTTACTGTACCTTTTCTGCTTTGGAGTGTGACTGAGGCATGATTAAAAGTCATAATCAAAAGGATAAAAGCAAGACTGTTTAACAGTTTTTACAAAGAAATCTTGCAGGTATTTTTCCCTGCAGGAGTCACTTACCTGTTTGAGTGCACAAGGAGAAGAGGGATAGAAATAGTTGAAACTAAGGAAATGGAAAGGAATGGTCTGGCAGTACCACCATACTCTTTAATACCTTTCAAGTCTTTTTTTACCTTTGTCATTTGGTACCTATTAGTGTAAAATGGAAGAGTTACATTTCCACAAAACAGACTTTATTATCTCAGCCTTCAGTTTGTGTGTGTAAATGTGCTCCTCTCCTTTACCTTTGCAATTCAGAGCCAAGTGTGCCTGTATACTATAGAGCTATTGACTGGATGTTGCAACAGTCTGCTGGACCGGTAGGTATGTATTTATCCAGGACTGCAGTGCCTGAATTGGAATTAGAAGTATTTGTTTAGTCACAGACTGAATGAATTTACAAGACAAATTGGTTCTGACAATTCCATGATTCAGACAGTATTTTATAATTATTGATTGTCACGGGTTAGGGCTAAGCTGGCCACTAGAAAAATGACAGACGCTCTCCATCAGGCCCCCTCTCCCGTACTTTCCCAGAGAGGCGAAAGAGAGAAGGAGTAAGGAAGCGAGATTTATGGATTGGAAAAGAAAACTGAAATTGCTTTAATGAGAATAATAGCAATAAAATGAAATATATACAAATATATACATCGCCAATACTGACTCAATCCCCTCTGATGGCAACCACATCGCCATCACCACTGATGCTGCAGGGCAGACACCGGGGAGGGCCCAGCCTGGACTCAGTGGCAGACAGGAACTGGATTCAGGAGCTGGATTCTGGAATTGGATTCAGGAATGCACGGATTGGAAGCAAAGGCAGAACAGACAGAGTACACCGGACATTGAAGAAGAGGAAAGCAAGAGAGCGAGACATTCGTGATCCCTCAGCTTTATACAGAATATGACGTCTATGGGATGGAACACCTTGTTGGTCAGTTCAGGGTCACCTGTCCTGTCCGCTCCTCCCCACAGGTGTCACCTCTCACTTACTGCACCCCCACCGTGACACACAGGATTTAGCAGTGACCTTGGTCTGCACAGGAGCAAGGATGAGCAAGAGCCTTTCTGCACACCAGTCCCTGGTAGTAACCGTGAACATCAGCGTTACCAACTCTAGAAGTTTAAAAATACGCCGTTAACTTCAGAAAGTACAGTCACTTAGAAGAGAGTGAGCCGAAAAGCAAAATTACTGGACAGAATTAGTTCTGTTCTAATGAAAACAGGACATTGATTCTAATTTGTCTTAAAAAGATAATGGTTTGAGTATGAAATAAATGGAATTATATTTATTAAGTCCTGAACTCCTTTGGTTAAAATATCATTTCCTCTTTTGTCTTCGACCAATGAAACGCCCTGTTCTTTAGTCACTTGTTGAAGGTAGACATCGATGACTTTCGAGGAAAATAGTTGTGGCTTCCTGCTTCATTTTCCAGACCCTGGGCTCAGGTGAGGTCAATGCAGGCTACATTACATCACCAGTGTGATGTGAATTCATACTCAATCTTTAAGGATTTTTCCTCACACAAGACCACTTTTTGAAGCAGCCTCCTTATGCAGCTGGCATGACACATCTTCCTCTGCTCCCCGACCTTCATGAAAGAAGAATAAAGGACAGTTTGAGGAAACAAAGGAAAGAGTTTATGGATGTAGTTGACTTCATTTGCACATTATGACACTGGAAGTTAATAATCATGGAAAAGGACCTTTTTTTAGGCCATTTCAGCTCTTTAAAATATGTTACCTTATTTGTTACTGTTCTGGTAGAGTTCTTTTTAAAATATTGGGGTATACAAAGAGAAAACCTGATACCCTTGAAGAGGGGTTTTGTGGGTTTTGTATCAAGTTAGATGAGTTTTGTTGACTGGGCATTGGAAAACACAAGTTGTTTCCTATCCGGAGAAGTTTAGCTCTCCAAGTCCAGGGCTCAGGGGAAGATCTCTTGATTTGCAGCATACAGGGAAAAACTTGAAATGTAGTATCAGAATTGAACAAATTAAAAGTAAGGAGGATAGTAATAATCCAGAATTTCCCCCACACACTCCAGTTTCTTCACTTGTGAAATAAATGGAGTCCTGGCAGGAGTGAATGTAACACCCACTGAAAATCAGTAGGACATCTGCCACTTGTACCAGGACTCTGCTGATAGTTTATGCTTTTTGTCATTTTTATGAGTTACCTGAAGGGAAGAAGGGAAGGGAAGAAGGGAAGGGAAGGGAAGGGAAGGGAAGGGAAGGGAAGGGAAGGGAAGGGAAGGGAAGGGAAGGGAAGGGAAGGGAAGGGAAGGGAAGGAAGGGAAGGGAAGGGAAGGGAAGGGAAGGGAAGGGAAGGGAAGGGAAGGGAAGGGAAGGAAGGGAAGGGAAGGGAAGGGAAGGGAAGGGAAGGGAAGGGAAGGGAAGGGAAGGGAAGGGAAGGGAAGGGAAGGGAAGGGAAGGGAAGGGAAGGGAAGGGAAGGGAAGGGGAGGGAAGGGGAGGGAAGGGGAGGGAAGGGGAGGGGAGGGGAGGGGAGGGGAGGGGAGGGGAGGGGAGGGGAGGGGAGGGGAGGGGAGGGGAGGGGAGGGGAGGGGAGGGGAGGGGAGGGGAGGGGAGGGGAGGGGAGGGGAGGGGAGGGGAGGGAGGAAAAATGTGTGTGGGAAAGCGTAAAATGACAAGTATAGAAAAAACTTATAAAATTTTAATAGACAAACACAATAAAACTTTTTAGGATTTGAACCTGAGAACTTGGGAAAACACTGAAAAGGTCTAGTTATATTAATGATTTTAAAATGCATGTTCCCAAAGCAACTTCAGGCAGGACTTCATGAACTCTACTTACCTGTGCAACTTTTTAATTACTAGTACCAAATCATCTTTCAGTTTGCTAAACCCCACTCAGTTTATACTGGAGTTCTACAGTGCACAAGAATTTCCTGAGTACCATGATCAGCTCTTATTTCCTCATTGCATAAGCCTACATTCAGTTTGGCTGTAGTTCTTCATCACATAATGGACAAATTAAAAGGGAGAAAATAAGCAGAAAGATTATGGAACTTTAATTGCAAATTTATCCCTTACCAGAGGAACATAGGAGTTCTGTCTTTTTAATTTTATTTCCATTACCAACAAATTTGCAGTTCATTATTTCTTTGAGAAAAGATTATGCAAATTGAATTTGGGGTTGGATGTTGTTTTCTATGTTTTCCAGCAGACTGGAGTAGGGAATTCCTTAACCTTGAGCACTTCTTGCCACAAGAATTCTCATCTGTTCGTAATTTTGAAGTCCAGTTTAAAATCCCATTTAAAAAGTAATCCATCAATATGGGAAAAGCTACACCACAAACTACTCCTCCACTCTGAATTATTTAAAACAATGAGCAGGTGTTGTCCCTCCATCACCCAATACAGGTCTGTTGTTGATTGCATAATTATGAATCACAAAAAGAAAAAAAAGAAGTACAGAGAAGGCAAGGGTAACTTTCCTTCCACTATGAATTCATACCAGAGCACAGGAGCCACACAAATATCTTCAACCTACTCCCACCTTTCTAGCCTGGATCTATCACGAGGCCAGGGTAGTCTCTGATCACCTGCAGTTCCCTCGCACCGTTCATCTGTAATACTCGTCCAGGCATTAGGATGTTCCTGTCACACAAGAAAGAAAACAAAAACAAAACCAGAACCGAGCAAGTCTACAAAACTAACTTAGCTGAATTTTGTTAGTATGCCAACATCTGCACACGATTTTCATAACAAATACAAAAGGTGCGTAATCTAGCTTTGTTTTTTATGTCTGAAAATAAGTATAAGAAGATTGTTTCATTTGTTTAATAGGTACATGCTATTTAGGTCTGTCATGACATATTGACACTGTGGCAAATTTAGACCAGTGTTGACTTTATTTGAACTGGAGAATTGGATGCTCTACCTCTGCTAGTTTAATTTGCTGTACTCCACAACTACCTTGCAAGTACGGCATGAAGCTTTCCAAAGAAGTAAAGCAAATCTGCTAATGGCTGATCCCAGAGGGAAAAAACCTCTGTTCTAAACTCTGTTATTTTACCAACCGGAAGACACTGCACTGCTCTGAGTTTCAGTAGAAGTAGATACAGGTGCATAACTTATAGTTTATCCCATCATGTATTATTTTTGGACTGATCCCAGACAGGAAGAAGAGTTAATACAGAAACAAAGTTATTTTTCTTTTAGGATAAAAATAAAGATATTGTTCCACTGCCACCATGTTCATAAAAAATATTTTGCAAATGAAAGCTTAGCCAAAATAACATACAAGAGAAGATTTTACAGCGATGGTATCTAATTAACTCCTAACCCTAAACAGAGCACATAAATCCCCCATAGTCAATCATATTCCAGTAGAAATCCTTTCTGGTCTAGAAATGCACTCAGGACAACTTCATTCACTGAGAGGTTAAGAGGTATTTGATTTTGTGACTTTGGATTAGCGATAAACTTAAGGTCCCACGCCTGTGTTCCTTCATCTTCATAAATCACCGTGCTCAGGCTAGCTCCATGCTCTCCACCCAGGGTGTATCTCCCTGGATGCAGTTGAGAGCATGCTATATAAAACAGGATAATGCTATATTATTACAGCGCTTACTATATACAGACAGACAAATCAAATTACAAATGTATTTATCCATACCACATTTTCTAGTAAGCCATGTAACCAATTCCTTATATGTCTGAGGTTTGAAGGAAAAGACTGTGAGAACTTGGAGTACTGAGGACTGCCACTTTATATTACTTATTGAGCCAAATTTTTAAAGGGCTCAGATCTCTTTAAGCCTGATTTTTTTTCTGCCTTTGCAGACCATTGCAGGTATGTCTGGATGCCTGATGGATAGTTGAGATGAAACATAGGCATCCATCTGGAGAAGGTTTTCTGACAGTTTTGCCAGAACAACAAATAATAAAACATCCAGGTTCAACAGAGTGTGCAACTGACTGTTCCTCGCAAACTTTCTCTAGAGTCGGTAGAGACTACTAAATCTGTAAAGAGCAAAATTCGTCTTGAGCTTCATTGCACAAGATGTTAGACATATACGAGGAAGAAATTTGACTAGAACATTCCTGGGAGGAAAAATGATAGAGAAGGATGAGCCAGCATAGCACTCTGGCTGTTTTATGATCCCAAAATGTATGCAGTCTCAGGGAAGGTACATTTCAAGCATATTTTCCAGTCCTGGTGAAATGACTTTCCCAGTTTTGAACAGCAGCTAGTCTTTTGGACAGGTAATGATTGAAGCTCATATTCATAACAACTTTTAACTTCCGCAAGCAGAACCTCACAGTTCCCTTCGGGGCTAGTCATAGCGCTTTGTCAGCCTTAGCTGTTAGGATATGGGTCTTGATTCCAGTCTCAGTAGCTACTTACATGCTGGGCTCAGACATCTAACCTGTGAATGTCCCGTGTTCCCAGTGAAATACTGCAAAACTCAGAATGGTTACCTCATTTGATCTTCCTCCTAACTATACTTCTTGAAAAAAGTGATGTTTGTCTCAAGATTGGGTTCTAACTTTTCTTACCCTGGTCATTTTCAGAGTGGATGGATTGTTGGGGGCTTTTTTTTTTTTTTTTTAATAAATCTTGAAGTGAACTTAGTCTGTGTGAAGTTATCTAGTTATATCAAAATTCCAGCTTGGTTTACTGTCTTTTCTGTTCCACAACTTTGTATGTCATAAGCTAACATCAGACGAGGTAGAGGGCAGTCTTTTTGCTGAAAATCTTAGATAGAGGTCATGTTATAACTTACTCTTTTTTCTGTCCTAGTAATAATGAGCTCCAAATGGTTCTGTTAAGTTAATGAAATCTCTTCTTGAGGTTAATGTCTTCCCTTCCTGAAAATGAAGCAGGGATTCCCCCTTCAAACACTGTTTCTGGGTTCAACATCCTTTAAACTCTTCCTTACAGTTTTCCTATGTACCAGCTAGTCACTATCATGTTTCACATACTCCTATGCTTTTCGAAGGTTATCCAGTTCTTGTGACCAGTCCTCAGGAATGTCTCCTGAACTGAGTGAACTTGTGAAAATATCTGTGAAAACATCTCCTCTTTCTGTTTCCGCTTTCTTGAGATCTCAGAAATATTTTCCCTGGACAGAACACTATGTCACATTTACAAGAATTTACAAGTTTATAATATTCATAAGTATTTTTACTGTTGTCCCCACAGTCTGAATCCCTCATCCCAGGGAAAAAACTCAAGACTTATGCAAACAATCATCATTCTTCCCTGCAAAATTGGATGCCAAATTATTCTTGCCATTATTTTGCTGCTCCTCTCATGCCAGTCTCTGTTTCTCTGCTGAAATCCTTGAAAATGCGAGTGTTTGTTAACCAATTGCATATTTTATTTAAAAATTGCATGGGCTATTTAAAATTAAAGATACCGAAGACCAGTTTGCACATCTTTTCTCATCCCCCATCTTTTTTATTTTAGGCTTCTTAATTATTCACATACACAAAGATCTTTGTACCCTTAACTCACATCAGCATTTTTGTTTGATCCATAATAATAATGGAATGTTGTTTTTCTATTTTCATTTTCTATTAAAAAGCATTCAGCAAGAAATAACACCTACTGGTGTATGTGAAAGCAGAAGGATCTTAATTATTCCATCAAGTTCACTAATACTTCCACTGTGGAGGACCATAAGAAACAATGCGATTATCAGCTAATCTCACCTCCCATTTAACAAAGAACAAAGAACCTAACTCAACTACTTCTGCAAAGGCCCAACCATTTCCTTTTCAACTATATCATAGCTTATAAAACAAAGAGAGGTTTCTCCATTTAAATCAAGACAGATATCTTGATTTAAAAGCAGAGAATCTGTGTTTCGAAATACAATTTTTTTCAGAATTTGATCACCTTCACTTCCAAGGTTACCTTCAGTCTCTAGACTATGTATTGTGCCAAGCTTCTGCTGTGGAGCCTTTTTTAAATTGTGATCCTTAAGGCATTTTAGGAAAAAACAGCTTTTTAGGAGCTTTAATATACAAACATCTTTTTCAAACTCCGATAACTCAGTGTCTATGCACTGTACCTTCTCTGATGTCTCTATATCTCTTGTGAAGGGTGGACACCTGAGTAACATAGGACATTTACACCTGTACCTTCACTTTGGTTCAGTCTCTGTTTCGCTGTGAAGCTCTAGTCCCTCAGAGCTTGGCATTGAATGCAAGTTAGCTCATTCCTGCACTATGATCTGCAGGGAACAACAAACTTCTGTCCTTGGGGAAGCTAGAACAAAGAAAAGGGCATAGTTTTGTCTGGCATGAGTAGCCTACAAGCAGCACAGTTGCAGACTTTGCTAAATTTTGCTTGCTGCTGTTTGAGAAAAGCACACCCTCCGCAGTACAGTATCAAAGCAAAAGCTATCCGGGCTATCAAACAGTCTTTTCCTTATTTTGCCACATGTTCAAACTCTGGGGGAAAAAAAAAATCTGCAGATCTGAAAGTGACAGCTTGAGACACAACACAAATAATCGTTCTGGTCAATGTCTGTAGGGAAACAAGCACACACCCAGCAACCTGCTCCCTGAAAGGCATCAAGGAAAAAATACCACAAAAAGGCCTGTGGTGCACCTCGATACAGCTGTATTTGCATATACAGCCCATCACATACCACCTGAATAGCTTAAAACCTGTTACCACTGTCAAAACGGCACATAGAGAGGCACACACCTCGCAATGTGCTCACAACAAGCTGCACAAGATGCAAAGCTGTAAGCTGCAAAGACATTGCACAGAAACACTGCCGTCATGGTAGACAGAAGCTATTTTCTTCCCTCTTTCCAGCTGTCATGCACACTCACAGGATTTCCCTTTTTCCATAAGCTCCCACAGAGATTCCCAGAACACTAAGGATGCCACTGTGATCCCATCTCCTGCAATGTTTGAGACGTGTATGGGGAGCAGGTGTGCTCTGAGCTGCCTTCTGGGAATACAGTCTGCCACAGAATGGGGTTAGCCCAGGTGTCTGCACATCAAACCCAGGTAGCCTTGGGACACAGTCAAACAACACTGAAGAATATTACATTTTCCAAATATGTCTGTGCGCTTCTACACTTGCTAAATCATTCTCCAGACATATCCCGGAGGAATAAGAAACTTCTTAGCACCTGCCAAGAATAATACCAGCCAGTCAGCCACATGGCTGCAGCAGATTGTTTGGCAGAAGGTACTGGAGGCAGTTGTGCACCAACTGCCCTGCAGTCATTTACCTGAGAAAAGAACTGAGGTGGTATTAAAAGGGCAGCTCCATTGGGTGTTGCAGAGCAGAAAGCTCTCTGCTGTTCCTGCTACAGCAACACCAGTGCTCCCATCCATCTGCCATTCACTAGCGCTGCTCTGACCTTCACTCTGAGTCATCTGCCTTTGCACGCGTTGGCACTAATAAAACACACGTTGTTCATAGGAGCTCACGAGATGTAAATCTGTAAGAAAACAAATGCCCCCTTTGCAATTGCCTTTTGAGAATCTTAAATTCATTTTAAGTGTTGCTAAGCTTTTGATAAGAATGCGATTTGTGGTTAAAAGTTTGAACCTTTTACAGGAGTCTCCAGTTAGATACATATGCCTGCTGTGACTGAATATGGAAGTTGAAGTTACCACCCATAAGATGAGCTTCATACTTTCTATCTTCAATTGTGAGGTATTCTGACATATCCTAAACTTTAAGCCAATCTTTCCCTCAAAACTGGAATGGGCTAAGAGAACACGAATAACTCCAGCAGTCAGATAATTGTCAAAGCTAACCAAGTTAAACAATGAGCTTTGCATTTTAAGTATATATCATCCCCTACTCTTTTGATCTAACTTGTAATCACCTCACAAAAAAACCTTTGTCTCCAAAAGAATCATAGAGATTAATTACCCGTGTGTCCTGGTTTGAGTTAGAACAGCACTGTTTCCATTCAGTGATTTCACTTTCCAGCTCAGTCTCTGCTCAGTGGCTGCACTTTCTGAAGTTAACGGCACAGTTTTGCAGACAGGGTCTGCTTCTAGAGGTGATAACGCTTGATGTTTGCAGTTACTACCAGGGACTGGTGTGCAGAAAGGCTCTTGCTCATCCTTGCTCCTGTGCAGACCAAGGTCACTGCTAAATCCTGTGTACCGCGGTGGGGGTGCAGTAGGTTAGAGGCTGCACCTGTGGGGAGGAGTGGACAGGACAGATGACCCTGAACTGACCAACAAGGTGTTCCATCTCATAGACATCATATTTGATATAAAGCTGAGCAATCACGAGGGTCAAGCTCTTCTTCAATGGCCAGCATCCGGGAAGGACTGTCCATCCTTCTGCCTTCCCAATCCTTGCGTTCCTGAATCCAGTGCTAGAATCCATTTCCTGAATCCGGTTCCCATTTCCCACTGAGTCCAGCCTTGGACTTCCACAGCATCAGACCAGCACCTGCCTTGCTACAACCTCCTTTCAGGTAGTTGTATAAGGGCAACAAGGTCTTCCCTCAGCCTCCTTTTCTCCAGACTAAACAACCCCAGTTCCCTCAACTGCTCCTCATAGGAGGTTCTGTAGACCCTTCACCAGCTTCGTTGCTCTTCTCTGGACAAGCTTTAAATCTGATGAGCTGTCGGTGTTTTATATTCCCTTTCATGCACATCACTGGTTATATAAATAGTACTTAATGATTAGAATATATGTGTATAGATATATATGCGTGTGTGCATTTATTTGTATATCTACATTCACTTGATTTGAAAAGTTTCTCAGCACAATGCCAGCTGAAATTATTAGACATTTTTACCTAGATTTTGTCTCATCCGAGAATCAACATATGTCCTCTACAGTAATATATAAACTTCTGTGTAATAATGTACAAAAATGTTTGCAATTTGCAAAGTTAATATATTTGAGAGAATTTTCAGCTCTACAAAAAAGTAAAAACCAGGCAAAATTAAAACAACCTCTCTCCTTCCCACCTTATTCCTTAGGTTTGTTATTCTTCCCTCCTCCCGAAGCCTGGAGAACCTTTAGACTGCACATGTGTTCTACTGTAGCTACATTTTGAGCAAATACACGGCTGTCAAAGACTTTCTTTTTTGAACCTGTCAAAATAAAGCATTTTAAGAAGTTTCAGGCTGGATGTATTTCTTGTAATTGTCTTCGTAAAAGAAACAATGGTTTTTAGGACAGGTTAAGGGGCTGATTTCCCCAGTCTAGCAAAGGACTTCATATTTACAACTGTGTTAAGTGAGTGTGAAGTGAGTGTAAAATGTCACCAGTAAGAAATCAGCAGCTACTGAGGAAGGGTGTTGAGGAAAGAAATCAGAAGATATAAAGCAATGCTGATGGCTGGTTTTGTCACTCCACCAACCAGAAATATCCTGCAAATGCATCCTCCTGCCTCCAAAAGGTACTAGAGTTTTTCTCTGTTGAAATACAACAGCAGTCACTCCATAACCTGGCTGTACAAGACCCAAATAATCCTCTAATACAGAAGAGCTTTCATTTGCTTTTGCCCAAGAATGTTTTGGTGCCATGTACTATTTGAAGCTGTACATTTCTGTGAACTGGCAGAAAGAGATTTTCCGACGAACAAAACATTTCTCCTTGATTATATTTTTTTCTTCTTAATTGCAATGCAGACAGCTGAACTAAATAAGAAATTTTATAATTTAAAGTCTTCAGCCTTGTCTTCTAGTTGTGTTGTCTGATCTATGGCCAAGTCCTGCTCAAGTCATTATAGAGATGGTTTCAGTTAAGTCTCCTGAATAAAGATTTCATGCTGTTGCTTGAAGTGGCTGATATAAGTGCTAAATGACATCCAGCAAGTGCATGACTCTGCCTCAGCTAAGGCATATATTATGGAGTGATTTGTTTTTCCCCAAATCTGTGGTCACTCACCTAAAATGAAAGAATTTTTTAAAAACTTCTCATGGGGTTACAAAATTACATATTCAAGGGAATCAGTCTACCCTGCTTGCCTAACACCCTTCTTCTTTAAAGTTCCTAATGCTATGGGATCCTACTGCTAAGCACAATGATGAAAAAAAAAATTAACTCTAGTTAGTTCTTTAGAGAAATGTTGTTCAAACTGAGTAAGAGCAACTGATGCTGAAGAATCACCGCATACTTTTTTTTCCTATATTTCACCGGTTCCTGCATTTTGGCCACTTTAATTGGTTAGAGCTACTCTTCTGTTCTTATGTTTTGTTTTGAGTTTTACCAAACTTTCAAATCCATTCTTACTTGCTATGTCCTCTTACTACAGAATCTGGCAAACAACCATTTCCAGCACACACTGTCTCTTTGTTTAAAATGGGGTAAATCTGAGGATATGTACCCAGTTCACAGGGGTATACATCAGAAGAGAAACAGGTTTTTCTAGTAGTTTTGATCTAGCTATGCTCGAACATTCTGACAGAACCTCATTTCAGTATAAAATATGACTTGTTCAGCATGTTCAAACAGTGTGGTGACTGAAGAGCCATGGAAAGAAGCCACATGTTGGTTAGACAAAAAGCTATTGGTACAGGGCAGGAGGGCAAATGATTATAATACTAAATTAACATATACTGCCACTCTGATGGAAAAGGAGAAGCATGCTCCTGTCTCCAAGCAAAATTGCAAGCAACAGCATACATTACAATTGCCAGAGAATGTGCTTAGAAAACAGAGGTTAAATGCTACCAGATGACATGAGCAGGCAAACCTATATTTCAGCTAGAACCCCTTTTGGGAGGTCAGATGGAGTTTTCTGGCTCCAGTGAGCCCCAGTGGAGAGATACCCCAGAGGTATCCTACCAGAGGGTGCCCACCACAGCCCCAGCTGCCCAGAGGTCCCTGCCAAACAGCTCAGGACAGTGCAGGCAGAGCACATAGAGCTTAGAGACAATGTACACACAGTACTGTGCTTCCTGCTGCTCTTGTACGGACTGTTCGGGTGTTGGTGTAAAGGCATATAGCCCTGGGTTAATGCAGTCAAACCAGCAGCCTGACCACCACCTCACTTTTACACAGAGGGACTTTCCCACTTTTTTTGTGCTTAAATGACTACAAGAATATGGTTGTGCCTGGAGTTACATGAATGGCTAAGAAAAAATTATACCAGAAGGTTTTACTGATGATCAGAGGAGACATATAGATATACCCCGAGGAACATTCATTTCATCTTAAAATAGGGAGAGTTAGTCACCCTGCAAAATGCTGTTTTCATTCACCGCTCCATTAAACACTATGCTGAATTTCTGCCATCTATAGGAGGTCATGATCCATTTCCAGCCACAAGTAGAAGAAAATAAACTGTAATAACAAGATTTTATTTTAGAGCAATATGCAAACAACCTTCATGTCTTTGTTTCCAGATTTTTTCCTATGCTGCTCATCTACCTAACAAGCAGTTTCTGCAATTATTTCTTCTCCAGCAGCCAAAATGCAACCTGTCCTCCAGAAAATTCTCTTTCAACTTAAGCCTCCAGTTTTGCCATATTCTGAGAAATCATAAAGTCAGCAATGTTTTCTTTGATAGCTTCACTTCATTCCATATAAATCAAAAACCTACAGTCAAATAGCCTGTTTTACTCTAATTGTTATTAATCATGCCATTATGTATTGTGCAAAAAGGTTGTCTAACATGTCTGCATTAGGTGGTTTAAATGGATGCTGCAGCACTAGGAATAGTCTAAACTGCTCGGACTTTAAAAATACATACAAAACTCTTTATTCTTGTGGAAACAAGAGCTTTAGAAGCCACCATCTTTAAATGCATGTGGCACTAATTCAGGGGTTTGTTGCATGTATTTTACGGTTGGTAATTGACAGGTTATTTAGCTCATGGGAACCTGTAGGTGAAGCAATTGTGCCAGACATATCAAAATTAAAATGCTATTTTATCACACCAAACTTAAATCTATAATTAAATAGGGTGAGATGTTGGAGTAGTGCAGTGGACATACATTGGTGTACAACGTCAGAAGACCTTTGAAGTCTTTTGCAAATATTAAATGTACATATGTTAAAGAAGTATTTGTTACATTACTACGTCCTGGCTTTAAGAACTTTTCATATCTACTTACCTTTTCTCTGTGTCTTTTGTTCTGTTTTTATCAGGTGAACTGAACTGTACAGGGCTGCCTGAATTAAAGCTGAACTAAAACAAACAGAAAAGTTGGATAAGTAGCCATAAGGGTTATTTCAATGGAAAATTTTACTCTATTTTAAAAAAATGAGATCCCTTTCATAGTTGAATAACCAATGGCAAATCATTTCTTTGAATGAGGGGCTGTTATTGGAGGAAAAGCAGAGAAAAGGAAAATATTTCTTTTGCTGTGTTTGGTATTTCTTGGGTCAGGCCATGTTTTCATTTAGGGTTGGATTTTTTTTTCATGAAGGTAAGATAAAAGAAAACAGAAGGTCCAAAACTTGAATTCCCGGAATCAAGGATGAGAAATAGTCATAGTTATGGTGACTTACTTGACTTTTTTCCTTTTTTTGTTAAATACCACTATGCTGGGTAGAAAAGAGTGCAGGAGAATGACCTTGTTGTTATCTGCCAAAACATCTTGCTTTCAGATCAGTAATTGCGGAGGAATGAACTAATCTCTGCTAAAGAAACGCTCTATCATGAAAGAACATTTTCCTTGCAATAGCATATGACGAAGCAATATGATTCGCTAACTGTTCACGAACAAGAGGCAAGTCTCATATTCTTTCCCGATTATGGAACTATAAGCCAAAGCAAGAAATTTTAAAAGAGCTCCGTCAAAGCTGAAGGCAATACATGACCGAAAACAACTTTTCCAAAGTCACTGCAATGGATGCAGATATGTTTTCAGTATCCTAATTCTGAAAACTTTGTTTTCTTACTCATTCATTGACCTTAGTGTGGTTTTATTTGACTAAACACTGGTTAGGAATTCTTGTCTTAGGTTTAATAAGTTAGGAACACTAGCCGAAACCTGGTGGGGCTTGACTAGATCTGAAAGGTCAAAATAAAATTAGAGAGCTTGGTGATGTGGGTGATTGAAGCTGAAGGCAGACAGCCTACAAGACATGGATGACCTCAACATTGTGCCGCCTTCTCTCCTTGAACCCCATAAGGCATCAGGGTCTAGCACCGCTGTCAGCTGGATGGTCTGAAGCACTCATTGCTCAGACCTAATGTTGGGTGCTAAATCAGGCACCTGCAAATACTTTGTATATGGCCTACTTTTTGGCAGCTCTACCAAACTTCGCTTTCACTTATTGTCACATGGCTAGCTTTTTGTGTGACTTCTGCCCATCAATTCTAATTCAGAAAGGAACAGGTTTCAAAGTTCAGACTCTTTATTGTCAAACTCTCAGGGACAGATGGATGAGCCAGAAAATGATGAAAAACAGCGTATGATATGGAAAAGAGCATGAGACCCAGACTGTTCTGTAAGTGACCCCATGTGGTTAAGTATATCACAGGAATGTACCTATGCTGAAAGGAAACCTCTACTTAAAAAAAAATATGTTGCAGAAATGCTTTGTTCAGGAGATGGATTTGATAAAACTACTTTATTATAACACTCTCATCCAGCTCAGTGTATCTGCTTACCATTTCAGACTATTTCTTTAGCATTGGAAGTTATTTTTCTCTTTTATTTGCAGAAAAGAGCAGTACTGTGGTTTTCCTGAACTATATGAATGAGATGAGTCATCTATGACTCTGATAAAGAATGAAGGTAATATGTGAGGAAGCAGCATACTGAATACAAATTCATGTTTGCTGTGGATGATACATGAATGTTCTTTTCTAGAAGAAAAATATGAAGCTACTCTAAAGTCTCTGCTTAATTCTAAAGTAAGTTCAAACATTTTTCTGAAGGCATCTGTGTCTTTTCTTTCATTTTTAGTAGTCAAGATATTCACTATCCCGTTCATAAAATATATTATGTTATTATTAATACAGGCATAATGTTTGTATTTCTCTACAATGATCTCAGAAAAAAAAAAAAAAGGCATCATCCAAATAAAAATAAAATCAGTTCTTTTTCTTTCCAGCAGAAAGACGATAGCAGCACAAAATCACAGTTATATGTGGGTCATCAGTGAAGTAATTTTCAACCATAAAAATTGTTTTTCTGACATATAACATAAAACTCACATCCGGGAAAAGTAATACAAGATACAAAAACTCCCAGTATCTGCATTTCTTGACATAATATAAAAAAAAATTTTACAACAATCCCAGATGTCAGTGCAAATAAACACTGGTCTGTGACTTAGGGCCTTTTCCACTCCCTCTCCTTGCCATGCTGATTAATTTATAAAACAACAAAAATATCTGTAGCTAGCAGTCACACAGTAACAAGGACAATTTACAAATGTGATCTGACTTTGTGTTTCCAGACACAGAGCAGTCACCAGCATCTTTCTTTAGCTGCACAATGTGAAGATTAATAGTAGGACAAAATAATAGACCAGGACAGGGAATTTTACAGCCCCCTGCAATAACAGCTGACAGAAAGTGGGGACTAGAGCAACCAATTGAAATGTTGTGGCTGTAAGAAAGGCTGTCCCTGCTCTTACACACCCTTAACAAGCTCTTTTCTGTATGCAAACATATATATTCTGCTAGTCCTCAATACTCATATTAACCATTTACTCTGTTCATGATCCAGAAGGAGCCCTCTGAAAACTGCCTTTTTAAGGGCTAGCAGTTGCAACAAACCCCTGGTCTAAATATGCCCAATAAGAAACTATCAGTAGAATCCTTCTATCAAATAAATCCTTTGTCAAATAGATATTTCTGAATAAGGTGTTCCTCCTGTATTGGTAGGAAAATTCTGGCTAAGGCATTCCAATTTTGACAAGAAGGTTCAAACAACAAAAGTGAGGGAAGCCCTGCTGTAAGCCAGTACAACACGTCAGGCATGCTCTGTCCATTTGAAGAGAAGTAACAAGTTCCACCAGCCCACTAAGGCTCCCCTGCAGCACAGAGAGACAGAAAACCTGGTGAGTTATGTCACATCAGTCTCAAATTTCTGTTACATCACTAATCTCCTGTGCCTTTCATGACAAGGATGCTAGCACAAAACTGGACAAATGTATAACTATCCAGAGTGCCGTGGGCCTGATCAGGTCAGAAATGTTCTCTCTCCTGGTTCACTGACCCAAAAAACATTGAGCATTCAGTTACTGTCAGAAATAAGTCTTAATACCCTCATGGGTTCAGTCTCTCTGTCTAGGTCAGCTTCTACTAGGGCAGCCCCATGCCGTGCTGCAAGGTAGAGTTGGCAACATGTGGTGATGACACCAGGAGGGAGTTGGGGCTTTAGTCTGGGAGATAACCCTGGTAAGCATGGCATTAACATTACAGCAAAAGGCAGTGGACAAGAATGTCCTCATCTGAGATAATAGGCTTTTTCCAGTGATTGCTCCTTGTCACTTAGGAACACATCAATCCCAGCATCTGCTACAACAGGCTGTCATGTCATATATTCCCCTCCCTGGGCTCTATTTTGTAAGAAATAGTTAATGTCTACTTTTCATACTGGCAGGCTGCTCCAGAGCCGCACTGTGATGGTGAGAAAATTGTTTCTGGCTTCCAGTTTCAATTTATTCATGACCCGTTTATAACCATTTCCTCCTGAGCCAATATTGTCCTTTAGCTTAACCAGCTCTTTTTGCTTCTTGATGTTTATCCTCCTGATATATTTACACAGGACAGATGTATCCCCTGTCAGCCTTTGCTGAATGAGGCAAGCTCTGGCAGTTTCACTGATGGGATTAACTGAATCACTTCTCCTGCCCAGCGCTCAGCCTTATTAAAGACACGTCTATTTGCTGTTCTGTATTTGCTGTTCTTCAGGCGGGTGGTGCCATCCCTGTCTTAATAGAGGTTTTGCAATCTGGATACTAGATGACCCTCTTCTGATTATATCTTCTTCTAATTCTCCCAAAACACAGGTTTTCTGTGATGGGGATAAATTAGTTTGGAAATCAGTGTGTGTTATGGAACCGTGGAGCCCAGAAGCTCATGTCCCTACATCCAGTGCCCCAGGAAAAGCAGAAACACAGAGTCTTTGGTTATGAACTTTGTCAACTTGAAGTTCCCTTGCTCCTTCTAATTCTCTGCAGCTCTGAGCATAGTCTGTAGTACCTGAATGTCTCACCAGTGTAACAAAAAGAATAAATAAAAATGGATCTTTTTGTCCTGTGAGGAAAAGTAGTGACATTTTGGATTTAAGAACACACATCTTCACTCTCCTTCATGCATATTACTCATTCATTTCTCCCCATATCTCTACCAACACATGCATGGATGCTTCCAATTCAGCTGGTTGCTTTGAAACCTAAAAACACCTGTATTTACTGGGATTCTGCATTCTGGCTAACCAGCAGAGTTCAACAAAAATAATGATTTTCTGCTAAATGAAAACTCATGTCGTGCTATAGTTGTAAATTGTTCTCTTTGGAATTTTGAAGCTCGGCGTATCCAGCAGAAAATCCCCAGCTGCTGGGACTGACACACGACTCAGGGAGTTAGTAACCACACACCTGGGGCCAGAGTGAGCCAAGCTCGTTAATGTTTTCACAAGTGGAATAGAGGATTCTTTCCTCTTGCAATTCCTTCCAGCTAGCAGGCACACGTGGGCATGGTCTCTGCATGTGCTGGGGCTGAAAGCAATCCAGAAGCGACACTGTGACTTTGCTTCTCCCACTCCCAATGGGACATGCAAGGATTTCAGCACCAAACTTGCCTATTCTGGCTGGTTTGGGAAAATTATGACAGTGAGGAGCTATTGCTTTTTTTTATAGGCCCTTGGAAGAGACTACTCCTGCTCTGGGTATCTAGACTTTTTCCCACATTTGCCTCAGAAGAGTTGCTTGGCAGTCAGGGAAGCAGCTGTGCAGGAGGACTGGCCTTTGTCTGCACCATTCAGCATTCAGATTCTTTGCCACAGCTTCGCTGACATCAGTTGTCCAAAGGAAAGATAAAGCAACATTAACATCCTGTCTGACAGAATAGAAATAGAGAATAAAACATCTATTTTGTTTGAGAGGTGCTTCAGAAAGCATTTGCCTGTTACTTGTGATGCTTTGCTAGCATACCTTTACAACCTCCACAGCCAAAACATGTCGGCATCAGAAGTAGGACCCAAAGGAGTGCCAAACTGAGGCACAGCATCCTTCTTTCCTGTTCACTGTGGTTTCAGGAACTTCAGTCCTTTCATTAGCTGTTTAAGTGTCCTGTTAAAGTCTTTAGTCAATATTTTTCTTTCCTCATTTTAGCTGCCAGTGGTGAACAATCTGCTCCCCTTTTCAGAGCATCTAACTAAATTTAACAGGCAGGATAAGGCAGAACACTCCCATGCCTGCTGGATTGGAAAATTGTAAGATTATTTAACAATTTAAAGTATGCATGCAGACCTTGAAAGCAACCACTTTGTTCTGAATAGTACTACTGTTCTGCTGAGAATTTTTTATGTTGTGGAAGTAACAGGGTTTGGATTATATTGAAAATATATAAAGACAAGAATGCTGCAGCTCCGTGGATAGACTAAAAGTCTAAAATGAAATTACTTGAGTATTAAAATGAATTTTGGAGGATGTCTTATACTTTATAGTTTCTGAAGTGTGAAATCAGATTGGTTCTTAGCTGCTGGTCAATGACAGCTGGAAATAAGTGTTTTTTTCAACTCTATCTTTCATTCCCTTTCATATAACTTACAAAAAGTTGATCTGAACTATTGACTCATCCAAGAAATCCTTACTCATCACAAAAGGGCCATTAGTTCTCCTGAGAAAGAGGAGATCTCCATTTGGGAGATGATGATTGTTCTTCAGAACTTCCTAATACAAGGAATACATTTTAGTAAAGCCACTCCGCGAGATGTCCAGAAAACACTCATCCCTCTAGTTTTTCTGACAGGATCAATAAATTCGCCTTATAGAGTTACCTTTGTTGAATGTGAAACAAAAACAAACTAAAGAATTTTTCATTGAAATTCCTCGTCCAAAATCTAAGTGCGAATGCACTTTAAGGACTTCGGGGAGAGGAATGCTGGCATAGCTAATAGTGAAAAATGGGAAAGGAAGGGGCTGAATCAGGTTATAATGCCCTGATTCAACACTTCTACAAAATTGGTCCATTGTTCTTTTTTTTCATGGAAACTGAACCTTTTAGCAAGCAGTGCTGCAAAAAATAGCTGGGTTTATTCTCAAAGAAAAAAAAAAAGGTGATTTACTGTATCTTTGTTTTGGAGAATGTAGAGGAATTCTACAGGCAGGCTCTGTGTTTCCATAAGGAGAAGCCAGCCCAGCCATTCTGAATTGAAACCAACAAAAATGGGGGATGTACATCTTAGTAAGACAGCCATCGTAGAAAAATACGGCTCAGATGGATTTCCCTTTATGTACATCCAATTTTAACAATCCAAACTTTTTATTATTGTTATTTCAATACTCCCAGCTGCACAGTGTTTTCAGGAAAAGGGGAACAGAGACAGCAGGAACATATATAGCTGAGTCCTTTGCCCTTTTAAATCTTGCCCATGGTATGTCATCACCTTCTTGCTGTACAGTTACAGAGATTAATATTTTCTGGAGCTGCTGGAAGTTCCCTTGCATAATCTAAGCAAGCCAGAAAGGATGCGGTTGACCTTCAAACATGCTAGTAGTGGACAAAATGTGGAGCTTGGAAGTTCAGATATGCAAGTGGGCTTCAAGGGATCAAAATTTGCACTGCTCTGGTGGCACAAGTACAAATACCATATGAATAGTGCTTGTCTGGTGGCTGTTTTCCACTGAGACAATCAATACACTATAAAACAGACGAGCACGTTTTTATTTTTTGATGCATAAAAGCAAACCTGCCTTACACAGCCACATCTTTTTCTTTGGTTTAACTCCACGCTCATTCCTGTTAGCAGTGGATGAGTGGATTGGCAAGTGCATTGCAGTTCACTTCACTGAAAAAAAAAAAGTGCTTCCTGGTGAAATAAACCCTTTTATGAGACTTTGTTATGAACATATTCAGCAAATTATTTTATTAACCCTTCCTCCTCATCATGACTGCATTCTGGGGTGAAGCACACACCTTACTTTAAAGGACCTTGTTTTTTACAAATAAATTGAAGAGGAGACCTCTTTCCAGCCACCCTGGGCACTCACGGCAGGACTATGACTGTTCATAAGATGCTTGCAGAGAAGTGAGAGATATATCCTGCTGATTTGTGATGTAATTCTGGTGCAAGAGGTAAGGCTGCAACGTAACACATTAATCTCTAAACTGAGAAACTACACAAGTTGCAAGAGAGTTATAAGTTCTGGAGAGAGCACTCAGAAAAGGGAAAAGAGAGAAGCGGGGAGAAAATTAGAGTTTCAGAACACTGAGACTGCTAACTTGGAGCAGAAAACCATAGCTAAAAGTAGAATAACTGTACACAGGGTGCACATACTACACATGCTTTCTCAGGAGAGATTAAACAGATCGTAAGAGATGCTTATAAACTTCACATTTATCCTCTGCTCATGACCTGGAGCTTGTCAGTCAATCAGCCAACAGCTAAAAATATGCAACATGGCTCACAACATTTTGATGCTAAATTGACCCTCCCCAGAGACCATCTAATGTGTAAATTACTGGGTGAGTCTGACATTGTAACAACAGGCAGTTTGAAGAGTCATTTGCACACAGGCTTCATTTTCAAGAATACATTTACGGCATGAAGCATGGGGCACAGGGAGGATTTATCCATTATTTTAAAAAAATGTTACTATGATCACACTGTCAGCAAATTACCTCAGCCAAATCTCTCCCCAAGAGCTGTTAGCCAGGCCCCACTGCACTATAATCACCCACCAGAACTGCACTGGACTGTAAGACAATAAAGCATGCCAAAAAGGGGCAGACAATTACCATAAATTCACAGGGATCCAGATTAATGAAGGTGCTGCCCTGCCTGTGCATGGCTGGTGGACACCAGTGGGAACACAGTTTTGGTAATAGAAACAAAGAATCCCACAAATACGCCTATAAATATGACATGGGTCAGGGAACGTTTAATGATAATTTATGGTTTGAGGTGTTATCAAGTCAGAAATCACATAGGGCAAATAGCAAGCTCCTGAGCTTGAGGAATTTAAGACTTGTGAATGACTGAGGTCTTCCAAATGGGATTTAAGCAGAATTTCAGTGACATTTGGGCCTTGAGCAAGAGTTCTCTATAACATTGGACTTTGTATTTTCCTCAAAAACTAATACTGACACCCAAAAGCCAACACATGAGGAAAAATCTACGACATGCAAACTCCATTAGATAGATAGATAGATAGATAGATAGATAGATAGATAGATAGATAGATAGATAGATAGTTACGGCCGACTAGTAAACACTAGAGCTGATAACATCTAAAACATAGGCTTGAAACATCCTTTCCTTGGATTCATATCCACTCCTTAGTCACTCTTTACTTTGATTCCCTGAATACAGTTTTCTGTTCCCTTCCTACCTACCAGCACCCACTGCAGCCAAAATATAGGGCGTCGGACCTTCAGCACTGCACAGCCCTTCAGATTTCATTGTTCCTTGCATCCGTGCCTTGTCTGCCTTCCCCTTTGGTCTGCCACCAAGAAACTAACCCCGACATCCTTTACCTTATTTGAGACTGGCAGATTTTTTTTTTCTTCAGAAAGTGCCCTCTCCCACTGGCAATGTCACTCTCTTTTCCTGCTTTTCAGTACATTTAAAACATCCTTCCTTTTTTTGCCTGAAAATGCTCCCCTTGCCTTCAAATTTCTTCTTTAAAACCTAGGAAGGCTGCCTTTCTTCAGCTCCTCACTGGTGATTATCTTGAACATACATAGAGTATGGGGTTTCTGGGACAGTAGCTTTGCTTATCTGTGTAATTTAAAGGCAGCATGTAGATTTATTTACACTGTGGGACAAATAAATAATGTGGAAAAATAGGTCTGATAGAAAGTCTTACCTTTCTTTCTTTTTTCATAAACCAAGGGGCACTTTGAGTCTTCGGTATGCTGTTACTCCTCTACTTTCATCATGTTTTAAATTGTCCAAGTGCATAACTGAAAATAAAGAAAGTAGAGATAAGCCTTAAAAAAAAGCAAATTTTTACTTAAAAATATTATTTCCTCAGGTCACCGTTGGAACTAGCATCTTATTCCACATATCCTCATTTTCATGGTCTAACAACTTACACTGAAAATGTGCTGATTTTTCAAGCTAACATTACAATCACATTTTTCCAAGTACCCACCCACTGGTACTCTCCACCTTGACATAATGAGATCACTTTTCTCTCCCCTAATATAACACATAACAAAGTATTGAAAGCCAGACCCTGTGTCTCTACAGTTGTCACGGGCTTTGGAAAGATGTCAGTGAGGATGTTCTGAAAATTTTCTTTTCATTAGTGAATTGATGCTATCAGCTTCTTCCAGGATGCTGTGCCATTGAAAATAAAAACCAACTGCACGAAATCTAGCTTCCCTGAACATAGCAGAAATCAAGGATGCAGCAATCACTGTTTACAGTTACTCGTCTCCATCCAACTTGCATGTTGCTCTGATTGTTTTCTTTCTCTCTCACAGAGATACTAGCTTTTTTTGGTTGCTTCCAACTCTCTCTCCATTCCCTGTCTGCTTCTGCTGTTAACACATGTTCACGCACTTTCATTTCCCCCAAACAGAAAAATCCCAAAATATCTTTGCAATACATTCCTTTCAAATTCTCTCTAATCTCTGACTTGGATGGCCCCTGCATTTCTGAAAGTCTCTCCTATTGCTCCAGCTAACCAAAGCTCTGAATTTTATTCCTTTTTCCTCATTTATCCTGAAGGACAGGTGGCAAAGGTAGTGTACGCTTTATATACTTCAGTTTTTTAAATGACCATTTTTCAACTTCTGTATTTTTTCCCATTGTACTCCCCATTTACACTCAGATTAAGTAGATCTTCCATTTAATTTGAGGGATTTGTTAAATTCAGATTATTATCTCAGTTCATTTTTTCTGTGGAAACATGCTCTTCTGCAGCTCCCTCAAAAACAGGGACTGGGAGGGGAAGCTGTACAAATGACACCAGTTGCTGTTTTGGAGTTGAATTCTAGATAGATGGAGTACTGGTCAGCTTCAAACTTTGATCTTGAGTAGCAATTTTAGTGATATTTCTGTTCAGGATGAAGTCCTTATCACAGTGGTCAAATTATTGACTGATTTTCAAGTGCCAGGAGTAGAGGAAGAATTTTATTTCCAAACCTTTGAAATAATATTTTGATGAGTTAAATATATCATAAACATAAACAAAATAGGAAAAAAAGAAAGCTAACTACAAAACAAAAGTTAATTTTTATTGGTCTCTTTTCTTGCAGAAATGTAGAATTGAGGTACAAGGGGGCAGACAACTGAAATGTTGCAGGAAGTCTGCTGCAGGTCTAGGAGATGGATCTGTATCTTTGAGTCCTTTTCCAGTTCCTTGAAAACAAACTTCCATGATTCACATACAGAAAACTCGTTCCTGGTGTTCAGTTCAAACTTACACAACTAAAATGGCAATAATGGCCTCATTTAACTTTGTCGTCAACAGTCTTTAAGTTGTAAAGAATCTTTTTATTAAAGAGAAACCACATTTGAGCAATCACCTAGGTGCTTTCTAGGGGGAAGCTTGCTTTGTAGGTTCATCCAGTATAAAACACACCCATGTCCTTGTCTATCGGGTCAGAAATAACCAGGAGAAACATCAATCTATGGCATGGTGCAGGAGCTCCTCCATGCCTCTTCACTCCTGAACAGTGCTTGTTTTTACCTCTGCCTGGGGACATTGCTGCTGCCTGAGCAAGCAGAGCAGCTCACCAGGCAGCAGTGTGTATTTCCAGAGCTGGAAATGAGTCACGCGTGACGCTGGCTGACAACACATCCTGTCTGTACGTATGCAACCATGGATCGTTACACAGCTATAAAGTACAATATCTTGTTTAAAACCTGTCTCCTTTTATTTGGATCCCTACTGACTTTACTGGCACTGAACCACGGCTGGTGTTTACTGACCTTTCAGAACAGCACTGTTGTCTGTAGGAATAAAAATAGCTTCTTTTTGAGGTTGTGCAGAGACACTGAAGCTGCAGGGTACATGGTAGGCTGCATGCACAGCAGCCTTCAGCCCTGTCTGTGGGCCATGGAGAAGGATCAGGACAGACAGCTAGCACCACTCCTGCTGGAGCAATTGCCTTGATTTGAGTGGCCAGCCCACCCTGCACGTCTGCATGCTGATAAAATCCTAGTGCCTCCTAGTCCTACATGGCAATGTGTAAGGTCTGCTCAGCTTTCAAGGGATAACATTTCCAGGCTGCACCTGTGCTATAAGGCAGAGAACATCCCACCATGCTTCCTGTAGTTCTGGCCCCAAAACACCTGCTGGGGGTGTTAATAGAACTGCACTGTACCTCCATCCCCAGGTATGCAGCAGAGCACGCTGAAGGAAGGTGCTCACTGTCAGAGCTAGACCATGCCCAAGGTGCTTGAGTGGATGCAGCAATTGCCCTGATGCACAACACAGCCTCTCCACGTCTTCCCCAGGTGCCTTTGAAGGCACTTTTGTTGCTGCAATAAAGGCAATATAAAACGCATTTGCTGAGCCAGCAACCTGTTACAGTGTCCGCTGGGCAGAAAAAATGTAGAATTCCATGGCAAAGGGGTAATGTGATCCTCCTAATGAGCAACCCTGAAGTCCGCAGTTTTTTCAACCCTTAGATTAGAAAGGTTTCATTGCACTGATAGAGAGGAGAGGGCTCTGGCTGCACTGTGGGTCTTATTCAAGTTGGCTTAGATAAGACATGCAGAAGTTGAGGGATCCCAACTCAGTCAATATATTGGGAAAACTGTTAATTTTATTTTCATGTCAATGTGGTGTGCTGCTTATATACTTCAGTTTTCAAAGAAAGCGAGTTTTGAGAACGAGCAAGATTTCCACCTGGAGGTGGTGCGCCTGCAAGTTGCAGGGCTTGCCAATAGTCTCTGCAGAGACACACGGACACTAATCAACCACTGGCCAGCACACATGCAGAGCTAGGTTCAACTAAAACAATACAAAGCAAGCCCTGTGCTTTAATGTAAGAACACAGCTATTAGCTTGCTAGTTTGTGATGTTCACTGTATTTCAGACAAAGAGTTGCAGTATCTGGGTCATATTTTCTGGGTTTTGCTGAAAGGCCAGGCTAACAGGGGATTAGTGGGAAGATAGTTCCAGGACGGATTATCCTTTTTCATGATGGTAAAGAAATTTCACTTAGAGCAACATGTACTGACACCACATCTGGACGGCTGCCTCTGGCAGTGAACTCCTAGGGTTAGCAAGGTAGTGACCTTCCAGGCCTGAAAAAACTTTCATGGGATATTGTCCCAGACATCAGATGCCTTAATCTGACCTGCTTGCATCCTTGCAGTCTCAACAAAACTTCCCAAACTGTCATCGTTTCAGAAGCAGGTTTTCCCTCTGGAAAATCCATAACATCTTCAAAGGACAGTCAACCCATTTCTCTAAGATTTGGTCAGCTCATGGTACCCCCACTCCATGCCACTTCTCACGAGCATCAACCTGATATCATCAGACAGACGAGCAGATAGCAAGAATAATCAAGATAATCTAATTGTTTGAGGCATTTGAGACATGCGTGGTATTTTATTTGTTCATACTGTGAAACATGACAAAATAAATTAATGGCACAGGAAAATACTACATAGTGCCACTACAGGGTGAACTTTTTTGTGTGTTTAGTCAAAGTACTGCCTAATAAGATATACAAGTGACAGGGAATATCCATTTTAGATATGACTATAATTTTCTGTATTCAGTATGCCAGTAGTTTAGATGCTTTCATTTAAATTCTTCTAACACTTTTATCAACGCAGTAGTTCCTGTTCATTTCTCTCTTCTTTTAAAGGACACAGTACACACTTTGGGCACATTGCTGATGTTTATTTTACTTTTTCTCTTTGGGGACACAAGCTGTAACAATGTTTCTGTAATAACCAAAATAAAGAGACAAGAACCCAGTATTCGTATTCCTTTGTCAGTAAAATACTCTACTATAAAAAGGAGTCAGTAAATTATAGAAGGAAACCAACACTATGACCACAGAATTCTAGTATTTATTCTTACATCAAGAGATCTATATACAGTAACTGAAATTCCTCTTTTTTTGAATCGAAAGGGGGTTTTGCATGTTTGGAGATCAAATACTGTGAAGGAAGTTACATATTTTTCAGTTGGTCATAACCCAGCCACAGGATGAATGAAATGCAGTTAGAAGAGGAACTGACTGGACTTAGAACCTGTTTTCACTGTAATCGTGCCCTATGGAGTGAATAAAGCAATGTTTCTCCATGTCTACCTCTGTGAATGAATGAAAAGTTTTCTTAATATCTGTGCACTGATTCAATAGAGGTATCTCCACTTGTGTCCCACTGCAGAGTACCCTTGCAGAGGCAGTCCCCCTTTGGCTGCTGCAGATGCACAAGGAGCTATATTATTGCCTCTTTGTTGGATCACTGAAAGCATTGTCCGTGACTAAGCTCCTTCCTCCCCCTTGCAGGCTGTGCTGCCCTATTCACCTTCTATACTTGACTGGGAAATTTAAATGACAAGATCTTTACATGCTCAGAGAAAACCAATCTGAGCTTGAAGAGACCTGAGCAGGATGATAAATAGCACTCATTTTCAGCAGTGATGTAGCTGTTAGAAGTTCTAAGTACCTTTGCTGTGCTAATTCCTCTGACAGTAACCTATATAGGTAGCCTCATATATGAAATGGACACCTGTCAATAGACAGTGCAGTCCAACCAATTGGTGGCACTGTGTCAATGTTCAGATTTTTATGTTTGCAACAATTTATTACCCAAAGGTCTGTGAAATACTGTGGTTTCCTACTTCAGCATCAAAGGCACCACAGCAGTACAGACAGAAAGAATAGCTTGAAAATATTCTTCAAAATATTCAAAAAGTATTGAATAGAATAGGGCTTTTTCTCACTTGCTTTAGCACTAGCTCTCCCATCCTTTCATTTTCAACGTAATCTGCTGTGTTTACTCACATGTATATACTGGCTGTCAGTTCTCTCCCTCTGATCTTGATACACGCACCGAGAGGGAGATATTGGTAAGACAAGTATTTTAACCTGGACTCACAGGGTTGATTTAATTGCATTTTGAGGTGAACGTCAAGACCATTTTCAAGAGCATCTCAATAGTTCATGCAGAGACAAACTACAAATGCAGAGCAGGTATGAGCAAGCCTGCTGTCTGCAGCACACACGTTTCCCAGCGCTCAGGGGGAAAAACTCTGCCACTGGCATTTTATTACATGATTTCATTCCTGCAAAATTGAAAGCATTCACAGAAATTGTAGCAGGTGGTCTGAATGATGGGGGAAAACTGTTTTGTCTTCCCCTTAGGAGGGCTATAAACATATCCCAGGATCTTCTTGTGGTTATCTGTCTCAGCAGACCATTTAGGAACTGTTCAAAGGGCACACAGTGAGCTCGGCAGGGACTATAGCTTACGGAGAGATGGTTGCGCTAAAAGTGGTTGGTGTCCATCTCCCTGTGTAGGGAGTTCTTAATTCTACCAGTCGAAGAGAGGCCTCTGCACAGATGCAGACCTGGACAAACCAGTCCAAGCTCATTGCCTGTCACAGAGCTGCTGCGTGAGAGGTAGGAAATGTAACTCCTCACCACAACGCAGCTTCTTAGTTTCTGCAAATGGTGTAAAAATTTCTCTACAGATCAAAGAGAGGTAAGTTTTGAAGAGGTTGTGTGTGGAAAAGGTCCACCTATTGCAGAGTCTGCAAGCTGCCACACTAGGAGTCTTTTAAAGAGGTTGGCCTTGCTAATTGCAGTGCTCGCTTCTGCAAAAAGTACCTATCCCCAGCAAATACACATCAGAATTTCTTAGGGCTCTTTAATGTAAGCATGAGGAGGTAGCAGGATCTCTCTGCAAAAGAAAATGCTTTCTCTCAAAACGCTGACATGACACACAGGCAGGATGCTGACGCTAATATTAAGAGAAAGGACAAAAAGAAGTTTAGAAACCCAGGGAAAACAAAGAATATGCAGGACAAAGAAAACTCCAGTGGCAGAACAGCTCCATCGGGATCCTGGGCTTCAGGCCATACCCAGCACAGCTGCTGCAAGGAAACGAAGATACCACAGAAACATGAAAGGAAGGTCTGCCTCCTCAGAAAGAGGGAGAGGAGAAACAAGTCCCTAGGAAGCTGGGGAAGCAGCAGGGGAAACAACTTGAAACAGAGACTTCCTTTGATCCTCATGATAAATCAACGTCGCCAAAATCGATGAGCCATTTGGACCCATTCCCTGCAGCTTAAGGATTTGTCCTTGAAATGATGAGCGCATGTGAAAACCCACATATGCACTAAGAAAGGAAAGGCAGATGACATCAGGCTTGAATTCAGATCAGAAAAATGTGCACGAAAGAGCAAAAAAACCCCAAACAACAACCTCACATTGCAGCATAGGAAAGTTTGGTGTTCCTTTCCTGTCCTGCTCTGACAGATGGGATTTTCGGCTCCAAATGGCAAACACCACATTTTGCTACAGATCATCTGCCTCTCTGGGTACCCAAGCTGCCTTACATTGCTATTTTGCAGCAAGGTTGAAATTAATTTGTAGGACTGGTGCTCCACAGTGCATTGGCGGGGCAGCTGCCTGTCTGTCACAGCTGTCAGAAGTAGCTGCCCTGTGTTCAGCTGCTGCTCTGGGTCCATCATACTGACCGCAGTGGTCATTTCCTGGGCATTCGGGAGAGCCAGACCAAACTAGGGCTGCTGGCGCTGTACAGGGGAAAAAAAGTAAGACCTCCAAACCATGTAAATGGTCATGAAAGACTAAGACTCTTCAAAACATTTACCTTCAGACATAAGAGTTGACATTTTGGTTTTGTTTTGTTTCTCTGCTAGGAAGAGTGAATAGCAAGGACTGCACGCGCATCAAGGCCATCTTCACCCAAAGAGGAATTCACAAAATTAAGACCAAAGCAAGTACAATCCAAGTAATTTATGACTTTAGCCCCTGACATTTTCCAGAATCTGCTGGATGCTATTGTTATCATCATATTATTACCTAAAATTGGCATTTTAAAGGTTCACACAGGCTTTTTAAAAATTATATTACTTCTTTTAAGCAACCCATTAAAAATAATTTTCAATACAAGCCCATCACATTTTTACATTTTTGGCTAATATTGTCGCCATATATGATACACATAACAGGGTATTTTTTTTCCATCTTCATAGCACGCACCATTTTCTTCTGATGGCATATAAAAACATAACCTGGGAGTGCTGATTTTGCAGCTTATTTTGGAAGGTTTGATTCTTCCAATTATTAAATATATGTGCTATGAAGGCAGCACTGCATGCATTTTAACTAGGAAGAAATTAAGGTGCGAAATGCTGAGAATACAGCCTGTATGCATCCAAATCTCCCTACTCGCAGGGAAATAAAATGCACCCATGTGCAAATATTATCACCTCCTTGTCATAATTTTCCTTTCCAAAAGTCAAAGAGGTAATGACATAAGAGTACATACAAGGTAATATTTTTACTGTTGCAGTACTATTAAGTAAGCATAGTACTGGTTTGATATATTCTGAATGTGTTCAGCATCTCAAACAAGTTAATCTATCTAAAGCTTAAGCACATCTGACTACCAAAAATCCAGCTCAGCAAGGATACTTGTGTTCACAGGGTATTTATATCTTTTACTTTAAACATCCCCTCTCCAACTGGTCTGGTTGAAGTCCTTTTACTTTGAATTCACATTGGAGGTAAATGCTGGGGTGATGCTCGCTGCTGCCAGTCATTCCTGTCCTACATTTAAGATAAAAAGAAGTATGGAACACGTGTGAATCCAAATGCTGCCCTCAGCAGCATTAGAGGAGGTTCATTAGAGGAGGTCTGAGCCTGCCCTGCATGACTCCATAGCCTGCTGCACCTCAGCCAGCTCCAGGTCTGTGAGCACAAGTATGGCTGACAGCTGATTCAAGCCCATAGGCTTTCTGCAAAACCTGGACATAGAAAAAAACGCTTTGATTGTTTAATAAACATAATATTTTTTTAAAATAAGTATTGTCTCAATTGGTTTGTATTTCAATGTTTAGATCTTAAAGATTCCTCTAGGAAATCTACCATAAAAATTTGAACTTGAAGCAGGCTAAATTGTGCATTGTTGAAGATTACAGACATGTGGGTTGAAACATATAAATAATAAAAAGTAACTCTTTTTTCTTACTTTATTCTAAATCTTTTGTCTATATAATTTAAAACATACGCAGAAATTTTTTTAAGATATATCTATCTAATTCTAATATCATTAATATTCTGTAAAACTCAACTGTCCATATAAAACCTGTTATGTTTTCATTGTATTAATCACTGTGAAGATAGGTAGCCTAGCAAGTGAACAGTGGCCATGACAAACAGAGATCATAATGAGATCCTGGAGATCTGCACAATAGAGTAAATTAGAAAAGTTCGATGTATGATTTCATTACGCACATCTCAGTAATGGCAGCAAAGAAATCTATTTTGCATATACTGTATTAAAGACACATTTTTTAGTTAGTCCAGAACACTGTGCAACTGGATAGTCATGCTTTTATAAAAACATACATAAAGCAAAACTTCAGACTTAGCCACTATGGACTCCACTGTGGTGACCTACTGCATAGATTTACACTGGCAATGCCACAGAAGCCATGCATGCTGAAATAATTTGTTTCTGAGTCTAATATTTCTCTGTGGATTTTGCCATTTCATTAACATTTTTTTCTTTATTTTTTTACAGGCTCTTTGAAAGTGGAGTAAATTGCGTCTAGCTCTGATTAAAGGAGAGATTCGTGATAGAAAATAAAACCTTCACTCTAGCTGGAGTGTAAATGAAGCCTTTCAAACTAGCACAGAGTTTTTAAGAGAAACAGAATTACTTAACTTGGAATCTTACATATGCACACAAAAAAATCAGGTACCTACATAATGTCAGTTCGTTTCTGCTACAGTTCTTGATAAAACGCAAAGGCTATATCAAATACGCTAAGTTGTGCTGCCAAGATAATATTATTCTTTCTCAAAGTTACTTGTAAAGTAGACAGCACTAGAACTGTGTTGGTACTGCACAACCTAAGGGATGAGCTACGCCATGCAAAGGCAGTTTTCAAACCCGTAAATGGAAATTAGATGCCCAGCCATGACTGGCTCTCCAGTGGGGCTGAGTGCTCCATAGACCCTTGCATCGACTTTTCCCATACTACTGTAAGTATTGAAGTGGGTGTTATGTCTCGAAGTAGAGGCACAATCAGAAAGTTTAAGAATCACTTTTCCAAGATATGATTTTGGAGTTGGTACTAAATTCTTTGAGAACCAGGAGACTCCTGTCTCTAAGGTCAATCCCTCTTTGCAAGAAGGGTAAGGCTAGGAGAGGAAGCTGTGCTTCGGGGCATATTATAAGCAAGTGTCAGGTGAATGCTGGGTTACCTGGAGCATGAAATTAGTTATTGGCTCCTAAATACTGTCTCTTTCATCAAAAGAGAAACTTGGCCAGAACAAGAAATGAAAAAGCATAAGTTGTCTCTGTAAAACATACAATGAGCAGGGAGAGAGTGTGCATGGAGAACATAGCCTCCTTTTCCTTGTGCACACCAGGAGAACAGAACTGTGCCACCCTCAACTCTTCCCAAAGGTCCCTGAAGTCAAAGTTGGGGAGCAAATATGAGAAAACTAATCTTTCAGATCCCCTTCCCTACATAAGGAAGCGACTCCCATCTTCAGGCCTATCTGCCTGGTATTTCTCACTGGTTCCCAAGCACAGGAATATTCTCTGCTTTTGTTCCTGTAGAGGATTCCATGTCAACAAAATGAGGCAAGGTCCCAGAACATGTCAGAGTAACGTACTCATTAAAACACTTGGCCGAAATGTAAAGACCTTCTCTTCAGCTGAATTGGTTTCTGTTGTGTTGTCTTATTTGACATGAGAATTTTGAGAAAACACACAAACCCTCTTTCTTTTATTGGCATTCCCCTCCCTTACTTATCACAGAATCACAGAATGGAGGGGGTTGGAAGGGACCTCTGGGGAGCATCTAGCACAACCTCTCTGCTAGAGCAGGTTCACCTAGAACAGAATCGCACAGGATCGCATTGGGGAGGATTTTGAATCTCTCCAGAGAAGGAGACTCCACAACCTCTCTCTGGGCAGCCTGTTCCAGTGCTCTGTCAACCTCAGTATTATTATGCTAAAGGAGCAGAAATTTTCTTTAACCACCCTAGAGATGCACCCCAAGTGCACACAGAAGGGGAACGTGCAGCCAGGCACACCTGAAGGGAAAGTGGGCAGCAGAATGGGGATGCTGTACCCTCCCATCCATGCAGCTCGTACATGAAGGTTTGGAGGCATGTTCCCCAGGATGTGGATATCTCTTTACAAGTTCATTTCATTGCATAGAAAACAGAAACCAAACTTAGCTTTGGGTGTCAAAAAAAATTGTTGCTGTAATGGGCCAGATTAATTTATGGCATGAACAGACACAATTGTCATTGATTTTGGTGATTTATGCCAGCAATTTGTCCTCAGTGTAACTCCATGGACTTTGCTGCAGTTACATCAGGGCTTAATTTAGTCTGATATTTTTATCAAGGGAAGGAACAGAATTAAAAGAGCACATGTCTCAGTTCGGGCATTTGTTTTGTACCTGCTCATTTTACACAGACTGCGTTGCTTTAAGCTATGTATCCTCCAGCCCTCTGTTTTCTGATACTGCAATAGCCTTAGGGTTTTCTTCCTGTATCAGCTACTTGCATCTTCTGGGCTTATTGACAAATTGTCACCTGTAATGTGTTTGCCGTTTTATGAGATAACAGATGACTGCTGCCTTGTACTGCTTCTCTTCTCTCTGTATCTCTTGCATACTGAGTGGATTGTTTTCTGGGTAGTGATCACCACCAAAGATTGTATATTAAAAGCTTTTCAAGCATTCCTCAGCCGAGAACTTTTCTTCTATTAATGACTTCACAGATAGTGTCCTGAACAAGTGCAAGACAAAGATCTTAATGTCAACTGTTAATAACTTCAAAATACATATATTTCATATACGCCATATAATTGATGATAAAATCTCTCTTCTTTTTAAAAGCTTCGTTCTTTGGTCATCTGCAAAATTACCATTAGAGAGTAGAAGAAGCACAATGCTCGAAATGGATGCCGTGTGCAAGGACACAAATATCTGTTCCCTCTGGAAGCTGGATTCTTGGAACCCACATAGTTGCTAAATCCAACAGCTTGAGCTGTTTTATCATGTCCACTTAATTCATATTCGGGGCATCCACTGGCATGAGTCTTTGAAGAACCCAGATATTCTATTTCACAGCGATGGCGCTGGCATGGCTACCCCTGGAAAGCTCTTATTTCTACCAGGTTGGGCATAGAATCACTGGAGAAGAACCCAAAGCTACCAAAAATGTTGGCATGCTGTATAGCTGGGCTGCTAGAGACAAAGGAACAGGGAAGGCCCCTGAAAGCGCTTTAAAGATGCTCTGAAATCCTCTCTTCAAGCTTGTCAGAGCAATATGAGAACCTGTTAGAACATGACTACATACCAAGGTATCTCCGGAGAAATCTGTGTTAAGATTGCTGCAGACCTTAGAGCAAAGCATGTAGTTCCAGGGGAGGCTGGAAGAGCAACAAGGAAGCTCTGAGGCACTTAGTGATCATCAAAAATGTATGAAATCAAACTGCAGCCATATCTGTTCCTCAGGGGTTTGTCTGTTCCCACATGCCTGAGCACATGGTCACTGAGGGCAATTAACTGCAGGGCACAGAAGAAAGTTTTCATTAAGCAAGATGGAAATCTACCGGCAGCACTGGAAGTGTAGGTGTGCAAGCTGTTTGTCTTCTCTGTGTATTCATACTTAATTTCTGCCACAGAGGCCCTATTGCGGTAATTAACTGAGGTGTGACAACATTTGATTCCTTCATACACAAACAATTCCTCTCGTAAGTGTAACGAGTCATCTGAAAACTTCCTCAAAGCTGTGTGATGAGACCTTTGAAAAAAGTGTGACAGGAGACCATTGAGAGGTACACCTTCATTTCCTCTGGATCTGCTTACTCATTCCCTCTGCTGCTTAGGGTCACCAGTGGAGGATTTTCAGACCTTTTTAATTATAATTGCATTTAGCAACCTTCTTCTGAGCTGCTGTTCAATAAACAGCCACAGTAAATAAATAAACAAACCCAGGGCTGCCAGTTCAGACAGCTGGCGTGTTCGCTCTGAGGATATCTGCCCTCTCCCTAGCACCAACATCACCAAGGCAGTGGCCTTTCAACTCATAGTAGCCTTCCAGCAGTAGGCTTGTATGTCCTTGGCTCTCCAAAGAAACTGAAAGACCTTAGAGACCTCTTTTGGATTTCTTTTACTTTTTTTCTTCTTTATTTTTCTACAGCCCTGGAAAAATATCTGTAATATCTTTCATAATCATCATCATTCATTAATGTACTGCAAGTCTGAAACAGCCCAGTTGTTTGGGTGCTCGGTAACATCTGAGGTTAGCTCATTTATAAAGACGAGCAACACTGGAAAGTGTTTCTCTTCAGAGAACCGCGCTGATGAAAAGTTGCTTAGACCTCATCAAAAATTCTGTCTCACACCGGATCTTTCATATATAGTTTCTTTTGGATGAACTTACAGCATGTGTGTTATTTTCGCCTAATAACCATCAGCATATTTATATGAATTATTTTAATGCAGAGATTTTATTTTGATGTTGTGTGAGAGATGTGGAAAATGCACCTGGGAAATTTGGCTGGCATTTCTGTAGAAATGTAACAATAGTGTGACAGTTTAACAAAGTGGGTACTGGTATCTAATTTGTTTTTCTTTTAATCTAGTAATTTCAAAAGTAATTTGAATATTCATAAGATAGCAAGACAGTGACTCGTTAAAAGATGTATCATGTTCTATAGAGTGAAATGCTGTGGAAATAAGCACTATGGTTGTGGGTGGAACAAATCAAATAGAGCAGAGACCCGAAGGGAATGACACATAAAACCCCATGACTTTTCTCTTTTCTGAAGGCGTGCATGAGGCGTGCTTAAGGATCATCATGTAATATTCAGGAGAGTTGCATGGGAAATGCATTTCCTATAGCAACAGCTGTCTTAGAGATTACAGCAAGATTGAAGAGAATTTATTTCATCTATTTTTTGTTTTAAATGAATGACTATCTGCCAAACCAGCAGGTCAAAACAGACATTTCCATAAAAATAAGCACCTCTTTGCAAAAATTATACTCTTTCTGTGTATTTTGTTTCCTTAACTGGTAATGGTCAATCACGTGCCATGCTCCAGATTTCTGTGTAATAACTAATTCACCATTTCATTTCTACATGGTTAGCCAAAAAAGCCCTTAAATAAGTAAAAAGGAATGCAAAAATCTTAATAAATTCAAGACGTTAAACTCTGATTTGTACCTAATTCCATTAATACACATAGTTTAAATTAAAATGTAGTATCCGACTTTCTGGATAACTTGACTTTTAAAAAAATACAATAAAAGACAAGATTGTATTATAAAAATATTATAATCCAGTTTTGCTCTTGTCTCTAGCTCTGCTAAAAGAAAACTAGAGGCAAGTAATAACTTCCATAAGTGAGTAATTATCAGAGATTACTTTAAACAGCATCCAAAAATTGGCCAGGCATTAAAGAGCAAAGAGGAAAGATTTGACTTTGTTCCTCATACAGAGGTTAGGCTCCAATCCTCAAAGGCTTACATACTCAAGTCCTATCAAGGGCACAGGTTCATTTCATCTAACCAAAGAATCCTAAATTAGGAGTCAAGTCAACACAGACTCCCTCTAAAAATCCTCAAAGAAAGATGAGGGTTATCGAACAATGGCTCAGCTTCCCTAGAAGCTAAATAGCCTTCTGAAGGAGTCCGCCTTTTGCTTTTGGGGTGTTTGCAGGGGCAATATTCCTCCTTAAAGCAACTGAAGGCAAAATGCAAGCACGACACTGGAAGTGCAGTGGCTCGTTAGTAGTTCAGTGCTTCGACACTTGTGACAAGATAGAAGTTCGTTGTGCAGGATGTACCAATAAGCAAGGGGAGGGACAGAGACAAACTGGGTAAAATTATGGGTTAAAGGACTATGTACTCAAGAATTTTTTACATAGGCATGTCCTGATGGTACTTACAAATTTATTTTACTTGTGTTAATCAGATCACGTACCACAGGCACCATGGAAGAAGCAGTTGTTTTTGAAGGAACTCAAATGAAGAGCAGATAGTGGCTTGGTGAGCTCACAGCCACAACCTACTTTGAGACTCTAAATCGTAATATATCATATTTGAGCCAATATTCACAAAAATCTGCATGGAAATCTTATATTTGTAGTTTAGATCAGTGTGTTGATTGGTTTTTGATAGAAGGACATTAAATGTCATGGCTGCTTGAGCCGTTGCATCTCTCATTTATATCTGTGGAGGAATCAGTTATGGGGCCACACAGATAAAGAGTGAAGGCCTTGACTGCCCACCAAAAAAGACATCTGCTGGGATGCGGGTAACTCTTGTTTAGCTCCCTGTTTCAAATATTACACAGTCCACCTCCCCATGAGAAGAGTTCAAAAGCAGCAATCTCTCAGAGAAGCTAGCAGCAGGATATTTGGGATATCAATGTGACTTGTAGGACAGCAAAGTTTCCAGTTCTCTGACAGAATTTCTTCAGCTCCTTTGGTGTCCATCAGTCCCTCCGATGGTGGCCATGGATACAGCTGATGCTTGCTCTCCTATGGGACATGCCGGAGATGACCTTCTCTTTTACCTTTGGTTATGGTGGTGCAGTTAGTAGCCGCTGATCTCTTTGGATCACCAAAGAAATGGCAAAACTTCAGTCAGGTACAGATCGTCTGAGGGAAGTCATCTAGCCCTGCGTACCGCTTGCGGTTATGGTGCAATGCCCTTTCTCACTTGCTCTCTCAAACTTTGCCCATCTTCTCAAGAGCATGAGCTCAGGACCAGAGGCAGGGCCAACCTGGAGCAAACAGGAAATAAAAAGAGAATTAAAGTCCTTTTGAAAGCTCCTCTGCTACAGCACATCCTTATCCAATTAGGATGAAGAGGCAGATGAAATATCTTATAAGCAGATGGGAGAAGTCTCACAATCACTACCACTTGTTCTTGTGGGGGACTTCAACTTAGCAGTCGTCTGCTGGAAATACACTACAGCAGAGAGGAAACTGTCCAGGAGGTTCCCGGATTGTGTGGAAGACAACTTCCTGACACAGCTGGTGAGTGAGTCAACTGGGGAAGGGTCCCTAGTGGACCTGTTGTTCGTGAACAAAGAAGGACTTGTGGGTGATACAAAGGTTGGAGGCCATCTTGACCACAGTGATCATGAGATGGTAGTTTTCAATTCTTGAGGAGGTAGGGAGGAGGATCAGTAGGACTGCCACCTTGGAATTCCAGAGGGCAGACTTTGGCCTCTTCAGGAGACTGGTTGAGAGAGTCCCTTGGGAGGCAGTCCTGAAGGGCAAAGGATTCTAGAAAGGCTGGACATCCTTCAAGAAACAACTCCTAAAGGCACAGGTCCAGGTCATCCCCGTGTGCTGAAAGGCGAGCCAGTGGGGTAGAAGACTGGCCTGGCTAAACAGAGAGCTTTGGCTAGAACTCAGGAAAGAAATGAAAGTCTATGGTCTATGGAAAAAGGGTAAGGCCACTCCAGAAGACTAGAAGGGTTTTGCAAGGCTGTGCAGGGAGAAAATTAGAAAATCCAAAGTCGTACTAGAACTTAATCTGGCCACTGCCATAAAAGACAATACAAAATGTTTCTATAAAGACATTAACAGTAAAAGGAGGGTTAAGGAGAATCTCCATCCTTTGCTGGGTGTAGGGGGAAACATAGTGACCCAAAATGAGAAGAAGGCTGAGGTACCGAATGCCTCCTTTGCCTCAGTCTTTAATAGTAAGACCAGTTGTCCTCTGAGTGCCCAGCCCCCTGAGCTGGAAGTCAGAGACAGGGAGTGGAACAAAACCCCCATAATCCAAGAAGAAATGGACAGTGACCTATTGCACCACTTAGATGTGCACAAGTCTATGGGGCCGGATGCAATCCACTCAAACGTACTGAGGGAGCTGGCCCAAGTGCTCACCAAGCCACTTTCCATCGTTTATCAGCAGTCCTGGCTAACCGGGGAGGTACCGGATGACTGGAGGTTAGCAAATGTGCCCAGCAGAAAATGACCTGGGGGTGTTGGTCAACAACCAGCTGATTATGAGCCAGCAGTGTGCCCAGGTGGCCAAGAAGGCCAACAGCATCCTGGCTTGTATCAGAAATAGTGTGACCAGCAGGAGTAGGGAAGTGATTGTCCCCTTTTCCTCGGCATTGGTGAGGCCGCACCTCGAATACTGTGTCCAGTTTTGGCACTACAAGAAGAACGCTGTTGCTGGAGTGTGTCCAGAGAAGGACAACAAAGCTGGTAAAGGGTCTAGAGCACAACTCTTATGAGGAGTGGCTGAGGGAACTGGAGTTTTTTAGCCTGGAGAAAAGGAGGCTTGGGGAGACTTTATCACTCTCTACAACCAAGTCACAAGTGATAGGACAAGAGGAACTGGCCTCAAGTTGCCACCAGGGGAGGTTTAGGTTGGATATTAGGAAAAGTTTCTTCACCAAAAGGATTCTAAAGTGCTGGAACAGGCTGCCAAGGGAAGTGGTGGAGTCACCATCCCTGGAGGTATTTAAAAGAATTATAAATGTGGTGCTTAGGGACTTGGTTTAGTGATGAACTGACAATGCAGGATGAATGGCTGGACTCAATGATCTCAAAGGTCTCTTTCAACCAAAATGATTCTGTGATTCTGTGGTTCTATGAACAGGCCAGAATTTAGGTGGTGCAGGCGTATGTCATGTGTTTCTACCAGTCCAGGGAGGACATACATATATTCCCCACTGAAAGGGCTGAATTCCTTAGGCATAGGAAAAAGGTGTTGTCTGTCTCTCAGGCTTGTCAAACCTCTCTCGTTTCAAGGAAAAGTCTCATTACAAAGAGGGTTTCCCTCTTCTTTCACGGAGCACTAACAGTCATTTCAGTGTGAGCTCTCTCTTTGGATCTTATAGTTGTTAGAAATGTGTACCTTTCTTGGAGCTGAAACAGCCGTTGTTAGAAACAAAACCAAAACGTCTTTGCGTGGGAGAAAGTAGGAACTAGCACAAATAGTCATGACTGCAAATGGACACTTCTTTTCTGTCCAGGTGACTATGACCCCAGATGGTAGAACATGACTGTATACTGGCAGTCCTTAAAGTACTAAAATAAAGTCCCGTTTCAAGTACATTTGCCTCTAAAAATAGAAAAGTATCCTCTATATTTATGTCATATTAGTGGTTGGTTTTGGAAGTTTTGCCAAAAGTTGTCCAGAAATGAAAAAAGTTTTACATGACTCATCCATATTACAGTCTTCATAAATCTACATCATTACCAAAGTATGTCCCAAATTGCTGCATGAATACCAGACTTAAAACACTGTTGGGAAAAGTGGGGTATAAAATTATGTCAGCGTACAACTGGTACTAACACAATGGCAATGCAATATCATTTTATTAGTCTACCAAATTTCTGTGGTGATAGTCTAGGACATATGCCTTTGATACAACAGCAGATGTGGTAATGCTCTATTTTACACACCGCAATGTGCCTCCGTCAGTCTGTGGCAATGTGACCTCAAACCATAAGAGCAAAATAAGGCTGAACTTCAAACTTTTTTAATACTTATTATACAGTGCAGCATCGCAATGGCGATACTCACTACAGATCTGATTGAGGGAGCTGCTGAAGAGAAGATGCTGACACACTAAGATTCTTCTGACGACATCCTAAAATGAAAACTAATTTATTGAAGACAGTTGTATTTCAACATCTATCTTATGGAATGTTTTGTAAATTTTTTTCATGATCTCTTAGTCATTAAAAGGTTTATGAACATTTGCTAGTGGATGCATTAAATTGTCGCCCACAAAATGATGATGATGATATCCATTCCTTCTAGCTGTTTTTGCTTGTTTACTGTTAACCATAAGAAGGTGAAGACAGTCAAGCACAGGAACAGATTTCCCAGAGAGTCTGTGCAGTGTCCACCCTTGGAGGTTTTCAAAACCCCTATGAATAAAGGTCTGAACAATCCTGTCTGATTTCATAGTTGCCCTTCCTTAAAGACAGAGGTGGTCCTCCTGAAAATTCCTTTGCACTTGAATTTTGCTATGATCCTATGACTCTAAGATTTATTCTTTATTATTTTATAGCTGAAACAATCTGAACTAGAGTCTCATCATTCAGCATTGTATTTCTACCATAGCAGTAATTCAATTGTACCTAAATCTGTGGATCACAGATCCTGGATCTCAAGGGGTTCTTTAACCTTCCTGACAGTTGCCAGAAGGATGATATGGAGTGACACAGACAGTGAATACCATTTGTGGAAGGGGATAACTTCATGGCTCAAGTATAGGATGGTCAACTAAGGGTGATTCACAGTTTTATCTCCTATATACTAATAAGGAAGAGCTCAATGGAGATGTGATAAATGATAGTAATGTTGGCTGCAGTGACCATGAAAGAGTGGAGTTTGATATCTAGATAGGAGCAAGGAAGGAGATAGCAGAGCATAGAACATACTTCAGACTATTCAAGGAACTAGTAGGTAGCATCACTGCATCACTGCATCTCTGAAGGGTGAAAGGAGCTCAGGGAAGCTGGCAGGTCTCTAAAGAACAGTTCTTCACAATCCTTAGGAAACCAAGCAGACTTAACAGGATATTGGTTTGGCTGAGCAGGAAAGTAATGACAGAGCTCCAATGCAAAAAGCTAACGTAAAGGGGGAGCGGGGCCAGACTATAAAGGAGGAATTTGGAAACACCGGAGAACACAGAGATGATGTCACAAAAGCCACAGGCCAACTGGAGTTAAGATTTTCAAGGAATGACAAAAGCAACAGGAAGAGCTTCTATGACCAAATTAGTAGTAAAAGGCTGAAAACAAGGAAAATGTGAGGCCATTCCTAAATGGAACAGTGGTTTGGTGATAGCAGATGCCTTCTTTGCCTGTGTTCACCAAGATGTCTCAGTCTCTGTGCTAAGGGAAAGGGTTCAGAAAGGGCAATATCTAACAGCACAGGGCGAGGACTGAGTTAGGGATTACAAATGAAAACTTGACTCAACAAAAAACTGGTCCTGGGCACATGGAGAAGAAAAAGAAGATTGCCAGCATGGATTTACCAGAGGCAAATCATGCGTGACCAACCTGATATGATAAATTTCCTGGATTTCTAGCTAAGAGGATGGTAGTGGGTGTCATTTACCTTGACTTTAATGAGGTTTTCAACATTGTCTCTCACAATAATCTTATATCCATGTTAAGCCGTTCAAGTCTGGATAGGTAAAAAAACAAGTGAGTAAAAAACTGGTTGGACAATTGGGTTCACAGGTTAGTGGTTAATGGGTTGTACTCTACCAGCTGGCCAGTGACAATCCATCATTGCAGGGGTCTATACTGGAACTCGTCCTGTTTAACGCCCTAATCAGTCACCTGATGGAAGTGGCAGAGTGCACTCTCATCAAGTTTGCAGTTGACACCAAACGGGTTGGACCAGTTAGTATGTTCAAGGGCAGGGCTGCTACCCACAGGGAGCTAGACAGGCTGCAGGAATGCGCCAATCTTAGAAATTCAAAGAGAGTTATTGTGATTCACATCTCAGCTGCAGAGCTGCAGAGCTGCAGGACATCAGGTACGGCTCTTTCCCTCCTTGATGGGGTAAAGACCTTTGCTCTATGCCTTTCCACATGATTGTATGTAACGAGAAGCAAGATTAGACTCTCCTCACCATGTAGTTATGCTGCTGAAAACCTACTAATGCTTTCTCACTGCCCAGCTGCATTACAAGTCACTCCTTAGTCTTTCTACACATTATCAGTCTGTGGGCCCAATCCATAGCTCATTGCCTTTGCTGTAAATATTTCAGCAGATTGTAACAGTCTTTGAATCAAGACCTCTGGAAGATATGACTCTCTTTTGTGCCAATATATTAGTAACTAGCTCATTGCATGCCTTATTTATACCTTGCGGTTTTTTTTTTTTTTTCTTTTGACATTTAATCCTTTTATCTGAATGTCTAAACTCAACTCAGATTTTTTATCCTCGGCCTTTTTTTCATCACCCTTTAGAACCTTGTAGCTGACCCTACTTTGATTAGGAAGCTGGACTAGAGACCTCCTGAGGTCTTTTCACACCTGTGTCATCCTATGACGCTATGCACGGCTTTTCTCTGCTGGGATAGGAACTGAGGTGTTTCATTTCCAGGCTGTTTTAAGGAAGAAACTAAAGGCAGCTACAGCACTAACTGGACTCCCTTTCTCCCACCTTCAACTTTCCCACACTCTTTACTAATAGATCGTTAAGCATGTTTATACTGCTTTCAGTTGATGAATTGTTTATGCAACCTTTCATCACACAACTGTAGCAAATGCTTTTAAAACAAAGAGACAAACAGAGAGTTTGGCTCTACTAGTAAAGACTAGACCATGGCTTTTTTCCAAGACCCAAGACTCACGACCAGAGGGATATTAAGGGATATTCGGTTGTGCTACGCTCAGCAGTACTGTGCTACTGTGGGAGAAAGAGGAAGAAAGGGAATAGAAGCAGGAACATGTGAAAATTGTTATTGTCCTATGCCAGCATCAACTGGTATATGTGTACACAACCCATAGATTCCCTGCCAAGTCCTTTTTCAGTTTTTGTCCACCTGCTGGGGGAGTGTGGGGGGGTGTCACATACAGATGAACTAAATTTATCTTGCTCCTCAGCCAAGGTGTTGCAATAGGAATTTCAGTCTTAACAGTGCTCTAGCCAAAGAGAGCCTAGGAGCTTTGTAACATCCTCAGACATACACGTTCTTCATACTGGGAGCTAAAAATATTGAATTCGTTGGCACAGCAAACTGACATGACAGCTGAAGCCTTTGCTCTGCTAAACATATTAAAATGGGGAAAAGCTGTCCTACAGACATTGTCAGTACACAGAGCAGCTCTAGTGGAGTCTAGGGAAGGAAATTTAACACAACAAAGACGTAAAAAATATTTTTGAGTTCCTCAGATAAATTGCTTTACCTACCAAAATAAGAGGCAGGAAGGAGAAGAGTGAAGAAATTTCACAGGATTCATAAAAATCTCCAAAATTTAAATATACATGTAGTAGGAATCTTACAGTTAGGAACTCCCAGGAAATACCCATCTCAAGATTTCCAAAGGTACTGAAAAGTCTGTGAGCCAGTCTTGAGGGCCTTGGAGAAAAAAAAATCAACATAGGACCAGAAGGACTTAAGGAGAAGACCTGTGTCCTGACAACATTTTAGGTACTCGTGCTAAAAACATTCACCAGAAAAAGCATTGCACAGCTCTTCCTGGTTCTGGTAGATACTTATTTATCCATTTATTTGATACTAGAATGTATTGGGCATTAGGGTTAGTGTTAGGGTTTGTCTTAACATTTTGTCCTGGAGTGCCTCCAGAAGTGCCTCAGTCCCAGCAATGCTGAGCATCGCTTCAAGACGAGGCAATGCAAGGCAGTGTCGCAAACCAGTATTCCTCCTGCCAGCCTTGTGCCACGCCAGGTTCTGGCAGCAGTCTCAGAGCTTACCAACACCAAAGGAAGGCTACATTTTTAATCTGTAATTGGAGATGTGAAGTATCTGAATCTAGCATCTAAACCCACGTTTCAACCCTTCACGAGCACATTAATTACAGAGCCAAAGGGTATGCTACCAAGGCGGAGGAAAACAGGAAGCTGGGAAGGAGGTGCTACTGTTCCTGTCAGTTGAAGCTGTTTAACTTTTCATTAAATGAATTTCATTTACCACGCCCTCCAGCTAATGCTGCAACGTGTAGGATAGGGACCTGAACAGCTACCTGCTCTGTGTCATCAACACTGGCCCAGTCCCATAAAAAGGGGTGCTCTGGAAGGGGAGAGGTGCTGCGGGTGCTCCGGGTGTGCTGCAGAGGGGTTGGGATCTGTTTGTGGGACTGGTAAACTCTCTTGAGTATCACTATGTCTTTGAATCCTCCTGGTCTCCTACCTGCCAAGCAAATGCTTCGCCTGCTTAGCAACTGCACAAGGATAGACAGCGTCTTCTGTCAGCCACATCCCAAAAGTGACTGCCTCACTCAACAAGTACCCTGCATGTAGGAAAGAAACATTCTGATATCTTGGATAAGGTGCCAAAGACAGGGTAAGAGTATAAACACCGTTTCTTCTTGTGAGCGTTTCCCATTGTATCCTACCCAGCCAGAACTCCATGTGGGCTCAGATGGCACCTGGGGTGCCAAAATCCCCCTGAAGCACTCCAGGCGGAGCTGCGTATCCAGCTTACACTGTACGAATCCCTGCAGATGAACAGACGCTTAAACACCCACCTCGCAAAGCAAGCCTGAAGAGTGATTGGGACTCTGGAGACTTTTTGTAACAACATTATTTTCACATACCCCGATGAAGAGAGCCCTGAAAATAGACAAAATCATCTCTTGGTACTGAGGGCCCTAGACCCCTCAAGAAAATACTTGTGTACAACATATTTTCACAGCAAATAGGGACAAAATTTTAATCTCAGTATTATTTTAAATAAGAAGACTGAATTCAGTTACAGCACAGGTCAGACACATGTTCCACCCAAGGAGCCAAAGCATTACTAACTATTGTATTTGTGTTTTATTACAGAGCCTCAGAACCATAGTCATGGGCCAGGACCTCACTGTAATGGATGATATACAAAACCAGAACTAATACCCTCCCTGACATAAGTCTGTCAAACCTACTGGCTTCAGGGTGATTATTCACACTGCAAAGCAGCAGCTAATTAACCTTAATGAATAAACCATCTGTACATTCTTACACAAAAACAACCCCCATGAAAATATCCAATATCAGGCTGTAAAACTTAGGTTCATCATGAAAACAAGTATATGCATTTGTAACAAACAAAAATGTGACTTTCCTTCTTGGAAACAAAGAACATCATTTTCTTCGGCTTTGGCTTTTTATTGTGTAGGTGTTTTCCAAAGAGCCAGGCTGACCCCATACCAAGAATAGCAAATTTAGGCAACGTAAAATTTGCTAATAAAACTACTGTGGGAAACTCTTTGAATACAACATTCCATCTCTCATTTGCAAATATAATTAAACAGTACATAAAAACCTGATAGTAAGTAAAACTCTTAAAATATGACTATGATTAGACCAAAGTGTTTTAATTTGTAGACAAGTTGTATTAGACACACACACTAACTTATTTTGCCTATGACCATGACTGGTCTTTACCTAGGAACTGGCCAAAACATGCCACAAAATTGGAGATGTCCTAGAAATTGCATGAGAAAACTACTTTCTTGTATTCTTTCAATCTTAAATAAATAGCAGAGTACTGTGTGTGCTGAAAGGGAATCATTTATTTTGGACTAGAACAGAGAAGGAAAAAAAGATGCAAAGGCCAGAATAAAAGTAGGCTGAATGCCTGGAAATAAATATGGATGTATTAGAAAAATATTTCAAACTAAGGATGAGAAAAATGGAAAGCCCAAACCAAAACTAGGGAAGGAACTTAATATAATTTGGTTTTATGACTAAGAACTCACATAACACCAATCCAAAGCAGGGCAAGATTACTTCTAAGATATGGAAGACAAGGGAGATTTCTACTCCTTATTTGCTCTGATGTTAATCTTGAACAACTCCTTTGGTTTCTGCAGATTTGTTTCACTATTAGCCCCAAATATTTTGCCTAAAACTTTTGCAAATGCAGGGTGATTATAATGCAGCCTCTTTGTGGAAGCATGGAGATTATCTGTCAATCGACTTGCAAGATCACGTTTTATCTGTCTGAGACGAGAGCAGGATCTAGGCTCACAAAAATATGCCTTCACCATCACCAAGGACTTAGGTTGGCAACAGCACGAGCTTTTCATGCTTTAGCCAGAGGAATACCCTTACCTGTCTGGGTATGCCAGACAAACATCACCACCCTCTGTGGCGAAGGCATAGAAAACAAGATGACAGCACGCAGCAGATGGTGATTAATAAAAACTCTCCTTATTTGCTTCCTACCACAGAATCTGGAAAGACATTTTCTTCAGCGCTTTCCGTATCTTTATCATTGAGAAAATTAAGAATTATCAGACTAAAGCTATTAGATGGTGCATGGCCAGATGGTGATGAAAGGCTAAACACTGCTATGAAACCATGAGCAAAATGAGGATCTTTCTGATTCTGCCTCTGTTTTGCAATACAAAATATAAGATAATTTTTCGCTGGTTTTGGCGTTTCATGATGAGCAATATCTCTTTTCTGGCTGCAAAATAAAGAACTAGGTCATCAAGTTTGTTATAATGCACCAGAAAAACAGTGGTCTCTTAAATACAATGGAGTCTGAGAAGGTTAGTGACAGGAGCATGATGTTTTATACAGAAACTATCTGTAAACACAAAATGGGAATGACTGCAGAAAGGGATCAAAAGCGAGAGCGTAGACAAGAGGAGCGCAGGAGGGCCCAGGGAGCAGAAAATGTGTTGAACTCTAAATACTGAACCAAGGAAAAGAAAATTATCCTCAAATGGAAAAGGTAAGAGTGGAGGAGAGCTGACATGTAAAATGTTGTAAATAAAAAGATTATATTTAAAAATATCGCATAATAAAGAGGCTTTTGAGAAAAGATGCATTGAAAAAGCCAAACAGTAAAATAAGCAAGAAAACCCATGAAATGGGAGGCCAGACAGAGATAGAGAAATAGACACGTCTGAAGCAATGAATGGTAAGAAAAGGCATAAGATAGGTTAATAGAGAGAGGGAAAACAGGATTTTAGACAAGTACGGGAGAATTCATACTGTATATAGGGCAATTTACATGACAGCCAAAGGAGCCATTAGTAGAAAATAAGCCTGTCATTCAATCCTAGGAGCTGGTTAGAACCCAAGCGGATGAGAACTGTGGTTTAAGTGGTTTCTCTAAGATCAGCATCCCAGAAGCCCAGCTAAAGAACATAAACAGAAAGATGGTGTCAATCACACTTGCTGGAAGCAAAATGGAACAGAAATGGTTTAGGAAAATCCCTGAGGGTTAAATGTTGGTTCCAACTTTGTTTTCGGGTTTCGGCCTACATTTGAGAAAACCCCTCTGTTCCTTTTGCTGCCCAGAGACGTTGAAATTCCACTCAACTTTCTTCCTTTTTTCATAACTAAAAGGATCACTGATCAAACCACATTCGACAAATGTCAAAGGCATCCTTTCAAAGTCAGTATGTGGTCTCAAAACATCTCACTTCTTGGCAATGACTGAGAGCAGGAATATTGAGTCTGAGACAAGGTGATCATTATTATTTTTAAGGAAAGGTATTCCTATTTAGTCATACATTCCATCTAAGACATCCCATTCAAAGGTTGTTTGTAATTCCAGTCGACTGTGCATCACCAGCTCTCATGGAACCTGGAAGTTTAAGTGTCATATTTAGCCACTGGAAAACTCTCTACCACATAGCATCCGGTGGCCCATGCAACTAAACACAGGCATAGCTTTTTACTTTTGGGGGACATATTGACGAGAGCTTCAGGTTAAAGAACTTGTCAGGATACTGCAGACTTGCATTGGTAAGGATTACCACAGAAGCAGGGCAGAAATGCCCAGATGTCAGCTACTGCTCTGTGAACTCCAACTGTTTTCATTAAAGCAATTAAAATACTTAATTATACTTTAAAAATAAACAGGAAAACTGTATCTGAAAAGGTAATCATAAGTAGGTGTGCGTGTATGTAAGTGCACATATACAACATAGGCACACACAGTTGTATGTACATCTCGATGTGTTGATAGATATGCTATGGCAACAGTCAACACGGTTGTGTCACCACATAGGATTAGCAATTTTATAGTTTCGGAGCTGTTTATAACCAGTGGTAAACATCAGGATCAAGAAAAGCACGAGAAAAAATTTTCTTCCCTTTGAAGGTACACCTTCGTAGTGGTGGGGTTGGCTTAACATAGCTGCATACTGCATTTTATGCTAATTTAGGAGGATATGCAAGACTAGACCAAAATCAACTTTAATGCAACACCGGTAAGCTATCAATGTGATCTTTCCTCTCAGCATTTAAGAAAACGCTTGGCTGGAGTGATGAAGACAGAATAACACCCCAAAGTCATTTTGGTTCAGGCGTGTTGAAAAACATTTTGGGTACCTGTTTTATTGCAGGGACCTGGGCAATTTGGCCCTAACTGCTTCATTAGAGGGCTTTGGCCAGCATTGTGCCCTGTAGTGACTGACTTCTTCATATCACTAAGGACTGCAAGAAAATATCTGTACACTCTACGCACATAGATCTTTCCATGCCCAGACAAGGTCCAAAAGCCTGACTCGCCTGCTGCACCGCAGTGCCACATGATGTTTTCCACATGTGCAACAGTGTACCCGGGCTAGTCCAGAATCACTGCACAAACACCTGAGCTTTGCCTGTAGCGAGCACTGAGAACCTGAAGCATCCTGGAACTCCTCGTCCTGGACCTCCACACATTCAGGAAGGCAGGTGGGCTGGCATCTGCTTCCAAAACCAAAAGAAGGAGGCTGCCTGGTCCTGCAGGCAGACTCCTATCTACATCTCAGCTAATAGAAAGGAGCAATTTTGAGGTGTTGGTACCTTGTAAACAAGTCGCTGTGGTTAAAACTGAGCCATATTTTTTCACCTTTTCTGGTTTCCAGATCTCTATCTCCCAATGCCAGTGTAGCAGCTGTGTACAGTGACTGCTTTCCTGTACATGGACAGTACCACAAAATCCCTTTGTCTGTACCTTTGTTTCTGTAGGTTCACATAGCTATTCTTTGTATGCATCTGTGACAAATGTAATTTACAAAATGTTTTCCTTTTGTTTTGCATTATTTATATCCTAAGTCATTAGTGAATCTTATTTATCTCCACCACCTCGGTAACAACATGACTGAAGCTGACATATGAAGAAACAGGCAGAAGTACTGCTTTTACCACAAAAAGTTATTGATGTTTCTGCACCACCTATGATTCTTGGCAAACCAGTCCAGCCTTTCCCAGACTTGGTCGATGAAGTCATACCCACAACATCAACAAAGAGAGATTCAACTTCTTCTCACTCACATTAGGTAGGCTCTTCAATGTGCTTTTAAGAGAAGTTGATTTCTCCAGATACCCTGTGAGTAACAGCTCAAGTTTAATTCCCCTGACATTGCTAACATCTCTGTGCCATGTACTCCCTGAAGAGAAGGTAAAGCACTGCTTGGGAACTTGGGATCCTAAGGGTGGATGTGTTTTGCGTTTCTCTAGTTCACTGAACGTCACGTGGCTAGTGCCACTTTCCCGGGTAAGCGTGGGAAGCAGGGCTCAGTACCTCAGCACTTATAGAATCATCTGGTTGGAAGAGACCTTTAAGATCATCGAGTCCAACTGTTCACCCTGCGCTGCCAGGGTCCCTAAACCATGTCCCTCAGCACCACATCTACACGTCTCTTAAACACCTCCAGGGATGGGGACTCCACCACCTCCCTGGGCAGCCTGTTCCAATGCTTCACAACCCTCTCTGTAAAGAAGTTCTTCCTGATATCTAACCTAGATCTCCCCTGGTACAACCTAAGGCCATTTCCTCTCGTCCTGTCACTTGTCACATGGGAGAAGAGACCAACCCCCACCTCTCTACAACCTTCTTTCAGGTAATTGTAGAGAGCGATAAGGTCTCCCCTCAGACTCTGCTTCTCCAGGCTAAACAACCCCAGTTCCCTCAGCCGCTCCTCATAAGATAAGTTCTCTAGACCCTTCACCAGCTTTGTTGCCCTCTGAACACGCTCAAGCGCCTCAACGTCCTTCTTGAAGTGAGGAGCCCAAAACCGGACACAGTATTCAAGGTGCGGCCTCACCAGTGCCGAGTACAGGGGGAAATCCTTTCCCTACTCCTGCTGGTCACACTATTTCTGATACAAGCCAGGACGCCCTTGGCCTTCTTGGCCACCTGGGCACACTGCTGGCTCATATTCAATCAGCTGTCAACCAACACTCCCAGGTCCTTTTCGCTGGGCAGCTTTCCAGCCACTCTTTCCCAAGTTTGTAACGTTGCAGGGGTTTGTTGTGACCCAAGTGCAGGACCCAGCACTTGGCCTTATTGAACTTCATGCTATTGGCCTTGACCCATCGATCCAGCTTGTCCAGAGCCCTCTATAGAGTCTCCTGACCTTCAAGCAGATTGACACACCCAGCCAACTTGGTGTCATCTGCGAACTTACTGAGGGTGTGTTCAATCCCCTCATCCAGATCATTGATAAACCTTTGTCACCTTCGTCTGCCTTCCCAGAAAAGCTAGGGGAAAGATGGCTGGCATTTCCATGTTGCAAGTTTATATCTGTAGACTTTTAACACCTCACTAAGTTTACTACAACAGTTGACAGTCATTGCAACATTAGCAAACAAAAAAAAAGTAATAACAAGTGTTCTTCTCTGTGTTTATTTTACATTCAACTTGCATGTACTGTGTGCATTTATGTTTGTCTGTCTGCTCAGGGAACCACCAACCATTCCTCACCAGTCCAGTAGAATTAAAGCTGTTGGATAATCTCAGTTAAATTTGACAGAAGACTGGAGCTCCCAGCTCTCTCTCAAGTGTTTCCGCAACACAAAGGCTACATTCTGGTCTCTGGACCAAGTAGTACAGGATTACTCACATCCGCTCCTACTATATAGGTCATGGTCCTCAAGGCCACTTCCTCCCTTCTACATCTCAGTTTCTTCTATCCATTTTGTCCTGGTCTGAAGCCTGGTAGCAGATAGAGCACTTTAAAGTACAGGTGGGTGCTCAGTTAATCAGTTCCTACCAGCTTTCCAGGAGGTGGGTGGAGAGATACCGTTGATGTCCTCAGGGAGAGGAGGGATTCAGGCAGTCACACTTCTTCCTGTACCAGGTCACTCAGTTCTCCTAGCTCCAGGCTATCTGCTTCAGAGTTTATTCCTGTTGCCAGCTTCCCCTTACTTTCACCCATGGTCTCTGTCACTGTAAAATATTAATATGTATTCCGTTCCCCTTCCTCTCTAAGATGAAAAAGAAGAGTTCCGCCTTAATATTTTTTTATGCTGCTGGGATTGTCACAGATCACAGAGATCAACGTTATGCTTTTGTAGGTACAAACTTTCAGTGGTATTCAAAAAAATGTTCACTTTTACAGCAAAATCTGTATTTTTATCAAGTATTAAACACTTGGGAGTTGTGCCAACTTTGACAGTTTACAATAGGAGACAATAAAAATTAATAGCACCAACTCTTCTTTTCTTTTCAGTTGTCAACAAAATTTATTTTATTATGGCAAAATTTTGCCTTTTCAACAGTTTTTCCATTATTTCATTTTAAGTTCTAAATCATAACTTTAGTATTATATTCCTATACATATTTACTTTTTTATATTGCAGTTTTGACAATATCCAAGCGAAATATTTCAATAGCTCTAAACATAATTTTTTCTGGTACAACAGACCTATAACTCACTTAGATTGTCTTTATAAACTACATTTTGTAGAGCTCAGTGAATAATAGAGTTTGTAGTCTGGGATTGAACCAAAAAAGTTGAAAAAGATATTTCATTCAAGTCAAATCAAAACAGAAACTGACATTACAAAAATAAACGGAAAATGGGCTAGGTTATTAGAAGAAATGAAGTTTTTCCTTTTCTTTTAAGGATGTTAGTGTCTCTGCCCTTGGATATCTTATAGCCATTGATTTATCACATTCAACCCAGCATCGTAAACGGCTTCTGACTATGCAAAACCTCATTTTAGTGCACACAATGGAAAAGGACCTTCCTGGCTCAGACTCTCTTCTCCAGGAGAGGATTCATCCTGTGCCTCTTTTGCCAAGCAAGACCTCCAGTCTTTGCAGGCATTCAAGCATGGGCTAGGATGCTTCTACTTCCTTTTTTTTTTTTTCCTCATGTTTAAAATCATATAGGAGTGCTGAACAGCACTGGTTTCATTTAAGCTTCTGACCTATCACCACCTTAACTGTCATCAACATTCCTGGCCAGAGAAGCCATATCTGCTTGAAATGACAGGTTTTGTGAGTGGGGATGCAAGCGGTAGTTATCAACCATCAGATCCTCTGAAAAAGGAAGTTTAGGAGCTCCCAAGTTTTACCTCAACTTCAGCAAGGCTTTTGACACTCTCTCCCGTAATATTCCCCTAAGGAAGCTTAGGAAGTGTGGGTTAGATGAGTAGACAGTGAGGTGGATTGCAAACTGGCTGAATGAGAGAGCTCAGAGGGTTGTGATCAGTGGTGCAGAGTCTAGTTGGAGGCCTGTAGCTAGCGGTATTCCCCAGGGGTCGGTACTAGGTCCAGTTTTGTTCAACATATTCATCAATGACTTTGATGAAGGGACAGTGTACCCTTAGCAAGATGCTGATGATACAAAACTGGAGAGGGTGACACACAAGAAGGCTGCGCTGCCATTCAGCAAGACCTGGGCAGGTTAGAGAGTTGGACAGCGAGGAATCTAATGAGGTTCAACAAGGGCAAGTGTAGAGTCCTGCACTTGGAGAAGAATAACCCGATGCACCAGTACAGGTTAGAAGTTGACGTGCTGGAAAGCAGCTCCACAGAGAAGGACCTGGCAGTGCTGCTGGAAACAAGTTAACCATGAGCCAGCAGTGTGCTCTTGTGGTCAAGAAGGTCTGGGGTGCATTAAGACAAGTGTGACCAGCAGTTCAAGTGAGGTTCTCATAGTGAGACCACATCTGGAATACTGTGTCCAGTTCTGGGCTTCCCAGTTCAAGAGACAAGGACGTACTGCAGAGAGTCCAACAGAGGGCTGCACAAATTATTAGGGGGCTGGAGCATCTCTCTGCTGAGGAAAGACTGAGATACCTGGGTCTGTTTAGCCTGGAGGAGAAAAGACTGAGAGGAGATCTTAGCAATGCTTATAAATATCTAAAGAGTGTCATGAGGATGAGGCCAGTGACAGGACAAGGGGCAATGGGCACGAACTGGAACATAGGAATTTCCATCTGAACATGAGGAAAATTTGAGGGTGGCAGAGCATTGGAAGAGGCTGCCCAGAGAGGTTGTGGAATCTCCTCTGGTGAGATTCAAAACCTTCCTGGATGCGATCCCGTACAATGTACTTTAGGTGAACTTGCTTTGGCAGGGGGGTTGGACTAGATGATGCCCAGAGGTCCCTTCCAACCCCTGCCATTCTGTGATTCTGTTTCTGTGATTCTGTAAAGTGACTTGCCCATCAGCAGAAATCTTTTTGATCTCTGAAGAGATCAATACGGCAACTTGCTCTAGTTCCTAACATTGCGCTGACCAGCTGAAGAGTGGGACTTGCCTGAAAGTTCTCAAGGAAAAAATAAAAATCAGAGGCAAAAATTAAAAATGCAAAAAAATTGCTCTCATGGGATAAAGTTGCCAATACAACAAACCCAAATAATTTCCTGAACACTGATGTTAACAAATCCCAGTTTCCCATGTTCTCTTTTCTCAAGATTGAATTCTCTGGTGTCCCCTAAATACTAAATGTCCCAATAAGATACTATCCTGTTCAGGAGAGCTGTAATGCTACTTCCTTGTGTAAGCCTCTGGTGTCTAATCAACAAAGGTTGACAGGAATCTCAAGGGGTCTTTCTCTCTCCACCACCTGGCTGCTTATCTTTTGGAAGGTCACAGGAACTTCTTGGGATTTCCATTATGTTTTGTGAAACTGGCTAGGGACCTGGGCTAAAAACAGCAGCTGATGCCAGAAGCCCTAATTCTGTCCTTTCTTCTGTTTCTGTTGTTTCTTAGGCTGCTATATAATACTAAACACTAACAAAGAGCTTGAACAACATCTGTCTGATTCAGGCAGTGCTTCTCTTGGTGGAAAATGAAGTCTAATTCTCTTTATTTCTGGCTTTTCTTCTTCTGATTCTCTACCTTATACAAGGTAGATCATCTTTCTTCCATTGACCTGCTGGCAGAGCTCCTCACATCTAAAAAGGCAGGCTCTCACATTTGCCATTATCTTATATAAGACTTTAACTAAAACTTGGAGGAATTTGGTCTTTTCTGGGGTGCTGAAATCAAGGGTTAGAGTCTATCTATCTTCTGCAAGACATTCAGATTTAATTCATATTTTCTTGAATGTTCTCCTTTCTTCTGAGGCTGATCTGAACATTGGCCTGAAAAACACCAGCTCTGTATGGTCCTTAAAGTGATAAAACATGTTTACCATTGTGTCCTCTAGCAACCAAGTTCTGTTCCTACCAAGATTATTCTAACTTTTTATTGCTTATTTGGCAATGCCCAGGGGCAGGTAAGGTGCTTTAAAATATGGACCAAAAAAACCAGATTATGGCCCGCAGCATTTTGCAAACATGACAGGGATGGGAATGACAATAGAATAGGGAAACTCAACAGGAAGGAAAAATCAGGTATGAACAGTGAGACTTCACTGTTGTTCACTGAGACTTAGTGTGCAGCATGAAGGGGTAGAAAAACAAACATTTCTAAACAATTATGAAATATAGTATTCAATTTTTTGGAAGCATCATCATAAAATCTTGACTTTTAAAGAAACTTGAATAAAAAGAGAGTAGAGCTTTCATGACCAACTCAGAAAAGTGTTTTGATTTAGCACCCGGATCACATTACCTTTTCTTTTTTTTCCTCCAGAATGGCAATAGGTATAGAATGAAGTCTGAGTCAATGACTATTCTGGAAATACTGGCATCAGAAAGGCTTTACTTCTCAAACATTTTGCTGTTTTGGCATTTAATGGCAGCATTTCATTTAAGAATATGGATTAATTACTGAAGTCTTTTCCCCCAATTAGTTTTTCTAAATATATAATTTTCAAATATATATCATTTTATCAATATATAATTTTCAACACTGTTGCTGCTGCTTAACATACTGTGGACAGAACAAAATAAGAGCACCTTTTTGAAGAAAAATATTGTGGTTTCAATAGATTTTAACATTATTCTACTAAAAAAGGGTTTGACTGCAGAAACTACTTTAAGCTAGTCATGCCCCTAGCCTGGCTTGCAAAAACAAATCTAGGAAGCTCTTTATTTTCATCTATTTTTCTAAGCAAAAACTGCAGCTTTGACTCCATAACATTTAAAACTTGCTGTGGTGTGAGCCACAAGACTTTCTGCACCTAGTTGTAGTGTTATTTCAGTCTGAAACATCACCAAAAATAACTAGTATAAACTCATTATTTTTAAAGAAAACAAACTTATTTTTATAGAAACTCAGAATACATACATTTTTGCATAGACTTGTAATATGAGCTGAAGCCAGTGTTAAAAATTAAACATCCTTTAAAAATATATGCCTTGTTCCTGTAAAGAGTTTGACAATCCGTGCAGCAAGCCAGCTTGTGTTTCTCCAAAGAATAACATTCTAATTGTTATTATTCATATAGCAATAACATCTAAATACTCAAATGATTTTCAAGGTTCAGGATGTGAAGAAATGTGCAAGAGAGACAGACACTCCTCCAAAGCATTCATGTTTGTGATGAACAAGTGGCACAAAGGATAGGTGATGGGGAAAACAAAATAACCCTCACTGCAATGCCTTGCCCAACCCGATGTATTGTCTGTACAGTGATGGCACAATAACAAGGCTGAAATCCTAGCCCAGAAAAATCAACAACAGGATTTTCAACCAGCTTCAGACTAGGAAATAAAATCTCTCATGAGACCCACTAGAGCTGGTCCAGAGGAAGGCCACAAAGATGATCAGCAGTCTGAAGAACCTCTGCTATGATGACAGGCTGAGAAAGTTGTGGTTGTTTAGCCCAGAGAAGAGAAGGCACAGAGGAGACTTTATAGCACCCCTCTAGTACTTAAAGGAAAAGATGGGGAGGAGCTCTTTATCAGGGGATGTAGCGAGAGGGTGAGGGGTAACGGTTTCAAACTGAAAGAGGGTAGGTTTAGATTAGATATTGGGAAGAATTTCTTCACTGTGAGGGTGATGAGACTCTGGAACAGGTTGCCAAGAGGAGTTGTGGATGCCCCATCCAAGGCCAGGTTGGATGGGGCTCTGAGCAACCTGATCTAGTGGAAGGTGACCCTGCACACAGCAGGGCGTTGGAACTGCATGATCTTTAAAGTCCTTTCCAACCCAAACCAATCTATGATTCTAGAAGGAATTCAAAGAGCATGACACTTCATCCATCAAAGTCATTGTAGAAGTTCCTATTGACTGAGTGACCAAAGTCTTGTATTTCAACTTCACGCAGCATGTGTCTGCTCCCAAAACTTGTTTAACAGCACTTTTTGCAATTTTTCTACAGAGTTATTGAGGAACTTTTATCAATACTCAGTGAGTCTCTCTAATCTCTCAAGTTTTCTGTATTTGGAGATATTGAAAGTTTTGAATACACAGAAGAAACTCTTGTAAGTATGCCTAGTCAGGTTTTCCTAAATATTGAGTTCTTGTGAATTCAACTTCTTCTTGATTTATTGCACTTTATCATATGTACAAATATGTTTTGCTATCCTAAACTCTTTGTTGTATTCTGAAGTCTGTGAGATATGTTCTAAACACACTGACACAAATTTTCTTTTTTTTTTTTTTTGTGATGCACAGTTTGTGAATAAAATATATAACAAAATTTAAAAACGGGTTTAAAATCTCTTGGCAAAGACTGCCTTCAGATTCCAGATTCAGAGAGATGGAGATTCCAGCAGAGCAAAAAGCTTGTTATAACAGGAAGTACATTAATTTTGAACTGATTTGATGATTCAATTGAAATAATATTGATTGCATATGTAATTATTCCTTTTCACTGTGAACAGCTTATGGCCTAATGGACTAGCTAATAAATATTCATAGAATAAACAGGATAATCTTCAGATTCAAAACGTTCACCAGATGTTCACTCAGACCACTTTTCATTATTTGTAGTGTGTGATTGTCCACTCAAATACACACATTGTTTTTAACCCCTGAATCAGTGACAAATGCTTAATTCTGGATACTGAAGGAAAAAAAAAATTTACTTCCATTATGAATCTTTAGTTGAAAAAAACAAGTTCCAGAAATCTTTCTTTTTTCATGAATTATTGGGAATATTTTCACCCACTCCATCTGGACATCCAAATAATGATGAATAGCATAATGCATAAATTAATCCTAGGACATTGCTTTTTCTCCCAGTTTGCACACCCCAGACTTTTTTCATTTGACAAGCTCTAACTTTTCTCCAGGGTCTAAATTTTAATGACAACTACATTGTTTGGACTTTTGTTGCAATGATCATCTTCATTATTATTATTAGCCTTTGACCTTGTTATTTCTTCAACTAATTCAATGTATCGATTTAATCAACATATTTACTTTTCAAAATGTGCTTTCAAATAAATATTTCTGGGCAAGGCAGACCTATTGGCTCGTTTCTTTAAGAAAATAAGTACCATTTTAGGAATATTAGGGGGAAAAGCATATAAATTGGCACTTTTCTTAAAGATTTCTGCACATAGCAGCACATTTTTTCACAGTTATATAAAAGTCAACTGTGCTAGAACATTTCTGAAAGAACTAACACTTTTCTTCAATATCTGGAAATGATTCCTACATAAAACAGAGTGTCTTAAACTTCCAAGTTTAAGACTATTAAAAACATTGTCCACATGGCATATTTCATAATACTGGGCTATTCTATCCATACCCTTACATCAGTCATCACCTTGGTATCTGAATGCACAAAGTTAAAAAAAAATGTTTTTCCTATCAAAAAACTTAAAAACTGGCTTCTCAGAGATCACAGAAAGTTACTCCAGATAATGAGCAAGAATTTTCTTTAGTCTCAGCATCTTTATTCTCAGTATCTTTAAGCATGAACAGAGAGAAAACAGAAAAATATGGCTACTGTTTAAATTTATAATTTTGCTATCTGCAAAATGACAAATAGTTTGGGGCACATAAAGGTTAGATCAATTTGGCTCAAAACACATTTTAACCCAGACAAATGCAAGGTGATATCCATACAAGAATGACACAATTCACAATAACCAAACGAAAGCTGTTTCCCTGAAAGACAGTGATAGGTAGGATCTTAGGGTATATGATGTGGAAGAGCTGATCTGACTGTCACGGTTGTCTCTTATTCACGGGGTTGTCCCAAATTCTGTGAAGCTGAAAAATGCAGAAGATCCAATCTTGTCACCAAACAGCACAAACTCTGGAGTTTGACCAGCCCTTCCACAGACAGGAAGTTTCTGACATTATTAATTCATCAAAATCTCAGTCGTCTTCTTGCATCATTTCAGTGTTTCAAAACCAAGATGACATTTCATTGTGAGAAACATTTCTGAACAGAAATAGTAAAAAGGAGCCCTGCTCTTCAGCAGTATTTTTCCTTCTTGAATTAGGACCTCGATGCTATGCTGTAGTCACATATTTAGAAGGGTTTCATTAGCTACGATAACAGAGGAGTGCTTCAGGATTTATCTGCTGTGACTGACGAATCTCGGACCATGTTTTCATGCATGGCCTCTACAAAATAAGGATTTTCACATCTCCCTGTTCTGTGTTTTTCAGGATTATGAAGAACACCATGCCACTTTATGAGGTTTCTATTACATCACCAAGTGCTGCATTTGTGTAACCATTGCACAAACAGCTCGATATATCCCACCAAAACTGGATTTACTGGGCATGAGCAGTACATCCTGATCCATGTACACATTATGAACTTAGCTATGGTTTCCACACATACAGCAGCCAGGCTGGAGCTACTTTACCTGCACCGTAGCTAGCATCCAACCTGCTAAAAGTTACTAAACATCCAGAGGATCCTAGGCAAGATGGGTATTTCCAAAATTCCCTTAGACAGAACTTATCAGTGGAAAAACAGAATGCAACTAGGAAAGCCAGACATACAGTATCCCTAATGTAGAGCGCATATTTTGCTGAATTGAGGACTTCATGCCTTTTTAAGATAAGTGATTAATCCCTAAAAGAAGAAGAATACAGCCGCCCTTCTTCCGCTGCTTGTGGGAACAACACTTTAATCAGGCGTTAGTTTACGCATGGAAACAACAATAAAAAAAAGAGCAGTGTAGAGATGCCCCCTGGTCCAGGTGCTTCCAGGAAACACCTTAGGCAAGCAAGGAAATTCCTGAGTTCTGGGCAAGTTGTTCCCTGATAACTCTTGAGAAGAAGAAGTATAGAAGAGGATCTGGGTTGGGGCTCTGAGGCCCGTGAAAATATTTCCTAAGAGCACTGTTTTGGAAGCCCAGCTCTTTCATTAGTTTTGGTCAGCTCTTCATTGGTTAAGAACAGTTCTACACTCAGCTGTGGCCGTTTTGGATCATGTCTTCTCTTCTCTCTGTTTTTTCCCCAAACATTGGATAGCGAGTCTGAATTCTTCATTCACAGCACTGAATTTGACTCTTAGGGATCAGCTACCCACGAGTTAGGCAAACCCGATACAATCTCCACACTCTTTCCTGCCCCACACCACCCCCACCAACCCACCCCACCCCAATCCCCCTGCCCCCTGTAAATATTGCGAATGTGTAGGATTGGACACTTCAGTGTATAAGAGACACTCATTACTTTGAGCTTTCAGAAAACTTTCTAGTCTGTCAATGAGAAGGAGAGGTGAGAAAAGGGAAAGGGAAAGGGAAAGGGAAAGGGAAAGGGAAAGGGAAAGGGAAAGGGAAAGGGAAAGGGAAAAAAGGAAGGAAAATACTTGACTGGCATGTAAGGTGGGTGAAAATGGATGGTGACACTGTTCGTGTGGAAGAACTGTTTTTCATTAGATCCCAGAGCATTTCTACTACCATTCCAATGCTTATTCAACTTGGTTACTTCACTCTGGAGAGAACCCTGTGTCCCCGATAAAAATCCACAGCGGTCCTACTGTGCTTTTCAGCACTTCTGCAGTACTCCAAACATTTGTTTGAGTTCTCATTTAACTGACTTCGTTCTTCTAGGCCCATTGAGAGTGGTCATAAGCCTTTGTTGCACTTAAAATGTATTTTGAACACATAGATGAAGAACCTGAAATGGGACAGTCTGACCTATCAGCATGAAATAAACTTCTTGGTCCAACATCTGGCTTTCTCCATCTCTTTCAGCCTTTGAGTAGGATATTAATCACACACCTCCTGACCGATCACCATCTAACTTCAACCCTTGTGGAAGCTCAAGTTTTTCTGAAATTGCACCAGAGAATGAATCTGGCATGCTACACAGAGAAAAAAAGGACGAATGAAGCCAAGAAACTGGTAAAAAAATGTGATGTAAGAAAAAATTTCTTAGTGTATACAGTACCATCTATAACTTAATTTCCTATTGGAGTTGAACATATATACTGCAGAAGGATGGTTAACCATCATTTCTATTGACAGCAATTTACATGCTACTGCATTTGCAGTGGCACCAACCATACTCAGACAGGAGAATATTCATATTTCTCAGCATCTGTCAGGAATAAGAGCCAGGGAATGTGCATACATATAAAGCTGCAAAATTAAACTAAAGGAGGCAATGGTGCAGGAGGCTATTGCCTACATGCATTATTAGGAATGCTAGGTATGAATACTCTGCTGAAAAGGAAAGGTAGTATTTTTTCTTCCAAACCTTGACATGTCTCATTCTTCAGATGAAACTAGAGGGCTTCTGCATAGGGTCTGATTTTCACCCACTAGATCTGCTTTAAACTAAGGGAATGGAAAGAATATATTTTGCTTCTTACATTTTATGTGTGTATGTAAACTCAGCTTCAGAAGGAAATAGAAAATATTCATAAACAAATTACTGTCATTTATTTGGATTTGTGTTGCATCATAGAAATTTTTAGGAACCATTATCTCATCACTATCTAGTTATATAGATTTCTAAGACAGGAAACTTCCTAGACCAAGGCAACTTACATTCCAGGTCGTGTGGGGAGAAGTTGTCATCCTTGTCCATTAGAAAATAATTTAATTTATATAAAGACATCTAAACAAAATTTTATAAAATATTGTTGGTTTTTTTAGAGCTTTTTGTTTTAATGGAAATCCTTTTATTAATTGGTTTTATTTTCAGCAGGATACCATGCCAATGTCTTGACACCACAAGACGAATCTACAAACATAGCTACACAAATTTCATGTGGTTATCTAGAAATGCCCTAAAACCATTTGAGAGGTTTAATTCCATTTATATCCTTGGGATTCTCAGCTATTGTCGTACATTTTGATAAATGAAACTAGCAACGGGAACCCAACCCTCAGTCTCTGTTTACATATTGTTTAAAAACAAGAGCAACAAAATTCGAAAAGGTTGTAAAGGGAAAAGGACAATTATGTGAATGAGACTGAAAAGAATAACAAAACAAAATAAGACACATCAGAAAAAAAGAAAAGCAGGAGGCCAAATTTGTGTCTTCAGCTTTGCAAAGGATTATTTCCTGATGCATAATTTCCCACAGAAGTGATTCTGAAAATAAGAATACCCAGGGCATTCATTCAGTTCTATAAAATAATATCAAAAAGCCACCCTATGTTGCCTTCTTTACAAGATAAAGAATTTTCTATTTGTTGAAGATGCAAACCAAAAAAAAATTGGAACTCTGAAAAGTTTCAAGTAAAAAAATTATTTCTTGTATCCTATTTTAAAACAGACATCGGCCAACAAGGTTCAGTTTACTTGTCTTTTCTTCAAGGGTCTTACTGTTTTGCTGCGAGAATACATTTCTACTCTGTGGCTATTCGTGATGAAGTGTCCCAGCCCAACACACTTAGATGGCATATCATAGAAAAGGTTTTAGGTGGTCCTTACCAACAACAGTGCAACAGCAGTAAGACTCCTGGATGGCAGTAACATGGAACATAAAGGTGAAATTCGATCTCAGGCAGTCTCACAGAATAGCAATGAGAACCCCTATGTCTATCGGTCAGGATGCAATCCAGCCCTGGTCATATATATATAAGCAGGACTGCTAATCCAGATTATAAAATTTCTTGTGATTAAAGGGGGAAGATATGTTCCTCCCATTTTCTTATATTATGCAGGACAAAACTGTACTCCACTGCTCTGGAGTGGTTTCAGTTCAGAATGAAAGCCTAGGATGCATCCAACCAAGGCAATCTCCAGTCTCTCACCATATCATTCCTTAAAAACCAGTATTGCCTTAATATTTGCAACAATTAAAAATAAGTTTTCTTTCTTAAAAATGAACTCATGGAATAGCTGTATTCAACAAGCGCACAACTGCGCCAGACATGGACCAGGCAGTCTCATATCTGTGACGTTGTGCCTGGTACACCACAAGTTTTGCTGCAGGCCACTGTTACTTTTTCCACTAAATTACCAAGGCACAATTATTTTTGTGACAATTTGGCAAATTTGGCGATGTGGTATATTTAGGCAGGATTTGGAGGTTTTCTGTTGGATTTTTCATACTGTACTAATAGTAGTGGCGTATTTAGTGCTTAGACATTTTTTTAACCGCATTCTGTAAACCAGTAAGTCTCAATAATTTTTTTTTCTCTTGGGATTATATTTCCAATGAAATTGACCCATATGCACTTCACCTGACTAGGAAAAAAAAAAAAAATCAAAAAAACCACCAACAAAAAAACAAGTTTTAACAAAAATAAAGCACCAGGCTTAAAAGAAGGAAAAAAAGTGCTGACAATTTTCCTGCTTTGAGGTCTTGTTTGTCCCATGCAAATGCCTTTTCTTCCCCAAGACTTGCCTACTCCACCAAAGAAAGATATGGACTTTTTTTTCCCCTTCGAATTCTTAAGTACTTGGTGCTTATTTAATTGGAAAACTCTCCTGAGAAATGGATTGCCTTATCTTTCCACTTACCTCTCACATTTCTCATAGCATGTAATTTCTGAGAACAAACTCAGTGACTTGGGAAACAACAGAGCTAACCCCAATCCATTGCACTCAGTGTTCTTTGAGCCTGGTAGAAACACAAATTACTACAGAATCAGTCATCAACCACTGCATAAGCAAAAGACAGACCAGTTTTTATTACAAACCAGCCCTCTCATGTCATGAGTCCCTCTGCTGAAACACTGATTGCTAACCGCGATGTCTGGAACAGTCTCTGATTTTAGGAAAGCTCTGGACAAAACAAAGACTTTTCTCTTCCAGACACTGGACAACCCAAACCACTAGAATGAAGCAGTACTGTGGTTGCATGTTGCATGCTTGTAATTAGAGTGCAGACTGATAGTTACTTCATTATCATCCTTCAAATCCTTCCTTAAGCTGTCTTTTGTGCCAATACAAAGAAAAAGGGGGCAATGTTATTTTGACTGTTTATAAAGCTAAAGCGTCTCTTCTCATTCCTTCTCAGTCTGTATTCATCTATTGCCTCGTACTTAGAGGATCTTTATTCCACATTTGTAAAGCGCCTATTAAAAATGGGGTCCAGGCCCATGACTGGCAGTCCTGAGCATCACAACAAAATCAAGACAAGTTAGCATCAGGCTTTCCAGTTTCAAAAGGATTGTAATCTGAATGCATCCTTTAAGTATATCTTGAGATGTAGCCCAACAGAGCTTGTAAAATAAGTAGGTTTACATTCCTGGGGCAGGGGGGTGGGGAGGTGGGGGGGTGGGTAGGTGCGTGGAATCTGTGTGATCCACTGTGATCCACTGTACTGGTTTTGATGCATTCAGCAAGACAAATCCTTTGTCTCAAAATATGCGATACAATGTCGTCATCCATGTTGAGGCTGCCTGTGGTAGCAGCTCCTGCCGTACATAATTCCCCTTCTTTGCTAGTACCACCATACCCATGATGAAAGGAGGTAGTCAGTGTACCTCAGGTGACCATCAGTTGGGACAAGATAACGGCAGCCAGTGAGACAAGACCTACATCCTCAGGCCCCCAAAACACCCAGAGAGAATACCACTATTTTCCCTGTCAGCAGCATTTTACCCACCTCAGGAGAAGGAAGAAGAGCCTGAGTCCAGGTTTTGCCCATATAATTAGCAAAAATTGAGGAGAACTTGCTGAAGCAAAGGATTTAACACTCAACCAATGCTAAGAAGGCTAAGGGATGAGCTTCTATTACTTTTGCTAAGAAAAAAAAGCTTATCAGTAGCTAGCCCTATTAGGAGCAGGAGAGCCTGTTAATCCACAGTCACTGGAGGTAAAAGACAATACTCTGGACCTGATGCTGCTGATAAATCATTATCAGCCCTTCCCAGTGGAAAGTACGGTTAGCAATGGCTGATCATGTGAATGCTCTGCTTTGTTATATTGTGCTTCTCTAACAAGCACTCTGCTCTCAGAAATAATTTTCCTTAGTCTCCATGGCTTTCTTCTCCCTGGGAGGTGTGGATTTGTGACTAGCCACAGGAGGAGCTATTGCAGTCGGTGGAACGCCATGTTCCCATGGTCCAGACCAGCACAACCCAGTGAAAAACAACCCAGCGAAAAACAACCCAGCGTCTGGGAAGGGTCTTTCTCTCTCTTCTAGTTCTGGCTTTTCATTCCATTTGATTCTTTTCTGGAAACCACAGTCTCTTGTATATTTTTAAGTCCCAGGGAAAACCAGTCCAGCTTTTTCCTGAAATAACTCCAGCTCTATTATGACAAGGCAAGAAGTCAGGGATTTGTTTTTCTTTCTCTCCTGGTTTGGTGTTTAGTGCTTTTTATGAGACATGCAGGTGGCAAACATCAAATTAAAATACGATCAGTCTCAACACTATATTGACAGTAGAGTCAATGGTTTCCTTCATACTCATTTCAAAAGTGCTTATGTCTGTAATGATATACGTCCATCACCTCACTGCTTGCAGTACTGCACGCATTGCCTTTAAAATGTGCAGGCGAGGGAATATAACACTCACAATCAAGTTTAGTTTCCTCCAAAACTGAAAAATAACATTGGAACAGATATAACTATGTGTATTCAGATGCAGATGTATACAATTAAGCACTAAAAAATTATTTTAATGAGAAAAAGTTGTGGTTGAATCCAACAACAAAGGTTTGGAAAACTAGAGGTCACTCATAACAGATGTCTTGGAAATGTTATTTATACCTGAGTTACTCCATGAAAATTTACTCCTTTGTTGAAAAGCTTTAGCTTTGCCTCCCATTCTTGTATTAAAGTCTTGAAATTTGGCAGAAAGACTGCACTAATACGTATCTGAAACTCCTATTTGACTATATTCTGGTGAGAACATGGTTTCAAGTAACCTAACCCCAAATTACAATGGATATTACCTCCACAACCCACTCTTCTAACAGTAATTTTATTTGATTAATCAATCCTTATTTATGAAACACATTCCTGAAGTGGAATATAATTTTGCACTCCTTGAAACACAAAACATGGTTCCTAGGGAGGCTTTGTCCATTGCAGAAAATATTTTAACATGTTATGTTGTTTTGAATTCTTCAAAATTTGTCTTTAGCATAGAAAGACCGGGAAGATAACTTGCACAAATTAATTTGGTTTTAATTTAAATATTCTTTTTCTAACGGGCAGGTGGTGGTATCTTTTTTTTTTTTTTTATGCTGGCTAAATGAAAGTTTGCACAGTGCAACCAGTAAAGATGGCTATTTGTTTTACTTCTTGAAATAGCAGGGGAAATTTTTATTTCTTGCAAATGGCAGCCAAGCCGAGAAATGGTGTTTTTCCTGAGAGCTGAGCTGCAGCTGAATACCAGAACTCTGCTCTGTTCCGGTTCAAGGAAGGCTGTGATTGGAATCAGAGCAAATGTATTGGAAGGAGTTTTTTGGACTTTCTTAGTGAGAACAAGTATCTGGCAAGATTATTAATTTTATTTCAATTTATTATTAAAGAATTTCCTTAATTTTTCAAAATTCAATGGCAATTTCAACACATCCAGGACAGATGGAATACTATTGATAAGGGAATGAAGTGGACTACATACCAAGATACTTCACATAAGATGGTGCCCAGTTATTTTTCCCAGTAAGGATGAGTCAGTTCTTTTATATTAAAGGCAGAGCAAAATATCCACAGGTTCTATAGAGTAGATGACGTGCACTGAAATCCCATATTGTCATACCCCAGGGTAATATACCTGTGTACCCAGAACTCACATACATGTGATGCTTCTTGAGCTATGCAGATTACTGAAGCTCAGGGAAAGCCCTCAGAAGATCAATAATTGACCAGACAAATTTCTGTCCCTTCCTCTTCCTTCACTGTTGCAGCATGTAGGAACCTATTTGTTTTCCCTACCCCAGGCTCCTACATATCCTTAAATCAGCTTCCATGAATGACAGAGAGTACTCCAAATGGTTAACAGTAAAGCATAAGCATTCCTCTTGTTGACTAATGAAAATCTCTGTGTGGGAAGTTAATAATTAAACCATAATAATAAAAGAGCACTGTATTAAATCTGAAGTGCCCTCATCCTTGGATTTCTTAAGACACTGACAAACAGAGCTGGCCAGTATTTATTAACTGATGAGAGATTAGCCAGTGCAGCTTCAGATGGTTCCCAAAGTGAAATTGATTGTCCTAATTATTTATTTAACCAAATAGTACCTGTCAATATTTATGAGTGACAGGGAAGTAACACAGACTTACTTTTAAATAAATTAGAGAAGCACTAATCTAGAGTAGTTACATAATGCAGAAATAACCTGCTTAACCTTTACTTACATTTCCCAAACCACTTCCCCAGAGTGAGTAGTCTGTAGAAAGGAACACAGGCAGACCATAGGTAGAACCATGTACTTTTCCATTTGTCAAGGGTAAGGGCTGGGCCAACCACTAGACAAATGACAGATGCTCTCTATTACCTCTTCCCCTCCTTCCCAAAGAGGGGAAAGAGAAAAGGAATAAAGGAGAGACACTTATGGATTGGAAAAGAAAACTAAAACTACTTTAATGAGAATAATAATAATGATATGAAATAGGTAAAAATACACACAAAACCAACACCGAACCCAAGCACCCTTATGGCAACCACATCACCATCACCACTGATGCTGTGGGCAGACACTGGGGAAGTCCCAGGCTGGACCCAGCGGCAGACGGGAACCAGATGCAGAGGCTGGATTCAGGAGCTGGATTCTGGAACTGGATTCAGGAATGCGTGGATTGGGATCAAAGGCAGAAGGGACAGAGTCCTCCTTGGACACTAGCCATTGAAGAGGAGAGCAAGAGAGCTTGACCCTTGTGATCCCTCAGCTTTATACTGCATATGACTTCTATGGGATGGAACACCTTGTTGGTAAGTTTAGGGTCACCTGTCCTGTCCGCTCCTCCCCGCAGGTGTCACTTCTCACTTACTGCACCCCCACCGTGGCACACAGGATTTAGCAGTGACCTTGGTCTGCACAGGAGCAAGGATGAGCAAGAGCCTTTCTGCACACCAGTCCCTGGTAGTAACTGCAAACATCAAGCGTTATCACCTCTAGAAGCAGACCCTGTCTGCAAAACTGTGCCGTTAACTTCAGAAAGTGCAGCCACTGAGCAGAGACTGAGCTGGAAAGTGAAATCACTGAACAGAATGAGTGCTGTTCTGACTCAAACCAGGACACCATTTCATGTAAGTAATATAAAATACCAGTTTAAACTGAACAAAATAGTGTAGTCCATATGAGCTCATAGTCATTTCATATAATAAATTAATTTCAGTCCAAAATGCAATCTAAATTGTTGTGTCTTATATCCCCTTTGCACAAAATGCATTTCAGCAGGAGATGTAATGAAGCATCACATCTTCAGAAAGGGGAAAGGATCAAACGGCATCCAAGTTTACTTCCTGCTGATCCCCAGCCTCTATGCACATTGAGGTTTGACAGGCACTGACAGTAAATAAGCAAGATGTGTGTTTGTGGTGGAAGTCATCTCAATGACTTCTTGAAATCTAAACATTCTTAAGATGTGTTCATGCTTCTGGGAGCATTGCTGAAACTGATATTGTTATCAAAAATTTACTAGAACAGAATGTTAATGACTCTTCTATGTTTAAACCTTCTCAATAGTTGATGATTATTCTTTCCACACTTGATAAATTTTTCACCATCTCTTCCAATACCTGAACTGAGGAGCATCAGCTGAGAGAAGAAAGGGGCAGGCTGAAGCTAAATGAAAGAAAATATTCTCCGCATACCAGGTCATTCAGCTGCAGAAGTCCCTTCTGCCATATGCTGAGCATAATAAAGCACAAGTAAGCTCAGCCATGCTGAGCCAGGCCAAGGGTCTTTAAGGTGCACTACCGTTTCTCCAGCAGTGTCTCCAGCCTTAAAAAGGAGTCAAACCCGATATAGCTGTTCTTACCTTCTTACGCAACACTTCCCTGCAGGTCTGAGTACTTTTACATGGACACTTCCATTGAAACTATCTCCAAAGGAGATACTAAAGGTATGATCCCCTGTATACACAAGTCATCACACAGATACGGTTATTAAATCCTGAAACTTCAACTTCAACTAAGTAATTTTCTTCTTCCAGAAATTAAAAGTAAGAGGCATGCAGAAAGAGCTTGCAGCCACTCATGTACAAGCACTCTACAAAAGAATAAGTACTGATCACAGAAAAACTGATTACAGGGAGGTTCTCCTCCACCACTACTCTGCCCTGGTGAGACCTAATCTGGAGTACTGTGTCCAGTTCTGGTCTCTCCAGCTCAAGAGAGACAAGGAACTACTGGAGAGAGTCCAACAGAGAGTTACAAAGATGGTTAGGGGACTGGAGCATCCCTCTGATGACAAAAGGCAGAGACCTGGGTTTGTTTAGCCTGGAGAAGAGAAGACAGAGAGGAGCTTCTCAATTCTTATAAATATCTAAAGGGTGGGTATCAAAAGGATGGGGCCAACCTCTATTCAGTGGTGCTCAGTGACAGGACGAGGGGCAACAGGCACAAACTGGAACACAGGAAATTCCATCTGAACATGATGGAAAACTTCTTCACTTTGAGGGTGGCAGAGCACTGGACTGGCTGCCCAGAGAGTTTGTGGACTCTCCTTCTCTGGAGACATTCAAAACCCTACTGGACACAATCCTGTGCAACCTGCTCTAGGTGATCCTGCTTTAGCAAGGGGGCTGCACTAGATGATCTCCAGATGTCTCTTCCAACCCCCACCAACCCGAGATTCTGTGAAAAGAACAGATCATAACTCAAGCTACTAAAAAGGTGGAAAATCACTTCAAGATCCCTGCCAATGTGCTGAAGAGAAGGCCTGTCAACTTTGGGTGATGAGAAGATGGAGATGCATCCGTCAGTAAGCAAAGCCAACTGGATTTGCTGTACAATCTCAGAGGGTTCATGAATGCTGCCTGGCAGCCAGGCCTTCTCTGGATAAACATAAAATAGAAAAACAAAACAAAACTCAAGAAAGAGAGAACATGTCAACACAAACAGGGCTTCTTGGAGAATGACTCTTTCTTAACCTGCTTAAGAAGACCTGAAACTGATACTTTGCTCCTTAACACTATTAAAGTTTGCCTTGTGAAATCCTTTTTTCTTGACCACCTGCAATAAACAGCAGCAAATATTATGACCACAGGCATGTCAGATTTCTGAAACCAAGGACAAACAGTCTCTCACCCTGTATTACATACCCAAGATCTGTTATCATTCTTCAGCAAGAGCCAGCACAACAGATTTTTTAATAATATTTGTCTGACTTAAACTTCACACAACATATGCTTAATCCTTCAGTCCTAAGAGAGGGTGAAAGAGTAATATTCCAGATGCTATGGTTTAGCCCCCATTGAACTGAGAAAAAGTCATCTCTTATTTATTTTTTGGGACCTGGCTTGAAACCTTGGCTATGTTAAATCAATGAAAACATCGTTGTTGGCTTGAGAGATGTTAGTGCCTACGAGTATACTATTCAAAGCTGGGGTTGGAGAAAAAGGCTGTAAAATACAGACAGCAAGCAGCTCTGTAGTATAACTGGACCTGGTCCTCCTAGAAAAAACAAGTGGATGTTCCTCAGCCTCACAGGGCCCATGAGATGAGGGTTTACTAATGTGCTTAGACCTTGCTCGTTACAGCAGCCCAGAGCCGGATCTTGGTGCTCCTTCTCCCAGGCACCTGGCTCTCTCTTGCCCCTCTTGTATGGTGTCTCACCCAGCCTGTACTACTGCCACCATTCCAAAGTCATGGCCCTTGGTCAGGAGAGAGGGCACAAGATTTCGTCCCCCATATCCTCTAGTAAATCACCATATTTTTCTCTAGCCTCCTTTCTGGAAAAAATTGCCCAGGAATCATGCCAGGTTGCTGAAATTTCCATTCTTCCTTCAGCTTCCTATAAAAACGGACCAAAAAAACTCCAAATCTAAAAGCTTTAGGCCAATCCCCAGGATGGAAAATGTCAGACCAAATGGTTAAAATTTAACAAAAATATTGATGCTGTGGCAGGTTGAAGAAAAAAAAAACCCTGCTTGAAGGCTTACTAATTGAATTATTCCCTTCCGTGTTACGATTCGCCCATCTTATTGGATGAGAAGTTTCTCTCGAGGGTACTGCCCCTTTAAGAAGCTGCGGGCTCGGGCGGCTGGGGGTTACTCGGGACTTCCGGGGCTAGTCGGGACTTGCGGGGCTGCTTCTCCGGACGGCTTCGGGGGCATTCGCGGCTCGTTCGCGGTTTCTCAGCTTTTCCGGACACCCCCGGCTCCGCTCTGCGGGAGTCACTCCAGACACTGCGGCTTCGCTCCGGGGAAGAGGCTCCTCCAAACCCTGCGGCTCGGCTCCGGGGACCTTACAGGCTGCCGGAGTGGACCGTGCGCCAGGGCAGCACCCGCCACGCCGCCTGGGACAGACTGCTCGCCCGGAGGCTGCTTTTCTGCTGCCGTAAGGTTTTACCCTCTCTGCCTGCCAGCGCCGCGGTTTCTTGCTTCTCTGCCTGCCACAACAACGAGGATCCGGTAGGGACAGCGATTTCCACATTTCAGCCCGGCGTTCATAACAGCCGCGGGTTTCCTTTGTTCGCTCCACGAGGGTGCACACGTGGCCGGTGCCATTTTCGGACTCCACGTGGTACCGTCCCCCTTTGTCTCTGTTCTCGTGTTTAAAACCCTCACCTTTCCATCCTGCACAGACTCTCAGATTTTGCATTGGTTTTTCCCTGCATGTTATATATATTGTTCTAGTTTTAATAAAAGTTTGTTTCAGTTTTCCAAACGTTCAGAGGTCTCACAAAATCTTTTCTTTTTCCTTTTCGTATCTCTGCTTTTGAACCCTTTACTCTCCCGGAGGAGAGGGGTTCGGGGATAGGGAAGGACTCGTCCCCGTGCTCGGCTTGCCTCAGCCGACCGGCGACAGATGCCTAAAACCAAGACCTCATAAGAGAGATTACTAAAGAGCTTCATACACCACTGAAGTTTGTCCAGGTTTGAGCTGCACTGGAAAAGTAATTTTGAGTTGCCAATAATATGCAATAGCTTGTAAAGCAAAGGAAGAAAGACCGTCATTTCTGCACGTGAAGCTGCTCTGTCAGGACAACCTCCACTCGGCAGGGGGCAGCCATGAAATGTCTGACCTTACCAGAAATTTGGTGACATAACTGGAGCTAGGTTCAAAGACTCTTCTAGGAGACAAGAGGAATATTAGCTGCATCAGGGACCTTGGCTTGGATCAAGCTTTTATGGACCACTCATCAAAATCTCCTGCTGCGATTTACAGAAGCTGCTGAATTGATTAATTGCCAGCTGACGGTAGTATGACACTTCTCAGCCCCCCCACCTCCTTCAGCACTCCTGATAAGTGTACTTCGTGGTGTTTTGGCATAATTTGGGAGGCTGGGACCTGGGCAAAGGTCTGAGCAGTTTTAACACCTGTTAAATGTAGTGAATAATGGCTTTTCTCCATTTCTCTTTGGCCTTCAAACATGCACAAAGAGAAAGAGTACTGTCATTGTTTCACCTGAATATCTTTTATACTGTAATCTGCACTTTAAAACACGTTCAAGTGAAACAAAGAATGCAAAGCCCTCATAAGAGACTATAGAATACATCTTCTGTGTAATGGATGCATCCAGACTGCATAAAACATCTTCTGCCATCAAGCCTTTTCAGATTTCTTAGAAATGTTTAAAAGGCATCTGTGCAGCAGCAGAATAACAACAAATACAGCCCATTTTATTACATAGCAGAAAATAACAAACTTGCAGACACATGTAAGTCAATAGCAAAGACTTTTTTTGAAGAAGAAGAACCTTTTCATTTTAAAAATTCCGGATAAAAATGTTATGTACAGCATCAACATAATACTGCTTTGTGATCTCAGATTAAGAAAAATATTCTTTTCTGGGCACTTATTGATGAATATCCCTTTTGTCACACACCTCCGCAGCTACCTAGCCAATCTAGACAGCTTCACCCATACTGATGGTGGTAAGGGCTTGTTTCCACTTGGAAATGTCTCTTGCTCACTCCAGACCTGAGTCAGAGGTTGAACTCTGTGACAGTGTAAGCACCCAATTCCTGTCAGTTCAGAAAGAAGTGAGGTTGTAAAGGACTCAGAGACACACCATGGTCATCCTCTCTTGGGCTGATTTGCTCGCATCAGTCAGGCATGAAACGAAGTTCAGTGCACAAATGACTCCTCCAACGTGACCAGTCATGCCCTCTGTGGTCTCAGATGCCCCAAGGTCCAGCTTCGCTTGCAGCACTTGCTTTCCTGAGCTCTCCTCCTCCTCCTCTTCCCCAGCTCTGAGATGCCATAACTTACCTGCTCAGAAGAGGAGAGCAAGGATAGAGAAGGAGATGAGTTGTGGTGTGCCACAACCAAAGCATGTGCTGGAAGGACATCTTTTGCAAGCATCTCACCCAAAGGGAAAAGCCCAGGCTGCGAGAGGCAGAGAAGCTCTCTTTGCTGTTGCTGTCACCCCCTGCCCCTGCAAGAGCCAGAGCTGGAGTCGGGGGAGAGGCAGCGAACGCTGCCTGGAAGCATTTTAATTTGCTGTCAGAGAGCAACAGGCTGGCTGTTGCCGAGGTTAGAACATCATCCACCACTTGGAAAGAATTAATGTGCAGTAAGACACGTGCTCTGGATGCAAACTTGCGGTGCCTGACATCGCGCCAAGGCAGAGCCTGGGCTCCATTGGTTAGAGGCATGTCTGTGTGGACAGAACGACGATAGGTGAGCCGCTGGCTGCAGTCGGTGTTGCATTCCCTATGGCCCTGTGTTTTCCTAGCTAATATTTAGTTGAGAGACCTCCAAGCAAAACCCATGGGATGCTGGTGCTGGTGATTCAATAAGTGTCATTCTTCCCTCTGACTCAGTGTGCAACCATTTCCTGTAAATGGGGTTAACAAGTACTCGATGGCTGGAGAGGGTTGTCTTTTAGGCCAGACATAAAATACAGAAGCCCTGAACAGTAGTGTGAAAAACATTTGTAACTACAGCAAAGTAAAGGGGTTTTCCTAGCTCAGTATAAACAAATGGGTACAGTTCTGCACATTTTGTTATAGCAGTATCAGGCCCATTTTCCATTGAAAACTTGCCAGCTTTAGGGCAAAACTAGTCCTGGTTTGGGGTGAAAATTGCTTTTTTATTATGTATGAACAAGGTGATGTTTTCATCAGGGTTTTGTCCTGCTGTGAGGCATGTGAGGTCAGGCAGCGAAGATGAGCTGCTGCACCCACACTCAAAAGAGACAATGGTGAGGGGGAAGGATGACTGTGGTGGCCCAGCAGGGTGCCTTAAGCAGGTTTACTGGGCAGATGTTTGAAACGATGCCGCGGTAAATGCCACTGGTGCCTCCAGCTGCCACCAAGATAAGAAATGACAAGAAGCCAGCGTGCCAAGGTCCGGGGACATGCACAGCCACACTGGGCTGCCCCAGCAGAGCTGTGTGTCGCTGGCAAGAAGCAGAGCTAATATGCATCCCTAGAGTTTCAGTGTTCTTAGGGATATAGATTCTTCCTGCTGGCAAAAAAATTATAAGGCAGGGTTTAGTGAAAATAAAGTAATTTGGGATGTATCTAAATCAGAAAGTTATAGCAAAGACATCTCATAAAAAACAAGTTAAAAGCTGGAACAAGCTGTGCTGAACAGTGCTGGCCAGGTCTCAGGCACTCACTCACTGCACTCACAGCACCTGGGCAAACAGTCATTTACATCCGCTTCACTACTCAGGCCACGTAGGTGAAGGAGACACCTCATACGGCACAAATCTACAGAATCCAAGAGGTGTGGAAGTTTCTGAAGCTGGTACGAGGTGCCTTGGGGAGGTGGGCTGTTGGCTGCAAACAACAGAGGAGCTTTCCATTGAGGGCGTTAATCACAGCGGCAGCGACTGCTGGCAGTAGGGGAGGGACAAGGACGCTCCTCACACCTACCCAAAACAAGTAACTGCAGGAACTTATTCCAGTAACCCCGATGGTCCTCACCCTTTCATCCCATTTCTCTGCTCTTGCTGTGTCCCATGTGCAATTTCAGTATAAGCTCTTCAGAAACATAGCTCATCCTTTCACTTCTATTACCATGTGTGTTTACAGATATTACTGTATGCAGTGGTAAGAAAATGGACAGCTGATCATATCTACCAGAAGCCAGAACTTGTCCTTTGCCTCTTTGCAGATAGCATTGATTTATTATGTTTATTGTTTACACACAGATAGCCATGATTTATTATTTCCAGGTATGAGCTCTTTACCGTTTTGTCAAGAAATTGCACCCTCTGATGCATTTTGTTTCTCTTTCTTTCCTTTTTTGTGCAGTGACACAGCCACCCCTTTGCTCTGCCATCCATCAACATCTCACTGGAGCTCTGATGGCACTGGGTGTGTGGGACAACATTTTTAAAATTTGTTTCCCATTTCCAAATGGTAGCTCATTTCCTAGTTTAATGGGTGCTGTACAGAGAAGGGTTGTTGGCTGTAGCACAATTGGGAGGTTAAATTCAATCAGACAACTACAGGCTTTTGCCAGTATTTCACAGATCCCTAAATGCCTCTTCTGTTCTCTCCTGCTTCTGCCTGCACTGACGGCCATTGTACCTTGGGTAGAGTTGCACCATGCACACACACAGTGTTGCAATCCCCACGTGCTGAATGCTTCACCAGGTAATGCGGATTGCTTCTGGACAGAGACATAGCAATGAGGACCTGCTGATAGGTCTCCACCTTCTATGCCTGCTGTTTCTCTTCCAATAAAACTGTGAGAGCTGTCAGAAGTGAATGTCTCATTTTCCTGTGAAGGATTAAACAACAACCCTCATCCAAACATTTACGCTAATGAGCACATTCTCATAATTTCCTAATTGAAACTTTTTTTTCTTCTCATAATTACATACTCAAAATGTTTCAGGCTGCAATTGAACGTATAGCAGAGATTCAAATGAAAGGGATGGGGGGCCATGGAGACACTTTGGAAAAAGTAAGCAATGCCGAGAGCTATCCTCTCTCCTGTTTTGCTGAACTCCACCTTTCCCATTACACCATGGGACAGTGCTGCTTTGAGGAGCAATGGCAGCTCTGGGCTGAGCCCCATTTTACTGGCTCCACTTTGGAGCCACTGGAAGAGATGCTGGGCAGGTGTCCCTTATCCTTTGGCACTGGGCAAATGCCATATGAGCCCTTTGTCCCAGCTGGGCTTCACACGCGTCCCTTTACCACTCCCCGAAGTACAACATGTGGCAGCCCCAGAGACCGAGGCGCAGTCAGAGTTTCCTCGGATAGAGATTTTTAATATCAGGAGACTGTCTGGACTGTGTTCATAAATGTTCATACATCCAAAACTGTTTCATTAGATTTCAGGCTCATCAGACCTAGAATTAAATTTAGGTCTGTCGGAATGTTTGGTTGTTACACATTTAACGAAGCAGCAATGGTATCTTTGGGTAGATTTACAAGGAAACATGTGAGACACTTCTATAGTGGAAAACATTAATGAAATCAAAGGTTCTGGCAAGAAGCATAAACCCAGTGAAATCATCAGGGAAAGAAAGGACGTTTCTGGACTATCACTCTGACAGCAGTAAAATGCCCCTAAATATAATCAAAGTTCAGCTGCCCGGTTGTTTCCCAGCTCGCACATGCAAATGCCACCGAAGCTCGCAGTCTGCAGTTAGGTTTTACATCCAGTCCTCCTGGCTGTGGCAAGGCAGGGCCCAGAAACCGGGATCCCATAACGTAACCCTACATGCTTCACGCATGGGGGTCCACTTTCAACCAGCCTCCTAAACAACAGGCAGAGGAGCCTATCTCAAGCAAGAGCAACATACAAAAGGTGCTACAGCAGCTGAGTGCATATAGATAAAAGAGCGGCAGGCAGGTAAATAGCCATTATCTCTGACATTCGGCTCCATAAAGACCTTCCTGACCAGCCAATAGCTCCACTTTAACTGAAAACAGCAAACAAGGCTGTGTGCTGATGATATCTGCCCATAAAGGAGATTTATTTAGTTCGTGCTTCAGGTAAATTGCACAACATCTCTCATTGTATTCTAGTAAATAAGCCAGCATGGTTATGACATCCCCATTTTGCAACACCATAGTCATGATCATTTAATAGGAAGAAACGAGATATTTTACTTTGCAACACAATGTTGCCAGCACAGATACTATCACACACTTACTTCAGGTATTGTTTCCCTGCTTAGAGAAGGGGGAAAATGGACTGAATTTGGCTTGAAATCTGCATTGGCTTCTCAGTTTGGAAAAACACCGAAGAGAGACTCAGCAGAGATTACCAGTCCATTTCCATTGGTGACACTATAAGAACACGGATCTCAATCCAGAACTGACATCCTCGCAGTTATCACTAAGACACTGACTGTCTCCCCTGGGGCCAGGCGTTCAGCCCAGGGAGACAACACTACCACAGTAATCACAGTGACGCATACATACAATACTTTGCCATGTCCTCTATCACTTCTTTTTATCCTGAAAAATACTCAGACAGGCCTGCAGCAGCTTCTCAGAATGTGAGTCCAGCCAGATGTTTTGATTTAACACTCAGTGCCCCAAACAGTCCCAACTTCACAAAACATCTGACGCCAGCAAGCTCCTTTCACTTAAAAACAGAAATGAAACAAAAGTCAGTGGGTTAATAAAATTAAATAATTAAATAATCAAAATTAAATACAATAAATAAACCCCCAATTTCAGAAAGCCCATGATGGTAGTGAGTCTATGTCCTAACTCACGAAGATTAGGTGTGTACTTGTGCAGTGCATTTGGCTGTGATAAACGCCTCCCAAAGAGGCACTCTGAAGGTGACACTTGCACCATCCCTCCTGTGAACAGGCAGACTCCAAATCGTGGCTCCTCCTTTGGGACACAGATCAGGGGACTGGGGATGAGGGACAGGGAATGGTGGCAGGGGACGAAGCATACTCCACTTCCATCATATTGGCAACACTTAAACCCACAGGGACATCTCTCACAGATAAACCTACCTTTTATTGGCTATATTCTCCAAGGGTAGGATTAGAAAAATCAGTAAGTTAGTAAGATGACAGATTTTTCTGATGGTAATAACAGCTCTGAGGCATCTCTGGACCTAGTCTGATCCCGTGACTGTTCAGCACATAATGAAACGACAGTAAACTTTAGACCATAAAGCACCCAAGCTCCACTGCTGTTGAGTTTCATGTTGATGCAGAAGTTATAGATCCCTCTTGTTGCCTACAGTAAATGTGACTTCCTCTTTTAAACATGCAGTAAAGAAAGAGTCGTAACTCTTTTTGTGAAATCGTCTGAGTTACAATGCTTACAATAACACTACAACTTATAGTATAATTCATGCAACATTGTCATGAAGTCTAATAGATAGTGGACAACTTTGGGGAAAAAAATGTGATCAGGATACTGATCATGACATGTTTAAAACATATATATTTGATATTTCTTCAACAGCTTGAACGTGGAGCTGAAAATCATAAGTGTGTCATGAGAGTCCTCAGTTCAGTATTATTTTATGGTATCTGTAAATGAAACATAAAGTAGGTTTTATTACCATGTGAGTACAATCTTCTAAAATGCCCCAGCTCAATAATAAACTACAAATTATTGTTGTAGGTAAAGAATTGTATGAATGTGTAGAAATTTCAGGAAAAAAAGTGTTTCCAGAATACATAATGTATTGCAACTCTTTGTTTAGCTGTATAATGTTCCAATTTTTTAAAAAATTAAAAGCATGTCTAAACTACATTTTTAGACAATACCAGTTATACATTGCTGTTGCAACTGACTTAATTCTAAAATGCAGATTTTAATGATTTGAAAAAATAAATGCTTTTCTTTTAGTTAAACCTTCAAGAAATAAAATATAGACCAATTTTTTTTTATTTTATAAGCATTTGGGGTGGCTTCAGTAGGATAAACTGTCCTTACATTATGAATAAAGTGATTTAGAGATTTTTCTGTTGGGAAAACAATTAGGAAAAGCTAATTAGTGCATCATTAAAATTTCATGGAGGAAATCATGTTATGTCACAAGTTACTTTGCAAAAGAAAACCTGACTAAGAAATGCAGCGTATCCTGTGTGAGCCATATGGCTAGACCCGATGCTATGCATCAAGACCCCAGTTCATTAGAGAACAGAAACGGATGGTGAAGTCCTTCCACATGCAAAAGAAATTAGCGCATGTGTAACACCCCATAAATCATAAGAGTAATATGTATAAGGGTCATACCAAATGTGCTGAGGTCATGCTTATGACCTCAGAACATTTCACAGAACAGAACTTTTCAGCAGCTTCACTTCCAATAGGGGAAGGTAGGTACTGGCGGTGCACAAGAAACGTGGGTGGCCGTGGAGAGGTTAAAGCCTCAAAACTGCTTTTGTTTTGTTTTCAGCAGAGCTATTTGGGCCTTGTGACTCACTTAAGGACTTGAGCTTGACGCTCTTACACATTTCTTAAGCACGTTCTACATTAAACATGAACTAAAATAGACAGAGAAGCAACTTAGCATAGAAATGGTGAGGGCTGAAAGCTGAAAGCAGAAGAAAAGTATTATTTTTAATCATGCCAAATCCTGCCTACACCTCTGGAGTTTACCTGAGTTCAAGCTAAAATGAGGATCACAGACCATCACTGAGGAATAAAAACCTCTACAGAAAAAAAGCCTTGCACGTGGGCTTTTTCAACATTTCTACAGGGACCAGCTTCTCAGGTGTTAATTCAGGGTCTGGAAAGGGTCTAGAGCAACAGCTCCTTATACATGGAGTTGTGGCAAGGGTTTCAATAGGCACCAGAAGTTCTATGGAGAGAAATGAGAAGGCAGAGACAGGAACCTTGTGTAAGAAGGCAATGTCCGTGAGGACAGGAATGTGTTGGGCAACCAAGAGCTGGGGCAGGTGCGAATGTGATCAGAAATCTTTGGCTGGTCCGGTTTCATGGTGCGGGCGCTATGGATTGTCATGTCGGACTGAGATTAAATTAGATTTAATTAAGAGTTGCCTGTTGCCAAACAGAACACAACTGCCCTACACAGCCATAGTTTCTTCCAAACATACATCAAGAGGTGAGATTAATGTTTCTTATAGCTAAAACCAGTGCTGTTGCTTGCCTTGTTTATTTTCACACAGCTTAGGAAAAGCAAGATATCATGGTGTCCAGAAATGAGACTGGGGACAATTACTGAAGAACTAGCTCTTTAAACATATTTCTATATCTTATTGCATATTTACACATCCTTTAAGCATTTTTTCACCACACTGATCAATGTGTTGCAGTAATGTCCTTATTGGTTACAAAAATCATATCCACCAATATGACAATGACACAGTAACCAAGACAACAAGATATAGTTACCGATAGCCTTATGTCTCATAACTAATTAAAAACAATCAGGCATTTCAGACATTCTGACTTCAAAAAAAACCTCTTTGTTATTCTTGCCATCCAGTTCAGAGGGCCCCAGAAGCTGATGAACAGAATAAAGCACAACCTACTAGCCATCTCCAAATATCAGTCCAAAGTGTCTGCAGAAGGAAGCAAGAAGGTCTTGTGCTGTTGAATGTCCTGGAAGGTAAAGAAGCTGGTGCTTCCTGAAAGCAGCTTGTATCTTCTGCAGGACATTTGTTGCAGCCTGATGTGACTTGCTCTCTCGGTAGTCATAAACGGCTTGTTTGACGGAGTTTAAATGAAATATGAACCTGCAGCTCTTTCAGGAAACCCATTACTTTGCTGTTCCTGAGGCTCTGTCAGGAATGTAATCCGGCCGCTGGTCTTGGCACACCTGACTCTGTGTCCACATTACATCCAATGCAACTGCAACAAAACAGTGCAGCAGAGTTTTGGGGTCCAAGTAAAGGCTTTGGGAGAGGTGTGTGGCATTGCGGGAGTGAGGGGTGCTCTCATACTTCCCAGCAGATAATTAGAGTCCATATGTCAAAGAAAGCAACTTGTTCTTGTGTTTGAAAGCCCTCAGCAGGGAGTAACGGCATGTCGTGGTTGTGAGTACAAGCAAACACACACTTCATGTTGCTGTTGTGATCCCACGAAATGAGGGAAGGCGAGTTCTGCAGCCGATGTGTTCTTGCTCATGTCCAAGACAAAGTTAATGGGAATTTAATCTACAGGTACTTCTCTCAGAAGTGATCAAAGAAGTAATTGAATTAAGCAGACAAACAGCAACAACAACCCCCTGGGTCCAAACATGTCTTGATCAAAGAGCAAGTGCTGTTAATGCATGAGCTGTAATAGAACTGATTAGGCTGCTGACTGGGAGGAAATTGGTCTTATTTTGTTGTTGTTATATTGACCAGATCCTCTATGTCTATTAAGCTCCTTAGAGCTGTGCTGGGGTAACACTTAGAGCACTGCAGGACCTATTCTTTGAGAAATAACCTCAGTAAAGCCACAGATGCAACACACGCAGAGATAAATGAAACAGGAATCAGAGCCACAGAAGTGGGCTATATTTCTTCTATCAAAAGTGGGGTGAATGTCATTAATTACTTCTCAGAGCAAAACTTAATCGGAAAGCCTAAGTGGGTGGGTAGGAAAAGAGGTATTCTTTCTAGGCTTGTTCATCTGACACCCCAGAGACAGGAGAGCAGCAGTGTAGCACTGCCTATTTCAGCTGGCTGAAGACCCATCCCAGCTAGTTTGTTCTGTTTTTCATTTGGGAATGGTTTAGTTTTGATCCTTTGTTTTCCTTGCCTGATATCTCCTAACCACCACCGAATATGAGTTGGGGTCAATGTAATCTCCACATAGGTGTTTGACAGAAACATGCAGGTGAAGACCATCACCAGATTGAAGCAATCATCATCCCACTCCTGCCCATCCGTAGTTCTTTCAAAGTCCTCAGGAGTCCTGCAAACGGTATCCAAACTACACAAATGCCGTGTCGCTTTTCCTTCCTGTTTACATGAAAGTATATATTTGTACAGATAAACTTAGACCAGCTGATTACTGTGGGACTGACCTCCAGCCAGAGGGAGGGAACATCTGGAGGATAACAATTTTAGCCTCAGCTGCCTTCACTGGGAATGAGGAGAGGCTTTAATGCACTCTTTCAAAAGGCAGAGGACAGAAACCAGCTTTGTTTTGCAAGCATCAGCTTTCTAAGAAACATGCTCTTCAAGCAGCTCTGCAAGACCACGAATGAATGAAAATCTGAGCAGTAGTGGTTGGATGCTGAAGGGCAACACGAGGATCTGGAGTATACAGCAGAGGAATAGAGAAACATGGGACAACTGCCCAGTGCACACTAACCACCGGTCAGGCAGGGTAGTGGATCCCCTACTCTCCCCACTAAATTTTCAGAGGAGCAGTTGCAAAAAAATGGGTTTTCTTTGCCATTAGAATGAAGGATTTTCAAAAGTTCTCCAGGGCTACATGAATAAAGGTGTCACTGTCTTTCAGCAGAGTTTCCTCCAAGCTTTTGAAATACCTGTCTGTTTGCCTCTCATACTCACATGACCTTCATGATTGCAGCATCCGAGCACCTCACCATCCTCCACACATGAATCTTCCCAGCAACTCTGGAAAGCAGCCCAGCTGTAACAGCTCTGGTTTATAGCAAGTGGTGAACAGCAGTACAGAGGCCAAGACCTAGAGTCACAAAGAGGCGCAGGCATTGTGTTGCCCAGCACTATGAAATGTAACACGGATCTGGCAGCATGTATAGCCCAAGGCCAGGCACTTTTACAGTAAAAGAGGAGGCTCGGTGGTGTACACGGACAAGGAACTGTCTTTCCAGTTCCCTACAGGGACTGTAATACTTGGGGCAGCAGGAGGGATGTCACCACACTGGAAGGGTTCAAGGACATCTGAGAGATGTGAAGACTCATCCTCAGAGTCACACAAACCCTTCTGCACACATAGCGAGTTCCTTCAGAAGCCATCTCAACTTCCCACTGTTCCATTCTGAAAGTTCTTTCCAGATGCCATCCCTTGGGCAACTGGACAATTTCTTATATCCAATGAGAAATCACCAATTTTTTTCCACTCTCAGCATTGCGAAGTAATCTAAATAGTTCTTTTCTCTTCCTATGATTTCACATCATTACTTTTTCATGAAGGTCCTGCTTTCCTCCTATCATTAAGCCAAACATGTCACTCCCAGTGTCCACGTGGAAAATAGTGCTCCCATTGCCTTGACCACCCTTAGAGCCTTTCACCACACCTGTTCCAGTTTATCCTTTATTAAAACACAGCTGATTAGAGCTGGAAACAGTTTTCTAAATAAAATCATGCATAAAGCCTTGCACAGTGGTGCTAATCCTTCCCATCTCTACTGGGAAGATGTTGTCTGTCTCATCCTAAAACTTGACTAGATCTTTTTAGTCCACATTTTGCCCGCAGCTGGTATCAATCCTGCAGCGGGGCTCAGTTACTGTGACTGCTCAAGAGGTGCAAAGAGTCCAGCCTGTCTCCCATCTTACTTCTTGTTGTATGCTTAACAGTCTTGTGGTCAGCATCTACTTAATACATAACTTCTGGGGCTTTACCCACTGGGGTCTGTTGTGAAAAGTGTCCATGGATACCATGGAAAGGAAAGGATGGGAAAGCCACACAGTCTCTTTTGGCTATCTTGCCTATCACCAGGAGCCAAAAATAGTGAGGAGGCTCAAACTTGACTCTCCCAAGTCTGAGGCTTTCGCTCATGGGTGCCCTTCTTTTCTGAAGGCACAAGATATTTTCTGAAGTCTCAGGGACATCAGAGCTATTTTGCTGCTCTGTGAGACCCCATCCCCTCTCCCCTGTTCTCACTTGGTAAGGAAAGTGCTGGGAGGGAATACACGCTTGGCCTTGCTGATTCACTGGACCATGGTGCTGAAACCAGTGTCTGTGTATTTTGGGCTGAGTCCACTGAAGGAGACAAGACAGCCAAGACAGACAGCCCCACTTAGGTTTTTTGGGGGTGGTTTTTTAAGTGTTATCAGAGCTTTCTGCCGAGTGCTTTTGAAGCGCATATGGTCTAACACTCAGAGCGATTTCTAGGGCGTAGAGGCAATTACTCCAAGGAATACGCCCAAGTGTGATAAGAAACAGCTCCCTGGAGCTCTCCATCACCTGCTGCATCCTCCTGGATGTGTACCTAGTCTCTTCTTTCATTAATATAATTCTCTGTGGGAGCCCATAATTCAGTTTTAAATACCTGTCATAACCTTCTGGAATATATACCAAAAGCTTTACGAAACTTAAAAAAACCTAGGAATAGGGCAGGATTACAACAGTAATACTGAAGCTGCTGTAGTGCCTGGTGCCAGCCTTCCCGTGTTTCTGAAGTTAAAAGCAAACAGAGCAGAGAGAGCACAAAGTTAAAAGCAATGAACACACTGAGGTATATTTTGACAGAGGTATCAAGCAAGCATGCTGCTATTGTTCAGCTCAGTTCTTAATGTAAGAAACTTCTAATGCTGAGAATTGTATTTGAATGAAACAAGGGAACAAGAGTCTTTGATATGGAGAAAAATAAGTGTGCTTTGAGAGATACATATCCTGTGAAATTATGAAAATATAACCAAAATGGAGCTCTTTGGTGAGTTACAAGCATCTTTGATGGGATTTGTGCAAGGAAGTGACTGGACAGACTCTGGGAAGCTGTGGACCGGGAGCTTACTGCACTTGTGAAGAGATGTATTGTGGTCTCTGAACTGCCATCAGCGTTTTGGGGCGGGTGGGGGGGAAGGTCAGGTCTGTGCAGAAAACACATTTAGAACTTATTTTGAAGTTGGTCCAAGTTTTATGTCATAGTATTTCTCGCCCACATTCCTAGCATTGCTTTGGAATGACAATTGAAAAGGAAACTACCTTTTAGCTAAAAGCCAAATGTCTGTTCAGCTGAACTATTTGAACTGACTTGTGAAGGAACCATGTTCCTCGTACTTCTGGGACTGCAGTAACCAGGAACATCCCATGACTGACTAATCATCAAAGTTTCATTCATGATAAAAATAGATATGACCTCTTCCTATAGGTAAAAGAAGTTTTGACAAGACTTTCTGTTCTGTCTGCTGAGGGAAATCCTGAATTTGTCAACTAGAGCTGTAGAAACTGAGCCCAGGTAGATCACCATTACTGTTTCTCTTCCACTGGTTCTCCTGTGAGTACTGTAGGCTTACCGTGGTTGTCACTATTATTAGAAATTACAATCACAAGATGTGATATGACACTATCCACACAAACAGCAGGAAAACACTAGCATATCAGAGACCATCCCCTTTAAATCAATGAGCATCAGGAGCAATGGAAAACCAGATCCATCAGTCATGCTGGCATCCCCATCTGCCAGACACCCGGAGGCTATTAGTGACTGAGAAACAATCAGTGTCACATACTTAAATTACTATGTCATGGTGGCCTCCAGTAACACCCTGTAAAAGGCCCTCAGAAGTCTTTCCCCAAGCTCTCAGGAATGTGAAAGAAAAGGCTTGTCTTCAGCCAGGCTCCAAGCAAGCCTAGTACATCGTAAAAAATAGAGTTTATAACTTGCTGCATCCCATTCTGTAACAGATACAGATGCAGCCATGTGCACACATCTGGACATGAGCGCGTGGCAGCTGTCGCCTCTCCAGCTATTGCCCTGGGACAGAAGGCTCTGCACTGTAGCATGCAGGAGTCAGCAACTCCGTGGGAATGGAAAGAACCTGGAGCTGCAATGCAGTGGGATCCAGCAAAAGCAACCTGGTTTAGCAATGCTCATCACCACTTCCAGTGTCTCACCATAAACGTAGTAAATAGATGAAGTGAAAGCAAGGGAACAGCCCAAGGTTGCCATGTACACTTAAAATTGCTGCCCACAGATTCACGGAAGCAGTAATACAAGAGGTATGTATTAAGCTCACAAGCGTTACTCTTTTTTCTGGGTGTAATAAGCCCTATATTTTAATTAAATATGGATGGAATCAGCAATAAAGTACCTTCAAAACGAACTGCGGATCATCCCCAGACCCAGCAGGCCATAACTGTGACTACCCAGTTCTTATTCCTGTCTGGTTTTGATCTCCGTGACTCAAAAACCCAGCTGATGATTTCTCCAAAACTGCAGCCGCTGACACTTTCACCTACTTCTTCCCAGCTGATCTTCAGCTCATTTAGGTCTTTGTTAATGTTTTGTTGACATAAGGCTCTCGGTCATCCATGGCCTCTCTTCTCAAACATTTTCTGGTCCCGTGTTGGCCTCAGGACTCAGCCAGCTTTCCACTTCACCATGCGCCTGACCTAACTAGCTTTCCCACCATAGCTTACAGGCTGTGCTCCAGCTCTTACAGACATGTCCAGACCCATAACCCAGAGTGTTCTCTCAGCTTTTATCCTCTGTCAACATTATGAGACAAAGTAAATGGTTTTAACTCTTACCGTCCATGTTTATTTCTGCCAGAAAGTACAGTGTTGGTATTTCGCTGCTTCAATATTTTACCCGTTGAAGGGTTTTCACCATCTTCTCTCCTTGACACTTCCTCTAGCCTTTCCATTGTTGCTGTACCAGTATGGACTCACCAAAGAAACAAAATTCCTCGGCACTGCTGGCCTTTACTGCCTCTTGTTGAGCTGTATCTGTTCTTCTCCTGCAGAGAAAAGCAAACAAGACTTATATAGTCCTTCTTCCTGTGTCGGATGCTGCTTGGCCCACTTGTTTGAATGCCAGGAGTATGTGCTGCAAGACATCTACTCACCCACACATCCAGGGCTTCTGCTATCAGCCAACACTGTCTCAGTGCTGCTGTTTGAGGTATCCCTTAGCCCACCCAAAAAAGTAGGGGCAACTGCCATCACCTTTGCCCAACTTTTGCCATTACCTTAAACCAACCTGCTGGTTTTGGGATGGGCTTTTACACCATGTTCACCATTGGTGTAGAGTTACAGTTTTGTTTTTCTATTTCTTTCTGACATTTTCCAAGTGCTATAACCCTCCCTGGGCTGTCTCTGAACCACCACAGCTATGAGGAGACCATTGCCAAGGCAGTATGGCTAATGATTGGCCCTGGCTCTACCATGTGTTTTCTGCAACCTCTGCCAGCATCTGTGTTTGCTCCATGCATGACCTCCCACCTCTGAAGCCTTCTCATCTGCCCCTATCGGCAGCCATTGTCCCTTCCTATACAGCCATGCTTGTCTTCCTGGTTGGAGATCTCACTGGAATTAAACAGGTAACCAGCACATTCCCAGTTACTATTATTGCAGTCAGTATGTGTCCCTCTGGCCTAGCCAAGCCACAGTGCTCTCCACTGCAGAAGACGCCCCTCTGGGTCCGACTGTTGTTTTCTTGTTAACTTGCACCACCTTTCCACGAACATGATTTTGCCCAAAGCAGGTCTCAATTTTTGTACAGGACAGCTTACCTCAGCGAACGTTTACAGTGAAGAGCATGCCCGGAGGACCAGTTCTCCCCTTCATTTATTGCCTTTCTCAGTTTGTCTCAAAATGCAAAGTGGGATTTTGGGACAGCACAATGAAAAATAATATTTCAAAAAAATTTCAGCGTGAAAAGGGTGCTGTGTCTTTCTGAGTCTGAATTAGAAAACTTCAGATATGTAAACAACCCCTAAATGCTACAAAAAAATCAGTCCAATCACATCTGCCACATGACTGGCTTTGTTATAACTGGAAGCCATATAGGTACTGAACTTGGATTTTTTTGAATGCTTTCGGATATTTTGTGAGTTTCAGAAGGGAATGCTTGGCATAAATACTGCTTGCAAAAAGGCTTTTCAGCAAATGTATTAATCTTATGGGATGTGGCAAAATGAAAAATACACTTACCTTACCATGGATTTCCTGTATCTTTTGGTATGTTCATGCAATAGGAAAAATTTGTGGGGGTGGGGGTGTTAATTATTATTATTATTTTGGAAGCTCAGTAGTGCCCTTGAGACTTTAACCATGGTAGCCAAATTGTGCAGTGAAACCACTGACCTAAGTAGTAGCCGTAAACTAAAAAACTTATGAAGGGCTTGATAAAAGTCATTTCTCTCTGCAAAGCCCTGAAGGTGCCAGTAGGTTTGAGTTCAGGAGCCAGACCACAGCTTCCCCTTGAGGACATGGAAAACAACGAACTGGATCTGATTTTCACACTGGGACCCTTCCCATGCCAAGAGCTGCGGCCAGGGCAGGGGCAGTTTGAGGCTCCCTCGGGGCCAAACAAGGAGCAAGCTTCCCTGGGTCAAGCATCCCCCTAAGATCCCATCCCGTTCCCACCACTGCTTTCAGAGCCAACGCACTGTAAAACCTCATGGCTGGGCTCGTGGCACTGGTTTCCTCTGGTGTGCAAGGGACGATGCCTGAAGTTTCGTTTCTCAGCAGGCCCTGCTCATTTCAGCAGTAATAACAGGTTTGCTAGGGGATGTAAAAATAGAAATGTATGGATACTGTAATTCCTCCCTAAAAGCCTGTCCAGTGTTGCTTAGGGACTGGCTAAATAGGCAAGCTAACCCCCATCACACTTCCTTGCTTGTTTTTCATTGTCTTCAGCTGCACCTATGCTGCAAGCTGAAGGTGGCCAAGTCTGAAAGGCAGTGGTGAGAAAAAAAATAAATCAAGGGCTTTGTTTAAACAGGTTTTTCTGTTAAAGAATTTATGTCAATTTGGAAATCTTACATCTTCATTGAAGTATTTTTAGCTGCAATTGCTACAAGCCCTGCCTTAAGTCTCTGGAGCTAAAACCAGATCCCAGCAAACAAACCGAAGTGTAATCCCTCGCTTCCAATACATTTCCCTGGGTGAATCTCTGGCATTTGGCACAGTGGCAGGAACTTGGCTCTTTTCTCTCAGGTGTATTTCTTCATACAAGTAAAAGAAGGAGAACAACAACAACAAAAAACATTTACAGAAGCAAAAAAACATGACTGTGAAAAAAATGGTTTGGAGAGTTCAGGCTGATGTAGCAGAACGTAAATCAACTTCATTCATTTAAACACAAATCTGGGTGTCAGTCAAGTCCACATCAAAGAAGTAAATTAGTTCATTGCTAACCAGATTTTTAGGTGTTCTCCACATAAATCATTGGAAAAGCCTCTTGGTCGTATTTTCCCTTCAATGCCATAATAAGCATGGAAAGGGAAAGAAAGAGAATTAAGCTGAACCTTGGCAATATGTGCAGGCTCCATCCCAGCAAAAAATATAGTTAGTCTGACAGTAAATACCAGGCTGAGTATATATAATACAGACATCTTTCAGTATACAATGTTTACTGACAATACCATGGTAAGCTTGAACTAGAAATGGAAGTCACGAGGAGGTTTTTAAGGTGACCATGCTGACGGTACCAAGGAAGAAGCTCCTCAGTTGTTCCCTGGTATTCCTGTGCCTTCCCCTGCAACGGACTGCTGGCTGTGGGCGTAGGTGACGTCTCACGCTGCTCATTGTATGTACCGCAACATCTCCAGTGGCATAGCACCAGGAGCAGCAAGTTACCCAGGTACTGCAGTTTGAGCTGGGTAAAGGCCTTTTGTTCCAGCCCGGTGGCAGAGCAGGGCTGCTCTCCGCTCGTGGCACCGGCAGCCCCTGCCCACAAGCTGTGCAAATAAGAGCTGCTGCAGGCACCGTCAAGTCTGTGTCAGCCCTCCCGAAACACACTCCCCGTGTGCCACCAGTGTCCTGGGTGAGCTGATAGTGCTGCAGTCACAGCCCTCCACACCCCCGAGCAGCCTTCAGAGGGGTTTGCACTCTTCAATGGGCCAGCAGCTCTTCCCGGGTGCGTGCCAGACCCAGGGCCCCTGTGTCCCTTCTGGCATGCCCGTGGGTGATTTATTTCCAGGTTTAACATCCCAGCCCTGTGAGCTCCTGCAGCAAACATCGGCAGTTCTCCAGTTCAAGAGAAGCCAGACACACAGCCCCATGGTCCATCTGTCCATCTCATGGCTGCCATCACTGGGCTCTCCCTGGTTTGAAGATAACAGCCAGGACAAAAACGGTTTCCAGGACTTTCTCCTCCTGCTTATAGTGCCTGAAACAATGTTTTTCTCATAGAAATGTGACATCCCCACACCTCAGCAGTCAAAAGGCAGAGTTGCAGTTACGCTGGGGACAAGAAGAGCAAAACGAGGAGGAAAACAGAGAAGTCTTGAAAACAGGCGTCCAGAAGGAAGACAGGGCACCAGGTGAGCGGCAGCTTGCTCAGGGATCTGCCCACACACTCTTGCATCTCCTGTGCCGCGAACGCCTGTCAGCCTGGGGTTGGCTCCGACAGCGCTTAGATGGGCAACAGAGGGAACCGTGACTGGCACTTTGGAGTAGGATAATTATAATTTGGGCTCTGCAAGTGTGGGTTAGCTTTCACTGAAATAAACTGCTCAAATCTATGATGAATATCAACATTGTAGGCACAACGGGCAAGGCAGTAAATTGTAGTAGGATGAAGTACATACAGTTAATTATGTCAAATTATATAGAATTTGAGAAAGTTTTTCTGATGTGTGCTATTTAAAGTTATGCCTAAGTGCACTTCCTTGCCTGAATAAAGCAGCTTTTGTAGCAAGTTGTGGGCTTGCTTTGTAGTTTATGATTTATAGTCTTCACCACATTTTGTCACTTTCTTGTTTCTTGACTGAGATGTTTGTGAGCATCTCATTTCAGATAATGGGATGCAGCTAGAGTGCTGTACTATATACAGCCTCTTAACAATGTATGAGCGGTTTTGCTGGGTTGTTTTCTCCATGAAACTCAAGTATCTTGAGCATGCTCTTCACCAAAGTGCATAAATAACACATGCACACAGAGCCAGCAGTCGTTGCTCCACTGGCCTAAAATTCATGCGCTTCAACACAAGCTGGATGAGGCCAACCCCACAGATCTCCACTGCTGATAATTTTTGATCAAACCAATTAGGAGTTATATAGATAGCCCCAGAATGGCCCAGCTGAGCTCACCCTTTGGCTTTGGATCATTAGCAGCCTCTGGGGTTGAGCACCAGTTTGGGATGCTGCCTCAGGAGCTGTGTGCCCTGTGGCTGGGCTTGGCCTGCTCCTGTTGTGGTGAGTCTGGCAAATTACAAAGTAAGGAACCTCCAACTTGGAGCAGAGGGACACCTAATCTTTTCCACTGTGGGCAGAGGAAACAACTGGCTGTTGAAGTCGAAAGAGTTGCCACCCACACAGTTCAACAGCCCTGGAAATAAAAGAGGGTTTACGTGCAAATGAGAGCCTGAAATCTTCCTGCCCGATGGGCTTGGCTTGTGGGGACCGTGCAAAGAGTGAGCCTACAACCATGTGCCAGCAAGTATGCACAGCATGCTGGCAGAGCAGCTGGAATTTTGTTCAGCCACAGTAAGCACAACATCTAGCTGGTGGTGGTAGTGGTCCAGACCTGAACCACTTATTCACATGTGAATGCACGTGGGAACATTTCTGATCTACTGGTCCTGCCAGCACGCAGCCCTCAGCACCCTCACCGGGCCAGAGGAACGCACTGAGGGGTGGCTGGTCCTGCACAAGCCCTGTAGTCAGCTGGCACAGCCGGGGCTTGGTGAGAGGGAAGCAAGTGCTGATGTTTTCCAGGTGTACAGGACACAGGAAAATATACTTGTGGCTTTTATTTCACAGATACAGCGTCACGTCTCTAAGTTTCCTGGCAGTGAACGGAGAGTGTTCGCAGCCATAGCTTACCTCGTTGCAGGGGACTGTGGTGAGGCTTGCCTAGCAGACTTCTCAGCATAGCATCAGAGCTAACGAAAGGATTAAAGAGATTCATAAATAAGCAATAAAAGAACAAAGCCCACTTGAATTTAACCATTCCCTCTGGTTGAAAAATATGCAAATAAAATAAGAACCCAGTTAGAAAATGTCCCCCTATTTCATACCTAGATGAAGGATCGTAAGGTTTCATCTACAGGTATGGACAGATGTTACCAACACAGTGGAAGGAAATGACTGAAACTCAAGGATTGGTTGTCTTTAAAAACAAAATTAATCAAACTCATTAGGAAAAATATTTCAAACATCAATCTCAAGGAGCCAGATTCATTCAAGAGCAGCCTCACTCGTTTCAGTGAGTGTGTATAGATACAGACACACACAAATACCAGTTGGCTTTTCTAGCTATGCTCCACTAAGATAATTTTAACCATATCAATAACATGAACATCCTTCTCCCTAAAACAGGCTGAACACAGGTGGCTCCTGCACTGCCACAAAATGGCTTTGCAAGAGCAGAGGTAGCATCAACCTGTGGCAACAGCAGAAACCCAGACAAATTTGCACCGGGCTTCACTTAACCCGTAGCACTACTAGTAGCTAAGGGTAAGACAGCAAGACTCTCAGCAATTTCACTGCTCCTAACACACGATGAATCACAGGTTCTCCACTGAAAGCTAATTAGATAAAGCACCATCTCCCAAACGTTCATGCCATGGATATGGCAACACCCCTATCAGAGCCTGAGTGGGTGTTTCAGCCTCCCTAATGGTCTCAAGCAGTGAATAGCTTCATGGCACCAAAACTGACTCCATCAAGGGGAGGAGGAACAAGACCGAACCCTGAGCAGTGGGACAAGGAGGCAGCACGAAGGGCACTGCAGGTAGATAACAGATGCACAGTCTGTGATGGCCAGGCTGGCTCCCTCTCCCAGGGGGTCGGAGCTGGAAATGGCGGTGGAGGAGAAGCCTGGGGAAGCTGGGACCACTGGTTGAAGGCAGGCAGGGCTATAACATGCTAGTGCCTACCTTGCATCTCTTCACCCTCTCACTCCCATCACCTGGTAGCAGCAGCCACCACTGTAGTACCCAATCCTCCACCACCCCAAGCTCAGTCCTGGCCCCTGACAGCGAAGTCTCCCCACACCTGGGGAAGATGTGAGTTGGTTGTGGAATGGGGCAAAGCCAGGAAGGAAAGGATGGAGGAAAAAGGCAAGTGCTTCAGCCACCTCTAACTAAAGTGCAACAAAAACCAAATGAAGAACAGCTCAATAATGTATACTTTGGTTTTATTACAAGCAAGTGAGACAAAAGTCACTTTAAAAGTTTAAAAGTGTTGCAGGTTTGTAGTTAAACGAGTAGCTATGTTGTTGGCAAAAAGGGACGTGGAAAACTTTTCTTTAGAGATGGGCAGGTGCGGTGAGGAGAAAAAATCTTTGGAAGGAAATAACAGCTATGGTTACACTACCCTTGTCCTTAATCAATTTTGTTCTCCATATACCAATATTTGAACGGCAACCTGCTCACACTTTCTTTCCCAGGTTAAACTCTGTTTTTTGAATAAAATGCAGGACAAGTGGGTTGCAACATGAGATGCCATGAAGCCACAGGAGATGCGCTTGAACAAGGCTGTGCTTTGTTCCTCCACTGCCTCACTGCTCTCTCTCGAGGCACCTTTGAAAATCCCTGAGGTCAAGCCAGTAGGCATTAGAGCTCTATGGTCACAGCAGACACAATCTTCCTGTTTTCTTATGCTAGATAATTATCCCGAATCACTCTTATATGTGACACATAACTCTCAAGCATCTTCTGCTTTGACTTGAGGCACTCCCCTGCACCAGGCTGGGGGTAGAGAAAAGCCTGCAGGACTACCTTGCAGCCATGGATCTTACTGAAGACAATTTCCCCCGTCTTCTGCACAAACCAGCCCCAAATTTTAAACATATCTAGGTTGGCCCCTTTCTGGAAAACCCTGGTTTAGCACATAAAGAGTGTGAGACGGCTGAGCTATCCAAGCAAGTGGAAAGCCGACGTGATGCACTACAAATGCATGCAGGCTTGGAGTCACACAGTGCCTGTTGGGTCCCAGGTTATCACTGAACAACAGTGTCTCTCTAATGCCCCCTCTCTGCAACCACCACTGAGACCTACCTGCCTGGATGTGCTGCTCCTGGCCAGCCAGACCCTGGTCCCCCAGCCTGCAGGGCTGAGCCATTTGTCTCCCATCACAGCTTATTCCCTGCCTGTCAGGTACCAAACTGCTCCGACTCAGCAGCTGGAGGGAGGTACCGCAGGGTCTCCGCCCTGGCTGCTGCCCACGCTGCCATGTCTTGCCCTCACACCAGCTTCTTCTGCAACCCCTTGAAGGTTGCAGTCCCTGTGTCACCCCCACGGTCCCGCTGCTGCAGCTCAGGCAGAGGCAGTTTCATGTGTGCGCTCCTGTCTTCGCCCCAGGCCAAACCAAAGGTACTCCAGCACTGCTCCACACACCCATGGCGTCCTCCATCAGTCAGACCCTTGGCAAGGGCTTCCTCGAGGTTCTTGGCACAGCCTGAACTGGCAGGGCATCAGAGGGGAAGGGGGTGTTTCAGCTTTACTACCCCTGTGGCTTATGCCAGAGCACAGGAAAGCCAAACAAACAGTGTCTGCCTGGCCCGCAGGTGTGTGGATGGAGGTGGCAGCAGGGAGTGCTCTCCCCACCAGCCCCCCACCAGCCATTGGAGCAGTCTTGCACCTCCGCCATCTCCCTTGTCCTCCAGGTTTCCCCCTGGGAAATGCAGGACAAGTCCAGGTCAGGCGTGAGCGGCTTGAATTCACATTGGGAGCTAACCAGAGAGGGGGAACAACTTTGCCCAGAGGACAAACAACTGCACTCCTCTGTGCTGCTTCATCACCCAGGCTAAGGGGAATGCCAGCAAGGACTGTGGTGGAAAGACTGGAAAGAAACCACCTACGTGCAGCACAGGTTGCTTACCTCAAAACTGCCTGAGACCACGTGAAACTGGAACTAGCAGTGGCTCAGGCACAGCAGAGATCGCAAGTGCTGCAAGAGAAGTACAAGCACAGGCATCATAAATTCAGACGATTTCTGTTTTCAGCAAGTACTCAGCTGCAAGCAAACAAAGTGCAAGTAAACGGGAATGATTTAATTATCAAATAAAATTAGATGCAGGAATCAACAGGGAGTCCTTCTCAAACACTGGTGGCACATTACTGTCAGTTGTAGAACAGTTATCCACAGACCTACATGAGCAAAACCGACACTCCTTTCTACTCTTAATATAGTAAAATTATTGTGACACATTTTTTCCTCCAAGACAGAGAAAAATAGGGTCTAAAAGATCATAAAACATTTTCAAAGCAGTAAACCCAAAGCTGGGGTTGATTCAACGTTGCACTTGCAATATGAATATGAAATAGACTAATGATCGATTTAATCAGTAGTGTTAATCAGGAAGCTTAGCTCTTTCTTTTAGGGGGCTGGGGATGATTAACATGATATTAAGCAGGGTTAGGCCATTGCTGCTTGTGGCAGTCGGACTGAAGGACGGACCATCTTCTCCCAGCTTCTTGCATCAGTTAGTGCATGAACCCAGCATCCACCTAACACTTCATGTGCTGCTCCTCTGCTCTCTTAACCCTCTGTCAAAAGCACAGAATGGGCACTTTCTCCTGAAGTTCAGCATTTAACATCCACATTTGGGCTGTGATCCATTGTCAGCCACAACCACTGGAGAATTAGATCCTGTTGCCCACACAACATCTAGCAACAATGCTTGAGATAACTTAAGGTGTGAAAGATATACCTGAGCTAGCAGGTATGACTGAGGACTGATAGGAGATCTGAACCAGTCCAGACTAGCAGCCAAAGGCCAGGCAGGATATCTTAACAGCTTCTCCTGTGTCACTATGCATAGACAACTTAACTGAGACAGTCTGCGAAGAGTCAGTTCAGCCTACAGAATGAGTCAGATTACCCCAAAGGCACTTTCTAGCCAGCTCAACTGCTCTGCTCCACCATACATACCCAGATCTCAACACTTAAATTTAAGTGCCTTAATCCCAAACTAAACCCCACACACAGCTCCTGCAGGAAGCAAGGGCACTGCGGCTCCCTCAAGTCCCATTAACGCATGGTTTTGCTGAACTTGAACCCGGTCCTGTCCACGTTATCTTCAGGTGTTCATCAGAAACCTCACATTACAGCAACCGACTCCAGCCAGGGGGCATTTATAAGGCTCAAGTCTTGCTCTAAATTATTCACCCCAAGGAACTAACTGTCCAGTTCAGCATCAGCTCATCACCCAGGAGACAATCCTTGCAACATGTCATGTACCCCACCTTACGTACCTACTGGGGATTTGAGCAATTTGTTTTGAAAGTTGAGGCACGCACGGATCTCAGTGCTAGCATTTTACGCAAGCTCACAGAAAACCAGCCAGACATAGGCTATCCAAGGCCCAGAAAACAAAGGGCTCCATTTAGATGCCTGAACACAGGCAAGTAGTGCCATTTGAGATGCCCTACAGCACCCAAGATACACACGGGGCTGGCAGATACCACACAGGACTATGGAAGCAGCAGCTGGAGACATGGAGACCATGCAGGATACCCCAGGGTTTCCCAGAAGGTACCCGATGCCAAAGCATAAGCAACCGACTGAAAACGTTGTTTGTACTGAAGTCAGACGAACGTCTCCCATATCTAACAAACACGTATCTTGCAGAGCAGCTAAGCAGCAAAAGAGCTACAAAAGAATTGCATCCTTATTTCGGGTCTACTGAAATCTGGCAGAGCTCACAGCAGACTGTGTCAGCTTATTTGTTTGTGAACACATAATGCTCACTGAACCCCATGAGCTGCTGTGATAGCAATCTCTGCCAGCTTGCTGAATGGATTCCTTTCAGTTGCTGCCTCTGAAGTTATGTGGCTAGGACAGAGCTTCTGCAATATACCAGTGTACCAGGAACTCCATTTTTTAGTTATGAGAGCAAGAGAGTTGTCTGAAAAGATTCATGAGCTCAGAACTGATTATCAGACCGTAGGAGTGGAAGGTCATTGTGCCAAGGCTCCTGGCTACTGCAGTGAGAACGTACTACTGGCTAATCCTCTTAAAAACACGTGCACTTCCACAAGGGAGAATATCTCTAATGATTTAAATCCAATTTTTATTAATTGGTGCACTGTTTATTATGATGAGGTTGCTATGGCACTACAGTCTTAACTGAGCGAGATGACAGAAGAAGAGTATACAACTCTTTCATCTGCAGTTACTAAAGCTAGGATCCCATGAAGGCTGTGTATGTCTGTCTTAAATTCCATCTCAGGATACAGCATTAAACTATGTACCATAAGTATTTCCAGCAATTAGTGTTAAATGAGCATGACTGGAAAGATTGCTAATTTTCTGGACTATCAGCAAGGAATACTGACAAGATTTTTTGTTTTAGGAGTTACTTGAAGAGAAACAGTAACTGCCCAGGTTAAATATGAGAATATTCCTCCACACATGATTTGCATAATCTAATTAATCTAATTAAGAGATCTAAGTGGTTAAAACCCAGAAAATATGACTTGTCTTTGGATTTTTTTTATTAAGGAATTTAATGAGAAACAGTTATTTGTATGTAAGAGCATACACCTTCCTATCCAATTTAGAACTATATGTCATTTTTCCATAACACACACAGGTTATGTGAGTGGATACTGCCATCTAGGCAGGCTTTTCAGAGCAGCAACTATTTTACAGCATTGTCTTTGCCAGGGAAAAATATGCTATTATCCAAAACAGAGGAGAAAGGAACATCTTTTATACTATTAAAAAACGACACGTCACCACTCACTGAAAATACAAAACCTGCCCCTCAACCAAATGGTAGTAGTCCGCATTAAGAGCAAATATTCTCTACATGTTTATTAAGAAATATATTATTTCCATACACGCAACTTGAATTTAAACTCTGCACTAAATTACAAACTGCTTTTATCCATAAAAACTCCAAAAACAAAGTATGTAGTATTAAGGCTATTAATTACCAAACCACATTTTACTACAGAAGTACTGTAAATATTTTATATGCTTTGAAATATATAGTAACAGTACATGTGCAGAAGACAGTTACTAAAGTATTTATTGACTTTCTACAAAGATGGAAATAATTTTTAACCCCGTTTTTCTTCAGAAAACCAAAATAGGTTCCATACAGCACAAAAAATACAAAATACATAATGCATCTATCTTATTTAAAACAATAAACAAATTCTATACATGGCATTTACAGGAGACTTATAGATAGAAGACTAATAATGTATTTTTGATTAGAAACATTAACAAATAGCTTCATTATCAGTTGTGGGATTCCGTAGGGAATGTACGAACTATGAACACCGAGTCTTACATAAAATGGTAGTAGGACCTGAAAAGATTATCACTCAGCACCTTCCATCTTTACAAGTCCTTTGAACATGGCTTTTTGAATTGAGTTCTGCTGGAGGGTGAGCATCGCCCCATGTCACAAACAACGAACCACGCTGCCAGGATTGCTCCTGAGGTTTGGGAGACTGAGGATGACAGTTACCTAGGAGCCCTGAGAAGTACACCACAGTGAGATGCAGGCAGGTGCTCTTTGGCATCCACAATCAAGGACATTGTCCCAAAGGTCAGATTTCCCTTGTATTTCAGTGGATCTCCCAGATCATTGGGCGATCCATGGGGATCTCCATGGGGAGAGCCATGCTGGGGAATATCCCCTGACATTCAGAGTGAAGTCATCCTCCTGACCTGGAACGCCACCCTGGTGTGTTTCAGCCATCACCCTGAGGATTGCCATGAGCAGGTTTGTGTGCAAAGGTATTCTTATTTTTCCCTGAAAGATCCCCCTGAATAATAGTGGGAAATGTGGTTATCTGGCTTCCGGCATACATCTTCCCAACCCCTTCCCTTCTTGCCTCGTATCATAAGCAGCAATGCATGATGAGATTCATTCGTACAGAGAGCAAAGCAACCAAAAGAGACTAGGAACTGCTGAATTCACACTTCATTTAGGTGGTGGAAAAATAAGCAGAGCTGGTACCAAAGGAATTCAGTAATAAGCTTTGCAACTACTGTGCTGGAAGATCTGCTGCCCTTTGAGCAGTCCTGGAATGTAGGACAAGACAGGATAATTTTCACATCTTTGCTGTGTCCTTGGCTTGTCACATGGAAAAAAAGGGCATTATTAAAAATCAAGCAAATGTCCACTGAACTCAGAAGCTCTCAGTCTGAAAGGTTGGACTCCTTATTGTACTTAGGGATGTTCAGTGTCCTTTATAATAGCACAGGAAAAACAAACTCTCTGGTTTAATTTTATAGTAGAGTCTTTTTGGTAATTTTATATTTCTGTGTCCTCATCAGCTGGAAATGGTATGTGTTCTACCTCTTCTCCCACCATGGGCATGAAAATGTCAGGGTACTGTCGCCTTTTCTCGACAAATTGGCACATTTTGCACAACTGCTTAGCAGCAACACATTTCATATCTAAAGGCAAAATGATTAAAACAGAGATATTGCAGCAGATGTACCAATGGAGCCTCTCACCTGTAGCAACAAAGTAAAAAAATCTCCCTTCCCTTCTCAAGAGAGTTTTCATTTCTTTTGCAGAAAGAAAAACCAGTATTTGGGACTATTTTATATGAAGCCACTCAACTGAAAGACAGTTAATGACACTGTTAAAGGAGGTCTCCGTCAGACAACATACACAAGCTGGTCTGGCTATCTAAGGTTTATTTGGTTAAAAATACAGTCATGCTCAAATAACTTCTTTGGCTTTTCATAAAACAGTAACAAAACCAAGAGACAATAAGTGCGTAATATGTTTTATTGAATAAAATTCTGCTTCTAATATTTACACAGTGAAGTTTATAAATGTAACCCAGTGTAGCATGGCAATGTATAACATTCATATCTTTAAACATATCTGAAACTACTTATTATAGCAATCACCTGCCCTTTCGTAATTAAGGAAGAATTGAACTTTCTGAAGAATAGCCAAGATGAGTATTAACGATAGTTGAGCTCAGAGAAACCAGTCTGCTCTGTGAATTCCAAACCCAAAAGATCTGAGTAAACTGTCCAGAGTTTTGAAGGTAGCTTCTGTATTTCCCTGTTCTTCCCATCTGCAAAAGAAGATGCCAAAATAAATTAGAAATCTTAAGGCTGAAAGTAATATCCACAACTTAAACACACAGTTCCCTCCACGGTAATCTTACTTTTAAAATTTATAGTGTTGTCTTAACATCAAGGTGTGTGAACTATAACAAAGCACTTACTTATAATGTACTAGAAACTATACTAAACTTTGAAAGCTGTCAAGGTAGACATGCATAAATTAGAAATGCTGCAACTGATATCTAGTGTCAAGACAACACTAATTAGCACCATTTATGCAAAAAGTGCATGATGAAGTGTTTTCCATCCCATTAACCCTAGCACGTTAAGCAAAGTGTTATGTGGCGTTTTTTTAAAGCTCTGCTGGATATGCTATCAATCTACTATTACAGTGAAGAGGGGTCTTATAAAAAAACTGCAGTCAATACCTTTTATCTTACAGGGTTTTGTAAAGGTATTTTCATTATTCCTGAATTCTCGGCAAGGTTTGAATGCAGCTATAGACTTGCAACAGCCATACTCACAGACTAACTCATAGCACTAGTAGACTACTATCTTATCTTTGGACTACTCACTGGTTGTGAATAAAAGACATGATTCACTGGCCATTTGCATGATTTTTGCCATCCAGCAGGAAAACATTATAAACCAGCAATGTTGTATCCTACTCAGGACTCTGGAGGTTGTTTATTCTAGTGGGTTACAGACAGCGAATTACAGTCTAGCCTGCCTCACTGGAGATTTCGCTTTGGAAAAAACCTGGTTGTTAGTCTCAGGTTAAAAGAAAATATCTTGCACAGTTGCTCATATTTTATTTACCAAACGGGGAGAGGAATTATATTCTTCCTGTGCCTCAAGATAATCTGTTCAAAGTCCTGCCTAATAACCAGGAGTTACTAACCAAAGTATCTACCAGGTCCCTTCCCACTTCCCAGCACAACTTACTGGTTGAGAAATGGAAGGCATTGGTGGTATTTGCAAGTCTCTCCCAACTGGAGCACTGGTTCTGAGCAAACCGTACAACTTCAAATACATGCTTGCAAAGAAATATAAATTTAAATCAACTTCCCATCATCCCCTAACCTTGCCTAACTTTTAAGCACCAAGATTAGACTTTCCAAAAAATAGTTCCATAATGAAGTTCAGTGTGATAACTTTGTATTTTTAGAGACTAAATTTGTAATAGTAATGGTGTCTTCTACATCCTCACACACATTCTCTCATAGAGGTAAACTGTCACCTGGCAGGGACAGCTTTAAAATTCAGAATTTGACAAGAAAACAGAACGTGCAAATGTGGTAGAAAAAGCTGGAAAAGGCAACACAGAAGCACTTGGCTTTTACCATTTCTGTGCTACAGCCACTCCTCAATATATTTCTGTATCACTAGAGTGTATTTTATAAAATCTGTGGCTGTTTTCTTCTGCTGCTTCTTTCTTTTTTTTTTTTCCCCCTCCTTCCCCAAATGAAGAGCCAGACATTGTTCCAACTATCCAGGAAATATATACCCATCCTAATCTCACTGTTTCTTTTCTCTTTATCTTTTTTTTTTTTCAAATTACAAAGAGTTATCTGAAACACAGCTGCCTATCTGGAAGCTATTTCTCTGATAGCTAACATAGCTGTTATTTTTAGTAACTAAGGCGGCGCTGAAAGATACAGATTTTGCCCTTGCCTGTCTCATCAGTGAAGACTACAGTACGCATTGTCAAACGCTGTCTTTCAGCAGGAAAACCATTCGTACTGTCAATCTCAAGATAAGCAACTATGCATGTGTGAGGCACTGTCAACACAGGACGAATAAAACCAAATGTACATTAAGATAATAAGGCTAAGTTTAGAAATTATTGGCTGTAGCATCCAGCTTGAGACCCTGCATTAGCTTCAGGCACAAAGTAGTAAGGTAATTCAGGTACCTGAGAGGAACCTTTCTGGGTAGGAGGTACGTTTGTACACACAGCCAAACATGTTTCAGGAGGGTTTTGGTTGGTTGGTTGGTTTTTAAAGAAGATTTATTCTTCGTTAAGTGGGAAATACTTGTGTGATAAGGACAGAAAGTTTTTGATACACTAGTAACTTAAAGAAAAATGATACTGTAACTGGTAAAAATAAGTTTGGAGTTAGCATCCCTATGCTTTAATATAGAACATGTTTCCAGATCTGAAGAGGGCTTTCAAACAGTGGTAGACTACGAAACATTATACAATTTGGTGTTATCCAGTAACAAGGGGAGGGAATCCTATTGCTGCAGACTTCATGAAATGAAGTTGCAGGTAGCTTCTCACTCAAATTACAGAGATTTCAGGCCATGTTAGAATGGGCAATCTGATATATACTGTTGATATAGTTGACAATTACCACTTGTTTTTTTCCTCCACAGCCTGCCTGAAAGCAATAGATGAAGCAATTTCTAATAAGCTGTCGATTAAGAGGGGAAAAGAACAAGGTAGCCAGGCATCCCACCAGGTTGTATCTGTAAGAAATGACTTGAAACATAAGCCAAGCAACAACTTAGCCAGCTCGGCCATTTCTGTAATTCAAAAGCCAACCCTACATCCCTCTTCACCATGGGGAACTGCTAGCTCGTCTGTCTCTCCAGCAGCAGGACAAGAAGGGGCCGTACTTTCCTAACATCCAGAAGACTATGGCTGTGTTCAAATAATATCTAGTGACACCAACCAAAAGACATGGTGTTATGGGCCTCACCATCTGGATGTTTTCTTAGACAAACCAGAAAGCAAAGTTTTTTGTCTCTTCACATTGTTCTTCAGACAGACCCTAATAAACCTGTTCCTTGATTCACTAAATCCATGTTTTCAGCTGGCCAATAACATCCTCTGATATTTTTGTGTGCTGCAGTCCACAGAGGAAATGTAAACATTAATGTAAATGACTTTCACACGTTTTAGTCCATATTACCTTCACAGAAAGGTTTAGTGTGGACTTCCAGTGTGGAAACTGGACAGTGTGCAAATTCAGTGCAATCTCAGAACCCACTTTCCTGTCCCTCATCTTACCCTCCTATGAAAGAATATGGCTTAAACTAAGTTTCTGAACCACCGAATGTCCTTGGTTTGTTCCCCTTTCCTTAAAGAGAGATAGGAAAATTTTGTCCTTTGGTTTCCTTTAGAAAGGAACAGATTAGAGGCTACCTAGCGTGGCCCAGTAACTTGCCTCAAAGAGCAGATACAACCCATTGTCTTTAGGAAAGCTTCAGAGGTGATAAACAAAAATTAAAATAAGTCTTTATTAAAAGTCAAGGACAGCTGTCATGAAAAAGAGAGCATTTACCATGTACTCTACAAAAAAGATCACAACATTCTTCAGTTTTAATCCTAAGGAAATGCTCTGATATTCACCAACAGGTGATTTTGGAGAAACATTGGAAGTGGAACTACATCACTTTTCGGAGACACTGCCTCACGGGTAGCACTGCCGTTTCACATACACTTCACACACTCCACTACCAGCTATCGAGGGAAACAAAAAGAGTGACATGCAAAAAGTTGTCCTGAAATAAGTACACGTATAAACGAGATTAACATCAAGGTATTGACAACCTTCTATCCCTGGCCCCAGATTTAATTCACAGCTGTAGGTAAAATGGGCACAAGAGGGCTCCCCTAACAGAGGGCCCCGCTTGGCCCTCCCCTCTTCAGTGTCAACAGCTAAAACCCTCCTGACTGCCTATTACAGGATCTCCTTATGCCAAAGGAAAACAGGCATGTTGTTTTCTTCTTTTCTTTTTAGTTCAGATGTACAAGACCCATCAAGAGTCAATCTCAAAAACTAGGCTGCTTGATTCACTTAATTAAAGGCAGTAGAGAATACGTGTTGACATATTTCCTATTAAACGTTGGTCATTAAACAACAGAAGGTCTCACACAGCAACACACAATACTATGTTCCGGTTGGCCACTGCACAGTTTCATGCTACTTAGTACTGAATTACCGTGAAACAAAACCAAAAGATGTTACAGACTGTTTTTAACAGCTACGTTTACAGAAATACGTATTACTTCACAGACTTGGTGCCTGAAGGGCTCTGCAAACAGAAATCTTCAAGCATGTCCAAGTTACATAAAAGACTATAAAGAAAAATTATTTTTAGAATATTAAAGATAAGCCTTATAACTGTATTTGAACAGACCTCTAAGACACTACAGACACTTCATGTATTTTCAATGCCCTGTCTATGTTTGCAACGCAGTGCCTATACGTGATGCAGATTTGGCCTCATTAGTATCTCACAGGACTACAGGTCACCCTGAAGAGTGAAAAATTATAAAATTTAACACTATGGCTTGCCTATGAAATAACTGTTTTCTAATATAGCAGAAAATATTTTCTGCGCATTACTATTCCTTTCATTTTACGTTATTTTCATGTCTCAGAACACCAGACACTTAATTTCCAGACTGATTAAGTGTCCCAGGTTTGGTTAGATGGGTGATTAATTTTCCTAAGAAGCTGGAAGAGGCCACAGCCAAGCTGAACCAGCCAGTGGGATATTCAACACCGTACTGACGTCATGCCCAGTGTATGCAAGAGCGGGCTGGCCGGGGAAAGAGTGGCGCCCAGCCGGGTGGCAGGTTCTGGCTGGTGAACGGTTGCATTGTATGTCACTTGCTTTATATATTATTTCAATAGTATTATTGTTATTGCTGTTGTTTCTTCTCTCTTGGTGTTGCTCTATTAAACTCTCCTTATCTCATCTCACAGGGTTTTACCTCTTTCTCCCAATTCTGCTTCCACCCCTCCAGGGCAGGGAGGAGTGGGCGAGCGGCCATGTGGTGCTCAGTTGCCAGCTGGGCCTAAACCACGACATTAAGGCAAGGTAATTAATTTTAAACACTGACTCAATGGCACCTCTTAAAAATATTCAGATGCCCTGAAGACCAAAGGGTCAAAGCCATAAGAGGCAATTCTTGTTGTAAACAAATAACCGAATAAGATAGTAGTACTTTAGCCCCAAACCTTGACATCGCTCTGTCAGAACCCTCACAGGCAAACCGTCAGTGTAAGACATTATTTCTCACCGGTACTACTGCTCAGTAGTTAATCATTTTTCGAAGAGCATCATAGCATTTCCATTTGTCTGGGATGTAGAAAGGCTCGAAGACGTGAGGGAAAGGAGTGTCATAGCCACATACTCTTGAAATAGGAGCTTCTAAATTCAAAAAGCACTCCTCCTGTTAACAGAAACACAGAATAAATGTTAGTGAGGCCGTTATTTTCAGGAGTCTTGCATCACAAATTGAGGTCGAATGAACTCTGCCAGACTGACAGTCCTGGAAACTCAAACCTTCTATTTGTATCACAGCATAAGTAGTCCAGACCAGAAGAGTGCTTCCTTTTGCCCCCAAGGTCCATATTAAAATAACAACTCGTATTAATGTTATGTTCATTTTCTACATGTGTGCTGCATTAAATCATAGGCAGGTTATATTTAGTACATCTGCTATACATCCAGGCAAGTGCTGCCAAGAAACAAATAATTTAGGAACAAAAGAGTAAGAGTTTCTTTCCTGTCCCACTTCGAAATATATAGAAAAACTGCATAATCTAACAGTATGTATTATTTGTGGGATACATGGACATCACATTCAAACATCTTTGAACCCTTAGAATTATTACGATTCTGTCCTAGAAGCATTAAGCATTTATGGAAATGATGAATTTGAATTCAAGTGGACTTGCATATCTGAACCCTTGAGTCAAATCCATGCTCTACACAAAACCCTTCCACTTGTGTTCTATTCGAAGTTCAGATTTGGCAATGACTGAGAGTTTCGTTACTTAACCTAGTAAGGCGCAAAATATTACAAATACAGCGTATTACTCTGGAGGTAACCTGTAGATCTATATGTAACGTTTCCAGCTTTAGTAACTGGGGTGTAAATAGTGGGGTTTCAATCTTCCTACTCTCAAGCACCGGAGTGATGGCAAGGACTGTGAAAATCTGCAAGACATAGGTGCAGAAATAACTTTTGCCATATCTAACTAATGTTGATGCTAATTATCAGCTTCCTTTCTCCCCGTATCTTTAGGATATGTATTTGCTTTCCAGAGCAGGCAAATGAAGAGACAAAACATGTCTCCTCCTGGCCTCTCCTTTATAGACTGCAGCAACTGAGACATCCTGGCCAACTTCCCCTGTACTTGGCTCAACAAAATGGAAGGTGAAGGATTATCTACCAGTTCTTTTCCATCAGGCCCACAAGGAAAATAGTCAAAGAGCTATGCTTTTCTGTAGCAAAGCGCTAAGTATTTTCTCAGATTGATGAACTGTTTTGAATGCACGTTGCCTTGCAGTCCATGGCAGCCTAACTCTAACTTACTGAGCTTTCTATACAGCACGATATTTGGCAGCACAGAAGGTACTTATAACGCACTGAGATTATAACCTTTTGTTCCAGATACACTTTGGTGCATTGTGAAGTGGCGTATTTCTGGAAGACAGATGGAAGTAAAAAGTCAAAGAGGTTGTGTGCAGAGAGCAGCACCACACCTTCAGCAACCCAAGTAGCAGTCAGAGAAATGTCAGCCGCGACTGGCAGGTGGGGTGCTACGCTCCCCTGAATGAGATAAATCTCAGCTGGTAAATCCGAGCCATAGAGAATAGTTGCAGGCATGGGTATTTATTAATACTATTGCTATTATATTTATTTCAGAATAAAAATTAAGTCATAAGACTTTCCAAAACTCCATTTATTTTTTTTTTCCTCAGGGAGAACCCAAAACAGCTGTTACAAGCACCCTTTCTGTGGTTTTAAAACTCAGCAATTGCTCTCAGTTTGAGCATACTCCTATTGCTTTGAAACTTGTACAGCTTCCAGAGAATCGTGTGGATTCCCCTGCCTCGGTGAGGCAGTCAGAGAATTCAAGAATGACAGCCTAATAAAGGTGGAAGATCTCTTAAGTCTGAGCTACCCTCTGTGTGTACAAACCTAACTCTCTTACTGTTATTTTTCTGGATGAAAGGGTGTGTGTCTGCACATTTTTAACTAAGTCATTGCACTGTATGAATAAAATACTTCAGAGGCAGAAAAAACAGACCTAAGCCACCAGTCAAATCCATGAGGGAAACTCTCTACTTACATTATCAGACTGAAGTCAACACAGTTTCACAAACATTCACAGCCAAGTGGTTCTGACTGCAATTTTGTACTCCAATAGTTTATCATGCAAAAAATATTTTTCCTACAAACTGATAAAATTTGTATAACAACACACTGAATAAACTCCTTACAGATTTTAGAGTACCATTATAGAACCACAGAATGGTTTGGGTTGGAAGGACTGCCAAAGATCATCTAGTCCACCTCCACATTGTAAGAGCATCAATGTGTTTTTTACCTTCCCGGCTATACCTGAAGTCATAGGTAAATCATATGCACATGTTATTGTGCATAGATTTGTTACATTATTGACGCATATATTTTACAGATGGAGGTTTGGGTCAGGGGATGTGTTAGTTACGAAACTCACTGCAGTAAGTCTCTCAGTGCCAATGACCACAGTAAAAACAGAAATGCTGCAGACCCAGCAAATTTAAGATGATTCAGGTGACATTATTTAATTTACAAATTTACTGACAATATTTGCAAGAATATAAGATAAGAGCAAACTGCAAAGAATAAAAGATTTTTTTTTTTTAAGAGTGGAAATAAAATCTTAATCCAGAAGGTGGAGTATAAAGTAACCACCAGAATAAGGTATTTGAAAACAATTAAGAAAATGCACTCTTACTTTACAATGCAAATGTACTGTAAAGAGACAGAAGTCTTGATCTTGCTAAGAGCTTGGTAAACACGTGACCTTGGCATCATGGTTGTCATTTAGAATGTAATAAAGCTGGTTATGTGCCTTTCACCATCCTCACCGTAGGATAGCTAGATTTAACCACAGAATCACATTCATACTGATGCCATAGGCTAAGTATTTGGTCTTAAAAAAAAAATAATTTACAAATCCACATATTTTAAACATAAGGAGTCACAGAAAACAAGCTGCTTAAGGAAATATCTAAGATGATTTAAAGGGAAATCATGTTTTGGTTTTTTTTTTTTTACAAAGATGTAAGATGGTTTGATAGAACATACTACTACATTACCAGCTGTGCTTTGGATACACCTAGGTAGGCAGCAAGTACTTTGTAGGACTGAGGTCTTTGCTTACAACGATCTATAATCAGGTTTGGAGCCAATTTTGTTTAAAATACAACTAATACAGTTTATCGGTTCATGGGGTTTTTGATTTATCTCTAGAATCAGTTCTACTTTATGGGACAATATTATTTAGTTATGCCATTTAACCCAAACTTTTTCATAAAGTTACAGAATATGAAACTGCCTCCTTGATGGCATTAACTTAATAACTGTAATCTGAGCAAATAAGTTTACGTTCTTCATTAGATGGCATTACATTTTCAAAAATCATGGTGTTAGGAAGCTTTATATCCTAATTAAAAAAAAATATATAGCCTATGAACATATTTCTAACTCATTTTCCCTTTTGAGCTTGAAGAGCAAATGATCAGCTCATCAACTAGCCTATCCTACACAGAGTCTTGTTCACACTTGATGTTAAAAGTTAGACTACAGCAGAAACAATAGTTCGCCTCATCCTGCATATGATACTGCCGCATCTGCTGCACACATTGCTGTGCCAGATTTTTTGCACCTGTGCAGCTACATCGTAGAGAAATATGACTGAATATCACATACACAATGCCCAGCTCTTCTTAAGACCAATTAGCAGACATCCATTGTACAAGCCTATCAGAACAAGCCTACCACAGTATTTAAAAGTGAGAGAAGATCGACATTTTAAATTAAGTGGATTTACTCCACACTACTTGGGCATACAAGGGCTGGTGCTGGTCCAAAGCGCTCTTGCACACAACAGGGGAATGAAAACTTACAGCCTTCAATGAGTGCCTGCATATTTCAGAGAGACATTTTAAACAATCTGATGTCTTTCAAGGATAGACCTTAGGACAAAAACTTAAATGGTTTTGGGAGTAGTAGGCATGGGATTTCTGATTCAGTTAAATGCTTTAAATTCCATTTTGAAAATCAGTATGAAAAAGTCATACTTGTTTAGTGGAATATCCAGTAACTTCCAAAATTCAACTGAAATAAAAAATTACTGTTTTGTTAGGGGAAAAAAAAAAGCTTAAATTTAAAAAAAATTCAGACAAAACAGTAAATCTTTGTTCTTACTGCTTCCTAACTGCAGAGGTCGAATTCTGGCCTCAGGTATTCAATATGACCTTTGCCAATTACCTTCATTTGCCTAAACTTCACTCAAAGCCTGCTGGAAAATATATTATTATATTCTATACAGGCATTTTAACTGGTTGCATTATTTCAACTCAACATTTGTTGTTTAATAAACATTTAGGAAGAATTTTCAAAACAACTTAAGAGCACACGTCCCACTAAAAATCGGTTCTTAAAATTCATAGCAATCAGTCAAATGCACCACAGAAACCACTTTACAACAATTTTCTGCCTTGATTTTTAGAACAGATGCTAAAATCAAGGACTTGCTAGCTGCTGCATGACAGTATTCAAAAGGCATCCTCTAGTACCGGGTACACTTCAAATTACAATATTCTAATATGCTAATATGTAAAACTTTATCCAAGTTTATTTTAGTTTTATTTAAGTGTATATTTCACTCTTATTAGAGATTCAGGCACTCGTTGCTAAATCAGCATTCTGAGTGCAAAACTCTGAAAAACATGTACAACTGAGAATTGCAGGCATTTACAGAGATATACTATTGTACAAAAAGATAAAATAAGAAAACAAACCCATTATTGGGCATTACTGAAAGAAAACATTACTCATCCTTCTGCAATGTATAGAAAAATAAAGCAACCTGGTCTGCAGTTTAGGGGAGGTGCTTTTAGGCATCCAGTCAATAACAAATTAGTTAAAGAGTTTATTGCTCCAGACCTTCCTTCCTCTGAAGGGCACCTCTATCATTTTATATTCATAATAAACAAGCCTCCATATCCAAAACTTTAAGTACCAGTAAATGAGACTACTTAATGCATAGCTGACAGGACAGACAATTCCAAACCGATACTTTCCCCCTTACTTATCCTATTTGGTCTTATTCTTTACTCCCCTATCATTTTTTCCCCTTTATTTCATTTTCCCCCTCTGACTGACATGGATTGAAATCAGTAAATAGGAATTTTTTTTAATTTTATTTTTAATTTCTACTGCTCTGTAGAATACTCCCTAAGGTGAGGAAACATTCCTTTAAAAGACATTTTACATTCCAGGGGTCTTTCTCATGCTAGTCTGATTTTGAAACACCCCAGATATCCCTCAAAAAATAAGAGCTACAAGAATATCACATGACTACAGAGTTGTTATATGAGAACACTGATTTTACGTCTCCTTTTTTCAGTACAGGAATTTACCTTCTGTAGAATAACAAAGAAAAAGTAGACTTTAAAGACTAATATGAATAGGCAGAGTCTGATAGAAATTTTAATTTTTTTTTTGGTATTACAGCCATTATAAAAAAGACTAAACTAAGGTTAAGGTCCATTACACAGGGCAAACCGTACAAGCATTTTTCATGCAAGACTACTTATTTTTCTGCTGACAGTAACTACAAAATTTAGACACAGGAATTCAGTGACTAGTTGCAAAGGTTTAAGTCAGTTGTGGTTTCTGTCAATTAGAACTCCGAATTTTGCAATCACATCTATAGATTATAAAATTAAAAAAACCAGATATATATTTGAAGAACTTTTCTGAGAGAAAACTCTTATCACATTACAGTTTCATTTTCTGTTCTGATATTTTTACACTGATTTACTTATGCTGTCATAATAAATTAAAGTGCGGGGCTTAAACAGTTAAAACTTATTCCATGTCCCTCTGTAGATGACTGTTACATTTATATTATCTATTACTTCCCCATATGGATTTTCAACTACAAATTACCTACTATTGTAAGAATGAGATGAATCCTACTATAGGTTAATAATAAGCATGATGATCTCATTTACAACAAAAACTACTTTTTAAGTCAACGCTTAGATCAAGATTTTCCAAAGAAGCTTCCCAAAGAGGTAGTCGATCAAACCCCATTTTACAAAAAGTGGTTTTCATGCAGCAAATCTGACACTAAATACAGGTTAAAGGTCTTTTTTTTCTTTTTTTTTTTTTTTTTAAGCAGAAACAAAGAAGTCTGATTTGACCAGTTTACTTTCAACAACAACAAAGTCAAGACATCTGCAGTTTTCATGTCACACGACTGTAGTACAGTACTTTCCTTGACAGCTGCAAGTACCCAATGCTGCAAATTTTAAACATAATTTGCTTTGACAGCATATGTACGTTACATTCTTATAAACAGCCACTTCTATGAGCTACATAAGTACTATAGACCCATGAGATATTTTCAAGTAGAGATACATCCTTTTTAGAGGGAACATTTTTTTCCAACAGCTTAGCCATTTTCATCTTAAAATACTTTTATAAATCTCTGCCTGATAGTAACAACAGTGACAGAATTTTTTCCTCAGAGAATCTGTTGTGAATATTTAAATTCTATCGAAGCTTTCTCCTTTTTGAGATCACTTTAAAACCATATTTTTACAACTTAGTGCAGCTTGTAATGACTGATTCATTACCAATTCTTTGAATTTACCTAATTAATACTTTGTCACATACAGAGAAATAGTTCACTGCTAAAATTATTTATCTTATGGTTGCCAAACAGACAATATTTTTCCTTACAAAATACATCAGCAATTAAAAAATAAAGATGAACCTGGAGGAAAAAAGTCTGTTCTGTGTAATTCATTGGCTTGTTACCATTAAAAACAAATTAATGGTAAATATTGTCTTTATAGAAGTGAATCACACAAACCAATATTTATAGACAGTCAAATTCACTATATAAAAGATAAAGTATTGTAACATAATATGAACAAAATTATTTCCAAATAATTCATATCCCTCTTAAATCCATCATGCTAAAATAGGAATTTACTTCAGCTATTTTTAATCACGAGCATTGAATCTATTAGCAGTGAATGTATTTCTGACCACATAACTGTTAGAATCCGGACATACAACATAATGCAGCATTTTAAGAGTAATACTTAATCCTGTTTTAATACTTAAATACTTTAACATTTAAACCATTTTTAATTATGTATATGTTGGATTATGAATCTCACCTCAAACAAAAAAAATTTATATGTGAACTCTCTGTACTAATAGCTTTACAAGAAAAGAAAGAGTGCATGTGTGCTTTAAATGTTGTATTCATCACCACAGAGGTGGGAGGATGGTGACAGTTAATATAAATTCCTTCTATATGACACACACACACACTTTTAGAACACACATTTCTACTATATACCATATATCTAAAAGGTTTTCCAATAAATGTTCAAGGAATTTGAAAAAGTATTTTCGCTCTCTTCAGGCAGGATAAAATTTTTGGTGCTATGGCTGTAACTGCAATCCTATACGATGATGTTAGGTCCATAGCAACCATGGGGTGGCTATACACCAGCAGCAGCCTTGGGAGCCAACGCTGTTAGTATGGGCTCTTTTTCTGTTATGTGGAAGAAAAGAATCCCCAAGTTGATTGAAATATTAAATGAACGTCTTTTGAAAAATCAGTATCTAGAGCATCCCATATGCTATCTTCCTGTAATCCTGGATACTCTGTTGACTTTTAGCGCAGCTACGTATTTGCATGTTTTGCTCCTGGCATATCATTAGCTGATGAAAGTACTGACATGGAAAGGATGTTTTAATTCAAGTTACTGAAAAGCTTTGGTGTTGCATATTTTTCCCAATCACTTGTAATTTCTTTATATTAAAAAATAACCAATTTACTCTGTTAAGCTCATTACTTCCATTTCACAAAAAGGAATGTGCATAATTAGTCAAGAAAAATAAATGAGAATAATGTAGTCTTCATTGTCACTTCACACACATTGGGACTCGTAAACACTCTGAAAGAGGATTTAATCAGAAGTTCAGGACCTCCTCCTCACTATGAGATGGCTTTCATTTTTAAAATCCACATGCAATATTTTTGGGGAGTCATACCTTTTGTACTTCACCTACACTGCTTTGAACAGCTTACAGGCAGAATAACATTACTGCTTATGAAATTTAAATTTTATGAATTTAAAAGGTTCTGCAATTTCCAAGAGAGAGAACTGAAACAAACTTCTCCAGCTTCAATATTTTGTGGCTGACAGGAGTCACCAAGTGACATGTTTGTCTATCTTAGATTCTACACAGGGTCTCCTCACTATTCGTTTATATAACATAACCTTGACATACATTGAAGACTTTTAAAGAATATTTTATTGCTTACTTATTTTAGATCTCTCTTGAGCTTCATTAGTTGCATTGCTTAAGACATCACCAGCTAGCTTAGCAATGGCTGCCTGATGCACTTCTTATTCAAACATGGGTTTGTTGCCTTCAAATTTCAATTTGGCCAGGTGCACAAATGAACAGAACAATCTTTAACAGCCCAATGCAAGACTGATAATGTTTGTTAAATTCTGTTTATCAAGTTTACAACACAATCACTCCAACAAACATTCACACCAACAGTATTAACTTGAAGCTGTTGGGATTAGAGCCTTCATCAGTGGTTTAGCTGTCTTGGTGGTAGAACTGCACAAAAAAAAAAAAAAATCAGCATCACATTCCCAAAGGACTTGCAAAACCAACAAAAAAAACCCCTTCTCTTTTGTCAAACAGCTTATCCTTCCCACAAGAGGAGCCAAATGAATAGAAAATAATTTTTATTTCTTCCCATCCCATCCTATGTTTTATGCAAAAAAGGCGTGAAAACTTTCCACGAAAATTTTACACTATTTAAATCCAACCTGGTGGAATCTAGGACTTGAATTGAAATACATTCAATTCAGAATGACATACTGACAGAAATTATGTTCTGCCCAGTAAATTTATAATTTACAGTTAGGACATGAGATGCAGCAGCCAACATGATTCTTCTCCACAAAAACAAATGGCACAAGATGGATACGCTCAAGAGGCTCTAACAGGACTCCTAGGTTGTTAGAATATGCTACTGCCTTAAATCAATCCTAACAATGCTCTTTGGCAAGCAGAGCTGTTTGAGATTTAATTGTAATCCACTGGATGATCGTTTCCCGTCTTTTTTGCTACAAGTACCAGAAATAATATTTTTTCCTAGGTAATTATAGCTACCCTATACCTGAAACAATCTAAGGTCTTTCCTACAAATTACATAAGCGATAGATTATATATGCAAAATATGACAAAATTCTACAAATAGAAGTTACTTATTCTATAGAGTAGCAAATGACCTTACAGCATGTCCACTACAAATTATTATTCTATAGGATATTCCAGTTTACTGCACACTTTCTTGAAGTGGTAATTATGAATGTTTGCACCAGGACCCCCGTATTTTCTAAAAGCATGCCCTAAGCCCCACAGACAGTTAGAATGGCTTCCTAGACCCACGAGCATCTGAAGGTACTTACTTTATTCAGCTATTTGGCATTACTAACTCATCTGTTCAGCCAATAATCCTGTGAACTGTTACACGCACATTAACTCAGGTGAGCAACCCAAGTGAAATTATTCTTACATGAAAATGTCCACAGATCACAAGTCATTTTTCCACATGAATGAGCAATAAAATAAACATTTGTTAAACTTTTAAAGGGAGGATCATTCTCCTTCAAATTACATCCTACACCTTTAAATCACAAAGCTACAAATATCCTACCAATATAATCAGATTTTAACCTTTCAGATCATCATTTATCACCCACCATTCTAATTACTTATTTAAGTATTTCACAAAAACACGTCCTGGTTAAGTTCAGAATGCCAGAAGTGACTCAAAGGATTTGCTGCTACGAGTTTTAATAGCCAGTGAGTGGTATTTTTATTTTTACAGCTGGTTAGGCAGCTGAGGGATTCTTGCAAAGACAGCCTTGTCAATCTACATATCCGGCACTGTAAAATCCTCACAGAAGGATCGACACCATACTAATGCATTCAAAGGAAGTGCAATTTCAACTGCCATTATTAAACAATTTAAACCAGCATATGTCCCATTTGATACGGAAGCATTTGCATTTGGGAACAGCACAGTGAGAATGATGCTGTCACTGACTGACTATCACCAAACACTTCTCCAGTGCAAACCCACAGCTTGGCCAGGCAGCCAAGGAGAGGCAAGTAAAAAGGAAATACCTCGTCCACCCATTAAAAGGTTGGGGCTTACCTAGTATTTTTCCACAGCATTTTTTAACATTATCGTCTTTGTAAAATGTACTCGGAGCAGGGAGGAAATACTAAATTACTTGAAACATATGTATAAGGAATTTTATAGTGTATTCTTTAAGCCAAGCTGTCGTTTTACTTAGGTTTTCAATTCATTTGAAGCTGCTTGATGATTCAAACCCAGAGGCAGAGAATTCTAGTGCAAAGCTTCAACTCATATATTAAATATCTTCTCATACAATGGCAAAAGTAACTGTTAGGAAAGCTAACTGCTAAGTATAGAAAAGTAATTTTTCATTCTACAGAAAAAGTGTAAAAACTTGAATGGAAAGAACGATAGTGAGGTTTTACAGAAAGTATAAAGGTTTACGCAAAAAAAAATTCAGAAACACTGAATGAACCATACAGGAGACTGAGCTTTTGGGTACAGGCTGACTTAAAAAGCATGAAAGAATTATTTTATCATACAAAATTCAAATTTTTATACCAAGTTATGCCAAACCTTACAATAATTAGCTTTTCTTCTTTCTAGAGATGCTTTTTTTATAATTTTGATCATTTTTCACTACATTTCCTAAATTACTCTTCACACAAATAGGCTACATTGCTATTCCACTGTAAAGAAAAATTGCAAACCCTTCCCCCCAAAACAACAAAATCCACCAAAATCTCTAAGAAAATAAAACATTAATACTTTATTAATTTTTCCAGCTAAAAAATGTTAATGCAACTCTATTACAAAAGACCAACAAACGTGTTGCAAATGAAACACTTCAATTTTAAATTGTTTAGTAAAATTATCTAAACTGTTAGCATTATCTCTTCATTTAAACACTGGTCTTAAAATGAAGACCAGGAATAATATACTTCAGAGGCTATGAAATTTTAGTTTACCTTTATCCCAGAATTAACAATCAGAAATTATTCACCTGATTTTTGAAGTGTCAATGAACTGCACGTAGAAAAACAAATGCACGGGACCTGTGAAATATCCAGTAACATTTAAGAACAGAAATATAGATAGGAGAATTAAATATTTTTATACAATAGAGAAACATAATGGCAGAGGTTAACTGCATATTCTGGGAGTCTCACTGAAGTTTTCATTGGATTAAGCCCAAGTATTTAAGTTGGGCTATGTTTTAGAACTGACTGTTTAAATAAATTTCATACTTAAAATGATAACGTGAACTTTACTTTTATAGTAAATCAATCACAAAATTTTGATTTTCACCTTGCTAATGAACTTTCCACTTTACAGCCAGAACTATATATCTTTTATGTAACCTCATCCATCTCTTCCACCAATGTTAACAATGGTATGGCAAATTTCTTAATGAAGAAAAAGAGTAAAAAGTAACATACCTAACACAGCTGCCTTAGTTACAATGAAGCATGAGGCATCATTTTCTTCTTCTCAGTTACACACCGTTAGCACTCAAAGTACAGTTGCAATTAATGAAATGTAAACATACACTAGTGGTAATATTGCAAAAAGGAAATTGCAACCTTGTTTAAGCTGAGATTTTCTTTCCCCCCACAGGACTGACTGCTAACAGTAAGAATCAAAATGATTCCCTCATGTAAGTACATTAGGAAGGTTTTTCTTAGTTTATTCAAGAAGTAAAATTTTTGCTGAGAGTCATCTATCAACACAAGCTGCATTCTACAGGAGCGGAGTTCACTACACGTGGCATTCCATATCACAAATATAAAACAGATCTACAGTAAAATGAGGGTTATTTTACTGTTTACAAAGTCTGATTCTGTGACTTAGTAAAAAGCAGTCCTAATGTCCCTCCCCAAAAAAAAAAATCATAGTTAGGATCATTTAAGAATTAAAGGTCTCTAGGTCAGCTGATCTTTTCAATATCTAACATCTTTTTTGAGGTACATACGCCTTCTTGTTTCACCCTGTATGCAGTACTGTAATTATACAGTAGCGTAAGCTCTGGCCACTTGCAATCGCAGAGACTGCAATATATGATATACAAGAGGAAGCATAAAGAGAGAAACCAAAAAGCAGAATTCTGTGGAAGTCTGCACTTTTATTGCTGTCCATTTCCTTTGCTGGTGGCCAAACTCACTTCTGTTCAAATCAGATTTCTCATCACATCAAGTCACTACTGATGGCAGAAGTCAGGGATTAGGTGCTCTGACACTGATGTGCTCTTCCAGCTGTACAACACAAAACTGAAACACATTTTTAAACAACGGTTATCCAGTCACAGAAATTTCTGTGCCCACCAGCTCATGCGTCTGATTTCCTCTCAGAAAACAAGACCACCAGGCCATGCCCAGCTAGTTTTTCTTTCCTGAACTTCTGAGTACATGTAAGGACATAAGACTTGATAAGGTCTCAGAACTGAAGTCCAATCTCTGTCATCACAGAAGGCCACAGTTTCTACCACAAACTGATCACATCTGACTGTATTGTACTGTACCGTGCTGAAACTGCAGTTACTGGGGTTTTTCTAATCCCCGCTCTTTCTGTATGACAGGTGACCTTAAAACCCTTTTTCTAATTTCAAGCCACTTATTTTGCAAAATCCTTCTAGTCTTCTGGAGTGGCCCGACACTTTTTCCATAGGCCATAGACTTTCATTTCCTTCCTGAGTTCCAGCCAAAGCTCTCTGTTTAGCCAGGCCAGTCTTCTACCCCACTGGCTCGTCTTCCAGCACATGGGGATGACCTGGACCTGTGCCTTTAGGAGTTGTTTCTTGAAGGATGTCCAGCCTTTCTGGGCTCCTTTGCCCTTCAGGACTGCCTCCCAAGGGACTCTCTCAACCAGTCTCCTGAAGAGGCCAAAGGCTGCTCTCTGGAAGTCCAAGGTAATAGTTCTACTGACCCCCCTCCCTACTTCGTCAAGAATTGAAAACTCTACCATCTCATGATCACTGTGGTCAAGATGGCCTCCAACCTTCACATCACCCACAAGTCCTTCTTTGTTCATGAACAACAGGTCCACTAGGGACCCTTCCCCAGTTGACTCACTCACCAGCTGTGTCAGGAAGTTGTCTTCCACACAATCCGGGAACCTCCTGGACAGTTTCCTCTCTGCTGTACTGTAATTCCAGCAGACATCTGTTAAGTTGAAGTCCCCCACAAGAACAAGTGGTAGTGATGATGGGACTTCTCCTAGCTGCTTATAGAATATTTTGTCTGCCTCTTCATCGTGGTTGGGTGGTCTATAAGAGACTCCTATCGTTCTATCTACCTTCCCTCGATTCTTACCCATAAACAATCAACCCTATCGTCACCATCATTATGCTCACAGTCAAAACAATCCCTAACATACAGGGCCACTTCACCACCTCTTCTTCCTGGCCTATCCCCTTTAAAGACTTTATAGCCATCCAACGCAGCAGACCAAACTTTTGACTCACAAATCCTAATTTTTGTAACTAAGAGACTAAAGAAAGTGATAACATCTAACCAAGAGTTATGAAACACTACTAGTAGCCTTTTACAACTTGGCAACATTTTTGAGAGTCCAGCATACTACAATCTCCTCATCATTTACCTTGCAGTTCTTGTACAGTCAAGATTTTATAATGTCAGGATCTAATCTGGCAGGTTAACCTGGCAAAACATATACTTGCTATATAAAGCCCAGCAAATTCAGTAACAAATTATGTTTCAGAAAACATCAGCCTAACAAAAATTTTTAATAGAATACAATAACTGCAGAAAATGAGCACTTAATGCTTTTAGGAGGGAATTCAGAGCTATGAAGATGGAAAACCAGTGTTGAGAAAAATCCAGCTGGTACAGAAGTTATGGGGCTTTTCTCTCTGTATTTGGTGACTATATTAATTCCGCATTTTTTACATGTCAGCCAGTAGAAATACGGTCAATCAACTCTGCTAACAACTATAAGAAAGAATCCTGCAGAAACTGCAGGCATGGGTTTATATTACTGAAGATCCAGCTTTAAGTGTTTGACGTTGTACTTTGCCTTGATCAAGACAAGAAACGTGCTCTCAAATGTCTTATTTGATGGTTGGTTAAAAAAAAAAAAAAAGCCACAGAAATAAAGTTTATGTGTAACACATTATTTTCATGGTTTGTATCTGCTATGAATTCAAGGATACTCCAAAAATCATGGGGTTTGTTGGCTGCATAGTTTCCTATCCATCATAAAATCAATATTATTTTGAATGTTGCACAAAAATTGAGGTTTAGGCGGCTTTCTCTGAACAGTGTATCATTTTTTAAGGTATTTCTACTTATTTTAGTGGTCATCACAAATTATATAGAGAAAGAAAAGCTTAGCTTTTAGTGGTTAATAAACAACTTCAGCCTAGGAGACCCCCTGACCAAACAAAGCAACAGCTGAGGTTTACTGTAGCATGGTGACCAAAGCATGCTGAAGTTCAAGTTGCTGCTTTGCAGTTTTCTTATTGTGTGGAGTAGTTTCCAACAGCCAAACATCTGTCAAAGACTTTCATACTTATTTGATATAACTTTTCTAAGTGATTACTCTTTGCATCTTAACACAGCTCTTTTCAAGACTTCTGTCTGATTAACCCCCCCCCCCAAAAAAATGGGAATATGAGATATGTATCTGAATTTCTCACCTCTAACCAGTGTTTAAATACTCTTCTCTGTGCTGTTACATGTCATGTTAAGTTTGTCAGCTTCCCTGAGAACAGAAACAAAAGTATTAAGCCAGGCTTTTTTTCCTTTATTCAGGTTTTCCTTCAGAATGAGTCATTTCAGAGGGCGTGAGCGGCTTTAAGTAAACTGCAGACTATGGTAATGGACCACTAATAAATCTGAACAGAAGAATAAAGCTATCAGCTGTTTAGGATCTAAAAAGTAAACGCTTTTGGGAGTGAATTGACTTCACTGAAAAACCCCAAAATATTTCATACTAAAACCAAAACCAAATCAAAGTTTTAATACTAATCTCAAATATGAGATGCTCACAGATAAACGCAATTATTGTGGAAGCTATTTTATACCAAACTGGACCAATAAAAAAATCTGCATTACCTAGTGAGAGCGTCCATTGATAACAGTAAAAGCGACAATGTTACTTTAAATACCCATCCATATTTCCCTCTCTTTTCAGCCCTTATCAGCTGCCAAAGGAGGTAAAATCTTTATGAACATATAATACAGGACAACCTATGTTGTCACTACACAGACGGTGAAAGGTCTTTAGTTCTTCCAAGTTTCCTGAGTACTTGCTGGAATTCAAAGCTGATATAATATCCAGCTTGAAGCGTGAATTAACACTGCAGGTAATCAAATACGTTATAAAAGAAAACAAAATGCCCTTCATTAGGTGACTTGGCAACTTTTGAATTTGCTCCTATAAATTAATTTCAACGTGTTTTAGGTTAACCCATTGCCTTATCAAATGAGGCTACCACTTCCTAAGAACAGAATCCAGTTACGCAATATTTCTTAACCTTCTATGAGTAACGAATGTATGCAAATAAAAATTATAAGGAAAGATGTCTGACAGATTACACTGATCCACACTCATAACACTGTACTTTTAAACCTGTATATAATGTTACATGTAGAATTTAGAAACACCCTGTGGCCAGGGTGCTCCCCTCAGGGATGGCAGCTATTTCTGCTCATACACACATTTTATCCAATGACTACAAATGCAAAACAGAGGAACAGCCCAGGGAAGAAATTCTAACTTTCAATCAAGAACATCGAGTTTGTCACAAGTTCCATCTGGAAAGACAGAACTACTCCTGACAATCAGCCTGGTAAACCTGCAGAAGGATTTGATGCTTGCATTTTCTGACAGAACAATATTTTGTCAAAAAATCCACAGCCAGTCCTAAAATAGAGGCAATTTATCTTTTTTGCTAAAGAATGAAAGTATTGCATGCAATTAGCTTCCTGCCTGATTGAAATAATAGGTTTGCAGGGACTAAATACTAGCAGCCCCAAAACAGTGGAACTGGATGGTCATTCCTCCTTCAGGTCCTCCACAATTTCCATCTGTCAACTTCTTTCTCTACCATTGCTGCCTTGGATCTAGCCATGACTTACAGACATGCTCAAATATAAGCCTCTGCATATCTTTTACAGTTCGTCTTAAAGAAAAATATCAAGCTATGTTAGGCAAAGAGACAGATACGTTGTATTTCTACTTGAGTATTTGACAAACGAAATGCGATGCTTGTTTCTGTTGAATAACACCAGTCAATTCTAGCCACCCAAGGGGCCTTCCAGGATTTAATTACCAAAACTTGGGCTTGCAGATAACTTCTTTTCTGTGACAATGCTGAACAGTCTAAGTTTGACTGTATTCAGAGCAGCAGCCAATCTTAAAATACTTTAGGATTCATCCGTTTCAGCTGTCCAACAAAAGCATGGAGATTTCACATTATAATGCAGGATTTAAGGAGTGGGTTTTTCTGATGGTTTGGGTTTTTTTTTTTTTTTCCCCTTAAGTTTTTGCAGGAACACCACGTGCGTTGTCTTTGGACTCATAAAGCCAAAAGCTGTTTCTTGTGTGCTTTTTGGATTTCACTGTTACCAGTATTTCTGCCTCCCTGACGGAACATCTTAGGTCTGAGGTTTCATGATTCATGGCAATTATATTATAAAAATTGAATGTTAAGACAATGCATTTACACATATGTTTGTATTGCTCCGAAGATTTTATATTCTGAGTTCAGATTATAAAGCACATGGAACTAGACTGTTTCAGCTTCACTAGGAGACAATTTACATTCAGTAAACTGTTTCAAAATAAGGTGACTGCACTTCATTTTAAGTTTGCATATTTTTGTAATTATAATATTATACCCTAATGTATTTTTTTGCACTACATTAATATCATTATTTGGCAAAAGTAAAAATGTAGCTCCATGAAGTTTCCATTGGATTATTCAAAACTGTCCTTGACTGTAAAAACTATGAACGGCTGTAGAAAGGAAAATCTTAGTTGTAAAAAAGAATTTAAAAAATAAAAAAACCCAAACCATACAGAGGTCCAGATACAATACCATGATTAATATCGTAATTTTTACGTATGGAAAACTGAGGTTTCAGATTTACAAGGTACTGATCAGTATATTTTTTTAATCAAAAATTATGTGTTTTTCTGAACAGCTAATGCTAATAATATGTTCAACACTTTTCTGGTATTTAGAATTAAATTTTAAAACCTGTTAAAAAGTGACAAATGATAAACAGATCAACTTGGTATAGAAATAATATATTTAAAATTACAGTCCTTTATTCAAGTTCTGCATTTATGTTCCACAATCTACCTCATGTTATGAAATAGACACGAGAAAGGCTTTCAGATTTTAAAGGCATAGCGCTACTACAAACCAGAGCACATGGAAGCAATTAACCGAAATTGCAACCATCATATGCTGTGTTTATAGAAAATAAAGCTTTAAAAATACTTATTCAAGTGGTGATATTTTGCAAATATACTTGTACGCATACGGAGAATTAGAGGTAATTTATCATCTTTTAGTGTCAAGCTATGCAAAGAAACATACTATCTGAGGTAATAACAAAACCACACATTTTCTCTGGAATATATATCATAATTGTTGCTAATATTTATCTAGAAAGACACCCTAAATTCTTTCATTCTCACTTTCACTAATTACCATTATAAATTCTTTCTGCTATGTAAACAAAAGGGCTGGCTCAAAATTGTTAAAAAAGGTTAATACTGCATAGAGATTAACAACGAGTCCTGCGACCTGTGAAATGCTTTCCTTTCTATATTTACTTAAAGCTCTCGCTCCTCAGTGAGAGATGACAGAAATAAACAACACATAGGGTTAGGTCTGGATTTTCTTGTGAAAGGAACAGTACAAAACACACTAATGCACTAAACTGTCTTATTTTTACTTATTTTACTGATCAAATGAGGTACAGCCCACTAAACTGTGGATTTAAAGCAAGAAATGTTTCATTTGTAAAACAACTCTCCGGTTTGGCTTTTGTGTCCCCGGGCAGAACTCCAGTTCAGCTCCATGGGTATTTCTGCCACAGCGGAAGATGGGCATCCACACTGACAAACATTCGTATTTCTGTGATACGTGGTCCAAAACTGTAAAAGCTAAGACAGCTGATTTTGCTTTATATTTATCGTAATTTTTTGATTTGAATATAGCAACCAGTCTGCTTCAGCCCCTGAGAAAAGCGACGATAGTGTGTTTCATTCATCACAAGTTTGCTTCAATAAAATCAACTCTGCGTGCCTTGTTCTGCGTTTATTTCTGAATTCAAGTGCCAACTACGAACTCTCTAGGCAAGCCTCTTCCTCTTCCCTAGGCAAGCCTCTTCCCGACTCAACCCCCCCACGTCACTCTGGACACACGTGAGGCACACAATGCACCCCCGCGGTGACTGGCAAAACTCCCCAGTGCGGAGCCCCCCACAGCTGAGGGGACATCTCCCACCTCTCCGAGGGGAGAGACCCCTCCTCTCCACTGAGCAGGCAGGGGTGGCACAACAACTGCCTTCCAACCTTCAGCGACATAATTCAGTCCCTGAAGTCAACACTGCACCCCCAGCCTGGCAGGTTTAAGATAACTAAAAGCAGTATTTGTTACGCAGAAGCCACCAAATAAATTTCTGTTACTATATTACCCAGAGGGAAATGGCAGCAACCGTAGCTGAGTATTGCCTGAAAGAATTTCAAAATGCACTTCGGACAGTAAAATATTTACTTTAAAACTATTTTGTCAACAAAATGTCTGAAATCAGCCCCATTAGAGCGGGCAGTTTCTAACCTCAGTCTGCTATTTTAGAGTTAGCATCTAGTTTAAGCTAGCTGTCTGAAAACTCCTCATAATTTGAGGAAGAAACCAGCCCCTCACACACACACCAAGAGGCAAGGCAGTCCCTGGGAGCTCTTCATGACCGAGACTTCTGCTTTGTGACTGCAGAGAGAACTTACGGCAGCAAAACTTCCCAGCCTCTTCAGTTAATCTGGCCCGGGCAAATGTCCAGTCCAGAAACAATTAAATAAAAAGTTAAGTTCCATTTTTATAAAAAATTATCAAGCCCAAATTTAAGTTATTCAAGCCATGAAGAACATGCAGAACTACATACAGAGTGTACACAACTACCATGAGCCCTAGTCATCCTGACGGTTGTTTTCATAGTGAAGTAATGGTATCTAGTTTTCATACAGTGCAATCAATCAATACATGCTGGTAGATGTCACCATAGAGCATGTCTTAAATCAAAGGAGCCACTGAGGAATACCTAAAAAGCGTCCAGCCAAAGAACTGCAAAGAACCAGTACAAAAAACTCCCACGTGCCAAAAAAAAAAAAAAAAAAAAAAGTACAGCATAATAGGAAAGTATAAAAATACTTTTGTGGTATTGAAATGTTCAACGGTTTATACCATTATCACACACTTGACTATCAGCATGCTTATCTGCACGGCAATGTCTTAAACAAATTTGGCTTATATAGAAGATCAAATCTTTTTCCACTTCTCTGGGGTCAGATGCTGGCTCCAGCACTCCAACATTTTATGGCATCGCTCAGTGCCTAGATGAAATAAGTGAGTCTATCTCGGATTAACAGCTCTGGCCTCGCTCAGTTTAAAAAGGTTGAGATCCCTTCCAACCCAAAGCATTCGATGATTCTATGAAAATATAAAGACCCATGTTTTGCAGATAAAAATCCTAGTTTTCAACCCTCTTGCTATAAATTTTTAGTACTCCTGAGCTGAGAAGAAGTTTCCTCTCCTTAATATTCAAGGGTGAAGACTCGCAGGAGAAACATGAGTAATGGGTTGCTCACCATTTTCCAGCTACGGAATCGAAACCAGTTCAAATGTTTTGTTCTGCTAAGTCTGCATCAGCTTTTCCAGCAAACTGTGTAGTTAGGGGCTACAGTATATGATCAAATCAAACCACCAACAGCATTTGCAGATACAAAAGATCATTCTGAAATCTGTTGAAGACTGTTCACTTGTAAAATCTGGCACACACATAGCTATTTGGATGTTATAAAACTGAGCAAAAAATTAAGAACAGCCTTTACAGTTTTAATCAAGTATGGTTTATTCTTAAGCGTATTCTCCACGAATTGTGTTTCTCAATGAAAAAAAAAAAATTTGAAAGTCCAGAAAAGTGTCAATGTAATTAAACAAGTATAAGCATACAAAACGACTCCCCATAACAAAATATTTGTGAGAAAGCATGACGGACATGGAAGAATACCTCTCAACAATAGAATCTATTTTCCCAGTGTAGTCTTCTTCCATTCCTAAACACAATTCGTTAATATTTTCATGTACGTAATCCTCTCAAGTCTACACAATTACCAAAGCTACTAAGTAAGGGCAGGGTCAGTTTTATAGCACAGCTTCAACCACACATTTATTTTAGTGTGTTTCATATGCTTCTTCTCCAGAATTAACGTCACCATTCCTCTTCAAGAGTATCATCTTGATTGTGTGTCTCCTCCTTTTCTCCTTATGAATTCTGAACTTTGCAAACACTCCTGAACTTAGTTCTCCTTTTGGACTCCATTCTCAACTCCAATAATATTCCAGTAAAATCAGTCAGAGAATTAGAATTAGAGTAACAGCTTTACACAGAAATTCAGATTTTTAAGTCACTGTTTCAGGATATCTGAAAACTCAGCCATCTGGCAAATGTACCAGACTGATCAAGCTCATGCTGTTAATATTTAAAGATCTCAATATTTAAATATTTAAAGATTTCAAGTAGTGGCTGCTCACCTTCATTTTGTAAAGTGTCATTTTGTCTATGGTATCACACTAAAACAGTCATATTTTTGACAGATCTACTTCAACTTCTTGTATTCTAGAGATAATTATTATTTAATTCATTTTCAAAAAAACTTTTAATCCCCACATTTCTCAGTTGCATTGTGTAAAACCCTACTGCTTATTCTTCATTAATTATTTCAAAACTGTAATTCATCAAGCAAGTAATGTTTGAAAGGGTATGCTATCCCTTCTGTGAGAATAATTTCAGGTTGGGATTTGAAAATGTAGTTTGATTCCGCTTACAAAATTCCCAATGAATACCTGCTATTATAGGGTAAGGGGCTGGTTTTGCATCATCTTCAGAAAAAAAAAGTTTATCTTTAGCCTTTAATTCCTGCTTTTCACAGACACCGCTGCAAAGTGCTCCTATAGGCCAGTGAGCTGTAAGCATAGAAAACTAAGGCTTCAAGACACTTTGGAAACTATATCTTGCTAGATCATGCAGGGTGTAACTGTTGAAGGCACTATGGTAGATTAAATAGTAATTTTGATTGGATTTTGGTCCCATAAATACCTATTCATACCCCAATCATATATGAGAACATTTTGCCTCACTGAGATTTATAACTGTGAGTCCTTATTTTATAGCAATCTAGAGGTACGTAGATATATTCAAAGGTTTACATATATTTAAAGGATAGCTGCTCCTTCTGCTTCATTTGCATTTTATTAATAGGTTCCTCACATTACACATAGCTCATGTCATACTACCATTAGATATTGCTCTTAGTGCAAAATTCTTAATTGCTTCTACATTTTAAAGCTAATCTTCTCCTCACTTGTTTTTCAGAGATAAGCACGTTAATCTCAGTTCTAAATCCATTTTTGCCTTATTAAAAATACTAAGTATCCTAAGTAAACAACTGTCCATTGAAATAGGGCAATAGTCCTCCTTTATCTGGCCACAAATGTCTACTCTGGAGATAAATTGTTTAACTCTAAATTGACAAACCTGAGTGTCTCCAACTGTTAATCACAAATAATTTACTATCACCATTTCTCCTTTCAACAACAAAAATGAGCAAAACACTTCTGAAAACCATGTGTTGTCTTTAAAATGTTCATGAATTGTCTGAATAGATGACATTAGCACTTCTTACTCAAAATTAGATTTTTTCAGCATGTAATTCTTACCAGACACAGAATTTGTAAATTATCTTTTGTGAATTAAGTGGTTTTGTTCTGTGCTGTTTGTTTACTTCAGTTGTCTGTTATCTCTCCTTTTTAAAGGTGGACCTTCTCCACAACCTCAGCTTAAATCAGGCATCTTAACTAACCTAGTATCAAAGTTCTTTATATGGGAAATAAAAGACACAGAGCAGAGATTATACACCTTCTGCATATGTCAGTCTATTTTAGAACAGGATCAGCTATTCTCTGCAAAAGTCTGTATCACTTGCTATAAAAAAAAATAGATGGGACAAATCCATCCTTAATCAATTAAAGCTCTGACAAACTGGCTACTATTAAGCAACTGACTGTCCACAACACAACTAAAAACTATCAGCTAATATTCAATTACCCAAGCAGCACACTTGACTTTTGAGAACATTCACATTCAAGCACAGAGATATATAGTGTATGAATATAAAATATTCATAAATGTAATCAATTCAACATTTGCTTTGAATGTTATTAAACAACTTTATTTCCATTTTTTAAGAAATGCAAAATGAGGAAATACAACCACATCGACACACCTCTGAGCTCAACTATAGAGATCATATGCTGTTATTATTTGTCAGTGCAGCTAGCAAGCTTTGTACAACAATTGAAAGTTTAAAGAACTTATTTTCAATTGTTGTCATTTTTATTGATTACATTGATGCCAGCTGGAGGTAAATTATATGGACACTTCTCTAATTGTTTTTTTATGGCCTGAATTAAAAAAAATCAGTTCACCATTATAAGTTTTCCTAAAATAATTTTAAAACATTTTCTAGTAAACAAGGCCATATGATAGCTTATCTTCCAAGAACATTTGAAAGAGCTGCTAGAATAAGAGAATAGTGCTGAATTTGAAAAAAATGGAATAAAGATACATTTAAAAGAGAGTAGGAAAATAAAACAAAAACAAATTTCTTAATTATGTAGCATGGCCATATAACTTGACAGTGTGCCGATCTGAAGTGTTTTTCAGAATATCTAGTCCATTGCCCCATAAAGAACTATGTTTCACGCAGACAGCTTCCAATAACCACACATATAAAATGGATTTGAGCACTGAAACTCCACAGATACTGTTTGACACCAAAAGGAAACGAAGTGAAAGTTGTTTGCCAACAGCAGCCAAGGCTCATCAAGCATCAGTGAAGTGGTCAGGAGAAATATGTACAAGTAATCCCAGATAACAGATGAATATCCAGGCTGCAACACTGAGCTTTTGATGCTAATTATTCCCACACAAACACTTCATGAGCTTCCAAACTTTCCAAATTAAAGTTCAGTTTTATCTAAATCAGCCAGCAATATACAAAACAGGAATCTAGGAGAGAAATTTTTCCAAATTTTCTTCAGAGAACTGTTCCATTTATCAACTTTCTGCGGCCAATTCCAGCTGTTGCAAAGGAATGCAATGCAAAAATCCTTCAGAGGAATCTGATGCTGAAGACCATGCATCCCTTCAGGATACAAAGCCTACAGAACTTCCAAAATAAATATCTTTCTGCTCTCAAAAACAATAAAATATCCATTTGGCTTATCTTTTCCTAATACCTTAAAGTGTCACTGCTCGAACCTTAAAGACAAGTATATGAGGAGAATGTTCAAACAAACCCCAAATTGACCTGTTTGATGGCAACTGGGCTTAACAGCCCAGATGAGAGGTAATTTTGGCAGGGAGAAATGTTACCACAGTATGTAGCAAAAGCATTCCAGACTCACATGGTCACTGCAGCTTTTCATACTGACACAATCACTGTTAGGCACTAGGGTTTTGCGGGGGGGGGGTTGTTTTTTTGTTTTGGGGTTTGTTTGGTTTTTTTTCTTTTTGGAGAAATGCTATCATTAGTTTTGCTTTCTTTCACCATAATATTCTAAATTAATTAGGAAAATGAGTTATGTAAGAACAGACTAGCTCACGCACTTCTGCCAATCCACTGGGTACTGCATAAACAAAACCCATCACGACTGATACAGGGTTGAAATTTTTTTTTTTATTTTTTTTTTTTTTTTTTGCTTAGAGGGACTCTTGGTACCAGATAAAGATTTATAATAGCTGATTGCTTCCTCAAATCCAGTATGATTGCAGGAACAAGGCACAGCAGGGACATGATCTGCATAGCAACATAATTAATCCACATTTTTAGGCAGGGCAAGAAGGAGGATCTATAGAAACTCGATTCTGCAACTGTAAGCCAGTCAGCCTAATGTCAAGTTCCTAGAAAGATGGAACAAACCATCCTCAACATCTCCAAGGACACCGAGGTCCACCAGTTGTTTGGGAATGACCAAATTGAATTTAACAAGGTCAAATCGTGCCTGATAAACCTGATAGCCTTCTAAGATGAGATGTCACCCTTAATGGACAAGGGAAGGACAGCAGATACTGTTCTACCAGGACTTCAGCAAGCCTAAACAGCCTCCCATAGTCTCCCTTTAGCCAAGCTAGTGAAACACAGGATGAAAAAGTGAGCATGGGTGGAAAACCGACTGGATCAGTCAGGCTTGAAGGGTGGTGATTCACAGGACAAAACCCAAGTAGCACCTGGCTATTAGACATGTACCTCAGGGATCAACATTCATCAACATCTTTATTAACAGTCTTGATGATGGGATGGAACATGCTCTCAGCAAGATGGAAGGTGACACTTAACTAGGAGGAAAGGACTGATAACTTGGAACACGGAGCAGCTATTCAGTGGCACCTTGGCAGCCAGAAAAACAGATTACAGGCACCTCATGAAGCACAAGTCCTGCACCCAGGCTCCAAGATGCTGTGCACCAGTGCAAGCTGGGTGCAGCTGGCTGGAAAGCAGCTTTGTGGAAAAGTAGTCAGGAATCCGGCTGGGCAACAAGCTGCACGCCAGGCAGCAGCAGGTACTTCCAGTGGCATACCAGGCTGTGTTAACAAGTCCAAGATCAGCCTCAATTTAAAGGCTTTGCTTTCAGTGTCTTTCATGGTTTTATAAATCTTTTTCCTTACATGACTCAAATGTAATCCTTGTGGGTCAATACTACAACTGGTAGTAGTTTTCAGCTAATGAGTTTTTCCTCAGCTCTCACTGTCATTTCTTTCACACATTTAAACTGTTCATGGATTTTCATTTAATAAAATAAGTAAAAAAGGTAGGGAAAGAAAATTAATATGCCAAAGTCTGGCAGATACATTTTTGACTGATTTTTTTTTTTTTTGCTTTGAATGAAGACTCTTTTGCTAAAGAATCATAACACATAACCCCTGTTCATACTATATTAGTTCAAAAGAATAAAAGCCAAAAATAATTGGCATCAGAAAGGATTTCAGATTTAAAAAGAGTGAGCACAATACATTCCTTGTGTTATTCCTCTGTACTGTACTAGGAACTCTGTAATGTTCCATCATTACAAAATGTGCTCATGAAAGAATATAAAAATAGGCAAACAAAATGAAGACCAAAACACTCAAGCTCAGAACATAGTGCACAAAGTACATTTCCATTGTATTTACCCAGTCATTAGCTATCTGTTTGCATTGTATATGGGGAAGTGCAAAGTAAACTAGAATGCCTGGTTGCGCAGTCACTGACATCAGTACTGTAGGTTTACTGGACACTGGACAACCTTTTGCAAAAAGCATTTATGATTTGAAACCTTTTTAAAATAGCAGATACGGATGTACTGTGAGAACTGAGATAGTTCTAAGCCCTCGTTGTCCTGCTTTCCCTAATTAACACTCTTTGCCAAGGTAGGCAGAGTCCAAGGCACTGCATGAGAGAGGTAACAAATGTTCATCCCTTCTGCTAATGTAACACCCCTGAATTTCAAGATATGGTAATTTAAAACCCATAAACACAGACTACAAGATGAACCACTATTTGCCTCTCATGCCCATCCCCAAGGCACACAAAAATGGAAGGAAGAATAGCCGTGGTTATGAAAATACCCTCGAGATCTGTTAATGATTTTCTAGAAACCTGCAGCTCTCATTGTCAAGTGCAAATGACAAAGTGGGGAAAATGGCCCAGAAGAACAGTAGCACAAACACATCCTTTTTAGCCCCAAAGAAACTATATAGGAGTAATTCAATGACCTTTAGCACTGAACACAGACATGACTCTGTGGCAGAATAGCTACCCTAAACCTGTGGTTTCCTCAAGCACAATAATAAGAGTACGAAGGCAGCATGCTTCCGCACATCTCCCACAAATTAATTTTTTCCTATTTTTTGTTATCTAAAAAAAGTTTTGTCAAAATATAGAGGAAAATAATCACTTTTGTAAGAAGCTTAATGCAACGACTGGTATGATTTTCCATGATTGAAGTATACCAGCAGTTCAGCATCATTCATGTAACTCAATCCAATTGAAATCTTAGGAAGAACAAAACCTTCCCAAAAAATCGAGGAATCCTTTTTCAGTTAAAAAAAAATTAAGACAAATTCTTGCATTTTGGAAGCACAGCAAACCAATATTTACTTCACAGTCTATTTTCAAACTTGGAAATTGCCAGTGAAATCTGCAGCCATATTTCTCCATTCCTTTTCATCCCAATTTGTGTACCCTAAGGTTGCAGAAAGCACAAACATTACCACTTCATTCAGAGGAGAGAAAAAAAAAGGCATGTTGCAGTATGATTGCTTTTTATCACTTCTGCTGTGATAAAGCCAAAATTAATAGTACTTTGAGAACTCTTTATACCAGCCATCTTCCTCAACTGCTTTGTGTTTTAAATATACTTACTGCTAATAGATTATGGCAAAATTAAAAGCAAACACAGATTATTAAATTTTGCAACTGACTGAGGAAATCAGTGATGACTGTGTAAATCTCCTAAATGGTGGGGCTGCCTGGAATACATCCAGGAATCTGCCTTTATGCCTTCCCATATGCTGTCAGTCACATGGAATAAAGCTATTGCACAATGTAGCTATTTCCAAGCAAATTGTTAAGGCTCCAGCATTTGAAGTGGGTGTAAATGACAGTTCTTAAAAGAAAACCAGGGGGGTTCCTTCTAGCCCTCAGCAGATATCAAGGGGATGAAGGAGAAGATACTACCTTTGGGTTTTGTTCAAACTGATGCTATTATGCTCTATTCACATTAACACATTTGTAAGCTTAATGTCCAGTGTGACTCCATTCTAGCCAGTGGATTTGTACCAGAGGACATCTTAGTACTGATAGAAGAAGGGTTCAGGGTGTTTTGATACTTGGAACACCCTTTTTTTGTCTCATCATTGGCAGCTGTTCAGGTTGTACTTTCCCTCTCAAGCAGATACTTCATATAATTCCCTATGGATACATTACACATGGACTGAATAAACTCACAGCTATTTGAAGAGGCTTTCCTCCTTTTGCTTGTGGGGAAAGCAAAAAGGAAATGTGTGTGTATTTAATGCAGTCACCACAACTGAATAAAGTGCCACCAGCAAGACAATCTGCACATCCACTAAACCATGAAACAACAGTTCTTACTAATATTATCCCATGCTTTTAGAGCTTTTCAGTCTTTCTTCCTGACCGTTTCAGAGCAGCATTTTAAGTGTTTACTTTTGCTACGATCCTGGCTGTGAAGTTAGCGTTGTCACATTTAATCAAGAATAGAAGTAACCTATACATAGGCCCTCACATAGTTCATGACTGACTTCAGCCTTGTTTCGAAACACTGCAATCACTGGCACTATTTGTACGTCCCTCACTGCTACTCAACCTTAACTATTGCAGAAGCAGGACTGGATTTTAAGGTTTACATTACAGAAGGTCAATAATTAGCACTCAAACCTCTCATTTTTTAAAGTGCCAGATAACTCATAAGGCAGTGAGCGTAACCGTAAGACTGAAGCTGGCATAATACCTGTTAGCACACAAATAGAGGACTGCAATCTCACACTCGCCGTAAGTTTTTAATATCGCAAAGGGCTTTTCAAGTCAGACAAAGCAGTATCACACCTAGGGGTGTAAGTGATCTGCATTGCACTTTTAGCAGAACTCCCAGATAATGGCTCAGAGCAGGACCAACAGCACACAGAACCACACCCCACAGTAAAACACTGGAACATATGCAACCACACAGCTTTTTTTTTTTTTTCCCGGAAAATACTTTTTAAATGTCACTGAGAAAGAATTATTTTTAATAGTATAAAATCTAGGCTTAATTAATATTTTAAGGGCTGATTAAACAAAAACTACCCATGTAATTATAAAACTGTGTAGCATGCAAACTTCAATAACAAACCAAAATTCCATTTTATTTAACACTGTAGAGCTGTTTTGTGTAAGATACTCTGTAATTTTATTTAGCTACCAGGCTACAGTCAGATTATAGAATAGATATGCTTTCACAATACATGTATGTATTCTTAGAAATACATTTTATTCTGATGATAGTGTTCAATTACTAGCACTGGAACGCAAGTTTCAATAGCAGATTTTTCCTTCTTCTTTAATTCAAATAGCAGACTCAGACAAGAAATTTGCTTTTACGATATGAAGTTGTTTGGCTGTAGAAGTTCCAAGAGTTTTCATAGAACAACTCTAGTATGTACCACTATAATTCTGTATTCCGTTTTAAAACTGGTATGTGGTATTTCCCGTAAAATTACTAGCAGCTAATTTTGTTATACCAACTAGAGTGTCTTTAGCTGCAGTGTTCAGAAGCAGCAGTAATGAGTAATAGCTTTGTCATGGGATCAGAGCGGAGCTTCAATTATTATTGCTTATTTTTTATTAGACTGTTCATACACATGAAATGCAAAATATATGATCAGTTTAACATAAAAAAACCATTATTAGTTGGACTAATATCTAAATAAATTTCTGAAAAATGTTTTTAACCATAGGAGGTCAAAATTATGTACTCACATAAACACAGAAATCAGACAACTTTCTACAAGTAATTAAAAGGTACACATCCCTGACATGTGAAAACACTTAATTTATTACAGAAAGATGCCTGAAACACAGTTTGCACTAATTTGCAGCTACCCTTTTTCACAAGCCATCCCATCTATTAATAATGCTTGCTCTGGGGCAAGCTTAGCACACAGATGGGGAAATAAATCAGAGAGAAGAAGATTAAAAGTCATTTTTATTCCAAATGTTAATTTTATTCTTATTTCAAAAGAAATTCTCACTATATTAGCATAATAAATTACTGTACCTATTAGCATAATACAAGTGCAAGCCAAGTATCAATCTCTGTTCCTGGGAAGCCAAATTTGATCTTTTAATTTGTAAGCCATGAAATGCACCACTGTTAACCATGAAAGTGCTGCTGTCTCAGAAGAAATACGATAAAACTACTCCCAAAGCTACAATCCATATTAAAAGAAACTTTTAAAGAACACATTTTTAAAATTTTCGTATTTTTAAGATGCTTAAATCAAAAAGATGTTCTCAAACCCATAAATAAGTGGACACAAAGTCTAACACTTTTTCACTCACACAGTTATGAGTGAAAAGAAACTGCACAAAAACCTTAACTCTGTCCAAAGGCATCTTGCTAATCATTTCTAGAAGAGCTTCTTCAAAGAGTTCTGAAGCTGGCTCATCAAAGTTAACTAATGACTTGATCTCAGTGGTTCACTTAAATACAGATAGATTAATACCAGTTACTCATCTCACTGGCATTAAGTTGTGATGTTTCTTTTTTCTTTCAGATTCTCCTATGAAAAAGTATCACTCTGAATATGTCCTTTTTCTCTTATTTGTTAAGCAGATGATTTACAGAATATCAACTTTAAAGTAAGAACTGGGAGATACTTTGATTATATTCTTCAGAGACCAAATAATCACTCATTTTTCATTAATGAGAAGTTCTAAGAGGAAGAAGCCCGCAGGAGTGTTTCAGTAAGCTTCAGGACAGGTGTCAGGGTTTTTTTTTTTAAGTCAGGTCATGTATTTAGGTAACCAAATACAGATGTCTTAGTCTAACAACATGTACCACATAAAGAAAAAAACCAGACCCCTTTTAAAAGAAAGCTATATAAGAAAAGGACTGAATAAAGGAAAATCACATCATCTCACAAACAACATTTGAGATCAAAGGTTAAAAAAAAAATACATTTTGATTCTCCACAACACGCCCACCATAACTGTGGCCTATTTTAGAGGGTTGTGTGTTGCCCGTAAATGCACTGCATTGCTTGCACAACTTCTAGCAAGACCAGACGCTCTAAGATTTAACTTGCATTTTTGAAGGACTAATGGACAATGACTGTCCTATTTTTTGCATGTAATTCAAAACCAGGATTCCTTCTTTACTGCTGCTTTTACCTTTTGATGTGGCATGGGTGAAATTTTGAAATTCATACTTGTGTTGAGGAAACTTGAGTCCTCTCCAAAAATGCACAACACATTGCTTAATATAGCTTAACATAAGTGGACAGACTTATGCTTGTAAAGATTTGTAAAGTTACAAATTTATTCAGCTGGCTGATAAACAGCTTCATTTATCTCTCCTAATACACAATAAACTCTGGTTATTCATATATTATAAAGTACAAAGACATAAGATTCTGATAGTAAGATTGCCAAAAATCAACAAAACTAGAAGTGAGCAAAAAACGTGAGACATTTCCTTTCTAGAAGACCCAGTGACATTCACTTTTTATGATATATTGATAGTATTATTTAGAACACTGTAATACTGGAGTACATTCGATTTTATTTGCCCAAAGCCACTGCACGTTTCAGGGGTTTCCTTATCGCAAGGTTACTCATCTGCCTATGTTCATTGGTTGAACAAAAGAAGGTACAAAAAAGCAAAGCACTGTAGTTTTTGCTGTAAAAAACTCAAGCTCTCCAATTCTACACATGTGCAATCAGTTAAAGAAAAAAAATTAACAGGTGACGCTTAGGGCCAACCGTCCTCTCCATGCACTGACTTGTAAAAGAAATGGAATAGTAAAAAAAAAAAAAAAAAAAAAAGCAGCATTCAGAATGAAATCTTAATTCCACTGACTTCATCGCCTGGGCCTAGATTTTCTCTCGTGAATTTAGAGCCAAGTTTGTCGTGCCAGAGACACATGGGAAGAGAGGGAATACAGTATCCAGACAATAGTTCTGAAATCTCAGCAGCCTGTACTTCCTAACATCCATCTTCCTAAGGGTTAGGGTTTTTTTAATGCTACCTTGAGTAAATAGCCACATTTTATCTATCTTCCTTCCTAGTCTGCAATAGCCTGGATCTAAGAGAGCTCTTTCTTTAAAATGTACAGGACAAATGGTACTTCCCACCAAGTGATGGCAGAGAGCGAAATGCTTCTGTCCCCTGCTACTGACTTCCATCCAAGAGGATACTTGTACTCCTCGGACATCAAAGTTACTGCACTGCTAGTCATTTGAGCTTAGTGCTTCAGCAAAACACAGTTGGGTGATCAGAACTCCACTTGCCATAACATGGATGAAAGACACTTATTCAGTGATGACAGGGAGCAAAACATTATTTCCAAGCCAATGTATCTTAGGAACAATTCCAGCTAAACAGATCAACTTTTCCACAGTTAGAAACTTCCATATATAGGTTTAATAAAACATGGGTTTGGCTCTTTGCAGAGAAACACTTTCAGTTTTGAAGGGTATTTTAGAAAATGACCGCTTCAGCGTTTGGTACAGTGGAAGTAGACCTTCCTTCCTAACTCTGTCACGACTAACATCAAATGCTCATCAATTTTTGCTACTTGTGAGACAACTGTCAGTAGAATGATTTGTGCTATGTGTGCTTCTAGCTTCATTTCCTCCTTAGATGTTCACGGTTAAGCATGGGAACAGTTACAAACATTTCCAGTGGGATGCAGACAGATGCCTGTCCTGCTATTGTTCTTTTCATAAAGCTGCCTTTCAAAAATCCCACTTCGACAGCGAACACAGCACAACTACATAAAGCTTCCCAGGCACTGCCTTTATATAGCATATGAATCACATCTACAACTAGGATAGTAACTCATATTCACTCTCTTATGATGGTCTTACCATATATAACGGACCTTTCACCAGCAATCTAAAGTATTGTTGCAGATAAGGCCACAGGAATGGAGGGACATGCTGGGCTCTCTCCCAGCCATGAGCATGCGTCCGCTTACATTCAAAAAGACTAGTGGACAAAAAAGACTATTCCAAAACTTATTCCTCTGTGTCTATCTAAACTATCACACAGAAACTCAGCACTGTCATAACTTATCCTACAATCATATGTCCAGATGTGAGACTTCAAGCCAGGGTGATGCTTGGGCACTGACAAGCTGTGCCTGTCCCCAGGGAAAGCAGGCAGTTAGTTCCCTTCAAGGACACAACAGAAGCTGCTAGACTAGTTTTTTTAGGGCAGTAAAACTGCAACCTCCATTTTCTGTTCTGTATTAAAGACCTTAATGTAGCCAACAGCAACAGTATAAAATTGATGGCACTCTGGAAGGGCACAGAAGAGTTCAAGAGGCTCCTTTTACATCCTCTCCTATGAATACACTCAGCATGGAACTGATATAATTTTATCTTGTGTATTTACATAGAACATCAATAAATACACAATGTTTTACAGGTCTTTTATGTATTAATTCAGCTTGTAAGAAAAGAAAAAAGCAACATACCTTATATATAGTATTTGAAATCTTCAAGCCATTACCATGCAAGCATAGATTTTTTTTCTCAATTTTGTACTATATTTTTTTCTTCTACTCTGCCTGGATTTTTATATGCCACAGACTATTCTTCTCCACACATGCTACTCTGAGCTATGTCTGTTGCTCTAAACTGATGGTCTAGCCAGACCACTTCTAATGGCCATTTCAAAATATTAAAGGCCAAGGAAAAACAAAACAATATGCTCTCATGAATCAACAATCTACAACCCCAAACCAACTCACCAAAGTAAATTTTTAAGTAAATAAGACAAGCTACTGAGAGTCTGCTCCAAAAAAGTAAATCTGACATGCAGTGCAACTAAAAAATTCCACATTATTCTTTACCATGGCTTGCCAGACTGCCTTAGTACATATTAAGTTGCTATACCTGTGGCTAATAAAGGATTCGAGCATTCCATTGAAGTATTTTGAGAAATGATGCCAAAGGTCGAGTGACTTCAATCACTGAAGAAGTTTTTATAGTTCTCAAGCACTGGAAATTGGAAGAAAAGTTATTACCACACTTTTACAGTCTGGTAATACAGGGGACTCCTGCACACACCATCATAAACTGCTCTCCAAAGCTCCACTTGGAGTTCTAAAGTGACTCCTAACTCATTCAGAAGAAAAGATAATGCCAAACAAAATAAAGCAATTTAAACACAGTATTGTTAGGTTTTCAAGCAGAAGAGAAGTTAAATATCCTTGAGTTGTTAATTACTTTGCAGAGTTGCCTTATTCTAGAGTCCTGCCACAGATCATCTTTATCTGACTAGAGTCAGAGTTTCAAAGCCCTGTAATGCCTATTAAAATGGAACAGATTTTTTTAATTAAGCACAAGTTGGCAAATTGACATGGTACAATATAAAGCCCTGCTCAGGAACATCTTTAACATTTACCCCAAATTGCTATACAAAAGTTCATAGTTTTGATGTCCTACTAAATCATCATTAGTTATGCTTACATAGCTGTTAAAATTGCTGATGTTACTGAAATCTAATATGGTATTAGTAACAAAAACGGAAAACCATCACCACATCACAGACCAGAAAACATGATACAGTCCATAGAAGATTTTTTGTCTTCCTCACTATTTGGAGCAAACCTTCTATCAGCTCCATGGGCTATCAGAAATGCAATGTTAAAACCACAAGATAGTTCTAATCAAAGCAGTTTGAATTAAAATTGTAAATGTAAACTGTACTTTATAGTAAGTAGAAACATAAAATATTCCCTTCCCCTAGAAGAACAACTTCTAATAGCAAAAAAAAAAAAAAAAACCAACATGCAAAAAGTGGGGGACTGCACAGTGTAGAGAAAAATTTTAATTCTGCCTCCGTGCCCATGTTTCTGGTCTCTTCCAGAATTAGTGCATGGAAGGCTAAATATATTGTTCAAAGTTAGAAATCACAGTGAATCAACATGGATGCATCAGCAGTACAATGATACTGGAGTTCAGCCTCATGCATATGAACATTTGCATGCCAAATTAAATACCAGAACCTGGAAAAAATGTCCTCAGTAAATACACTGAGAGCATATTTTATACACTCGACTGATTAAGGCGAATCCAACACTGGTCTTGTTCAGTAGCCAAAACTTTTGATTTCATTGAACTACAATGACTCTCAGTGTACTCTGTCACCTTACCGCTTTGTATTGTACTGGGATAAACTCCTTGTGATCCTCAAGAATTTGCATTAAAAAAATGAAAGAGTACTTGGCTGCACACTTGCCTACCCCTCCAATGCAGGAAAACCTGTTCAGACAGAAGACAAACGGAGTTTGCGGTCATCTGAAGAAATGCTGCCCCCTGCCTAACAGACAGCACAGCTGAAAATGGGACAGGAAAGGGTTATTTTGCTTCAGTGCCAAAAGTATTACTTGAAAATAAGTACTCTATAGAAAGTATACAAGTTAATGCCAAGCTTTGAAAATATTCTTTTCTCAGTTGAATGCTTCCCTTAAAAAGTGCCTGATCTTGCTGGGTACTGCCTGCCACAAATGTCTGTCTGGAGAAGCAGGCAGGCTCAAGTTGATCGCTGTCTTGAGCTTTCCCTGCTCCATCCACCGTGAGCTGCTTACTGGCACACGCCTGTCATCCTACCCACCCTTTCCAGCTGTGAACTGCGATCCCATAGCAGCAGGGCTGGGGTGTGCAGCACACTGCAAGAGGACAGGTGTCTATTCTCATGCACTGGGAAGAGCCTCTCGAAACCTTACTGGTGGCCTTGTTCTCTCACTAAAGATTCGTAATGAGGCAGCACTTAGTGTCCCTTTCCTTTCAGGGCCTACAACTGCCAAGCTCCTGCCTCATTCTTGCACCTACCTCCCTAGAGAAAAAGAACAAAGAAACAGATTTAGCTCCTGCAAGCAGTGAGGATATTCCCATAGCTCATGGGAAAAGCTTACTTCCAACCAATGATTTTTAGACAGGACAGACCCAAAGCTAAGCAGGGAGGACACATTGTCACTGTGTAGTAATCCGTGTCCAAATCAGTGCCAGTGGGATTCAAGCTTAGGTTAATCATTTGCCATCAGAAGGATGTGCCACAAGTGCCTGGCTGAAACACCGCCTGAAGGCAGGGCACTGGTTTTTGTGCCCTCTCATGCAGGGAATGAGACTGTCCCCAAAACCAAGAGGAGAGAGTGCGCATGAGCAACTCCAGAGCTGGGACATCCCTTAGCACATGTGTCCACTCCTGCATGTACCTTTTCATGAAGTATTTTACAGAAGCTGAAGAGACTTCAAGCTGAGCTGCAGATGAATAAGACATTTTGATTTTTGTTATGTCTAGAGACTGGACTAATTTGGCATGTAAACACTGTGTTTACAACTTCAGAAAGTGCGTTTTGAAGTGGATTTTATAAAAATTTGAACACTTCATTTTCCAACTTAAATGTTATTTTAGGATTTGGAGGTTGTTTGCCTGTTTTAAGAAATGTATTTGGGAGTTTTTACACAGTACAGACCGATTACTGTGTGTCTCATTTAATATTTGGCTATATTCAATTCATTAAATCATTTTTCTCTTCTCAGTACTGAATTCATTCCAACCTAGAAGAACACAACACACCCTTGTAGCCTGAACTGATAACACAGGCCACTATCATAATGATCTTCTCTTTGCATATTAGAGAAATTTGTTCCTCCCTATGACCACCAAAAATAAAATAAGCATGCATAAGTCTCGTGAGTAATTTGGACTTTATGACATGATAAACTCAAACAAAAAATCTTATCAGTCCATCTTGTGCTGTATTTCTCACAGTTTTAAAACAAGACTTCCGTATGGGTCATAGGTATCACATAGGTATCAACATGAGACAAGATGAAAATTAAGAAACTTCCACACAGTGAGTCAAACTGTATAAGAGACTTCAGTGTAACATCCAGTGTCGGAGAACGATAATGACGGACTGCACGCACTTTATGAAAGTGATAACGCAGACCTCTATTTAGTGCCACAGCAAGCCTTATATACCCTCTGTCTCTCAAGCAGTGATTTTCCACTAAAGCAGTAACTTCCCATTATCTTATCAGTTCAGCCTCTACTCCCTGTTTTTCCCAGCGCTTGTCTGCTATTTTTTACTGGCGGTTTTCTTTCTCCCGTGTCTTCCGCAGCTGCTCACTGATCCCATGGCTTCTTGCTTACCAAAGCGATTATGTCTTGATTTTCTGTCGATGATCGATCGCCAGCTGTTCCCACAATCCAGAACAATCTTGGCCTCAAAGAGTCAGCGTGGAGGAAGCACAGGCACCACCTGTTAGATTTTTGATTCCCTTTTAAAAGTGGTACAGGTTCAGAAAAATACTGCCTCTGCCAGACAAACTCAGCTACCACATCCCTACAGCTGGGCTTGCAAGCCTCAGGTGCTGTGCAGGCACAGCAGCAATGAGGGGCAAATGCCTAGCAGGGGGCACACCATGGAGTACAAGGCACGAATTCTTCTATTGACAAAAGAAAACAGAAAATCTCAAATGTTTATTGCTGTACTCAAGCTCTTTAGAAAGCCCTTTAAGATACAGAATACCTCTTCATTTGATAATTAGTATAAAAATCACATTAAATTCATAAGTCAAATTCCTAATATGAAAGTTTTTTTATATTGATTTTACTGAATTTTTCAGTATCACTGGCAAATCTTGCTTTTTAACATTTTTTGTAGTATATAAATTCCAGTCTTTGTTGATGAATAATACAGCTTTTCTTTGAGAAATCTTGGGTTTGTAACATTTTGTCCATTCACTTTTACTTTCCACATTGCTTACCAAATACACTGACATTCAATACTATGCAAGACTTCAGACTTGCATAGCAAAAATTGCTGCTAGCTCATGCTGCATCATAAATGGGGGGTTTGCTGAACTGCCTATATTCATATTTCATAAACACAAGGTACATCTCCATAAAGGTACATCTTGTACCTTCACAAGGTACATCTTCTCCTAAACCTTTGACTCAAGTCACTGAATGGCAACTTTATATTGTTATTTCCTTTACCACTCCCAACTCCTTACTTGAGAAATTCTTTTCCATTATTTTGGCTTATTTCTATGTTTTGATTTTCTTTTCCTTCAAATCACTTCTCTTTTTCTATAGTATTACTATACATTTTGGGCCCCTTTGAATTTACTTCCCTACGTTTATTTCAGCCTTTCTTTATAGTCTATACCAACATTTCCTATATCATACTCCTAGTTACAGAAACTGATGTAATCTATAAAACCAGACTTTTATAGCTTGTGATTTCTGCCAGATGGGCCAAGAGACTGAAAGGGGCAAATATAAATAAGACAGTAAATTAAGGACTACATTGTGTCAATGTTTCACCTCTCCCAATTTTACTGCCTATTGTGACTGTGTCAAGCAAAGTTAAAAAACACCAATTCAGATTTAATAATTTTCTTACGTCAGCTGAACAACCATACTTTCGTACTTGCATGTTTCAGTGTGCCGCCGCCTTCGGTATCGCCGTTACATTTAGTCCAGATCATCTTTGTTTAGACATTCCATGAAATGGTACTCAGTGAAAAAAGTCTGAGTCCTATGAAAAGTTGTCCAGGATGGCCTGTGCTCAATCATTTTTCTAATCAATTTGGAAAAACATGTTTGAGTCTTCTTTTATTATTTCTCCAACTGAATAGAGAATTACTTCAATTTTCCTTCATTTCTATAATTAAGTAGTTCTAACAATTTGTACCTCTAATTGCTCCAGCTTTTCTAAGAATTATACTTTCCATTATACCTCAATGATCAGTTCAAAAGGCAACTTGCTTCAAGACATATTGTGAGGATGAAATCATTTAAATGTAAATGAATAACAACTACACCAGAAGCATTGCTTTCCGTAAAGACAGAGACATTAAATACAGGTTAACAGCCTGTTCATTAAAATTGGATTTTTAATGGCACCAGCACAAGACTGAATGTTACTCACAATAATTTAAAAATAAACCCCACAGACCTCTTTGACTTATTAATTGGTTCCTATTGCACTAAGTACAGACACAGATGCATAATCTGAAACTCAAACCTGGACTTGCAAATAGTTTGGAGTCCTGCATTGCAATCACTTCCTCAAAGCACCACAAAGAGCCATGGAGGACTTCATTGGGAATAACTTCAACTCATGAGAAAACTGAAATAGGACTGTTTGGAATATGTCAACATCCTAAACTCTAAAGGCACTTAATGCAATAGCATGAAAAATGATTCAGTTCAAACATTCTGAAAGCATTTTTTTGGAAAGATGAAATTTTTTTCCTTAGGACTCTGTAAAATAATAGTTATTTAAAGACAATTCTTGTCCAATATCAGATTTAGCTCTATTTAACTTTCAATCTTTATACTCCTGAAATAAAAGTTTTTGTTGTTGTTGTTGTTGTTCAAAGTCTTTGTTTTGGCAAATTTTTTCTACAGTAATCTGCTTTAGAATAAAATTGCTCCGAAACTCTTGAATCTTTGAAAAGCATTCCTAGACATATCTATTTTTCCTTTTCCTGAAACGCTTCTCACAAAAATAGCTCATCTAATAGTTTCTCCCAATGTCACACACTAGCAGGAAATTACACCACTTACTGGAGATTAGGCCTTATTTTGCAGCAGCAGGAGGACAGCTAAACCACCAGCAGTTCAAAGAGACAAAAGTTATTACAACCAATTTTTAGATAGAGGACTGAAGAACTGAAAAAAATAAGATCATGTAACTCAATCCTCAGAAACAGGTTATTTCATCGAATTTGCAGGGACTTATCCCCTGACTAATGTCAATCTTTTGTAAGACAAACTCCTGTGGAACTCTGAGAAACACACTGGGTCCTTTGGAAGGAATCCCAAGAACCCGGCTCTGTTCACCTGTACATTTCTTTAGTAGCTGACCCAAAATCCACTGATCCTCAGATCCTCACAAGGTGTAGCCAAATGCCAGGGACAAAGTAGTTATCGGGCAATAAGAAAAAAAACTGCGCTGCTAAGATAGAAACCCACAATTAAACCAGAATTGCCTTGTTCTTTCAAGAATGAAGGAAATATGTTCCTTTTGATGTCTGTGCAACCCTCTACAAAAACCACTGTGCCAACTCGTTGTTTTATAAACAGCAATGATCTTTAACAGGTCAGCCAATCGCTTTCTTTAGTCACACGCATTTCTTCTATTTTAATAACAGCATACATTTTCATGGTGTTGCCTGCTATAATGTTATTGATGTACACAAAGATCAAAATTCCTAAGTGAAATCTTTAATTCCTTAAATAAAAACATTCAAATTTAGTAAACATTTTCTATCTTATTCAGTAACTTAACCATTATTTGTAGAGAATAGGTAGAAACCACTAAGACTTTCCTGCATCACACAGTTTCTGTATTTGCAAGATCAATATCAGATGACGTGCTAATTACCTGCACTTATTTCAGACCTATCAGAAAACAGTAACCACCACATTACACAACCTTCCCACATCTAGTCCCATAGAAAGCAGGAATAGTACAACATATTTGATGTACAAGCCCTAAAAACCAGAAAATGAAAAAAATCAAGCCAGTAGTCAGTACGTACCTCCTAATCCTTTCTCAATAGGCACATATCTTCAACAATCACCTATCAATTTCCCCAGTGATCTTAATTCTGTTCTCCTCAATTTCCAGTTTCTAAATATGTTCTCCACCAAATTGCCTTCACTTCTCAGCGCAGTAGCATAGGTTTTGTAAAAGAGTTTGGATAAGGGACAGGAAAGGTGACTTGATTAACAAGAAAGAACATTACACATTGCACTATGCCAATACAGTCTGACAAAGTCCTGCTGTCAAGGAGTTGCTATTTATTGGACCCAAATCTGCCAGAAATCAAGCTGAATAGCCCTTAATGTTCAAAACATGCACATTCTCTCATACACAGAAGCTACATAAAACCAGGAAATGGCAAGAACTTCATATTATATTAGTGACTATTAAAAATTCACTTCTAGAAAAAATGTCTGTTTCAGGCTTAAATGAAATTTCTCTCAAGATTGTACAATTCAAAATGTTTTTAATGAAATACCAGACAGCATTCTACAGATTGTCATGAAATTTTCAGACCCAAATTTCAAAATCCTTTCTAATATATTTTGTTTGTAAATAATGTGTTTGAGATTTCATATTGAAAGGCCACCTATTTTTGGAGGAAAGAAAAGAAGTTTCATCTAAGTCCTTTCTAAAACAGAACCTAATAGTTCTCTTCAACTCTGATATGTTGCTTAGGCCACAATAAGATTCACAAGACCTTCAGTGTATGTTTGGGTTTCTAATATATTACATCCCAGCATAAAAGATACGGAATTTTGAGATAATACGAAAATGACTTCTTAAAGAAAAAAAGATGACCTTAGAGGTAGTTCTAGATGAGCCTTTCAATAACTACTCATTGTTGAAAGCAAAACCTTCATTATCTACAGCACTCTCAAATAATGGGTTACAGCTTTGTGTTTGGACTCCTTACTCGCTTTACACTGCAAGCTCACAGGAGTGCTGCATTTAGAAGGAACTCATTTTTCTACAATGAGATCAATACAACTACACTCAAAAGCTTATCCCAGTAAAAGCAACCTAGAATAATAATCCCTTCATTTGCAAGAAAAAAGCAACACATCACAACTTAAATTGGAACACAGATGACACAGTGGCAGCTACAAATAAAGAGATCTGATAAACGGGTTATCAACCCTGGCAAGATGAAAGACTTCTCAAATCAGGGATTAGTTGTTCACTCGAGTTCATTTTTTTCTTTGTAGAGTCTATTGTTTCACAGTCCCCTACTAAGTCTTGCACTTCTCTCTGAATTTGTGTCACACCATCATATTCATTTTGTTGATATGACAAGAATGGTAAGGAGGAAGGATTGCAAGCTGCTGCCCTGTAAGGTAGTTTTTTTACCACAGGGGCACTACTGGAAGACAGCTGTGGATTAGAACTTAACCTCATTTCAGAAACATTGCCTTAATTACAGAAACACCAACCTGCATGTGTGGTCCACCTCACCTACGAGTAGCTCTGGAATAGAAACACTTAAAAGGTGAATCATTACAAATTAATTAAAATAAAGTGATAACAAGATTAATGTAAGTGAAAGGTAGGAAAATACAACATGCATCTGCATTACTCTGATACAAATTCCTAAGACCAAGATCATTGGTCTCTCCAGTTGCCAGCACCTGCAAGCCCCTTTTCACAGTCCCACTCCAGCTGCTGGGACAGACATCCACCCCAACTCACACACCACCACACAGATACACACACTGCAGTTTCCTGCAGTAACTGGGCTTTGACACCAGTCTGTCCAGTAGCTTGCCCTGGATCCTCCATCTCCCCAGCTGTGTCACTCACACCAGTGGGTCTCTCAGATGACAGTAGACCCCATAGTCTCTCTGGTAGCTTGGCTTGGACATCCTGGTTCTTCTCCAGTTGACTCACTCTCAGAGACACAAACATACATGTATATATATATACACACACATACACACACCTGGCTCGTTTAACCTACCCCCAGCTAGACCAGCTTGGTATTTGCTAGTGACAGACACTGACACTCACCTGCTGCCAGTCCAGCACCCTGGGCACACTGGCCCCCATGACCTATGCTCTAATGCCAGTGGCTGGCACTTAGACCTCCATATACACACAGGCACACAGAACAGAAAAAAAATCTCACTCAGGAAAATAGCTTGAAATAGAGTTTAATGAGAAGACAGGACACATCATGCTGATCAGGCACAGGGCATACCCAATCATACCGACCAGCCTGTTTATATGCAGCAAGTCCTTTTTATCACCTTATCTCTCTATTTTCCCATATCTACTCCTCCTCTAATCACCTTGGTCCTCATCTCTCCCCACCTTTGGTTCCTCCTCTAAACATTCCATGAGTCTTGTATGATTCCGAAATGCTCTTTTCTGCATCCCATAAGCCCCAAATGCTGGCAGGCAGCAACCCCTCTCAGTGTGTGAAGAGCGTTTTATCACACAACATAATCTATTGTTTCTCTCTTTTGTCCTTTTTTAACGGGGACACAAATACTGGATTTATATTCTTTTATACTACAAGTGATTACTGTACTGATGATTTCCACACCCAATGCCTCATTGTTTTGGAACTGACATCTCAGTGGGTCCTTCTCCAAGGCTCCTCAAACTGTGCTCCAATCGTATGCCTTAAGCAAAAGTTTAGTGCCTTCTCTGCTGAACATGACAGTTTTACAAGCTTTTATACAGGTTATAATCAATATGAAGTTATTAACTGTACCTGTATTGAATTTATCCTATCACCCGTTGCTCACTTCAGAATACCCATTGAGATCATATATGAAACATCTTTACAAAGGGCAAAGTCATTATCACGTAGACTTTTAACTACACCACTTCATCCTGCTGTTAGTTTTATATGGTTGAGAAATCAGAGTAAATGACTACTTAATGTAATACTGTGCCCCTTTAAAATATTATGTATCTGACAGAGAACAAATCTTATTTAATATACTTTCCAAATGCTGCTTTTAATCTCTCATAAGCAAAAAGAAAACTGTTCAATATAGTTTTCTCCTATAGTTCATAAGTGAAAGCCATCATTTCCATTCATACTCTTTTCCTTGAAGTGTACATCACCATGAAGTGTTTGTGACAGTTAATTTTTAAAATAACCTGTGTATGTCTACTCACCTTATATCTATGATGAGAGACCTCACAGCAAGGATGGAATAACAATAAGGAAACTAATCATCTAATCCAACTGGACTCACTTTATTGAAGTCTTATTACTTCCATGTGTAAGAGGAAACTAAAGCCAACTGCAATCCCTCATTTTTGGCATTCTCCGTATGCATTGTATCCAGCAAAAGAGCATCTCACTTTTCGCCTTTGTTTTTACAGCACAGTGATATTAGGCATGTGGACTTAACTTGACAATTTACAGATCAAGCGTTTTAACTGAATAGAAAGGGCAAGGTCTTTATTATGCCTAAAGCAATACTGTTCTTTAAGAAGTTGTAATGCTTTGTAAATATTATTCTAATCTCTTCTGCACTATGAATATTCTTAAAAATAACTGGTATCAAAATTTTAGTACAGATGATAACATCTTATCAAGTGTAATGACAATACGGGTATAACACTGACTCAAGCGAACCAATTTAAAAGAAAAAGTCGCCATTCAATGCCATAGTTATATGCCAACTTATTCTGAGGTAGCACATGTGATAAATTAACTAATATTTCTCAAGATACAAACCCTAGTTTCCTAAAAAATATGAATATAAAATTGAGCTACTATCATGAAACAAATATTTGCTTTCAATATTGACAGACATAAATAGCCTTTTACTAAAGCATTTTAAACTTTGTTTTGTATGTAAGAGATATTTCTCAAGATACATCTCTGATACAAAAAACAATCTCAAGACAGATCAGTAACGTAAGTACTTTTCTTAGTGGACGTCTGAGGAGATTAAGAACTCATTTTGTAGTTTCAGCAGTATATTGAGAATCCCATGCTCTTCCAATATTACTGATAAGCTTTTTTTCTTTTCAGCTTACTTTTTTCTCCAACACATATGCGTTCCTTTGTTATGCCAGTAAATTGAGATTGCTGCATGGCTTAAAATCGTTCTCTCCTCAAGTGTCAATAATAACACAAGATACTGAAAGACAGGCTCCTTTTGGTTGAGGGTTTTGGGGTTTGTTTGTTTGGGTTTTTTCTCCCCATTTTTGTCAGAATTGAACAAAGATCATTTTCAATGTTCACAGTTAGCAGCATCTTATGACTTTACTAGACCTATTTTAATCAAAAAGGTTACCTATAAAAGAAGGGGAGGTCAAGTACTAATTACTTAGAAGGACAATAAATATTTGGTTCTTAATGGAGACAAAATTTTGGAAGAAAAAATGAATTATCTTCATAGAATTAAATTAAAATTAATACAATTACTCTTTAAAGGAAATTCTATCACAAAGATCAAGAAACAATAGTTTTCTGACTCTGTATGCATATTTAATTCAAAATTACATTCGCACAACAATTAACTCTATTTCTTCTTACACACAGGCTAATTCCCAAGCTTTAACTATTGCTTGTATGGTTTATATTTTGTGACTTTTAGAATCCCATTTCTCTCTAGTTCTCTAATTTAACTACTCTAAGAATAGAATAATCAGAAAATGGTAATCAGATGGTGAAGGACACAATTAATTTAGATGTTTCTATAAACCAGTATCACTCGTGCATAGGAAAGAAATCAAGTTAAGGGGGAAAGTCCGTATGCAAGTACAAATATAAAACACATCAGAAAGCTCAAAAGGACTTCCGAAAAAGTTAAAGCCGATTGCTCTAGAGCACTGATACTGATGTACGTCTCAGCCTTTCTAAGCTGTTCTGTGCATGCAAGCTCTACACACGGGTGAGCCTCTCAACTATACATGAACCACTCTCACAGACTGTTTTCCTAACAAGGTTACTGAACACAATGCATAACACCACATTATACTGTACTAGAGCTGGGTGCCCTTTCTGTGTTTGATTTCAACATTCCTAGAATATATTTTTAAGACACTTCAGGGATAAAAATGTGAGAAAGGCAAAAAAAGTACATTAAAAACAGACTATACATAAAATTTTTCCTTTGCATCTGACAGCACATCCTCCCTGCTTTACAGTGAAAGCTACATTTTCCAGCTTAGCAGATGCTACGCACAGTGCCTGATAGGTACATCATTTATCAGCTGTTCAGATACAGCAATGTGAGCATCCACAAAACTGAAATTTAATAAAAATTTAAAAGAAAATACCTGTAAAAATTAAGAAATACTCAACTTCTGATGCAGTTAATAAGTATTCTTTCTATGGGTAAACATATTCAGCCATGCACAACACTTAAATACAAATAAGCTGCATACCTGAACTGTGGAACTGATTTCAGATGCAAATCCTCCTGTCAAGGGGGCCTCATGGCTAATCAGCAATCGCCCAGTCTTCACCACTGACTGTAAAAGAAAAAAAAGTAATAAAATTTCAGCCTTTGTGATTTCTTTCTGGTACTACTTGTTGAATATATGAAATATGTGACAATATTAAGAGTGTTAGAATGTAGCTACTTTTCCCCCTTGTATTTTCACTGAAAGATAAACCATCCTAAAAGTCTAAACTGAATAATTAATAGGATGTTTTTATATTTACTATAAGAGTGTTAACATCTTCCACTCCATTTTAAAGCAAATATCAAGAATAAAAATTTATTCTGTTCAGTATTAATTTACCCTATCAATGCAAACTGAAACAATTCTGAAGTCAGTAAAAATTTGGATTGTGAAAATACTAAAAGACACATGTAAAGAAATCCTCTGATACATAACTCTGCACAAGCAGATCATAAAGTCATGAATCATAGCTATTCAGAAAGTAAAACTGCTAAACAAAAAAATTTAACAAGAAAACAATCATGTGGGTTAATGCTGCTTATTGAAGTTTTACATGGCAGTTAGAAGCAACATTTTCTATTTTTAAATCTCAATGTTTGTGCAGTTTTTATGTGATCGACTTTATAAATAATTACATAGCATAGTATGTACAGAAGGTGATCTAAGCATCTTTTAATCAAACAACAAACTGGGATCATTGTGAAACCTAACAATGAAAGCAAAATATTTTTAATCTGATGGGAGTATAAAGCTTCACCACACCCAAATACCTTGAAGTTCACTGCAACTACATGCTAAATTGCTTAGAATCTAACAGTATCAGATACCTTTGGTCAGAAATATGGCAGCAAAGTGTTACTTTTCATAATACAAATTTTATATTTTCGTAAGGTGCATAAAAAAGTTTCATGAATTTCTAGAGACACAAATCAGGACAAAAAAGAATCAGAAAAACGTGTATGTTATCTTTCAAGAACAGCTAGTCTGATTTTTAAGATAGTACATAGCATACTGCTGATGTATCATTAGTCATCAAGTGGAAAAGCCCAAGATAGTGCTAGCTGTCAGGTCAGACTTTCTTAGTGCTGTGATCTTCAGTTTAATGTCTACTCCAGCACATTCTCCAGTCAGGCAGCTCTGCCTTGTCTACATAATAGAAAACATAAAGGCAATGCCTTAATTGTACGGTTTTCCTTCTGATTCAATTTCTTTTCTAATTCTTTTGCTTTTCTAGCAATGAATCAATCAATGGCTCTAAGTAGCTCAGTCAGATGTACTGGCAAGTCACAGGCCTATAAATAAGACGATCCATATACCGTACTATGAAGTGGTTTGACAACATTCAGAGCTAAACAGGACAGGAAAAGGCATTTCAACAGTTAGAAAGTAACCCATAGTTACATCGGCCAGTTTCTCAAATTTATTTTCCCAGCACTGGAAACTCGTATCTAAAGAGCAGAGGCATTAACTGCACTGTAAATTTGTCCAATACCTCAAAACGACAGTTCAACGAACACAATGTACACTCTAGTTTTAAGCTGATATGATAAAACTGATACAATCAGTTTTAAATTGCTATGGTAACACTGATACGATTAATCAAATTTTAAAGGTTTTTTTGAGAGTCCTCTTTATTTTAAACAAAGATTATTTTGCATATATTTGTTCTGAGAGGTTCACAGTTTGAAACATTATAAGCTACCCTTAAAGTTACAGATTTGGTTTCTCAGAATTTAATAGTATCAAACAGACATGGTTAGAACCCATATAAGAAAATCCATATGGGATCAGACCAGTAATCCAGCAGTCCAGTATCCTGTCTCCACAAAGGAGATAATGTCATGTTTAGGAAAGAATAGGAATAGGGGCTTAATGTGTTTTTTACTCCCAACTATTTTCACATCACAGGTCTCCCAAGTCCAATACGGTTTCTTGATCTAAGTAACTGATAGATTTTCTTGCATGAATTTACCTGTTCTCAAATTGAATCCATGTAAGAAATAAAGAAATAAAAGGGAAACATATCTCCTTTTCGAAATGTGCTTCTCCTATATCAGAAATTCTTATTTTTTTACACATGATTCCCATGGACTTCCAGGATTCCGTACCTGTAGGAGCTTATCAAGAGTGAGCAAGCAGCTGTGATCATCAAGCATTGCTCACAAGCATCTCAGCTCTGCTAAAAAGCACTGTCTATCACTCCTGGTGGGAAACCAGGCTAGCACAGCTTTGATGCTTTGAGTATCCATCCTAGCTTGTTCAGGGCCAGTGTGGATACCTGCACCACATTGTGCCATGTAGAAATACCTTTAAAATTCTCCAAATGGCTAAACCAGAATCAAAAGGAGCAGAAATTAACCACCATACTGCATTGCAAATAGAGTACTGGACTTTCAGGGAAGATGAGAGTATTGCAATTCCTGAATATTACAGACTCCCCTGCATCAATTTGTACTTCGCATTAACACTTGCTCCTAAACTAGAGTGAGTCCTTCAGAAAGACCCGCAATCTCAATTATTAATATGTAATTATTATTATGGTATTTCCAGTGTTTACCAATGCATGACAACTATTGGTAAGTTGTTCCAGTGTTTATCTGCCTTCCCTGTTAAAATTCTGCACTTTATTTCCAAACTCATTCACCTGACTTCAAGTTGTTGGTTCTCATTTTACTTCTGTTCGCTAGATGGAAAAGCTATCTATTACCATATTTCTGCTCCTCACATGAGTACATTAAGATTGTGACCAAACGACCTCTTAACCACATTTTTGATAGACTCAGCGGACTGAACTCTAAATCTTCCCCTGTACAGCACCCTTCCAATGGTAACGTCAGGTAATGGGGTCCTCAACCTTCAAACTTCATGGGAAATACCGCTGGCATAAAACTGGAGAAAACAGTGGTTAAATCAGCACAGTGCAACAAATTGGCCAGCATAAAATCCTGCCATTTTATCACCCTTAAAAAGGTGGATAGCTGAAGTGGGTTTTGCTCATTTGGATCAGCTAGAGAAAAGGATGGCCTTTCAAAGAATGACGCATTTCGTCCCCTCACAAGCAGACGTCTCTGGAAGAGCTTGATTCTCCGCTATTTTCCCAACATCCCCACTCTATCTTCCAAAACTCCTGTCTTTACACTTCTTACCTCAGTAAAAGGTTAAAATTTTGAAACACATGCACATTCTCCAGCTCACGTAGAGTGATTTTAAGAATGTATCTTCAAAAAATATGGTGTGGCTTAGGAGATTGGCATTGATAACAATGTTCCTTCTCTACACCCACAACCAGAAGTTCTTGTTTGCTGATCTTTAAAGTCCAGACATACTTCTCAGGGCACTAAGAGATTCTGTAGGTATCTCCTCTCTCAAAGTAAATGAAAAGGGAAACTTTGTCACTTTAGTAGTAGACCACAGAGGAAAGCAACACCTATGCATTTAGAGAGCATGGCTCCTCACTCTGCACTTTCACAGCTGAGTTCAGCTGATGCAACCCTGGTTGCTCCCAAAAGGGAGAGGTCCTACTCTAACCTGAACCTCGTGTTCCCAGCCTATCCCTGGCACCTCCCCAAGTGCTGAAGGGGCCATGGGGTAAGCCCATTGAAGGAGATAACCTGATTTATCCTGTAGCAATGTACAGTTAGCACAAAGGAGCAACCACCACCCCCGAGGCAAATTAGGATTAACTCGCAGAAATCTTCCGCAGTACTCCCTCCCTCCAGAGGGCAGCTGAGACGCAGGTCATGGCACACCACTGTCACCTGTGCTACATCCAGTCATTGCAGAAAAGACTCTAGGGCTTTTAACTACTATATTAATCCTAAAACAAAACCAGAAACCAATATTGACTATACTTCTTCACCTCTATTTTGTTGTCAGAACTGTTTTACATCAGTAACATCCACAAGGGTCACAAATGATGATATGTCAGAGGAAAAGGCTAGCAGCATGTTCACCCTGATAATGAAATGTAAAAAAACCAAATCCCTAAAGCTTTTGCAAGATTAATGCTTTCAGATTGCACTCTGAAGGTTTTCTGAACTGCAGCCCAGAGTTTTTGCAGTGAAGCAGCTGAACGAATTATTTTCAACCTCCCTGACCACACTCTTTATCCAAGAGTTTCTGTAATTGCTTTTCTGTTCAACTCTCAATTCGTCATGTTGGCCACTTTCTCATCTCCTATAGGCACTAATGACAGAAGAAAACAAGACAAGTCTGGCACTTTCAAGTGCTTTGAAATCTAAGTGCTGACACTATGAGTTACATACTATGCCATTACTTACAAGAAAGCAGACACAAACCAAAATGAGTTTGATGGTAAAAAGCATTTTTTACTATTACTCTCCACACATAGCAACAGCACTACTTCCAGTGTAACCAGCTGCTTCACTAACACAGCAACTGCCTTTAAAGAAATTCTAACTTTGATAATTTCTTTAATAAATGGCTGTTATTGTGTTACAATAGCAAATTGCCTACTTTAAGAACATCTTGTCCTCAGAATAAAAAAAATTTCCATCTCTTACAGAAAAGGATTTATTTTGATATTCACTTTCACATTTAAATTTTTGCATACTTTTGATCGTGTTCTTTAGAGACCGTAAAAATTTCCTGCATAATTGAAAAACTAGCTTTCCAAAATATTTTTAAAGAAGCTGGCAAAAGTATTGCAATTGTATTTGTATTACAGTCCATTTTGCACTAAACATGTATGAAATGATTTAAAATTGGGTAAAAATTTATTACCAGATATGTGACTTTACTGAAAACCAATGAGAATATGGACGTTTTAAAGCAAAAATAATAAAACTTGGTGAAGTTTCAATAAATGCCTTGAAAAACATTTTTTCTTTTTCATTTTTAGATCAGCTTTAATGAATTTGTGCTTGGAAATTGTAAAACCTGAGGGAGGCTACTTTTCCCAACCCATTAGTTCTACTTTCCTTTTAACGTTTCAATAACAAATGGAACAGCATAGCAGCATTCTTGGTATTGAACATCATAAGCATAGGGATGAAAATAAGATCCCAGATTTCTGTTCAGCATTTCCCACAGAGAAATACATAATATTACCTGCCAGATGAATCATTTTGGGTTACATTTATTTAGCATGTGCAGATCCATAGGATGTGCATGTGATATACTGACAATCTTAACAAATGCAGTTACGTCCCCAATTTCCAGACATCCCAGAGCCTTATTGGAATTCTGGGATCTCTGAAAAACCAAGTAGATCCTCAAGCACCATTTTTCACTAGGGTGCCAAGATTAGGAATAGAAGGGAAGGGAAATAGCATGTGTCCTAATAGCCTGGACATGAGAAAGCCCTGTAGCTTCCTAATGATCATGATCTAGTTTGAAAATTATAATTATCAGTTGCCCAGAACTACCTTATCCTAGAAGGAGTAAAAGCTAGGAATAGTATGCACTCATTAAAGTTCCAACCAGCTGCAAAAATAATTAACATTGCAGAAAAAGCATAAAATAATTAATCTATATTAAAAGAAAATAAACCAGCACTATTTGGTATGGTTTTCAATGGTACTAAATTCCCAGAGAAGGAACATGAGAGAGAGCCTTCAAATCTACTGTATCATGCTGTCTACACTATAATCCCAAAAGTTCACTGAAATTCATTTATCGGTAAAATCAAGATGCAAAAACACACAAATGACATGAAAAACCATTACTTCACCACACACAGGTCAACAGCCCAAAGTATGAGTAAAATTTCTCAACTACTGCTAGTAAGATAGTCGGCCTTACACTCATTCTGTTAAGATTCATAAGGCTAATATAAGTACCACAAACGTATCACAGTATTGCACTAACCTAGCAGACAATCCTAACTGAACAACAATAGACGTAGATCAAAGATGAAACTACTTGGAAAGGAAAACATGTCAATCGACCTCCATTACTTACGAAAGTCACTGGAGAAAAGTCTTAAACAAAAACTTTTCAAACAGTAAAATGAAAAAACACAGGCAGTTCTGTAATAGATGAGCATGCTGATTCGCAGCAGGGAAGGAAAAAGAAATCCAATTTCTTTCTAAGTTGATACAAATAGCTAAGAAGTTGCCAATCATTTTAACTGATGCACATTAGCAGAGCACAAACCTTCATCTTTCTGCTAGAAGTTAATCGAAAGAGAGGCTTCTAATCCATTACTGCCTGCTCGTTCGGCTGATGCAGCTGAGGTTTGTGCTTTCTGACCTACAAGCCTGGAATTCATTGACTGCAGATGGTACAGTCGAGGCTGCTGCGACGGGCTGTGGCCCGTACAGAGCTCAGACCTAGTGCCAGCTTCGGAAGCACAGAATGAGTTTCCCCAAAGCAAAAGGATCTGCAAATAACCAATTTACATGGCAAGGAGAAGCAGACCCGTTAGGGCCCCTAGACTGCCAAGAGCACAAAGATGAAGAGGCAGCGATTCTGGTTTCTAACAGAGAGAAGCAAAATGCAGTCCATAGGAGTCAAAGCTTACGGGAAGCACTGAAAAGGGAAAGAACAGAGGACAGCCCTCCACACTAGTGTTCAAGGCAGCTTGTGACCTTAGCACATCGGGGTGATAAGAGAGGCTGTCCTGCTGCATAATCCTCCTCTGACACACCCTTACCTGCCTTCTCTGGAGCAAAAGAGGAAAACAAACAAAAAACCCAAAAATTAAAATCTACAAGTTTAGTCTATCCTCCTTCCAATTAATTTCAAAACAGAGTAAAAGATCAGCTATTAGAGAAAACAAAGGTCTAAAAGTATAATGCATTACAACTCCAAGTATCATAGCAATGAAGAAAAAAGCAGGAAAATTACAAGAAGTATTAGAAATATCACAAGCTCTTCCTTCCCAGGTGAAAGACCCACCATTTGACCTTGCTGAATGTCATAAAGTCCCTGTCCGCCCCTTCCTCATCAGCCCATTCATCTAGCTTGTCCACGTTCCTCCAGATGGCAGCCTTGCCCTCAAGCATATCACTTGTTTCCTCTCCCCAGTTTGGTCTCATCTGTTAAGCTTGATAAGGGTGCACTCTATCACCTCCTCCACATCATTGATAATGATGTTTGAACAAGACAGATCCTAGTAAAGACCCCTGTGGTACTCACGTGTCACTGGCCTCCAAGCAGAATACCACAGTCATTAACCATGACCCTCTAGGCCCAATCACGCTAACAACATTTTGACCTATCCAGTTGTACATCTGATCATGTAACATCCCAACTTGGATACAGGAGTATTCTGGGAGATAGCGTCAAAAGCTTTGCTGAAGTCAAGGTAAGCGTCATCCATTTTTCACCCCTTGTCCGCAGATCCAGACGCTTTTCTCACAGAAGGCAACCGTGTTGATCAAGCATGAGTTAGCCTTAGTAACACAATACTTTTCCTCATCTTCTCCTTAACATGTTCAGAAATTATAGGAAACTCAGGCTGAGTACAGAATACTAGTTTTGGCTTAAACCAGCATCCACACATTTACTGATAGTTCTTTTATGAGATATACAACACTTTCCTGAATTTGATCACAAAAAGGCAACCAAGTGCTCACTGAAGCAGGAGACATGCATCTGCAAGCAGCCCGAGTGCTGTCAGTGAGATGACCCACAGTAGGTAGCACCTCGGCTATCTCAGTACACATTTGCAGAACTCTATTCTAAATCATTATTGGTTAAATATTCTTTTCTTTTCAGGCAGCTCTTTAGTTGCTTCTGGATGACGGAGTAGAGTGCACCCTCAGTAAAGTTGCAGATGATACAGCACTGGCAGGAGTGGCTCATAGGTCAAAGAGTTGTGCTGCCATTTGGAGGGACCTGAACAGGCTGGAGAAATGGGCTGACAGGAACCTCACGAAGTTCAAAGAGGGAAGTGCAAAGTCCTGCACCTGGGAAGGAACAACCCCAGACACCAGTTCATACAGGGGGCCACACAGCTGGAAAGTGGATGGCAGTAAAGGGACATGGACTTCCTGGTGGACACCATGTGGACCATGAGCCAGAAATGTGCCCCTGCAGCAAAGGCAGCCAATGGTGTCCAGGGTTGCATTAGGAGGAATGTTGCCAGCTGGTCAAGGGAGGTGATCTTTCCCCTCTACTCAGCACTAGTAAGACCACATCTGGAGAGCTGTGTCCCATTCTGGGCTCCTCAATACAACAGACATGGACATATTGGAGAGAGTCCAACAAAGGGCCACAAGGATGATTAAGGGATCTCATCAATGTAAACAGACACCCAAAGGCAGGGTGCAAACGAGACAGAGTCAGGCTCTTTTTGCTGGTGCCCAGGGACAAGACTGCACAGTTTACACCATTATGCTGATGTTGTGTAACACACTGGTTAAACCTCGCCACTTTGAAATCCACATCAGGATGGACACTTTTCCCAGTTTAAAATGTATGTATGGCAAGAACAGTTCATAAAGAGCTAATGTGACCACAGCTGGGATGCACATATGAAACATCTTGCTAAGAAATGTTAGTACAAACATAAAACTTACTGCCTTGACACACCAGGATTTTATTATTCCACTATGTATCATTTTACACTATAAATGCCAAAAACAATTCTGAAAGGCTAACGTGGCTTCTTCCTTCATAACACGGAAAACACTGTATTGTGAAGATAGTGTGCAGAGATAACGAGAAATTAAAACAAGCACAGGAGTAATGCAAAGTATCCTGGAAAATTGAAAGAGTTACAATAACAACTAAAAGGGTTGGCTACAGGGCAAGGCAGAACATCCTAAGCAGCAATGATAATTGCAAGGATAATAAAACAGTTACAGCCTTTATACCATCAGGGTATGACTGAGATGTTCAACAGAGAGATTTATAAGCTTCCCACGCAGCCAGAACCAAGGACAGATTCTTAATGTGTTACGCACCATAAAAATACAGAGTAGCAGAGAATTCCCCTCCAAAACAACTTTCAATTTTAATTGCTGAGACTATGAAAAGCAGAAAGAGATATGACACACAGCAAGGTCCACCTCAACACAGTTTCGGCTGCTTGATACAGTTTTTAATAGAAGAGTGCTAAACAAGATTAAAAGGACTCATAAGCTATCAACCAGTGACTAACTTTCTAATGCCTTTCAGTATAACTTACTCTTGTAAAACAATATTGCCACAAACCCTCTCATACTTTCATAATACCATTCTACGTACCCCAAAGCAGTTAATTGCTAAAGAAAACAGTAGCTCCTAATAACGGTCAGAAGATGTGGAAATCACGCAGAAAAGTTACCTAAAATTATTTAGGAACTTACTAACCAACATCAGTAAGAGACAGGCAAAAAAAAAAAAAAAAAAAAAAAATCACTTCTGTAATTCCATAGCATGACCTCCAGATACCCTTAAGATAAAATGCTACATAAGCAATAGAACCCATTTCTTAGGAAAGAAAACTGACTCAGAAGTTAAAAGCAAACTCGAAATAAAATCCACCTGGCTCATTCTTATCACTTCATATACACTATATTGATTTGTAGTGCATCCTTGTCCTTCTCATCTCATTTTCTGATACTGGAAGCTCTCCTTAACAGTGACAATTAATATTTTTAATCTACATTTGGTGCAAGTAGTCCCTGCTTACTTCTGAGGACCCCACATACCACCTGGATAGCACTACTGAAATAAGTCAAATGAATACAGCAACAGCCTCCAAACTTCACTAGTCTTTGACCAATCGTTAATAAACGCACCATGGACAAATTTGTCTTTCCCTCCCTCACTATGTCACTTTTTAATTCACTGTTCATGGAAGCAAAAATCAGGAAGTCTCAGCAAATACAGACAATGCTGTACCAAAGAGATCCTTTTCACTAAAGAGGTCATTTTCATCCCAGAAATCTTCATAAGCACATTATAAGACCTCCTTCAAGTTCACGTGGCATCACTACACCCAGTTGACATTCCAGGAAGTCCTTTTCCAAGGCTTTTTATTCTCTTATTGTTTTAAATACACTGCTAAACATACAAAATAAAGTCTTCATAAATTAACTTGCTTCTTCAGTTTTTCTATATGCATACTCAAAACTAACATTTATTTTAGGCCCTCCTTTTGCCCTTCAGAAATTATATGCATATTATTTATTAATAGCCACAGGTTTTGAAAATTTCAGCCATCCCACAAACTCCTGGAATAATCAGGCTGTAATAGTACATTATTCTTTTAATTCTAATACTTTTTTATTAAAAAAAGAAAAAACACATGAGGATTTTAAGTGTTTCTTGAGATTCCCCTAAGTCAGCTTTTAAGGAGACACTACAGTCTTCTACACCCAAAGAGGTAGAGAAGACACACACACTGCATAACATGCAAATACCAAACTCTTAGAGGCACCTACCTTAGAACTATCAAGGAACCTAAACTGAGACACTGAGAGGATCTCGCTAGCTTTATTTATCCCATTCCTTACAACCACCACTCTTCTCTTTTCAGCACCAGGTGCTTCAACTCTCATTTAGAATAATGGAAAGCTCAGACAGCAAAGCTGTTAATTCCAGTGCTGGGTCGTAAAATACTATGAGGTTCAACAGTGGCTTAGCTAGATTCCCACATGCAATTTATTCTTTTATTTCGGAAAAATTCTTGGCTAGTTCTGAAAGAGCTCCCATGGACAATTCAGTTATTTGCAAGATTCATCAATCTTGTTAGTCCAAATGTTGGACTACACTTTCTGTGCAGAGCACCAGTAACTGTTTTAATTTCTACATTTGGTCTAGCCAGCCATTTAGTAAGGAGCTGAGCACCCTAATGTAGGTAAATAGAGAATATGGAATGGTGGAAGGTAGGAAATATGGAACATAAATCAATAAAAATCAGGCTTGGTTATATTATTATCCAAAGTAAAAAAATAAATTAACTTCTACGCCTTCATTGCATGGTAAGAGAAAATGTAGTAAGGCCAAACCCAAAATCCATGGAACCTGTATCTGAGGGTTCTTCGGGTTTTTTTCATGCTTCCATTTCATGGAACATTACTACCATGTTGTTCAGATTTTTAAATCATTAACACAGAGTTACTAGTCAGTAACTTGCCTGTAATTTTTTCATTTAAATTTCCATTAAAAGACCATAAAACGTGAAACAATAGTTATTTTCTATTTAAGTAACAGACTCTCTTGCTTCTATTACAATAGTTTTAGTTTGATCTTTTTGACGTCTCTCATTCAATCTGGTAATCTGAATTTAACTTCTTTTTCCCCAGAAGAGTGACTTCAGTTGCAATGCTTGGTATAAAGGTAAAACACTACCTCTCAATATCAACTGATGCAGATTACATCAACCAGCTTCAGATTTTTGGTCACATACAACTGGTCCAGAAAACAGGAAAACTGCAAATTTATATAGACTAAGTCATCAACAGAGTTTGAGATTCAGCAATCTTTCCTTTATAGAAAACCTTGAGTTTTATAATCTATTACCCTATTTTCTGGCCAATGCCACTATTAAAATCTTACAGCATGTTCCATCAACATCTGTCTTGCATACTCAAGCTAAAACTAAAAAGATTAGATTACACTAAAATAATAACTTCTCCCAATGCTCAAAGACATTAAAAAGGTTAATCATGTGCCTTTTAGTTCTATTTGTTCTCAACCAAATTCATTCTCCATTTCTATTAAGTTCAAAGGTCATTGTGCATAAGTTACACGCTACTTAGAGCTATAGCAAGCCAATGATATTTGATTGGTTAGCATAGGACAATAAAGCAATAACATACAAAGTGACCTAGAAACTGTCACAAAATATATTCCTTTTTTTGACGTCAATGGAAGTCTTCAGTGACAAACACCAAATCAAGTCTCATATCTGAGCAGACATTTCTTGACACACAACAGAGCTACATTTAATTGCTACATCGAATCTTTTAAACACAAGTGTTAGACTAAAAATCACTACTTATAGTGATTTGAAAATGTACACAAAAGAAAGTCTATCTATAGACCAAGAAATATATTTTACTTTTAAACAGCCTCTCCCAATGAGCTGGAAAAATCATGACCGTAACCTCAGAAATACAGCCTGCTTCCATTAACTGATATAAATTCTTCCACTGTACTGATCACTACAGCATCAAAATGAGTCAGCAGCACGAACAAATTATCAAATTAAGAGTTTATAAATAGCCCACATCTATTTAACATATACTCCTCAAAGAGCCAACTTTTTGGTTTCTTATATTCAACACGATACACAAACACTTAGATCACCAGCTTGAAACATGCCTTGAACCCTTTACATGCTTATCAACTAAAAGACAGCAGGCATCTTTGTGACAGAATAATCAAAGTGTGTAAGTCATTCACTTAAGGGTTATGAATATTGCTGAATAATAAAGTCTTTGTTCACTCCTTGCTATTTATTATGTGCAATTAACATATCTGAGACAGTGTTTAAACACTTTGAAATGTGATAGTCTTTAGTCTAAGTGTCACGTGAAGATTTTTCTCACAAAGGCAGTTGTTATGTTCAGTGGCAGATATGACAAACAGAAAACCATCAAGTTGGTGTTAAGAACCATACAAGGCATGTATGAGCCCTTCTTGTCTGAAGCTTTGATTTCCTAATGTAATGCTAGTGAATAACACCCATTCCAAGTCAGAAATTAATTCTGCATCACTGTAATCATGGAAATGCCTGTGGAGATCTCCCCATTTACACCCTCTATATATGTGAGAACCAGAGAGAGAGAAGACATTAAATACAGATCCCTAGAAACACCAAGGAGCTTTGTACATCTCAGAGCATGACAGTGAGAGAAGCGTAACCAAACCTGTCTAGTTCTCTCCATTTTCCTACTCTGAGCAACACTGGCATTTGCTTACAGAAAACCACAGTACATTCCCTTCCACAGAAGCTCATCAGCTTACTGCTCAAAAGCAAAATTTGTGTTCTCTGATATTCTTTGAAGCTCTGTTTTCGCAGAAAACTTTTCGTGAGCAGATTTATCACAGTTTCTAGGTTTCGCAGGTAAAGTTTTCTAGAGTAGCATGTAATCATTTTAGAGAAAGACTGTTGCTTAGCCTTTGTTGTCATTTATTTTCCTCAAAGGGGAATTGATAAAGCAGATATTAAACAGCTACCATGCAGAATTCAGAAAACTGGTAAAAAGGGACTAATTGTTTTTACTGTAGTGCTTTGAAGAAAATTAGACTAAACATCTAAATCTTGAAAAGCTACTGGAAACCCAAAACTATGAAGGTACCTACAGTAGTCAACACTGGAGAAAGGACAGATTAATACATATTTTATAAATGGTAGGACCATGGCACAAAAAATATATGTAACTTGCCAAATATCCTAGGTAGTATGTGGCAGAAAGGACTTGTAAGGCACTTGACTAATGCAAAACACAATCTCCTCCTCTATACTCCTGCATTTCTAATGATGTTTAGTTATTAAAGCATTGAGCCTCTCAATTATATGATTTTAGATTGTTCAAATAATTTTATTTCAAGATCAGCATTTCTGGTTTACCACTAAATATTTTAGAATTTTGACAATATATAAAAGATTCACAATATTTTAAGAACGCTTATGGTGAAAGCGTCATCACAACAGTAATTTCCTCAGTACCCATCATCTTGCCAATTCATGTTGGTTCTGACATTGATTTAGGTGATACTGAAATACAGATAAAATAGAGCATACAGGAGAGAAGGGAAATGAGTCTTAACTTCTCTTTACAGTCACCTTTATTTAGATCTTTTCCCAACACTGAAAAAAATTGGTATTTTATTATAGCATATTAAAGGTCAGAAAAACTACTTAACATTATGATGCTTTAAGTAAAAGAAGTTACAATCTTATTAAACATTTAACAACTATCGAAGTCACAGGAAAAAAAAGCTAAATTTATCTTTGTAATAAGCAAATTCCAACACGATACTAAGTCATTTCTGAAATAAGAAAGCTTCCATATATTAACTTTTCAGTTATTCCAAGTAATTGCCCCAAGAAAATCTCTACATTTTGCAACATTTCATTAGTGCAAGCAAAATTAGGTAAAACAACCAAGACCTTTAAGGTTTAACTTCAAAACAGCTATGTCAATCATGATACTTTTTAACCCTAGATGCATACATACCCAGTCACATATGCTTTAACTACTTCATACATTTTGATTGTCCAGTAGAAGAGACAATTTACACATGACTAGGTAGATTATTTGGACAGATTTATCTTCTTTCACAGGAAAATAAAACTACATTAACACAAACTGCTGACAGTATTTTCTAGATCTAAAAAAAAAAAAAACCACAACACATTTTCTTCTAGTCTATCAATTATTTAAAGCATCATTAAGCTCTAAGCCAAAAAATAAAAAAGATAGCATAAAGGGATTTCTCTAATGGCAACAAAACACTGTAGCTGGTAATTACAAATTAATTGTTTCCACAGGCTTTTTAAAGTGCAACATTTGTTGCCATTATATTGCAAATAGTTCAACACTGACAAATGGAACACTGAAAGTTACATTGCTGTGCTTAATAATCCAAATTTATTTTTTTCTCCTCAACTCTAACTCCATTTTCCATGTAGGGAAAAGCAGACAGAAAAGAATCACACCTACTTAATTTATTAAAGAAATGGAAATTTCTAAGAAATTGAAAAAATTAATAATTCAACTTTTTATTTTAGTGCTAAAATAATGAACCAGTTCATTGGCAAATGATAACTGGATGCCACTTACTCTTTGAATTCAAAATAGATCCCCCTTTTGCAGTAAAGCCCTTAGGTCCTTCTTCTTCAAGAGATTTAAAATCTTCCAAACACAGCACTATTGGGAACTTCAAAGTCTAGGTAATATGTCAGTAAACACACCACAGATGCCAGAGATGATAATATAGTACAGATTAGGACTTGGTGGTACTGTTTGTCCACTGCCAAGAGTGGGTTACACTTCTGTCATTTGCAGACCAAGTAACTTCATAAAATTGGCAATACGGGGTTTTTAGCTGCATGCAGAAATCATAATGCAAACTTCCAGCACAAGCATTATACAGAAACCAAGTGGTTATAAATTACCACTTACTGTTTTTCTCATCTGGAAAGTCTGATTAGCATTTTATGTAAACAATTACAAGTCTTCAGCTCCAAGGCAAACCGAAGTACAGCTCCAACTTGCAGCACACTGCACTCCTGATCTATGTGACTGCAGTTTAAGCAAAATATTGCTTAGACTAGTGAATAAATATCTCACATATGGTTCAAGTGGACCAAAGAATTAATTGCATGATGCTAAAATGGTATCATTGCGACTTATAATGCTGGCAGCCTCTTCTCTTCATGAAATATAGGCCAAAGGAACAACTGCCCTCACATCACCTGATTTTAAAAAGCAATAAAGATTATTCTAATGCTTAACAGGGTTATTTTAGATTACTGAAAGGTCTTAGTTTGAAGCACTTTTCTAATTCAACTTACGGATGCTTTTCTTACATGTTATCTTTCATATTTTATGACCTTCAAAGAGATTAGAAATGGCCTGAAACAAATCCTCCTAAAAACGTCTTTGTTGCAATGAAATTTCTTAAATAAAAATCTTACCCTTTTAAAAAAATTAAATGACGTTTCAAAACAGCCACGTTACACTAGCTCCTTTAGTTCACAAGCTGCAATCTTGATGGCAAAAGTATTTGCAGGGTAATCATACTTGTAGAAGAGTAGGAGAGGAAGAAAAGTAACAATGAGAGAATAGAGAAAACTTATTTCATGCTAACATTTACCCAATGCAAAGAGCACCTGATTGCCCTGCGTACTCAGCACTGTACTGAGATTCATTACAGCAAGATCACCTCCTTCAGCCTCCTGGCCAGGCTGCTTTTGATGCAGCCCAGGACAAGTTGGCTTCCTGGGCTGCAAGTGTACATTGTTGGCTCATGTCCAGCCTTTCATCCACCAGTACCCAAGCCCTTCTCCATAGGGCTGCTCTCAATCCCATCATCCTCCAGCCTGTACTGACACCAAGAATTGCCCTGACCCATATGCAGGACCTTGTACTTGGCCTTGTTGAAACCCATGAGGTTCAAACAGACCCACTTATCCAGGTCCCTCTGGTTGACATCCTGTCCCTCTGGCATGTCAACTGCACCACTCAGCTTGGTGTCATCTGCAAACTTGTGGAGGGTGTATTTGATCCCACTCTCTATGTCATTAATGAAGATATTAAACAGCACCGGTCCCAGTACAGACCCCTGAGGGACACTACTTGTCACCGATCTCCATATGGACATCAAGCCATTGACCACTACCTTCAGGATGTGACCAATCAACCAATTCCTTATCCACTGAACAATCCACCCATCAAATCTATCTCTCCCCCATTTAGAGAGAAGGATGTTGGGGGGGACTTTGTCAGAGATTTTACAGAAGTCCAGATAGACGACATCCATAGTTCTTCCCCTGTCCACTGATGTAGTCACTTCATCACAGAAGGCCACTAGGTTGGTCAGGCAGGACTTACCCTTGGTGAAGCCATGCTGGCTGTCTCAAATCACCTCCCTGTCCTCCACGGGCCTTAGCATAGCTTCTAGTAGGACCTGTTCCATGTTCTTCCCAGGCACAGAGGTGAGGCTGACAGGTTGGTAGTTCCCAAGGTCCTCCTTTCTACCCTTTTGAAAAACATGTGCAGTGTTTCCCTTTTTCCAGTCACCAGGGACTTCACCTGACTGCCAGGACTTTTCCAGTGTCATGGAGAGTGTCTTGGTAACTACATCAGCCAGTTACCTCAGGACTGCGGTAAGTCAGCGATGCATCTCATCAGGTCCCATAGACTTACGTATGTTCAGGTTCCTCAGGAGGTCACAAACCTGACCTTCTCTTGCAGTGGGAGGGACTTTGATACTCTGGTGCCCATCTTCCAGTCCATCAACTCAGGAGGTGTGAGAAGAGGGGTCATCAGTGAACTGATCAGCAACTTTGTTACCTCAGCCTTCTCTGTTGTAACCAGTTTGCCAGTCAAGTTCATCAGAGGGGGTGTGCTCTCTTTAACCTTCCTTTTCTGGTTGACTTACCTGTAGAATTCCTTATTATTCCCTGCATCCCTTGTCAAGTTCAGCTCCAGCCATGCCTTGGCCTTCCTGACCTCATCCCTACACAGCCGGGCAGTGTCCCTATACTCTTCCCAAGATTCCCGTCCCTGCTTCCAACCACCTGTGCAGTTCCTTCTAGCCTTTTGGTTTGATCATAAACTTTGTGAAGGAATATGAAGAAGAGTGGTCCTAAGACTTGCCATACTGTCAATCATTGTAGAGAACTGTTTAAAATTTAAACAGATTAACTGTTAAACACTGAGTTTAAGAGGAATGTATGAGCCCTAATAGGCAAGTACAGGTGTTATACAGCAATGACACCTATCAAAGCTACACTGTCATCCAGGTAAAGCTGAGGTGGGCTTAATGAAAGTTGCTAGGTAAAACATTCAATGTGAAAAGGGGAGCAAGGTAACTGATACACTGTTAAATGTGCTGCCACATATGAAAATGCTAGTGCAATAGTTCTTTTGCTGTAGCTCCTGAAAAGTCTATTAAACCTTTTAAATAATATAAGTCTACATTTCCTATACAATGTTAGAGAATTATCTACAGACAGCTGTCTGCATAAAATGAAGTAGTAGTGTAACCTTCATCTATAATTTAATTACATGAAGAAATGTAGCACAAGCCTGTAACACACATTCTTCTCTGTTTTGGAACCTTTTTTTCATGCCCCTAAATTCCTTCCACAAAAGCTTTTCCTCCAGGTATTGGAAGACATCATCTTCCTTTTTTTTTTTCATTCTTAATTTCACTTTTTATACAGCTTTGCTACAACACGCTCCCAACACTGCTTTAGTTCCACATTTTCCAGTGTATGTACAAATGCCCCGAACAAATGCAGAGGACTATACGGGTATTTTATTATAATTGCAGGTTTCAGCAATGCCAGTCACAGTCATCGTACCTCACCAAAAAATAATATTATGCAGTCAGATGCTTTCCAACCATGAAGCTAAAAACTCTCCACCTAGTATATCAAACTCATACAAGGGGTACCCATCATCCAGGAGCCCCTACCAACACAGTTAAGCAAACCAATTCGGTCTTGCTTTTCTATCACAACTCATTATGATGTACATGGACAAGGTAACAAACAGCTCACCCAGCAGATTACACAATGCTTTGAGATATAAATAATTTTAGCAAATGTAACCCCCCCAAGCAAAATCCCCACAAAGAACAAAAAAAAAATTCCAGCTTTAGGTTGACAATCAATATGAGAAAGTCTGAGCAATTAAACTCTGGCAAATTTCTATGGAACTAAATTTTTCATAGGTTTTTTAGACAGCATTAAGTAGAGACAGAGCCACTACATATCCTTTTAATTAAAAAAAAAAAATCTATATGCAATTGAGCTGGGAGCACATTTTCAAGCAGAGCAGACTAAGACTTAGTTCTATATACCAACTGAAATTAAATAAGAGACGGCGGGGGTGGGGGGTGGAAATCACTAAAATACTCTGCTGGAATGTAGTACCATAGACAAATGTGTAATTAATTTTTTTTAATTTTATTATTTCCTTTTATGTTAAAAAAAGTCTTTAGGAAGTTCTGAAATATATAGGTCAGTTTAAGATTCTAAAAAAAACACATATCAAATGAAACAATTTCTGAAGAAACAGTTTTAAATATCACGAACAGTTTTAAATATCAAAAGCATATTTTGCACTGGGGGGGTGAGGGGGGCAGAGGGGTGAGGGTGAGAGATTTGAAGACCTGTTTTCTCCATGTGTTAAAACACTATACAGTCATGCCATGATTAAAAGTCCATGCATCTCATTCTAAGACATTTTTCATGACATTACAGAACAATAATTTTTTTGTTTTCCTACATCCACAAGCAAAAGCCCATGCAAATTCTGTCCTACCCTACCATATTAAGTGAAATGTTATCATAAATTCAGGACAGTGCAAGTTACATACAAAGAACAAATAAGCAAATTGCAAGGTTTTCAGATCAATCTCCAATAAAAATAGTAATGAAGAACTTATTAGCATGAATCCAGAAAAATCTAACATTTCAACATAGTAAAGGCCTTAATGTGTGTCAGAGCTTTCAAAAGGTGCATAACGAGAAAAATATAAACACAGGATAATACACAAGAAAATAATTGTTTTCTATCATGAGTCAGTTAGGTAAACAAACATTCAGGATTTCATGCATTAATTCAGCTCACCAGCTTTGCAGGGAGAAAGAGTCAAATAGGCTAAAAAATTTCAAGAGACTTGGCAGATTTAGAGGTACTCCATAGTAGCTTAACAGAAGAAATTACCACAGAATATAATAAGTTTATTTAGAAGAAATTCTTCAATTTTGGTAAGCATTGTTGTGTGTGGCAGACCAAAACTGAAAGTAGTCTGTAAGTGCAGGCTCTTTAGCACGAAACAAAGATAGGAAGGTAAATGGTTTGTCCCGTCCCACATTAGTAGCATTGGAAAAGGTAACAGCATTGTGAAAACAAAGTCTAATCAATCTTTCAGGTCAGTATTCTGCCTGTCATGCTGCAGGTACAGCCCTAAGACCTGTGGTAAATATCTTTATGAAAAACAAAGATCTTAATATTATATATTAAAAAAAAATTTTTAATCTAAGATTTACATTTGGAAATTTCTGCAGTCTACACAGTCTATGCAGTCTATGGTTGTATTACAAGCATTTCAGAGTGCCTTCACAAAGTTCACTGTGGAAGGAAAAATATTTACAATAAGCCAAAGACAATACATTATGCTATTAATAAATGCATATGCTATTATACAATCATTCAGTAAAAAGCAGATTAAATCTTAGCATCACAAATTTCAACATTATCTTAAAAATTACAACATTATTGCAGAAATAATACTTGCAGAAAAACTTTGTCTCCGAGTAAAGGTTAATAATGCACAAATAATAAGAACCCATAGCATCTGAATCCTAAAAAAATAGTTTAAAAAAGTAGCTGGCTGAACTAAGTGATACTAGCAGGATAAATAGTTACAGACATTTAAAGAAAAGCAATACTGTAAAGAAGTAATAATTATCTCTGTGGAAGAATGATTCATATATGATTAGTGTCATGGAACTTAGTGCCAACTTCCATTAGAATTCAATCAGCACCAGTTGCAATAGAAAAAAAAAAAATCAAAACACGTATTGGAGCTATAAAATGGCTTCTAACTATAGACTACACACCACTACTTGTCATTTGTGTAAGTGCCCTGAAATATGAAGCTTGTAATATAGAATGTGGACAAAAGAAAATATTTCATGAAGGAATTCATGGACCATATCATCAGCACTGTACTCAATTTTAACAAAAGCTACTCACAAATGCCTTTTCTCTATTTAATTAAGGTTTTCAATAATCGGACTCTTTCTCAAGTCATAGAATAACAGAACAGTTTGGTTTGGAACCAACCTTCAAAGGTCATCTAGAACAACCTCTCTGCAGTGAACAGGGACATCTTCAACTAGATCAAGTTGCTCAGTATCACTTATCAATACATACGTGAAAACTATATTTATATTGGCAGGGGAGAAAAGAGAAAACAGAACTAGGTATACAGACAACTCAGCTTTGAGGTACTTCCCTGGAACAACAAGATGCATAGAAATAAACAACCAGGCTTCCATTCAAAGCTTTTGTGAAACATAAAAGAGCATAAGATGTGAATAATCAATTTCTAAACTGGTTATATACATTCTCATAACTTTAAAATGACTGCCTGCAAGCATGGTCCCAGTGTTCTGCTTCTGGAAGCCAAGCAACACTCCGTGACATGCTCTAGCAACCTGAAACTACAAAACCAAAAGACAGAAGTTTCCGATGGAAACAGTGACGAAGTTAACTGTCATCATGCAAGCAGTACAACTTCAATCACATTTTATAGGTACGAGATCCATTCAGTAAGAAATCCAAGGAGTGACATGTAAAATGGCAGAACATCAGGAACAGATAGCCAAGAAATATAAACATGATCCCAGGATACCTGTGCTACAGTTGTACAGTTTGATGCCTGGTGATTGCAGTTAATGCATAAAAAAACCCACATCAGGCTCACTGATCCTATTTTCCTTTATTCACAGTCCAGTTAGATGAAGTAAACTCAAAGGAATGGGAACAACAAGCTGGTAGACCAATAGGTCTGCTAGAACATGCTGCCTATTAAGTATAAGTAACCAAGGGACTACTGCTGACCATTTTTCAATCAGTTTGATGACAACAGCTGACAAAATGCCACCTGTGCATTAAGGAGAAAGCTCTAATACACACTGAAGAAATGGCTCCCATCAAATAGCCCTGATGGAGAACAGGCACAGAGTTTGCCCTAATCTGCTCCCCAGTGCGTATTACTCACTGGTTCCCATTGTGGCTGCTTTCTCTTTTGCTCAGATTTGCTCTTCCCAACGAGAAGGCAGATGTTTTTTCAGCCTGCCAAGCATTTAAGCTGACCTCCACAGGGAGCTCTGCAGAACCTTTTCTACAGAAGAACAAAGCAACATCAAGTGCCCAGAAAAACATACACCCCTTCACTTGCCTGTAGTACCATGTTCTAAAGAAACGAGTTCAGAATTACTACCGTTGATCATGTCAATCGATAAACTGTTTCTGCAAAGACATCGCTGTATTTTTTTTCAAAATTCACAGCTATCCAGGCTCACAGTAACCCACAAGCCCTTATTACTGCAGTCCAGTTCACAGTGCTTTTACCACTAAGTCATGAAGGAATAATCTCAGCATTTCTTTGCACTACGGTAGCAACAGTTCAGAAAAAGTCAGGATAACCAGTTAGGTAAGAAATGCAAGTCTTCATTATGCATGACAAATACTTGCCTTCTAAATAATAGAAAAGCACAAAAATGCACAAATTTTCACTTGCAAAAGTAAAAATGGTGGATTGATACTAAGCAATTTAAAGTTTAAATAACATGCCCAGGTCAGTTCAGGGTGAATAAAATACACAATTTTTACAAAAAGTACAAAAGTAATTTGCACAATCCCTTAAGAGTACTTAATCCTGAGCTAGATTTCCCACTTCATGCTAGACTTGCCACACATGCATTTCAATATAAAAAACACTGCGACCACAGAACATTACCCTGGATGCGACCGGTGAAGCACTGGGAAGTGTGCCAGTGGCTTTTTAATCAATACCATGCTACCCAACAATTCATGGACAGAAAAATCCACACAGCCTGATCTGTCCAAAGCTTCCAAGCAAATCTGTTAAGTGTAATGGAGGGGAAAAAAAGTTCCGTCTGAAAATTTAGTTTCTGAAAGGGAGAAAAAAAAAGTATCTTTAAGCAGTTTTGTAGGTTATAAAGTAACATATTTTATAGATATTTCATATATATCTCATGTTTCAGTTTTTTTGGGGAACACCGTTCATGATAGCTTAGCCTTCCAACAACAACACAGCTGATCAATCAGGTATAAGGAAAGTGTGACCTGCCTGGTAACTGACATCTTTCCCATGTCTGCACTAAATACAGACATCTCCGTGCACATGCAACAGCTGGGGAGTCAGCAGAGCATGGTCAAGGCAGAGGTTTCATTACCAGCAGTGTATGTTGAGAAGCACATTAATTTCATGTGTTCATGATAACAGCTGAAGGTATAAAGGGGAGAAATCACTCCTCGTCCCAGCTTCCTCATACATGCATAAAAATACACCCAGATGTAGGATGCTGATGTTAGAATAGACACGGGGAATGCATTCTCTCCTTCAAAAAGTGATCTGCTCTATGGACAGCTAACTCCTCTCTCTTTGAATCATAACCGCTGTATCACTCATACTCCAGCTCTAGGCAATAATGCAAGAGCTTCAGTCAGAAATCAGTGAAGACTGTCAACATCAACAAGAGTCTTACCAAATTTTTCACTGGCCCATGAAATGACATAATGCTTTGAGAATGTACACACAGACAAGCGGCTCAGTAATCTAGAGACAGCATTCACTGTCACATTTCCTAAGGATGCAGCAAAGCTAGCACGTACTCTTTTAAACAACTTTGTGTCACTTTTCTAACACATAACAACAAAACTTCATGCTGATCTATTCAGCTGCTGTCAAGGGTTAGAGCTGGGCCCACCACTAGACAAATGACAGATACTCTCTGTTAACCCCTCCTCCCTTGCCAAAAGAGGGGAAAGAGAAAAGGAGTAAGGAAGCAAGACTTATGGATTGGAAAAGAAAACTAAAAACTGCTTTAATGAGAATAATAATAATGATATGAAATAGATACAATACCAATACCAAACCCAATCCCCCAATGACAACCACTTCACCATCACCACTGATGCTGTGGGCAGACACTGAGGAAGGTCCAGGCTGGACTCAGCAGCAGATTGGAACTTGATGCAGGAGCTGGATTCTGGAACTGGATTCAGGAATGCACGGATTGGGATCGAAGGCAGAATGGACAGAGACCTCCTTGGACACCAGTCATTGAAGAGGAGAGCAAGAGAGAGCAAGACCCTCAGCTTTATACCAAATATGATGTCTACGGGATGGAACACCTTGGTCCGTTCAGGGCCACCTGTCCTGTCCGCTCCTCCCCACAGGAGCGGCCTCTAACTTACTGCACCCCCACCGTGGTACACAGGATTTAGCAGTGACCTGGGTCTGCACAGGAGCAAGGACGAGCAAGAGCCTTTCTGCACACCAGTCCCTGGTAGTAACTGCAAACATCAAGCGTTATCACCTCTAGAAGCAGACCCTGTCTGCAAAACTGTGCCGTTAACTTCAGGAAGCGCAGCCACTGAGCAGAGACTGAGCTGGAAGGTAAAATCACTGAATGGAATTAGTGCTGTTCTAACTCAAACCAGGACGGCTACATATAGGGGGTTGATGTTGGGTTCATTTTCAGTCCTCTAGAAGTAAGGTGCAAAGAACTGCATCACGTCTCACTCATAAGAATTATACCAGAGCTCTATGCACACAGAACCTGTACAATCTATTCCATTTTTCTTGTGAAAGGCTTTAGAAAGTTTACAGGTCAGTGTGTGTTTTAATATGTATAAAATGCTTTCTATGCTCAGTAAAGGTAAAATGCTGGTGGATTTGCCTTGCAAAAAGCTTGCTTCCACCTCCATACAGGAAATTTCCAACTTCTTTCATGAAAAAGGAATTACAAATAAAACCATTTTTCTTCTTTTAAGGAACAGATCTAAAAATAAGGACAGCTGTATGATGCTACTGAGATCTTGCATTTCTTCCACATGGCTGAAGTAAGTAGCTATGATGACAGAGGAAAAATGTCCAAAAAAAAAGTTTTAAAAACTTACTCAACAGCCTGAAATAACCACATGTAATCACCCAGGTATCTCACAGTACATCACATCATACTGCAATGTTATGTAGAGAGAGCAAAAAGCACCCTGACATGGGCACAAAGGCAGATCACAGGAGGTTAGTACACTTGTTGTGTCAAGCCTGCAGTAGATACAGGCTTCTCAACTATGGCATGATGAAAGGCTTAAGAATCTAAACACACAGCTCATATATACAGGGATATACTTTAGGATTCACTGCCTAAGAAACCGCAACAAATTATATCCTTCAGAGACTGAAGTGTGCTTTGAGCACACTGATAATCTGCTAACCTTGAACTGACAGTAAAAAACTGAAAGTAAAATAAATAAATAAATTTTAAAACCTAACAAAACTGGGAGAAGAGGCTGACACACCAGAAGGCTGTGCTGCCATTCAGGAAGACCTTGACAGGCTGAAGAGTTGGGTGGAGAGAAATCAAATGAAGTTCAACAAGGGCAAGTACAAGGTCCTGCACCTGGGGTGGAATAACCCTATGCACCAGTACAGGTTAGGGGTTGATCTGCTGGAAAGCAGCTCAGCAAAGAAGGACCTGGGACTCCTAGAGGACAAGTTAACCATGAGCCAGCAGTGTGCTCTAGTGGCCAAGAAAGCAAATAGTATCCTGAGGTGTATTAAGAAGAGCATGACCAGGAGGTTGAGGTAGGTTCTCCTCCCCCTCTGCTCTGCCCTAGTAAGGCCACATCTGGAGCACTGTGTCCAGTTCTGGGCTCCCCAGTTCAAGAGAGACAAGGATGTACTGGAGAGAATCCATTGGAGGGCAGATGGACTAGAACACAGGAAGTTCCACCTTCTACTTTGAGGGTGACAGAGAACTGGAACAGGCTGCTCAGAGAGGCTGTGGAGTCTCCTCTGGAGATATTCAAAATCCATCTGGATGTGTTCCTTTGCAACCTGCTCTAGGTGAACCTGCTTTAGCAGGGGGGTTGGACTAGATGATCCCCAGAGGTGTCTTCCAACCCCTGCCATTCTGTGACTTGGTGTCATGGCCCTGGGGACAAAAGTTATGAGCTACTCAGCTCTTCAGTTAGATATGGTGATAAAGGTACATGTTCAAGAGGATCAAGACCTGTATTCAATGCCTTGTCAGCACATGGGTTCTCCAGTCAAATCTTCCATCTTGCTGGAGTGTGACCTTGTTACCAGATTATAGAATAAACTGGGAGATCAGCCTGCTCATATTCTATTGCTGTTATTACCCTAAATCAAACAGAATAAGCACCAGGCAACAGTAAGAGAGAAAACAGAAAATGAATGTGATCATTCCTGTAAGAAGGCCACTCTGCAAAAGAGAAAGGCCCTGGGTTCCCATCTTCATCTTCAGAAGACTGTGTTTTATTAGAAGTTTCTACAGCGCAAAAGGCATCAAAATCTTGCAGATTCAAGTAGTGACACTTTCAGTGTGCTCTGAATCTTTTGAGAAGAACAGTCCAAATTTAAGTGATCATGACATACAAGCGCACTAGCTCAAATTTAAGCACATTACCAGAAAATAAGTGATATATTAAAAACGGCCCTTGTCATCATCAAAAGAAAACAAGAAGTCAGGTTCTTGAAGTTTCTCTAGTACAAACACTTCATAAAATTTGGAAAAATAATGAATTCAGAAGTTAGTTCTCTAAGCACATGAAAACTCAGATACAAAGCTCAGAAGAAACATCATATCAAGCTTTCACAGCATTGAGACTATCAAACAACATATGCACAGAATTCACAATTTCAGCAGTTTGAAATATGATCAAAATGACAAATTCCAGCTGACTATAGACAACTAAAGAATATACTACATTTTATTTAGTTTAACTTTTTTACCTGTCAGGATTTCTGAGAAAAGCAAAAATATAAAATACAGGTCTAAACGAACTTAAATGACTTAATATATCTCCTGTATGGCTTTTTAAGCTGTCAGCCTGTAAAATCAATGATTTCTCTTGATCTAGAACAGGAATGCTAGAGAATCTTGAAACAAGCTAGATCAATTTTCAGGGGCAAGGGCTGGTTTGTATCTATTGCCTTCAAGTAAGGAAGGATGTCTTTAACAAGAAGCTTTCCCAAGTTGAACAGTAATGAAGTCTTATGTAAAAAAATATATACAAATACAAACAGAGATTCTTTGCTTTTATTCTAGCAAAGAGGTGTCAGGTATTTTTTTTAAACAGGCCAACTACTTATGTCCTTTCTGTCAGCAGTACATGTCATCTCTCAGCTATACAATGAGGGTGTGATTTATCTTGCCTGACTTTATACTACAGTTCTAATCGGGGCTCACTTAGCTTTTTTTTTTTAAAAAAAAAAAAAAAAAAAACCACACACAGCCTTTTAAACCAAGACATTCCCAGAGGCCAATTTATCTCATCCCAAAATAGGCTGCTGAAACACCTAGGATGAATGACACTCAGGAGATATTCCTTCTCTAGAATAGCTCTATGAACTACTGTAAGTAGCTCAAACTTCAATACTCAGACATCTGAAAATTGACAAAAGACAAATCTAGTCCCTGTTTGTACATTTACTCATCCTAGGAATTGTACCAAAAAGAAAGCTTCAATTACTACTTGGATCTATTCAAAGCCCATGCCAGTCTGCTCCAGGCAGGTACACCCTCATCTCCTTCTGATGCAGATGACAAATGCTAACTTATTTCAAAACTGAACACAATCTCAAAATCTTAGAAGTGCAAAGGAAATATCAGTGAAATTAGGCAGAAACTTACGTTCACATTTCTTATTTATGTTTCACTCGGAGCTTAATATTCATAAACACTCTCATAGGAGAATGCAAAATCAAAGCAGCTGCTTAACTTGGATAGAAAGAGGCCTCTGGTGGGAGCTGTGAAGTATAACTTCTCATAGTTTTATGAAATATGTATTTTGGTGACAATTTTCTATACAGAAACAGCCACAGAAAGCAGCCTAAGCAGTTAGATTTGAAGTGAAAATTTTTGACTGCTGAACTCAAAAGCACTAACCATTTCAGCCAATCCTTCTTCATGCCTACAAGTTGTCAAACCAGTCTTAAAGTTGCGTATATTTACAGTTACATAAAGCATCTCTTTTTTTAAAGAGCTGTATTGGAAACTTCAGTGTTAAGGTTATTTCATTTCTAAAGACAGTAACAATTAAGTTAAGGTTATGAGGCCTGAACAGTAGCACCAACCAAGAAGGATCCTTCCTTTTGTTTAAAAATTACATAGACTGACAAGGAAAATTCACAGAAATAATTATTTCTTAGGTAAGTATAAGAATAAAATAAGCTTGCAGAGTAGAACATACTAGATTGACCACTGTATACAACTTCTGTAAAACTCAATTCCTTTATTAAAGCTGACATGAAATAAACATAGGAACTCAAACATTAAGCACATGCTTAGGAACAATCACTCAACCTACAAGAAGTTAGATAAGGTTTCCTGCCTTCTAGAAAGAGCCAGCAAAAAGAAGAACCATAATAACACGGAAAATCATAACAGGTATGTCAAGGTTGATAGGAAAGGCGTGAACAGAGACGCACGTGTGCAGGGACAGAAAGCCGCAGCAGGCCAAGGACTAAACACAGCCAGTACCGATCACAAAGGATACCACACCCAGCAGTAAAATTGAGGGCTGTGGTTTTGCGTCAAAACCCAAATTCCTGCTCTCCAATAGGGTCACAGCACAGACTCTCATCAGCACAGGACCATGCATTCCAGCACCAGCAGAACAGCAATAAGATTGCAGCGTATCATATGCACCATCCTTTTCCTCTGCGTTCAACAGGACCAGGAGATGATGGACGTATTTCAAACATATGTAAGACAAGGAAAAACATAAAAACTTGGCCTGAGATTCATAGAGGCTGACATAAGTAATAGCCTGAGGCAAAGGGCAGCCTGTAACAGCTGATGATTTGCTTATTGGTTGGACTGAAGTAAAAGCAATCCCATTATCATTTAAGAGCCTGCAATGGGAACTTAAGCATATTAATGAACAGCTCAGGACTTTCACTGGTATGTCCAACTTTGCTATCAACTTTTCTTGGTCCTTGACACTGGCATCTCAGGAAGCAAATAACAAGTCCCATCACCAGAACTGACATTGTAAGCCACTGTCATCTGCAACAACTGCACTGAGCAGTTCCTCTTGGGATGAGGCTACAGCAAGCAGCTACAAGTATAGTTTCCATCCTTCTATTTATGTTGGCGATTACCTTAAATGCTGTCCAGGATGTAAATTAAGTTAAAAAGTTTCAGTGTTGCATAGTATCAAATGCAAACAACTAATTACTTTCAGCTGAGCAAAACAGACAAGATCTTCAGAAAAAGATAATTTACCATTTCTCCCATCAGACTGGCCAGCCTGCAGCCATATTAACATAAGAGCAATGCTAAATACATTTACTATTTGGTATTTATTACAATAAATAGCTGAACTGCCTAGCCAATGTATACTATATCTGCCTTGAAATAACTCTCTTAATTATTCATCTATTGATAAGTTTACTTAATAGTAAACTCATCAATAGATTTAAATCCAGAGGTCTATCTGTCCCATCTTTTTATTTATGCCACAGTTACCTGCTCGGGATAGAACATAAGCTGAATATCTATTTTTTAAATACAGGTTTGCAAAACATTTTACAGCTAAAGCTCTGCACTTCTTATGCACAGCTGCATTTTTTCCTGACAGTGTTTCATTGAAGATCCAATCCAACAAAACAGACTTAAATACTCTTTCAAATAATGCTTTGTTTTCATAGAATGACAGCTCAGATCTTTAAAGTAGGAAAAAAAAATTAGCTAAAAAAATGGAATAATATTACTAGTCCAGAAGGGATTGTAAAGCATTTATTACTGCCAAAGATTCTCTTCATATTGATGACAACACCACAACACATTTCATTTTTTACAGATAGAAAGTACATCCAAGTAACATGAAAGACACTGCAGACACTGAATACACTTCAGCTGAGAAAATCAAATTTACATGAAGCAATACATAGCTATGAGTGTAAGTACACAACCTGTTACACATGCACAACCAGAAAATAGGACACTGCCAATAGCGGACACCCAACATGGATCTTTCCTCCTATAATCTGCTCCATCCAGTCCCACTGGCAGCCCCTCAGACAAACATAGCAGTAAAATTCATACTTTGAAGAAATAAGCTTTGCCATAGAGTAGCAGAGCAAGGGCTCATCTTTGCCTTTATCTCACTTAATCAGTTTATGCTTAATCTGACCAAGAGCAAGCCCCTAACTGAGCAACTACCGAACGACAAAACACTTCTCTACACAATTAAGATACTCCAAATACATAGGAGTCAGATAAGAACATGTGCCTGATCTGCCCTATTTAAACATCTATACAATCTGACTTAGCTATAGATATGATACTATATTGCCTTAAATTAGAAACTGCATGCAGAGAAGGTACTTGATGGAATCACATACCTCCTTCCAGCCCGTGGCTGTTCTCATCCCTACAGTTATGTTAACTCAGTACACTACAGTTACTAGGCCTGAGTTGACTGAGCTGGAGACATCCTTCAAGGGTCAGAGTCGTTTCATCAGCAACTTAAAATAAGCTAGTGTACAGAGATTGAATTAGGATCCAACGAGTTGCTAGCCACAGTCTTGCAGGACTGCAGATTTGACAGTTTCAGGAAACTTGCCGCTCTAGTAGAAGCGGCAAGCATTCTGCTCACCTACACACCTTGTCCAAGCTTAAATCAAGGGAGACATTACCATAAAGTGAAGGGTAAACCTTTGGCCATGCTCTGATTGTTATTGCTGTATATAATGCAAAGACAAAAACACCTGCAGAACCTTTTGGAGCACTGCAGTCCAAAAGCATGTTCACCAGTGTTCGTACTGTTGGATGGCAGTCAGGCAGCAGCTCTTCTCTCACAGCTCTCAAGTAGCTTGACAATAAACAGTTTCATGGAAGAGACTTCAGACTATTTTTCAAGAGGTAGCTATGGAAAAGGCCTCTAAATAGGAGTGCTTCAAAAGCAGCAATACTAACACATATTTTGCAGAATCTAAGTTTATTCATGTATTTATAATGTTAAAAGAACCTCAAAGAGGTAATTGAAAAATGAAAGAAAAAATACTATATTACAGGTACTGTAAATAACACACACACAAATTTGCTAATTCGGGACAACAGGAAAAAAGTTAGATAATGATTGGGAGGGCGGAAATCAAGTTTTCCAGATACAAGGTTTTACTTGGCCTCCAGTTTGTTTGGTAGGTTTTTAATTTCCCAAATGGCACTTTTAAAAAGTGTACCTTGGGATTCTTACTTACATAAAAGATAAAGACTCCCACAGAGCAGACAAAGACTTCTTAGTATCCATGAATTTCAGACCAGATAGTCTGACAATAATAAATGCTGTCTTTTCTCCCCAGCCCAAGAATTCATATACCTTAAATCTAAACATTTATTTCTAGAAGTATGGATATACAAAACTAAGGCACATTATTGCAGACCTAAAACTACATAAAAGTCCAGGGGTAAAAAAGCAGGAAAAAAAAAGGATGAAGTTTTCACCTGATTTTTTCAGACCCAAAGACAGCAAAGATGATATAAAGAGCCAGAAATCATGGCAAAGCAGTTTTCAAGCACAAGTCTGATTAAATCCTGCCCTCTGCCTCAATGTAAAGAATATGTATTCCAACATGGTTTTGAACCCTGACACATAATTACTTAACTGCCTTTCAATGCTAAAACAAATGATTGGGCCATGTAATATGCATTTACTCCTCATATATGACACAGAACAAAATATACAAAATAACATATACGATACAGAGCAAAAATGTAGGGCTTTAAAAAAACTTAAAGAAAAAAGTCATCATTATTTGTATTTAAATTGTTGTTATTAGTGGGGGTTTGTGGTTTGTTGTGTTTTCAAATTAACACACATCATTTCTTTACCTTGCAAATCGTCTCTGTATCCCAGGGTAAGATGGTCCTCAGATCAATAACTTCACAGGACACACCGAGCTTTTCTTGAGCCATTGCTGCCACCTCCTTCATCACATGTACCTTAAAAGGCAATGTATTGTCACCATATAAACATTTGATTTCTGTGTAAGATGTTCTGAATTATACATACTGAACACAAGCAGTGGTTTAACAGATTACCTGCATGTTTAGCAGAAACTTTTTTATTCAGTAATCTAACAAGCACTTATTACTCAGTTCGTTCTTATTTACTACTTACATCATTCCTAATATTCTAGCACCAGTTCAAAAACTAAATACAATGAAGAATCGCTGAAAATAAAGCTGTTGCTATAAAAGCATATTTTAAGTAAACAGTATCAGGCATCACTATTTTATATCTGTAGTCAGTTCTGGGTTTAGGATAAGGGGGTTTTTGGGGGGTTTTTTTGGGGTTTTTTTTTTTTTTTACAACTGTATCTAAGCTAAGACCCAAATATATTAATGTAATCTGATGTAGCAATCACATGAGATCCCACAAGAAGCATTATGTAAATTCAAAAATAGCCCTAGTAACTACACTTTCTACAAATCATTGAAAGTGCAATAGCTTACCAAATAATCATCTCCCAAGCATTATCTTATGAACAGTTAGGAAAGACAGTAAGTATCATGTAAAAAATTACCTGTAAACATCCAGTCCTGACCCGCACCATCAAAGCGTACTGGCACTAATAGGAAGTAGGACCATTCACTGGTCTTTCAAGACATTTTAATACCAACGTTACAAATGTTGCATTACCTGATTATTATAACTAACATTTTACTAAAAAAAGCATTCCCCTCTAGCAAGTGGCTTGTTCTGAATTAGAATACACATTATTCACTAACCATCAGACAAGGAATGTATTCAGCAGCATATGTAAGTGCATCAAAGTAAACGTAAAACAATACACATCTATTAGCATCCTTTTCAAAGGGTCTCTTATGATATGAAGAGAAAAGAAAGGAAGACTACGTACATTCGAAGTTGTATCTTGACATTATGCTACACAACACTTTTAAGCAAATTTATTGTAAGCATTGGCTTCCCTAAAACAAGCATTAGCAAACAAATGCTCCAACACGGAAGGTAAAAAATGTTATAAAACTCAGATTATCCTCCACAAATATCTCAGCAAAAATTATTTGCTCATGAGATATGAGGGCAAAAAGAATTTCTTGATACCATGTTGTCAATAAACTCTGATGTTTTCCTTATTGTTAGAACATCTATAGCCTATGGAAAAAGTGTCAGGCCACTCCAGAAGACTACAAGGATTTTGCGAGGCTGTGAAGGGAGAAAATGTGAAGGGCCAAAGCTCAACTAGAACTTAATCTGGCCACTGCCACAAAAGACAATTAAAAAAATGTTTCTATAAATGTTTTCTATAAATTCTATAAATGTTTCCAAAATCAACAGCAAAAGAAGGTCTAAGGAGAATCTCCATCCTTTGCTGGATGTGGGGGGGAAACATAATGACCCAGGATAAGGAAAAGGCTGAGGTACCGAATGCCTCCTTTGCCTCAGTCTTTAATAGTAATACCAGTTGTCCTCTGAGTGCCCAGCCCCCTGAGCTGGAAGTCAGAGACAGGGAGTGGAACGAAACCCCCATAATCCAAGAGGAAATGGACAGTGACCTATTGCACAAGTCTATGGGCCAGATAGTATCCACCCAAGAACTGAGGGAGCTGACGGAAGTGGCTCACCAAGCCACTTTCCATTATTTACCAGCAGTCCTGGCTAACCAGGACTGGAGGTTAGGCAATGTGATGGCCATCTACAAGAAGGGCTGGAAGGAGGACCCTGGGAACTACAGGCCTGTCAGTCTGACCTCAATGCCAGGGAAGATTGTGTAGCAGATCACCTCAAGAGCCATCACACAGCATGTACAGGTGATCGGGCCCAGTCAGCATAGGTTTATGAAAGGCAGGTCCTGCTTGATTATTCTATCTCCTTTTATGACAAGGTGACCCACTTAGTGGATGAGATAAGGGCTGTGGACATTGTCTACCTAGACTTCAGTAAAGCTTTTGGCACTGTTTCCCATAGCATTCTCCTGGAGAAACTGGCTGCTCATGGACTGGATGAGTGTCCTCTTTACTGGGCAAAAAAAACCTGGCTGGATGGCCGGGCCCAAGGAGTGGTGGTGAATGGAGTTCAATCCAGTTGGTGGCCAGTCACCAGTGGTGTCCCCCAGGGCTCAGTATTGGGGTCTGTTCTCTTTAACATCTTTATCGATGATCTGGATTAGGGAATTGAGTGCATCCTCAGTAAGTTTGCAGAAAACACCAAGGTAGGCTGGAGTGTTGATGGGCTTGAGGGTAGGGAGGCTCTACAGAGGGATCTGGACAGGCTGGATTGATGGGCTGAGGCCAATGGTATGAGGTTCAACAAGGACAGGTGCTGGGTCCTGCACTTGGGTCACAACAACCCCCTGCAACATTACAGGATTGGGGAAGAGTAGCTGGAAAGCTGCTCAGTGGAAAACAACCTGGGGGTGTTGGTCAACAGCCAGCTGATAAGCCAGCAGTGTGCCCAGGTGGCCAAGAAGGCCAACAGCATCCTGGCTTGTATCAGAAATAGCGTGGCCAGCAGGAGTAGGGAAGGGATTGTCCCCCTGTACTTGGCACTGGTGAGGCTGCACCTTGAGTACTGTGTCCAGTTTTGGGCCCCTCATTCCCAGAAGGACATTGAGGTGCTGGAGCGTGTCCAGAGAAGAGCAATGAAGCTGGTGAAGGGTCTAGAAAACAAGTCCTATGAGAACTCTGAGTCCCATGAGTTCCTGAGCGAACTTGGGATTGTTTAGTCTGGAGAAAAGGAGGTTTATGGGAGACCTTATTGCTCTTTACAACTACCTGGAAGGAGGTTGTAGTGATGTGGGGGTCAGCCTGTTCTCCCAAGTCACAAGTGATAGGACAAGAGGAAATGGCCTCAAGTTGTACCAGGGGAGATTTAAGTGGGATACGAGGAAAAATTTTTTTACAGAAAGGGTTGTAAAGCATTGGAACAGGCTGCCCAGGGAAGCATTGAAGTCACCATCCCTGGAGGTATTTAAAAGACATATAGATGTGGCGCTGATGGACATGGTTAATTGATGACCTGGCAGCACAGGGTGAACAATTGAACTCCATGATCTTAAAGGTCTCTTCCAACCAAAATGATTGTGTGATTTTGTTTCATAATACAGGTTTGGACTGAGGCAGAAGTTCTCCATTGAGCAACTTCTAGACAGAGGTAAGGGGTTGGAGGACAAGGAACATCCCCAATAAACAATTTGGATGAGGTCATCCTGGTCTGGAATGCAACAGAATTTAACAATATGGACACAGTTCTGGCAGAGTCAGTTGCCTGAGGGTCAGAGAGCAGCAATGCCACATGGAGCAAAAAATCTGCGCTGAAACAAGATGTTTAAACAGGCATCTACATAATGCAAACATGAATAGCTAAACATTGAAGGACTATTTTAAAAGGTAAATCAATACAATTTTTGTAATAATAACAACATGAAAATGCAGTTTGTACTGGTTTTGTTTAAACTTCTAATAAATCTGTGGCTATAACAGAGGGTTTGAGATTTTTCCACGACACATGGGATGGGTGTTTTTGCCGTTTCTCTGATGTGTAAGTGAGAATGTTTACCTAGTTCACAGGGGATAAGGACTAGTTAATGACCATAAAATACTGAACACAACTAGAGACGAACTAAAAGCCTTTACTGACCCTCATTTTTCCACCCAGGAAAGCAGCATCAGGCAACCCTGTCAGAGCAGCAGCTGCCAAGCAACTACCTAATGTAGGAAATCACATGAGAAGTAACCAGTGAGTATGTGCAATTGCTCTGCCTATTGACAATAGGCTCTGCATTGGTTGCACATTTAGCAGTCAAGTTCCAATTTATGTACACAGCGTGCAAACACCCTCAGCACAACCCCACGGAACATACTTGATCTGCAGAAGCCTGCCACATCCAGAACGTGCTGGATTTACTGAGTATGTGCTAAGCATCTGTTCCCATGCTGTATTATACAGCCACACCCATGGTTTAGTCAGCTCCTAAATTTGGATTAGGTCTGCACATCTGTCCTATTACTATTCACATCAAAAGAAGTGCCTGTCATAGCACTTGGCCTACAACTTCCAAGCTTCAAAGCACATAGGTTTTTTGATGGATGTCACTCCAAGTCCTCTCTGCACTACTGCCTAATGGGTAAATTCAGGATATTATTAAAATTCCACGGCTAGCTTTCAATCCATTACTTGATCAGTTTATTTTTTGGGAATATGATTAACACTAAGATTTCATCCAAATGAAGCAAAAATGTGCACTTTCAAAAGGGAATAGGGAGAACTATAGAAACTGCTTTCTGCTGGAAAAATGAGTACAAGATATTGAAGGGGTCCATAACTTAATACCAGTGCAAAGTATCAGAGACTAGTAGGAATAACCATAGATATAAAGGAGATCAAGAAGGACAAGAAAACCATCACAGAAAAGCACTGAAGATTACAGATTTCAAAGGAAAAAAAAAACCAAACCCAAACCAACCACAAAAGGTACAACCCAGAGATGAATTCAATATGCTTGTGATTAAAGTTATAACACTTTCTAAAAGCTTCTCAGATATAATTAAGCCAGGGAAATAATAATTTTCTTAAATGTAGGTTAAAGGCAATAAAATGATTTTTCTGGTAATTCCAAACTAGACTCAAATTTATTTTCTAAAATTCTTGAAAACAAACATGTAATTTTTTAAACAGATTTTTCAATATTTGCACATCTTAATTTGGGGGGGAGGGCATCCAATCATACTCTTGAACAGCTTTGAAATATAACTGTTAGAGAATCAATACTGTAGCAATCCCTATTTGTACTAAATGTTCAGTGGATTTTAACTCTATAAAGGTAACGCAAGACTGCACTTTTCTAAAATCATGCAGTGAAAATCTATACTTTTCTTTCAGCATACTACTTTGAACCCTCCTTTCATATTTCAGTCACATCTCACTGCCCCATTCTTAGATACATCACTTTCATAATCATGGACAAATCATTAATTTCCTGCACAGGTACGAATTCCATATTTCCAGGTTCAACCAAAAATTAGTAAAATCTTACACAATAAAATGCAGGTTTCACATAAACACTGGCAATCATTTATTTAAGCATTTAGTGATGGAAGATGCACACAGTTTATTGTCTAGCACTTGAGATTGAATGCAACACTATTCAAACATCACCTAACCCTTAACCTAGGCTTTGCTGGATGACAAATAGCTTGTAAGAGTCTTACTGACCTGAGTGCCCCAAGCAACCAGTGTCACATCACTGCCCGTCTGCAGCACCTCAGCTTGAGACAGTGGAATGTTGTAGGGCTCCACAGGAACTTGTTCCACTGAATAAATAAAAACAAAGGGAAAAATAAGCATTAGATTCCTTTACTATTCAACATTATCCCATAAAAATATACACTAAAATTTTTTTCAATGTTAATACCATCTAAAACAATAGACCAAAATCAAATTGAATATTAGCCTTTATTTCAAAGGTTTAGTTGTAATTAAAAATATTCTTAATTATACTTTTAAAAATACATTCAATGTAGTGTTTCATTTATGCTATATACCACAGCAATAAGACACACAGACAACAACAATAGTAGTAAGTCCTGGCATACTCCAAGACAAAATACCAGCATTGAATTTGGAGATGGATACTGCTATAATTGATAAAAAAAAAATCTTAAGTAAACACTGTAGTTAATTCTGATAAACAAGAGAACTTTGAAACTATACTTTAATACTCAGATGAGAAGGAAAAGCTGTGCCAGTGCCCTTCTGACACCTGCCAAGAATGATGCTCCATTGTTTAATGTCTAAATAGAGAAGAAATGTTTTTAGAACCTACACAGAAAATTTCAGCAGGAACTTGCGATTACAGCAGTCTTAAATTAGTCTGAATACATTTTTGCTTTGGAAAAAAAAAGTTACCTATTCACAAGAAAACACACCACAATTAGAAAGAGTAGACAAAAATTAAGCATCTTGACTTCTCTAGGACATTTAAGGTGGTTCCACTCAAAACCCATATACTAGTTTTCTGATGGAAACATACTAGGTCAGTTGTGCTAGTCTTGAGTCAATGTTCCAATGCACTATACATAGACTGCTTTAACGATAAAACTGTGATAAAAGACAACCATGTATCATATGTTAAAAGAATATTGCTTTGATCTAAAGGTGAACTTGTCTATGCACCAGCAAGTCAAATAGTACTACTTCAAATAAATCCCAGTGAAGAGTGGAAGAAGAGAAAAAAAATAATCTTAATCAACTTTCTAAATACACAAAACCAATTTATAAAGAAGGCACCCTACTTTTTTTTTTTAACATAGTTCATAAAATAGTTATTGAGCTCCTGATGAACAAAATTGCTTCTTGAAGCTATGGTAAAGAGTTCTACTGAGTGATACCAGCAGGCAGAATCAAGTGGTTTATATTTCTCCTTCATTGATGTAGCAGATGCAACACAAGTAGACCAACCTCGCTTTTTTCCTGGCTTACAAGTTATAAACAACTTTTCAATAAATTAAGTGGTGAGTATTTTTTTTTTAAATTACAGCAGATTTCTTTTTTTTGCCTGTAACAATATATAAAGACTACAAATTTCACAGAATCACACAACAGCTGAGGTAGGAAGCAATCTCTGAAGGTCATCTAGAGTTGGTTGTTCAGGGCCATGTCCAGTCAGGTTTTGAGTATTTCCATAGTCAGAGACTCCATAATCTCTCTGAACAACCTGTTCCTGTGTTTGACACCACTCACAGTAAAAATGTTTTTGCCTATGCTTACATCAGAGATATCTCACTTCACCTGAACAAGCACAGAGGAGAAATACATATTTAGGAAGAACAATTTGTTAAAAGAGAAGAGGAGCTTTATTTTCAGTATAACTCAAGAACACATGTCCATTCAATCAAGGAAAACAAAAAAAATTAATTTTAAACACAAGGTGCTTTTAAACATAGCACAAAATCAGATCTTTGCAAACTATTATTTTTAATGTATTAAGATATCAGTATCTTCCTGCAATCATTTCTTTGAACATCAAGTGGCTAAAGGAATATAGGGCAGGGAAAGAACAAGGGGAAAGAGCTCACTCTACGTTACCGGTTCACAGTAAAGTAGACCAGGCTTCTGTGGATTTTGCACATCATAAAACCCTCAGGCAAAAGAAAGCAGAGATCCTGATAGATAATGAAACCCACAACTATACTAATTGGCATTACATAACTGTCTTTTTCATGGGATGGCCATCTACACGAAACCTGGAGAACAAGAACCTTAAAGATGCCACAGGACCTTCAAGTTGAAATGCAGGCAACTCACATGAATGAGAAGATTTTGAAGCGACAATGAGATATCCCAGAGGAAGAACTGGATGGAGTACATGATACAAAAAGAGCTCATTCTCTGTGTAATGGTTTTATCCATTAAGGGAAATTAAATATAACATACAGTTACACAAATTAACTGATTTTTTTTATTATAGCTAAACCATTCTGCAACAAGATTTCCATTGGATGAGGTCATCTAGAATTCCTGACACTTTTAAACGTAAAATTCAGCTTGCCAAAAATTTATATGGAAGGGCAGGATTTTATCCAAATGCCTTTGCAAAAACTTCTCCCTCCAATAACAATGATGAAAAGTAGCATATGAAATTATTCTATGCCTATTCTTACAGAACAATTAACCAAACCAGGACTAAAATGTTTATACACAAAGAAGCCCACTCACCTATTACTGAAGATATAAATATTTTAAATCACACATTTCAAATATTTTAAATCAAACAATTAACCAAAAGTTGTAATTATCGGAGAAAAAGGGCCATCACAAGTTAATTTTAAGAGGCTACACCATCTGTTGCTTTTTCTAAAAGAAAAGGCTGAACAGCAGAAAGAAAACGCATGTTTTCTCATGTTACCTGTCTTGTCTCTATAACAACCACTGATGCAAGTCATATTTATTTCTACATCACCCGTGTCATATATAGGACAATTAAATGAACCTGAAAAGGTCAAAAAACAGAGTAGGTTCTCCACAAGATTCTAAACCTGATAATGTCAAGGTGACTCATCTTCTCCTTTGATTCATAATCATTGTGTGCTCTTGACACTGCACAGACTGTTAACTACTTTTTAAAAATCAAAGTCTCCTTTTTCTTTTTCATTTAGATATTTTCTTCGTACCTCTGACATTTAGGAGGACATCATCAAGGCACTTTCAATAATGTTATAATCTCATAAGTTAACCAGCAACAGAATTCTCTCTACATGTACCTGTATATTTAACTCCGGACTTTTACCCAGAAAGCCTTACCTTTCTTTGCTCCTTTCTGGTTTTATACAAGGCAAACTAACACACACAGAACTCCTGGTGACCACTGTAAGGTTGTGTAGAAGCAGAGAGCATCTGCTCCCTTAAGGGTATCTGGACAAGGATCTTTCAATGAAAAAGGGGATAATAGGAAGAGGGAGAAGCCATAAGGAAAAACACAAAGGGACACAAACCTAACCAACAAACAACAAGGCAGTGACAAGAACCAAACCTGCTCAGTCCCACTTCCTGATAAGGGTATGGGGAATGTGGGCATGTTTCTTTCAGTAATATTATCTGATGGAGGACCTTGACAAACAGGATAATAAAGAAAAAGAAGAAGCTATACACAAAATATAGAGAGACACAAACCTGAAGACAAAAATAACAAAGACAAGTAGTAAACCTGGTCAGGAACACTGAGTGAAGGGCTATCAAGAAACTATGGGCAAACCAGTGCTTTGCAACTGATAAGCACACAAACCTAAGGGTCCAGGGTGTTGGAGGGGGCATGTGGAACCACATCAGCTGATGAGGGCATGCGAAGGTGAAGGGGGCTGAGGAAGAACGAGATGGGGAACAAACAGAAAGGGTTATAGAAGGGGCCTGTTGGACATAAAACAGGGCCGGTCAGCATGTCTGTCTGACTGAGCCCTGTGCCTCATCATGGTGGTCAGTCCTAGCTTCTTTCGAAATCCTATCCTGTGCAGGGGTGTGTGCTGCAAGGACTAAGTGCCCGCTGCTGGTGAGACCAGTATAAGACGACAAGACACTGGACCAGCAACAAGAGTCAAAATGGGGTGCAGATGCCTTGGGCCTGTGGTCTTGCTCCAGAAGCAAGCAGGGGTCTTGGCCACCAGCTGCTGGAGAGGGAACAGCACGGGTCCCAAGCACCAGCTACCAGGAGGGACTGGAATGAGGCAAGTAAAAGGCTATTTTATCTCCTGTGGGAACTATGCAGGGTTGGTAGACTGGTTAAGATCCTCCACTCAAGAGTTTTAAAAGGAAAAGAGCTGTCAGAGGAAGAAACACTGTCATTCCCACTCCACGTACATACATCTAAGCTGGTGGTGGCAGTGTCATAATTGTCCAAGCAAGTAAACAAAGAGTAAGGGTGAGCACTGCAAAGAGCCCAGGCACACTGAGGAATAGCAAGCCCTCTGCTAAACAAACTGCTAGTAAAGGGGATGACTGTGCAAGAGAAATAGGCAGGCCTGCCTGTGGGCTTAGCCAGAGGCAGCACTGTACTGCTTCTGAGTACAGGAAGAAGAAACCTGCCATTACTAGCTACAACTATACATGTTAAATACACTTTTTCTTTTCCAATCTAGTTACCGCTTTATAATATATGTCTTCATATATAGATATCTATATAAACTTATATATGCACTAGATTACATGTTATAACTCTATACACACACATATATGTATATAGGGACTATTTCAAATAGGTTACACATCAGAGCTACTGCAGAATGTGAAACTTATCAACTATATTTTATTCAACAAGAGAGATCGTTTTTTTCTGTAACTTTTAAAACTTACTATTAAAACTAAGATCTTAAACTTTGCTGTTAAGTCCACTCCCTGCTTTTGGTGTTACTAGGGCTCTTCGGTATCTAAGGTGTGATCTACTTTTTGAGTGAACTGAGAAACTGAGATACTGAGAAAATATTTTCTAAATGTTCTTGCAAAGCTGTTTTTCACTTTCAAAGCTGCCTTTTCTCCTCCGTTCATCACAGTGTGAATGTGGTGAACTTAAGGCAATCCTACTTCAATATCCACCTTTCTCCCAGGGATGACTAAGCTGAAGATTTAAGGTCTCATTTTATTCTTGCATGGGCAAAGGCAGGTTTGGATAGCGAATACTCCTGTAGAAATGAAAGTTCATTTAATCACATGGTTAGTTGTACCTCATGTCTGAATAAGCATACAACATATTTGAATATGGAAATCTGTGTTCATTTGGGAAGACACCCAACTGAATTCATTATTCGAAAAAAAAAAAAAAAAAAAGAAGCATGCAATCATAATAGCCATGTCATAGCACACTGAAATATTTTGTGCTACACCTCTGATTTACTTTGGAAACCAGATATGTTCCAAAACACTAACAAAGTTGTTTTTTTTTTTTTTACAATGTCTTTTGTATTATGAAAAAGAGAAATCTATGCTTGAATCCTGAAAAACCTGCCCTGTCATCAAGGAGACCCTTGAAATCAATTGGTGGGCCTATATAGCTCCTTGGAAGCATGCATCAGATGGAAAATCACAAGGTTGGCTCTGCACAAGAGCTTCCGTAAAACAGAAACGACCTGGCACCCTGCTTAACGGTCTGTTATAGGTTAAGATGTTTGCTCCAGCGTGGAAGAGGGGGACTTTCCCTCTCCCCTTTCCTTGTCTGCCCACAAAAGGCTTTTCACTGCCTTTGTTGGAGGAAGGGGTGCCAGCATTGCAAAACTAGCCTGGCTTAGGGCTTTGCACCCGCCCCTGGAGCCAAGACATGTCAATCAACACCTCTGTGAATAAACCTATAAAAGCCGCAAATCATGTGGCTTCCCTGTCATGCACATTTCATTTTTGGAGCAGAAGGATGGACAAGAGAGAACTAAAGCAGTCATCTTGAGCCCAGGACAGTAAAAGATCTTCCACACAGCAGGCAGCCTTTTCACTTTGCCGATTACTGGTGGGGATGGTTAAAAGAGCTGCCAGAAGAAAGGGGCAGAATGGCCAAGCCTCCAACTCCACACAGAGGGAAAGGGAGCCAGTGGTGAGGGGGAGTTAAAGAAGGTTTCAGATGTCCAGATAAGGGCTCCACTGGAACATGGGAAACATAGGGCATTCCCCGGAGATCTGGTTAATCTCCCATTTTGCAGACGGGGAAAGTAGGGTGCTGAGACTGTCCCTGGAAAACTGCTAACTCTTAAGCTTTCCAGCTGTGAGAACGAAATAAACAGAATGCTGTTCTTGCATGATAAGAACTTGACAAGGAGGGCGCCAGAGAGGTGGGATGAGCTTTCAAGACAAAAGGGTTGCCTGACCAGGTAAAGAGGGCAATCAAAGGGATGAATGAGGGGCCAGACAGATGATTACAAACTTTAAACTTGTTAAACTAGGGTTGTTCGAGAGGAATGTGGCCTCTGGTAGCAGCAACTGCACTTGCTTAATACGGTATTGAATATTAACTTCTCCTCCCAGGGGAGGCATAATTTCACGGTAATGAGACATGCGACGTATGAACTGATATGTACTGTAACATGTAGAAGGCGTGTCGGGTTAGTCTGTAAACTTCGGAGTATCGGGAGATTTGAAGACACACCATACATAACGCTGCTGTCTCCTTTGAGAGCACGCGTAGAATCAGGCTCGAGGAGAAAAGACAGCGCAGAAAGAACCGTGCCTCGACTATACCACCCAAGGAGACCCTCCGGTGTGCTCTTTGCAACCGGTCTTGCCTATCCCGCATTGGCCTTTTCAGCCATCAACGCGCTTGCAATAAGCGTGGGCAAAGCCCTTCCCAAATCTTCGTCCGCAAAGCCAAGCCATGATGACTAGCTGGACACCCGGTCTTGCAAGAACATAATAAAATTAAGTGTTTCACTGTGGAGTCTGGCCTAACCCTCTTTTCGCGAGGTTTTTTTTTGCTCGTTTCTCACACAGCCACCCCAGAGAAAGACTACATATTGCCAAGGAAGTTTGTCCTGAGGAGTTCAACTTTGAACTGATATCTGTGAGGTTAAAAGAACCGTGTTTCCCCATTCCAGTTTTATTCCTTACCCCTCCCTCCAGCACCGATTGTGCGTGAGGATTTGTAATGGGATGTGGAATGGAACGGGTGAAATCTATATATATATCTGTATATACCTATTTATCTATTTATTATCATTGTTCTCTTTTTTCTGTCCTACCCAAATTTAAGTGATTGATTTATGGTTCTCATTGTTTTCTGAATTAAATTAATTTTCTTTCACCCCCTTAATCCAAGCCTGCTGGTTTTTTCTTTGCCTGTAGTTGTAAACCTCATTGTGTGTCTTATCAGCTTGAACACTAATTCTTTTGTTTAGCTCTGGAGAGTTAACATCCCCCTGAGGACAATTAGTTCCTCCGCAACCTTTCAGTCCTTTTCAAACGGTGAAGCGTTCTCAAAAAGCCACTTCAGGTTTTACACCCTAAGCTAGAAATCTATTCTCTTCCATCACTAGCATCCAACAGCTAATTTCAACAATAACAACAACGCTTAGGCGCAGAAGCAGAGGGTATAGTTTTTTGATTGGTTGGGCTGCAGCAGGTGTGGGCTTTTTGTCAGGTTTTGTTTCATTTGGGTTTTTTTGGTTTGTTTGTTTTAAACAAAGCATTAGTAGCTTCAACCAACATGAACAAGGACAAAACCATCCCATCTACAGCCTGCTTCCAGTTGAAATTTTTGAGATATTAACAACTCTGAACAAAATATCACTGTTAGCTATTTAGAGGCCTCATAGGGAGAAAGAAAATTCTATTAGAGGAGAATGATGAAGTTCAAATGCCTAATTAACTTTATAGATAGAAAATACAACTTCCCATTATCATCTTTGACACCTAATTTTTCAAGCAATTCCCTACACATCTACTCTAACATTATGAAGTTATCTGCAACAAATATGTCTGTCTATCTGTATGAAGCTAGAACCAAAAAAAATTTTATGATGGGGCAATATAATTTCATTATCCAATGCCTTATCCATCATCAGGGAAATAAAGAAAAATTTTTTTTTTGTCTGGAACAATGAGGTCCTGTCCTGGTTTGAGATAAAGATATAAATAAAGCAATGAGAACATCTGATACCATTTTGTCCCTTGTTTTGGAAAACCTGCATGTTCCCAGCTTTGTGAAGACGCTGTAGTATTTTGAGATACTAATGGAAAGAGACAAGAAATACATATGAGTTAGGAAATAGGAAATGTAATAGAAAATATTTTTAAATATGTTTCAATCTCCCTTTAGACTAGTAAAGCAAACCATCTTGTAATTTTTTACTTTGATAGGATTTTGTAACTTCTGACAGGATTTAGGGAAGTGCTAATTGCTTCATTGTTTGTGGTAAGATAAGGAGGAAGAAGGAATTTTCTTTATGCATGAACTGTGACTGTAAAGGAATCTTGCTCAACTAGCCCTGAACTGCGCATGCTCTTGAGGTTGAGTTCAAAAGGACAACTGTGATGAAGACTATCATGAGGCCCTTGCTTCAGCCCTGCGACCACCAGGAGACCCCCAAAAAGCGATACTGCACCTGTGCCAAGGGGAGGAGACCTAATTTACATCTGGAATGGGGAAGGGTCGTGAATATGTATAAAGAAAAGAAGTAATCATTTGAATATGTATTTATTAATGCTTTAAATATGTGAACTCTCTGAGCTAAGGTGTGCGTGCCTATTTAAGGGGCCTCCCCCTGCCGCACCCAGCGCTGCAATAAACATACCTCCTTCACAATCTATTTTGATTGCGGAGTTCTTCCACGCATCACACATATAGTTCAACCTTATGACCAAATTTCTAAATCTGTACTATCTTCTTTCTCCTGCTAGAATCAACACATTCGTATAGGATATTATAAAAATCTGCTCTACTCAAAGGCAGTTTGCATTTTTAAAATCCTTCTTTACACCATTTATCCTGTTCTTGTTTAACAGGTTTCTGTCTTATTGCTGCTGCCTTTGGGCTGAACAATCATGATGACCCTGGTCCACTTCTGAATTCACCAGGCCACTTTGCTTCCATGGTGGAATTACAAGAAACCCTGAACAAAACCAGCAGCAAGAAGGAACTTCAGGAGACATTAATTTTCTAGGAGAAACTCCCAGACACCACTTTTCTTCCAGTTCAAGCTGACCCAACCCACAGAAGACAGCTAAACAGTTAAGATAATTAACAATGCCAGAGGGAAAGGTTTTCAGGGAAAAAAGGAACACCAAAACCTTTCCACATAATAGAATATTCCTGCTTCATATTGTAGAAAGAAATAAAAAATCCACTCCAGACTATTTCAAAATGAAAGAATTTGCCTGTCACAATCATCCCTGTCACATGTTGACACATATACTATAAATTTCAGCCTACATCATCTTGCAGTAACCCTGCAGTTGGTTATTGATCAGCACATAAACCACACTGACCACTATTTCAGCACGTCCTTATCAATGATTTCAATCACAAGGCTGATTTGTGTTCACTAGTTAATCCAGCAATTGTTTTACAAGTCATTTCCTCAAACACAAAAACCTCCCTATATTCTCAAAAGCTGTGTGATATTGATATGCAGACATTCGTTCCACTATGAAAGCAAGTATTATTAAATATACAGTCTGTATTTGTGACTTGTAAACACTGAAAAAAAAAAGAAAATGTAGAAAAGAGTTGTTGTTTTAGACACAGGAATGTAAAACCTCCATTTTTTTCTTTGTTTAATGGGACTCTAAGACTCAAGTTCATTTTCAAAACTACTTCATCTAAATGAAGGGTCAGAAGTCTTTACTGCTAAATTTCAGTAACCTCTCAGAACACACTGAACTTAAGGAATGCAACACCCTTTGGGTACATCACACCACATCATACTAAAAATAGTTGCACTTTTAAAAATACATTGCAAGTGGGAATTCTGGGCCTTTTTTAAAAGTATAAAAGCAAATAAGCAGTTTCCCTGGTAAATATCCTATTTGTTCCTGAGTTATTCTGCTAATTTTTTTGTGGCTTTGATGTCTGCTTTCTAAACCTTTACTTGGTTATTCTTTGGTTCTCTTCTTTATGAAAAGGATAAATTTACCAACAAAATGAAAGCACTGAAGGAAAAGTACTGCTAAACAAAGTAAAATACAAACATTTTGTCCTTCAGTCCACACACAGGGTTATCTTATAAATTAGATTGATGGATTCAACCATAGTTGGCATATAAACCTATATGATAGAGAAATGCTAAAGTTAAGTGAAGGTATCATATCTATTTTATCAGTTGCTCACCCAATCACTCTGCCTATCACAGAATAGTGGGGGTTGAAAGAGACCTCTGGAGATCACCTAGTCCAAATCCCCTGCTAGAGTAGGTTCACTTAGAGCAGGTTGCATAGGATTACATCCAGGCAGGTTTTGAGTATCTCCAGAGAAGGAGACTCCACAACCTCCCTGAGCAGCCTCTTCCAGTGCTCTGTCACCCTCAAAGTAAAGAAGTTTCTCCTCATGTTCAGATGGAACATCTGTGTTCCAGTTTGTGCCCACTGCCCCTTGTCCTATCACTGGGGACCACTGAAAAGAGTCTGGCCCCATCCTCTTGACACCCACCCTTTAGATATTTATAAGCATTGATAAGATTCCTTCTCAGTCTTCCCTTCTCCAGGTTAAACAGATCCAGGTCTTTTCTCAGAGAGATGCTCCAGTACCCTAATCATCTTTACAGCCCTCCACTGGACTCTGTCCAGTACACATCTCTCTTGAGCTGGGGAGCCCAGAACTGGACAAAATACTCCAGATGAGGCCTCACTAGGACAAGAGGTGGGGACGAGAACCTCTGGCCCACTGGTCACAAGGGCATATTGCTGTCTCATGGTTAACTTGTTTCCAGCAGGTAAATCCCTAGCCTGTACTGGTCCATGGGGTTATCCCTCCCCAGGTGCAGGACCTTATACTTGCCCTTGTTGAACTTCATTAGGTTCCTCTGTCCAACTCTCCAGCTTGTCCAGGTCTCGCTGAATGGCAGCACAGCCTTCTGGTGTGCCAGGCACTCCCCCCAGTTTTGTATAATCAGCAACTTGCTGAGGGTACACTCTGTCCCTTCAATCAGGTCATTGATGAATATGTTGAACAAGACTGGACCCAGTACCAACCCCTGGGGAACACCACTAGCTACAGGCCACCAACTAGACTCTGCACCACTGATCACAACCCTCTGAGCTCTCTCATTCAGCCAGTTTGCAATCCACCTCACTGCCAACTTATCTAACCCACACTTCCCAAGCTTCCCTAAGAGGATGTTATGGGAGATAGTGTCAAAAGCCTTGTTGAAGTCAAGGTAAACCACACCTACTGCTCTCCCGTCATCTATCCATACCTAGCTAGTCACACTATCATAGAAGGCTATCAGACTAGTCAAGCATGATTATCCTTGGTGAATCCACGTTGACTCCTCCCGATAACCTTCTTTTCCTCCACATGCTTAGAGATGACATCTAGAATGAGCTGTTCTATCACTTTTCCAGCAATGGAGGTAAGGCTGACTGGCCTGTAGTTTCCTGGGTCCTCTCTTACCCTTTTTGAAGATTGGGGTGACAATAGCTTTCTTCCAGTCTTCAGGTACATCTCCAGTTCTCCATGCCCTTTCAAAGATGATGGAGAGGGGCTTAGGAATAACATCAGCCAGCTCCTTCAGCACTCATGGGTGCATCCCATCAGGGCCCAAGGATTTGTGGGTACCCAGTTTGCCTAAATTATCTCTAACCCAATCCTCTTTGACCAAGGGAGAGTCCTCCTTCCTACAGACTTTTCCATGCCTCCAGGGCCTGGGATCCTTGCAGGTTGGTCTTAGCAGTAAAGAGTGAAGCAAGAAGGCATCCAGTAACTCTACCTTCTCAGTATCCTTGGTTACCAGGGCACCCACTTCATTCAGCATTGGTCCCACATTTTCCCTATTCTTCCCTTTGCTAGTAATGTTTTTGAAGAAGCTCTTGTTTTCTTTGATATCCCTTGCCAGATTTAATTCCAACTGGGCCTTAGCCTTCCCCATTGCATCCCTGCATACTCTGACAACATTCCTGTATTCCTCCCAACTGGCCAGTCCATTTTTCCACATGTAAAATTTGTTTTCAGCCATTATCTGTTCAGTCCAGTTTCTCCAATCCAAAGTAGTAGCAAGCTAATTTTTGCAACCAACTCAAGCACTATCATCTTCAAATTACTCTGTTCTCATATGTTACACATAATTATAGCTGTTAAAACTTCTTTGAAACAAAAAGTTCACCATGGCTAAAATAAATGAAAAAAGTAATGGCAATCACACTTCCTTCCACATAAGATCAAAAACTAAGGAGGCAGATCTTCAAGATTTTTAGAAATTAAGCACATCAAAGAAATTTTAACTTTGGGGAAAATGGTGATGGTGATGTTCAATACTTCCGGAAAAATAAAAACTGATCCGGAAACTTGTTTTAGCACCTAGAGTAAGCAAAAAGAAAGCAGTTTAACTTCTGTCAAATTTATACTGCAATTTGATAAAGGATAATTCCTCTTGGTTCTATTCCTTTTTTTAAACCAAGACTGTACAAAACATTCTGCTTCCAAAGTTAACTGAGCATGAATCAGACTGTAAATGTTCATTCATCTTTGCAGCCAAATTTAGACATCATACTCAGTTTTCACAATTCCTCTAGAAATATAACTCCAAAACATAGCTAGAGATAAAACAAGTCAAGACTTCTGCTACAGTATTGTTTTAGCTCTGACTATCAACATATAGGTGGGGGGAGGCGAGAAAGGAAAAGTGTTGCTTTATTGGAAAACACAGCATATAAATCTTTACCTGCAGCTCGGTAAAGTATTTTAGGTTCAAAGAATATGCATGGATTTTTGTCCTCTATGCATGACAGAAGCAGTCCTTTGGCCTGAAGAGGACTCCTTGGTATAACAACCTGTAAAAATATTTTTTAAATAGTTTATTTAAACTGCAATTCTGCTAGAAATTTCATCAATTAATATTAAAAACCAAGCAACTGTTTGCTTTAAATAAACCTATGTACAGATTGAGCAGTTCTTACAAAGTGAATTAACATCAGTGCTGCATTCCTAACACACTCCAAATGTTAAATTCTATTTTGTTCATTGATGAGGCTTGAATAGTTCCTCTCTACACCATGATTTAAATACTAATGGACTTCCCTTCGAAAAGGTAGAACTAACATCTTAACAATAATGATTTGAGCTAGAAGGAACAGAAGAAAGTCAGCCAGATTAAAAAAAAACAAGCCACACAGTTGTTAACTTAGTAAAATTAATGTAGCTATGACCAAAAAAATTAATCTGAGTGATCCTCAGTTGCTTGGGTAAGGATTCATCAGAGCAGGCTGGGAAGGTATTCACACCTACTCCAATAAGTTTTGAAACAAAAGGCAATAACTATTTAAAGTTTACTTGCTTTGCTTATGGTGGAAGCCTGGAATTTGTTCGTTTTGGAAATGAACAAATACCAAGATACCTGAAACTATTATCAAACAAAGATAAAACTAAGCAAGCCCTCCAGATGTACTCTGAATATGTTGAAGGAAAAAGTGTGATTTCCCAACAGAAGAGTTAATTTTGGATGATCTAAGAGAATTATGAAAACATAATTACCAAATTATCACAGTTTAAATGAAAATAGAACCTGAGAGCTCAATTCCCTCAAATCAGAAGGACCAGCTAATTTACATCCCAGAGATCTCAAAGAGATGGCATATGCAGCATGAAGTCTACCAGCAAGCATTTTTATAGCCGTGAAGTCACAAGTGGCCCCCTCAGACTGAAAATATCAGTTGTAGCAATTGTTTAAAGAAAAAAAAAAAAATCCTTGTAACTACAGAAATGTTAACAGTGCCTCCAGGAGTTTCCAAGGCTTCAAAATATTTTTTTTGAGAGTAAGACTATTATATACAAGTAATAGAAAAGAGTCAAAACACAACCTAAATCTGCTATCACATCAATATTACTTGATAAGTGTTTTTTCTAAACAAGGGTAAAGCAGTCTATTAATATTTCACCAAAGCATTTGGTAACAGATACATGGAAAATTACACAAATGATGGATGTTACTAGCACAGACCCTTAGGGATCATTTTAAGGACAGTATTTACCATATTCATTTACGATGTTAAGTCAAAACATAGTAAAAACTGTTCAAAACCTGAGTCACTATCACTACAGTGGATGATACCAAAAAGGCCTAGTTCACATTGAGGACATGACTGACAAACGCAAAACCAAACTGAACAAAATGTTCTGAAGAGTCACACATTTAAAGGACTACATTTTTGTTATAAATATAGAACACAGCAGTAGAAATTCAGATCTGAATTTATTATCTGCTCAAAGGATGACTAGGACACTATGCAATACAGCTCTAAAAAAACATAATATAGCCAAGGAAGCGTTACTGCTATTGCAAAAATTACTGCTGGAAACTCAGCTGGAATACCTCATGACTACATCTATCGTCTTGAAAGAAAATGAATGAAATAGCAGCCAAAAGAGCTTCAGAAACTGTTAACAGCTCTTTGATAGTTTGATTTGTTTAGTCTAACAAAACAAAGACTAAAGGGAAAACAACTGTTCTCTTAATATATGAAAAGGAAGATGAAGGACAGGTAAGTTAAATATACAAGTTAGCCAGGAGCAAATTTAGGCTGGAAAGGAGAAGAAAGTTCTAGCCGTGATGGCAAATACTCTGGAGCAGTCTTACAATGGAATGGCGAAAGTCAATACAGTAATTTTGGAAGACAATCGAATCCATTAAGACATACATCCTCACAACAGCAGACAAAAGACACAACCATCTAGCACCGTTCTCATCACCCCAACAATTACAGTCCTTCCCCTGAACAAAGTTGTATAAACTCACTTTTGCTTGGGAAATCCAAACCTCACCTTTCACTTAGGAATTTTTTTCTGTGTTTTTCTTAAGTCAGGATCCTGACGCAAAGTTTAATAAGGGGGCAGTTTTGAAAACCACTCTCCCCCAAGATCAGTCCTGCCCTTTCCAGCTTGTAATACCTGGCCTTTCCTCCTGTAATTTGCAGAAAACATGCATAGATATAGGACTTCTGCAAATGCATCTGAACTTCATTTGAATTTCTGGATTTATACATTAAAGACTGGGTTTGGTTTCATTCAAAAAAAGACCTGCAAGCTTGAAGATAAAGCCTTTAATATTATCAACTGCATTAATGAACAGCTTTGCAAAAAAATAATAAAGGAACAACACTGTCTTCACAAAGATACAAAATTCAGAAGACAAAGTCTAAAATACTTCTCTTTGCATCAAAAACTAGTATATTTTTCCATCAAATGCACAGAATTCTACATGCCTTAAGTGAAATGACAACTGTTAGTCGTAGCAACCTATTTTAGCGCTTTACCCAAGGAAAAGTGAAGGAAAGTGAAAAACCAACATGAAGGAAGATCAGAGATAAGTGATTACATAAAATTCTGACTAACTTATTCAGAAGACTAAGCACAGTAGTTCTAGGTTGATACAAATTAGAAAGAGTTTTAATCACCAGAGTGGACCACTGTATCTCAGCACTTGGTTCAGTTGACAAAGCTTTGAAATTGATCAACAAGATCAGCATAAATTAGCTAAACCTGCTATCTTGTGCTTTCATATGATAACAAACTACTCTAGTTTTTAAACCAGCTCAAGAAACCATTTGATTCAATTACCTGCCAAAAGACTTTGTAGACTTTTGTCCATGTCAGGAAATATTTTCAAATTCAGAATAAGATCATAAATAACACCCAAAGACAAAAATGCATTCTGTTTCTCAAATACCATAAAATAAAATGTGAATAATACAAGATTTTTTTTTATTTAAGAGAAACAAGTAGGAGAAGTAGCTATGGCTACTGAAGTTTTAGAACACCAAAATATTATATAGATAATAGTTTAAACAACAGATAAACAATGAACATGTCTTCAGCATACAAATAATGGTTTTGCTCAAGTCTTCCACATTAATCAAGCTATGAGTCATTGCTCAACGGACTGAATGCCTGTTAACCCAGAAGTACAAGTCCATAGACAATAATTCACTCAGGAAAAAAACAAGAGAGCTGGCAAACAGTGCTCTCCTACATTTTACAGCAACTAGATCCTGCCCCTCCCTCTTCTCCATGAAAGTTATCCATCTAAGCACTAGGAATCTTAGCTTCAAGGGGTGCCACCATCTCATGTGGAAAGCATGCCTAAAGTTGTCATTCAGAGAATCACAGAACAGCTGAGGTTGGCAGGGACTGCCAGAGATCATCTAGTCCAGCACCCCTGCTCAGGCTGATGCACCTAAAGTCAGTTGTCCAGGACCATGTATAGACAACTTCTAAATACCTCCAAGGATGGAGACTCCACAACATCTTTGGGCAACCTGTGCCACGTGCCTCCTTATGTTCAGACAGAGCCTCTTATGTTTCAGTTTTGTCCATTGCCTGTCACTGACATGAATTTGACAATGCATTTAAGACAGATGCAGAAAGAAAAATTTTTTTAAAAACAGAGAGTACTACTTATTAGTGTTAGTTTTTAGTTTATGTGCTATATTGGATACAGATGTAAAATGTATGCTTCTAGTGCAAAAAGCACACAAATACAAAATACTATGTCTACTAATGATTGCTTCAATAATGGCTAGAAATTCTCGATTAACACAATTAACACAGTTTAAGTTTTATAACTTGAAAACTTCTAAAAGAGTTTTTAATTAACATATTTCAAATATTTTGTTGTGGATTGACTTCCATTCTTCTTCCCCTACCTACACCCAGAGCCATTGTTAGTTAGATTCATTAAAAAAACAAACGAAAAACCAAAATTAATCTTCATAAAATAAGAATTACCATACCTTTATTCCTGGACAGTGAGCAAAAAAAGCTTCTGGACTTTGAGAGTGATACAGTGCACCATGACCCACACAGCCCCAGGGGGCTCTGATGGTGAGGCTTCCACAATTAAACAGATCTCCAGAGCGGTAACGATATTTTGCGGCTTCATTAACAATCTGAGAAGATTTATATAAAAAAATACCATTCAATCCAATACCTTTAATTATGCATCATTAAGCCTCTAGAACACATGAGATGTAACTACACCATCTGCACTATGCACAGAATTCTGAGGACCAAGTTAGAAGCAAAGGAGTCCTGTAAGTCAGTGGAAAGGCAAACATTTTCCGAGGCAAATGAAGGAATAATTTAGTGTATTCAAGTTAGATCCCTAGACCTCAGGAGCAGCCACATAAGCCAGCTGTTTCCCCATTCCCATACTGTCAGTCAGCCCCGTTCAAATCTGTAGTTTGTCCTGTGGACACATGGCCAGCTGCAGCAGCATAGATAAGTCGGAGATTGTGTTGGGAAGACACAGCTAAGGAATTTAAGACTGCTGAAGTCAACACAGCCACAAAACCAGAACCATCTGCTTCAAACCACATATTTAATTTTGATTATTTAATAAGTCTCCAAACTGGCCTTGGTACCTCCCTGTTTACTGAAAGCATGCATAAATATTACTAATACAGCTGTGGATATATTTGCAAAAATTACATATTCAAACCAAGTATTAACACTAACAGAAGAGCAATTTGAACAGTCATAAGATTTTTTTACTTGTCTCAAATTTATTAGTACTAACCTGATCAAATGCTGGAAAAATGTAATCTGCAAACTGAATTTCTGCAATGGCTGTAGCACCTGCAACAGCAACTCCAATAGCAAAACCAACGATTCCTTGTTCGCACAAAGGAGTGTTGAAAACTCTATCTTTACCTATGAAAAACAAAAAAACACCATAATTCCTTTAACACACCAGCTTTAAGTGGAAAACATAGCCCTAGAAATATTCAAGTTATAAACAAGTTACCTGCAATTAAGCATATGGCTCTTTAGATGGACTTTTTTAGGTGTAGAAATAAAAAGCATCCATTACAGGTAAAGATACTTTCACTTACATTTGTAACAGCTCAGAGGAAGACAAGGAGAAACAAAATGAAAGATAAGAACAGTTTCTGTAACTTACAATGTTCTTTACACTTCAAGAAAAATAATTTGGTTTGCTGTATATACAGATAGGCAAGCATACCCCTCATGTTTGTATGGGAGCAGCAAACAGTACTTACAAGCATTTAATAAAAGCTTACAATAAAGAAAAGTATTGTTACTTCAATTGTCAGTTTTCTAGCAATCAGTGCTAACTGTGCATACTCAAAGGCAGATGGATCCACGAGAGCGTCTGTATGATATTATACTCTCTCTTGCCCATAGTTCCCATAAGCAGTGCTCACTTTTACCCGTCTTCTTTTGTAAGGTAAGGCTGTGCTTTACTAAAGAATTTGAATTGTCTCCAAGGCAAGTGAAAAAAGGTGTTCCTGCCATTGGAGGCATGAGACTGGAAATCAAATATTTTAAGTTTTGTATCTTCCTATGGGAGTGCAAAATGTCATTTTAGCCCTGACACATTTGTGTCACACTTAATTTCAGATTCCAAGTATGCATCAATCTAATAGATGGCTGAAAACAAAATTGTTCAGTTCATGACATTAAAAACAAGGAAGCGAGGGAGATGAATGAAATACCACTACAATATCCTCTGTAAGACATATTTACAGTATTGCCAGCAGTACTGTACTCCCTCAGCAGATGAACAGGAGAACTTAGCTATGCTACGAGATTTTCCCTTTAGAACACTGGGAAATATACAGTAGGTTTCTACAGAGTCCATCATGCATCAATATGCCAAGACTTCAACTGAATGGAAAAATGTGAGCAGGGTGCACACCAAAGACTATGAAATAAATAAAACAATAAGTTAATAACCACCAAATATGTAACTAAAAAAAGACTAAACTAATCAATTAATAATTAGGAAAGTTGTACTATGAAGACTCCTAATTTCAACAGCTGCAAGTTAAAGTAGAGAAAGGGAAGCTAACAAAAGGTTTTAGAAAGGGATAAGAGGAGAACCATTGCCCACAATTGTATTCACGATATACTAAAGGGAGCCATGCTTTACAAATATTTCAAGTACACATCTTTCATTTTCACACATCACCCAGGACAGCATTGTCACTGCTCACACCCTGTCTACATGCTTTACCTGGTGTTTTGAGTGTCAAACTTCAAGGGTTACTTTGGTTTGGGTTGTGGGTTTTTTGTTTGGCATTTTGTTTGTTTTGAGGGATTTTTATTTATATAGCAGTAATTAGGTTTTGATTCTCCCTCTGCCTTCCTCTCTTCCTTCCACCAGGAACATAACTAAGTCACCTTTCATTTAAAGCAAGTAAAAAAAATGCCATCGAATGATACAACAATGTTGGTGTTGGCAGTGAGGCTACACAAGCCAACACAAGTCCAAAGGGCTACCACAATTGCAAGACACTCCACGATTTTGCATGCAAAACAGAGGAAGTATTTTCAAGCACCTTAAAAATTTTTGAAGGGAAGTACCATTTTCTCAAATTAGTCATTCCAAACTTCTATGACTTCTACTTATTTCTTATAAATCAGTGTTTGAAACAAAAATCCCTGAGACTTAACAGTACTTTTACGATACATGCACACTGGGCTGCTTCTTGTTTAAAAATAAATTTCCAAGAAACTACTTAAATTCTTACAAATCAGAAGTCCTGCTATTGTCACAGGAGATTAAAACGTAACCACAGCTATCCTAGTTATTAAAACAATTCCAGATTAACAAAATTATTGCATAGCTTATGAAAGAAAGTGGGGTTTTGTTGTCTGGATGTCAAACACACCCAATATTACCCGGATCAACTCAAAGTACCTTGCAGATCAGAGAGTATTTTACAAGTAGAAAAACCTGCTAGCTCTCATTTCCAAGAGAAAGGAAAGAGCAAGCTGATCTCAGTAATTTCCAGATGTGGGTCATCTGTACTTTGTTTCATATCACCTGGAAGAAAAACAATAATCTCTGCAGGAACTGTGCTCAAAAATTGTTCAGATTGAAAAGGGCACTGGAACTGAGAACGGCAACAACTTCACAGTGCTGCTATTTACTCTCGCTGGGCATTTCTCTCACCAGTGTGCTGCAGTAACACTACTAGTCTGCATATTTCCTTTCTTTCTTTACTAATACTACCAACGTGTCTGACAATGTCACTACATAAAAACAGCCCTGGCCTTGAAAGATTTCTCATTCCAAGTAACAGAAAGACAGAGACAGTCTGGGGAAACCCAGAACTGGAGAGGATATTTGTTGAAGATGTAACTTGGTTTTATTGTCCTTGTAATTAAGTTATACTCATTTCTGACAGACATCAGTTGTGTCTTGTCTTTACTGCCAAGAATTAACAAAAAACAGTCCAAAAAGCTTCACGCAGGAATCATCTCTTCCCTTAAAAGCTGACAAAAGGGGAAAATTTCAGTCACATCAGGACCGTGCTTCTCCCATGCAGAATAACAAACTTCGGCTTTCAGGGCTTTTTAGTCCAATTTCTACAGAGTAAACTAATCCATAGGATGGAGAGGGAAAGTAATGCCACTGAAAGATGAAAGAACAAGATTATTTTTGAACTTATAAAACTTGACAACATAGCCTACTAATGTCTGAGCAGAATAAAAAGGAAAAAAAAAACCAACACAGATTGTTGAGAAGTGCCCAGAAGTCAGATCATATTAAGCTTACCTAACCTTATTCTTTATTAACAGATTTTCCAGAGTACACTGAAATAGTGAAACCAACCACTGGTTTCATGAGTAATTTTATATCATCACACAAAAATTGAAATGTATTTAAACAATCCTATAAAATAAGCTTTTAGCTAATATTTGATAAAAACTTTGAAATTAATTCTTTAATATCAATGTGGGGTAGATGAATCAAAGCATGTTAGATCCACGACATTAATATGCCCCCCTGTGATTCCAAATATAAAATACACCCTAATAAAACTGCTGAAATACTACTCAGATATTACATTAGAGGCAGCATGCTGCTACCAATGAAGCATGATGCAATAAATGAAGTGCGAATCAATAAAAGCAAACATGAAATACAATATGACAGCTATAACATGATCAGCTTGAAGCACCTAATTAGGACTTTCAGAACTAAAGGCATAATCCTGAAATACTATGACTTAAAATAGTTAAGAGCCAGGTAATTGTCATTGAATGAGATTCATTGCTCCGGAATGGTTTTGATTGTACATTTAAAACAATAATACTGATCCCTTAAAAGCAAAACCTAATGCACTTTACTATTCATTAGATGGTAAAACAAGCCTTGGATAGAGTTTCAAGGGGTAGGTATTCTTTATAAAATCTAGCCCTTTAAGACAGAAGTATATGCACATCATTAGGATAACACAAATTTATTAGTTTCCCTGAACATTAGAAAATTGTACAGCGTGGCTTTAACCCCCAATTTTTATTGATACAATATGGAAATCATTACTAAAACTAACCAAAATATTTAAACATTGAACATTTAAATCCATTAAGCCTATGTATTTTTATCTAATTTATTTCACATTTTTCTCCAAAACGTGAAGAGGAAGTCAATTTTTATAAACAGCCATTCACATCATCCTTCGCAAACCAGCTGAGTCAGATTTCCACTGAAATCTGACTGAAGCAGACAAATATCCCAGAGATACATTGTCATTCCATATTTCCTTTCCGTACCAACAAAGAAACATTTCCTAAAATGTACTCTTCTATTACTTGCGTCAACCACACAGCTCAAAATGAGCTAACACAAACTCCATGGGATGACTTGTCACTCCAGGTGACAGGAGTACCTCTATAGATGATCTGAAACTGGGTGCGTCAGCCTCTGAAGACAGACGTCATGCTAGTGTCCATTTCAATTAACCTGCCCAGCTTTATAAACATCTCTAGTTTCAGCCTTCTCAACAGGTTGGTGCCCTTTTCCAAGTAATGAGGGAAGCTGTATGGCAAACAGGGCTATGTGTAAAAAAGCAAGACACTTATCTCTCCATCCAAGTAACTCTGGGATAAGACTAGACGCATGTTAAACAAATGAATAAATACACTAGAAGTGTGCCTAATAAAATAAATAAGAAAATACTAAAAATATTAAGAAAAAAACACAGTATTTGACTAAAAGCACTTTTTAAACAATTACCTCATCCTTCCCTGATCTATTTTCACTTAGATAAAATAATATTGATCTTTGTGATTTTCAGAATAAAGAGTTAAGTACCCCACAAACATTCAAATTACCACTGACCCTCTAAGGGGCAACAACTTTGAGACAGTCTTATGGTCATCTTCTCATTCTCCAAGAATAAAAAGTTTCATAGCAACCTAACAGTACATGTTTACAGGCATATGTAGTCAATTATTGTGCATTTGGCCTACTTCATCCTGACTTGTTCCAAGCTGTCAGGAAAAAATTATTTCAGATTTCAGTATCTCCAATGAAACATGTTCGTCTCAATTTAACTTCAGAAATGAGATATTCAAACAATATCAAAACTCCTATAATGTTAACACACCACCCAAGGCTCTGAGTAATTTCACATCACTCTGTAAGAGTCTATGTTGGATGATTTGAGCGGTTTAAGGGGGACTGCTGGTGATTTGGTTAAAGCAGCATGTTTTGGTTTGGTTTTTTTAAGGCACTTCTACATCACTTGTGTTAAAAAGGCATCGTGGTATTAACAATATACCTGGACAGCAATTTATTTGCCCCATGATCTCATTAACTTCCATTAAAAACACCATTAAAAGTCAAACAGAAGAGTCCAACAAGCTAAATAAAACCTGTCCTCAACTGCCACAATCATGGATGCACATGGAGAAACGACTGGAAAGAAAAGGAAGTCCCAGCAGATTAGCTTCATTGTTACTCACTGGGGACTTCAAGTCGAAAATTCAAACAGAAATGACTGATTTCAAGTCAGTCCTGCCTTTAAAGAGCTGTTCTGATCTTAGAGTATCCAGGTTTTTTCATAGATACATCTACATAAGTCTGCTAATTCTAGTCTTTAACATAATTTAACACAATCTGTCCAGCATTAAGACTTTTTTTGTCCCACAATCCCTTTTAAACCCTGTTTTACAATTCCTGACACTTGTTAATCTTCCATTCCTCTCACACTATGTAAGAGTGCAGGCATCACAGCAAGTAGTTTGGTAAATTCATACCCGACTCTTTTAGAGGTCCTGGTTGAACATCAAACAGGTCAGTAATTTCTTATTAATTTTAATCAATTTGTTCTACCATTTTGTTTACTGATATCCTAGTCACAGTTCTTCAGTTTTAAGAAAGGGGGTGCAATGGCACTGTTTGTCTGTAGTGAATACCAGTAAAAAACACATTAACCTTCCAGCTGAATATGCAAGTTTCAAATCTACTTGTCCAAAGTAGGGCTTCAATTTTACAGACAGTTTACCTCTCAGTCTTGAATCCTTGCACACTAACATGCCATGCCATTTAAAAAGCTGCTTTTTCCAGAGCTGCCCATGTTAAAATAGATTATTTCACCTACAGATGAAAAGTAATTATATGAAACAAAAATTATTTTATATGCAAGTAGCTTATAACTTGTTATGATTAATTTTACGTGTTTTTATACACACAGTACAAGTTACAGAACTGAGCTTTATTACTCTCCTATTCTTCCTGAATTCTGTAACCTACCAGAGTTGCACAGACTGAGTCAGTAACGTTTATGTGTGCCCAGACATTCACAGCAGGCTGCAGGGACTCAGCCATACCCCTGGCATAACTCAACCAACTACACAGCCAAGCAACCAGGTCTCAGCCCACCATTTAAGTCAGCTTAAAGTCTCAAGTCAAACACAGTAAGTTGGGTTTGTTATAGGAGAAACATATAAACAAAAAACAAAAGAAAAAAAATCACTGTGTAGAGACAGCCTATACTGTCAAAAGAAGTTCAACATTTAGTTACTTTGAACAAAAAATTCATTCAAATTTTTATTAATTAACAACTAATTCCATGGCAGGTTGCCATAACTTTTTCTTTAAATGTTCCAAAAAGTCACATTATGGCAATAAGATACATGCATTAGTCAAAAAAAGGTACTTCAGAAATCTGTGAGTGACCGAGAACAGAGTCAGAACAGAGATTTGCATGCACTAAACTAAATCAGCAGCTTCTGCTGCTGCAAAATCCACTATCACACTCCACTCTGCAATGAAGGACACGACTTATTCTAGACAGAAGTTTTATAAAGGTCAAATGACAGGTAAGTCTTACTCAGTTTCACTTGTTTACAGGAGTCTTAATTAAGCTTCAATTGGAAAAAAAAATTTAAAAACTCACTTGCACAAAAAAAATGTACCCTTCTGAAGGACTAATCACCACAGTATTGCCCAAAGAAAAGGACACCTGTTCTGATAGGAATTCCTCACAACTTCATCATTTATTCTACTGACATAACCAATATTTCTGAAGAGTACTTCAAGTAAACTGGAAATTAAAAACAGCTGAAAAGTAAGTTTTCCTTTTAAGTCTTCCCCAGTTACTAATTCAAAGGCATTCATACATTTGAATAGATATGAATATCTGAACTAGCAGTTTTAGCTCAAAGGGTTCTCAACACGTCATTCTCTTACTCAAGACTGCATTTTTCTTCCCTGTCATTTGCGACAAGCTAACAATCCACCAAAAGCTAAAGAATAAAACAGGAATATTAAAATATATTATCTAATTATCTCCCTTTCTAAGGGAAGAAGTGGAACAGGGGGATGAGATGAGGTTAATGCATAGCTTCAAATGCTGGTAAATTTGCATGTCATTTAACTCTTTCATGAAGAAAAAGCAGACAGACAGTAGTATAAGGATGGAGAAGATCAGGTTCTTTTCAGGTACACAGTGATAGGTGAAAGAATGACCGAAAAGGGGACACTGATTACACTAGAGGAAAAAGCCCTCACTAGGGCTTTTTTTTTTTTTTTTGACAGTAGTCAAATGCTGGAACAAGTCACCCAGAGAGGCTGTTCAAGCTCCTTCCTCAGACATATGCAAAACTCACCTAGACAAGACCACAAACTACCTAAACTGGCTCTATGTTGAGTACTGGTTTGGACCAGAGGACCTTTAAGGTCTTTGCCTTCCAACCCTTTCTATGCTACGATTCATTAACAGCCCCAAGCAGCGTTACATGCTGACTGCCCAAACTTTTTATGTCTGTACCTGTCCTGCCAATGGAAGTATTTCATGACATTGATAAAATAGTACTTACTCAGCTCCACACTGTTAGAAAAATATACATTAAGCAGCTCACATCAAAGTGGCAGATTTGCTCACCAGAATTTCTTTTTACTGATGACTGTGTAGGTAGCCCACTCCACATTGAATTCCTTCCAATCATCTGGCTCATACACTCAGTTTTATCAGCCCAAAGAAAAAAAACATGATATCTAACTGCACCAAGGCATTCAAGAGTTCCTCCAGCTATGATTAATAACGTTCCTTGTTCAACCACAAAAAGTTTTGCTGTGTGAGAAGCACGCTTGCCGAAAAGCATAACTGACTATAAAGCTAGATGTGAGAAGCTATACCAGATGACAGAACGCTCACTTGGAAAAATACACTCTAGAACTGACATCTACCAAACACTTAGATGTGGGTATAACCAATGAATAATATATCAGCTTTAAAGGCGCTTGGGTCAGTTCCACGCATTTTCAGACTATCTGCAACATTACGTGACATGAGAAAAGATCCAACAGGAAAATACACAATAGTTCCCATAGCTAAGTATTAACAACATCAATAAAAATTCTGCTGTAATAGGCTGGGTACAGTATGTGGATGACAAACAGAGGATCAAGCAAAACTGTGTCAAATACAAGGCACTGTCTCTCATGCTCCTCAGTATCAGTAGTGTAGAAATACTTTATAGTAAATTTGAAAGCATGCTGGACCTAACCTAAATTGTGAAGCAACTATTCTCAACTCAACAGCAAGGACGTAATGCTGCTAAAGAAGTACTCAGGAACAAAGTCCTGAATGACCAGTAATGTGCAGTAACAAAAAACGTCTAATGAATCTCAGTTGTAACCATGCCTGTCCCTTGATAATGTAAAGCACGTTGTATTGAGTTTGCACAGCAAGGTTTTGGTAGCAGGGGAGCTACAGGGGTGGCTTCTGTGAGAAGATGAGAGAAGCTGGCTCCATTGGACATAGGAGAAATGCCAGCCAGCACCAAGATGGACCCACCACTGGCCAAAGCTGAGCCCATGGGGGAAATTAGTGGTGCCTTTGTGATAATATATATAAGAAGGGGAAAAAGTTGCTGCACAACAGCAATTGCAGCCAGAGAGGAATGAGACTATATAAGAGAAACAACTCTGCAGACACCAAGGTGAGTGAAGGCGGGGAAGGAGGTACTCCACACACTGGAGCCCGTGGAGGACCCCACACCAGAGCAGGTGAATGCCCAAAGGAGGCTGTGACCACATGGGAAATCTGTGCTGGAGCAGGCTTCTGGGAGGGCCTGCGGAGAGAGAGGAGCCCACGCTGGAACAGGCTTGCTGGCAGGACCTGTGGCCCTGGGAGGGACCCACAGTGGAGCGGTCTGTTCCTGAATGATCACCCCCCATGGAAGGGACCCATGCTGGAACAGTTCACGAAGAACTCCAGCCCATGGGAGGGACTCACACTGCAGAAGTTCATGGAGGACTGTCTCTGGGAAGGATGCCATGCTGGAGCAGCGGGAGAGTATAAGGAGTCCTCCCCCTAAGAAGGAGCAGCAGAAACAATGTGTGATGAGGTTCTAAGGATTTAATAAGAAAAGAGATCTACAATAAATGACTAGCATGTTGTGTCAGCCTGCTCACTGCAACTGAATCAAGTTAAATCAAGATTAACCTGCTCCTCAAAGTGCTTTTGCTGCAAAGCTGCTTAGACAATTGACTGGACTGGGGTGTTAGCCTAGAAGGGTCAAAAGGGTCAAGACTTCTAGCAAATTACTTCCAAGAAAACTCTGACTGTTTTACTCCCTGTAATAAAGTCTGCAGCACAATTACCACACTGCTATCACCAACCTCAGAGGCAGGAAAAACAGCAGCCATACTACATTAGTCCCACTTGACAAGTACAAACAAAACAGGGGGCACACTGACCACAGGACTAAACAAGGAAACTGAAGATTACTAAATTCCACCTAAGAAATAGTAAATTGTGAAGACTGACATCTAAAACAAGGTACAAGAGATGTGCTTGCAGACCTGGTATTAAGATTGCAAATACTAGTTATGCTCATTGATTCCATCTTTATTAAAGTTTCATCCTCCTTGACACTGTATTACTAAAATACTACTTTTAAAAGTTTCACTGCAAATATTTCCTGAAGTAGAAAATTCCATTTTTATCAAGTTCAGCAGCACATAGTTTTTTGCCCAGCAACATGTCTTGAATTATCTTAAAAATACACTAGAACAGCTTTTTTAAGATCTATACTGAGTATCACAGAATGGTGGGGCTTGGAAGGGACCTCTGGAGATCACCTAGTCCAAATCCCCTGCTAGAGAATGTTCCCCTAGAGCAGGTTGCACAGGATGACGTCCAGGCAGGTTTTGAATATCTCCAGAGAAGGAAACTCCACAACCTCCCTGAACAGCCTCTTCCAGTGCTCTGTCACCCTCAAAGTAAAGAAGTTTCTCCTCATGTTCATATGGAACTTCCTGTGTTCCAGTTTGTGCCCATTGCCCCTTGTCCTGTCACTGGGCACCACTGAGAAGAGACAGGCCCCATCCTCCTGACGCCGGCTCTTTAGATATTTATAAGCATTGATAAGATCCCCTCTGAGTCTTCTCTTCTCCAGGCTAAAGAGACCCAGGTCTCTCAGCCTTTCCTTGTCAGAGATGCTCCCAGTCCCTTAATCATCTTTGTAGCCCTCCACTGGGCTCTGGCCAGTACATCCTTGTCTCTTGAACTGGGGAGCCCAGAACTGGACACAGTACTCCAGATGTGGCATCAGTAGAGTAAATTAGAGAGGGAGAAGAACCTCCCTCAATCTGCTGGTCACACTCTTCTTAATACACTCCAGGATACAATTAGCGTTCTTGGCCACAAGGGCACATTGCTGACTCATGGTTAACTTCTTGTCCACTAGCACTTTCGGGTTCTTCTCTGCAGAGCTGCTTTCCAGCAGTTCAACCCCTAACCTGAACTGGTGTCTAGGGTTATTCCTTACACTTGCCCTTGTTGAACTTCATTTGGTTCCTCCCTGCCCAACTCTCCAGCTGGTCCAGGTCTCACTGAATGGCAGCGCAGCCTTCTGGTGTATCAGTCCACAGCCATTGTACAAAGTTCTCAAGTAATTTTCCTTTTTTTTCTAACTGTAAATCTTATTAAAAGAATTGGCTATTTAAGATGAAAATGAACAAAATGTACTATTGTGTAATGATTCTGGAACATGTTCTCCAGATGTTACCGTTCAAAGGCATTTATATAAATCAGAAGAAAATCCAGATCTTGCCAAACTGCTCTGTAAGTACCAGGCAAACAAGCTGCAGAATTCTCCATTAAATCCATTCACAAAAAACCAAGGGTTTTTCTTAATCTATACACACAACTAGTTCATTTTTAACTGTAAATAAAATGTTCCACCTTCACTTTAAGTCCATCACGTCAAAAATTCTGAACTACTTCATTCTACCATGTGTGATATGTTAGGAAGGACCAGCACCTACATAAAAGAGGAAGCACAGTGCTTCTCCAACAAGCTTGCAGTCTGTTTCTGAAGCATCAAACTAATGTTTTCTATCTATCTGTTTATACAATAAACCCCTAACACTTACTTCTTACGCTAATTTAGGCTGAGTTTTCCTCCTCTCCATAACAGCATATTGCTAAGTTCTTAAAACATGCAAAAGACCCCATGATTCTTGATAAAAAACCTCACAGAAAAACCCCAGTGTCTCCCCACCTGTTGAAGTAATATCCAACCACTAGTAGCTTCTGGGAGGCAGAACACACTACCTTAATACACTGCATTACAGGTCCCAACCAGCCAATCAAAACTGTTCTTGTACTTCTTTCCCTTGCACTTGTAACATTTGGCACTTGACCCAGAATCTCCATCAACAGATCTCTGTTCCCTCACCAGCAATATGCTGTGAAGTCTCCACAATAAACAACTTCCTGAAATCACAAAAAAACTATTTACAATATATACATATTAAAGTCTTTTACGAATTTGAGACAAATTATTAGAATTAAAAAAATCACCACATTATATGCACTTCTGTTAGCTGAGCTTCAAAAGTTTCTCCCATCATTTCATGCTCCCAAAAACCATGAGGACATTAAGCAATTTTTGTAAGCATATCCAATCCTATGGCAAGAGACTTCACCAAATTCAGCTCAAACTCATAAAATAATATTGTATTCAAGTAAATACTTTTCTTCAAAGAACACCTACCACAATTTTAGAAAGGCTGGTGTCCCTTGGACATGGCTAGGTACCGCCGTCTCATGGCCAAATAAACAAAAACTCTGTAATTATTTTACTGGTCTTTGAACAAATGACTCATTTACTGAGAATGAAGGGGTCCCTTAAAACTCACACAGGGTTTTACACTTTAGACACAAGGTGTACAGAATAACAACCAGAGATTACAGTAGATTAGACATTGGAATTAAACATTATTGCTGCAAGACAAAATAGTATTATCACGAGATGCACCAGCAGAAAGCTGTAAGCAACCAGGTTTTACTCAGTAAGCACACAGAGTAATGTATCCAGTTTTGAATGGCCCATATCCTTCTGCTGCAGCAACCAGAGCCCAGAGAAAAATGATCAATAAGAAAAAGCTTCAAACCATAAGAATAATCCTGCACTGGGATCATGTGTGTAGGGAGGCCAGGGAATCTCCTCCACTGAAGGCTAAGAACAGACTTTGCCGGCTGATCTGTCCTAAAACATATCCTGTGCTTCAGAGATCTAATGCTGTAAGGCAGGCAGAAAGTAGAAGAAAACAAATGTGGAAGCCATGAATAAAATAATTTTTAAAGCATCCAGCTGATTGCTAATGTGGCTATGTCATCCTGACATAAGGATGTTATTTTCTTGCTGTCACTGTGGTTTCATATGCAGTTCAGTCACTTGCTTTTTGATGCGTTTGAAATTTTCCACAGCAGAAATCTTCCCACACCCTCACAGAATTCAGTGATTCTTCTGTGATTTTTCAGGTGGCAGGAAAATATCCTGGACCAACTGAACAGACACTAGTTACTGTTTAAAACCTGCTCCCCATCTATATCACACCTCTTTTTCTTTTTTAAATATGGTTGGGAAGAAAAAAAATCCCACCTTTTATCTATGCTTCTAGCTCCATCGAAATAAAAAAGCATAGGAAGGATTATTTATAAAACAAGCTTATACAATTGAACAGAATAGGGTGAGAAAAGAATTAAATTTCAAGTTCCATGTGTGTACTTACTGCATCCTTTCTATTCCACATGAGGAAATCTATTTTAGCTATGAAAAATGAGTAAGGAGGAAAAAACCTGAATCTGCTTTTACTATTGTCTGCATGTATGAATGTCTCTAGCATGTATATAATTCAGAATGATCTGAAATGATCTGACATTGATTTTGTTTCATCCTACATACAGGAGTGACACATGTTTGTTATTAGTGAGTTTCATTTTATCAAGTGTCCACGTAGCAAAGAAGCAATTACAACAAAGAGAGACTAAAAGAGACTTTAGCATGGCACAAACTGACTGTTAACACCACACTGCTAATAAAGGCGGCAAACATCACTCCCAAACATATTAGCAGTGTTACACAGAAACATTAGGAAAAGCATTTTGTTCTGATTTTGTGTGGGAGTACCATAGGCTACTGTGGGCAGGGCATCCCTGTAAACACTGATCAAAAAAAAAAAAAAAAAAAAAAGAAGAGGAGGACAGCAAGAACAGAGACCAAACAGAACCGCTAAAATAAACCAGAACAGACAAAAATAAAAGCCATGAGTATAAAACCCTCCAGCTGGTGATGGGACACTAATCCAGAAAGTAGGAAACCTATCTTCCTCTTGTTTGCTCTGCTATCACACAAAAGATCCCAAACAGTGACAAATAAACCACATGAGCAAAAGACAAATTAATTCCAAAACATTTCAAAAGAACAAAATGCTGACAAAACAATTTCTGCTGCATCTCCACCGAGATCAGCTTTGGTATCTCAGTCAACTCTTTTGGGAGTAAGTTCAGAAGTCCCGAGGGATAGAACTGAGGCCAAGTCTCATCTACCCTGGACAAGCACTTGCTTCTGGTGGAAGAACCACAGTGGCATCCTCCAGGACCTGGAGAATCTTTGAAATAAAAATTCCCCATTCAAAGCATTCACATTCTACCCATATTTCTAAATAGTTGCAAGTGAACTAAAATGGCATTATTCAAGAAATCCCTACTGAAGAGTAAAACAACCCTCATCTAATACTACTGTTTCAGTCCAAAAATACTTTTAATAGCTCAAAACCATAGAAGGTAATCTAATCAGGCATCCAAATATTAGGAATTTAACTTAAGCAGCCACCTTGTTTCCCTGGTGTCCAAAAGAAAGGCATGCCATGAAAGAGAAATGCACACTGTGTGATAGGGGATCAAGTGCACCCTCAGCAAGTTTGCAGACAACACCAAGTTGGGTGGGAGTGTTGATCTGCTTGCGGGTAGGGAGGATATACAGAGGGACTTGGACATGCTGATCAATGGGCCAAGGCCAATGGTAGGAGGTTCAACAAGGCCAATTGCAGGGTCCTGCATTTGGGTCACAACAACCCCCTGCAACGCTACAGGCTTGGGAAAGTGTGGCTGGAAAACTGACCAGCAGAACAGGACCTGGGGGTGTTGGCTGAAACCCAGCTGAATATAAGCCAGCAGTGTGCCCAGGTGGCCAAGAAGGACAACAGCATCCTGGCTTCTATCAGAAATAAGTGTGGCCAGCAGGAGTAAGAAAGGGATTGTCCTTCTGTACTCAACACTGGTGAGGCCACATCTCAAATACCGTGTCCAGTTTTGGGCCTCTCACTACAAGGAGGACACAGAGGTGCGGAAGCATGTCCAAAGAACGACAACAAAACTGGTGAGGGGTCTAAAGCACAACTCTTATGAGGAGTGGTTGAGGGAACTGGGGTTGTTTAGCCTGGAGAAAAGGAGGCTCGGGGGAGACCTTGTCACACAACTGCCTGGAAGGAGGTTGCAGTGAGGCGAGGTCAGTCTGTTCTCCCAAGTAACAAGTGATAGGACAAGAGACAATGGCCTCAAGCTGTGCCAGGGGAGGTTTGGGCTGGATATTAGGAAAAATTTTTTTACAGAAAGCATTGTAAAGCATTGGAACAGGCTGCCCAGGGAAGTGGTTGAGTCACTGGAGGTATTTAAAAGTCGTGTAGATGTGGTGCTTAGGGACATGGTTTAGTACTGGACTTTGCAGTGCAGGGTGAACAGTTGGACTCGATCTTAAAGGTCTTTTCCATCCTAATCGATTCTATGATTCTGTGATCATAGTCTTGAACATTCTTGAATAGACAGCACAAATTACCTCCTATAATTTATATGGAACCTGGGGGAAGCCTGAATTACTTGCTTATATCAGACCAAGCTTCTAAATGGTTCATTTGCCAAGATGAATCTTACACACATATTTAGACTAAAACTTCCCTTACAATGAATCACGTTTTTTCCAATTTCATATTAAAAAACTATTTCTGTTGGGTACAGACACATGGATTCACTACATCCATACCCAACTCATAGCTGGCTTTGCAGAAGACTGACAATACTACTAGACACCTTTCTATTTTCTTTAAATACTTCTTCCAAAAATATCACAGAATCACATAGGTGGTTCTTTGAACTTTTAAAATCCTCCAGCCCCTTTTGCCTCATGCAGCTTCTGGAGCTGTAAAACCTTTAGCAACAGTGCCTATCATTTGTATAATTCACCATTACCTTGCTTAACACGGAATTTATGTGAAGGGGTTTGACAGGATTTGTTTCAGAATTTCACTAGCTACCTGTTTGCAGGCCACCACATTGGAATTACCTTATTATCTACAGATCAGTGATCACCAATACTTTCATTTTTATTCTAATATGTGAAAGCACTGCCTATAAGCATTCTTCTAACTAAATAGAACCTCCTTCCAGTCCAGTAACTATCTCTTTCTCCTACCCAAATTCACAATTCATGAAAAATTCCATCCTATAGACACTGGTCTAATGTTTCTTCCTTGCCTTACACAATTCCAAAAATGTATTTTCTCTTCCCAACATCACTCTTTCATTCAAGCAGTGACCAAAAATGATGAAACTCAAACTGCTACCTTCTGAAGCTGCCGTGACCCTTTGCCAGGTGGTCAGCAGGAGAAAGGGATTTTTCACTTTTTCACCTGCTGACATCTTTCTTCTAACCCCCTTAACCTCTGCTAGGTGTGTAATTCAAGACTATTTTCAGAGGACTATACTTGAAATTCTTTTTTTTACTCCATTTTTCAGATACATTAACAGGAACATGAAAAGCTCTGATTTGCTCTAATTAGACATCACATACACCAAGGAAAGCAGTCCCTAAAATGAACTGCAAACTGCTTACCTAAAGAGACATAAGGCTTGAACACTATTCCTGTTCTAAAGGAAAACTGCTAGTCCCCTGGCTATCCAAACTTGCAGGAAGTCTTAGCAATAAGAAAAACTAAATTCTGCTCTTTCACATTTCCTTACTAGGTCAACTTTCCTCTCTGTAGTGTAAACTTTTTGGCAAGCATAACAACTTCCCAGCTTTTGAGTGAAACTACTTCACTGAAACATATTATCCAAACACATACATACAAATGCCTGCATCTGTGTGAGACATCTGCATGCAACTGATGAGACCCACAAACATCTGTAGTATTGGAAAGCCTGTACATAAATATTTATGAGCAGAGACGTGAATTACTGAAGATGTCTATTACTTTGAGAGGACAAAAAACATCGGCAATAACTCGATGTAAGATTCCTTTTTTTAAAAAAAAAATTATTCAATTCTTCTGGGTTTGATTTCTACCACTTACCTAAATCTCATCTATAAAAGTGAACACATAAACAAAAAAAAACCTTAGTCTCCTCAAAGCACTTCTCTGGGGAAAGACCTACCAAGCCAATCTGACTTCTGATGGATTCTCAGAGTCCTGAGCAAGGACTGATCCAATTCCACATTCTCAGAATATCAAGCTTTGAAATAGTCAGAAGGCTCTTGATCCTTAACCTCACTAAGGATAAACTTGACATGGCAGTTAGTGCACATTAGAGCCTCCCTTCAGGCATAGGCCAGAATGGTATTAAAGACAAATCTCTACTGAGGCCAATGACTAGACAGAAGCACTTCTAGATAAGTAAGCCCTCAGGCTGTAAGTGTTTGGAGGACAGCAGAGAGAGTAGTCAAGAAAACTATTACATATACTTCATTTCCTCATTCATATAATCTCAAAATCTTCATTTTGGGCCACAGTAGGCTAGATGGGTCTTTTTTTGGAGTTACATTCACACACACCCCTCACAAAAAAACACCACAACATGCTGTCATCTAACCCCTGCCTCTGATCTCCTCTGTATTTTTATCATGTCAATGATATTGATCTTTACATGCTGCAACTTTATTTCACGCTTCAAGCAGAGCAATAGGACACATGTATTCACACTCCAAGATCATTGTTTCAAATCCATCTGCAGACTCAAAGACAAACATGCAGCTATTTCATTCAGACAGCATTTTCCTCAAAAGACTGAAATAATCACGTACCTCTATTAAATAAATAAGACAATTTAAAAAGGTTTGCACACATTACCTAGGCTACAAAAATACGGTAGGCGAGGAAGCAGGCTATCAATCATGCAGTTTACATCTTTGCTCTGGAGACAAGAAACATCTTGTGACAACAAGACTACAGAACCACAGACATCACTTCACTAAAGACACTCTACAGGTTAGGGTGTGCAACCTCTGCAAAACAGTGACAATCAAGAACCTAGCAGAGTGATGGGGAAGGAGACAAGAAATAAGAATATGTCTTCCAGTGTACAAGACCAGAAGGACGTGACAAAGGAAAAATCTGTACAAGACTTACTCCCCTTCCCTTATCAGGAACAACCTTTCCACATCAAAATTTCAGGAAGACTACTCATTTTCATTCATATACAGCAACAGATTTTGAAGCATTCAGTTCATGCAAAATGTTCTAAAACTAATAGAAGGATCATGAGCAGCAAAGTGATGCCAGAAACCTGGAATCACCTATTTCAGACATTGACTTGAGATGTATAGGAACAAATATACTATCCTATAGCTATCGTGGAAAAGAAACTTTCACATACTGGACTTGTTTATATGATTGCTCAATTAAACATTTTCAAAAAAGATTCTCTATAATGTGTCAAAAATTCATCCAATCAAAAATTAGGATTTGTTTCCTTACAAAGTCAACATGCTTGACTTCTTTCACTTAGTAGTATAGATCTCTAGCTGTGTTTATATTAAAATATTGCTCTACACTCAGGCTTAAATGGCTTTTCTGGCAAAAAAAGGGGGTTAGATTTAATGACAGATTTATTCTAAAAGCAAATTTCTTCTCTATCTCTCCAGAGAGACTTCAGTAACAGTCTGGATAGCATCCAACATCTGTATAGTACTACTACTGAGTATTAATACACTAAATTTTCCTTACTATTAGGTGACATTTAAACCTCGACCTCTATAAAAGTGCTTAAAAAGGAACTATCAGTTTGTATCAAAACAACTACTTACGGGCACAGACTGCCACCTAGTGATCTTGATGATACACAATTAAAAAAAAAAAAGCCTCCCTCTTCGAGGAGAGGGGAAGGGAAAAAAAACAAATTCATTCCTTCATAATTTACATCAACATATAGAAACAACCTCACATTATATAACTTATATCTCCTATTATTATGTTGATGGTAAATGCAGGAAGGGAATGGGGAAAAAGGTATATGTAATTTTGCTTGTACAGATAAGATCCATGAGGCTGGTTGCTCCTCAATTGTGTTTGGAATTCCACCTCATTTTACACGGACTCTAGCCTTTGTATGAAACAAGCACTGTACACAGAACTTATTTAACCTCTAAGATTACACTGATAGACAAATTCCTCTGGAAATTTTGGGATTCCTTCAATTTTTGCGCTTTCAGTCTTTCCTCCTTAGCACGGTAACTCTAAGTCTTGTAGTTCATTTTTGCCATTCCCTCTTCAGCCACTGTCTGTTTTCTACAGGATTTCACTATTAGTAACGAAAGAAGCCAAGTTACCTGTGTGATCTTATCTGCCTTACAAAGCTGAATTATCATTGTGTGAATGACTCTGCAATTCACCTTATTTTCAGATTTCTCTTTCTGTCCAAACATGCATTTCAGATATCCCCCTCATTCACTTACAGGCACCTCAGCAGCAGCGCAAAGAACTCCTACTTGTTTTTCCTATCATGGTTTCTCCAGCCCCTTCTCTCTCAATTACTATCAACATCTTCAGATCACTTCCCACCTAGACCTAAATCTCAGAATCTGCAAGACAAATGTATGTTAAGAAGATCTTCCCATAATGAATCTGCAAGACAACTTTTTGTAAGTAGGAAAACAGCAAAAAGGTTTTCAAATTCCCCCTTCTCTTCTAGCTAACATACTTTTCCCCTAGCAAATATAATTTTGCCATGTTCTGAATTAATGTGAAGAGATAGTGTCCTACCTTGTTACTTAGATCTCACCAGCACTTTATGTACCCACCCATTTTATTTTACAATCAATCACATGAAACAAGAGCACTACTTAGTTTTTCCATATGAAATCTATCCTCTTACTTACCATAAAGAGGTCAGTACCCTTTTTGATCAAACGGCAAAACTAGCCCTTGTCCAATGTTTATACAAGTACTTCCACAGCTTCTCATGTTGTCTCTCACAGTTTAAAGGAGTTCTTTTCAAATATTCCCAAAGTCATGAAATATCTTCCTCAAAAATCTCATTAAAAATCTATGTTGTTATACCCATAAAATAAATCTGATTTTAGCTAGGCTGCTGACGTGCTGTGAGCATTGCTTATCACACTGACTAACACAGTTCTTTGCACTTCCTCAAGAGTACCTCCCACGCTCTGGGGCAAGGGCTACCACAGAGCCTTTGCACAGCACTGGCACTTTTGAATACACCACCAATGAAATGCTACTACAAGAATTAAATAATGTCTTTCCTTCATTCCAGTATTATGTGACTTTTTACATCAAAGAAAACCAACAAATTACACTCAAAGCAGGACCCTAACAATATGAAGTTTGCTTCTTTTGTCTTTTAAACTGGAGATGTTCACTAAAAAACAAAGTTGCTTAAGGAGCCATGTGCTCCTGCTGCTTATTTCCCAAATGAAGTCTTCTCTCACCCATGTTTCCAGCAACTGACTGCTGCCTCAGAGGCTTCATTTTCACATTAAGTCCAGTAAGCAGAGTTAACATAATCACAGAGCTACAAAACTCTAACAGTCTCAACATGCAGCACTAAAGATCATTGCTAATGATCTTTCTAAAACTTCATAGTCTTCCTCCTCTCCCTTTTTTTGGTTCATTCCAATAAGCGGATCTTGGTGATCTAGATGGCAGTAAGGAAAATGAAATAGACTTCATCACTGGTTGCGAGTGGTCCCAATCACCTTTGTGCCTGGAAGAATGTAAGCTGCTGAAACTTAATATTTTATAACCTCTTCTCCTGTTTAATAGCCCTGTAGGGGAGACAGCAACTGCCAAAGTAAAAACTACCAGGTTACTGTATCCACAACCAGTTTCCAAGACCTGTAAAGTACTATTTACTACCCAGTATGCCATACAGGAAACATTGATTCTTTTTTTACCATCCCAGGAACGGTACTCCCAGGAAAATGGGTACTTAACGAAACCACAACAAATGGATAACCAAAGAAGAAACTTGACTGGAAGAATAGTGAAAGACTTTGAAAAGTCCTCTAGATTTGCCAACCAGGTATCTCTAACTCAGTGGTTAAATTCTATCCATTAAAAACTGTGAATGTGACTTATGCTTGTGCAGCAACATACAGTCTGAAAGAAAGTCTTTTTCTTCCCACTAATCTTCCTAGAAGCCACTGATACTCAGCTCTAGGAGACTGTCCCCAAGAAACTGCAGAACTAAGTTTCTTCCAAAATGAACACAATATATGGATTAATTTAAATCACAGATCACACAAGAAAATTTTAAAAGCTCCTGCAAGTTTTAAACAAATTCCCTATTTAAAACTGACTTTAAAAGTTTTCAACAAAAATTTAAAAGTTTCTGCAAGTAACTATTTTTTCTTTTTCCTCTGAACTCACCTCAACTGTCTGAGGTATGAGATGGTTAAGTACTGTCTTATTTTTCATACACTTTTGCAAGCCTAATTTTACTATCTGGTGATAAAGGCTATTTCTAAGATTCCTTGAGACAAAGGTTGTACTATTTCTGTGAATGCCTTGACATGAGTCTCCCAATCAAGTAAACCAATTATCTCCTAGAAGAAGCACAAGCAGAGCTATAACACATCATTTCTAGATTTCTAGATCATTTCACATCATCCTAGAAAACTTAACAAAGAGTTTAAATCCCTTTTTATGCCATTTATTCATGGTTCTTGACAGAATGGAGCAAAAAGCATCACCACATATTGCTGCTAAGAGGCTTTAATTTGATTACAGGAATTAAATCGGACCACAATCATGAATATCTGGTCCAAATGCAGTTTAAAAAAAAAAAAATAATGTAGTTATATTGTAAAGTTAGTTGAAGAAATAGAAAACTCAAATTTTGAAAGCTTACAGAAATGGTAACATGTTCAAAACTCTTTCTATTTCCAAGGACAGAAAGGAAAATGGAAGTCCGTTCATAAAGCTTCTCTCACAAGTGTTCTCCCACAAACCAGATGAGTACAAAAGAACAGAGATGTTAACACGAAAATAATGTCAGATTTAAAAGTTAACTTACCATATTTGTCTCGCAAGCCAACTGTACACCTGAAGACTCCACCAAAACTCACATCTTCACCAAATATTACTGAAAAGTAAAAACAGTGGAGGAGGCCAATGTTACTCCATTGCATCTTATTTTTAATAAAGATGTTTCAAAGGTTTTTGTATGAGACACTAACGTAAGTGGTACCTAACATTTCATTTTACTTCAAGATTTATCTAGACCTGAGCACTTCACATGCACAGCCTAACAATAACAAATAAAGAACCAAGGTTAATGAGGAGTCAGGACAGCACTACAACCAAGTCTCAAAACAGAATTCATGAAACTGACTCAGCTATGCTTTCATTAAGTCATCTATCTATTTTTCTAAAATACTCTACAATATCACAAAACCTAAATCTAAATGAATAAAAGCAATTCCAAGAAACACTTACAATCAAACACTAAAGAGCCATTGAAGTTTTGTGTTCTGCTTCAACCGGTAACCATCTGCATTCTTCATCCACAGATTTCAGTAAATGTAGTGTTTTGAAAAATGTCAAATATAAGTTTTCTTCAAAAATACCAATCCAATATGAAATTTCAAACTCTCCCCAAACATACTTCCAGATCACTGAAGAGTGACTTCAGAGGAACTCCTCTACAGAAAAGATGGATAGCTAATAACCAGGACAACTCTCAGTGGTCAATACTACTGTCCTTATAGTGCAGGGCGATATAGACAACTAAGTTCTATCACTAAAACTAACTGCCTTTAAAATTTAGCTTCATATCAACTAATCTGTGGGGTTTTTATTTGTATTGATGATGTCTAATTTTTCTTAAAACAGTTTTGTTATGTAATTCACAGAAATAAGTATTGCCCATTTCAATTTTTTTAAGCACGTAAGAGATGTGTAGCGTTATCACCAATAGCAGCTTGCATGAACAAGGGTCAGTTCTGACAATTACTAAATTCCTCACTCCCCACATTCTAAAGGACACAAAATAATAAGTTAGCCTCCTTGCCTTTCAAATACTATTTTTATTTAAATAAAATACATCTCTGATTGAAGAACTAAAAGGGATTAACACACTTCTGACAATCATATTAATGAAAAAAAAAACCAAACTTGTATAATGATGTAAAACCAATGCAGTCATGAAGTATGATTGAAGTATGTCCCCAGATCATATCTCTAATTCATTTTTAACATTCATTTGTTCAGGTTTTTATGTACTTAAAACCATTGTGAGGCCTTTTCATTACCATGTGGCTACTCACTTTTGAGACAGCTGGCATAAGAAAATCCCACTTAATGCTAGTATCAGCAAACTTGTGTGGATTTACTCACTCTGTTCATCACTGAAAATATTTTCCTAGAGAGATTCTAATTCTCATCAACAGAAGTATGAGGATTTCCACTATTTAAACAACAGTTGCTCAATTCCCATACAGCTAAAAACACATGAAAGACATGGTTTCTGTTGGAAGAAGTACTAATTAATTCAGTAAGTCGGGTGATACCAACAACTCATATGTCTGGACTGTAGAGCTCCAACATGGTCTTGCAAAGAGCTTTGCAAAGATCCAGCCCTACAAAGCTGAGGAACGCGACTGGAACCTCAGGGTGACTAAAAGGCTGAAAATTATACAGGAGTTTAGGTTCCTGCTGGACTAACACTGTACTTACTTTTATATGGCTGATTCTACACAAACGGTACTAAAATCTGTTCTTGCACTAATTTACCCTCAGTTGTCTCAATTAATTTAATAAAGGTCAATAAGAGGGAATGCATGCTGGCGTAGTACTGGACAGACAACATGGAATTTGTCCGAACAAACTAGACAATTAGTCAGACTTCAGGTTGAGCAGTGGTTCAAGCAGTGCCAAAATGAGTTAGCACACTAAAAAACAACCAAAATTACACAAGATCATAGAGCTTTTGCAGCTGTGTTCATGACATGAAACAACTCTTTCAGATAGCTGCCATCATCACGCCTTTGTTATGACAACAGAAGCTACAGACTTCCTGTTATGTATAAGAATTAAAAGTGGAGTAAATAGTTTTGTGCAAAAGAGTTTAGGATAACCCTTTTAAATCAAGCTATGATGAACTTGCATCTTCAAAGTTATAGGTTATCCAAACCGCAAAAGCACAGAAAAATCTTACATTGTCTATGCACAATGATGAACAGAAATCAGCAATGCTGGAAAGGAATTTTGGAGGCCAGGGAAGGAGAGAAGGGAGAATGGACAGAGCGAGGAATATATAACCTCTAAAAAAATGCCACCTTTTGAGCATAGAGAGTTGAAGGAACTAAAAACTAAGATATCCATTTTAGAAACTCCTCTGCTTACTGGTGGGACTCAAGCTGCCCTGAAGTACAGTTCACGTCAGTAATACAAGAAGCATGTTAAGAACTGGATCTTCCTGTCCCAACTTTCAAGCAAAATACACCCAGCTAATACAGAAGTCACAACTGCTTCTTAGATCACGTAATCCATTAATAATCTGTTAATAAAACACATTTTTAAGCTTTGTTTGAGATCAAAGTGTAGAAATGGCTTATTAGAACCCTTTAAGGGCCACAAGAAATGCATTTAATGTTGTACAAAAAACAAGGCAAAACAAAATGCAATTTATACACATTAACAAGTATAGTATACCTGCAGTCGGGTCTTTGGCTAAAGCATTGTCCAAGGCACTTGTTATGGATTGGAAAAGATTCATCTTCTGAGTTTGCCCTGGGAGAAAGTGATTATTTAGCCACTTAATTTGGTTCAAAAAACAAAGTACATTAGAAAACACTGGTGTAAAACACAACTAAAATCTTAGTTAACAATTATAAACAAGATCCTTCTTAGAAGTACCCAACACTCATTTGGTGAGTAAACATAAATTATGGGATAGATGGGATTGAGCATGTTATACTTTGCAGTCCCAAGGACTACCCTGCATTCAAACTTTTTTCAAGAATTATACTCTCAGCTAGAGCAAATGCAGCTTTGCAATGCTTAGTCAAACACCATGAACAATGACTAATACAACAGTTTTTCAAAGGAAGAAAACATAGTAAACCGTTATTGTTTTGAGGATTGGGATCCTCTCTGCTACGGTTCACCAGATCCCTTGCAAAAGGCCAAGATGTTTGGGAGCACGAGATTTATGCGTTATCTCTAGAAGTGGAGATTCCTTGAGCTGGCATAAATAATGTCTGAAGGAGAGAGTCTTGTGGAGATAAGACAGCCCTGTTCTGGCTAACTCAAGAAAGCAAGCAAACGTTGAAGTTACCTGTGTCCAAGCAAAGACCTTTGCCTAATTAACAGTAAAAATAATATTAAAATTCACACCCCTCACTATGCTAATGAGCCTAAAGCAGTACATGCTAAACAGATTCGACTATGTTACTCAACTTTCCACCCAAATCATGCTAAACATCACCTGAAAGGTAGAGACAAACAGAGTCAGAGTATAAAAAGCCAGGAGAGGAAATACCTGGCTGGGGGGGAAAAGACTGAAGACCTAGCAGGGGTGGTCAACAGGCTGTACTCCTTTTCCTCCAACCTAGACAGGGACACCTTCTTGGTAAGAACTGCCCCTTCACCGTACGGTGACAACACCCAGGATACTTTACTTTTTGCCGACATTACTGTTATGTATCAGTTATTAGTGTCATTGCAGTGACTGCATTTATCAATGGCAAGTCCAAATCTGTTATATCTGTTGCTTTAATAAACTTCTGTTATTTTTTGACTTTGCAAAACTGCTTTGGTGAAAGTCCTTCAGGCTCTGGCAGGCAAATGTCAAACTCTTAAACTCTCTTTTGCAAGACTGTTTCAGTGTAAGCCTTTGGGGCTCTGGCAGGCGAAAGTTAAACTCCTATGTTTAACATGACAACATCAAATCCACACTCCAAAGAAAGAAAACTTGATGATGAACAGCTATACTTAAAATTGATAAAGCAAATGCCCAGCCTGCTGTATTAAAATCTTCTGCGGTGCAGCAAGAAAACTGAGTGAATAAGGAATTGCCTGGCTGACATTTGGTAGCTCTTTAAGTGGCAAAACCTCTAAGTCATGACTAGGAGCCACAGCCCAGGAGAATACTATGTACCAGCACGCACAGCAAGTTTTAAAAAAAAAGTGATGGTTAGGTGAAGATCCCTGATAAACACGAGAAGAGGTGTTAGAAATCACAAAGGAGAACTACACTCTGTTCCCAGTAGCTCCAGTATCTCTCAACAACCATTCAGCTTCTCTTCCTCCTAAATTGCTAATTAACCTTAGCATTTTATGTTAGAGAGTCATGTCATGCCACACAAGAGCTGAGTAGCTGCACCCCTACATGTTCCTGCGCTTGGTAGCCTCACTTGTTACACTTTACATGGCCCTTCAAGAACAGGAAACTGTAAAAAATATTGTTACGGGAACTGCTCAAATTATATGAAAGCTACAAATAATCAACATTTACAAATTCAAGGGAAGGAAAGCTGAGGAACAGCAATTGTTTCTCTCTTTACCAAGTCATCTATATTAGTATTTAGATCTCCTGGTTTGAATCAGAACAGCACTAATTCTGTTCACTGATTTTACTTCCCAGCTCAGTCTCTTCTAACTAACTGCACTTTCTGAAGTTAACGGCATATTTCATTTTATTATTATTATTCTTATTAAAGCAGTTTTAGTTTTCTTTTCCAATCCATAAGTCTCTCTCCCCTGCTCCTTTTCTCTTTCCCGTCTTTGAGAAGGGGGGAAGGGGTAATAGACAGCATCTGTCATTTGTCTAGTAGCCAGCCCAGCTCTAACCCTTGACATTAGGTTACCTTTTCTACAAGATACAAACCTTCCAATATTTGATTTAAATAAATGCCTATTTAAGCAACTGTCAGAAACTCCTCACACTGACTGTTCTGACCTGCTGCTCTTGCTTATAATAAAGGCTTTTGTACAAGCCCTCACAGGAAAGGAGAAACTAATTGTGCCCTGCAGATTTGAACTCTGAAGCTGGAAGAATTATTATCTTAAGAGTATCAGGATCAGTATTGGCATAACTTTATTTTACTTTTGCTATTTTTCACAGAATTTCATAGTGTATTTCAAATCAAACAGAAGTAGTTTCCTATCAATAAATGACAACAAAAACCGGCCTGCCCCACTAGTTTCTTCACTATGACCTCAAGCAGGGACCTGCAGTACACAGGCTTCACTCCGTGACACCCTGGATGCCTCTACCTCCTAATTAACAGAAATGGCCAAGAGCTTTCTTGGACTTAACAGCCAAGCTGGAACACCAAGGTATCTGACCAAGTAACACCTTTCTAGAAGACTGTGTGGCTCATGTGAGAGAAACAGCCATTCTGCATCTGGCACGCTTCTTCCAGAACTCAGCTCCAGCCACGTGCAGGAATGCATCTCAGACATAAAGACAACACCCTAACTCTCATCCTGAGCTGTTCATTCCCAACTGATCTGTGTTTATTCTCAACTCTGTGATCATGAGGATTACCTCAAACCTTTCACTAGACAGCAGTCTTTATTAATCATAGGTTTTCTACCACATTCACGACTTAAGCATGCAATTTAAAAAAAAAAAAAAAAATCCCAGGGATGGATCTAAGTCATTCAGTTACTGCTAGAAGCTTTACCACCGAAACAGGAGGACAAAGGGCTTGCAGTTCTGAGCAGATGATGGGTAGGCCTATTGCATCTGCTGCACCGGCTGCCCGAAAACATTTCATCAAAGCCTCCCAAGCGGTACTAGTGAGGCGCCGAAGAGGCCTGAAAGCACCACCGCCAGCAGCGGCCCCACCACCCACAGCCCAGGTGGAAGCGCCGCGGACACAGAGGGGCAAAGGCATCCAGGCGAAGGCCGCCGGCGGCCGGGATTTCACTCGCGGCGCTGGCGCCGGCCATCCCGCCGGGGAAGGCCCGTTCCTGCGGCCACCACCCGCCCCTCGGCGGGGCAGGGCGGCCCGACAGGGCGGAGACGGGAAGCATCCACCCTCCTCCCTCCTTCCCCTCCGCCCCATCCCGGCCAGGCGCAGCCCTCCCCCGAGAAGACAGCGGCGGCGGGGCGGACCCGGCAGCAGAGCGAGGGTGAGCCCGGCCCGCGGGGTAGACCACGGCCCGGCCCGGCCCCGCTCTCACCATATGCGGTGGGCGGCGGGTCCGGCTGGAAAACGAAGTGCGCCGCGGATCGGCGTGGCGCGGCTGGCAGCAGGGGCAGGCGACTCCAGAGCCCGCCGCGGCGACGCGCCGCCACCGCCGCCCCGGAGGCGAGCGCCCCGCGCAGCGCCAGCACCAGCCCCGCCGCCGCCATACCGCCGCTGACAGGGGCCGCCGCGGCCACCGCGCGTTCTAAAGAGGCGGGGTCCAGGCCGGGCTTCCTGACTGGCCGTCAGCGAGTGGAGGATGGGCCAATCAGAAGCCGTTCTGCGGTGGGTGGAGTGGTGGGGGGAAGGGCAGAAATTGTTTACTGCGCGTGCGCGGAAGTCACGCTGTCAGGGACCTGAAGCGGTGGAGGGGAAGTTACGTGCTCGGCACGCGGGGGAGTGAAGCACTAACTGAGGGCGGGAGCAGATGAGGCGCGTGCGCCGTAACGGCCTGGGGCTGTGAGGGCGTGCTGCCGGGCGCGAGGTGGTTCCGAGGGGGCGTTTGCGGCCGTGCTGGAGGTGGCCCTGCGGGGGTGTGCCTGAGCCGCGCTGGTGGGAGCTTTCCCGTTTCGTCGGCGCTGCTGATAACGGCATGCCGGGTGCTGGCCGCATCGGGGAGTACTGAACTGGGCCTCGCCTCTCCCTCGGTGCCATCATAACCGTGGCTGGGACAAAAGCCTTCACCTTTCCCCTTAAGCGTTTTTCTTTTTTTCCACTGGCATTTTCACTTTGTGCCATCCCAGCATCGGGAAATACTGAACAAGTGTCTGAAATCCTCACATTCTACCCCAGCAGATGGCCTGGAAGGACAAAAAGAATTAATATAGAGACCAGCAGATATCTACCTGTTCCCTGTGTCTCACAGACCCCTCTCAGCTGCACATCCAGCCTCTCTCTGAGTCTGTCATATTTTTAATTTTTGCCCAAGGCCTTTTTTTTTTTTTCCAAATGCTCATACCTTCATTACTTTTTTTTTTTTTTAGCAATTTAAATTACGGACTTTCACATGTATGTATTTTTCTTGTCAATGAAAACATTAATGTTCTCCTTACCAAAGTGACCACCTCACGTTACTTCTATCACCCAGGTGAATTTTTTTGCTCTACTTTTGCAGCCTTTCTTCCTCAGGCTGTCTATCATTGCCACCTTTCACTTGCCGCCACACCACTCCTTTTCCTTTTAGCAATGCTTCATATCTTGTCCATACACATGCTTCTCCATCAACACCGTTCATGAAGCCTCCAACACAGGTGACAAGCCCCTTTGAGTTGTTCTTCCTTGTCTGCGTTGCTATTATCTATAAGACTGACCATACTGGATACCATTTTTACTCTGTTCCAAGAACTCTTAACTCCAAAACCTTGCCTTGGAGAAAAAGACTGGCAATTAGAGTGATGTATGTATGGCATCATCTCTTTCAAATGAGAGGGCTTATGTGTAACTCTGTCTGAATAGCACCTTGTTTTTAACACTGGCATATGAGATATCTAATATGAAATATGTCTCTCTTATGTTTCTGTACTCTTTTTTTCTATCTATCTGAGTTTCAAGCCACTACTAAATATCTATGTTAATGACCACAGGACCATTTCAGTGAAGATCTTTGTTTCAGTATGTATTCTGTGGAAAAAAAAAATTCATGTTGATTTTGAATTTCTTAATCATTGAGATTTAGGCAAGGTACAAGGCTTAATCCTGCTGCTAACGAGGGAGACCAGTCGCTTGCTCTTTAACATGTCCTTTAACCTTGGAGACTGCTTCAAAACACTCGAGATCATGGGATCAAACAAGTTCTTCTAACACGTCCCATAGAAACAAAATACTGGTAAGTCTTTAAAGGGGGCAAGAATTTTAATAAATGATAGAAAGCAATCTCTCCAATGAAAGTGGAATATAAAAATGTCAAATGTGGAGATTGCTTCCAATGCCACTGGAAGCAACAACATAAATATTTGAAAAAGTTTGATACACAGCAAATACTATAACCATCAAATTATATATAAACATCTATTTGTATAGCTTAATAGTATTAGAGACTACAAATATCCAAGTTTTTTGTTCAAATGATTGTATTTCTTTCAGTAAGCAATGTATTTGAGTAGAAGGACCTTGGCTATATTGAACATCATTGTGGCCAAATCTTCAAAACTCTACAGCTGGAGAACAGATAGAATAAACCAGTGTTACTTTACTTGTCTGTCATCTATTATTAATGTGTCAGTAGGACTTATGAATTGCTAAACTCAAAGTATAAACTATAAGATATGTTTATGTACAGTTAGTATTTGTCATGCTGTATTATTTATAAAATGTAGCAATGACCTTGGTCAGATATTCCAGGAGATGCTTCAGTTTTCAGCACAGGCAGATTGTCCTGGTTTGAGTTAGAACAGCACTCATTCTGTTCAGTGATTTCACTTTCCAGCTCAGTCTCTGCTCAGTGGCTGCACTTTCTGAAGTTAACGGCACAGTTTTGCAGACAGGGTCTGCTTCTAGAGGTGATAACGCTTGATGTTTGCAGTTACTGCCAGGCACTGGTGTGCAGAAAGGCTCTTGCTCATCCTTGCTCCTGTGCAGACCAAGGTCACTGCTAAATCCTGTGTACCACGGTGGGGGTGCAGTAAGTTAGAGGCCGCACCTGTGGGGAGGAGCGGACAGGACAGGTGACCCTAAACTGACCAACAAGGTGTTCCATCCCATAGACATCATATTCGGTATAAAGCTGAGGGATTACAAGGGTCAAGCTCTCTTCTTCAATGACTGGTGTCCAAGGAGGACTCTGTCCATTCTGCCTTCAATCCCAGTCTATGCATTCCTGAATCCAGTTCCAGAATCTAGCTCCTGAAGCCAGCTCCTGAATCCAGTTCCCATTTGCCACTGAGTCCAGCCTGGGACTTCCCCAGAGTCTGCCCACAGCGTCAGTGGTGACAGTGACATAATTGCCATCAGGGAGGTTGGGTTTGATATTGGTATTATATATATTTGGATATATTTCATTTTGTTGTTATTATTTTCAATAAAGCAGTGTTAGTTTCCTTTTCTGATCAATAAGTCTCTTTCCCTTATTCCCTTTCTCTTCCCCTTTGGAGAGGGAGGGGGTTTAGTAGAGAGCATCTGTCATTCATCTAGTGGCTGGCCCAGCCCTCACCTGTGACACAGATAAAGGATGCTCCTTGCTGTCCGTGACTGTTGTCTCCTACATCTAGTGATATATTGAACTTGAAAGGAAAAGAATGGTTGTGCAGCCCAGTATCTTACAGAGGAAGTTATGGGATTCATGATGGAAGGGTGGAAAGAAGAAATACCTTCAGTAAGACCTGTTCACCTGCTATTCAGACCTAGATGACAGAGAAAAAAGCATCTGGAGATGAGGTTTGTCACCTAATTATTGCCTTTTAAATACAAAAGGTAGATTGTCCACTTGAGCTTGAGAATTTGTACTAGTACTGAAAAATGGGCAGTCAAAGAGATTTATCCAAAGTACTTTGGCTGACCAGTGTTAGCAGAGATGAGCCCTAGCATTCATGTCCTTCCAGCTCTGATGGGGTAATAATTATATCCACGTTGTTCCTGGTATACATTACAATATTCCATCAAGTTCAATTACGTTTTGAGGACACCTTTCTCATTTGGAAGTTGTTCAGTCACTTATGGCCGCTTCTGTTAATCCTCTACACCAGATTTCTAAGAGCTGAAATCAGCTACATTCCCCATCTGTGTGTATTAGTCATTATGCACCTCCTTAGTAAAGACAACCATTAAAAAACTGGCAGTCATTACTATTATTTCTGAATAATCATGTAGAGCAATTGAGGAGGATCTGATGATGACTGCAGACCCTACGGACATGGACAAGATTATGCCTATGTTTACGCCAGCACAAATCAGATGTAACTTCTTTGAAGTCCATGTCATTACCTCTGACTGACATGGATCTAATTGTGAGTAAATTGCAAGTATTTGCTCTGACATAAGCATATGGCTCCATGTCTACTATTCTACTCCAAAATCTCTCAAAATTTGGATGTAGCTTGCAGCTGAACCTTGGACTCCTTCTGAGCTTGTCATGTTTCCCAGCAGGTGGTGTTACATGTAAACTACATCTGTGTAGGTGATGAGGCATCCAGGTGATTTCTGTTGCGTTCCTTCAAGGATAGTTTCACTGTTGTTTTCTTGTCAATTCTGTCTGTCATGCTATAGCATGGCTGTAAGTTTTCCTTGCTGCTCTGTGGTAATTGAAGGAATTGTGTAGCATGTTCTCCACCCCAAGGGTTTATTAGCTGATTCACTCCCTCTTACAGGAGCTGCTAGTAAGCACTCTTGTCACGCTAATAGTATGTTTTGGCACTGCAGCTGTTTTCTTGCTTCCTTTGCTGTCTTCTGTCTTCCTCCTACCCTAACTACGATCTGCTTCATCCTTCCTTTTCTGTAATATATTGGTACTTTGGAGCTGGTTTCTCCCTTGTCCCTACTTCCTCACTCACACGAACGGGTTATTTTCCTAGTTAGGGACAGTCATCTCTTGGGTATATGTAACTGAGGAACTGTTTTCTGAAGTGTACTGCAGAAAGGAGAAGATGTAGCTTTAGGCCTGGCTGGGTTTATTACTGGTCCTGTGCAGAATAGACAGGATGGAAAGGGTAGTCTTACCACTAGGAACAAGTAAGACAAACTGAACAAGAGCAGAGCAGCAATGGTTTTGAGCAAAGGGACTTAGGAGTGAATGGTTTCCTCTTAGGCAGAATAAATACAGGGACCAGTTTAGCAGAGAAATTACTGGTTTAGACTTTGGTAAAAAGCAGATCAGAGGCACTGCACCTGGAGCCAGCCAAGCTGTAGTCTGGCAGAGAGCAGGAAAAGAAGCTTTAATGGAGTAGTTTTGTACTCATTTGCACATAGGGTCAAAAATTGTCAGGTTGCTTCTGCTCAACCACCCACCTCTGTGTTAAGGCAGTGGTTCCCACTCAGTCTAGAATAGCAACTGTGGCTTTCATCCCCAGTTACTTTTCGGATTTTTAAACACTTCACCAGGATGATCACACTCGAGTTAAAGACAATCTTATTTTTAAATTATATGAGGAATTCCTAACATTAAGTGAAAAAATGCTAGAAACAGTGGTGTCTATCCACAGAGACACTATTCAGCTTTTTTTATAAAATGTTTCGGTGTTTCATAATTAAGGGAAGAGAATCCCACTCTCCTCTGTTTAATTCAGTCATTTTTAATTGCTTTGAAACCACAGAGCATATTTAACTCTATTTTCTATTGTGACTCAATCTAGAAATACCTGTACAGGGAAATTATTTTTAGTAGTTGACAGCTCATAATTCTAATGCAAAAAAAAAGTCATAATTAAATCCAACTTATACAAGCAGTAAGGACCACATTTTTGTCTTGAGGATAATTTCATATAGGAACAATTTACCTGAGAATGTGCTGGATTCTCATCACTTCCATTCTTTAAATAATAAGTAGGTTTCTTTGTAGAAGATGTACAGACAAAAGTTATGATATTGATACCAAAACTACTGGCTGAGGTAATACTGAAATAATCCTATTAATACCTTCCAGTCCTAAAATATATAATGTTGTTCACTAATAAGAGAGAATTGCGATTTGACCATTCAGGAAAGTATGCTAAAATATCTCAATCAGTCAGATTCAGAAAAGAGTGGAGAGATGGGTTCTTCATATACATTTACAACTGATGTTATAAGCAGTGTTCAAAAAGCAAATATACAGAAGTCCTGTATTCAGGATTCTTGGGTTAAAACATCCATTCAGCAGATCATATATAAAACATACGGGAATACTTCTCTGTTTTTTAATAATATACTACAGTGTAGTCGTCAGTTTTAATGCCTGTTTATAGTATAGTCATGTTCAGTGGAAGTTTAAAAAGGGAGAATAAACGGATATGATGGATCAACTCATGCCAGGACCCCACTGAGCCAAAGCCTTGCCATTTCCCCTTGGTTAGTCATTCCCCTGGAGCACAGTGCAGTTCCCATGTTTGTTTAAATGAACTACCTCTATGAAGCATTTTGTCCTCTACTGGTAAGACTGAAGCATAACTCTGTATTTTTGCTGCTATTATTTTTATTAAAGGACTATCTGCTTATTTTATTCAGACTGAGAGCATTAGCTCTGATTTAAATAACAATGAACTGTAAACATCATGTGTATAGGTAGAAGTGTGTTACAAAAGGAGATAAAAAGTAAAATCCACTGTCCATGAATTGTCTTTTGTTAGAAGATACAGTTTTATCCAGTTTAGCTGGCTTTAAGTAATGGTCATGTGATCCAAAGAAGTCACCTTTGGTCATATGAGTTCCCTACAAGTTTCCACAGTGTTCTGCCTGCCGCTGGCAGGTACTGCTGTAGAGATAACCGTGTACCAAACATGTTCCACAGGTTTGAACAAGTGTTTGAGATGGCGTTGACCTTGCCACTGACTGACCTGGTGCTGCTGAGCAAGAGTGGGAGCTGTGATCAGGTACAAAAATAGTAAATCTCACCCCATAATATTCATACTATTTTCTGTAAATTAATCATACAGAATTTGTACTCTACCAGCAAGTGGAGAAGTAAAAGTTGTACTCCTGGCATACAATTGTAAAATTTAGACTTTTAAGTATGGAGAGATCAATTTCTATGCATCATTGTCCATTTGTTGAACTAGTATCACTAGCCGGAGAGGCAGTATTGCACAAGTCAGTACGGTATCCAGGCCCACATCTCATTGCTCCCAAACATGAGAAGATTGAAAAGAACTGAATTCAGGCTGTGAATAATCAAGGCTACCAAAAATAGGGACACCTATGCTACTAATTTTATAAAAGCAAAAAACACCAGTCAGCTGTCAGTTCTCCTAAATTTAATCCAAGTGGCGTATTTTTTTCCTTCCACATATATCTCCTTTTAGTTTGATCATCTTTGCAATTAGAGGATGTTCTTGGTATTTTTTTCTAGGCTAATTTACGATGGTTTCAGGTATTGGATTGTATTCAGAATCTAATACTGCAGTCCGTGCGGCACTGGTGTCTGCACCAGTGCAGGCACTCACCCAGCTGCTGCCATCTTTAAATAAGGTAGCTGGTTGTGGTATATGTTATTATTTCTTTTTTCCTTCACCCAATCCATTTTCTTCATCCCAGCAAAAAATTTGTAGGTGCATTTTTAATTTTAACATTAAAAAAGCATACCTTTCTACATGCTCTTTTGACTAAAGATTTTCATCACCACAGAGTGCCTGCAAATTCTGTTGGTTACCACTCAAAGCAGGAATGCTTAAGGCTCGTGCAATTCGTATGGTTCTGGGGAAATCTAAGATTGATTCAACATTTTTGTGCCTCATTCAAAAAAACAACTAGGTTGTGGCGAGGCGGTAGATTGATTCTTTCTGATTTTTATATAAAGAATTGTTTCAAGTAGCTACATGACAAACTTCTACCTAAGCTTAATTTAGATGAACAGAATATCTTGTAGCAGGTTTTCAGAGACACCCGTAAGCATCACAGACATTTAATGTAGAAATACAGCTTCACTAATACCCAAAATTGAGACTAAATTGGGCAGCCTGGATCTCACTGAAAGCTAGTAATAGTAACAGTGTTTCTCATTTTTATCCATAACCTTGATCTTCCTTCATATTTATTTAAAGATATCAAATTCTATTACAAATAGCGTAACTTGAGAATTGTCTTGCTGATTTGTAATTTTTCACATGCACCATTAGATGGCAGGGAACAATAAAGGTTTGCTTGATGATATGTCACGCGTATGTTGAAATACAGATCTGTCAGATTGTTTTCTCCACCCTTTTTGAATCAGAATTATTTCCTACTCCGAACTGTCAAGAGCTTTGTCTAGTTAATTATTAAATTACTTAACAACAAGGCTCACTGCTTTCATCAAGACTGTTTCAGATTTAATTTCTGTGCAATCCTTTTTTCAAAGAGGAAAAAACAAGGCATATTCATTCTCCTAGGGATTCCCTAAAAATGAAATCTCACCACAGTAGTATCTCTACTTCTAACCTCTGCTTCTGGTCAGGCTAATCTGACTGCTGGAAGGAGCCTGTAGGCCAGGCTAATTTCAGCAGGCTTTAGCGGGAGGCAAGAAATTGTATTATTCTTTTGAGAGTATTAATTCTCCACTGGTTTTAAGGGCTAAGCTTTTATCTGGGTCCAGCTATAAATAAGGACTTCACACATAGCATAGGTACCAGAAGATTGAAGTGATGGGGTTTAGATACCCAGGCTTTTCAGCCTGCACAGGTGGGTGCACATAAAATACAGGGAATTTATACTGCCAGCAACTTTTGTTTCTCTAAATCTAGATGGCTGCTGATTTTAGAATTGCAGTTGATTTCATGGGTGAGAGTGTAGGTGGCAGGAATCACAGAGCAAGACCTGTCTGCTTGATAACTCAGTGGATGATTGATGTATGGGAAGTTGATTCCGCTACTAGTGACTCTGTAGGAGCTAAGGGAGACTATGCTCAGCATTTCCCAGCGATGTAGAATTAAGTCCCTGGCAGGAATAGCCCCTAAGAGATTTATTCTTATTCCCTCAAACTCTTCTGGTGCTGTTGGTAGGAACTGCGCCACAGATACTGTCCCATGTCACAGTCCCAGTGCAGATTTTTCCATATGTTTTCCATATGTTTATGTAATAAACTCATGCCAAAGAAAATAACAATTCCAGAAATTATGATAGAGCTGCAGTTTGCCATACCTGTTTGTTACGTTAACTCTTGAAAGGAGGAAAAGCTGAGGAGGGACGTTTTGTTGATTTGTTGACTAGTCTGACATGCAGAGAAAATGAACTCAATGAAGTTTTAATGTGACTGAATAAGTGAAAGTAGAGAGACTGAAATCCATTATTCACAGTAAAATATACGGTAGCAACTCACAGAACTCCTACAGTGTGTCTCTTTTGTCCAAGGCAATCACATCTGGAAGCAAGGAGTCCTTTGTTCCCCCAGTTCAGGCTGGAAGTTGTCTGACAGTAAGCACACAAGCTGTAATCTCAGTATTTGTCAAGTCTACATGTCTGCTTGGATTTGGATTCAGTACTTTTCATCTTAGCTCCTGAGTTTCAGTCACCGTGTTGTATCCACCCAGTCCAGACATGCACAGTCCTGTGGGAAACTGTGTCTCCAAACAGGAATCTTCAATAAATTCCAAACCCAATAATGACGATGGTACTACAAGATGCCTTAACCAACAGATTCTGTTAATTTGGATTGCAGAAAACCAGATTCCTTCCAAACAGAAGTACTTACTACCTATGCACATCACAGTCCCATGTCCACCACGTCTGTCAGCATAAAAGGTGGGTCATCTTCAACAGCCACTTGTTTCCTTCACAAATAACTCACAGATACAGATTACAGAAAGCTGTCAAACAGGATTGAAGCTAATTCAGCATGCTTTCAGCCTTATCATCTGACAGCAGTCTTGGTACTCCAAATGGATTAGTCTTGCAGTTAATCCATAGATCACCCTACCCTATTTCTACCTTGTTACTCTGTAGATTATGGATATCCCCAGGAAAGGTGCAGCATAACCCTGGAGATCATGGGAGAGGAGCTGCAATGTGTAAGGAGACTGAACCTGGACCCTGTGTGAAACCAAACAAGCGGTATTTTTTCTGGTGCATTGTGAGCTGTTCAGTAGTCAAAAATTGCTGTCTTTGAAAGACTTGAGGAAAAATGGGAGTCACTAAGCAAGTGTGTTTCCCTGAGAGAATCATGTTCAGTGGGTCTGTCCAGGCTCTCTGAAGGACAGACTGCTGGGAACAGGTAGGTGTCATGCAATGCAATATGCAATGCAACCTGTGTGCAAATTTTAAGTCTTCAGCACACAGTGACCCCTGGCCTGGATTTCACATGAAGTGATCTGTGCTTGTAAAGACTAAAGATGCTGCTACGCTCTCACTAGCTTGGTGCCTGACAGTACATTGGTTAATGCTGTTGACTGGGTCTGTGGCAGAGGTGATTTACTTACCTTTGTGGAAAAGGGAGGAACAATCATCAAGCAGATCACTTATTGTGCCTTATGTTTTTAAAACCATGGATAAGGAGTATGAAATATTTGGATCTCCAGAAAGGAAAGGTCTTTTCAGTCTGCATGATTCACATGCAGTTACCATACACCTGAAGCTAAGGAAGCTACGGAAGACTGTTTATCTGTTATCGAACTGTTTTCTATATAATGTTCTTCAAAGCTTACTCAGCTGGGCCCAAATGCTGAAGATTTCCATTTGTGCCTTTGGTCCTTTCATTGTTTTACAATCAGTGTGCCCCAGAAGAGGATAAACCTGTTCTGCGATATTGTCATATTTTAAGAACGCAAGGACCTAAACAACATTCAGCCTCTCTGATCCTCCTCAGAAGTTATAGTGGTGTACAAGAGTGACCACAAACACTTTTTTGATATCTCCTGAGCTGCGTCCAAGAGGACAAAGTTCAGCTCCCTTTTGCAGGATTTTGTATCTTCCGTTTTTCTGAGGTGGACATGATAAAGTCAAGAACATGACAGATTATTTGCTTCAGCACGAAATAAAAAAAAAAAATTTATTGCTATTCTGCCTCATCTCCTTTTACAGAGAGCATCAAACAGTTTGGTTTTGTTTTTGTTGAACTGTCTAGGTAATAAACTGTAAATTTGTACTTTCCAGTACTTTCTCTTGAGGAGCCCCAGTAAACTAAAACATATTTCAGAATACTAAGAAGGGATAACATTTCACTGTAAGACTGGTCTGAACTAACTCAGATTAATGAATGAAAGAGTTTCCTTTGAAAGGGGGATCTCAGGCAGGACAGTAGAAGATTAGCAGGAGAAGTCAAAAAATTCAGGAGGGCAGTAGGACAAAGTGTAGGCATATGACGACTCTGTGCAGACTCATGCTCTATACCATCTTGCTCTGTCTTCTCTGCTAGGCTTCTCACATTACCCAGAAATGAGATTAGTGGAAAGAAAGAAATGTGTTTTCTTAGTACACTTTTATTAGCATGGTAAGAAGATGATAACAAGAAGTAGGATGAGATAGAAAATGTGAGTGTTTTTGTTCAGGTCTGCAAGATACAAGGATGATTTAGTAGATGAATGCCTGGAGTTGTTTTCCTTTGGTTGTGCCAGAAGGTGGTACAAGACCTACTGATAGTTTTGTATATACTGTCAAAGCTACTGCCTACAACTGCACCCATTCATCCTCTTGTGAAATACTGTTACAGACAAGACCAAAGGAAAAATTACTCTTGCAAGCAATGCTTTACCTGCTCAAAATAAACAACAGCAAGGGTGGGTTTTGTAGCAATTTGTAGGAGGACGTCCGGGGATTTTCATCCTTTTTTTAAGGCTGGGATCTAGGAAAAGAACCTGAAAGGTAAGAGAGGAAGAAGAATGCAGTTGCATAACAAAAAAAAGAGACCAACTGGTAGAAAAGAATAGGTTGAGAAATGAATTTACAGTAATGGAAGGGGATGTGAAAAAGCAGGCAGGTGATGGAATGGCAAAATAAAATTAGGGAAGCCATTGCAACAGAGGAGAAGAAGATAGGATTGAGATAGCTAAGAGATGGAGCCCAAGACAGAGCAATGAAGCTGTATGTGAGATTATGACATAGAACATTCTGTGAATAGGTGAAGGACAGAACAGATGGGAGCAAATTTGAGATTCACATCCGTACCAGAGATTCATTCTCTGATTCAAGCAGATCAAGTGAACATAATGTTAGGCCATCAGTCAAAAACGAGAGAATGAGTTACGGACCAGAAGTTGAAAACTATCAAAGTTAGAGATGGCAGGAGGAGTTGACAGAGCAGATGCATAGGGAACACAACCATTGTTTGTAAATGTCTTGCATGAATTCCTTGGAGTGATAAAAGCTATTTGAATTGAATGACAATATTGGTACAAGAAAGAATGTGCGTGTATTAGTCATTAACGATCTAGAGCTGGAATTAGAAAGTTCCTAACCATCAGATCAAGAGGCTCTGGGTGCCGTCTCATTAGGAATAGAGCATGCAAACACATTCTAGGTGTGAGCTTGATAAGTCTGGGGATGTAAACATATACAAGATTGATATCCACTATGAGGGAGACCAGATTGGATGTTGTAGGGCGGCCTTCCTAGTCTCTGTCCTAGTCTTATTTTCCTAATAATGATGCTGATGACTCATATATATTGACCAGGACAGGTGCAGGCAGACACATTATTTGCTTCACTCACTTTCCAAGCCAACTGGATGCCACCCACCTCTGGAATCTTTGTAGCTGGAGTGGCCCAGGGCTGTGCCCAAGTTGTTAAATCTGTGCAAATAAATGACTTTGAGATCTGAACTGGCTTGCTTTTGCCTAACTTTGAGTGTGGGCGAGGGAGTCCACACCTATCCATACACCCTCAGAGGGCTGTACATGGCTTACATGTTTAGTGCCTCAGAGGAGTGTGAAAACTACTTGGATTAAGGGTGCAGGGACTGTACAAGCTGATGCAACAGGGCTGAGGGGACTAGGGATCCCAGAAGAAACATAGTAGCAACATCTACTAATCCAGGATACCATAGCAGCAAACTCAGGAGCTGCATGCAGCATCTCTCTGGTCATTTCTGTATGACTGTGTGATGTTTGGTGGCAGACTAGAAGTCTCATTCACCAGCATTGTGTATGACAAGTCACTAGTAACAATGACGTACTGTTACATCTTTGATTGCCCTCCCAGTCGTTCTGAGTTCCTAGACAAGTGGAGATGATGCCACTGTTCTTCCTAGTTAGAATATCCCTTCCTTGTCTGTCATCATACTTTGCTCCCAGAAGTTGCATTGCACCTCAACAGCTGCATGACCCGCTACTCGTGCTGCAGTGACCACAGCCATCTACTGCATCAAGTTATGTTCCAGTGCACTGACTGATATTTGTGTATTTCTGTAAGGGTTAGGGCTGGGACGGACACTAGGCAAATGACAGATGTTCTCTATTAACTCCTTTCCCTTCCCAAAGGGGAAGAGAAAGGGAATAAGGGAGAGAGACTTATGGATTGGAAAACTAAAACTGCTTTAATGAAAATAATAATAATAACAATAAAATGAAGTATATACAAATATGTATAATACCAATACCAAACCCAACCCCCGATGGCAAACATGTCACTGTCACCACTGATGCTGTGGGCTGTCACTGGGGACGTCCCAGTCTGGACTCAGCAGCAGATGGGAACTGGGTGCAGGAGCTGGATTCTGGAACTGGATTCAGGAATGCACGGATTGGGATTGAAAGAAGAATGGGCAGAGTCCTCCTTGGACATTGGCCACTGAAGAAGTGAACTTGACCCTTGTAATCCCTCAGCTTTATACCGAATATGATGTCTATGGGATGGAACACCTTGTTGGTCAGTTTAGGGTCACCTGTGCTGTCCGCTTCTCCCCACAGGTGCAGCCTCTAACTTACTGCACCCCCACCGCGGTACACAGGATTTAGCAGTGACCTTGGTCTGCACAGGAGCAAGGATGAGCAAGAGCCTTTCTGCACACCAGTCCCTGGTAGTAACTGCAAACATCAAGCGTTATCACCTCTAGAAGCAGACCCTGTCTGCAAAACTGTGCCGTTAACTTCAGAAAGTGCAGCCACTGAGCAGAGACTGAGCTGGAAAGTGAAATCACTGAACAGAATGAGTGCTGTTCTAACTCAAACCAGGACAACCTGGAAGCAAATGTTTGTATATTACAGGCATATGACAGATTATTTTTAATTGCTAATAAGATCCTAGTGGGGAAAGATTGTTAGACCCTTCACTGCGTAGTCTTTATTCTGCAAATTCCTCTCCTGCCATCCTGACTGCTGTCTCGACCACGTTAAATCTCCATTTTGCCCTCCTAGTAAACATCTCTGCTGATGGGAGTGTGGGCGGCTTGCACTGTTTCCACTGTGACTGAAATGGGACCGTTCCTACGCTACTTGAAGTTTTACATTCTTGGCTTCTGAGACTACCTGCTAGCAGATAGCTGTGGCCATGTCTTCCTTTGATGAAGAAGTTCTTATCTTAGGTGGGATGTGGAATGCTTCATCTTGCAACATTTCTGCTATCCCCTCAGGCAGAGAGAGGGATCGCACAGGAAGAATGACAACTTGTCCTTTCAAAATCCGAACCTCACCTAAGACAACAGTTGATAACAAGCCCAAGCAAAACCGAACTACTGACTCACCCTCCCCTCTCCTGGCCCACTGGAAAAGATTGAGGCTTTCTGTACAATTAATAACACTGGCTTCAGTGATCTTTTTTGTCATTAAAAGAATGGGAGCTTCTTTAGCCCATACCTTTATTATAAAAACTTGTCTCCAAGTTTTTTTTTCCCTGAGTTAGGCTGCTTTTGTCAGTGGGCCTGTGATGGAAATGTGGCAAATGTTTCCTTGTGTGACTATAGTAGCATGAAGTACAGCACCACATTTTTCACGTCTGTACCCTACAATATTTGGCTCAGCTTCAAATAAAATTATACATAAGACTGAGATTATGATTTGCTAGTGCTTTCTAGCAAAAGTGAAATTGTACGTTTTGAATGAAATACCTTTCTTTCTACAAAAGCAGTAATAAAGGCATTCTATAGAAAAAAAACCCATAGAAATACTGATATAGATAAGGACACAGATATATGAGTGTGATGTCCCATGAGTCTTTGAAAACTGATATTACTTAAACAAAGTAGATGAATGTTTTCTCAGAGAGTACTGTGTCGTCTTAGTCTTTTCTGGGCAGGTGAATAAAATCACTGAATTGTCTTTGTTTCCAAGCCTATATCAGATACCTGTGTTTATTAGAACTGTTTAGCTGGAAGCCTAAGTCTAAAATCTACTGTTGAAAGAAGATCAGGACTGCAAAGCCAAGCATTCTAACGTTAAAAGATGCTAAAGTTAATATTGCATGTGCAAACCAGATCCAGACCATTTCTGTGTACGTTGTAGAATTGCGATTAATCTCACTTTCATCATCTGAAGGTTAGGCAATGAATCTCAAACTGTCAGGTAGGCTCCTTAGCTGTATCAATAGGCAGAGGTAAAACACCTCATAGTGTGATCCATCCAAGCCTACAACAGGTGTCTAAGAGAAGGGAGGCATACTTCCCTCGGATCACACTCGTCTCTGCCTGTGCTCTAGAGAAACTGCAAGTGACTCGCTTGCAAGGTGGATCCCACCATAGCAAATGGCCTTTTTTTGCCACAGGATCATTGCCTTTACTCAGCGCTTGCTAAATTTTACTCTTCGGTATCTTCTCTTTGTACCCTTTCCCTGTAACTTGTCAGCCTCTGCATTGTTTTGCTGTGTGCTGTTGAATACAGTGTAGGACACAGAATTGTTCGTGTTCAGTGGGACTTTCTAAGGTGCTATTTGTTAGCTCCTTACAAACACTGATCAATATCTTCACAGCTCTGTCACCAAAAAAAAAGGAAATATTATTACGACTTCTTTTTGCAGAAGAGGAATGAAAGCAGCAAGATTAGAGCCATTGAAGGCTTCCCTGCACTTTGAGTGTGCACAGACTGATTTTTCAGTACTTACAGCACTACACATCATTTTGGAAGTGTGAGATGCAGTTTGTTGTGACCTGGATTGCTGCTGTGAGAACCTACTGACTTCTGCAAACCATGCTTCCCCAGGCCTCCTGTTTGCCACGATGAAAAAAGAAAAACTTTTATTCCAGTGAACACTGTTAGTAGCAGCTTTATTCTGGGACAGGTACTGCTCTGGACTGCCTGGAGTAATGCCACTTGAGTTTACGTGGTCACCCCGTGTAAGGTGTTAACTGTAAGGGCATTGTTTCTGTCACTGTAGACCCATTTTGATCCATGTTCTGCAATGCTGGTGCTGCAATGAAAGCAACTGAGCCTTAGCAGAGAGCAGCCTCCTCCGTTTGAACAGTCATAACAAATTCCCACAGCACAGGACATTCTGTGCCCCACATAAGGGAGGGAGTCCTGAGGGAAAACCCCAGGAGTTTGTAATCAGGTCATTAAAAGAAGGAGGCTGGAGTGAGGTTTCACAAGCACATTGAATTTACTTTTTCATTCTTGACTTTGCAAATGTATGCTTCTTCTAACAATTTAAAAATATTGTCATATGTATTTTGAAAAAGTCAGCAACTGGGAAAGGAGAGGTGTCTCAGTGAAAGCTGGGTCTTCAACAGCTCTAGGAACTTTATTTGGCAGGTGTCTGTCAGTTAAGCTCACATTCCAGGTGCTGGCAATACTGTCATCTCCTGGACACTAGAGGGGGATGGATACACATACTTTGCTGGTGGATTTCACAGCCAGAGAAAGTGCTTCTGCTTCTGGTTTCAATTCTAGAAGGTAAAGGAAGTGGTGACAAACCTTTCTCTCTTCGTTGTTTTTTTTTTTTTAATCTCTCTTTTTTTTTTGGGGGGGGGGGGGGCGGGGCGTGGGGGGCATGTGGTGCGTGGAATTTTCCCTTGTCATCCTTTTGTCTTCTGTTCATTTCTGTCTCTACTTCTCTATTCCAATGTGTTATTTCCCTTGACTTCTAAAGGCTGTCCTGTGCAGCAGGAACTCCTCCTCCCAGAGAGAGTTCCTGCTTTTTCTCCTAACCTCTGCTCATGATCCCTCACCTCTCCCGTTCCTGCATGACTCTTGTACCTTCACAGCTTCCACCTTCATATGCAGGTTAATTACATTACATACAGATTCTTACTCTGCCCTCAGCAAGACTACATACAAGTATCGCAGCCCCTCTGAGCAGGATGTCCAGCAAATGATTATTAACATTCGTGCTCTCTCTGTGATCAGGCCTGTGAGACAGAGAATGTTCAGGGCTTTTTCTCAAGGTTGAGGTTTTTTAATTGCGTACGTACTAAAGAAGATGTATTGTGTTAAAGATCTGTTGAAGGTCTGAGTCTTGTATTCAGGGCACAATGAGGTGAGGTCCATGAGTATCAGATCTTGTGGGAGTTCCCTTTGAAGCCTAGTATCTTCCTTCATGGTAGAAGATAACACCGTTTTGAAAACCCAAGAAGTTGACCACGATCTTCACCATGGAGTGCTCAGCATTATTTTCTTACGAGTGGTTACATGGATACCCATCAGGCTAAAAAGTAGTTAGCAAATAAAGCATTGTCTACCAGGTGAGCCAAGCCAAGGAAACTTGTTGGCATTGTGCCCGCCAGTTCAAAGAAAGTTGAATTGAAGCCATTGTATACCTTGAAGATAAAGACCTTGAAGCAGATTTCAAAAAGAAGTAAAGCTGCGAGCAGAGACTGTCTGATGTGCTCTTAGTAGCCTGAAATTCAGGCCACTGAATTGTGAATCCTGTCCTGGGTTCAGGTTGTTGGTGAGTCACTGAGCAGGCTTTTGACTTATGAAGATAAGCTGGACACTACACAGAAATTTGCTGTATGAATAACCTGCTTCTGTCCACTCTCCTGCTTTTTTTCTGTCTCCTGTCTCTAACCACCCATGACTATTTCTCATTTTACATGTTTTCTGTACTTTTTACTTCTATCCAAAATTCTCCACTGTTCCCAGTGAGTTTGTTCCCCTCCCCGCTCTCTTCTCACCAGCAGTGGTAGCATTGACATCAGAGCAGGTATCTTCTTCCTGATCTCAGTGCAGAAGCTGCTGCCTGTGCAAGGCCAGCTGGATCTCGCTCCTGCAGCCCTGGCCTGCGCTGCACTGCCACCTGCACAAGTGGAGCGTTTGTCATAGCCAGGCAGGGGAAGCTGTTAGGACTTGTGAGGTGTTTGAGAGAAAGAACCTCATATGTCTCTATGATATGATATTGTCGATACCAAATGTGCAAATACCAATTTGGGATCTATACTGCTTGGGTGAATCTTAAAAAGAACAGACAAAAAGCAAATCTCTGGAACTAACGTTTCTATTCACTAACATAAACAACTAACCATGGAATATCCTGTTACCATGCACCACTTGGTCTGTGGTAGTACTATTGAACCATTTTAACAAAAACCTACTGAAAACTGCTAGCCTGAAGGATTTCCGTGGAAAACGTCAGTCCAAAAATCTTGATTTCTGAAAAGTTTCACAAGAAAGTGAGTTGTGTTTTACTGTAAAGGTTGTTACTTCCATGATCACTGGTACCCAAGGACTTAGTTTGTCTTGTTTGGGGTTTGATTTTTTCCTCTTATTTTTACAATTTATTCCTTTGTTACCAAAGTGGAAAAAAAATGTGTGGTATTTAGTCAAAAATAGGAGATAGTAAACTCTTCTTATTATTTAAACTTCTTTTTATCTTGATTGATTAACTTTCTTTTAAAGTCTTTTGAACACGCCTCTCTGTATGCAAATATCTGTTGTTGTATATATGTATATATAGGTGAGTTCTCTCTCTTACAATTTTAGCTTGACTTTCTAAGGAAGCACGGATTAAGCTATCATACTCTTTGTCCTCCTGTCTGTCTACCTGCCTGTCAATCTCCATTTTGTGAATTTGAGCCCCCTTGCCAAACAAAACTAGATTGGATCCTCTACTGAAAAAACTCAGAAAGAAATTACTCTAAGTTTCATGGAAACCATTGGGAGAGGAATGGGACAGGAAAGAGATAGACATAGTTTCCCTTACGGCAGCTAAAGTATAAGCTCAATGTTTCTTTTATCCTGAAGGATGACCTGACGGCACACACATAGCCTGGCCCCAACCCCAACATGTGCTGCCTCTTCTCCAGCCAGACAAATAGGAGACAGAGAAATATTCTGGGGCCTGCCATTGCACGCTTGGAGGTGGAGACGTGGAACTCTTGCAGCAAGAGATGGAGGAACAGATTGTACACATCTGTAGGAAACCATATTTCAACATTTCTGCTGTCCAAGGAACATCTGCCATCTGTTTGGAGGGAAGTGAGGGTAATTATAAAAGGGTGCAGGGAGGGCTAATGTGAAAGGTCTTAAATATGTAGAAAATTGGGCTGCATTTGTTCTGCTGCTTATGGCATAACACAGTAACTTTCAACATTTGTTATTCCCATCCTGGAAACAATCCCGAACAACAGCTTTTGTCTAGTCAACAAATTTTTCAATCACGTTGTTCAGCTTCTTAGTCAGGGAAGGACTTTGTGAATAATGGGAGAGGGATTTAATTACCACAGTTTACTGCAAGACTTAGAAAAGGAAGCTATAAGAAAGCAGTTAGTAAGGGGAAGCTCCATCAAGCAATTACAGCCAAGGACTAGAGTTCCCAGTGGAACACAAAAGGGGTTGAGATCAGGAAATGGCACTCCAGGAAAAGGAAAGATTTATACTGGTTTTACCATTGATCAGCCTTTTCTGTATCTACTCATCTTGAATAGATGAACTGAATAAAATTTACCACTGGCCCTTTTCCTGAAAGCATAAACTTCTGGAAAGCCAAAAGCATATAGTTTTAAACAGCTATAAAAATGCTCACTAGAAATAATACTTTTGAACCTAGCACAACTGGAAAGTACGTTGGTGCTCCTAGACAGTGTTTGAATAAGTTAGACTAAAGGTTTTTTTGAAAGCACACAGAATCATGAAATGCTGGGTTTTCTCTGCTTCTAATTCTAAAGTGTTACAAAATTACTTCATCGTACAAACTACATATGGCTTACAAAGACACATCAATGTTTTGTTTGAAATACGTTTAGCTCATAAAAATCCTCTCATCTCTTCAAAAGCAGGTATTTGGGAGTACAGATGTCATCTATTTTTAAAGCCAGTCTGGCTTCATCTATAGTGTTTCTAGAAGTAATATATTTAGGGTGGCCTCTCCTAGGATGGGCCTGAGGAAGAACTCTTCAACAGCATCTTCATCAGTATCTTGAAGAGAGGCGGTTAGCTGAAGAATCCAAACAAACCTGCCTAGGATTCTATGGAACATTATTAAGATAAACTCCATCAAGCTTCCTGCTGCAGTGTTTGTACATAGGGGAGACATTTTAAGACATGGCGTCCCCATAAAACAAAAAATAAGATCATCAATCTTGAGTAAACACTTCTGTTCTGTGCCCTTTATAATGATGGGTGTCTTTTTATGGCTTTCTAGTTTATAGTACTATTTTCTCTAGAAAACAAAAAAAAATTTCTAAATATAATTGTAGAAAAAGAAGACGTGTAGTTCAATAATTTGGAGGAACATTGGATCAGCATTGTAAGCACATTGGAATCTAGCCTGTTACACTAAGTCCAGCTTTGAAATGGTAACAGGAGGTATCTTTGACTGAGAACAGATGGAGAAGAAGATTTATGGTGTTGTCTACCCACTAAATGATGCTGAGACCGTGGTCTGAGTAGGTGGAAACATTCCATCTCTAATCTAAAATAGGTAGGTAACATCAGGAAGATGGAGGCCGTGGTTTGCAGCAATGAGGCTGGCAGTCTGAAGACATGGGTTTCCAGCCTATCCAGCCTCATCTCCCTCCTATTGTTGCCTCCGCTTGTTAGCCTAAGCTCCCGAGCTTGGTTCACCATGCTATCTAGCTGTCTTCACTTACAGTCTAAAAAGATCATAAAGGTTCTCTGTGAGATGTATCATGACCCATAGGAGTAGGATAGGTAATTATATTTCCTGTTACGGAACTCCCTTTCCAGATGTAAATGCCAGAGAAGAAGAAGCCTGCAATCAGGCTAGCCAGAAATGAAGGGTTTGGAAAAGTCATCTTCTCCCCGTGGATTACCACCAGCTGCAAGCTGTGAAGATGGTTCCAAGTGTTAGATTTTTCATGGAAAGGAAGTTGTCAGGATTCTGTATATTCAGGATTAAATTGCAATTGCTTAATTCCCTTTAAATTTGCTAAATTTCCCCATTTGGTCTTCTTTTATATGTAATCAAACACTGGTTTTAATTTACAAATAATGAGAAACTTCTTGTTCTGCAATCAGTTGTAATAATATTCAAACACATGTTTCCAGCTGAACTGTAAACCTCTTAAGAGCTGCTATTTTAACAGAAGTCCTGTCACGGCCTTGATGGAGTTTTATATATATATATATATATTGCACTGATACAATAACAGCACTGTTCTTCACGGTTACCATCTCTTCGGTTCCCATTGCTTTTCAGACAACAGTCAAAAGCAGCAAGAGCAGTTTCACCTCACTCTGTGCTGTTCATGCATGGTGGGACAGTCCTACCTGCTCCCTCCTTGCACTCATTGCCTGGGTCCTCGAGATGGGATTGCAGCTGGACCCTTCACCCATACACACTTTGACCTCTCCGAAGCCAGCTAGCCGGAGCACCCCTGTGAAGAGCAGGGATGGCAGTAGGTTCTGGAGAGTCTGGATTCAGTTGATGCAAGGCTGTCTATCTCCCCTCAGGGGCTGGGTGCACATTTTCTCTTTCACAGGTTCTTGCTGGCCCAGATGTGGTCCGTCAGTGACCAGCCAGAGCCTCCTGCACAGAAGTCCTGCACAGGCTGTGCTTTAGTGGGAGGATCGACACTCGGTACTGCCTGCCGCCCTGTCCCCAAAGGGATGCTTGTATCATAGCAAGCACAATCTCTGTGCCACAAGGGATCAAGGGCACAAGCCCTTGGGGCACAAGCAAATCTCTGCCGTACTTGTTTGTCCTGCTTCTTGCCCAGGCAATGGAGGCCTGCAGAATATTAAGATTTGACCAAACATCAAGCCAAAACTAAGAGGGCAGCTGAAAATGTGCTGAGTGTATATAGAAAACATTTCCTGAGTTTGGTGGAAAGTGGTCAAAAACCATTAAAAATAGTAATTGTGAATCGACAGCTGTACAGATTTGTGTGCAGCAAAACAGGTAGAGAAAGGGTGGTTTGGCACATGTATAAGCCCTGAGTACCTGTTTCAGCCCAGAGATAGACCGTCGTTCTTTGTTTCATCTGGAGTAAATCTCAGCTTAGCTGAATTCCTGCCAGCTGCCTTCTGCAGCCCGTGGAGAAAGACACTTTCAGGGAATTGGGCCATCCCACCTAAGAACTAAGGAGTCCCCCTGAAACTCTGGATGATGTCTGCAGACATCATGAAGGACTGCTGGGTATCTCATACGGCACCCCAGTGAAACAGCAAGCGTTAGAAGGCACAAATCCAGGTCATAATACTGGTTCTGCTGCTTTCTCGAGCGAAAATCTCATTTTATCCACAGAGATAATAAAAATTCCTGCTAGTTAAACTGTGTAAGCTGCTGCAGATGAGGGATTTCTCCTCTTATCATCACCCTGGATATAACTGGTTGTTTCTTTTATGCTGATTTTATTGTGAAAAACTGAGAAAATAACTTGCACTGAAACGAACTCCACCGGTTTGATGCTGCAGCATAGTCACACAAGACAATACCAAACATCTGGATGACATTACATCTCAAGAATCAGAATTTGAATCCTATTGGAAACAAATATGAAGTCACTACAGCCTTTGAGCAGCCTATAAACCACTCATCACAAGAAGTATTATGGAATAACTGAAGCATTCAAGTACCCTTTAGTGCTGTTTGCTGACAGTGCAGCCAACAGCAGTGATTGCTGTGGAAAGAGTTGGGGAGCTGAGCCAGAGCAGACTGGACTCAGTAAGTCTTTCCATTTACTTTAGTGGACTTAGGGCTCAGCTTTTAACGACTTACGCACTCTGTGGTACTGACCTAGGCAACCTTCCTTCCGAGGGAGGCTGAACTTGGCACTAGAAGTGAGAGGATGCAATCGCCAGTCTGAGTTTGCTCTGTGACTGCTGTCCCAGGCTTTGAACGTAGCGATGCTAAAGGGCAAACAAATAAATAAATAAATAGCTGCATAGCCTCAGTGCAGTATCTTTTTGCCTCATTGATGAAAAATAGATTATGTAGATTATTTTATCTTCTCCGGTGTTCTTGCTACAGAGGAAGTCTTGTTAAATACTTGTAATACATCGCATGCCCATGGACTGTCTCTCCTTTGCGGTATTACAGGTGAGGCTGTTGTATTACCTTCGAACTGAAAATCAGTTTGAAGTGACTCAATTAATTCTTTATGACTTAAAATTTGTCTAATAGAGGTTGTTTGGCTTACAGTGCGTGACCCACTGCCCATGTCCAAGGAACCTAAATAAACTACTTCAGGCAGAAAATCATTAAATTGTGGAATACAGATTTTTGAGAACATATAGCTATATTCCTAGGAAGGAGTAATACTAAACATTTGTCTACACACAACTGAAAATGCCAAATATCCTTCTAGGCACATAACCATCTGTGTAATTTCCTGGAGGACTTACCAGAATCAAAAAGAATAATTCCTTTAAGATAGAGATATTCTTTTGCACTTATGTCCAGGTCCTAGAGTTTCCACAGTAAATTCTTCATCTTCTGAACTTCTGCTAAAGGTGTTCTCAGTGACAAGCTCCCCAGTTCATTACTAGTTGCCAAAGACTGATTGAGGAGGATTTTTTTCAATAAACGAAGGGCTGAAATCTCTCTCATGTGAAAATTCCCCCCTTCTTGTGCCATGCCGAGTTCTGCTGTATGCAACAAACTGATCCTCCCAAGGCACGTGATGAAAAGAAGGTAAGTTTCTAATAAAAGCTAAAGTCTTCTAGAGCACTTCAGAAGCTCTTCTGCATATGGCTTCTGATGTTTTCAGGCACAGGCTATTTGCACAAGCAAGAACCCCAGGGGAAATGGAGCCAAGGGAAGAGCAGATATTGCTCCAGCTTCAAGCTTCCAATGGGCAAGACAGCCAGAGTGAGCCAGGGCATGAGTGGCATCTTGGAGATGCAAGAGCAGCAAGCAAGAACCAAGCCAAAAGGGCCCAGAGAAGCCCTGACAAGGGGCTGTGCTCAGTGCTACAGAGGAAAAGCAGCAACCCTGGGGGGGCACACAGGGGCCTTGCCCTGGGAGTCTGCAAAGCTTCCTCCCTGCACCTTCGTGGAGCAAAAGCTGCAGGCACCTGGCCAAAATGGCCCAAAGGACCCCTAGCAAGGGGCCATGCTCTGTGCTGCAGAGGCAGTCAAAAAGACCCTGGAGACACTTGCTAGTCCACTGGGGGGGAAAAACAATTCTTCCTCCCCGCAGCTGCATGGCACAAGAGGACATCTTCGTGGTGCATGAGTAGCAGGCAGTATCCTAGCCAAATGGAATATAGGAGCCCTGACAAGTGGTCATGATCCATGCTGCAGAAGGCGGTAAAAAAACCCCAGGGACTAGTGCCAGTCTGCCCCAGGGAAAAATCCCTTCTTGATCCCAGAGCTGATGATCAGTTATTCCCTGATCATGTGAGCAAGACCTGCCTCCTCATCCCATAGTCACACCTCCCAGGAGATGCCCAAGTCCTGTTTTCTCTCAACCTGGAGCCATCTCAGGGTCTTCTGAGAATGGCCAAATGTCCCCAGCCCAATTGACCTTGGGAGAAAGAGTCCTTCCCATGCCTGACAGGACACCAGTGGGTGCTCTAAAGCACCAGGACCCCTTATGCATCCTATGACTTACAGCTGCTGCCCCTGGCTCCACGGGGAATGAGGAGAGCGAGCTCTGCAGTGCTCCCTTGGTCTTGCCACTGCTATCCAGCTGAAAAGGCCTGATAGCCTCAGGGACCTCCAGAGGTCGGTGGTTCTTCTCATCTCCTGAGGGGTTTGTGTCTGTTTCCCAAAAGGCTAAAGCAGGATTTCCATCCATCAGATGGGCTTTAAATTGGCCCCGCTGAGAGCTGGCCTTGCAGCAGAGAACCTGCAGAAGCCTCATCCAGCCTCCAGTCTGAAGAGACAACTCTTCTCCTGTCCATTCAAGAGTAGCCCTTGCTTCCTGAGGAGTGGTGGGGACTGCAGTACTGCTGGAGCAACTTGGTCTCATTTCCGTGCTCTTTGTTAAGTATCTGGTACAGGATGCTCTTAGCATGGTGTGTCTCACACTGACACTTCCTGAATTTCTCAGCTAGGCTCTCCGTAGCCATAGAGCCAGAGTTCCCTGTGGCAGGAAAAAATGTACGTGGAGCGACGCATCAACAGCAGGGGAGAGCATTTCTGCCTCACAGCGAGGCATTGTGTGCTTTTTGTATACATGGGCGGCTGAAAAGCTGTATGACCCTGATCTGTGAAGTTACTCTGAACTTTTATTTCCACCAGCTGTTTGGACCGAGGTGGGGCAGCAGGCTGCCGGTGTTGCACAGGGCTGCTGTAGCCCCAGGGAAGCGGGAAGGCTCACGCCTGCCGGCAGCATGGGCACTCCTCACGGCCATGCCCCGGCGCAGACAGGCTGTGCCTGGCCTTCTGCCACTGTGCCAGTGCCTCTGTGGTGATGCCACCAGCAGTGGCATTTCTGCACAGGCCAGCTCTATGACCTGTATAACATGCCCCTGAAGGGAAGCCCAGCGACAACTGTAACATCTTAAGCGAAGAAGGAACAAGTTGTCTATTTTTATTGATATGCTGACTGTGCCCACTAGCTAATGCTCTGGAGTTCATGGAAAAACGTTTATATTTATGAATGATGCTGTGGTAGCAGTCCCTTGAGTAGACAGTTTTATTTCTTGTTAAAAAGAGCCACCTGAAGACGCTGTGGTCATCTACCATTACTTTTCACAGAGCAGTTAACAGGGTTTGTACTTGACACAGTACCTAATAGGAAGTGACAGATCTGTCAAGGAGCACATAGGTGAAAGTCCCAGGGATGGAAAGCCCATGTATAGGAATTATTTCACATTCCTGGAAGATTTGAGAGAAACTTTGGAGAAAGTCAGCTGCTATAGCTCATGACAATGTTATCTATCTCTTGCACTTCACACATCATACTTCAAAGACAGAACATGTGGACCTCTCCCAGACTGGCTGTGTAATTAGATGTTCTTCATACAAGCTGTGAAAATAAAACTGATGAGGAAAGACAGCAAAATGGCAATTCATATTGTTGTACGTGTGAACTTCTGTAGCAGAGCAAGAGCTGAATGACAGAATTGTCAGGACTCTTCAGTCAACATCGGGCAACATCAGTAGCAGGAATGCAAGGCACTCAGCCTTAATAAGAAGAAATTTATACTTCAAGATTTGTTACTTCTCTTGCTTGCTTTTATATAGGGGAAGAGGTCCTAAGATTTTTCATCAAGGACAACATTTATGCATTCCTACCATCTGGCCATGTAGCAGAGCTTAACAAAAAACGAGCATTAAAAGCAACAGCTCCAAGAGCTCCAAGCCTTAGGTGTGTTAAGGCCATCCCAAAAGATGCATAGTTGCAAATTTGTTCTTTGCCGCAGCTGTGGGGGGGGGCAGTTTCCATGCTGGGCCATTAAAAAATTTCCATTTATTTACCACTCCGTGATACTTATGTTGCAAAATTTTCCCCTTCTGATGAGATAAAAAGTGGAGGAAGAGATGACTGCTCCAAAGTTGAGCAATCTAGAAGTGTAGCGCTGCTGAGGTGCAACTACCACTAACTGCAGTGAAGGTCAAGGGGGCCCAGGGCACTGAACACCTAATAGGGTTGGTTTGTCCACATCTCCATCCATTCAACAGTTCTCTGCTGTTGTCCATTGCTGGGCTATCATAGAGCTTTCTAGATTAAATGGCACGGCAACAGAGATGTCCCCAGAAAGTTCCATTCTTCTTATTCTCACTGTAAAATTCTAGCTGGGCTGAGATTCAGTGGAATGAACTCCAGTTGCAGGGCGGATGCCATCTGAAGTTCTGCGTGAGTTACATAGATTGGCTAATGGCTGTACTACAAAGAGAGACTGAGCTTCCTAAAATCATCCTTACACAGAGTTTGCTTGTGAAAAGAAGTTCTGTCTCCTAATTGCTGGTGAGCATGGTGGTGTTTCAGTAATCGAGGTAGGAGAGTGAGCTCTGGTAAACCCAGCTCCTCTACTCCAAGGAAAAAAATCTTTGCCTTCAGCTGAAATCAGCACTATTTCACAGTTCAGCCTCATGGTTCATGTCATCATTTCACAGTTCCTATTAATTGTGCTTATTAAAATTCTACTCCAGATTAAATTGGTTCCTTTCTTCTTTTCCTGAGATCTGCATCAGTCATATGCAGACAGTCCTGATGTCTGCAACATACGGTGTTGGATACCATTTCTACTTACTAATTGATTTTCTTTGATTGTGTATCATTCTATAAGGCAGAAACAAATCATATTTTTCTAACAGGAATTCCTGGTATATCATAATAGCTTTATGACTGTTTACCAGAAACAGAGACTAAAGGTTACTGCCTCACTACAACTGCTAGGGACACATCAGCAGCTTTTTCTGAGAGGGTGATTACTTAGAATTCTAAGTCAATATTGAATTGCAGGAAAAGCTGATCCTGGTGGACCTGAGTCTGAAATGAGCTCTCTGCGTGACCTGACTTTCTCAAATGTAGAGGACCAGCAGCTAAATTTAGCTCTATGCTCATAAATTAGATAAGAGGTATTTTTTCTTTCTAAGTCTTACCCATAGAATACCTGAAGCCACACACACCTCGATATCAAGCATCTACAGTCATCTTGCTACAGTAACAATGCTTCTTACCGTCAAATGTTAAGTACACGCTACAAAAAAACAGCTTCGTGGGATGAGAAATCCCCATGGACTTTTATCTGGTTTAGCTGTTTCTAGCACGATGGTTTGAGAACAGTAAGACACAGTCTCACCAGTGTTGTTTTTTCTGGTTTGTATTTATATACTTTTCAATCAACAGAGCACACACGTCCACAAATACTCGCTGCCACCACACCCTAAAACCATCAGAATTGCTCTTCAGGCACAAGTGCCACCGTTTGGATGACAAAAAAATGTATCCTAAGTGCACACACGGAATGGCTACCAACAGCTCGTGGATATTCACACCATTGCTAGGAATTGTCCTGCTCCGAGCAAGGCTGCCACCTCCATCTCTCCCGTGAGAAATGCCGTTTTGCACACTTGTATAGTACTGCTACAGGTAATATATACTTAATACAGCTCTTCATCTTTTGTTGTTTAGGTGATTCACACACAATGAAAACTTTTTCCTAAAATCCCTCGATTTCTCAGATTTGCAAAATCTGCCTGCGAGGCATAGATGGTCCCAGGCTTCTACCCTCTCTGATCAGTGTGCAACAGCAGGGTCTGTGTAATGAAGTCAGCAGGAGCTGAGGAATATTTGTTACTATTAAATATCCAGTGGCTTATACACATTCTTAAATATCCTATTGGGTGCAAAAGTATAAGGCATGTAGTATTTTTGGCTCTTAGCCCATAGCCTTAACTCACCTAATACAATACTTGGAAGGCTGAAGAGACTTCTCAGATAATATAGGAAGTTAAGTGGCCATCTCATCCTTAACTTGGCAGTAGCCAAACATTAGTCCTTCAGGAAGAGCGTAAGATAAATATCACTCTTCTCATGAATACTTTTCTTGCCTTCAATCATTTGCAGCTTAGGGTGTGGGAACAGCTGGCGATCGATCATCGACAGAAAATCAAGACATAATCACTTTGGTAAGCAAGAAGCCGTGGGATCAGTGAGCAGCTGCAGAAGACACAGGAGAAAGAAAACCGCCAGTAAAAAATAGCAGACAAGCGCTGGGAAAAACAGGGAGTAGAGGCTGAACTGATAAGATAATGGGAAGGTACTGTTTTAGTGGAAAATCACTGCTTGAGAGACAGAGGGTATATAAGGCTTGCTGTGGCACTAAATAGAGGTCTGCGTTATCACTTTCATAAAGTGCGTGCAGTCCGTCATTATCGTTCTCCGACAAATGGTGAGCCCGACGTGATTTTTCCAACGCCGAGGAAGAACGATCCTCAGGGGAAGACTGCAACCGACACGAAGCGGTGCAGGGAGAAACTGCGACCGACACGAAGCGGCGCAGGGAGAAACTGCGGGGAGACTGCGACCGACATGAAGCGGCGCAGGGGATCAGCAACCGACACGAAGTGGTGCTGAGGATCAGCGACCGACACGAAGCGGCGCTGGGGATATCCGCAGGGACCTTAAAAAGGTGAGCACCTGAGGCGCAGTATGGGGCAGGCTTCATCGACTCCAGAAGAAGAGGCGATAGCCAAACTCCTGCTGCATATCCTCTCTAAGAGAGGGATTAAATACAAAGAACATGCCGTCCGGCGCCTGTTACAGTGGCTCCGGACGCAAGGCTTGCCAGCAGAAACATCAAAGGCATTCAACCCTGCCGTGTGGGACGAAGCGGGCAAACTGTTGTGGGAGGCAGTCTCGTGCGGAGATAAAAACGCAGAAGGGCTGGCAATTACCTGGAAACTAATGACTGAAGTAGTTAAGAGTGTGAGAGCAGAAAGGAAAACTGCGGCAGCCTGCATTCTACAATGTCGCGGGCCTGACGGGCCTGTGTGCTCGGTCAAACCGTACGTTGCAAGGATTCCCATCAATCTTCTGGGAAGAGATGTGCTGGGACAGATGGGGTGTAAATTGACGACGATGCCTTTTGCAGAGCGGTCATTGACAAGCGACTCGAAGCAAAACGGCAGAAATAGGAAAAGCGGCGCGGGCGCCCACGGATCCCTCGCCCCCCCTCCGGCTTCCGCACACTGCACAGCCTGCCAGACACCCAGCCTGATCCGGGCACAGCCTCTGCCCTGAGCCCGCCGGGGGATCTCGACTGCCCGCCCCCCCGCCCTGCTCTGGGTGTTGAAGATCGGAGCCTCCCCCGCTGCAGCTGCCCCCCTCCTTGGCCGGTGGGCAGTGAGCTTCTGTGTGCTTGGTACGCCGTTTTTTCCAGTGCAGCGCACCAAGTGGCCTTGATCTCTAAAAATGAAAAACAAAGCAATGTTTTTTTTCCCGCTTGCAGGATGGCAGTAACGGTGGGATGGTGTTTTGGTTCAGTGGTTCTGACTTGCTGCGCCCCACCGTGGCCCACAGGATTTAGTGGTGACCTCGGTCTGCACAGCAGACAGTATCAGCGAGTTGTGTCCGAAATGCAGGGAAGCACGTTATCTCTCTCCTGGAAAACGGGAAAAAACAGCGACATGCTGAACACATAATTCCTACTACGAGTCCATGAAATTCTCCTGTCTTCGTTATAAAAAAAAAGAGTGGAAAGTGGTGTTTGTTGCATGATTTACGGCGAATGAATGCCGTCCTCAAAGACATGGGGGCCCTGCAGCCAGGGCTGCCCTCCCCATCTATGATTCAAAAAAATTGGCATTTGACAGTTATTGATTTGAAAGATTGTCTTTTTACTATTCCATTATCTGAACAAGATGCACCTCGATTTGCATTCTCGGTCCCGTCAATCAACATGGCCGAGCCATGTAAAAGGTATCATTGAACTGTCCTCCCTCAAAGCATGAAAGACAGTCTCACTATCTGTCAGCGGTATGTGGCGAGGGCTTTGAGCCCAGTGCACAAACAGCTACTTCATATTGCGATATAACATTATATGGATGACATCCTTGTGGCTACAAGAGAAGATCGATCATTCAATATCGAGTCATCAACAAATCCAGTTGTTACAGGACTTAATAAAAACAACTGACTGTCAATACCGGATGGAATCCGTTTGCCAGATGAACTTGGGGCTGGCCACGGTCACGCAATTTATTATTAATTGGATCCTATCTCTGTGGTATTTTCCTGTGTATTGCCTGTTGTTTGCCCTGTTTGTGATAAAGATGAAGTCAAACGACCCCCAAACAGCGACCCCAGTAGTGAAATTGGGCATGCGTGAAGTTACAGATTATGTCATTGACAGGTGGAGTTTGGGACGGTCCACACATACGTACTGGCCACACGTTATGTGAGGGGCGGCTTTAACCTCTGCTATCAAGGTAGTGCTGTTTGAGCACAGGGGCAAGGTAGTGGACCGGTACCTACCGATGCCTCATCCCAAAAGCAATCTGTGCTGGGGATGCTGTGGATTTGAACATCACTTGCTATATGCCCTTGCAACTTTAAGAGGACCACAAAAAGTCAAAACAGACAATGGACCTGGGTATAGTGCGCAACACTTTAACACATTTTTGCAACTTTGGGAGATTTGTCATGTTACAGGTATTCCCTACTCACCCACAGGTCAGGCAATCATTGAACTAGCACTCTGAAAAATATGCTTAAAAAAAAAAAAAAAAAAAAGGGGGGGGAGCAGGAATGGACAGTATGAACCCTCATGAAAGACTGGCTAAAGCCTTATATGTACTCAATTTTTTAAATCGCTAGCATGAATCAGGACCTCCATTTGTTAAACATTTTATGTCCATGGAGGGAAGCCACAGACAAGTGGAGAGAAAAGCTTTAGTGAAAGTGAAAAATTTGGAAACGAGACAATGGGATGGTCCATTTCCTTTAGTAACTTGGGGAAGAGGCGATGCTTGTGTTTCCACAGGTAGCAGATCACGGTGGACACCAGCACCATGTGTGCGACCGTACATGTCATCATCGGATGGATCCAAATAGCTGTGAGCAGTGCTGCCTGGATCCCACCACAACCAAAGACCGACGTCTGGATAACATTTAGCAAACATGACGGGTCAAGACTCCCTTTGTCTTGCGACAGCATCGCCAGAAAATCCCTTCTACACCTGTTTAGGAGGCCACCCATTGGATGATTATTCCATTATCATCCCCTTCAATGCTGTGGGTGATTCCTGTAGTTTGGATCGATTAACTTTATTAATGCCAAACACATCTATGATTTTAAATCTCCGAAGGTCATGACGGTCATCACGAAGCTTACATACATATAGCAACCAATGTGATGACCGGATTAAGTTTTGGAGTTGTAGCAAAGTAATCGCTACTTCTTTTTATGCCCGGGGTGGCTACTGCCAAAGCCCTGGCGATATTCAATAAATTAGGATGTTGGTTAGCAAAGCAGAGTAACGCTACTTCACGAGCTTTGAGTAGATTATTATTAGACACCGATTCTATTAGACATGCCATGCTTCAAAATAGAGTAGCCGTAGATTTTTTATTGCTATCACAAAAACAAAAAGGGGGAATTGTGGGAGACTTTAAGGAGCAGCAGGACTTGTTGCTGTCAGGTTTGTAAACAAGGATGGACATGAACGGACAAGTACGGACATGATGAACGGTGGCTGAAGACAAGGCAGAGTGACTCGGCAGAAGAGCTGGATGGAATTGGCTTGAACATCTATTAAATAATTAGGGATTGACAGGGTGGATTAAGTCAATAATTAAAACAGCCTTAGCATATGTTGGGATATTTTATGTATTCTTATTTGTATACCGTGTTTTATGCAATGTGTGCAGAAACTAGTGGATGGATCACTCAAAGCAGTGTTGGTTCTAAACAAAGAAGGGGGAGATGTGGGAACAGCTGGCGATCGATCATCGACAGAAAATCAAGACATAATCACTTTGGTAAGCAAGAAGCCGTGGGATCAGTGAGCAGCTGCAGAAGACACGGGAGAAAGAAAACCGCCAGTAAAAAATAGCAGGCAAGCGCTGGGAAATACAGGGAGTAGAGGCTGAACTGATAAGATAATGGGAAGGTACTGTTTTAGTGGAAAATCACTGCTTGAGAGACAGAGAGTATATAAGGCTTGCTGTGGCACTAAATAAAGGTCTGCGTTATCACTTTCATAAAGTGCGTGCAGTCCGTCATTATCGTTCTCCGACATTAGGGAATTCCTGAAACACTGTGATTTTATGCATTTAATAGCTGCCAATTAATTTATACCCTGTGATCTCACAGAGTCTGCTTCTGAAGCCACATGAACATCCACATCAGCTTAAGTCTAGGAGCTCTGTGGACGCCCTACATGAGATGAAACTTGATCAAAAATTACGTTCACTGGATTTTATGCCTTCTTGCTATTGTACTGGAGGAGAAAAGGAATCAGTCAATCCCTATTCACCATCTCTATTTTATAAATCTCAGTAAATCTCCCACAGTCATCCTTTATCCAAACTAAAGAGATGTAGCTTCCAAAATTGTTCTTTCTTTAGAGTGGTACCATTCCTTTGATCATCTTGTTGCCCTTCTTTGAACCTTTATTAGCCCTATATCTTTTCTAAGATATTGTTTAAGGGGAAGGGGGCAAAGTATCAGAACAGGATATGGTATCTAGGACTTAGGAGAGCATAGATTTATACAGGGACAGAATGAAGTTCTCTGTCTCATCTTTCCCAGAAGGCATTCCTGACCGCTGAGCTGTTGTTGCCCTGAAACTGTTACAGCCTCCAAGTTTTACTCCTCAGTTCTAGTCCTCCATCCAGAGGCTCTTACCTGAGTCAGGAGTGTTTTATCTTACGTGCATCTTTTACCATATATATATATATATATATATATATATATATATATAGTGAATTATCAGTTGACAGTTGATGATTTTCATAAAGCCTTTCTGCAGTTTTGCTGACAGTCCCAGTCTTGCTCTGAATAATTTTGTATCATCAGCAAACATTCATATTCTGAAACTTTGAAGGCACTGCTCTTCAGAATAGTTTGCTCAGTGCTGTGAGTAGTTTAAAAGACTGCCCCTGATCCTTCTTGTTCTTTAGATCAAACAAGAAAGGCTCTAGCACTTCTTTCCATTAAACCAGTACTTGATACCATCTGTTGTGGAGATGTGAATCTCCTTTGGACAGCGCTGGAGGGTTTGTCCTTGCTTAGACAGGCCACAGCTATTACCATATCTGGCCAAGACCCTTTATGAGCTCTCGGCTTATTGTGAGTAGAGCTGAGCTGGGAAATGCCGAAATCTCAGAATATAAGTGTTCCATATTAAATGTCCTATCCTGCACCCAGGCCATGTATCCTGCTAATCACATTTTATACAATCTCGTAAGTGTGAACAAATGACACGGCTCATTACATCATCTCACTTGAGACTAGTTGATGGCAACCACACACATGGAGAGGACAGTATTTTGGAGGGTACCTCAACCCAGTTCCCAGCTCAGCATTTGGAGAGGCTTTTGTGACAAGATTTACTAAGCTAACCCAACAGGGTCCCATCCTGTGGTAGAAGTCAGCCCCCTCAGAGCTCTGTGCTCCTGCTGGGTCCTGCACATTTCAGCACCCACCAGACTCCCCAGTGTCTTATCTTTGAAAAACAGGACAAGTGTCATGTGCACAGTGAAGAAAATGAACTTGAGGTGGTTCAGCGGTGAGAAAGGACAGCAGAGCTCATCTGAAGGATGGGCAAAAAACCTTGCCTCTGGTTCGGCCAAAGGAGGGTCTCACCAGCTCAACTGAGACTCTTACCAGGACCTTTGGGGCAGGGCTCCCTACAAGGTTTCAGGTTACTCGAGACATGGAAATGATGACACTGCCACAGAGAGGTATTTCAGCAAAGACAGATACATCTTCTTGCTGAGTTTTTCCAGATTTGAGAAATTATGATCCACAGCAACAGTCATGGCCATAATAGTGTTTTTTGTTGCATGTTAACCTGACTAATAAGGTCGTGCATACCTTTACGCGTCAGGACCTGCAGAAGATGGCTGGGAGGGAGGGTCCTGCTGCATCTTCCTTGTCTGCTCTATCTCACTCACAGGCAGCAGCAGCATTTCCCATCCCAGGGCATCCACTAGTGATTTTGTTTGCCCTGCAGTTGTGCCGCGCATGGGAGGCAGGTTCTGCGACCCATTCAGTAACAAAAGCAGTGTTCGGAAAGACAGCGTTCACATTTGCTCTGTTTGCTGTCATGTACACCAACTTCACTTTACTAATAAACTATGAACTATAGCAAAAAGTAGATTCAGTTTTTAGATCAAATATAAGAATGGAACACCTAGTAGAAAAAAAAAAAAACCTGTGAAAACTTTTTTGCACACATTTTCTCTTCAGCGACTATCAACATGAGATGCTCAGTTTATTGTGACTTCAAACATCACTTTTAAACCCCCAAAATCTGGAGAAAAAATGAGGTCAAAACAAATGGGGGAAAGTAATTTTAATTATATTTTAAATATCAAAACAAGATATCACTTCAAACTTTTTTGAAGTTAAATAATATAGAATACATTAAAAGTGCCATGTGGATTGGCTAAAAAATTTATTTTTGGAAGAACTTCCCCTCCCTCCCCCCCCCGCCCGGATTCACATGTCCACAGCAAGCTGTATGGTTTGAAAAAACAGCAAGCAGAGGTTTAGCTGTTTCATTTGCTATCCTTCCTCACATTCTGTGTGAATTTGTGTTTCAGTGTGCACAGAGGATTAGCAGATTGTTAATATAGCATCAGAAAACACATGCCAATGTCATTTCAGGCAGCAAGAAAATAGAAAATACCACCTCACTAAATAATCATAATCACAGGAGAGAAAGAGGTCTCTGGAAGATAAAACTTTCTTATGAAAAATATTACTGAGGACATTTTGACATAAGAGTAAGTGCACTAGTATTGATGTCAAAGTGAATGACTCCTCCCATGCAGCAGCACCAAAGTGCTCCAGTTCCTGTTCTATCACACCTCTGCCATTTACAGTAAACCCACAAAAATGATTCAGGTGCCATATGGTCACACAACCACATCAGTGCTGAAAAGGATAATGGCAAGATTAAGAGCGAGGTCTTTGGGGATTCTGTTACATGTTAAATCCCACCACCCAAATCTCAACAGATGGAGGTGTTTAGAAGAACAACAACTGAGGAAGCAAACTAAGAAAGCAAATAAAAGAAAATTATTGGGAAAAAGATATTATTACTGGTTACTGTTATTCATTGTTACTGTTTATTAAGAAACCAACACTTCACTACAATAGGAGTTTAGTATGAAAGTTTTAATCTCAAGATAAAAAACAAGAATGGAGGAAGATTTCTCTTTAATTTTGTTCTCTAACAGCAAAAATAGTCTTCCCTGCAAATAAAGCACTTCTAGCACTGATGTCCATGAGAAACCACACAAGTGGTTGGGTTTGGATGTGCCTTAGCTGCACATAGCTGATACTATGATTGAAAAATATTATGAAGATACATCAGAATGTGCAAAAACTTCCTTTATAATCAGATGTTTTCTGCTAGTCCTTTCTTTCCTGCCTTCTGGTTTGTGTGCTTGTTTGTCACTGGGTGGTTGTAGAGCAGGTAAAACAACTGGACCTTGATCTTCTTTGGAGTCATCACAAAATAAATTAATAGAAGAAGCAAACATGCTCTAGCAACTTACAGGTGCATCCTAGCTCATTTCTCTCGAAAAACCCCAAATGTGAATGTAAAAATGGAAGGCAGATTAACTCTGATTACCACATATCATTATTTCTAAGATATTTGCTGGGATATATCCTTATGTACATGCATCACATGTAACAGGTGCTATTTATGGTAAAACAAATACCAAGAGCAGCAGTGATGGAAAAATAATTCCCTGTTCATAGGGTATTATGAAGCTTTGTTCTGTCACTCTGTTTCCAAGAATTCTTGTTTCTCGCTCCATCATTTATGAAATCCAGGTACACTTCTGAGTCCCTGAACGTGCAGATGGATTAGCTACAAACAGGATGATGGCCACGCACCTGGTACTTCTACGCATGAACCCAGAGACTTTTGATGCAACAGTGATCTCCACAAGTCTATTATTTATTTTTGCTCTAACCATCTTAAAGGTAAACTAAATTACCCAAATGTAATTGCAAAATCCAAGGACAGGGAATTATATGTAGGTTGACTTCACAGATAGAAAACAACTGATAAGGGACCAATATGATAGCTGACTGTAGTTAACCTTTAATTGGGAGCCAGCAGCAGCATGTGCTTGCTAAATACGGTGTTTCAAAAGCAAAAATACACATAATCCCACGCTGTTTATGCAACAAGTAAAACTAATGGAAAACATTAAACTCTGGTCTGACATGACCATGTTTACGCTATAAAGCCACAATGCAGTGAGTGCCATTTGACACCAAGCCTCAGGTAGGACTGCTTTGATTTTGTCTTTACTTTGGACTATGAAACCAGTGCTTTGATGTCAACTTTGCAAAGACACCGAAGTGTTGTTTATTTAAAAAATAAAATCATCATTTACACATACATATATTTAAGCACAAGCAAGCCTCTTTAATGAGGTTTTTGCACTCTTTGCTGTGTTTTAGAGCAGCCCAGGAGAAAGTCCAAGCGCAGCTTTCCCCAGCTATCATCACCTGACTGATCCTTTCTTGCTGCACGTCAGTCCAGTGATGTAATTCTGATTTCCCAGTTTATATTCACAAGAGACATAGGGCAGGAAAAAAAAAAGGCAAGCTGCGTATCCCCACCTAAATTTATTGACAAAGTTCTTCACACCTTCGAACTTACGTTCTGCGGCACATAGAACCACTCGTTGACTTGGAGTATGTGAAGCAAGAGACAGTTCAGGTACCATGAGCTGACCAGGACAGCAGGAGATCCTCACGTAGCTCTCCCACTGTGACAGCTCTGCAAGGGGGAGACAACTAGTTTCTCACCGTGGAAAGACAGGGAATTATTTCTATCGATATTCCTTCTCCAAATAGTTCATAAAAATCAGTCGTTGTCAGATTTGCAGCCTCTGTGGAGAGTGTGGGCTGTGCCTCACACCCAGCTGGCACAAGCTCACCAGAATGACTGGCAGTCCCAAATCTCGTAGCCTGATTACCAACCCCATTCAACAAAGCTAAAATCTCAGAGAGAGAAATATTTGGTGAGCAAGCAGCTGACCCAGTGACAAGAGGTATTCAACTTTCCCACCCCTTAGACCAAAGCCAGCCTGCCTAAAGTCTTTTACCCAGTGACATTTCATCTGTTACAGAAGAGCTCTGGAAGAGCAAGGTACTCAATGAGGCCATAAATAACAGCAGTGAATCTAGACAGCAATGTCACCCTTACATTTGAGACCACTGAATTTGAGCATAATTAAGTGCAGCGTACAGCTAGTGGAGCTGAGGCTCAGGGAGGCCACGCAGTTTGTCACATAACCTGGCAGTAGATTTCAGACTCAAAACTATTTTTCCTGATTCTTCACCTGGTGCCCTGCCAGCCAGGGACCTTTGGAGTCTCAGGCTGAGCTCCAAATTAAATCTACTCTTGCTCTTTCTTGCTTCGTCGGATAGATCTCTCCTCCTGAAGCTTTATGCATTTGGGAGCCTGTTCTTGTACTGACAAGCCTGAACTGGCACAGCCTCTGAAATACAGACAGAAAAACTTTGGGGCACAAGTCCAAGGCCCACAGTACTTGCCAAAGAAGCACACACATCCTCCTTTTTATCCCTCTGAGGTAATAAGCTTAAATCCAAAGTACCCCAGGCAGCTCTCTGCAGTGCTTTATAGCACTCCCGCATGGTTAGTTATCCCTAGCAGGAACTGACCTCCTTTTTGTCGTTTCCAGTTTAGTCACACCCTCAGTCAACCCTCTCTGCCAAAATTCAGAGCCCCTTTAAAACCAGCAAGCATCCATCCCTCAGCCACCATGAGCATCGCACTCGTTCAAGTGATAAAGCCAAGACACTGCACCTTTGAATGGGTGCAGGGCGACTCAAGGCCACTTGGGTGCTGGGGCTTGCTCTCAGCCTCTGCTGCTCTCAGGAGCTGTGCAATACTGGGCAGTCCTGTTCGGACACCTGACAGTGACCTTCTTGGTTAAGGGATTCTTTGCCAAGCGAATGCAGCTGCACTCAAATCTCGAATTGCCCCTGCCTGCAGGGGGTGTTGCAGAGGGTAATAATAAACACCACTGCATTAGCCTGGTTGCAGCTGGAAACACTGGAGGCTGAGATTAAAGCAGTGCATGGAGAGGAAGGACAGGGAGCAGGCACAGGAGGTAGAAATGAAGGAAGAAGCACTTCAGCATCTCAGTGGAGGTGGCTTTGCCTGCTGGAGAGATGGTGCAGGGGGCTGCATGCCCAGCCCACCTGCGATGCTGGGCACAGCAGCCGCCTTCGACTTTCAGGCCCTTCTCAAATAAATGAGTTGTCACCACCCTGGCTCTCCAAGCAACGCTCATATCTGGCAAGAGCTCAGAGCTAAATTACTCATTTTTTTCCATTTGAGTCTGTTCACCCACAAAGTCATCTCCCTGTTTGGAGTTACTGAAAGAGTTCATGTAAGATGCGTACTGCAATAGAGGGTCTCCTGTGCTAGGGTGAGATGCCCATAATCCAGGGGAAGATAAACCAGATGAGAAATAGGTGTTCTTATGAGGTGGAGGTAATTTTAAATAAATTAAGCAATTGCTTTTTTCTAAAAGATTTCTTTGAAATGCAGGGAACAGTCCACCATGCAGTTAGCAAAAACTCTATCAGCAATACTACAGTGCCCTCAAGTGGATGCAAAACACTCAGAAATGTGCCACACTCCCCGTTCTCCTGTAGAGTGTGGTCCGTGCTCCCTGCTTTGCAACCCCAGGCTGCAAACAAACACGTGCCCACTCTAAAAGCCCTTTGCAATACCAGAGGAATAAATGCGTTCAACAATAAAAAAAGTGCCAGACCAAAAGTTTCTCTGTTAAGAGAAAGTTCTTTTTCAAGGTATTATTTGATTTAGGAAAAAAATAGCAAAGCCTGGTTACAGCATTACCCTCCTGAGGTCTCCAAGGGGCGAGCAGAAAATTGAGGGGCTTTTGGGTCCAACTGCAAACCAAATGCCATCGACCTTGATTCTCTTCCAAGACACAGTATTGTTTGCTGTCCACTGGAAATCGGTGGTTGGTGCCAAAGTGCCTGACATCAGCCCTTGTCAATGTGCTGTCCGGTCACCTCACTGTGCCAGCAGCTGTGAAATATCCTGTTTTGCCCCTTACTGTGTTACAGGTGGCAAACTATCACCAGAAGTTTTACCTGAGCCAACTACTCCCCAGAAAAGTTAATGGGCAGCACAAGGTCAGGAGAGGCAGTTTGGGTGAGATGACCCTAGTGTGGGAGAGAAGCAAGTTCAGGTGTATGGATGTGAGCCATGCAGTGCCCCCACCTTCAGGACAAGGGAAGGGGCCCTGGTCTGCTCTACCTACCAGAGCAGACCCAGCCACTGAGGCAAAGGGAAAGAAGCTCCTCTGGGAGGTCTGTGTCACATAACAAGGTGAAGGTGCAATCTGGGCACTGCATAAAGCAGATCTGTGAAACCAGTGCAAGTCCTGAGCCAGCACGCTGCTAGTCATCAAGAGAGGCAACAACGTCTTCGAGGCAACAACGTCTTCGAGGCAACAACGTCTTCGAGGCAACAACGTCTTCGAGGCAACAACGTCTTCGAGGCAACAACGTCTTCGAGGCAACAACGTCTTCGAGGCAACAACGTCTTCGAGGCAACAACGTCTTCGAGGCAACAACGTCTTCGAGGCAACAACGTCTTCGAGGCAACAACGTCTTCGAGGCAGAAGACAGGAAGCATCAGTAAAGATGGTACCATAAAGATAACCAGCAGTGTACAGGACATACAGGTTAACAGCACTTAGAAAAAACATATAGTCCCATTTACAGCTGCCTCCTTCCCACATTTATGTTACAAATGTACCATGCTCTTTGTCACATCAGAAAGAGACAGGGGGAGCATGGGCTTCAACAGACACTCTTAACAACGACAGGTAAGATCTTGAGAGGCTGGAGTGGAAATAAAAAGACTGACACCCAGTTCACATAATTTTTTCGAAATCCCTCATTTTTAAGACTATGCAATGAGCCTGACTGAGCTTATTGCTCAGAGGTCACAGGGCAAGTCATGCTAGTACTAGGGAGGACTTGAATCATGGTGGGTGATGTAAAACTTAAATTTAACAACTGTGCTTAGCTAATTTACCTCAGTTAAATGCTCCATGGGTAAAGGTCTGTTAGAAGAGCAATGCAGGTGCTCATGCACATTCACACGCGCTCAGCTTGCTGCCTATCATGGCCTTTTCTGCAGAGCTGCTCCCCTGTCAGGTAATCCTAGCCCATCCTGGTGCCCAGGGCTCTTCCTCCCCATGGAAAGGCTTAGCATTCATCCTTGCTGAATTTGGTGGTGTTCCTGTTGATCCATTCCTCCAGCCTTCCCAGAAAAAGCAGCCCTGCCCTCAAGCGTTTATCATCTGCAAACCTGGTGAGAATGCATTGCATTACCTCCTGCAGGCCATTGATGAAGACTTTGAATAGGACACACCCCAGGAACAAGTAGAGAACTGCAGGGGTTGTAAAGTACCATCCATTAGTCACTGCCCTCTGAACCCAGTCATCCAATCATCATTTCACCCATCTTCTAGCTGTCCATCCATCTACCCAGTCCCTAATATCCTGCCTTGGATACAAGAGTATTGTGGGAGGCAGTGTCAAAAGCCTTGCTAAAAATCAAGGTAAACGTCATCCTTTGCTCTACCCTCATCCCCAGGTTCAGTTGTTTCATCATAGAAGGCAATCAGGTTGGTCAAGCATGACTTCATCTTCTGAGCAGCTGTGGAAAGAACTGGAAATATAAGACTAGAGCTACAGCAAACTCTATTTATTAGAAGGAGCATTCCTAGGTATATAGAGAAATCATGGTGAACAGGAAGATCTATCAGAAGTGAGCCAGAATATAGCCCAGAGCCAGTGGTGTGTCAGTATTGTACAGCTCAGACAACAATTACAAGAGCTGTAACTCAAAACAAAACCATACTAAAGAAAAGGTAGAGCTATGAATACAAAAGATTATGAACAGCCTCTTACTGGCGTTGAAGAAACTGACAGTACAAGTAGAAACCTGTTTAAGGGCACCTAGACTCTGACTAATAAAATTATTTAATATATATAAGACAAAGATATCTAAGATGGCTAAAAGACATTTTGTATTACCTTGAAATGAATAGATGAATTTAAGACATTGTCAAAAATAACAAGCCCATTGAAGAAGGGACTGGTGACACTGGCATACCAGCTCTTATACCAGTGCCAGTACCAATTGGACATTGACTGGACAATGATGTATTGCTCTAGGACACCACTACTGATGCTAATATACCCCATGACAGTATCTGAAAACAGTATGAAGAGAAAAAACCACCTCACACATCGGCACTGCTTTGTTCTGACCATGACACTTTAGGACAGTTAAATAACCACAAAGGAAGCAAACCTGCACTCTGGCTGCCACTAGTACAGATCTGATTTTGATATGGTCACAACACACATTAAAAGCTGTCAGTCATTAATGCAAGGACAACCAGGAAGCAGCAGTTACAGCAGAAATGCAACATTAAACAATTAAAAGACAATTTTGTAATCAGTTGTAAATAGTTGAGCTTGGGCTGTAGAAGACATATCAGAACATCCTTCTGCTGAGGAAGTTTCTTCTAGTCAGTTCCTCAGTGCTTACCAAGCACCAGTCTTGGCTCCAGTGGAAATGATCTTTTCCAGGGCAGATCTATGGCCACGCCTTTCCAGCAGCATGAGAAGGGCACTGATTTACAGTCTTGTCTCAGACCCAGCTCCTCAGGCATCTGACTCCTTTCTGACTATTCTGACCAGCAGGTGACATCCATGTCCGCCACCCTGGGCAGCAGCACTGACTATAGGGAAGGACTGCTGTTCAGCAACCATATGGGCTAAACCAGACACTAAATATCACCATATGCTATACCCTTATGGGAGGCTGGCATCCTCGAAAAAATAGGAGAAAAAAGAGGATAGAAGGGTTGCAAGATCTCTTTTAGAAATAACAAGTGCACACAATTTAAAATAAAGTTGCAGGAAAAATAAACAAAAGCAGATCTAAGAATACAGCTTTTGATTTTTAAAATCTGAAAGCATGAATTCCAGACAAAAAAATTCGACAACCTTCAAAAGAAAAAAAAGGGGGAAATGTCTCAAAAAAATTGTTTCTCATCTAAAAGGTAAGCTAAGACTGATCTTGTAAAGGATATTAAAACAAATAGGATATTCTCTCATATATAAAAGGCAACAGAGAAAAAACAGGGACAGTATACAGGTAACTAACTTTAAATATAACCCCAAAAGAACCCAATTCTCAGCCTGTTTTTAACGAGAACCATAATGTCTCCATGGAGCACAGGCAGAATGGTCACTGAAACTGAGCAACTGGTGTTGCACGACTCCATTATTTTGGAATTGGAAGGGCTACTTCATTTGCACTCAAGGGAAGGTACTGATCGCCATCTCAGAAGCATCGGCTGCACACTTGCCCCAGGCCATTCTTCCTTTAGCATCCAGTATTGGTCAGAGACAAGGTATTAGGCTACGTGGACCTTAATGCTGACCCCAACAAGCTGCTCTTCAGTAATTCTGAAACGATTGGCATAAGAAATTGTAGGTGAGGTAGCCTCACTTTAAAGTGAATGTAACATGTTTGAAAATCACTAAGATTAAAAAAAGGCAAAAAGGTGCTGATCTATGCAAGACTGATTAGCCTGATCTCAAAAGTATGTCTAGATTTAAGAAGAGTATGTAACAATATTGTGGAAAGTGACACAAAATACAGCTTAGGTTTATTAATGATAGATCAGACCCTACTAAAGAATTTCTTCTCTCCTGACAGTCAGAAGGTCAGGATGTATTGTTGCCTATCTTCACACACAGCTTTTAGCACAAGAGCTTCTTACTGGCTGAAGTAGGAAAAAAGTGAACCATTAAGATAGATGACAACACACAGCACTAACATTGGTCTTGCTCGTCACATAAATTTTTCTGTTGTCCTACTGTTCAGAAATATCAGAAGCCTGAGGAGCTTGGTGCAAAGCAAGACCAGTTTCAGTACGATGAAAAAAGGCTCTTGCTGCCCCTTCAAAGTTTAAGGATCACAGCTAATATTTCCACTAATGATAAAAACATGAATCTAATGAAATTTACTGTTACCTCTGCCTTTATCATCCTCAGTTCAGGGTCAGTAATTCAGGTCTAGGTGGCTGTCTTCACATGTAGGGGTAAAAATACATTGCAAACTCAATCATTCAAAGCAGGTCAAGCACCTGGAACCAAAGGCAAAGCATTTCACCTCCGTGCTGTGAGCTTAGCAGCTAGAGATGAAGGGCAGAGGGAGTTCTGTATTAGTCATTTCTTGTTAGTTATCAATCACAACTGCATAAGCCAACAAAAAGGATGCAGCCTAGGAATTGTAGTCAGAAAAATATTCCCTGAAAAGACAAAGTAGTCTTAATATTTCTCTCTTAAAAGCCACCTGGTGAGACACGTAAAATAAGTTTCATTTTTGATTAATTTTCTCTGAATGTGGCCAAACCAGGACATCCAAAAGGGCAGAGACAGGTTACTAAATGGGTCAGGAAAATGCTCTACAGAAAACCCTGACTCACTCAGCCAAGGAAAAGGAAGGCTGGGAGAAAGCAGGAGGGCACCAGACAGTTTCTCACACACACACATACACTCAGAGAGGCTCTTCACAGTTCACAAGGCAGAACAGTGGAGACACAGGACCTCCCTGTTTCTGGTTGGGCTTTTTCATTGGTTTTGTTGTGCACTTTAAGAAACTGCATCCATTCACACCAGTAACTGCAATATGGTTTTGCTGCAGAGGGAAGTGGATGCTTCACCTAGTCCTGCATTAATATCTTTATCCTGGCTTGTCTTAGAGAAAGGAAGTTCTTCATTACTAGGCTATGATGTTCTAAGAGACATCTAAGATGAAAATCAATTAACCTCTATGACAACTTGAAATCTATATTGAGATAACGTATTATTATAATTGCAAAATTAAGATAGAATGAGCAAGTCTCCACTTGTAAGGACTCCTATTTACTGTAAGGAGGTAAGATGAGTAAGCTGTTATGGAAAAATGTGCCTGGATGCACTACTCATGCATTAGCAATATTTATGGATTAACTCACACAAACAGTCTTTACGAACATCTCTTCTGGAAATATATAGGTTTCCAGATATAGTCAAAAGCAGGATGTCTGGTATGCAGGAAAGTATTTTCACTAGTCTTCCAGGAACCAGAACCTCCCTGAACTCAAAAACATCCTTGACCAGTAGCTGAAGGGGCAAGTTTAATGCTCCAATATCATGACAGACCACAAAGTAGACATCAAATGCTATGGGGCTCCTTATTTTCTAGCAGGCTTACTCCAGATCCTGAAAGGACCTAAACTCCAGGCCATGGAGGCCTTTTACTAGAAACTATGGCAGGAGTCTACCCAAATGATACCGGGCACCTGTCAAAAGTGAAACCCAGAAGAATTTGAAAGAAACACTGTGAACTCCATGATCTGCCATTTCGCCATGAAGCCACCACTGGAAATCTTCCAGTTATTGTCCTAAACAGGGAATAAGGACTTGCAGACAGCAGAGCGTGATGCAAGGTGCTATGGGAAGGCTGAGCACACAGGGAACTGTGCAGAAGAAGGGCTAGTTAAACAAGTTTTGCAGGACTGGTTATAGACCTGCCCGTGTAGAAAACCCATCCCACCAGTAACCATTTTGGCACACTGGAACATCACCACCTGCACCGACCTAAGCTGCCAGCAGGAATCGCTGCTGGTATTGTCAGCAGACCATACAAAATGTGACCTAGTGCCAATTAAGTTAATATGTGGATACAAGCTGTGTCGAGAAAGTTATTAGCGCATATGCTAAAGATGGACTTGTAAGACCAAACCTCTAACAAGCAGACCCAAACCCTGCTTCTACACAAAGCGCTATAAGTAATTACCCTCCTACTTGCTTTCTGGCAGCCTTGCTCCCAGCTTGCACCCAGGCAAGTCTTTGCCATGATCCTAGTCTCCAGGGGCTCTTCTGAGGGATGGCGTATAATCTCAGCAGGGAAGTTACAAAACCTGCATGACTACTTGAGGTAGTGGCTCAGGTAGAAGGCAAAGGTGGGATGCCAGATTATGTTGTACAGAGAGGGTCAAGCCATACACAAAATGCCTGATAAAACATGACTGCTTTTCATTTGACGCTGATGTATCTATCAAATACATTTGAATGCTGCTTGTGAAAACTGTCGTGTTGACAGACACAGAGATTGAAATCCAAGTATCCAGTACCCAAGAAAACCCAACCATAGGTCTCCAATTAAGGAACTTAACTGTTGCCACAGTGGGTCAGAGCAAGGGGCAGTATGACCTGACATCCTTTTCAAACACAAACCCTTTGAGCAAGGTAAGTGATTCCATCTCTGGCAGAACATCCCAGACACTTGGGATCAGAGGTTCCAAGGGAATTCCCAAACCAGAGATTACAGCCACACCACTTATATTCAGTGCCAAGGATCATCCTAACCAACTTGTATGGATCTAATCTCTCTTTAAACACACTCATGCCTTTGGCTTCCACAACATCACCCACTAGTCTAATTTAGAATGTAATTATATTTTGCATAGTAAACCCCAGTATCTTCCTTTTGTGTCTGAAAAACCTGACTGGTCATTTCATCACCTCCTAGCTCTATACAATGCTGATTTCTCCCCTCCAGCACCCTGCCAGAGTGACACCATTCCCTAAGTGAGTCACACAGTGTGCAGTCTTGTATGGAACTTGTTCCACCGCTTTGGACACCTTCACTCGGTCTCTCCATATGCTCTAGTTTTACTAGATCCTTGTCAAGGACTGCAGGCAGCATTCAAACCAAACATTTATATAGCAGCACATCAGTATTTTGTTTTGTTCTCTTCTTTTCCCAATAATTAATATTCTAATTGGCTCCTTCAGTACAAAGGTTGGACAGACATTTTCAGAGAACTATGCATAATGCAGAAGAACCTTCCCCAAATACCAAAGCCCCTTGTCTTACACGCATACTGGGATACTTTCTTCCCATGTGAATTCCTCTGTCTTCTGTCAGTTTAGGCTTTCCTCTTCCTTTTCATCAGTAATAGGATTCTTCTACCTGCTTTCCCACAGGAAGCTCTAAGTTTTATTTTTCTGAATACTCCTGTATCAGCAATCACTCTGCTCTTTAACCCTACGACCACTTAGCAATGTGCATTTCCACAGTTCCTCGACCCACCTTACTGGTAATCTTCCTTAGGTGGGAATGACTGACTACTTATTCCATAGCTTTCTCCCACACGTTTACCCTTCAGATTCTTCTCCTTTGTCTTGGCATATTAGCTTCTCAAAGATGCTGAAGGACCTTGCATGAGTAGCTTTTGGGAAATCCAAATATGGCACCTGAGTATCATGCTCATGCACCCACTGGAAGGAACTAAGTAGATTTGTAAGCACAATTTCTCTGCAAAAGATTCTCTCAAGTTTGTATTAATTCATGTATCCTCTTCATTCTGCTCTTTAATGCATTTTCCTCCCTTTGACTTATTTAGACTACCAAGTATGACTTCCATAATAATTTACAAGCTCCAACATTCTTGAAGTCCAGTATCAAATTTACTACCTTCCATTTCTGTGTTCCTAAGGCTAACTTAAAAAACTCACACAGTACAATGTCTACCACAGTTACTGCAAACTCCTTTAGACTCCTTCAGGCAGTAACACCTAGGCCTGGAGAGCTGTTAGTGCTCATTTTATCAACTTCCCTAAAAAGCTGGTACCAACACATCAATTTCAAATAGCACGTTGGACTGATCTCTTACAAAGCAAGGCTCTGACATGAAAACTTCAGAGTTCTTCTGCTCTGAACACCAAAGCAGGTAACTTACTTTTCTGCCACAGTCTTTTCCTGCCAGAGAAGCAAGACCAGCAACAGGAGCATTCTCTACCTCAAGGTGAACAGTGTGCCAAAACCCAGGATTTCTTTGAATCTGCTCTTCCTAAAACCAGTTCTTTGTTCCTATTTGCATTGCACAGCATACATTAATGCAGTTAGGAAATGTCTTTATCTTTGCAGTGCTGGATGTCTGCAAAGTCGCAAGATCAAACAGAGATTTAGGCAGATGCTCATCTTTGAGTCCTGCTCAAAACTTCTGCTTGACTAATTACTGAGGTACCTTATTGTCTGTGGGTACTTCCACTTGTAAAACTCTCTGAACCACTACAGTGCCACCACTGCCCACACCAACAGGCATTGCTGGCTCGTCAGAAAGGAGCACCCAAAAACCATGTCTAGCAGCGAAGTTTCTTGAAGGGCCTGGGCCACTCCAAATCACATGCCAAAGTGGTCATGGAAATTTTGTGTTGCATTACAGCACAAGAGCTAGCACGTTCATCTGCAAAGTGAAGTACTGTGGCTGCAGGCCTTCCTCTGCCTAAGGGGCAGATTTTGGTCAGTGCTTCCTGGTGGATGGCTCATGAGTCCCTCTACCACACAGCAACTGCTGCAGTGCCCAGTGCTCCTCACCCACCATGGAGGCAACATTACTGTCTCCTGCTGCACAGAATCATGTACCTGTAAATCAGACCTCCATTGTATGAACATCCAAACATTGCATGGATGACAAATTTTACCCCCCATTAAGAATATTTCAAAAATATGATGCCACTCTGCAATAGCAGCATCAAGTGCTCTATCACCCACAAAAATAGGTTTGAACACAAAAAGCATCATACAGACTTGTGGCACAAAACAGCTTTCTGCCAAACTGTAAGCAGACAAGAGAAGGAACATAAAGAGCTAAGACTCTGAGAAATATTTTATCCGTGACTTCAGGAAGCAAGAATCAATGCCATGTAACTAATTCATATTTCCTTAAACATACTTAATTGTATTTTTAATTGGTTTTCAACATCTATGTAAAATAGGCGAAAACACTTGAGATAGATAAAGCATGTAACAAGCAGGTATTCAAAGTTTACTTGCACTTACCACATAACATGCACATTAAGTGGGTACAGACAAGCCACAGATCTTTACAATACTGTAAGAGCCAAGACCAATGCACTGATGCTATTTAATCATTGACCTTTTCCTTGTGTTTATAAAGGATTCAAAACAGTGGCAGCACTATTCCTCATTAAATTGGTAATCTTTTTAATTGCGAAAGCTGCATGGATCTTAGCAATTCACCTGCTTAGAGCTAGTATCTTGGAATTGCACCACTGTTTAGCTGTGGATATTCCACCTGCCAAGGGGAGGAAACGAGGTGAGGAGTCAGATTTTTATCTCTGGTTTCATTTCAGCAACTCCCATGAAAGCGTACAGGCAGGCTGTACAAAGACTCCTGTTCCCATATAGGTGCACACCTCTATGTCCTACAAGTAATCCCTCTACATTGCCTCCTCCAGTCTTTCTAGCCCTTATCTTGCAAGATTTCTCTCTTAATTATGTGGAGCAGTGAGCAAACAAGGGCATACTCTGCAAGCTCACCAATAGATAGGCTTTGTGCTCTTCACAGGTGAGCACAGGTAACTGAGCTGGAAGATGATATATGCACTGGGCAGCAAGGGAATACTTTTGTATTAGCAGTTCATACTTGGCTGAAACAAGATGTGTCTTAGCCATGAGAGTATCTAAGATACAAATATGATAAAGAGCATTTGCTTTAGCCTTGCTGCTGAGAACTTATGCAAACTGAGAGAGCTGCAAGGCAATATAAGAGTGTAGGCAACAGGAAGGAAGCACCAAATAGTTTTCAGCTTTTCCTTATCATAATTGGCACCTATAAGAATTGGCCTGTGATCCTTAGTGAGGAACTGAGGAGTAAGGTAGACTAGAATTCAAGTTTACTTCAATTGTTTAATTTGATACTTATCACCACTCACAGAATTAGTTATCTGTTTAGCATGAAACCACTACTGGGTGCTTCGAGAACAGAAACCCATATAAGGCATATATTTCTGTAATTTTATCGGGCCCAAAATAAAGTGATGATTTGACCACTTACCTTCAGATTAACTCACACCCTGCTCTGCACTCTACTATTAGAGTTTTAACCATTCCCTTCCTGCTCAGCTACACGTTCACCAGCAGGAGGCTCAAGAGTACCTTCAGCCAGATGAGAAGCAGGAGTCTGACTCCTCCAGGGCCATGGGGATAGACTTGCCTTGCTCCTTGGACAAGTGTCTTGAGAGCAGGGAGGTTTGCAAACGAATAGCCTCCTTTTCTTATCTTTGTCAAGGATTCAATTCTGGGTGTTGGCACACCAAGACCTACTATAAGAGCAGAGACTTCAAAACTTAAACTCCGTTTAGTCTTTGAATTCCAACTATACATACAGCTGTTAAGACTGAGTAATGCTATCCCACCCATAAACAAAAAAAGGAAGTCACCCTTCTGCAGTTAGGCTTTTCTTAGTGTTAGCTGCTGAGTAAAGGATTTTTAGACCACAGTATTAGCAGGTAAATGTTAGTAAGCTTCCAATCCCATTTTTTGAACAAGAATTACTAAAGGGAATTTACTGAACTGTTCTCATTTATCTTTCCACTCTTCGTGTGGATGTGGTATCTCAATATTAGCTGATGTAGCATTATACTATATATTTATCCAGTAACAGTGATTACAGACATACTCTGGTTTAGTCAGCCACTTTCTCTCCCCAGTTTATACACACACAATGTCCTGAACTGTGGCCTTGAGGGTGACAGTAACATATGATGGGCATTTTCTAATCTTGAGAAAGCTTCAGGCAGCAACCTGTTAACACTCATTTAAGACTGGTATTTTCTGTCATTTAAAGCTACTCATGCATAGCAATTCTGCAATTCACACACAATTTTGAGATCCCAGCAGAATCTGAAAAGGAAGACAGTTGCGTGTAAAGCAAAAAACCAACAGGAATAGACTAAAGGCCAGTAAGTGGCAACTGGAAGACAGGAAGACATCTTGTAGTATGTTACTGAGGCAGGGAAGGAGTATAAATCATTTACCCATTTACAATGAAAAATTTTTATCTAAAGAGGATTACTGATAACAACCCACTGTCTCTCATTAGCCTCAGTCCTCCTTCATAAGCTCCCACTCATGTCAGCTATATTTCCTGTGGGTTCTTTAGCAGTCAAGCAGTGAGAGAAAGGATTGATAAACCATACACTATAACAGAAAAAAACCACATAAGGCATGTAGTGCTACTTCTCTGCCTGTTCAACACTCACCAGAGAAGTGAAACAGTGAAAGTTAACAATTGTAACATTAGAATAATTATGCAGAAATACTTCAAGATCTGTAATCTAGACAAACATTTGTGAGACAATTCAATAACAACTTTGTGAAAAGGTGTTTCTGAAGAGTAAAGATTTTCTTCACGAATTGTCCTCTGAACAGACTGATACTTCTTTTCCCCCTCTCCAGAGAAAGCCAGAGATAGTATTTCAGTTTCCATGCCATAAGAAGTCTCCCAACCTGTCTAGAATATGAAAGGTGCAGAACATTAACATTTTTTCTTCAGTAGCTTCGAGCTTTAACATTTATAACAGACAAGCAGAGTACAATTAGCATGTGTACTCATTATACTTGAAATACCACTGAACATTCTCAGGAGCACTAATGTCTTGGATTAAAAAAAAAAAATCAGAAAGGACCACTACACAGAATAAATCTTTAATTTTTTTCCCTAGAAATATGGAACAGCTCCCCCATCCCTGCAGATGACTAATTGAGACTCCACAATCTGTTTCATGTAATAACAATTAGATCAACGAAGTTTATCATTCCAAGTTAGCCTTTACAAGGGAGACACACTACCCTGTCCCTGTGTGTGCCCCATCACTACGGTGAGCACCCATTCTCTGCACCCTGCTTCAGCCCTCCTCCCAGACCAGGCTGAGGGAAGGAGGGCTGGTATCAGGAGGAACTCTCCCTGTGTAATCCAGAGAATCACTGCTAACCTGAAACAAAGGAGGGCAGGTGTTGAACAGACACAGGAACACCACACCCCAGAATAATTAGTGCTCTCTTACAAGCACTTGCTCTGTCACAGCAGGATAGTCCTAACTAGCACATGAAGGACTTAGTTTTGAAACACAAATATTAAGCAGAGGCCTGATAAAATTACAGAAATACTTTTCTTCGTTAAACAACTTTTTTTAAAATTAATTTTTTGAAGAATGGTTTTGCTACTTTGAATGAGAGAATTAGAAACAAAAGTTCCCCACCTGTCAAGGGTTGCTTTTATATTAGCAATCTCTGAAAAACCTCATTTAAAATCAAAGCTACTGAAGTTTGGGAAAAGTTATGGTACTTCTTTGATATCAAAGTGTGTTCTATTCTTTTAATTCTTCAGTTCTTATAGGGCTATAAAGTCATCAAGAAACAGATAAATCAATAGCAGGAACACAATGAAATAAAATCTTTCCTCCAATGCTGATGTTGAGATAGGTATTTACAACTTGCTATCTCTTTTCTTTGCTCTTAACTTCAGATCAAGACATCATGCTAGTGCTATGTGTGATACCAATAAAGCTACTACTGCTTAGCGTGCAAATATGGGAAAAGGTTGTTGTGAGCTGAAGAATCATGCAAATTACAGCTGCCACTCTGCATCTAGATCACTGCAGAAATAGCTGCATCTTTCAGGGATAAAAGGTAACACATTTTCTTTAACTGAACTTGTCAGTAAAGAATGATCCCCCCTAAATGCTAAGAGAAAGTAGAATAGAGCATGTAATATGATATTTCTATTTCCATAGGTATAAGATAAGCTTAACTAGACAGAGATAAAGGTATCAACGCCCTGCTAATACACATGGTGAGGGCAGTGGGAATTCCCTCTTTGTAGGGTCAAACTCAAAGTTCAAGAACAATATCCACATCCTCAGAATATCAATCTACCCAGAATTTTGTGATCCTCAAAAGTAACTAAGTTCTCTGGACACCAGCTGCATCTTCCGAAGGCAGCAAGATATGCGGCAAGAATGACCAGTTTTTCCCCCTCACAGACAGCTGACCTAATCAACCTGCCAGACAGCATACAGATGCTAGAAGTGCAATGAACATGCACCTCCACCACAGAGGCAGAAACAATTTCTAGGCACTTGATTTACACTTCAGTGCTTGGACTGCCAGAAAAACCTAGCAGTCTAAACTAGACTGCCTCCCTTCTTCAGAGGCTGTATAGAGATTTCACAGTACTGTTACAGGTTTGGGTTAAGAGGTCATCAGTAGCACCATGCCATTCATTTTTGATCCTGTAAATCTTTCAAGAGTCATAGAAATGAAAGCTACAGAAATCAACTGGTAGTAAAATATCAGTGAAACCTAACATTCCAAGATCAAAAAAAAAAAAAACCTATATCCCGTGAATCCAGGCAATCTGAAGGAAAAAAGTACTCAGAAGAAGGGAAAAAGTAAATATTTAAATCTATGCTTACAATGAAAGACAAACCTCCCTCAACTTAGGCCTTTGTAAAGCATTACATTTTGGGTAACTCATATTGGGAAAAGATGTCATACTTAAACTACAAAGGCTATTACAAAGACTTTAAAATACTTCAATGCTCTTCTGAAGCTACAAAAACATGAGCTCAGTAACCTAACATGCATAAATTGTCAAGGAAAGCTTCCCTAGTGCTAACCTTCAACTTTTTCCATTACTGATCAACAAGTATGTCATACTCTTAATTCATGCAGATAAACAAGGAAAGAGCCACTTTACTAATGGAGTCGGGCTCTTCATATGCAGGGCTATTATGAAGGAGAAACAGACTAATTCAAAATGCTTGATCAAGATAGAGAGCTGGCAAGCTCCATGTTTTAGAAGGTATCCAAGTGCAGCATGGCAGCTGTCATGAAACTGAAGGCAAGCTTTTTTTCCAATTTAAAACTATTAGATTGTTTTAATGTCTTCCAATTAAGTAGATTTAAAATTTATACACTTGCATCAGAAATGTAACTCAGTTAAAACAGAACCTGATCAATCCATTAACAATCTTGTAAACAGTCCTGCTACATTCAGTACATTTTAAAGAGTGCTTAATACTAATGCTTTTAAAAATCCAAATTAGTGATTTCTGACCATCATGAATCTTGATGATTTTTCTATTATTTTGGAATTTGAAACACCTATTGGATGTATAGTAGCATTTTTAATAGAACAAAAGCCATTTTATTCAATTCATACAACTTCAGAACAGTACTGATGCTTCCTCCATGTCCCTTAACCACAGAACAGCTCAAACAGGGTGACATTTACATGGATCTACCAATATTGTAACTGATCACTTATGTAAACAAAGTGCTTATTTCCATAGCTATGATCAAAACCAGACAAAAGAGGTACCTGTCAGCAAAGGACATAACAGCATAATACTCTATGTTCTTGTCATAGGAAATACTTAAAAAAATATTTGCATGTTTTTCATGTACACCAATTAGCATTTTAGGAGCTTTTTTATTAGCTTCAGGAGGATAAGAGAGCTTGAAGATTCTCATACAAGTTTTTGTACTCCAAACACTGAAGTACTGTGTAAGTAATAAAAGATCATCATCACCAACTAGCAATTTTCGTTGTTCAATCAAGTGGCATGCAAAAAGTGAAACAGCCCAGTGAAAAGCATTCAATTAAATTCTTTTTAATGATCTGCAAGCACTATCAGAAGACACAAAGAACATTTAAAAATGTGAACTTTATGCTGGGAGCCCTTTTAAAATCTAGCAGCACAAAATGTTTTTTGAACAGACCAGACATCTCCGTTGCATCCTGAATAGTAGTACATCATTTTGTTGTCCATGATTTTTGACTCCCAGGTTTTGCAAATGCTGATACATCAAGACTTTTACCACTGTTGCACTGTTCATATAAAGTCTGAAAGTTAATAAAAACACAGGTATTTAGGTAAACATAGTTGTATTGCACATGGATTCAAGCTATATGTTTATAACAAACATTACCACTTGAAATAAGTCATTGCATACTGAAACATTCCTAACTCCATACTAAAATTTCTCTCAAATCAGAAAATAAAGATACACTTATGACATCTTTGCGTTACAGCTGGTACAACTATGTAGTGTCTAAAAGAAAAAAATACATATGCTGACTTAGCAGCATAAGCAAAGGTATAGAGCTTCACAGGTTGGCAAAGAACAAACTAATTAGAGATTTAAAAATCAATTTTCTCTGATCTGGAGACATCAGCATGGAAGGAGAGAGATATTTGCATAGTCAGGCTGAGAAAGCTTTGTATGAGATAAGAAAATCAGTGGCCACAAACATAACCACATCACAACATTGTTAAAGGATAACCTCTTGTTCACTCCCATATTATTTACACTTACACAAGTAGTGTAAGTGTAAATAAACGTCTTTAGATATACTTTATGCATATGGAATTTGCTTGCCTTCCCATGAAAACAGCTTTGTATTCCATCTCAACTTATTGCATATTTGACTACCATCACCTCTTCTGAAAGACAGGTGGAAAGAACCAGGTGGTGAAGAGTTATAAAGCTTCTCTTTCAGGCAGTAAACTGAGAAGCTGGGATCATAATACCTCAACATGCAGGAACTAATTTACACAGTGATGCATTAACAGTTCAGCAACTTCCAGGAAGTAAGAACAGTTGCAGTCCAAAAGCTTTCACACTTGATAGATTTAATTCATATCATTTCTCCATAAGGATGGTTCTTAAATTAGAAGGCCTACTACAGTTTTTGAGCAGCTTAAAAGCAAAGCAGCATAGTAAGGAATGTTTTAGAGAGGAGATGCTGGGACAGCATGGGGTTTGGAAATAAAGCAATACAGATGTACTGGGAGGTGGGAAGGAACATAAAAAGATCAAGATTATCACCCTCCTTTCAACTCTTCCCATTCAGAAAGATGTGGAAAGATTCTGCATGCTTACAAACAAAAGCACTACAGTGTGTAATCTTTTCCCAGCTGTAGTTAAAAGCTCTGATATATGTATCCTTTCAGCTTCCACTACCAAACATTCTAACCTTCATTTTCATGAACATGTACCACCATACAAAATAGAAAATGTACTTACCCTAGCAGCTCTAGAAATAGAGTTGGGAGAATTCAAGCCAACAAGCTGACCAAGGATACGTTTCATTTCCTCTGTTGTTCCTTTTGCATTTGGAACACCTGCAGTTAATTTGGAATTATGCTAAGGTTGTATACAACTGTGTATAAATTACCAGTGCAGTTTGTGAGGTTTAAGAATTAAAATATTGGAGTCTTTTCTGACACATACACAGGCAGCAAACAAAAAACAGATTGTTTATGCCAGCAAGTGGAGAGTACCTATAAGAGTAAAGCATTTTATTTTCTTAAAACAGAACTATATTTAATAAAAATGTATTTTAAAATAAATGTACCTGTTTGACAATGACTTTGAATTTGAACATAGGGATGTACCAGCAACTCCGAAACAGATATTCTTTGTTTAGGATTTCTTATTAAACAGCGCTGCAAATGAAAAAAGGAGAGGAAGAATGCTTTGCCTATAAATTAAGAATTTTCCTAAGAATTAACAGTGAGGATCTTTAGAAGACCCTGTAGATGCATGTCAGAACTTCTTACTTCCAAACTACATACTCAGACTCAACTTGCAATACAATAATAGATGAACCTAATTGCCTTCATTACCAATTATCTTCAGAATCAATTTTGGTATGCAAGCAACAATGTCAGAAGTGAAGACCAGAACCTACAACATTCTTTCATTCTGAATGACACAAAATGACACAGAGATTTGAAAGTTAAGGGATGGGTGTTTCTGGATTTCAGTTTGTTACCTGCTGAGCAACACAATTAGGATTTGAGTAAAAGAATAGGCCAAGTTTCAAAAGCAGGCAAACATGCAGGTGAGAGCAAGGGATGACAAGAACAAAAGCTATTGTCGTTACTTTGGGTTGTTCAGCCAAAGGAGTTAAGTCAGACTGCTTTAAGTATTTTCTACAGAGCTGAAAACGGACTTTTACTATAGCGACTATAAGAAGTAGTTCTACCTTCTGCACGTCATCTTTTGGAATAAGGCCTGTTACTACAAGTAGCAGTAAGCATTTATTTGTGAAAAGGCATAACTCATTCAGTTTAAGAAAATATTCTTTAAATAAAAAAATTGCCATTATTTGAATCAAAATTAATCTTAACAAACAGTTACCTTTAGCACATCTTGAAGATCCTTCTCAGCAATATCTGGAAATTCTATTTCATAACTAGGATCAACAATAGCATGCAGTTTATTAATTGGATTTGTTATATGTTGAAATGGAGTCTTTCCGTATGTCATACAGTACAAAATGCATCCCAATGACCACACATCACTTTTGGGACTTATCTAATACAAAAAAAAAATGAAAAAGATTACTCCTTACTTAAGGAACTGTCCCTTCAGTCAATTTATCATAACACTCATTTCACTTAACAGTGTATGTATTTTACATTGGATAACAAATCTTTATAGCTATTCACACAAAATCACCACGCCAGCGTGCCATTATCTACTAAGACAGTGATGTGGTTTCATTCACTAATATTCCATAAGAAAACTATTTTTAAGTCTTTGAAAATCAACTGACTTGAACAACTAAAAATAAAATTAAAGGTAGCCCTTAATGAGTTGAACAGCAGGATTCTAATTTTGGATTTATGAGTAAACACAAATAAAAGCACACTAAATTAATTCAATCCAGAAACCGGTGAGACATCACAGCCACGTCCCCAAAGTGGGAAGCCATAGTTAAGTTCCTCTGGGCTTAAGAGGACTTGGATTCAGATTTCAACCACTACACCTGGGCTGTTTCTTACAGGATGACCTTCCACTTCTGTTGAAGCTGAAGGACTTTAAGAAAAGCACATAAGGTTGGGGGAATGGGGGAGAGGAGGGAGGTAGGGAAAGAGGCAGGCAGAGAGCTTGACTCCCAGCACAAGGGTTAGATTTTTGCTTAGATGAGCTGAGCTCCAAAACAAGTCTGCACTTTGCATGCAATTTTTAAAAATGTAAAAAAAGGTATAATCCTTAACAAAAGAAAACCATCTATAAAGCATTCTATTCTGTGTTTGGAAAGAAAAGATTGTGTTTCACTACACAGTAATATTTCCAATCAACCATTAAAGTCTCACAGTCTTTGAGTGTTTACACGCACGTACAAATGAATATGGAAATTAATTTTTTTAATACCTTTCCACTAAACTATGTACCCCTTAACTGAAGTTTGACTGCCAATGTGAAATTGCTTTCCTTCGCACTTTCCTCATCACTCAATCCGTTGCCCTGATGGAGTTATAAGAAGTTCTACAATACACAGTACTCTGTAGCAGAGAAAATAGGACACACAGAACTCGTACATCTGTCCCCTAAGGTCCTGGATTTCATTTTATTTTAAAATACCTTAGTTATCACTAATTTCTTGCAAAACCTGCCTCAAAAGAATTCAAATATATGACAATGACACAAGCATAATCATATCTTGTTTAAACAGCAAACATACTAACAATGGTTTATATCAGAAAGCAAATTTTCTTGCTTTCAGAAAAAGATTCCCAAGCCAGGGTTATTTAGGCAGAATGCTAAAATGTAGCTGTGTAGCAGCTAGCAGTACCACAAAAGCTCCACCGGTTCTTGGCACAACAAAGCTAAAACAAAAGGGCATAAGCAGTACAACAGGCAACCAAGAACTGACTGAGGAATTATTCTCTCGCTCAACTCCATTGAAGATCTTCCCAGAAACACCCTCTGAAAGCTCTATCCTGGAGATACTTTAGTGCAAAGAAGGACTTGTCAGAGATGCACAGCATGGTGGACCCTTAAGATGCTCAAAAGGCTTTTGTAACATTAGTCATCAGGACAGCCTCTGATATGCGAGAGGCTGCATGCTTTTCACTGTACTCTATATTGAATAACAATAGTATTGTTATTCACACTGATAACAGTGGAAGACTGTTTTTATACTGCTCCATAAAAATTGATTTTAAAATATTTTTGTTTGTCCGTTCAGATATTATCATTATATTATCATATCCTCCAACATCCAAGCTGTGCATGTGTTCTGCTTTCAATTTTACTCATTAATTCAGCACTTACATTTTTCTAAACACCATCTGCAAAATGCTTTTATGCAGTTGAGAGGAATCCACTTAGCCTTCAATCTCTGCCCACCATCCTCATGGCCCAATGGAAGTTTCAGTGGAAGATTTTGAGAAAACTAAGTCTTAAAATATATGCCTGAATTACTTTCTTCTTAATTTGAAGGGAATAAGGCGAAAAAGATCATGTTACCTTAGATCGAGATGTCCCATTTTCTCCATAGGACGACATATCTTTTATTGCTTCGGGTGGCATATAATTCATTGTGCCAACCTAGCCATAACAAAGTACAAACACTACTTTAAGCATGCACTTAATTTAACTCATTTGATAAGTTAGATTTTTGTCTCAAAGCACTGAAAAGCACCTTGAAAATTTGTTTCTATTAAGGCTGAAGGCCATTGTTATTCCATTCAATAAAAACCATCTAAAAATTCATATATATAAATATTTATATATACATATAAAACCACTCAGCATAAAATTTCAATATGCATTGAAGTTACTACATTAATCAACATAATCAGCAAGTATTATAGCACTTCAGGAAAAGTGTGCATTGATTTCCAGAAGTATTTCACCTGAGAATCTTTAATGATGCTTGTCACATCTGGCTGCATTTGGTTTGCAATGCCGAAGTCAATTAGTTTTAACATTCCATCAACTATCAGAAAGTTTGCTGGTTTCAGATCACTGTGAATAATGCCTGTAAAACAGAGTTTAAAGTAAATCCAGGTTTACTCAATGGAAGTTACTGCTAAGGGATTTTTTTTATGCTCAATTCCCATAACTCTTGCTCAGTGAGAAGGCGCAGATCACCTTTACCTGGCCAAACCCAAATTATTCTTTGCAGATTTCATAAAAGAATCTAAATTTATTTTTAAACAGTTAAAACTTGCATGAGTTTATAGTTTGAGTTACTACTTATTCAAATCTCCAGGCACCCCAAAATTGTTCCAAGAACACATTTGTATTATCTCTGCCATAACCTTTACAAATAACTAGAACTATTTAAGAATACCATATTCATGGATTGTGTGAACAGCTTCCAGCATGTTTTTCCAATAGCTCTTTCGTTCCAATGGATCAATGTTTTTTTTCTTTTTAAGCCAGCTATTGAGATCAATATTTCCACACTCCATTACCATGTAGATATGATGATCAGTAATTTCACTAAAAATAAATAAATACACATGTTAAAATTTAAGGCAACTTCTTTATATAAAAAGATACTGGTTTAATAAAATTAGTGTTTACTCACTAGCCATAAAGGCGGATGATCTTATCACTATGTTGCTGCAGTTTACTTAAATGAGCAATTTCATTCTTATAGCTCTCAACAGTCTGTTGATCAGCTTCCTCTAGATTCACATATTTGACAGCATACAGCTGCTTCTTTTCATTCAGTACTTGAAACACCTGCAAAACATTACCATTTAATAACTTCATTCAATCTCAGTTTTGATTTACTATGGTCCTCCACCTCACCACAGCCAGAATTTCAAAGAAAAAGTGCACCTTTTCAAAAGGAAACAGCAACACAAAATTTACAAAAAAGTTCATACAAGTCAGCATAACAAAATTAAGAAAGAAGCCACCAGTAACAACAGAATCAACCCTATCAGAAACCATCTTGGTACCAACATTGTATCTCTCTGTGTATTTGATCATAAATCTGAGGAGTTCTTAAGATAACAAATGCAAGATAACGCCTCCCACAGAGATAATTGTTTGACCTGCTATTGCACATCCATTTTTTCACAAGATGATTAGGAGGTTAGACCACATGGCACATGAGAAGGGGCTGAGCACACTGAGTCCGTTCAGTCTTCAGATGAGAAGACTACACAGAATCTTACTGCTGTCTCCAACTATTTACAGGGAAGGTATGAAAAAGACAGACTCCTCTTCAACCATCAAAGTATGAAAAGCAACAGGCATAGTTAACAAGGCAATCCAATTAGATATTGGGAAATTTTTTTCACCATCATGTAGTCAAACAGGGGAACAGGCTGTCCAGAGAGGCTGTTCAAGCCTCCATCCTCACTGATACTCAAAACTCAGCTGCAAAAGACCATGAGCAACCTGCTGTAGTTTGGCCTTCCTTTAAGCAGACCATTGGACCAAGTGACATGCAGAGACCCCTTCCATCCTACTTCATTCTACAATTGTAGACTGCCAACACAGTAAGCTTTTCTTCCTGGAGGTTCCCGCTGACTGGAAGCTAGCCAATTTACAATTATTCCAATTTACAAAAGGGCATGAGGGAAGACCCAGGAAACTACAGACCTGTTAGCCTAATCTTAGTTCCTGGAAAAATTCCAGAGAATATCATACTGAATATTATTGAAAGGCATTTAAAGGACAATGCAATCATCAGGCACCGTCAACATGGGTTCACAAACGGAAAGTCACCTTTAACTAATTCGATATCCTTCTATGATAGGGTCACCTACCCAGCAGGTGAAGTTAAGGCAGTGGATGTAGTTTTTCTGGTTTTTCAGTAGGGCTTTTTGACACTGTCCCTCACGGCATCCTTCTGGACAAAGCTGGCCAACTGTGGAATGAGTGGGTTCAGTGTCCTGAGTGTAGAACTGGCTCAATGGAAGAGCTCAAAGGGTTGTAGTGAACGGACCACATCTCGCTAGTGACTAGTCACCAGTGGTGTTGCTCACAGCTCAATTCTAGGGCTGGTTCTGTTCAGTACACTTATCAGTGATCTGGATGCAGGAGTTGAATGCACCGTAAGTCCGCTGATGATACCAAACAGAGAGGTGCTCTTGATTCTCTTGAGGAACAGGAGGCCTTGCAGAGGGATCTAGATAGACTGGAGCATTAGGCAATCAATAGCATGAAAATTAACAAGTCCCAATGCTGGATTTCACATCTGGGGCACAGTAACACTGGCACAAGTATAGTTTGGAAGAGGAGTGGTTGGAGAGCACCCTTGCATTAAGGGATCTGGGGACACTGGTCGACAGCAGCTCAGTATGAGTCAGCAGTGAACCCTGGCAGCCAAAAGGACAAATCGCACCCTGAGGTGCATCAGACACAGTATAACCAGCAGGTCAAGAGAGGTGATTATCCCACTGTATTCAGCATTAATGCAGCCTAACCTCAAGTACTGTGTGCAGTTCTGGGCCGCACAATTTAAGAAGGATGTGAAGGTCTTGGAATGTATCCAGAGGAGGGCAACAAAGCTGGTGAAAGGGCTAGAAGGAATGTCCTACAAGGAGTGGCTGAGGGCTTTGGGCTTGTCTAGTTTGGAGAAAAGGAGGCTGAGGGGTGACCTCAGCTCTCTAATGCTGAACTCTTCTCTCTGGTATCCAGTGATAGGACATGTGGGAATGGTTCAAAGCTGCACCAGGGGAGGTTCAGGCTTGACATTAGGAAGCATTTCTTTACAGGGCAGTCAAACACTGGAACAGGCTTCTAGAGAGGTGGTCAATGCCCCAAGCCTGTCAGCATTTAAGAGGCATTTGGACAATACCCTTAAAATGCTTCAACTTTTAGTGAGCCCTGAAGTGGTCAGGCAGTTGGACTAGATAATTGTTGTAGGTCCCTTCTAACTGAAATATTCTATTCTGTTATTATTATCAATTTATTACTATCTGGATTACAAGAATCATATGAGATTTTTAACAGATTATTTGTCTCAGTCTTTACTGATAACCTCTCTTCTCACACCTGCCAAGTAGAGGGACTGGAAGATGGGGACAAGGGTGTCAAAGTCCCTCCCACTGTAAGAGAAGATCAGTTTCATGACCATCTGAGGAACCTGGACATACATAAATCTATGGGACCTGATGAGATGCATAACAGAGTCCTGAGAGAACTAGCTGATGTAGCTGCCAAGCCACTCTCCATGATATTGGAAAAATTCTGGCAGTCAGGTGAAGTCCCTGGTGACTGGAAAAAGGGAAACACTGCACTGATTTTTTTTCAAAAGGGTAGAAAGGAGGACCCTGGGAACTACCAACCTGTCAGCCTCATCTCTGTGCCTGAGAAGATCATGGGACAGGCCCTGCCAGAAGCTGTTCTAAGGCACATGGAGGACAGGGAGGTGATTTGAGACAGCCAGCATGGCTTCACCAAGGACAACTCCTGTCTGACCAACCTAGTGGCCTTCTGTGATGAAGTGACTACATCAGCGGACAAGGGAAGAGCTATGGATGTCACCTGTCTGGACTTCTGTAAAAACTTTTACAAGATCCCCCTCTGACATCCTTTCCTCTAAATGGGAGAGATATGGATTTGGTGGGTGGACTGTTTGGTAGATAACGAATTGGTTGAATGTTCACTTCCAAAGGGTAGTGGTCAATGGCTTGATGTCCATATGGAGATCGGTGACAAGTAGAATCCCTCAGGGGTCTGTACTGGGAGCAGTGCTGTTTAATATCTTCTTCAATGATACAGAGAGTGGGATTGGGTGCACCCTCAGCAAGTTTGCAGATGACACCAAGCTGAGCAGTGCAGTTGACACGCCAGAGGTACAGAATGTCATCCAGAGGGACCTGGACAAGCTGGAGAAGTGGGCCCATGTGAACCTCATGGGTTTCAACAAGACCAAGTACAAGGTCCTGCATATGGGTCAGGGCAATCCTTGGTATCAATACAGGCTGGGGGATGATGGGATTGAGAGCAGCCCTGCAGAGGACATCGGGATACTGGTGGGTGAAAAGCTGGTCATGAGCTGACAATGTGTGCTCGAAACCCAAAAAGTCAACTGTGTCCTAGGCTGCATCAAAAGAAGCATGGCCAGCAGGTCGAGGGAGGTGATCCTGCCACCTCTGTTCTGTTCTGGTGAGACCTCACCTGGAATACTGTGTCCAGCTCTGGAGTCCTTAGCACAAGAAGGACATTAACTTGTTGGAGCAGGTCCAGAGGAGGGCCACAGAAGTTAGAGGGATGGAGCACCTCTGCTGTGAGGACAGGCTGAAAGGAGTTGGAGATGGTCAGCCTGGAGAAGAGACGGCTCCACAGAGACCTTATTGTGGCCTTTCAGTACATAAAGGGGGCTTATAATAAAGATGGGGACAGTCTTTTTACCAGGGCCTGTCGTGACAGGACAAGCAAGTGATGGTTTTAAACTGTAAGGTGGGAGATTCAGGGAAGATGTAAGGAAGAGATTTTTTTTTTTTTTTTTTTTTTTTTTTTTTTTACAATGAGGTTGATGAAACACAGGGACAGGTTGAGAGAGAGCGAGCTGGTAGCTGCCCCATCTCTGGAAACATTCAAGGTCTGGGTGGATGGGGCTCTGGGCAACCTGACCTAGTTGAAGATGGCTCTGCTCATTGCAGGTGGGGGTTAGACTAGAAGACCTTTGAATGTCCCTTCCAACCCAAACCACTCTATGATTTCAAGATACTGCAACATTTAAAACCAATTTCCCATCTCTTATGTCACTAGGAAGCACACAGCTCAATTGCTTAGTACCACTTTGCTTCTGACAGTTCCTGCATATGCAAACATGAAACTGAAAAAGTGGATACAAAGGGTCATAAATACAAGCTGAGTCTAAATCAATGAATAAATGTGTTTAAAATTTTGAAATATAGACAAAAATCTATTGCTCTTTTCCATGACTATTTACTAGATTGTAAGTTACCTGAAAACCATTAAAAGTATGTGCTGTTGACAGTATTTGTCACTTCAGATGTCACCTCTACACTCCTCAGTTTTGCAGAGGAGGAAGCCTATTTTAAGTGAGCATGGTAATTGCAACAGGAGAGCTTGAGCATATTTCATCCAATTAAGCCACTGATGAAGTGACAACCATCAAGTAGTTCTAATTAAACAAAAAATGAAGAGCTCTAGAACAAGGTCAATCTGAAGTACCACCTCAGGCAATCTGAAGTATCACCTCAGCCACTTAAAGCCAGTTCAAGAAGATACATGCATTTAAAACAAAACCCCAGAGGATTTAGTGGACTGAACTTAAGGATAAGATTAGAGATACTCAGTCCTAAAACTAGTTCTAACTAAGCTTTCTGAGCAATTTTTGGCAAGTCAAAAGGATACTTACAAGAGTTTATACTTTTAAAAATGTTTGAATAGAAATGCTATTATTTAAGTATCCAATTTATATTTCAGAGAGAGCATGCCTAACTAAAGGTGACCATTTCACTTTCCGTGTGCTGCAGACTATGTACTACGTAGGGTTAACCAATGCATGCATGTATCAAATTTCCTTTACATAAACTCCTAGGCTGTCCCTGCGACTAGTAATACAGCTTTCACAGACAGAAGCATACAGGTGAAGCAGACCTGTGGGAGACAGAGTAAAGCAGACAAATCTACTGCAAAACTGCTTATGTTTTTGTTATAATTCATCTTTTGAACAAGAGATTTTGCCAAAACTATTTCGAAAGATCCTATGACCCCAAATTTGCTTATAAAAAGCAAATCACTCACCACTTCAGTCATATTCCTCTTCTCATAGAAGTTACAGAAGTAATAAGGGATGTTCTGTCCACTTCAGGAACTTCCAATCAACCTTACAAGTCACACATTTCCCAACAATGTAATCATGCTGTCCTAAACAATAGCCTCTCAAATTAAGATGTAATACTGCAGCACATCTCTTAGAAGAGCTAATTTATTAGAAATTTTAAAATTCACTCTACCATAGAAATTATCTTTAAGAGCACACCTATCTTCAGACCATCATGCAGAAAGCAAAAGGAAGAGGCTCCCACCACTGTTTACTCATTTCAGTGAGACAAAGATGCTCATAAGAGTTGGGTGATCACTTTTTCCTATTTCTATAGCTTCTGTTCCAAGTTTCTGTTCAGTGTTTATTCTTTACTTCAACCCCTCCCTTTACCTACCCACTGTTTTTACTTTATTTCTCCACCAAAATGAATAGGGCTGTGCTTAACATGCTGTAATTGAAGCATCATTTTCATAATAATACATTCTTTGCACTGTTTCTTCTGCATCCATAAGGGATAAAGTTTAACATTAAAACACCATATTTTTAGATTCTCTGGATCACTCAAACACTTTGCACATGTTAGTACTAGGCACTCTTTATTAGATGACTTCAACACATACATTTACAATACAACTTCTACTGTGTAAATGAGTGACTGTCTAAAAGGATAGGAGAGCATCTTACCTTACTTGAGCCTCCACTACCTATTTGCTTTAATATTGTATAAACTCTTCCTTTGATAGCAAGACATTCATGTGAAGGGATAGAAGCTGGAACCTGTGTACACACAAAAAAGTTAATAACTATTGGTATACATACAGTGGAGCTTGGTAGCACTTTACTTTTTATTAAGTTAACATGCTTTAAGTTGTCTTGGTCCTTTCTGAACAAGATAAAGTGTAGTGAAGCTAAACTTTAAATATGTTTGTCTTGAAAGCTAAAGATCCCCATAGCAAAAGTATTTGTATAATGATTATCACTTGGTAAGTAACATCACTGAACTCTTATAAAAGGTACCAGTGCTCTTCACACTGTAAATCAAGAAAAGGGTGTTCTTAAATAAGGCTTATCAGATTATTTGAGATACCTTCTTTACAGATAATGTTGGAAACTAGGTTATCTATAAGACTTTCAGTCATAGCATGCAACTAGCTTAGGGCTGTACTCAAATCATCTCCTACTGTATTTAAGACTAACTACTAGCTAGCAGACTTCAGTGCTGTGAAGCTGAAACAGCCTGTATTGCCCATACCTGCTACTGCAAGCTGTAGAATAGCCACAGATTTTAAACATTAATCCTCCAGTAGGAAGCTTAAACCCATCCCCCAATTCTGTCTACTGTTGGGAAGATTCAGGCCACTACAAATGTGTCACAATTCATGAAATCTAACAAAATGGAGAAGGAATGCAATTCTTCTTTCCTTTACCTCCCTCAGACTCTTATGGTCTTTAACACAAACTGCTTCTCTTTATCGGTACTCCACTGTAGTAGGTAGTACTAAGTAGAAGTGAGTAGTAAAAGCATAGAACAAAAAACAGTGACTGCTGTCATGAAGTACAATTTAGAAAGGTTCAGACTTCAGACAAAACCTTCAGGATTTTGACAAAACTGAACTGATTTTTCAAGAGCTGACATTGTATTTAAATTCAGACATATGTATGAAGAAACAGTTATTTTGAGAATAATCAATAGTCTACTTTCTACTACTCATTCAGAATGAACAACAGCAAATTTAGATTAAAAAAATATACATGCATATATTTAACCTAAAGTAGTCTCCAATGAAAACATGTGCTGAAAAATGGAAGAAGACAGTCTAAAATTTTTACCTGCAATCCAACTTGATTTTGAAAAGGAGTTGCTGGAGTATGTGGTAGGAAATATGGCAGCTGGCTGTAGGGAGTAGAAATCTGACATCCTGGTAGAGAGTTGTTCTTTACAATTGGCGTTCTGAAACTAAAAGGAAATTATGAACAATATCTGCTTTTAGATGAAGGGATTTGTTTTAAGATTATTCTAACAAAGTTGAAATCTTCAGTCCTTCTTGAAAGCTAAATCATATTGACTAGCAAAACCCCAAGACTCTGCTACCTTCTGTAATTAGCATTAAGACTTCAGCTTCTTACTTAGAAACCCTTTAGAAGTACTCATGGCTTGGCTTCGTGGACAAAGATTTGGGAAGGGCTTTAAACGTGAGTACACCCTTCAAGCCTGCGCGGTGGATTTTTTAGGTGAGGCGCAGCGTGCGCGAGACTGGCCCCACCCTTTACACCTGAGGTTCATCTGCCAGGGCCTAGCGAGTTTGGATGATGACAGCAAAGTCCTCAGGTCGTAGGTTTGGTTAGAGTATCCTTCTCTTAGATGGATGGCCTTACAGGGCTAAACGAGCTCCATCTGCCCGCGTTTGGAGTTAGAGTTGTCCTTCTCCTAGGATGGTTGCCCGAAGGCTAGTGAGCCCATCCTGCCTGTGGACACACTTTGTCTGACCCTTCAGTTGAGACCTGTCTGGCTTGGGAGACCCTACCAGAGGCATATGCCACCACCAGTATAGCTCTCAACTTCACAAGGGCACGCAAGCTCTTTCCCCACGGCAAGGGGGTGCCCGTGAAAGAGCTTTAGAAGTACACTTAAACTATAACATACTTCAGAAATATTTCTTAAAACAGTAACTATATCGCCATCTTCAGATATTAGCTGACACCCCCCACAAACTGGAAAATGAAAACACTCTAACATGTAACTAGAAGAGCTGACCATAAGACAGCAAGGTAATCTGAGCCACAGTTCTTTAGCTTATTGTTCTTTATTCAAGACTTTAATGTAATGACTGAAGCAAAAGGCATAAAGGGACACAGCATGCTTTTCAGTGAGCATATTGAGACAAACAACTTCAAAACAATCCTGAGAGAGTTTTTTCAGAGCTTTAGCTATGCTAATAGCTAAAAATACAAAAAAAACATGTATTTAAGAAAACAAAAAGGATTTCTTGTAATTTTAGTTATTTGATTTGTTCCCTTGATGTCTACCACATTTTGTTATGTTACCCAATTTATATAGTACCAAATATACTGGCCCCCCAGTATTTACATAAACTAATGCTAAGATCAGAACTGGAGAAGAATTTATAGGCCTATGACTTATGCAGGAAAAAAAAAAAAACAGCAAGTTTTAAAGAAACAATCAAAACCAGTCAAAAGTATGGTTCTCACCAAACACAAAAGCACTCAATTCTGCCTATTTACCATGTGCCATACATGCTGTGTAGAATGAGAATTTTTTAAATTTACATATTAAAGTTTGAAAAGAAGCAAGAACGGAATCTATTCCAGGATTACCTTCTCAAGTTCCATCGTGAGAGGATGTGCTTCATTCACTAAATATATTCTAAATTCTACAGCTAGAGACAGAAGTCCTACCAACAGGAAAAGTGCTGGCTCATCATACTGCCTTGACCTATGATTCATCCTAGAGACTTATGAAAACACTAAGTAATCATATAATTAGAAAGATTTACTAACATACATACAGGGGTTTATGCCTAGTTTAAGATCGCATGGATAACCAAATGCTAGCGTTTCCTAACTTGAGTGCTAGATTCTGCAAGCCTCTAGACTCCTCACACTTTTCTTTAAACCCCACAGACACTTGCATCATGGGAACCAGACTGATACGCAGTTATCAATCTAAAAAGCTTGTCAGCCACAAAAAAGGCATCCAAAGGAAAGTGTCATGTAGCAGGGATGAGAGAAAGAGGTAAATGCTGTAATAGAGACTTATTGATTTGATAGTGTACTTCTAAATGCTGAAAAGCTGACAGGGAAGACAGAGTTCCCTAAACACAACCTAAATCTTCAAGTCAGGCACTGGACATCAAGGGTTGGAAGCACTCTGAAATCTTGTTCGCTACCTGAACAGAAAAGTTTAAGAAACCCTGTTAAAAACTGCTAAAGAGACCGACTACCGTTCATCAGTGTGCAGCTCAAAGAAGTGGCTTACCAGTCCATGTAATCATTACACGTGGTGCTTGGTGTTCCACAAACGTGTGATGAATCACTTTTCTTAGAAAGAGCATCTGGTGGTGATAATCCTTTGGAAACAGGATCACCAGATTGTTCCAGGTTAAATTGTTTTCCCTACATAGGGCAAAGCAAGGTATTACTCCACATTGGAGCCACAATTAAGAACACAGAAATCATTTTTCCAACACATAAAGGCTGTTGCAGCTAGAAAATTACTACATATTCCTTTACCTCTCTATAAGAGCTTTTCTGTGTCACTTCTTGAATTGGCCACTTTTTTCTGGCATTAGCACAGTTTAATTTAATCTGTTCCAACTGCTTTCTGTAGCTTTCACCAGAACTAGGTTGTTGCTGTCCACTTTCCAGACTCCTTGGCTCTGGTATCTTCAAGTCCTGATGCTGGACTTTATTTTCTGGAAAAAAAAAAAAAAAAAAATCAGATTATTAACAAGACCTGACATTTAGTATCTCAAACAGTTTCTGGCAGATTTATCCCAGTTTCAGCATAAGTGAACACCATTGACTTACTGGAACCAGGCACTAATTTGATCTTTAGGATTCATATTCTCTTCAGTGTAGTAACATGGCAACTTTCTTCAAAATCTTAGTATACTACTATAACAGTAACAGAGATACAACTGTTTCCTTCACCAACATACAGAACAAGCTCATATTCATCATTTGTACTACAACATCCTGGGACACTGAGCAGGTTTATAAAGCATTGAAGATAAGCTTATTGCAATACTTCAAATTAGAAGTTTGTTGTCTGTGACAATAGGCAGTCTATAATACACTGTAATGACTGAAGCCAAAGGCATAAAAGGACACAGCATGCTCCATCTCATAGTTCTCTTGCAGAGGTATTAGAATATTGAACTGGTGGAAGTTTGCAGGGCAGGCTGGAAACACCACAGTCTAAGAGTGTTCCTTCATACACTTGTCCGGTTTTCTTTTCAAATGACTAGAAAGCACCATCCCATGCTAAGCAGAAGTGGAGTGCAATTCCACTACTGAAGAGCTGAACTACTACAATGAGCACCTCATCTGGAAACTTGAATGAAGCACAGACAGGACAAGTATGACCTGAAACCCAAAACTGTTGCCAATGCAAGCCAATGGGAAAGGTTCCCCTGGAGGGTTGAACAGGCACTGAAGTTGAAAAAACCCACCATTTTTCAAGTGAAATCTTTCTTCTCCTATAATTGGTAGGTATGTATGCAAACCTAAATCTAACTCTTGAGGTATTAAACATTTTCACTTAATTTCTTCAGCAAGATCAGAAAGCCATCCAGGGAACTAGATTTGATGAAACACAGAAGTGGCAAGTAAAAGACAAGTACATGTATTCCATGGTGTTGGTGCTAAATCATTAGCAGGAATCTCCTAAATTTTACCAGCCCCAAAATACTTGCTATAAATCTGAGTTGTTTATAACTTTTTCCAGAAGGATCACAATGTAAGATGGTCTCATGCCACCCCTAGTTCTATGTCATGAGGTGACTTTACACAATAGTCAAACTCCATGCATTAGATAAATACTTAAGTAGACCCTAGGTTACTTCTGGAATACATCAGAAATGTTTCTAAAATAAGTTAAAAAAATCACACCCCAAAAGTATATTAACAATGCAGTAAGAATCTCAGCTATTCAAGCGACAGCAAAGATCTCTTTAAAAAATAAAATTTTTAAAAATTACAATACAGTTAAGGCTGAAACACCACGTTTAAAGCAGGAGTATTTACAGTAAAAGTGCAACAGTGCATTTGATTGACACTGACATTTTTAAAGCCCCTAAAAAGTACGCATTTATTTAGTACAAGTGTCATTGACACAAAGGATTCCTGCAGTATAGGTTCATAAATCGGACTGCATTGTGAAAACAGAAAGAATGAAAGTAGAAAGAGTGGTGAAAATAATTCAGGTTTTTTTGCAGGACACAGGAAAGGAGGTGCAGATAATTTGCCTTTTGACAAAGTGTTTTCATACTTTTGGGAAACCTCATAATAAAGTAACTGTGACATTAAAGAAACTTATTTATTCTATACTTTGCCAAAGATTAAGATGCATGCATATGCTGCAGTAAAACTCAGGTGAAAAAAAATCACTCTATTACAACAAGTTAAGAAATGTCCAAAGTGACACTAAGTTTAACATTTAGAAGTAAACGTGCATGGAGCAGTGAAGCTGACCAAAGACAATAAATACTTAATAGATGAAGCCACGAGAGAGACAAGAAAATGTTGACCAAAGCAGAAGCAAATAATTCAGATATGTGAACATCCTAATAGGAGGAATAGTCCCCAATATGTAAACAGCAGAAGAAAAATCTGCCCAGTTTCATGTACTAATGGGTACACAGGATAGAAAGCAGAGTGCTGAAAGCAGCAGCTGACATGGGTGTTCTCCATTCAGAGAGAATTGTGGGAGCTTTGCACTTTAAGTGGAAGACAATGCCACGGTCTCACCTTTTTAAGCTTAAACAATCTCAGATTAAACTTCAACAAAAGCAATTAGTCATAGCATTTATAGGCTAAACTAGGAGCATATACAAGGAAAGTCACAGGACAAGCAAACTACTATAATTTGAGTCTGTCTCAAAAAAAAATCTAAACATACTATCCCTCCAGAACATTACAATCCTTAGTCTGAATTTCTGTCAGCCAACATCCACTTTTTTGGTATAAATTAGCACTGTAACCTGATGCTCTGGTAACATTTTTCCTACACTCAGCCTGGCAAGTCTTAATCTTAAACTTTGCATTGCTGTTATTTCAGTACCTATTTGTCATGCGTATTGCAAGAGCTAGGGATGTAATGAATTAGCACATTACATTTGCATTTTACTTCAAGCCCAGCACTCCACACTTTTGGACAGTGTTGCAGTAGGGATTTTTTTAGATTTTAGTTGGGTTTTTATTACTTTCACAGGTACTACTTAAAACCCAGATTTTGATGAAATGCTCCTCAATTCCAATCAGACCAGATTTTCACTTTTCGAAGAATATTTTATTTAGCAATCTATTTTTAAAAAAATACACAAACAGCAATTTTTCAATGCTTATGCTACTTCAAAATACTAGAACACCACATATTAACAGTTACCTTCTCTTTTCACCACAAGAGTTGTATCCATTTTGGTTTTGAGAGTTACAGTTGAGTTGGTAGCCATTTCTAAGCTGTTCTCATCAAACATCTGCAACCGTAAAGAATTTTTTTCTTGTAAGGACTAGAGAAAACAAAAAGCATCTTAAAAATAATCAAAGGAAATAGCATAGCATCTGAAAGACATTTCCTTATGATAATTAAGGACTGACACACTACAAAGCAAATATGCTTCAAAAAAACAGTGCAGGATACACAGACAAGTATTACTATTTTTAAATCCATCAACACTGAATTTCCATCATACAGTTTCTATAACAAAGACCTAAATGCTTTCTATTCTTGAATTTTTCTTTTGGGTGATCAGGACACAGGACATGAAAATGCAAGGCATACCTCGAAATTAATCGCTATCAAAAGCCACAATTTACAGCTCCATAAAGCACTTCATTCAATCAAGTCCAATTAACTGAGCTCATTGAGTACCTCCCATGATAAAACTCATGACTATGGCTGAAAGAGCTCCTGTAGTCAAGATGAAATGTTTATTTCCTCTTCATAAATCACACGACAGATTAACACCCCCTCCTTATTTCTCTCATCAGATGTATTGTTCAGAGAAAGCTTTCTTAATGCCTGATTATGCATAACAGTTTTCAAATTTGAAAAAACCACAATGGACGTTTTTATTCACAACTGATTACTTAACATAAAGGAAAAACCTACCTTACTTCTTTCTTGAATTGAAAAAAGTGTTATTATTTTCCCTTCTAATACCATAGAACAACCAGGTAAAGTTCCTTATATCCATTTCAAAAAGATTTAAGTTACCTGTAAATCTCCCAGGTCATATGAATCACACCCACTAGATTTTGGTTCTGATGGTGGAAAAGGTGCAATGAAGGCTGTACATTTGGAGCTGGATATTTGCCTATTGAAACAACATTGTTAATTACATCACATGCCAATGTATAATGTAGTGATCGCCTTTTGTGATGAAAAAGACAGTTGTGTGAAGACTTCTGGCTACAGGTTTCGAATAAACAGAAAAGCAAGTCCACTCTGACAGTCAAGTGAGAAACAACACCAAAAAAAAAATCTGTAACAATGCCATCATCATCCTATGAAACGACAGATGACTTATTTGGTTGTCTTCCATAGAAAACAGTAATAACCAACACCTAAACCTCAATGGTGTGTTCCAAAGTAAATTCTGAAATACTGAAAGAACAACACTATTATATGAAATATATTATCCCACTATTTTCAGATTGAAAATGTTGGGCTTTAACTAACTTCTGAAAGGCTAAGCATGCAGTTTTTGCTCTTTGGTATGTATTTCTCCCCAAAGTTCCTATTTCTGCAAGAATTCAGTCACACAGTGGTAAGAGAGGAAGAAAGTTAGCATAACAGACTTGATTAGAGTTAAAAAAAAAAAAAGCTTTCTCCCCTCTTTACTTTCTCACTCTGCTACAGTCAATTAACATAGCAAAGTGGTATTTTAGTTGGCAGATTCTTCCACTATTGAAGAGTTATTAATAATAAAATGAGCACAACCACTTTATATAATCATTATCATAAGGATGCTGTTAAAAATGAGGATTTAAAAATCTTTTGGAAATTATAAGACTCCCTTATATCTGATTTTAGAAGCTGGAATACACAAAGTTATTTTGAACAAAATCTAGTTTTGCCTTCATCTATTTTTTTTGAGCCTACTGATTAGCCAGAACAAGAAATAGATTTTTGCGTGCTCTCAAAGAATCTGAGCAGTAAGATAGGAAGTAGGTTGTTGCATTGCTTATTGCAACTATAATCACTATTTGTCAGAAATCTTTAGATCAATTTTAACATTCTTAATATCTGACATTTCCACTATCCAATAAAAAAACACCATTTAAAAAAAAAGATCTGTTGCACTGTAGTAAACCAAATAACCATACCTCTTCATAGCTGTAAGTGGGACATCTGTCTTCACATCATCACCAGCATCAGTTACTAGTTTAACAGGAACCCTCCCAAAGGGGCAGGCCTAAGGGCAAAAAAAGTTACCAGATGCGTAAAGTAGAAAGAAAAGTTTAAGATTTTAAAGCAAAATGTTACATATTCTACCTGGTTAGATTTGTTTAGTGGTCTTAATGGATTGTGGTAATTGACTAGAGCACCAAGTTCCTGTGACTTCTCCTCCCTGAAAGTAAGAACAAAACAAGAATCTCACACAACACTGTAGCGTGTTTGAGTTTGGTTTAAATTATATTTTAAGAAATTAAATAAGAAATCAAGCCATTACCCAAGAAAGAGTCTGGTAACAGTAGAAGAATTTTCACTAGAATCATTCCTTTTTATGCTTCTGCGATTTCCAACTACGCTCTGAAGTCCAGACTCCTGTGTACTTGACACTGTAGGTAAATTAGTTAGAATTATTCAGATAATACTAAAGATAGTATTTGATTCAAAAGAAAATGTTCTTCCACAATAAGTGAAATTTAAAAATACACACCTTTGCAGTCACCTAGTTATCAATTACTATAGCACTATTTTCTACTGATCTAGAGAGATATTTTATATCATAATTCAGATGAAAAGAAAAAAAATCTAACACAGACTTACAACCAGAAGGAGCTTTCCAGGATAAGCACAAAATAGCCTGCAACAATTGTTCAATATATAAGCTAGTTGTTTTCTACACAGCTATGGTTGTAAATTATGTTTAAACACCTAAAAGGGAGATTCAAGAAGTCCAAAACACTATTTAAACAATTTTAATCTTATGCTATATGCAGGAGGAAGAAAAGCACCAAAAACGTTGGTTTAAATAGTATCTTGGGAGAGTGAGGAAGAAACCCAGGCTTTTCAGAGCAAATTCTTTTCCTAATCTACGCTCCAAGAATAAACCTCCACTCCAAACCAGCATCATCCAAAGGATTCTTCTGAAGCTTGCTCCACAAGGACTCCTTAGGATATTTAGAACTGCTTACATTTGTATTTTCATTGTTCATTCCAATTTTTTATCAGCACATGTGATGAGGACATCTACACCTAAATAAATATAATAAATTCTAAATAAAACATTAAAAACCAGTGTGTTTCAGAAGTAGTATCTCAAAGGTACAACAGTCTAGACAATTATTACAAACTCCCTGCTACTGCAGAGACCCAAGATATTGATAGTATCCCTGTCCTGCTCTCCTGCTGTTGAACACTTGCTTTTGGGCTCTGACTTTGTTTACGTAGTATTTACTTTTGATACATTTTTCTGCTACCTCATGTATGTTTCTGTAGATCCATCTGAATTTAAAGCATTTACTAGGTGCCTGCAATTGCAAAAGCACACAATCTTTTCAGTTCTAGTGAACATTATAGAGTAGCAATCACAACATAAATAGGTACATTTTTCACAAGTATACCTTCTCCTTCCACTTGTTTTTCAATACAATTTCTGGAAGGTTGCATATTAAATCCCTAGAACTAACAACTGTATCAGAGGCAGAAGATAGGAATCAGGACATCAGAATTACCAATCATCAATTAAACATTTGTTTTTCTCCCTCACATTTTCCTTCCCCCTCTTAGAGAGGCACTTTAATACAGACATCTTTAGTCATTAAAATCCTAAAAAGCTTCCCAATTTCAGTTACTGAACATCTTTTTCATACTGACAAAACCTAGGCTGAAAGAAATTTCAGAGTCCCCTTCAAACCTCCTGACAGAGTTAGGCCACAGGCGCATTCGCTTCTAGAGCCAACTCTGCTACCCACTGAAGAATTTACTAGCTCAGTGACTTGTTACCAAAGACCTTTTGCTGGTCACTCCACCTCCCTGACCTGACACAGCACCTAGAGTAACCTGTAATTCCTATCAGGTAAATTCAACAGAATTAGTTTAAGCAATTAGTTAGGTTAAATTAAACCAGTTGATTTAACTGATAGCAAATCTGAGAGTGATCTTATAAGCTGTGCTCTATTGCCAGGTCAGGGAAGATCAAGGCAGGTAATAGCTAACAGCTTGTTCACCAGCCCCATCTTAATCCAGTAGATAATCTTACTCTGTTATTGAAGATCTGGCAGAAAGTTATATGAAATTGTACATTAATCTTAAAATGAGATGTCAACTCATTATGTTCCAAAGAACATTATTAATGATCTCTGGGGAAATAAAGTACATATCTCAGATGCACTTTACCATAAACCAACAGAAATCAAGTTATTTGAAAAGTCATTCTAGAACCTCAAAACCACAAATAAACAGCTCAGAACAACATGGTCATAATCCAAACTATTCCTGCCTAGAAGTGAAGAAAGTAAGATCATTTCTCAAGAGACAAACAAGTGGCCACCAGAAGTTGGAACACACTAATGCAAATATATCTAAACTAACTGCCCATGAACACGTTGTGTTCATGTGTTATGATACAGAAAAGGCAGCTTAATTCTTCATTTAGGGAGCATTGTGGAGTACAAGCTATTTTAAGAACCTTCAGACATATACTAACTTCCTAAATTCAGTTATTTTAACAAAACCTTTTTAAAACTGAAATTAATATCTGATTATTCAAAGATCTCTTCCATAATGGAAGATACATTTTTTAAAAAAGACAGACACCAAGGAACATATATTTTAAAAAAATAAAGACAACTAAGATACTACATAATATGATCACATCACATAGATAATATCAATCATATAGGTCTTTTGTTTTCCTTCAGTATAGGAAGTTTACTTGAACAATAAACAGAAGAACTCATTGCTATCCACAACCTCTCAAGAAATCACAATTTAAGGATGTTTTTATATGCCATTTCTCTTTACATTTATAAATTCTGGATCAGTTCATTAAAAATAATTTTATTTTTATTTTGAATCCTCCCATGTGCCCCTTATACCTTCAGCCAACAGAAGTCAGACTTCTGGCATATGAACACTGCAGTATCAGCTATTCCTAGTCCTTAATTTTATAAACTACTTAGGCCAATTGACCAAATTACTCAGTTAAACAAAAAAATAACCAAGTGCCTCAATGAATAATGTAGTTCTAAGTTTTTGTTTACATAAAAAAGGAAGCCTACAGAGAATGGAAGAAAAGATAGGTAACCTGGGAGGAATACAGAGCAATTGTCTGAGAAGCTAGGGATCACGTCAGGAAAACTGATGAAGCCCCGATAGAATTAAATCTGGCCAGGGACATCAAGGTCAACAAGAAAAGCTTCTATAGGTACATCAGTGATAAAAGGAAGACTAAGGAAAATGTGAGCCCTCTGCAGAAGGAAATAGGAGACCTGGTTACATGGGATATGGAGAAGGCTGAGGTACTCAGTGACTTTTTTTTATTTAGCCTTCACTGTCAAGCATTCTAGCCATACTGCCCAAGTCACAGAAGGCAAAGGCAGGGACTGCAAGAATGAAGAACCACCCACAGTAGGAGAAGATCAGGTTCAAGACCATCTAAGGAATCTGATGAGATGCATCTGCAGGTCCTGAAGTAACAAGCAGAAGAACTGGCAAGGCCACTATCCATCATATTTGAGAAGTCGTGGCAGTTCAGTGAAGTTCCTGCTGACTGGAAAAGAGGAAACATAACCCCTGTTTTTAAAAGGGAAAAGAGGAACACCTGGGGATCTACAGGGGATCAAGTCTCTCCTCTTTGCCTGGCAAGATCATGGAACAGATCCTCCTGGAAACTCTGCTAGGGCATATGGAAAATAAGGAGAGCCTATATAGCTTCAGTAAGGGCAAATCATGCCTGACAAATTTGGTGGCTTCCTACGATAGGGTTACAGCATTGGTGGATAAGGGAAGAGCAAATGACACTATCTTCCTAGGCTTGTACAAAGCATTTGACACTGTCTTGCATGACATCCTTGTCTCTAAATGGGAGAGACATGGATTTGATGGATAGACTACTCAGTGGATAAGGAATTGGCTCAAAGAACTACGGTCAATGTCTCATTGCCCAAGTGGAAACTGGTGACAAACAGCATTCTGCAGGAGTCAGTATTGGGACAGGCATGTCTTTGTTAGCAACATCGACAGCGGGATTGAGAACACCCTCAGCAAGTCTGCAGATGACACCAAATTGTGTGGTGTGGTTGGCACACTGGAAAGGAAGCCATCCAGAGGGACCTTACAGGCTTGAGAGGTGGGCCTATGCAAACCTCATGAAGTTCAACAAGGCCAAGTACAAGGTCCTGCACATGGGTCTAGGCAATTCTTGGTGTCAATGAAGGTTGGGGGATGATGGGATTGAGAGCAGCCCTGTGGAGAAGGACTTGGGGATACTGGCGGATGAAAGGCTGGTCATAAGCCAACAACATGCACTCACAGCCCAGAAAGCCAACTGTGTCGTGGGCTGCATCAAAAGAAGTGTGGCCAGCAGGTCAAGGGAGGTGATTCTCCTCTACTCTGGTGAGACCTCACCTGGAGTACTGTATCCAGCTCTGGGGCCCCCCACCTAATAACAACAGGAATCCACTTAAGTGGGTTCAAAGGACAGCCACAAAAATGATCAGGGGCCTGACGCACCTCTGCTCTGAGGACAGGCTGAGAGTTGGGGTTGTTCATCCTGGAGAAGAAAAGACTCCAGGAAGACCTTATAGCAGCCTTCCGGTACTTAAAGGGATCCTAGAGGAAAGATGGTGAGGCACTTTTTATCAAGGAGTATAGTGACAGGAGAAGGGGTAATGGCTTTAAAACTGAAGAGAGGGTAGTTTTAGATTAGATACAACAAAGAAATTCTTTACTGTAGGGGTAGTGAGACATTGCAGCACATTGCTCAGAGCAGCTGTGGATGCCCCATCCCTGGAATTGTTCAAGGCCAGGTTGGATGGGGTTTTAGCAACCTGATCTAGTGAAAGGTGTGTCTGCCCACGGCAAGGGGGTTGGAACTACATCTCTAAGGTCCCTTCCAACCCAAACCAAATCTATGATTCTATATAGCCAAGCACTTCAATTTTGTACTAATACATGCAGTTTGTCCATTTGTAAAGTAGATATAAATCTGAAATGGATTTTTTTCCTAGATTTGACTTCATTGAAGTGACTGCCAGAACTTCACCAGCCTGTCACAATATACACCTTGAAGTAAGGTATTTGTATAGTTTAGTGTGAATGTTTCCATTCTAATTCTTCTCCACCACCAGCAGCTCTTATTTCACACTTTCAGCTCTAAGTCTCTATTACAAAGTACAAATACCTAATGACAGTCAGAAGAACACCCTCTGCAGAATTAGAGAATCTACCATCCCACTGCTCCTGCAAACCACAGTCACTGCACTGAAGATGGAATGAGTATTGAAGGAGTAAGATTGATAATATAAATAAGTATTACTTTACTAGACAATAACAGACGAGTTCACATCTAGAAAGGACAAACATGAGAAAGTTTTTCAGTCTAGAATTACAACATGCATAAAACTCAACCAAAATTTTAAGAAATTGCAATTACCTGTGAAGTTCTCCTTCTCCTCATCTGAAAGCAAATGCTTTTTTTGTGAATGAAAGTTTTGTAGAGCAGTTTCTAACATTTCTGGTGGAACAGCACAGCACTCCACAGCTTTCTGAAGGAGCTGCTTACACTTTTTCACATTTCCTAAGTAGTAAGGAACAGAGTTAGAAATCGAGGAACTAAAAAAAAAAACATTACACTGGGGCAACATGGCCTTTTCTTAAAGACGTGATTACATTCATGCCATCTCATATTCACTTTGCATCATTCTCTGAAGCCACTGCTCACAAGGCACTTTCCCCTCTTAAATATCCACTTTTAGAACACTGCCGGAAACTAGTTAAAAGTGAATCATGTAAGTCAATTTTTCACATGAAGTTGAACACCAAGTCACAAAACATGCTTTTTAAATTCACAAAAATGCATTCTTAGTATTTGTTTAGTGTTATAGGAACTGTAAGGAAATACAACACAATTTCTAAAATCCATTTTTTTCTGTAGTATCAGCAAGGAAAGATGACCTTTATGAACTTTCATTTAGATCTGATCAGATACAAACGTTTATTACCTATGCATTATAAAAACATCTTTTAAAAAGAGGAGCAAAAAGGAAGGATAATGTTTCGTTAGTGTCACCAGTTGGCTGAGGCAAGCCAATCACGGGGACATGTCCTCTCCTATCTTTAAAACTCCTTTTCCCCTGCACGAGGAGAGAAAGGGTTAAAAAGCAGAGATAGGAAAAGGAAAAGAAAGATTTTGTGAGACCTCTGAACGTTTAGAAAACTGAAACAAAGTTTAATAACCCCAGAACAAAATATATAATATGCAGGGGAAAACCAATGCAAAATCTGAGGGTTTATACGGGATGGAGCAGCGAGGGTTAAACGCGAGAGAGAGAGAGAAAGGGGGACAGTACCGCCCAGAGTCCAAAATGGCATCGACCACGTGGACGCTCTCATGCCGTGCCGTGGAACAAAGGAAACGGCGGCTGTTACGAACGCAGGGCTCCAACGTGCAAACCACGAGCTACGCTGTTCCTACCAGTCTGGTCGTGCGAATTAAAGGAAGCAAAGCAGCAACAAGCGGCAGCGCTGGCGGCAGAGAGAGAGCCCCGAGGCACGGGTCTCCAGCAGCCAGAGCAGTCTGTCCCAGGCAGTGCGGCGGCGGCTTCCCCAGCACACAGCTCCGCTCCACTGCGGCAGCCACAGGCAGGCAGGCGGGCAGGGTCCGAGCCGAGGGGACACAGCCTGTAAGGTCCCCAGAGCCAAGCCGCAAGTCTGGAAAGCCGTTTCCCGGAGCGAAGCTGAAGGTCCGCGGCACCCCTCGGAGTGCAAAGCCGGAAGTGTCCCGAAGGTCGCGGAGAGAAAAAAGACCGAAAGCCCAAAGCCCCTGAAAAGCCCGTGGTACGTGGCTCTTAAAGGGACAGTACGCTCGCGAGAAACTTTACAACCAATGAGAGGTGTAAACGTAACATGGAAGGGAATAGTGCAATTGGTCAGTTTAAAACAAACCTGCAAATCAGGAGAAGCTGGTTTTTTTTTTTAACTCAAACTGTCACAGTTAGTTTTACACATTACTAAATGCTATAAACAGAAATTAAACAGAAGTAAGGGGGAAGAGGGGGCATTTTAACAAAACATACTGAAAGCAATCAATTTACGTATGTAAGCGTGTATACCTACAGCTATTAAAAAAATCGTAAGAATCAAATAGGAAAGAAGTGTACTGCAGCCAAAATATTTTCCTTGTTTTAGTGAACATCAGGGCAAAATGATGCCATGTTTTCTTTACAGCTCTTAATGCCCTTGAAGTCCCAAATGCCCTTCTTCCCCCATTTTCAAAGCAGCAAAATGTAAACCACTTTGTTCTTACAGGTGCCACATACACATGCACTTGTTTCTTATACTATGTAATAGTGTATTTCTGAGCTCTATGATGTTACCAGCACTCAAAACTGGTAAGTTAGATGTCAATGTCACATACAATTCAGACGGGGTGGGAGTGGGGTGTGCATATTAGGAACTTATGCTGACGTAACATATTTTAAGAGTTCTAAACGTGTGATGTTGGACGCTGAAGCAAGGAAATGCCAAAACAATACTGGCTAAGATTTCATTTAAATCTATTTTGTGAATATTTGTTCGATTTGGTTTATAACTATATATCAAATACTATTCTTATCCCAAATCCTTAGCAAGTAGATAGGCTTATTTTTCCTTTTTAGGAATCCTTACCCAGCATCCTACCTTTGCTTCAACAAGACCTGCTTCTCAAAATGAAAGCAATTCCTCCTAGCGTTATGTGCCTCATTGAATAAGAAAATATGACACCAAATCACCTATGTGGAAATTGAACTATTCTATCCCCCTTAACAGTGAGGAACCAAGGCACAAAAGGAAAGCCAGAAGCAGCTGTAAGTTTCAGTCAGTCCATCACATACAAAAAGCCTGAATGATCCACCCAGGCATAACATTTTATATAGTCAAAAGTAAAGGTGTTTTTTTTTTTTTTTATGGTCATGAGTTCCAAGCAATTCACAACAAATCTTGCTTCAAGGACACTACACAAGGCACACCAAAAATAAGGAAGCGACTACACCTCATATGACCTATTTAAATGAAGTTGTATTCAGCACTTAAAAAAAACAAAACAGAATGACACCTTTGTGTCAATCCATTTTCAGGTGATGCATAGTCACTTTATAAGGAAATCAGTATCAGTTTGCCAGCCATAATTTTAGAATGTTGTCTTGAGCTTTAGCTTACAATCTTGCTCAAGATAGGGAAGCGAATGTATAATTAACTTAGTTTAATCTCCATTCTTTATTGCAGTTACTTTGGGGAGAATTTCTCATACTAGGCAGTATACAACAGATTGCATGGTACTGACAAAAACCATGAAGAAAACAAACCACAAAAAACCTCTAAATATATCCCCCAAGGCTTCTTTCATAGCAAAGAGCTTTAGTGGAATGTGCTTGTCTTTCTGTATAGAGCAAGCTGTTAAAGGAAAGAAATAAACAGGGTGACACAGATCACTGCTCAAATCACCCAAGGGAAGTAGATTAAAAAGACACCCAAAAATACACACAATAGGAAAGAAATGACATAAGTCCAGGTGAACTTTGTAGACTACTGGTCAAAATTATTGAAGACCTTTGTTTTAGATATTAAAGCACAACTTCTACACTCTAGAATAGTCTAGAGGGAGAATTATAAGAGCAAAAGGGAAAAAACCTCAGAGTTTAATAAGTAAAAGGAAAAAAAGAACCAGTGATGCAAAGGCAATCATTCATCACCTCCTATCCACAGACTGATGCCCAGCCAGTCTTCAAGCATCTGCTGTGGAAAGACTGTCCCCCAGCTTTCTATTGCTGAGCATGATGCTGTATGGCATGGAATACCCCTCTGGCTAATCCAGGTCAGCTGTCACAACTGCATTCCCTGCCAACCTCTTGTTCACCCATGGTCTTTGGGCAGAGAGGCCAAGCAAGAAACAGAAATCCTTGACATTGTACAAGTACAGTTCTGTAACACTGGTGTGTTATCAACACTCCAGTTCAGCATTAGGAACTACTGGAGAGAGTCCAGCAAAGGCTACATAGAGGATTACGGGACTGGAGAACCTCTGACAAGGAAAGGCTGAGAGACCTGGTCTGTTTAGCCTGGAAAAAAGAAGGCTGAGAGGGGAGCTTATCAATGCTTATAAATATCTAAAGGGCCAGTGTCAGGAGGACGGGGCCAGACTCTTTTCAGTGGTGCCCAGGGACGGGACAAGGGGCAATGGGCACAAACTGGAACACAGCAGGTTCCATGTGAACATGAGAAAAAAAAAAACTGCTTCACTTTGGGGGTGGCAGAGCACTGGAACGGGCTGCCCAGAAAGGTTGGGGAATCTCCTTCTATGGAGGTATTCAGCACCCCCCTCCAGACATGATCCTGTGCGACTTGCTCTAGGTGAACCTGCTTTAGCAGGGGGCTTGGCTTAGATGATCTCCAGAGGTCCCTTCCAACCACCACCATTCTGTGATTCTGTGAACACTGTTGTAGTCGCAGATCTAAAATGCATAAGCTGTTTTCATTAATTCCATCCAAACCAGATCCAGTACATCAAGGAACAGAATAAAGAAGAGAACCTTAAAGAGAACTAGAATTTAAAAGACATTATCATTCTCGTATCAGAATGGCTTGCCTAAAACACTACTGTATGGCACCACATGACAAAGACTACCATTCTGTTTTGAATACTGACAATCTGTCCCCCTCCCCTGCAGCTGACTGGAACATGGCATCTATGATACTGTCAAAGAAGTCAGTCCACAGCATTTGTGAAGCGACAGAAGAGATGAACTATCTCTGCTATCCCAACATGAATGTTCAACAATGGAACAGAAAACAGAATAAATCAACTAAAATCTAATTGCTAGCTACTTATGAATGTGAGTGGAGGGGAAAGGTTAATTGAACCAAATTGCACATTTATGGCACATTTTGGTTTAATAAATAAAAAGCCCCCAGATACACAAAGAAGCTACAGTTGCTGTTTGGAAGGACCCAGAATTTCTTCCACAAGCTGAAAGTATCTAAAGAGAAATGGCCACCCAAATTTGAGCAATTTAAGCAAGAGCCTTACTCATTTCTCCCACTGTAAGATCTAAGCTTTAGAAAACCCCACAAACAGAAAAAAAAAAAACAGAAGTCACTGCAAATTTTCATTTTGTTCGTAAGTTATTTCTAAAAAGGAAAAACCTATTAAGAACTGTGGGCATATTAAAAAATGAACACATGTTCTCATTAAATTTCAAAGAAAATGCAGATTATTTCTCCTGATTTAATACCTATCAGTTTCCTTGGAAATTATGTAACAACTGTAGAAGTTTAAAACAAAACCTAAAACACTACAGAACAGCAACACCAAACAAGTTGTTCTACACACCTTGTGATAGCTCAAACTGTGCAAAAGCCACATGCACAAAAGCAAATTTCTTGCAGTTCAGTCTGGCGAGATGAAATTGATCCCGTGCCTCCTCTGGATCTTGAAGACTGTAAAGACAGCATATCAACAGTTACACAAGGTGAAGAGCCTGAGTAACAAGGATGAAGTTCCATATGCTGGGTGATGGCTTTAGATTACTCTGGAAAAGCAAGCCATCTATAGCTGAAGTTTTCCCTCTTCCTTAGAACATCACTGAAGTACAAATAAGCAAAGAACCTTAAAAAGCTAATTACTGAAAGATATCACACTGACTCTTTCCAAAAACTAGAATATGCTCAAACCTGAAGAGAAAGATTAAGGACTCAGTCTTCATTACTGCTTACATTATTTCTCAAAATATGCAGGTATTTTCCCTCAGAACACCCACCTGTAGCCCTTCCAGGCTACATGCTGACACTATACAGAGAAAAATCATTTTTCTAGATGCACCCTCTCCTACACTAAGGAGGTTGCAAGGCAGGAGAACAAGAAGATTACTTTAGAAACACCAAGTGTGGGAAAGCATATCATATTACTCAAGTCATAAGAAACATTGTATACACTATTAGTTATATACTGCAGCAATATGGTCACAAAGTTTCCAACCCATTACATTAAAGCAGTAGTGAACTCCAAAATTTTACTCCAGGTTATGAGCTTTTCTACCTTGAAGAGCTTCTGCAACTGCACCCAAATTGTCATATTTCCTTAGCAGAGATGTAGGTCACTGAAGGAAATTGTTTCTGCTGGTACATCTATACTATCATATCTATAGAAAACTAGGACACAAGAGCAATTATCCAATAGGTCCCTCTATCAAGGATTCTATGGGAAAATCAGCTCCTTACAAGACATAGGGAATTCATTCCTTTTTCCCCCTATACTCCTGGGCAACACAGTCTTATCAGTTAAATTTGGTAGCACAAGGTAGATTTAAGTTCATTTTCTGCAGAGACACTGGAAGCAGCAATGGCAAACACAGTATACTTCAGAAATATAGAGATTGTGCCACTGAGTCCAGACAAGTTACTTTGTGTTTAATAGTTTCTTTACTTCTACTAAATTTTAATCTTAGTTTTACATTCAGCCATAAATCACTAAGTAGGACAACTGAGATGCTTGCTCAGTACATCAATGCTTAAATATTCGAGAGGACCTACAGCTTAAGGAAATACTTGTCAAGTTAGAAAAGGTCAAAATCTGTATCACTGTGAAATAATAAATTAACATGACATTTCAATGATCTCCCCCCCCACCCCTTTTAATATTAAAAAAATCCAAACAGTTCTTTTAACGCTTATTTGCAAAATCTATGCTCAAGAAATAAAGGAATTTCTTCCAAAATTCCAGCCTGGCTCAACAGGTAAGCAAAGGCAGTACTTAGATATGAGGATGGTAAAAAAAATGTATGACAACAGCTTAAAAAGTAAGTACAGAAAAATACAACATGGAAAGCTAAAGAGAATGTATTTCCAGTAGAACTACGTAGAATTAAGAATGAGAAAAGTCTCTATCACAGTTTAGGCATGTTACCAGACTCCAGCAATTTTAATAAACTCAGCTCTGGTCATCCAGAGCAACAGAACAGTCACAGAACAACCCACCTGCAGGCAAAGTCAGAGTAACAGAAATGAAGCTGTAACGTGAATTATGTAAAATTTTACTATGCTTTTTGAAAGTCAAATTCCTGTAGAAAGCAGCAATAACTTAGATAGCAATATGCAGAACCAGACCTAACATTAGCAACAGGTATCAAATGCCACACACTTGGTGGCACTGTGTTACAGCTAGAAGCATTACATGAAAGCAGGCCTAGCACAGTTAATGTGTGATAATAGACAATCAATCACTGGTGCAGCTGACTGTTCACCTGTGCCTGTTTCAGAGTACATTCAAGTAGTCTTCAAACAACCTCAGTGTATCATAATCGGTCAAAAGCTTTTGACCCAGTCAGACTGCAGCTAGAGAAGATACCAGGACAATACAGGTCCAGTGCCCAGAATGGAATAATCCAGCTTTGATCAGATGAAAAGCATTAATGCCAACAGACAATAAAATCAAAATCTCCATTCTGAAGTTTGTGATGCTCTGACTTGCTTCTGTTAGGAGAAACATTTGGGAGAACAGCAAATAGAACTCTACTGAAGAGCACTTTTCTCCCACCAAAGTCAGTATCATCAGAGAACCTCTGTATCAAAGTGTAATTTTGCTTGCAATAGCTAAAAAAACCAAACCAAACGCAAACACTCTAGGAAGTCATGAGATGAAAAGATTTTCCACAACAGAAACTAAAACTGAGTAGAGACAAAACAGTTAGTATCAGACAAACAGACAGCCAGGAACAGAGAAGGTGAGCATGAAACAGCAGGGAAATCTCAAACACCAAGAAAATTATGAGTAATGAGTGAACATGCCAAAAGATTCAAATACCCACTCGCTTATTAACTTAACATTAATATCAAAAAAAGTATAGACAAGCAACGTTTTTTAGGTCTGGTCAAAAGCAATTTCATGTTCTGGTGCGATTACGCATGTAGTTCCCAAATGTAGTTTAACATACGTAATTGACATTGTATGCTACTCATTGAGAAAGCATTAGCTTATGCTAGATTATTAAGAACTGGCTAATCTCAAAGTAATTTCAAATGAGGGACCATCACTTAGGGAGATACTTATAGCAAATTTCCATTGGGATTAACTTTATGTCAGATTTTGGTGGGTACATTTAAGAGGTGTTTGGGATTGGCTTGTTCATTTTTTTTAAAAAAAATAATTTTCACTGGCAAGTCAGGGAACATATGACTGATGGTATTTGCTAATTAAAAATGTGAAGCAGAAAACAAAAAAATCTGAACTACCCAATGAGCTAGGTAAATTCTACAGTAATGCTGGTTCCAAAGCAGGAAGTATTTTAAGTATAGCTATAGAGTGCATTTTAATAGTGAATCAAGACAGACTACTCTCCCAAGAAAGTCCATAAAGGCTGTAGCAGTGAAGCAACTAAAGACAATTTAGTGAGACACCACAAATAAAACTGTTAATGCTAGAATGCATGAATGTTATTAACAGGCAACTGACTGTGCTTTCAATTTTGCTTTCTGCAATACACAGAATACTAAACATAGGTCTAGTATTCATTTTTAAATGTATTAATTTAAATGAATGATTGCATGAAAAAATGCATCTGAAATAATTAAAATGAATGTATTCACCTTTAAAACCATGTTCTAAAGAATAATGGAAATAGGTCCAAGAGTTTTAAAGAGATTAGGGAGGTAGGAAATAATCTTTCTGAACTTAAACTCCTGCTGTACATAATGAGATAACAGATGTGACTTGATAATAGCATCCAATCACCATTCTGGAACAGACATCTCAGAGAGTATGAGCTAGAATCCTATGTTCACACAACTTCTGTCCTGAGGAAAAGCAGCTAACGTTTGAACAAGAAATACCATCTCTCAGTATCTTTGAGACAGGAGGTCTTTCTGAAAGATATGCTTTACTCCACTTACAGGAAAACACCTTACCTCTTCAAGATACTAAGGATTCACAAGAGGTCATTTTTCACTTCTGCTTGTTTCTCAACAGCAGATTCAACACATTAATTCCATTGTATGCTTTTAGTAAGCACTAATCTGTGCAAATGGCAGTACAAAGAAGTAGACAATATCATACTGCAAGATCAAGCCATCTGCCAAAGAGCCAGAGAGAGGATATACAAGAAAAAGACTAGCTATATTCACTGGAAGATGACCTGCTTAACTCTTAATTGTTAAGGATTGATGCAATCGTTCATCAAAATCCTTGCTGCAATGCTATTTCAAGTGACAAGAACTCCTTCAAACAAACAAAAAATCAAATTGCAATTCTCTCCCAAATGATTTCTGAAAACATCTGAACAACCACATTGCTCAGATTTGGACTGAATAAAGCAATAAATAACCACAGTCAAAACTTATTTCAGAAGTATAGAACGATGTTCCGAGACATTCTTCCTACTCCAAGGCTGCTGATTTAAACATTGCTGGGATGAGTCTTTCTTAGTAAGGGAGAAAGCAGACAAGACAAGGAGGGACCACTATGGTTTGACTAGATGAATTAGAAAACAGTAAATTGTCTACCTCACAGCCAAATTAGTTACAGAAGTCCACAGGGAAATTAATCCTAATTTACAACATACACAGTTTAATACACAGATTATAGTTACCCAAAGTTATATCATATTTCACCCATGCAGCTTGTTTTAACCTGAAGTATAAAGATAAAAAAAGTCTCATGCTATTTTCCTGTGGACCTTACACAGAGAACCCAGGAAAAGTGTAATAGCTCTGAACAATCATGTTTATTAGCATATACAAAAAATGCAAGTACTGTAAAGACAACAGATAGGCTGACTAGTCAAAGCTTCAAGGAGCTGATATGAAAACATCCACACTCAAAATGGTAATTTGTTGCAGAAACCACTAACAAAACCAAGCTATGTTTTCATCATTCAAATGCAGGATTCTTAATGATGACTTCTTATATTGAAAGTTTATACTTACGCTTTCAACTCAGCAAATCTCACAAGGATGCGAGCATAGTTCTCATCTTGACTATGCTTTTCGGCAGGTAATGCAGTCACTGCTTGACTGTAACGACCAATGAGTCTATTTAGTAGGCTAACATCCATCTGGGGGATACCCTTTTTCTCTAGCCTAAGCAAAAAACACAGCCAATCTTCTGGATTATTTGTCATCATTATTTGATTAACAGTTCCAGAGTTATCTGAGAGAAAAATAACAAAAGGCAATTGGTTAAAACTACAGCAGACATGAACAGAACACTTTTTATAAGCTTTCATGTAAGACAACTAGCGATTTTTTTTTTTAATTAGACCAACTCCATTAACTAAAGAAACAAGGAGAGATGAAATATATTTTGTGGTCATTAATACTGAAGCAATGGTAGACCTTAAATCCTTTCAGTTAATGGTTCTTTCACTCAGTCTAGGTTAAGATCTGTTGCATAAGAGACAACAGAATAACAAAAACACATACCTGTGGTATCAGCTGAGATTTTAGTACAGTTAAGCTCATCTGTGATATTGTCTTCATTTCTGTATTTGTTTTTCAAGTCTCTAACTCTATTCATGATTGAAGCAATTTGTGGTAATCCTCTTCCACTTAGTTCCTCCTCCTCCATCTGCAGACACAAAGTTAGAAACCAGCGAAGTTACTGAAGAGCCCTGTTGTAGTTGACCTTAACAAATTACCATGGGAAAGCCTCTCATGTATATTTTGCAGCTTGAGACTCAACCACATTATGTAACATAAACATTCTATTAAGCCTTTGTTAATGTTGTTACACAAGTAAACTTCCTAGCACAAGTCAACTTAAATAAGCAAAACGGATCCATACTTAATTGATCTGCCCAAATACTAGTCCGTGCTGCACAGCAGCCCTTTCCATTAAGGTATAGTCAAAGTTTGAATAAAATGCGGGGTGTGAGACGTTGCCTGAACAGCTATGACTCTATTGTATTAAATCACATTGAATCCATATATTAGAATGGCTAAAAGGCACTTCTCCTCCTAGCTATACGCTCCTGCCACTTCTCTCAAACAGCAACGGAACAAGCATTTGTGAAACTTCATGGTGACCTGGCTCAGGGACAAATCCCAACAGAAAACTACATAAAAGGCAGAGAGCTTTTATCTTTTTGAATTATATTTTTCCTGCTCTCTCAACTGTGTCACCATGTGGACAAGAGAAGGTAAAGGCAGGAAGGAGAGACCTTCATTTGATGAATCATAGAACATTTGGGGTTGGAAAGGACCTTCAAAGGTCATGTAGTCCAAACCCCCCTGCAATAAGCAGGAACATCTTCAACTAGATCAGGTTGCTCAGAGCCCCATCCAACCCAACTGGGAGCATTTCCAGGGATGAGGCATCTACTACCTCTCTGGGCAACCTGTGCCAGTGTTTCACCACCCTCATTGTAAAAAAATTTATTCCTTGTTTCTAGTCTAAATCTCCCCTCTTTCAGTTTAAAACCATCACCCCTTCTCCTGTCAAAACAGGCCTTGGTAAAAAGACTGTCCCCATCCTTCTTATAGGTCCCCCTTAAATATTTAAAAGCTGCAATAATCTCTCTCCAGAGCCTTCTTTTCTCCAGGCTGAACAACCCCAACTCTCTCAGCCTGTCCTCATAGCAGAGGTGTTCCATCCCTCTGATCATTTTTGTGGCCTCCTCTGGACCCGCTCCACAGGTTCTTGTCCCTTTTGACACCTGTAAGGCTAGGTTAGACTACCTTAGATATGTCACCCCACACACAGACCTCCCTTAAATGTAAAGATTTTTCATATGGAAAGAAAACTTGATACTATAATCTTGAAGTTTTAACACAATATTAATTTTTTTCATCACAGATGTAACTTACAGCAGAAATAAGTTTCAAGACATAAGAAATACAACACATCTTTTAGCATTACTTCCTCTCTGCAATAGGCATGATATTTATCATAACACACATATAGTTGGACAGTGAGATGTGCTCTGAAAAATACCAGTTTATTCTTGTTATGCCTCAATTTTGACATTATTCTTCTCTAAAGCAGCATTTAATTGAAGTGTGGTGCACTTAATTATACCACTGAGATTCTAAATCAAACATTTTGAAATAGTTTTTTGTCCTAGTTCTCATGAACTTTTGCTGTCGCAGAAATTTTACTGTCTAGATGTGTATCCAAAAGGCTTCATTCTAAGAGATGATACAAACAACTGAATACAGGTAAGGGGTAAGGAACATGTAACAAATAACTATACTACATTGCTTGTAATAAATAATATTCAACTTTTCTATTAATTTGTCTGGAATGTCTGTTTTATTAAGAAATACAATCCAACATTGAAACTCAAAACTGATGGTGGAGGCAAGGGCTAACCAGAAGACATTAATCAGAAGATGATAAAAGTTCACGCATGAAACACCACAGACATACCTGCACAGAGTTTCACAGCCTATGTACAGGTTGGGAGAACCCTAAAGCAAATTTGTGTACTTTGTCAGCTACTGAGAGTTATGTTCACATAACAGGAGTAATTTTAGGCTTACAAAAGTAAATATTAGGAACATTAAGGCAAAACTATGTATGCTTAATCTTTCTATAGTCTCTCTGTTCAGGAAGGGCAAACTCTTGTGCATATTTCCAAAGAAAAAAAGTCCTATCATATCCTTCGAAAAAGTAATAGCATCACTGATGTGGGTGGCAGCTTACTAACTAAAAAGATAGTTTTCTTGACTCAGAGGTATCCTATACAAACCTCTCTCTGCATGCCTACATTTGACTAACACCATCTGAAAACTAAGTTATAAGGCTTCATTGCAACTAATACTGTCTTGAAGTCAGAAGAAAATTGGTTGGAAGTGGGCAAAGTCATATATAAATATCTAACTCCAAACCTCTGCTCTGGTGATTAGCAGTGAAGACAGGGAAACATTTGAAAATTACTACAGCTTTTACATATAAACTAAACCAAACAATGAATAATTTTGGGTATGCCCTAGCAGAATTAAGGCTGTGACGAGACATGGATTAACTATGCAACTCTATCTGAAAAGACTTCAAGAGAAATAAATGATACCAGTAAGAAAACAAACATGCACCTTAAAAGATACACTATTCACCTACAGCATTATTTTGCACAATATGTGAAAATAAGAGGACCCAGGAATCCTCTCACCACAAGGAGAGATAGTCACCATCTCATAAATTGAATAGACATGTAGAAGTATGAAAAGATATTATGTGTGAATAGGGAAGTGCAGCAGAGATAAGATTCTTTCTAGAGAACCAGCTAACTAGGGAAGGGCAGAGTAAAGTACAACTCAGGGCAGAGTGTATGCAAGTTTGTTAGAGTGCATTGAAACAGAAGAAAGAATGAATGTAGGGAAAAAGTAAAAACAAAGTTAAGATAAAAGTGAGTATCACTGAACTGGGTATTTTAGAAAAGTTAAGATTCCTAAGTCTTTTCCAACAGTAGCTTATCTGTTAAATGCTATAAGTAAGTGTTTGCAATCATTTAAACTGGTAATCTAAATCTAGGTTCACAGTTGATAACATGTCTAAAGAAATGCGTTTTGTCCCTCACCCTCAAGTCTCAATTAATATATCATGGTGCAGTGGTACACAAGACTGATCTTTTGACTATACAGATCTAACTTTCAGATCACCACAGACTAGCAAAGACACAGCAAATTAAACTACACTGAAATTATAATTGTGCGACACTTCATTAGAAGACTAAGAGCTCCACCAATCAATAAATGCTGAAACCTACTGCTACAGTAAAACATCTGTTGGGGATACACAGAAAGCTTGGAGTTTTTCCAGCAGAGCTAGTGAACAAACACACAAACGTTCAGCAATTTCAGCAGATGCAGTACAGGCAAATACTTGTGAGAAAAAAGGCATTTTTTCCTCTCACTTCATACTTCCACATCTCAGCCACCTTCCCAGCTCACATCCCCTTCCCAACACAATAATCTAGTAAATTCTAAAAAACATTAACAGAAGTTTCCATATTCCTTGCTGTACATGCACACATGGCAATCTATTACAGAGATGTACTTACTTCCCACATTATGTAGCCAAGTCTATACACCAAAAGCAAACAAACCTGTTTAGCACAAGTTTATCCCATTCTGACGATCGCCTCTCTCCAAGAGAGTCCCTTACTGCTTTAACAAGGGGTACATGCCCAATATACAGTGAGTAGCCGAAGTTCAGACTACAAGAGAAGCCAGGGGCTCAAATTCTAACAGTGCCAGGATGAAAAGCCCTACAGAAAGAGAGGTCCTCACAGGCTTTATCTCCTCACAAAATTACTCTTCTCTTCCTAGCCTCTGTTCCTTCACAGGAGTTGCTATAGGCAATTCACAAAAAAGGAGAAAGACCTAAAACCAGAAGTGTTCTGCATATATGTATCCATAAAGCCAACACAAGCTATGATCCCATTACCATCCTTCTTTTACTCTGCCTAAAAGTTTAGCACACAATGTTAATCTAAGCTCCTTGCCACAGGTTACAGCAATTAGTTTCCACATCAGGTAAGAATTCACATGCTTCTTTTTTCAAAGTGGTATTGCCAAAGACAAGTGACACCTATTTTTAAGCTTCTAAAATGATATGGAGTTAGAGGCTTAAAGACTAGGGTGGGTTTGTTTTTTTTTTTAATGGAACTTATGCCAAAGCCTCAATGCTATGCTTATTATCAACTGAAATATAATACATGGATATAGCTGAGAGCAGAATCCAGACAATCTGAGCACACCAAGAGCACTAAAATAAAGAAAACCTGATTTTTTTTTGCCTATGAAAATTCTTCCATTTTTATAAAACACACTGATCACTGCTTTTCTCACATTAATCAATGTTCCATGTATCCAGTGAACAGGAGAATTTTTAATATCAAAAACTGTGGTGAATTAAGTGCATATCCGAGGGATTTGACTTCCCAATTACTGTGAAGCTGTGCCCAAAAACAGGGAAGGTAACACACTCCAGACAGATTAAATAGGTTCAAAGAAAGACTCAGTTTATTTTTACAGTGAATTGTTGGTCTTTGTTCCGTGGTACTCAGGTGTAACAAGTAATGAAAAGTTGTTTGGAATGCCCAGAGAGATTAGGTCTATTTTAGATAAGTTATTGATAGAGATGTAATTGAACGGGATAAAAAGTTAATCCACCTCTAATTCCACTATCTGAAAAATAAACCTGATGCCACTTTCAGAAAGTCTCAGAATTAATTTATAGAGCATTAGTCATCGTAAGTTTGCATTTCTTTCAAAGCACCAAAACTCCCCGCTTTGCCCAAGCGGAGACCATAAGCCAGAAAGACCGTCATGTTTACAGAGCTTGCTTATACAGCAGTAGGCATATGTCATGTTCTTCCTGTACTAGAGATGGCCCACCAAGAATACTAAGTCTGCTCTTGTCTATATAGAAGTGGTGGTTTAGTAGGTTCAAAACACAGGAGGTTTTGGGCAAACTCCAAGATTTAGTCTGGTAAAATCTACACTACCACTATGAAAAGGTTTTAGCATCACTTTAACAACTCTCGGAGTCTGGTGAGATGTTCAAGACATGACTTTATAGTATCTCTGCAGAAAAGCAAAAAAACCACAGTAAGTTCTGAAAATGCTTCCTTCCTTCACAAAATTAAATATTAAGTATTTTCAGTGGTCTAAGAAAAGTAGAAGCAAGCACACCCCAAATATAGCTGTAAACAAGACCAATCTCTTCTTTACGGGTGAAAATATCCTTAACAATCTGTCCTTGAACTCCACCCATTCCCTCAAAGTATGAAGTCAGCTTCACCAGAAGCTGAAGCACCAAGAAGATCAAAAGAAATTTACCTCATGTTTAGTAGTACTGTTGCTTCCCATTATAACTGTAATTGCTAACAATTCCCAGATGGATTTTATTTTTCAAAAAACACAGTATTTATTTTTTCCTCACAAACATCAAAGGTTCATTATGCTTTCTGCAGAGTTCACTTGCCAAATATATTAGAAAAAAAACCACATTTTCTGCATAAATTTGATCTTAACGCTCATCAACATGCATCGAACTTACATTTCTGGTGTGCTGATTAACTGTTTAAGTTCCAACGCATATTATACGGAGTAAACCTCTCCTGAAGACTGGATATGCCTTGTCAAAAAGGTGATGTGAATGAGGGTCAGACTATCTCAGATGATCCCAAGAATCCCAATGCAAGAAATGTAGCTCTCCATCCTGAAAAAGTTCCTATATATCAAAAATTGAATGGTTAGACATTGAGGAGTAAATGAGTTTTAGTATACTCTGTAAGCTTGCCTAACTTCATGACATCACAGAAATACTGTTTTCATCGGTAAAACTCTTCGAAGCCAATAGTAAAAGCAGAACAAAAAAGATCAGAGATTACTTTTGGACTAAGGGCAAGTACTTCCAAATGTGTCAGCTTGTTATGATGTTTACAGATGAAAAATACACTAAGGACATATTCACCCATGATTTGCAACTTACCTTTCTATTCACGCCAAAGTTCAACTGTAAACAAGTTTTCAGAGTCTCCCTTTGGCTTAATCTGCTGCATGACTACTTTTAAAGAAAGCATTTGCAGTGAATTTCTCTGTGAAAATTTTCTGAATTTCTGTGTTGAAAATTTGACAAGACAGCTAAGACCTAAAATAGCAATACACTGTTACATATGCACTCGATAGGAACTGAGTTCCTAACTGCAACAGCTACATGGCAGCACATCTGAGATCTACAGGAAAGGAGGTGAAGGACAGGGAACCAAGGAATAGGGAGAACACATATGCAGAGATCAAGATGATATAGAACTAGCTCTAAAAAAAGTGTAGTAAAGTAACTTCAACCCCTCATATGGATCCACTAAATAAGGAGCCAAGGTATGTTGCATTGTATGCTGTAAGTGGATGAACTGGCAGTACAGGTTAGGCATAGGATTTAATGTGCAATGCAGCCAAAACCATTTATTGATAATAAATAGCATCCAGTCTTGAAATACTGGATTTTCTGTGTTATACTATTTGTTCAGTTTCTGAATGAAGCCAGATGCAGATTTCCCCTCAAATGCAAAGTTTAAAAAGTATTTTCACATTTTCTCAATTATTGAACAAAAAGGTATGCTCTTACTACCCCTGGAATCTACTGGTATTTTGTATCTATCTATCCAAGAAAGTACAGAGAACAGCAAAAATTTTAAGCAAATGCCAAAGAGGTTGCCCAGCTTTTTTCCTCCAAGTGAATTGATAAGCCTAGTAAAAGAAATCAATGTTATCCCTACTACCAATATTTTCCTTCTACCCCCACACAATTGTGACTACACTGATATCTTAAATATTTGTTTAGCTCTGTTCCTATCGCCCAATTAAAGCGCCTACTAACGTTGAGGAGGATATACGCTGAAGTCCTCTGCTCACTGTGCAGAAGAGGTAAAATGCCACCTATCCCTCTAAATGAAGAATTTTACCCACATATATGTTTTATGACACTTTTCCTCCCCTTCTCCCACCACCACCCCACTCTCCAATATTTAAGCTATCCTGCCCTTTCTTCTGCAGAAAGATCACACACAAAAGAGGAAAGCTAGCTGTAGCAGCTGCTTTCTACAGCATTTGCATTATTCTGTTCATACATTCGGTTCGTTATTGAACAGTGCTCACCATTTAAGCAAAAAGGCCTCCACGTAGTACAGAAAGTAGAATTATCTCCAAGTGCAGTTATATGAGCATTGCTTAAACACACTACAGTACTACCAAAGACCCCTCCTGAACATCAGGATCTTTACATGGACATTGAAGCATTTAGAAGTCCCTGTCCTCAGTATCTTGCCACCTCAGTTCAAGGGCAAGTAAGAACCAAAACGTGGTAACACCACACAATCATCTTCAGAAATGCATGGCATTACCTGTCATTCATCTAGTTAATAATTAGTGTTCTGTAGCTATCAAAGCAGAAGCTAGTCTTTATAACTGCTTTGAAGGAACAGATACTAGTTTTCACACTGCTGAGTTTCTTTAAAACTCATGGGAATTCATGAAAGCAGAAGACCTCCTTATTAAAAGATACAAGCTTTTAAGTTAAAGTCTGAAGAGAAAATTGCAATAGCAGTAATAAGCAACCAATCCTGTGACTTCTGCTTACTCTAAACAGATGTTTAAAAAAACCTGTTACTAAAAAGAGTAAAGCTGAATTTTTCTATGAACAGTCACCAAAATCTGAATTCAGATGAGTGGCAAAGCCCTCCAAATCCCCTCCAGCTCCCATCATACCCCATATGACACCCTGATTACAAAACTGGGTTACTAACCAGACAGATTCAATAACTGACTTCTAACATGTTCCCTACTGCAGCCACCAGCAGAAGTCTCTCCTTTATCCAGCCACTATTTCCCAAAATACATAGACATCCTGTTTTTGAAACCTTTATCCAGGCTTTAAAAAAACTATACATGTGCATAATCTTTGCTTGGTTTTGTTTACAAGTCCTAAAGCCTAAACCAGAATTTTAATGGAAACAAAAATGCCCAACATTCAAAAAAAAACTTTTTAAAAAATAAGCACCATTAACAACGAAAACAAATAGGAAAAATTTAAATTCTAGCATTAGCTACAAAAAAAGACAAGACTCAAAGATACTAAATAGGGCTAATCAGAAAAAGGCTCAACAGCAGAGAAGCAGGTGAGCTACTGTAGCATAAAGAGGCTGTAGGTCAGGGTTAAGAGTTACCAAGAGGCAGCAAGACCAGAGCAGCACACAAAGCCACTGAGACATTATTTTAAACTCTGAAGACTCAAGGATCTAGCCAAGCAGTAACAAGGGACATAACTGAGCCCAGTTTTAATTTAGGATATCACTTCAGGAAGAGCTATAGCTTTACCACCTGCACTAGCCAGACCTAAAGGAGTACACATTCCAAGATTTTTTAATCTCCTTTTCCCTCTCCTTGCCCACGTGCACCTTCCTGTTCCCAAAATAATTTGCGTAAATTAATATCAAGCTCTGTTCTGCTTTATATCTGTTTCTAGAGAGTGCTACTCCTCAGCCTAATAGAGAGTAACTTGCACAATGGATTGATCTCCTCATCCGATTTATCTCCTTTTATGTTGCAAAGTCTGCAACCAGCTGTATTATCCAGAACTTCTTTTCCGTAATAAACCAAACTTAAACAAGGGGGGAAAAGCAACACCGCTCTCGAAACTCCTCATGAAATTCAGGTTAAAAAAAGAAGGCAGTGAGAAAAGGTGGCGAGGGAGATGAGGAGAGAGACATCCGGATTCCCCAGCCCCACGGACCACAGGCCCCGTTCTCCGCTGAGCGCGCCGCCACTGCCCTCCCCGCGCACTGCCGTTTCCCGCGGGCGTGCGCCGAGGCCCGGGGCAGCGTCGGCCCCTGGGATGCGGCGGGCGGGGCCGGTAGCAGGCAAGCCCCGCAGGCACAGTCGCTACAGGCGGCCCGGGGCGCGCGGGCTCCGCCACCAGCGCCACGCAGTATCTTCACTGCTAGACGCGCACCCCTACCCGGCCCGGTCGCACTCACCCTCACCAGAGGCAGCGGCAGCAGCTGCCTCCGGGCCGGGACGAGACTCCAGCCAAGCAACTCCGCGCGCCGTTCTCGGTTTGAATATCACGGAAGCCTAAAGAGCCTGCTTCCCATTGGTCAGAACGGCTCGCGGGGTGAGGGAGGAAGCGAGCACTGATTGGTCGGAGGAAGGCAAAACAGCGGATCCCGCCTGCCTATTGGAGGTGGGTTGTGGCAGCAGCCCTGTCCATAACAGCCACGGCTCTTTCCCGCCCCTCCAGGGCCTCGTGAGGGTACCGATGCTCGCGCCTTGCCTTGCCTTGCCCTGGCGCGGGACGGTGGTCTTCTGCGCAGGCGCGCTGTAGCGGCGGTAGTGCCGTCAGCCACCCCCACCGCCGAGGGGGGTGGTGGGTCTTCCGCATTCCGGCCGGAACCAGCCGGGCAGAGGGGCAGCTGCCGCCAGACGGCTGGTTAGGGGCGGGCGAGGCAGCTTGTTACGGCGTGCACCGCGCTTCAGTCCGTATCCCTGGTTCCCTGAGGAGGGACAGGGAAGTGCGAGCTGCCCGCGCTCAGCCCTTGGTTACGAAGTGCGGAGCACAGAAAGGACAACATGCGGATTCACTTAAAGTATATGTGAAAGTACTTTCTTCTTTAAGAGATAACTGGTCGGTTTTTGAAGCTTCATGTAGCTGTGACCCACTAGCGAGGCTCTATGTCCTGGCCAGCTCCTTAAGATTACGGCTTTACCGTTGTTCTCGGCGGGATTGTTCGTGAGCTGTCCCATAGCTGGAGTGTGCCTGAGGCTGCTGAAGGCAGCGCTTCCTCCGAGTTGTCCCGTTCTTCCTGGGTTACAGGAATGCAAGTGCACCCAGCAGAACAGTTCAGCGCCTCCGTTTACACTCTGTATGTATTAGTTACTGTGTTCTCTACAGCAGTGAGGTTCTTCTGATGCTTAGGATACTTTCGAGATTGTGAAGTGAGGGGTATATGTATGCCTTTTCTGGTGAGCTAACTAATCGTTAGCTTTCCAAAGGCACTGCACGTGGTGTATTAATAGTATGATACCTACTCACTGGAACTTACCTTATTCATCTTTATTAATCTAGACTTTTAGGTATCTCCTCTGATCTAGTGATATAAGTTCACTCTACTGTCAAGGAAAAGAGGCATTTCAAGAAAGAAGTTCAGTCCAAGCACCCATTTGAGTACGTAATGGGTGATACAATGGAAATACCTCTATGTTTCTCTACCAAGTATAAAGCAGTTCTAACTTTCAACTAAGATTAAGTGAAATGATTATTTTTTTTCTAAATTGCCTTACTCGTCCTTGCATATACAAATTTTTGGTGGGTTTGATGTTTTTGTTGTGTTGGACCTCTCGTGTTCCACCAGAATCCAAGTCCTGTGAAAATTTAAAGAGACAACAAAAGTTTCATGAATCTGCTTTGCATCTGTCCTCACTTGAGGAACATAGCCATAGATTATTAGGAGGAGTTCGGATGGTGTCAAAGAAGAAGGACATTGCATTGTTCTAGTGAGTTAATAATTCTGTAAGGAATTGTCATTTAATTTCTGTAGCTGTGAAGAGAGATCAGGATACCATGTAGAATCCTGGCAAAACCAAAATGAAAGAAGACGGGGTAGACTTCTGAAAAAAGCATCAAAGAGAGAACAGGGTCAGTGAAAGAAAAGCTGTAGTACTCATTGTCAAAGGAGTCTTAGGTTAGTATTCTTCAGCAAAATATAAAATATGTGTGTGTTTGGATTGTTGTTAGAACCATCATTTATTTGGTTATAAATGTTTATGCTTGTTACTTTGTTCATTATAAAGTCACAGATGTATAGGAAATTTAAGAAGTATACCAGTTGAAGTCTCCACCTAAAGTTGATTCCAGTTTGAATGACAAGTGATATGTGAATCACAAAAACAAGGACTAGATTGGATAACAAACAAAAGGAGAGAGATGTCGGTCTTGTGTAATGAGTTACCATCAGGGGAATCCTGCTTCGTTATTTTAAATACCTCATCATAGAATAAAATTTAGTATCAGTTTGGATAATAGTATTGCAAATCTGAGTGTAGCAAAGGTACAGGTGAGTCATGAAGGATTTTTCAAATGTTGATAAAATCTTTATACCACACTATGATGTTTTCTGCAAATGGATATAAGACAAAGGCCTTCCTCTTCTAGTTGAAAATTTGGCAGCCACTAACTCATCCTCTTGACTTGGTATTTGAAGTTTAATATCTCTGATATGAAGGGTTGATCTAGAAGAGATGGTAAGTCATTAGTTACAACTAATGACAGACATTCAGCATAGCTGATTTGGTGAAAAATGCATTTGGAGAAAGCTCTGCAGAGTATTTAATGGATGCCATTTACTGAGAGTATCTGGACTGTTCCTGACTGCTAATGCATTGCTACAGCCTACCGATGTCCACAAGAAGGTGCAAACAAAATTTCTAGGTGTCAGAGTCACCTCAACAAGTTGTTCTGAAAATAATAAGTGGGTAATTAACAAACTATTAAGATTTTCAGCAGCAAGAATAATCACAATATGTCTAGTATTCCCACTCCTCCTAGGTGTTATGTTTCCATGACATACTAGTTTGCAACTACTGGCTACTTTGAGACTTAAGTGTGATTTTTTTTTGTGGGGGTTTAATGAAGAGAAATAGAGAACAATAAGTTATTTACATCACTGAATCTAGTCTCATGGCGCTTTACAGGTATGATGCATGCTTTGTGACTGGACTTAGAAAATAAACTTTTTTTCCATATTGATGGACACATTCAATAACTAAAATAACGAGAACCATTGTACTGTTCTTCTTTGTGTTGTCTGATACTGTTTTTTGGTGGAAGTCTGTAAAATGCGCAGATGTGCACACACACAAAATACTGATTTTGAAACTGGCTAATCAACAAATCCCAAAAAAGAAGCGTCAATAAGAAGCATTCGGGAAGGATGCCTCAGGGATTGGCCCTAACCGTGATGTATTTTGACAATTATATTGGTGATTGCCCTGGGTTCAGCTAGGGTAGAGTTAATTTTCACAAAGAAGCTGGGAGAGGGCACAGCCAGGACAGCTGACCTGAACTAGCCAAAGGGATATTCCATACCATATCATGTCACACTCCGCATGTAACTGGGGGAGCCAGCCAGAGGGAGGAGGGATGGTGGCTTGGGAACGGGCTAAGCATCAGGTTCTGGGTGGCAAGCAATCGTACTGTGCATCACTCACTTTATATGTTCTTTCATTAGTATTATTGTAATTATTACTTCTTCTCTCCTTGTGTTGTCCTGTTAAACCGTCCTTAACTCAACCCATGAGGTTTTACCTTTTTCTTCTCATTCTTCTCCCCATCTGACTAGAGGGGAGAAGTGAGCGAGTGGCCACGTGGTGCTTAGTTACCGTCTGGGCTTAAACCACAACAGTCCTTTTTGGCATCTAACATGGGACTGGAAGTGCTTTCACTTGGAGGGCATCCAGTACACCTGGAATCAACTGCCCCAGGGGTGGAAACACAGACCCACCATTTGCCATGGACTGATCCGGACTGCTTAGGTGTATTTGGACAGGCAATGTAAGGGTGAATTATCTATAGCTCGGTGGGCCATCAAGGAAGAGATGCAACATGTAGATGAGCTCGTAATGGCAGGGTGAACTTGACCATGAATACTTGCACAGGTTATCCATGAGTGCGAAATATGCTGCAGTGAAGCAAGCCAAGTGGTTAAAGCCTCTGTGGTATGGAGGACAATGGCTGAAATGTAAATGTGGGGAGGTCATGCAGATTGATTATATCACACTCCCATGCCAAGACAAGTGCTATGTGCTTATATTGGTGGAAGCATCCAACAGATGCTTGGAAAGATGTCCCATACTTATGCTACCTCCCGGAACACTATCCTGGGCCTTGAAAAGCAAGTCTTACGGTGACATGGCACCCCAGAAAGAATTGAGTCAGACAGCAGGACTCATTTTTGAAACCTCATAGACACCTGGGCAAAAGAGCATGGCATTGAGTGGGTATATCCCATCCCCTACCATGCGCCAGCCTCCACGAAAATCAGATGATACAGTGGACTGCTGAAAACTACACTGAGAGCTATGGGAGTGGGACCTGCAAATACTGGGATATACATTTAGCAAAAGCCATCTGGCTAGTTAACACTAGAGGATCTGCCAGTCAAGCTAGCACTGCCCAACAAAACTGCCATGCACTGTAGAAGGTGATAAAGTCCCTGTAGTGCATGTGAAGAATATATTAGGGAAGGAAGTCTCTGTTAGTCCTGCCTCAGGCAAAGGCAAACCCATCCACAGGATTGCTTTTGCTCAAGGATCCAGATGCACTTGGTAGGTGATGTGAGAGAATGGGGAAATCCGATGTGTACCTCAAGGAGATTTAATTTTGGGTGAGAATAGCCAGTGAATTAAATTGTATGGTCTTAATTGCTAAATAACCCTGTCACTGAATATCATCACAACTACAGTTGCTATGTGTGCCATATCAATGGTATTACAGTAAGAATCACCCAGATCACTGAAGGATGAACTTTGACAAAACTGAGCAGCAGTGATGTAAATGAAGTGGCTTCAGCAGCTGTGGCCAGCAACTTCCTTAAGATCAACATCTTCAACCTGCAGATCATGGGCATAGGCCACACCAAATACATCAGCCGTGAACTCTGCATGAAGCAGGCAACAATCCAATACCACACACCATTTGTCCTGCCCATGATAGATGGAATCATAGAATCATAGAATGCTTTGGGTTGGAAGGGATCTTCAAAGGTCATCTAGTCCAACACCCCTACAATAAGCAGGAACATCTTCAACTAGATCAGATTGTCCAGAGCCCCATCCAGCCTGACCTGGAGTGTTTCCAGGGATGGATCATCTACCACGTCTCTGGGCAACCTGTGCCAGTGTTTCACCACCCTCATTGTAAAAAATTTCTTCCTTATATCTAGTCTAAACCTCCCCTCTTTCAGTTTAAAACCATCACCCCTTGTCCTATCACTACACTCGCTGGTAAAGAGTCCCTCCCCAACTTTCCTGTAGGCCCTCTGTTAAGTACTGAAAGGCTGCAGTAAGGTCTCCCAGAGTCCCCCCTTCTCCAGGCTGAACTACCCCAACTCTCTCAGCCTGTCCTCATAGCAGAGGTGCTCCAGCCCCATAATCATTTTTATGGCCCTCCTCTGGACCTGCTCCAACAGGTTCATGTCCTTCTTGTGCTGAGGACTGCAGGGCTGGATGCAGTACTCCAGGTGAGGTCTCACCAGAGCGGAGTAGAGCAGCAAGATCACCTCCCTTGACCTGCTGGCCATGCTTCTTTTGATGCAGCCCAGGACACAGTTGGCTTTCTAGGCTGCGAGTGCACATTGTCATCTCATGTCCAATTTTTCATCCACCACTACCCCCAAGTCCTTCTCTACAGGGCTGCTCTCAATCCCATCATCCCCCAGCCTGCATTGACACCGAGGATTGCCCCAACCCATGTGCAGGACCTTGTACTTGGCCTTGTTGAACCTCATGAGGTTCATACAGGCCCACTTCTCCAGCTTGTCCAGTTCTCTCTGGATGACATCCCTCAGGTGTGTCAGCTTTTCACAGTTAAGCTAAGGCTGGTAGTATGATATGTTTAGCATTACTTACTCTGATCATTAGTAGAGCTACTGCATGAAAATTTCTAAACTATGCTAAGAAGAGATTAGGCTGGATAATCTAATGGTCCTTTCCACCTTGAACTCTGTGAATCCACAAGACTTGGGGCAGACATATCCTTGGTGTTCAAGAATTGATTAGCATTCTTTATCACTTGGAAAGTATGGGTCTCATCTTGTAAAGTTTCTTTCAGTCAGATTTTTTCTTCATAGCAAGAAGAGAAGAGAAATCAGAGAAATAATTTCTGATTAATCTTCTTACCCCTTGTATAAATCTGTATTTCTTGTTCTTCCACTTTCTGGTCTTTTTCTTTCTTTGTTCTCTTTCTGCTTTTCTGCTTAAGGAATACTGATCTCAAATAATATTCAAAATCTATGAAACAAGAGTTGCTTAATGTGGATATAAACATCTGCTACTTGCCAAAAACAACTTGCAGTTGCACAAGAAAGCATTGTAGAGAAGATAGGGTTAATTATACTTCTTCTTTAATAAGGACACATCTTTACTCATGTGGTGGTGCAATGTCTGATTGTTCATTATCGCAATTTGAGATAATTGCTAGCATTAAGCTTTTGGCTACTATTGAAAAAAACCCCAAATCAGAAGGGTAGTCTTAATTTTACTTCCTCTGAGTTATCTGAAAGGTAGATGGCCAAAGCTAGTGATCGATGTTCCCTTTGCAGCCAGCGCAGGGATACTGTCTAACCCTACATACTGCAGGTGAGGTGAGAGACTTTCCAGAGGTGTCTCCCTTCCTCTCAGCTGACTGTTGAGGGAATGTCTGCAGCTATTTTAGTCTAAATCCATAACTTTACTCAATTGAATAAGGTAAAGTGAATTCTTTCTAAAGTGTTTCCTTCTATGAGCAATACCATTTCTGCTCATCCTGTCCTCTGCTATATCTCCTAACCTAATTTCTTACTGGCTTTCTGCCTTCATGGATATACTTCTTCACTGGACAATCTGAATTTTGTTTTTAAGTTAAAACCTGAATGTCTTTCATTCAGCTGATCACCCACTTTCCAGATTTTAACTTACACTCCTTGGAATCATAGAATGCTTTGGGTTGGAAGGGGTCTTCAAAGGTTATGTAGTCCTGCAATAAGCAGGAACATCTTCAACTAGATCAGGTTGCCCAGAACCCCATCCAACCCAACCTGGAGTGTTTCCAGGGATGGGGCATCTACTACCTCTCCGGGCAACCTGTGCCAGTATTTCACCACCCTCATTGTGAAAAAAACCTCTTCCTTAGTTCTAGTCTAAATCTCCCCTCTTTCAGTTTAAAACCATCACCCCTTCTCCTGTCAAAACAGATCCTGCTAAAACGGTTGTCCCCATCTTTTCCCATGGGACCCTGTTAAGTACTGAAAGGCTGCAAGAAGGTCTCCCCGGAGCCTTCTTTTCTCCAGGCTGAACTACCCCAACTCTCTCAGCCTGTCCTCATAGCAGAGGTGCTCCAGCCCCATAATCATTTTTATGGCCCTCCTCTGGACCTGCTTCCAACAGGTTCATGTCCTTCTTGTGCTGAGGACTGCAGGGCTGGATGCAGTACTCCAGGTGAGGTCTCACCAGAGCGGAGTAGAGCAGCAAAATCACCTCCCTTGACCTGCTGGCCATGCTTCTTTTGATGCAGCCCAGGACACAGTTAGCTTTCTAGGCTGCGAGTGCACATTGTCATCTCATGTCCAATTTTTCATCCACCACTACCCCCAAGTCCTTCTCTACAGGGCTGCTCTCAATCCCATCATCCCCCAGCCTGCATTGACACCGAGGATTGCCCCAACCCATGTGCAGGACCTTGTACTTGGCCTTGTTGAACCTCATGAGGTTCATATAGGCCCACTTCTCCAGCTTGACCAGGTCCTCCTGGATGCATTGGTTCCTTTACAGACCCCTGAGGGATGCCACTTGTCACCGACCTCCATTTGGACATCAAGCCGTTGACCACTACCCTCTCGATGTGACCATCCAACCAATTCCTTATCCACCAAACAGGTCACCCATCAAATTCATATGTCTCCTTCTAAAGAGAGAAGGATGTTGTGGGGGACCATGTCAAAGACTTTACAGAAGTCCAGATCGATGACATCCATAGCTCTTCCCCTCTCCACTGAAGTATTATTCACATCTTATGTTGGAAAACTAAGGCATGGTAAAGTGAGTGGCCTACCTTAAGTCATACAGGATGGCCAAAACAGATCTAGGGATCAACCCCAGAGATAGTGATAACAATTCCAGCACATTAAGAACTTCCTCACTTGAGGATTTCTTCAGCACTCAATAGCTGCACTAATCTGTGAGAAGTATATTATTCTCTATGCCCACTTCAAATGGTGATAGTTGTAGACATATTATAGTGTCAGCTTCTACAGGCTGGCACAGAGTATAACGAACAGTAAGTGATTGCTCACATGCATACTGGAATATTAGTAATCTGCCATGGATGACTTTTCAACTGGAGTTCTCCTCTGTTTTGTTCTGTTATCTGGCCAGTACAATTTGTGTATGAGGCCACATAGGAAATCCATGATGATATGAGAGTTGTGGTACCTTCAGTAGGAGGATAATAGCCAGCTGTGCATATAGATTTCATCAGACGGAGCTGGTGCTGATCAGCAGCTTACTTCATATTTCACCAAATTGAGTTACACATTCATGTGGGCTGGAAATAACCAGAAAAAAACAGAGTTGAGAAATGAGAGCAGTCTGTTGTGCAGGTTCACAACTTTGGGTCATGCTGGATCCATAGGTTCTGTTGGGTGTCAGTGTAAAAAGAACAGAAGAAAACATATTTTTTATATATTCTTGTATGCTTACATTACATATATGCTCTTATGAGCATCCGTCTCATAGCAGCTAAGCGTGGCACAGCTGCGATGTTTACTACAGTACAATTTTATATAAGTGCATCCTTGAATATTTCTAAAAATGTCAGATAATACATACTAACTGCAATAAAACCTATCAAACTTGTTACACTGACTGCTAATCAGTTCCTTAGTCTCATTTTAAATCTGAGTTTGGACCTGTAAATCTATAAATAATACTAACTACTACTTCTGCGAGTAAATCTTTGGCAGAAGTGATCAGTTAAGGACAATAAGTCAAATAGCTACAAGCTACAATCTTCTGCCCACATTCTGGTCCAGTTGGACAGGGATGGGGTCTAGTTCAGAAAAGACCCAGTTTTAATGGGACAGTCCTCTGAAACCTGCCTGAGAAGTAGCACGTGCTAGTTTGTGCACAGCGTTCCTCTGTACCACCCTTAGACTGCGTGTGGTTTGTATGTGACTAGCTTAAGCTTGGCCAGAAAAACTTGAATCTATTTTCACCTCTCCTTTAGAAAGCCCTGAGAGACTGCAATTTAGCTTTTAATGAAAATAAGGGGTGTGGGCAAAGGGACATCATCTGTGAATGTCTTCCAGTTTAAGAAATCTTGAGTTTGCTCAACATCTATTCTTGACATCTTTCCTCATAAATGACTGACTTGAGACTTAGCTATTGTTCGGTTTTGGAGAAAACGCTTAGACTATCAGAAAGAACTGAGTAAAAGTAGGCTGACTTGGGCAGCTCAAAGTAGTAAATTTAAGAACGTGCATGGTGAAAGATGTGCTTGTTCACAATACCAGATCAGGGCCTAAAGTTATTACAACATGTTACTATTGTTCACTGCATCATTAGAGTAGGAGTCCATAACGCAATAATGTGCATCAGTTGTTTTAACATATACTTTTCAAAAGAGGTGTAACAGACATCTAAACAGCAATCACCATTATAGCTGTAACATGACATACAGCTATGGTATTCAGACACTTCTTGTTTCAATTCAAAAAAAAAAAAAAAAAAAAGAAAAAAATGTACCAAACCACATCTATTTATTACCAGATTGTAGGACCCGATAGAGAAAATAGGATAAAATTTGGTTTTGCTAATTCACCAGTCCATGTGACTGTGGGGTCTTTCACAGCTTGGGAGATCTATAAAATGTTGGGCATACTGTTCCACAGACCGTATAACTATTGAGACCATTGCAATTGTTAAAAGTCTCCTTTGATGACTCCTGTACCACAACCAGTGAAAGGAAGAAAAGATGCCGCATACAGTTGTGAGTTTGGTCCTGAAAAAGTGATGGCAAAATCTAGATTTGGGTAATCTAAATGATACTCTTAACTAGAAGAACATGAAGTGTCTTCTAAATATTTAACAAAGAAGTCAGTTCTTATCAGAGCAGTTTCATATGCAGCTTCCATAAGCCCATGAAACTATGATATTTAGTAACAGGGATAAAACAAACAAACAAACAACAAACAAACAAACAAACCCAAACCCCAGATATGTTGATTTTCCAGAAGTCATCTGCTGGGAAAAGGAGTAGACCTAGAGAGACAGAAAGTCTTTGAGGATGACTATATCCAAGAAGGCACAATCAAGGTCCAACAAGCCTAGACAGGGTCAGGCTTTCAGACACTAAGTCCAACGGATGAGAACACTTCCTTTGCCCCTCAGCAGTGAGTATAACCCCATATCTATGCCACCTCGTACTTGCCAGCTACTTCTTTAGCCAGCATTCCTTTTCAGCAATTTTACAGAAACTGAGCTGACCAAAAGCTAATAGGGAAAAGATTTGTGTTTTCTTTATAAGTCTTCCACTGTCTTACTGACATTTAGCTAAGGCTGAGGGCTTTGCTTTTTTTCTTCCTCCTTATCTATGAAAAGTGATTATAATAATGAATTTGTAATCATTGCAGTTCCTTATGCAGAAGATACAATAAGTATGTAAATGCAGTTATTGTTATTACTGCATAAATAGTAATATATTTGTACTGGAATGAAGTCTTTCCTAATGTGTAGAAGTAAGGTTCAACATTTATTTAAGTAGCCAATCTTTAATACTCCACCCTCTGAATTATCAATGCATCCAAACAATGTATTACTATGCCACAGAGATCGCACTTCTGACCCATCTTTATATATATGTTTATGACCTTCAGTAGGAAGTGAATACAATATTAGTGACATTGATAAGCGAATGGGTGGAGTTGGAATAGAAGTAACATATACAACCTTAGAAGAATACAAAGTAGAGCCGGAACAGAAAACAAAATTATTAAAAAAACCCACAAGCATTCAAAAAGAATAAGTGAGTGGGCAATCAGCAATGCTGCAAGGGAAGTCTAGGTGATGTTATACATACCTATGTCATAACTGCCTCCCAAAGCAATTACCATTTTAAGCAATTAAGCACTCTGACAGAGTTCTCATGAATCTTGCTTTTCACCCCTTACATGTTTTCTCCCTCTTTTGTTCCACAATGCAGATAAAGAGTGCAGTGTACTTCCTTAGTCACGGTGAAAGTGGGATGCTCAACTGAAATGGTGCAGCTCAGGTACGCATTCCTTTTGATGCACTCTGCTACAGGAGAAGTAACCTTAGGCAGTGGGGTGAAGAGAGCCTCTCATCCTGGTTCACCTCTTTTCTCAGCAGTATGATCAAAACATTCAGGCCAATTACTCTCAAAATCATCTCCTACCCCTGGAAATGGATAAATTCATTTCTGCCTTAAAAGTTCTCACTGCTTTTGCTAATGTAATAATGAGAAAATGACTCAAATCTTGACAATGTGCAGTGTTGTCTCACACTTGGCGTTAATGGAAGACTCCAGCAACATGAAGCATTCATCTATTCATTTCAACAGGAGATTTTCATGTGGCAGATGAACTGTGAGCTTGCGCGAACCACAGCTATACAAGAAATTAATGATCTGCTGACAAAGAAGCCTGTCATTTCAGCCAGGATGGCAAGGACATTAATTCAAATACCTTTGCTGCCAGCATTAGCAGAGAGATCAGATTCAGACTCACCTATATTCTTTTTCTTAACAGCCCTGGACAGATTGCATCTAAAGCACCACTGCAGCTTATCACAAAGTTATTATGTTATCACAAAGTTATTTACAAATTGGAAAGGGTTTGGAAAAACATTTACAAATTCAGGCAGCTGGTAAAAAATGACATGGGGACAAAAATGAATGAGTCTTGTGAAGCCAGACAAGAAGTAATGATGTATCATACTGTCATATTCAGCTGGACTGATAATTAAAATGACACACAGAAGCAACAGATTCTAGTACCGTACAGATAGGTCAGCTTTGTATTGCATCATCTTGATGTTAATGTCTTGAGCACTCTTTGGAGGTACAGTGTAATTACTATTCATCTGTATTGTTGAGAAAGTGGACCCTGTTATTTTCAATCATGAAGGAAATAGGGATTAATCAGACTTTGCCAGAGACGAAGATATAACCCAAGATACAAACTGTTTGTTTCAGTCTCAGAAAAATACGTTTGTGGTTACTGTTTAAGCTGAAGTTACACAGGTTGTGTTTTAATTACCGATACGGCCAAATAATCTCATCAACGCCCTCCACAAAATGCACGGAGTGTAGAAACTGTTTTCTTTAGTTTTCTCTGCTGTGAAATTATTTTTGTCAATTTATTTTGTTCAAAATAGTCAGCAGATCCCTTGAGTTGAAGTTTGTGGTTTGATTTTTAATGTTTCAAGAAAATTAATAAATATTTTCTCTGCATTTTTTTTAAAGTGTGACAGATTTTAAATTAAGGCTTATCTTCCTACATCTTTTTAATGAAAAAAGAAAACTTTGATCAACTGAAGAATAAGCATTTAAGGGCACTGAATGTTTCTTGGTCTATTTTTGGGCTATCTCCCAATATGCTGGAATTAAAAAATAGCTTTTAAACTTCAGCAAAAGAGAAGCAAACTGAGATTTTAGAATAGACACCAAATTGATTGAAATGCTTTTTCTGTAAAGCATGAAGGAAATTAAAATTGAAGCTGAAGAAAAAGTCTGGTCCCCAATACTAAGTTATTTAAAAGGGCTAAAATAATGATACTGAATAACATTTTCCCACAAAAAGAACTGACTTTTCCAGCAGAAAATGCATTTCAGGATGACACAATGAAGCAAAGCTAGTGGAAGCTGTTACCAGGCAGATTGCCCAGAATGGTGCCTCAGGAGATACTTAGAAGAAAAAATTGATCTAAGCCTGCCAGACATGAGGTGCATTTTAAGATTTTATTACTAGGAATAAAAATGTAACTGATTTTTATCACAGCTGTAAATAGCTGTAAATAGCAGCATGAGAGCCAAAAGCTCCACCTCAGGCCATCCTCGTTAGAGCTCTTAATTTTAGCTCATCTTAAATGAGCTAACCTGGTTACAGAAAGCAATCCAAGGCCAGCAACAGAGTATGACGTGGGCTCCCATACGCTGCTGAGAACTGTCAAGCTGAGAAGCTGTGCTCTATCCGGCATGGTTTTCCACGCTGTCACTGTTGCTTCTGGCATCTCAACAGCATTTTTTAAGGAATACCTATAACACATAGCTCACTACTGCTTGATAGACAGCATTGCTTGCTCCACAAGAATCTCACTGTAACTTAAGAGAAAATCGTGATTTTGTACAGAGCCAGTTCTTCTATTCTGCCCTGGCAGGTTTGCAAGAATGTTGATAGTGAAAAATGAGGTTACTTCCTTGGGAATTGGATCTTGCATGCTGAGCTGCACACTTCTTTAACTGATGGGGTATGAAGGCAGCAGAAAATTAGGAAAGGAACCGTGTCTTGGGTAGCAAACTGTACTTGTGTTAACTTACTGCAACATCACCTCCTCCCAAGGTTTCTTAAGGAAGGTTACTCAGCATGGAACCCATAGATTAATGGCACGAAGCAACCAACCACCAAGAGTGATTTAATCAAAGGTATGAGGGTTGAAATTAGCAAATGTCCAGACATACGATACTGATAAAAAGAGAGAAATGCTATTTCTCCCACTTTTACAGAAAGCCAAATGAAATCCACAGCTCTAAAACAGTGTGTAAAGCTGGATACTGCAGTGAAATTCAGCAATCTCTTCCTGTTCTGTTACAACTCACCCATGACAAGAGTAAAAAGGATCAGTGGAGCTTTTTCTGGCCATAGAACATTCTCTAAGACATGTTGACAGCTTTTACTTAGTCCAGCGCTTGCAGCATTCAGCAGAACACCCTCCAGTGCACCTTAATCCATAGGCTGATCTGGAGGCCCACAGTCATCGTGGTCTCTTCTCCTTCCTCTTTGCCATTAACATGCAACCTCTCAGTTACTTACACCTGTATCCTCATAGCAGGTGATGGTGGCTGAAGGAGGTGGCTGTTGGTTGCTCACACCAGCAGTTAACCCAGACCATCCCATGACCCACATAGCAGCAGGAAACATGACTTGGCATTTGGTTGGCTGACATGAGTGGGATGAACTGGGTAGCAAATGGAGAGGGCCATATGAAGAGTGAAATATTGTACAAATTTCATCACATCAGGAAGTTACCCAGTACATGGAAGAGTGACAAGGAAAAAAGCAGGGAGAATAAAAACATGAAGGGAATTTTGGGATTAAGACTTTGAGACTACTTTAGCAGCACTTGAAGTGTGTTTGCTGCTTCCATATGGCAAAGCAGGGAGGTAACCTCACCATGTGATTTGTCCTGCAGCTCTGGAGATGCACACGCTGATGACGGTAGGTTTAGACATGCGCATTAAGAGGTGTTGGGCACGAACTGCAGTAAGGGGATGAAGCCAGGAGGGGAGAGGACTGATATGGGGAAAAATATGCAGCAAATCCATATTGAAGATAATCTCAGAAGTAGACATGTGAAGCCTACTGAAGGTGTGAACCTGGCATCAGTAGACACCTATGTCCCCACTAATAAAACAGCGGCAGGAAATGTTCCATGATCCTGAACTGAAATAATCTACACTAGCAAGCTCCTAAAATGCTCCCTGGACCAACTAGCCTTCTCCTCAGCTGTTCCTAAGCCTTGTCCAGAGGGTAGGACCCCAACTTTCTCAGCCTTTATTCATAGCAGAGGTGTTCCAGCCCCCTGATAACCTTCATGGTCCTCCTCTGGCATGCTCCAACAGGTCCATGCCTTTCTTGTGCAGAGCACTCCAGCGCTGAACACAGTACTAGAGGTGGGGTCTCACCAGAGCGGAGTAGAAGGAGAGAACCACCTCCTTTAACCTGCTGGCCACACCCCTTTTGATGCAGCCCAAGATATGGTTTGCTGCCTGGGCTGCAAGCGCACATTGTCGGCTCATGTCCAGCTTTTCATCCACCAGTACTCCCAAGTCCTTCTCCACAGGACTGCTCATAAATTGTGTTTCTTTGCTAAAAGTTTGGGTTCTGCAGAATCAAAATACATGAATCATACAGATGCACACGTTTCTCAAGTATGTGAAATAGGTATTTGACCTTTGCCCTGTCATTCTGTCCTAGTCAGTCTGGCTACTTCAGTACCAAGTTTAATATATGATTGATGTGAGCTGATGCCCTGTGCATACCACACCTCAACCTATTTACTGTGATTGAGCAGAAGCAAGCACCATATTACACTGTTTGCAATGATTTTGTAGCCACACGTTATGATTACCTTATCTTTGGGCTACGATTGTGAGGCATCCTCTGGTATTTACACTTATGCCACTGGTTTTCTCTGCAACTTGGGACAACTTATTTAAGCATGGCATGGCTGCATTTCTTCATCTCTAAATTGGGGGCAATCTTTTCCTCATGAGATTGCTATGAAGCCACATTAATTAACATTTATAAACAGAGGATATCCTGGGGTGAACGAGATAGATACATGAAAAGTATTCTTATTATTCATAATAGGACAGCACATTCTGCTTGTATGTACATAGAGAATATACACACTGACTCGGAACGGGTGAAGTTTAGCTAAACCATATATAAGGGTGGGATTAATTTTCTTCAGGTATCTCACCTAGTCACTGATCTAGGCTCTTTTTATTATTGATACAGACAGAAAATCTCAGACAATGGCTTGTTTTATCTAAGGGGGGTAGAATGCATCTTCCTCTGCAAATGTCCATTTCTTCCCACTGGCTATGAAACCTAGAGTAGTTCATAGAATATATGAAGGTGCACAAAGCAAATTGAGATTAATCACAGACTTATCATTTTGCTCAATCAACTGCCACTAGGTATTATTTTTCATAAGAATGATATGTCTGCCACTATGTATTATTTTTCATAAGAATGATATGTCTAAAATATCACCTACGTAAGATGTTAATATGTATTGTACCTACCATATCCTTTAAGTCAAGTTGGACAGCCACATAACAAAAATTTTACAAGTGTGTGGGTTGTTACTACACTGTGCTGTTAATGTACAGACATGACACAGGAGAATCACCTGGAAACTCCCAAGTCCTGCAGGCATGAGCTTAGGTTTCTTCACTGAATGCATGGCAAGCCCTAACCACAGAAATCAAATATTTAACTAACATCAAAGCTGAGCTCATATTTGGAAAAAGGAGAGGAGAGGTAGAAAGAAGTGAAGGAGGTGGAATCACCTCAGGTACCTATTTGAACAGCAGTAAGATCAGTGAATCATTATTATAGGTCACTATACCTACATAGCAATATTTTCTTGGCAGTCTCTACCCTTAATCTGGACCAGATGCCATTTTCCCTAGCCTCTCCTCCTATGGCCAAAGCATTTTTCATGCAAGCATGTCGTAGTGTTTTGAAACTGCCAATATCTGACTTGCCTAGAAGATACTTTAATCCAAGCCTATGTTGCAAGGCCTTTATAGTCCAGATAACCATAGTCAAGGAACCGTGCTGGTATAATGAATGCTACTCTATCCCATAGGTACATCTGCTAACTTTTGTCTGTATGACAGCCATTTTCATGTTCAGAGTTAACTATTCATTATTTTTTTTTTCTTAGCTTGTCTCTGATGTATGTTGTTATATTCCATTACAGCAACTTAGCTTTTTTTTCTTTAAAGGATTGTGGAAAATATAGATAAATTGAGTCATCCATAGTTTCTCTGACATACTAAAAATTTTCTTAGAATAGCAAAGAAACTGTTTTCTTTCCCCAGAAGGTCATGCTACCAGCTAGCTACAGTCTTAACATATTCCATGCTTTTTATTTTTCTTTTGTAATGTTTCAGTCAGGGTTATTTGGTGCTGAAATAAGGCTGACTGTTCTGTTATTTGAGGATGCCTATAAAACTCATTTCAAAGAAGGATCAAATAGTCACAGATAGCTAGCAGCTAGAGAGTTTATTGGAGAATTACCATTCATTGGCTTCTCCTGTTGTTACCTTCTATTATGCTTTTGGTTTCTGTCACACACAGCCTACCTTTGTTTGGACATTTTTACATTCTTACAATAAGTACAATGTTTATTCTTGTTACAGGAGCTACAGGTTCCAGTCCCTTTCACTAGTTGTCAAATGGGACATACAGACAGCTTATTCAGAATAGAGTTAGAATAGAGTTAGAACAGAGTTAGAACAGAGTTAGAATAGGCTAGGCTAGAAGAGGGGAGGGGAGGGGAGGGGAGGGGAGGGGAGGGGAGGGGAGGGGAGGGGAGGGGAGGGGAGGGGAGGGGAGGGGAGGGGAGGGGAGGGGAGGGGAGGGGGGAGGGGAGGGGGGAGGGGAGGGGGGAGGGGAGCGGGGAGGGGAGGGGAGGGGAGGGGAGGGGAGGGGGGAGGGGAGGGGAGGGGGGAGGGGAGGGGGGAGGGGAGGGGGGAGGGGAGGAGGGAGGGGAGGGGAGGGGAGGGGAGGGGAGGGGAGGGGAGGGGAGGGGAGGGGAGGGGAGGGGAGGGGAGGGGAGGGGGAGGGGAGGGGGGAGGGGAGGGGGGAGGGGAGCGGGGAGGGGAGGGGAGGGGAGGGGAGGGGAGGGGGAGGGGAGGGGAGGGGGGAGGGGAGGGGGGAGGGGAGGGGGAGGGGAGGAGGGAGGGGGAGGGGAGGGAGGGGAGGGGAGGGGAGGGGAGGGGAGGGGAGGGGAGGGGAGGGGAGGGGAGGGGAGGGGAGGGGAGGGGAGGGGAGGGGAGGGGAGGGGAGGGGAGGGGAGGTATTTCGGTCGGAAGGAACCGACAATGATCATCTAGTCCCACTGCCAAATTGCTGTCCAGCAGGAACAGCCCCGTGGCTGCAATTAGTTCAGCTGCTGCCATATGGAGTGTGTAAACTAAGAAATTTAAAGTGAAATCAATGAGGCACAGATGAAAAGCATAAAAATTAAACTGCTATATGCTGGCAAGGGTGTACTTACATTTACTTCATAGGAATATTGTCATGCATTACCTAGCACTTCCTATGGCTATGTTCTTAAGAACAAGTTTAAAAGTATTAACAATATATGCAGAAAGTTGTACAAGTCTATGCAAGGGATGTTGTGAGAAATAGTACCAACGTCATCTCACCATCAGTCTGCTCAGATTGGAGTGTTGAAATTTACTAAAAGTGATGAACATTACATCTGGAGTTATGGGAGGGAAGATTTAACTTCTGGAATTGAAGGTGAATTGCAAGAATTTAGATTGGAAGGAATCTCAAGATCATTTAGTCCAGTCCTCTGCTTAAACCTTGGACAACTTTGAAGTCCTGATTGCTCAGGCCCTTTGACTGGATTCTGAATATCTTTTTCTTGGCTGCAACTTCTGCTCACTGTCTCTAATCCTTCTGTGCATCTCTGAGGAGCATCAGGCTCTGTCTTCTCCACACCTTCCCAGGAGGTAGCTTGAGACAGCAATGACTTCACAGAATCACAGAATCATCTGGTTGGAAGAGACCTTTAAGAGCATCAAGTCCAACTGTTCACCCTGCATTGCCAGGGTCCCTAAACCATGTCCCTCAGCACCACATCCACACAATGTCCTTTTCCACTGGGCAGCTTTCCAGCCACTCTTCCCCAAGCCTGTAGCATTGCAGGGGATTGTTGTGGCCCAAGTGCAGGACCCGGCACTTGGTCTTGTTGAATTTCATATGGTTGGCCTCAGCTCATTGATCCAGCCTGTCCAGATCCCTCTGTAAAGCCTCCCGACCTTCACTTCAGATCAACACTACCTCCCAACTTAGTGTCATCTGCAAACTTACTGAAGGAACATGCAATCCCCTCATCCAGGTCAAAGATGTTGAAGAGGACAAGCCCCAACACTGAGCCCTGAGGAACACCACTGGTTACTGGCCGCCGACTGGACTTAACTCCATTCACCACCACTCTCTGGGCCTGGCCATCCAGCCAGTTTTTGATCCAGTGAAATGTGCACCCATCCAGGCCATAGGCAGCCAGTTTCTGCAGAAGAATGTTATGAGGAATGGTGTCAAAGGCCTTACTAAAGTCCAGATAAACAACATCCATCTTCCCTCATCCACTAAACAGGTCACCCTGTCATAGAAGGAGATCAGGTTGGTCAAACAGGACCTGCCCTTCATAAATCCATATTGACTGGGTCTGATCACCTGACTATCCTGTACATGCCGTATGATGATGACACTCAGGATGATCTGCTCCATGACTTTCCCTGGCACTGAGGTCAGACTGACAGGCCTGTAGTTCCCAGGGTCCTCCTTCCGGCCTTTCTTGTAGATCGGCATCACATTTGCCAACCTCCAGTCAAATGGAACTTCCCCTGTCAGCCAGCACTGTTGGTAAATGATAGAAAGTGGCTTGGCGATCTCTTTCGCCAGTGGGTGGATCTCATCTGGCCCCATAGACTTCTGCACATTGAAGCTGTGCAGCAGTTCACTTACCATTTCCTCTTGGATTATGGAACCTTGATAATGCTCTCCATCTCCACCATCTGGTTCTAGAGGCCAAGCACCCAGTGAGTTGGTCTGACCATTAAAGACTGAGGCAAAGGAGGCATTTAGCCCCTCAGCCTTTTCTTCATCTTTGGTCACTATACTTCCCATTGCATCCAGCAGAGGATGGAGATTCTCCTTAACCCTCCTTTTGCTATTAATGTATTCATAGAAACTTTTTTTTATTATCCTTTATGGCAGTGGCCAGATTAAGTTCTAGCTGGGCTTTTGCCTTTCTAATCTTCTCCCTGCATAGTCTGGCAAAATCCGTGTAGTTTTCGTGAGTGGCCTGCCCCTTCTTCCATAAGCCATGTACTTTCTTTTTCTTCTTGAGCTCTAGCCAGAGCTCTCTGTTAAGCCAGGCTGGTCTTCTGCCCTTCCTGCTCGTATTGCAGCTCACTGGGACAGCCTGCTTCTGGGCTTTGAAGATTTCCTTCTTGAGAATTGTCCTGAAGCCATCTCTTCTTTTGCCTGAGCAAACCCAGCTCCCTCAATCATTCCTTCACATCATGTGCTCCAGCCCCTGACCATCTTCATGGTCCTCTGATGGGCTCAGTATGTCCAAGTCTTTCCTGTAATGGGCAGCCCAAAACTGCACACATCATTGCAGCTGTTGTCTCACAAGTGTCAGACGGAGGGAAGAAGTACCTCCCTTGTCCCGCTGGCTACACTCTTGCTATTGCAGCCCAGTATGTGTTTGACCATCTTTGCTGCAAAGACTCACTGCTGACTTATGTTCATCTTGTTGTCCAGAAGGGCCCCCAGGTCTTTTTTTTGCAAAGTTGCTTTCTGGATCAGTCCCCACCCTGTACTGCAGCATAGTGTTATTCCATCCCAGATGCAGGACTGCATTTTCCCTTGTTCAGTTTCATAAAATGTTTGTCAGCCCATTTCTCCAGTTTGTCAAGGTACCTCCAATGGCAGCTGTATTATCCAGCACAATGACTGCTCCCTCCAGTCGGATATCATCTGTGAACTTGTGAAGGGCACATGCTGTTGCTCTGTCAAAGCCATGGATGGAGATGTTGAACTACATTGGTCTCAATATGAATGACCAAGGAATACCATTTATAAATAGCCACCACGACACTTTCAGCCTGTTGCTCCAGCCTTTATTTTACTCACTTTGTAATTCACCCAGCTAGTCCCTGTCTTTCTATTTTATCTCCACAGATGCTGCAAGAGAGAGTTGAAAGCGTGCCAAAGTGAAGGTAAATGACATCCACTGCTCTGCCCTCATCTTGAAATTCAATCATTACATTGTAGAAGGCAATTAGGGTGGTGAAGCACAATTTGCACCTAGCAAATCCATGTTCGTTTTTCCCAATCACTTTCCTCTCCCTTATGTGCCTGGACGTGGCTTACAGAAGGATTTGCTCCATAACCTTCGCAAGGACTGAAGTAAAGCCTTCCCTCCGCCCCTCCCCCATCCATTTTTCTACCAGTTTGGCCTGTATTTCCCCAGCTCTTTCTCCTTGGCCTTCTGGAAGATGGGTGTGATATTTGCGTCTGCAGTTCTTACCTTGGGTACAGGTGACTTCATTCCCACCAGAGCTTTGTAATCTTGGTAAAATCTTCCTGAGTATTAATTGCCTCTTGCGCTGAGAACGGATGGCTCACAGGCTAACACCAAGCCCAGCACCACAACACCCTGCAAAAGGCAGTGCAAACCCCAGCAGGAAGCACGGTGCACGTGCATGGCAGCCCTCACTGGGGACTTCCTAGCCCCAGGCCGGAGAGGTTGACATAGGGCAACTTGACCTGAGTGTGGACAGGTGAATTGTAGAAGACAATTTCCAGGCCCTTTACAAGATATTGTCTGTTTTTCTGATTTCAACAACTAAAAATGGTCTTATGCTGTATTACCTTTTCCTGCTCGTTTTGTTCTCTCAAAACACTGTTGCGTTATACACACACACAACTACTACAAAATTTTCTGCTGAAAACCCTGCCAACTAAAAACTTTAGAGCAGCAACTGCATGAAAACATACATGAAAACTCTCACATTTTTGTGAGAAATTTGGAATTTCACTACGCACTGTAGGAAATGTTGGTTTTTAGGTGTCTGTCTTGCTTACAACTACCTAGTGGTTCTTTCCAAGTAGGGTCCCGAGGCTCTTGCCCTATCTCATCATGTCTGAACATGGTGCGGGAAACACCAGTGAACCACATGTTTATACCAGTGAGTGGACGAGACCTCGCTAACTTAAAGGAGATGCCAACATTTTTGCTCTACTCCATTCCACAGAGCTGGAACTGGCATTGCTTTTTTCTAGGCTTGATTTCACCATACATAAAATGAAGTTAATAATACCCGCTGATCTCAGTAGGGTGTTTTATGGCTAACCTGCTCTTTATAAAATGTATAACCCTGTGGCAAATACTTCCAGAGGATCTTCTGAGCATATAAGAACATGAGCCTCTAATGAGGACTGGCATTCAGGCTGTCCATCAAGAGCATTCAGATCTACAGAATACCCCCTGGCATGGTGAAAGGCAGAGTGTGCACCAGGTCACACCAGTTCAGAGGCCCAGGAGAGACAGCTTTTATGTAACTCCTTTACCATAATTTTGTCCTCCACACATCACCCAGGTGAAGGGTATGCCCAGCACCATTGTTACCACACATACTCACACAGTTACATCCGGAAACGGTGTAATAGCTCACGACTTGCATAATCAACACCCTTCCACCTAGCTATATAAACAGCTTCTGCAAGGGACTGTGCCCTACATTTCAGGCCATTACTAGTGCAGAAGAAAAGGTGCAAGATCATCCCTACAAACAGCTACACGCCTTCAGGAGGCTGACACACCCAGCAAAGTGGGTGCAGTAGCAGTGACACACACCTATGGAAAAGGCTGGATTTGGTAGTTAGCGATGTGCTGCAGATCTGACTATACATGTTGCTGTCATTTCAACATAGTGCCCTCAAAACATCAGCTGATAGTTTAGCATAGCTGTTCTCCAGCATGTACACATATGAAGCCGTCATTGCAAAAGCGTGCCTGCCACACCTCACAAATGATAGATGCTGTGACAAATATTGCTGCAGATAAAAATCTTAGCTGTGCAAAAGTATGAGAAACCATATAAGAAAGTATCAGTAAGGCAGAATGTATGCAGTATGCGTACAGGGTTTTATCATCCTTGTGTCTGTGGAACACTTGTTTTCAAAAGGCAGCTGAAACACAGGTAAATCTATGAACGTGTGCCTGCTGGGTATACAACACATCTCATATACTGCATATATACATGAGCTTCTTGGTTAGGGTGAAATCTTCCACAGAGAAATTTATTATAAATTAATCTCTCTGAATGGGGCTGGGAAACACTGGATTAATGTCTCCTTTTCTGGACCAGTGCAGACGAGCAGAAGTTTAAGTTGGATGCAGCCCAGCACTGCAGGCCAACACTTGCAGTCAGTGGCCAGATTTGAAATAAATGGGGTTAGTTCTACAGTTTAAACCTGTAAACATAATGACCTGGAGTCAAACCACAGTTATATTTACTTGGGAATAAAACCTGATGTAGCTTGGGAGAAAGCTGTCCACCACTTCCCTGGTCTTATTCTCTGGAAGCATTGGATCTGATGCTTGAGTATTTAAGTCAGGATATTAAATGTATTTTCATTCTGATATTTCAGATGGAGCCGCGGCAAAAATGACTGATGTTCAAAACATGAAGTGGGTACACATCAAAAATCAAATTTGGTGCTGGCGCTGGCAGATGCAAGTGAGTTGGAACCTAGTGGAAACTTACGTCAAAGGTAAGTTTTGGCCAAAGCCTGCACTGAGTATTAACATTTCTGAACACTTTCTGATGCATCATTTCAATATATTTGAGTTGGAAAAATGCGGTTTTGATGCATTTGAATGTATGAAAGGACAGGAGGCACCTAGCAGATGGTGTAGAAGACAAAAAAGCTGGATCTGTTTCAGATCCCACAGGGAAGACTCCCTGTGCAAAGGCTGCATAATCCCTGTGTGCCTGAGTTACCCCACCTCAAATTATGGAGTTAACAACGTTATGTAATAAACAAAAAAAATTACTTAGTGCTGAAAGACACATTGTTGATTTTAATGGTTGGGGTTTTTAAAATTTTTTTTAAATTTTGGTTGTTTTAAAAACAGCTTCTTTTAAGCAGGCATAGTATAAAGTTGCCTTAAACCAGCCTCTGTGTTGAAGTAGACAGCAGTTGTACTATTGCATATGCGTACACTTAAGCCTGTACTCGTTGATTCAAAGATCCGACAAACTTCTTCTGGCACAGCTAGCAGTCTTTGTAAGGCGTATCAGCTAGAAATCTTCAAGGAGTATATAAATTTGACAGGCTGTGCAAGAAAATCCTATGTACTGCAAATTGATGTGCAAATTTATTTCATCATTTTCCCTCTTAAAACCTCGATGGAATCAAGTGAAAAAAGTTCAATAGCTGAAGTAATCAAACCACATTTCTAAAGTTAAGGCATTTTGAACAATTTAAAGTTGGTCATTCTTAATGCATATAATACTTTGTATGCCACCTTTACTGGAAAGAGAACAGGTCAATGCAGTCCCTTACTGCATGGTGCAACATTTGGTGCAACATTTAGCTCTTCTGTCAAATGCATCGATTCAAGCACTTTTATGGTTTCCCACCAGGAAGGTTCCTGGTTGGGGTGATTCTCTTTGTAGCAAGGCAAAGTTCTTTTAATGCTGCTTTTGTCTTTTGGTGAGCTGCCTGGAGGGATCTCTGGTGGCAACATACAAAGCTCTGACGGCTTTCTTCCCACTACACTTCATAAATATTATCCAATAGACCTTTATTTCACGTCCTCCTTACTACAATGTCATTGCTAACCTGAAGCAAAACCTGAGTGGGAATACTTTCAATTAGTGCAGAAGCACCTGCTCATTGAGCAAACATTACAGTAGAATATGCTTCACTGAAATTCATGAATAAATGCTTTTTCACATGCATTACTAAATGTGCCAGTCATCTGGACTTTGTAGCATTTCTACTGATATTTATTTGTGCCATGAAGAAGTAGAAAGTGGCTTGAAATTGCTCTGAAATGAGATTATCTCATTGGGTTTTTTTAAAATAAAGTCTGTAAGGAATCCAAATGGAAACTAGAAGGAGACCTTTCTTGGGGCAGGCTGTCCCACAACTTCCTGTTTACCTTCTGCTCCTTTCCTGAAGCACACAGACTTGCCTGCTGCCAGCAGAAGCACCCTGGAGCGCTGGACAAACGGTCAGAGCACAGCTGGGACTTTGTGTGTTCCTCTGGGGTCAGCTGCCACAGGCCTGCCATTTCCAAGCAGAAATGTGCCCAAGATGCACAGGTTTTAGGAACATATAGATTACCAAGTAGAAATGACAACGGTGGCTAATTAATGATATTTTTAAAATAATCTTTTCCTGGCTGCCACGCTGCAGATTTCCTTGGAGCCTCCTTTAATGCTACGCTTTTGGATGCCTTCCTCCTTCTGCTCTCTTTAAGTAGAGGACACAGATCTTAGCTTTCTTAGAACCAGCACGTCCTGCTGGGTGCACAAATGTAGGAAACTACCTGGGATGTGTTTGGAAGCCCTCAGACACAGACCTATTTTTAAAAGCATATCCATGTGCTTTCAGGCTTAAAGTTAAACTAATGAGAATAATTTGTCATGCACTTCATCACATTTTGTAAAGCCAATGTCAAAGTAGAAAAGAAGATACTGTGGTTAGATTGTTCATCTTCTCCCCGTTCTCAAAGCTCTACAGCTCTGTTGCAGCTCTTCTCAAGGCTTAATTGCTCTATAAAATTATTTATGTACAATCATAATGCCAATATAAAGGTATTAATCGCAATCACAGAAAGTTATCTAATCTGAAATAGATGAAACAGTAAACTGGATTGTGAAAATATTTTATAAACAATAATTGTCAGTGTCAATTCTGCAAAAAAGCCTTCCACAGAATTAATAAATAATTATTTTAATAAAAAAGTAAGCATATCTAGGCTATAGTATAAATTATTATTAATGTGTATTAATTTTGCTAATATGCCATGTTTCTTTTTGTTCTTTGGAAGACTGTGGATCTTTACTCCTTGTGTTTATGGCATTCTCTTGTCTGATGTAAAGGACAGCAGGGAAGTGCAATCCTTTGTAATGTTGATTCATTCAGCAGCACGTTCTGTTTCAAACATGTGGCCAAGACAAATGGCCACATACCAGTCTGAGGATTATGACTCATTCTTATGGTCTCCTTTTGATTTAAATGATAAAAGAAGTTCGGAAGCCATTCTTTAGACAACGCCAACCACGCATCAACTTTCTATGTGACCGAAGACACACTGCAGTGGCTTCACCCAAAGGAGGCACAGGAACCACAGCTAAGATTGTGCTGCCTGCCTGCAACTTGGGAAGCAGGTTGGTGTTCACCTTGCCCTACCCAGTGACAGATCCATTTCAGAGCTCTCACCAGACATCCTGCCATGATCAGTGCCATCAAAATAAAATGTTACTCAAGTCAGTGCAATTCATGCAGTGTTGATTGACTTTTCTCACATGAGATAAGTAGCAGTTGTCCATACATGCATGCAGTAACCTTGCTTCAGCTCCAACTTTCAGGCAGCATTGGGATAACTTGGACTTTCCTGTCCATCCATGTGTCCAGGGGCTGACATAGCTCCTCTTCCTTTTCCCAGTGCAGATGATTCTCTACTCCCAACATCTGCTGGTTTTCAAGCTCTAGGCACAGTGGCTCTGCTCGCAGTGGAGTAGCTAGTGATGGCCAGTGTGCCTCTCCTGTCCATAGGACTGGGATCGAAGCAGCCAGGGTGGTCTAGGAGATGAGTGGAGGAGGAGGAGTGTGAGCTGTGCTCACCAAGACGAAGTAACAACAAGTGCCACAGGTGCTGGTGCACTGGAGGAGGAAGAGGTAGATACCATCTGATCTGCTGTCTGCCAAGAAGAAAGCTTGCAACTCGGGTGGAGGAGCTCCCCTCCTGGCCCTCAGTGGGGAAGCCAATCCCAAGGGTGTCATACAGCCATCCACACTATGCAGATCCTGGAAGAGGGAGGGCAAGAGACAAGCTGGCAGGAGGAAATAAGAGACAAAGGGTGTGAGGAGCAAGCAGCTGGTGCACCCACACCAAGCAGATGGTTTGCTGGGTCTGAAACATAGCTTGCAGAATGGATGAACCCGGACTGCACCGGCGGCCCTGATGGCCTTTGTCACAGAGGCTTTTTCTGCAGCCCCCAGCAATGGCCCAGGAGGGCACGCCTCACTCTGCCATGAAGTGACTGTAAAGGTTTTGGTTCAGGAGATGGAGGGGAGGGCACCTGGAGGAAGCTGGGCAAGTTGCTGGTCAGGCAAATGCCAACAACCAGCACTGGTGGGGCAGGGACACAGCAAGATCCCGTTTTGTTTGCTGGTTTTATGAGTGGTGGGAGTGGATAGGAGGCTTCTCAGGGCAGTCAGCTGAAAACCCAATACCTCAGGACGAACAGCTGGAGGTAGAGTGAACTCCTTGACATAAAGTGAGTGCCACTCACGCTGATGCCTTGGCCTGTCTGTCAAGGGGGAGTGAGAGAGGAAACAGAGTAGAAAACTCCAAACTGCTAAACAGAGAAAAGGAAGAAAGGAAATAAACGTTGAGTAGTATTTATTTTCCCAGCTGGTAAAAACATACCTATCTGGAAACACAAGGCAAATGACGATAATAAGCACATCTTTTTCACCCCGAACGCCCACTGAGGGAGGAGGGGGGGGTCCCCAAAGCAGCGGCGGGGGCCGTCGAGCCGCCCTGCACCTGCTCCCGCCGCCCTCGCCTCGGCCGGGAGGTGCCTGGGCGGCCCCTGTGCGCCTGCGCGGCCGGGCCGGGCCCCCGCGCACCTCGCGGGCAGCCGCCGGCGGGCAGCGAGCCGGCGATTACGTGACGCGAGCGCACCGCACCGCGCGCTGCGGCCGGTGCTGCGGGGTTGCGGTCGCTGCGCCGCCTCCCCCTCCTTTGCCCGCCTCCTCGCCCTCCTCCCTGCCCGCGGGGCACGGGAGCCGGTGACGGGAGCGAGGCGGAGTCTGGAGGGAAGATACCGAGAGATAGAGATTTAAATCACATCCCCGGCTGTAGAAGGGCTGCAAGCAGCAGCAGCAGCCCCGGCGCAGAGGCACGGACGTACGCGCCGATTCAGGTCTGCCGGCTCCGCCGCCGCTGCTGCTGCTGCTCACCATGGGTGCCGCCGCCGCCGATCCCCCCCGCGCCATGGGCCTGGTGTCCAGCGTGGTGAACGACACCCTCGAGTTCTACCGCTGGACCTGGAGCATCCGAGGTAACGCGCCAGGGCCGCACCGCCATCGCGCGCCCCCCGCCCGCTGTCACTGAGGCGCAGCAGTTCAAAATGGCTCCGTCTCCTGGGAGACCGGCGCGCGCCGAGGGGGCTGAGGCGGCGCGCGAGCCCGGGCCTGGGTCCCCGGGGCTGGGACTGCGGCGGCGGGGCGGGGGCAGGCCCCTCTGCACCCGCTTCTCCTGCTCGTCCTTCTGGGTGTGCTTGGGTGCTTTGTTTGTTTATCTGTCTTAATCCCGTGTAACGGCCCGCGGTGCGCGGGGCATCTCTTCGCGGCAAGGTGAGGGTGTCCCCCAGGCGCCTGCGGGCTGGACGTAGCAAAATCCGCTTGGCAGAGCCGTCGTTCCTCTGGTTCCCTCTCACCGCAGCGCCCTGGGGTGGTCATACGGGAATCTGATGTCGGAGGGAAGCGAGGCCCTCTGGTAATTCCTGCCGGAGCTCAGGCGGCCTTTGGCTTCTGCGGCAGGTGAGAGTCCTGTGACAGCATTGTGTGGAGCTCAGCAAACTAAATGAGGAGATGGTTGTTACTGTCAATGCGGAAGCTTTTCATTTGATATTAAGTATGTTTGGGTCGGTTCTGCTGTTTTCCATTTTCAATGTGCTCCGTTTTTGTATTGGAACCCCATGACTGCAATGTGGAAGATGCTGAAGAAGAGAAAAATGCCTTGGAATATGGAGAAATGTGGAAAAGCAGCTTTCAGTGCTGGAACAGCAAATGAGATGGTAACTTGCTACAATGACCTGTAGCTCTGGAAATAGGGATTCATGTGAATGGCTTGCTGTCGTTGGCCAAATGAAGTGAGCGCAGTAGAGTCACAGATGGTTGTGTGAGTAGCCTTGGGCAGTAGACAGAAGAATCACTTCTCTGGATGTTTTCTTCATTTTTCAGCTGTCCACACAGCGATGAGGTCTGGGCTATTCAGATTTAAACCTAGAAGTACATGGAGCAAAACTCTGGAGTGAATGCAACTATGGATATATTTTGTGGCAGTATGATAAGTGGGAATGTGGGTGCTTCATTACAGAAGGGAAGCTCACTGCATCAGCAGACTTTTCCGCCGCCCTCCCTTCTGCCATCTGTCAGATAATAAAGTAATGTTGTGTTATAGACGGAGGGAACTTGCTTGTTTTCCCAATTTGACTTCCCAGTCTGTCTTCTGGTTTTTGCCATATTTAAAAATTAAGCCTGCATGTATGTAAAACCTGCCAGAATATGAGATCAAATAAAAATGCTTGCAGCAGCACTGCATTGTGATCTACCAGTGTTTGCTCTCTTTCTCTGCCTCTTGCAACATACAGTTGTTCATAGACTGCCAGGTAACGCATGAAAGAGATGCAGTTCAAGCCAATCAGTAGCATTTTCAGATTAATATAAAAACAGAGGTGGGTGCAAATTTGATATCCTTATGGATTACTTGATTTGTTTGGAAAAAGACTTCAAGTTCTGATGTATTTCCTGAACTTCACACGTTACCAAAGACTGTATATAGACTGTGTTTGTTGTAAGGAAAGATGATCAGAGAAAATAAAAAAGAAGAATGAAGAGGCAAGTTTTTGTAAGGAATGTAAACATAAATAACTTACATTAATACTACTTTCTATAGAGGAAACTTTTATTTCTTCCTCCTGCTTCTTTGGAGAATGTTAAGCAATAGTAGGATGATATTGTGATGGTATCTAAAATACAGTTAAGTCTTTTACTAATTTACTAATACAGAATTTTACATTTTTTGCTCTAAATTCAGTAATGTTGCTGATAATGCAGGATTTCCCTGTAACAAAGTAATCAGTTTCATTTTGCATAATAGGTGGAGAGTTTCTTGTTCAGGTTCTGGATTACAGCAGGATAGTTTTAGATAGAGCCTAAGTCACCTCAAAAGCATGTTACTGTTCTTGTTTATACCTGGTAGTTTGCAAAACAAGGTCCTCCTGTAGTTTTTTTCGTCAGTTATGGATATGCGAAACATGTAATATCACACAGTGTAGTTACAAGGGATAAGAAAGTGTCATTTATAAGGCAATGCTGGGTTGCTGTTTAATGAAATCATATCTTAATGCCTGAAGCTTCACTTAAATAACTGCTCAGTTTGCTGCTTTTCTGCATGTGTCTTCGTTCAGAAAAGAATAATTGTCTCCATTTGCCATCTCTGAGTCAATATATGTTAAAATCATGAATTCAGGACTGTTACGTGAATTCATGCAATTCACCTTTGTGTCGAGAACTATGGCAGTGATGTTGCTCAACAGAAAGCACAAATTATGGCATGCAAGACCATTGCCTAATGTTCAATATCATTAAATAAAAAACTATACCACGCAGCAAAGTTGCTCAACAAATGATGCCATGCAATAGCATTACACAATAAATCATACTGAAACGCTGCTACGCAGCAAAATTACACAATAAAATGTGAAGAAATTTTATTCTCACTACTACTCCTACACAAAAGCTTCCCGTTCATATAAAACCAAGTTTACTTATTCTCTCCAATTTTCACTTCCATTTTTTATTGGACACCCAAGTCTGTCTTTAGCTACTGTTCTCAGTATTCAGCAGGATTTTGCTGCCAGCAGGTGTTTTCTAATGCTGCCTCGGACTCCTGTGATGAGACTTGTGTAGAACTGTGCCAGAACTTCCCACTGAGTCTTGTGCTGCTTTATTTTTGTGCTGTAAAGTTTGGGTCTTTTTCCTCCCCTGCTTTGTACTATTTAAAAAGCACTGACATTTTCTGAGACCAAAAAGAACCCCAAAAGACTGAGTATATGTTGAGCCTAACTGGATTTTTTTTTTTTTTTTAGTGATGTCACAATTTTTTTAGCATTAAGCATGCTATCTAAAGCTGATTTGTTTGTAGTTTTGGGTTTTTTTAAATCTTGTGTTTGGGAATAACAGCATTCTGTGACTTTTCCCCATATATATTATCATATACATTTTCAGCTTTAGCTTAATATTTTTGCTTACTACTTTGTTAAACAACTAGTTTTTTCCCTCTCCTTCCTTGACTATCTTTTTCGACTTCTTTCATGAAAGCCTAAAATCTATTGTAACTGTATATTCACCTGGAGAGGCTGAAGGAGATCATTAAGGAAGCCATAAACTACAAGGAGAGATAAGAAGGACAAGAACATTATGTTAGCGGTCATCAGGAGAAAAAGAGGTGGTCGGTGGAACAGTTACTATCAGGAAAGATGATCTAGGAATTCCCTGTCATTATTTCTGTAAGGGCAAGGAACCAGTTACATGTAATAGTTAGGGCAAGGCTTCCTTTCTCTCTCTCAGCTCAGGTAGCTGGTTGGGGTTAGATCTACCAGGAAGGATTAAGGGTATGCTTAGATGACTGAGCAAGTGACTTAAAGGGAGGTTCCAGGCTGAATCCAGGGGAACTATTAAGATTAGTAACTCAGGACACAATCCAGAAAAGAAGAATGTGGAAATCTCTAAACACAGGTGAAAAGACCATTGGCAATTGGGGAGGAAGAGTAGGAGACTGTAGCTTGAAAAAGAGATTTGTGAAACCCTGCATTAAAAAAATATATTCTAGAGGAACTAGTTAATTTGAATGTATTGATCTAAAGAATGGACTTTGGGTGAGACTTTACCAATTTTGGATGAGACTGATTGTTCTTGGAGCTAAAAGTTAAAAGGAGGCAGGGCCATCCCAGGCCACGTGGGACTGCTTTGAAGCAGCGACTATTTACAGCTGTTGCAGTTAATAGGATTACAGAGTTTTTCCATCAGGAGGAAAAGAGAGAGGAGAAAGATGTAAACTTTCACTTTAGCAGTAGGATAGTATTCTGTGTAGCATCTTGTCCATGAGCAATATCAATCGTAGCTTTTATCAGTTGGGTCAGAAGTGTCAGACAATGAGGATGGGAAACCTGGGAAACTTACAGCTGCTTGCCAGTGGAGCAGCTTCCATGGGAACTTGAATTACCATAAAAAACTTGCCAGAAAGGTCTTGGGACTAAATTAAGAATGCTCAGGAAGTTCAGGTTCAGTTTCTTTTTCAGTCCAGGGGACAGAACTAGAAGAAAATGCATTCCTCCTCTTCTGCTTCCTCCTCTTCTGCTTCCTCCTCTTCTGCTTCCTCCTCTTCTGCTTCCTCCTCTTCTGCTTCCTCCTCTTCTGCTTCCTCCTCTTCTGCTTCCTCCTCTTCTGCTTCCTCCTCTTCTGCTTCCTCTTCTTTTCCCCATGCAGAAACTAAGCACAGCCAAAGGATCCTGAAAGTTTGTGCTTGAGGAAAGTTCATTGGGGTGGTTGACAGAACAGTCTTGAATGCAAGAAGTACCTTGTTGTATTTGTGCCAAAGCTGGAGGCAAGTAGAATCCCAATAACAGCTCTTTACAGGCTGACAATGGGGAGAGAGAACGGAGGGTGAGATGAAGGTTCATGAAGCCTGTTTCACAGACACAAAGCAAGCTGTGTTCCTTTCCTTCCTTGTGAAGGGCTGGCTGAGCATCACACTTGGTGATTTGGTATGATACTTGTCTTGCAGATACAATTTTCTTCTCAAGGGAACATTTTTTTCTATCTGTGACCATGTACTTGATAAAACACAAGGATTAGACTGGAAGAAACACACCAGAAACTGGAGAAGCTAGTGTAATGGGGTTTGGCTGTCCTATGGCAGAAACACAAAGAAAAACCTGTGGCAGAAACATCACTTAGAAATTGATTACAGAAGTAAAGAATGTTAAACGCTAGATTATATGAGTCTACTGTCAATGAAACTAAGCAATAGGAGCATCCCAGTTTACTTGATTTGTTTCATTAAGCATCACATTTAACTGCCTGTCAGTGGAGGGAGGGACTTTCATTAGCGAAGGAAAAACAGCTGTCGGTATTGAAGACAATTTGATGGATGCTTGAGGGAAATTCCACCCATGTTTCATCACCAGGAGATTTTATTAGATTGCAGAACTCAAAAGACAATAAGAACAGAAGAAATAAAAAATGGAAACATCATTCAGAAAAGTTCATTACTGAAGTGGAAATGTCTGCTTGGATATTTTGAATCACTAGCCTTCAAGGACTCAAGCCTGAGGTTGTAGCCTGAAGCAAAGATAACACTATGGACAAAGAGCTGAGTTGTGAGTGGAAGACTTCCCTTTCCTAAAATGAAGGAGAAGGAGTTGTAGGTGATCACCTGCAACTCTCAGCTCCAACAAAGAGATGAAAAAGAAAAAAGCCTCCAAAGAGCACCAGTAATAATGTGGTATGAACTTCTGTTTGGTCACTAATCAGCATATTCCAGAAGCAAAAGGAAATGTTTGGACAAAATGGCAAGAACATAACTGAGCTTCTGAAAATTCCTTTTAAAGCTGTGTAGATAGCATGTCTTTATATCTTTGGAGGAAATAAGATGTTACAAATACGCTTAAAGCATATTCCATGGAAAAGCACTATTCTGCTTTATACAGAATTTAACCAAGCTGATTGCATGACCTTAGTTGCTACTGCAGAAGGCCAAGTGACTAGATGTTTAAAATTGCAGCACACTGTAACTTACTCTTGTGGAGTTTTCGGCAGATCATGTTTCTCAGCTAAGGCTGCATGCCGTTAGTGAGGTGCAAATCAGCAATTGGCCTTGGAGCCACATACTGCAATGAGATGTAAAGGATTCTTGAGTAGTTGAAATATCTGTGACACAAAGCAGATGCATTCATCCTGGGGATGGCACTGGTTACATAAATTGATTGAGCATAGTGGTTGAACTGTTGTTTGTAGGTAGCTGTCTCTAGTTGGAGAAACTTGACTAGAAGTTCATCATGATAGCTCTGTATTCTGTGCTCGGGGTGAAGAGGCAGGTAGCAGGGGCATGGTTATAGCTATGGAAGACCAGAAGAGGTTGTATTCAAGGAAGCTCTATTATACTATCCTGTGCAACAAGGAAAGATTGTCAAAGGCTCCGTAAGGCCAATTAGTAGAGAGAGGTGTAGGAAATACGGGATGTAGATCAGGATCCATGAGGAGTGGGTGACACAAGACTCCACTTTTCCCTTTGCCAGTCGAGACGGGTTTTTGGCGTTGCTTGATTCACATGGAAAGGATTAAAGGAGCACTTAGATGAAAGGTGAACGAATGAAAAGACTCAGACATGGAGAGAACTTTGGGAGGAAGAATTTGCTAGAATGCAAGACTAGGGTGGTCGAAAGACTGTCCTGTGTACTGAAGAGTTTTTTGAGGTAAGGCAAATGGGGCTAAACATCAATAGCCTGAAAAAACTGAAGTTAAATGAGAGTTCATTTAGCTCAAAAATAATTTGCCATCAAAAGAGTGAAGCCTTTGGCTTTTAAAGAGTTTTGATATGAGTGGAGTGTGCCTGGAGCACAGAAGTTGGGACAGTGTTCTTTTAAGGGCAGATCTGATCTATGAGGTAGGACTTCTGTGACTAGTAAACTGTTGTATGACTGGGCTTTGCTTTCTCAAGCTGTATTTGAAAACAAAGTTGAAGCTACCATTGCACTTCACAAAGAACTCATGTGGGACTATCTGACATCTTCTTTATAAGATCTTCTGGATCTTGTGCAGGTGGCAAGTGACTACAACTGTACTCAATTTTGTCAAGACGCAAGTGTTTCTGAGCATATGGACTTCAAGGTCTTGTGGCATTTTAAGGGCATAAATGAAGGCAGCTCTGAAATTCAAGCCTGCTAAGACTTAGGTGTCAGCCCTGTGGTAATTTTCAGGACTGCACTTTAGGTAAAACAATAAGTGGCTCCAAGGCAAGCCTAGAGATGAATTGAGTGCAACATGTTTTTTATTAAATCCCATTGTGTGTGCTTGGATTGGTTTAGCTCTCTCTCATGGAAGGTGAGGGGAAATAAGCTACCTCAATTTGGCTCGCATTTGATGCAAGATAATGGCATGCCTGTGGGCATTACCTGCTCTTGGTTGTGTCAGGTTAACTCACTTCTGTGCTTGCAACTCAAACTCCTTTATGTACTTTACTAATTTCAGTGGTTTGATCCTTAACTCCTGCCCCAGAGTGTTCTCTTTTCGTGGCATTGTGTCTGTTTGTACAATGTGATTCTTCCCTAGTTTCATGCCATCCATCCACTAGCTACATGTACTCCTCTGTTTCAGCATAATCGTGGACTCTTGACTATTTGGTTTGTTTCCATCATATTTTCCTATTCCTCTTATCTCTTTCTGCAGTATCTCAAAAGTGTCACCTTCCAGCTCTTGTATATGTTATGCTTCAGTTTGCATGCTTGACCATGGTGTTTTTCCTTTTTATCTGCTTATAGATATCATCTCCTTGTTTTCCTCTCTCAGTTATAGCAAATATGAGAGATTGTTTTATTGCTTTCTAAATGCTCACAGAATGTTGTGGGAAGAAGGGAATTTATAACCCATGTCTTTCACTACATCTGTTGAGTCAGTAAATCTTATATCACCAGACAAGATTTTATGTCCTTCTATTCTGAGAACATCATTGTAACACCTTGTTTTTAAATGGTTTAAAATCCTCTAAAGGAAAAAAAAAATAGGAAATACAGGTACTGAATTGAATAGCTGGGCTGTAAATATGAGACTTTATAACCATTTTCTTTGAGTCTGCCTTTAATGTTTAGTGGTTTACCAGGAACAGATGTGCCAAATAGTGATATTTACACATAGAGTACCCCAAAATGCTTTCATATGTAGGACAGATTTTCTTCTACTCTGTCTAATCTCAGTTTCAGTGATCCATAAATTTTTGATCAAGAGTGAGATGCTGTATTGTAGAAACCATTAGAGAAGCTTAGATTTGGGGGCCATAGGTTACCGTGAAAGGTAACACAACTGTAGAAGTGAAGAAACTTAGTTGTAGCAGTCATTTGGGTATGGCATTATCTAACTGCCAAACTGATGATTTTGCTACTGTATACTTAGTGAAAGATTCAGACACTGATCATTCTTCTGGTCATCTTTGGGTATAAGAACATTTTTTCATTCAGTTCATGTTTTGAAAATCAACATTTCAAAACTAATCTCTCTTTTTTTTGGTGTTGGTTTTCTTTTTCACCCCTTATATTTGTCATTTTTTGCTGATGTCAAAGACATGTTGAGGAAATAAGTTCTAAATGTTTTGCAATGTTACTTTTCTTTGGAGGCTTTGGCTGATATACTTGTGTTAGGCTTAACAGAAGACCTAACATATCTCATAACTGTAAGTTTTACTTCTGCCCCTGGACTTTGAATATAAGAGCTAATATATTTCAATAACTCCTTTTGTACTTTCTACTCAAAACAGAATTCTCACCTAGTAAAGAAGGTTACCTCGAGCAGGTTGGACAGGATCTCAGAAGGAGACTCCACAACCTCTCTGGGCAGCCTGTTCCAGTGCTCTGCCAGCTGTCAGATGTTCAATCACTGCACCTACAAGTCTCTCAATGTTCATCTGCAACCCAAAATCATTTTGTGTTACATAAGCAGTGATATGAGTTGCTTACATTTGCTGTGTAGTAAAGCATAGTATCCTTCCACTATGTTAGCACATTAGCGAGAAATGTATCAGTGCTGAATGTCTCATTACAGGTATGGTGAGTGTGTAACCCATGTCTCTCTACAGTGGATGAGGCCTTGCAGAGTTATTATTAAACTGTTACTAAGAGTCCACATTTTTCAAGGATGTTAGCTTCTAACTGATAGACTCTAATACAAAAAACCTGTCTGTGGAGATAATGCCATCTTCTTTGGCATTATAAAACCCTGAATCACACTAGGTGGGCCAATAGTCTAATCTGTTAGTGCAACATTAAATGTGCATAAATCCTGTGTTTTGTATCACTGCTTAGTGATACACCTACAACTATTTTTGTAGTTTGAAAATCCACCACTTCGGTGTAAAGTAATAGCATCTCCAATCTAAGCTCTCAGAAATACAGTTTTGGCTAAGACCAGAGAAGTTTGAATTAAAGCTTCAAAAAAGAAAACACTGTAGAATGAAGGCTTGTTGAAGTGTGTTTTGTTTCTTTAGAAATACAGAGATGTGGGCTGGATCATAGAGATGTGCAACTAATTCGTAAAAGTGCATTGCATGGGTTGGTTGGGTGTTCTTTTTTGTTTTTTTAGTCTGTTTACTCTGTAACTTGTAACATTTAAGAGAAGGCATCAAGGTATCACTGCACTGGGAACACAACTTGCTTCTGTGGTGTTTGGGAAAGTACAATTTGACAAACAGTAGAATGCTGCTTGCCTCAAGGGCTAACTATCTTAGAAATCTTGTGTAAGCTTCAGTGAGGATTATATTTTTATTATTCCTTGAAACATAGTGTTGGCACTGTCTTCACAAATAATATTAAACAATGGAGGAGGTAAATCAAAAATAAATTAAACAAGGCAATTACTTAGACTTGACAATCGTGACACTTAATGGTGAATTGATATGGCTCCTGAACTTCATAATAATTCCATTATTGTCCTTGTCTTGAAAAAGTGTATCCTGTAATTGCTGTGTACAGGCACAAAGACAGTATGGTATTAGTGGGAGTCTCAAGAAGACTAGAATGGTCGTTAGAAGAACGGCAATACTAGTTAAAATACAGAGGTGTTCATTAGCTGCAGATCTTATTTGTGTGATATTTTGATTTTATATAGCTTTAAAGAAGACTGAACAGTCGATTACAGAGCCCAGAAATTTAAAACAAAGCCACAGCTGGTTATAGGTAGCACCTGTTAGTCTGGACTGTAGTCCTTTTGGTTTTGGGGTTGGCATCTTTCATTTCTGAGTGCAACAAGATTTGTACCTATTCATCTGGAAACTTAAAATCTGTGGGGTTCGTTGTTTTTGTTTTTTGGAGTATATGCTTTCATTATTCGTTGTACTTAGGACTGAATATTTTTTTCTTGCATCTTAGCCTGATGTTTCATAGCTTGTTAAATAGACAATGCTTTGCCATAAAATGTTGATGTCTCTTGTTCTTGGCCCAAACAAATTAGTTTGTTCTTGGCTGGTTAAAGCTTGAGGATAGACAAAATGCTTACCTCAGATATTTCCGTTAATTCTTGAAGATCAAAGTAAACATCTTTTCTCTGTACTGTTCTGTACTTCATAAAATGACTTAAATCAGGCCAGCTATTTTGCTTTTTTGTGCCCAGTTTTGGGAACCTTTGTCCATATAGCATGGTGTGTGGGTCATCCTTAGCTGTGCCAGTAACATGCTTGACTTTTTCTTTTCTTGCCAGTCATAACCACCACTGATTCTATGATGTTATTGCGATAATACAGAATTCTTCTGTGAGGGGGAGTGGTGGGAACTTGATTGGTATAGTTAGTTTTCCCTATCAAACTGGTGCAAGGCTGAGATAAATGCCAGAGAGTAAAAATGACAATTATTAAAGGATTGGAAAATACACTGTCAGGAGAATGAAATAAGGTGTTTCTTTAAATAAAACAAAAGTTTTAGAAAAGCAGCTAGTGAGTGACCTGATAGCTGCTTATAGCTACTCAGATAAGGAGGGAAGAAAAAAAAAATTGTAAAAGATGGGTCTTCAGTCTAGCAGAGAAAAATACCACAAATTGGTTAAAGTTTAATCCTAATTCCTTTGGATTTAGGGAACAAATATATGCAGTGGGTTTAGTTAACGTTTTATGGGAAGCTGTTACATGTTCTACTGGGTTCTCCGCCTCTGAAAAGACATATCCTATAGTAAAATGGGAACATCTCCTAAGGAAGGTCTCGTATCTAAATCATGCATTAAGGGAAGTTTCATGGCCTTTGTTTTGTAGATTATACTAGACTGCAAAGCTCCTGAGTTAGGTACAGCTATCTTTGACCCTGTCAGACTCCCTGGAAATACCATTAGTGCCAGACAACTGCAGACTTTGGCAAGTATGATACAGGTGAGATAAAGATGAGAAAGAAGCATAAACTGGACATTCCTTCTGTCCCAGTCCTTTTGCTTTCCTGCAGCAATCTGTCTGCACAATCCCTCCCAGGAGAACATAGGTTATTTTTCTAATTGAAACAGGAGAGAGGCTACAGGCATGTTATTTTATATCGTGCAGTAGCTTCAATCGTCTATCATAGGATTTCTTGTAATGAAACTTGATAAATTGAGGTAATTGAGGATTAGAGTGCAATATTTGCAATTAGTAATCAATATCAAGCAGACAAGTTAATTCAAGCACTGGAGACCTTTAAAAGAATCATTTGTTTTAGACCATATAGACTGCCCTATTAAAATTGTAATAAATAAGTGAATAGAAAAATTTAACTTCTGTAGTTATTCAATCCAAAGATACATGACCTCTTAATTTTGACTTTGCAGTGATACTTTTCTAACAGTCTTCAGTCCGAAGTGGTGCAGCCCATGTAGTTAGTCGTATACTGTTTTAAAGGCTAAGTTTATAACTTCAGCTGTAGTTCTTCCATTTGTATGTTCTGAGGTTTTAATTAGTCAGAGACTGAGCTTGTTTCTTGGAATCTATACAAAATGGTAACAGTGATTCTGATGCATTACTCCATTTTGTTTGAAAGCCTAGGGTCTAATTGTGTAGATGCTTATTTGAGTTTACTTTCAGCTGATCCAATTTGCAGTAGTTGTATAGCCACAGTGTACCTTATATTCACTTGTAAATATTTACAGGACTGAGCCAGTATTTCTAATACAAATGTCGAAAGAGAAGTATGTTGTATAGAGTATTAATCTGTAACCAGAAAGAAAAGGTGGAGAGGGGGGCACTAAAATCCTGCGAAGGGATTTATTGTGAAAGCTTTGTAAACGTTTTAAGGTATGTGAAGTTATGTTTTCACTTTTTCTTATGATACATGTTTTCATTTTGTAATATCCTTCCATTATAGTGCTAGTGAAGCTAACAAGATGTATGAAATTCTTATTCTTAGGTAATTAAAACAGTGTAGCTTGTAGAACAGTACTCCAATTAGATAGATAATGGTTTGCTTTCCTTATATTGTGGAATTAAAACTTCAGTCATTTAAAGAAATCTTTCTTAAACTTGTGATGGGGCTTTGAGAGGACTTCTTGTTAAAATAAACAGCGTGCTCTGCAGAGAACTCTCACGGTTAAGAACCAGTTTTAAACAGTCACCATCACTTCTGCAGTGCCTTCAGAAATGTAGTTGGACAGATGGATGTGCTGGATTGGCACTGTAAGTGTCTTTGCGCTGAGAATAGTATCAATAGCTATTAATAACTTTGAAAGGCTCTCCAGATAAATTAGTGAGTAGTGACCTTATAGCTAAGGAATATATATGTTTTTACAGTAAAAATAAAGACTGACAAAGTATTGATTTTTTAATCTGAGTGCAGGGAATGTCAAGAGTTATGTATTTTAGTTATTTAATATTTTCTCTAAAACTAATATTAAAAGCAGAGATAGTCACCATGGTACTGTTTCAGGATTTCTCCTGATGAATGTAGGAGCGACTGTGCTATGCATTTGTTTGCTTATTTTTAAAGTTTGTACTTCTTGGTGAGAGAAAAAAAATTATCATAGGCTCAGTAATATGCAGGAAATTTCACCATCTAAAATCATCCCTAAGGGAAAGGAAATGCTGAACCATATTTAACAGAAGCATTTGCTTATTAAAACACTTACAGAGAAGTTTCTTGTGATTTTGAACTCTATATCACCGTCAGTGTGGCCTTACTTATTGAAATTCATCTTCCTTTGGCTTCCGTATTTCAATATAGGTTAATTATGTCCTCTTTGGACGTCACTGGGTGGGATATTCAGTACTTTTTCACTGGTCCTGCTCTTGTTCTTGCTTTGGAGGAAGAAATCTGAGTAGTTTATGTGTGTATTTCCTGTTAATTGCCCCACAGAAAGAATTAAATCCTGCACAGGTAGGGGCCTCAGGTCAATTTAAATTATTTTTATATATACATATACAAAAATATATATGTTCTTTTGTTTTTTGTCTTGCAAATGTGAAACTTTAATACGTATATACACAAAATGACAGGAAAACTTTATGTATGTAAATATTTAATATTCTTTCCTTACATAACAGTAATTTTCTATCAGTCAATCAGAAGCATGTTAGCAGATGCCTTATTCTACTCTAGATTCACTGTTGTGATTGAGTGCAACTTTAAATGTTTGCTCTAAAACTACTACCTTACAAAAAAGTGCTGTACTACAGGCTATGCCATCACAACAGACATTTTATTTGTGATCAAATTAGAATCTGGGTCTTAGGATTTGAAAGACAAACGCGTTAATCCCCTGAAAGATTCAGTCAGTCTCTGTCAATTCTAATCAGGTAAAGGCATTGGTCATTTTGCTTCAAAGCAATTGGAGGTATTTTTTAATTCAGGGAGCTGGCCATTTTATTTCAAGTTTATTTCATCTTTCAGGTAATAATATGCCTATTGTGTGTGAAGTACTGCAGAATTTAATACACTTATATGTCCCCTTAAGCTATCACTTAAGTAATTTACTCTGTAATTTTTGAAATCATTTGTGGTCATCAGCACCAGCTAGTAAGTAGGACACAAAATTATACTGTTCTTGCTAAAATGGGGTGGAAGGTGGAAGGGAGGAGAGTGTTGGAGTAGCTTGGGAGAATTGTCACATAAGCAGATGACTTAAAGTGAATTTATCTTGATTTGAAAGAGGGTATCTGAAAAGAACTTTGGAACAAGGGTCTGCATGTAACTGCGTGTTTTCTTTGTAGAACATGGACAAGCAGGCTTTCCTGGTAAACTGAAATGAAATTGGCTTTGTAATACCTTCTGTGCAACAAGAATGGTGTGGAGCTGATATAAAACTGAAGAAGTTACTTTGCATTATCCAGGCGAGATCTTGTGAGGAAAGGTTTCTAAATATAGCAAGTTCAGGGATGAATAGTAGCATGTTTTCTGATGCCACAGTATTAGTAAAAAATAGTCATGCAGTGTCCTAAAAACGACTTTAAAATAAATGCAAATTGTTGTTCTTAGTTGGCACAGTAGGAATTAGAACAAATTTTTTTTTTACTATTTTGGCCAGGATGTACTCCAGAACTGAATTGCCTACTGTATTCCTTTTCATATGGGCATTTTGTGTTCAAGGTGCAATTAAATGTCTTAGGAGAAGTCAGGCCCCCAAAATCCCAATCAAGTGGATTCCCTGGGCAGGGTGTTATGCGGTCTTTATCAGTAAGCTATGCTTTTCTTACACAAACTTTGAGATGTCATGGCTTGATGTCCAAAAACCCTGTACAGAGGACAAGTAACAGTCTGGAACCATGATGCAGTATGGAGGTGTAGCGGCAGCTGCCCAGGTTGTTGTGAAAGTTAATTAAATATATCCCTTGATTTTCTCCAGTTAAGTTCTTCAATTTGTAGCATTTGTGGATAATAGGTGATAGTATTATTTACAGTGCTGATGAAGCATGAAGCAAAGCCCACTTGCAGCTAGGCCTTCATGAAAGTTGTCCCTTTGTCTTTCCATTCACCCTGTAGTGAATCCTCATTAGTCCCACTAGAAATCTTTGACTCCTGCCACAAAAATAAATCTGGAATAGGTGATGGCTTCCTGTTTTCAGCAGTGGGTGGTAATGTTCAGCACCTGGGTAAAGTTCAAATCTTCCATTTTCATATTTTTCGTATTGTCACTTCAGCGTTCAGGATACCATGAAACACTGGGTTAGAAAATAGAAGACAGATTCTCTAATATGTCCTTGCCTCTTTATATTGCTTAGTGCAAGAAGGCTAGGAAAGTAGCCAGATCTCTTACCTCACATGCTCTTTGCCTGCTACACCATCTGAAGTGAGATGCAGATTTGATTAAAGCATGTCACACATTGGCTATTCCGAGCACTATATCTTGATTAAGAAGTAACACCTTTCTTCTTGTGTAGTGGAGATGAGTCTTTACCCATTATGTCCTATCAGGTGGATGATGAGGCTTTCCATTTCTCTTTTAAATGATGTTGTCATTTATTTTTAAGTTCAGATTGATAGAGCAATTGCTGAAAGCAAGCAGGAACTGAAGTGTAAGGGAGATAGCGGTGTGATTTCAGCTTGAATAGCTAGCACCCTGTGAGGTCTGGAAAATGGGGCTGTTCCTTTACATCCCAAGACACTATACTGTCCTACAAAGCAGTTGTGCTCGTGTTTTACAGGAAGTGCATTATATTATAATAGAAGTGTCTGTCCAGGGACTTGCTGGAAAGTAAAAGGTAACTGTCTCCTCTCACTTTCTTCAGTTATGTTTCACTGCCTGTATTTCTACAGCCAATCTGTCTGATTTATTGTTTGGTTTTTTGGGGCTTTTTTTGGTTTTTTTGCCACTGCTCCCTGAACTTCTTGCCCTTGGCTTCTGTTGATGGCTGCAGTCGCAAGGCTGACTCCCATCATTCTGGAAGCATCATCCTTGCGTTAGGATGACTTCTCTCTTCTGGTATTAACAGCTGTAAAGAAGAAGCTAGGCTGGTTTCTCTTCCTTCTTTTTAGGCCTCTGGCATCTTACTTGCAATGTACAGATCAATGTTAAATCAATTGGAAACAAGAAGAGTCAGTGCCATGCACACTGACTTTCTGTAGATCACAATATGTTTTGTTTATTAGAAATAGAAGGTCTCATGAAATTGCTCCTAAAATGAGGTTCTAATATATGACCTTAAGGCCAACTAAGGGAAGAAGAAAGTGGAGGAGAAGTAAAAGGAAGTGCTGTTCTCTACTTTTCTCGTTGCATCAAAGTTCCTTATTGCGTTTTCTGACCTATCTGTTAGTATGCCTGGGATCAGGAATTAGCTTATAGTATAGGGGTTTTTTTCCATTGTCTTTGGTTTGCCATGAAGAAAAGCAGTTCTCTGAAAAAACCTTGTCTTTTAGCTAAGTCTGTGGGCAACTGCATTGCTTTTTGTGAGTTTGCCCTCAAATGACTGAAGGCAGGTGTTTTAGATGTCTGAGTTTCCCATGGAGCCCCGTGGTGTGGTTGCCATCTGAACTCCAACTGTCCTAAGCATCTGCAACATAATCCAGTTAGTATCTTAGAGCTGTATAGTATCTGAAGTATTGATAGTTACGGAATAGTTACCTTTTATCTCTTGCTACAACTAGAGATTAGCCTTGGTGTGTGGGAGGAGGGGAGTGGGGTGGGAGGAGACACTGAATAAGGAGGTGCCACTGCAGTCTCTCCCTTCCCTCAGCTGTAGCAGAGCCATCTTCTAATCCTAGATGTCACTGGTTCATCAGGCTAAGAGTCCTTTTTGATACAGATCCAGAACTTAATATAGTATATTCTGGGCTCTAGAGTATGTGTAACTGGATCCCCTGAGAGACTGAAGGAAACTGTAAATAAAATATGGCAGCACACATTACTCTAACTAGAACTATCCTTTTAAACTCTTTTACTTAGTTGTTTTCCAGTAATGTTGTTAGTATTCTGTCTGAAACATATAAGAGTGACCTACATCAGATAGCAAAGGTATTTGGTTAGCATCATACAACCTGTATAAAATTAATAGGAGGCTTTATAGTCCCTAATTTTAAACTAATAAAACCAATTAATTTTATCAGTATTTTGGCATATTTGTGTATCTTTCATTTGCAGTGCTGTTGAATATTTGGTTACGTTGCTGCTGCAGTGACTATTCATCATAAGCAAAATTGTTTTGGGGGGAATAGTGGGTTGGGTTTGGGCTCATATGATCCTGTTTGCTTTATTGTTTTGGATTGTAGAACTGGACAATAGAATTTGCATGACATAATGAATCTCTGTGCGAGGTAATGTGATGTAGTGAGGGTTTTAAAACCTATTTTCTTTAACCTTCCTAGAAAGAATGAATGCATTGTGTTTCTACTATCTGATGCAGCTATTCTAGGCAAGAATACTACTTAGTAAATGCAATGCTTAAAATGATGATGAAATTTATTTTGTTGAGACCTTGTTGACTCCTTCTGTTTGCTTCACCCCCCCAGACAAACGTGTTGATGATTGGCCCTTGATGCAGTCTCCATTTCCAACACTGACTATAAGCACTATTTATCTCCTCACTGTCTGGCTGGGCCCCAAATGGATGAAGAGAAGAGAACCCTTTCAGTTACGTTTCCTGTTGGTTGTTTACAACTTTGGAATGGTTCTACTCAACTTCTTCATTTTCAAAGAGGTGTGTATGCCTTCTGGCAGGAGGGAGTTCCTGTTTAAGTCTGAGGGTGTCTACAAATTGCAAAATGAAAATAATCTTCCATATTCATGATGTCTGTTGAGGATGAATGTTTTGCACAGACTTTTAGGGCTAAGATTGCCTTTGATGTGAGTATTTCTGCAGCTAGGTACATTCTGTTTGAGAATAAATGCACTAAATGAGTCTATAGGAGAATTTGTGTACTAGCTATTGCAAGTTCTTCGTAAATTTGTTAGTCTAAATACTAGACAGATTAACTAAAATCTGTAGAGATTTAACATTTGTAACTCTTTTTATTTTTTTTCTTTTTAATAATCCTAAAGGGTGTCAGAATGTATCTTGTTAGAAATTGAGCTGTTTGGTGGTGCCTTCAATGTGTTTACCATTTTTAGAAATTCAAATGTCCATTGTCTTCAGTGAGGAAAATTATCTTGTGTGTAAGTTGTCTTTTAGAATAAGAATGAAATGAACTGTGTCTTTAAATAAAAAGGATAGTCTTCTAATATTTGGTTTACAACATTCTGAGTGTGTTAATTTAATAAATTTTAGTGTTGCTGCATTTCTTCTTTGTTAGCTTTTCTGTACAGAGGAAATGACTAGTAACAATGCAGTGGATCAGCTCTTCAGCAGTAGCCAAGTGGGATTACTTAATGGTTTGGTAATCATTATTCAGGGGTAGCTGTCCAGAATATAGATGATGCTAAGGAATAGTTTATGCTGCTGTGACTTTACTCATGTGGCTTGAGAGTCGTCTTCTGGGAGACCTCAGATCATAAATTAGGAAAACCCATTTCCAGAAGTAAGCAAATTAAAAGAGCAGTTAAAATTACAACTTTGCAGAACTTTTGTTCTGGCTGGTCTGTTCTGTACTTTTGCTGGGAAAGCATGGCATATCTGATGATGATCTGCATATTGACTCTTCCCCAGGGCTTCTATAAGAAAATCCTTAACTGATTTCAGCCTTTTTTTAAAGACATGGTTCAATAAAATTTTAGCCATCACACCTAAGTTGTCATTTTACCTAAATTGTTTCCTTGTATTATTCAACTAAGTAATAAAATACTACAAGTACAACAGAATTTAATGCTGACACCCAAGAATAATTGTGGGAATGGATGAAATCCATTCATCTTGGTGGGTTAAAAACTCCTCTGAAATGAATTCTGCCGTAATTTTGCCATGTCTATCTTTCACTTATTCTTTTAAATTGGTTTAATTTATCTATAAGCTGAATTATACCAGACTTGTCAATTAATTTTCAAACCTATATTGGTTATAGGATAACACTAGTGTTTGTATGGCATTTCGAAATCACTGAATTAACGTGAAAATGAATGGGACTGCAAATACACATTTGTTGCTCTTAGACTGAAAGCTCATAATTTTAGACACAAACAGAGATTCTAGTTTCCTGCTGTTGCAGATGGTAGGCTGTTATTCAATTAATGTTAAAGCTATGGATACAACGTTTACAGGAATTGTCTTTTCTTGATCTGGGGGACTGATAGGAGGAATGTGTTCAAGTTTCAATTGTTCCCTTTAACCAGGCGACTTCTGCTTCAATCTACATGAGGATTGCAATACCAGTGTGCCACTGTTGTAATTCACATGAGTAATGTAATTGTTATGAGTAAAACGTGATACCCACTTTATATTTTGTGAATGACTAAAGTTCCGAGTATTGCTGAGAATGGAATGTGAGTGTGAAAATTAATGTGAAGTTAAAAATTAATGTGAATTTAAATGTTATTTAAATAATCATTCTGATGGCTAGCTGTATTGTTCATCTCTATATAATTTATGTTAAAATGATAAGTCCATAAAACACTGCTAGGTTGTCTAGTCCGAAACTTCCATATGTTGAACTCAAATTCAGATCCAAATTTTGCTTAGAACAGCTGTGTAGCCCCTATTTTGCCACAAAATCTTGAATTTCTTATTCTACTTTGAGACAATCTGGTGAATTCTATTTACTGCCTTTTGCCAAGTAAACCCTGGTCAAATTATGTGGTAGGTCACAGGAGAAATTGGTTAGTTTCTGTAACAGTGTGGGCTAAACTGTTCCCTTCTCTTCTCTGATGTTATCAGATGTGCTCGTGCCTGTGTGGGACCATACTGGAGAGTAGTGGTGTTACAGCAGTTTGTAAATTGACTTGGATGATGCAGAAGTAGTTCAGTTTCTTTCTTAGCATCATTTCTGTGGACAGTTCTTTCACTTCCCTGCTTGAACACACATGTGCAGCAAATAAGTCCAGAGTTTCACAAGGTTTTGTATGTCAGTTTTACCTAGATAACACTTGTATCTCCAGCTGCCTGCACTCCTCTTGCTGTGTGCAAGATGAGATACCAAAGTAAACTCGAATTCAGTCTAAAAAAGATGGTCAGGTTAGTGGTAAGAATAGTCAGTACCTATCCACGTTTATTTTGAAGATCTTTTTGTATCACCCTTCTTTACTTTTACAGCTCATAATTTACAGGTTGTATCTGCTCCACTGCTATCTTTTTTTGATTCTTAACAGCGTGGGATTACTTGGCTTTAAACGATCTTGGATCATAACGTTTACGAATGTCAAGATTAGAACTATTACTTGAACCTTGTACAGCTCTAGGCAAGTGTGTTCTTCTTTCCAATGGGAACTTGCTCAAATGTCAAGTTTATCTTCTGTTCAGGTTATTGCAATGTGCTTTATTTGGAGTGCCCCTACAGGAGGACTTCATGTGCTTTAGGCTATTTCTGTTGGCATGAAATGGGGAACTTTACTACCTCTAGTTTCTCTTAGTATGTTTCTTGGGTACTCAGCATTGGTTGTTCAGGGTTTTTTTCTGGATTTTGATTGGTATACTGTTTTAAGAATAATAGTTCTAAATTATCCAGTCCCTGTCTCTTAGAGAGAGTTCTCTCGAATCCATCATGGGAATAACATTTCTGTCCATCATAGTGAAAGCAATTGGTTATTTTCTGTCTCTGAAGCTAAAGCCGACAGAGGGAATACTCATGTTTGAATAGCTTACAGGTCATACTTGAATTCTTATTAATTTGTACAGGGCTCTAATTATCTGGGCAGATACATGCAGGGAAAAATTAGTACTTTCTTTTTGATTTACAAGAAAAAAAAGAGGTTGTTACAACTAAGTATTGGCTTTATTCAATAGTGTTCTCAGGACTGATAAGGATATTTTAAATATTTCTGTTCAGGTAAGTTTGATGTAGCAAGAAATTTGCTGATAATTGCTATGAATGAGTTTTATGTAGCATCTTTCCCCTCATGTATGACTTTAATATTTTCAGCTGTTTTTGTCATCAAGAGCTCGAGGGTACAGCTATGTCTGCCAGACTGTGGATTATTCAGATAATGTTTATGAAGTTAGGGTGAGTATTTCTTTTTTGTATTTATATATGAATGTATGTAATATATAGCACTACATGAAGTTTTAAGTCTTGTTTGAAAAGTGTTTCCAAAGTTCTGCTGTCAGTCAGGACTGTATCCCGTTATGTTCTCACAGACCCCTTCAGGTTTGACTACACTGCACGTAGCAGGTTTAATCAAAGTGCATCAATGTATTTGCATTAACTTTTATCTGACTGATACCCGTAAGAGTAGTCTTAAAGATACTATCCTTGGCTTCATCTGTAGCTGTACAATCCAGAATAAACTTTGTATATGTACTTTGGTTCCCAGACCTTGCTGAAGTTTATGATACCAGGGTCACCACAGCAAAGGTGTAGTGTTCTAGCTAGATCAAAGCAAGTGAGATTTGTCCACATAGGCTGTGGTTGCATTTCACTCATACTGGTGAGGCAACTTTTTGTCTCCTTTACCTTCATGAGGTCTTGCTGGCTTCTGACAAATGTCATATCAGTACATTTCATTGTAGGAGCTTAGGTTTCAAATGTATGGGTTTTGGAAAGCATTCAAATTAAAATCAAAATGCAGATGGTTGTTAATTTCCATAACATTGTTGATTAGCTCACTGACTAAATGTTATCTTCAGGCAGAGCTGACACTTAAGAATCTCTCAGCTGTTCTTGCAACTTTCAGCTACAGATTAGAACAGGTTCCTGAATATATAATGAAAATTAGTCTAAATACATTTAATATTTATCACATGTTTTGAAAAATGTCTGTCTATAAGGTAGCTGTTCAAAAGCTCATGCACATAGCAGGGGTGGTAGTGAGAAAGATAGGTTTGAGTCTTACACCTCAGGTATAATAGCTGATACTGCAGAACAACTCTTGTTTGTAGACTTTGCCTTATAGCAGTTGCCTATCTTTCATTTGCCGGTACTGTGGATTCACTATTTCAGACACTACAATACTTCTGTTAATAATTCTGTTTACAAACAAAATTCAGCCAAGAATAATAAATACTTAACAGGTTTTTTTCAATAGATAAGCAAAATAGAATGCCCTTGTACTCAACTGGGTGACATGGAGGATTGGTATGGCATATATCGGAGGACTTTTTATATTAGCTAAGTACAAGAGACTTTTAGTACGCAAAAATTCTGTTCCATAGCACTTGTTTGTGGGAGACTGTGGAGGGGTCAGACCTGCTCTAAGGCATTAGCTTCTGTTTTGTTCATTATGACAAACAAAGCATTGTTATACAAGGAAATAAAGACTAAATAATCTGTACCATGTATTTATTGCATATGACGTGTCCAGAAAAGAAAGGCTGCTCTAGCAATATCTACTCTTTGGACTTCCTGGCCTTTTAAGACTTTTGCAAGCTTGTGGTTTTGCATAAACTTTATTTCTAAAGTTTTAAGTTGTAACCTGTTTGGTTGGCATCTGAGAGAGTTGATGAAGCAGGGAAATTTGACTTCTCTCAAGTTATTGCAGCAACTGGTACAGTATGCTATCGGTCAAGACCCTTATCTTGACCATTATCTGGTAGTTCTTCTGAGTGAATTCTCAGTTTAGCTAAGTAGAAAACTAGACTTTCCAAAAGTGTATTTTGTCTAACTAGAGTCCAAGATACATTTCTGGCCTGCTTTACAGTGTATCATGCTCTGCATTTACAAGGTATGTTGGGTTTTTTTGACACTGTAGGCCAAAAAAACCCTCAATCCTCCTCAAGATTATTTTCACCATCACTTTTTCATAATATAAACCTGCAAAAGCAATTTTGAAATGTTAGTAAATGTGGGCTTCTTTTTGCAATAGTTTTGAGTTTAGAATTGACAAACCTTGTAGCACATCTCTCACGCCCATTTAATAGATCTAGATATTAAATGTCTATTATCTATTGGTACCAGCTTTTCTCTGAAGAGGGATGCTGCACTGCAACAGTAGCATTAATTACAAATGGAATTAATTTATTTGTAAGGGAATGAGTAAATAAATAAGCACTTTATTTGTAAGATTAAGGACACTGGGACTTCCTCAAGTGGAAACAGCACTGAGCCCAGAAAGCATGATGGAATATGCTTTGGAAAGCAACAGCTTCATTACTGTGGGGTTTAGAAAGCTGGAGGAAATACTGAGAAATGTGAAACTACCTGCATATGGTGGTCTAAATGGCTACGTAGAAGGCCTGGTAAAACCTCTGTTTCTATCTTTCTGTGAATGTGCTGCTCTGACGTTGCCAAGTGGAGGCCCCTTTTGACCAAAGCTCTTGCTCACAATGAGCCGTCAAGAAACCGTCCTTTGTTCCTCAAGGGGATGCAGAGAGCTGTTGAACAGTTCCCAAAAAAAAAAAAAAAGTTTGTCTATCCTAGGCACCAGAGAATGTCTTTCCTTTCCAACTTACATTGTGTGTCAAAACAGTAGGCCAATGGTGATTTTGAGGGAACAGTGAAGAGCATGTGGTGGCACTTCCCCTGTATAGTCTAGCGACACCAGCAATGTGTAGCTCACAGACCTCGTAAGTCAGACATGAACTCTTAAGTCAGACGTAGCCTCTTTTTTTTACCAGTTCTTAAAGGGATATTCTTACATGGACCTGTCTGTACATTTTCTCCAACTTCATCAACTTCTGTCTTTCACTGATAATTCTGTAGGTAGTTTACACATAGCATGACAAAGTTAGTCCTCCTGCTTACTGTGTTGAACCTACCTACTCCTGTTAATCTCATCCAGGCTCCCTTGACTGCTATTCTACAAGAGGCAATGAATGACTTGAGCAAGCAGGGATGGAAATTAGATTCCACAGTTTCAGAAATATTTGCAAAAATAAGCTCCTTTCTAAAGGACTTGCCTTCTGGATGTAGTAGGTTGCCACCTTACTTACTGCTGGCAGGAAGTCTATTTTGTAATTGGTTGTATAAAGAAACAAGATGTTCATAGCAGAGACAAAAAGAAAAGGGTGAAGAAATCCCCAAGAAGGAATTTTGAAGGAGCTGCAGCTTGGAGGAACTTCTTTTGATTATAGCTTAGGAGTCAAAATAATAAATGCAAAGGGCTGAGGTGTTAAATCCACACTTTGTAGTACTCCTTTGGAAGTTCCAGTGTTTGGAGGGAACAATTTCCTGACACTGTCTAACTTAAAGCATGTTAGTGTCTGTGAGTAGTGACTTTCCACCTCTGCTTACACTTGTGTGTTCGTGTTTCCCAGGTCAAGGTTCATCTATTTTATTAGCATGTCTGAAGAGCTGAGAATTAAGAATCTGGGGCTGTGTGAATTAGTTAGTTCCTAGTTCTAAGTGTGCTGATTGTAATCATAAAGCTGAGCTATGGTTGTCTTCTGTATTGTAATTGTAATCTGCATTGTTTGTATTTATGTCTAAAGCTTGAGCAGTTTCCTCCTATGAAATAAATATAATAATAATTTACTTAACAGAACAGATTACATGGTCCTGTAAACAAAATTCTGTAACTGAAGGAGAGAAAGAGTTCTCTTTAAAAGCTACTTAGATTTTTCATGTGACTGTTACCTTCGAAGAAGTACTCATGCCTTCAAACCCCTTAGTGGGTAACTGTCTCCAACCTGGAATGAGGAAGGAGGATGCAGGAATGGACTCCCATGTTAAAGACCCCTCTGTTCAAAAACCGTTAAGAAGGCAGAGGTCATGGGATTGGACCTCTTGTTGACCCCCTTAATCCTAGGCTGTAATGTAATCTTTCTGTGCCATCTGGTGTTTTAACCGTCTTAGATAGGCAAATATGAAAATTACCAGAAGAGGTATGGTTGTGACTAGTAGTATTCATTTCAGGACTATGCCTTTTTAATGTGTATTTTCTTTTAAGCTAAACCTTTCTTTCATGCTCTGTCCCAAGAAAGGCTTACAGGTTAAGTCCTAACTTCTGACGCCTTGCAGAATTCCAATAGTAGCCATCTGCTCCTGACACAGCTTACATATCAGTGTATTGTTCTACTTTATTTCGACTTTATTTTCTGCCCTTTCTCACTGATTGCATGTATGGCCTTGGGCAAACAACTTAACAGCTGTTTGGGTTTTTTCTGCATCTATAAGCTAATGATCAAAACATCTGCATAACTCATTGGGAGCACTGAAATAGATCATCAGTACACGAAACCTATCAGGTTTGAAAATCCATGGTAGTAAAATTTGATGATAGGAAAAGAGGAAAAGAGCTGTCTGGCAAAAAAATCTACAGGAACAGAAAAATGAGGAGGTATAATCCTGCACAGAAACTATTTAGAAACAAAGAAGGCTATTTTTGTTCTTAAGTGATGGGAAGCATTTCAATCAGAAGTTCAGTCGGTTTTGATCCACGGCTGTAATTGCTTTCTGTGCAAAGCAGGTGGAATTCAAAAGAAGAGCAATGAGGTGTGTGAAATGGTTTGTCCAGGAGCATATAGTGAACCTATGGCATCTTGGGCATAAAACAAAAGGATTTTTAAAAATTTTTTTCCGCTTACACTTTTTTCGGTGTCATACAGTAAATTGGCTATTTCCTTATTGTTCCAGTTTCTTTCACAAAATGCACATCAGCTTTAGAAGAGATTTTTAAGGCAGTTTGCTTGTAACTGACCTATTGATTCTTTAAGTTTCTCAGAAGGAAGGACCTCCAAAGAGCTTAAGTAATGTAGTGCTGGCTTGTCATTTTATGGACACAATTCAAAGTGTTTATTGTTACCTCATGAGATGAAAAGATACTTATCTTAATTTATTTAAGAAATGCAGCTTTAGCAAAGATCTGTAAAAGATGCTGTACTGTTATGCTAATCCATGGGTGTGAGACGAAGCCTTGATGTGGGTGTTATTAAACACCTGACTACCTGTCCCAGAGGCAGAACTGTACTGGATATTGAGCAACATATATATATAGATGGTTCTTGCAGCTTGCCTGTGTGTCTAGAAACTCCAAGATCTGTGGGAGTCACTTTTTCTCTCATTAAGCATTTCTACAACTTAGACATTAGTATATTTTTGTATAAAATTAACAAAATCTACCTCCTCTTCCTGATACATGAAGTAGGCTAAATCACATCCAGAGGGTGAGAAGAGTATTCATTAATGGCTATGTAGAAGTCTGCAGTTTGGCAACAGCAAGTGGTGTGGTGCCTTTGGGAAACTGCAAGTCTGCAATGCAGATCTGCAGCGCTCTCCTGCTCCCGTGCTGCTTTCTTGCTTCTGCTGTAATCTCTCGTAAAATGTTCACCAGTCCAGTTCTGGCTGTGACAAACTTACTCTGAGGACAAATGCATTCCTTTCCCACTAGTTTGGAGAGGTGGAGGAAAACACCATGCTGGGCTGTAGCATTACTCCAGGCTACTTCTTCTCCTAATTCCCCTCTCTCTCACTTGCTTAACAGTGTGCGTGTATTTGGGAAGGGAAGGTACCGCTGTCTTGACTTTTTCTCTTCTGTATCCCCTGGGGACTGATGGGATTGTGGGGTTAATTCATACCACGTTAAGGTAACAAAGTCTGATTTGCCATCAGATGAGTCCAGAAAGACCAGATGAAATTCTTGCAAATAGGTGTGTTGTGACTTTACCTGTAGTGGCATTTCCAAGTTTTTTTTTTCATTCTTATATGTGAGTCACCATCTGGGATATGTTCTGGTTCCACCCTTGCATAACAAGCTGGATGACTTACTACGCCAGGATGTTGCTATGCTTCGGGATCTGGAAGAGTTTCCCCACCACCACCATACCCCCATATCATAGTATTAGCAAATTGCTATGCGGAGCTACTGGGCTTTACCTGGTACAACAATATCCTGATTTCAGCAGGAAGCCATGTTTATATTGCATCTTGGGCAAGATTCACTATTATGGGTGGGTTAGAAAAAGAGTTCTTGGTGTGTAGCACTGCCCTGTTGGATAGATGTGTGGCTCCCATGGTCTCATTTCTTCTACTCCCTGAATGGCACAGAGCCAGTGGGGGAATGCTGCTTTCCAGAGGGGCTTATGGAGCAGGCCAGAAGAAGCTGAGGGGAATATTGCTCCAAAGGATGTGAAATCTGTACCACACCTAGCCTGTAAGAGTGATTTGATATCTTCCTACCCATATGCCTCTGGTACTGAAAGAGTTTTATGTAAGGTTTCAACCTTTGAAACTTCATAACATCATCATGTTTCTGCCTCATTGTTCTGACTGCATCGAAGTGTTCTCTCATCAGTACAGGAAGCCCTGTGGTAGTCTTCTCCCACAAAGCTTAGGATAGAGAATAAGGACACAAACGCCCTGTGTTTAACTGGTAAACTCTTCAGAGATGGCAAAGCTTTTACTCATGTTAGCTCTTTTTTATGATTGTGATTTGTGAGCAGTAGACTCGGAGTAATACTTCCATGCCCAGAATAGATTAATAGAGTATTGGTTTTATTGTTCTTCTCATACTGCCAGATGTTTGATGACTCCACCTCCACATTTACCAGGATTTGGGGAAGGAAGAGCTATCTCTTGCAGCAGACAGGTGGAGGGAACTTTATTCAGTTCTGCCTGGAATCACTAAAGCTTCTTTGTTGTGCCTTTTTTTTTTTTCATTGCAGATAGCTGCTGCTTTATGGTGGTATTATGTCTCTAAAGGAATTGAATATTTGGATACAGTATTCTTCATCCTGAGGAAGAAATTTAACCAAATTAGTTTCCTTCATGTCTATCACCATTTCACCATGTTCACCTTGTGGTGGATTGGTATTAAGTGGGTTGCAGGTGGACAAGGTGAGTTCTCTTCCGCCCATATCCTTTTGACTGGACACAAGGGAGAATTATTATTGTTTGTGAGCAATGGAAAAAAGTTTTCATAGACTTAACATTATAACATACAAGACTGCTTTAATAGCACTGAAGCAGTACAGTAGCTTTAATTTGTGCAGTCTTACTCTGTGGGAAATGTTGGGGAGGGAAGATAACAGGGCAATAATCTAATGAATTATAAAACTTTTTTTTTTTTCCACATGGGCATCAATTGCAAGCCTGAAGTTCTGTCTTCAAAATTATCTTTGTTCCATATGAAATAAAGATGAACATGTTTTGCCAAACTTTACTTTTTGCATATACAAAGAACTGCAAAATCTAATTATGGGACACAATCTGTGTGCAAATGTAGTGATGTTAATGGAGATGTTGCTTTGGCATTGTAACTGAGTTTGGGCTTTGCTGTCTTTTTTATAAAGAGGCATGTATAAAATTCTGAAACCTTCCCTTGAAGGTGAACCAATAAATTTTTCAATTAACTTTTAAAACCTATTCATAATGACACAAGTCTGTAATCCATTTTCAGCCTTTTTTACTTTGCTTCCTTTCTAAAGCCCCCATCAAAGAATTTTATTCCATTATACTTGCCACATCCTCCCTTGCCTCCATTGTACCCTTGCTCCTGGTGTTTTGCCTTGTCTTTCTCAAATAAGCTCTACAAAGTTCATGGAAAATACCCTACCTGTTTGTAATGTGCTTTGTAGGCTTACAACACTGAAAATAACACAGTAAACGTCACACCAAACTAATATTTTGGGGGGGTTTTGGTCAAATCACAATAATACTTAATGCATGGAGGATTTGTGCTCTCATTTACTATACATATGTTGTACTGAGTGGTTACTTACATTCAAAAGAAGAAGGATTTAAAATTAGTATCTGTGACTATCCTTGAGTTTCTCCCAAGTAATCTGCAGGATGCAGGTACTCAACCAGATATTTAATGTCTTTATTGGCTACTACACCCATAAAATAAGTTTGTTGGAGACTGGACACTTACTTGTAGTCATTGAAATTCCCCGAATATCTCAAAATGCCCTTTCCCTTGTTGTATTTTCAGACTTTTCATGCTAAATATCAGCAGTTTTCAATACAACAGTGGCAACTATTTCCAAATTTATCTGAAGTTTTGGTGTTCTTACACTGATTCTTAGTTTCTAGCCCCTGCAAAAGGAAAAGCAACAGTAGCTCTTCTGCATTTATGTAGTGCTACTGCATGAATGTGGATAGATGTATGTTCTTCTGTTTTCTAGTTGATAGCATGTTGCTTACGTAGACAGATCTATTATAAACTAGACCCTATTATAACTAACTGGGTCTAGACCACATGGGCATCTGAGCTGTTTAATGTCGGTAACTATTGTCTGTATTGCCCTAATCTTGTACATTAGAGCCTTTTTGAGCCTCTCTGGCAGTGTAAGAATACTTTAACAAGATACAGTTTGTGTTCTGGTTTTGGCCAGGATAGATTGACACTGCTTGGGAACAAAGTGGGCATCGGTCTACAAGTGGTGAGCGTTTGTGCATCACTTGTTTTGTATATTCTAATTCTTCTATTATTATTGTCATAATCATTATTTTCTTCCTTTTCTGTCCTATTAAACTGTCTTTATCTCAGCCCATGCATTTAATTTTTTTTTTTTTATTCTCTCCCCATCCTGCTGGGTGGGGGGAATGAGTGAGTGGCTGTGTGGTGCTTAGCTGTCAGCTGCAGTTACACCATGACAATTTGTTTCTGTTAAATGGCTGCTAATCTTGACAGAGCAAAGAGATCTTAATGCAAATGAGAACTGTCATCTTCATTTCCAGCATGGATCATTCTGGAAAAAGTTACACATTTATATGTTTAAGAATGAAGGATATTTTAAGTCATAAGTAAGGAAACTAAAGATGAGCAATTTGGACAAACTCGTTTGGCAATGCCCTTAAATGTCTTATAACCACATGTGAAGTTTTGCTTTGTATGATTTTTTTGACCTATTTAATCAGACTTCCACATGAGTTTTTGATTTCTTGCTGAGAAGTGAACCTTGGGCATTTAAATGCAGTTTAAAAGATTTAAGTTCAGAACCTGATACTTTATACTTTACATTGTCAAATACAGCTTTTAATAATCCTTTAGCAAAACAGTTGCAATTATACCACAATAACTAATGTGGAATCCATGTGATTTATGTCTTTTCAACAAAAATCTTATGAAAAGCTTTTGCATAAGTAGATCCATGAAAGATGTGACGTACTAATTGCACATGACTACTACTGACACAGCCATTTGTGTCAGCACATGTTGGCAGTCAGGTCTATGCTATACTATTGAATATTTCAAAGGTGGAATCCTGTCATGTCCTGTGCTTTATAATTTTTACTATCACATGATTAATACTAGAAAAGAAATCTCTCTTTTTTCAAAATTACATGACAATTTTCCCTTCTGCTCCTGGACAGCTTTTTTTGGAGCCCAGATGAATGCATTTATTCATGTCATAATGTACATGTATTACGGATTAGCTGCCTGTGGCCCTAAATTTCAGAAGTACCTGTGGTGGAAGCGATACTTGACCATATTGCAATTGGTAAGTAAAATTCCTCCTTCTCCCTCAGAAGGTATTGCCTCTGAGTGGATTTGTGTTTGCAGAGCTTTGGAGCAGATGCTGCTCCTTCCAAAAGTTCTTAGCTGTCTGATGCTCACAGCTCAAGTTAGAATACTTCCTGGAGATGGAATTATTTATTTCATTTCTCAAAAAATATGCAGCATAGGTAAGAGCCATGTGAGTAATGTCTAATACTACTTTACTGGTTGTTTCATCTGAATTGCAAAAACCTGTTCAAAAGGTAGAGAAAATCCAGATCCCATAATGTCTTCTCATTTTCCAATGTCTGAAAACTGGTGCCAGGTACTGCAATAAATGTGATATCCCTGGTCAAGCGTATGTGTGCATGCATGATGTGACAGCCAGATACAGCTTCTCTATTGCCTCCCAGTTTAGCAGTTTTCATAACTTAATACATTGGTATACACTGGAGCAGTCAGGCCTACAGAATATATCCAGACCTTTTTGATTCTATATTTTATGTCTTTCAGGTGCAGTTCCATGTGACTATTGGCCACACAGCCTTGTCTATTTATATTGATTGTCCTTTCCCTAAATGGATGCACTGGGGTGTAATTTTCTATGCTGTCACCTTCATTTTCCTCTTTGGTAACTTCTACTATCGGACATACAAGATGCCCAAGGAACCCATAAAGAATGGCAAAATAGCAAATGGTGCCGTTGCAAATGGAGTGAGCAAACTAGAAAATAATGCAGTAGTGGAAAATGGAAAAAAGCAGAAAAAGGGAAAAGCAAAAGGAGAGTAACTTGATCCAGGCCTTAACCGTTGTTGGCAGTGAGGAACCTCCAGTCTGGTTTATAAAAGGAAGAAAAAACCACTATCTGTACCAATTAACCTTAGGTTACTGAAGAGCTAGGACACAGATATTTTCATTATTTATGAAGATTGTTTTAAGAACAACACTAAAGTTGAATTTCTATTGTAATTATGTAATTACCATGTATATGGTCTCTGTGTAAATTTGTAGACTGCTGGTGTTGGTGAATGTAAGGAAGAAGTGCAGTTGATTCCATGTTTAGCAGTCCAAGAGTTAATACTACCATTGATACAGGCAGTTTTGTTTGCACCCACATTTCTTTGGGGGAGGGAGGGGAAGGAAGTAGCGTTTGGATACGTGTGTTTTTCTTTCCAGAAAATTATTAAATGTCAACCTATGACATATTATCTAATCAGAATGCGCAACTTTTCTTGTCCTCCTTGGAGACTTTCTTCAGACACCTTGTGTTTATGCGCTGTCAAAACAATGTTCGGCTTTTCAGGCATTACTTGATTTTACTGAGTGTCTATTCAGTTTGATTGTTTGTTTTTTCTTGTGTGGAAATATACCTACCTCTTCATCTGCTGAAAAGAATATTGAGCATGAAATAACTGGTTTCTGAAATATGGAGTCTGCTAATATAAATATCCATTAACACTAATTTAGGAGAAAATATTATTTCCTGTGGGAGTAAAAGGGATTCAGGGCACTTTTTTTTGGTCAAGTCATCAATAACTTTTTTCAATGTAAACTTAAATTTTGGAGTGGTACTTTTCGTATAGCTAAGTGAAGAAAACATTTTAAGAATGTATAAATATGAAACAATACATTGTTTGAAGCAAGCTGTAAAAGAAGGCCTGCTGCTTGTTGTCTGTGAACTACATTAAACCTGTGGTGCTGACTGATACTGAAAATGGTAAGTTAATATAGTAGAGAGAAAATGGTAATATGTAATTCCATTTAGAAATGCTCTGTGTGTGGATAGTCATGCTAACTACAAGACAGTCACTTGATTGGGAGAGAGAATTCAGGTCAGAAGTACTAAATGCAGCAAACAAAGTCTTGAAAACGCTGCTACTGCTTGATACCCATTAAAACTCTTACTTGTTTAGACACTTGCAGGCAAAGTATGGCTAGTAGTCAGGCCACCATTTTAATGTGAACATCAGAGATGGCTTCTGAAACTCTATTCCCAGAGTATTCTTGGCTCTTTTCAACCTAATTGACAAAGTGACTCTGCTAATCATTTTTTAGTCAAAACTGCTAAAATAGGTAGAAGCCTTTTAGATGGCTTTTCATCTTACGTGATACGTTAATGGACTTCTTACTTCTCCTTTTGTGAAGAAAATATGCAAAGAGTTATTCTTCTTTCAAATAATGTGATTATTAAGACAGATGTTTTGAGCTGCTCAGTAAGACAGGGATGGAATTGGAAAACGTATCCTGAACCCCCATGTTCCTTGCTCCTCACTTTAAGAGCTGCATTGTTGCTGTCTAAATGCATTCCTCCCAGTTCTGGTCAAAAACAAATTCATATTTAGTGACAAACTTGCATCTGGCAAGTGACACCATTGTTGCAGGAAAAAAGTACATGGAGCTGTAGGTATAGAGAGTGTGACACGTTTGATAGTTCCTGCATCTCGATGATCCATTTGTCTGTTTATAATGCAAACTGGTTGTATCTTCTGTGTCTCAGGTTTGTCTCTTGTCTCTATACTAAAATTTGTCTAAACCGAAAAAACAGGTCCTGGGAGAAAACGGTTGACTATAGTCTGTTATATGCGGAAATAATTTCTGATGCTGGAGTTGTTTCAGACGGAAAGTATCCATAATCTCCACCACTGTGAAAGAATGTCTCTACTGAACTGTAATGCATGTGACTATTAAGTTTCCTGTCTGCTCTGTCTTGTGAGTCTTCCAGCCTTTGTATGGATGTTTTTTGCGTTTGCATAACTTTATGTATTTATGTAGTACAGCATAAGGAAGAGGGATAGTGGTCTACCCTTCCTTCTTGGACAAATGCCACTGCCCTTTACCAAGCCAAAGTGCTGGCTGACTGGGTAACTTTGGAATGGCTAAAGGAGCAAATAACGACAAAGCAAGCTGACAGATTTACAGCACACCTGCTACTCCAAGGTAGTGGCTGGTGTGAGTACACTTAGCCTACCGTAAATTCAAGGTAGCTCACCCCACTTTGATCAAAGGGTAGCTTCTTTCTATTTGCCATGGGATGTGGGCAGCTAACTTGTAAATCTGTATTGTTCCTTGTATTGAGTTAAATTGGTTGTTTGCTCTGTCTTTCTTTCGGTAAGCCAGATCAGATAAACTGATACTCTTAATGTGATCTAGCTCTGAAAGAGCATACTGAGAAGTAATCCAGTACAGATTCAATTATGTCTCTGCTACAATTTTTAAAATAAGAATTTTGTCTTGCATGTTAGCAAATATTTAAATAACTGAAAGTCAAATATTCTCTGCCCTCATCCTCCATGGAAGCTGCGTAAAGTTGATAACAACTTGAACCTTATTGGCAGAACTTGAGTAGAATCCTACCCTCAAAGTCTGGGGCACTTGGTAACTTTTAAGTAAAAATGAAACAACGTATTGTGAGAATGCATGTATACATACTCACCATGTTGTTCGGCCCTGCAGGTAAAACCAGTTTGAGAGATTGGCGTTTCATGGGGAAAAAAAACCAGTTATTGAATTGCTGGTACACCTCTGTTTTGAGTCTATCATCTGCAACATGGCTCTCCTAGGTCTATTTATGATACATTTGATTGTTCATGTGACTTGAGTCCCATTATGATCTTGAATATAATGGCCTTATTAAATGTGCATTTTTGTAGACACAGTCTTGAGTGCAATACTTGTGTTTCTGACTATGCAGCCAGACTCAGAGAATACAGGGCTGAACTTGTACAGCTTTTTCTTTTTCAAAATTCAAGGCACTGATGCACATGTGAAATACTGCCAGATTCATTAAAGTCATCACTGAGTCCAAGGCACCTCAGAATTTTGCTATGGAAGTAATCAAATATGTGTATAAATGTGTGTTTGCTATACATTGAACTGAAATTTAAACTAGAAAATCTACTTTGCATTTTTAATTTTTTTTCCTAGATGTATTTAAAAGAGATGTTCAAACCATTTGGCACTTTTTTGCCAATGAAAGAATCTTTTTTGCTAACAGTTCTGAAGCTCTTGGACCAGATTCTCATGATTATTTGATGCCATATAATTAATACCATTTCATTTAGCCTCGTCTTTAGCAGTAACAGCTGTTGGAGTCTTTTAGCACTTTGTCAGTGTAAAAATAAATGCAAATTACCTATATCTGTGTGTGTATATATATGTTTACACATACATAATGTATGTGTGTGTGTATATATATATATGGGTTCTTAGCAGGTTTTTTCAGTATGTCTAGTAAATTATATTTCTTTAACGTAAAGTTTGCAGGAGCTGATAGCACAGTTCCTACAGCTCGAGCAGTAAAAGGAAGCAGTTTTCATTGACCCATAGAGCCAATATCAGTCTTGCAGACATAAATAATGTTTGTCAGTCATTTTAGACATAGGATGGCAGACAAGCCCAAGCCATTTCTCCCAGTGTACTATTTTGAGGCACCAGTTGTAGATTCTGAGGAGAGGGACCTTGACTCAGAGCTGCTGAGAAATTATGCTGGTTTATGGTAGGGGTCATTTTAGGAAACAGTATGAGTGACTTGCTCCAGGTAAATCTTTGAAGTCATTGCAATCAAAATCTCTGATTAACAAAACACTTTTTTAATAAAGAAAGAAAGAAATGTTTCTCTGACAGTTCAAAAGCATGACCTGTTTGATTATATGGCCATTAACTAATTCCAGCTCCAGATCAGGAGGAAAACATGAAGGCAAAATAAGAATGCTGCGGATTTTTTTTCAGGTTAACCTTAGGGCACATTTCTTCAGAGTAAGCACTTGGCCCCATGTTCCAGGGAGCCAAGTAAGAAAGGACTAAATAGCTATTGTGCTGAAAGGTCTCACTCCTAAAATAGCTTATGACCACACCTGCCATCTCTAAAAAACTTGAGTAAAATTGTTCATGCTGCATAAAGTTAAACCTTGCATGCAGTCAGGGAGGGAGGGGAGTCATACTGTTTAAGTAGGTATTTAAAATTAGATCTGTTTCAGTTAAAACTGAAGAGAATGGGGAGCTTATTAAGTATCTGGATAGTGTTATTTATCTTGATTAGAAGCACGGAGTAATCCAATTTGGCACCTGAAGCAAGTCACCCATATGACACTTCATTGCATTGGTCTGATGAGTTGGCCTCTTTGCTAACATAGGCAGTTGCAGCTCCATTGAAATCAGTGTGGTGGTTCCCATTTACCTCAGCAGAGGACGTTTAACCCTAAAGAACAGCAAAAATTATTGCTTTCTGCCAATACCCCAGGAGGATGAGGGAAGTGTATGGTTCAGGATGCTGCTTTTGCATAAGGCGTTCATGCTTTTGTAAATAATAAAAATAAACATTACTTTTTTCATGCTGTTTGAGTTTGGTTTTATACATTCTCTACAGTGTTCTTCTGTGTCCCATCTTGCTTTGAGATGCTTGATAATCTTAGTGATGTGAAGGTTCTGTTAATGTAATCTGTTATGTAGCCTAGAAGGATGACAAAACCATTTTTGTGGCACATGCTCCCGTTTTAAGGTTATGGGGACTTTGTGTTTTTGGGTATTGCCCCGAAATGGTAGTCCAGTGGCTTTGAAGTCACCCGTAGGGAATTGACTGAAAATAGGATATCCACTCTAAAGAAAAAACAAGTCTCCTGGACTATAGTCTGGCTGTACAGCACAGGTATCTGCATCAGATTTGGCCCAAATGCCATCTTAAGGCTGGAGTAAACTGAAAGTGTAGGACGGAATTGGCCTTTGCTTCTCTCCCAGTATGGCTTGTGCCTTGGATATGCAGAAGAGGGAGGGAAGGATCAGCAAAGTAAAACATGGGTGTAATGCATGAATATAATGGTTCTAGCTAAGAAACCTCCTCAATCCATCTTCCGTTTTGAGAACGTGGTGGTAAGAGACTATGTACACTGTACTCAAGGCTCCAGGTTGTTCGGTCTTGGAAGTGTTTACAATTAGGAATACAATTAGCTGTGTGGTTTAGCTTTTGCTGGACACCCCATTGTGTTAATATGATATCTCTCATCCCGCAGAATCTGGAACACTTCCCGCAGTGGGTGTAATTCACAGTTACATGTTGCTAGGAACAGTAAGTTCCTCCATAGCTAGTCGACCAAGTATGATGTCTGTAATCAACCTTATATTGAGTTGCACCCATGTGTTGCACTATAGCACCTAAGTGCAAATAACTACTCCAGATGTCAGGTAGTAGAGAATCAAGTCTGCCATCATAGCAAAATATGGTGTGGTCAATTATCTCTTGCATAACTCACGGCTGTTGCTTCAATCCATTGTTTATACCCTCCCTGGAATCAGAAAATAGACTTAAGTGTTCAGAGCAGGATTTGTCCCTTAGGTGATTAACATGTGCTGGTGGTAGGCACTTTGTCCAGGCACCTTTTCCATAGTACTTACTCCCCACTAGTAATTAAAAATGATCAAGTTAGTTAGGTTCATCAGATAATTCGATAGAACAGACTGGATCCTCTGTTTTTCATGTGCAGTTTTCTTTATTGCATCACTTGCTTCTTAACATCCAGGAAATTGGGGTTGGGGTAAGGGTTTTGTTACCTGTTCTCTTGCTCAGCTCGAAGCACTGGAGTTAGCATGAGAGAGAGGGTGAATGCAGGCTATAGTCTCAGACGCAAATGCAGTGTGTACTCCAAGACAGTTTTGAAGGCGGTACTTCCTACGAACTAGTGCCTTTCAGTGTCTTCCTATGCTTGAGACTTCTAGGTAGCCTAATGAATGTATGCACACTTTCCTATTGATTGCCTGATGTGTCAGTGACATCACATTTAACTTAATTACAAAGATGCTTATTGAAGGGCAAGATGATGGCTCTTCTGATCATCGCGGTGCCAGTTGTCCAGGGCATGATTAGTGTACACTTGTCTGATGGTATTAAAACACTGCCGGTGGTTCCTGCCACAGCACCACACTGTCAGTACAGCTTTGAGGGGAAAAAAACCTACCTGCCTTTGGATTCAGTATGTGAGAATTGATACAAGCTCGTATGACATCACTGCTATCTGTCAAATCAATATCAGGTAGGTTTTGGACTCCTAAATGAAATAAATCTTTGGTTCTTGAAATGGTTCAAAGAGAAATGGTGTGTGTCCTTATCTTTAGACTAAGAACTATGATTCTTGCAGTGGTATCATCTTAATTTGTTTCATGAGAAACCCACCTTTATGCTGGTATCTTTTGGAGTGTGTTTATGAGAGAAAACTAGAAAAATATAAGAAATAACTTGGGCCAAAAGCCAGAGAACATGGAGTAGTTGCTTCTCTAGCTTTTGCCCTTGCCTGTACATGTTGCAGGAGTTAAATGACTACTCTATAACTCTTACTGCTGGGTATTTATTATTTATAGATGCTGTAACAGTATCCAAGTAGTGTACTTGTGCAGAAGTATGTTCTGAAGTACATGAAAATTGCTTTGTCTTAAATTACAATAAAAGCTATTTATCTAGCCTCAAATGCTTGTTGTGGAAGCAATGACAAATGTCACAGCCCTGCACTGGCAGGACTCACAAATAATTAATATTTACTCTGTATTTTCTGATAAGTAATCTTTATCGCTTCCGAGGAGCTTCTTTGAATAGCACAAAGCTCTGTCGAGACGGAAGTTGCCATTTAACTGCTAAAAACCTATTTTGCAGAGCTCCTATTCTTGCTTGCTTGCTTTTTTGTAAATGTGTCTACAGGTCAGGTGCTTGCTTACTAAATTATTCCAGAGTGGCATGTGCTTCACAGAAAGATCTTGTAGTAGTTGCAAGTGAGTGAAATGTTAAAATGGACTCTGGGGTGTTGTTCAGTCAAGGGTTTCAAGTCTGCGGCATCGCCTGGTACACTGGCTTCGCCTCAAATGCTGCTCTTGGCCGCAGGGAACAGCAATCTGAGTCCATCCAGCCCATTATGAATTGTCTTTACTGGACATTACATTCTCACCTGGGATTTGGTGTCTGACCAAGTTTCCACACATTTGGCAGAAGGGGCAGGAGAAGTCCTTGGACCAAAGAAGAATTTTTTTTGCAGTTCTCTCTACTCTCAGAATGTGTTTGAACATTTTCTGCTGACAGCTTGAGGTACAGAGTTTGAAGAAAATGTGGCCCTGGATTCAGTGCTGGAGAGCCTAGCGTGCTTTTCAGTTCTTCTTAGTTGCTTAACATAAACCAAATGTGCTGAAAAGACTCCAGTTAAATAGGAAAACAAACAAACAAACAAAAGCCCCCACTTTTTAGGATTTATTCGGAAAATGAGGCTTTACCTGGGAGCTAGTTTTTTAGTGAAAACTTCCCCTTTTCCCCCCTTGCTCTCTTTAACCACTGTGCATGCCTTTCTGCTCTGCTAGGGTGGCTCCTTGGATGAAGATTGCTCTGTGTCTTAGAAAATAATTTACCGCTGTGGTTTGTCACCGGGGCAGTTGAAGTGACTTCCCTTACAGTCTGAAATGCCGAACAGCAGCCACACAGTCTGAGCAGGTTGAGTAGTAACAGTATGTCACGTACAGTGGTCTCAAAGCATCACTACAAAACTGAGTGTCTGGATACAATAAGCTGGTAAAAGGAACAGCTTTTATTAATTTTGTCTTCCTGCTTAACAAATACCAGGCTACAAGGACAAACTCCAGTTTTGTATTCTTACGATACGAAGGCGTGCTGTACCCTCACAACGAGAGCTTATGGCTGCAAGAGATGGAGAGTATACCGCGCTATAAAATCATTTTGTTGGAGATTTTATACTGAGCTGTTCTCTTCTGTGATCAGAGTTTAATAAAAAATGGATTTTTATATAAATCTGACTTTTGTTTTTTATTTCAAAGTCAGGTATCTAGTACAAATATTTTCTTGCACAGGTAAAAATTCTAATCCTGACTTGTTTGGTGTTCTCTAGGTGAAGTTTCACTTATTTTGGTGAGAATTTTCACTAGCTAAGGACACTCAGTGATGCTAACAGAATGTGTAAGAGCTCACTTGCCGTCTAGACCTCACATCGGGCACTAAGATATTCAGAGAATAATAGAAAAATAAGTACCAAAAACTTAAATTTTTTCTGGTTTGATTTTTAAAAAGACTCTACATTGAAGGTGTAATTACTTTAGTAAAACTGGGAGAAGTGGCAATGTATTTTGAACTTTGCGGCGATGGCTGTGGCAGATTCATTACTGAGAAAAACCTGCTTTGTGCTGCAGCCCAGTGCATGGACGGATTTTTTTTTTTTTTTTCCTGATGATCTGACACTTTATTGGATCTGCTTTTGATAAGGGATCAGATATGAGTTTCTATGTGCCATGCTTGTAGCTCAAACTGTCCTGAATGCCTCTGGTTGCACCAGCACTATGGAATGCTCCTGTAGCACTGTAATGATAAGCAGTCAGCATATATTGTCTGTCTCACAGGTCTATAAATCTCTTGGATCTGGAAGGTGGTGTCTGTTGAAGGCTATACAGGTACTGATTTATTAAATTCCTTGAGCTGAATCTTTAGGATAACAGTTTGTATTCTAAAGTAGAGCAAACCTGTATTTTTTTTCTTGCTTACTCACATGTTACCTTGCAAAAGAATGGTTCCACTCATTTTCGGCTGCTGTTTGAGGCAATTTCTCATTCTTTCAGCACCTCGTGTCCTTGACTTTATGAGGCTCCACTACTGGCCTCGAGGGAGCAGCACTGGGCCCTCGGTGGCTGCTCAGCAGCTCTAGTAGGTGATACATTAAATAGAAGGAATTCATTTACTTTGTCTGTAATGTGTTCTGTTTGGAATTCTAACAATGACTGAGGCCTGTGTGGGTATTTTAATCTGGCCAAAATATTCTTGGTGTTTTCTTCACATCATTATCTTGATGCATCCTTTTCATGGAGGGTAGGAACATACACTGGGTAACAAACAGATGCACAAAGCATTAGTGGTTTGCTCACTTCTGAATCGCAGCGGTGCTGCAAATAACATGTTGGTTTAGCCAGACAAGTGATTTTGGGCTTTGTTCTCAATTTAAATTTTGGTGTGGCAATTTTGGCAGGATAACATCTTGAGGCAATGCAGTTCTTTGTTAGAACAGGCACAGAACTCTGTACCTCCTTCACTGAGCAAAACTCCCTTTGTAAGCATAATGCCAGACACTGAGATTAGCTACCAACATCGTTATGACCTGATGAGCGGTGTATTCTGGATCTGAATTATAAATTAAAAACAAAATCCATAACCTGCCAGAAAGTGCTTTGTTCCAGCACTGTGGCTTGGCCAGGATGTAGAGATAAGGTACCATTGTTAGCTGCAAAAGCTATGTTTAGGTACCAGGAATTCAGAAAAAACGCAGGGTTTTTTGCATCCTAAATCCTTGATTAAAATAAGTACTTTTTAAAAAAGTCATTACATTCAACACAACTTTTCTTCAGCACTGAGGAATAAGGTAAAGAAGAAAAATCCCTGAAGTTGCTCACCGAGGTTATTACTTTCTTTTTGTGCTCACTGCTATTTTAGTAGCAGAAGCAACCAAATGAAGAAATGCCCTCATGATTGCTTACTAATGCTATTTATTTTAAGGAAGTCAGTATCAAGTTTTAAAAGACAGGGTGGAACCTGTTTCTATGCGTTGCTTAGATCAAACAGCTTTTATGGTTGTGAAGAGTGCTTTAGAAAAGAGATTAATGATGCACTCCATCAGAGATGAGGGGTGGGCTAATTTATCTCTTGGTTTCTTTTTTCATCTGTTACAAAGCAGTGTGAATGTTTGAGCCAGGATTTCAGTTCCTGAAGCTGGACATTCTGGAGCAGAAGAAGCATTTTATGTTAGCAAGGAGGAATCCATACATGCCCAGCAAGATGGCCCTGGCGTCCCGTGGAAGGTGAAAGAATTAGAAATCATAGGAATATTTGGCCCTGACCCCCTTTTAAAATTGCAACATTCTCATTGCTGACCATTCCAATTGCTTGGGACTGCTTTCTCTTTGGGGACTTACTGGATTAACTTAACGGCAATTTAAATAAGTAAATAAATTAAAATAACAGATGCTGAATTTCTGCTCCCGGCGGTTTAGTGGGGAAGGTGAAAATTCCCATAGCTAGAAACTGCACCCACTTGCAAAACATTTTCTAGGTGCCACTTGGATTTAGTAGGTTTCACACAACCTGCGAGCTGTTACCAGATTACACTGCACAGGGATGGATACAGGTGAGGGGTGATGAAGGCACAGCCAGCTGGATGACGCATTTCACTGTAGTGTTTCCTTAGGAAAACTTGGAGCCTTTCCTAACTGCTGATGTTTTCTAAGGAAGAGCTAAATAATGTTCTGACATCAACAGGTAGAGTGTTTCGGCAACTGCACCTTCTTGGCTTTAAAAATTTAACTGATGGGCAATCCTAAAGTGGCTTTTCTGGTGTACACCTACCACCAAAGCCAAAAGCTGCTCTTTCAGGAGCTTCTCAACATCAGTAGAATACCACTCTTGGGTGTTTAGCTTCGGGTTATTTTTTAACCTTAACAAGGAAAAGAGACCAAAAAGAGAAGAAGACCTATAGTTTACCAGGCATGGCTACCATGCTGTTTAACTGCAGGAGGTTTGTATGTTCTCCAGTGGCTACAAGCAAGGATGAGAGAAGACTGAACAAGTTTTGAGCAGACACCCTTTCTGCAGTGTGGTGTCATGCCTTGACAATGGTGCTATCCTAGCTGGCAGTGCTGCAAAGTAAGGAGATTATTTTTCAACAATTATAAAGCAGGGTAGGTAATTTGTGTTAGCGCTAGCTCTCTGTTAGTAGTTTTTTTCCAATTGAAAAAAAAAAAAAAAGACATTTACAAAGTGGTTGGAGTTCTTGGTAAACAACCAGAAACAAGACTTGCAAGAACTTGGATGACTCTCTCCTTTGATCCTGTTCCTTCCACCGTTGTGTCAGGCTAACACAAGGCTGCTGCTGCATCTGCGAGCTCTGTACCAGACTCGTCCTGTGGAGGGGCTGGAACTGAGGTCCCCCTGGCCACTGCTGCCTCCCTGGGCATGGCGGTACAGAGAAACACCGAGATCTGGCAGAGCTTTTGCTCTCCTGCCTGTCCCCAGAGCAGCCTGAATCTTCTCATGTAGCGAATATCCTGCAACACGAGACTTGTACTGTCAGAACTTCTGCAGTTTCTGGTCTGGGATGAGAGACCAAATTAATTTGCACAGCATTAATAGGAATTTCGCTGAATGCTGAAAGCAAATGCCAAATCCCACTATCTTATTCATTAATAATAAAATCTTTTTAAGTTGGGATGTAATTAGCTTACATCTTAAAAGTTTTCTAGATAAGCATTTTTGAACAAACAGCTGAAAAGCAGTCATATGGAAATGTTCATAATTGCTTGAAACAGAGCTAAAATTTTGCTTGAAAAGCTTCTAACATAACAGCAGTTTTGTCAACCATAAAATCAGAAAGTGTTTACTTCTTCTATGCGTGTCTAGATACACACACCCAGACACCTGTGTTATTAAAATTGTGATGTTATGCTTTTCACTTTTGTTTTGAAGGGCGTGTGTCTCTGTGTGTGTGTGTGTGTGTGTGTATTTTGTGTTGATTCTATACAGGAAATTTTCTGTATTTCTAATGTTAAAGTGAAACTAATCTGCTGTTGCTGTGGTTTTCTGCAGCTCTCGCAAAGTAAGTTGTAAAACCCCCAACATCTTCCTGGTGTTACTCACAAGCAGTCCCAGCTACGTCAGTTTAGCTGTTTGTATGCAAACCCTAAAGCCTTTGCCAGCCACGTAAGGACAACCCTTCATCAGCTTTGACTGTCTCTGAGCCACAAGAGGGAGATTTTTATACTGTCACAGAACTGCTTTGTCTCTCGACTCCAGAGTACATGAAGTACAGTGATGGTGACCAGCTGGTTTTATGGGGTTTTACATATGTATTTTATCACCTTCTAGTGAAGACTAACAATGTGACTGTACCGCAGCTGGCAATGAAAATGCTACAAACAGAAATGTTTGAAATGCCAGCAACAGCTTGAGGATAAGGCTGGTGTCTCCCCCTGAAAGGCTCATCCCCTCGCAGGGGTCTGAAACCCTTCCCCTCATCCCAAGGGCGGGCATCCCTGCAGGGGTGGCAGCCCCTCTTGGCTCCACCTGATTGGTCTGTTTCCCGGTTCCCAGTCTAACCCTCTGCTTATGCCTATCGCATATGGAAAGGATTGACCAATCTGGCTTCCACTGCAGGATCACTGGGGAAGGCAGGAAAACATGCCAAAACGTCACCAGGCAACAAGGAAACATGCGTGGGTTCGGTCTTGGTGTCGCCCAGGCTGCCACTGCAGAGCACGGGCTGTGCAAGGCAGGCCTGCCCCTTGCCTGCTGACAGCCCTGTGTTATCTCCCCTGCCACCCTTCCCATCGGCTAATTTTGCTTGGCTTTACCAGTGACTCAGTGTATCAAATGGGCGTCATATTTTGTTATAATCCTGAGCTGATTAATTACATGCTGTTAGGCAAAAAAAATGCAGGGCAGCTGTAGAAGAAGGTGATGATGCAATGGAGGTGCAAATAGAAATGTTGGTCTTCCAGAAAGGGAGAAAAAAGGGTTAAGAAGCTAAACATAACCAGAAAAGATGCTTTGCCAAGTGGGTCTGTCACCGGAGCTGTTGGGAAGGCGTGGTCACCCAGGCCCACTGCCATGGGAAGTGCTGCCCACCCACCATGCCAGCACCCTACAGCTCCTCTCGCAGGGCTGGAGAGATGCAGAGCTCCTTGTTCCCCTTAAAAAGTGGTCATTGCCATCTGTGCTAATTAAGAAAAAAATGGTAATGCTTTTTAGGTTCTGAAGGTTCTTTGAATGGTGAGTGGCTGGGCTGATGTCGGAAGATCCAGCTCAAAAAACAGGAGGGCGGGTATGGCTTTCTTCCTCTACCCTTTAGTAAAGCAGGAGGAGGAGGTGCCCACACGGCTTGGCTTTCTGTTTGGATCAGCATCATAACTTTGCAGCCTAATCAGAAAAGGGAAAGGCACCCCTTGCCAGGGAGAGCCAGAGAGTTCCTGGTGGCTCGGTGTCTCAACTCTTGCCCATGGGAAGGGAGGACTCAGCTCCATCCCTTTGCGGGAAGCAGTCCCGGGGAAAAGCAAGCGTGAATAAGGCGAGTAAGGGAGGGGAGGAGGGTGACTTCCCACTGCCAGCCCTATCTCTCCAGACACAGGCTGGGAACCTCTCTTTCAAAAGAAGGCTCTGTGAGCACAAAAAGAAATTTAAAAAAAGGCCTTTAAAAACTATGTGAAAATTTGAGGTACATTACAAAGCGTAGGTGGTGTGGTTTAAGAAGTTGTAAATGTCAGTAGATGAGCACATGAATCACTCGAGCGGCCTTTTGCAAAGGGGAAGGCGGCAGGTATCACATAGAAATTACCATGGGCGGCAGCTCACGCCCTTTGAAGCGCTGGCTAAGCCAATTTATTTTTTGCTGTACGTATTTATTTGTTGCTTGTGCTTGAAATAGTCTTGAAATTACGTGGAAGCAAATGCTTCTGCTTGCTCTGTAAACAGGCTGTCTCTTCGGTGCTTGGGCTGCCTTGTCCTTTTGTGGTGGGCTTACCCCATCCAAACATCAGGTGCCCACCAAACCACTCTATCACTCCCCCTCCTCAACTGGGCAGGGGGAGAGAAAATGTGATGAAAAGGTTGAGATAAGGACAGGGAGATCACTCAGCCGTTGCCATCATGGGCAAAACAGACTCGACTTGGGCAACATTAATTTAATTTATTGCTAATTAACACCAGAGTAGGATAATGAGAAATAAAACGAAATCCTAAAACACCTTCCACCCCACCGTTCCTTCTTCTCAGGCTCAACTTCATTTCTGTTTTCTCCCAAGCAGCACAGGGGAACAAGGAATGAGGGCTGCGGCCAGTTCATCAGACATAGTCTCTGCTGCTCCTTCCTCCTCACTGTCTTCCCCTGCTCCAGTGTGCATCCCTTCCACAGGGTGCAGTCCTTCAGGAACAAACTGCTCCAGCATGGGTCCTCTGCGGGGCCACAAGTCCTGCCAGCAAACCTGCTCCAGTGTGGGCTCCTCTCTCCATGGGTCCACAGGTCCTGCCAGGATCCTGCTCCAGCACCTGCTTCCCACAGGGTCACAGACTTCTTCAGGCACATCCACCTGCTCTTGTGTGGGGTCCTCCATGGACTGTGGGGCTGCAGGTGAATATCTGCTCCACCATGAATCTCCATGGGTTGCAGGGGCGACAGCCTGGCTCACCATTATCTTCACACAGGCTGCAGGGGAATCTCTTCTCTGGCACCTGGAGCACCTCCTCCCCCTCCTCCTTCAGCGACTTTGGTGTCTGCAGAGTTGTTTCTCTCACATATTCACTCCTCTCTCCCAGCTGCTCTTGCACAGCAGGTTTTTTAACCCTTTTTACCTATATAATCACAGAGGCGCTACCACCATTGCTGATGGGCACAGCCTTGGCCAGTGATGGGTCCATCTTGGAGCTGGCTGGCACTGGTTCTGACAGACATAGGGGAAGCTTCTCGCATCTTCTCAGAGAAGCTACCCCTGTAACCCCCTGCTACCAAAACCTTGCCACACAGACCCAATGCACCCTGTTTTCCAATGCCATAGCACTCTTTGAAGCCTGTTGAATAAGTGAAAGGGGGAAAAAAATCCTCTCTTATCCACCACTAAACTCTTCAAGCCAAACCCATGGACTTGCTGACTCTGGAGAGCCAGCACAAGCCTCACAGGTGGTAGATGCGTACTCACAGAGCACGTCCGAAAAGGCAAGGCTGTGTGCGCCATGGGGGCCGGTTAGCTACAAAACCACTTTTAGCGTTTGCTGATACTGGTTAACTTCTTCCTGCCGTCCCGCGCTGCCTGGTCTGTGTCTCAGAACCGTGGCTAAAACATAGCCAGAAATGATACGGCTTTTGAACGTATTGTTAGCAAACCGAGGTGACTTGCTGCTTTCAAACCAGCAGCGTTACCGCTGCCTCGTTCACGGCACAGTGCAGGTTCTTTGTAACAGAGGAGCCAACGAGGAAGACGTACGTCACTGGGTGTTGGGTATGTCCCTGGGTGGTAGCACTGCAGCCAGGCATCCATGGAAAAGCTGCAAAGCAATTTGAAAATCATTGTATTAGGGAGTAGAAAACTAAACACATGGTTACACTCTTCCTGGAGATTTTTACTTCAGCAAAAAACATTTTTTAAAAAATGAAATTATTTTTCAATAATGGAATGGAGTTACGTTCTGTATGTCATCCTGTACCCCACCCTTGTCTCTTTTTAATATTTTCACCTATCTTACTATATGATATATCATATTTATGTGTAGAATTATAGAACAATGTAACCTGGGAGGTCTCTCTGGGGATATTCTGGTCCAAACCACTGTTCAGGGCCAATTTCCAACAACTGCAGAGCTCCTCAGATAAGCCCTGCCCATTTCTAAAAATATGTCCTCACTGAACACTTCCCCTTTGGAAACCCCGACCAACCCAGGGACAGGGCAGAGGGAGGCTGGAGGTGTCTCAGCTCTTAGTGGGGAGCATGGACTATGGAGGATATGAAGTAAGCGGTTAGAGAAGCTTGAAGGCTGAGCTGGCCCATCTTTTACCTACACGTATATATAGAGAAACTTGTTTTCTCTTAAATCGTGACAAATAGACAGCCAGCTATTTGTTGGAAATTATGGTTATTCCCAGCAAAAAGCAAAACTCCACCCATCAGGATGGTTCAGAAATTGAGCCTTCAGCAGTGACCGATATTTGGCATACATGAGGTCCAGCTTCAGGAGCCACAACCAAAAGCTCCACCAGAAAAGATGATGTTAAGAAGGGAGGTGATTTTACAACATCCCTCCAGGAGGGGTCCAAAAGCCTTTTAAGTTGGCAGAGGTACTGTATTTTTTATGAAATACGCAGCAGGTCAGCATGGAGCTGGTGTGCCTGGAGAGAAATGAGACATGCGAAAGGGCAAAGCCTGCTGGATGTCCCTGAAAAACGGCAGGTAGCAGCTGCAGCGACTCCCTACTACGGAGATAGGGGGAAGAGATAAAGACAGATAACTATTTCTGTTGTGCATTCAGAAACAAGCAGGATGGTATATTCAAGCAAAATGAGAGAAGTGGTATTTTTTAGCTTCTGAGTTTTAAGTGAGGACATTGAAAATCTGTATTAGACAGAAGTAGGCTTAAGTCTTGCTGCGTACTGAGGAGGGCTGGAAGATCTGCCTAGGAGACAATTGGCGCGCTCACCTTCACTGTGAATACGTGCTGGAGCACCAGTTTGATTCCCAAAGCCCTACAGAGCATTAGCATTAAGCCACTGTTAAAAAGATAAAAAGATGAGCCTGGTAATTGTACGACATGCAGTCTGACATCAACCCAAGGCGAACTGATGAGGCTGCTGACAGAGGGAGTGAACTCATACATGACAGGAACAGAAACTAATGCTGCTCGTTGTGATGAAGAGGAGAAAGGCATGGTTTGGGGGTCTTTTGTTTTTTGGTTTTTTTCTGCATGGAGACTATTTGTCTGCACTCTGTGTAGGCAGATACTTGTATTTCTGTCAATGTTTTGGGTCAGTGCCACACTATTGTATTCACTATCGTAAAAATATTGTCTCGCTGTTGTGAAAACCTTATCAGTAAGTTGTATTAGAAAGGGCAGATAATGCTGGATGGGCAAAGGAGGAGGAAAAAATGAGGAATGGGAGAGGGGGCAAAGGAGGAGGAGGAAGGGGACAGGGGAGGAGGTACTCCAGAAGCTGGAGCAGATATCCACTGCACCGTTGAGCAGGTTTGTCCTGAAGGGCTGCAGTCCCTGGAGGACCCCATGCGGGCACAGGGGAAAAGCGTGAGAAGGAAGGAGTGGCTGTTACGGACTGACCCCAGCTCCCATTCCCCATCCTCCTGTGCATCCTGAGGGGAAGAGGAGGTGGAGGGGCTGGGAACAAAGGTGAGCCTGGGAAAAGGGGGAGAAGACAGGTATCATTTTAATGTTTGTCTTTGTTTCTCACTTCCTGAATCTCTTTTAACGGACAACAAATTAAAATAGTTTTCCCACTGTCAAATCTAGTTTGCTTGTGGTGGTAACTGGCAAGTGAGCTCCTTGTCCTTACCCTGACACAAGACCTTGCTCACTTTACTTTTGGGGGAGATGGAGTGAGCAAGCAGCTGGGTGGGAGTTTGGCTGATTATGAAGACAAACCTGCCACATACTGTTCACAGGAAGCAAAAAGCCAATGCATTAGCTAATTTTAAAACAACAGATAATTAATAAAGCTAATAAAATAAAGGCCGAGGAAGTCAGTCATGGGAATATATCATTGCTCCTCCGAGGAGCTCCCTGCCATGACTTCCAGCCTGTCCTTGGATGCCCTCAGTTGGGGGCCTGATGCCATCTCGGGCTATTCCAAAAAGTGAAGATGAATGCTAGTGGCAGATTGATTTTTTCCTTACAGGTATTTTTACCCTCGTACACATCTACTAGTGCAAAACTCTCAAGCAGTTTCTCTCTGAAATATTGATTTTTAATCTTGTTTGCCCTTTATGTTTAACTAAAGAGAAGGAGCTCTTGTAAGAGTTTGGAACTGTTTGCTTGTGCTGTACTTACTGTAATCCATCCCCTGTGTATCTTAACTACAAACACAAGGCTTTCCAGAGAGCTACTGGGAAGTCTCCGGAGACCCATAAAGTGCTGAGCTATGTTTTCAAAAAATATCCACTAGAGGGTACTCAATGACCTTCCAGTGAAGGGAGGTTTGCAGTCTAGCGACAGGAGGAGGAAAGCCAGCACAAAATGTCACTGATAGTTGCATTAACAATAGCAGAGCACAAGACAGCACCAGAAAGAACAGTATGAAGGGTTTTAGGGGAAAGAAATGTTGGGCTAGCTTAAAACCAGCAGGAACCTCTCCGTACCATAGCTCCAGGGACCTCAAGCTGCCAGATGGAAATGGGGCAATGGGAAATGGGGGTTTGGTGGCCCTTTCCTGGGGAGCATGACCCTACATCCAGCCCCGCTGCAGGATGGGAGTGCAGAGCTGGATGGGAGCCCAGTTCGCACCCCCATGACAGCACACCACTGGGTTTTCTTTCTTTTTTTCCTGCTTTTGTTGTCTGACCTGCAAAGAGCGAAGCTTTTGGAGTGCTCGCTGGTTTGACACAGCTGAGGTTTTCTGAAAAAAACATGCGTTTTTTTGTACTGCTGGCTATTGAGAGCGTTGATCGAAGATACTGGGGTATAAAAGATCATCTCGTGAAACAACAATGATTGCTATTCTACAGCGATCTGTTTCCATTGTGCTAATCGCTCGTGATCATTTTAAATTGGCAGCTATGACTGTCCTTTGTAGGCAGGCTAGAAAATGAGACGATTTTACCATGCAGGTAAGTCATGAACATCCGCAGAGGCTTCATAAACCCGGCAAATCCCCTGGCCACAAATTTCTGTTTGTCTTATTATTATTCCAGTCTTTTATTTCCCCATTAAATACTACAAAGGGCATGTAAAATGCTAGGCATGCTCTCGAAAAGGCTGGCCCTGAAAAGATATGCCATTCATCTTCTGCCTTCTACTTCCAAAAAATCAATAATAAGCATCTTATTTCAGTGTTGAAAGAGAAGATGTTTACTATCCAGCAGGACATCTGAGTTATTGACCTTGAACGCTAATCAGTATGTTTGAACGTACTCACCAAGTTTAGAGTTGAGGCTAAAAAAAACCTAATTAAATCAGCAGGGGGCACGATTTCTTCGAAATATCACAGGATTACCCAGCCGTGTGTCGGGTTTTCTTTACACTGCACAGGGCTGCCCACCAGTATGGTTTTTAAAGGTGTAATGTGGTTTTTCTCAGTTAACCTGTTCAGCCCTGCACTGCCCCATGGGGAAACCTCAGGTATTATCAATGCTGTTCACAGTCCTGCAAAAGGATACTCTGCACTAGCAGTGGGTCAGTCCTGCAGGGTGTTGCTTTAGTCATCCTGGAGTCTTTTTTTCTTCTTTTTCTGTATGTCCCAATTTCCTGGGTGCAGCCCAAGCCTCGGCTTCCTTGCCATTAACCTGTGAAACACCAAAGATCACATCTGGATCACATCTGCCTGTGGCTGTGGGTCATGGGCACCAAGCCCAAAGGTCCTGGTGGGTGGCAGGATGCTTGCCTGCGCTCCTGAAATCCTTCTTGGCAATAAGCAAACAGGAAGGCAAAACTGAGATGAGCACAGACTAGCATACAACGTCTAGGAGAGCAGGTGCCACTTTTGGAGGCAGCAAGAAGAAAATCTGGGGGTTTTTACAGCAACATAGTGACTGCTACAGCTGAGGGGACCCTAGAAAAGACCAGAGAAAGGTCCACCCGGCTTAGTGCCCTGGGTCTAAGGGCACTGCGTCTGCAGGGTACATCTAAGGGTGCATCTGTAGGGAAGCAGTATAAAAAGAGGCACATTTAGGGTATCTGTCCTCTCCCTTCAGAAATCAGTCAGTAGCATGGTGACTGATAATCATGAGTGGTCTTACCCTCAGAAAGGCTGGAGTGGGGATACAAGCAAACGTTTTGGGTCACTGCGCTCTCAGTTGAGTCTAGCTTTGACTTTCTATTTTGTACCAGATCTTGAATCTTGAGAAACTCAGATTTTTGTCCTTATTTTTCATCTGAAATCTTATTTTTTAAAGGGTAGGTACTCAAGCTGTCTGGCTTTACAAAAAGAGAGATGAATCCCTGAAAAAATGGACTCTTCTCATTTTTAATTAGCAAATCCAAATTAATAGCTAAGAGTAGCTTTAGGTGTGTGGTTTGTTTCTTTCACAGACATACCTGTGAAATGGCTTTACCTGTTTCCAGTACATGTGCTACATCTCTGTCAGAGCCTCCTCTGAGGAATACACGGGTGGAGAGAGTACCTGAGAGGGCGGGAGGTGACGGCAGCAAGAATAACCAGTGCCGATTATGCGCACGTATGAGGGAGCACTGTAACAACTTGCTGCCAGAATACTTGGTGCAGCTCTTAAGAAAAGCTTTTAAAAGCTAAAATGCTGGAAGTGAAGATCTTCCAGTAGCTTCCCAGGGATTTTTCTTCTTTTTTCCCCATATTTATTTTGTTGCCAATTATGCTGCATTGCAAATGTTCTGCTTAAATATACTGGCAGACTGGATTTAAAACTCAGAGACAAAGCAAAGGTATAGTCAAGGGTAACCATAGCTGAATAGATTTTATCCACTTTTAGTTTGGGATAATGCAGTTTTCCCACTTCTCTAGCATGCCTGATGGGTGACCTCTTCATTTCTTTACCAGTTACACCACCAACTGTTTTCCGTGGTTTTCACCTGCAAAATAGGCAGGACAAAAGCATCGAACATGCAGAAGGCATCCAGCAGGATGGTGCTCTGAGGTGGAAAGCAGTCAAGTCTGAGTGCCCACAGTGGTATGGACAGACGACAAATAAAGCCTGATTTTCTACCTTCATGGTTAGGGAAAGGAGCAGATATTCTACATTTGCTCACCATGAAATCCATACATCTCAAACAATGGATATAAAATAAGGACTATTTAGGTGTTCTTGGCAGCTTTTGGACATTTCCTTATATCCAGAGTACTGCAGTTTCTTCTCTGAGCTGATTTGTGCCAGTGCACACTCTTGCCAAAGGCTGCCCAGGCAAACCCCTTGCTGTCGCTGGTTGTGGCAGCTGGCTGATCTGCATTGGTGTCTCTCTTAGGACGTTGCTCAGGGGAGGACGGGCTTCTGCAAAGGTGGATGGTAGGTCAGTTTGTGATTTGCAGCCCTCCATAGCATAGAACAAGTGTCAAAAGGCAAACTGTTCTTTCAAGATGAATGGAAAGCCTTCAGCTACCTCCACCTTGGGACAAAAGTAAGAAGGGCTTTTCCCTGTGTTCACTTGTTTGCCGACCCCTCTCTGGAACCAGTTTCAGCCTCATATGTTTTAAGATGAGGTGACCAAAACTGGCTAAAGCCTTCGAAATGCAGGAGGACCACTGACTTAAGTGGCATTTTCTCACTTCTATATCCCAGACCTTTTTGTGTTTTGCTGAGAGTGGCTAGATCAGAGCCTGTTGTTGGATTATAGACCCAAAGGTTGTCCACGTCTTCTCCAAAATGGTCAGATATAACTGAGAAATGAACAAGGGGACAGGACAAATAAAATTATTTCTGTTACAGCTCATTATCTCGTACTGATGTCCTGGTTTCAGCCAGGATAGAGATAGTTTTCTCTTCTTAGTATCTGGAATGGTGCTGTGTTTTGGATTCTGTACAGGATTTGGTATAAGAGGAATGCCGATTATATACTAACGCTTTTAGTTGTTGCTAAGATATCAAGGACTTTTCAACTTCTCATGTCTTGGTAGTGTGCAGGTTCCCCAGAAGCTGGGAGGGGGCACAGCCACAGAAATGGACCCAAACTGGCCAATGGAACATTCCATGCCATGCTCCATCATGCTCAGTACATAGATGAAGGTTAGGTGGGAATCTCGGGGCTCTCTCACTTCTGGGATTGCAGTTTCAGGATTTTCTTCTCCAGATTGCTAGCCGGGAACGAGCTGGGCCTTGGTCAGTGGGTGGTGAGCAACTGCCTTGCACATTACTCATGTGTATATCCTATTATTACTATTATTATCATCATTATCTTAATTTAATTTTATTTCCATTATTAAATTGTTTTTATTTCAACCTGCAAGACTCCTTACCCTTACCTGCTGTTCCCTGGGGCAGGGGAGGAGGAGTGAGCGGCTGCGTGGTGTTTGGCTGCTGGCCAGGTTTAAACAACTCAACTGACAACAGTCACTTTTGACGGTCATCCTGCTTGGTAAGTGACTTTTTTTGGTTGCTTTTACCTGGACTTCCCTAGTCCAGGAAAGACCAATTTACTTAAAAAAATGCTGTCCTCTGCAAATTACTGCCTCTGTGGACTGTAATTTTAAGGTCTCTAAATGTGTTTTTAAAAGGTTGCTAGACTTGCTTTTTTCCATTCTCTCACTTCAGTTTCTGGTTTTACTAAGAGTTTGACCTTTTTTCTTCTGTTTCAGTTTGGTTTTTCCCTTTGTAAAGAGATGAAGAGATCTTTTCTAAGTAGTCCCTGCTCCTTAGCCAAAACTGTAACTGGTGTGTGACGTGTGGGTGGATATACACACTCTTGAAAGTCTCTGTGACTTATACCATGTGAACAACTCCCCATTTCGCTATTTATTTGGCAAAATTTAGTGCCATCATTTGGTTTTCGGTGTGTTAACATGTTTCCAGGTAAATGCTATGTACAAGATGATTATCACATAAAATATTCATGAACTTAAAGACTAGGAGAAAAAATCCACATCAATGCTTGCAAATATGTCTGGTACCAGTCTTCGGCATAAATATATACATATATAGATACACACACAGAGAGAGATATCTATACAGTATAAGCCAGGGTACTTGCCAGCAGTGTTCGTGCTTGTTGGGGAGAGCACGTGCTGGCCCAGGCTCTAACAAAGGTTGTTGAGCTGGAGCAAAGCCCAGACTTTGTATCACAGAGCTCACACCTTTCTCACACCTCTTGTAGGTGTCACCCCTATCTGCGATTGCTTCATCTGAGCCACCAGTTTGGCAGCTCGGGGCAAGAGCTCTGGGAGCTGAAACCAAAAAGAGAAGCAGCAGGGTGGGGAGGGGAGTTTATCGGGCCGAATCTCCCAGAGGCTTCTTTTGGTTTTGGAGCCCAGTGGGAGAACCACATCCCCTTAGATTACATTTTGTCCGGTTTTTAAAAACTGGAGCTGTTCAGCTGGTGTTCAACTTATCATACACACCTGTTGGGCTAAATTTCTGAACCAAAATGAGTGATACTACAGCAGAGACAGGTTTCTCGCTTTACTAGATTATGTCGTCCTATTGATGTATGGATGCCCAGGAATGCATCTGTCTTGATTTACTTATTGCAAATGGGCAATGCCCTCATTGTTTTCCAACTTCTCAGCAATGCTGGCCATTAATTAAAATGTATGGCTCTCTCAAGTGCTGTTTTAATTGCATTTCAATTCCAACTTAAAGGGCCAGCAAATAATAAAGCTGGGTATTATGTACACTTTGAAATGCTGAGACATAGAGGGAATAGATAACTCCTGCAATCAATTTATTCTCTCACACTGCTCAATTCCTGAGCGTGCCATTTGTTTGATTAATGGTTGTTATTTTTTTCCATAGAAATCAACAATTTTAATATTGTTTTCCATCAGAAACTATTTGTGCCTTGCTTGTGGATTAAGGAGAAAATTCTTTAGCATCTCTCCCATGTGCTGGTGAAATCATTAATCAGAGCAGCCTCTCCTGACCTGCAAGGATGGGAACTCTACTGGCACACCACACATATGTGGCTCGGTTTCTTTGCATGCTCACTTGCCTGCTTATTACTCCATTGCCTGCCCTGCATCTCCTCTCAATGAACCTCTCCTGGCCTTTTCTTCTCACCCTCTTTTCTTCCTTCACTTTTCCTCCTCTCACCCATTTCAGTGGGTGGGCTGTGTGGAAATCCTCTGTGCCCACCCAGGGCAGCCTGCAGGGCTGCCGAGCAGCTCAGCCAGCCAGCGGATGGCAAAGGCTTGGTGCCGTATCAGCTACAGTAACAGGGTAGAGGTTCACACCTCAAGTTCCCAAACCTGATGGGGATATTAATGCCTTCACTTTCACGTTCAGGTTGCTAGCATCAAAATCCATGTTGCCTCGGTCCTCCTGCCACCAGCTCCTGCCCTGTGGGCCCCAAGAGGGACAACTCTGCAGGTGGATGAGAAGCCCCTGAGCTGAATGGCAAGACTTGGATGTCACTCTCATCTCATGTGCTGTCTTCCATGGGGATCTCTGGTCCAAGCAGCTTGTCTTTTCCTTCTCAGCATCTATCAGCAGAGCTTTAAACTTTCCCTCGATCAATACTGTCTTATCAGGGTTTTCTCTTGATAGAGAGATTAAGTAATTATGTTGTGGCCGAGCAACTGCTCCTGGTCACCACTGACTCCATCAGTAACACCTTCCATCAACATTTCTTCCCACATGCCACTTTTCTTTCTTAGCAGGAAAATCAGAGGAAAAGTGTAGGATCGAAAGTGCTTTTTAAAGTTCCCATTAATCTTCTTACTAGAGGTACTGAAAAATATGTATTTTTAAAATACAGGAAGAGCTTTCCAATAAGAAAGTCTAGTTCTTGCTTTCTGTAGCACTTGCTTCTCCAGCCTCACTTCTTTAGACTTGGCTGGTGCAAGGCGACTGGTGCCCTCTCGCATACCCAGCCCATCCTCGCACCCAGGTTTCCTGAGCTAGGGCAAAGCCATACTGTCTGCTCGCAAGTGTAGCAGTGGAAGGCTTGCCAAGCAGCTTCCCTTCCGCCGAGGAGGTGTTTTTGGCTTCAGGAGTCTCCTGGTTGTTTCTGAGCTTTGTCAGAGATTCGGCATGTAACCGGGGGCATGACACGGGTGCCGTTGGCATGGACTGTGGTTCAGCTCCATCTTGCTTTTGTGAACTCAGTTCTCAGCCTCTTCTATCCCATTTCCAAAATGTCACTAACAGTATTTCACAGCTCCATGAAGGTGGTTCACAAAGAATTTCAAGAGGCTAAATGTTTGTCCTGGTTTAACCCCAGCTAGCCACTAAGCACCATGAAGCCATTTGCTCATTCCCCCCCTCTCCCAGTGGGATGGGTAGAAGAATTGAAAAAAAAAAAAAGTAAAACTCGTAGGTTGAGATAAGTTTAATGTTGTAAGTAAAATAAAGTATTATAATAACAATAACAATAAACTATAGAAAGAATGTAACCGAAAGAGAGAGAAATAAAACCCAAGAAAAGACAAGTGATGCACAATCACTGACTGATGCCCAACCGGTCCTCGAGCAGCAATCCGTCCCCCCTGGCCAATTCCCCCCAGGTTATATGCTGAGCATGATGTTCCATGGTATGGAATATCCCTTTGGCCAGTTCGGGTCCGCTGTCCCGGCTGTGCCCCCTGCCAGCTTCTTGTGCACCTGCTCCCTGGCAGAGCATGGGAAACTGAAAAATCCTTGACTCAGGATAAGCGCTACTTAGCAACAACTAAACCATCAGTGTGTTATCAACATTATTCTCACACTGAATCCAAAACACAGCACTGTACCAGCTACTAGGGAGAAAATTAACTCTATCACAGCCAAAACCAGGAAAAGTTTGTAGAAGATGCAGGGATACACACATTTAAAGGTAGTTTAAAGTCAGTATATGGATATGTATTTGCAGGAGCCATTGTTGTGTTTCTGTGTTGTGTTTTCTGTTGTGTTTTCTGTATCCCTGCTCACATCAGGGCTGTCACATAGCCTCATGTGCTATTGGAAACTAATATGAGAGGGGGTCATTTCAGCCTTCATTCTGTAACTAGTCTTTTGTTTGCTGAAGAGGGAGAGTGTAGAAATGTATTTCAGCACAGAAATGTATTTCTGTGATGAAGAGAACTTGCAGTGAGTTAATCATGTTAGCAGCACACTCCGCACTATTGCCCCGCAGCATTTTTCTCACTACTGTAGCATCTCATTAGACACGGAGCTCTCCCTAGGAAACACTTTGTGTGAAGAACTGGGGAAAGGAGAATTGTTGTGACTGCAGTGAGCCAGATATTCTGCTTTACATCTCTGTCACGAAAACGGGGTGGGGGGCCAGGAGGATAGACAAAGAAAATTCGTGGCCCAGAAGGGGGGTTTCCCAAACCCTTTACATTTTGTCCAGTCCACTAGTTTCCCAAGGAAGACAAACTCCTGTCACCCAACCCGCCTACCACACTCCTGTCAGGGAGAAGGGGAACCTCCTCGGGTTCTTTACAACTTGGCCAGCCTGCCAGGCACGCTGGCAGCGTCACTGAAATCAAAGTCCCTCTTGGTAGCCCACAAGGTTGGAGGATATTCGCCTAACCTATTCAGGGACCCTCGCTAGCAGTTACACAAAGACAAATCCCTTCAGTATTAAATCAAAAATAATAATTTATTGTGTAGATTTGTGACTAAATGCAGGTTCGAATGATACTGGTGAGAGGGTATTGACTGCGAAATGGATTTAGAGCAAACACTAAACACACACATACACACACAAAGCTAAACACACAAGCAAACCTAAACACTAATAATTATTAATAGCTAGCCTGATGTTAATATTTAAGCGTGCAAAACACAGAGCTCTTACACAATAGGCGTCCCTATGAGGGGGAGAAGATGGGTTCAGCCCGTCGACTGATACCAAAGTTTCAATGGTGGTCTTCTGTTCCCCAAATCCCCCTTTTAATCGCTACTTTTTATATTGTTTCTATACTTTTAGGTGGAGCTTGAGTGACTTTAGTCATACATTCTTTTTATTCTGATTGGATTAAAAATCTCTCGCTTCACGTTTAAAGGTACAGGTGATAAAACATAGAGCGCATGCCCAGTGGGGAGTGGTCGCACCTTGGAGGCGGGTGGCCTTTGGGATGGAGCTGTGTTTTGGTATTATAATCACATTATAATGAGCAAAGTTCACCTAGAGGACATGATTTCACCATTTTTGCTAGCATGGCAGTAGCGATCCATCTTTCTTGATTGCAGTTATGCGGTTTATTGTAGCAGCCCATCGTTATCCTGATAACGGAGAAGGGCTGCACCACCTCCGTGTTGCCCTGTTCTCCATTTCAGAGATACAGTACATTCTGCCCAGTCAGGGTGGGCCTTACCCATGGCAACTACATTCCATTCTTGGGATCAGCAAACTGCTTCTTAGCCACTTCATGGCTAATTTTCGTGTCAAGGCGTAAGCTAAAATCTGGGGAATAGGGTTTCCCTCACCTCCCCATTATCCGTCATTTTCCCACACCTCTCATGGAAATTTGGATAGATAATCAGTCATGGAAATGTAATACAGGTGCCTCCAAGCTTTATTCAGAAGATTAATGTGAAAACCACAGTTCAAATCATCAAGGGGAGGAGGTGAAGAATAGCCTATTTTAAATCATGAAAAAACACTGATTTCTTTCCACGTCGAGGTAAAACCCAGGGAAACAGGCCTTCCCACTGGCACCCTGACACTGGCACGGAGGGCTGTTAATAGCACACAGATACCTTCTCAACCAAACGCTCTGCTAGATTTAAATCCAATGAAGCCAGCTTTCATAAGAAGTGCTGAGAGCGCAATAATAAATGATTCTATTAGTATTAATGCAGTCGCTTTTGCCATTTATAATGTAAATATCATCTGAGTATAAAAAGTGCCTCATTGGCATAACGGAGGTAAAATTTTCATTCATCACATTTTAAAATAGCATAACCACACAATATGTTCTTGGTAATCATAAATGAAAGGTTTTCTTAACATAAAGAAGATTAATAATGGGCAGGTATCTGTTATGCATTTTCCTCCTGATGGAAAACATAAATATTCTGGCCCAAACATAAAAACTCTGATTGTATAATGAAGTGTTTACATTAATCTACCAAATACTTTATTTTTATTCCCGCAGAGATTAGGGCCTTTAAAAGCACATAGAGGAAACATGATTATATCTTATTTGGCTGAAGAATGAAATAATACACTGCAGGAGCCATGCATGCACTGATGTTTTCAGGCTATTATGGTCCATAGCCCCAGGGGTTTAAACTGCAGTGCTCCAAGATGGGAGACCTGACCACCAGCTCCAGACCTCAAACATCAGCACCATATTGATTGGGGATGCTCAGCTGATTTTATTACGCAGATGATGCTCTTCCAATGTAGTCAGCAGAGGAGCAGCCAGAAGGTGAAGGGAAAGCCTTTTGCAGGTGCAACATTTTGGAAATATCTGAAAAATCACTGAAAATATTCAGTGTGAAATAATAAAAAAGTTTCCCTCCCGAAGGCTTCATGGGTGTTTGAATGTAGGACTGAGCAGCAGATGTAGCCTCCAGCAGAGGTCCCTGACCACCTGGGCCTGTTCCCAGCATGTGCGTGGCACAGGTGCCCTCCCAGCTGCCATTCCACCTCTTCCGGCTCCCCACAGCAGCTACATTTCCTCTGGGGAGCGTGTGTGCAGCCAGAAAGAGCCTGATGCCACTAAGGTGCTCAGAGCTTTATCTCCCTTCTCATCCACATCCCATCCATCCCATCCATCTTTTCAAACACGGCATTTCCCCACCTGCCTTGTCTGCAAGGTCCTACTGACACAAGAGCTTTTCTCAGACCTTCTCTGCTGAAGCCAGAGGACCCAGGTGCTCACCTGATGTACAGGGTTCTAAAACCTTGGCTTCCCCAGTTCAATCTGAAACACTCATCTTTGAAAAGTACATGGTCCCCCTGGTCACTGGCTAGGGTGGACCACCCTATCTGAACACATACTGCCATACATTAGGGACTGCTGATGCAGGATGAGTCCAACAGGAATCTAGTGCAGTATCCTGTGCAACACGCTCCTTGCATCATGATTCAGACTATCCCATGAAAAATAAATGCTAGCACATACGTCATTGCAAGTAAGGCAGCTTATGTACTTACCTTATCTCATCCCTCCCATATATGGCTTAAATTCTGCTTTGAAAGCAGATGGCTTTCTGTATTCAGCTGGAAGTTATTCCAAAATTTATACTACATGTAGTTAGATATCTTTTATTTCCCACTGGAAGTTTATTCATGGCCAGTTTACATCACTTGTTCTTGTGCCTATGGTGTCTATAGCTCGAATAGCTTCGTCCTTGCTGCTTATCCCCTCCCACACTTGCGGTGTCCAAATGCTGTAAACACATTCGCTCTCTGCCATATTTTTGTTATGTGAAACAAGCTAAGATGCTCCAACAACATGCGATAAGACGCTCATGAGGGGAAAGTGAGCCTCATAGTCCTTTCCTGCCCCTGCTCCAGTTTAACATTGTCTTTTATGAACATGTGTGCTGGTTTTGGCTGGGATAAAATTAACTTTTTGGTAAGCGCTAGTACGGGCCTATGTTTCGGATTTGTGCTGGAAACAGTGTTGATAACACAGGGGTGTTTCAGCTATTGCTAAGCAATGCTTAAAGCCAAGGCCTTTTCTGCTTCTCACACAGCACCACCAGCAAGTAGGCTGAGGGTGCACAAGAAGTTTGGAGGGGACACAGCCAGGACAGCTGACCCCAGCTGACCAAAGGGATATTCCACACCATATGATGTCATGCTCAGCAATATAAAGCTAGGGGAAAAAGAAGGAAGGGGCAGGGGTGGCATTTGGAGTGATGGCATTTGCCTTCCCAAGTAACCACTACGTGTGGTTGATCCCTGTGTTCCTGGGGATGGCTGAACAGCTGCCTGCCGATGGGGAGTGGTGAATGAATTCCTTGTTTTGCTTTGCTTGCATGCCTGGATTTTGCTTTACCTGTTAAACTGTCTTTACCCCCACCCATGAGTTTTCTCAATTTTACCCTTCTGATTCTTTTCCCATCCCACGGGGAGGAAGGGAGCAAGCGGCTGTGTGGTAGTTGACAGCTGGAGTCAAACCACGACTATACACAGGATGCCAAACAAAGCCTATTGACTTGCTTGTGGGTGTTTCCTACTTGTTGATTTGGACAATTTTCAGTTTGGCTGGGTGGCTCTGGGGTGGTCTCAGGGCAGTCTCCCCCAAGGAGTCTGGGCACGTGATGGGCACAGTCCCCAAGGGGCAGGATGCCAAAGGGTGCATGCCACAACTCCAGCACCTAACCAACTAATTATCCTCATAAGTAAAGGAACAAAGTTTAGCTGAGACCATGAGTATCACCCAGAACCAAACAGCTCAATCAAATCACTCAGAAGCATTTAAATTTCAAATAATACTCAGGAACACTGAACTATTGTTCCAAAATTCACAACAGAATAAAACAACGTTTCACACCACCGTACTGCTCTAGCAGCTGGATGTGAGCTGTGCTACCATCTTTAACCTACTCAACAGTGACACTTATGGGCACTTGCTTGTACAAACTGCCATGTCTTGTAATTTTGCCTTCTGCAATTCCAAGTCTCCCAGTAATTCAAAAGACTCAGCACAACTCAGCAGGACAAGCAAGGCAGGCTGCCAATGATGTCAGTAAAAACAGCAGCGAGTGATGCCTGCTCTCCACTTTGAGGACTCTCTTGTTCCCTCGCTCTGTTCTCAGTGGTTATTTAAGGGAGACACGAAACACACGTATCCTCAAGGTCTCAGCCGCTTGTCTAAGGTATCATACCCTCTGTCTCCTCCTTAGCTAGATGAGTAGCAATCTCTTGATCTGCTAGTCTTCACATAGGAAGCAGAGAGGCTAATGTTTATCGTGCAAACAAAATTGTGCATGCTATTGCCTGCTTTCCAATGGTTCTCTTATACATTCTATGATTAATTCTGCTTCTCTGTAACTTGAAAATTAGAGTTTGAGTTGTGGAATTTATCAAAAACTCTGAGCTCTGCAGTGAGGATATTGTGTTAACAATAATTGAAGTGGAAAAAAATTTGGTTTCATCAGGCTAGTAAGGACAGCAAGGCTTGGCTACAAAATTTCCAGGCAAAAGAAGGCCAACAGTTCTCTAAAATTCTCTAATAATTTTTTTTTTCCCCCTACTCTCACCAGAAAAGAAAACATGGGAATTCAAAAAGTGCATCCAAAATCACAGTGAAATGAGACACAGAATTGCCTCATATCGTAGGGCTGATTGCTGGAAAACAGCCGAAATAACAGTATTTAGAATAAAAATTGGTATGAAAACAGGCACTATGGAGTAAACTTTCCTCTTTTTCTAACTACTTCAAAAATAAGGTACAAGATGGGCGTCATCCTTCAGGAAAACCAAGCTCCAGCATTGCCATTTCTTTGTGACTTAGCAGTAAGAAACCCTCACAAGAGCACCCAGAGAAGCAATCTGACTGTTTTCCCGCAGAGGTAACACATGCTAGCAGAGCAGAGCTCTCAGTGAAATGCGGAGAGCAGGCTGTATCCCCTGCTTTTATGGAAGATACCTTTCAATCACACAGCTTACTTTCATGCTGCTTTATCCGTGGCAGTCAGCTAAAAATCATGCAAAATGGATTAGAAGGATAAAGCAGCGTAGACCCAGCCTGAAAAGTAATATTTCGAGTTACTTGGCAAGAAATGGAAGATAGAACTGCAAATGACAACTGGATTTAAGATTTCAAAGTTGTAATTATAAATGATGAATGCATGTGAAAAATGGAAAAGACTTTAGGGGAATCATCTCCCAGAGGAGGGAGAGGGGAGCGACCTGGCAAGACCACAGGTCTGAGGGGGTTACCCAAAGATGAAAACGAGTGCAGGAGGGTACAAATAACAAATCTCTGAGACTCTCGCAAAGAGAAAGGGCACTACTCATTTCCATGTCTACTGTGAGAAGGATGAAGAGCATGAGCCTTAGCCAGAGGGAGGCTGGGAAGACGTAACTGAAATGCTAGGATAAGCTTTCCAGCTATGAGGATAGTGAAGCTCTGGCATGGATCACCTGGGGAGCATGAGGGGTCTCCAGCACTGGAAGGCTTTCAGGTGGCACAGACCTCTGTTGGGAATGGTTTAGGTACAGTTTAGCCTCTCTGGAGCTGAAGGGTGGCTCAAAATGTCTCCCGAGAGCATACTTCTGTAGCTGTATATTCATAATCTTCCCCAGCTACAATAAAATATTACTGTATAACCAGAAATAAGAAGGCACAAAATTTAATTAATTTTAGTCATCTAGAATTTAGTACCTGGTCATTTAGGATTCCTTAACAGCCAGGTATTAGAGATGGGACCGAGACAAAATTTATCAGTTTTTCACTGCAGAAGACTCACAGGAACAATTAGCAGTAGCAGCCTGCATGGTCCTGGAAATCAGCCTGCCTGGTACTGCTGGGGACACAGCCATACCCTGCCTCCACCAGGAGTTTAAATCAGTCATTTAACCGCTGTGTTTTGCAGGTATAAGGTGGTCAAACATAAACTGTGGACAATATTGAAACCTAATTCTGAAACACAGCTGCCCTGTTGCATGCTGTGTGGAGCACAGAGCATCTTTCCCATGCTGATTGTGAGGGACAGAGCTCACAGTTCTCGCTCCCATCCAGCCATTTTCTTTTGAAAAGAGTTTAGGATTTAAATATTTATGTAATTCTCACTATTTCGCATCTTGTAATAAATTGCTATATTTTCTTAGTGAATGGAATAAATCAGCCAAGGCTAAATAAATTTCAGCATTTCCTAAAGATGTCCAAATTGATTGTTCTGTATCTGGTTTGAAGCAATCAGAGCAATCAGTCATCCCCACTGTTCTATTTGCAGTGAATTTCTATCCTGACATGGAAAATCAATCATACTCCAAAGTAAGAAGTTTGTTTAATTTATAACTTCAAGTGAACACTTACTTTGGGGGAAAAAAAAAAAATCTGATTGTACCTATTTTGTAACTCATTTAGATTTTGAAAAAAAGGTATCAGCGAGACCTGCTCCTATGCAGCTTTGTCCATTTTGAAATGCAATCAGAAGCTGGTGTTCATTTTTGGGGACCTTACCAGAACCCCTGTTTTTAACACTTTTTCCCCTAAGATTTTTTCAGTCATGACCCAGATGAGAAGGAGACGGCCTGGCTGCCTGAACTGCTCCTCCCAGGTAACCTTCTTCTCCTCTAAAACTTTGAACTCATTGATCAAGCAACTTTGAGAAGAAAACCAGAAGTGCTGGTGTTTTCTAAATTTTGTGAAAGTTGGCTGGTTAAAGGCAAGACAGCAGCAATGCCCCCGCTGAAAGGAGTGACACCCCATCTCACTCTTTATCCTCTACATCAGAGACTTGGTGGGGATCACTGTAATAGTGACCAGCATTATCCAATGCAACCTGCTGCAGTAACTATAGAGGAAGGGCTTGAAATGCCTACTTTGACTTTAAGTCCTTTATTATCTTCTAAACTAGAAATTAAGAATCTGTTTATAAACAAGACAATGTTATATGGAGAGACACAAGTGTCCCACGATGTATGACAACTCCACACACACCTCTCATCTAACAAATATTCTTGCGGCCACGCTGGTGAAAGTAACATCATCTCACGGGAAAGTGGAAAGACCCTTCTGTTAGATTGGAAACTGAGAATCTGTACATGAATGAACATTTTCTTCAGAAATTCATTCAAGCTGAGAAGACTTTCCCAATTTTCCTTGCAGAAACTGTTTTGGGCATTGCTAGTACATTGTCTTGTGCCACTGCAGTTTTGCTCTGTTTTTATAACTGATTTGAATGCTAACAAAGACCTAAGGGCTGCTGCTTCTACCACTGGAGAAAAGTAGTCTCACCAAATTTTAGCTATCAGATTTTGAAATGGCCTTTACTGTATAAGAAACAATGCAACTATCTGATTATTTTTACTGTTGAATTTCCTCTTCCTGCCAGGAAAGTGAAGCATAGGACTACAAAGATCAGTAAAATTGAGCTGTAAATACGAATCTGATAAATAGTCTGATGGAACATATAGAAGAGAATTAAAGACACTAACATTATATAAATAATGTCATACATTCTATAAAGTGTAGTTTTGGTCATGAAATTATAAATTAGAAATAATAAATTATTTAAATTAAGCTATTATCAGGATTCAAATGAACCAGACTCATGGATGTATAATGCTTTCTCCCCAGTGAATATTTAGGAAGAACATTACTAAGCAAGTCAGAATGGTGAGCTGTCTGCAAGCAAAATCCTATTTACTACATCAGATATCAGAATATCAGTGAAAATCTCTAAACAAAGTTAAAATTAAATAAATAAACAGAACTAACCCATATGCTTCTGTTAAGTGTGAAACCTGTGGTTTTAAACTAACTCAGGGTCTGTATGCAGCTGGTAAAAATCAGTGATTCCCAGCACACTGGGGTTTTTAGGGGAAATCTCTGTTGGTTCTGGGCAGAGACCCTGGGGCAATTGCAAGGAGTGCACACTAGCATAGTCTGGCCCATTATGGGTAACGGTAAAGCACTAGAAAGGGACGACTAATGAATCCTAAGAAGAAGAGTTTGGAGGAAAGCAGGGATAGTGGTGGGGACACAATTTTGGAATGACCAGAGGTCCGTTTAAGCATCAGAAATCACAGCAGATGGCTGTTCCTGCCCAGTGAGAAATGCTGAACCTCCCTGGTGGACGCATGTATAGGTTTCCCCCAGATGTATAAGAAGCTGTGCTCTGTAGTGATGACTGGGTGAGTTGGCAGAGAGGGAAGGGTTGAAGTTCGCTACTGGCACAAACAATTCAGTCTCTTTCCGAAGGTGAGAAGAGTAAGACACAGCAATGTTTCTAAATGAGGAAGGGAGTTGTAATTCCAGTAAAACAGTGAATGAATCTTGCACAAATCTTTACCAAATCCATCTTAAAAATAAACTCCAGCATTCCTGGGTCCCAACATCTGAACCTCTGTCCTTGTTCTCCACTTCCAACTCAAGCTGGTTCTCATTTCTGCATAAAATGAGAAATAGAGTATGACTTCATTTCACAAGACCATGATTTTTTCCCTAGGATAAACCAGGAGACCTGGTAGTGTTAAAACTTAACAATCATCACCCTCTGAAGAAGTAGACAACCTCCAAAATCATAATTTCATAATAGACTGGCTTCATGAAAAGCAGAATTACATCAGTCCTCCTCAAACCAGCAGTCACTTCTCTGTGCCACTATTCCCTTTCTCCAGCTCATTTTCTGTCCCCCATTCTGCCATGGTTCACTGAGGTCCATGCTGCAAACAGGGTCAGGGAGATGAGGAACAGCAACACTCCTGAAGTGGCAACAAACTGCAGTGTCTGGGGATGGAGAAGCCAAGAAGGGGATCAAATGGCTTCAGGAAAAGGCATGTAGGGTGGGGATTTCTCAAGCTAATATCACAGCATCTTGTAGGAAACTCCAGAAGGTCCTTCAAGAGCCACAGAAGTCATCAATGCATGGTCAGGGCAACAGACATAGCTGATTGTCTCGTTCCAGAGATCTCCTTCACACAGAGGTGCGAAGTTCATACCTCTGTAATAATGTGTGTTCCCTGCAGAAAATTATTACAAGTATAAATGTAAGAATGTATAATTTTGGGTTTTTTACCTTATTTACAGTGACAAAACCACCTCAAAGCCAGGAAAAAAGAAGAGTCCAAATTGGGAAATAGTTCTGCAGTGAAATTCTAATCCATTTTGATCAGCCTCACAAAACCAGAAAGTATACGTGAAGGAAGAAATTCCAACTACCCTCTAGTCCCTTCCTTTCATCCTAGAAAAAGAAAATGTGTATTAAGCATAAACTTTGATAACAGAGCATAGAACCTTTAACATGGTGACAGCTTGCTGCTTCTGCAAGATCTTCTAAAGAAGTGAGGAGTCATCTCAAATACTCACATACTAATATCTGCCTATAGTAGGGTGCCAATTTAAAATAAATGCTATGTGAAGTATATTAATAATATAAAAAGATTTTAGAAATCCATGCAGAATTGCTGGGGAAAAAAAAAAAGTAGAAGATTCTGTTAAGGTTAAATGCAGATGGTCCCTGTGGGAATACAGCGCAGATGGAAAGAGAGATGGTCAATTAGACCCCTCTAGAGTTGAATCCAGTGAGGGACATAAAATGAATGGCTTCTTCAAGTGTATCAACAGCAAAAGAAAGACAGAGTAAATGGGGGCCTGATAATGAACTGGACAGGAGACCTGGTGACAGAGGACATGGAAAAAGCCAAGGTCATTGAGTTCTTTCCTTGATCTTTACTGGTAAAACCAGCTTTCAGGAATCAGAGGTCGCTGAGGCCAGTGAGAAAGTCTGTTGCAAGGAAGACTTAGCCTCTGTGAAAGAAGATCAGGTTAGGAAACATTTAAAGAAACTGGACATACACAAGTCCATGGGACCTGATATGATGCACCCAGGAGTGCTGAGGGCACTGGCAAATGTCATTGCAGGGCAAGTCTTGATTATCTTTGGAAGGTCGTGGCAATTAGGACAGGTTCCTTAGGACTGGAAGAAAACAAATGTTAGTCCTATCTTCAAGAAGAGTAAGTAAAAGGATCCAGGGACCTACATGATGGTCAGTCTCACCTCGATCCCTGGGAAGGTGATGGAAAAAGCCAAGATACTTAATGTCTTCTTTGCCTTGATCTTTTCTGTCTTTTGGGAATTCCTGGGATTGGATGTGGCTTCCTCCTAGAAGGGAAAAGTAAGTATAAAAGACCTACTATTACATCAAGTAAGTGGTCACTATGATATCCACATCTGAGCTATAAGTAAATATTTAAAGTAAGGAAATAGAAGGTTGCATAATGTCAGGTTTTCAGTGATAACTTGAACAAGTATGCAATGGCATCATATCACAGTGCATTTTCAAGAGAGGGGCATAATTCTATCCCTCTCCAGCCAACCAGCCCCCTCAAATTGGTTCACTCTCATATTTATATATATATTTTAAAATCATGTATAGGAGTCTTTGTGCTTCAAACCATTCAATAAGAGCCATTGAAAAGAAATCCCTGCTCTTTATCTAAATGCAGTGTTACTACTTATGCTGGAAAATGTACATTTTTTTGTCAGCAAATGTTATTTGTCTTTTGTCTCTTTTGTCAAACTCTGCGAATTAACAGCGGTTTATCATCGTCATCATCATACCCAGATTTCCTCTAAACACTCAGGAAGGCAAAAGAACAGCACATCTCTGACTGGTGCAGTACCAACGATGTTGAGCGGGGCCGGTACACCCCCTTTGCACAGTCTGAGACACTCTGGAGTTGTGTGGACTGAGATGACCCCCTGGGCAAGGTCAGCAGGATCTCAGCCGCTTGCTTCCCAACCAGCTTAACCAGTAAGCAGATTACGGGTGCACTTGGAGAGTTTCTGACTGCTTAACCCAATGAGAGCCTTTCCTCATTTTGCACTCCTGGGCTTGTGTTGATGTGCAAGACTGCAGAGACCATCACCTTCTTGGTAAGATGGTGCTCAGCGCTGAACCATTATCTGCCTGAACAGATGGTTAATAGGGAACAGTCCCACATTATTAGTTTACCAGCCCGCTCATAAATGATGAACGCTACATTCTAAACGCATATGTCTCATCATCATTCATCGCAAAGAGGAAAAGCCAAGTTAACAATGTATCTGTCAGGAAATATTTCACCTTAACTGCACGTGTATTAAGAACTGCCTGTTGAATGCAAAGATGTTTTTTCAGCAAAACAAAAAGGATGTTCAAAGCCTCATGCAAAATACCTTTTCTTTATTTTTAGAATAGATTATATTAATTGTTATATGATACTTATTTTTTAGCATGGGTGATAGCACTACAATTTTTCCAGTGGTGGACTGTAGTTCTATATATCTGTTTATGAGCCCAAAAGCTGTAATGGGAAAATGTAACAGTTTGGCAGATCACACTTTGGTCATTTCCAAAGGGTCTCAGCTCTGCCACCCCTTCCTCTGCCCTCCACACCACATGTTACTGCAGTGCAGTTCCACCCCTCTTTGCTCCTCTCTCCCACACAAGGCTTCTGGACACAGACATGATGGATAATCTAGTGGGTTATCCAAGGGGTTTCCTCCAGCATCCTGCTGGGCTTAAGACGTGCCCATCAGCTTCAGCACTGCCTGTAGGTGTTCACACTCCTCCCAGTGAACATCTCACCTCCTGCTGTTCACTGACTGATTTCATGCCTTGCTCTCGGGTTTTTTTTTTAATTTCTGCTCTCCTTTTCACCACCTTTTCCTCCCTTTCCCTACCCAGTCTCTTCCCAAACAAAACACCTGTTATCCCTATTTCACTACTACCATTTCCAAATCGGGTATTTCCAATACCATTACACATGCAATCTCAGCGTTAAATGTCATTAATGCTATGGTTTCCTAGGTACAGCTGCCCTTGCAAGGATCCATTCCCCAAAAAAGGCCTCCAAACTCCCCTTGAACTATCTATCTGGTTCATACTAGTTTTGAATTTGCTTACCTCATACGCTTTCCGAGACATTCCATCCTGCTTGTGTCTTGATTGATCTATTTAACTCCAGGTAAGCTCAAGCACTGTCTTTTCCCATAGGCAAACTGTGTCAAAGCTCAACTTGTAACATGTTTTTCTCACTCTCTTTTTGTCCCCACAGCGCATACTGCTCTCCCTTTGCTGCTCAGTCACAAATTATTAGCCTGGACATGTTCTTGGGACACTGTCCCATATTCTGCAGAGGCACCATCTCAACAATATCCTGATCCTCTGCAACCTGGTGCCCTATGGTGACGCCTTCCTGATGCTGGAGGGACACCCAGTCTGAGTGCAGCATCAGTCAAGGTACTGCAGCAGGGGTAGAGCAATGGGGCAGATACAACCTCCTCTTGACTGAAGGTTACACAAAACGTCTCTGGGGCTCAGGTCTGCCTGGATCTGTCACTGCTGGAGGGGATTGATCTGCTTCAAGGTTTGCATTTGAGCAGATGTGCGCGCTGATGCTTCGTTTCAGGGAACAAAGAGGTTTTCTGCAGGATACACCTTGATGAGAATTGACCAAGCCTGGATTTCGCTAAAAAGAGGAGTAAAGAAATAAAACATTTTGCCCCATTGCTTGACATCTGATGGGGCCAATGCAATTTTCCTTTTTAAGTATCTGAGAGGGTACTTTTTATTGGCAGATATCTTCCTCAGAGGTGACAAATCATTTATTGTAGTAATTTTAGTAGGAACAGAAGCTTTGGGTGACCTCTCTTGTCCCTGCAGCTGGTTGGGTACCTTCTCAGCCCCTGGCTGCAAATTCAAGACAAGACAAGCAATTATATGAAGCTGAAAATAGAATGTTGTGATCAGAATAGTTGACAAAAGGTTAGGGGAATATACAGAAGAAACCTGGGCTCCCTTTGAAACAGAAGTGCACTGAAGAAAAACAGGTCGTGATGAGTCACTTCCCAAGCATGGGTGAACAGGACTTTATTTCTATTTCTATCATTTATAAAACACTTTAGGAAGGGAGCTGGCCAGCGGGAAAGCAGTCACTTGCTCCATTGCTTGATATTCCTTCCCAACACCTGAACCAAATGAAATGCCGGTTGACTAGAAAAGTTCAAATGAGTGTTGTCCACGTAAGATGGTTTTTCTATGATCCAGTATCCGTAAAGACCTGATTATGTTCTTACCAGATCTGCATTTCATATGAAAGGTTTTTAAAGGTTACCATTGCTCATGTCAGTGACATTTCTTCTAAGCACTGTGTCTCTCGTGCTCCTCCCTGCTGCTGCTGCTGCCACCACTGCATCCCCAGTAATCTTATCAGAAAGACAGTCATTCTGTATTGTTTCTAGTTCAGTAATTTACTGTGGTAACAAGCCATGGACAACGATAGTATTTATAGAGGTAGTTAGAAGGAGGAGATTAATTAAAGGTCATTTTGAAAAGAAGATGGTCCCATTGCTTTGAAAAATAAAATCAAGACCATGCAGCTGTAACTGCTTTGGAAGGTTTGCTTTTAAAGCAGATGTATCTGATGCCATTTAATTATGAATAAACCAGAATAGCTGGATGCTATGGGAAATCTGCTGTAAAGGTAGATGTCAGCCAAATTGTTTTAGTTCGTACAAAGCACTTGTGAACTCTAGAGGGTTATGGCCTCTTTTAGTTAAAGTACAGTCTGCAGCATATACTGCTTACAGTTCATTAAATGCTGTTCATTAAAAGCAGCTTCTTAGGGAACATTGACTTTGTCCCATTCCCTGACTCTCTTGTCCTTCCCTCAATAGCAATCCAAGGATGTTCTGCTCTTTTCTGATATGTAAAACCAGGCACAACCATGTCAGGACTTTATTAACAATAAGTATATTTTCAGTCAAAAAGAAATCTGGCCTTTTGCAGAAGGAAGCACACTCTTTATGTAGTTTCTGGTTCCGTATTAGCACTCAGAAGGTGGGACCTTTGTTGCCCACAGATGATGCTGTGCCCTGCGTTTTGCACGTGCTCACGCACTGCTCCTTGTGGTGTTAAGACAGCAAGAAGAGAGAGTCAGAGTGGATCGCTGCATGGTGAGGATCTGTGATTCCAGTTGCTATGGGGAGATACTTCTGCATCTGGCAAGAGCTGATTTTGCTGACAATACCCTTCCTTAGACCACCTTTGGGTTTTAAAGATGTTTATTTGAAGAAGATAATGATACGAGGCCTATTTGTGAACGATATTTGGGATACAGGTACGACAGTTAAAATAAATATTAAATATTTTCTGAACTCACATTTATTGTTGTCAGTGTAATGTAAACATACAGGTTTGGAGAAAATCTTCTTTAGTACAGCTGAGACTTTCAAAGTTTATGTAAGACCAAATTTGGCTTTGACTGGCCTTTCATTTTACGCTTAAATAGTTTTTTTCTCTAAAAGATAACGACAGCTAAATGATCTTAAGCAGACTCTTTCTCATTTTGCTCCACCCCCAAAATTTTTCCTCAGAGTGACTGTATTTAAGTTTTGGGCAATTTTAGCCGAACAAGCAGGAAGAAAATGCGTCCCCATAGGTGTAGGAGCTGTGACAGCTGGTGTATCAGAGATGGACAGAGATTAAGTTGTCTTTCCCACAGAAGACAGGATTTAGGGCCAGGCTTAGATACCCAAATGCCTGCCTTCAGGCAGCTGAACTGAGCCTTCCCTAGATGTCCATTGCAGTAATGGGAACTTTGATAGCTTGCTGACTTAAGTACATGCATTTAGATATCTCAAATGGAGCTAACCCACATCCCACTGTTTGCATGTTTTCTAAACTGGATAGAATAACAAAAGCCAAAGGATGTCTACAGTTGTCAGACTGTAATTAACGTCAGCAGAATGGTGGTGTATTTGTTCAATGATGAAACCAACTGATGAGGCAGGGGCATTGAGAAGCTATTTATAGAGTTGCTGTGATCTTGATGACATTGTGAATGTTGAAGGGTTGTAAGCAATATTTAACAATTGAAAATGGTGCTACTCATGTCTTTTGGCTGCTATGACCATAGTTTGCTCTAACAGAACTTGTTTGGGTTGTCAGAGAGCACACAGCTGCTTTCAAAATGTACCCGTAACATCTGTTGGTGACTTTGAGTGTCCAGCCAAGCAGCCATGCAGGGACACTATTGCCAGTAAGCTTCTGTTTTCCATGAGAGCTTCTTTGAACCCAGTGACAAAGGGGGCTAACTGTACCCCATGAATTTCGGTGAACTTGTGTCACTCGATATAATTTCAGCCTGACTGGTCAGGACCGTGTCTAGCAGAAGCAACTCATTGTAACAGGGGCCTGTCTAATCTCAGCTTAATTTGCTGACTGACAACAGCAGCACTAAAATTCTCGGAGGGGTTTTTCTCTTTTCTGTGTGCCTGTGCAAAGAGCGCCACTTTGCTCCAACTCTTCCCCCAGCAGCACAGAGCTCCTGTCAGCCTCAGCAAAACAGCTGCTTCCCTGAAGAAACCACTCCTAGGTACGCAGCTACTGCTGCAGAGCACCAACTCTTGTAAAACCAGTTTAAAACGGCATTTTTTATTTTAAAAATGGATGCAGTAAATATTTCACTCTGCATATCATTATTAACTTGCATTTCAGCTTTAATCTATTCCTAGGCAAAGTAGGAATGAAAATATAACTTTATATAAGTCTGATGAAAGCATTTGTCAAGTAACAGGAAAGAAATAAGTACAAGAGACTTCTTACTAAAACGGTGAAAATATCTAGAGACACAGCGTTACAAAGAGGGAGCCTGGCGCTCTAATTAAACCATCTGCTTTTAAAATTGATTTCCATTAGCAACCAGCTCATGCCCTGGGTCATGCCCTCGTGGCACTGAGTTGAGCCCCCCGGATTCACATCGACCAGTCTTCCTCTGAGCATGCAGGTGCCATCCTCCGCACCAGCTGTCTCAGGAGGTGTAAAACGGCCCCCAAAGCCATCACCTTCATGCAGAAGCACTCCAGAGAGATGGCCCCAGTGCTAGAGGTAGTGTTGTCTCAGGAGGTGGGGGCATTTCTGCCTTGTCCACACATCTCCTTCACCAGGGTTCACGCTGAAATAGTACCTTGAAGCCCCACATTGGGGAGAGTAGAGAAGAGGAACAAAGTCACCTTCTCTTTCCATCCACTGCCAAAATTTCCCTTGGTCTAAAGACAGTGCCTGCTGACTGGTTTGTAAAGCAAAACTTCTAAAGATCTGGGTGTTCTGTCCCCAGGGCACAACTGGAAGAACTTTGCAATCTTAAAGCTTTGTGAGGAATTCAATCCCTGTGTCATTCAGCTCTACTGAAACACCATCAGGTGTCTGCTGCCCAATTTATTTTCCTTACATAACAAGCTTTCATTGCAGAAGAAATTGTTTTCCCCCTCTCTTCTGGTTGTGTTTGTCTACTGTTCCTGGCATGGAGTGCAGAGGCAGCAGAAGGGACATCTTTAACCCCACAGGCATGGGGACCATGCTCATTGATGACCTCTTTCTACTGGAGATCATTCATAAATCCAATAAAATAAACAAGCCTCTGGAAATGTCAGCCACTGGGGTCTACTGCTTGCAAAAGTAAAAGGGCGGGAGCCTTCTTGGATGCAAAGTAGGCAGCAGCAGGGGTGGCTGACCGGAGCACTGCTCAGCTGACGTGCAGAGATGCTGGGAAGCAGTGGCATGGGTTACGCCTACTGCATTACCTGTCCTCGCTGACCTCACCCCTGTAAATCCAGAGGGCAAAGCTGAAAGCATGGGAAAAGCTAATTAAATGCAGTCCTCAATTAAAATCCCTCTAAACATGTATTAGCTTTGTGCAAAACAGTTTACTCATCCTTTTACTATTCTGATCACACTCTCTTTATGAGGACAGTCTGTTCACGAGTGCTAGAAAACCAAGGTGTGGGCTAATCCACTCATTCGGGGAAATTGCTCCATTAAGTGTCGATTTGGCATGATCTGAGCAGGGTGATGAGCTGCTGTGTGCACGCTCAGCCACTCTGTGAGGAAGTGGCTCCTTGGCTTGAAGTGATTACTGATCATCTCCTGGGGCAAAAGAAACCAGCCCAGCCCAAGGAGCTGCAAACAATTAAAATAATCCCACTAAAGCTTTCTGGAAATGGCATGAAGTGCTGTTTCAACCTCTTTGGTTGTTTCCTATATCTGCAAAAGCCTGGTGGCAGTGTAAAGGTGTGAAGGTGGACTGTGTATAACTTCCATCTTCATTCTCTCTAGCTGTGCCAGAAGGAGGCTAAGAAAGTATGTCTCTAAAATTAAAACTTATTTCCAAGAAGCCTTCCTACTTATTTCTTCAATTTAAAAAGCTGGCTTACCTTACATTGAAAGGTGCTTGAACAACATATTCATTATAGGCAGGCGACAAAATACAAGTGGCTGGTGACAGGATCTCCCAATGCTCTCAGCCACTCCTCCAGCCAGCCCCCAGCCCCAATGCAGCAGGGGGACAGCTGCATCTTGCAGCAGGGCTTATGCCACGCGACACTTGGCATCACCCCAGAGCTTCCTGCCAACACCACAGACCCCAGCGGCGGAACCACAGGGGCTCTGCTGGCACCTGGCCTCCTTCACCAGGTTGGGTAAAGCCTGTGGGCTTCACAGTCATGGTAGGTGATGGCAGCCTGTGGAGCTGCCAGCATGTCGCCCATTAGGAAATGCCCACTAGTACCAGTTGGTTTGATTGGTCTCAATTTTAGAGTATTTGCTGGGAAGAGAAAGACAAGGTGGCCTCCACAGAAGATCACAGTGCCGGTGTCTTGTAGACAACAAAAAACACGATGTCAGTGATTGGACTGGGTAAAATGCTTAAAGACAGCCCAAGCACCAGTTTGGAAAGCCAGCAAGTTTCATTTACAAGCACTGCTGTGCCTTTGAGGGGCGTCAGGGCTGAGGAAGGCTCATCCTACACCAGGTCTGGTTATTTTACAATGCTTTACATACTGTCTGCACGGTCCTCTAGATGTCAGTGACAGACAGCGCATCTCAACTCCCCATTCCCACCCATAGCCCACCATGGCTGGGCCAGACTCTTCCCTCCTTCCCCTTCCCTGGCTTCCTTGTCACGGTGATGGAACTGAGCCAAAGGAGATGGGCCTCCAAACCAAGCTGAGATGCAAATCTGCGACTGAATTTTGTGAGAAGGCCAGTCTCCAGTTTTCCTGTGGGTTAGCAGTCATTGGTAATACAGTTTCTTGTTATGTGCTGGTGGGACCAGAACATCCAGACCACCAAGCTAACACGGCGGTGCTTTCCCAAAGCCGGTATGCTCTCCTCAGAGGTGAGCAGAAGAGGATTGCTGCAGACCCTGATCGGGATGGGAAATGCCATGCCAGCATGTGCTGATGGTATTACAAGAGGATCTTCAACAACAGATAGATAAAGAGGTGCAGGAGAAACAAAAGGCTATTCAACAACTTGCTATGCTAACTTATATGAAGGCAAACTTATTATTAGTGGAGCTACTGGTAAAAGCATTTTCCATTAAGCCTTTCTCAGTGAAAAAATGAGGTGGGTGAACATAAAAAAGGTCAACATAGCTACTCTCTTTGAGGCATCTGTCTTCTAAGGAGAATGTGAAAAATAACTCGTTTATTTATTGTGTGGGTTTGTTTTCCATAGTTTTATTCTACAAGGGGAGTGAATAACATCTTTCTAGACATCTCTAATGTGAAGACCTTCAGTCAGCACAATGTGAAGACCATATTCACTAGAGACCTCATTCTCTATAACTTCACTGTATTTTCATTCCCCTTTTTATTCCCCTAGGATGTCAAAAAGCTCTTCAAGAAGGCAATCATCATTTAGTCTGCCTTTATTGATCCCCTACAGTGCTGAGTCTGTATGAGAGGATTTTTTTATAAGGACTGTTTTTTCTGATCGGTTGAAGACATTGCTAAAAACTGGATACTGTGGTGCACAGTTGGGATAGAGGAAGCTAAGAAAACCTGGAATGTGTTTCTACTTTCAACCATCACCATCCCTGAAGGCAGACTAATTTAAACTTTAGGTCATATGTAACCCTGAGAGGATGTCGAGCAGCTTTTAATGGTAAAGAAGATCCTGTAAAGCTACTGTGATCAAAACTCTCGCCAGTCTTTAGCTGGGAAAAACTGCTGCAATAGTCACCATTTCATGTTTTATTCTCAGTGGGTTTAGGACATATGCAACACTGTTTTTCTAATTATTATTGGCCGTAAGACCACCTGTCCCATTGGGGTCTGGAGAGCATAAACTCCATAGCACCCCTTGGGACAGTGATGCATCTGCTCCATGGGGTTTTGGCTAACACACTGAGAGGTGTTTTCTGATGGGTGGAGCTTTGTAATGGCAATTAGATTAACCTGGGAAGGGGATAATCAAGATGTTTGTTACATTTCCCCTTATCAAATATCCCAAAATATCTCACATATCTTCATAAGCCCTGGTGATGCAAGGCAGGGAGACTGGCATAAAGTTAGGGGGGGTGACAAAGGGAAGAGGCCACCAGCATAGAGGTTGTATTTAAAAACATGACAAGGTGTTAACTGAGGAGACTGGAAAATACACTGGTAAATGTGCTGGAAGTCCAGCTAGGACGGTACAACAAGGGGGCAGGATTCAGTTGTGGGACCCTGCTGAGGGATGCGTGCAGCGACCAGGCTGGAGTGACTTTTGGGGCAAACGCGGTGATTTTGCCTTGATGTGCAGGAAAGCCAAGCAGCAGGACTGTGCCAGGAGGTGAACGAGAAGCAGCAGCAAGAGCTGGCAGAGGAGCAGGAAGGGGGAAAGCTGAGCCCTGCGCAGCAGGCAGAGCAGGCAGCATTTGGCTGCTGAAAGGCAGGAAACAGATTGTGTACGTGCTCTGGGAAAAGTGGCCATTGCCCTTATCCCACTCACCACAGCACACACAAAGGAAGCCATGACCACAACAGGTCTCAGGCCCCGCACATAGTGGTGTTTGTGCTGGGTGTTTATAACTGTTGCCTGCCATGAACGTGTTCCTTGTTCAAACTAGTGGAAAATTAGGACCTACCTTTACCAACTCTTTTAATAGCTATGTCTACATATTAAACTGAAATAAATTTCCAATGGTGGTTGGTTACTTGTGGTCTTTCCAAGATCTGTATTTCAGTCCTGCAGCTGGTGTAAGTTCAAGGAGCACATCCCTGGCTATCAATTTTTCTGACACCTTTGAATCAATCAAAGGTTAAAGTCTGTCAAGAGGATGTTTAATTCATGTATTTAGTAAACACAGTTCTTTCATCTGCCCATACAACATGGCCAGGAAATATGTGAAATTGGAGCAATAGCTCGGTCAGGGTTAAAATGAGAAATTGTTAAATGGCAAGAGTTCTGCCAAGAGTCTGAAAGAAAGTATCCGGATAATCTCTGTCTTTGTTACACTGCTAAATTATGAATTCTGCTAGCTGAAGGGATTAAAGAGCTCATTCTGGACTTGCTTCATGGAGTTACTCCATGCTATTGCATAGGGGAGATCATCCCAGGGATCTCAGTTGTCCCTGGATGTCCATGGCACTGGCAGCAGAACCTGCTGTGTCTTCCACCTGACAAAAGCATAGCTAAGGCAGTAGAGGAAACCACTACATATGTACATACAACAGTAACTCCTGCATGGGAGACTTATTTAAATGCAAGGACAACAAGGACAATGGAGATATGCTGGTTGTGAATAAACTTCAGCTAGAATTTGGAAAAAGGTTTGCTTTTTGGTTCAAGAAAACTGGGATTTTGAAACAACCTTCCAACTAGAATAAAGAAGCCCAAAAAAAAAGGGGGGGGGGAAATAAAAGAGGAAAAAAATACCAACCCAGACCCAGACTGTTGCTTTTATCTGGAGTTTGGTTGGTTTATGAAACAGACTCTGTGTTGACAGAAACAGCAGAGGATTTGGCTCTGTAACCCAAGAGATCTCCTCCAGGCTGACTTGTTAATACAGACTGTGAAATTTTGTTGCACTGAAATGCCATCAGCTCTACAGGTTCCTGTAGATGTAAGTGGGTTTGATGGATACCCACACTTCGCTCAGAGTGAGGACATTCCAAAGGATATGAAATGACCACTAGGGCTTAGAGTATTACAGCCCGGATGGAGCAGTACTGATGCTACAGCAATTTACCTTAATGGCTCAAGAGTGTATTTCACAGCAATGCTGTATAGCTGTCCTGACCCAAAAGCCCTCCCATGGCTTAGACTAAAATTTATGCCACTCATGGAAGACATCTAAAAGAAAAAACATATCCAACAAAACCAGGAAGAAAAAAGGAAGAATTTAAAGCCATGAAAGCCCAGAGAAGAAAACGTGCTGAAGGAAAATTATACCAGCAGTGTCAATGATTATGTGTCTCATAGCAGGAAGACCATTAGCTTGGGGGTCAGCAGTGAAAGCCATTATTGGCCATTACAGGGCACAGCATGGTGGGATGGTGGCAGGACACCTTGCTTTCATGGGTCACAGTGTTGGCCAGGGGCAGCACTCAGAAGGCTACAGCCAGCTCAGGAAGCAGCTTTCCCATCCGCTGAAGATGACATACGGCCATGTCACTGCTGCAGACATGTGTCGTCACCAAAGGGCTTTGCAAGGACCGTTCCCAGTAGAGATGGTCGTTAGGCAATAGCTAAAAGAGGACAATATGGGTATGTTGGCAAAGGAATCTGAGGCAGAAAGAACTGGAATCCTCTCCAGATACAGCTTTAAGTAGACAATTTATAATTAAATTACAGAATTTTGTATTTGAACACATTAGTATGCTGCTTATATGATGCTAAAGAGTGATTCAGATTTATTAGTTCTCACATCTAAAAAGGCTGGTCAGTACATCATCCATCTCTTCCTCTCCACATCTACACTTCTCCCTTCTCTCCCCATTAAGCACATGAAATGGTGAAAACAAGAGAAGATATGGATAAAGAAAGAAGGAAAGAGCTGTTATCATCACTTCACCCCTGGCCACAGGATCCGTGGGACGGATTTTGCGAACAAAGGGAGGACAAGCCGGTATTTACATGCTGCGAGACCAGGAGCCCTGCGGCAGCTGTGCCCACACTGTCTCCAGCTCTATGCGTGCTGTCCTTGCAGCTTTGCCCTGTGGAAGAGAAGTTGGCACATGAATTGGCAGGGAAGAAAGAAAATTGGCTGAAGTTATCTCGAAAATGCATGCAAAAGCCATCAAATCTGATAATTACCCTTTTCCTACCAGGAAGGTGTGAGCTAGAAGTATTTAATGAAGAGGAGGGATGAGCTAGCAGCGGCTGGAGAGGCAGGCTGGGACAGACCTGAGCTGTTACCTTTAGCAAACCTCACCTGCTACAGCCCTGTACTCTTCACTTGAGCTTGCCTGTGGGCCCTCGATCACCCTTCATGGATTTCTCTCCCTGATAGCGCTGATCTGCATCTTCCTCCAGGAAACAAATCCCTGGTGCGTAGGTGTAGTTGGTGGAGGCCCAGTCCCTTTGGGAGGTGGAGGGAAAAGCAGCTATGGCTTTTGTTTGGCAGCCGGGGCTGGAAATCCTGCTGTGCTCTCAGCTCCAGCACTTCACAGTGAGGTGTTTGCAAAACCTTGCTGATCCTCAAAGTGTCTCGGCCAAAGAAATAAGGGGGAAAAACGAGCAACTAATTTTTTTTCTTTCGGTTCCCAGCAGAATAACTGACTCGGCCAAGTTTATTTATGGAAGGTGCTGGAATGCAGAGACATGTAGGCTCAGCTCGTTTTACACATCTTAATCTTCATTGGTTTCAGTGGCATTGCTCTTGATCTCCAAAGAGGTGCAAAGAAAAGGTAAGCACAGTTTGCTGTGTGGCACAGTTAAGGGAGATAGCATCTGGACCTGGAAGAGGTGTATGATCTTTGACACGTGAGAGGTGCCAAATCGGCGTGCTGTTTAATCCTGGTTTGTGAAAAATACCTTCTCTCTTGAGCAGCAGGGAAAAGGAAGCGTCCCCAGGTGGATGCAGGGCTCCTGCATGATGTGAGGTGTCTTCTGAGGATGGCAGTAGCACCACATAACGGCTTTTTCCTTTACAGCATGTCCCCATTGGGGCCATCCTGGAGTGTGGGGAGAGGGATGGGGTGTTCAGGGTCCGACTGCTTCGCCAGAAATGAAGGAAGGATTTTCTCCTATTGTGCCTACCTACACATGCTTTGCATCTGAGCTCCTCCAGAGGGGAGAAGTGGCATTATTTTTTAAGACACAAATCATTTGTCTTCTGAATATTGCCCTGGGATGAAATGAGTCATGGCCAGAAACGTGTGCTTTCCCTGGAGAATGAGGTTCCTCTTCCGCACATGGATGTACCTACTGTGGACAACTACACTGGATGGGGCAACCAAGCAGCTAGAGATTGACATGCATTTCTCAAGAACTCTGCTTCTGAACTCCCCTTTTCCATGTCAGAATCCAACACTCTCTTTCTTGCCTTCTAAACACAATTTTTCAAGGCTGCAGCTGACCCTTACTTTAGAGTGCTAGTTCCTTAATCCTATAATTTTCTAATATTTTCAGAATTCTTCAGGGGATTGAATTACATGCAATGGTCACCTTTAAAGTAATCAATGTATGGAGGACTTGCACCCAGAACCACATTTGCCTGTGCTGCATCATGCAGCTTGAGGGAGGTTACATCAGATGACAGCATGAAGGCACCTTCAGCCACACCTTGGTTGAAGCCTACAGAATGATCAAGGCAAGTCCTTCTAGCACCTAAAAAACAAATCAACTGAATGGACAAGTTCAGGGGAACCTTCTCACATCCCAGACTGACTGCTCCAGGGTAGGAATGAGGGCATGTAGACAGATGGACAGACATGCACATGCAAGCATGTGTGCAAACACAGGGATGACTTTCAAGCACTTTTGCCCACTGACGCTTCCCTGGCACAGGGAGCACACACAGAGCTGGGATGCACGGGAGGGTGACAGCTAACATCAAAGCCACCTGCACCATGCGACCTCTGCCTGCTGACTGCCCTCAGTGTGTTCTCTGCAGCCATGTAGGAGGAATGGCAGTGCCATGGGTTTACACATGGAGCACAGGCAGTGATGCTACATAAGCAAAGTGACACAGAACACCTCTTCATCTTTGTCTCTGGAAATTAAGAAGTTTCCACCCACACCTGAAGCAAAATCTGGCTGCTTCTACCCACTGTGACACAACAGCTGAGCTGCTACAGCCCTGCTCACTTCAGAGAGGTGCTACTGATCCTACATCACATGAGGGTATAATTTCAGGCATTTCAGGCTTGCCTTCCCCAACCGTATCTCTTTCGCTAGTCCTATGTTAGAGCAGGTGGCAGAGAACTTCGCTCCAGGGTGCAGAAGAAGCCACAATGGGTAGAGTATGGGTAGAGTTTTCATAGCAGTGCTCACACTAGAGATAATGGGCAAGTTTTAGACAAGAAAGGTATTAAAAATTACATCCTAGACTGAGACTCAAGGGAAGACTGCAATGACGCAAACCTGTACCTTTGGTCAGACACTTAACTGTGTAAAACATATTTAAATTGTTTTAAATATTTAAATATTTAAATCCATATTTAAACATGGATTGGCAAAATGGATGAGCAAAACAGGAGCTGACATTCCTTGCAGTCAAGAAAAAGCAGTGCTCCTGCAGATTTTAGCCCTAGGAGCAAAACTTCAGCATTTGAAAACTTCCTGTCCTCACTGCCCAAGCCACCCCAGAGGATCTGTCCTTTATTTCCATGGTATTTATCAACTAATCCAAGCACAAAAAAGGAAGACAATAAATCATCCCTTTTTTTTTCTTTACTACTACTTTTACCCGGGGAGGGCCTAGACCCTGGCCCAGCAGGTATTCCGCACATCGCAATTCCCACTGAGCCACCAGGGATCAAAATCCCTTCGCATCTTACAGAATTGGGCTCTGCCTTCCCAGGCGAAGAGCTCTGCGGTGCTTTCATCCACAGGGGCTGCCCAAGCCAAAGTGCCAGGCTGTCGCCAGAGGGAGCTGCAGCAAGAATGAAGACATATTTTCCCCATGGTTTCCTCTGGCACACACAACGCATTGCAAATGTCTTTTTTGAATTACGTTTTTTATTAGATGAACACGGGTTTAATATATAATTTAAAACTCCACGTGTACACAGCCTAGGATGAAACGTGCTCCCTTCTCCGCTGAGTTACGAAACACTGACGCTGTGAAGGTGAACACCAGCTCTGCGTTTGCAACCTCACAGGGATGTTACCGATGGCTGGGGGTGGAAGCTTTGCACACAGGTAGGTCTACACAGGACAGGACAAAGCACATTAGGAAGAGGTAAAGAATAGGAAGAAGGGAGTAAGCTGGACCTGCCCTGGCTAAAGGACTGCTCTCAAAAAGCTGTCTTCCATTTCCCCTCCAAAATGCCTTCGGGAGCAAAAGGGTGAAGGACAGGCTATGGTGTAGCTGGAGTCCCATGGAGAGTGGTGCCCCAGCCAGGGGCCCCAGTGAAAACTGCTGCTCAGGGTGCCGTCAGCAAGCTGTGGGCCATTCCACACCATGTCTTCCACTCCCGCTCTCTGTGCAGGGTGAATATGCGGGGCTCCCTTCTCCCACTGCTCACACCAAGGTCTAGTGATATCAGTGAAAAAGTCACTGAAGACTAATGGGATTTGGCACTTTCCTGGTGATAACCCCACTCTTGCACTCCTGCAAAGTGCCACAAGGCACTGCCTAAAATCTCAGGGTCCTACTTCTGAATCATGGTATCCCCAGAACCAGACTCCCTAAATAAATGACCTGATGGGGGCAACAAGGCAGGGAGGGACAACCAAGAAATCCACTGAGAGCTTGGTAGTTCCTCTTCATTTCAGTGATAGCACCTGAGCTGCTCGACACTTGAATTAGATAGTTATTTTAAAGTGTAAACATGGAATTAGGGGCTTTACTCCAGGTCCACTCCCCTTGGAGGGTTTGATTCTAGTCAGCCAAAAAAAAGAAAAAGAAAAAAAAAAAAGAGAAAGCCACACTAAGAAAAATCAAGAGTTCAGAAGACCCATCAAAAACTGTTTCAATCTTACAAAGCATGTGTCTTTTGATTCAGGCCTCAAAATCAATTTATGGCATTATTTAAAAAATAGCAATATAGAAACTACTCCTTTCTCAGTGCAAAGTTTAAGCATATCTAAGAAGACCCTACAGAAACAGTCCCCTTTCTGGCAAGGCACTACCCAGCAGTGTGGGGCACAAACAAGAACACTTCTACCAAAGCCACTGATACAGTGAATGTGCATGTGCACGTCAGCCCACACAGCAACTTCAGCTAGGTAAAGAGATCTACAGTTTAACCGACACTGCTCTCCCTTTTACAAAGTGGAGTAGTTACGAGTAAAAACTGGAAATCATTTGGTTCTCAAGCATATCTTTATATGCAAGTATTCTAAACAGAATTGAGAATTTGCTATTTCTTTCAATAAATGGCTCTAGTTTCCACAGACCTTTTCAGTTACTTGACCGCTACATTTCATTATTACAAAACTGGTTTAAAAAATTCCAGATCATCTTGTGTAACAAACTAGAACTCTACTTGCTTTAATTACAAAAATAAGGCTGTCAAACAATAGAGCAAATTCACATTCAAACAACGGATATAACTTTTCTCTTTAAACTAGCCACTTGTAATTCAAAAGTAGGTATTCTAAGGGACTTACACTGCCAATCCATGCGAGCGAGCAGGATATCTTTGGAGCTAGTGTTGTCCTCCATACACCTGATTATGCCCACAGGCGTGCTCTGAAATCAGCTAGGTTTACCTAACAGCTGCAACAGGACTAGCTCTCCACTGAACGTGAAGCTTCTATTCTACAATTATCGAAATTCAGGAGGAGTTTTGTGAAACTGATTTCATCCCTGGAGAAATCAGTGTGGTTTTGCTTTTCACATCAGTAAGCCTGGGATTTCGGGCAGGATTACCCATGTGTATATAATCACACTCTTAGGTAGGTTTTTAGAAACTGGGACTTCAGGCAGTTCTCAAAGTTTACAATGTATCAAGTACATGATAAATCCAGGATGGCTTCTCTGTATTCAACTGAGTAATTATGCAAATTTGTACCTGTATTCATTTGCAAAGTCATATATTTTTCTTTAACTCTTTTTTTAGGAATAGTTATATTGGACTTGGTGAAGTTAGCAACATACAGCTCCACCTGATGTCACATTCCTTTCCTATAGAGAGGTTCAAGTCTCATGAAAATATGGGACTGGTGACAAGAATGACACAGTAATTCACCACAGACAACATAATTCTTAAAAATGCACATACATATATGTATATGCATGTTATCAACTCTCATTCAGGATTCCTCTAGAGAGGGTGCTGTAGCTAAGATTTTGACCAGTAAATACAACCATAGACTTGAAATCTGTGTGTGCTCTTGCTCCATCTAGCCCTTTAACTAAGCTAAGGAGGCACCAGAGGATCCAAAGAGAAACTGACTTATGGATGGACTCATTTAACATCTCCTTTTTTTTAAAGCTTTCTTGACTTTGTACTAGAGGGAAAAGCTACACAGCTGTAAGCAGTTTGTAGCTGAGACAACACAAACTGGAAGGTAACCTATTCTTTACTCCAGCAACTGGTAGTCATGAACGTTACTTTTGTCATACCTCTGTAGTCATGAGTAAGCCACTGTCCAAAACCTGAGAGGCTACAGTTCCCCTATTTATTGTTCAGCATCTTCAGCAGGGACTTGGATGATGACCTAGCATACACCCTCGGCACATCTGTGAATGTCATCTGAACCTGGTTCAGTCGTTGGCAACATCTGGCAGAGCTTTAGTCCAGTGGCATCTCAATAACCTTGAGGACTGGGCTAACAGAAACTTCATGAAGTTTGATAAGGACAAGTAGAAAGTTCTGCCCTTGGGGGTGGTGAACCATCAGTATGGGCTAGGAAGCGACTGACAAAATAATACCCCTGCTGAAAGGACCTGGGGATTTTAGTGAATGCCAGGTTGATCATAAGCCAGCAATGTACTCATTGCAAATAGAGAAAAGCATGCAGTACCCTACTTTTGGAGAAGTATGGCCTGCAGGCTGAGGAAAGTTATTATCCCCCTCTATTCAGCAATGGTGAGCCCACATCTGAAATACTGTTTTGGGACCTTCTCCCAGTTCAAACTGGAAAGAGTGTCCCTCCACCAAAGCAAAATAGCCAGGGGCCTAAAGCACACAGCCTGTGAAAAGAGGTTGAGGAAGCCAGCTTTGTTTATTCTGGTAAGAAGAAGGGTAAGAGGTGATCTAATGGTAACCTACAACTACCTTGAGGGCAGGTACAAAAATGATGGTGCCAATCTCTTCCTGTGAGTGCCAGAAAACATAGCAAAGGCAACAGCCATGAATTACAGCCTAGGACTTGAAGCTGGACGTTAAAAGAAGTTTTCACTAGGAGACTACTGCAGCACTGGCACAGGTTACTGAGAGGATTATAAGATCTTCATCTTTGGATACTTTTAACACTCTGCTAGACAAACCTGTATCGATCAGAGCAAGTGTTGGTGTTAGTCCTGATTTTGACAGTGCTGGACTAGATTACCTTCAGTTGTCTCTTCCAACTAATGTGTCTCAGATGCCATGGTTACTGACTTCAACAGAACACGTGATTTGCTGCAGAGACAGTGTTGCTTTTTGACTCTTTTTACAAGTTTGGCTTCTTTCAAGCCACACAGTCTGAGTGATGCCGTGAGTGCAAAGCAGCTTTCCCACACAACAGTTGTCTTTCATCTACCCTAAGACATTAGGACATTTATTGGAATGGCACTAACCTGTCATTATGAAATCACTTGAGTAAAAGTTACATTACAGTGTAGCTGTTTTTTTCATAGCCAGTCTTGATGCAAAATGCCTCACGCATGACTTCTGCCTAGAATTCGTTTTGTAGTGGTTTCTGGCAAGTCACAGGCCTAAGTTCTGCTATGTGCATCAATGCACCCCCACTGGAACAATCTCCACTTCCTTTACTTGGCTCCTGTTCCTCAGCTGATCTGACCATTGTGGCCTCATCCAGCAAAAGCTCAGCTTTCTCACTGTCTTTGAGGCACTTCCACATTTTCACACCTAGGGGTATAACCAGGACAACAGCTGGGCAAGTTAGGTGCGCTCTTGGACCATGGTAGAGTGTTTAACCACCCATGGGACTGAGCCCTGCCTCTCAAAGTATCCCCCTGACTCTCAGTGGTGGAGCTGTGTGTTATTGAATGTAAACTCAAGGTTTTGGCAAAACTTCATTTTAAGACAGTCCAGCTACAGAGCTCCAATTTTGGGTGTTAAGGATTTCTCAGTTAAGACATAACTTAATATTTTCATTAGGTATGAGACCTCTTCTTCTGAACTACCCAGTATTTTCCATCAAGTATTTTCTTGTACATTTCACCTGCATTTGGAACAGGAACCATGTCAAAATATTTCACTTTGGCACCTCCTCCATGATAACAACTGTTTTTAAACAGTCAGTTGCAATGTGCATCAAAGTTTTCATGAACAAGTAGCAGCCCATGTCTCTTAAATAAACATGGTCCTGCATAAATATGACAATTAAATAAATGTAGAGCAAAAATATGGCAGTTATTGGCTTAGACTGAGATTTTAAGATTGATTATTTTTACCTTCTGGATCATAGCCAGCACACAACCACCAGCACTTCAACTATCATGATGAGATAACTTTAACTACAGTAGCTGGAAGAATTGAAAAAGGTAAGGAATCTGACTACGTAAGTATATCCATGAATGATAGAAGCCCTATATTTCCATTCCTTATTCTCAAATATACGTGTCTGTTAGAATATCAGTGCCAGTTGCAAAACCAATCCAAAGACAAAAATGAAACATCAACAATGAGTATTTTTAAAAAGGAAGATGAGTAGCCCGGCCTTAATCCCGTTTCATATAGGTGTTATTAACTCCACATTATTGGAGAGCACCGTCTCATGGCAAGCAGACTACTACTAATGATGCATGTTTGCTCTATCACAGTGATCCATTAGGGAAGCTGTTGTGTGCTGAAGAACAGGGTCATTCTTCCAGGAGATGTGCTTGTGGATGCTTCAGATAGGCTTTCTAGGGTTCCGACTCCTATTTAAAAGAAAAGAGGGGGGAAAAAGATTATTAACGGTATGAACACATTCTCATCTCCTGTGCATGAGATCTTTGCATATAAAGTGCCCCTAACCCTGATCCACACAGCAGCTGAGGATGCATCATTCTGAAGCAGTGATCTGGCCAAGTTTATAGAGACACTCCTCCAGGCCTACCACAGGTTATTTCCCTAAATAAACAGGAAAAGATTGGCATAAAAGCTGCTGTTTCTCATTGCAGTAGGACATCACCTTTTTCCTAGGACTAGTTCTTCAAGCTACAAAGCAAGGCAGGCTGCCAAAATAACCGGCTTTTGTGGTTCCCTGCTGAGGTTCCCTTTCAATCCTCTCCCTCATGGGGTCCAGAAATAAATGGATTTCTGGCAGAAGAGGAACCCAATAGATACCTAAGAGCTACTGTCCAGGCCTGAAACAGTACTACTACCAGACACAGCTATATCTGTAGCAGTCAAAGGAAGAAAAATCCTCTCTTATGAGTCTGATCTACTGCCAAAAGGTGCGCCATACAGTCTCTTTGAACAAGTGTCCAGGCTTCCATATGGCAATAAAATCTCCTCTATTGTACTGCCCTCAGCAGAAAGACATTATCTGGCTTTGTGTCCTGATATGTATATATATATTTGTTAAAACTGAATTCTTATCCAAAAAGTTGATATAACTCCTGACTGCTCCAGCATTCCAGCATTAAAAAAAAAAAATTAATGCCTAATGAATAAATGCTGTGGTGGTTAAGCCATTATGGCAAGCTGGCCCAGTAAGATGACTTTTGGTGACATAAGCTGCAGATATTCCAGTGATTAAGATCCTAGTTCTGTCTTCTATTATAATTAAATCAGTTGCTTTCAATTTCGATTGAAAATGTGAAGGAGAATGTATTCTTTAAACTTCATTTATCCGCTGTCTCAAATTAACTCCTATGTATATGCTTGGTTTCATGGCAACTGTTACAATTACCTCATTAGTATGAAGTTGATATGGACAAGGTATGGATCAGGGCAATGGTGCAGCCAAAGACACAGAGTTCTTTGAGTTCAAAGAAAGTTCAGTCTCAATATTTCAAGAATTCCATGAAAAGTCTGCAATACTACACTGACCTTTGATGCCAAAGTAGGTTTCAGTCCAAGAAAGGAGAAGACAGTGTTGGTCTCCTTTGATTCAAAGAAGCCATCGTAATCCTAGAGATTTAAAAAAAAAAAAAAAAAAGACTCAACATTTGTATTCATGTTTTCCTGATTGATCTTTCCACACCCTGTATTAGACTGAAGGGTGATAATGCTCAGGAAAACACTGATTCTTACCCATATTCTCCTATGCAAACCTAAAAGCTATTCTAAACTGTAATGATATCACCAATTACAATGGCAAAGAAAAACACATAAATTCTCTAACTACAACACCTTTCACTCTTTCTTTATTTGTTAGGAAAATATAAACATGGACTTGCATTAATAAGAAATCTATTGTGGGTATATTTAAAAGGTATTTAAGTGCCTAACAATGCACTGGATTTCCAGTACACATTTTAGCAAACAAAATACTTCACAACATGGAAACCTCCAAAAAGAAGTCCTAAGGCATCCTTATTTCTTCAGTGGTGGAACAGAGATTTCATCGTCATCATATCCTTTTAAATCAGCAACATATCTCATCCTTGGACAACCACATGGTTAATACAAAATAACAGCATAAAGAAACACTGTATAGAAAAATAAAAAAGTAAGCTTCATTATCATGATTAAGTTCCTTTTAGGTTTCAGCTGCTTAAGATCAGGTTCTGATCTCAAAGTGTTACTACCACTTTTACTGCATTTATTGTGTTGGACACTGCTACTCTTCTATCATCAGATGAGATGACAATATTCACTTTTCAAGGGAAAAAGAAAAAAAACAGCACAGTTTAGTGAATGGATTTGGCATATGGCAAGAAGCCAAGAAGTTTCACATTCTCTTCATGGTTTGGCAATGACTTCCTCTATGACCACTAGCAAACAATAAAGCACCCAGTTCAGACTCTTCCTCCACCATGTAACCGCAAAATGGAAATATTAATCCTTACTTAACCACTTCTGACATGTAAAATACTCTGCAAATGTCAGGAAATTTCAGGTATATATGCTCATGACTACATAGCAATTATCTCTAAATATCTAAGAGTAGTAGATATGCTTAACTTGACAGCATTCAACAAGAGAAATCCCTTTAAATATTGACTGTGCACATACATGCTTTCAACACAGAACAGGAACAGGCAGTCTCCATGCCTCCACGTGCTTCCCATGTGTGTAACAGTCATTCCCAATACACTCGAGCCCCAAAGTTAGCATTTCTTCGGCTCCTAACCTCTAATCTCATTACTTTTTGATAGCTCATCTCCCATTGTTTCAGTTTCAGCTTCTTTCCCTGAAATTGGACCTCACTTTTTCCCCAGCAGCAGCTGCTTTGCCCACTTGTCTCCTTCCACTCCTGCCTTCTCTTGAACCTGTAACCTCACAAACCATCCCGAAATCACAGGGTACCATGTAAGAAAAACAGAAGAAGCTCTAATTGAAAAGCAGAAATCTTTCTCTGACATGACTATTCTTGGAAGACTGTCATAGGATATGCCAAGATTAGGAACCTTCTTTGATCTTCCAACCAGACTCTTCCAACCAGACTTCACTCATGCTGAGCCAATCCATTCATGCTCACATTTTGGCTTCTCAGATCCTGAGCAGGAAGCAAAAATGGTCTGGGCAAGCATTCTGCTTCCCAGTATTTATCTGGGTCTTCACAATGCAGTGTGAATCCCTGAACAGCCCTTCACCCCACCAGCCAGGCCCAATTAGATGATATACCAAACTATATCCCTGCAGAAGGATGGTTGGGTTTTAGTGAAATAACTTTGTAAGGAAAGCGTGTGCTTGTAGATGAAGACTTTACTTCTCTCTGTTCTCCTTTTTTTTCTCTCCAACAAAGTAAAATAAAAGATTGTTTGGACAGAAAATACTTAGCCACCATAGCAAGGATAATATGGCTCCCATGAGATCCATAATCATCCTGCAGATGTGCAGAATTTCTCTTAAAACCTTTATGGTGCACTAGACAAAGATGCTTTACTAGCATTTCCATAATGATATACTGCTTTACCAATGTGAACACAACTGTCCTAGCAAAGTGATTCTCTGCAGTTGTATAATCATTCAAAGACCCTCAGCCCAGAAAAGAACCATAGCTGCACAGAGGCAGTTTCCCAGCCTAACTGTCTATACTAAAAGCATCAACCCTGAAAGACATAGAGAGGCCAGCAGGAGTGTATGACGGTCATCAGGCCTCAGACATATTAGCTGACATAAGTGGAAAGAGTAAACCTTCTTAAGATGGCTTTTTGTTTCATCTTCTTAAAACGTGGCATACTCCTGTGCTATAGACTAGGGCAGAACTAAGCTTTATGTCTGACCCTCTCAGCTTCCATTACATGTGTGAGTATCCACATATATACAGCGAGAGAGAGACCACGCATTTCTTCTAGATGGGCTTCAGCTCCACGGTTCAGCTCTGTGCAATACATAATTTCTAATGAATACCATTTACTCAATTCACTCTGTGGTAAGAGTCAAGTTTACTTGCTTTCACTGCTGGGGGAATGAAACATTTGAAGGAATAAAGCAGTTCTAGAGCAAAGGAAGGTAGAATCTCCTGCAATGATCAGCATCATAGACGGGAAAACAGACTTTGCAGACATGCTGCTTATCATTATGAGCACAGAACTATCACCATTACTGTTTAATGCTAACCTATGAAGATATTAGACACAGTTTTAAGTTCCCTCATGGTTAATTCTAGGTATCGTCTGTTCTACCTAACCCTGAAATTAAATAAATAATTAAACAGAAGGAATAGACACTTTTAGATCAATTTTAAAATCATTAATTCATCATAAGTGATGAACTTATGATAATTTCTGAATTAACATAAATTTACAATTAATAGCCAGAAAGTAAATCCAAATAAAACAGACAGATCTCCCAACTAAGCCATGATATAAGCTGAAACAGTACTGAAAGCAACACCAACAATGCCATGGATTAAAAAGGGAAGATGTAATCACTGAACACCTAGAGGAGTAGTAAGTAATACTGATGCTCTGCAGAAGGATGTTTGATTAAGCCCTTGACCTCTACAAACTGCATGGATGCTGTTAAATCTGCAAATGGTCCAGTCTGACTCTGCTAAAGCAGAAGAAAAGCCATGAGGGACACAAGCTACACAAGCAACCATATGTGAAGACAGTGCCTGATCTAACTGAGAAATAATCTTCATTTTCTCCACTAGGTTCATCTACAAATGAGTCACACTGCCTCTGGAGCTGAAGGTACGGGAGCAGTGGACGAGTACACAAGAAGAACAAGGGCACCCCCCCACACACCCACACACCCACACCCACACCCACACACCCTTTAATATCAGTGCAGGTTTAAATGGCCTTAAATTGCTCATTACAGCCCTGTAATGCTATAAGCAGCCAACCTGTGGGCAGGTAGCTATTGCGAGCATTTCTGCAGCAGCATGGCTCAAGACAGACACCATTTTCACTCCCTGCCAGGAGCATCATTTCCTCCTAAGCACACAGGCAGTTTTCACGAATCCCTGGACACCTGTTCATCTCAAAAGTTTGTCCAAGGAAGGCTCACTGTTTGTTCAGGTGAGTCATCATCTCTCACCACTGTTTTCAAGTTCTGGGGTCCTTCTGAAGTGTCTTAATCTCAGTACTTTAATTAACTCTAAAACCATCACTACGCTAAGAATATGGTTTTTTCACCCCTTGTGATTAAATTGGAAAGAAAAACAGGGCATAGATGGATTCACAGCCTGAAAATAATGTCATAAGAGAGAAAGCTGCATTCCTGGCTCTGACAATGACCTTGTGACAGACCTAATCCAGCAATATACATGAACAAGTTTACCTTAACCGCTGTAAAGTAACTTAAGACTTAATCATAGAATCATAGAATATTTTGGGTTGGAAGGGACCTTCAAAGGTCATCTAGTTCAACCCCCCTGCAGTGAGCAGGGACACCTTCAACTAGATCAGATTGCGCAAAGCCCCATCAAACCTGACCTGGAGTGTTTCCAGGGATGGGGCATCTACCAGCATTCTGGGCTACTTGTTCCAGTGTTTCGCCACCCTCATTGTGAAAAAATTCTTCCTTATTAGCTAGTCTAAATCTCCCCTCTTTCAGTTTAAAACCATCACCCTTTGTCCAGACGCAATAGGCCTTACTAAAAAGACTGACCCCATCTTTCTTACAAGCCCCCTTTAAGTACTGAAAGACCAAATAAGATCTCCCTGGAGCCTTCTCTAGGCTGAACAACCCCAACACTCTCAACCTGTCCTCATAGCAGAGGTGCTACACCTCTCCGATCATTTCTGTGGCCCTTCTCTGGAACTGCTCCAACAGGTCCTTGTCTTTCCTGTGCTGAGGACTCCAGAGTCGGACACAGTACTCCAGATGAGGTTTCACAAGAGCAGAGTATAGCAGCAGGATCACCTCCCTTGACCTGCTGGCCACGCTCTTTTTGATGCAGCCCAGGCTTTCTGGGCTGCAAGTGCATATTGTTGGCTCATGTCCAGCCAGTCGTCCACCAGTACCCCCAAGTCCTCCACAGGGCTGCTCTCAATCACATCATTCCCCAGCCTGTATTGACACTGAGGATTGCTCCGATCCAGGTGCAGGACCTTGCACTTGGCCACTTGGCCTTCTTGAACCTCATGATGTTCACACGTGCCCATTTCTTCAGCTTGTCCAGGTCCATCTGGATGACATCCCGTCCCTCTGGCGTGTCAACTGCCCCACTCAGCTTGGTGTCATCTGCAAACTTGCAGAGGGTGCACCAATCCCACTCTCTGTATTGATGAAGATATTAAACAGCACTAGTCCCAGTACAGACCCCTGAGGGACACCACTTGTCACCAGTCTCCATTTGGACATCAAGCCATTGACCACGATCCTCTGTTTGTGAACATCCAACCAATTCATTATCCACTGAACAGTCCACCCATCAAATCCATATCTCTCCCATTTAGAGAGGAGGATGTTGGGAGGGACCTTGTCAAAGGCTTTATAGAAATCCCTACAGATGACATCCATAGCTCTTACCCTGTCCACTGATGTAGTCACTTCATCACAGAAGGCCACTAGGTCGGTCAGGCAGGACTTGCCCTTGGTGAAGCCATGCTGGCTGTCTCAAATCACCTCCCTGTCCTCCATGTGCCTTAGCATAGCTTCTAGCAGGACCTGTTCCATAATATTCCCAGGCACAGAGGTGAGGCTGACAGGTTGGTAGTCCCCAGGGTCCTCCTTCCTATCCTTTTGAAAAATGGGTGCAGTGTTTCCCTTTTTCCAGTCACCAGGGACTTCACCTGACTGCCAGAATTTTTCCAATATCATGGAGAGTGGCTTGGTAACTACATCAGCCAATTTCCTCAGGACTCTGGGATGCATCTCATCAGGTCCCATAGACTTACGTATGTCCAGGTTCCTCAGGTGGTCACGAACCTGATCTTCTCTTACAGTGGGAAGGACTTTGCTCCACTGTCCCTGTCTTGCAGTCCATCCACTCAGGAGTTGTGAGAACAGAGGTTATCAGTGAAGGCTGAGGCAAAAAAGTTGTTGAGTACCTCAGCCTTCTCCTCATCTGTTGTAACCAGTTTGCCAGTCAAGTTCATCAGAGGGGGTGTGCTCTCTTTAACCTTCCTTTTCTGATTGACATAGCTACAGAAGCCCTTCTTATTACTCTTTGCATCCATTGACAAGTTCAGCTGCAGGCTGCCTCCAATCTTGACATTACGGATGAGCCCACTTGCATTGGTGATCACCAGATCCATACTGCACCCCCTCTGATAGTTCTGTCTGTTACCTGGTTTAAGAATTTCTCCTCAGTGCATGCCAGGAGTCTCCTGGATTGCCTACAGCTCGCTGTGCCACTTTTCCAGCAGATGTTGGCGTGGTTGAATTCCCCTAAGCAGGATGAGAGCCTGCAAGTGCAATGCCTCCTGTTACTGAAGTAAGAAGGCTTCATCAATAGGCTCCCCTTGATCAGGCAGCCTGTAGCAAACACCAACCACAAGTTTCCCTTTATTGCCTCCATCTCTAATTCTTACCCATAAGCTTTCGACCTGCTCATGGCTATTCTTCAGGGACAGCTCTTCATGCTCTATCCACTTCTTGATGTAGAGGGCAACGCCTTTGCCCCTCCTTCCTCACCTGTCCCTTCTGAACAGCCTGTAGCCATCAATAGCCGCACTCCTGTTATGAGATTCATCCCACCAAGTTTCAGTAATGGCAATCAGGTCGTAGCTTTCTAGCAGCACGGTGGCTTCCAACTCCTCCTGTTTGTTGCCCATGCTGCGTGCACTGGTGTAGAGGCACTTCAGCTGGGCTGTTGGCCATGGCAGCTACTTAGAGGACCACCCTGTAATTCCTTTGAGGTATCTCACCCATGTTTCCCTGTTGGCTCCTATCACCTCAGGAGCCCAGATTCATCTCCGTTATCATAAAAAGCTTTCTGCTAGTCATCAATTTTTACTTCCGTAAGTACTCAGGCCTGATTTAGTATGTTTCTTCCACATTTTTACAGATTATCAAATTTGGATTCACCTACTGAAAAAACTGTGAAGGTTAAACAATGAGCTAAACTGAGTAAGTGTATGTTTGAAAGAGCACAAAACCCAGTGGACTCATTAATTTTAAAAGGAGCAGAATATTTAATGTCACAAGAGATTATTCACCAGAAGCAACCTCCCCGATGTTTTGAGATATCTGCATTGCGAAACATATTAAAATGCTATTGACACTTTCTTACTTTCACGGGAAATGGAGGGAAGAGGCATCATTATTTTAGATAAAGTAGCAGTAAAATTTTAAATAGGAGGATTTTCCTACTAATGTGTGCAGTGAAAATGTATTATCCAAAAACTACATATCTGAGACATTTAAATGTGAAAAAAATGTTATAAAAATGCATAATAGTTCTATAAAAGTTGAAAGAAATCACTTCAGTATGGCAGTTTCTTAAAAGATTTTTGAGAAGCATGATCTCAAGGAACATGATCTCAAGGACTCATCAGTTGTGCTTTGGCATGTGGTAGGAGTTCAAAGTGGGCATCCCTGGCTTTCCATGTAATACCAGTGAGGTAACAGATGTTCCAAAACCATCCTGTCTTTGACTTTACCTTTTTAAGGAGAGAAAGCCTGTGCAGATTTAGGCTGCATGTAAAGAGACTAACTCCATGGGTGAAGACATGAAAATTCTTGTCTCACAAAAAGAAAATCCCACTGCTACCAGCAGTAGATGCAGTGTCTGAAGAAGGAAAATGGTGCCAAGCTCAGTGGAAGCGGAGAGCTTCATACACAGGGAAAAGCCCAACTCGCTTATGAGCTGATGTGTTCCACTTGGAAAAATTCTGTGGGACACTCTGCCTCCCACAAAGGAAGGACATCACCACCTGCTGGTTTTGGCAAGGCAGTTGTTCCCTGTTTCTGCACCAGGCTTTGTCACTGGTAGTAAGTTAACAATCTCTTTGTCACTGTCCCAGGCAGCTCTACCAAGCCAGCAGGCACTGTGGCTTTGCTGGGATCAGCTGAGCAGTGTTGTCTTGCCCCTGTGCAAGGAAGTGGCCCCCACTTACGCCCTAGAGGCATTCAGAAGGCAGCTGTTAACCTAAAAATACATAAGCATGGCAAACTACCACCCACTGCCCCACTTCAAAAGGCAACAAATATAATTTTGACCGTATCACTTCAAATTACAATCCTGTGTGCTTTCCAGAGCTGCTAATTACACATTATTGACATATAAAATTCTGGCAACATTAGTAGCTGATTAAGGCTACTAAAACTAAGGAAACATAGAGACAGTGGACATGAATCATCAGTGATGCAGAGATGCTCAATCCCCGTGGAAAAGTTGAAAAGCCAAAAATACAGACGATAAATCACAAAGATGGTGGTATGAAAGGTTACCAAGAATGACAAATGCTAGTTAGGAGAAAAAGTGTATCTCAGGATGGCTTGAAGGGATAGAGAAATGACAGGAGTATAAATACGGTAAGTAAAAAGCTATTTCAAGTCATAAAAGACTTAACAGAGTAACGGCCATCTGACTGCTTTAGGCCTGGCTCCTCACCCTTAAAGTCAACGGCAGCTTGATCACCCACCAAGCAGTCTGAGCAAGCTACAGCCCCTCTGTTTTACCACCAGAATGGTTACAGCATTAACGATGCTCTCAGAGCTACTGGGGGATGGGTTATCTGACCTAGTAAGCTCTTGCTTTGTTGAAAATAAAGCAAGCTAACTGTAGTGAAGTTTCAACAGCTCACCTACAGACAGGCAAAATCTGTCTGGCCTTGCACGGCATAAAGCTCTTCTTTGCTTTCCCCGCTCCTGCTGAGTGACTCTAAATCAGGATAGAGAGGCAGGTCATGGCTGCAAAGGTTTTCAGGAGCAAAGTTACCCCAGGTGGTAATGGGAGGAAGGCTGTGAAGCTCACTGTGGTGGCAGGATGGTTGGTACGTATGTAGAGCTCAGCAGACCCATGGGGCACATTGCCAGAGCACACTAAAGATGCTGAATGTTTACATGGCTTCACCAGAAGGCTGAAGTTCATGAAACAGAAATGTAATAAGAATTATAAACACATCAAAGTGATATTTGTTTCAGAAAAACAGCTAGAGACAGGAAAATTATTACAACATCTCAGACAAATCCTTATTGCTTACCACACCCAAAAGCAGAAAACTAATCCTTACCACATCAGAAAGCAGAAACACAAGGAACCCACCAAATATAGCCTGCCATGCTTTTCATGCAGATTTTTTAAAATGCATTGGTGACTGGACAGCACTTAAAGATTAGTCTATTGGCATGCTGTTTGAATTTGTTTCTCTTTGTCAATATTTTTTTAATGTATGATTATGATATCTCCATTCTTATAAAAGGGGCAACATAATTGCTCTTACGATAGTGGGGAACTCATAATTTAAATGCATTGAACCAGCACTTTGCTACTGACTGAGTGAATACTGTATGCTGTTGAGAATGAGCCGCCAGCATCTTTCCTGGAAGGGGCAGTTCAGTTCTCCTTAGAGAATGAGTGTGTGTGCATGCGAGTCTCCTTTAATATTATATAAATAAAAAAAATTAAAAAAAAAAGAAGAAGAACTTGTCTGCACAACTCAGGACAATCTCAACATGATGGTTTTCAATTATCTCACATTCGAATGAGAACTCTGCACAGGATTTTTAAAAAGCTTATACAATTGTCTCTACAAAGCAACCTGTTACTCCTCTCCTAAGGGCCAGACGTTTATATCAGCAATCTCTTCAGTTGTAGCTTCCAGAAACAAAGACTTTAATAAAAGGGAGCAGAGGTCAGCTACAGCTCTATTGTTTTGTACATGACAAGCCGGTGTGATGTTTGCCATTCATTCAGCAGCTGTGACAGGGTACACAGACATCAACTATGCAAGAATTCATCTCCCTCACCTCTAAGACAGGGAGTCCAAGCGCAGAAGGGCTTCCCCCAGCCAAGCACTGAAGTACTCAACCGGCATAGTGCCCATCTAGGGCAGGGGAGTATCCAGGGGAGTCAGTGGCAGAATCAGTAAGTACTATTGATGGTAACGGGTGCCACGTCCCCCTTCTACGCACCTTCCAGCTCATCATGTTATTTTACAGATTGTTTGGATAAGAATATTATCAAATCAGACCACGACAGGAATTTGAGAAGAGGGAGGGATGGAAACATCAGGGAGTTACCTATGGTAGTCATCCTTTTACCTGAGATCATAGCTAAAAGACATAAAGTGACCATGCTGCACAGATGCTCTGCATGCATGTATTTTAACGTGGAGGTGTTTTAAGGTAGCTGTAACTTTACGAGGGACACGACAACCACGTGTTGGTTGTTCTTCCTCTCAAAGCATTTTATTCATACCAATATTAGGTGACATGTCAGTGCACTAAATGAAATATGGACTTCCCCCCTCCACTTGTTTATTTTAGGAAGTGGATACTGGCAGAATCATCTTTCATTATTTCCTTTGTTTTCTTTGTTTCCTTCAGAGATGAAAGAAAAGGAAGATTACTAAGGAAAGAAGAAAGCCACACTAACTGTAATGGCACTGCAAAGTATTAACACTATTTTTACTTATAAATTGACTATAACTCCACTATATCTTCAAAGTGTTTCTTAGAAGACGATCATATTAGCATGATTACAAATGAACAGTGGTGCACTGTTGTGTACTTATTTCATCCTGGTTGTTCTCTGAAACATCCATGGCCTTCTCTAGATACTGTTCCAATTTACTGCTACATCTATATTCTGTGCAATACTGTGTGCCCTCAAAGTATTACTGCCACGTAGTAAGCTTTCTTATCCTTTCCTCCTAAATCCCATATACCCTATATTTTAGTAGAACTGGCCCTTTATAAAAGATTTTAACCAAATTAGTCCACAACACCTTCACGAATAAACTCCTTTTCTTCAAGAAAGTATGGCACAATAGGAAGTTTCCATTCCACGCAAAGAAGAATTAGGATCCCAAACAAAATTGTTAGTAATTATGTCACACTTATTGATTATCTGTAGGTTCTGCAGAACATCAGTGTAATAAATATAAAAATCAGAAAGAAAAAAATTGCAATATTTTATACTATACCCTGTAAAGGAGACAATTCCAATTTTATAGTGGTCACTTTTAAGTATTTTAAAATACATAAATACCCTATATTATTACATTTAGGAAATAGAGAGCATGCAAAAAGAGTAAGGTGTCTTCAGAGACGTATCAAATCTTTGACAGCTGTCATCCTTATGTGTTGAGATGGTTTACAAAATACATGCTCCTTCACTTTGAAACAGCTGTTAATGAAGTTTAGAATGCAGAGAGGAAGAGTCCAAATGAAAGCTATGGTGCTCAACAGGAATGTACTCTCTTCACTGCAAGGTAAACAGCAGCACTACAATGCATTACTAATATCAGGTCTAACTGCTCTGAGGAGGATAAAATTCTTGGATTATTTTATTTTTACTGAGTTGCTGAGCTTCCATTTTTTAAGCCCTAACACTAGGTAGGTTGGCTGCTCTACACTTTGCCTCTGGTACCACATTCCCTGTTACTAAGTACATATCACACAGAACTAAAGCTCTTTGCCTCAGGACACAGAAAAGTATGGAGAAGTGGACCGTAAAAACACAAGCATAGTCTGTAAGTTATAACCATACAGATCTTGTGAATGGCATGAACTGTATCTTGCCAACATGGAGATGACACATGGGCAGGGGTGGCTTTCTGACACCAGTTCTGCCTTCTATATTCCCTGCTTGAGAAAAGGGCTTAATCAGGAAGACAGACAGTGCTGTGTCACTAGTCTCTAGTCACTCACATTCAGCCTAGGGTCTGTGGACAACTGTGAGCCACAAACTACACCAATGCGATTGCAAAAGGTAATTAAGGACAATTTCAAACAGCTTAAATCTGCCATACAGGAAACTCTACCTCTGATGGCAAAAATAATTAATAAAGAAAGTTTCATCATCATCAATCATTAACAGCTGTTATATGATCTCTGAGCAATTCACATCAACCTTTATCTCGAGATATTATCCCTTGGACCAAGGCCACCAAGATGCTAAGTGAGTCGGGTAAGACACCTCCGAGGGTGCAGGGAACCAAATGTAGACTTTCTGAATACCAAATTTGCCTCACAACTCCTTCAGCTTCTGAAGTAAACACACTATACAGGCATGCTAAGGTGAATTCTTTCACGTTGCCTGAGGATCCAGAGGGACAGAGTTCAAGCTCTCTGTATCTGTAGGCACAAGAATAATGACAAAGTCTTCAATAACAGGACAGGACAGAAACTGAGGTGGCCTCTAGCCAGTTTTCTTAAATCCTCTCTTCCTCATATCAGTGAGTAGTTATTGATTTGCCATTCAACACATATAAAAAAGGAAGAAAAAGAAATGTGTATGAATCTTTCCAAGATCTTTAGAAAAACCCAGAAGAGACTGACGCTTAATAGTGCAAAGAAATCAATGCCACAGTAATTGCCTGTGCGCTAAATAGCTTCTCGAGAATACTGCACCTCTTTCAGCAGCCTATTTTATTTCTTTCTTGTCTATAGGCCTTCACTGTTTTGATGGAGTTGATACCCATATATTACATTTCAGGGAAGGACAATAAATATCAAATATCTGTCTGTACTGCTGCCCACTAGTAAGTCTATCAAGACTTACCCTAACACTCTAAACCAAATGAACAGCTTCCAAGTAACGTAAAAAAACAAAACAAACAAAAAACCAAAAAAACCCACCACCACCAGCCCCCCCAGAAAAAAACCAAAAAAAAACAAAAACAAAAAAGGAGTCAGCCTGCTATGTAAGTATTTTCCCTTCAGTTCAAACTCCCACCAGGAAACAGACTTCCTTTAAGTTCTGGTTGGCCTAAATTTCAGGTGATTTCACATCAGTGGCAGATTTCTGTATATAAAACTGTCACTGTTTCACAATGTAGCTTTCTAAGGTTAAAATTAGAGTGCAGTTTCATTGGGACATGGAGGTTTCCAATCTTCTGAAAGATCCAGGAGCCACAACTAGTCTAAGAAGGGTTGTATATTCAGTTGTGGAGATTTCAGAGAAGGCAGAAGAGGGTGGTCTGAGGCACAGGCCTAATTTCAGACATCACTTTTCTGGCATTTCTTGCATACCTGATTTAGCTGTTGCTTGGCAGGCTGTTACTTCGTGTTGCCAGTCACAATGTTGATTCGCTTGTTCTTGACACCAGTTTGTTTTTTGCCTCAGATGCTCTGTTGCTTGTTCCTGTACGTCAAACTTGACTGCTTGTTAACGGCTGGTTTTGGCTTTTGCCGTTTGTCACGTTGTTTATCACTTTCTTTTGCTTTGCCTGGGAGAGCCATGATAAACACACTGGCCTTGAGCCTAATCTGGTATTTGGCCCCTGCACTGCTGCCATCCCAATCCTCTGTGAACCATCTCATCAACGCTAATAATTAGACACCTTTCTCCTCTCCCAGGAGCCACTTTGTGGAGGAAATGAAGAATGGCAACTTCCTCTTCTCCTCCAGGACAAAGGTTTGTTTCCACCTTTGTTGCAATGGCCCTTCAGTTCTTGAATATCCCAATGAAACCAGAAGGTTGTACAGTTATGAGCAGTGACACTGATTTTGGCTTTTTGTAAGGTTAACCAACCACTTGGGAATGACACACAGGAGTGTGCCCTGGGGCAACCAATTCCCCAGGTGCAAAGTGTGTGGGAGAATTTGGGCAGGTGCCTAGAGCAGTTTTCACCTCCGATGGTTTGGGACTTCACTCCTGAACAGACATGGAATCCTGTTGAACTGGCAGGTCACTTGAAGGAAAGATGCCTTGCATATACCATAAAGACACAACCTACATCACTGTGATGGGGCCTGGGGTAGGCCTGTGCCTATGCTCAAAGAAAGGAGGGGGTCTCTGGACCTGAAGACACGCAAACAGACACTGTGAGGACCTCTGGATCTGAGGACATACAAATGGATACTGTGAGGGTCTTTGGATCTGAGGACACACAAACAGACACTGGATAAATCAGAAATCCAACCCTCAACTACAAGAGATGTTCCTGCAGTCAAGAAAAAACAATGGAAGCATAGGTCAATGCACTTAGTAAAGGAGCTAGAAGCTCCTCCTGATGGAGAGCAGGAAGACGAGATCATGGACTGGCCAGAAGGCAGACATTTCGAAGCATCACCCAAGGAGGTGACTCACACCAAAGAGGTCTCACTGTCTAATAAATTACTAGAAAAATGAAAAACGTTATGCTCTATTTACTGATAAGTTTTGTCATACAGTGGGAAAACATCGGAAGTGGAAAGCTGCTGTGTGGAGTGCCACAAGACAAGTCACAAAAACCGTCGCAAGCAAAGGTGAACTGAGGCAGTTTGCAGAAGTAAAACCCATCCAGCTAGCCCCAGGCATTGCCGAAAGAGAAAAGTGGCCAGTCTCTACACTGACTCATAGATGGCAGCAAATGCCCTGTGGGGATGGCTACAGCAAGAGAAGCTATCTGGCAGCACAGAAATAAGCCCATCTGGGCTGCTGCATTGTGGCAAGACGTTGCTGCCCAGGTAGAGACCTCTAAGTAAAAGTACATTATATAGATACTCGCATGCCCAAGAGCCACGCCACTGAAGACCATGGAAGTAAGAAGCAGGTAGATCAGGCTGCCAGAACAGAAATGGCCAAGGTACACCTGGACTGGGAATGTAAGGGTGACCTATTCATAGCTCAGTGGGCCCATGACATATCAGGACACCTCGGAACAGATGCAATGTCTAGATGGGCTTGTGATCGAGGAGTGGACCTGACCACTGATGCCATTGAACAGGTTATCCATGAATGAGAAACATGTGCCATGATCAAACAAGTCAGGTGGGTAAAACCTCTCTGCTGTGGAAAACAGTGGCTGGGAAAGACAGTGTGGGTTGCTCCTCCCTCAGGAAAAGGCAATCCTGTTTGTGGGGTTCCTTTTGCTAAAGGGCCAGGGTGCACTTGGTGGGTAATGCAGGAGAATGGGGAAACCCAGTGCATACCTCAAGGAGGTTTATCCGTGGGGGAAAATAATCCATGAATTGAGACATATGTCATAGCTGTCAACAGCAGGAGCCACTAAAACTGAGTATGAGCTTGGTAAGGAACCAGGCAAGACAACTCAAGCCAACACACCAGCTCCTTTTAAGGCTCTACTTGTCCTTTTTTTTTTTTTTTTGAAATTATCACCACTTTTCTTCATGCAAACTGCACGATTTCGCTCTTGGAACATGCACTAGGTGTTAACATTTCCTTACTCTTACATAGCACTAACTAGAGCAAGATAAGTGTAGTAATTGCAGATTTACACGACTGTAAATCAGAAAAGCAGGTTCATGTATCTGATTTGTCTGAAATGTAGACTCTCTTCTTACACACAGTGTTATAGGAATGTCATAAAGATGAAACAACAGATTGTAAAGTCAGAAAAATATGTAAATTATCATAGTGTCAGTGCTATGACATAACACTGGATTATCAGTAAAATTATTTGTGTTCTTGTGTGCTCTCAGCTCTTATCTTGCTTGCAGGAAATAAAAATTGTTCTTGCTGAATACCTTATTTCAAAATCCATTAGCAGAACCTCTTACTGAAAAATTGGGGAGTGAATCTCAGAATACCGAGAAGATAGATTAATGATCATATTTGCGATTACATCGACTCAGAAAATTTCAAGGCCTTGCTTATACTTCAAAACATGGAGTTTGTCTGTTGGTGCCAGAAGGGTCCCTTGCCCTGTGGTACAAGACGTTTTGTGAACCAGTAAGCACTGGTCACCTTTTTGTACCTTTCTCCCCTCTTACATTATCTATCACAGGTTCAAATGGCTGACACCAATCCATTTTGGATACTTACTGAAAACACTGAAGACAAACTTACTTTATATTCAGTTACATTCTGGAAAGTGATTAATTCAAATGATAATGTCCTAGCCAGAAAAACCCATCCCGAGATAATACCCTCGAGAACATTGCTGAGGTTTTCTACTAAAGAGAAAATGGGGAGAAAAGAAAAACCTATTAATGCTCCTACTAACACAGAAAAAACAGTATGGCTATGAACATGACATTGAGTCATGGCTCGTACACCTCTACTGAAATAACATGAACAAAAGAAAAACTACTTTGCTTTGCCTCGTCTAGCCCTCTTACATTTAGAGGGACAGCGATGGAACTGACCAGTTTATATTGTAAGTAAATAAGTCTGTATTGTCAGTAACAAAGTATAAGCCAGAATAAGTACCTAGGCAGTTTCCTGGTGAGACTGTAGAACTGGCATCCATTAAAACAGACAGTGTTTGTTATTAGAGCAAATTGGATTACAAATTGCCTGGACACAAATCAGGAATAACAAGGTACAATTTTGACTAACTCAGCTAACAGAAAATTCAGTGGGTATTTTTAAAGTTATTTAATAGTGATTTTTTAAAGTTATTTATGTCAAGATAAACACATGAAAACACTCATGTGGAAATGACAAAGAGAGACAAGATGTGCAATGTCTGCTGACTTCATTTAACTGTGATTTTTTAACCTCCTTTCCAGCACTGACCTTTGCCTCCTGCATAATGTTTTGCCTTCACTTTACTGCCCAAGAACTTCATTAACTAATGCAGCAGGCTAACTGATGAATGTTGAAGAACCTGCACAAACTTCTTCCTTCATCCTAGAAAATACAATTTCTTTTAAAGTGTCTTTGCTCTTTAAAGGTGTTCATGCAGACAGTGAGGTCTAGTAATAGGATTAACTCTGCTCAACCAAAACAGCTATCAGCAGAGCAGACAGATTACTGAGATCATCTCACATGTTGCATGACATCTTCTTCCTTGCTAATTACAAACAACAATTTCTAAGACTAGGTTAAAACATGCTATAAGGACAAGCTGAAAGGGTAAGAAACAACAACCTAAAACACCCAGGCAAACTAAAAATCACACAGAACAATGAAAATGTTGTTATTTGTGGGGGGCTGCTCTGTAAGTGAGGGTCAAAATTCCTTCCATATCCCGGATACATTTCTTTAACTGACATTTCTTATCTGGAATAAGAAAGATATGACTTATACTACTGAGGTAAACAAGTAAGGCCAATACAAAGCATATACGGAGAGATGTTAAATACCCTGCTTCAAGAAGCCTTTCATCATATCCAGTCTGTTTATTGCAGAGGATCCTAAATCACTTCTTATATGCTTCCCACCTTAAGCTAACAATTACACTGCAGTTGACAGGTTCTCAACAGACCTGAATTATCCATCAGCCAGAAACAGCTTCCTTATAGCACTGTTGAGTCTGGCAGAGACGAATTTAGGACCAGTTTGGATGTATCTTCACCACGTTGTAGTCAGAAATCCACACAATACCCCCATTTACATTATATATCCAGCTATTATAAACCACAGAGTCCCTCTTCCCCATTTCATTCTTCCCACTGAATTCACAGATAAACCTTCCTGATGCAGCCAGGGTGGCATATCAAACCCTGCTCTCTCCCACTAGCTACTCTAACAGATACCTTAAACCTGCCTCCTAAGGACGTACAAGTGACACAGTTGAAGTATGAAAAGACACAGCAAGGCAAAGAGGGCCTTTTCACAACATTTTGTTCAAAGGTGAGTAAAAGTTCTGGGAAGATTCTCCCAGACTACAACAGTGAGCAGGACTCAGAGCTGCAGCATACCGTGCCAGCTACACAGGAGAGTAAAACATTCACATGGTGTCATTCTTAACAGATCACAGGATACCCCTTCAGCTTGCAATAGCAGACGGAAAAGCTATTGCAGCTTGCACAATCAGAGAAACCAGCCCACCCATCAGTCTGCTGTCAGATTCACAGGCTCTCATGCTTAGCAGTCTTTCAGCAAAGGAAGACAAGTCTCAAGCTGCTTTGCTTTAGGGAAAAATAAAACTATTCTACAAACAGCAAATAGTTTTCATTTATCCTAGAGACTCTGATTGCATAAAGGCTCTCTGAGCATAAATACAATTTACACTATGACAGCAGCAGAGAAGGAGCTCAATGGCAATGCCAATATAACTCAATCTAGCCACTGCTCTCATTTACTTTCCCAAGGATTTCCTTATGAATTTTTATGTTTGGACTAGACATGAGTAGGAAGAAAACCATAAATCCCCAGCTTACAGTGGTCTCACAAGGGACTTTACCATCTGCAGGTTGTACATGAAGCATGTGACATTACAAATTCTTACATTCGTGGAGTGAATCCACTAGCTGAAGACAGCCTAGGATTTACAGATGAGCGATCTGAATTTTCACTGTGTGACCATTACCTGATCCTATCACCCCAAACTGTCACCATTAATTCAGATACCACTAGAGAACACTCAACAGCAAGTCCCAGCTTTTTAAATGGCCAGCAGGGTATAATGATATATTCTCCGTTGACAACAATAACAACTACTTACTCCACAGTACCGATCATCACTGAATATTTGTGGTGGCAGTGGATTGCCTTGCGCGGGCTGCTTATCCTCAGGAATATTTTTATACATCCATTGTCTTTTCTCCTCTGACATTGTGATATCCACTTCTTCAAACTCTATGCGATTAGCTTCCAGAAACCTCACCACATCTTGTTGCCTCTTCTTTATCTAGATGAAAGGAAGAAAAAGCAATACTCAGAGCAAGTCCAGGATAAACCAGACATGCTTACAAACCTGAGAACATTTCACCTCTCCTGTCCCACTTTTATGGGATGGGAAGTCACAAACCCAGAAGAACAAAGGAGAAAGTATTTTTTTCAGTTTTCAGTTCATAGAAGTTAAACACTGCTGTTTCTTTACATGTTGGCAAAGGTTATACTTCTTTACCTCATTTCTAGAAGGCTATCTCTTTAGTTCAACTGGGAGAATTTCAGCCTTTACCCTATAAAGATGCTTTAAAAAAAAAATCTGTGTGGGACTTTTCAGAAGTAGGAGTTAAAAGAGGCAGCTTGTTTTCAAAGTCATTAGGGGGTACATTTTTTAAGTATACAGGCACCCAGAAATGCAAGGTAAACAACCTAGCAAGTCCCAGAAAAATATACTCCTGTAAGTGTTCATTGAGATAAACATGTCAGTACATCTGAAAAAAAACAGCTCAGCTACGCGCTTTTTTATTTTCGTAGACACCTACACATCTTTTAAAATGCAGCTTGACAATTCCCGGAGCGAGGCTTTTTGAATCTTTAATTAAGAGTGCCTGTCTGCATAATACACATGCCTAAAAATAAGCACGATCTCATCTCTTGAAAATTAATTTCATTGCAAAAAAAAAAAAAAGCATGAGGTTTGTACTAAATGTATGGGGTTTCTGCCTCTCAAAGAGGGGCCCACCAGAGGCAGAACTCTGGCAGTTTTTAGCTCATTATAGCTAACTAAGATGAACCCTTAATAGCTAGCTGGGCTTCAATCAGATGCACTCAGGTGAAGACTACTTCTGCCTCAAACAGGACTTTATATCAAGATAGGAATCTCTGAAATGAAAGTGTGTAGGGCCAAGAAAAGCTACCCAGGCTCATCCAGCTAGGTCTGCTCTTCATTCTTTTCAGTCCATAGTGTACTTTTTGCATCTACTTGATGAAATGAATTCTTTCAGAAAGGAACTATAGACTATATGCTGTATGTTTTACAGATATCAACAGTGTTATTTGAAGAAAAAAAATACAGCTTTAATAATTTTACAGTATCCCTGGAGTGTCAGATCCACGCAGTTGCTGACTGGCATAAAGCCCAGGTGGATGAATCATGCCTGTGGGTATCATTTGACCTAGATATTATTTGGAAATCAGAGGATTTTTAAAGTGCATTTGCTAGTTGTTCTTGACACACAACCCAGTCTATATGCACCACAAATACACACAACTTTTCAAGGTAATGCTGATGAAATCACTGTTTCCTCAAAATAAGAGGGTAGCCATGCCAAGAAACTGCAAAGACAAAGCTCTTAAATGATTACTGTCTTTCTTAAGAAGTGGGCTGTATAGTAAGATTGTGTCTCAGTGTCCTGCTCTTCTCCTTTTCTTACATATACTGGTGGGGGATTTTAGGCATATGTGGAAGGATCACTTTGTCATACAGAAGGCAGCTCCTAAAATTCCGTGCAAATAATGCATTATCAACAACAGCAAAATTACCGCATCACCATCACTGCCGGTACTGAAGACAACATGCCTTTCACTATCTCCCTAAAAATTTGCAAAGACAAATTGTATTGTCAATGTAGAAGTGGAAAAAAAATTTTCCTCTGTCTTTTAGCAAGAAAAGCTGCAAGCGAGGTGGAAAAGAGACAAAGACTGAGATTTTCTTAACATCAATACTAAATATTTGTTCAACCAGAAGTGAGACATTTAAACAGATGTGTGGGAGAGGTCATTTCCTTATAGTGGAGTACTGCTAAAACAAACATTAATTCCCTTCTGCACTGGTCAGAGCAACTACCAAACTACAGAGTGCCTGAGCCAGCCCTGTGGCCCTGAGGCAAATGGCATCATCTGGCCAAGTCTGCTAAACCTGCAGCCTCTCAAAGCAGCTGCATACAAACCGTATGTTGGGAATGATCCTTGGCATGCTATAACGTCTACATTACAACCACAAACTGTTTGCAGGACTGTAAGTTGGTCTTGGCCAAAGCTGGCTGTGCCAGCAACCATTCTAATAGAACCAGAGCGCTCTATTGCTCAGGCCCAGGCCACATACCAGTACACATGTATCTACATATACCCATTTTCATCTGCTGTCTTCCAGCAGTGTGTGCACTGGGCACAAGCTTAACTGCAACTTAGATTTAATCAGAGCCCTAATATTTTACTGCTCACACCATCAGAATTCTTCCACAAACTCACATTTGCTAATCTCTTCTTTTTATTTTTATAAAACTAATTAAGATGTTGAAGTGAAATAAATTGCGGCTTGGTTTTTTTTATAGCCAGAAGCCTTGCAATTCTCCACATGACATCTGCATGAGTTACCAGCTGTGGATGTGTCAGCTGCATAAATTTAAACAAAATGCCCTGAAAATTTTTAGCCAAAAAAGTAGCATCTTCTCCTCCCACAAGTGATTTGATTCAAGCCTGTAAACTAAAACAAGAGCATTAGTTACATTTAAAATCCTATTAAATTATGCCTTGTTGGTTAAGATGGATGCTCAGAGCATCTGCCACAACAGAAGCCAGCTGATTATTCCCCAAGAAAACCACAGGACCTTTGTCTTCCTCTACAACTGGATCTGTGCCGCAGGAGTGCGTCAGCCTCACAATCCTGCCTGCAGCTCTCATCTGTGGTTACTCTGAGTTCTAAAAACCTCCAGCACTCAACCACATGAAACACTGAGCAAAGACAACATGGCACAAAGGGCAGTGACAATTCTCCCTTTCTCACTAGCCTGTGCAGAGAATCTGAGCTCTTGTCAAGAGCTCAGTGCAGAAAAATACATCCTCATTTGGCAAACTATGGAGGTGGATACTTTAGTTCTCTTTGTGAAACTCAGCCTTGTACCTTGCTGCTTCTGAGGTTTCCAGAGTGTGATGCAACTGAAAGGAACCTGAAAAGAACATTGATACAATCAGAGGTACGGCGTTCAGAAAAACTCAGTTCGTGACTACTCATACACCACTTTGGGAAAGCATCGGTATTCTTACAGAATAGACTGCTTTAGCATATTGGTTTTAACATGTTTCAGCACACCAGAAGACATTATGAGATACACCATCAAAATATATATCCTTTGTGAAGTTTCAGAGGAAAATCTTTACATATTATGATCCTAATATATCTTTAATGCAGTGAAGAATACTCTGATAGAGCTAATAGTCTACTATTATAAATCAATGTTTGTCTCCCATATTTTTAGCAGGGTGATTGTTTTCTGAACGCCATTTCTCTGGCTTTGGTTTCACTGTTAATCTATATTTCTAGTCACAAAAGTAACACAGAAAAAAAAACCCAGATACATCTCCATTTTATCCAGTATTTAGAGCTGGTCTCCTTATTAGGACTGAAAAGCAGGAAGACTAGGATGTCCACTCTGATATACAAAACCGCTAAAATGAGCTAATCACTTCTTCAGTAGCCCAATTTATAAAGAAAGTCTATGGCAGCTAAAGCAACCTGTCTTTCTGCCCTAGTTTTCATTTCTTTGCACTGATTTGCAACCGGAGGATATATTTCAGACTGCTTTGAAGAAATATTTCAGACATGCTCAGGGATCATCTGTTCTGATCTTCAGCATCCCTGAATTAATTCCTCTTAGGAGTAAAGAGTTTCTTTGGAATTTTTTCCCTCCTAAGGTCCATTCCTGGACTGATAATATCAGAGAATCTGCTAGTCTTTGTAAATTGTTCCCATAGTTAATTAACTACCTTCACTTAAAATATTTGCTTGATTTTGTTCAGAATTTGCCTCACTTCCAGCTTTCAGCCACTTTATTTTTTAAATCCTTGGCTAGACTGAAAACTCTTCTGTCACAAGATTTCTGTTTCCCATACGACTAATACGGGGGAAGAAATAGATCTCCTGGCTAGCCTGGACAGTGATCTCAGGTAACAAGAGAAATAATATTGCTTGTTTTAACAGCAGAATGACAAAATGAGGATGATACCATCATAAATCATGCCCAGACTGGAGCAGAAGTTTAGGAAAATCAGATCACATCCTCTATCTAAAACTCCCTGGAAGTTTCTTAACACTTCCAACAGGTCACAAATTCCTTCTTTTTTCCCTCTTTATGCTTCCTCAATCTGCTTTCAGAAGAGCTTCTGTATTAGAAGGGCTTGCTGTTGACAGCTGCTGAACCAGAGGAGCCTATCATGTGGTCTCTCCATTACTAAATGGCAGCAGCATTTCATTATTCTATACTATTTTAACCAATTCAGGATTAACCAAAATTCGATACACTGCAAAAATCTCACTAGTCCAGGATTTATCTAAACCAGATAGGATAAATGAATATGACTTTACTATCATCATGGCTTGGCTTCGCGGACGAAGATTTGGGAAGGGCTTTGCCCACGCTTATTGCAAGCGCGTTGATGGCTGAAAAGGCCAAATGACTTTACTATACTATAGGCAAGATGACTCAAGTAGCAGTATGAATAGGAACCGTGAAAAAGCCATGATTAAAAAGAACTTATCTGCCTTATTTCATTAGCCCAATTAATATAAATGGGACAAAGAGGACACATTCTCAGTTTCAAATCTCTTTACAGTGTCAGCAGGCACATTACTAAGTGTCTGGTGCCCACAAAGTGAACATGGGAGGTTGGCCTTCTGCTCTGGATTCTAATCCCCACCTTCTGGAGGAAAGGCATTCCCTGGGCTTCAGATCTCCTGCCTGCAAGTAGAGGGAATGACAGCAGGTACCATTCAGTGCACTGGCTGGTGAGTGAGATGTGTAGCACAGACTGTCCTACAGCCTCTTCATCCTGAAATTGAATGGATTAAAAGCCAAACCTGAACTGTCCACTCATTCCAGACAGATCCCAAGAACAAACAGCCCACTTTCTAACACAAAATCCCACCTCAAAAAAATATTCTTACCACACATGCTGAAAACAAGGCTTTATGATGAGTATCTTCTAAGCTAGCTTGTCAGACCATAAACACATTTTAGAAGTCTGACATTTAAAAAACCAAAACGGAATGCATGTCTAAGTCCACCTCAAAGACTTGTTTCATAGACTGGCATATGTCTATCTAGACCTGTCCCTCTAAAGACAGAGATGGTCCTGCTGGTTCCTTTCTTCTCTTTCAGTTGAAAATCTGCTTACTCTTTCCCTTACTCCTGACACCTGCCCTTTTTCCAGAGCTGCAGCAGCCAGGATATTTGCTCACCAACTCAGCTGAAATTGAATGTGTTGCATTTGGCAGGGACACCTTTATGGTACATTTTGATGACATGGCTAAGCAGATCTCACCCCTGGCTGTCACTGAGAAGACACAATGTACCTCCCTTCTGCCAAGCAGCTCCTGCAGCTTTTGTTGCACAAGCATAATACAAGAACCAGGGGAACATGGGAAGGAGCATCAATAATGTCAGTACCACAGTCTCATCAGTTTATACCAGTAGCAAACCGCACCCTAAGAAAATGGCTCAGCAGAAGCTGAAGCATGACTAGGCACAGATATTTGAAATATGAACTGCATAAACAGCATTTGCATTACATAAACACAGGCTCCAGCTCACTCCCACAGCTGAAAATACCAAACGGGAGCCTCTGCCTTTACAAGTCATGCAAACACAGCCAAAGGGACTGCAGCTCTGTAAAATGCAGATGTCATATAGTTATTGCAGAGGATTACTAATCTTCACTTCTCATACAAATGAAGCTTGACACTTACTTCTAGATAATAAGGAGATACTATGCTCTAACAAAGAGGTGCAAGCCCTAACCACATTAAATGAATGGAACTCTGAACAGTGTTAACTGCAAACCTACACATACCTTCCTCAGAAAAGCAAGGAGGAGGCAATGCCGAAGCAACATCTGCATTCTTTTCTTCTGTTCCCACTGTGTTTCTGCTTTCATGCAGAAGCAATGAAAAACAATCACACACATTCCCATGGCTGACATGCAAATCCTCATGGTCCTGTTACATTGGCAACCTGTAGCGACAGCGACTTTCTGCTGAATTTGTCTTTCTTTGCCTGGCTTAGGAAAGGAGATCACAAGTGACTCCTGGCAATTTTTATTGCAGCAAGATGCCAGTGCTGTGACAGACCTTTATAAAGGTTCATATGATTAATTCATTGTTCTTGGCACAGGAAAGTACAACTCAGCTATGTACATAGGGAAAGGGGCAATGAGGAAGTTGTGGTGAGGTGAAGGAGGGTAATAACGAAGAAATTTGGAAAAGAAAAAAAATCAGCATTGCATAACTATTCCCAAAAGTAAAGTAAGTGGCTACCTGCTGTAGCAAATATTGCATTACATGTGGTAGAAGGAAAACACAGTCTCCTCAGAACAGACCTCCAAACAGCTAAAAGCACCTTCAATGCTTCGTACTAAAGAAAATGTTTCAAGATCATAACAAGAGACTACAGAACTTCTCAATCTGAGAAGAAACAGAACATAGCTGAACAGGGGCCACGTGCAGCCTGCACTGCCCTGATCTCCTGCTAGCACCCATCTTCCGCTCGCATACAGAAACATAATTAAGGACACACCATATGAAATACTCTGTCAAACTGGGAGGGCAATCTGTTCATCTTTATGCAAAATAAGTTTGAAGGTCCCTGGGAGCTGCTGAGACACTCCTTAGCCAGGCAATCTGCACAACTTTACCTCTGTGCAATATATGTATGGTATCTTTGAAAGAGTCCAATATTTAAGAAATGCAATTAAAATTAGAGTCTTGTTTTTTAAAAGACTCCTAACCACAAACAGTCAGCAAAGGAAAATATTATTTTCTTTTTCTATAAAGCTACAGAAGACAGTAAACTGCTCCATGCCCAATGCCTACTAACCTCTTATTTTCCTTGTCAGATGCAGAACTATGATAAAATACATTTAGATCTACTTCTGTGTATGTATGTCTATTACAAGCTGAATGGAAAAGTCTCTTATTTAGGCTAGTTTGTAAGAAACCATTGTTCTCTGTGCAAGCAACAAGGTAACACTCAAACACAAAGGACTTTTTAGCAAGTACAAATAATCTATCACTGCACAGAGCAAGAGATGATGGGAGTTGGCTCGGGTCTTTCCTTGGTATTATTTCAGTAAGCATAAAGGGAAAAGGAGAGACAGAAATGGAACAAACAGAAAAAGGGGAAAGTCCAAGAAAGGAAAAAGAGAAGGTTCTACAGAAATACCAACTACAGGCGGTGCCATGCAGAGTGCCTTCAAGCTGTGAGCAGCCGAGAAAGCCTCTAAAGTCACTCTCAAGTCTACTTCTTTTGATTTCTTCTGTATTTCAGGAAACAAGACTTGCCAATAATGCACACAAATGAAGTAAGTGATTCTATCATCATTTTCGTCTTGCAGTAGGAACAATGTGTTCCTACAGCGTCAAAAATCCACTTACATGTACGTCTCTGATGGACTGGAAGAAACCAGATGCTGAGACCCAAATCCTGGCTTATTACTTCCCACCTAAAGAATAAGAATACCACTGAAGCTGGATCTATCTTCCAATTAATGACATGAGTTTGTATTCTGTTGCATCAATGCAAAACCAAAAAACCCAGCATTGCTTGTAGAAATAAAAAATGGCTAAAGCAAACTGAAACTTGAAGACTTTGCAACAGGAACTGAACCAGAACTTGGAAGTCCCACTGAGTGGGCAGGCAGGCAGCTCTAAATCAGACTAGCAACCAGAGGACTCCATGTAGACTGAGAAAGGTAGCACGAGGATTTCCAGCCTAGCCTAGCCTGGCAAGCAGCAGATGACTGCCAGACTGAAGGTCAGGCTGCCCTGTTGCTTGTTCTAGTAAGGAAGCCTGCAAAACCTACGGCCAGTTTGGATCGTAACCTATAGCAAGAGCTCCATTCTGTGGAATTACACTGTCCCGAAAACTTGTACACTTCTATTTGACAAAATGCACGCTTGAAATGGCATTTGTGCTACAGATACAGGATCTTTCCCAGTCATACGTATTTTCTTGTGAGGACACTAGGAAGACGTACTGGTTCTTCTTCGGCTGGCCCTCTAGCTAAAACAGAGGGCAGTTTACCAGAGCATACTGGTAACTTGGTCTGTTTTTAAAAATGCCCAGCCAACAGCGAGTCAAGAAGTTTCAAAATTATTAGAATTACGTGCTAGGATTTTTTTTTTTTTTTTTAATACAAGGTTGGGGGTCCTAGTGGCTAGCACAAAAGACAGGAGAAACTTTGAGCAGCCTGGAAGATCTCAGGGCTTCATGAAGCGTATTCTCAGCTATCAAAAACTTCTCCTGATGGAACCACCCTGCAGGACTAGAATAATTCATTTCAAAAGACTCACAATTCAAACCCTAGCTGGCAGCTAACTTCTTTCAATAGAGAGATGTTTTAGTTTGTAATTTACCGTATGTTTTAGTAATTCAAGAGAGTGGTTAAAAAGAAAGTGTTATTTTCATGCATTTTTCCAACAGAAACCTCTCAAAGATGCCAGAGAATAATTTCAATCTCCTATTTAGCATTCTACATTTAACTCCTCGTGTTACTCTCTTTTGTCAACGTAGCATATTTATAGCAAGCATTTTGCATCATGAAAGAAACCCTTTCAACAAGCAACATCTATCTTCCTTTTCAAAATGTATACTAGACATAAATACAAATATGATAACTGTAATCCTTATTAATTCAGCTACTCCTAATTAAATGCAAGTTGTTCTCTGATCTCCATGCTGTATTACATTTATTCATATGGTTTTTTCTTCTGATTTCCCTGAGTTATTTGATTCTGAAGAATACCCTTCACTTTCCAGTAAAGTCCCAGTTCAGCATTTACTAATGGAAACTCAGTACTCAGACCTGAAGAGAAGAACAGAAAGCTGATCTTTGAATCTCACAGTTCCTCCTGCAGACTTAGGAGAGTAAGGAATAGTCTGGTGTCTTGCACATCAAAGTCCAATACTGCTAAAGCTGAAAATCTGCAGGGATTTAGACGTACCACTTTGTAATGATGTGAATCAAGCTTGCTTGGTGGAATTATGATTTTGTGGAGGGAAGAAAAACATTATAATTATGTTTTGGTGTGGTTTTTTCCTTAAAAAGTGTTAAATATTTGGCAATTGTTTAAAGCTCACTGAAATGGCACTGAAGAGAGCAGTTTTATAAGGAGGTTTTGGAAAGCAAGTAAATGCTATAATACTAGTATGAGTCAGCAGTGAGCCCTGGCAGCCAAGAGGACAAATAGCACCCTGGGGTGCATCAGACACAGTATAACCAGCAGATCAAGAGAGGTGATTATCCTGCTGTATTCAGCATTAATGCAGCCTAACCTCGAGTACTGTGTGCAGTTCTGGGCCCCACAATTTAAGAAGGATGTGAAGGTCATTGAATGTGTCCAGAGGAGGGCAACAAAGCTGGTGAAAGGGCTGGAAGCAGCTGAGGGCTTTGGGCTTGTCTAGTTTGGAGAAAAGGAGGCTGAGGGGCGACCTCATTGCTCTCTACAGCCTCTTGAGGAGGGAAAGAGGAGAGAGGTGCTGATTTCTTCTCCCTGGTATCCAGTGATAGGACACGTGGGAACGATTCAAAGCTGCACCATGGGAGATTCAGACTGGACACTAGGGAGCACTTCTTTACTGAGAGAGTGGTCAAACACTGGAACAGGCTTCCTAGAGGTGGTCGATGCTCCGAGCCTATCGGTGTTTAAGAGGCATTTGGACAATACCCTTAGTAACATGCTTTAACTTTTGGTCAGTCCTGACGTGGTCAGGAACTTGGATTAGATGATTGTGTAGGTTCCTTCCAACTGAAATATTCTATTCTGAATTCTGCACAGAAAAACAGAAGTTTAAAAACAAACAAAAAAATCAAATTCACACACATTTCCTATTATGTAACATGATTATCACTGAAACTTTTAAGATGAAAACACACAATTGGCTTTTTTTTTTTGGTGACATGGTGAGTCAGCACAGTGCTGAAAGTATTGTGAATTAGTTCTATGCATTTATCAGTCACGTTGTTTTGTCACAAGGAATAAAGCATCCCCACCTATATTTTCTATACCTGCTGCAAATGAGATACAAAAGCAAATTTCTCGGCAATAAAAAAATAGGTCATGTTTCTTCCTTCTCATTAGCTTTAAGCATCAAAACTCAGTGGCATAGGAATATTTATCTATCAGAATGGATAAAAACACCTAGCAGCCCACAAGACCTAATAAGTAGTTAGCCTTATTTCATCCGGGTGGGTCTCAGTTCTGTTAGCTGAAGATGTAAGTCCCGCTGGTCCTCTCCTACCTTACCCATGAGGCTGCACCCTCTATATTTTGTCACTCAGGACCCATAGCCCAGCACCGAGTTACACTGAACTGCAGCACCAGCTATTTCTGAAACAAGAGCTAGTTGATGAAGAACGTGGAGCCATAAGATGCCGCATGCAGCAGTCTCCTGACAGCATGGTAGAGTTTTTAAGAGTCATTAAGGCAAGCTCCAGGACTGCAGTACTGCCTAGCCCAGCAATGGCATACTGGGTTTCACAGAGAACCCTGTTCCCACAATAAACACAAGGTCATATCCATATTTCTCCCGCACAGCTACTAATCCCTTTCCATGAATTCGAGAGAATGATAAGATCCCTTTTACACTTGGAAAAAACATCTAGCTTTTCCCTAAGAAGGACAATGCTTGTATTTATCTGTCATCTTCTTCTGAAGGATCAAAGATATTACAATTCCAAAATGCGCCAATGAATCTGAAAAACAAATTTGTGACATAAAGCTGTCAATACTTTATTTTCTCCTGGCAGCTACTATCCGCACAGCACAGATGTGTCATTCTGCCAACTACAGATACACACACCCCTGATACGCACTTTAACAGTAGTAACAGCCATGCAAGGCATTCAGAATTTGTTGTGCCAGGTTTTTACAGATATTTACAGGTTTTCCCAGCTGGATATGAAACAGCAACAGAAAAATATATTTGTGGCTCTAGACAAATGTCATTTCAGATAAAATTGGACTATATTACTGCAAAGTTCTATCAATATGTTTTGGTAAGGCAAGGATAATGGACTTTGTTGATACAATTTTCTAAACCAGGGCTGACTGCCACTGCTATTAGTCAGATCAATAACAAAATTACCTTGGACTCAGTTGAGAGCAGAACGACTCTTCTAACTTTATTAACAAATGTCAACATTATTTCTCTTTCTGCAAATGCAACTATATCCGTGTACCTTGTGTGTTCTTGCAGCTTCGTATGTGCAAACTACCTCTTCTTTTACATTTCTGCAGCCCCATTTCTTAGGCACTAGTTGCACGCACAAACACAGCAGCCATCTGATTATTATCTCATAAACTGCAGACACATCTCCTGAAAAGTCAACATAGCCAAAGGCGTCACTGAATACCATGCTGAACAAACCCATAGATTTTTAGAATCTCCTGGGGCCTGATGCTGGGAACCTTCACTATAAAATAGACCCTGCTGCAGGTAAGCCAGTTTCACCCAGTAGGAAGGGACTGCTTGCACATCAGGGTCTTCATGGCAGCTGTCTTCTCTGATCAAAGACTAGTTTTGTATCTCCTTTCTAACTAATTTTAGCTTCCTAGCAGGTTCCTACTGAAGACTGTGATGCTATCTAATGCCTTCAAACACTACTCCTATCTCTGCTTCTATATAAATATATCAGATCAATTACAGATGCTTCAGGAAGATTGTCTGACCTTAGGAGATGCAGATCCAGATCAAAGGTTTAATGCATACTTGAATTGTGTTTCTTTAGATTAGACAGGGATGGTAATTTCACCAACCCTGCAGCATCATAATGGCAGGTTTTTTCTCTATTGTTTATCAGATCAAAGGAAGCTTTCTTTCAAATGAAGCCGCACAAAAATCCACTTGCCTTTCTTTGAAAAGCACAGACTCCCAATTCCATGATTAAGAAACCAGTCTTTCATTCATAAAGTCTTTATTAAATTGCCCCAAATAATCACTCATAAAGGTTTTAATAGCATAGATAATACCCAATATCATCCTCTGCAGCATACGAAAATGTCAGGAAACAAAACAAATCTGTGAAAATTGTGATGGAATTTCCACCACTGAATTCTGATGAATGTTTTTTCTGAGTCACATTCTCTTGCTTCAACTGGGATCTATCCAGTGAATTCAGAGGACCCGTGTTACATAGCAGATTGGTGAAAAGGATCACAACTGGCCCTATCTCCTAGCATGTGAAGGTAAACGAAGTTCTGTCTTCTTGTAAAAGCAGAAAAAGCCAAAAGCCAACAGGAAAAGCTTATCGGCATGTGCGAAGGGAACATACCCATCATGTTTTGATTTGCATTTAATAAGGAGTACAAGTTGGTGGTGTCAGGGCTCTGCCTACAAACACGAGCTCTGAGAGTAACCCTGCTGGCAGAGTTTGCAGAACAATCCCATGAAATGGCCCATTCAGAAAGCCAGAATCTGTGGCTGTTTAAGGCTTTGTCACAAGCAGAAGGTTGGCAGAACTTATCATCGCCCCTGCAAGACTGGCAAAACTGGGCATGTCCTGGTGCTGCAGATGCTCAGTTTCACAGTCCCATGTATTACCAGCCCACTTTCAGCACCCATGAAGGCAAACACGGAAGGCTGCAATGGAAGAGGGTAGAATGCAGGCACGCGTTCTGTCCTGGAGCTCTGTAACAGGCAGAAGAGCAACTTTAAAGTTATCAGCAGTAAGGTCTTCAACTGCCACTGCTAGCCCTGCCAGAGCTCTCAGATAAAAATCTTCATAACACTGTTTACACAGATATTACCTCTATCCTAGGTAGGAAGAGAAAAATATAGGCCACTGTATGTCCCCATTAGCCAGTACAATTATATTGGTGGATATCTTACTTCGGTAAAACTATTTTGATGTTTTGTAAGGACTTCATTATATGAAATAAGTTACATAAATAAAGCTCTTAAGAATAAGCCAGAAACATGGAATAACAGAGTCAGCAGAGCAAGCACCAGAATTTGAGCACTCTAGCTAACACAGAAGACAGACATCCATGGTTAAAATTCCATAAGGTCCAGCTGTTCAAATAAAGGAGCAGTCATTTTTGAAAGTGCCCCAACAGATGCTAACATATCTTGAACAACCTATGTGAGGCACCAGGATGTTATCTTTATTTTTCTTCCAGGGATGCAAAAATCAGTGCTTTATTTTTATGAAGTGATAATTAGCATCTATTGGTGATTCCAAGGCTGAGAAACATACACACACACATATACAGAGATGTAAATACACATAACATATCCCCACTATATATACACATACATATCTCAGTATATGTGCGTATGCAAAAATACACATCTAAATATGTATATTCAAACAAAAGGCAGGTTGATACATATGCAAAGGTCACTCTCAGGCATTAACTTCTGCAAGTTTATTTCTTGTAGTACAATGAGAAACTTCTTGCAGTTTTTCACATTGTCTTACTAGGAATGGTGGGGATTAATTATCGAGAGGTAAAAGATCAAAACCAACAACAACGAGTACTTGAACTCTTAACTGTCAAGACAAACTCTATCCAATCCAAGGGAGACGGGCAAAACCAGAAGGGCATGCCTTTACTGATGATTAACATCAGTCACTGAACAACCTGCGTCTCCTAAGAGTTTCTCTTCATAAATCATCTGTCAAGACAGTTAGACCCCTTCCTCCATACCAAACTCAATTACTTTATAGTGAAGCACAACATTAAATTTGGACAAAATAAGCTTGTTTACTGTTGTAAAATCCAGTTGTTTTTCTCTTCCCCCACTAACGACATAAAAATAACTTAAGTTCCTCATCATTATAGCTCTTATCACCCCAAAAGGAGGATATCCACATGCTTCAGACTCAACCCCTCCCAAGTAGTGATAAATAACTCTGACAGTAAAGTAGCACACCTGAATGGAAGGACTGCAGCAGCCTTGAACAGAAAATTCAAAAGATTTCACCCCAAAATAGTTCACAGATGGAGCCCAAAAAAAGACAATAAAGTGGGTTTTGTATCCATGCTCTCTTGCTATGAGACAAACTATATTAAATGAACTGCCTGCACAACGCTGGTATCTCAGTCACCCCTTCCTCCCAGTCAAAGCATCTGAAGTTCACCAACAACTTTGAGTCATCCCTTGAAAGATCAGGTCACACTTTGCGTACCTACGTGAGTCCCACTAAAATGAATCTAATGTTTGTTTTTAGAAATAAGAGTCAACAACGACTTAGGTTTCTGAACTGACTCCATTTGCCCATCCAATGAGTGCTGACTAAACAACATACCAAGCCCAGGAGAGAAGATTAAGGAAACAATCTCATGGCTACTGTGGAAATCAGAAGCTCTTGCAAGCTGTTGCAGCTAACTGCAGACTGTTTACATTGACAGTCACAGGTAAGGAACACTACCTCCACCTCTACATATCCCCTCACCTCACCAAGAAGGAAATCCACCAACTTAAGGGACTTGCAAAATGTTAACTGCATTCTATAAAACTTATCAAAACATTAAGCTGGTAAAAAACACTGGCATACTGGAACGTGATCATGATTTTGGATACTATAGATCTCAACTAAGAATAGAGTCAAAGGTCTACAGCATTTCTGTGTTCATTACTCTTCTTATCAAGCTTTCACAGTGCAAGCAAAAGAACGATTGCAGTATTTCCTTCTGGTTAGACTCCCTTAGGAGGCCAGCCCCTGAGGCTGCAGGTAAGAAACTGTTGCCTTTAGTGTAATTGCTAGTAAAACACTGGGTTACCAGCTTAGTGACAATTCTTTACCGCTAAGTTGCACTCAGATTGCTGAAGAAAAAATTATCCTGATTTTATAAAATAAAGACCTTCCTTCAGTGCTGGCTATTTTTCCACAAATCCTAATTTCTTCTACATTTCCCTCTTTGAATAAACACAAGTATAAACTGTCTGAAATAATTAAATTGGAAAATGGATTGTACAGAAGAGTACCAGAGAAAATCTAACAGAGGTCAACTGAAACATGTTGCATTATAGACTTAACTTTTGCTTAGATTTTAATGAAAATCAAAGGCATTCATATAGTGAGTGAAATGGACTTCTTCAGCAATATACTTCACCTTTGACAAGACTATTAGAACCAGAATATTCAATATATCAGTTAAAACACAGGATTTTTAAGTACAAGTACTAAGGAAGGTAATTTACCCTGAATAAACATTGTCCCCTTACATTGGCAGGCTTTGCTGGGCCTTGGTACTACCAGGTAACTATGACTAGCACACTTTCACATTTACTGGTATGTCTTAACCCTTTCTTGGATTTTACCTATAGATCCTTAAATTTTAAAAATGGAGAAGTATTCAGGAATAGAAAAGTGACATAATGTTGCAAGCGCTAGTTATTTTTTTTCTAACCTCACTGTCCACCAGCATGGTGGAGATTCAGGAAATTCACCTCTCTTGCCTTGAACATGGCCTCTAAGTCATGCAGCTGGTACTTGCTAAGGTTTGCCCAAGGACAGAGGCTTAGGAGTCCGACACAACCCTTCTATCAACAACCTAGTTCTTTAATCTTAGGTAGAAGATTATATCCCATGGTTCATTTCTCCTTACTGCTAGTGAGGACACATTATGCTTGCAGACAGTACTCAAGCAATTCCCAGCTGGAGCCAGCAGCATTGTACCGCTTACATGCATAAAGAAAAACATTTAGAACAATACGCATTATTCAAGCCCTGAACTTTTCACACACACAAGACACCATTTAAGTTTGATGGCAAGCATGGAAGCCACCTGGCTTGGATGAAAGCCCAGTCAGTCAATGAAGATGTTTTCACTAATTTCAACAAGCTTTGGATCACATCTTACATGAACTGACTACAGCAGTCACTACACCCCAGTAAATGACTGCAGATCACAGGGTTCACACTAGTCCAGCAGTGACTTTAATTCAACATCTTCTAATCTCTCTTAGATAGATACTTATTTCCAAATGGAAAAAAAAAAAATACTGACACTCTAGTGCTCAGCATATTTTGCCCAAATAAGACTTCTCGGGGGGAAAAAAAAACCATCTAGAGGGGAAGTGAATATATGAGCTAGGTTTACAAAGAATAGCTAAACAAATTTTGCGACAGCAGTTCTGTGATTCCTAAACATAATGGTATTCACTTCATTGTCTCTTGGCTGAGCAACCTTTGTAGTGACAAGAGACCAGACGCCAAGTCTGCAGTAGGCTACATATGGAGAACATGCTGCTTTCAATTTGAATTCACCAGATTAAAGTTGTTGGTACCAAGACCTCCAGCCCAGCAGCACTGAAGTGAGCAGTTGCAGTGACCCTATGTGCTACAGCATGAGAGCTGCCTGTCTTACCCCTCTGCTGGAGTTTCTGTCTGCAGGAGCAACGTTGGCAGAGAATAATGTGACAATGACAACTGCAAATGCGGCAGTTTATATGTTGGTGTACTAGTGCCAGACTATAAAATGGGGACAACCAAAGAATGGCAGATGCTTCATTCCCTGCCTATCCTCCTGGGCTGTACCCTCTAGAAAACAGACAGGTGAGTTATGTGCCAAATTATTTTTCATTTCACAAAACAATGTGGAGAATAGAAGTAATCCAAAGGTAATTTCTACTAATACATTGCATGCAAGTTAGTTATTACTTCAAATTTTTTTTTTAATTAATCTGTAATCAAAGTCAGTTATATGTGACCTCCTGCGATTGCTGACACTATAACCAAGGTTGGGAAAAAGAATTTCTAGGCTTTGATGATACGGGCGGAATATTAAGGAGAATAGGTCACCGTCTGTGAAGGACGTCCATTCAGGGACTTGCACTTTGACACTGCTGCACTCTATAGAAAAACAGTGGGGAAAAAACTTCAAAATCAACAAGTTGTCTTTATTACTCATTTTATTCTTTCCAACCCATGTGAATATGTTCAAAATAGGCTATGTCTTTAATGAAAATGTCACTATATAGTTGTTAGAGACATTGAACAATATGCCACTACAAAGTAGATGAGTATATCAAAACGCTCACTCTAAACAGTATTCAGAACCCCAGTCAGAACAATATCTTCTTTGAACTTTTATTACAGCTACAATTGTATTCAAAGGTCACTAATGGTCCTACTGCTTGTGACACTATGTACTCTAACATGCGTTCTTCGAGGTAGCATTACTTCTGACATAATCTATCTGCCAAGAAGAAATGTAAATATTTGAAAAGCGCTACAGAACAAAAGAATGGTGCAACAGTTAGGTCCTGAATACCATATACAGGTGGTCTAAATTCCATTTGTATCCTTACAACTAGGGTTCTCACCCAGCTCCCTCCTGAACAGTTTCTTAAGCTATCTGAACCACTCTTAGTTTTCTCCATCACGAGGCAGGAGGATCTAGCTAGAATCTAGACTTCTTTGGAATACAGATTTGAAAGCTAGATCCACAGAGGGTTCTTAGGGTGAAAAATAGCTAAAGCCTTCAGTGCTGACCTCCCTCACAGAATCCACAGTCACGAGCAAGGCTCTCAGGCTCCCTCTGCCATGTGAACCCTGCAAAACAGGTGTGACAGAAGCCAGCAAAGATGAATACAAGCCAACTGACCTGACAATAAGCAACCTGAGGAAGGATGAGGGAACTAATTCTGTCAGTCAAAGGGACTGGATCAAGAAAGTACCCAGATCTCTCCTATGAGCACAATAATCCCTAAGGTCCGAGACATGGATACACATGATGTGTCCTGTGATTAAGCAAGGATCAAACTTTTCTTCCAGTATTGCTGCTGTTGCTACAGCACTACTCTGCAGATGCACAACCAAAAGCACCACCATCATGACCAGCTGGAGTGACACAGTATGATGTTCATGTGAGACTCATAAATCAGGCTTTGAGGATCCAATCCAACAGTGTATCCTCAGCATGCTGACAGATGTTAGACAATATTGTGGTTATGCAGTTAAAATACTGTCATTTCCCATGTAAATATTGCAGGATCACTCCTAATGTAAAGGTTATCATCTCATTTCTTAAAAGTTAACTTACCTGCTGCTATGATCTGATTTTACAAACTTCTAATATTAAGAAATCATGATAACATTTGTAATTTGCAAAGCTTGATATTTTATATCATAAGTAGTTTAACTTCCGTAAATCACACGCAACAAGTTGTAAATTCCCCCAAATGACCACTATAACTCATAGAGCTTTCACAAAAAGCACTCGTATCACTCACCCAAATCACTTTCACTTTTGACTGTTGTGTTTTTTGAGTATAGAGAGGCAAAAAAACCCTGCTAGATGGTGGTTATTCCAGAAGTGATATATTCTAAGTTAATTTATTCCACACATCTCAACAAGTGCACATTATTCCTGAGAAGTGTTACATGATATGTTGAATTACAAAGACTTTGTATAAACAAAGGTGGAGTTGAAATTCATCATTATTGCTAGGAGACAAACTTAGCCTTAAGAATGTTAGCATTGTATTTGACTTCATTACATTATCCAGCAATACATGAACCAAACAAACATGACTGCAATTGCTCTGACATTGTGATGTTTTATACTGTGATTTAAAGTCATTCCAGGAAACAAAAATTCCAACTCCTTTGACCTCCATAATACCCTTAAAGAAAAGCAGAGCTTTGGTCTCATAAAACTAGTATTTGTTATATAAACAACTTAACTGCCCCTATCTTATCAAGCTTCCTAGTAAAAAATAATAATTCTCTTCAGTAATTCTCTTCCGTAATTCTCTTCAGAAGCAAGAGTCAAAGTCCGAGCTTTGGTATTGTAAAAAAGTCTATTTGTTTCAGGTTGGTGCTGTTCTTCCCAAGCCCTCCTGTCCCCCTAAGCACATTCTCATGGACAATGTGGCTGAGCAGCACTTGCCCTTGAACACTAAATGGAAGTAATTTCAGTTACGTGTTTTTCATATCTCGTGAACACACAAAAATTTCAATAGAACAGTGTTACACATCTCTCACTGGTCAGAGAAGATTCTGCGTGTTGTTCCATTATTTCAGTAACCTCCCTAAAATACCTGTTCAGCTTTACAAATGAAGCCCCAAAGCAATAAATTATTATCACAGAGGAGAAAGTACAAGTGAGACAGTTGTTTGAAGTTTCTCCGTTATATGAAAGCTCTTCAATGACATTCCCTGCAAAAGGACTGAAGTCTCCTCTGGTTTGGCATTTCTAGGTAACTGCAGGAATTCCAGGCATAGAGTTACTTAGCTCATACTACCAGCTTCCTGTCAAAGGTAGAGCTGCTTTAAAAGGTTGAAAACCATTTAACTGAGTCTATACATAGTACTGTAGCAAAAGTGTAAATTTTTATTGATAGTCTCAAAGATATGAAACAGATTAAATTGCAGTCATCTTGGAATGTTTTGGTGAAAAAACAAGGGCATAAACTATTTCCTGAAAACAGTAAAGTACTGCTGAGGGAGAAAAGTAAACGCTAATTTTAAAGTAGCCTTTCTTGTAAGCACAAAAGAACCCTGATTGTCCGTATCAGGGAGGAGTAGCAAAGCCTGCCTCCCCAGTCCTACAAAGAAGTGCTTGGAATTCGAGACACAGCTTATCAACAACAAATAGAAATTCAGGTCAGAAAATGTAGGAGACTGTAGGTGAGGCTTGTAGAAACATGCCTGCCTGCCTGCCTATTCAGAGGCTTCCCACTGTGATGCAATTCGATCTGCCCAATGCACGCTTATTTAGAAATGCACACATACACAAAACACCTCCTCCACAAGGTCTCAGGAACTTGTCTACAGCATCCCTATGGGGTATCCGCAGTCCAGCTTCTGTAAACACTGAAGATGACAACAAACAACAATTTGGTTTTGGGATCTGTGTGCTCTTTTAAGCTCATGAAGCATTTATATTCACAAGTTTTACTGAAAAAAACCACGACTAACTATTAACCTTTCAGGGGTCTAAGAACCTTCAGATGTGAGGAAGATGCTGCAGGGAGAAGTCCAAGAGCAAATGAAGGGAACATTCATGTTGTACTCAGCTTCTTCTCATCCACTCCAACTATTTCCTTTTCTCATTCTCCAGAATGATCCCCAAAATATTTTATGCACTGAATTCTTGGAATTATGTATGAGTATAACATATTTTTGTCTTCTTTAGCACAACATTAATTACACCAAGTATCAGGATCAATAAACATTTCAAAAGTTTTCAGGGAAAGTTTTATTTACGCAAACTGAAGCCTTTGCTGACTACACCACCAGTGTATTTCTCAGGAATGTTTCAGCCGAATGCCTATCATTTGACCTGGTTATTCTGAAGACTTCAAAAGGAGTCATACACAAAAAGTTTAGCTCATTATATTTGGTAGGTAATATCACCTCCTTGACCAGTTAAAATAAGCAAACTGCTGCATATTATTTTTATTTAAACAAATCACTGCCTTCACCCCTCCTTCTCTGCAAACTAAAACCTGTCTTATTCCAGGCACAAAGAGGAAAGAGAACTGAGAACTGTCCCTGATTTAACAGCACACTGCTGGTGAGGAAACAAGTGAAACCAAAGGCTTACTCTAGAGACTAGTTGGACTTTTCATTTTAAAATAAACAGTACTTTAACAAAGTATTTCCAGTGAGATTAGGAAAGTGAATTTTAGTTTATCAGCAAATATTACTTAAAGACAGTTTTGATCAATTACAGCAGGTCAGATCAGCCACATTCACAAGAAGCTAGCTCCAATTTGCCTTCAAGTTGACCTACAGGTGGAAATCAAACCATGGATTCTGCCACTGTTTTTAGCAGGAGACAGAGTAGGATCTCTGAGAGGTACTCATTCATCTAGACAAGAAAATCATCCTGTCTCATGAACTGCACAGGATCCCAAAAAGCAGCTGATGCAGTTTTGCTGAAGGCTGGAAGAGTCAACAAGGAATTACATGACTCAAACGCTTTTTGTTTCCTTTCACTAATGTTTAGTTCTAGGACGAAAATAAGTTTAAAATTTTCCTGTTTAAAGACGTGCAACTGCCCTTTTCTCCAGATTTAGATTCCCACATAACCAGCTGATAGTTTTTTCTTTGTCCTTTTCCTCAGTCACCTAGCCATGACCTATGGACACCCCCTGCAAAGCCCACAGAAAAAAGCCTCGATAATGCAACACTGAGCACAGCAGAAACCTAGCCTGTAATGAAGGTTCCCAAATGCTGTGATAACACAGATGAAAAAAACAGAAACCTGACAAAAAAGAGATGTCACAGCCCTGGTCCTGTGTAACAGTATCTCCAATCACTAAATTATCTATTCTTCCCTGGCGAGGCTGTACTCGGACATACCACTGTCTAGATGCAGAAAGTTTACAATCACCAGGATGCAAACATCTTCTTGTTATCCGAACCAGAAAAAAAAAGTCAGCAAATGGATGGATATGCAAATTAAATTGCTTGTCAACCTCAGATTTGGTTTGCTGGGTTAGTAGATAGCGAAGAGGGTTATATCACTGCTGCTATGTACCTTGCAGGCAGAGACAGGGGAAGGAGGGAACAGAATCAAAAAGTCCCATCAATAACCTATTTGCAGACTGGTAAGAACAGCAGATCTGGGTGAACTAATTATGTGGCCCTTTTACCCCCTTCAACAGAAACAAAATACAAAACTATGCATTATTGTTAAAGCTATGAAGCATGAAACAGAAAGTAAACCTAGCAAATTGAGCTACCACAGCGTGAACCAACTGCCCATGCAGGGAAGAAGATGTTTCTATTATGGATGCTTGATGAACACGGATTATAGAGTTCTGAAGACACTCTGTGTTTACCCAGTTGGCTACTGAAATGGATAATTAGTTTTTATTAGCTGTAATGCAGCCACTAAGCATTTTTAACACTTCATGCCAAAACATATCAGAACACATACCTGTCACCATGCCACTGAACTGAAAACAAGTAACACACAGTAAAAGGCTGAAGGAAGTGAACACACAATAAACCTTCACATGGGAAAATATAGTGCTACATCCTTCCGCAATGCAAAAACGCCACTGCCTTCACTGCTGAAGCATAAAGAATAGCAATTATATCTAAATTCTTCTGACATTTTCCATTAAAGAACAAACTCAGTAGATTGCTTACGCTCAGACTGTCTTAACGGAAATCAGAGCTGCCACCTTTCTATGAAAATTTGAAAATTCATAGGTCACATGCATCATTTATTCAACAAGAGGAAGCTATAAGAACTTTAATTAAGCAGAGCACGCAGTCATGCCTTTCAAAACCGAGTTTCAAAGGAGTTGTACCTTTTCCAGAGTAGTTGTCAATGCAGAGAGGTGCTAGTGGCCTGAAGTTTGTCTCTGGCCTCTCCTTTTATTTATTTTTCAAGCCTGCAGTAGTTGGTGGCAAGCATCAAGGCGCCGTACCTGACCGGGTTCAGCATTCCTCAGGGCAGTCTCCTCCAGCACCCAGACGCTGAACCCCTCTCCCGAGCGGGCAAGTTTGGCCCGGTTAAGTCACCTTTAAGACCCTTTAAGCACACCCGACACTTGTCCCCTACCAAGAGGTTTCAAGGGGGCTTGGTTTGCCAGAAGAAATTTGCGAACAGGTTAAGCTTTGGCGGCCGTTCGGGGGGTGGGGGGGAATTGTCATTTTGCTCTCCCCCATGGCACAGGCATCCCTGGCAAATTCAGACCCGCGTTGTACCACAGCCCACTGACTCTCAGGTCCGTGCCGACGTGCCGGGCGAGGTCTGGGAGCTAAGGGCAGGCTCGGTAACGCGGCGACGGCGAACGGCGGCTGACAGCCGTTGGGCACCTTCGCCCGGCGCTGTCCCTGGCCCGGAGGCTAAGCCCTGGCCGCGGCGGCCCCACGCCCCGCTCCTCTCCCTTCTCCCCGCCGCTGGCCCCCACTCACCGCCACCGAGCCCGAGGAGGAGGCGACGAAGACGCGGATTACCATCTTCACCTCATGAGCCGCGCCGCCGCCGCGGCCACGGGAACGGACGGGACGGGGCAACAAGGCTGCGGGCACGCCGCTCCCCCGCACGGGACGGGGACGAGGCCGCTGCGCTCCACCCCGCCAACGCCGCCCGCCGAGGGCGGCCGCCACCCGCAGCACTCCCCTTCCCCGCGGCGGCAGCCCCTCTCGGGAGAGCCGGGTCCGGCTCCTCGCTGACAGGAGGCAGGCGATAACGGCGAGAGGCGGGAAAGGTGGGGGCGGCGCGCAGGGGCCGACGGGCGCTGTAGTTCTCCCCAGGAGGACAGCGCGCTCCCTGTCGTGCTTCACCAGCAAAACCGAGCCAAGCCGGTAGCCTACGTGCTCCAGGCCGCCATGGCCCCAGCGCCCGGGGCTGCCAGGTGCCACCATTCACGTTTGAGAGGCTGAGAAGGGGGTTGCGCTGCCCTCCAGGTGTGCTGCCCGCAGGTCAAGGTGGCCCCAGTGCATGATGAGCAATGAACACGCTTAAATTCATCCCCTTTGCCATCAGGGCTGCTTCTCCCTAACAGTTCCGCCGGCCTGGCTGCTCCCCGCACTCCTGCCCTGCTTGGAGGCATCACCTCCATCCCACCGGGCCCAAGCCCAGCTCTCCTGGCTGCCATCTACAGTGGCGAAGGGGTGGGAAACGGCACCGTTCTGGACAGACCGCACAGGCGCATTCCTGTCAGGGCAGGCAAAAGGGACAACAAAAGGGACAACAAGGGAGGTGGGCTGCTGGGTGAGAGAGCCCTCCTACACTGTACGTCTCAAAGGAGTTAAACTGCGCTATTTTCACTCCCTGGTACAGATGTGCAGTTCTCAATAGTGTCAGCTGTGGAACAGATGTTATTAATCAACAGGATAAGAAGACAACCCCAAATAACCCTTCATCAGTCGGCTCATCTGCAAGTGACTGAGGGGAATCCTTACAGCCCTCATCAGCTTTTGGGTCTGTGAGGACTTATTTAAAGACTCAGAACCACGGTAGCTGGCAGCCTTATATGTGTTACTACAGTCGTAACCCTCATCCTCTTACTTCCCTATATGCAGCCAGATGGTTACTCACTCCCTCCGACTAAACTCTGCCTTCCCACCGTTTCATTCTGTTGGTGAAGTGCACGGTGTCAGCCGCCTCCACACCTTTGTATTGCCACCACCCTCAACGAACTTCCACCACCCAGAACAAGCGCAGACCTCAACTTGCTGCCAAATAAGTCCTTAAAGCTTTCATTACATTTTAATATTGATCATTTATTTTGAAATCCTGCATCTCATGGAAGGTACCTAACAAGAGCCATAAAAAATAATCAGGACACTCAGTGCTCATTTTGAGCTTGATTTGTATCTTGTGGAAGTCATTGGGAGGCTTTCCACTGACTTCACTGTCCTCTGGAGCAGAGCTCAGTATCAGCAATATAAAGTCCAATCCTGCAATGGAAATCCTTGCAAAGATTAATAACTATGCATTACTTTGCTTTCATGAGAGTGCTTGTTGACAAGAGTAAACTTCATCAGAGTAAACTTAGGTACAAAGGTTATTTTGCTGGAAAATCCCCATTACCTTACTCAGTGAATTTCCTTTGTGCTGCAGGATTATTTCTGACAACATATTTTTCTGTGTTTTCTTTAAAACTTAGAACTTCCGACTTCTCTATTTACTCCCTACTGGAAAATAGTTGTTTTAGTATTCTAGATTGCCCATACTGTTACTATATGAAACAAATAGAATCAGGGCAACTCACTGCAGCTGGCTGTATTTGTTTCTTTCACAGCATTAATACATAGCATTGAATTATAATATTAATAACTCCTGCCTTCTCATATATTTCTTAAACACAGCAAAACAGAAAGAAAACAGAGCAAAGTCTGATGTAACTCTCACTGAATAGAAGAGGATGCTCCTATCACTCAGAGACAGCCTTGACCCATGACCAATAACCTAAAGAAATCATGTGGCGATGGCACTAACTGGAAAAAGCATGAGATGTAATTAAGAAAATTAAGAAATTCTAATGGGACTGTAAAAACTGTAACTAAGATATTTTTAAGGTTGTATCCTCTCCTTGTAAGAGTCCTCTTCTTTGTCAGCTCCAAGACCCACAAATCTAGTCTCCTTTCCCACCTGGAAAACAACATTTCAGTGCACTTGAAAGCGTTACTGAGCCACATAAATTCTCAAAAGCTATGGGGGGAAAAAAAGAGGTGGTAGGAAAGGTAAAACCAGATAAAAATGGCACCTGTTAGAAGAATCCAAACCCACTATTCCATTTCGAATGCCCCAAGTTGATCCCTAGCCAAGCCAATGTACATTTTTCTTTTCATTGTTTTTAGAGTCTTTGTAGCCCTTGGGTCAGTAGGTTCCTACAGCTTGAACTTCAAAACAGAGTCTGAGCAGCCAAACTCATGGTCAGAGTTGATACACCCAAATTGAGATAAAGTGCCAGAGCTTGTGGATATCTTGAAACTTGTCACAGCTTCTAGCCAACACTTCAGCATCCTTATTGCACATGTTTAGAGACACCATCAGAGACAGAGCAGGGGGCTTCCTGCCTACACTCAACTACTTGACAATGAATGCATCAACTTAATTGTCCTTTCAAGCACCCTTTGAAACAGATTTTGAACAATCTCAAGCTGTATTTCAATGAATTTTCTTGCAATTCTCAATTTTTATAAGTAAGTTTCTAATATTTTGGGCTAAAAATCTTGCACCTATAACTTTTCAGTATCAAATCTGATGTAACATGAACACTGAGAATCCAGACAGCCCTTTCATTTCTCTGTTGCTAGTGTTACCATACACACAGAGAAGCTTGCTCTGTTGTGAAGTAATACAGAATGTTAAGAAAAATAAATATTACACTGAGAAGCTGATGATTTCAAAGCTTGTAGAGCAACCACTTATTTTACACAGCTTCTGAGCAAAGAACTATTACCCTGTGGAGGGTAAAACCTATCAGACATCGCCAGGTGACATTTTTGCACTTTCAGGTGGTGTACAGATTAAGATCTGCCATCACCCTCTGTACTGCAGCTGCCGCTGGTAAATGTCCTGAGGCCACATTTTTAACTCCATTTCTATTGTACAGTCCTAGAGGCTTCAAGACCAAATGGTACTCTTAGTTAAGTAGAAGAAATGTAATCAATCAAAAATATAATTTAAATTATTTATGAGCAGATTTCGATGCTTACAGGAGGTGCAGAAACAGGGCACTCTAAGGCTGGAGTTGCAAACGTGAATCTATGAGGGGCAGGGATAGTTTCTAAAGAGTTCATGGTAAGTATGATTCATTGTTATGCTAGATCTTCATGGAAGATTAAACAGAACTTCACTGCTGCTAAGGTAACAAAGAACACAAAAAACCAAAGCTTGCAAATATTTGAAAACAGAAGTGTAAAAGTACAACCTTGGACAAAGAAGATTCTAGGTATGATAAAAGATTATTTGTATAGTAAGATGCAAGAGGCATAGGAGAAAAATCCTGAAGAAATGAAATATTATGCTCAGGACTGAAAAAGTGGTTAAGATGTTTTTATATTTCACCTGAAAAGAGCAGTCTGTCTGAGGCATTTTAGACGTCTTCTGGTCTGTGGGTTTCTGGTACCTATCAGTTATTACTCTGGGTTCTGTGAAAGGTTGCTAAGAAGTAGTAAATTCATGTAGACTCTGCAACAATCCACACACTTGTAATTTCTAAATCGGTCTTTAGCACTTTTTAAAAAATTCTAAATACGAAAACATGTTGAAAATTACTGTTTCAGAGTGTCATTAAAAGCTCTGACAGTCCTGAGCAATCTTCCTCCGTAGGAACGTAACTATCATGCTAGGGAGCAGCAAGAGAAGAAGGTAAATAGTAGCAAAACCAGAATGCTCCAGCTTCAATAGAGCTATAGAATTTCATCAGCTGATCTTGCACTGCAGACCCCAAGAGAAAGTAGATAACTCTAAAACATACAAAACTGCCAAAGTAATGTGATGTAAGCACAGGATTGTTCCACTTGTTGAGTAATGGCACTCAGTGTGGTGGCTGAGCCAAATATCTAGACTAGATATTTGGCTAGATATTTGGCTAGATCTGTCTAGCCAAATATCTTGGCTAGGCACAGCCTGAACATGTGTGAGATAATGCTGTTTGGAGCCTGATTCTCCACATACATCCTAGAAGCCACTGTATTTTAAGGTATCAGTTTAATCACAGACGGAACCGCCAGGGTATACTCTCTAAGTCGTGCATTAATGCCTTCAGTTGTTGGATGTGCGAACTCTTATGACTACTCCTCTATATGCACAACAGGTCAAGCAGCTCCTAGTCAAGATCTCCCCATACCTTGCAAAAATGGCTTTGGAGGTTTTGTAAATCACACTGAAGTCTCCCAATAACAAACCGGTTTCACCCAGGACTCCGTTCTTTCCAGAACCTCGATTGTGGCCAGAGGTTTACATTCTGAGCATTTCACAACTTTCCCCCGCCCAACCCCACTAAACGCCCCAAGCCCCCACCCCCACTCCGCTATCAGATTTTAGAGCTAACATTCCAAGATAAAACTTTTCCTCTTTTGGCTGGAATTACTCTGAAGCTACTAGAAAGTGCAGTTGTTAAAGCAGCTCTTGGGAAAAGACGAAGCTGGAACAATTTTGAGAAAGTTTTGATTCTCGCATCCTCAAATTTGTGCCATGTTGAGGAAAGCAGAAAGGTACAGCTGTTCTTGATTTCAGAATGATTTTTGTACCATCTCTATAACCAACAACAAAAACAACAACAAAAAAACCCCCAAAAACCACAGAGAGCTGAGTAAACCTTCCTTCATATCATTTAAATCTAAATATACCTAGAAAATTCCAAAGCTATATGAGTCCATTCTTCTCAGATGCTGCCCCTTAGTTGAAGTCACAATCCTCTGCCCTTTAGTTGAAGTATGGGTAGTTATTAGTATCTGTGGCTGCTTTGATTCCCTCCATGGATTCCTATTACTAAGGACCTTTGAAAAGAAAAACATCTTCCTGTTAAATTCATCATCTGATGTAGCTCAGTCATCTAACTTGCAATAACCTGAACCTGGAGGTAAAAGCATCTTTCATGCTCTGTGTTAAATCATTCATCATTCTCAAACTTACAGCTACATTGTGTAAGTAGTGCCAGAGTTCATTTTCTACTTGTGCCTTTAAAGATGCCACTGTTGCTGAAGCTGCTGGCTCTGCCCAAGGAGCAGGAATTCAGGCAGGTTTCAGTCAACGTCCAGCCTTCCACCCCATCTGCTCTTTCATCCCAAGATATTACAAACAAATCAGTCTCAGCATTTTCAAGCCTGGTACATTTGCATTTTTTGGTGGAACCAAACTTCTGAGCAGCTTTCTCCTTTTTGTTTTTTGGTTTGTTGGGGTTTTTTTTGCAATTTAGGGTAAGAAGTCTTCCTTATTTCTGCTAATTTGAATGGCCTTTAGTAATCTACATTACTGCAGAGGAATGAGGGATGAAAACCCCCACAAATCTCATTTCCCCATCTGCAGTTCCAATGAAACTTAAATTAGCGAGCACTCAAGACGTGAAGTGCACTCAGGGAGAAGTCATAGAGCATTACATTCCTGCCAGCCCTTTTCAGGGGGACCTTCTGCCAAGCCCTTGGAAAAGCAATCTACCACCACATTCATTTTGGCTGTTTTCCATGTCTGTCCAGTTCCACTCTGACAAAGCACTTTAGAAGATTCATTTCTTGCAGGATGCAGGAGAAGTGGGTCAGCAATAATATTTATGTATACAAGGACAAAGAGTGAGTAATCTTGTGAAGAATAAGAAGCAGCTGAGTACATGAATACTGGGAACTTTCCTAAAGTACATGCACCAAATAAACTAAGAACAGTTATTATTTATATAGTACTTACGAGTTTTTTAAATGTTTCACAGAATAGAGAGGGGAAAGGAAATGCAAATTTGAGGATAAAGATTATGTATGCACTACATTTCAAGCATGGGCTGAAGTGCACAAATGGAGGCCACATTCACATCATGAAGACACAAGACTACTCAGGCATAGGTTTGAGGTGACCTTTAGGAACCAGCAGGGAAGTCTCTGGTCCACACTACTCCTCGGAGCAAAAGGCATCCCCATGTGCAGTGTGGGTGGCCCAGGCACATTGTGCTGGCCCCTATCCTGTTGCAGGTGTATCCCGTCTTGCTGAAGGTGATGCTGGGTGCCTGGCAGAGTCCTTCCCCACAGACTGGATACCTAAATTTAGTTAATTTAACTCTGTAAAAGCAGCGCAGACAGCTGCAGCCAACCTACTGGCATCCTTCTAGATCAGGGGAGTGCTGCCCTGACAGCATCGCAGGCTTCATGGTCAGAAGTCAAAGAGAATGAAGGGGTGGAGAAAGTGTGCAGAAACTAGAGAGGGGACTAGCAAGTGGGAGCCGGAACTGGTGGAGGAAGAAGGCGGAAGAGGAAAAAGTGGCAGCGCCAATTAGGGATGTCCTGCAGACAGGTTGTATTGACCTACATGGGAACTGATTGCAATTTCATGAGCTGGTTAGAACAGAGAGCACCCTCTCCTTCCTGGACAGAAGTGGAAAAGATGTGGATTCAGAGCAGGAGCACACTGGACGGAAACAAGCTGCCTGGTGTAGCACCCTCAGGTCAGTGTACATACAACCTGTGCAACTAACACACTGAGGATGCAATTTAAGCCAGGCTAAAAAGCAGCTAAATGAATGAGAAACCATACAATGTCTCAAGCAATGAGTAGACAAATCATCACCCTCACATGCACCATCTTACTAGTCTGAACCTGGGCTCTTTTGTGCTAAGCATGGACCTGCCTGTCAAAGCAGACAGACCTTTTGCATTCTTTGGTAAAGCAACCCTGCAAAATTTGCTAAAATTTTATTTATTCCTTTCAGATTTGTAGCATAAAGTTTGTTCCTTTTTTTGCATTCCCACCTTCTGTTTTTTGCACTATGTTTTCCCAGATCAGGTCTTCAGTGCAGCTGTTACTCTGTCTCAGAGCTATCTCAGATTTATTTCCTACTGCCATAAAGATACTGGGGAGCTGGGAAGTAGTATTTTCCATAAAGAACTAATTAACCTGTAATTGTTGTTCAGTTCTGAAATGTAAAGTGGTGAAAACACTAAGTGGCATACTTAGACTTCCCAAAACTCAGTTCGCTGCAAAACTCAGTACTGTTACCCCTGGTCACGTTTGTCCTCACCAGCTATTCTTTGCAGAAAAAGTGACCATGTTTTTCCGTTGGGAGAACTGCCCATTGACACAATAAGTATGTATTACTTTTGTCAGTGAAGGCACAGGTTAGGACAGCTTCCAGACTATTCAGAACATGACTTGGATGGTAAGAACAAAAACTAATTCAGCTTGGTTTTTTTAATTAATTGAAAAAGGATGGCGAAAGGCAGACCACTGGTCTTCATTGGAAATCTGTAAAACAAACATGGCAAGCCAAATGAGAAGTTATGAAAGGTTAGCAAAATTAATCTTGCTGCAAGAAATATCATTTGCTCGATTCACCAAAATCATCTTCTCATGATACATACTTTCTGTGTCACTAAGCAACAGACGTTATCATGCAGTCAGCAGGGTCAAGTCTGCTGTTGTTCTAAAGGCATCGGAAGGGTAAGCATGTCAAAGCTGCTATTTTTTTTTTTTTCAAAATGCAGCTGGACTGACTAGAATTACTTTCAGAATAGCAGATATAAAATAACTCATGAAGGCATGGCCAAGCAACTATGTTGCTAAACCTAACAGCAATCTTTTATTCTCAGATGCTTTCGGGGATGAATTTGAGTGCAGAATATGACCCTGGGCTATGTAAAAATGCTAAAGATTGGCCTAAATTTTAAAATAAGCAATTATTAAGGAGGGAGGTTGACAAGTAGAAATACACCTCAAATCTTAATGTTTACAAGAGCAATGCATGCAAACTAGCCTACTTTAGATAGCATACCTGTCTCAGTCATAACCTACTTTAGCCATGAATTGGTCAGCATAGGCTGCTCTTAGATAACTCCTGAAAAACAAGCTACAATTTTAAAAAACCCAATTTTGTAATGAATTATTTCCTTACTTGTAGAAAGAAAGTTGTCTTTTGACCTCAAATGGACAAACACAACACCACAGCTATTTCAGACCCTAAGTGGGTAAATATCTGTGATGCCCAGTCTACTTTCTACACTTAAAAATACCCAGTTCTATTTAAAATAGCAGGTGACAACTTTGACTTCAATATTAATTATTTTTTGATGTTGATGACTGCATTCTAGGGAAGTCTGAGAAATATTAAATTCAGCACAACAGATACCTTAGTATCATAATTGGATGCAGCATTTCTTAATGGAACCTAGATAACAGGACATACAGCAGACCCTTTCTCAGAGTTTTCAGACTACAGAATAGGCTGCACTGGAAGCCAGTGTGAGGGGTTCCTCCTGAGATACCTCACACCATCAGTGGGTCAAAAGACTATCAAGGGTCCAGCAAAGACCTTATGGAAGACTTCACAGAAAGGAAAAATATTGTTTCATATGCCCACAGAGTCAACTCAGCTTCTTAATTTCAATTCACCTGCCTGTCTCCCCATCTAAGCACTGAAGCCCATAGCTGCAGTCATTATTCCCATGGAACAGACCTCACTCAGACCAGGAGCATTCAGTGAAATCAATGGGACTATCTGTGTGAATGAAAGATACTCAGCAAATTGGGTTGCAGATTCAGGCTGTGAGATAGCAACTGTGAATCAACATGAATTCAAACAGAAGACTTCTTTCTAGGGTATGACTAGTTAAGGCCTTACAAACCTTCCATAGCATGACCCAGTAGTGAGACGCTTGGCCTACAGGCCAAGAAACCTGGCTTGGTTCCGAGTTTTGCAGTTGACCTAGAGCGTAGCAGCTATATCTTCTTTAAAACAATTTCTGAGAGACAGTCTCTCTTTCAATATTTCTTTTAGGATATTTCCATTTTGTCACTCACTGGGATGTTGCCATTAAACATGGCAAGCAGAAGATAATTGTTAGTCATGGTTTTCATACCTCCAGACATCTCCATCTTGCTAAGATTCAACTTTACCTGAGGTATCTTCATGCTATCTCCATGTTGCTGTCACTTCCAAGCCTGGGTTGTCTCATCTTTTTATCTAAAAGCTGCATCTATATGTTGAAACAATGAGACTGATTTTTATGGGACTTGGATATAACGAAGATCACTGTTGAAGATGTAGTTTCTCTCATAGGCTGGAATTCATCTATTAAGAATAAACGTGAGGAATTCAGAGAAAATTTCTTGGGAGGCTGATGAAAAACAGTGCTGTGAACTTCCCCAGGAACTAAGCGCTATTTATACTTCTTGGTACAAGTAACACTAACAAATAAATAAAACCAAGTGAACTAGGTTATAATATTTCTCCTATGTTTGGAGCTCGCTGAATTCCAGAGGAGATAGGAACCTTTGTCAGTGAAGCAAATCTTTTTGTTTGTCACATGGAAATTCATGTCTTGCACTAATATGGGAAATGAAAGACCGTTCCCAAATAGGTTTAGTGCCACAGAGCTGGTTCTCACACAGAAGCAACTCTTATCTTCAAAATATTAGTATGGACTTATTAAATTGGAAGTGCACCTGCTTACGTAATACGTTTTATGATATTTACATTCTTTGGTAATCTAGGAGACTAGAGGAGAAAACAAAAAAAACCTGCTTACAGTCTTAATCTCAGCTCCCCACTCTCCGGCTCCTTCTGACCTTGGAGTTTTTTGTAGCACCAATTTGTAACATTGCCGAAAATACTAGTTCTTTTCTAAAGGATTTACTGTCATGAATTTTTGGAAACTATTTTGTGTTTCTTTATTTTAATGAAGAAAAAAAAAAGAGTTTGTTTTAGTTGTAATGAATGATTAATAGGTCCTGCAGATCAACCAGGGACACCATTCATAGTTAATGATTAAAATGCAGTAATAAAACATGAAATGTGATGCCTCTGAAAGGAGACTTTGACAGAAATTGCTGACAGCATCAGAAACTCTCCCTCTATAAATATATAGTCAAACATACTAATTTCTCTATTTATTTTTTCCCTTTTGCCTTCTCTTCCTTGCAGGTGTCTTCTATATGTGCAGTTTCAGGTCAATATTCTAGCAAGATGACAGTTTGTCTGTAATATAATTTAACACTTTTCTTTCTTAATTTACATTTTAACTCATTTTTAGCCTGCAGCAATTATTCACATGGAAAGAAATTGTCTTCAAAGTCTATATTTAGCCTGATATATCGGATTAGAAATGTAAGCCAATCATGCAATGAGGTTAATTTTAAATCCTGTGGAAATTGTACCACTCTATTCAGTTTTCTCAGCACTGGTACCCATCTTGTTTGAGGTCATATGACCTTTAACTCCAATGTCGAATGTAATTTCCCACCGAAAGAAGTACAAGTGATGCTCTTAAAATAGGCATTTTAGAATTTATAAGGAGAAGAAGCCTGAGCAGATTTTTTTTTTTTACGCTGATGATCTGAGGGCTGTGACTGTGTTTAAAAATATGCAAAGAACGAATAGAAAATTCAAGCAAAAAAAAAGTAGAAACTTGTACTTCTCCTTTTCCTACCACAAGCAGTATTCACCAATTCTTACTTCAGGGTCACCTACCAATACCGGTAGACCTGCATTTTAGCCAAGGCTGTATCTGTTATATTTAGCCAATGTTAATATCAGTTAATAAGTTCTTAAGTCCTACAGTTGTCTTAACTGCTTCTTTCCACCTCAGTTTGACCCCATTTCCCCCCCAAGCCTACCCCCCCAAATAAAAAGACAAACATTTTTGTCTGGGTTTTTTATTTTTTTAATAATATCACTGTTTTCTTGGCAGTGACCATCTAGGGATGACTATCACATTCGTCACCCCCATCAAATCTATTTATATCTATTGTTTAAAATTCAGCTTGTGATCACTGAGCTGCAGATGTATCTCCCGGAACAGCAAAAGGAGTCCATGCATCCATGCCAGGAACAGCTGGAGCCACAGTGGAGAGGGGGCTGAGAGGATCTGTCATTACAGAGTCTTTATTCCTTCGACCTTGGAGAAGTGTCAAAAAGAGGCAAAGACTGCTACCTCACCTGCGTATTAGTGTCGGGGCTTTCGGCAGTCTCAAGAGAAACCTGATTACTTGGGGTTTTTTGCAGGGTGACATGAATTTTACAAGTAATTAGAGAATACAGGGAGAAGATTAAATTGTCAATCTTCCAATGAACTATTAAGAAAATATTAAAAATATGTATTTTTAAAGTATGGGGAATGCAGGGTAGGAGATCTATTTAAAATGTGTTTTTCCACCAGAACTCATTAAACAAGAGGTCAAGGCAGTTCCATTATAGCCTATAAACTTCTGGATGATCTGCTATAGGGATATTTTTTTTTCTAGGGCATGGGCTCACTTTAATGATTCATTTCTTAAGTGCATGAACAGGAGCTGAAGAAAGGATTTTGGAAAAGAAGGAAGGACCAGGCAATCAGAAAGTATATTCTCCTCCAAGGCCATGAGCCATGCAGAAGGGTCCCCATCCCTGTGCAGGGCTGCAGTGATTTCAAAAGGAAAATCTGACCAGATGGACATCAGGGTGTCTCCTTATGGAGCGCTGCAGAATTAGGCTAAACCAAACATATTTAATATGATCTCGGTCAGTTAAGCTGCTTATCACTGTGTGTCAGATAATGCATTATACAGCTCAGTGGCTAATAGATTAAACGGAGAAAGGCTGATGGCAGGGCATTTTCAGTTGTTTTGGATTATATTCCCCCTAGGAATGACACTGTGAACTTTGTAGGTGCAGAAAAGATTCCCAGCTTCCTGGGTTGTTGTTTTTTTTTTCAGAAAACCTGCTTAATAATATGTATAAAGTAAATGCAGTCTTCTGTATGAAAAAAACTGAGCAATCCTAAAAGTCATCATGTTTTATAACTCTTGGTGTGAATGAATCTTCATCAGGAATAAAGAATTAATGATTAGATATGTGTATTATTACAGAAAACCAGTCAAACATTAAGGACTTTTTTGTTTGGCTCTGAAACATCAGTTTTCAGTTTCAAAAAGGGTTTTAAATCTACAAAAGCACAAATGAAATATCACTGCTAATGAACAGACATTTGCATATAGTCATAATGGTGTGCACATGCCTTTGGTGATACCTGTCCAGTGTGCAGCCTGAGAAGGATCAGGATTTCACATTTGTAACTGTTGCCATAAATGAAATTAATGGAATGAGCAAGCTAACACCATTTGGATGAAAATAAAGTGTTTTGATTTTCCATATTTATATTTTGTGTCTCTTTTTGGAAACTGTCTTTATTTACTTAAACTGCTGCAGACACTGGAACTCTGTCTCTTTCTCTGTTAAATTGTGACCCTGGCCAGTTCCATGGCTTTCCCTGCAGTCACCTAGCACTCTCCCCAGTGATCCCCGTGCACAGTTTTGGAGGCAGCACAGGCCAGGGAGCACTGCTGGCTTGCATATAGCTACACAATTTCAGAATCACAGACTAATAAAGTTTGGAAGGGACTTTTGGAGGTCATCAGTCAGACCATCTTCTCAAAGTGGGGGCAACTAGATTGGGTTGCTTGGAGCTGTGTCTAGTCACCTTTTGAATATCTCCAAGGACAGAGACTCTACAACCTCTCTGGGCAGCCTGCTCCAGTGTTTGACCGCCCTCATGGTGAACAATTTTTTCTAACATCTCATAATAATTCCCCATGTTGCAATGTGTCCAGCTGCCTCTCATCGTTCCACGGGGCACCTCAGGGAACAGTCTGGATCAATCTTCTCCACACCATCCCAACAGGTAACTGTAGACAGCAGTAAGTTCATAGAATCATAGAATGCTTTGGGTTGGAAGGGACCTTTAAAGATCATCTAGTCCAACCTCTCTGCAGTGAGCAGGGACATCATTAACTAGATCAGAGCCCTATCCAATCTGACCTTGAATGTTACCCGGGATGGGGTATCTACCCCTTCTCTCTGGACAGCCTGTTCCAGTTCACCACCCTCATTGTAAAAAAATCTCTTCCTTATATCCAGTCTAAATCTCCTCTCTTTCAGTTTAAAACCATCACCCTTTGTCCTGTCACAACAGATCCTGCTAAAAAGATTATCCCCATCTTTCTTATAGGCCCCCTTGAAGGCCACAATAAGGTGTCCCTGGAGCCATCTCTTCTCTAAGCTGAGCAACCCCACTTCTCTCAGCCTGACCTCATAGGAGAGCTGTTCCAGACCTCTGGTCATTTTTGTGGCCTTTCTCTGGACCTGCTCCAACAGGTCCATTGTGCCTGAAGCATCTTTTCTCTAGGCTGAGCAAACCCAGCAGCCTCAGCCTCTCCTTGAACATCCTGTGCTCCAGCCCCTCACTAGCTTGGTGCTCCTCTATAGGACTCACTACAGGTTTTCAACATTTTTCTTGTACTGGAGATCCCAGGACATATTGCTGACTCATGTTCAACCTGTTGTCCATCAGGATTGCAGGACATTTTCTGGAGAGCTCCTTCCTGGCCCATACTTGCCCAGTGTGCACTGCCTCATGGGGCTACTCCATCCCTGAGGGTGACAGTGGGGCCTGCGGGGTCTTGCTGACTGGAAACAGCCCCACAGAGCCTGCAAAGACAGCAGGGCTGGGCTGTGGAGGTGATGGGGTCATCTCAGACCCTGCGGTCACCAGGCTGGTCTACAGCCACGGGGCTGCCTGTGGATGAGCTGAGAGGTCTCATCTGCAGGTGTGTGCCCTTAGCACCAGACACGCAGCTGAAAGCAGGTCCCCATGGCAAGGGTTGGCCCTGGCTGCAATCTTTCCACAGCAAATTTGAGAGCTTCCTCCCGCCAGTCCCCAGAGGTCACTCTTGGCTGCACAGGCATGGAGCTAGCCACAAGCCCAGCAGCCAGACAGCTGGAGTGGGAGCATACACCCAATGCACTAACAAATTCCAGCCCCTCGTCCAGCTCGATAATAAAGATGTTAAACAATACTGGCTCCAGTGTCCATCCCTGCGGGATGCCTCTAATCACCAGCAGCCAGCAGATCTTTTTACTGTTGATCACAAACTTTTGAGTTCCGTGGTTTTCACCCACCCTATCCAGTCTCCATCTTTAAATGTCCCGTGGAGGTAATGGAATTAAAGGCGAGGGAGGGCACAGACCACAGCTGCCGGCAGCCCTGGCACCGAGAGGCTCCCAGCCTGGTTCAGTTCACTGCTGCAGACACAGTCCCAGCCAGCCCCGGAACCCCTCGCTGGGCCAGCTCTTCTTCCGCCTGCAGAGGCCCCGCTGCCGGACCAAGGTGATGCCATTCCCCACCAGTCCAGTAAGATGGGAGGCTCAGATGTTAAAAACAGTTTAGAGGACTTGTGGACGTAGGCTGTACTGCTGCTGTGCAAACCTCCATGCACAGGGGCCAGCTGCCACACACATGAATTTAAAGGGAAAATAAACAGAACCAGACGAAAAGGGTTTCTCGTTAAGCACGACGGAAGGAAACAGCCCCGCAGGTCAGCCAGTGTAAGAGGCAGTTAGACCAAAGGAGCATGGACGAGGTTAAAGGCAGGTTCCAACCTTACAGGCAGCGCCTGCACGGGCTGGTTTCACGCCCCCGGAGGCGGGCGGGCCGGCTCGCCGCCGCTGCCGGTGCTGAAGCCCCCCCTAGAGCATGGCCGCGATACTGCGCCCGCCGCGCCCCGCCGGGACCGGCCGGCAGCCGCGCTTCGGGGCTCGGCCGGAGCGACAAAAACCTGTCCTTTAAGGAAGTGGAGGACGGTTAACAGACAGAAGGCAAACTGAAGCCTCCACGGCAATCCTGTGCTGCTGCTGCTGGGCAGCTGGGCACCGGTACTTCAATAACCTGAATTTCAGACATCGTGTAGGAAAAGTTACTGTTGATCCCGTATTTTCAGACAACCAATATAATCAATTGGGTAACTACAGGCAGCTTTAGCTAGCAAGTGTCATCAAGCAAACTAATAGCAATACTGATATGGGATACTAATGAAAGAATTAACGGATTACGGATTTATTAATGTCAGTCGACACGGTTTCCCAGGAACTCAGATTGTCAAACAAATTTGATACTGTTTTAATGAGATTAAGCATTAGACTGATAATGAAGATTATGGTTGAAATAGGGTCTTTACCAAACATATGACATAATCTTGCATGAAAAAGTAACTCTAAACAGAATCAATGTAACACATATTAAATGATAATTTTTAAAACTGGTTAACAACTAAGTCATAAAAATATACTACAGTTGAAATATTTTCATTCCAAGGAATTTAATATTTTGTCAGCTTATAGAGGGATCTGTTTTGACATTGATTTTTTCAACATGTTTATCAATGCCCTTGAGGAAAACATTACATTATTTCACATGAAATTTACATTATGACACACAAATTGCTAATGTGGGAAAACAACAAAGGCAACAGTTCTATTATACAGACTGACTGATCATTTGTTGAGATAAAAAATGTCCAGTTTTGTTAATGCAGATGTGAACCCAAATGCAAGCTCAGGCACCTGAGAACCAAAACCAACATTGAATATGGGGCTGAGTCTTAAAATGCAATAGGACATGAAGAAAGAACCCCATCAGAAGAAAAGGGGTTAATCAACAGCAGCTGGGAGCTGATGTCACAGTGAAAAGTCCTAATCAAAACACTGCATACATGTAAAATTCAAATGATAAAGTATCTTATTAGGACCAATTTCATCAGACTCAGCACTCCTCACACGTAACACGCATGCTGGTGTCGCAGAATCATGGAATGGCTGAGGTTGTGGGGACATCTGGAGACCACCTGGGCCCCCACCTGCTCAAGCAGGCTCAGACCATGTCCAATCATCTCCAAGGATGGAGACTCCACAGCCTCCCTGGGCAAACTTCTTGTCTTTGATCACCTGCACAGTAAAAAGTGTTTTCTTATGTTTAAATGGCATTTCCTGTATTTCAGAGTGTGCCCATTGATTCTCATCCTGTCTCTGCACACCAACTCCCGCATCAGGTATTGATAGGCATTGATGAGAACCACTACCCACCCCCTCAGTCTTCTCTTCTCCAGGGTGAACAGTCTCAGCTTGCTCAGCCTCTGCTTTTATGTCAGATGCCTCAAACCCTTCATCTTCATGGCCCTTCACTGGATCCACTCCAGTATGTTCACACCTTTCTCGTACTGGGGAGCCCAGAACTGGTCCCAGCACTCCTGATGTGCCCTACCAGTCCTGAGCAGAGGAAGGGTCACCTCCCTCACCTGCTGGCTGCACTCCCTCTCCTGCAGACCTGGGTGCCATTGGCTGCCTTTGCCACAGGGGTGCATTGCAGGCTGGTGTTAATGCTCTTACACCACGTAGGATGTATCCAAGTACACCTTTAGTTGTGCTTAGTTGTCTTATGTTCAAGCAAGCAGTACATAATTATCTCCCTGGCACAGGTACCCAGCTATCCTTGTCACACAGTGGCTGCTCCAGACTGGAAATTACCTTGGAGCTAGGATCCAGTTAAGACCATGAGGTTAGCTAATTTCAGCATCCTGCTTTTGAGAACTACCCCAGCCTGCTTCATCACAGTTGTTTCACCAAGTGACATGTAGGTAACAATCAACCAGGCCTTAGAGGTTGTTCTTACAGTGTGATGAGGACACAACTCACCAGTTCTGGCAAACACTGCTATGGTACTTTAGCATGATACAATTCCCCCTTCCCCTGAAGAGCAGCTTCAGATCACCAGTGAAGATGTGTTTGACCAAAAGTACCAATTTTACTGTGGAGGACCAAAGATACAGCCCCTGACATCCTCCTGCAGGCTCTTCTACAAGCAGTCGCCTGCAGTAGCCAGGCAGAACAGACAGATGGGGGCACTCGTGACTTACAACTCCTAGTCTCTTCTGCTCAGTTCATCTGAGTAAAAGTATTTCCTTTCACTGTTAAAAATGTGCACTTTGTTGCTTGGAACAAGTTGCAACTTCTAACTACTAAGGTTCATTGCACCTTTCTACTGCTAGACTAAAAGCCATCTACTGTGAGGAACAACAGAACTTGCTATCAAATGACGTCTCAAGCCTTTTTTTGTATTGAATCTTCTCTCGGGTGTCTCCTGAAATGTGTTTGTGAAGTCTTTCAGTTTTTCAACACCTTTCTTCAAGTGTGGACACCAGAACTGCCTACCTTATTTCATTTGACAGGTTTCACTTGTGGCACAGAAAGATGTGATGCCACTTTCCTCTCCAAACTGGTATTTACTGGTAGTAGCCATGGAATGCACTGGACTAAACCCCCAATGATAAATACCTCTGATAATTTTCTTATTACTTTAACTAAAATGGATTTAAAGCCCCAGTTACAAACTGACTCTTTCTCCAGCTCTAGAACTGCAGTAAACTGGTGAGCCTGAAAGGTGCAGGACAGAAAAAAAGGAGCGGAATCTGCGGTACAGGTGAAACCCACAGCCCCAGATCCAACCCTTCCTTGAGCAAGCATCCCTCACCACCACCTTCTCGCATCTTCTAGTAACTGGCTCACCACATTTCAGATGGTGCATCCAGCAGGGAGGCTGTTCATGTCACTGTCCTGGGCTACCAAGTTCCCTGTGTGGTGACCAGGAAGAGATAAATCAAATGACAGTAAAGCCTACTTGACCCGCTTTGTCTGAAAGGGCGTCTCTCCCGTTTTAGTGATGATACGGGTTGTCCAGAGGACTAGCCCCTCGAGCCTAACATTAGCCTTTGCAAACATGCCTTGTGCAGCCCTTCAGTCTGAGCACGCCCAGGATTTTTCTTTAACTATCTGAAATATCCCTTCTCTGTTTGTTCACCTACAGTCCAGGGTTGGCTCAGTCACTGTCCTTGCTTTTCCACCAACCACACAGCGATTGATCTCATTATTTATTAGGTCTTAGGAGAGGATTGACAGTTTTGGTGATAAAAACAGAAAGGGAAAAAATATCCAGAAAGCAGTCTTCATCAATCAAAGCATCCTTGAAGCACAGGATGGAGGCACAACGTGAATAATAGAATATTCTAGCTTTTGATTGCCAAAAGAAGTTGAAATACTGCAAAACAGAATGTTGGTTTAACATTATTTAATTCCAGTAAAGAGAATTCCAGTAAGCTGGTGCATATCATTGCAAGAGTTTATACACTTCAAGATGTAAAGGCTCAGACTTCCCCTAAACAGGATTTTAACAACCAAAGGTAATTAAGCCAAGAATGCTTCTCTCCAAGTTGCCGTCCTAGGTGCCCACATGTTCTGCTCAGAGGCATCTCAGCCTTCACAGTGACGGGCAGCTCGAGATGTACCTCATAGATAACTTCAGTCTGCCTACACTCCCTTTCAACCTTGACTTGGGAGGTTCATCCAGAAACCTGAGGACCCAAGTTTCAACTCTGACACTCAAAGTCTGTGATATGTAAGATGAGATGTTGGCACTTCTCCCCCCTCTCACTGGAAGCGGTGTGAGTTCCTGAGGTCTCTTTCTGACACTAATAATCAAGAGGTGTTCATATTTCAAATGAAGATTTTTTTTTTTAAGATTTTTCTTTGTCCCTATATGACGCTTATTTAACTGGGACAATAACAATTATTTCAAAGTAGTTGCATTCAACACTGAAGCCAAATTTATTGTGAAATAACTTCCATTCTCTTTACTGTTTTCAAAGATACATTTGACCTTATTTCTCTACAACATAATTTATATGACTGAACTAACTCTACAGAGACAGAACAAAATTCACTTGCTATCCTAGCAATAGAAATGAATTTTAAAGCTAAAAGAGGTGGATGTTCAGAAGCAACACACATTGCTTTTGATTAAAGAATATGTCAGAATTATTTGGTCACTGCATTTTTTTGTTGTGTCTAAAACTAATATCCATGTTGTGACTAAAAATTGTAGATTATGCAAAAGCACTAGAAACAAGTAAACAAATACCATGTTTGTCCTTCAAAAAGCGCTTTTCTGGAAAAACATTACTAAAACCTACTAAGAAAAAATTTAGCATTTAACATGAAAATGCCAGATCCTGAACAATCTGCATGACATTTTCCTCCCAGTAGCATATGTCTCCTGGAGAAACTGACATGTCCTTAACTGAAATGTCTCCTTCAAATAGTATTTTTTTTTTCTAATCAATCAATACTTGTTTCCTCAGCATCTTCTCCACCTTCCCAGGCTTTACTTGGCTTTATTTAAATTGCTTATAAAATACTTGTTGCTAACCTATAATAATAATTGCCTTGTTTTAATTGGGACCTTGTTAAAAAACACCTACAGCCACAACATGAGCTTCATATTGTAGTAATGGGGCATCTTATTTTATTATGTGGTGGTGTTAATTCACCACATTATTGTAAATTATACTCCTGTGATTCACCAGCAGCCACTTTTGTTATTCACCTGGTATTTCTCCACAAGGCAGTTGTGACGTCAAAATCCAAACAAGAATACTAACACAAAGAATTCTGACACATTTGTAAAATCTCTGAAATCAGCTAGTGGTGTGAAGTATACACTAATGTTTCTTTCATTGAACTGTATTTTCCCTTTAATATTTCAATATTTCACAGCCTTTGAAAAATTTGTTAAAAGCAATTCCCCATGAACAATGGCCAACATGCTTCTTTTATACATCTTCCAGTTCAGCTGAGTTCACAGAAGCCCATTCTCCATTGCTTGTCAGAGACACAAAAGGGGTGTCAATAACACCATAGTAGCTCCAAGGCAGCCACAGTCAAAGAATGTTCAAGAAAATTCCCTTGAGGGCATTGTTACTAGCCATAGTACGAGAAGTGACACCAATGGACATTCTTTCAAAAGAATTATAACACTAAATTGTAAAAGGTGAGCAGTCACTTTTCAGCACTTGAGAAAAGAAACAGTGAAAAGATTACAGGGCCCTTCAGAGTCCAGGGCATGGGAGACAAGCTTTGAAAGCAATCTTGGGTTTCTCATTTCTCAAGGTAGGTGAGCATGCAGTAGGAAAAGCAGTTGGTCTCCAACAAAATCACAGCTTATTTTGACAAATGCACTAAAAAGTACAAGGAGACCATGCATATTTATAGCATTGAAACAGATTGACATTTTATTTGCATAAGAATTTAAAATATTTTGATTATACGACTGCAGATAATTGAGAGCAAAAGGAATTATATGCTCACACACAACATATCTTATATGCAGGAGAATATTCCAACATACGTTAAGGAAAAAACCTTCAGCGGGACCCTAACTACATCCGTACAAATAAGTACATCTGTACTCATGCTCTAATACAGAGATCTTAGTCCCATCATAGGCCACCTCTGTAGCAGTGGAAAGAGGGAGCAAATACCTACCTTCCTACGGGAAACAGCAGCCTCAACTGGCACTCCTGGCTACCCAGACCTGCGGAACTGCTTTGAGCCAAAATCGCTTTAGTATAAATTCCCGGATTTTGAACACAGGCTTCTGCAAGAGTGGATTCAAGATACTACCTCTCGTGTGTATGTAGAGAGATGCCTATAAGTGCTTATGCATCCATTCCAATGTGCAAGGCAGTATCATACAGCCTATTCTGAGGGAAATCATCAGAAAATGCAAAGACTGAAGGAGCCAAAAGGGATCTTCTTTGGTATTTCATATCCAATGGTTTTCACCAGCCTTTGAACTTTTGCAGAAATTGAGTGTCTAAGTCTGAATCTCGCAGCCAAGTTTCACATCACACTGTACTCCTGGTTAAAGGAAGCAGCATGTTGCTTTGGCTCCCTCATTTATACCATCGTGTATTCTTTAGGTCCCCACTTCTTCAAGAAGCTATGGTATTCAAAGCAATACCACGAAGATTCTCTCTTTCCAAATTTGAAGACCATCTTTGTTCTGGTAATTCAGGGAATCTGCTTTATCCATCACATTAGATACAGTCATTGTAACAGTTCCCGCCCCGTATGCCACAGCCATTGCTATGGTGCAATGGAAATCAATAGCATTTTCCTATGCATCAGGGATTTCCCATTGATATCTATGTATAATAATTACATGACCACGGGTTCCACTCATCTGAATAAGCCCAGGGCCTTTACCCCTGTTGGTACCTCTGGGAATATCAAACTGTGTGACATTAAGACCTGCTTTAGCTTTGGAAGGCTTCCACCTTCCTTTCTGAAGCAGCCCTCCCCTCAGTCAAGCTCTGAGGTTAGTCCCGTTCCTTTCAAGCCTTCAACTTCCTCCTCTAGCTCTTGAATTAAATGCTCTGTTTCGATGACCTTCCCATCCACGCAAGCAGTTAAGACATCAGACTTGCTTTACACTGACAGAAGAAAATGGCAAAACATTATTTCTTGCTCAGGTGATTCATGTATTTGTCTTGTCCAAGGGAATCTGAAATACCACACCATTTATCTGCAGTGTATCAACTGCTACACAGAGGGATATATCTCAAATACATTATTTGTAGGTTTTAGATTGACAAACTCCCATCAATTAATCCCTGTGCCAATATTGCACAATATCTGAATGTATTCCAGCTCTGCAGCTGATTCAACTATGTTAGCATTATTCTGGATGGAGCAGTTGACGGAGAAGTCTGATGAGCTGTCATTTGTTCTGAACAAGAGGCCTCTATTCAGTATAATTCAATACCTGTATTAAATACACATACTGCCTGAATTCAATACATGTATTACCTACATTCAGTAACTAATGATTAGTTAGTTGCTAACCAAGCCCAAAATGGTTAGTCATGACAATTAGTCTATAAATTATCAACACAAAAAAGTCTCTCTCACATTTTTTAATGCTTTTTCTTGGTTTTTTTTTTCTTTAATTGCTTTTTCTGCTTATAATTTTCCTAGCTACAGTGGGCATGGAGATGGATTATGAATCTCTTTCATCCTATTTACAGCAGCAACAGCATTTCAGATTCTGGCCTGGCCTGCTGCCAGATAGAAGCAATACATTTCCTCCAGTTGCAAGCAATAAAATTATTCCATCTTTGTTAGTCTGCATTTCCCTGGGTCTTTTTGAAGGACATCAATGATTCTCTGCCAGCACTGTTGTGATGAATTATATGCTTTAGCTGTTTAGCACAAGGGTGAGGTATACAAAGCCACAGGAGGATGAATTTGAAAAATGGTCCATGTGAGATTTTATTGATTTTTTTAAAACCAATTTCAAAATAGTAATGCAAATACAGCAAAAATATTAAGTATAATTAAGAAGACAAAATCAGGAAATTCACAGACTGGTGGTTGTTTTTTTGCATGCTTCATGCCTGTTTCCTGGGATTCTGGGATGAAAAAAATAAGAGCTCCATTCAGCTTGGGAGACATGAGAGTCATGTCAGCTCTATGACTCCCAGGTGCTTTCATGCTTTTGAAGTATGTTTCCATTTCCTCTTCTTTTACAGAAGTTTATGCCAACATGTTTATGATTGCATTCTGGCCTGCTCATTGAGTTCCATTTTCAAGAAATTTAACTAAGCATATTCAGAGTTCTTGTGCACAATGCTTAAGTCAGTTCTGAGAATCTCTCAATTCTGACTTTCATAATCACGAATCCATCTTTTTTATTTTTTCATTGAAATGGATACCATGTTTCCTCCTAAAATTTATTCGGGGGGATGGCAATCTTCTAATTTCAAGTGCATTAAACCAGTATTTTCTCACATATGTCCTTATATTTCATTGTGAAGAAGGTGGCTCTTTGCCTGAAAACATTACCTTCGTTAATAAAACTGGTACCTCGTCCTGTTTCCTCCAGTTTTTCATTTAGTGGTCAATGAATATTCGGAACTGTGGAGAGATGGTTCTCCCAACTGCAAGTGCCTCCCTGTCCAAGCAGGTTATAATTTTTGTATTAAATGTTCTTCTTTATCCTACTCCATCCAAGTCCTTATGTCACTTTCATCACTATGCTATCATAACATATTCCATCAGGAAATTAAGTGAGGCAAGCAAGATCTATTTGTTTTTGCATCCCTTCCTCTCTCCAGAAAGAAGTTTGCTTGACTATATTCATTATGAAAGGCTAGCATTAGAGGGGAAAAAAAAAAACACCAAAAAACCCAAACCTCAGCAGTAACTTGGAGCAATAAAAGCCAAGGTTTAGAAACCCTCTTACTTCTTTGTGGAATAAAACACAACAGCCTTGTTAAATTGGGCCTGTCTTTGAATTCAAGCTCATTTGCTAGCTTTAAGCAGTACTTTTATCCTTTTGTCAGTATAATCCATTTTGCTTTAAATTCTGGGGTATTTTAAAAGCTGGTACCCTTCCTCTTTGCTTCCTCCTGGTTTAGGGGAGTTTTGCCTTTAAATTACATCACATGCAGAGATCTATATATATGTATATATGCATAAAACCTGTCATATATTGGCTGTTCATCTGGCTTCCCATCCTACTTAAATATTGCAGCAGTGAGTATTTTTTCCCCTTCTGCTCTCATCTACGATCAGCCATTACTCCCAGATTTTGCTCCGACGAAAGGCTCACGTTCAAACCCCAGACGATGGAAACTGCCCGAGGCCACCCAAGGTTCCCCTCGGTCCCACTCCTCGGGGGCGTTACGAGGAGGGTGGCTCACTACCACGGGATGGGTGCTAGCACAAAGGCGGACGGCTGCCTTCCTACTTCGTGCATCCGGGCAGCTCACTGATCCTGCACTTAACGCCTCCTACAATTATACACACGCGTCCCTGAAAAACAAGATGGCGGCCCACAGGCAGGACCTCGGGACGGCCATCCCCACCGGAGGCTCCACGCTAGGCGGGCCGGAGCGCAAGGCCCACCCCGGTCTCGATCGCCACCTTGCGCTGCCAACAGAGCATCATGGGACAGAAGCAGCGCCCGACCGTTCCGCCCCGCTCACGACTGCCCGGCAGCGCCTCAACCAATCAGCAGCCGGGATGTAGCCTCCCACCAACGGGGAGAGCAGCTGCCTCTCCGCCGTCGCCAGCCACCCGTACCAATCAGCCGCCGGGAGCCGCCGCGCGCCTTCGAACTGGCAGGGCGGGTAACCAATAGCTGACGATAAGAGCCCGCCTCTTCCTCCGCCCGGTTGCTCGGCAGCCACTGTCAATAGCCTCTGCGCGCCGTTCCCCGCGTGCCGGGGCGGCGCCTTTAAGCGTAGCGTGGCAACCGCTGGCGCGTCCGCCGGGCGAGCGGGCGGGCAGGTACCGCCGGCGGCGGGGCTGGGGCCGACTGGGGCGACGGGGGTATCGCGCGGCGGAGGGAAGGAGGTGCGCGTGTATGTTAGTGGAGGCTGCGGTGCTTAGGAGTGGGGCTCGGGCTTAGGCCTAGGCTTAGTCTCTTGGGGCGTGCTCGGATCCGCAGCTCGGATCTTACTCCTGACGTGCTGTGTGAGCTGGGCTGACCGTCTCGGTCCCGGGACAAGCAGCAGGTTCGGCGGTTGGACCCTGGGGCTCCCAGCGGTGGAGTTCGGGCGCGGAGAAGAGGCTTGGTCCCGAGCCCCGGAGGTTTCGTGCAGCAGGCCTTAGGAAATGTAGTGCACACGGGGGACGTTCCTTTCCTCAGAAGTCATTTATTGTGGAGTCAGATGATTGCACTACAAAGGTACTGTCATGTGTCGTCGTTTAAAAAGTGATTAAAAATAATCTCGGTGTTCTTCAAGAACTTCTTCCCATTGAAGAAAAATAGCTTGCTTACACTTTGGGAACTGGAGAGTTGCTTTCAGGAATGGCTAAATTGAACTAGCTAAGTTTACACACAGAGGAGGTATAGGTGGAAATCTGAACAACAGCTTGGGCATCCTTGGCGGAGGATTTAGAAACATAATCTCTTTTCCTGGTTGTAGGACTGGCCTGCTTATTACCTATTTGGACTACTGTTTCCTCATTTCTGACCTGGGACTTACAGCACCTTTTTAATTTTGAGATCTGCTGACAAAAGTAACACTATGTATTACTGTCACAGAGTCAGATAAATTTAACATTGGCTTTTAAAACTATACAGCATTTTAATTTGCCAAAAGCTGGTAAACAATACAGATACACAATACAGTTAAGTTGGCAACTACAGAAAGCTTCCCTAATAAAATATTTGCTCCTTCCTAAAGCCTCATCGGTGAATATGTTCTGATGTGATACATGTAAACTATTTTGCTCTTCTTTTCTGAAAAAACTAAACTACAGCATTTAGATGTGTAAAAGATGGGTGGAGGAAGAGGAGGGAGACAAATTTATTTTGAAGTTCTTCTTTGTTCTTAAGTTCAGCACTTATGCTTTGGATTGATGCTTTTGTATTTGTCTGAAGCTGGCTCTTTTTTGCGCTGTCCCTCTTCATAATAGGTGGAAAAATTGAGTGGACCATTAGAGGTCAGCATTTGTACTCACGCGGTGTAAAAGCATCTAGCTTCTTCTGGTCTTAGAATAGTATTAAGATTGAAAAGGACTTAAAAAAAATTTATGAGTCTTGCATTACAGAGCTGAGCTCTGGGTGTACTGCGAGAGAAAAATCCCTGAGTAATTTTCTTTTCTCTCTATTGCTTAATACCTGTAATCCAGTAGTTCAATTTCTGTTTTTGTGATTTACTTAGGAGTGACAAGGAGACAGTATTCTGTCACCATTGCAGTTCTTTTATGTTCTCTGTGTTTTATCTGTCATGTCCTTTTGCAGAGACCTGGAGCTTGACTGGTTTTTGTAATAGTAAGCATGTTTTCAATATAAAATGAGTAAATAATAACAATTGTAGAAGTTGCTGAAGTGAAGGAGTATGAAATTCTGGGAACAAAACTGTTTCTAAAGTTTGTACAAGTCCCAGATTTACTTCAGCCATTCTATGCTGATCTGATTTTGATGCATTAGGCTTCTAAAAGCATGCATGGAGCTTTTGTGGGGAGGGTGTTGGGGTTTTGGTGGTGATGGGAACTTTAGCAGACCCACTGCTAACCCACAGTGTTTCACTCCTCAGAAACTTATTAAATGTACCACAGGAAACGAGGTATCTTTGTGGATCTTACTCACATGAGTAGAACTTACTTTATAATGAACTCAGATTAGTTGGTAACAATTGAAAAGTCAGTGAACCAAAGCCTCTCTTAATTAGACAGTCCTTAGGCTAACTGAAGTAAAACTCAAATATCCTAGTGATTCATTTGTTCTTAAGATAAATTGTGCATTCTTTACGTTAATCGAATTAAATTATAAACTGGTGGAAGTTTGAATTTGGCAAGACTTGACAGACTAAGGTTTCTTGTTTTGTGTGAAAACATGATAATATTACCAATTTATAAAACTGAAAACCATTGGAAGAGTCCGAAAATGTTTTTGGCGATTCCTCAAGGGAGCTTTTATTGGTTCACCTTTGTCATTTTGCTTTCAGTCCATTGCTTTGAAAAGCACTTCCAGAATGCATCAAAAATTAGTTTATTAATGTTGCTGTATGTCAAAATGATGCTTAGCAAAATTTTCTCAGAAGTGGGGAGTATCCAGTAAAGAAGTGATAGATAATTCTCATCCTCCAGTTCTTACAATTTGTCTGTTTTAAATACACTGAGTTTTGAAAAGCATTCTTCAAAAAGATTATTGACTCTTCAGTGGGACTATTAAATAACTGATCAGCTATAAATCAGTAAGTGAAAGTGAGTGTTCTTGTTTTATATATATAATTAGACATCTTGATGACTGAACCGTAGGCATTTATGTTTTCCTTAAATGCAATCCCATTTATTTTCATTCATATTTGTTTTCTTCTCAAGAAGTCTATGCACGATGATTTCTTTCTGTCCTTCTGTGTCCTGAAGGCAGAGAAAATTCAGGTGTATCTTGGCTATATCTACGCCGTTGAAGATGTGTGACCCATAGAGTAATCCCTGTCTCCACACAGGGCTAGGTTAACACCTCTTGGATGCAGTGGTGCCTCATCAACACTAATGTGCCCACTGCAGGAGTCCAGAAGTCCTCTGGGTGCCACGTGTGCCCCTGTGGCCCTGGGACAGACTTTCATCCAACAACAGACTAGATTGCTTGAATTCCCACCAGTTTGTTTTATTCAGCACATTATAAGCAAAACAGGGAACATGGATGCACAGCCAACAATTGATCGTCTAATTAAAATCTTAACGTCTAGTCAAAGACTCAGTATTACTCCAGTTGCTAACACAGTTCAAGTTGTATATGATTACAGTGATACAGGCACAAAATCTAGTATCAAACCCTTCTCTGGTATTGTCTTCACCCAACCACTCTCCCTCTGGGACCTGACTGACTTCAGCTGGGAGGGGGATGTCTTCATAGCAAGCACATCATCAGCATCCCAAATCAATCCCTAGCACGGGGAGGATGGTGATGGTTTCTTGCTCCTTGCCTCGGATTCATTTGGAATAATTTTTATATGTTTGTTGACACACTGTGAACCTTGCTCTTTATTCAGTTCAATTCATTGATTCAGGGTTCCCCATTACATCTGAATGTACTACATGTGGTGTGTTTTATGTATGTTGAGTATGTGTTCTTTGTTTGTTATGTTGCCTATAAAACTGGTTTTGCCCAGCTCACAAGACTGCATCCTGATGATGACCAGTAATTGAGCATGGGTGAGCTGTGATAGCTTAGCGGCCCAGTGTTGTCCTGTGTTTGTGCTTTCAGTCCCCTGCAGTCACCCCAAACCTGAGTATTCCTCTATGCTGCATTTTTGCAAGGGTTGTGGATAGTTTACTCTGCACAGAATAAATACTCGCTATTGCTGTGTGTTAGTTACGAACAGAAATGTAACAGTAGATTCTAGACAACTGTACAAGGCTAAGCAAAAAGCTAAACCAAATGAGGTAAGTTCCCTGGTTAACTAATTTTGTGGCAGCTAAACAACCTATAGCAAAGCTCTGGGCACCCAAGATGAGTTCAGACAAAATCTGGCAACTTTGGTGGCCTGTGTTGTTAGCTGGAAACAAAGCCTTTGGCTTCTATGACAACGCCACACTTTGTGTGGGTTACAAACACAACTACTATTTTTAATGTTTTTTCTTCAGTCAGGATAACTGTAATAATATGAGGTCTGTGTTATGGCCCTAGATAGTACTATTTTTATGGTTTATATTATTTTAGTATTTTAATATAAATATATTAGTTTATATTTTATTTTAGATTTTTCACATTCTCTGTGATTCTGTCCTGTGGAGACAAAATTGATGTAATCTTGCCTGTGCTCCCTCTAGAAGACAGGTTGTCCCCAGAATTCTGTCTGTGTTTTGGTTTGGGCTTGGTTTGCTCTTTAAGGAGCAAAGTAAATGAATTCTGTGCAGATCTTTGTGAGGCCAGGACTTAGGAGTGACTGCGGTTTGGGACTAGGGGTGCACCATGATAGATTCTAATATTCTTACATTGTCTTAGTTTTGTGCTCATGAACGTGTCTGAAGGTCTTCATTACACTTAAAGTTAAACAAGATAATACAGTTCTGGTTAGATATTTTTTAAAAATCCATTTAATAACTGCATTCTTTCAGATGAAAAAGAACAGTCATTGCTGATCTTTTGAATGTTTGCAATACCCAGTGCCTTCCAGCATGTCTTTAGCTGTCTCTAGGACAAGTGATCTCAAGAATAGCTTGTCTTCTTTCTGAGCTTTGCGGTGCAATTTTAGTTTTCATCAGAATCCTCGCTGACATAAGCTTTTGGCATGTAATTTATTTGACTACTTTGAAAATATTTAGGTGCTTGAAAGACATTATTTTGGAAAATTACTCCCTAAGAAAATGACTCCCTTCCAAATAATTCAGTATTCATTTCGCAGCAGCTTCCTGGTGTAGAAATCTGTTGGAATACTTATTCCTCTAGTTCCTTCTGTACAGATTATGAAGGCAGTTGGATTCTAGTTACTGGAGACAGAGCTGTGCTGACAGTGAACTGGGCCAGAAAGCTTGAATTTGTAATGAAACCTGTCTTGGCAGCTGACACTTCTGTTCTCCTTGGCTATGCAAGGAATAGAAGGCCGAGAAGTGTGTTAAGTTTATTTTATTGGGAAATAACATAGTGAAAAATTTACAGCTCATTTACAGGTATGATATGCGCCCTGCAGTGTAGCAGTTTTGATTGAAAGCGGCTCAATTTTTTGTGTGTAGTTTGCTTTACTATTTAGAAATGGGCTAGAAGCTTATGTCATTCAACAGGCAGAACTGATGGGCTCTGATGCAAGTCCCATTTATTCACCCATTAGAGGCTTAATGTCCTGAAGTTGGATTGAAGGGAGATAGATGGTGAAATAAGCTTGAGAGCTGTGAAGAGTGGTGAGAGAAACAAAAGACATGGGATGCTGTGCATAGTCAGTAAAATACTTCCTAAGCTGATGAGAAAATTCTTTTGTCTGAGGAGGTGAGGAAAATTTTGGATATATTTCCTCCATTATATTCTCAGTAAGTCTCCAAAAATGCAAAATAAGGTGATTTTACCTTGAGATATGGAAGATATAGTCAAATCCTACAAACATCTCAATTCTAGTCAGGTGAATAAGTTGTTTGTTTATTTGGTTAAAAGATTTTAAAGTACATTTAAATTCTTTTCCTGAATAATGTCAAACTTTCACTTATCTTCAACTTTTGTTTTCCAAATACTACTTTTTCCCCACTTTCTCTAACCTAGGAGTAATTTCTTATTCCAGATTTAGCTGTGTTAATTTTCTGATTTCTCTTTTGGGGATGAAGTGCCTCAAACCACTGAGTGTAATACTAGTAGCATTCCTAGAGTGATGTCTGTCACGTTTAATATAAATAATAAGGGTAGTATAGCACAGCATGTGACATAAAGTTACAGGAATCATGAATAATTTTGCAATTTTTTTTACCTTTCTTTCTTAACTAAACAACAAAACGATTCTCACTTTTCTCTCTCTCTAAATTGTAACACAAAAACTGCATTCTGAACAATAACTACTGCTTGCCAAACAGAACCACAAAGATCTCGTGCTTTGGAGATGAAGGTGATAAATCCAAGGAAATAATCCAGCGGCTGCCATTGTGACAACTGAAAGGTCCTTTGTGTCAAAATGAACAGTCTTTGAGAAGAACCTGGAAAGCAGTTAAATCTGAAAAATGGGAGAAAGACTAAGGAGCCCAGATTCTGAACATGACAGGAAATCAGATGGGGATAAAAATAGTGACTCCTATTATTCAGATGAAGATAATGCATCTCGTTCATCTGGCCAGTCGCCCACACTAAGCTATCCATCTACAAGCCAAGAAAAAAGAGATCACAAAACACAAACTTCAAACAGCCTTGTGCACTACCAAGGTAGGTAGATAGCAGAGATTGCAGCTTTGTAACTGCTCTAAAGAATTAATTACCTTTGAAAGATGAAATAAAAGTGGGAAACTACCATTACGAGAATCTACAAATAAGGTTCACGTGAATTATGCTACAGATGGCAGGTAGACTGAAACTGCTCCATTGAAAACTGAAATTAACCTGTTCCTGCTTAAGGAGGACTTTCGGTGATTCTCAGAATTATTCATATTTTTCTGAACAAGTGAATGTGGCTCTAGTACTAGCCTGTTGTTGAATTATGCTGACACTGTCTTTTTGTTAAAGACAAAGACTGAAGGCAAATCCTTACAATGTAGTCAGGAAAGGAGAGAGGGTTGTTAAAATTTCTCTGACAAAATATGCCTAAAGATACCTCTCTTCTGGAAGTCTAGTAGCTTTACAGTGCAATATTGGGTACTTTCAAAAAACAAACCAACTGAAGACCACTGCTGTGGCAAAAGAGAGAAAATGTGTTTGGTGAAAGTTAGATGCATGTGAAAATTCAAAAGAAAGTTTTTCTTGGATCTTCCTTGAGGGTAAAGTATCTCCAATTTGAGATTAAATACCTCCACTTTGAGCTCCCTTTACACACACCTCACTTACATAAGATGCTTTCTTGGTTGAGATTATGGGGAAGTGAACATCCCTACAAAAAGGGAGGGATTGGCTGTACAGGTCCTGGGCTGAAGTACGAATGTGAAGCCTCTGCCAGACTTTGACAGTTTGTTCTCAGTAATTGCACGCTTTTTCTGGTGAAGCCAGAGCACATCCTGCCTTTCTCAAGCAAGTGCTCCATTTCAGTCGCACGTGCCTGGTACCCTATGAATTGTTTGGTCAACGTTATGATCTAGAGTGTGCCAGAAGATCTAACTGTAAATACTGAAGTTGCCCAGGGAGAGTATCTCTTCAGATCCTCGACAGTGTTGGTGTCCTGGTGCAACTGGTGTTTTGCCGAGCTTCTCAGAAGTGGCATCTTCTCCATAGCAGTCATGGGTTAGCTTTCTGGGAAACAAAAACTGTAATTTCGCTGTGCTATTTAATTTGGAGGGGTAAAATGAATGACTAGGTCTTTGATTACATAGCCAGAATTGAACATAATTATTACACAAAGGTATTGTGAATGTCGTGTTGTTCTTGAAAGATACTGTTACTCAGTATGGTCAGAATTTTCACTATTCCCTCTATAGTCAAAAGTGCAAAGGGGCTGTAAGTCTAGGGTTAATGGGAATTGCCTTAGTTGGTAATAGGAGTGACATCATTCCTGCACTGCATGTTTTAAATTATCTTTTCACACTCGAATGTGACATAAGTATTCTTTGTAAAGAAAAAAACCACCTTCTTTTGTTCACCCAAGCTGTGGAAAAAATCAGCATCGAGCAGAAAATGAATGGGTATTTGTGCAAAATGTTTAGAGGAAATTTTAAGAAAATATTTTAGAGCTGCTATTTTTGCTGTAAAATACTCTCTGTAGAATAATGGTGAGTGCCAAAGGGGAGGAAGAATTTGCTGTCGCACACACTCACTGTCTCTGTATAGGTAACTGCACTATTGCTGTATCCCAGCTTTCAAGCCTGAATTATAAGCTGCTGCTCAGTATGTTTCTTCCAAACACTGATATACCTTAATGAATTATGCACTGTCTATATTCAGTTGTTTTAAGAGATATTTTTGGTGGATTACATGCTTTGTTCTTAGAGTGTGGCTTGAGAAACAAATAAGATAGAACCAAAATGTTGAGCTTTTATCTGTGGAGATGATAATAAAATAATATTATCAAATAGGAATGCAGGTAATGCATACCAATAATCAAATAAGGATACTGTGTGGAAAATAACTTGTGATACTAGAATAAATTATTCAGGGGAGAACTGAATTTTCATGGGATTTATAATTTTGCTTTGGAGGCTTTCTGCATTGAGCCTTTGAAATCTGCTGTTTTGTCTCTAAGCATGGCAGCTGGATTTGAAAATACTACTGCATTTGTCTGAGAGAATTACATTTTGCATAATACATAACTAGCTAACACTCAGCTGATTGTTACCATTTTAAAAGCTTTTGATAGTATCGTATGCATGAGTACAGTATTTCTAAAACATTTTAATAAACATCAAATATTAACAAAATATGACTGTTATTTGACTGTTATGTTATATGATTTGCAGATGCTTACAATGTTTCTATATTGATGGCTGCAAATATTACCTCTTTCAGTAGATCACAAACATAAAATTATATTTTTTATCTATCTAAAGGAGCATAAGTCTATCATATATACACCTTTTATTGTCTGACTTGAAAGCTGTAATCTCTGCTGAGTATTTTTAAATTGTTTCAGGCAGAGCTTTATTCCAAGAAGGATGCCTGAATAGACGTGCTGCATTGTCTTATAATAAACATGCTTTTTATTTTTCCTCTCTTAGCCACAAAGAAATTGGATTCCAAATATGCACCAAGGAAAAGAGGGACGCAGTGGGGTTTCCGCTCTCGGAGCCTCACTAGGGATTCTCCTGCAAAAGATATAGATCTTGTTACAAAAAGAGTTCTTTCTGCAAGGCTGCTGAAAATCAATGAGCTCCGAAATCAACTGACTGAACTCCACATCAAACTAGATGAGCTGCAGAAGGAAAACAGGGCACTGAAGAGGCTTCAGCACAGGCAGGAGAAAGCCTTGAATAAGTTTGAAGATACGGAAAACGAAATCTCTCAGCTCCTTTCTCGGCACAACAATGAGATTAGAATATTAAGGGAGCGCCTACGAAAATCTCAAGAGAGAGAACGTGCAACTGAGAGACGGCTGAAAGATTCAGAAGATGAACTGTACAGAACAAAAACTGTCTTGCAGAAACTAAAAAAGCTGTCTGCAGATAAGCACCTTGCTGAAAGAAATGACCTGGCAAAGAAACTAGCCTATGCAGAGAGCAGGCTAGAGGACAGTGAGAAAAGAATTAAGGTGAGATGACTTTCTTTTTGTAAGATATTTTGGTACAGACATTTCTTACCATAATGAGCTTCATGAATTGTATTTTTGTTGTGGAGCAAATACAAAATAATTTTTTTTTTTAATAGCATCAAGTAAATTATTTCCAAAGAGATTGTATTGTAACATGTTCGGTAGTTGTGCATTCAAATTTCTGTTTATAAATTAAGTATATTTTGCCAGAATATATACTGTGGACTTGTGCTTTTAAGTGCTTTTATAACTAGTCATAATGTTTCAGAAATGCATGCAGCTATAATACAACTTTATGCAATCTAATTTATCCTCTTGTCGGGGAAGCATTTGTTAAAAGTTTTCTGGTTATTTAGGGAACTGTATACTAAAATTCTAAAAGACATATAGTAATTATTTTTTGTATTTGTGAACTGCATCCGTGCAGTGTTTGATTGTCCTCTATTCTGTACATCTGAGAGCTGAGCTGAAAAAAACTACAACAATTTTTTAATACTGAAATGAACTTCTAAGAATTTTGTGCAATGTATTTTAATTTTGTTCAGAAAAAATGCTTACATTTTTGTAAACATGTCTACATTGTAAACATGTCTAAAAACTCATTTTATTTAAAAATAATTGTGTTAACACTGTTAAATTGTTGGTAATTATATGCAATACTATTTTTAGCTGAAATTATGTTGGTCATTAAAATAGTGTTTAAGTTTGGTGTCTGTATTAGTAATTAAACCTAAATAACATTACAGAGATAATAGATCTGGAAATCCAAAGGATTAAGCTGGAAACTAAGCTTCCATAAAATAAATCCTAAAATACCAAGCTATAAACCACTGAGTTATCTAAATCACCTCACCCTGTAGTGTCGCCATCTGGCATCTGTAGTTTTAGGATCAGGTATTTCAGCATTGGTAGTGCTGGATATTGTTAAAATGAATCATACTCTAAAAAGTAAGGATTATCTTCTACTTTTTTCCTTCTCTCACCGTCACAGTTAGGTGAAATCACAAACATAAATTTGTTTCTAGTAGAAAGGTTAAAAATTATTTCTTGTCTTCTTCTTTCTAATCCTTTACTTTCAGGGCGGTCTTCTGTTTCTTAACAATCAGTCTGAGATTTGCCTTAGCAATCTGGAGGTCCAGTATTCCAAGAACCTTGCAGAAGGTAGTGCGTGTTCCCATTATGTCCTCAAATCACCTCTCAGTGCTCCAGAAGGATGAGCTGCAGCATCTGCAGGTGCTCTGTCTGCCCCCTCAAAGATACGATTAAGGGTTTAAATGTATTCAGTGTTACAGCAATGGTGGAGCCAATATCTGCATCCAAGATGCTGGTTTACTGTACTTCTATTTAAGTAACTGGACTATGAAAAAGTACTTCATGTGTTAAAAAAATATTTTCTTTTAATTGAAGGATCTGGAAAAAAATCTTGAATTAAGTGGTAGCAGTTTTCAAAGAGAGTTACATTCAAAGAAGAAAAAGGTGTATGAGGCTCAAGAAGAAAACAGAGTTCTTCAAGAAGAACTTCATCAGCTAAATCAGAAGCTGAAGGTAAAATGTGAAGCAGTACAAGTTGCTAACCATGTTCTGGCATTTTATCTTTGGAAGTATCTGTAATCAGGTTTGAATAGTTTACCAGTGACTGCACACTCTGATGTACACTAATTATATACCACACGTGTGTTCTTTTCCTGCTTTAAATCGAAATGTTCTGTGCTCTGACCCTACAGTGTTTATAACAGGAGTGTCTCTGCGTTAATCATTATTGTTAGCATTAGTTAAGAAAAGCAAGATTGAGTACATAGCCAAACATGGTGATTAAACCACAAGATCTACTGAAAAATTAGTTTTTGAAGGCTTGAATTTAAAATTAAATCTGCAGGTCTGTACAGTACTTTATGTTACTAATGTGCTTTCATGACAGTAGGTTTGAAGTAAAGATTAGTTTCATGTATTTGTGATATCCACGTGTATTGCTAAATTTGTGCAAAGGTTTATTTGCATCCCTCCACTCCATTGTTGCTCAAATTCTGAATTTAAGGACTGAAAATACTATGTTCTACCTAGTCAGTTTATCTTTTAAAAAAAAAAAATTAAATAAGGCTTGAGCTAAAATATTTAGTTTCTAGAATTTCCTCAAAACCCCCAAGTCTCAAACATACCTGCTGGAGATGCACGGGTTTAGAAGCCATCAAGAGGTAGCATTAGTAACTCAAAAACTTACTTGTTTGGAGTAACTGTTTTAAGCCTGATTTGTTAGTGGAGATAATATTTTTAAAATATTTTTGTTATCAGATGATTTCTGATAACTCACTGTTCATTTCTGTATTTTATTCAATAAATGTCATGAAAGAAGAATCTGTCTCTATCTCTATGAGGCAGTGGGCCTTTGTTCCGCGGTACTGCCATGCTCTGTGACAAGTACCATTGCTACCATTGAAATGTCTAACTCTTTACAATACTGAAAATTCAGTTGTGCAATTGATACATACATTGCAAGTCTTATGTTTATGGAAGCATTGGCATTTAGTTTTATTTTCACTGCAGAGGTGCTTCTCTCCCCCACTCCCCCCCAATTATTTTGCTAATAAGTTTGGGGGGCGGGAAGTTCTATCTGCTTTTTTATAGCATAAGCAAAGTTAGGAATGTGATTTTTCTGCTTAAAACATTGGATGTAACTATTGACTACTCTGTTTCTATTTACAACATGTATTTTTAATTTAACTTACAGCTTTGCTGATGACTAGTAAATGAAATGTTAGTACCTCATTGTTATACCTACCTCTTTCATTTTCAGGAAAAAGAAAGAGAACTTGAAGCAAGAAATATATATGCTAATCGTATGTTGAAGCTATCACCAAGAAAAGACGCGGATCTTACACAAAGAAAAAGAGGTAACTTACATAAAGCAATAAAGGCAGAAAAAATAAAAGTGACACTTTTAAATTACCCTGCTAGGTTATATTATTCATGCCATTCAGTGTTTGACCCTCCTACAACTTGTTGAAGAATGTTTTACTTTTTTGCACTTTGAACACAGCTCTGTTTAGGAAGAAGGGCACATTGTTTGTTTGACTATTCTGTAACTGCAGCAGAACCAAAACCCAGAACTTGATCAAACAGTGGTCTTAACTCCTTTCATACCAGATGTTCCTGGGTGAAGGAGGAGGGGAAGATTGTTCAGTAAGTTCTCTAATAGATCACAGATAATGTCTACCTGACAGTAAATTTCAGAGGCTTTAAAAATATGTAACTTCAGTGCTATGAATATTTTAGTGATGTTTTTTATTTATTTTTTACTAATTCAAATCTACTGTCTGTCAGATGAGCTGCATTCTTTATTTTCCTAAAGAGTATATATGTCCCAGAACATAATCTTCTAAAAATATCGGTGCAGTGATTTCTTCTGGTGTGACAAGACAGCCTCAAGCCTCATGCTACCCACTTAAATATGTGTGTATGTATGTGTGTCTGTGTGTGTGTACTTAAGATTTTTTTCAGTAGAAAAAAGGGATCGGTAGAATCTACTTGTCAGAAAAAGCGGGAATTTATGGGACTGTTTTAAATATTTAATGTCAGCTTTCAAACAGTTTGTCTGCTGTTCATTTTATTATAGATACTCTACTATTACTCCATGTTAGGTTCAGACTTCTTAAAATGTCATTCCACGGAGATAAGTATGTGTGTTTCAAAGATGCAAATATGTGAATTTTAATTTTATGAGTTTGCTTCTCTACATGTAGCTTTTGTGACAAGTAGTAAGTATTTTGTGGGGTTTTTTTTAACACATATTCAGTATACTATAATGACTTTATAAGTAGCTTTAAGGTGGGTTTTTATTTTTTTTTCAGTAGAAGTTATGCATGCAATTCTCTTTTAATTAGCTTTTGCAGATGCCAGAAACAACGATGTGAAACTTGTCGACACTTTCCACTTCCATTGGGTACAATACATTCTTTTATGTTTGTGGCCAATCACTAAAAATGAGAGAGATGTATATAGTGGGATATTCTCAAGTGAAAACATCATTTATTAGTTTGTATTTTCTACAGCCAACAGCCAAAATATTAAAAAAGGAGCTCAGCTCACAAAAGGTGTACAGACCAGTGGATACTTCTCACCAGTAGAATTTCTTCCGGAACCAGAACTTGTCTGTGGTGACACGGTAAACAAGAAAGAAGGGATTCTTCCTAAAATAGTGAGTTCCATAAAAATTTGAGACTTGCTACAGATAACTCACCTTTCAGAGCGAATGTTTAATGCAGAGCTTATATTTTAGAAACAAATGTGCATTAATTTGTGCACAAATATGCAAATATAAATATATACAAAAACTAATTTAGAAAACATTCTGATCTTTAAGAGAAACTCTACCCTTCCAGAAATATCATACTCCATTTTTGTGACACTGAGTTCATCATATTCTGTGTTTTATTGATAACCATTAGCTCAATTTGTTTCTTTTTCTGCCACTGTCATTCCTTTGAAGTTTTTAAGACTTCATTTTTGTTTTCTCCCCTTTTCTTTATTTCTAATGTTTAGTAAGCAATCTTCTGTAACATCACTGGGTGCCTTGTCTCTCTCTTTGCTTTGGTCTTAATTATGGTTTCTTTTACTTTCCAGATGTATTTCACAATGCATAAATATAACACTTCCTCTTATTGTCATAGCGCTAGTATTTCTTACAGCTTTGCGAATATGGTTGGATTTTTTTTTGTTTTCCATTTCCTTCTTTATTATAAAATAGTATCATTAGGAGTATTGTTAATACTCCTGTGACCTGAGGCTAAAATCAAAGAGATTTGTAAGGTATTACAAATCAGAATGACACAAATACTGGTACAAGTTGTACACATTCTGATTACATAAAGCTAGGGCTATTTGCCAGAAATAATGCTCTGATGATAGTCTTGACTGGCTTCCTGGTAGGACTGAAGCTTTTTCGTGGCTATTTCATTCCTATGTTCCCTGTTCCAAAATCTTTTCTGTAAATACAGATGTAATTTAATGTATGTATTCTTCCAGCATATACTTTGGTGTATGAGTTACAGAACTGCACAGCTGGTACAGGTGCTGCTCATAGAGTCCAGCTACATGTCACCTTACAAACCTCTAGTTTGTGTATGGCTATTGCTTTAAGTCATGTAAGTTAGGTTTGGGTAGCCTGTGCTTCCATCAGTTTTCTAAGTCAAGCATTTTAAATACTTGGCCACCCTCTCTTTTATGAAGTTTATTTTTTGTTTTAAATACGAGAATAATCTTGTACATGGAGGGAAAGTACTTGAAATTGTTTTGGCTACTAGTCATATTTTCTTTTTTCATTAAGTAGTAACTGTTTCTCTTATTTCTCTTAAAGTGTATCTTAATCTACAAGTTTATTTTGCTCTAAAATAATCACAAGCTACAAATTTAGTGTCCACATATTGGATTACACTGGCTTTCTCTTCACTTCATTGGCACTACTTTTCTCTCTTAGTGATTTTTACTGCTGACATTATTACCTTTTCTGCAAGTTCTTTCCTTTTGAATTGTATGTATAGTCACTAGCTGAATTTTTCAGACAAGATTAAACCTTTCTCTTCCACTGTTTGCTTTTTAATACTCCATAACTTTCAAGTACCACCATGAAATTCTCTGAATCTACAACCCACTCACGAGTAAAAGATCAGATTGTGGAAAATAGAGGGTAAAGAATTGCTTGCTTGTTAATTGAATAACATGGTGGGGTTTGGCCTTCCATTAAAGTCTTTAAAAAAGCCAACCCCTGACTTTTAAAGAGAACTACCCTAACACGGTGATAATTTTGCTTTATGACATTGGAGCTGCAACTTTCCCAAAATGTGTAATACAGAATAGAGTTGATGATTGTCTATTCATTTTGTTTCAGGTGCATAAAACTATACTAGAGGTGGTAGGATTTTAGGGCCAAACCCCTGGGTTGTCAAAGCTCGTTTGGTTTACATGACTTGCTCATTTTTATGTTTTAACAGTAAGAATGTGATTTCAGAATGGCATAGAAGTTCCTGTGATTTTGTTTGGTTTCTGGTTTATTGATTATTTTTTCTCCATCAGTAGCAATTTTGTATTAATTTATTTCAGGAAAAAGAAACTCAAGACAAAGGATGGAAAGAGCAAGCAGACCTTCTAAGACAAGACCAAGACAGGGAAAGGCAAGACAATCTGAAACGTTTTCAGGAAGTTCAGGCTTTAGAGAAGAGGGTTCAAAAAGTTCATGATGGTAAGGAAACAGACAGCTGAGGGCTGGAAAGTACACCATAGAATACTAATCAAGTGAAGCTGCTAGTTTCTTGTGAGAAGAGCAAAATGATTTTGCAGAGATCACTACAGTGGAAAATTATTTTCAGTTACATTATGCAAAGAGAATCAGAAAGAAATACGGGATATAGAATAATTTGTGCCCTATACTCAGCTGTGATTAAGTATGCAGTAGCAAAAAATGCTGTCCATGAAAAATAATTGAAGCCTGAGAGAGATTTTGCTTTTCAAAAAAAAGATGACAGAGCAGGGAAATGCTGATGCTATCTCTGACTTGCTAGATTTTATTGAGGTACATGGTAGGTTTTTACTATTGTAGGACAAATCTGCTTTCCTTAAAACGGCCTGTTTTTTCAGTACATATCTACTTCACTTTCATAATTTGAAATTGTAGTTTCTCTTCTCACTTGTGGTTATCTGAATCATTTGGTGTGGCTTTTTGAGAAATGTCAGTTTCTATTGTATTTTAATATTGGAGGGTTTATTGATTTGGTTTTCACAACATCTTAATCTAAAGTTAGATAGACTGCATCCTGTCATGTTAAAATACTCTCCCAGTGATTATAGTTACTGAACAGTAATACTTGTTCTAGATGACAAGGAAAAATTCTAAAAATCTGTATCTGCTTTCAGAAGTAAATTTTGTGAAAAAATCTTCCACTGACATCAGTGCACAGTTCACATAAGCCAAGAGTCTGCTCTGTTGTCTCCAAGATGATTTGACCACCTTACCCTACTTACAGTAAAAGCTGATATATTCCCCACCTTACATACAGAAAGGTGGCTCCTCACTTAACTTGGTATAATTATATGCTATAGAAAAAATAAATATATTAAATATATTACCTGAACTGTGCAGTTATTTTTGTAAGCTTGATCTGAAGTACAGTAGATAACATGGAATTTTGTGAAAACATCAGTCAGAAATTTGAATAAAGTGTTCAAAGAGGAATGCCAGTATGTTCAAGGGGCCAAGTAGTCATATTCAACTTTTGGCCAAACAGACATCTGTTGTCTTGATAGAAAAATATTTTGAAGACAGAAATAGTTGAGAAGCTTCCTTTTTCTCATACACCTAAGTGTTTGCAGGTTCTATCTAGAAATTTATTACTGTTTTGCACCTTTGGCATCCCTATATAGGTAATTGCACAGACACTCTGATGAGCTTACGAGGTGATGCACAGAACACTCCTGTAAAGGTGTTTTCTATATGCAGCAGAGGCAGTATATTTTAAATCATTTACTACTTGAAACCAGTAATGACTCCTATGACTTCGCAGGCTGATAGCTTCAAAGAAATAGTTCCCTTTATGGAAAAAACCCCCAAAGGTATATCCCAGTATCATCCTAATGTCAACAGTGCTCACAAAGAAAAACAAAGTACTGTGCAAGTCAAAACTATTAAAATCAGTGATGATGTATTCATTGTCATTCAAACTCAGGAAATGGGAAGGCAATTGGCAGAAATCAAATTCCTCTGAAAATTCTCAGATGTGGGTAATGCCCTAATGCCTTTGGAAGATGACAGAAAACTACTATATCTTAGCAGAGAACCTGGTGTGAATTTAGTTGTAATTTTTGAAAAATTTATTTTTGTGGTAGGAAAACCACATTATACGTACAAGAGGATTTTAAAAACTCAATGGCTTTTGCTTGTGTTATTTTAAAAATAATTTTTTAAAGGCATTTAAAAACTAAAACATTTAAAATAATGTTTAACCATTTCCTCCAGAGCCAGAAAGGGAAGGCTATGACAAAAGGAAAAAAGAAAGCAGCTTTTTATTGGATAAAGAAGAGAAAACAAAGATGGAGACAGAAATCCACAAGCCTAAAGTAGAGAGAGAAAGCACTGAAATGCTGGAAGAGTGGCGAAAAAGAGAGTTCCTGCTTGCTAAAATGCAAGAAATTGATCAAGAAACTAAAAATGTAGCAAACATGAAACCTGCTTCCCAAGCACCACTCATAAATACAGCAAGAAAATCCAGTTCCCTGGAGAAAAAAGAAAAAACAAACCAAGTATTTGAGATTCACGGGAAGGTTACTAATGGATTTCCTGTAGATGACAGCCAGGACAATGCCACAAGAGCACAAGGGCAGAAGCAACGAAATCTAAGGACTGTAGATGTAAGTAGTGAGTTAACATTTGGTAGTTATGTACCTTCCTTCGGGAAAGTATCAGGGAGACCAGGTTGGCTTACTCAAAAAAGTGACAACTGGGAAGAAAATGTTAAGGAAAATGCAGATTTCAATAGTAAGAAAGAAAAGGAGTCCAATTTAATGGAACAACTCTTCGGAAGCAGTGCCAGCACCATCCTTCTTTCCAAAAATAACGATACAACACCTTTTGACATAGATTGGGACTCTAGTAAGACTCTTCTTGTCAATAAAAACAGTAAAGTCAAAGTCAAAGAAGATAGTGAGCTTTTCGGTGAAGGAAGAAATGTAAACAGACACCGTTTGCAACACACTACAAGCAAGCTAGGATTTAAGACTCTTGGTTCTTTAGAAGATGAAATCGAAGAAGTAATCTTACAATGATCATATTTTTATATGTTTCATATGTAAATACTGAAAAATATTTTCAAGGAATATTTATTAGGTACAGATTTGAACCATTTCATATATATTGTAAAGCCTTATGAAGGAGTAATTTACATAAATGGATATACGTATAGAGGAAGGATGCACTTTGACAGAACAGCCTAGCCTATATGCGGGAAATTTCTTCTGAAATCTAATATCCAAATACAGACCTTGGAGAATAGACAGTGACTTTTCCAGCAGAAAGACAGGGAAGGTGTCCTAGAGGACTTTGATAGATGAGGTAGGTGCTGGCTGGCTGCTTCAGTCAATCAGAGAAGACGCTTTTACCCCTACTTGGGTCCAGATGGACTGTCGCTGTTGCCATGTGCCACCATCTGACTTGTGCAGCTGTGGCTGAGGGTCCCAGAGGCTCGGTAGCACAGAGCTGGTAGGGATGCCATAGGAATGGAAGGAATTGCAAAGGCTTGCACACAGTTTACGCCCTTTGCTCACACTCCCTTTCAAACTCTTCATGCTCCCTCTCACTCTTGCTGTCTTGTGTGCTCGCTCTCTCGCCCTCTTATCCTTCTTTCTCACTCTTTCACTTTGCTTGCTCTAACCCTCTCTCTCTTGCTAGCACTCTCTAAATTTTTGAGACTTACTGATGTGTAATGGCATGTTAAGTAAAATTATGTGTCTCACAAGGGAGCATTATTATTTAATGCAGAATGAGTTGAATAAGAAAGGCAACAAGCATTTATGTGGCAGCCCTGGCATTTGGGACATCTGCTAGATGGGCATCTCGGCTAGCCGGTGTAGGAAGGATTGGGGTTTTTTCACCTGTAGGCTGTTCACAGAACACTGCTTTTCATTTGGAGTACTTCTTTTAGGCCTCGGATATTTTCTTTCTCAGGCATTTGGAGAGCCTTTTAACTGCATCAGAAGGCATGTGTAACATCAGTGTCATGAAATGGATAGAAGAGATGTACCTTGGAGGAAGGCTCAGGTAGAAAGTATATTCTGCACTGCAATCGTGTTATCTCAGAAGATCATCAACAGAAACACAATTAACTCAGGAACAGGCTGACCTCTCTTCTGCATAGGTTTTCTGTAGACCTTACTACCAAATTTGTTGAACTGTCATCATATGTTCAGGTTATATTTGTTATATAATGCCATGTTTTGTAATTTCTGTGTTTTCTATGTAAAATTCCAATCATTACTAAGTCATTTTTTAACAAAATGGTTTTATTATATGACTTGAGTAAAATTGTACTGTAGATCATCTTTAACACAAAGTTCTGACTTTTTATGGCATGTTAATTGATATTGGGGGGGGGCATAGTAGCAATATTGCTAGTGATGTTATTCCGTGCACGGCGCCATGTACACAAATTAAAGGATTTATCAGAGGCATTCCAGAAAATAAGCTGAAGGTCATTTCTTACTAGAACAGGAGGTTTTGAAATGCCTCTCTGATATGCTCCATATGAGCCTGATTCAAAACGTACTAAAATACAGAGAATTCTCATGAGGTCAAGATTTCTCTGAACACAGTGGGTCTTCTGAAAAGAAAGGCTGGTGTCTGCATTATGGAGTAACTTTGTTTGCTCCCCCATTCAGAAAGAAAATTAGTCACAGATCCAGACCCAGTGTGTGGGACCTTTCTCACTAGGCACCCTGTAGTGAAGAGCAGCTCGTCTTCACCTGCTTGCTTACAGTGTCAGTTATATTCATTATAATATTACTGAATTTAGCTGGTTCATTTTGCTTGCAGGTGGTCAGAATATTGGACAATTCTGACCAGCAACAGTGAATTTAACTATGTTATTCTTCCACAATGACTTCTTTGGGGCAATACTGTGGTGAAAAAGGTAGGAGAGGTCTGTAGGTAAACACTGTGGGTGTTTGTCAGTGGATGGTTATTTGTCCTAACTTTCTTATCCTACTTGAGGGTGACTGCTGCCCTTCTAGAAGGTGGTGCTTTGCTCCTGAAGATACTGCTAGGGTGGGTTGTTTATTTTTCTTTCCTGCAGTTGAGGATTCTAAAGCATAAAAGAATGATGTAGCCACTGCAGTTATTAAGGATCATGTATTGTATGGAGAGTTGGGTTTTGTTTCTTTACAAGTCAACCCATTAATATCTGGCAAATTCTAAATATCATGCTGAACTGATGTGCCCCTGCTGTTTCATTTACAAATATATAGTTTCTAAGCTGTTTCATATTATCAGCCCCTTCTCAAGTTCACAAATATTCACATCCTGTTACCAGACTCTTCCTGAAGCAAACACTGCGGTGACTTGCGCAAAAAACAAAAAGGTATATCTGCATTAGGAAGGTGAAAATAAATTAATTGTCTGGGAACAGGATCACAGGTATAGTGCCCCTTTCCCCCTCGTTGCTCTCTATCTCTACAGTTCTCAGTTACAGAGTTACTTTTATGCAAATACCGTTAGAGTTAAAATGTATAAAGGCAGCGCTTGGGTAGAGAATGTTCTGTTTGGGGTGAGGGTGAACCTTTGTGTCCTTCTAACATCTACAAGCAGTGTTTCTGCTCTTGATTAACAGTTTTCTACTGACTGGAAGCAACTTTTGCAAGGTCATAAAAGGGTCTATGAACCTTACGATTGGGCACATTGATCCCCTGTAGTCCTTTTGACCCTGGTCTCAAGTACTGTATCCAAATAGTCTGCATGTTGCTTTTAGTGCTGGCAGTGTTTAATAACACTTGATTGACTGCAGAAGAACTCATCTTTTGTGGTAAATAGTAGGTCACAATGCTTGATGATGAGTTGTGTATAATTTGTTGTCTACGTCCAGTAGTGGATTCTGTTTCTGAGGTGTTCAGATCATGTGGCTGTTAGATCTGTTGTGTTTTGCTTTCCTTCTGATCCACCAAAGGTGATGGGAGAAATTCCTCCATCTAACAAGAAAAGATCATTAAAGGTTGATTAATTGTTTTGGTGGAATATTGTCACCGGTTGGCTGAGGCAAGCCAATCACGGGGACGTGCCCTCTCTTATCCCTAAACCCCTCTTTCCCTGCATGGGAGAGAAAGGGTTAAAAAGCAGAGATAGGAAAAGGAATAAAAATTTTGTGAGACCTCTGAACGTTTGGAAAACTGAAACAAAGTTTAATAACACCAGAACAAAATATATAATATGCAGGGGAAAACCAATGCAATTGGAAGGTTTGTACGGAATGGAGAAGCGAGGGTTAAATGTGAGGGAGGGAGAAACGGCACCCGGCAGAGTCCAAAATGGCGCCGGCCACGTGGACGCTTTCGTGGAGTAAACAAAGGATCCGCGGCTATTACGAACGCGGGGCTCCAACGTGCAAAGCGCTGTTCCTACCAGTCTGGTCGTGCAGTTCGTAGAAGAAAAGCAGAGAGAAGGCAACCCCGAGGCGTGGGTCTCCAGCGGCGAGAGGGGTCTGTCCCAGGCAGCGCGGGGGCTTCCCCGGCACACAGCTCCGCTCCACTCCAGCAGCGCGGGGGAGCCATAGCCGCAAGCAGGCAGGCAGGCGGGCAGGGTCCGAGCCAAGGAGAGACAGCCTGTAAGGTCCCCGGAGCCAAGCCGCGAGTCTTCCCAGAGAGAAACTGCAAGTCCACGGCGCCCCTCGGAGTGCAAAGCAGGAAGGGTCCCGGAGGTCCCGGAGAGCGAAAAGACCAGAGAGCCGCAAAGAGCAACCCCAACAAGCCCGCAGTACGGGCCTCTTAAAGGGACAGACGCTCGCGAGAAACTTTTACAGCCAATGAAAGGTGCTAAACGTAACATGGAAGGGAATAGTCCAATTGGTCAGTTTAAAACAAAACCTCCCGAACAGTTTTTTTTTCCTCAAACTGCCACAAATATTCAGGGAGATGCTTACTCTCCCAGGCAAACTGGTCTTCCAGTTCTGATCCCCAGGAGAGTGGTCATCAAGCAAAAGTATCTGGGGAGCATCTAATGAAGGTGGTCAAGTGTCAGGGGTTCACCTGAAAGAGAAAACAGGAAGTTTAAAGAAAAAAGTTTTTTCTCTTTGAGAGATGAGATGAACAGTGGAGTGTGGGAGTAGTGTAGTAGATCATCTGTAATCCAGGCGAAGAGATGTAACTGTAGGAGGAGAACTTGGGATGCCCTTCACAACTCTGAACTGAAGCCTGAAGAACACTACAGGGGTAAGAAAAGTGAACTGGAAAATGCTTAAATGTATTGAATACTTTCCTGAGATCTGAGTTATCTTTGCACTAGCTAAAGAGTTAAAAAAAGTGGGGGGGGGGGGGGGGCGGGGAAGTGATTTTTCAGAACCCTAATCTTGTGTTTCTGATTTTCCTTCGCCTGTTGCATACACACCTAAAAGAGGTGAATTGCAAATCTGTAATGCTTTCAAAATGGTGACGCTTGGAGAGGATGTGCTTCAGGCTGCTTGGTAGCTTCAAGTTCACTGCTGGTCCTGAGACAGAAGGTTTAATCCAGCTAGCCCAGAGCTTACTTGCACTGTCAGGAGATATGAAAGAATATCTGATCTGGCATGTTAGGAGTAGGAATTTATTCAGGGGAACATTGTGAGGCAAATGGCTACAAGAGCATCAGCAGGGCTTTAGCTGATGCTTGTGCTCTAGAGTGCTTTGGGTGAGCCTTTGCTATTCAGGAAAATAGTAATAAATTCTGCATCGTGCTCTAAAGCGGAGACCAGCAAAAATTGACAGGGGAGAAGCAAGTGCCTTCAGGAGAATTGCAGGAAGGGAGGTTTTGTTTCCAAGGTTGCATGGCTTCACTAAGCCTGACCTACTCTTTTTCCAAGGTGACAACTTCAAGCGTAAGAGATGCCCTGGGTCACATTGCTCATTTACAAAACTCCCTTTTGTTGGATCAAATTTAACATAGTCTCCTGTTTCGAATTATCTCTTTGATTAGCTGCAAAGTTTTGATGTCTGCAGGAAGAGAACAATTGCAGCAGTGTGCACTGTCATCTGGGACTTGTGGCTGCTGGGGAGTTGCTAGGATACCTCTCTAAAAGGTACGATTCACTTGATTAACCACCAGCCCAGTTTGCATGAGAAATATTTTTCCTGTCTTTGTTTTTGTACTGGCATAAACTGTGCATCAGATGCACGTGTGTTTAGAGCAAGCTACAGGTTGATTGCCACACGTCTTGCCTGCTTTTGATATGAAAAAACCTCTGTGCTCCATAGCAAAGAATCCAGAGCAAGTATAGTAGCAATTCCAGTAATCTGTAAAATGAACATTGCTTCTAGAGGGGAATGTCAACCATAGAGAACCAAGGGGAGGTTTGACTTTGAATACACATTTCTGGTGTGTAGCTAAGGCTTAATTTTCTATCTATGAAGATGCAAGGGCATTTTTCATCTCTTACGTATTATTTTCTTTCCCTACTCTGAGCAGGGGCTTGGACCAGATGACCCACCAAGGTCCCAACTGAAGCTATTCTATGATTCTATTATCCTTACCACGTCCCACTGGTATTAATGCTCCCTTCCAGCAGAAATCCTTTGCACAAAGCTCCTTCATGCTACTTGCATAAAGTTGCCTCAGACACTTCCTGTGTGTCCATCTGTTCTTGAATATGACAGTATTGTATTCAGGACACAAATCCTAACTCAACTCTTTTCTCTCCACAAGAGTTGGTTTGTGCATACTCATCCTTCCAATACTCTTTTTTCTCCATCTTCCTGTTTCTTGAAACATTTTGTTTATACACTTTGTCTTCAGAACCTTTTACTATCACTTCTGTGAATCTTCCCATGTCCCACAACTCTCTTTCTTATCTTTCCCTCTAACTTTCATAAACTCCGCTTGCTGCTTCCACTGTGTCTTTCCTCTTGGTGGACATTCAGTCAGTCAGTCTGTCTGAACAGTCTTCTGCTTTTTGTTCCCTAAGCACCAGCTAAGTTCCCTTTATCTCCTCTCCCACAGTTTCTTTCCTCACTCTGGAGCTCCCTACCAGCCATGATGGGCTCAGTTTCTTCTCACCTATGGGTGGAAGTAATGTTGCAAGATGGTCGGAAAGGCCTCATAGGAAAGGGAGGTGATCTTATTTTGACTCTAATTTCACTTGTACTCACACGTGTACTAAGATGCATATTACTCAAACAGTTGGTCCAGTGGCCGGGCACCAAGATTCTTGCACTCAGTTGGCCTAGACATGGTCCTTACAGCAATCCAGAGAACAAGGCTTGCCTGCTTTGAAGTGCTCCTCATGTCTCCTGGTCTCTGCTTTGACTGGGTGGCGGGCTTTGTAAGTGCCCTTTGTGCCCTTTAGGTGCTGCCCTTGATTTTTGTATCCATCCTCTGTGAGCCATCAGGATTTCCTCACCTTCTTTGTCACCTTTTCTCAGCTGCTGCAGGCTCCAGTCTGTTCTTTATCTTCCCATCATCTCCCCTCAATGGCCTAAGTATTTATTTTAGCCTGGATATAGGCCACCCCTTCTATTCCAAGTAACCTGAAAAGCTGCATGTTGCTTGTGCTGGGATCTTAATGACCTGGTAATCTGGGTGCCTCTTACAGGCCGCCTGCGAATCCTCCTCCTGCTCCCTCATCCCCGACCTTCCCAGTCATTCTTCCTTTATACCAGCCTTCTTGTTTCCATTGCTGTTACCTCCACTCTTGATATATTGCGAGTCTGTGGGACTCAGGCTATGTGCTGTTGTGTTGTGCCATGCTTCTAACGAGCTGTTAGCTTCACAGTTTGTTGCTTAGTAATTCTCATGGCAGCAAGGATGGATAACCCAGATGCTGTAATTCACTAGAAATCAGTTAATTACTAGTACTCAGCATGAAGAAATCATGTTTGGATTGGCAAAGGGCACAAACTGAACTCTCATACCTGACCTTCCTCTTGCTATAAAGCTAAGTCTGGCTTTGAATTTTCAGTCGAAACAAGCCCAAAACTAAGCCTTAAGCCACCTGTGTGACTAAGCACCCGAATCCAGGGAATGATTCTTACTTAACTAGCAAGTACTTGGTTGCCTGGTACGCGGTTTTCCTTGTCTCATAACCCATCATATAGAATAACAACAACACTGCTGGGGTTTCAGAGACATTTTTGTCTCGTGCTTTCTAAACCTGTTGGCCTCATGCCTCCCATGTGGAAACCCTGAAGAAATGAGAGGTGCAAAAGGCCTTCTCTGAGTCACAGTGGTCACTGACAGAAGTTAGACTAGAAAAAATTTTCACATTCTCACACATTATAAGGCACTGCCCCCATTTTTGTGTGTGTATAGGCGTCCTCTATCCAAATCTCAGGTATTCTAATTAAATCAACCAATCTTCAGTCCTGGAACGAGCTTCTGTTGAAGAAATGCATAAGTCTTGGATGAAAATGTTCCCAAGAATACTCTGAAAACCATGTCTCTGATTTTTTCGTTTGTTTGTTTGTTTCTAGTGAATATGTCCTGTATGCTGTCACATGGATGTAACTCTTGTAAGCAGAGGATGTAACTTTGCTTTAACTGATAAATCACAGCATCCTCAGGATACTATACCTGCAATCCAGAGGAAAAAACTACAGTTAAAGCATGAACAACATTTACAACATTCACTAGAAATATTTAATTCTAAGTAATATTAATATTTCTGTGTTCTTCTCAGTTATAAATTACACTCTGAGATCTAGAGTTTCTCCAAAACCTAATCAAGTAAATCCTCATTTTAATGAGTAGCAGTCACAAAACCCAGGAACAATTGTCCTGACTTTCTGAGCAGCAAAACATTGCCGTGCCTGTTGAATTCAATGCAGCCTGACTCTTCCTGGGCAGCAGGCTGTAGTTCTGAAATGATGTGTACCCATGTATAAGATCTGCACATCTGTACATTGGAGATCAATAGCTCTTCTGATTTGGCCAAATGATGTTCTTTGGCTGGTGCAATCAGCCAGAGCTGAACTGGAAATTTGAAACAAAGTATATGTTAGTGTTCAAAGTACTTTATATTTCTCAAAAGAGAATATGTTGAATTTTATAAGTGAATCGCAGAGTAGTCGCAAACTTCTGGTGGCTAAGGCCGAGACCAAACACTGCTTACAGAGCTCTAGTGCCTCTCTGATGCTTGCTTATCCACACATTTCATTCCTGGGTAGCTCTGGTAATTGCCCTCTATGTACCTGCTGCTGTTTTGTTTTTATTTACCTCAGGATAAGTTTTATAAAATCTATCATTGCCCACTTTCACTTGTGCAGACTGTCCTCCTAGTTCTATGTAGCTTTCTTCTCTGAGCCATGATCTGAGGTCTTGCTCCCAACAACATTTACCTGTGTTTTGGGACAAGGATGCCTTCTTAGCCTAGACAATGTGTGTTTGAAAAAAAAAAAATGGACTTTGCACAGGCTGTCTTTCCCCATATATTAGGGGAAGGGATATTAAGGACTCTGTAGTTTGTCAGCTTATTGATTATTTAAATTATTTCTCAGAAATAGTTCATGGATTATTCAGTGGCTTTATGGGCAGTGGGTACAACTGTAAAGAGCTCCTGTGTATCACATGAGTTTCCCTTAGAGGGCACCATTGACTTCATGGAAGTCTACGTAAATGTCTACTTGCTGTTAATGAGGCTTGCTATCCACATCTGGACATCTGAGGTCCATCTGAGTATTTTTTGCTTTAAATATTTGAGATGCTGTGGGCTAGTGCACATTATCTACTGTATGCAAGTATTTGACATAATATACACCTTGCAACAAACTTTCCAGACGTTGGCTATGATGATTTTCTTAATCACCAAGCAAAATGCTGGAAGGAACATACACTCCAGGATGCTGAACTGCGTCTTCTAATAAAGGGTTTAAGAAACTGGAAAGCTCAGCTTCAAGCCACAGAGGCCAGCGTACAAGTGAGCCTTCACTTCACTGTGTGGTCTCAGAGATGCAGGTTCTCCCATCCCGTGTGACCGGTAGCTGGATCTGCAGAGATTACTGAATTCTCCTTCCCTACGACTTTACCTGTTTTCTAGAAGTGATGTTTCTGCATCAAGAGGTATCAGTCCATCTCTCTCACTCTCACTTTCTTTTTTGTATGCCATACCCAAGCTGGGCAGGGTGCGGCTGTGTGGTCATCTTGCTTGATAAAGGGATGCTAAAGGGGTGCAGCTTTAAGAGGTCAATGAGTGACATGAGTTACTTTCTAGAATGAATAAAGCTGCTTTTAGATTTCTCAATATATTTTTTGCTGCTTATTTTAATGAAGAAGCACAGAGATCAGGGAAGTATACAAAGTGCCTACCATAGTCTTCCAGCTTGAGGCACTGCACGGTTCAAGGGAAGTCTGCAGTGATGTGAGTAGGATAATTGTGTAAATAAATGTCTGCTCCACAATAAAAAAATGAGCTTAATTTTAGAACTGAACCCTCAAAACAATGTATCTCATTTGTCCAGATAATTATTGTAATTTCTTGGAGATGAAGAAGCATCCAACAAAACCGTCATTCAGATGCTTACCTTCTCTCTCAATATGATTGCTTATACACTCTTCTGTGCAATTGCATCAACATGGGCCTGATAACATGTGTTTATATTTTATACTTATGCAGTTAATTAACTGCAGAGCTGCAGCGAGCCCATTGCAGATGACTGGGAACTGTTCAGCGCATTTGCAGCCTCTGAACTAAATCTTTGACCATGCTCATAACATTGTCTTCATTAACTTAAATGGTACCTATAGCCTACAGCAGGAGCAGGCTGACCGGCACAGGCAAAGTAGGAGGACTGGGTTGAAGGAAGAAAAAAGCTCAGATGAGGGTGGAAAAGCCATCCTTTGATGCCTTGCAAAGGGTTTTTTTGCAAGCACTGTGAAGCACTCATAACCACAAGGAGCAATAGCTAGAATGCAGCCTAGCAGAGATCCCTAGGTATGTAATCCTATGAATCTCACCAACCCATCACTTACCTCTTCTTCCATCCGTGCCACGGGTGATTTTCCTAACACCCAACAGATTAAACTCCCAGGATGGGCTCAATATTCAGGAAGCTCGACATAAACTTACCTTGTGTTAGTGGGACTCACTCTTATGCCTTTATCTTGAAAAGCTTTGCAACCTCACTCTTGCAACACACTGAAAAAGTGGAATCTCTTCTAGAATGTTATAAAATACCTTTTTTTTTTTCCTAGTTAAATCAGCAGAACCAAGTTGGAACAAAATTTAGTTATACCAAACTTCTGGTTTATTTGGGTAGTTCTCTACAGCAGCCGTTTTTACATCTCTATGATCCTAAACCTCAGGGAATTGCATTTCATTTCAGGGCTGCTGAGTCTCTGCAAAACCCATGAGATTTTCAGCTTTGATTTTTAAAAAAACAGGGTCTTTTTTTCCTATGGTTGTGGAGAAAACCTTGAAAGATAGAAGCTAGAGTCATCAAAGGAAATTAAATAGAAAGTCCACTTAAGAAATAAAAAGACATGATAAAATAATAAAAGTTCAAAATGTGTATTCATCTGGTATCCTGTTTTTTAAAAAAAAAAATCTTCATTTTCATGACAGAAGGCAACAATTCACGATTTTGAATTTTCTCAGAAAAAATGTTCTTCAGGTCCCTGTTAAGATGACCATGAGTTTCAGGCTAGTTTGTGCCATTTTACTGAACGCTGTATTCTTCCTAAGAAAGGAATTATCCAATTAAATCCAATCCAATTAAGTAAGTATATTATCAGTATCAAATGAGTACACAGAATCTGAATCTTCCAGAGCTGCTGAGAACGTCTGGCTCCCAAGTGCCTTAAGGGAGGCTTAGCCACTCAGTAACTACACCCATTTGGTCCAGTTTCAGACGTGGAGTGCTGTGCTTTAATCTCAGTTCATGTGGTAGCCAGTGGGGCTGGTGACCTCTCTGTAACCACAAGTTTGTTGTACTGTTGTTCCTCCTCCTTCTAAAAGCTGAGAACAGTGACGTCTCTCAGAGGGGTACTAGTTAACTTACAATTATTCGTAAACCTTTCTGAGATCTTCCTGTCATAGTTCAAGGATCCAAGACACCTCAAAGTTGAGATCATTCCAGTGAAGTACAACCGAAAGTTGAATCTAAGATATTTTTACCTGCTGTATTTCAAAACCATTTGTAAAGCATGTTTAAGAGCACTCAGGCATTTAATCTGCAGGGAAAGCAGTGGACAGTAGATCCTGAAATAACACTGAGCATCCAGGCCGCAAGTCTGGAGCACCTCCAAGTGTGCTGAGCATGGCACACTTTATCACTGATAAAATTTAAACAATGTGAAGAGACATGGCAACAGACTAAAAATGTGTTTCATTAGTGAGGATTCCCTAGGTACGCTTATGTTTGAGATCGGTCAGTTAACTGGTTTTTATCATCTACCGTTTTAGTGATGATTCAGGAGAAATATAATCTATAATAATTGACATTTCCTATATATACATGTATTTCATATATTGGATTGACATTCATACATTTATCAACCAAATCTGTGACATGGCCAAAAAGGTACTGAGTGCTTTGAAAAAATCTGGTTTTCTTGTTATCTTACTGGTACTGATCGTACTTCTCTCCGTCCATTTGTTTAATAATAATGAAATCCCATATCTGCTCCTTTGTTATATTTACCAGAACTGATGTTAGGTTGACAGAAGAATGGTTAATTTTGTAATTTTTTTAATGCTTTTTACATTTTATGGGTTTTTTCTTCTTGCTTCTCTTATGAAATGCACTTTCCCATGCCAAAAAATGTCTGTCAGAAGATAGTTGCCATTGGCATAAACCAGCATATTGCCATCTTTTCAGTTTGTGACAGGATGAGACTACCAAAATGTTTTTCCATGATCAGACATGAAAATGTGAGAGAAGTCTCCAGAACAGACAGAGCGGTATTTGTGTACCAAGTCCCATCTATTTCCAGGGAGCATCCTTTAGTGATGAGAGAATTAATTTCCTTTGCTTCTCTTCATCCTGTGGGTACAGTCATTGCTGGTATGTTTTTACACTGATGCTCCTCCACCTTGACATACTCTTCTCTCTTCATTACTTTCAGCTGACTGATGCTCATGGCTCTGTTCTCGGCACCCTTTGTTGCTAAGGTCAGTTTTCTCTCTTGAGACTTACTTTGTTAATCCTGGCAAGACCCCACTTGTTTATCTGAGGAAACAGTTGGGATCTCGCTGCTTTTCTCATCAGTCCATAGTGAGGTTTTCCTTTCACATATAGATGTCTCAGACAGCTGGTAAGACTGGAGCTAGGGGTGGGTAGGAAACAGTTCTCCTTTACTGTAAAATTATTTAAGATTTCAAAAGCTCTCCTATCATGTTCTGGGACACACCTCAGACTTTCAAGGTATTTTATGTTCACACACAGGTTGAGAGAGTTGGAGGTGGTTCAGCGTATGGCACATGTATTCAAACTCTGCAACCCTCATCCAGGATGTGAATTTGGTCAATCCTCTGCAGTGCCCATGTGGCAGCTCTGGAGAAGGAGCAGGAGACAGGGACAGATTAAGAAACCTGAGTTTAGGTATCTGGCTGTAGATTATAGAAGCATATCAGATGTCTGAGCTTCTTCAGTTGATGGAAGTGGAGACAGTTCAATTCACTCTGAAGTAGGCACCTCATGCCAAGTCAGCTGAACTGTGTTGATCAAGTACTTGATACAGTTCACTTACACATGGGGCTTTGAAATGCCTTATGTTGCCTGCCGGGCCACCCAGCCTTACAAGGGTGCACGTCTCTCATACCTCCTGTGTCATGTCTACTAGCCCTTTGTAACCCTTGCATTAAAGAAACAGCCCCAAGTGTCATTGGGCTAGGACTTGAGCTGAATCCATTACCTCCCAAGTCAAGTAAAGAATGGGTTTCTTCTTCTGGTTGGTAGATATGTCATTTATACAACATGGAACAGCCTGGACATCTGATGAGAATTTGTTAGAGAGTGGCAGACAAAGGATCAGAGGGAGAAACTCTTGCATTCCAAAAGCTGTTGAATGCTGCTGGAGGAGGCATTGATGATATTCTGATAAGAACTTCATGATAAAATTGTTATTAAAACTAGAATATTTCTGAAAAAAACCCCACGAAATCTTGATAGCTGACCCCTTCCAACAAAAAACCTCATGGAAAATCCATGACCTAAACATAGCCCAAATGTTAACATACTTGGAGCATGGTTCACGCTCAGAGAAGTGCTGAGAGTTTTATTTCCTTTTAGCCATTTACCTGTTTTCATGGCACGTGAGATTGGTGAGTTGGGCTTACATTTATCCACCTGCCTGGACTGCAGCTCTCCCTTTGGGGGAATTGCTGAGCCACATCCCTTCTTGACTGTCACCCCTGCAGCTGGCCCAGAAGATGAGAGGTCTGCACTCTCCTGCAGAGGTGTCCCACTGGGCCAGCAGCACTTAACCTCTCCAAGGAAAGAGCACATACAGCCAACGGAGGATGAAAGAGGTGAGTCTGCTGCGGCATACAAGCATGCTGCCAAGGGGCTGAGAAAGGCTCCCTTTGGAAGACAGCGTTGAACTGTTCACCCCCATAGTGCTTGCAGCTGCATGGCCGGCACCTTTGCAGAGACCAGAATGGCTCATTTGTTTTCTGTCTCCACTTTACTCCTAAGATGGAGTTTGGGAGATAAGTCTATACTTCCAAAATCCCACTTTATATATTATCATCCTTAGAACTGCTGGCTTTTTTTTGTGTGCGTGTGTGTGTGTGTGTGTGTGTGTGTGTGTGTGTGTGTGTGACTTAATTCCACTCTGAAATGAACAAAACCACTTCTCCTGACATCACTTCTCAACCAAACCCTTTTTTTTTCATAGGTGAGGAGGGAATGCAACGCTTTGTTTGGCTTGATGTTCAAGTGATCTCAGATTTCCTCTGTGGCAATGTCCTAACTTTGCTGTTGTGATTCTCTATTGATTAAGCAATGATTTCTGCATAATTTCTCAAGTTCAGCATGATTCTTCATCCCCTGTTGAAGCTACTCTGCTTTTGAGGTTCCTGAGTCCAAAATGGCCTTGGTGCTGCAGGTTAGGATACATCTTTTTTCTTTTTTTTTTTTTTCCCCCACCTTCCTTGCCATCTGGGCATGACAATCCTTGGATAAAAATGTCTATGAAGTTACCAGCCCAAATAGATTGCTATTTTATACCCACCTTCCCCAGTGCAAGTCCTTTCAGTATTACTGCTTGGCTACCGTTCTTTGTTAACCATCAGAACAGCTTTGATTTCCATTTTTTGTATGTTGAATACATTCATCATCTTCCTACACCTATACTCCACCAAATCTGGAGTTTCCACCTTCAGAAATAATTCTGAGAGGTCTCAGCTCAGAAAACTGCTTAATTTCCAAATCTATTAACAGGGAACATTTACAGAATTCCACATCTTTCCTGAGGTCCTTCATTCAAGTTCTTCTTTAATATTGCGGCTCAGAAGATTGTATGTGCTCCAGGTCACCCAGTCTTCAGAGTAATTGACAGCCTTTGGAAACTGGGAAGTTAGGAGCTGTTGGTCAGTGTTTCTAACAAAAGTATGAACATCTTTTTATGCACTTAGAGTGCTTGTTAAAGTGACTCCAGGGAAGTATTCTCTTTCGAGCTGCAGGTGGCTGACAGTAAGGTACTATGGTTTTGGCAACTGTTTTCTGCATGCCTGTTTTATTCTTCCTTTTCATTTAAGAAGTATGCTCTCTATATATAGCCTAAGGGCGTAGCCTCTGCGCTAAATTGAGGTAAATTTTTTCCCACTGTTTTGTTCTTCCTTGACCCCATTCCATATATGCTTTGTCCTAAGGGCAGTTACCATCTGGAATGTGCTCTGCTGGTAAAGCCAGCACAAGGACAAACCAGTACCCCTCCAGATCCACTGGGAAAATGGAGAGTCACATGCTCAGGCCAGGCACAAGTACCTGAAAGCTGATTTAGCAGCTGCAGCACCCAAATGAGGCAACTGTCATTACAGAAAAGTACTTCCTTCTAAAGAGAGATATCTTCCTTGTTCTCCCTCAGCTTCCAGAACTCTTCCTTCCTACTTCTCCTTCTATTTCTCAAAAACCTTAATATGATTTTCAGGCCATCCACCTCACCCACTTCTCTTTCTGGGATGCTCTGATGGAGCTCCACTCTCGCTTCTTTTCTCTCCATGTGTAGATGCTGGCTGATCCCATATACAGCAAATATGTCTATGGAGGTGATAGAGATGGTTTACTTCTGGACCTCTCTCCTCTGTTTAATCCAGGCCTATCTTGTTGACATGACTTGAATAATTATCAGCTCCCAGAGTACTCATGCAGATCTCAGCCAAGCTGACCCAGGCTCCTTTCCTTGTGTGGGAGAATTTTTTGTGCTGGTCACACCATACTGTAGGCAGTCGGGGCCCTAGAACTGGTCAAGTCACACCTCTCATCTTCAGACTCTTCCAGTAACTTGCATAAATATAGATGTAGACATGTCAAACATCATATGTATCAAATATATTTATTTGTGGCTTAACTCTTCCAGGACACGTAGTTTCACTATCCACCACTTACGCGGAACTCCTGCCCAGGCTCTCACCGAACCCTGCAGCACTCTTTTCTCTGGCCTCAAATTAGCTGTCCCATAGCAATGCTACTTGGAGGGTGGCTTTTGCATTAATCCTGCCTCCTAGCATCTGCTTTGGACCACAGGGGCCCAGTAGCATCCTTTGTCCCAGGAAAGCTATCTGATGCAAGCGGAAGGGGTCTCAGAGCCTCCACCACAAAGCCAGGAGAGAATTCACAAGCAGGTGCCAACTTGTGACTGCCCTTTCTTCCTGAGGCCATTACATACGACAAGATACCTCAGCAGTTTCTTACCACTTACAAAAGATCTTAGTGACAGGTCTGTGCAAGGAGCTGGCAATGGCATGGACCAGGCAGGACCAGGAGGTGCTCCTTGCTCCTCAGGATGGGGAGGCTGTGGGAGGCCAGGCAGAGGAGCGCCAGTAACAGGAGTTCCTCAGCCTCAGGATTTCCTCCAGGGTCAGCTGGGTGAGGATGGTTGCTCAAACAGCAGTGATTTCTAGCACATGTTGTGAAGACAGTTACCCTGACACTTGGCTCATCATGTAGCATTGCTCAGGTTTTGGAAAGGTGAAAATTCAAATTCAAGCTCTTAAGCCAAGCAATGCATCTAACAACCTCAGATCTGTAACAATTAAGGGAGTAATGGCCTTTTTGTTCTGGTGTTGTGCATCATGCAATGAGGTCTTGGTCCATGACTACAACTCCTAAGCAATAAAGTAATACAAATAATTAATAATAATAATGAGTTGGGTTTCGTTACATGTCTTGCACTGCATAAAATCCCCTGTGAGCAGTTACCGCCTGTGAGAATATTTAATGTCTTGCTGCAATTTGAAAATGTAGTGCAAATGACAGGGTAATAAACCAAAGAACTTCATCAACTTCTAATTGAAATTAATGAGAACTGAACTACTGCATTGTGCATAAAAGGAGAGACTTCTGACCCAGCCTTAAAGGCGGTTGGCTCCAGGGTGGCGTGGCTCAGTTTGAATTACCTTCTTTTTCTACCTCAAACACTGTTTTTATTGCAGAAAACTAGGCTTATTTCAGACAGTCAGCAAATATCACATGAAGTAAGAAGCTTGGCTTTTCTCTCAATTCCTGAAGAAGTGTTTTCCCTATATATCTATCAGATCAGTAAGAAATTATGTCCATCTGTATTTTGGGAAACTAGGAGCTGAAAATACATTCCTTACCTACAGGACCATTTTCTATAATGCTACGTCAGAAATCTATGCATAGGCCAAATCTTAACAAAAAATACTTTGTTATTTCAAGGTCATTTTATACCTCTGTGACAGAGGCATGAAGGCTAGAATCAGTGTCTGGCAAAAGCGCAGTGTGCTGAGCCATGCCAGTGTGTTTGTCAGAATGGCTGTGGAAGCCCTTTTCCTATCCCCTGGCAGCAGAAGTGAGTAACAGAGGTGGTTGGTACTGGTCATTGCATTTTATTACTGTGCCATAATACAGGCAAATATGATTCTCCATGCTAACATTTGGCACCAGTATGATTTCACAGACCCCTAACAATTGCAGCGGGGCACAGCTCAAGCCACTCAGCTCCAGGTAACTGAAGTATTCCTTGTCTTCAAAGTTACATATAATAATTACTTTTCTAATAACTTTTTGCTATAAAACCTGCTAAAACAAGAATTAATCTTTTTTTAACTTTTTCTTTACTAGTTTGCACAACATTGCAGAGCTTTAAGAATGTTGAACTTGCTGTAAGCTTTAGTACAGCCATTTAGATCACATTACTGCAGCTGTTTGCATTACGTCTTGTGGGTCACTTGCGAAGGGAAGAGTTGTTATGATGCATTGTACTTGGCGACAGCAGGCACAAATCAGGAGAATTGTACTTGGAGGCATATCATTAAATTTCAACAAACAGGTTTATTGGAGAAGTCATTCTTCCTATGAGATCACTAAAGCTGCCGTGGTCCATAAACTATTAAAAAGACCTGAAAAAAGAGCTACTTAAAGTCTTCGACGGATAAGGCTTAATGCTGTGTTTTCTTTTTCCTTTGTTTCTTATTCTCCTACTTAATAGTTATTTTTTCCTCAGAGCTGGAAAATTTTCTGCTCATCACACCTACTTTCAGGCTTGTTGAAGAGATAGGGTATTTAAATTCTATCTCTACGTAATACCTACAAAGAAACCTAAAGGTCTCTAAGTTCTTTCATGTCTGCAACAGAAATGGACAGTTAGCTTGTGAGAAAAGCATGCCAAGCGAGCCTCTAAGAAGCTGAGTTGAAGCAGGTGTCAGTCTTTACCTCAGATACTGTTGTTTTATTTCGTTTCATAGCAGTAATGTACACTGCTTCTAAAAATCATTCTTCTTCATACACCATCAGCCTGCACCCTGAGTCTAATTCAAAGACCAGGAAGTCAATGGAGATCAGTCTAAGCAAAAAAGATTCTCTAGAAATAGGATAGAACTTGTGATATTTTGTTCTATTTTACTTTACCCAAATGTGAAGAAATAAAACCTAAAACTTCTCTTCTCTGAAGATGTGATTAGTCTTCACCCTGCAGAGACTTAGAAAGCAGTGCCCAGAGCCTGCATACTCTTCTCCAAAATGTTTACCCTCTTGGAACTAGAAACACCTTGTCAAAATCCCATCTTTCATCATGGAATTTGCTGCTTCTTGGTGAAGAAGGATGCTTTCTGCAGCAGTGTTATGCACTAACAAGGCATGAATCAATTTACATTTTAATCATAGGGGAGTCAATACCATCAATCGGTGAAAGTGCTTTTACTTTACCTGAACTCTCAGTTGTTAGGCCGATCCCAGCAGATTTGCCTTTGCAGCTACACTTCCTTTTACCATGACATCCCTTGAGTGCTCAGCCTCCGTAAAAATAAATAAATTACTCTGAAACTGTGTTAAATTCATTAGCAATGAATCTTCTTTCACTATTTGAAATTCTAAATAAAAAAGACAGGTTTATTTTAAGCTTTTAACAGACAGTTGTAGTTAATCGTGTATATCAGGCAAGAGGCTTGGTTGCTAAGAAAATCTTTGGCATGTTTCCATGGGATTTGTGTATTATTGACAGAAAAAGTACCAAATGATAGGAAGTGCATCTGTTAATTTGAATAGTGAAACAAGAAAAAGAGTAGAAAAATTTTCTGCCCAACTTTTGAGTTAATGCAAGCCTTGGCCAAAAATAACATCCTTCCCATCAATTCACAGAGTATATATTTGGCTTTAAAAACCTGACTAAGTTTTTAAAAAAATTAAATACTGATTTCTGTATGGATAGAACATACTGACCTCTGGTTGTTAGTGGTTGCCCTTACACTGCTGCACAGAAGTTGCTAGGATGAACTTAAAGCTAAAATACATTAGTTATTTGCAGAAACAACCAGTGAGCTTGTTAGTTCCAGAAGAAATCTCAGTTGCATTTACATTTAATGTTATTCCAAGTGCAGTTGTCTGACATGTGATCAGGCAGAGCTTTCTCCATAGTTTTTCCAGCTGTCCCAAATGCCATGGTCCAGAAAAGGAGAGAAAAGATGGCCTGAGATGGGCAGAAAATAAAAAGCCCTAATACTGCTTGCATCAGGAACAGACACAGCAGTAGACATCCAGGGCTTTAGCTGAGTTAAGTCTGCCTAGAGGAACAGATGCCTAGTACTGGGTCATATCCTGGAGCTCAAAATGCTGCCAGAGAAGTTCTGCCAGGTACAAGGTGGATGCAGCCAGTGGCAGAGACAGCCAGGATCTTGGCATGAACATACAGCCCTGCACAGGTCAAGGTTCAAAGACTGGCTGACCATGAAAGCCATACTTAGTCCACTTTGAAACTTTAATATTTTGTGTTTAACTATAGACGGGAGTCACCTGACAATCAAGAATCAAGGAATGGAGTTAGATCCTGTTGATATGTTCTCAGAAACCATAATCTTAGTTGCTCTGTAATTAGACTCTTGGCTATGCTCCATGGTCAGTACATGACCCCATAACTTACAATTTTGGAAAAGGAATGAGTCCCACAAGTCTACAGGCCAACTAAAACAGTGGATGTATTGTGGGAGGATATATTATTTAGCAGGATAGCAGAGTTCAATAAAGAAGCGTGATGGCCAAGGAGCCTATTCAGAGAATAAAGTTTCCAGGCACGCCAAGAGCATTGATCTACAGTGCAAGGTTCAGAAAATCCTGTGGAAGGTTAATTATTCTGTGAGATGATAATTTTATTTTGACTTCTTTGAGTTGTGTTGGTTTTAGGTATCACTTTTTATGCCTGGACAAGGAAAATCAACCATACAGCTGAAGCCTACAGCCATGTATGGCACATGTGTTGCTCAGTAATTGCCTCCTACAGTGTTAATTTTCCTGGTGAGAGAAATCTTGATTTTTGGTTCTCTCTCATTTAAATGAATCTTTCTTATTTCAATTTAAACAAAGGAGGTTTTTATAGGATGAGGGACAAGTTCCTGCCTCTGATTACCATTGAGCTAATTAAGCAGTAAAACATTACTGGACAATGAAGGAATTCTACTGGAGGTAAGAAAATTAAGAATACAAGACTCTCTGTTATAATTCAATAATGGCAGTGGAAAGAATTACTCATTTGCTGTGGAAGATAAGCAGTCAGGTTGTTTCTGTTTTCTTTCTGCTTCTATTATTTTACCCACTACTTGACTTTGGGCACGTCCTCCTAACTTCTTGATCCCCCAGTCTTCCGTTTCTGCAAAACAGCAGATCAAACTGCCTTGCTGGAATGTTGGAGAAGTGGATGTGGTGCTTTATAAATACGTAACAAGCTCTATTTTTTGCTGGGAGGCAGAGCAGATTAATATATATGTATATTATACATAACATTTGCCAGTGTTCTTGGTATTTTTTCAAGACATGGCAATAAGGATAAATTTAAAAACTACCATGACATATCTCATTGAGTGCCAGAGGTTTGTATCAAATATTTGTTTCAAGGTTCTCCATGAGTCGGCTTTTAAAGGAGCACTGAGACAAGGCACATTTGCTTAGCCTGCATATCCCTAGAAAGAAATCATATATAAATTTTTTAAAACATCTTCATTTACTTATGAGAAGAATATCTATCTGCAATACTTCATGTATAAAATGTTTTGTGCCTGCATAACATATGCACAGAGCATATGTTTTATTTTTAGTTCAGTACAATATTTCAAATTTAAACAAATTAGCCCAAGGCATAAAGTACTACCAACCATTTTTTTCTGTTTTTTAATACATGCCAGATTGCAAAGAAGCATTACTAATGAAAAGGGCAATCATATACCTGACCGTATTTTACTGAGTCCTCATTAAGGACACAATATACTTGGCTTTTTTATTTAGAATTTCATATAGTGAAAGAAAATTCATTGGTAATGATCTTGTTATTTCTTCACAGATTTTTGTAATTATAGTTTTAAGGACTTTTTGAGTTGAAGGTGCCATTCAAGCTTTGTTATTCAGGGCTATTCCCCTTAAACTTGTCCAGTTTCCATGCTCCATAACCAGGGAACATGGACAACATGGTCTCTGAACTACTTCTAAGACAGCTGCTAAAGATAACTAGGAAAAGCAAGTCAGAAGGCTTGAACTTACTGTTCAGGAGTCCACCTTTTTAATCCTGTGAAATGGTATCTGCTGTGTATATTGAACATGTGCTCCAGTAAACCCTCTTTCTCCCATGGAAGACTTAGCTTAATGTGAGATGCTATTTCTCCAGTTACAAATATTATGTAACGACCAAAGGTGATTGCATCCTTAGTTATATAAAATTTTATGATGAAGCCCCTTTAAGTCAGAAGTCTCCTCCTGAAAAACCTTTCACTGAACTTTGCCAACTTGACCGTTGTTGTCAGGAGTGACTTAGAAGCAGCTCAGTTGGGAAGCTGAGGAGGATGGAAACCTCTGGTGCAAAGAGGTAGGGAAAGGGAGGAGTATCTGTACTGATGGGGCGTGCAAAGGGGAATGAGGGTGGGAGAAGCTAGCCAGGGAGCAAAACCTCTCCAGTTGGCTCAGCTGGAACCGGAGACAGAAGTGTCCATGGCAAGGTAGCTCAGAAAGGGATCCAAATGAACATGTTGGAACTTTCTTTCAGGCACTTATCTGAAGTTGTCACATTCAGTGCAGCACCAGGTAGCACTAACATACAGGAGCTGATGAGTACAGCACGTGCGGCTGTAATCCCACCCTTTCTGTGGTTCCCATGCCTCACACAGAGATGCAGGCAACCACAGCTCACCCTCTGCAGGCAGACTCCTAGACTCCTTTCACTCAAGGAACATCTCTTTCTCCATTTCTCACCTGAAGACAAGACAGTGGGACTCACCTTTTATAATCTTTTAACAGTGAGAAACCTAAACCAAGCACTGGTTCCAGATCTTTCTCCATCTTGAGAGAATTTCAACTCAAATCACTCCTGTCAGGAGCTTCCAGCCCTGTATGGATAAAGAAATATTTGAACTTGATGTGCTATTTTCTGGAAATCTTCTATTTCTTTCTCTATAGCAGCACCTGATTACCTTCCTGTGGGGTTTATGTTTTGATAGTGAGCACAGTGGGGTTCTGCAGGGAGCCCAGTCTTGTCAGCATGCCTTCAGTATGTGCTGACAATGCCTGCCAGACAAACCGCACGTCAGGGACAACCACTGCCTCTTCCCTGAACTGTCTTACACTTGGGCAGACACCAAACTGCTCAGCCTTGTTTGAAGTAGGGCTGCTCTCAAAATAAAGAGAAGTGTGTCTTAGGCATATAAAGAACTGAAAAGAGTAACAAGATTGGAGCATTCCCAGGATTAGACAGGTTCATATCCTAAATTCTGTATGAATCTGCTTTTAATTTACCTTTTTTTCCTTTTTGAGATCTGTCCTAAAAGTCTTGCCTGGCATCATATAAAGATACTGCAATGGAGCAAAGAAGTGGAATTCTGTGTCCAGCTGTCAGACTACTTGACGACCTAATCTGCGTTTCACAACAACTGCAAGTCTTCATTTTTTTTATTGAGAGATGCATCAGTGCAGCAAAATAAACTTTTCATATAGGCTCCCACAGACCTACTCTTGATTTATGGCATTACACAAGAAGCTGAGTCAAGCTAGTATTGTTCTTCAGATATCAAGGGAACAAATTTTAAGTGCTCTTTTGAAGTGCTTTTCTATTTATAATTTTATGTGAAAACCAACAGAGTCTACTTTTACTTATTCCAGTGCGGATGAGAAGATAGTCAGCTGCAACTAGGGTAGATCAAAAGCAGCCTGTGTTTTAAACAGTCACTTCTTAACATAGTAGCCACTTTCTCATTTCTCTTTGTTTCTTGGTTATAATTAATCTTAAAATGAAGAATTGTTTAAAATTTAAATGAACTATAAAATCTATAAAATCTAAAATGAAGCATTCAAAACTAGGCACTTGACAATTACATTTGTTACTGCACGCTGACTGAACAAGGCACTGCATTAGATACAGCAGGACAATTGACATCGAACAGGCGCTCTACATAAAGTGCCACAATATGTATTAGAAAGGAAAGGCATTTGGGGGGCATTTGATTAATGTACTTTTAATTGGACTTTCCTGCCTCATTGGTTTTATTCTCTCAATTTAGCTCAAGCTGCTCAAATACATAAATAGCCAAAGCACCTACTATAACTAACAAAATACACTGTTTGCAAATTACCAGATCTGTCAGATTGTGTATAAACAAATAGTGTATTATGCCAATCTTGTTGAACTCCTACAGAAATATAATCAGGCAAAGACCAACATTCACTAAAAAAGAACCAAAGAACAATACCCCCCTCTTTGAAAGCTATTTGGGACACTTGATCTTTGTGGTGTGTTTTCAACTGCAATTTTAACTTTAGTTCTATATTTCATTAAAAATTTGTAGGATGGCCAATGCCATTCAAGCTAGAATTGGAGTGCACTAAGATATGTCCCCCATGTGATGTTCTTTGGTCTTATAAAGAATGTGTGAGACCATATTTGTAGCACAAAATTCAAGCAACAAAACCAAAAAGGAAACATATATTGAATGAAGATTGCCTACAGCAAAGAAACATAACAGAAAATGTTAGCTTCTATTGCCATTTATAACTTTGAAAAGATTCTAGGATTTTTATGAATCCCACGGTATGTGCAATAAATCTAGGATGTAATTCAAAAAGAATATTTAAACTGCATGACTGCTAATAAAACAGATTAAACATTTAACTACTGAGAAAACCATATAGGTGATTTGGATTTGATACTGACATTCTCCACAAATGTGAATGAAATCTGGGCAATAAAGGACATGGACTGAAATTCCATAGTCAGGGTATAAGTCGAGTGAACAATTTGTTGCGTGAATATTTGAAAGAAAAAGAACAGGCTGAAAAATGTGCATCTTCCATGTTTGGTTAAGTAGTCATGTAGATGCACAGGATTTAAAAATCATTTTGTATAATAGTTAATATATTTTTAGAGATTTTATGCTTTAAAGTGCCATAAGTTGCCATATTAAAAACCCCAAAGAGCTGTCTTTCCTCAGTAAATAAACCCTCTTTAATTTGCATTTTAGACTATGTACATTTCTACCCTGGGAGCACCACCTACTGTTGAACATCTACATGTAACTGTGCAGGGGAACTACAAAGTTGGTGGTGCTTTCAAAATTTAGATTAGAAAAATACACAGCTTTTCATTTAAAAGAAACATGGAAAATTAGAGGCACATTCCACAAGCAGCCTGTATATTTTATGAGCCAAGATGGAAAGATGTGATTCTTTTTGTCCCACAAATAAGGGAAACATTGTTTGGAAGGAATCAAATACTGGATTTATTACAGACTTACTACTCTCCACCCCTCCTTCACTACTCTTTGCTGCAGAAAAGTGCCACATTATTATTTACTTTTTCTTTACATTGCTTTTCCATTTCAGCTCACAAGTTCAGTCAAATAGGCTCCAATGCTTGGATAAAATTCTTAAAATTAATATAGTTTCCCTCATTAAGCATTCATAAATAGTTTTACAAACATTATTGGGGTCTGTGTGTCTTCTTTAGTTCATGGTTACACAAAGCTAATAGTATCTAAGTCGATACCATTTTCTCATTGGGAAGGAGGATTTTTGAACTGACTCTCGGTTTGTGATGCTGATATTTCTGGGGAACACCTAGGTGACTTGCAGACTCACCGGGCAGTTGGTGCTCATTATTGCCCCAAAGCAAAAGGCTCTGTAACATACATGCTTAACTAAAGAATTAATTGTATAGGGGAAGGAATTTACATTGAATCTCCCTAGCTATCTTGCTGAGGAAAACAGTAGTAAAGCAAAATAAATCTCCATTAGGAGGTAATAGCTGGAGAATGCTTCCCCACCGCTGTTTCTGTGCTGATTATGCAAAACAGCTGTCAGTCAGGAAATTCCTTTGGGAAAACTGCGCTTCCTACTTTCTAAATTAATTACATTAAACGTGGTGAATTACATTAAGGAATGGGAGCATGGTTGTAGGAAGTTTACTTCCAGGCTACCAAAAAGGTTTGTTCACCTGTTTTCATGGAGTGTAACTGAACTTCCCATACTAATTTGTTCTCCAGCTGGGATGAATACGAGAAAGACCTGGATCCTTTATTTTAAATGCATGCAATGTTGCTTAATCTTGAAGAAAAAACTCTCATCTGGTTCCTTCTCATGAGGTGTGAAATGATACAAACCTCTGAATGATTGCCTGTAATATGCCGTTGGTACACATATCAGTATTGATGATCCCAATATTTATATTTACACCCTCTTCAGGCTCACAATCATTCAATAGCATTGCCTCCATACATCTAGCATACATGCTCCTCAATGGTCCAACATCCTTTAAGCTGAGCATAGGACAACAAACTGATGATACAATTATTTACAAAATATTTTAAAATCTAAATGCTGCTGCAAGGTCTGTTATCACTACATCTAGCTATCTCCTTTAGCAAAAAACCCAGCTTGTCCTTATGTTCTCCGTCCCCTTTTGTTCCAGGTCTTTTGTCCAAGGAAGATGGTATAGGCTAGTTTTACTTGTCCCTACAAATTTTTCCAACAATCACTTTTATCACTAAACCCTCCCATTGATTTACCCACTGCTTCACTTTGTGGTACAAGTAGTTCGATACAATGAATAACTCTAATTGTATATATTTTTTTTTTATATTTTTTTTTTTAAGTTGGCCATTACTTTTCTGATCCCTGAATGGCAGGAGGCTGGATCTAAAGACATCATTGCAATGTACGTCACTGTAGTTATTTAACATTTATCAATATCTTTGTAACATAGTCTCTACATGGACCTGAATTAACTCAGTCAAGTTTGAGGCCAAAATGAGTAGAATTTCACAATGTTTATCAATGTATGTATGTTATGGTTTGCCATTTTACCTGTCAGTCATCCCAAGCTATGGATGTCCTAACCTTATGGCATTCATCTTACGAACTTATTCTCTGAAGTTAATGGATATTCAGGAGAAAAGAATGGAATATTTCAAATATCTTCTCAGTACATTTGGAACTGTTCATATGAAATCAGACTATTCTTTCTAAAAGAGTTTTAAAAGTGTTCTAACACTAACAGTTTTCTTGACAACGCTGAGCAAGCTCCATGGGTATTTCCTTGTGAGAGATCTCCAGTTTCTCTACACATAGGTCCCACCCTGCAAGCGCAGCTAAGTATTACCTCTGGGTTCAGTGTAATTATTCAGTGTCTATAAAAATCAGAAATACTGGAGAGAGTGGATGAAAATCCCCCTCCATTGAAGACAGTGTATTGACCTCAGTGAGACAGAATTTCACTCAAGAAAATCAAGAAAGAGTTTTTTTTTTACTACATGGTCTAGGCATCTGCAGTATACCTGAGGAAAAGCAGTACTCTGGCCACGGGGCTAATTTATGTCATCAGAAATATTTAAAGAAAATTGCTGGTTTGGTTAGTGAACTGTAATAGCTATACCCAGCTGTTAAAATTGCTTATGATGCACCAAAACCAAACTCACAACGCATCTGTGAGATGAGAGAGCAATAATTTCCTAGTATTTAAACAAGATGTAGACAATTAGAACAATAAACAGCATCGCAGAGATTTTTGTATTTTATCAGCAATAAGTGTTGGTTATTTGATTATAACCAATATTTTTTTCTCTGAATTCTGTCTAAATATTTCCATCGCTTCTTAATTCAAAACTCCTTTAATGCATTTCTGAAAATGTTCTAATGTACCTCTTTCTGTTGCTGAACTCACTCAAGCCCTTGAAAAGAATTTGCCATGTATTAGCTTCTGTAACACATTAACTTTGCGCTTCATGTCATATGACGGGTGCTTGTGGTACAAAGTGTATTAATTTCCATATTGAAAGTTCTTTTGGTCTGAAGTATCACAGACAGCTCCAGGGAACACAGACAACCACTTCAAACCATTTTAACAAGTATTACCATTTTATCTTGACTAGAAAGAAAGCTTAATCAACTTCAGAGCCAGATAATCTGATCAACATTCACACTCAAAAGGATTTGTGGTCTCTAAGTATGTCTAAAATTCTGGTTATCAGGCAGGACTCATTGTATTCTATTTTAGCTCTCTAAAAGGAAGGAACTTAGTCTAAGCCAGTTTCTAAATTTCATCTTCTTTCAGTGAAGAGAGATGGGCTCCTCCAGAACATGTTTCATCCTGTGTGTGCTGGAAACTTGTGCTGTGTTTCTCCAGAAAGTGTCCAGCACTAATGAGGCTGCTAACGGTAAAAGCAATATACCCCACAGAGAAGGGAGCATGTGAAAGCACATTATATAAAAGCTATTCCTACAGAAGCAGAATCAAGAAATCAAGAAAGGGAGACTTAGCAGTGCAGCAATACTACTCGAGCTTTCTCACCAGCTTGTACCGCGTGTTACAACTGGCCACAGTCAGACTTTATAGTCACAAATTTGCAACTCCGATCCACAGTCACTTCTTGTCACAGTCACTGCCCCCAGGACAGATTCTGCCATTCTGAAGTGCTCCCTACATTTTTTGCCCCACAGATGTACAATTTCCCTCAGATCGTGCTGAAGCACATGTTCAACACACTTGAAGAGCAATCCATGCTGCTGTCTGCCTTAGTCTCTTTGCTACTCATGGCTTTCACACCTTTTTGTGTGTTGTTCAAACATCATTAGTATCAGAATTTTGTTGCAAGTCTGGGTCCCCCAGCTGAGCCCTGTGGCACCTGAAAGAAGCACCATGTCGCTGGTGATTCCAAATTTATGACTGCATTTGGACACTGTCAGTTAAACAGTTTATCCTCCTTTTATTATGTATCATGTACATACCAGTACACTTTAGATGTGTGCCATTTCTCAGTCAAAGTGTTGTGACATACCAGGTCATGTATTTTTTATTTATTCTATTACCTTTATAGATTAAACATGAAATATCTTTTTTCTTTTCTTTAAGTCAACATAGTAGGATTCAATCTATTTTCAGTAAACCCCTGTTAGCTGGTATTAATTATAGTCCCCTTTTTTAATTCTTGATGAATCAAATCCTGTATCAGTCATTCCATTAATTTGTCCAGGATTGATATCAGGTCATCACAACTATAATTAGCTGGGTCATCCTGTTTGGCTTTAGTGTAAAATATGGTCACACTCTTCTGAAGTTGTTATAACTAGATTATGCTCATTCTCTTCAATTAAAAAAAAAAATCATTAGCTGTGTAATTTCTTGCTGTAAATCAGAATTGTTTCAAAGCAATCTTACAAAGCGGAGCTGTATAGTATTAAATTATCACATTAACTCACAGTTCTCTTGTAGCCAAGGGAAGGATCCAGGAAGGATGTTCTCCATGCTTAGACTGACAAGGACTTGGCTATAGCTTCCCTTCACAGCCTTTGTAAACGTAATCATTTGTGGCCATTTGTGTGGCTGTTAAGGCAACCTCATCAAGCACAGAGACTTGTCTGCTGAATCTAATGAGAGCAGAGCCAGTCCCCACAGGCGCATTTCCAAACTACAGTCCAGTTGCTGCCACAGCTGTGCTTGGCCGCCAAGCGGAAATCAGAAGTTTTTGCAGACTCCTAGTCTTGAACAAACAATGCTTACAATAACATAGAATTATAGAATCATTTAGGTTGGAGAAGATCATAGAGTCCAACCGTTAACCTAGCACTGGCAAGTCCACCTCTAAACAATGTCACTAAGCACCACATCTACACATCTTTTAAATACCTCCAGGCATGGTGATTCAACCACTTCCCTGGGCAGCCTGTTCCAGTGCTCGACAACCCTTCCGGTGAAGAAATTTTTCTTAATATCCCATCTAAACCTCCCCTGGCCACAACGTGGGGCCGTTTTGTCTGGTTCTGTTGCTCGTTACTTGGGAGAAGAGACTGACATCCACCTTGCTAAGACCTTTCAGGCACTTGTAGAGAGTGATAAGTCTCCCCTCAGCCTCCTTTTCTCCATGCTAAATAACCCCAGTTCCCTCAGCTGCTCCTCATAAGATAAGTCCTCCAGACCCTTCACCAGCTTTGTTGCCCTTCTTTGGACACGCTGCAGCAACTCAATGTCCTTCTTGAAGTGATGGGCCCAAAACCGAACACACTATTCAAGGTGCACCCTCACCACTGCCAAGTACAGGGGAACAATCACTTCCCTGCTCCTGCTGGCCACACTATTTCTGGTACAAGCCAGGATGCTCTTGGCCTTCTTGGCCACCTGGGCACACTGCTGGCTCCCATTCAGATGGCTATTGACCAACACCCTCATGTCCTTTTCTGCTGTGCAGCTTTCCAGCCACTCTTTCCCAAGCCTGTAGTGTTGCAGGGGGTTGTTGTGACCCAAATGCAGGACCCAGCACTTGGCCTTGTTGAATCCTCAACAATACAGTGTGAGAAGTGTTCTGAAAACTGTATCTCATATGAATACTTTGCAAGCGTGGGGCATGACTTTCATATTCCTCTGTTGCTACTGTCCTTTTTGGTATGAACATAAGAAATGGATCACACCAGTGGTCCACATACCCCTGTACTCTGTCACTGAGCACAGCAGTAGGAGAGACTCTTTAGAGAGAGCACAGGAGCCTTGCCACCTTCTGAGTTCATTCCCTCCCACAACACCATAAGCCACACTCATTGTATCACAGGGTACATCCCTGCCCATTTTCTTTAGTATTTGACTATCAACCCATTGGTCATGAATTTGTCCAGCCCCTTTCCAAGAGGCTGATACCATCTTCTCCCACAGCTCCCTGTGGCAAATTACAGAAGTTACTATCCACTGTGATAAGATGTACTTTCTTATATGTGCTTTAAAATGCTCTATCACTCATTTAAGTGAATTTCCCTAGTTCCGGTATGGCAGGTTCCAGTGAATAACAGTTCAGTTTATATACCACCTACAGGTTTTAAAATCCTCTTTAGCTTTCTCCTCTCCAGACTGAAGAGTCCTGTATTTTTTGCAGTATCTCTAGCCTCTGAAAAGGGAAGAACGGAAGGTTTTAAGTCTGTCACCCTCTGTTTTGTCCCATTTCCCACCCCAGAAGGGCTATCTTTTCCTCTCATCCAACTGTGATGGAAACACAGACAGAGCTAATGCTACTGGAGGGGAGTGGGAAGCAGCGGTTGATGAAGATCTTTGACTTTGCCTATGGTTGTGGGACAGCCCTGTTGCTGACAAGGCTCTTGCATATACCCCAAGCTCCATACCTAAGCCCTGCAAACAGCTGTCCCCACAGGACTGCTGTTCTCACAGGATTTGTGACAAGGCAGTTCATTAAACCCATAATGTTGACATATGTGTGACTGAGAGGCTGAGTGCACTTTTTCCCCACCCACACTCTGACTGCCGGGGCTGGAAGCTACTCATGATGGTGCTGGTGTAAAGCAGTTTCTTCAAGGGTGACACAGGGCTAGTGACACTCCTCAGCAATAGATCATCTTTTGAAAGTCCATCAGTTTAAGATGGATGTTCCTCTTTGTCTTTACAGTTTTTTAAATGGCTAGTGCTTAACAATTTCTAACATGTGCTTAGTAATATATATTTGGCCAATTTTCTGCTTGACAGTCTGGAAAATCAGCATAGAGTCATCTTTTATTATTGGGCTTTGTACACAGCTAATGTTAAGGGAAAACACAGTACTGTTAAGAAAGACGAATAGCATGAGCTGACATTATTTCCCTCAAGCTTCATTCAGCAGGAATGCCTTGTCAAATGGAGCACATTATTCCAAAAGTATTTTGAAAATGTTTGGGTGAACATCTTCTATCATTCTGTAATACTTGTTAAATATCAACAATCCTGCTGGGACGGATGTACAGCATCGAGGGTGTGGCTAGAGTACTGACACTCCCAAGCAAAGGGCAATAGAACACTTGTAATTTTTTAGTTAGTTCTTTGTAAAATAACTAAAGGACAGTTTAAGTTGGTGAAAAGCTGGACAGAGCCTGGCCCAAGTTTACAGCTGAAATATATGCACATGGAAAAGAGAGGACAAGCAAAATAATCCCCCTGTATTTGTCAATGGATTTGTAATACATAATTTACAAAAGCAAGAGTCTTACAAATGTTTCCTTAATGATTTCCTTAATTATTCTAATAAATGAGTGTCAAGCAGGTTGCTTCAGTTATTGGTGAACTCAAGTGCTGTGTTTCTATTCCTGCCTTGTCTTCAGGAATCCTGTAGGACAAGAAGTCAAGAATACAAAACAGTGATGAGGAAGTGGTCAGTGACTGGAACTTGAAGGAAAATAATGAATAAAAGAATCATCATGATTTAAAATGTAGGTACAGTGCTGGAAAAAGATGCTGCTCCCAAGAACAGAGGGAGGATGGTTTACTATCTTACTGCCTGGCATGATTAGTTGTGTTGTGGATTTCTTTCTTTTTTTGCTGGTCTTAGTGACAAGAAAACATATACTTGATAGACCCTTTTCATTCAGTATATATTGAGCTGTAACCTCACATTTTGAAAACAGCAGAATAATGTTTTTCTAGGCAACCTAATATCAAATGATGAGCAAACAAATCAGAAATAAATTAAAGCCCCACTGAACACAAATTGCTGCCTAAGCTGAACAAGCTATGAAAATATAATTGTTTTGGGAATTCATCTTGTCTTTCTGAATAATGCTAAATATTTATTTCACGAATCTGTTCATAGGGTGCTGTTTTGGCTTTTTTAAAACTTTCCTAAATGCACTATAACGCGAAAGTATGCACAGTTTAATAGTGCCATAACACTACTAGAGATTCAAGTTCTTTCTTCTTTTGTTAATGTGGCTCTAGGAAGAATGCTCTAACATGTTACAGACTACTAGGGCATCATTGCTTTGCAATGAAATCCCGGTTGCCTGAATCAGTTAGGTGACATCAAGGATTTGCAGCTAATTGCAAATCAACACAAAAGTGGAAGATAATAGTGGAAGAAGTAGGTTTTTAGAGGGAGATGTTTGGGTCACAAGTTTTCAAATACTGGGGTTCTATTGTGTAATTAATCTTTCACTTCCCAAGGTAAAGTAGGTATTTGCTGTAAAATAATACTATCCATTTTTTCTTTGTGAAGAAAAGCATTCATGGCAGGAGTCAAAAGAAGCAGGAAAGTCATTAGGAGAGTCATTAAGATGCTAAAAACGTGATTCAATGGGCTATTCAGATCATGCCAGCAGAATTCTTTTTGCTTGAAAAGAGAAATGCTTTTTCCTGCTGACAGTGTCTGAGTCCCTAAAAATCATAGACCCTAACTGTACAAGCTGATCCCTATCAACAGAGCATTATATGCATGAAAAATGCTCCTGAAATCCATGCTGCTGACACGGGTCCATTACTCTGACCACCTTAGGGAACCTACCCACCAAGGTCCATTTCTAGTTGATTAGCTTATTTGTAGAAGATAGACATGATTATATCTGCAGTCAGTCCAAAAACATTAGTACTGAGTTGGGAAAGTAGAAAATATTTTCTGAAATTGAAGATATTAGCTAGCTTTGCTCAAACTGCCTGTCCCATCCTGCTCAAAGCTCTGTATAAATAAAAGAAACAAAGTGTTAAGACCCTCCCTTGCTCACCAGCTCCGTTATCACTTAAAGAATGCAAGGCCTAGGGAGGGGGGTCTTATCACCTGACGCTTCATCGTCCGAGACAAGATAAAGAGGAGAGGCATTGTCTCTACAGGAAGGTATCCCTGGGGCGATGGATACCAAGATAACGACCAGCCTCCTCCGAACTGCGCCTGCTTAATAGACTGATGAATATTACTTTCTCCTCCCAGGGGCGGCTTAAATTCAAGTTAATGAGACATGCGATGCATGAAGTTACATGACTTGTTACATGTAAGAGGACTGCGCATGTGCAAAGGGGAGGAGACCTAATTTACATCAAGAGCGGGATGATCTAGTACATATGAATTAGACTGTTGAGCAATCCGTGAATATGTATGTTTCACTGCTTTAAATAAGAGGCTAAAACTACGGCGGGTGTGCATGCATCTTTAGGGGTACCTGGACCTCTGCTGCACCCATCTCTATAGAGCTGAAATCACAATAAACATACCTGCTTCACAATCAATTTTGATTGCGGAGTTCTTCCACGCGTCAGTACATTAGTAGCACTGATGCTGTTAGTTCAATAAGAAATTATTTGTAAACACAAGTAGGGTCTCTATGATCTGAGCACTAATGTCAAGCAAACACAGTAAGCGTACTGCAATTTTAGAGCAGGCAATAGTGCTGTACAGCTCACTAGCTGAATTATTTTCCTTTTAACATCAAACAGAATGTGCTCCTAGAGGATGTTCAACACAGTAACACAGAGCATTGCATTAACTCTTTGCTTAGCAAAGGTTGAGCTTCCCAAGAAAGCAGGATAGCAATAGCCGAGAGCTAGAAAGCCATCCCAGTGAACTCTTTCTGTCTGTACCTCTCCACTTCAGCAAGAGCTTTTGACTTTTACTCTCTTGGTCTCCATTTCTCTTATTTTCATTCAAACTATAGAATTAATGATGGAAATGTGGTACCTTTTTCCTCTTAGTCTGTCTAATGATGGGCTGCACATGGCTCATTCTGGACCCCCAATATAATACATGGTCTTAGAGACCCACCTCAGTTTTCTTTTTTTTCTTTTCTTTTCATAATTACCATTTAAAGCATAAAGTGATCTATGAGTGAACAGAATAAATCATTTCTGCAAGAGGGCAGGAGGAAACATTCAATAATCTTTTCTTCTCAGATTTTTGTGTACAGCATTTCCAAAGCTGGAGACTTTCTGTGAGGCATCACCTTCTTAAACTGAACTAAGATGTTGCACTTGTCCTTTTTTTTTCTTTTTTCATTAAATGTACATTTCTTATACTCATGTTTATATAGCAAAGTCTTGAAAGCAAGCCCTGAATCCATACAGCAGTCTTAGAAGCCATAAATTATACTTTTTAAAAATTTATCTCTGAATTACACCAATTGGGAGACTTTTACATATGTTTAGTTAGAATTAATTGCAGCTAAAACATATGATTGTTGTTCCAAATAATGATTTCACAAAATTCCTAAATCTTCATACCTCTCCTATCCACAGTGGTGAGGTCACTGTGGACAGGAACTGGTTAAGATAACATTGGAAAATTTTGCTCTAGCCAAAAATGCTAAAACTAATTCCACAAAAACCAGAAGAGAGAAAGGGACATCCTGTATCTTCAAGTTCAACATGGATTGCATGATATATGAGGACAGGATGAGAGATGTGGGTTTGTTAAGCCAGAAGAGAAGGCTTAGGAGACTACTAGGTGCTTATAGAAGATAGCATCAGAGTCTTCTTCAAAGTAGAGAGGCAACAGGCACAAATTGCAACAAAGAAATTCTGACTGAATAAAAGAAGAAAATAAAAATTCACAGGAGAATGGCCATGGACCGTGTGGCCCAGAGTGACCATGAAATCTAAGTCTCTGGAAATACTCTAAATTCAGTTGGACAAAAACCTGAGCAACCTAACCTAACTTTGAATATAGGTCTGCCTTCGAGAAGGAGGTTGAACTCCAGAGATCCCTTCCAACCTGAATTATCCTACAATTCTGTTTGTCTCAATTCTCATTTTGCTAAGCTACTCAAGCCAAACCTTTTTGTCTCCTGTCATAAAAAGAGAACCTCAGACTCATTTTCATCCAAAGTGGTAGATTATCATCTTTTCCTGTGTCAGTCAAGAATCTATAATGAATGAGGTGCACTAAACTCACGTGAATGTTTATAAGAAGTACATTATCCTATTTACAGGTTGATATAAAATAGAAGCGCAGTAGATGGAGACACTTCATACTGAAATGTACGCATAGACTCACAACAAAGAAAGATGCTGTACTCCATGAGAAGTCAAGGTCAGTCAAGTACAGATGACACCTGACATTTCCATCCTTGAAAATGTGAGTCTATTCCTAAATCAACAGGAGGAAAATCATCTCTCAGAGAACTAAGTGCAAGTAATTTTTGGGGCAGGATAACTGCATCCAAATGGATTCCCTGGGAAACTCTAAAGAAACAGTATAGGCTGTAGGAGTTAGGATGCTAGACTAGGAGGAGGTGGTTTCCACTGTGGGACACAATAAGTGAGAAGGGCGGGCAAGGAGACAGCATCAGTGAAAAGGTGGGTGCATCTATGCTGGTAAATAAGAGAGGACTGGGACTAATGCTTGACCCTGAGGCCAGATGGCATGGATTAGCAAAGATTTCCACTGCTTAGGGCTAGCCCCCTCTAGAGAAATCAACCATGTCCACACTACAGAGTACTTCGCATCAAGTCTCTTCTGAGTCCTATGTATTGCCCCAAGATCCTAAGACATAATTATCATCTTGTGTCTTTTTTTTTTTTTTTAATCACAAAGGCTCTGAAATAAGTTCAGGACTGTGTGGCAGCCTATCACTGTCATATCATTGGTGTTTGAAACTGGACCATTTGTGTCATGTTCTCTAGGAAGCAAAAGGGTACAAGGCCTATTAGGAGACTTTGCTGGATGATTATGTAAGGAGATGAACCTGACAGTCTTTTTCTAACTGCTAGAACTGGTTTCTGGATTGAGCTACTCCCAAAACATATCTGGGTTTTTATCTTGCAGAGAATAAGTTAGAATATAAGTAAGAATAAATAAGTATAACTGAAAGTATAAATATAAGTATAAATAAGTAAGAATAAGTGGCCAAACGCGGAGTCAGGGGTAAGCTGACAATTAAATAATTATATACCCATGCAGGCACTTCCCCCAGAGTTTCTTAGTTTCCTTTAAAATTTTAACAGGACTTGTCAGAGTGAGGTAGCCAGCGTACCTACAAAACACTGGCTGTAGAGAATGAGATTTTTTTTTTTATCTTGATCTTGATACCAGCAGATTAAGAAGTTTCTTTTTGTTTCTATAAACTTTTGCAATCATGATATCTGCTTTACATTTGGAATTAATATTTTATCTCTTTCTTTCGACTTAAGTATGATATCAAAGTAACTGGTTAGGAGGCATTGGTCCCACACCTCTCTTATTTAGCAAAACATTCCTTTAGATTGGCAAAGGGGCAATGAATCATTAAATTGGGATTTTAGCAACTGTCTGTCTTTCCTAGGATAGTCAAAGAAAAAAGGAGTGTATCCTCAAGGTAGCTTGCAAGAGCTACTTTGAGAGTTCATACCTCAAAGATCATGAAAGGAATTAGTGTGTTCCAAGGACAGCCAGAAAAGCTGTCTAGACTGTAGCACAATAGTAGATGCTGGTCCTGAATGTCCACAGGCAGTTCGTGTCCATGCCTGTGTCTGCAGGCATCCTCACAGATGACCTTCAGACCCAGTGGTGCTGAGAATCCACACGGTCCAAAATGAAACCTCCTCAGGCACCGACTGCTCAGGTACACGCTGCACAGAACTTGACTTGAGCCCTCCATGGGGACAGTGGAGAGATTCTGTGGGTCTAAAACATAATAGTAACTGGAGGGGGGCAGGGAACAGGACCGTGTCAAGGTCAGTGAGTGGATTTTTGTGTATATGGTGGGATGAGGTTTCAGTTCAAAGTGAATGTAAGGACTGTGCTGAGTGGATCCCACCAGAGTGCTGGTTTTATAGCACAATGGTAAAGTATGTGCTGCTTACTCTCGGGCCTGGCATCAGCCCAGTGGAGTTTAAGGTTATCTTAAGCCTTCTGGGCTAGTGTTGGAGGAATGTGAAGGGCCAAGGAAGGAAAACCTAGCAACTAGAAGCCATCTCTGTCTTCAGGGAACAATCCCTAGAACAAATGACTGCCAGAACTGCAGCAGAGAATGGTGGTCCATCCAAAGGAGTGCAGGGACAGGTTTGCATAGGGTACTGATACTTACAGACATGTTCTGGAATCACATTTTCCTCTTTCATGGTCATATCATCTAGGCACCACACAGTTCTCCTGTGGTCATCTGATGACAACCTATGTAAAGCAGAGATTCCTGTTCTTTGTTCCTAAGTCTATCGCTTTGCACTTGACATTGTTAAATGCCATTCCACCCTCAAACTCTTCTCCAATCCTCTTTTATACCTTCTGATTCTGATTTATACCCTCAATAATCAAATATTTTTCTATGTTAATGTTGGCTCTCAATTTTACATCATAATCAGATTTCAATAGGATATGCACATTTCCCCATGACAATATAAAATATTGTCATTAAAATATTAGAGAACAAGACAGACCAAAACTGCTGGAGGAATTTTGCTACATACTTCCCTCTAGTATTATGACTCTGTTTTCAGATGAACTCCTGACATCTGTGCTCTAACTATCTCTTTTCAGTTCAGTTCAGTTATATATACCCTCTTCTTCATAAAATGATGATTCTCTGTGTGGAGTAGAAAGTGGGTAAGCAACATCCAAGTTGATTAAAGCTATTGCATTCCAAGGGAAAGATAACACAGAGAAAATATTTTTGACTTAAAAAAATTGTGTTGTTATTGTATAATCTGCTTTTGGTGAATACAAAACAGATTTAGCTCCATTTATCCCAGACATGCTGGCAAAAAAGCAAGTAAGCTCAGCTTTGCTACATAAAACTCCCCTACTTCTTTTCTGGTTCTCTGTTTATACAGCTAAAATTAAAATCTACTATTGCAATTGCCTTTACAAGATCTAATTCATCTTAACTTTCAACAATTCATAATTTAGCTCTGCATTTCTTGCCCTCCAGGAAACTGTTCGGTCTCTTTTTGATTTCACTAAGGGTGTCTACTTATTTCTAATGTCGTTTTGAAGGGGTTAGTTGTCCAGCTTTTCATACCAGTTTCTGGATAAAAGTTACATACTACTTTTTGCAGTTTTGACTTCAGAAAAATCCAGGTCAGGAGTTCCCTTCCTTAAGCATTTCAGTCCAGCCTGCTTCACATATAGTTTTCTCAGATTATCAAAGTTTGCTCATTTAAAATCCTCACCATAGGTACAGATCACTTTTATCACTCCTTCCACTTCATCAGCATTCTTCACCAGACAACAACGAGCTCCTTGGTGAATTCTCTTAGTCTAAAAGACTATGAGCTCTGCTAGTTTTGGCTGTGGTTTACATGTCCAGATGAATGCGTTTGAATGAAGTTGTTTTACCTGAGGCATCTCCCTTGCATTTGTTTGCAGAGATGAATGCAGCGCCCCTGGCTTTCCTGTCCTACCTGCACATATAAAGTGTTTTAAAACATAAGGTCCTGTGGAGGGAGTCATGTAAGTGTCTATGTCTGAGATAGTCACTGCAGTTTCCTCTTACAGTCCCTGAAAAGAAGCAGCATTTTTAAGGTTGCAGATCAGAAATTAGTAATTCTAGTCCTTCCAGTTCCAGTTTTGGATAGGGAGGCTAAACAGTTAGCTCAGATGAAGGTATCTACCCTGCAGACAACTGCTTTTAAAGGAGATGAATCAAACTCCTGCTGTGCTTTAAGCAGTTGTTCTAAAACAAACGATTACACCCATTTCAGTGCTAATGAGGCTGTGGATTCTCTCTGCTACCTGTTACCACTGCTGGAGACTGGGTTACTGGGACATTTGATATGGTGCAGTGTGGCATGTTCTTATTGCAGGCATTTTTCAAGATAATTATGTCACTTAGATTTTAGTTCACTGATAATTAATAGTAGTGAGATTCACTTGTTAGATAATAATTAGTATTATACTTCAATAGTCTTGTATATATTAAATACAAAAGACAATGCTTGCTCAAAATGAAGTGCTGGTCTGAACATCTGCCTTAAATTATATATTAGGTTGTACAGAATACAATAGTTTCTGGAGACCTCCCATTAGGTAGCACACATAAGCTGGTGTATGTTCATAGAACTTTATCTACTGAAGATAATTACTCAGTTGTCACACACTGCAAAAATGATGTGCTAATAAACATATATGTATTTGTCTAAAAACATATGGGTCACTTAAATTTGCACGGCTGTAAAAAAGGACACAACTGCTTTCTTCCCACTGAGTCATCCTGAGTAACCCCGCTTTCATATACTCTTAGTTAAGCAGTCAATAGACTAGAAATTTTCCTCTGATTGCCCATACAAAAATTTACTACTGAAAATATTATTCTAACAGCAAGGAATGCAATTAGGTATTTGCTTTTTGTTTGGTTATTTAATTGTTATGTCCACCATACATTCTTTGTAAATGTATGTCCTGGTTTTTCATTATGTTAATCAGATATGTAAAGTAATAAATGATTTCTGAAGAAATATGTCAACTTTTACTGTAAGGCTGAGGAATGGAGAGAAAACTGCATTGACTATTATATAATAATGAAATATCTTGACAACTAGACCACTTTATGATGCTATTATATCTTCAGGCTGACATATAAAAGAACAATAATACTGATATTAAGCAGTATAAAAATATCTAGTACCACTGACATTTTGACATAAGAAAGCTTAAGGTGATATACAGATACTCAGTGACAAAAGATTATCTGATTTCCACAAGCTCAGCTGAGCGATAGTCTGGTGAGGTGGAGGTGAATTTCCCCTAGAAGGTGGTGTGCAGTGATGGAAGGAAAGAGTGCCACTTCCATTTCAGGAATAGGAAGTTCTGCATCAGGAAAGTTGCTCACGGACTATTGACCTGTACAGTCATGGCATTTTCCAGGTAATCACGTTTCATCAACTTAAGTCCCTCTTGTCCTTGTGAATATTTCAGCAACATGCATTACAGTATTTAGGTTTGTAATATGTGCAGATGTTACTTATTTTTAAATGCTTACTGATTTTTTTTTTCATCAAAATTGGGTCTGGGTTTTTTCCACAGTGTTATAAGCACAGCTATTCTCTGGTGTTCACTTGTGATGGGTAACTCCTCACATCTTTTCTACTTATTGATCAGACTGCAAATTTTTAAAACAGGAAGTAAACAAGGGATAGCAAGTACCGTTTGAGGAAAATCAGACTTTTTTTATAAACACACAGCTACATCAATGAGAAATAATCTAATGATTGTGGTAAGCATTTAAAATCCATTACATAAAAAAGACAGCTGGGCTACAAGCATAGTTGTAAGAGGCAATTCTTTGGAATTTGAAATATATATGCCTCTTACTGTAGTTTCTCGTGTAAAACTGGCACAAATTAGAATATTACATAGGATGGAGGTGGTCAATACAAATTAGATTTTATATTTGGTTATATCAAAACAGTCTAACCTGAATCATGTGGTATTAACAAATAAACCCCAGAAGCTATTTAACATATACGTGCAACAATTCTATGATAGACATTACGTGGTATTTGCCAGTAACTGATGTTTGAACATTAGCAGCTAGGGAACTTAGCAATCAGATGCATTAAATTCAGCTGTCAAGTAATATAGTGATTCAGAACTTAGAATAAATTTAGGAGGAAAAAACTCCATGTAATTCCTGTTCAGTACTTGTGTATAAAAGAGCAGACTCCTGCCCATTGTGGCTATGATCTCAAGAAATCATCTGAAAACCAAGTTTAAGTGCTTTACAAAGCTCCTGATTAGGAATACAGGAGGTTGAGAGGAAGGAAATATAAATTATTTTACGTTTTTTTTCCTCTTTCTTTGGTTTTCCTTTGGCTTAAAATATAGCAGAAATGCCCCAGAGCGCTGACCACCATGTCAAGTATCTTGAAATTTAACTGAACCAAACTTAGCACACTCAGTTCATGCTGTACTACCATGTAGCTGTATGCATACTCCCCTATTCATCTGTCTCCAAGTACTTTTCAAAGAGCAACTGACATAAATAAGAACTGGATGAGGGGAAGGAGGCATCATCCCACAGTCTTCATAGAGAATATTTTCCTGACCCAACTCTGTCAGTTTTGTTGCACTGGGTCTAGCAACAGCATGTCTGCAGATTGCAACCTAGGGTCTCTTAGATATTGCACATAAATATATGCTAGGACATACTTGCTCATGCAACTTTTAATTTATCTTACTACGCTACTTCAGGAGAGCTTTATGAAGCAGATGCATGTGGATTTACCCCCAGCTGTTTGAGGATAGAAAATAATAATGGAATTTGTAATTAGGCAAATGCCAGTTTCATTACTTCTGACATCCATATCTCAGTTCGAGATAGAAGTGCTCTATACTCCTAGATGAAAAAAGATGATCTGGGCTCAGCAAGGAACTTTGGACAAACCTGATATATCTATTTAGAGCCATGACAGAAAAGAGCAATTTATCAACATCAGTAAATCCTGATGAATGCCAAGACACACAAGCCTCCTAAATCAAATAAGGGCCTCAACCAGGTTTTGCCTAATAATTGCTTGCTGAAAGCTGAATGCAGGGTAGGACATAATTAATTGCATTCTCCCACCTCACAGTGTAGCTCTAGAGTGCAGGCTGTGAAGGTTTAGGATGTCGAGAAGGAACAGGAAATTAACTAGCAGAAGATACAGGAACAGAATTCTCACCTTCTTCAGCAGGTAAGATCATGTGGGACTTGATTTTTTTTTTTCCCCCCTGACCTTTTCAAGCCCCAAAACCTGTTTTGAAAGCGAGGAGCTCTGCACTCCATCTGCTATCCCTGACTGTTGCATTTAGACAAAATACTGTGAAGTTTCTATATATACTTGGATATACTAGGATAAATCTGTATTTGGTTTAGGTACTATATGATACCTAGTTCCACCATAACAAGGTGCTGATCTAGAGATAAAAGGGTTAATGCATTATTCTGGGCTTGTCAAACAAATTAATGCACTATTTTGGCTTGTGAAATGAATCAAGCCTTGCTCTGCCAGGGAACAAATGTGACTTTGCATGACCATGGATATATGTAATATTGGTCAAGTCATTTACAATTTCTTTCTCTGTTCCCTTTTTAAAAATGAGAATACCAGTCTGACTGCAGCAGATTTATGGAAGCTATGTATGTTAAAGCTTATGACCACGCTGTAATAGTGGAGCTATATAAGTATCTTCCAACTAGAATAGTGACACTAATATTCCTCCTGCATTTAACAAAGATATAGAGCATGTGCATGAACCCGCAAGACTTGTGGCATGCAGCAGGTAGCAGAGTAGGTGACAGAGGGAGAGCCATATGTATCTAGCTTCCTGATGTTTCCTTGAGATGTAGATCATGTGAGGAAAAAAAAAATTCTTGGGTTTGCACCTGATGTGTTTGAGTTTTGCCACTGGGATAAAAACACCACACACAAACGCACATATACATAGAGGAAGAATTCACAGGAATAAGTGAGCTTCTTTTCTTTTGTATCAGTTTCTCCTGTGCAGAGGGAAATAGGATCCTGAGAAACATCATTTCCTTCAAATTGCCAGAAGAGAGGTTTTCCTGAGAAACAAGACTTCAAGCTAGAAGGCCAACCAGCTCTAATATTCACCTATCAGTAGTCTTTTGTAAGGATACATTTTAAAAAGAGAAAGAGATGTTCTGTGATGATCCTTTGACTTCTCAGCATTTTTCATAGTTGTTCTGTCAAAAAGTACTGCTTCTTTGAGAACACAGTCCTCGTGCAAGTGTCTTGGTGCCTAAGATTGTGGGTGCTTTTCAAAACCTGCTGGTAAAAAACCCCAAATCTCAGAAAAACTAAGACCCTGACATCAAGGCAATGATAGCCAAGATGCAGTTTATGTAGCCTTGCTGTCTAAAATGGAGGGCTTCCTGTTGCAAAATTAAGTGTTAGTCTCATTCTCGTAAGTGATCAATTTTAGGGGGGAAAAAAAAGGCAGAGGAGATGCACAGGAAATATGGTCTAACCTTGTTGAATTTCCACTGTCTTGTGCCAGCGTGCTGCTCATTCCAGAAAAATGGCAGAAGCTGATGTACAGCATAATTATTGCCTAGTTAGTGGAAGATTAAAAGAAAATTTCGGGAAAGAGTGACCTATTTCTTATCCTGTGCATGAGAAAAACCCATGGAACCTGGATCTTGTAGCCACATGAAAAGTCCCTCAAAATGCACATGCCATCAGGTGTCACTGTCAACAACAAAGCAGGGCAGCTATTGACATTTCCGCAGCTAGAACCCGAGCTGTGAGGTGCAGGGCACTGACATACTGCCATAGTGAATTTAGGGAAACTTATGGTGATTCTGTCCCTTCTGAACAGGCAAGTCCCGAAAGTGTTTGGAGATCAGCATAGTGACTTCTCCCCTCCCATGATCTATAGTACTCTTTTCTGGGTTCAGCTAGCTGTAGGCAAAAATTAACACTTCTTATGTTGAGTAAAACCTTGTTGACACTGATGACTATAACAACTGTTCCTTGGTCAACTTCATTGTAAGGAACTGCGCAAGGAGCCTCATACCAAAACACAGCCACTTGTTACCACTCTTAACAAATGTGTGCCCTGTGAGATCCCACTCAGGAGTTTAAACTATCTGGGTGGAGGGCTTACATAGGTGGAGTTCCTGTGAGTGCTCTTGTGGATGAAAGTGAGTGGGACAGAGAAAGAAAAAGGGAGAGGGAAAGAGAAAGGCAAGGCAAGGAAGCAAGAAAAGAACGGAGAAAATATGTTTGCACTTTTTTTCACAAGCAGATAGGAGCTTACTTTGGTTGTGCTCCAAGCAGGCACAACTTGTTGTGCACACACTATCAGCAAAGGCTTAGTTGCTCAGGCTTACTAACCATGGCTACACTGTTTACGGCTTGGAGCTCACTCATGGCCACCCAGAGTGAAGACTCACAACTGCACAGTTTAAAACCAGAAGAGACCAGGAAAACTATTGCAGGCACAGGCAGAATAAGCAAGTTGTGCCTCCTTAGAAAAGGATGTAGGTCTTAGACTTGCAGCAGGGCACTGTCCATAAAAGTCTAAATTAATATTAGCACTGAGACATGGGAATTCATCTTGCAGTTCTTGTGCACCAAACCTAGCAATTTAGCACTGGGCTACGCATACTTTCTGTAAAAACTGTCCTTGATTTTGAAACTGGAGGACACTCTTCAGTTACCTTCTCCATAAGTAAGTTAATCCTTATTGCTATTAAAAAGTTTTGCTGACTTCAGCCTTCAGTTGTGAGATTGTGTTTGTCTCATTTTTCTGTTCTCTGCCTTCTCACCTCTATCGTGTGACATTTGCTAAATCCAGCTGATATGCATGAAATCAAATAATGATAACCCATTAAAAAAAGAAAAAAAAAAAAAAAGAAAGAGAGAGAGAACAATGATTTCAAGCCCTGAATCTGGATAAGAGATGCCCAAATTCAAAATGACAATCTGAAAACCTCTGCTTATTCTGAACAAATCGCTACAAACCTCTAATCTTTCTTCTGAAAGTGTGTGTGAAGCACCTCAGCACCTATCTCACAACTGCACCAGCTGAGGTAGCAAAACCATGGTGTTCCTCTATCTCCCTGAGAAGGAAGAGGAAATATAGTCAGAAAGCCTGGCTGCCCTTCGAGAAACATCTGGGATCTGAGCTCTGCTTTGACAATTTCTGCATTTTATAAGAAACACTGAAGAAAATTCATGAACAGTTCTTGGAGCAAAACCTAAAAAACTAGATCTCCCCCCTCCTGGGTAAAGGCCCTAAGGCTGAAAAGCCTAGGATCACATCCTCTTTTCCACTGGGTGGAACTCAAAGACTTTTCATTCCTCTGGTGCTGATAAAGTATTGGCAGCTGCAGCTCCAAGATGCTGCAGATGTCCAGAAATCCTAGCCAAAACACTGCCGATCTCAATTTTGTAGATCTGCTCCTATCCTTAAAGAGACATTGCTGGCACATGGCCTGAGGAGAGGCGAGATTCCTCGTCTAATGTTGAATGGCTAAGTCCCAGAGCGGAGTCAGAATTACAGTCAGCATTGGCTAGGTGTAGACAAGCCAAAACCTTAGAGCATTCTGACTGTAGCAACACACTCTTCGTGCTCGCCTTCTCTCACCACATGCAGTGCAGGGACCTGAGCTGTCTCTATACAGAAATTTCATAAATCCTGCACGAGATCAAAGGGATTGCAACTTACAGTGCTGCGATGTTCACTTTTACATATAGATGGAAGATCCCAAGAAAGATACTGATTTCTCAGTGATGGTGGTTGTATTGTGTTTATCCTGAGGACATGTATCATTCAAGGGCAAGTGCTCCAGGTCTTTTTATGTCTTGGTATGTCCTATGACTGTGTGTGAACTCTACACTGCAACAATGTTCTCTAAGGACAAAAAGATAATAATGCCGTATGTTGGGTTTGAAATTTTGAGCCTAAGAAATTCAGTGAGAGGTTTGGAGTGTTTTTTCCCTTAGTTTCAATAAGGAAGGGTAGGATTTCATTCTTCATACACATCTCTATGTCTCACAGCATGATGGGGAAACCTGGCAATGACTTTAGTCAGTGGTGGAGAGCATGTCTATACTACATAATGGAAGGTGCTACAGAGGGCTACCAAACAGACCTGACTGAAAGGAGATTGCTTCATGCTGAAACAACAAGTAAATGCTGTATGTTACGGCTTTGCTCAGGCATACTGACTCCACAACAGAGGTATTACATCTGCGTTATAAGGTAACAGCAATTCCAGCAAATTTCTTCCTCATAATCTAGCTGCATACATAGTTTTAGATAAGGATTTAAAGGGAAATGAAGCAGCAGATACATGAAGCTGCAGCGGTGGGCTTGAGGCTGTGACCTCCTTTCATTTCCTCTCCAAGGACCAAGACAAACTTCTGGTCATGAAGCCAGAGAAACTTTAAATCAACAACTTAATTTTTTCATGTATATCTTATTCTATATATAAAATATGACATGGCATATGCAACATATATTACAATAATGTATTACAGTATATATGAGGTAATGTATATTGTCTTATATTTTCTATTACGTTATATTCCATGCCTATTTATACATTTTGTATACTTGTGCATATATATATAATTATATGTATAAATATAAAATCGAGTTTCCCTCTTAATTTAAGGAAAGATTTCAAGATAAATGGCACTCAGTATAACAGAACAACCTCACCTCTCTTCCCCTTCAAAGACCTATTCTCTGTATGTCTCTGGCATATAGAGATACTGTAGCAAAACACTGAGGCAGTTTAACTTTACAAAGGACAATGTAGATGGTCATTCAGAGTACATTAGCATACTGGTCTTCAGCAGCTTTGATTTCTTCTCCCAGGAGTTAAGAAGAAATTCACTTAATCAGTACATCTTGGCTTAGTTTACCAGCTTCTTGTAATTCTTTAACGTCTTTGTTGGAGATAGTACTGTGAACCCTCAAAAAACAATCATTACAACTTCTGATGGCAATTAGAATGAAGAAAATTAAACCCAGGAGACATGTTAGTTGGACATACAAAGCTGATCCCCATGGGGGTGATAGCCTCACCTACTGGAGCATGCCAGAAACATCTCTTAAGGGTTTACATCATCACCATACTGGAGAAAAAAAAATACAACTCTATAAAGTGTCAGCATGTTTGATGTATGTTGTAGCCCTCCGAAGTTTTCAGTTAGAATGCTCTGACTTTGGCATTGCTCCATCAGTAAAGGCCATATCAGGCACACAGCCTCAGCTGTGGATACCTGTTAAACAAAACCAAACAAAAATAGATCTTCAGTCAACTACAGCTAACTCCCTTCTCACTCAAGTTCATTACTGTTTAAATTCCAAATGCCTGAATTAGCAACTGGGATCCCTTCAGCTCCCCACTGAAAACACTTATTACTGTATTTGCTGACTTGCAGTGTTCACACAGCTGTACAGGTCCCCTGTTATCCTGCACAGGATAACAACGCATGCAAGAGCTAATTGTTTATCATCTGGGGATTAGAAGCCGCAATACGAATTTTCAGGACGATTGTTTTCTTTTTAGTTCAGTTTGTGATAAGGCATTTACAGAGTTAGTCATACAGATTTCTAAACATTTTAAGTATAATACATATTTTCAAATGGTTTTCTTCTTTGCAGTTGACAGGGAAAGGATTTCTATAATGGTTCAGCTTTGGCCTAACTTTTCTTCTGTCAGAGACAATGGTTTCATTGTTTTCAATGGCAGTAGATAACTTGACAGGAAATCTCTGGGAAATCCCACCAATGATGTCCCCTCAGTTTGAAGAGGATGCAGATGTAAAGTTTTGTGGGTTTAGGGGGTGGTGGTGCTTATTTTATTTTTGTTTGGTTTTACTTATCTTAGGTGTTAGGAGCTGACTTGTAGCAGAAATGGGTGGACTAGTTATATTCCCATATCTGTTTTTACTAGAGGGGGTAACTGTAAGATTAATTCAGGAATTAAAAAAAAGGTCTGCGTCTAATGGAAAAAAAAAAAAAGAGTTCAAGTATGCTTGTAAATACAGCCATATCTGACACACCATAATTTTTATAAAGGTATCTTATTAGAATAAACCATGCCTGCATGCATATACAGGTTTTCGTTGGTTTTGGGGTTTTTTTAATAGTGACAAAATTCCACCAACAAATGCTTTTTCTGTACAATGTCCATATACTGTTCACTGTACAGAATCAAGCACTCTTCCAATAACAGTTCTACCACATAATCCTGAACTTTAAGCATTCTTTGAGCATTAATGCTTCTAAATCTCCTGAGTGGTTAGGTCTAATTGAGACAAAAAATATTTTTCAACAATGATTCTAAAGCAGCACTCTGGAAACATTTTTTTTGAGAAGAGTTTACAAGCTGTAATTTATGAAGTCCATAAAATGATACATTATCTTTATTTCCTGAGTTTCATTAACTGTCCCTCATGCCTTTGTTGGCTGCTATGACTAGACTTTGATATATCAACAAACATAATTTATGACTTTGTGGCAGGTTAATACATTTCCTTGCTGGTTAATATGTTTACTTACTACAGTATCTAGCAGTTAATTTAGGATTTCTCATTTAAATTACATGGGCTATTTAAAGGCATTATTTGACAAGGTTTCCATTGCATTGTCTTTTTCTTCCTGTCAGCTCAATCAATTATTTATTGACATATTTATCACGAAATATACACAAAAAAGGACAAGTACTGTTAGCCCAGGAAAACATATGAAAGGAAAATGGAAATAATTAATTAATACATATTTACACTACTTTCTTGTTATAAAATAACTATTAAACTAATCTCTACATCCCGTAGTGCAAACTTACAGAAGACTCTTACCCAGTAGAGGATGCAGCCTCAGTGCAAAGGAGAGACAAGAGCAATCTCATTGCTGTAATCTCAGGAATTCTGTGCCAGACCACTGCAGCTACAGTTTGTGTTCTCTTCCATGCGTGCTACATTTCCAGCTTGAGGCAGATTAATTGATTGCAGGGAAACTCTAAGCAAAGATTGAAAAAAGTTAGTAATAGGGCATGGAGAGGAAGTGCTTGTTTTGCTTAGCTGGTCCAGAATTTCAACAGAACATTAAGAACATCGGCTTGAGCTATTCAAGGTGTCATTAAATGACAAGCTCAGAAATATTACTGTTCCTGTGTTGTAGCAGCATTTTGTCCTTAGTCAAGACAGACTCATCACATTTTCAACTAAGATGAACTTTATACAGTGTCTACGCCCAAAAACCCACTTACCTTTCACTAAAGTAAATAAACATATACTCAGCACATTTAGAGAATTTTTTAAACAACTATTAAACTTTAGCAGATCAAATTAGACCCTTTATAATATACCCTACAATTAAATTCTTAATTATTATTGACAGCAGGGCTTAATGCTATGGAACAGAAATAAGTCAGTAGTTTGAGGGTTTTGGAGGCTTTTTTTTTTTTCACGTTGTATGTTAACAGAGGACCTAACACTTACCTAAACTTGCCTTAAAATTAAACTTGATTGTAAAGTTTAAAAGAAACTCTTACCTGTTTTTGTCAATCAGATATAGCATTTCAGAGCAGCGTGAGAGTGATAGAACGCTACTCTATACTATCAGGAAAATATTAATCTAAATTTATGAATCTCCTCCCAATATTTATGTGGGTTTTGCAATTTCAAGGGGTGACTCAGAACCTTAGCAGGATGAAGGACCTCTTATAGCTGCCCAACTCTCTCCATCAATTAAAAAGGATGCTCAGGGCAGCCAGTTTTCTATGTTCACACAGCTGGTTCTGTCTGTAGCTAGGCTGAGTGAAGAACACTTGGGGCACCCCACACTGCTCATTACCACTCCCACCATAGATTTCCACCTCCCAGGTTCTGCCGGTGTAACTTGTCTGATTGCTCCCCAACCTGTGATGAAATGAGCCAGGCTCACTCATTTTCAATGACACGCCTTTGCAGGTCCGTTTTAGTTTGTCCAAACTGAAACAGAGAATGACTGTTTGAAAGACTGGGTCAGCAGAAATGAGAGCAGCTTTCAGAGGATTTTTATGGTCAAGGGGGTGGAGGGGTCCCTTGACCTAGCAAAGCTGCAACTGAAATGGAGTATCATCACAGTTAACCGTCTGAAGGCTAGAAGGCAGAACAAATGCTGCAGTACAACTGCAGTCAGACAGACTTTCAGCAGCAGCTAAATGAAGTCTGTTGGCCTCAGCTACAGGTTAGTACCCTGCCTCATTACTGGAGGTTAGCATTTGCCCAAACCCCACTCTATATCTTGATTGCTCTCAGGTCTATTAGATGGTTTGATTAATTAAGTACCTTGATATACTTGGTTTTCTAACCCAGCCACTTCAATAAGTAGTAAACTAGGGTGTGGCCACATAAATTGGTATATTGATGTACCTGAGAGGAATCTCTAGCTTCCCCTGGTTCAGTGGTAGGTGGAGCAACATGTAAGACCTTTGTTAAAGCCTTCTGAAGAGGAGTCAGGTCTACTTTTGCCTGCTTGATGTATACCACAATGTGGAAAGCACTTCAGGGTGCTTCTCTGTTCTCATTTATTAGCTACTTCATTCTAGAAGAGCTTAGACATGCTAAGAATAAATGTGGAAAGCAGCATATTCAAGGTATGTCTCCTGCATTCAGAAAACAAATATTAACATCACACTGAAGGATAAGTGTTTGTGGGTGCTTTTAGAAAGGGCTGGCATAGAATTAAACACAGAGTTCTGAAAAGAGGGATAGTGCAAGTAGAATGACTCAGGAGAAGGTTTAAGATGATAGAATCACTTCTCTGGAATTCTTGCCTGAGATCAGAATGGCTCTTCCCTTGGCCGTGCAGATTAATTCAAGATTCAAGTACTTTTAATACTACTTTATCTCAAAAAGTGGTATCTTTCTTGGTCCAGCTTTTGTACGCAAGAGGATTAGAAGGTAAGAACTTAGACAAGGGAAAGAAAAAATATTGTAGGAACATCATTAATTGTGGCAATTTATCATCTATATTAGTATTTAGAAGGCATCATGGCTGGAGGTTTTGCTGAACCTGAGACAGATGAAGGCCTTTGCTCTTGTTTCAGTAAGTCACGCAAAATAATGCACTTGTATAAGTAGGTCATTAGTTGCCTCATGGATTTATGTAATAGAGTAATAAAGCTAGAATGGCAGGTGGTTGCCTTACTTTGATGATGGGCTGGATAACTGTGTGGTGTGCTTCTCTTTTAACTTCAATATGCAATTGCTTCTCCAGGGTGAGTTCCTGCTGTACTACTGCATCAAGGCTTAACAGACTTGTTAGACATGGAACTCTGATTCTCCTCAGCTTTTTTTATAATTTATTTTCCTGCAGTCTTTATTTTTTTTATAAGTCCAGATGAATGTTGGAGATACCTAACTGAGGTGACTTCTCATAGCCATCTCTGATATCTGAAAAGAGTTATTTGCTCAAAAAGCCCTCAATAATTACCTTCTTAAAGGCTTTTTTAAAATAATTGTATTTATTCTTGATTCTCTGGAACCAATGTGGTTCCAGAAGATTCCAAAGAAGTTTCCAAACCAACTTGCTTTACTTTGCTTGGATATTTTGAGAATTAACAGGACAGGAGCGCTACTGTGGATGGATACAGGCTTTTCAGGAGGGGCAGGCCAGGATGGCAAGGAGTGGAAGTCATCCTTTATGTGAGAGAGTAGCAGGAATGCATGGAGCTCTGCCTGGGGACAGCTGAGAGCTCAGGGGTGGGTTAAAGGGCAGATTAACATGGGTGACGTTGGAGTGGGTGTCTGCTACAAGATGCCTAGATGAGGCCGCCTTCAGATAATAGGTAGAAGCCTCACATTTGTAGGGCCATGTCCTCTTGTCAGGCTTGAGTCATCCTGGTATCTGCTGGAGGAGTGACAGAGCAGAGTGCAAGCAATCCAGGAGGTTTCTGCAATGACAGCTTCCTGGCACAGGTCATCAGGGAGCTGACAACAGTAGGTGCTCAACTGCGTCTTATGGTGTTACTGAAAATCAGAAGAAACTCCTTAACACCAATGTAGCATTAAGAAGCAGCATTTCTTTATTTGCAGCACTGGATGTATGGGGGACAATTCTTCCTAGCAGGCATGTTGCATGCTGCCTCAACCAAAGCTTATATCACCCGATTACATACATATTCATTATTTTCCCTGGAATAGTCATACATATTAATTCTGTTTCTTGGAACTGATTTAATATTTTTGCATAGTCCTTATGCATGCGGCCTAGGCTCAGAGGAGCTTTTATGGTGGATTATGGAGGACCCTAGTGGTTGCAGAAGAGGTATTTTTTGGTGTCTTGTCCCTGACTTCTGCATTCCTTTTCCCATATATGGTCATAAGTAGGCTCCATGTAACAATTTGCCACAGTTTGTTGGGATTTATGCTGGTTTCAACCAGCCTTTAGGCTGTCCAGTTCCTTCTTATCTCTGCTGCTTTGCTTCCCCCTTAGGCCTTGTCTCCTTCCCAGGCCGCTCAGCTCCTCTTTATCTCTATTGTACAGGCTAGTATTTACAAGGTAACGTAACAATGGTTCTTGTACTGGGTCTATATGAGATGGAGTTAATTTTCTTCACAGCAGCTCGTATGATGCTGTGGTTTAGATCTGTGACCAAAACAATGAGGATAACATGCTAACACATCAGCTATGGCTGAATGGCGCTTGTAGGGAATCAAGGCCTTCTCCTCTGCTTTTCCCTCCTACCTTCCTGAATAAACTGGGAGGAGACAGAACCAGGCAGATGACCCAGACTAACCAAAGAGCTATTCCATGCTATATAGCACAATGCTCAGCAATAAAAAGGAAGAGGAGGGTGTTCAGGGAGGTTAGCCATCTTTTGCCTGTGGACTGACTAGGCATCAGCCTGCCTGTGGGAAGTGGTGATTGCCTTTGCATAATTTGTTTTGTTTTCTTTCTCTCTTCTTCCACTCATCTTTTGCTTATTAAACAATTTCCATCTTTACTCACAAGCTTTTTTGCTTTTACTTTTCTTCTTCCCCTGTCCCACTGGGGTTGAGAGAGGAGTGATAAAGCAGCTGGGAGAGGCTTAGTTGCCTACTGGGGTTAACTCATAACACTTGCAAACAGTGAAGAACTGCTTGTGGTTGTGAAGGTCAAGGGCATTCTTTGCTGCAGTGACCATGAGGTGATTCAGTTCAGGACCCTCTGAGGACGGAACAAGGCAAAAAGCAGGATCACAACCCTGGATTTCAGAGGAGCAGAATTTGATCTGTTTGGGGACCTGCTTGCAAGAATCCTATGGGATATGGTCCAGGGGAGAGAGGAGGGGTAGAAGAGAGCTGTCTGTCTTTTAAGTATCACCTCTTCCAGGCTGAAGAATGGTCCATTCTGATGTGCAAGAAGGCAAGCAAAGGTGGCAGGAGGCCTGCCTGGATGAGGGAGGAGCTCCTGACAAAACTCAGACGCAGAAATGAAGTGTGCAAGAGGTGGAAGCAGGGACAGAGGCTTGGGAGAAATCTGAGCTACTCTCTGGAAGTTCAGTGCTGCTGTTAGGAAAGCTGATGGCAGCCTGGAGTTGAATCTGGCAAGGGATGTGAAGAGCAACAAGAATGTCTTCTTCAAGTATAGCAGCAGCCAAGGGTAGACTGTGGAAGATGGGCCTCCTGATGAATGGGGGAGGAGAGCTGATGACAGATGACACAGAAAAAGACAAGATGCTCAATGTCAACTTTGCATCAGTCTTTAGTGGCAAGACTTGTCTTAAGGAGTCCCAACTCCTTGAGGCCAGAGGGCAAGTCTGGAGCAAGCAAGACTTCTTGGTGGAGGGGGATCAGGCTAGGGAATGTTTAAATGAACTGGCCATACACAAATCCACAGGACCTGTTGAGAGACACAGGTAAGTGTAAGTATTGGTTGATGTCATTGTAAGGCCATTCTTTATTATCTTTGAAAGGTTATGATGATCAGGAGAAGTTCCTAGAAGGAACTGCAAGAGAGCAAATGTCACTCTTTTCTTCAAGCAGGAGGAATTACAGGCTGGTCAGTCTTACCTTGATCCCTGGAAATGTGATGGAGAAAATAATCCTGGAAATCTTTCAAAATGTATTAAAGACAAGAAGGTGATTTGGAGTAGTTAGCATGAATTTATGAAGGGGAAGTCATTCCTACCCAACTTGAGTCTTCTATGATGGAGAGGAGCAAGGTAGATGTTGTTTTTCCTGACTTTAGCAAGGCTTTTTGACACACTCTCATAAGAGCTTATTGACAAACTGATGAAGTACAGGCTAGGTAAGTGGCCAGTAAGATGGACAGAAAACTGGCTAAACTGCCAGGCCAAGCCTGGTAACGTGTGATCACAGGGATGTGATTAGTGGCATGAAGTCCTTCTGGAGGTTAGTCACTACTGATGTACCCCACGGGTCACTACTGGAGCAACTAATGTTTAACATCTTCCTTTATGAGCCAGATGATATAACAGAGTGTTCTTTGAGAAGGTTTGCAGAAGATAAAGAACTGGGATCAGTGGCTGATATATCAGATGGGTGTGCTGCCACCTCTGAAGGATAACCTTGACAGCTGAAGAAATGAGCAGACAGAAATTCCACAAAGGGAAATGCCAAGTCCTGCCTCTGGGGAGGAACAGTACACCAGTAGACACTGGACTGGAAAGTGGCTTGTCAGAAAAAGTCCTTGGAGTCCTCTTGTTCAACAAGTCAGACACGAGCACCATTGTGTCCACTGGTGTCCAGGGCTGCATTAGGAAGATTGTTGCCAACAGGTCAAGGGAGGTAATTCTTCTCTGCTCAGCCCTGGTGAGACATGCCTGGAGTGCTGTGTCCAGTTCTGGGCTACCCAGTATAAGAGAGACATGGACATACCAGAGAGTCCAGCAAAGGTCCATGAAGATGATGAAGGGATTGGAGCATCTAATGTATAAGGTGAGGCTGAGAGAGCTGGGACTGTTCGGTTTGGAGAAGGGAAGGCTCAGGGGAATCTCATCCATGTGTACATATACCTAGTGGGAGGGAGTAAAGAAGCTGGACCTGGTGTGTTTTCAGTGATGCTCAGTTGTAGGACAAGAAGCAACGGGCACAAACTGAATTACATGACATTCCATCTGAATGCAAGAAGACCCTTACTGTGAGGGTGGTCAGACACTGGAACAGGTTGCTCAGGGAAGTTGTGGAGTTTTCATCCTCAAAGATATCCAAAACTCAATTGGACATAGCCCTGAGCAACCTGCTGTACCTTACCCTGCTTCGAGCAGAGGGTTGGCCTAGATAATCTATGGAGGTCCCTTTCCAGTTCAATCACTCTGTGATCTTAAAGGTTCTGTGATTCTGTGATCTTAAATGTCAACAAGTCATAGGCTGTTCATAGCACAGAATCATCCAAAGTAGTTCAAGTTCTCTGGGTTATATGGTGCTAGCTGAATTCCAGTCTAAACTTCATTGGTGTGGTTCCTGTTGACTTCTACAGAAACTGTGTATACTAGCTGTTTTATTTCTGCAAATAATTAGGGAAAATTTATAGCAAAAAATGAGAATTACTAGCTTTCCAAATTCAACTGCCTTTCTAATATGCGTCTGGAACTAATTGCACTTTTATTGATTAGTATGGTAGAAAAGTTGGCATTGCTTTCTGGTTTGCAGTAGCTAGCTACTGACTGTCTCTGTTTCCTGCTATTCCCCACAATATTTGTGCAGAGCACTGCTGAATGAAGGTTCAAGAGGTTTAAAGTGTGGTTGTAGTGGTTCAAAGTGGTAGAGGTATCACTGAAACAATAGTAGAAGGAGCTTTGCTGAAAGCTGTAAAATGTTCCAAAAGCTGGATAGCTTAAAAATCATGATAGTAGTGTGGTGAATGTAGAGTGCTTCAGCTTTTTTCTTATTTAAAACAGCCTTATTGTTTATCTCTGAAACTAATTTTAAATGGTTTATGGGAGATCCTTCATACCAAATGAACTGCTTGACAGGTTCCTTTTCAAAGGTAACTGTCATTAATTATTTTTGCTTACAAGTAACAGTTCTGAAGGAACAAAAATTTCTAAACAGCACCAGATGTTAATAATGATGAGAATAAAAAAAAATAATTACGGGACTTCGGAGTGCCTCTGTTTGGAAGAGTGGAACTAACTAGAACTGCATTGATTGCTTAGTTTGTATATCTGTAACCCCTGACCAACACCATTTTGAATTATTGGCCTACAGCCACATATTCATTTATAAGGAACTGATCACAATAATGACTCTCAACAGTTCCAGAGCTATCTATCTGCAAGGCTCTGTATTACAAGTGTCACCCTTCGGACATGAAAGGTGATGTAAAGCTACATCACTTTGATCTGTGTACTTCCTAAATGTTGATTATAGGAAAGTGGTACTGTGTTACAGTTGCATCCCCTATTTACTTATAGAGTTATGAAGTTATAACAAGCTACAATGTGATTTCTATGACAACCAAAAATATGGTCAAAATATGGCTTTTCCAGCATGGCCTACATCTGTGGTACAGAAGTTTTGATCACATACTGGAAGGGACCATTTTTGCATTTTCCCTTTGAAAACATACAGATAAATGGGGTTTTTTGTTGTTGTTAGTAGTAGAGTTTTTCAGGCAAGAGGCACCTTTCAACACTAGTGGGTCAGGTATGATGGAAAAAACCAGCTGCAGAAAGAAGCAGCTACCAGACAGTTCCTGTGCTTTCATCCTGAGGTGGAATGTTTCTGCTGAACCAGAGTTTGGTTCAATGAAGGAAAAAAGGCATCTGCAAATAACTGCCAGATCCACCAGTTTTCTCTCTCACTATCTTGCTGCTAAAGTTTTGCTTTTCCTTCACACTGCTCATTAGTTTTAGCTAATTATAAATAAAACATCAACAGGATTGCTTCTACCCTTCCTATGATGTCAGGAAAAATCACCTCTTCAAGCCTACTGGACTTTGCTCCCAGGCTCCTACTGTTGTAATCATCTAGCTGAAAGTTTAAAGGAACTGGAGTAAATGACTGTGGAAAGAAGGTGGGGACAGTTTTAGAATTGAACTTATGCATAAGCAGGGAAAGAACCAAAGAGTTGGCATAGGATTTTCAGGGCGATTGTGAAAACTCTGTTTGCAGAGATACTCTGAATTTGATGAGGCCCTCAGCTGACTGCCCTAACTGAGCAGAGGTTGTATTTGGTGACCTTCTGAGGTCCCTTTCAACCTGAATTATCATACAAGTCTAAAAGTAGAGGGACATGATGAAAAAGGAATATAATAGGATGAGGAGGAAGATAGTCATAGAGCTAATCAGAACTTTTAATATGTGTGTGTCCTCCCCTTGGGTAGGGGGGTCTCCAAGTTATTTTGGTTTGGAATTAGATGTGGGTGTAATCCAAACTTTTGGGTGGCGTAGGAAGAAATCTCTGCAGTTGTGTGCAGCTCTGAATGCTACCTCAGTAGTATTCAGCTGTCTTAATGGTGGCCTAGCTCTGGTTTATCTTACTGCATAGAAAGCCCACAGCAAAGCTGTAGTTGTTTCTCCCATCATCCATAAGTGATTAAGGATTAAAAAATGTGGGAAAAATGCTGGAGAACAGGTGAAAAAAGAAACAGGGAAAGGTTAAGCTATAGACTAATTCTGACTAGTTTCCTTCCTACGTTAACCAGTCCCTAGGCATTACACTGTATGTTGCTCAGCCTTTGTGTGTAGAACTACACCACTTTGTATAAACTACGTAAATGTACAGAAGTAGCATGCAAACAAGTGGGTGTGACTCCCTTGTCTGGTGGTTTACACACTTAACTGGGAGCAAACCCAGCTGGGTTCCTGCCCTGGTGAATTATTAGTACAAATTAATTCATATAAATTCAACAAAGGTGTTGAAACAGTATCAACAGGAAAATCTAAGCTTTCCTGCTCCAGAGATGCTGTAGTTTGTTGTCAAAATAATGCTATGAGAGAACAGGAGGTATGACTTCAAATAGCCCCAGGTAAAGAGGAAAATATGGCCTACGGCTGCCACATCCTTGTGCACGTCCTAACTGTTTAGCTCTTGGCTGAAAGGCAGGAGGCCAACCCCTGGGCAAACCTCTGTTTCCAGTTCTGCTTCTTCTGCAGGTGGCCGAGAGGGATCATTTCGTTTCAAGCTGATAAGTCACCTTTTTTTTCCTCATTAGTTTTATTTTTTTCTACAAAGTATTTGCTGGCATTTGAACTTCACTGAAGAATTTATTACACTTCCTTGTAATGGAGTGTTTCTCTTGACAGCACCGTTTTGTCTTGCTAGTGATTTAACAGGGTATGTAAAGAGACTTGCAAAAACAGCTTCCTTGCGTTTGAAGGACTGGAGGATGAATGGATTCCAGCGGCAAAATAAACCCCTGGGTTCAAGAAGGGAGAACAGTCACGATGGGGAAAGACTGCAGTGGATTTCAGTCGAGGACGAGAAACCGGAACTAGTGGGAGGAGAAAATGAAGGGAAATTTAAACAGGTTGAGGTAACCGAGCTGTACAACGAGCACCGTAGGTTTTTTTCAGCGGATGCTGCTGGCCGCACCGCAACTTGCCCGATGCGCCCAGACCGCCCGTTCGCTTTCCCAACCGTTAACGAAGAACCTCGGCAGGGCGGGACGCGGCACCTGGCCGGCCGCCCCCAGGCCGCAGGCGGGCTCCCCCCGAGGGAGCTCGGCAGGCGGCTCTGCCTCCGCTCCCCATAGAGCCCGCGGCCGCCGCCGGCCCCAACGGTCCCCGCGCGCCCGTCCTCTGACCCGCGCGGCTGCCCCTGATTAGCCCGCTCCCGCCGGAGAGGGGGGCGCGACTCAATTGGGGAGCCAATCAGGAGCCGGGGCTGCCCCGCTCTGCCCGCCCCGTCGGCGAGGCGGGCGCTGGCGGTGGGGGCTGCCGGGGCGCCGGGGGCGGCGGGGCGGCGCGGCGGGCACCGGGCGCGGGCAGAGCTGCGGGCACCAGCGACGCCGGTGTCGCCGCCGCTGCTGCTGCCGCTGCCGCCACCGGGCGGTTCCGCTCTTCTGCCGGAGCTTCTTTCGTCGCTTTACTTTCGCGGCTCGGAGCAGGGGCATTATGCCGAAGAGAAAGGTAAGGCGCCCCGAGCGTGCGGCGGATCGTGCCTCCGCGCCTCCCCCGGGCAGGGGTGGGGGGAGGCCGAGCGGCGGCCGGCAGGTGAAAGGCGCGTCGGTGGCCGGGGGTGTCTGCTGCTCTCCCGCCGCCGTTCCGTTCCCGAGCTCGCGGATTGCTCCCGAGCCCGGGTATTTTGCTGCCTGTTGCAAGCCCTCTCCACGCCTCCCCCTGCGCCGCCGTCGCCGCCGCCCCCTGTTTACTTTCCCGGCGCCGCGCGGGGCGGTGTCGCCCCCGTCCCTGGAGGGTGAAGTCGCTATCACAACTCCTGCCCCCCCTCCCCTCCGCCACTGGGGAGAAGCGCTGCAGCAGCTGCGGCTTTCGCCCCTGGGCCCCGGCGGGAGGAGTTTCCTGCTTGCAAACTCCGGCGGCGGCGGCGCCGCCGCCGCTGCTGCGGGGGAAGCGGCGGGGAGGGGGCAGCCCCCACCCAGGGCGGCCGGATCCCGCCGCCGCTGCCACCTCCCGCCGTGCCCGGGTGATGGCTCCGAGGTAAAAGGAGGAGGGGAGAGGCAAGCCATGTTTAAAACAAACTACACCCTTCTCCTCGCCTCCCGCGGCAGACCCGTATGTACTAACTCCGGCGCCCATCCGGGCAGGGCCCCCGGAGGCGGGGGGCGGCCGCCGGGGCGGGGAGGCGCCTCCTGAGGGAGGGAGCGAGCGCTGCCCCCGCCGCCCCCCGGCGGGCCGGGCCGAGGAAGCCATGGTGGAGCTGAGGGACCACGTCCGGCCCCCGCCGCGGTCCATTTTTTTCCCTCTGGGCAAGCAGCCTCCTCGGGAGGGAGCTACCAGCGGGGGCCGGTTGTGAGACCGCATTCCCGACGGGAGAGAAACTTAGGCGGCCCTTCTACGGCCGGGCTCGGTGTCGTGGGTTTTTTTTTTCTGCCTCCCTCTTTCCTGCTTTGAAGCTGGACCCTTCGCTTTGCGGCGTCCTGGCCTCGGGGAGAGCTTGCAGGGAGATGCTGGCAGAAGGCAGGCTGAGGGTAAGGGGTGGGCGAAGGAGGCGCCTGCCTGGCCCCCGCGGGCGGGCAACCGAGGGGAGCCCTGCTGGAGGTGCTCGTCGAGAAGTTACTGCCTGTCTTCTGCCGGCGCTGATCGGGTGTAATGAGAAACGTGACACTAGGACACGCTATGGCAAAAAATAATAGCTGCGGTCCTTTAACTAGGTCAACCAAGGCAAAGCGCTGTGTTTTTGGGGATTTCCCAAATGTCACCTCTGACCTGTTAATATGCTGTATCTGAGCTGGGGCTCAAACATCTTTTAATAAAGTTACAGGTAGATGATGACTTCCGGGTAGCTCAGCGTTCAGTTCTTGTCCTTTCCTCATTCCTTATGGGAAGTATCAAAGTGTCACGTTGTCAAGTATGCTACTGAATTACTTAATCCATAGTTAAGAGCCTGATTCCAGTTCTGAAAACCGATACTACTCTGGGGTTGATTGCCTTTATTTCGATCACTGAGCTTGAAGTTAGTGAATGTTGGGCAGTTTAGGTTTTTCTCTTGCTCTTCTGTCATAGGCCTCTCATAGGCCCCGCATGCTTCTGCTCTTACAGTGCCATCGTTTGTCATCAGGAAAAAGACGAAAATGAGCCTATGCCCATAGGACTCTCCACAACTTTGGAAACCTTGCAAACTTCCTGCCCTGTGTCCTTTGCCTTTCTGTGTTCTTACGCTCCAGATAATGTTTCAGGCTGTCCCTCCTAAGAAGAGATAAAATTAAAGTCACTCCTGTAGGTTTTTGTGGTCTGTTGTGAAATGTTTATTAAGAGAAACTCTCTTTGAATAGTAAGTCCACGAGGACATGTCGTCTTTCTAGAAGATTATAAAAAAGTAATGAAAACATTGCGTATGGGATCAGAACAATGGACATGAATTTTAATGGCTCAGTAAATTTTAATTTACTTAGCAGTGTATGGGTAAACATTTAAATGTTAAGATTGTATGTGAAGTTTTGGAATTACATGTGGGGTTTCAAAAGCATTGGTTCCAGGAAAAGTGTATGATTAATGGCTTTGCGTTTTGAGAAAAGTGGAATGGCTGTAAGTATTCTGCAATAGTCAGTTTTATTCCAGAATAACATCCACAGAGCGAGAAGTTAGTGATACAGCAGTAACTGAATAATCACACCAGTCAGCTTCCACATGGAGACATAACCATCACGTCCAGTCAATTCTTCTAATAAAATTTCTAACTTATAAAAAGGCTGCTAATGCTGAAAGCTTTATAAGGAAATAAACATCAAAAATCAAAATGAGAAATTTTCACAGTTATGGGGTTAAGTAAATAAACAGTACTGCAGAAAGAGTGTGAATCCTTCCATACCTGTTTTTTTGTATGCCTTAGTTATCTAAACTTGCTGGTCCTTGTTCTTTGCTTTTCTTTCCATCTCTGATTTTTTCATCTCTATGTAAATTGAAATCAGTTGCTAAGTCCCTGGCCTTACATTCGTTGCGAACATTACGAACGAAAAAATGTAGGCTGTCTCCCCTTCTCTATAGGGCTGCGGCCTAAGGTATTGGGATTACTCATTGCTTGAGGGTCATGGGGAAAAGGAAAAATTTACTGCATGTTGAGATGGCGTTAAATACTGTGCTAAAAGAAACACAGGTTGAACTCCGGTCTCCTTCTGTCAGATTTCTGCACTGGTTGTCTGTTGTAATACCATGTTATGGTGTGAAGTGGCCTTTCACAAGAAGAATGGCATGCCAGTGTGGGATAAGCCAGAATGCTTGTTGTGGTATTGATAGCAGCAAACGCCTTGAAATGGATTAGGGTGTTTTGTTTTGTTGCTTGTCTTGCTGGAATTAGCTCTTCTGTCATATTGGAAAACTCCTTGACCTTGAAACACCTCAAATAAAAATGTCTCAGTGTTAGTCATAAAAGGGTGAAGAACCATTCTGTACCTGGTGACAAGGACAATCATGGTATGTTCACGTACACCCACATGCATAAGCATACGTACATCAGCTTTAATGTGATCGTCATCAAGATGAACAGTATTTGTCCCTTTAAGTAGAATGTGCACCACCTCTGAGGAATATTAATAGGTCAAGTGGTGACTTGTCTAGTATTGGATGGGGAGCCTGTCAGTTAGTTGGGATTGCACTCCAAAATGACCCAACTTGTTCTTTAATCTGATTCTATGCAATGTGACCTGCACCTCACATGTTGTTTTGAAAACATTTGGAGTTGAATCAAGTGTGAGAACTAAATGCAACTTTTTCTTCTTAAGTGAGTTTAATAACATCTTTGAATATTGCTTTTGTTTCAGAGCAAATAAAAAATACCCTGGTCTAATTAGCCATTTCAGTAGGCTATTTGCCACTTTCTTGTAGTCAGGAATGTTGGTTTCTGCAGTACAATCGATGCTGTGAAAATGTAAAGGGAACACCTGTGGCAGGTTCCTGTTCTGTTATGCAAACTCACTTTCTTTAAGGTCAGAGAGACTAGTTGGTTATATTTACTAGAGAAAAACAAACCCTCTGAATATTTTGCTTGGAATGCTGCTTTTTAGTGGAAGTTAGAAGGTGCCATAGTCCAGAGTTATCCTATCGTCCGTTTAGTTACATGATCCATGATAGGGGTTTTTTCTGTGAGACTCTGACTTTAATTGTTGTTTTGCTGACCAGGTGTATTTTCTAATCCTCGAAGTTAAATGCACATTCTTACCCATACTAACCTAGAGCTGCTAAATTTTACTTATACCTTTTTGTCCAGACCTAAATTCAGAATCACAGAATGGTGGGGTTTGGAAGGGACCTCTGGCGATCATGTAGTCCACCCCCTCTGCTAGAGTAGTTTCACCTAGAGCAGGTTGTACAGGATCCAGGCGGATTTTGAATATCTCCAGAGAAGGAGACTCCACAGCCTCTCTGGGCACCTTGTTCCAGTGCTCTGTCACCCTCAAAGTGAAGAATTTTTTCCTCATGTTCAGATGGAACTTCCTGTGTTCCAGTTTGTGCCCATTGCCCCTTGTCCTGTCACTGGGCACCACTGAAAAGAGCCTGGCCCCATCCTCCTGACACCGGACCTTTAGATATTTATGAGCATTGATAAGACCGAGAGGGTATCTTCTCTTCTCCAGGCTAAACAGACCCAGGTATCTCAGCCTTTTCTCATCAGAGGGATGCTCCAGCCCCCTAATCATTTTTGCAGCCCTCTGTTTGACTTTCTGCAGTACATCCTTGTCTCTTGAACTGGGGATCCCAGAACTGGACACAGTGCTCCAGATGTGGCCTCACTAGGGCAGAGTAGAGAGGAAAACCTCCCTTGACTTGCTGGTCACACTCTTAATGCACCCCGGCATACCACTGACCGTGGCCACAAGAGCACACTGCTGGCTCATGGTTAACTTGTCCACCAGGACTCCTAGGCCCTTCTCTGCAGAGCTGCTTTACAGCAGATCAACCCCTAACCTGTACTGGTGCATCGAGTTATTCCACCCCGGGTGCAGGACCTTATAATTGTCCTTGTTGAACTTAATTTGGTTCCTCTCCACCCAACTCTTCAGCCTGTCCAGATCTTGCTGAATGGCAGCATAGCCTTTTGGAGTGTCAGCCTCTTCTCCCAGTTTGGTATCATCAACAAACTTGCTGATGGTACACCCTGTCCTGTCATCCAGATCATTGATTATATATTGAACAAGACTGGACCCAGTACTGACCCCTGGGGAACACCAGTAGCTACAGGCCTCCAGCTAGACTGCCGCTGATCACAACTCTCTGAGCTCTGAACTCAATTCTCTTTGTGAAACCCTTCTGCCTTCTTGAGTTTGCATTTCTGAAGTGTCTTGAATATTCAGAGGAATGCCGTTCCTCATCCACTGATAGGGAAATGGGGCACAGAAGTAAATGGTTGTGTTGTTGAAATGGCCCCTTCATCTTGGCTTCTCAAGTTAAGATGTCTGTTCTGATTTTTTTTTATTCCTCTAATAAGCACCTCCTTCACTCTGAGTGGTGCGTTTATTGTTACTTCTCCAAATTTGCCTTCTCACTTTGTGGTGTGAAACTGAGCAACTTGCAACAGTAACTGGTTCTCTAAAATTTTGTTGGAGCAACTTGTTTGTGATCAAATAGCAATTAACTAATGAAGCTGAGGGTCCTGCAGATGACAGCTGTTTTCTGTGGCTGTGAATGACCCTGCTGTCACTGTTCGGTCTGTGGAATGAGGTGTAGATATTTTGCAAAGAGTAGCAGATGAGTCTGTGTTCATGATGCAGCAGTATGAAGGACACTCAAGTGCTGTTCATCTCTACTCCATGTGGCTTTCCATGTTTTGATACTTAAGCTGTGTATCAGTCCACGTCAATTCAGCATACCATTATCAATGTAACCTAGTGTTTTTTCTGCTAAGAATATCTTCGTTCTGAGGCTGCTTGGCAGGAAAGAAGCTGCAATGGTGTTGTGGGGACTTGCACCTTGCCAACAACAAGTTTCATCACAGCTCTTGGTCTGTAGCAGAGGCACTCTTCAGTTTAACCTAGAGCACAGCTAACAGGGCACATTCTGTAGTGGTGGGACGCAGAAATGGGTAAGGTTCTGTATTTTATTTCATCCTCTGGAGATGATTATAGATGAGAAGGGGAAGGGGAATCAGTACCAGATTCAGGTGTATTGGCAGCTGCCCTCTCCCACTCTCATCTGTCCCACTTCTCTCTGCAGACTTTCACTTGAACTCCTCCTGCATTTCATGCTGTTTTCTTTCTCGCTGTGCTACATGAGGACTAAGAGCAGAAGTCAGAGCTCTGAAAAGGCAGTTTCTCTTTCCATTTTCCCCATTAGTCCTAGATTATTTCCCCAGATTAGTCTTAGATCATTCAGTAACTACTGGAAAATAGGCTAGGTAACAGCAGAAGACCACCTTCTTTGCATCTGTATCACTGAGGTACCCGTGACTTTGACAAACTCCTACTTAACATGCCAGCAGATTCCTCAGGTGGGCTTCTACCTTCAGTATCCTTTGCAGGGACAGGTAAAATGATTGCTATGCAGAGTTGCACTTAACCCTCAACCAAGACAAACAGAGTAGAGGTGCCAGAGCATCTTAAAAGATTGCAGGAGTATTCTAATACAAGGGAAATTTTTTTTTTCACTTAGCAATTTTAGAAATTGTACCATTTGTTCTCAATAATTACAAATTTAGTATTTTAAATGTTGATGAATTTGATGCAATTGAAAACTGTTTAGCTGGCCTACTCCAAGTATCTGTTGTCCAAACTGACTCAAAGGATCTACATCTTTCATAGAAAATCTAAGCAGAAAAGATCACGAGTTTTTATCTGCGCATGGTTCGGTGCTGAGTGGCACTGAAGAAAAAACACGCTTGAGTAATGATGCTATGCCATGTTGCAATAAATTATGTTTACAAAGCTGTTAAATACATGCAACAAATACTTATCCATGTTTTATATTAAAGATACACTTTAAAATAGCTTAGAAAGAGCTAATTATATAATTTTAGCTATGACTGTTTTTGAGAGCTATGGAGATTAAAATATCATTGACTAATCATTTTCAGATCTAAAATGCTTCTGATCATTTTATACAAGTCTGTAAAAATCTGACCCATTTATCAGTAATTGATAACAATGCCTATAAATTTTCTTCTTAGACCACACTGAAATACAATTGGACTTAACGGGCAACCTAAGAATTCTTGGGTTTTCACTGAATTGTTGATTAAAAATCATTTTTAATGCTTCTTGGGTGCATTAAAGCATGATATCTGACGAAGTGTAGCCGGTAGTACAATTTACTTTGTAAGTTATCACCTCTGAGTTCAGAACTAACCACGTGCAAGTGATTTATTTATATACAGGAGTTCAGCTTGACAACTTGGGTATTACTATTTTGTATTTTAGAGTATCAGTATTGTTAACTTTAAAAAATAAAAAAGTCTTCTGTGTAAATGGGATGTAGCAGGGGTATGCTCTTTAGTTTAAGGCTGCTTTTCTTCTGTCTCACTTGAAAAACTTTGTTTTCTCTGCTGTCTTCCACCCAGACAGTAGCTGTGCATAGGCCTGGTATGTTCCAAAGTGTATCCTTGTTTCAGAGAAATTGTATGAAGTTGAATTTTTCTTGACATGATTGAGATACTGTCTTTTGTGTAGGGTGTAAGTAAACCAGATTCGGAGATTTCTCTTGGAAATTAGCATTTCTCAGGATTATAATGGCTACCATCTATTTTCTGTTCTTTAACTGCACTGAGCTAACACAGAGATTTTTCCCGTGATCCAGTACCCAGAAAGGTGTTTTCAGGTGCTAGACTTACATTTCAGGCCGTGATCCTCTTAATCCTTGTTTAAGGTTTGAATGTGGTTTTGAATTTTTTTTGTCCTTCATCATTTTACTGATCCAATTTAGAGATGCTGCACAGTGGTGCAATTTATATGTGGTAACCTGTTAGAAGGGAGTAGGGCTGTAAATCAGCAACTGACTGCATGCAAAAGTAAGATGTTATACCAATTTTATTGTTGGCACAATTGGCAGTGTGGGACTTTGCAGTTTGGGGTGTAGTTCAACAGATATTTCAAGCTGGTGAGTACAGGCCAAAAGAAGCAATTCCAGATACTTGTTCCTGTCCATACTCTGATTTAACCTGGGGGATATCTGAAGTGTTTGGGGTAGTTTTTGGCCAGACCTGTCTGATCTAGTTTCCCCTACCTTGGCGCAAAGAGTTAAGTTGGCTTATTGGCAGGAATGATTAGGTGGAGAAGGGCAGAGCTCTTCTTAGCAGCAGCCAGGTATTAATCAGACTACAGCCTCCTTTTCTTTGATTGTCCTGAACTTAGAGTGCGTAAAGGTCTATTCTTTAATTCATTAGAATAATCATAAAAACTCAGTGGTCAGATTGTGTCCTTGCATTACTGGGACAGACATTGGGCTTGTTGGTTTTTTTTTTTTTCCCCCTTGATGTCTATAGAAATTACAAATTCTCAATTAATTACTCCTGTAACTTGGAGATACTGCTCCTGTCTTCCTGTAGTAAAGAGTGGGTGTACTTGGTAACCGTGAAAGCTGCAAACATAAAATGCAGTGTTCTCTAAGAATGTTTGGATCTGCCTGCACAAAAAAAATTGCTTATGTTCCCATCAACGCTGGCTTTGTTGGGACTGTTGGGTGCTCTTCCCACCTAGCTTTCTTCATTGTCCTAATGCTACCTGAGTTAGTAGTAGCAGAGAGTGCATCCATAGTTAGAAACCAAGTGCCTAATGACATTTTTAGCTCTGCAGTGTTTTGTTCCTCTGAAGCAGAGGTGAGGAGAGGTGTCAGTTCTCTATTTGTAGTAGGAAAGCATCCTTTATCTCTGCTGCATCCTCTCTTCCTTATCATACCTGCACCCTCTTGGAGGCATTTTACTTTTTTTTTCTCTCAAAACTACATTTAGATTGTGAAGTTCTCTGACTGGCTGTCGTAGAGTGATACACGAGTTAACTCCAGCTGGAATTATTACAAGGATGTAAAAGAGATTGGTGTATCTAAGGCATTGTACCAGTTGTGCCTTTGGTACCTACCTCTTGTGTGTGGACCTGCTATCGTCATCTCAGAGGTTTGACGTTTGGTGACGTTCTGTGGTTTGACATTCTGTGACATTCTGTGTTGAAACAACAACAATAAAGGTTATTTTTTAGATTATTGTGGTTTTATCACAATATGTCCTCTGGCAAGGGAAGAATTATACACCATTTTTCAGTCATTCAGAGTACTTTGTCAGAGGTGGCTATTTTCAGGAATCAGTTATTGAAAGTAGTTGGCTAAATTTAATCTCTATCCCTGAGTAGATAAAATAATTTTTTTTCCTACTTTTTTCAGAAGTACTTTGTGCTATTTTTGCTTTGCAGATTTGATCAATTTATTTAGATACAGATTTTGAAACCTTCAAGGTTTTAAAAACTCTGGCTCTGAATGTAGACTCACATGAGTCAATCAGTTTGATCTCACTTGCAGAACTGGCATCAGCTTTGAAAGGTCAGAGAAATAATACTATTAGGGATTGGATTTCATCCGTCATATTCTTTGAATCTGCCTTTTTATTTTGTGGTGGCAGTAAAATGGTTAAGCAAATACTGAGACAAGAATTTATTTACTACCTAGCTGAATTCTCACCTTTGGTGTTCAGGGGAAATGGAACAATTTCAAATGCATTGTGCTCACTGCTCCCATGGCTGATCTGTGTTTTTCAAAATGCAGCTGATTACTTCACTGTCTGAAAAAGGAACTATCTGTCTAATTTTAAATTATAATGTGGGTTGTTGGGTTGTTTTTTTTTTTAAATCTGAGCCTCTAGAAACTGCTCTTACTTCTTCACTCTGCTACAGGTAGAAGATGCCATATTCAAAAAACTGACTATGGGGAAGACAAACTTGGAAGGAAAAATAAAAGCCGAACCAGTTGTGAGACTTTTAAAATGTCCCATCAAATATAAACACAAATTATATTGGTCAATCTTTGACTGCTTCCCAGTGGGAATAGCAAAACTTCAATCTGCAATGAAGGAATTTCCTCTTTTGGAAAAGCATTTATTCTGTCTGGTTTTGGATATCTAGAAATACCCCAAGCCTGACTTGGTTTCTGTCTCTTCTATCTGGAAAAGCATAAAGCTCACATAAGTTACCTGTTAAGAGTTAAGGAATTTAATAAAATGCATTTTCTGAATATACGGATTTTGTTTATAACCAGGCTGTTTGTATTCTTATTTTCTTATATATTCTTTGAAAATGAAATGCATTTTAACTAGTCACCCTGTTTGGCTTGAATCTCTAAGCAAGAGGGGATATTAATGGTCTTCTTTATATTTAAACTTTTAAATACCATTTGTCTTTTCAGAACTTTATGATTTTGACATTCTCCCCCAAAGAATTAGAAAATTAAGTATTCTGCGCTTATTACATGTAAGATGGAGAGATTTAAGTTCTAAAAGTGACATATTGTATAATATTTCATTGTAATAGTTCTTAACAGAAAAGATGGAAATATTATATACTTAAAGAATAAATATTTAAGCAGGGGAGTTGGGGTTTTTTGTTTTGGGGTTTTGTTTGTTTTAGTGAGGAATATATGTGCATATATGTATATATACAGTATTGAAAAAAAACCAACAACCCAAACAACCCTCAGATTTTTTGGAAGAGAGCAAGACAAATATTATTTTGGATAAGGATTTAAAAATCCAGCCACTAACCAGATTTATTCTGTACTTCACTCATGGTTCTGGCAGGATTACTTGTTTGTTAAATTAGTGGCATGCATTTTTTTAATCTCATCCAGGATCAGGCTCTTGATAGAATAAAGAAATGGAGGATTGTAGTAGGAAGAATACTTGATTTCTTAAAGCATTTATTAGGGAGAATTAATTTTACTTGCAAAGTTCATTCACATTGGCTTGGCAGAGAGCACTGTTCTATCCACTGAAAACAGATGAAAGAACTAGCTGTAACCAGAAGGTTAACGATAAGATGCTGGAGGAGCTCAATGAGGAAGCAATGGCTAGAAGGGTATTGCATGAGTTAGTGTTAAATTAGTCAACATGTAGGCTTCATTAACCTAAAACAAGAAATAAACAGCATTTTAATTACATTTATGAACTGGCACAAAATTCAGAGCTGCTCTAAAGACAAATAATTAGAATATCTAGCATGTATGGGGAAACAAATCATTGAATTAAATTGAGTCTAATGCAGAGTTCAACTCAAAGGGAAACAAGGGCAGGAAGAATTTTAGGAAGGTAGTGCAGTAAACCCTGAAAAAGGCTTACGACTCAATATGCCTTTTCTTACACTGTGGTTTTGTTGCAAGCTTTTATCGTCTTTTGGTTGGTGAAAAAGTTGTTGGAGGAATGAGCAAAGCATTACATCATGGAAATGGCAGCTAGAACAGTGAGTCGGGAAGGTATCTTCAGGCAAATCCCATTCCAGACAGTGTATCGAGATATGGCTGAGCAAAACAGCTTGCAAAGAAGGGAGGAAATGCTGCAGAGAAGGCTCAAGTGCTAGGATGGTTAAGGCTTTCTGCCTTTAACTTCTTAACATGGTAGTTAGAATGAAATTGGCATCTGCCTTTTTTTTTTATTATTCGTGGGTATGAAAGGACTGATTTCTATCCCATCAGAGCCAAGGTGTTGAGTTACAGCCAGTAATAAGATCCTTCAGAGAATGAACAATCTGTTTAATTTTATAAGCAACCTTCTGTACTGCCCATTACTTCTCACATACTTGTATTCTCATTCTTCATGCTTTTTAATATGCTCCTTTATAACAGTACAATCCATCCATTTAAGTACAAATAAAATATTTATCCAGAGGCTGGTCAGTGCAAGTTCATACCTTTGGACCTGTCAGACATCAGTAACTTCACTACTTTGTGTTACTATACTCTTATTACATCCTGCTCGTGTTGCAGGGCTTTTTTCTTGTATAGTGCATCTCTACCAGGTAAGCCAGCCTTAAGAACGATAAAAAAAGGAAATTTGCCTCTGTGAATACTTTCTTAAAACAGTTATCTAGCTTTCTGGTTTCACATTAACGGTTCTGTAATGAAGTTTGCACTGCAGATACCACAGTATTGTCCTGGTGCGTGGAAACGCTTGTTCTTATGTGTATTCACAGCTGGTGGAATACAAGAACTGTATACACAAACAAGCTCAATTTTAATATTCCTTTGATTTTTTAAAATCTTTTCTATGATCTATTAATATTCCTTTTTTTTCCCCAATCCTCTTAAAATACTTTTCTAGGTTAGTCCTTAAAAATGAATGCAGAAAAAGCAAATAAATAAAAAGGCTGTTTGCTGATAGACAGAGAGAATCTTGCATGCAACCTTCCACGTTAATCTTGTCGTATAAAAGTTTTGCAGCTCTGACAGATATTACAAAGCTTAGCTACAGCTTAATTTACAAATATTGCCAAGATGTAGTGCTAATTGAGGTATGACACAATGTGTGGGCATCTGAACCTAAACGTGCTATTAGTTTAAATGTCAAAAGCGTATTGAGAGTTAGCCAGTCAGCTTCTTTCCTTCTGTGTACCTCTATAATTGGGGAAGAAAAAAAAAAAATCACTCTTATCTCTGTTCTTACTTGCTTTTTATTTTATCTGGCTTGTCTCTTGTAGGCATTCATACAGTATCAGGCACAGCAGGCCTGTAGGGACTACTTTATGAGTATAGTATAGGCATATGATGGAGTAGAGTTGAAGAATTACTGAGTTTGGAGTACTGCCCTTATCAAAAGTGCTTGAATTGGTCTTTCATTTTTGCCACGCAAAACTTGCAGTGTGGACAGTCCTGCTCCTGACTGGTTCATGGTATAAGGCACAGTATCCAGGGTGCATTTTAATGTCACTGGGGTGTCATGTGAAATATGGTGAGCTGTAGCATTACGTCCTGTGGAAAAACATGCCAAGGGGGTGGGTTACTTAGTAGGTTTGGCTTTGAAACCAGAGGTTCTTCAGTAGTTTGTCAGGACAAGAGATGGGGGAAGGGTTCCTGTGGAAGGGTTAGGGACAAGGACTTTAAGGTTTTGGTGGTATCTACATAAAAGTCCTGTGACTTCCAGATACTAGCACAGACAGTCACTGTGTCTGGCATGCCAGGTTCTTTGGGAACTATGCTTGGCTCAAATCCATTCGTGTACAAGTCTCTCTGGTCCCTAGAGAGAGGAGAAAGTATTGCAAAAACTAGCATGAAGATCCACATCAGCTGGGACTTACTGGAATGTCTAAACAGGACTCACAGAGGGGAAAATAAGTTTCTGTTCCTCTTTAACAAATATACTGTAGTCATATCTGACATATCACATATATTTTGTGTGTGTGTCAGCTAAAGAGTCCCAGGCTGCTTGCAACTGCCCCGCGCTACTTCATTCTTGTCCATTGTACTGGCTCCATTGTTTGTGCAGCTGTGCAGTAAAATGATTCTGCTGGAGCAGGGAAGACTATATATTTATAATTTGTATATAATATTTATAAATCTGTTTAAGCAGCAGGCTATTTCTCAGCTGGTTCAATTATCTTATTCACGACATGGCCTCCCAAGCCGCTCTGCCATCACAGTGGGGACCCAAGGCCCTGGGAGGATGAGCACAGCCTCCAAATGCCTGGACTTGTAGTGATTGCGGAGAGGAGGGAGCAGGTCTGAAATGGAAATGTGAGCATGTCAGAACCCCTTGCTGCTTATTCACACCTCTGAGATTATTCCTGTTCATGATCCTCTATGGAGAAAGTTACATGGCCTTCAGAATTGCTGTTGAATTTTCCAAGCTGAGAAGGAATGCTGGGCTAATTAGCTAACTTAATTGAGGTGTGTGTGTATGGTAGTATACAGTAGTTGTGGTTGCATTAAGAGTATTTAAATATAATTTCTTTCGCCCTGCGGTTAGCGTCATGAGCAGTTTTTAAAATCTGTTGTCAAGCAATAATATTGGGATCTAAAATCAGGCTGCCCTGTCTGTCAGAAATGTGGGAGACTTGTCTTTCATTAGCGCTAAAGAGACCGGGGTAAATTGCTGTGTGTTACCTGTGCAGTACTGCAGGGTGAGAGTGCGCTCCTGGGCGGTTACTGTGAGGCTGGTGGCATGTGGCAGTGCTGTCTTGTGATGGGTTAGCCCTATTTCAAAGCTAGTTTTGAAGTGGTTCCTGAAAGTGAAGCAGTGGAAGATTGTGGAGTGCCAGTCAGTTTCATTTAGTTCATGGTGAGCTTTTTTAGCCCAATTTCTAATGGAAGTGAATTGTGCCATCTTTCTGTCCCTACCCCTGGAAATCTTGAGCCTCTTGGCCACTGTGAGAAAAAGATTATAAAATCTGGGAGAACTTCTATATAGACAGCCGCCCAGAACAGGAAGGACGCTATTTGAGTTCCAGGGAAAGGGTGCAGTGCAAGTTTGTTAGACTTGAGAAAATTCACGTTCTAGAAGAAACAGATACTCTGAATTCATGGACTACAGAAATTACACCCAGAGCCGCTACCACACTGTGAGCTGAAGGGGCGCGTTGTGGAAAACGAGGCTTTGTTACTGACAGGGATCATGGAGCTACTTGGTTTTGCTGTACGTACAGCTTTTGATGCTCCCAGCGTCACGCCTTCAGGCTGTAGCAGCTCTCTAGTAACCAGACCGAGAGGCTTTTAGGAATGCAGACCTGACAGTCCTGCGGCGCTGCGGTGGCGGCGGGAGCCGCCAGGCTCCATTTTGGATGCCTGACTGTTGCTATTCTGAGTTGCTCTGCACCGCGCAGCACTGCCTCACGTCCTGCTCTTTTCTAGCTACTGAGATGATCAGTCCTCAGCTTTTTTTAAAACAGCTGCCTTTGTGGCATGCTTCCTTTCTGTCAGAGTGCACAGTAGCCAAGTCACAGTTGATTCTCCGAGGGGGGAGTTGAAGGCTGTCATTCTCTAAGTACGTTAGAGCCTAATGCCAGGAGAAGGCGGTGGTCAACGGCTGCAAACCTGCTGAAACCATAACTGTGTAATGCCTGAGACATTCGCTGTCAAAATCTGTGCAGGAGGTTTTGGTTAGGATTGAAATGGAAAGACAAAGGAAAAGATAACTAGCCTGCTCCTTTACTGACGAAAAAACAAAACAGCAACTGAACTGCCGCCTTTGCTGCCTGCCAAATGCCCCTGTGAAACACTTGTCGTGCTTGTAGTTCTCTGACTGCTGTTGCTCGCTGTTTTTCCATCAATAGCTTGCACCTAGGTGGAAACCCAGTCATTTGCAAAATGTGAAGTAACAGGTCTAGAGTTGTAACAAAAGGTAGAAGGTTGATTCCCTCCCCCCCCCCCCCCCCCCCCCCCCCGCTCCATCCCACCACCTGCACTGCCCCTCTCCTGTTGTTTAACTAATGTTTCTCTAGTACCTCTGGAAGACCAGCCTTAGAAGGGTCAGGTTGATACTTTGTTGTTGTGAAGAATTGTTTGTCCCTAGCTTTCCTGTCAGTGTCTGGGTGTTTTACTGTTTTTTTTGCTATTCTGATGGAGGAGGTGAGATGGGGAAAAGATGCTGTTAAAGCTTCCATCTGAGTGAGCCTGAGGCACAAAAGGAGTAAGAGGTAAAGAAATCACTCATTTCAGTAATGCTGTGCTTTTTGGTTCATCTCATTGCATCTCATTACTAGTTAAGTTCATGTTTGGGAAGAAACGTGTTAAATTTCTCAGGAATTTCAAGAGCCCTAGTAGAGCAAACCTCAGACTTCCAGTTCATACTGTGCTACCAACTGCTGATTAGATGAAGCTCCCACTGGAGCCTGTGGATGCTTTAGTTAATTGGCTGTAGGGACCACTGAGGGATGCTATGTGATACGATATTTATGTACCTGGTGATGATCAGTCCTTGTGTTCTTGCTTGTAAAATCAAGAATAGCTTTGGTACAATGCTGCTTGTAAATACTAACATAAATTTGCCAGGCTTCTTTAAGATGCTGCAATGTGTGGAAAGAAGAATCTTCGCCAATAGTATTTGTTTTGCTGTTGCCTGGATGCTTTTAAGTCTGTAATAAAAACACTGACTTAATATTTTCTTTCAGTCTCCAGAGGGTGCTGAAGGCAAGGATGCAGCAAAAGTAACTAAACAAGAGGCAAGTATATTTGTTTTCTTTATTTAATTTATTTATTTATTGTGGTATGTAATTATTTAACTGGAGATCTGCAGTCTTGCATATAAGAAGACCATGCATTGCTCTGGCACTTCTAGTGAGGTGTTTTCAGTGGGAATAATGACCATATTTGCAGCTTACCTGTCATAATTTGGTTTTGGTGCACTGAGGATTTATACAGCTTATTAGTACACAAAATAAATTTCAGAAGCACTTAGGACTTTAATAGACAAGCTCTGGTGGATCTTGTGGCAACAGTGTAGGATGCTACTGCCTGGAACTGTTGCTCTGTCTCTAGTGGGATGGCAGAAGAGGGTTAATGGACACACCTCAGCCAGTCTACTTCAAAGCTATTCTTAGCTTAAGTGACTGATGGAAGGGTATCTTGAATTAAGATACCAGGCTCTAAACTGGAGCAGCTGACACATTTGTGTGTTTTCTTTGTCTGAATTTGTTTTAAGGGCACAGTAGCTTCTGTCAGAGAAGGCAAGGAGACTTCTGGTGATACTTTGACCTCTACAGTAAAGTTAGCTAATTTGTTTGTCACAGTCTTTAACGTAAATTAAAAAAATAGGTAGACAATTATGAGGATTAATTTTTTTAGGTTGTAATTTTTTGTGGCAGACAAAGCTGAATCAGGACCTTGAAAAAAAGTGGTGAATATTCAAATGAATTAACAATTAATTGCCTTTCTTGTAAATCGTTGAGCATATTTGAACAGGAAAAATAGTCTAATGAAATTTTACACTTTCTGAATTGAGAAGTATGTTGTTTCTCAGTCCAGCAGAAAAAGATGATACAGTGGAAATGTCAAAATATTGTAAACAATAGTAAAGTTTACAGTGCGCTCCTGAGGGGGTGTGTGGAGTGTGTGTGTGGGAAAGAAACAGAGTAAAAAGGAAGTCTGAGAGGAACAGATTTTGATATCTCAGTATCTTCCTGTGGAATTTCCTAAAAGGCAAATTACTTTCTTTTTCATAAAGTATGAAAAGGCTGACTAAATCATAGTGACAATACAATCTCCTTTGCTCTGAATGAATGGTTTTCACTGTCCAGGTTTATATATTATTTCTTCAAGTGCCAGAAAACTGAAAGTTCCTTCCCCTAAAAATTTGAGACCTGATTGCTAGAATAAACCAAAAAACACACAGAAATAACACAGGCTTTTTGGAGAGAGCTGCTGACTCTGAAATAGGAGAGCTCTCAGAGTTGTCTTCAGTCAAGGTGAGATAATAGTGGCTGTTGATGCTACAGAAAAAACAGCCACAAATTAAAATAGCCTCAGTACATACACCTGTAGCTCTTTGTGTATTAAAATAGTTGTAGGATTAGATTAGAAACTGGGAGCTCTTGAAATATGTAGAACTTATGTGGGAAGGATGGCTTCAGTCTAAACCAAAAGAGACCTATGTGGATGGCACTGAGAAGATCTGAATTATTTTAAATTAAACATCTGAGGGGGGACGCTGGCAAGCTTTTGCAAGTACATAGGGTGAAGTCAGAGCTCCTTATCAGGCAGAGAGCAGGGGCTAGCACAGAAGTCATTAAAGTTTGCATCTGAAAAGGTAAAGACCGGTCTTGAGAAATAAAGCCCTGATTAATTCATGCCTATGAAAACAGCCAGTCAAGACAAAATACAAAAGCTGCAAATCTAAATGTGGGCAATTTGGACTATCTGGCTTTAAATAAGGACATTGATGCAATGGACAACCAAGAAACTTGTAGGGACACTATGACACCAAGGCACAATTATACAGGGTTGAGAGCTAAGTTTCATTAGTGGTAGAATGGCTTTCTGTTATGTGTCTTTTAATATTTCTCTAGATTAGTTTTATCAGTAAGTACAGCAGAATCCTTTATGGATTGCAAAGCTATGTGTAAATGGGAAGTATATAGCATAGAAATTGTGCCAGGTATCATCTGACCACAATAATAAAACTGGCAATAGGATGTCAAGGGAGATCAGAGAGGCTCTTGAGGACACAAATAGTGCTGATGGAGATTTCAGTTACCCTTCAGAGATTTGGTGAAAGGCATGGGATGGCATTACAAAGACAAAAAAGTTAAAACTATAAACACTTGCTTCCTGGAGGAACAAACCAAAGGACCAATAGAAGGATAATCAGCTGTTTAGTTGATTCTCAATAGTACGTAGGAGCTGGTTAAAAAGACACTTGGCAGAGAACTAGTCTGTAATTATGACCATAACATATTCAAGTTCATCATCCTTGCAGGAGTGTCACTGCAGATAAACTCAGCTATGGTTAGGATTTGATATCAAGAAAGGGAATTTTATTAAAAATGAGAGTCTATTAAAAGGAGCAGCTAAAAAGTTTAATGGTTTCAAACACAACAGAATGGCTTAATAGTAAAACAAGAGAAATTTATTATTTTTGAAAGGTGGTGTTTGTATTGATGGAAAATAATGAGGAAGGGTGCAGACCCTCCAGCATGGCAAATGTGAAGCTGAAAAACAGTAATAAAACTCCTGCTGTAGAGAATTGTTAGAGAGGTTCTCACAGCAGAGCCTTTTCTCATGGATGTAGAGTCTGGAGAATATTGTTTAATAGAATGTGACTAAGAACTAGACAGTATTCACTGGCCATTGCCAAACTGTTAAGTGCATGCAGTACGTAGTTTACTGCTTGCATTGGCCTCAGTACCAGAATAACTGAGGGTGGTGAAATGCTCCCAGGACTTTAGATAAGGGATGCAGAAAAATAAAAACTGTGTGTCTAACTTGCAAAAGTAGTTTAAAAAAAAAAAAAAGCCACCAAACCAAAAATCTGTATGTGGACAAATGTATTAATGAGAGAGTCGACAGGGATTTTGTGGAAAGAAATCATACTTCAGGCAGGTGAGTTCTTTGTAGAGGTCAACAGGTATAAGAATGGTAGCATTGATACAGTTTACTTTGATATAAAGGACACTTTTTGATAAGGCTCCCCAAGCGGATTCTTAAAGAAACTAAGTTAGCATGGATTAAAGGGAAGATCTTCCTAATGACTGTTAACAGATGAAGATAGGAGAGGAGAGTAGGGAAGAAGTAGTTAATTTCCATATTCGAGGGGAATTATTAGTGGAGTATTGGAAGGATTTGTGTTTGGACTTGTGCTGCTGAATATATTCATTCATTGGTGATCTAGGAGAAGAGGTGCTGGAGAAATGACAAAGTTTGTGGAGGTTTACAAAAAATTATCAAGGTAGTCAGAGGTGAGAGAGACTGTGAAGGCTGTTATGTCACTGATAACTAGGTGATAAAATATCAGTAGAAATTCAATATGGAGAAATGCAAATTAATACACAGGGAAGAGGGGAAGACAGTGACAGTCACCAAATCAGCTGTAATCGGGAAGAGATTGTGAAATCACAGTGAATAGTTACTAGAAAATGTCAGTTCTTCTAAACAAAAGGTAACTAGAACATAGGAAAAAATACTAGAGGACAGAGTACAAGATTAATTTGTTGTGCTTCCAGTTGTGGGACTAAGTGAAGTTCTCCTGACTCTTCCTTAAAAGGCCATGATAAAATGAAAAGGATACACAGTATAATGGGGCAGAGGATGCAGAGCAGCTTTAAAACCAAACTAACAAAATCAACCCATCAAAAAACCTAAAAACAAAACCCCAAACAACACAGATTTTCTAGGATTCTTGGCTTTTTATGTAAGAGAGGCATGATGAAATCATCAGTAACACAGAGAAAGGCAGTCAGGGAATTACTACTTACATAAACAGAAAACAGGAGGAATCTACTGAAGGTAAGAGGCAGGAAGTTTAAAGGAAAGACCAACAGAGGGGGAAAGTTTTTCCTTTCCACAAAATCCATAATCCTATTAAGGGACTTCAGGATGTTATGGAAACTGAAAGTGTAAATGGGTTTGCTAGGTTATTAGACAAATTTATGGAGAAAATTACCCTCAGGGACTATTAAACACGTAATGTGGAAATAATATCCAGGTTGGAAAGTTCACAACTTTGGATTGCTGGAAGCTGGCACAGTAGGAAAGTGCAAAGTGTTGTTCTGTGTCTGCTGGGTTTCAGAGACTTTGTAGATGTTTGCTAGTGGGCCAGTATCAAATAGACTGTTGGGCAAGCTAATAGTTTCGGGGTTAGTATAGCTGTTTGGAGGGGGACAATGGTTCCGAAAGAACGTTAAAATGTGACCTTTGCTGACTTGACTGCAGTTCCCTCCTTATAATTAGATAACACAAAATATATACAAACTCTGGATGGGAATTAAAATTACTTAGCCATCAAGACATTTCTAAAGAACTGAGCGTTTATGCTGACATTCTTAGGTCAATACAAGCCTTCCACAAAACCAGTCATGGAACAGGAACAGTTGGGGAATATGGGATAGAACTATAATTTATCTAAAATGATGTATTATCCTTTAAAAAGTAGGTGCTAGCAAAACATTCCAATGCCCAGATGCTGAGGGACAGAAATCAGTTAAGAAAGCAGATTTGTGAAAGGAGATAACTTGAGCTAGGAGTTCTTTAATTACCTGACCAAGTGAAATGCTTTAACCTGTTGTAAAATAGTGCTAGGCTGCTTAACAAGCAGTTGATACTCTAAATTGCCAAGGAAAGAGCGGTTTACGTTGTTGTTGTTAATGATGCACGAATATTTGATAGCTGAAAATATCTTCAGGTGTTTTTTGACAAGACTTCGGTTTTGCTGGATGCAGATCTGAACTATTCACTACTGCTTTCCACTAAGAATAAGTGGCTCTGATGGATACAAATTACTGCATACCTCAGATAGTAACAACAACTTTTTCCTGTTGCAAGCTGTGTGGAGCCATGTTTTTTGTAGCTGGACTTAAATGCTTAATATGTAATTAAGAATATATTATTGATTCACTTTTTAAGCTGTGTTATATAGGATATTTGTTGTAGTTGAGTTGTCCTTTTATTTTGGCTACAAGTGTGTTTCCAGTTTTATGACATAGTTCAAACTTCTCTGTTTGATAACCATGCAGTGTAACTGGATCATGGGTTCAACTGTTTTAATGAATACAAAAAATACCGTGAACCAGCTAATGAACTTACGTCTATATCTAAGACTCAACTCATCTTCAGTAATAAATTTATGACAAAGACCAGAGTGAGATAAAATTTAATAAGGTGTGTAGAAGTGATAAAAAAGAGGTGGAAGCAAGCAGAATATCTGACTTTATTCTTTCCTTTTGAGAATTGTGTTTAAGTAGAAGAAATAATTTCTCCCTCTCCTCCTGCAGCTGTCTTTGTGCACCTGGACTCTTGGATTGACTGTGTGGGGAACCGAGGAAGTGGAAGGATTTAGTTTCATGTTTTGAAATTTTAGTGCTCTGATATCCTCTAGGGAAGGATGTTAACTTTATTCTGCTGTTAGTCAGGTGATATTTTTAACCTGCTGTTAGAAGTAGCATCTGCAAGTTTATAGAAACATCATTCTAAGTATGAGGAAGGTTCATTGTCCTGTGCACAGGTAATCAAGGTTGCTGTATTTGTGAACCTTTCATAGAGCAGCACTTGTAAAATTGGGAGGGGGGGGTGTTAGATTTAGCCATTATAATTCCTGAACAATTTTTATTACTAATTTTTGTGTCACTTAGTCCCTTCAAAATTTTGATTGTCCAAGGTGAGGAAGATGTGTTGGGTTCAGCAATCGAATTGTATTTTGGTAGGGGCATATTTTGTGCTACCACCATGAAATGACTGGTATGCTTTTGGTACTGTTTGCTGTAAGTCTATAAAAATGTTTTCTCCTTTTTTTTTTTTCTTTTTCTGTAGCCCACAAGACGATCAGCAAGATTGTCAGCTGTAAGTATGTATAACACCTCTTGGTATATACTTTTCTAGGCACATATGGTTTCTCAGACCAGACGGGTTTGTAATATTTTGCTTGTTTCAATTTTTGTTCTTGTTGAGGGGTATTTAAGAACTCCAGAGCTAAAGTTATCTGTGTTTTCTTGGTTTCAGGTTTCAGGTTGTTCTGACAAAAGATGTATTTCCCCACCTCAATGCAACACTGTTCTGTGCCGTATTGCCTTTGTATCGTTTTGTGGGCTGATGTTAGTTGTGGAAATGCAACTACTTCTCTGGGAAGGAGAAAGAGCTGTCCTTCAGGGACTTCATTTGACTCCACTACTAGTATTTGGTTTTAGTTCCTCTTCTCATTAGAACATATCTGACTTTTTTTTTTAATAGTTACTGCTAATCTCCAGTGACCCCCAAATTGCTTTGACTGAGATAATGAAAATGGGTGTGTGCAGTGATGAGGTGCATTTGTGCATTAAGGTTTTTCAATATTTTTCTAGATGGGCTGGCGGGGAAGGTCGGGTGGGAGGTGGCTGGCTGGCTTCTAGTAATATGTCTAACACGTTATTCAACTAAAAATGTTTTATAGAAACCTGCTCCACCAAAACCTGAACCCAAACCAAGGAAAACCACAAAGGTAAATACTCTTCTTTTTAGTTGCCATTATTGTATAGTAATAGTAAGCAAGTATACTCCTTCTTTGCATGGCAAATGGTTCAATTCACAGCATTTGTGAGGCATGAGCTCCCTTGCCCTCCTCACAACTCTCTGCACACACACACACACCAAACAAACAAACAAATACACCCCCAAACTAGATCACTCTTTTCTTTCTGTTCCACCCCTTCCTGGCCTCATTACTGGCTCAAACAAAATGTCTTTCCTGTTTGATATGCAGACCATGTTAGTTTGCAGTGAATTCCTGGTTTAATAAGGATCTTTACCTTTCCTGCACCTTTCCTGAAATGTACAGATTTGGTTCTGTAAGCTTTACCTGATACCTAGAACTTTCTACAACAGGATTTGAGATTACTCTGTGCCATCCTCTTCCTGTGTCTAGAGGGGCAGTACTTCATTTCATAGTGAGAAATTCTTATCTGTTCTTGAAGACTGGCCGTTGCTGAGAATGCACAGTTATAATTAAAGGTGAAATTAAATATATTTAAATTGAATGGTTTGGGTTTTCTAGGCCAGTTACAGTCAAATTAAAATCTTATTAGTGTCTGAAATACCTTTTCAGGATTTCTGCATATAAATCATGTACTTCAGAAACTGTAGATTTATTTGTGCCCAAGGGGAATGTGAAATAAGAGCAATTGCTTTATGGGGGGGGGGGGAAAACTGGAAACTGAGTCTAGCACTCCTCACATTTTTCAAGGCCTTTTATTGGTATCTCAGTTGGACAAGTATCAGGATACAAAGTCCGTGTATGAAAGTAAAATTCTATGACTTTGAACACTTTATGAAATCACCAATAAAGTCCTGGCTGAGTCCGTCCTGCTCCCCTTTTAAAAGAGTATTAACAAAGAAGGGAATATGGTAGCTTCTATAGCTTCATGCACATGTTATGAAATGAGCTCGGTGATATAGTCAATCTAAGCTACATGAGAGACATTTGAAGCTTATTTCAGGCAACTCAAATCCTTTATGATATTATTCTAAGTAGCTTTTTAATACAGTAATCTGCTTTTTTCCAAACTCAACTGGATCACATTTTAAGGAGTATATTGATTTTGGTCTCCTAAACAGAAAGCAGCACTGTGTACTTTGAACCTGCTAGTAAACAATCAAAAATGGTATGGATTTGAGATAATTTTATTGTTAAAAGCTGGTAAACTATGCATTTACTGAGTCAAGTCCTTAGCACGTTCTTTCGTAGGTGAAGAGTGAGGACTATACTCACACCACCAATAAGCTTCCCAAGTTAAGCAGGACAGCTGCTGTGTAACACTGAAGCTGAAGGGTGAACGGTGTAATTCGGGCTGCCCAGGAACTAGGATTACCGGCACTCCCTCCTCACTGCCCCACTCCCTTATGGGGATGGCTGGAGAAAGGTTGTTAATGAAGGGGGTCTGACCTTAATATTCACAGCTGTTCACAGCTACTATTGCCATTTTGCATGGAGAATTTGGAGCAAATGATCACGTGGAAGTTCTCCACAGTGTTTATCAGAACTACTTTAAATACTATCATAAAATATTCAGTTAAATACCATTTAAATTTTTATTCCATTGCACTTAAAATCCTTAACCTGTGCCTCTACTAGCCTTTGATCATGAATACAAATGTATACATAGAGCAAGGATTGAAAAGAAAAAGTTGGCTTCAACAGATGATTTGTTTAAGAGCAAATCTCCAAATTAAATTGTAGCTTTTAGAACAGTTCCTTTTGATAAATTCTCTGCTTTGTGTTGCTGCAGGTGGAATTTTATCAGTGTTTGCCTCCCTAGTGTGTCAGTTGGTTCTTTCATTGTCATGGAATGAACATCACAGATGTTATCAAACTAACAAAAGGACAGACAACAAAAATACTTAATTTTTAAAATCTAGTTTAATATTTCATGTTAATCGAAAGTATAGTGCTGTTACACAAACAGTCTTTTGTTTGTGCTTGGCTGTGTAAGCTTTCAATATACTGTAATTGGATTTGTTCTTACAGTTATCTTGCATACACCTCTGTATAATACAGCTCAGCTCTACCAAAATAGTCTGAGGGGGTTTTGTATCTGTGCAAATTAGCAGAAACAATAAAGAGGCAAACATCAGCATTTTCTAGACATGTTGAGACTCTATAACTTTTGTGGATATACTTTTCCAGGTAGTTTTTAGCTGGTTTTCTGTTTCAGTCCAGCACATGCAGCTGTCCAAGATAGGCTTTTTAGATCATATGAAGGTTTTTTGATAAAGATTTAGGGTGCTGGCTACTCATACAATGTCTATTGCCTATGTTTTTAATTTTCTGTTAGAAGGAGCCTGGAACAAAGGCCAACAAAGGTGCTAAAGGGAAGAAGGATGAAAAGCAAGAAGCTGCAAAGGAAGGTACTACACCATCTGAAAATGGTGAAAATAAAGCTGAAGAGGTACTTTCCACACATACCTCCTGCTGATTGAATCAGTGTTTTTTAATTATTCAGCCTTTCAGACATTGATAGCATGTTCATAATGTTTCTTTTTATTGCCCATAATGTTATTGCAGATTCGCATCTCTCGCTCAACTGTTAGTGTTTCAACATCCAGAGGTGCCCCACCCAGCACACTGTCAGTAAAAGGGCAGATTGAAACAGTGAAAGTTAAGGGTACGGTAGAGCATTCAGCATGTGTGCAGTGAATAGGAACAGATAGTAGTGTGATGCTTTTCAGTATGAACAATGGAAGCTGCCAGGTAAGGCTTGTATTGCTTTTGACAAGCTGGGACCAATAATTTAAGAAAAGTGTGTGAATGTACCTGTTCTGTTTGTGTAAATGTAATATGGACATAGGTTTGAAACAGACCTGTTGCAAGTAAGAAATCGAAGGACTAAGGGCAGAGTGGGGCTCTCGGTATGTAATGGCAATTTACTATAGTAATTAATTTCTTTCTTTCTTCTCCACAGGCTCAGAAAACTGAATCTGTAGGTGACAAGAATGAATAAAATATCATGAAAATTTTGGGTTGATTTTATGTACCTCTTGGACAACTTTTAAAAGATATTTTTATCAAGTATTTTGTAAATGCTAATTTTTTTAGGACTATGATAGTTGACATATTAAACTGTATATGAACATTTCCCTTCTCATAACAGTGCTTTTAGAAAATCCCATTGTTGCCAAGTAATATAAATATCAACTCAATATTGCAAGGTATGTGTAAAATTGGATCAGCATTCCATACACTTGCTTTAAGAAGTTTAAGTCTTGTGCATATGGTGATGTTTTTACTGTGCGTATTTGAATTTTTCATGCAGTTTTTCTAGAGCAATAATCAGTGGTGCTTTTGTACTTAGGGTTTATGTGATTTTAATGAAACACGGATAGATGTGGCCACCTGCTGACTATTTTGGGTTCTTTTAATGGATTAAAATAAAAAGTCTCCTTGCCTGCAAAACTACAGCCTCCTAATGTTTTCTCTAAATCTGAGGAATGCCTTACTCATATTTTCAGCTGTTACAAGGAAGACTAAAAGACAATCGTTTTGCATGCAGTCTGTTTGCTTCATTTGCTGATGACTGGTTAAAAAGCACCCATGCAGGAGTAGCAGGCTGGGATTTTCAGTGGCCCACAACTTAAGGGATGTATAGATACATTCTTCATAGATACATTCTTCAGATACGCTGTCACAGGGTGAGTAGAGATGCCATACTCTGTCAGGATATTGTGTCTATAATGAGTTATCAATACAGAATGAATTGCTTGATTGATAGAGACATACTGTAACTTAAAAAGTAGCTTTGTTTCGGGCCCACTCTCTTTTCATCAACTTGCATCATACTCTGTGGAAACCTTTCTTTCTTTCTATCTGCAGCCTCAATCTTAATATAATTAGTAATTGCTGTTCTGCTTCAGCTGAGGACAGTTGTTAATACGTTGAAATCACTGTTAAACAGTGCTATATATTTGGTACCTGGTAGAAATGGAACAACGGAAGTTGTTTTTGAGGTGATTGTGGTGATATGGTAGATTAGCTAATGATTTTTTAGTGTCCATGTTTCAACTCTGCTGCTCATTCTAAGCACCTTTTATAATTTTTCTCCTTCTCTTTTCTTTAGGGGCCCTGGTATTTCTGTTGTTACTTCTGGGATGGGAGGGGTGAGAGAAAAGATGTTCCCTGTGCTTCAGTAGCATTGATTTGTATTGCTCAAGTGGTGACCGTTATGTCTGAGGATACCTTTTGCTTGTTTAAGTCAATAAATAAATGACTGTTGCCTGACCTAGCGTTCTATTTATTCTTTGGAAAGAAATCGCCGGTTGCCTTTTAATTAAAACAGAAAAGAAGCCAAGCCTCTCGATACTTAAAAATGAAAGATTGATTACCAAACCCTATATGCTAACTAGAACTGTAATTAAGACCTGCGTTGAGATAAATGCCACTTGTGCCCCTGTGATAGGCTCGCTACAGCCAAACAAGAGGAGGCTGTTCTCTGCATCGTGAACTTAGGTTTGGAAGAAAATTTAAACTAATTCTCCACTTTTGGCGATAGAAGGCAGAGGGCTGCAACAAAACTTGCAGCCTAATGAGAAGGAAAGTCCATATTGTTACTCAGTGATACATACTTGGGAGCCCTCCATGGTACTTCTGATTTGCTGTCTGATGGACCCTGTTGAAAGTCTGTTAATTTAGACACTACGGTCATGGGAAGTTTAACCCTTTGAACTTTATCACAGGGTCATCACAGTGCTATTTCTAAGCATATGTCAATTTACGGGGTTCCTGTGAGGAGAGGTTTTGTACACTCTCACTGTTCTGTGTGGATAACAGAGATCAGTTGCCTAATCCTATCTAGACAGTTGGAGTTCTTGCAATGACCCTTTTAACTTAGATTTAACATAGGCATGTAAAAACGTTTCCTGTGAAGTAAAGGAAATGAACAGAGAGCATGTCTGTGGCTTTCCAGTACTGACTGATCGAAAAACTTGTGATCTTAAATAGTGTTGTTCCCACTTTTTACTTTCATTGTAGATTATCTGGTAAATGATTCTATCACAAGACACTGACACATCTCTAGACAGGCTTATTTTAGGAGAGTTTCTTTTACCAAGTGCCTAAAAGGCAGACCAAAGTTGGGTCCTTTAAATAGCACAGTATCCTAACCTAGCAATTTTGGCACAAAATTCTGCTGTTGGCTTGACCAGGAGATTCAGCTCAGTGCCAGAGTTCTGTTAGAAGCATTTAACATCAGAAAAACCACTTGTGTGAAGATTAATGAAATGCACTATCCTGATGATTCACTTACCACTTCTGTTTTTTCAAAAGTGCCTTGTAAATGTGATGCTTTTCTACCTTTTTTCTCTGTGTCAACTTTTCAGACATTTCCAAATCACATATCAAGTTCTAGAACACATTTTTTTAAGATCAGAATGGTCACACATTCAAACATATGTAGCTACAGTTTTCTTGGGCAGCTGGTGATCAGCAGAGCACCTTCAGGAAGTATGTAATTATTTGAGTTTTGACATGTCACTTGAAAATGCCAGGTGCTGCATCTCAGCCAAGAAGAAACTTCCATCATCAGTATTTAATGACTGGCTGCTTCACACTCGAACACAAGGTTTGGAAGGATCCCTGAAAGTGGTATTTGTCTTTTAGGGGATGTAACAGACAGGTAGTTCAGGGTACATTTGAAAAAAAGAAAAAATTTGGGAAGAATAGACTGTTTTTAAGGAAGGCAGGTACATCAGAAACAAGACTTAATGAATGACAAAAAAAAAAGTCACTCGAGTAATTAAACGTCTACCTTCCCTTAGCTTTATACAATTTCTTTCGGTTGTTACTTTCTGCTGCTTCCCTATCCTTGACTGACCTTGGGCTAACTGAGTATGTCAGCACAAGGTTACGCTTGTATTTTGTCTCTTCAAATGGCAAAGGCAGCTTCTTGAATGGAGAACTGTGCAGATGAGATGCAAGCACTTAATGGGAAAATTAATCCTTATGCAGAACAGCAGTGACAATTAAGTTGCTTCGCTATATTTTGCTCAGCTCTCAAAAGTTTGAGAGTTACTTGGTCTGTTCATAACTGCAAAAAGAATGAAGCAGGAAAAGGGAGAAGGAATAGCAAGAAAATAAGGATCCCATATTAGAATAAGTAACAGACGTATGTAACGAGTTAAATTTCTAGTGAAATAGGAAAGGTTTTCAGTTTGGTTTCTTTATTTTTTTGGTTTGCTCAGTTCTGTGATTTTTTTTTTAATGTTTTTGAAGGGGAAATTAAGATCACTTAAATGTTCAAGGGAGAACATGGTTTAAAATCAAAGCAGTTCTACAATCCTAAGGTATACATCATGATACCAAGTATCAACAGCCACAATGTTGATGAAATTTCTACTGAAATGATACAAAATGTATATAACCCTAAATAGATTATACAGTTGAGAAACAAGTGGCCATTCTGCAGTCTATAAAGGTGTGGTGTCATCAAATGAGAAAGGGCAAAATAATCTGAAATGGTGAGGGAGGCTGTGCTCTTCTAACAAATTGCTTTTGACCCGGCTGCCTTACTGGACCTGTATTTTCACTCAGATCATTGTATCTGGAATACTGCTGGGCAGCTGAGCGGTATCAGTTGTAAAGCGACAGTTTAACCCACTATTGCCAATTCATATTAAATAAGTCAGTAAACTTCTATATTTGAATCAAAGCACAAAAAGACAGAGGAAACTGTCTGTGAACAAATTCAGTGGCAAGAACTCTGCCATCCTCCTCGCTTAAGGTTTATTATCATTGTTCTGTTTGTAGGAAAACTTGAAGAATAATGCATTCGCTGCTAGTTAAATTGCTGCATACATAATGGTCAGCAGATGCACTAGAATGTTCACCACCATTATTTTTTTTTTGTAAAGGCAATTTTCTACTGCTGTGCTCTATAACAAACATACTTTTTGCTTTATTCAGAAACTTTGAACTTAGTGAAGCCGTTACTTGGCTAGATATAGCCTAATTGCCTTCTCTGATGTTCAATTCTGCATTTATAGTAAGACAGAGTGAAATAATTCTGGCTTTTCTATAGAAAATGGACAAGATGAGAAGTAAATGATTTTGATACATTATTCCCTTGTTATGAACCATAGTATTAGCAACAAAACAGTTCATACATAACAAGCAGAGAGTATCAAGTGTTTTACTAGTACAGGAAGATATTCTCGTAAGGACCTTCAACATGGCTATAAATAAGTTCTGGTGAAAAATTACTTAACTAGCACTATGCTTCAAATTTGTCTGTTGATGCTAATAAGTTACATTTTTTTTTTCCAAATGTGAATGGAAAAGCATGTTTGCATACCTGCTAAGATGAGGATAAAGCTAATAACTTGAATTCATGCTCAAAAAAGAAACTTGAGTGCACGAGGCCATGGTACTTAATTTTAGTACTGCACTTAAGATACAGCAGTATAACCTGTAGGGGTTGTTTTCTCACTGTTCCAATTCTCATTCAGAAACAAATGTCAGACTTGGGCCTATAAAAACTGGATTCATCTTGGACAATTTCAGGTACTAAGCTGTCTGATATGAATCTTCTAATAATGAACAATTTAATGAAAAGCAATATAATTTAAGAGGACAGTATATTGTCTGGAAGCGGTGGTCTTGTCAAAGTCCTCAGTCTATTTCTAAAATTAATATAAAATGTTACTGTAGTTCTCACAAAACAGAGACTGTAGAACAAGAACTTTTATCCTGGGACTAATCTGGAAGGCCATTCTAAGCTTTATTTAGAAAAATCAGAGTAAAATATTGTAAGGTTCTAATTTCTTAAAACCAACCCAAACCCCTTCTGATTTCCGATGTGACATATCAGGAATATTCTGTAAGAAGGTGGAAGTTATGAACTCTTAACCTGAAGGGACTCATGACTGTTGCAGATGAAGAAACTGATGTACGTATGTCAGTTGCCTCCAGAATAATTGAGGATAAGAAAGGAGCAGCAAGTCTGGAGAATTTTTGCGATTCTGTTCACAGTCATGTTAAAGATGGCTGTGTAGGATTCCCAAGAACAAGGAACGCTTCTACTGTGGCAGCTGTGGGGTGTCCCAGGATGAGTTGGGGAGAAAGTTCCCTCACGGCTGGATGTGGGAGAGAGGTGTGAATACTCTAGAGTGATTGCAAAGCAAAGTTGTTTTGTGGAAGACGGGCGGAGGGGCGATGGGCAAGAGGGGAAAAAGTCTGACCCTGTAATCTAGGTGAGTGAGCATGGAGGAAGAGATCTCACACAAAACAGGAGAAACATTTTTCTAGGAATAGGTACAAGAGAGAAACATGGCAAAATTCTTTGCATGTGTAGGCAAGCATTGAATGACATGGTTTATTTTTTTTCCCCTCAGGTCTTTATCAACGATCCAGTTACCAAGTTCCTTTTTTGTTGTTTTTGTTGTTCCTTCTGGGATACACTTCTGGTAAATCTTGTAACTTTAATTTTTTCTACTTCCTTGAGGGCATTTTTTGCACTTAGGTATCATTTGTGTATCAGTGCCAAATTTCCACCTGTAGGATAAATACTGGTTGTGTTGATGAACTTCTAAAGTTTTTCAGGAGGCTTTGCCTGCCTCACCTGCCAAGGGAACTAGGTATGTGAAAGTTTGAACTGTAAGGTAATTCTGAGAGATAGTGTCCAGAACCTGTTATTAAAGTTTACTGCATCATATTACACAAATTAATAAATGTATTATACTCAATTGGAAAATAATTTTTGTGAGTCTCTAGCCAAGCATGGCATTCATGGTGAGGGGGTTCAGTGAGCTCAGACTCCCTTCCAAAGCCAGCAGGAGAGCATCCTCCATGATGTAAATGAAAGTCTACATCAACATTTCAAAATGAGTGTAGAAGATAAAAAATTCAGTGCCCACTTTTTGGCACAGAGATGATCATATAAGATAAGCAGTCTGTCTGGCATCAAGATGCAACTGAGAAGTCTGCTGTCTACATCAGTGGCAACAGATACCAGCCTTTGAGGTGAGGTGGAAGACTACAGATTGAGAGCCAGGGGAAGCCCTCGTGAACTTAGCACCTGTGCTACTACTTTGAGACAAGTTTATAGAGTGGCCATGCACCAGATGAGGGTTGCTTGGCCTCAGCAGCCAGAGGTGAGGTGTGGGCCATGAACTCACAGTGTGTGTGTGGTGGTTGTTTGTCTAAGGGAACAACGTGACTGCTGCAGATTATTCTGATGCTGAGTAGCAGAGAAAGGGCATGCTTCCAAGATGTTTTATAAGGACAGACTTACTTGTGCACTTTCTGTCAGCTCGTTCTGTTAAATGACCACAGCCAGTCAGAAAGCTGGCAATAATTATTCAAAGATAGTAGAAGTGTATGGGAAGTGTGTGAAACTGATTTTAAATGTTAAGTTGTAAGTGCCAATTAAAGCAGCGGTTTACAACTAAATATAGTTGTAAAGGTATCCCAAAGGCCAGCAAAAAATTAAGTTTTATTTACAGATAGATGTTACCCTTGGTGATGAAACTGCCCCACAAGTTTTAAGTAACTGATGTTCGGACATTTTTCTTTAGCTCTGTGAAGCCCTGTCCCACTCACACTTGTGTGATCAGAGGGGTGTAAAATTATTTTTGAAATGCTGGATCTTTTAAGTGAAAACAATGCTAACGCTCCTCATCTGATGATTGCTTCAGTATTAGCATTGGGTTCACCCTTTCTTGGTAAGGGAGTGCTTTCTATCTGTAGATCCTAAACCACATCAAGCAATACGTAGAAAGAAGTCTGCAGCGCAAATACTGTATTCTTAAAAAATTCAGCGACTGATGCAGTTTATCACTAATAACAATAGCCTTGCTTTGTATCAACAAGTGTAGGAGATCCTGACTGCCCCCTATATTTCCTGAAGCCGTTAGACAATGGCAGGTTTAGTATCGTATCTCCTTACAATAGGGCATCGTGTTCAGCAGATTGATACCTTTTACATTATAGTCGGACTATGAAAAAAGGGCTCTGTTATATATTACTTTTTTCAAAACTGGGTGTTCTCCCTTCCCCCCAATAGTCCTATTTTCACCAGATAAGAACAAGAAGCTTTACACCGAAATCCCATTGAAGGATTCTTTACAGTGCTTTTCATGCACTAGCCTTCCTGTTCCTAGTAAGGTCTGACAAAGTCTTTGATCACGTAGCATCCACTTTGCAATACCCCTCAAGCACTTTTAAATAGATTTGTTGCAAACAACTACAACCAGCTGTTGAGTACCTCTAACTATAGACAGTTACCAGTTCAGAGCACTGTAAATGTTGGAGGTGTACTGTGAGCCTCCCCGACAGCCGTTAATTTATGTTTACCTCCATATAACATTACATTGTTTTCTTTCAACTTCTCAGCAGCTTTATGCTTCCTAATTTCCAGGTTTGTTTTCCACACCAACTCTTCCTTCAGTGATCTTTAGTGTGGTACTGAGAAGCTTCTATAATCATGTTATGCATTTCAGAGTTTTCTCATTATTTGCTGGACAGAATGAAGAATCAAATAATTTGGAGACGGAGCAAAAATGGACCAAGATGTATTAGGGTTTGTTAAAAACTAGCTAGGATTTATCTCGGCCTCTAGAACTTCCTAACAAAGGACATCTGTGTTGGATGTATTCCATAGCTGATATACTAGACGTCACTAAGAAGACTTCTGATTTTTTAAAAGTAAAGCACAATGGTGGTCTGTGGTTTGGTTTGTTGCACAGGCTGTGACTGTGCTAGCAAATTAAAAGGTGCCAGGGCACGGGGCTGGAGACATGAATCCCACTGCTTACGGTGTTAAACTGTCGTCAGCAGAGTCCCTGCGCTTGGTCCAGGCCAAGCAGCATTCTCCCAAGCAAGCCTTGGCATGCTGCAGGGATTATCTCAGCCCCTGTTGACGATGCAGATGCAGCCACCCTGTTGTGGTGGTGAAGAGTTTAATAATGTGGGTACGGCCATGGGCATGAGGCAGTCGGCCTCAGCAATGGAGTGTGCAGTAGTACTCTTCAGTTTACTGGTATGAATAAAATTCAAAATCGAGGAATATAGCAACAAGTACTCCTTACCTTCTGCGTGCTGGAACTCGAAGTTGTGTTGTCTGTAAGTATGCTATGACCTGCCCTCCGACAGAGAGTCCTACACCAGTAGAAACATCCAGCAGTGAACGAACTGAGCAGCACACACCTGTCTCCTGGAGGGAGGAGAAAAATCCAAAAACGCTGGCTGCTGAAAACTTTCACATAAGAAATCAGGGTTGGGAGTATACAGAAAAACACATTTTAGAGATACACTTCATCTGATGGAATCATGGCTTGGCTTCGCGGACGAAGATTTGGGAAGGGCTTTAAACGTAAGTACACCCTTCAAGCCTGCGTGGTGGATTTTTTAGGTGAGGCGCAGCGTGCGCGAGACTGGCCCCTCTGATGGAATACTGGATGCTCCAAGAGGGCTGGATGACAAATCAAAAAGTTGGTTTTACTTTAATGTTAATTACTTAGTTTAGATTAAAAGACTCACAGAAAGGGGATTTAGGACTTTTAATCTGGACTGGTTTTGCTAGCACTTGTAGAGGACTTCAAAAGAAGAGGACTTTAACTGGAAAAAACAGCAGAGGTGCTGCTATGTTGTTAGAATTTAGGAAGTGTGTTTTGTTTTAAACAGGATTAGATAGGTGAATACCTCCTCCTGACTTTTTTTTTTTTACTACTTTGAAAATAAGTTTTAAGTCATAACTTAAACAGCACCAGGACTCAGGTCTGGGCATTAGAAATCAGCTGCCGCTGTGTTAGGAGTGACTGCTGTGCAGGGTCTCAGAAGAAGAATCGTCGTCATCATCACAGAAGACTTCGGTTGGAAGGGACCTTCAAAGGCCATCTAGTCCAACCCCCCTGCAGTGAGCAGGGACATCTTCAACTACATCAGGTTGCTCAGAGCCCTGTCCAACCTGACCTTGAATGTTTCCAAGGATGGGGCTTCTTCCACATCTCTGGGCAACCTGTGCCAGTGTTTCACCACCCTCACTGTAAAAAATTTCTTCCTTATTATCTGGTCTAAATCTCCCCTCTTTCAGTTTAAAACCATCACCCCTTGTTCTGTTGCCACAGGCCCTGCTAAAAAGACTGACCCCATCCTTCTTATAGGCCCCCTTTAAGTATTGAAAGGCCACAATAATCTCTCCCGGGAGCCTTCTCTTCTCCAGGCTGAACAACCCCAACTCTCACAGCAGAGGTGCTCCAGCCCCCTGATCATCTTCGTCGCCCTCCTCTGGACCTGCTCCAACAGGTTCATGTCTTTGTGCTGAGAACTCCAGAGCTGGACATAGTACTTCAGGTGAGGTCTCACCAGAGCAGAGTAGAGCAGCAGGATCACCTGCCCTGACATCTGGCCATGCTTCTTTTGATGCAGCCCAGGATACAGTTGGCCGCCAGAGCTGCAAGTGCACATTGTCAGCTCATATCCAGCTTTTCATCCACAAAGTACTCCAAAGCCCTTCTCTGCAGGGCTGCTCTCAATCCTGTCATCCCCCAGCTTGTATTGACACCAAGGATTGTCCTGCTCCAGGTGCGGGAGCTTGTACTTGGCCTTGTTGAACTCATGACGTTTGCACATGGACTCACTTCTCCAGTCATCCAGGTCCGCCTGGATGGCATCCCATCCCTCTGGAATGTCAGCTGCACAACTCAGCTTGGTGTCATCTACAAACTTTCCGAGGGTGCACTCAATCCCAACTGTCTATGTCATTGATGAAGTTATTAAACAGCACTGGTCCCAGTTTGGACCCCTGAGGGACACCACTTGTCACCAGTCTCCATTTGGACGTCAAACCATTGACCACTACCCTTTGGATGTGAACACCCAACCAATTCATTATCCACTGAACAATCCACCCACCAAATCCATATCTCTCCCATTTAGAGAGAAGGATGTTGTGGGAGATCGTGTCAAAGGCCTTACAGAAGTCCAGATAGATGACATCCATAGCTCTTCCCCTGTCCACTGATGTAGTCACTTCATCGCAGAAGGCCACAGGCCACTAGGTTGATCAGGAAGGACTTGCCCTTGGTGAAGCCATGCTGGCTGTCTCAAATCACCTCCCTGTCCTCCATGTGCCTTAGCATAGCTTCTAGCAGGGCCTGTCCCATGTTCTTCTCAGGCACAGAGGTGAGGCTGACAGGTTGGTAGTTCTCAGGGTCCTCCTTCCTATCCTTTTGAAAAATGGGTGCAGTGTTTCCCTTTTTCCAGTCACCAGGGACTTCACCTGACTGCCAGAATTTTTCCAATGGAAATGACTGCAAATTTTTCATGGAGAGTGGCTTGGTAACTACATCAGCCTATTTCCTCAGGACTGCGGTAAGTCAGTGATGCATCTCATCAGGTCCCTTAGACTTATGTATGTTCAGGTTCCTCAGGGGGTCACAAACCTGATCTTTGCTCACAGTGGGAGGGACTTTGACACCCTGGACCCCGTCTTGCAGTCCATCCACTCAGGAGTTGTGAGAACAGAGGTTATCAGTGAAGGCTGAGGCAAAAAAAGTTGTTGAATACCTCAGCCTTCTCCTCATCTGTTGTAACAAGTTTGCCAGTCTGGCAAAAGGAATGTTCTGCTGGGGTTTGAGAACCTACTGTGATGTTTAACTTTCAGTAACTGGAGACGTCAATACGAGAAGTTCTGTGATTCTAAGTTACTGACTCTGATCTCTGGCATAAATCAATTCTTCCTTAACTTGGGCATTTACGTGAAAGGTGGAAATCTGCCATAATGTTTTTCTAAAGGACTGCCCAGGGTTTTTTTTATTTTTTCCAACTTCTAAATGACTTCCTTATAGCACAAGTGACTTATCCTGGACTTCCACTGGTTCACCTGCAACTTTTTCACTTTCTCTCTATACTCCTTGTTCATTCCTTAAAAATAGCAAAAACAAAACTGGAAAAATCTGACAACTAGCAGGCTCTGCAGGAAATATTTCTGGTCATTTATTAGGCAACTCTCTTTTCTGTTTGTACAAAACACATTTTCCAGAATTCTCTGAAACTTAACTGTGCCTTGAAACTTAAGCTTTGAGACATAAAAATTAAGTTTTTAAAATTCTGATGAAATTGTGATTAACAGGATCCATGTGATCCTTTCTTTAAAAAGTCAGTATATTATTGTCAATGTTACCTAGATTTCCTGTGGGTCATTCCTCTTGCAGCTCAAAAGAACACCCCACCTTGTTCTTCTCAAACCCTATGATTTTTATGAATTGTATTAGGCTGCATGGGAGAAATTATATTTTCTATTTTTATTTCTCAAATTGTGGGAATTTGGTATTTGACTTTATTGCTCAGATCTAGAAGAAAGTAAACTGTGAAAACCTCAGCTTTTAATCGAACTGATAAAACTTGAAATAAAGCTCAGCTGCTCCTTAAGAACACAAATAGCTTGCATGCTAAAAAACCTCAATATTTCTAGGGAAGGATTTTGAAGGGTCCCAGCTCCTCAGATGCTGACATGCAGGTTTGGCATAGCTTGTATTTAAGTAGGTGATTCAAACTTGTAATTAGGTGAAAAGGTCAATGAATCCTACACAGTCATTTATCTTTTAAAGCACTTTCAAATATATATTATATATAAAAAGCTGATACATGGACTAAATAAATGTAGCCTTACTACAAGCAGAATAACCAATTCTAAAATTAGAACTAGGTTAGAAATAAGTACCCGTGTCTTTCTTTAAATGCTCTATCTAATCTTTGTAAGATAGCGCGTTTCTTTACTTTAGGTGATTTCTAGTGTTATTCAGTGCTTTACTTACAAGGGCCTGCCAAGAGGCAGCGAGGAGTAGTAGTCAAACTTGATGCTGAAGATCAAGTTCAATTCCTTTTTCATTTGATCTTGGAAGTCTGAGCTGTAATAAAATGCACACATGCAGAAGCTAGCAGTGTGTTAATGCTCCAGAGCTTATTGCAAGAACATGTATCAGTGATGAGCTGACCCAAAGCTGGGTGAGAACATGTCTAACAGTCTAACTATAAAATAATCTTTACATCATTTTACCATTCAAAATGTAGATACTTAATTCTCCAACAATAAAAGATTCTGGGTGTCTAAAAGACTTCCAAGTGTGCTCAAAGCTGCCTGCTCTGACTAGGTCACGATCCACGAATCTTCTGCTTGTCTTGCTTGCGCACCCCGTTCATGGAGCTTTTCCAGAACACACTTAGCAAACTAGGTCCCAACCAAAGTGGTGGTTGTGCTTTTCATCCAACAGCTTTGTAGTTTTCTTCCACTCTGTGCACAGGGAGATCCAACTTCTGTTCAAATTCTTCCACAGGGAAGATAAAACAGTATTTTATACCTGCAAAGAGAATGAGCTAGCCACCTGGGTAGGTATCTGTGAAAGGGTTCTTCTCAGCCTCCATTAAACAAACTGCTCCTCTTCACATGGCAGAACTACTAACTAGTTGAGCTAGAGGGATCATGATCTTTTAATCCTGTAGTAGGTCCTCACCTGGGAAGAGGGAGGCCCACATGCCAATCTCCATGTTACGTTAGTATTAGGTTAAAAACAAGGAAGCAAACAAAAAACTTAACCAGCATCAGGTATATGCAAGGGTCATTTGTGGTCTAATCACACTTCTGTCTCTAGTGCTCTAAAACCGGTAAAATCCAGAGCTTGTTTCAATGATTTTAAATCAGCGGTTACCTTACTCAGTTTATGTCTCAGTTAGTGCATCATGCCTGCCCAGCACAGCAAAACTCTTCTACTGTTTATTTGGGCAAACTGAAAAATACAAAATAATCCTTTCAAGGCACCAAGTAGATACTGTAGAGGAATACAAAATACTGAGAAATCTGGATCAGCAGCCCAATGTTTTCTCAGAAGACTAAACAATAAATGGAGATCAGAATCTCAGTGATGTGTATTTCATGGATGATTGACAAATCACATATGCTACACAAAGTAGGCACAGTCAGCCAAATGGTTCGATGTTAACAGCACTAAAATCTTTACTGTAAGTGCAAATATTGGTGCTACTTGCACTACATCATTACTATTTTGGGGAAAGCAGATATTTCAACTACACAGAAATAAAAATACTTCACAGCTCTAAACGAAAGCAATGCTAGAAGGAAACACTCAGGAAAAAACTAAGGATTGTCTTAAAGCTAGTAACGTAGCAAGGCTGTGTTGGATCAGATGAATGATCTTTCTAATTATGGATGTGTACTGTCACTGGATATTCTTACCTATAAAAGTGTCAGTTTTTCTGAAGAAACGTTGCCTTTAGCAGTTTCTGAGGCAAAAGGAAAGCCAGGATGGCTGTATTTTGTAATGGGGAAAACCCATAATTTTTAATTTGAAATATTTCAACTATTTCAGTTCTTGAACTACGTCCTAGAGTTTACAGAAGATCCTGCTTTATCTTCTTTGAAACAGAGAGATTTTGTATGCCACATTACCTCCTCCAAATATTTTATTCCATTTCCTTGGTCTTTAATCCTGTTCCTAGAGTAGTTTTTCTTGATCCTAACTATTTTCCTCATATATCTCTGAACTCTAATTCTTTGGAGATAAGGTGAAAGACTCAACACAGTATTCTAACAGAAGATGACAGAAGACATGTCATTAGTTTGTTTCACTGGTTTCATATTAGAGTTCTAGGAAAAAAATTGCCATATTCTCAATGTTGAACATGTAATTAATAGAATGGTCTTTTTAAAAGATTTACTACTGGCTTATATTGTCCTATATTGGTTTAGGAGCCCATAAGGAGCATGACTGACTCATATTATTTCTTCCAGTAGTTTATTTTGAATGTAACATCATGAAATGTTACCTACATTGTTCTGCTCATCTCTGGGTAAGTCTCTCTGGTATTTCTTATGGCCTCCTCTGTTTTTATCTAAATTGCACAATGAGTGTCTGTAAACACTGAAATATTTTTCCTTCGGCCTTTCCTGTAATTACACATTAACAAGTATGTCAGACTGTATCTCTGATAACAATAGGACAGCATCTCTCAAGTTATTACACAGGTGTAAATCTTCAGTAGTCCACTCTATTAACTTCAGGGCAATTCCAAGCCTGTACCAAAGCTACTGATAACCAGCCCCATTCTGAAGAGTCAGACAGGTAACCCCTCACCTGTATTTCAAAAAATTCCATTTCTAACAGGCTACTACTGTTACTGAAAAAATCAAATTCAAACCCCGAATCACAAATGGCCCTCAAACTTGGTTAAACAGAAATGTACATTTTCATTTAGAGAAACAGAAAGATGAATAGTCACTGAAGGACACTATTAAACTGTATCTTAATAAACTTTATCAATATAAATAAAATTTGTCACTTAAGACTTAAAGGTAAGTCCTCTTAGACCTAGAACTCCAATATGAAACCAGTAAAACAAATCAATGATACACCTTATATTGCTCAACAGAAATCGCCTTACCATATTGGAATACCTTACTAGAAAGTACAGTAACAGCAAACATTTTCGGAAGTTTTCTAGAAGTACTAATCTAAGAAAACAGCCGTCAATATACAAAGCGACATAGTAAACATTCTTCTTTTCTGCTTCTGTTTTCATTATGAGGCAGCTCCCCTCTAAAACACACCCTGTATATTGATTTTTTGAAAGCTCCACTTAAAAAACCCCACATAATCCTTAGAATTCTCAGAAAACTTTGGAGACATCAAATGGACAAAAAAAATGAACGTGGCCAACAGCCAAGATTCTCTGTGAAGAAAAGCCCGATAGCAAATGGTCACATACAGCAGTTTAATAATTTTCTCAAAATTCTCTGGATAATTAGGGAATGTATTCAGCATAGAAAGTTGTTCTGTCAGACTGATCCAGTAAATTTAATCAAAGGTCTTTTTCAAAATAGAAGAGCACAAATTAAATTGCTTTAAAACAAAACAAAATCCAAACAAAACCCCACCATAAAACAGTAGAATTCCTTTATTCAGTAGGAATTACAGAGGCCTAATTCTCAGTTTCTCTTTGTAAGGGAAATTTTTCGAGCTCACAATAGTAAAAGCGAAAGAATGTAATGGCTGGTGCAATTCATATTTATTTGTGTTACAGCATACTAAAGAGGTTTTTAGGACGAATTTCAACCAGACTCAAAATATAAATGACATATAAATCTACTGTCAGAAGCTTGATAGTAGATGCATGCTTTATTATTTATTTTTATATGAAAATGAATAATGTCTTTGTAAGTGACTTGATTTTGCTTTACTCTTCTAACCACCCATGAGAACACCTAGAGATGTGCTTGTCAGAAGTGAATCTCTTTGCATGCTTTTATAAAAACGTTAAGTTGTGGATGCCGATGATGGTTGGGGTATTACAGATACCTAATTCTACGCTACGGTTCACCAACAGGGAGGAGCAAGGGAAAAGTGAAATGGTGTGTTCTGGTTGGAGTGCGAAGACATCCATGTTCTACAGTAATGGGGGCGTTGCAAAAGGAAATAAAGGTAAACAAAAGCATATGGTTCACTGTTTAGTATTCACTATTTAGGGCAGAATGCACAGGGCTAAGTGCTCTGTAAGGAACTCTACGGCTGAAAGTTCCAGCAGGTTACTGACACAGGGTGCAGGAAGGGTATATTCTTGGCATGAAGTACGAACAACTGAGTATTTAAAAGACTTTTGACGTGAAGCTACTTAGTTAAATTGTAGGTTATTTAAAACCACAGAAGAAATTTACTCACAGTAGTATTGAATTTTAGCACATTTGGCTTTTTCTGCAGATATTTACACAATAAAAAAAAGTTGTCTGGCCTCATAAGTACCATCACTCACTTCTTGCCCTAGTAAGATTAATGGTTGGTTTTGAGAGTAAGAATCAACAGTCACAAAAAGGCAAAAAAACTGGGGGTGCTAATTCTCATTTGAAGTGAAAAAAAAAAAACAAACCCCGCCAAAAAAACCCCCTGAAAAAAGCCAAGCCACAAAACCTGAGGAAAGCTTAGTCAATGTTTTATGTTGCTCTCAAACGACCTCCCCCCTACCAATACCTTAGCTACGCTGTTCAGCTTGACAATTTACAAACCCTAAATACTTTCCTTTGTCTTTAAAGAAATGAGCAAATTTCACAAGAAACAGAAAGGATTTTCATGTCAAAACCCACTACCATTAAGTTTCAAGTAACACACTTTCTGGTTGCAAGCTATTAAACCATACTTATAACCAATATATACAATTATGAGTGAAAAATATAGGTAAAAGGCCTCCAAAACTATCAAGATACAGAAAAATAAAGAAGAAAAAAAGATACATTTTTATCTGTCAAAAGTAACCATTAATTCAAGAGAATTCTAACGTATCTGTATTTGGATACTTAGAGTGCTTATAGCACTTTTTGGGAAAGGGGGGTGGGGAGAAGAAAAGAAGTATATAAGGCCAAGGTGTGTGTGTGGGGAAAACAACCAACTGACCCACCCTTGGGATCAGTCCAAAACTAAGTTTTACATATAAACTTTTTTAAGAGCAAAAATCTAATAAACTTTATTCTTGCTTTTTTGTGAAATTATCTTAGTCAACATGTGTGAATAATCACATTTGAAAGTCACAAAATAGGACAAACATTTGCAAAAAGAATACGTAAAGCTATCAGATGTTACAACAATCAAAATACTAGATCAAAATAATCTTGAGATTTTCTTTTTAACTCTAACAATCAGGATAGCTGAAAAAGGAAAATAACACTTTTTTTTAATGCAGACTTTTTGGATTATAAGTATCTCCTAAAAAACATTAAATCTCATTGGCAATGCAGAACTGATGTATATAAGAATAATATAGGTGAATAATGTAAGGTGACAAGATTACAAGAAAGAAAAGGAATTATTTGAAAGCAAGACAAAATAGTAAAAATTCAGAGATGAGGATATTTCTTTCCACTTGTGTACATAACAAAAACATCCTCAACTTAACTGCAACAGGGAAAAAAACTTTTAAAATATCTCTGAAAAATTAATGGAATATTTGTTACTGCTGCAGGAATCCTCAAGACTCATTCTGACATGCATCACCAAACAATAATAATTCCACATCTTCTCTTGCGGCCCCTGTGACTTCCATGTTAAGCCACAAATAAACAAAAAAACCCATCAGATTTAATCTCTAAAAAGAAGTGGAATGTACATTTGTAAAAACTGTTTATTAAACATTATTTGTAGTGCTACGGAGCTCAGGCTCAAGTCAGGGACCGGGGTTCCATTTTGCTTGGTGCTCTACAAAAATGAAATAAAAGGCACAATCCTTATCTTACAGTCAAAACACCAGGAACATTTTGAATCCATGGGCTGTATTTTAAACTACATCAGGAAAAGTTACGAGTTGCCAAAAGAACAGGAAAGTTCAATATATTGAGGATAGTTTTCCTCTACTTTCAGACTCTTTAACTATTGAAATTTCTCTATTCCTTGGTTTATAGTTTTAGTGAAGTCATATGTTAGTATGCTTCCTTTAATGTAAAAATAAAAGGAAATAAAAATCACATTATTAACTTTAATCACATTATTAACGTAGCCCTTTGTTGTGAGCAGCTCCTCAGAGAAATACCACAATACATATTTTACATTGGTAAGAAAAGACTCGAGTAATTTTCTTTTTGAAATCTTTATTAGACAGTAAATACGATTTCATTGCCATTTCAATTATTTGAAGTGTGGATTTAAAATAAAGCTGAAACTCAGAGTGGTTATTGTTATAAAAACTGGGAAAAGAGAGACCCGTACATTTTTAAATATATAAAGTGAGCGTAGCTAAATTGATCCAATCTTGTATGCACGATTTTACTTCTCAAAAAAAAAAAAAATCTATACTACAAAATGCATTTACCCTAATGATTACAAACCACATGCTAGATTATGATTTTAATGATTTTTAGGACATTTGAAAATTGTCTGTCAAAATGCACAGCAACTAGGCATCTGCTACATAATTCTGATTTCCATCACTTTTTAGAACCTGACTTTATGGAAATGTGTGTCATTTTAGCTTCCTTTCTCTAACCTTTCAGGGCTACGTTAGCGCAATAAAGCGGAGGGAGGCTGCAGCAAGCTTTCTCACCATCCCCAGCACAAAGCTCAAGCAATAGGCTCGTACACCAAGCTCGCAGGCCTTGGAAATGCGTGTGCAAAAACGCTCAGCTCAGCCTACCCTCAGTTGCACAGGAATATGGTTTAAATTGAATTTTGTTAAAAGTTACATAGTTGAGAACTTCGGGGTCTTTATGAACAAAATATTCTTTGTCTGGTTTCTGTATCATTTCAAACATACTTTTAGCTTTGCTTCACAAGTTACATTAGTTAATAATTGGAGCAAAATAAATATGAAAAATGACAGCTTTCACCGTTTACGTCGATCCCTGCTAAATTCATTCTTACTGTCCACAAACACCTGAGTTCCTGCAAGGCCCCAACTTGACCTGAAAAAGCATAGATGCATTGCAAACCATAAGGACAAGTAACTATGCTCCTTTAAACCCCCTCCTTATCGAATACAGATTTTTTTCAAAGGTAATTATCAGTGGACATTTATTTTATTTTTTTTCTTTTCGACTGTAAGCAGCAAATAAACAGCTACAGCACAAATCTGAATGTTTATTTGGTATCGTCAAGCTACCAAACATTAAATAAATAAATGATTTAATCGCTAATCAGGCGCCGTACAATGTTACAGCCTTTCAGGAACCTTCGGAACGTTATTGATCCGCTAGTGAATTACCTCCAGTTCAGCCATAGGTTGCAGGCATCACCATCCCTCGCTTGTCCTCGCGTTGACAACACTCCTCTTGCCATCGCTCCTTTCAGAAGCCGGAAAATTCGTCAGTCCTCTGTGTCTGATTTGGTTGGCGGCAAGAACAATGAATAAAATCGTTATTAGCTGTTTGGATTTGGGGGGTTTTTTGTTGTTTTTTTGGTTTTTTTAAAGGAAAGTTCTCAAACCGAGCACACTGCGAGCCCTTCACCCTTCGCCCCCGAGGCGGCGACGACGACGAGCGGACACCCAGTCCGGAGCAGAGCTGGCTAGGCAGCCCTGCCAAACAACGAAGGAAAGTGCATTTCTGGTTGTCTGGAGGTTCTTGGCGTTTACCCCCGCCCAAACCCAAGGCACGAACCCGACTCCGGGCACGATGTTGCAAGAATAAGAACCAACAACGCGTGACACTGGCACTTACGCGCGGATGCCAAAGCCGCAGCGCCCCGAGGCCCCTGACGGGCTCCTAGGGAGCCAGGGGCCGCCGAAACCCCGCGCCCGGGAGGGGCCTGGCTACGGCGGATGGGGGAGCAGCGGCGAGCTGTGGGGGGGAGGGAGCAGGGCCGGGCTTCCTCAGCCCGCCTCCCCAGCGGGGCTGCGCTCCCCGGGGGCATTTTGGCTTCGCTCGCTTCCCATTTCTGCGACACTGAAACTCGGTAACTTCCAGCCTCGCCGCCGCCGCCGCCGCGAATAGCCGCTGCTGCGCCGCAGCCCCTCCTCCCCGTGCGTCGTATCCCTCCGCGCTCCGGCCTCCCGCACCTCGCAGAGAAAGCGTCTTTCAGCCACCAGCCCGCCGCTCTCCCGCCCACCCCGCCTCTGCCGCTTCGACATCTTCTGCCTGAGCCCGCCCGCTCGCTAATAAACACGTAGCGCTCGCCCTCGCCCCTTCTCCTCTCAGCCGGGCAGCGGCGGGGGCCGCCGCCGCGGCGGCGGAGAGGGAGAAGGGACAGGAGAGCCCAGCTTCCCCTTTCCCTGCCTGGCCGACGCCGGGCGTCGGGGACTGAGGGGCGCGGGGTGGGGGGGAGGGGCAGCGCGCGTGGCGCGGCTCCAGGGGCCGGGAGCGCTGAGGAGGGGGCGCGGAGAGGAAGGAGGAGGAGGGGACTCTTTCTCCGGGCGGAGGGATCGCCTCGCTCGCGCTGGCTGGCGGCAGCGGCGGCGTTGGCGGCGGGTTGCTGTGAGTTGTTGTTTCCTCCTCCTGCCCGTGGGTTGAATGGTGGAGCCGAGACTCTTCCTGGTGAACGAACAGTGACAGCTACCGGGCGGGCGGACGCGTTTCGCTGGGCCCCGACGCTGCCGCGGGAGCGCGGCCCGAGTCCCCCCCCTCCTTACCCCCCTCCCCTCCCCGGTTTTCGCCTCGCCATGTCCGGGGAAGGCGGCAGCAGGCACACGGCGGAGCTGCGAGCGGGTGAGTGCTGGGGGAGCCGCCGAGTGGGGCGGCGGGAACCGAGCGGGAGCCAGAGAGGAGCGGCGGGAAGGGGCAGAGGAGAAGAAAGGAAAGCCCGCGGGGAAGGGGCGAGCTCCAGCCCTCACTACCTCTCTTCTCCCCTCAGAGCTCTACTTCCTCATCGCTCGTTTTTTGGAGGACGGACCCTGTCAGCAAGCGGCTCAGGTAGGGGATGGATGGATGGATGGATGGCGCCGCCGGGCCTGACGGGGAGGGGGCGGCCGGGCAGGGCGGTGGATCGGGCGGCGCTCGCAGTCTCGTCTTTTATCTCCCCCCTCCCTTTTTTTTTTATTTATTTCAAACCGGCACCCGTTTCTTATCGCCCCGCTTTTGTTGTTGCTGCAGGTCCTGATCCGAGAAGTGGCGGAGAAAGAGGTAAGCGGCGCCGTTCACCCGGCGCTCGCCCCGCCTGCGGCCTCCCTCCCCCTTCCCTCGCTCTCTCCCGCTTCCCCCGCCCCATCCCGGGCGCTGCTGGGGGCCTCCTCGGGGGAGGGGAGCCGCTCACGGGGTGTCCTCGCTTCCCTCCCCTAGCTGCTGCCCAAGCGTACCGACTGGACGGGCAAGGAGCATCCCCGGAGCTACGAGAACCTGGTAAGAGGAGCGGTCGGGGCCGACCGCGGTTCGGCGGGCAAAGTTGGTTTTTTTTTCCCCTCACTCTCCCTGAGCAGCCCAATAAAAAATTGAATTTCCCGCAAAAAAAAAAAAAATACAACTTAAGAAAGAAAAACAACTTTGACATTTTTTTTTGTTTGGGGTTTTTTGGTGGTTTTTTTTTTTTTTTAAAAAAAAACAACCTTGGCTCCCTTCTCCTACTCCCCGTCGGCCCCGAGGACAGACGCGGGGCGCCGCGGGGGTGCCGCCGGAGCGGGGCCGGCAGCGCGGGGTCAAAAACAACAGGCGCCCTAATGCGCGAGCCCCGGCCTAGCTGGGCTGGAAGCAGCTACGTCATGGACGCGGGGCGGGCGGGCGGGAGCCGCGCGGGGCGGGGCGGGGCTGGGCGAGCAGCAGCAGGCAGGAGGCGCCTGGGCCGCCGGTAGGCGGGGACGCGCTCTGCCGCGCGCCGCCCGCGCACACAATGGCTCGCGCTGCCGCGGCACACCAACCCCCGGCGGCTCCCTCCGGCGGTGGCCGGCCGTGGGGCAGCGGGCGAGGTGGAGCGGGGGTTCGGGTCCCAGATCGCAGCGCTGAGGCGGCTTTTTTGCTCGCTCGTCTGATAACTCGGGTCGGGATCTGCCTCGCGGGTGGGTTGGATTGAGGTGTCCTTCCCGGTGCGGTGTGCGCCCGTGCGGGCTGGTAAGGTGCGTCTTTTGTATACAGTGTATCTGGTGCGTTGGAATAACTGGGCTTGCCGGGTTCACATCACAAACGTGATTTACGTGGTTTTTCTGTTTTACCCTTCCCCTTTTGTCAATCTCTCAGTGTGTGCTTTTCATCTCCAGTGTAGATCAGTAATTAAAAAAAATGTATTAGTTATAGTGCTGTAGTTCTTGCTAGCAGAGAGGGGCCTGAACATTTTTTTTTTTCTAATATGTTGTGAACTACAGTAGTTGGGAAGATAGCAGTTAAGATGTCTAAATTGTGTCTGTTAGCAACTTGTTGCTAGTGTTGTTTTGAAAACAGGTGTACTGCTGTCTCTGAATTTCTGAACAGGATTTCAGAGGAGGATTAAGCCCTGCTTGTAATGTTCATCAAAGTGAGATTTCCCTTCAGGCTTTCTGCTTGGTTATAGTAGCTATGAACTCCAGTGCTTCTGAAACTTAGACATGTCTGTGGAGAATTTTTTAGCTCGCACAGAAGGAGGTGGAACAGTTCTTGTCTGTAATGTGACCGATAAAGACTGTTGGTGTATACGTTATTTTAGTTGTATTATGAATGTTACAGTATGAATCATATTTATTTATAATTATTTATTGTAGGCATTTATTGTGCAGGTGTACTTACTGCACTGGTTTTCTCTGGAGCAAGAGGTGCATTGGTCCAGGCATTTTAATGCATGTGGTGTCGAAGAATTGGTAGCAGTTGACTTTGCGAAAACATTAATACATACCAATCCTTTTCAGTTTTCCTGAAATCAAAGATCATTGAGAAATTCAATTGGTAATTTCAAAGTGCTGACATTTTAAATGAAATACTGTGTATTTATTTATTTATTTGTAAGGCTGTATTACTCACTTCAAACAATGGTCAGAAGTTGCTTGGTAAAACTTTAATCTTTCTCTTTTATCCCATAAATGATAAAGAATTGGGGTGCAGTCTTAATATAGAATGGATTTGGGTTTCTTCTATATAGTCAGAATATAGAAACAAGGAGAATATGTATCAGAATATAGAAAGAAAGAGAAAGTGATGAAAAAGACCTTTTAAAGGTTGGAGTAAGGAGACTTGATGAGAAATAAGTTCATTCAGACCCTTCTTTCCAAGAAACGTATTTTGTTCATCGGAATGCAGGTAAAAACTAGTTTTGTCAGAGGTGTATAATGACATGAGATGTACTTCCTCAAAATTTCGGCTTGATCCTGGATACACGTATTTGGAGATGTGGTGCTGACTAGGTCCTTTCTCTTTTCCTAGTCTTCTGTTCCTAACAAAGTTTTCTTAGACTTTGCCATAAATGTTTATATGCCCTTTTCCATCCTGTCCCTAATTACATGTTGGACGGGAGAAATTGGTTACTTTGTTCTTGATGCTTCTCTAGCCTCTCTGTCTTCTCTTACTTTACCTGTCAAAGAACTGTGAACTTTGTATTACTTGGCATGTTAGGCTTGTGAAAGCTGCTGCAAAGTGTATTTGTGGTGGAACAGTTAATTTCATAGACAAGAAGTGTTTTGCACAATGTCTTGTTTCATTAAACAAAAACTTGCTTATCTCAACTGAAGACTCATTATCTTTTAAAATAGAGGCTGCTGATGAGCCAACCTTCTGTTTCTTTTTTTTAATTTAAATTTTTTTCCAGCTTTAAGATGCTGACTTCTCTTTCTGAACACAGCATGTTTTGTCATGTTTTGGCACCCCTTCTCAGACCTGAATGCCTTGAGCTTTCACTAAACTTCACAGAAGGGGCTGAATGGAGAAAAGCTAAGAAATAAAAATGCCAGTAAACATCAGTTAGATGTCTGACCTTTACTCTAGGAGAGAATAAGGGCTCTGTGTAACAGGGGAGGAATTTAATCCCAGACTTTAGTTTTATTTGCAAAATCATGCGTTTTATTATGCACCTATTTAGGTGCATGTCTTCTCAAGAGATGATAATGGCCCTGGGTTTGTCCTCGTTTTGTAAACGTTTATTTAGGAATTCTTATTGGAGTTCTGTTATTGGACTGAAATTCACAGCCTTAGGTATTTCTGTATTTTAATTTGTGCCAATGTTAAATCCAATGCAATTTTAGTCTTGTAAATGACTTTAATTTTTGTGTTTGGTCAGTGAAAGTAAATGTTCCATTTTCTTCTATGCTAATCCTATGCTGTGCATGCTTGTAATGCTACAGGAAAATACATGACTTCAGAAATGCCATTATGCTATGATTACGTTAAGTGGTTTTTTTTTTTTTTTTTTTTAAATTCAAATATTTTTGTATTTATTTTTCTACAGTTACCTTTTGTGGTGTAAACCACTGGCATCTTGCTTTGAGGGTGTAGTCTCTTATTTCAGAGTGCCAATCTCATTTCTATATCCTCAGTATTAAGATTTCTATTTGCGCTATAACCAAAGACTTTCTGAGAATTGAGTCCCTGGTAGGCCACTTTCAACCTAAGTGTCCCATGGGTGATGGGAATCTTCAGTAAGAGATCTCAGGATTTGTTGTGAAAACTTAATAATTGTAAGCCAGCTATTTTTTCTATTCTTTTTGAAAGACTGAGGATTTTTCATGATGGAGGACAGAAATTGAGGCATTTCAAGAGTTAACAACTTACTTTAGAAGAGCAAGGTGGCCTTGTGGATTGTTTCTAGATTAAAGAATTAAAGTTAAAGATGATGTTCAAGTGTTGTGTAGTTAGGCTTTAAAACGCCTTTGTTAGGGCCTTGACACAAGAACAAGCTGTGGTGCATCATTTGACTCCAGGGTAATTGTTTTTTCACATTGCAGTTTCACTATGGGTGTAGCTGCTCTAATTGTACGCTGTGGGTGTAAGCTATTCATTTGTGCTGCAGCCTTTGTGTAGGCAGGAGTGCTCACCCAAATGTGTGGTTAGTCGGATAAGGGAGCTGAACTGTCTGAAAAATGAACAGTACAAAAATTATTTTCAGATGGTTCAGCTCTCCTTTTGTGTGCAGTGACGTGGGTCCTACCACCACCATAAAGGAAGTGATAGGAGTGTGTGCGGAGGGCTTGGGGAATGTGTTGGGTTTGCTCTTTTTGGGAGCAAAGTGGACTTCAACTCGATGAACCCTACTGTTAAGATTCACTGCAACAATTTAGAGCTACCACAGAGAGTGGTTGGGGGTTTTTGGTTGTTTTTGTTTTGGACTTTTTTGGTGTGGATTTCGGTTTTTTAAAGGTCTCCTACGGTACAAGCCTTATAGTCTATACAATCAGAACCATTGTGTTAACTTCCTATCTTACCCAAAATATGCTTATAACTCATTTTCTTTGTTGAATTAGGATCTTATTTGTGTTGGTGGTGGTCAGGGAGGGAGAAGACAGGGAGTTCACATCAAATAGGAAGATGGCGCGATGAGTTTAGTAGGCAGTATGCTGCCTTGTTCTCAGGAACTGTTTATTAGTATTTTGCTCTCAATTGTTCCTTTCTCTTCCCCGGCCACAATTATTAAAAGTTGTATAAAGTAAAAATGGCAAAATTGTATTTTCAGGCCATTCTTCTGTTCTGTCATTTTGGTTACATAGAGGTACATGAAGTTACAAACTGTGTCTGTGGGACTGGGATGCTAAGTACATTGACACTGTATTTCATATTCATGTAATACCTAACACAGTCAAGACTTTCAGGCAGCATTACAGTTACTGTTCAATAATTGTGTTTCTCACTAAGTAACCAGATAATCAGTGGTTTGTTTCTTCAGGAAATCCTGTGCTGTGAAGTTATTCAAAGAAATAGGGAGCAAAAATAAAACTTCCATTGAATCAGAGAGCTGCATCGTCATCTCATTTTTGTTATTAACAGTATTTTGTGGAAGTTCTATGCAGTGTTTTGAGAGGTGGTCTGAGAGATTTGGAGCTGGAGGTAAGAAAACCTGTGAAATGATTGTGAACCTTAGCCATTTTTTTGGTCTCATTATCAGTGGTTCTGTTGGACATACATCAACTTAAATTATTTCCTTTTAGACAAAAGACAAGCATTTCTGTTCTACAGATTATTTCCATAGATGAGAATCTAGGTGATGTTAGAGCCTCTCTGTTCCCACTGTTATATTTTGATGAGGAGAAATTCTCATTCATTGTGTGAAGTGCCACACATATGTTTGTTCCGGTGATAATCAAGAGGATTGCCTCAGTCAACTATTTTGCGGTAGTTCTTTCAAACTGCAACAAAGAAGCACTGATGAGAGATGGAATATCAAGTTTCTAAGGAGTACCTTGTATTGAAAAAATAAAAAGCAACAAAACCCCACGGAACATTGTGAATGAGTTTAAGATAAGCAAATAGGTACAGGTAATCTAATATTAATAGGTATGGTTGAACATCTTAGTCTGTAAGGCTGAAAATGCTACTACTGTTTGTAACTTCTCATGTGAGAAGTGGCAAGCTTGCAGCAGTCTGTTTATACTAAGGTTTGAGTTTTCTATCTGCTCTGGTCTCACACCTATTAAAAGCATTAAATAGTTGAAAAACTAGTATGTTTTTGGGATAGCTGGTTTCATATAGGTCTGTTTTGTTAAAGTAATCTTGCATTAAAATGGAGACCAGCGACTAATGGCATTCCTCAGGGGTCGGTATTTGGACCAATGCTGTTTAACATCTTTGGCCACATGGACAGTGGGATTGAGTGCACCTTCAAGTTTGCTAATGACGCCAAGCTCAGTGGGATGCCATACAGTGGGACCTTGACAGGCTTGAGAGGTGGAGCCTGTGCAAACCTCATGAAGTTCAACATTGCCAAGTATAAGGGCCTGCACAAGGGTCAAGGCAATCCCAAGCACAAATACAGGCTGGGCAATGAGTGGATTGAGAGCAGCCCTGTGGAGAAGAGCTTGGGGATAGTGGCAGATGAAAAGCTGGCCGTGATCTGGCAATGTGCACTTGCAGCCCAGAAGGCCAACTATATCCTGGGTTGCATCAGAAGAAGTGTGGCCAACAGGTCGGGGGGAGGTGATTCTGACCCTTTACTCTGTTTTCATGAGACCTCACCTGGCGTACTGTGTTCTGAGGCCCCCAGCATAAGAAAGTCATGGACCTGTTGGAGCATGTCCAGAGGAGGGCCACGAAGAGGATCAGGGGGCTGGAGCACTTCTGCTATGAGGACAGGCTGAGAGAGTTGGGGTTGTTCAGCCTGGAGAGAAGACCAGGGATACTTTATAGCGGCCTTCCAGTAATTAAAGGGGGCCTACAGAAAAGATGGGGAGGGACTTTTTATCAGGGAGTGTAGTGATAGCACAAGGGGCAATGTTTTTAAACTCAAAAGAGGGTTGAAGGAAGAAATTCTTCACTGTGAGAGCGGTGAGACGCTGGAAGAGGTTACCTAGAGAAGTTGTCGATGCACCTTCCCTGGAAGTGTTCAAGGTCAGGTTGGGTGGGGCTTTGAGGAACCTGGTCTAGTTAAAGATGTCCCTGCTCAACTGCAGGGTGGTTGGACTAGATGGCCTTTGAAGGTCCCTTCTAACCCAAAACATTCTATGACTCTATGAAAATAGGCATTCCTAGGAAGTAGTGACAAAGTATCTATGCTTTTAGCTCAAGCATAATTAGAACGTACATGAGAAATAAACATGCTTCAGGGAGAGTGGTTAATTTTCCAATTCTACCTTCTCTGTTGTTTGACACCCCCACTCCCCCCCCCCCCAACCCAAAAAAAAAAAAGGGGGAAAAGAGAAAAAACGAATGAGAATGCTTCAGAGAAAAGAAATTGCACTTCATTGCAGTTCCTGATTTTAAAATGGTAAGCAGTGGCTGGTGGTACAGGGTACTCAATTAGACTGATGGTCTGATATAGTACAACGATTACTGTAATTCAATTTGGAGCTTGTTTTGGGTAATATGTTACATAGCAGAATAGTTAAAGCTGGGATAGCTGTTCATATTAGTAAGATTGAGCTCTTGCATCTTGAAATATAGGTAGCTGACCAACTTAGGTTTTGTTGTTAAATGTCCTTGTGTAGAAATGTGTTTTTCTGAAAGACGTTTGCAGTCAAACTTGTAGTTAAGCATGTTAACTCTTAGCATGGGGGGTGGGGGAAAACCCAAACCAACAACAGTTCTTCAGAGGACATTTCAGTATAGGTAGTGCTTAGAGCAGAATCTGGAATAGGGTCATGTTTTACTTGATGTCAGAAACCTGGCAGTGAATTACTGCAGTATGTGTTACAAATTTAGCTAAAGAGTCTAGGTAAAATCATGGTTCTGTTACCTTCATTGTGATTCTGATGCTGAATTATTCTGCAGAGTCAACCAGAATGAAAATATAAGCACTTAGGTCTATTTCAAAGGTAATAAAAATTTGAATGTTAGTCCAGATAGCTGTGTAGCTGCATTTTGTGTATTCCCATGCTGTTCGTTTGGAGTAAGTAAAGTTGGGGGTAGGTGAAGGGTGAAGTTGAGGGTAATGCTGCTTCTTGTTTTCTAGAAAATACTCTTTGTGCTTAAGATCTGAAAATTTTGTACTTACTAACAGAGTTCAGATTTTTATTACAGTAATATTTAAGAAATGTTTCTAACTTGTCTTACATGAAAAATCTATTTGAACAAAAGAGAGTTTGTTGCTGTGTTTATAAAAGCTTACCTTCTGTGTGTTTCTCTCGGATGAAAAGAGCAGAATTAGATGTTGAAGAAAGCCTAATAGGAGGAGGAAAGAAACCAGCTGGATTTTCAGCTAGGTGGGACTGGCAGAGAAAAAAAAATCTGCGCTGTTTATGTACTGTTTGACATCAGAATTTTGGCATAAAATTTTGAAATTCCTGCTGGCAGAGTCCAGTTTTTCCTTATATTTCGAGCTATATGAGTTTAGTCTAAATACTTGTACATCAGTTATTTTTTTTTCCTTTTGCTTTTACTTTCTCTTCTTGGAATTGGAGATTGCTATCCAGACAAATTTCCATCATTCTGTTGAGTTGTCATGCATGAGCTTTTCTGTTTCTGACAAAGCTTGTAAAATGTCCTTTTAAAAATTAATTTTCTTTTTTCCCCACTTAAATCTGACTTGAAAGTACTCTTGAAGTTTGGGGTTTATTTTGTTGTTGTTTGTTTTAGGAGGAGGACACAAGGTGGTAGGTATATTTTATGTTGGTTCTAGCTTCCTTTTTCAGTTCATCAATGCAAGAATAGCTTCCTGGTAGGCTGCACCTTAGAACAATCCAAATAATTCTAACTTCAAGCTACTCTTTGTCATTTAATGTATTAAATAAACTTTGTCACCTTGTCCTTTCTTGAGTGGTGGCTACCATATTGTTGCTCTTTTCTGGGTTTTTTTTTTTTTTACTTTTTCCAAAGGACTAAGGTGAATTTCTGTTACACACTTTTTTTAACCTGTGACTTCTGCTGTAATGCTAATAGTCATGCATACAAATTGGCACTGGAACAGGCTTCCTAGAGAGGTAGTCAATGCCCTGAGCGTGTCAGCGTTTTAAGAGGCGTTTGGACAATACCCGTAATAACGTGCTTTAACTTTTGGTCAGCCCTGGTCAGGTAGTTGGACTATATGATCATTGTAGCTCCCTTTCAAGTGGAACTATTCTATTAGTAATAAGATAGTATTTCTGTGATGAAGAAGTAAGTACTTCACCCAGAGAAAACTTTATTTATTAAAAACAGGCTATTAAGTAAGTTCTGTCATTTACTGCTTCATAGAAGGAGAATGTGGGAAAGAAGTAAGTCCAAATAATACCTATAATGAAATGAGGGTTTTTCCTTAGCAGATTTTATAGGGAAATGAATCTTGCTATTTTATTTTTAAAAGTTTCTTATGTGTGCTTTAGTCTTGTATAGGAAAATGAGAGTCAAATGTTGACTGTGTATGGTTCATGAAATAGTTTTATAAAGTTGCTGGAACTGACAAGTGTTTAGATGGCCAGTGGTTTGGTTTTTTTTTTTAAGGATACAGCTCGGTATTGTGGAGTCAGTTTGTGACAGAGCTGGTTGTGAATGTGGCTTAGTAGCAAACAATGATTATTCAGACAAATGCTATGCAGAAGCATCACAAAATTACTGCATAGCTTGCCATAAATAGCTGGTTTTGCACAAATGGACGTAAATGAGGAGAGACTGCTATGGGTGTAAGGTATATATTAAGGTAAAGTCTTTAGTAGGGATGATCAAGAATAATACTTACAGATCCCCGTTTTCAAAACGTTTGCTTTAAAAACTGCATGAGGAATTGAGCCTGCCTAGTTTCTGCTAAAATAAAAAAGTGAACACATGCCTTATGACAAATCATGAGAAGTATGACTCAAGGTGTCAGCCAGCTGTAGTTTTGGAATGTGTCAAAGCTGATTTGCTTCATTTACTTTAGATTTTGTGCATTTGTGAGGATGTGTAAAATTGAAGGGTCTTGAGCAAGATAAAACGACACTTGTATTGCTTATGTAGTTCTAATATTTGTGGTTAAAGAAAATCAGTAATTATCTTTGAGAGTCAAGTTCAGTTTCTGCAGACATAAAGTCTGGTTTCAAATAGAATTATGCAAAGGGCAGTATTTAAGTTTTTGCATTCCTTTTGATAGGAGCAGAGGAGAACAAAAGCTGAGGAAATGGATCAGGGCTGTTGATGGCAGAAACTGTACATAACTTTGTCACTTCTTATGGTTATTCTGCTATTTTAGGTCTCAAGCACGTATTTTTACTGTGATTCTTCTTTTAAGTAGAAAAAAAGCAAGTTCTATTTACATGTTATAAGAAAAATCAGAATAGCAAGTTCTGAATTCAGTGGGTTATTTTTTGCCACTCTTCTAACAGGGTGTCTGTCTGATGACATAGAGTTTAGTGGTTCTAAATGAACTGTTTGTACAATCAACTGTAACTTCATAAATTTACTTTCTTTTTAAAAGAAAATTTTTTTTACACTCGTGTTAATTTTGTAAGTCATTTAGCTTTCAGGCAGTCGTGTTCAGACAGCTTGCAAGATGTTAAATGGAATACAGTTCACAGAAGTAAAGCCCTGCTTTCCTGGAAACAGCTAAACATTTGCCCACTGATAGGAAGTAGGAAGTAGTGAATGAATTCCTTGTATTGCTTTGTTTGCCATGCAGCTTTTGCTTTACCTGTTAAATGGTCTTTATCTCAACCCAGAAGTTTTTTCTCTTTTACCCTTCTAATTTTCTCCCCCATCCCACTGGTGGGGGAAGTGAGCGAGTGTCTGTGTGGGGCTGAGCTGCTCTCTGTGGTTAAACCACGAGAGTAGCAAAAGAGAAAAACTTCCTCCATCACTAGAAGGTTGTGTTAGTGGTGTAAGCAAGGCTTTTTCAGAGCTTCAGTTTCAGACATCAGCACTCTTAACAAACTGCTAGAATACATGAAGCTATGACAGTGTGTCAGCAAGATAGGAGCACATTTGATGAGGAATGAGGTATAATCTTGTTAATTAGGTGTAATACAGAAGCACCATTCTGCCTAAAATGTCAGTCACAACCTCCTCTAGTTGAGGAGTAACAAAACATCGCAACCTTTTACTGCAGTACTTCTTTTTTTCTTCTGCGAAGCGAAACTGAAAGACTTATTTCAAGCTGTATGAAGGATAAAACTACTACACACTAAATCCTGTACAAGAGCTGAAGAAAACTGAGCTTCTGTTCTCCCTCTTAATTTTAAAATTGTCTTTGTTAGAGTCTAAGCTGACAATAGTTTGTATTTTTAAAAATGCTATTTCTTAACTGAAAACTTTGTGTTAATAGGATTTTACTGTTGTCACGTACATTTCTAAGCTTTTTTCCTTGTTACATAAGATGGTCTTCTGATGTAGAATTTTAGCAGTTCAAAAGAATGAACTGGTTTTATCTGGGCAGTCACTAATACTGGTTCAACATTGTTACAATCAAGTAGTGAGAAGATCTGTTCTGATAATAGGAGCTTGTTTGGTACTCTGCAGTACTATGAGCAGTTACAAAAAGTAGTCATGTTTGTAGCCTAATAGAGCTGCAAAGCCTAATAGAGGACCACATATACCAATTTTACTTAAGCCAACATTTCCTTTAAAAGCTTTAGATGTAAAAAAACCCCTTAAAATAATAAAAATCAGTTGTGGAGCTTCAACAAGGTCTTGTAACTTAGGAGTGTTGAAGCAGAATGTTTTTGCACTGTCTTCTACAAAGCTGTTACTTGGTATATGTGAATCTTGCAAAAATTCTGTAAATGTTGCTGTCCTTATAATCTTTGTCTCATCTTTATCTTACAGTAACTTAAACTGACCGGACTACTATTTAAATGTAATATTGAGTATATACTTTACATTTTTTTTACTGTAATTATAAAGGAGCTTATTAGTCTATGACCAACTGTGCCTTGAAGTCAAAGTAGTAAATGCCAACAGTTCTCTGTACAAAGTGGCGTTAATTAGGACCAGCTGGAATGAATTACTGTACTTAAAGGTCATTATTTGTTTTTCTCCTTATTATACTATAGTTCTGTGGAACAACTAGTATTTCTTCAAAAATATTGTGTTCTTTATTAAATGTTTTGTTTGCTTTTTCATATATTAGGTGAAATATTACAGACACTTGGCACCTGATCATTTGCTTCAAATATGCCATCGACTTGGACCGCTTCTAGAGCAAGAAATTCCCCAAAGTGTCCCTGGAGTGCAGACATTATTAGGAGCTGGCAGACAGTCTTTGCTTCGTACAAACAAAAGTATGAAAATTTAATGAGAATTTGGGGAGCTTTTGATATTTCATGCATTTTTTGCATTTTTGCATGAAAAACTACGTGCCTACATATTCTGTGTAATTTTTAACAGGTTGCAAACATGTTGTATGGAAGGGATCTGCTCTTGCTGCACTACATTGTGGGAGGCCTCCGGAGTCCCCTGTAAATTATGGCAGTCCACCTAGTATAGGTAAGTCAATTTTATTCTAGTGTAGTCTTTGTAATACCTAACGCCTAGGGTGATTGATTATTGTGGTGGTGAGAGCTCAGTAGTAGTTCTGTTTATATTTGTCCTTGTTTGTGTCATATACCTTACCTTTATTTTTATTAAGAAGTTGTGTTGTATTTACCAGTTTGCATGTGGGGAATAAAAAAAGGTATTGTAAATTTGTGTGCTAGTTCTGCTCTGAAGCTAATTTTGTCTTTGAAATATGAAATGGAATAAAATATATTTCAGCAGTGAATACATAGAAATAAAACTCTTTTCCTTAAAGATCTAATAAAACTGTCAGTAGGTAAATAATTAGAACTGTGTAAGAACTTAAAACCAGGACCGCATGACCTGCACCCATTGTTGGGGAGAATAAGTCACGCAGGCTGTTAGTGGCTTTCTTTGGAAAGATTTGAGTGTCTTGTAGAAGTTCCTCTTTCCGCTCTCTGGTCCTTCATTAATTTTGTAGCTGTGCTTTTGTTCGCTGCTCTGTATCATGAAGCATGCATGTACTGTCCGTACCATTGAAAAACTGAGTCTGGAGGTCAGAGGTGGTTTTTTTTTATTATTTTTTTTTTTTTAGTTACTGTTTTCAAGCTCTCTTGGTCACTAAAACATGTTAGTTAGCTTTCAAGCTTTTAACAAGAAGATAACATGGTTTTTTTAGTTGCTAGAATGGACCATCCTTTTTCTTTTGTTATAGATCGGAAAATGTGGCAAGTCACTTGTGTCTTTTCATCTTTCTCTGCTGATGCCCAAGGAGGGGTCAAATTACCGGTAGTGGTTTATACCAAAACGGTAGTTGCAGATCGATGTTGCAGTATTGGATGAGAGTGGGCAGAGAATATCCAATTGGTTGGGTCCTGATCAGGTGCAACTGCTGCAAAGACAAAGGTTTCTGTCTTAGCAAAGAAGGCTGAAGATACATTGCGGAACTAATGAGTAACAATGTACAAATTTATAGCCAGGTGCTTTTTGGAGCAGAGACATTTCTAAAGTGGTAACTCGCCATTACAATTTTTCAGTCTCTAAACTCCTTTTGGAGGCTATTGGTAGCCTTTAATTTTTCCATGAATTGGAACATATAAATTTGTAAAATACATAATTGAGAGAGCTTAATTTGGGCTATTTATATTATTTCTAATGTTGAAGAAACTCAAATCTCAGAATGGATACCATTACACTTTACCCAGAAAATTATAGCTCCTCTTAAGACCTGAAGTAGAGGAATGGTACAGCGAAGCAGCTCTTAGGTTGAGCACAGACAATTTTGACTTGGTCAGATAGACAAGTATTTGGTGTCCTAGTAGTATTTACATTTTAAAGTGCAAGTTTCTTGCTTTCCATGATTTTTTTTTTTTTTTGGTAGATGCTTGGAATATAGGAAGAGGACATGTTTTTGCTGGGTGTTTAGAACTAAGTTTTCAGAACCTCTTCAGCTAGTGTATGTGTTGGTCACAGGTGGTTCGCTTAAACCCTCATATAGCACTTGCATCCATTCAATGTGGTTTTGTTTAGAGCTGCTGTTTTGGTATTCATGTAGGGAGTTGTTTCTGTGTTGTGCTCTAGATGGGGGAGAAAATGTGTTTTGCTGAATAGAATAATTCCCCTCTTGAGTGGCTGTGCATTGACTCGAAGATAATAAACATGGACGATCTTGGGCTAGATTAGCAGGTCTTTCTGCAAGGTGACTGGAGGACTGAACTTTCTTATAGATAAGATTTCTTTAGTGGTTGCCTTACATTTTCTTTTACTTGACAATACATTTTAAAACATGCTGGAGAAATCAGAATGGAAGAGGACAGTTTTGCACTCTACTGTAGCTTGCTCCATGATATATAGATTTTAAAGTCAAAAAGCCCTGTGTATGAAATCCATGGCAGCTGCAGTTTGAAGTTGTAGAGTTGCTGTGGTAGTGGAATTAAATGTTAAAAAAAATAACTTTCAGACTCTTTTTAGGGAAGAACAAGTAAGGCTTTCTAAATAAATGTTATTTTTATTGAACCTTTTGCAGAGCAGTGTATATTTGCAAAATTACAGTTACTTCAACATATCACTTTTTTCATGACCAATAATTTCCTTTTCCAAACATTGAGATAAGTGCTGGTAACTGAATGTTTTCAACTGTGAAATGTATTTGGATTTTTTGGGTGTTTGTTTTAGAGCTGTGTGTTAAAGCATTTGGTTTTGATTTATCCTGTTCTAGTCTGATTCTCTTAATGAAATCATGAACTGGAATGACACTTCTGTTATGGATTGAACTAGAAAATTTTGTTCCATTTCCATAAATAACTTCTCCATTTTCTCTTGGGAAGGCTGTATTTTATGTATTTGCCCAACAGAAAAAAAAAGGAGCCTATTATTCCTCAGGCTCTATGTATTTTGAGTGGAGAACCCACTAATGGTTGAGAAACAGAAAAGATACTAAAGTCTTTCTGTCTTATGCAGGAAAACTTAATTTACATTTCAGTGAACATAAAGGAGTACTCATTTGTTTCCTAGTCTGATGAATCAACGCGATTACGATGCTGATAGTATGTTCTTTAGAATTAATATTTTGTGTATGTTGTGCCAGCTGCCTTTTAGGTAGCTGGTTTGTGTACAATTAAAATACATCTGTACAAATACATACTTCTCCAGAAACCTACAGAATATCTGCAGTGTATAATCAAGAGAAACAAAACTCAAATACGGAATAATGTTTGTCCAGTTGCTATCACTTGTGCAACATATCTTATAAAAAGTTGAAGTGCTTAATTAAGAATGAAAAGACCTATGTCACATGCTAATATGTTTTGTTAAAGGTCCTGTCTTCTTGGATGCAGAAACAGAAAAAAACTTTTTCAGTAGTTTCAGGAACTGCTGAAGAAGTACAGAACTGAAACATCAAACTTCTGAGAGCTTTGAGCTCAAAGCTCTTGGGGAAGCTCACCACTCAGGTGTGAAGACCTGAATGAGATTGGCTGTTCGCACCAGACTCTGAAGAATGTTTTTCCTGAGCAGTGTATATATCTGCCTTTCAAAAATTGTATTTCATGGTCTTGCTGAATAGTCCACTTCAATAAAAGTTCTGAGGCATTTTGCACTTTTTTCACAGTTTTTTTATTAAACAATGCTGCTGTTTTGCCTGTAAAGAGAACGTGAGGTTCTGAAAGTGGTGTAAATGTCATTTTTAGAAATATAGTAAATACTTCAGGCCGAAAAACTGAGAATAAATGAGGTAGAGAAGTCTTATGGAACTTACACTTTAAGTAAAACACAAACCAAGTAAATAAATAGTGTAAGCAAGTGATAGTTGCATTGAAGTTGGGACAGTTTGGAAATGCTTGAGATTGTATACTTTTCAGTTGTTTTTACCTCCTGCCTTTTGAAACATCTCGCTTCCTACCTCTCTGAATTAGTAAGGGTTAGCAGTTATTTTCATTGAGCAAATTAATTACATGTAAAATATTAGATGTCTATAGAATTCTTCTATTTTCATAAATGCTCCAGTGAGGAGACAGTATACTTACACCTTCATGAAGTGCCCAGAGAGAAGTTCTGGCTTGATCTGATTGCCAGCTTAACCACTTAATTGGTTGACAGTTATCTGTAAGCCAGGAGACTTGACTACTGCATAGAGAAGTTGAACTGAAAAATGGTAGGAAGGTAAAAGGCAATTCAAGCTGCTTTTTTTGATCTTGGCCATTTCTACAGAAGGGAGGAAAAAGAACAACCCCAACAGCCCAAAACTTGAGTGCTTGGCACATTTAGTCTTACTAGCTTGGAGAGTGAAAGGATGAGTCTAGCATTTCTTTGTTACTATTAACAGCTCTGAATGTCTTGATATACACGAGAGGTGAGTTTAGCCTCTCAAGTTAATGAAACTTTATTCAATATAGGTAAGAGTTGTAAGTGAAGTATATTCTTCCAGGTTTCTTCTGAATCTGGTTCTGTTTTTGTGTGAATGGAAGGGGAACAAAGGTGGATTCTGTTCTTCAGCATAGAACATTCATTAGTTAAATACAACTCCTGAAAGGAAGTAAATGAAAGATAAACCATGGTGATTTTTGTGTGTGCTTTTTTAAAATGTAGCGTACTTGGTACAAAATTGAATTGGGTTTGTCACTGACTAGCGGATAAGGCAGATGACTATCCCCCATCTTTAAGGCATATTTCACATTTTACATGACCCTGGTAAGACCATATAAATAAGGTGATGGAGACTGTCACTTTGATACAATGAAAGTAAGAAAACCAAAGGGGAAAAAAATCAGCATAGCTAATACTGCCATATCTTTCAGATGTTCAGATTTATCTTCCTTTACAGATTGCTATATTTCTCTGAGCTGCTTGTTATATTTTGGGTGGGGAGTGAGTTAGAAACATTCTAAAACTTTAAAGACATTCAGTTTGTGCCTGATGCGTGCCTTCTAAGTGGGAGAAGATCTGTACTTTTTTGTTAAGTTCCACTGAAAGCTCCCACTACTTTACCTTCATCAGCTTTATGTTTGATTTTTAAATTGTTCTGAGGGAAACCGAACAAGTAAGGTGATCTCGACTCTTTGAGATATGTGGTATTCAGATTAAGGCTGTTGGCAACAATGAATTGTAGCAGTAGAAGTGAGATTTTTAAAAAATCAAGTTCCATTTTATTAAATTGTTTTAAGAGCCCAAGTCTCCCTTCACAGTTTATAAAAGGAATTTAAACACTTACCTGAAGAGCTTAAGGTTAGAGCCTTTGAGTAAAAAAATCCTGGTTTTCACCCTATCCCATTTTCTTTTTTCCTTTTCTTTTTTAGCTCTAGTAAAAGGTCCTGAGCAACTTGTCTTTGACCCCACTTTCAAAGAAGGCTTAGACTAGATGATTTTCAGAGGTCCCTTCCAACTTCAATCATTATGTGATTCTGCAGTAACAAAAGTCAGAAGTTCTTCTGGCATTAAAACTGCTGAGAGATGTGAAGGAACACAAAAAGGGCTTTTGCAGATCTGTTAGCAGCAGAAGGAACAGGACCTGCTGCTGAATGGGGCAGAGGAACTGCTGACAAAAGACCTGGAAAAGCTGAACAATGCCCTGTTGGCCTGGGTCTTCCCTGGTAATATCAGCCTTCAGAAACTTCAGGCCATGGAGACCAGGAGGAAGGTCTGGAACAAGGAACGCTTTACGTTGGTGGAGGAGAATCAGGTTAGGGAATGTTTGAAAAAACTATGTAGGCCCTCATAGGATGCACCCCTTGGTGCTGAGGGTGCTGGCTGATGTCATTGCCAGCCCATTCTTGAATATTGTTGAAATGTTCATGATGGTCAGGGGAGCTTCCTGAGAACTGTAAGAGAAAAATGTCACTCCTGTCTTGAATTAGGGCAAGAAGGAGACTGGAACTAAAGGTGGGTCCTCCTCACCTCAGTCCTTGGGCAAGTGATGAAGCAAAATACTCCTGGAAGCCAACATAAGGACAAGAACGTGGTTCAGAGTAGTTGGCATTAATCTATGAAAATAGAGAAGTTATGCCTGACTAGCCTGATAGCCTTTTAAATGAGATGAGTGGCTTGGAGAATGAGGTGAGGAGGCAGTAGTGAATGTTGCTTATCCTGACTTCAGCAAGGCTTTCTAAACTGTCTCACATGACATTCTCACTGATAAACTGATAAGTTACGGGCAGAAGTGCTTGGCTCAAGGGTTATGATCAGTAAAATGAATTCCAGTGACTGGCATGAGGACCAGTCACTAGTGGTATGCTCCAGGGGCTGATAGTAGAACCAGTATTGTTCAGCATCTTCACTGGATGATGAAACACCAAATTTTGATGACAGTGTGAAACTAGAAGTGGTTGATGGATCAGATGGTCTGTGCTACCATTCAGGGGTACCTTGACAGACTGGAGAAATGGGTCCACGGGAATCTAGTGAAGTTCCACAAAGAGGAGTGTGAAAGTCTTGCCCCTGGGAAGGAATAACCTCGTGCACCAGCGGACACTGGGAACTGACTGGCTGGAAAGCATCTTTGCAGAAAATGGAGCTGGCTGTCTTGATGTTCAACACATCAGATGTTGAGTCTACAATGTTCCCTTGCACACAAAACCTAAGCAGCATCCTGGACTCCTGCAGGCAGTGCATTGCCATTAGGTTGAGGGTGTTCCTTCCCCTCTACTCCGCACAGGCGAAATCACACCTGGAGTGCTGGGTCCAGCTGTAGGCTCCTAATAACAAGACAGACATGAACAGACTGGAGCTAGTCTAGCAAAGGACCAGGAAGATGGTAAAGGGATTGAGCTATGTGTCATATGAGAAGAAGCCAAGAGAGTTGGGATTGTTTAGTCTTGAGAAGAGAAAGTGTCTGTGGGTGTTATCAATTGATATATATACCTGAATAGGAGGGAGTGTGATGAAGATGGAGCCAGACTCTTCTCATTGGTGCCTTCTGATAAGACAGAGACCATAGAAACAAACTGAAGTAGAGGAACTTCAATTTGAATGTAAGAAAGCACCTTTTGGGAGTGATCAAAGCTCTGGCACAGGTTGCTCAGAGAGGTTGCGAAGTCTCTATCCTTGGAGATATTCAAAACCTAACTGGACACAGCCCTCAGCAACGTGTTCTAGATGATCCTGCTTGATCGGGGAGGTTGGACTGGATCTCTAGAGCTTCCTTCCCACCTTAACCGTTCTGTGCTTCTGTGATAGCAGACCATTTCAGTCTTTGAGGCTGATCTTGTGTGAAGATGAGCCCAGTTACCTAAAAACTAGAAACCAGTTCATTTTATTTGGAACCAGTTAGTAAATGATTGATAGCAACTTAAATGGTGAAGTTTGAGGCAAGGTGTTTTTTACATGTTAAAATGTCAACAAAATACGTGGCTTTCTCAGGCATTGGTTTCAACTGATGTGTTAGCTTCATTATTAAATGTGAAGAATCCTGATGATGAAACCAAATGTCATTTGGAAGTAAGAGGTGGATTGTCATCCCGTGTTGCACAACAGCCATTTAGTAACATCTGCTTTTTTCTGTTTGCTTGTTTTAAAATTATTTATTTTTAAAGGAGGATCTTATGTGTGACTAGTAGATGGACATGTAAAGCTAAGTTAATGTTAATTTCCTTAGTTGGCCAGACATTGGATGGGAGTTCTTTCTGTCCAGTGGCCACTTCACAGTGCCCTTCCAACAAGGAGCAGACAAGGTCTAATCAGTTGTTTTCTTCTTTCTTCCTTCCAACCTTTCTTCATGTTGGTTGACTTGCTGTAAGGCCCAACCAGTGTTCTCTAACCCTTCTGGAATAACCTCTCATCCTCCTTGCCTTCCTTATTATGCATGGTTGTGGCTCCCACTGCAGCTGTTTAACTGCTTATACCTTACCACTCTTCCTGTGATTAAGACCTTTGTTCATACTGACTCATTTGTGTGAGGCCAAGCAAAATTTAAGGAAAGACAGAAAACTGCTAATATGGCTAAAACAAGACAGATATTATACTTGCTCTCACTGGGGTTTCTAAAATCACATTTTTTTCCAAATGCAGTTAAAATCAAGCTAAGATAGAGTGGAGACCATGTAAGGCCTGACAAGCATTGATGCTAGATATGGGTAACAATTGTTATAAACCCAAAGGCCTATAATTAATACAAAGGCATTATTATTAACAATTGGTAGCCTCTCTCACCTCAACTTGCACCAGAAAAATCAATTTTTTCGTTTAGCTGCAGCAATTTGGTTTTGAGACATGGCTATTTTTAATTTCTACCTGTACTCTGGAGGAAAAAAAAAAGCTATTGTGCTAGCAAAGTGTGCAGGTGACACACTGGAGTTGTCAGTGTTTGGAGTAATAAGTGGGAATAGTTCAGTTAGAGAAATCAAACTCGATGACTTCACAAAGTCAATGAGAAGAAATATGTTGTTAAATGGAAGAGCATAGTGAAGAACAATGGTGGATGTGAGAATTTTGCTTAAAAAAGTTTAAGTCTTTTAAAACTTATGTTTATGGACAGCGTTCAAACTTAATTATCCCCTCCCCACACCCCGCCAATTGCTTGATCTTGGTTAAAAAATTTTCTTCCCATATAATCTAAGTTCATAATACTGGTTTTTTACAGGTCAAATCACTTTTTAATTAACTTAATTTTACTTTTAACCACTTTGGGGATTTTTGAATGTTTTAAGTTTTGATCAAGGCCAAAGAGTGAGATAAATCCCAGATTTCTTGTTTCCCTATCACAGTGTTGCCCCTTGTTGCCTCCAGTAAGTTGATTGTTACTGAGCAAGGGGTGTTTCACCTGCTGAGTTTCTCGGCGATATGTGAATCGATAGCAAGTTGTCCATTACCACTTCACGTCAATGAGAATATAGTCACAAATACTGGCTTAGATTCTGTGAAATGTATTATTCTTCAGTGATTAAAAAAACAACAAAACTAAATAACCCCCCTCAAAAAAAACCCCAAACTTGAAATTTTTCTTAAGTATTTTAACAGGTGTTTCATAAATTCAGATGTGTATTAAAATTTACATGCTTATATAAAGTCATTGGCTGTTTTATCCTAAAGTCTGCTTACAGTTTTGATTTATTGAAGGAACATCTCTGCAGGTTAAACTTTTAAACTTCTTTTCTCCCTGTTGTGAGATATGGTTTCATTTGAAGGCATTGCTAGAAGCTGATTTCTAGTAACCTTCTCCGTTTTACGTTAAAACTAAGCAAAAGGTAACTTCTGGGTAGGTTGAGATTATTGTGTAAGCTCACTTTATTGTTGTGACAAAGACCTTCCTTATTCTGTTTGTATGTGTGTGTATCTGTGTGTAGGGATTTGTTTTGTTTGCTTAAGGTTTTTTTTTGGAGAGTGTGTGGGGTTTTTTGGTGGGTTTTTTTTTTTGATGTCAAATGAGTTGTCAGAATCCAAGACTAGATTTACCTTGTGACTGAACTAATCTTGTTTTCCTGCTGTTCTAAAGTAGACTTGTCATAAAGCTTTGTCATAAAGCAAATACACCTGCATATTTTTCTTGTATGAGAGGAGGGTGAAGAGGTTATGGTAGAGCCTTAAGGGAGTAGTGGTGGATTGGCTGAAAGTGCCTCACTCCACAGCTAATGATCCTGTTCCTTCACAGAGCATCTTGAACTAGGAAAACTTCCTTCAATCCTTGGGCAGTTAACTGAAATGCTTCAGTGCTGTTCTTATGGCCTGAGGCCAATGGGCTTGGCAGTTGTCCATACCACTAAGTGCTTTTGCACCTTATAAGAGTAGCTACAATCCACTTTGCATATTTAATGTAGTTTGACCTATGCTGACTCATGAACCAGGGTCTGGTTGGTCTGGGACAAAACCAAGCACTGCCAGGAGTTCATAGCTGTTTCGCAGCTGGTGCTAGGGAATGAATGCGATGGAGTGCCCAGACCCTCACTCTGGTCCTGCACTGTTGCAGACCTAGCCTTGGTCACTTAAAAAGAATGGCTAACCAGGATAGTAATGAAAGTATCAGCTACCTCTCCTGCCATTTATAGATCTTGTTTTTTCTCTGTGTGTAGCGCTGTGGATGTTGTTGGGCAGTTATGTTTTTACTTTTCACATATTCAGAAGCTGGAGATCTGAATATGTTACCTGCTTTATCACAAATTGTGGAATATACGATGTAATGCTGTTGCCTTTCTTTGGTCTAGTGATATGGGGAGCTGTTTGACTAGTGTCTAGTATCCATGCATATAAGCATTATACTCCGTTGCTTTATCATTGCACGTGTAGCAGTTTAATAACACTGAGCTTTATTTTCTTTACTAAAGTCCTTGATGGAAAAATTACATCTTATTAAAACAAAATAGATTCCTATTCCTGGACCTTTTTAGCTTTTAAACTTGAAAAAATCCCAAAGTCTTTCAACAAGGCTCTGTTAGTGAAAATCAGAATTTTCTGTAAGGTTTTGGTAAATTCGTATGTAATTTTTGTTCAGTGTTTTTTAGTTTGTTTACCTGTAGTGGGTAGCAATATTCTTAAAAAAAATTGTTCTCCTGCAAGTGGTGGATAAATATTTGATTGTGTAGACCTCAAAAAAACAGGTTGCCTTGGAGAAGATTTGAGTGTTTGCTGATCTTCCGGTAATAGCTATGTGAAAGCTCTTATGCTTGTTACTTTTGAGATAGTTTACTCCTCCATGGAAGCTGCATCAGTCCTGAATTTCTTACATTAGCTGTAAAGTGAGATGCATATGTTTGGGCACTTAAAGTTGTATTGCATCTTTATGCTCTGCCTTGCGATTTGGTACTTTTTCTGCATGCCTGTTTCATAGGTTTCTTTTGTGTATGTATCTTTCCCTAACTAGGGCAACATGAGAGAATCACTCTAGTAAGCTGTTTGTATGGCAAGTGGTCCAGTGTTGAAATAAACTTTCTGTTCTGGAGATGTATTTTATTGTATGAACCCAATATAAATGCTCTCTCTTCTTTTTTCTTTCCTCATTTGGTAGTGGATACACTGTTTTCAAGAAAACTAAATGGAAAATACAGACTTGAACGCCTTGTTCCAACTGCAGTTTATCAACATATGAAGATGCATAAACGAATTTTAGGACACTTATCTTCTGTATACTGTGTAACTTTTGATCGGACTGGCAGGCGAATATTTACTGTAAGTTCAAAATCTTTATTTTTATTGACTTTTTTTTTGTGTGTGTGTGAGTATAGATAGCATGTCACCTAATTGTTTCCAAAAACTAAATGTACTGATGTTGTGCATCAGGAGCAGATAAATGCTTTACTGCTGTTATTCTCATATATGCTTTTTAATAAATATGCTGATTTGTGAGTTAAAATAGTTTTGGCATACATGTCTTAAGGTTGCATGTGATGGTGATTGCTGATCTGTGTAGTTCAGTCAGAAAACTCAGGTTATTTTCTGTGGAAAGGAATTACCCTCTATAGATTCTTTCCTCTGGACTTGTTTTCTCTAGTGAAGACAAGCAAAAGAATGGACCACCACCAGAGAATTCGATTAGGAAGTCAGAGAGGACAATCAATATGTAATTAGATTATTTTGACTCTGTTCTGTAACATTTGTTAAATTTAAAACATGACTGTTAAGTTTAGTATGGTGACACACTTAGGTGTGGTACAGCATATTGAAGGAAACTACAAAACTGAAAATTCATGTGATGTAACAAATGTTGGTTCACAAGGAATTGTCTTTATGAGATCCTAGGAACTTTTTTTTTTGGAGCCAGTGTTCTTAGTATTTTTAACTATTAACAAAAGACCTCTGTCTGAAATCAGTGCTGAAATCGGAAGGTTCCCAGGGAATGAGAATTACTAAACCAGAAACATGTCAGTGTAATTTGGATTTCTTGGTAAGTAGTCCATTTTAGTAGAGCCAGAGACCTCATAAATACACACCTCTTGCCAGTCTGAGACTTTTGGGCTGCATTTATTACCTTCCCATAGACACTGGATGTAGTTGATTCCTTTGTGGATCCAGAAGCTTGTGTCCTTTCTAACATCATGGCAAATAACTCCAACAGTGCAGGTGGAAGTACACTTTCGTTCTCCTTTATGTATTGCAGTCCTAACTTCTACAATTCTTTCAAGATGATTGTAAACATAATTAGCCCTTTCACTCACATACATTTTGCTTTGTTGTGTGGAGGGATGTGTGTTTGCAGGGATAGGACACTTGCAGTGTTTTGAACAGACCTCTTTATTTGTTCACTTGTTACTTCAGGAATAGCAGAGACTTCGTATTTCTTAAGCTTTTATTGGCAAGCTAAGTCCCTCGGCAGTCATGAGCATTGAATTCTTATGTCCTGTAGTTTATGTGTGATGAACCTATCAGGAAAAGGGATCTCTATTGTGGGTTTATTTAATATGTGACATGGCAGATTGGCTTAGAGATTTTAAGTGTACCACATACAAAAATCGCTTCTGTTCACCCTGTTCACCTCTAAATAAAAAGTACTGTTTGTGCTTCCTAGATGAAGTGCATAAAACTCCTTATTAAGGTCTTCCCATTCTTAGTTTTCCTAAAACTTTTCCATGTTCCTAAAATCTCTTCCAGAGATATACTGAACTTCCTCTTGGGTGCATCTGCAGTGATCGTTCAGTGAGCACATTCCCTTGCTTTTTGCAGTCTGATTTTAAAGGTGATTAAAGGGAGAGAATTCTCTTGACTGTAACAGCAATTTGTTTCCAAAAGAAAAGTAGAAGAACCTGAAATAACATGAAGGGAGTGGTATTGCTTCTGCAAGCCTAGGGCTTGGCTGAACATCCTTTGCTGACAGATATACTGGTGTCCTGGTGTGATTCCTTGAAAAAAGTCCCAGTTTAGATCATGATTACTTCAATCTAGTGGTAAATAAAGTGTCCATAGAAATTAATTGTGGCTGGTGAATTTTCATTTTGGATGGCCTGGGACAGAACTTCTTGCCTCTGTGTTCTCAGGTAAATCCAGTGTTTTTCATGTACATGTTTAAGTGGTTGTTGGCAAGTGAAAATCCGATGGGTAGTATTCCACATTCCAGTAAAATCCAAGTTGCTGTAGTTGGCATGATGTAGTCAGTGGATAAACAGTCATGAGCTGTCTTGTGGTAATTGCATCTATATAATTAAATGCTGCCAATTCTTTTCAATCTAGACCACTACAATTTCTGAAGTCTCTAATGTAATAAGTAGAAATAGGAATTTATAATAAAAAGTAAGCCAAACTTCATTCCAGACATGCTGTTGCTAGCACATAAATTTGCAGGCGTGAATAGGGAATCATTCTTGCTCTATGTTTTCACTCTACAACCTCCAGCGTTCAGTGTGACATTAGCTAGGTAAGAGGTTGGTTTAGATTTATAATTGGTTCTAGAAGATGCATCATAACTGCTCTGTTCCTGACCTCTAAACGATTGAAAGCCTCTAAATTCAAATTCTGTTTCTGTTCTGCTTCAAATTAAAAGAAAGTGATCGCAGCACATTTTTGAGTCATACTCTTCTGGGACATGTTGCCTTTGCTAGGAAGAAGATGCTCTTAGTTTGTCTAAAGGTAGTGAAAACAGGACTTTATGCAGTTTTCCTACTAGCTAGTAGGTCTTTGTTGGATTTGCATGGCAAGGTTTCGGTAGCAGGGGGGCTACAGGGCGGGCTTCTATGAGAAGCTGCTAAGAGCTTCACCTGTGTCGAACAGAGCCAATGCCAGCCAGCTCCAAGGTAGACACACCGGTGGCCAAGTGACAGTGGTAGCACCTCTGTTTAATACACATTTAAGAAGAGGAAAAAGTTGATGCACCATGGTAGTTGCACCCTGAGAGAGGAGTGCAAATATGTGAGAAAAACAACTGCAGATGTCAAGGTCAGGGGAGAAGGAGGGGAAGGAGGTGCTCCAGGTGTTGGAGCAGAGATTCCTGTGAAGACCATGGTGAGACAGGCTGTGTGTCTGTGGTCCATGGAGGGTAATGGTGGAGCAGATATCCACTGCAGCCTGTGGAGAACTCCATGCCAGAGAAGGTGGATACGCCTGGAGGCTGTGACCCTGTGGGAAGTCTGTGCTGGAATAGGCTCCTGGCAGGACCTGTGGCCCCATGGAGAGAGAGAAGCCCATGCTGGAGCAGGTTTGCTGGCAGGACTTTTGGCTCTGTGGAACGGACCCATGCTGGAGCAGTTCTTGGAGGACTGTCTCCTGTCAGAGGAACCGCATGCTGGAGGAGGGGAATAATGTGAGGAGTCCTCTCTCTGAGGAGGAAGGAGCAGCAGAAACCGAGTGTGATGAACAGACTGCGGTCTGTTCCCTGACCCCTGTGCCACTGGTGGGGAGAAGATAGAGAAATTGGGAGTGAAGTTGAGCCCAGGAAGAAGGGAGGGGTGGGGGGAAGGTGTTTTAGTTTTTTGTTTTCTCATTGCCCTACTTTGATTTGTTTGGTAATAAATGAAATTCATTTGTTCCCAAGTCGAGTCTGCTTTGCCTGTGATGGTAATTGCTCTTCCTGCTCTGATCTCAGCTCAAGAGCCTCTTGTATTTTCTCTCCTCTGTCCAACTGAGGAGGGGAGTGGTAGAGTATCTTTGGTGGGCACCTGGCGTCCAGCCTTGGCCAACCCACCACAAGGTCATGCAATGACTTTCTATTTATATTCTTTTATGGATTTCACAAGAGATTTCTGAAGATCAACCTCTTACCTTTTTTTTCCCCTGAATATACAAAAATGCTCTTAATATACAAACTGTGTTGTCTTGGCAATTCTGGGTTTTTTTATTTATTTATTTAATTACCATTAAGGCATCTTTACTTCCAAAGACACAGCTAAAAGACCTATCAGCCATCAGTGAAGAAATCACAATTATTCATGAAACTGTGTATTCTGGATCTCTTGAAAAGCATGACTTGCAGAACTCATGCAGGGTAATAGAAACAAGCGTTGTCTTCTCTGGTTCCTGCAGTACTTAATTTTCTGACTGCAAAGAACGGTGGCCATCTCCTTTTTCTCCACCTTTATCTTCCTGTCTTCTCTAAGATTATTCTTTCTAGGGATTAATAAACAGGGTTATGCAATAATCTGTGTAAGATTTCCAGCCCAAGATTAATTTGTATGTTTCCTGGCAGTTTCACTTCAGCCCACAAGTCTATGTAATGGTAGGAAAGTGAACCAGTTTTACTCCATACCTTGGCAATGCTGTCATCAGTTCTCTCTTGGCGCTGAACTTGTTCTAGGGTTCACTTTTGACAAATGCTTTTTAATAGGCACATAATTTGTAGCAGTTGTAGACATAACCTTGGAAACATGAGCTGTGGTGTAAGCCAATGCCTGTGCTAGTAGAACTGCAACAGTGTTTTAACAGTTCACACAGAATCCCATTTATTTGTTTGGACTCTAGTGGTGTTATCTTGCCAAGATGCTGCAGAATTTACAATTTCACCTTACTCTTTTTTTTTCTTCCTTTTTTCCTTCTGTTTTCCCCCTTTTTTCTTGTGGAGACTTGCTAACAGTCATTTACTTTTTCTCTGCAATGAAGATGTACAACACATGCCTCTGTCTATACTACAGCCAGCTGGTAGGGAGCAGGATGGTTTTATGCTGATTTTCTTTCCTCGATTTACTGTTATTAGATAGACCTCTGAGGATTCTTCAGGTGGCATTACATCCCAGGGCTAGTTTTTCTCTTCTTGCTGACCATTTTACATCTTTAAGTTGTCTTTGTTAAGGTTGCTCTCCATCAGTTACATTCTGCAAGCAGTATTTTAGGGGTCTCATAATGCAGGGTTTGGTTTATTGGTTACTTTTTTCTTTTTCTTTTTTTTCTGTCCTTTGAACAATTTGTTCATCCATTAAAATGACTGCAGGCTGCAAGCTTACTGTAAAGTCGGTAGTTTATTCATAATATTGACCTGTACATGTGAGAACTGCGGAAGCATGTAGACTGGGTATTTTTCTTTAATTTGTGCAGCTCCAAGAAAAACGGGACCAGTGGTTTGAGATTTTTAGACTATGATGCAATTAATATTAATGGCTTGGTTTTGTACTGCTTTGAGAAAGAGATTAATCCACATGTGAGTGATTTCCACCCCCTGTAGTGTTTTGGAAGTTGTGGGTGCCCTATTCCTTTCTTCTTTAAGGTCTCTTTTGAGCAGTGAGGCTATTTGTCAGCATCAGTTTTACCCATGCACATGTTTTTTGTCTCCTGCTTCTTGGGTTTTTTTGGTGGTGACTGCACTTTTGAGAAGACTACACAAGCTTCTTCATGCTCTTAAGTATCACATGATTACAGTAGAACAGAATAAGTTGATGCTATTATTCAGGTAATGGTTGCATCAAGTAGGTGTAGAGTTTGAACTTTTTTTGAAGCTTTAGATACAGAAGTGCAAATTTGAATGTAGAAACCCAGTAACAGTTACAGAAACTTACTAATTGAGTAGCATGGGAAAAAAAAACCAAATCTGAATGCTTTTTAGAGTGTTCATGTATTTGTTTTAAGGAAGCAAAGGATTAAAACTGAATCTGCTTAGAGCTTTATAAAGGGACCCTTTTTTTTTCTAAACTGATTATAAAGCTCTAAACAGCAAGATGCTAGTTCTGCTGTAAACTGGGGTTAACTTGTTCATTGGAACTGGTTTGGAAGCATGCGTTACTGACCTAGTTTACCAACTTCTTTCCTCTAGTTTTTTCTTTCTCTTTAGCTTTTCAGCAACTTAAAAAGGAATAAATCAAGCTATAAGTGAAATGGACCTTTCTCTGTGTGTGTATATATAATGTCAAAAACAGTCTGTGACTGAGCTAATTATTTAAACTTTCTTTTTAAATAACACTGTGTATCTCTTTCAAGATATTCAGTATGAGTGAGATTTGGAGCCTTTGCAAAAGCATTAAATACTAACAACTACCTTTAAATGCAGTTAAACAACTGCAAATTTTAAGAGGTCCTTTCAAATCTTCTTTCTTCTTGTAGTTCTGGGTAGGTGAGCATTTTATTGGGAGGTTCCAAGTTCCACCTATTAATTACAACATATTCCTGATGCTGGTTTACTTTCTTTTCATGCAGGTATTTGAGCTGAGCAAAAAGTAGCAATAAAGGTAGAATAAGATGCATAGTACATTCATTTATTGAGTCTTTGTTCAGTGGGTCTGAATAAAAAAAAAGTCAGTGATCTAGAAGGAAATGGTCATTTTAAGGGTTTGATAAAAATTTTGAGAGAAAAAGAGAACTAACAGTGTTGAGTATTTGGTTTTCATATTCATACAGTCTAACATGATGGGGCAAAGACTTGCAAGTGCTTGTTACCGGTTTTGAGGATACAATTTGAAGTTGTGAGGTAGTTCGGAAGGACTTCTGAAGTTCATGCTAAATAATTGGAATGATACATACTTCCCCAAGCGTATGCATACAGATCGAGAAATGCATTATGGGGAAGGCTTTCACGCTTTGAGAAATCAGCCTGACTATGTGTCTGTCCAAAGAGCCTGTACACTAATGCATGCACTACGGAGAAAAGCAAGAGGAACTGGAGCTCTGTGTGTAGTTGCAGGGCTAAGTTCTCATCCAGACCAAAGAGGTATTGGGTAGCTCACAGGACTGGGATGTTGCCATGAATGGACACAGGCTCTTCAGGAGGGGCAGGCCAGTATGGGAAGGAGTGGAAATTGCCCTTTATATGAGAGAGCAATGGGAATGTGTGGAGCTCTACCTGGAGACAGGTGATGAGCCAACTGAGAGCTAATGCATTAGGGTTAAAAACCAGACCAATATGGGTGACATTGGGGTGGTTGTTTGCTACAGGCTGCCTGATCAGGAAGAAGTAGATGAGGCATTCTACAGGCAACTGGAAGAAACTTCATCTGGTCCTCCTGGTGGACTTGAACCACACTGGTGTCTACTGGGGGGGAACTCAGCAGTGTGCAAGCAATCCAGGAAGTTTCTGTAGTAGTTCATTGATGCCATCTTTCTGGAGCAGGTCATTGGGGAGCTGACAACAAAAGACTCTCTCTTGGGTCTGATAGTTACAGTGAAGAACTGTTTGTGGGTGTGAAAGTCAAGGGCATTCTTGGCTGCAGTGACCATGAGGTGATTCAGTTCAGGACCCTCTGAGGACGGAACAAGGCAAAAAGCAGGATCACAGCCCTGGACTTCAGAGGAGCAGAATTTGATCTGTTTGGGGACCTGCTTGGAAGAATCCTGTGGGATGTGGTCCAGGGGAGAGAGGAGAGGTCGAAGAGAGCTGTCTGTCTTTTAAGTATCACCTCTTCCAGGCTGAAGAATGGTCCATTCTGATGTGCAAGAAGTCAAGCAAAGGTGGCAGGAGGCCTGCCTGGATGAGAGAGGAGCTCCTGACAAAACTCAGACGCAGAAAGGAAGTGTGCAAGAGGTGGAAGCAGGGACAGATGGCTTGGGAGAAATCTGAGCTACTCTCTGGAAGTTCAGTGCTGCTGTTAGGAAAGCTGATGGCAGCCTGGAGTTGAATCTGGCAAGGGATGTGAAGAGCAACAAGAATGTCTTCTTCAAGTATAGCAGCAGCCAAGGGTAGACTATGGAAAATGGGCCTCCTGATGAATGGGGGAGGAGAGCTGATGACAGATGACACAGAAAAAGACAACATACTTGATTGTCTTATTTACCTTCAGTAAATGTGCTGAAGATAAAACAGGAATGGTTGATACATCATCTTGGGCCATCTGCCCTATAGCTTAGCAGGGAAGGTCACACTAGACAATCTTCAGAAGTCCCTTTAAACCTCAGTGATTCTGTGATTCCTTCTGTCCATTGCTGCTCAACTCTTTTTTTTTTTTTTTCGCCCTGGGTTGGCACTGTAACAGTCTTGCAGTTGGATAAGGTGAATATGTACCACAGAATCTTCACTATGGAAGCTTCATGTGTAGATGGAAATAGCATAGGCTGCATCACTGCTCTCCTTACCCAAGAGGCAGGAAAAGTCATTGTCAACAAGCTTCCCTTACCATCTACTTTGTCAAATAGACGTGTCCCTGCATCAAATAGACAGATCGCTGCAACAATCCCTCTAATGACAAAGTATTTAGGAGTAGAAACTGGTCATTGCTTGCAGTAACTAACCAAGACTGGGCAAGGGAGAAGTCCTTGGTTGAGTGGTGGGGTTAAACATCCAGAGCAGTGCTCTTTATGCTGACTCAGCCTCAGAGTCCATGGAGGACCGAAGAGAAATCTCAAGTCTCAAATGGTACTTTTCTGTTTGGGGGAAGAGGTAGCTTCACTTAGTCAAAATGCTTGTTTAAAATGAGTGCGCAGTGATACAGAATTTGTTTGACAACCTTAACTGGAGGCTCAGAAGTTTATGCCAAAAGTTACTAGGCCAGAAATAGGGGGATCAGCTTTCTTTTTACTTTAACTTTTTCTTTTAACTTTAACTTTTCTTTTTCAAAAACTGGGGCTGTAGCTGTGTCTGGATGTGTTAAGAGATACATATCTTGTCTGAATTGATACAAATGATACAGGAAGAGAGCAACTGCTGTGAGTAACTGTCTGTGAGCCAGAAACAAGTCCTTGTTCACTAAGAGAAAAATAAGCCTGAGGAAGTTGCTTGGTTTGTAGGGTATTGCTACAAATAATTGTTAGATAACTGCAGGTAGGCTGTTTACATCCTTCTCTCAGATAGTTTTCAATCTGAACTAATCTAATGAGTAAAATTTAGCTACCTTTTAAAGTAAAGAACTGATTTTTTTTCCTTTTTAATATGTAGTAACAACATTTTAAAAGTTAAGTAAATAAGAATAAATACATTGTCTGTTCAGGTACATCAAAGTAATGTAAACAGGCTAGTCAGTATTTGTTAAAAAAAGACAAAAG